>JANKKI010000077.1:5000-4805000 GCA_025175665.1 Cinchona pubescens | reverse complement strand
GCAGCAAGTATGCTACGGAATTAAATGTCCGCAGCAAATTTCCTGCGGAAATATATTCCACAGCAAATTTGCTATTGTCCTTAATTTTTCCTTCGATTTTTGTTGCGTAATTTTTGTAAATAATACGTTCCCGCTTTATTGAGGCGAATGTTATCTGCGGATTTTGATGCGGATTTTTTAATCCGTAGCAAAATTTTAATCCCAAACCTAGAAAACTAAAATTTGCAGTAAAATCCGTATATAATTCCTGGGGAAAAAATTCGCAGCAAAAATCCGCATGAAATTTGCAATTTTCTTGTAGTGATTGCGCACTGCTTGGCTATGCGCTATTCATGGTGCTACCGTAGAAAATACTCGAATTTTTGGTGCGATCGCCCGGGAGTTGAGACAATTACATTTTACAAATTATTTTTGTGAAAATCTCTAGGAGTCTAAATTTTAGGATGTATATAGACTGAAACGGCATATCAATACTGGATCATGAAAAGCTGTTCTGAATAGACTTGGTCGAGTCGACTCAGACTCGGCCAAATCTCTGAATCATGGTAATAATTAGTTGGTAGTTTACGGGCTAAAAGCTGTACATCTCACTTAACTTTCATATATTATTAAAATTTTCCATTCATTTTTTTTTTGTGGCTAAAACATTCAGTGAGAGTCCTCAAAATCGTCGACTATTGCCCATTCTGTTTATTTTAGATGTTAAAGTGACCATAATGAGCAATAGGGGTGTTCATGGATCGGGTACCCGGTCCATGATCATGTGAAGTGATCCGAACCGGTTTTATTGGTTCACTAATTTTTTGAACCGTATCCGGTCCACACATTTCGGAGCAGTTCGGGACCCGCAGTGGCCTGAACCGGTGTGACAAAAAAAAAATCTCTCCCAAAAATCTCAAAAATTAAAGGTTCATATCAAGTCAATTTTATGTACATATAAAATAAAATAAAAGCCCTTTTCCAATTATAGGGAAATACAACTAACTAAAGTAAAATTATTAATTTTATAAAATCCCTTTTCCAAACTGAAAATTATAATTTTAGACAAATATCCAGTTTCCCTTAATTTATCAAATATCCCTTTAGACAAAAAAATATAACTCGGTCATGCATATGAACATAAAAGGAAACAAAATACTATCAAAATAAATTATTAAATATCCCTTAAAGCAAATTGTCAAAAAAAAAAAATTGAATTATCAAATATCCCTTTAAGCCAATTTACAGTTACAGAAAAATTTTATCCATATTAAGTGAAATTACACGATTGCCCCTGATTATGGATCGGTTCAGGTAACCGGCAATTCACCAAAGATTGAACCGATACCCAAATCGGTCTGTATGTGGACCGGTTCAGTATCTAAACCGGTTGTTTGACCTGGTTCGGATACCCTTCTTTTACGGTTAAGAATGGAACGATTCCATCAGTTTTTTGGATTACCGGGTTATTTTGAACACCCCTAATGAGCAACACGTGATCTGCACATGAATTTTCTAAAAGGTAAAAACATCTTTACAATAATTGGTTTGTTCAATGGGCTAAACTAATGTTTCTAAAATAATTGGTGGGTTAAATTAGAATTTTAAGAAATTGTCTTATTCTTTCCAACCCTTTCCTTCCCCTGCTCCACCACTCTCTTACTTATCTCTCCCGTCACCTGCTCCTCCTTCACCCCTTACGATCCGATGCTGCTGCCCCTTTCTCTTTCTTACCACCTCCTCGCCTAACCTTCTCCATTCTCTCCCATGGTACCTTTATTCAAAAAAAAATACATAAACAAATTTCAATTTTTAAATAAAAATCATTCCCGACTTTTTTAGCACGAAAATAACCATATCCAACATAAAAACTGAAAAAAAAATATCCCAATAAAAAAATTTCAACTTTTATCTCGGAATTTCATTTTAAAGTTTCCAAGAAAATGCAATCCAATCATCATAATCCCTGACCTTTAATAAAAAAAAATACATCAATCAACTTTAATTTTCACAAAAAAAAACATCCAACCTTGAATATTAGCAAAAAACAATCCATTGTCCAACAAAGAACCCCAAAAAGAAGAATTTCCAAGAAAAATTCGATATTTACTCATTCTAACAATCCCAATAAAAAATAACTAAAAAGAAGCATAAGGGGAGGAGGAAGAGAATGGTGAGATGGGAGTAGCGGGGAGAGGAAGTAAGAGGAGGGGAGGAGGAAGAAGGCTGAATGGTGAGATGGGAGTAGCGGGGAGAGGAAGTAAGAGGAGGGGAGGCAAGAATAGGAGGAATGAGGAGATAGAAAGGAAGAGAAGCGTAAGGGGACGAAGAATGGTGGAGGGAGGCGAGAACAGGAAGGGCGAGGGAAATGGGAGGTGATGGTGGTGGTGGTAAAGGAGGACGAGGTGGTGGCAGTAGGGAGAGAGTAGGGATGTGGGACTGATAGGTTCAAAAAAAAGTGGCTAGGGTTTTTAGAGATAAAGTGATGTTTCACCCGAAAAAGTGATAGAATAAAAATTTTTTAAACAAAATATTATTCGTTTTGACTTTTTTGCCCCTTCAAAAGCATGCCCCATACATGTTTTTGACATAACTATCACTTATTTTCGACAGAATAGGTAGTAGTCAACGATTTTGAATGTGTAATGAATATTTTGGCCGCTAAAAAAAAATGGGTAGGCAATTTCAGTAATATGTGAAAGTTAAGTGTGATGTACAACCTTTTGCCTGTAGTTTCTACTCCATTTGTCTCATTTTATTTGTCATGATCCAACTTACACATAGTATAAAAAAAATTAGCGTTTGACCCACCAATTAGATACTTTTTCCATAATTGTCTTTCAATTAAAATATAAAATTTATTAGTTAATTTTGGAGTTTTAAATTTTGAAATAGTTTTTGGAACAATTAACTTAAAATATGAATTTAATGTTATGTCTTTGAGACTTGAATGAAGGGTGAAATTGGTAAAATGACCTTTAAAAATTTGTCATTGTAAGAAGTGATAAATAATTTAGGATAAACTAAAATAAAAAGAGTGACATATAAAATGGGACGGAGGGAGTACTAAGTACCTTGCTAGCTAGTGACTAATAAAAAATAATTTACAAAGTTACAAATTTAATATAGTGTATCACTCATCAAAATTAATTTATGTATCATAATTATATTCAATCACTAACTTTTGATTTTAGATATTAATCCTTTTTTTTTTATCGAACCTAATAACATATAAGTTTTGTTATTTTTTTTGTATGGATGCATTGTTGACTAATTTAAGTAGGGAGTACTAATTAACTCTTTTTAGCTAAAAGCAAGATGCTGGTTAGATGAGTATGGCATTTCTATTTGGTAAAATTCCAAGTCTGGTTGCTCATATTACATATTGATCAAGTTGTGGTTTTCTTTTTACCCGCTTGAAAGTTAAGAGGATCAGTAAAATATATTACGGTTAATTTTACTTTATTTCTTAATATTTAAAGTTACATTATTTTAGTATCTAATGTTACTTTTTTTAGACATAAAAGTCCATGACATCAAATCTAATGATGCTTAATTTTTTTATTAAAATGATATTTTTACCCTGAAATTATTTATGTGTGGACAGATATTTCAATGACACCTCAAATATCTATTTTTCTTTTCATAAATAATGTTTAATGAATTTTAAGATATTATAATAAAAGATGAAAAATTATTGAATCATGTCAATAAAATGAGAACGAAAAAGAGAAAATGACATTTGTAGAAAGATAGTTCCACCTTTTATTCAGACAAATTTATAATGATATTTTTTGTCAAAAGAAAAAATAATACTGAATTTGATTTTTAAAAAAAACTTAAGAATTTAAAAAATAATGAGATTAAAGTAATAACCACTCTAGATATAGAGAAGGTAAAGTGAAATTAACTTTAATTATTATCTCACCACCATCCACCAAATTCCTTTTTATTGGGCCCATCTACTCACCTATTGAAGTAATCAATAACCATTGGATCCGTACATCAATCGGGACCTAGTTGGCTTCCACGATCCTTTGTCTTCTTCATTTTATTGTTTCTCTTAGACCTCTCTTTTTCTTTCTTCAAGCTACTCTCCAACCTAAGGGCCAATAAAAATAAAGGAAGGAAAATAAAGTAGATATTAAATGTTACTTTTTAAAATAAAATAGCATCTAATGTTATTTTTTAGATATTAATGTTACATGACATAAAATCTAATAGTGTTCTGGTTAAAATGATATTTTTATCTTCAAATTGTTTACGTATAGACAGATATTCTAATAATATCTCAAATATTTTATTTTTCTTTTCATAAATAAAGTTTAATGAATTTTAAAATATGGTAATGAAAGATAAAAAATTATTAAATCATGTCAATAAAATGAAAAGGAAAAAGAGAAAATGACATTTGTAGAAAAATACCTTTCACTTAGACAAATTTATAATAGTATTTTTGTCAAAAGGAACAATAATACTGAATTTAATTTATAAAAAAAAAAAACTTGAGTTTTAAAAATAATAAGATTAAAGTAATAACCACTCTAACATTTAGGGATATAAAATGAAATTAAGTTTAAGTAGTATCTCACTACCACCCGCCAAATTCCTTTTTATTGGCCCTATCAACTTACCCATTGAAGCAATCAATAACCGTTGGGTCCCGTACATCAATCGGGACCAAGTTGGCTATTGTTTCTCTTAAACCTCTTTCGTTCTTTAAGCTGCTTTCCAACCTAAGGGCCATAAAAACTTCTTCCAATGAAAATAAATGTACAGAAGGAAAATAAAGTAGATATTAAATGTTATTTTTAAAATAAAATAATATCTAACATTACTTTTTAAACATTAAAGTTCATGACATGAAATCTAATAGTGTTTTGGTTAAAATGATATTTTTACCTTTAAATTGTTTATGTGTGGACAGATATTCTAATGATACCTCAAATACTCTATTTTTCTTTTCATAAATAAGGTTTAATGAATTTTAAGATATGATAATGAAAGATAAAAAATTACTTTATCATGTACGAAAAAGAAAAAGAGAAAATGATATTTGTAAAAGGATACCTTCTACTCAAACAAATTTATAACAATATTTTGTCTAAAAGAACAATAATATTGAATTTGTTTTTAAAAAAATAATGAGATTAAAGTAATAATAACTTTAAATATTAAAGATATAAAGCGAAATTAACTTTAATTATTGTCTCACTACCACTCATCAAATTTCTTTTATGGGTCCACCAACTCACCTATCGAAGCAATCAATAACCATTGGGAAAATATGATCCGTACATCAATCGTTGGCTTCCGAGATCCTTCATCTTAAACCTCTTTCTACTTCCCAAGCTAAGGGCAATAAAGAATTCCACCGATAAAAATAAAAGAAGGAAAATAAAGTGAAAATTAAATGTTATTTTTAATGTTATTTTCTAAAATAAAATAATATATAATGTTATTTTTTAGACACGACGGTCAAATCTAATACCGTTTAATTTTTATTTATTTTTTTGTAGTAGCGAAAGTTGGACATATATGCAGGACCAAAATAAACGGGTTGCAATCATGCATGTTCAGGAAATAAAAGTGTAGAGGAGGGAAATTCGTGATATAAATTTTTTCTTTTGTAATACCAAAAGGAGAGATTTTTTTTTTTTTTTAGAAGTTCATTAAGGTATCGTGCTATATAAACAAGCAACATAAGACCAGTCGTAGTATACAAAGTTATAATTAAGGTATCCAAAAGAGAACTGGTATTGAAAACAGCCAGCATAAGATAAGATGTCTAGGTGAGGACAGAGATGATGAATGGTAATATTAGTAGTAAGAAAAAAGAGGAAGATCACGAGGAGGCAAGCACTGGTGGGATGTCGAAGGTAGCTGCTGTAGCAGCTGCTGCTGGAATAGGTATTGTTGCTGGAATAGGTATTGCTGCATGGGGAGTTTTTAAGATTTTCGAATCAGTCTCGTCAGAATCAGAAGATAGCTCAGAAGAAGATAGCAGGAAGAAGATGAAGGCACCTGGAAGCAATGGCCAAATCATGTATAGGGATGACTTCGAGAGTGACACTGCCTCATATTTCCGCGAACTTCGCAGTAACAAAAGCAAAAAATAAGTAC
Source organism: Cinchona pubescens (assembly GCA_025175665.1). Classification (NCBI taxonomy): domain Eukaryota; kingdom Viridiplantae; phylum Streptophyta; class Magnoliopsida; order Gentianales; family Rubiaceae; genus Cinchona; species Cinchona pubescens. Next base: position 4,798,898 of record JANKKI010000077.1, on the reverse strand, counting down.
TCCTTACTGGAAAAAAAAAAAAAAAAAGAGTACCAACATATATAATATGTAGTATTTTAATTCAGTACTGTGCTTTTACATGCCTACTAGGATTAACTTTCCAGTATGTTTCTAGTGTTTATTATGATATCAGTGTGAGATTGGTATTCAGCACAAATATATGTACTTGAATAATTTTCTTCGTTGACTAGCTACTTTAATTCCTAGTCTGCAAGGTCCTTTAGGCATCTTTCCGCTGGTTGAGTAATTGGACCGAGCAATCATCACCAATTCCTTATGCAAAGACCATCATAATCATTAATTTCATGTATTTTTATCGGTTGTTGTGCTCTTCCTTAATTAACGTATGCAAGGACCATCATTTCTTGGTATTTTTATTAGTTGGGCTTTTCCTTAATTTAACATATTATGCAAAGACCAAGGTCTTTGCTGCCAACTTTACATTTGACAATGAAGTTGCTTTTTCTATTTTTCCCTTTCATACCTTTCTTTTTACCTTTAAAACTAAGGAAAAAAAAAAGAAGAAGAAATATACCCAAAGTATTCTTATCATCAATTTGGTTTCCTTATTCCATTCTCTATTTATTCTTGACATTTATTCAAGCAAAACTATTCTGGTTATGGAATTATTAGCTAATTTCCCTACTTTCGCCACTCAAAAAAAAAGAAAAAGAAAAAAAAAAAAGGGGGGTACTAGAACAAAATAAAATTAGATAGAATATATTTTTCTGAAACAAGAACAAAGACTAGCATTAAATTGAACCATATCAAGATGGAAAAAACACAAATTCAAAGGAACATCATCATATATAATTACAACATTTCATCTTAATTTGATCATTAATTACTAGAGCTCACAAAAACCAAAAGGTAAAACATTGAAATTTAAAGATTACAAAGATCAAACTTAATTAAAAATTGTAGTCCTACATATAATTAGTAGTAAAAACTTTAGCAGAGTTGATCACCAGGATGTGCACGAAGATCACTAAAATACGACCTGGGATCGCTCTCAAAATCTTGTCTAGGCATCCAACAGTTTCGCCCCGGAGCTCTCATCATCCTCACTCCTCTCCGCCGTCCTCCACCGCAACAGCACCATTTGCAGCAGTAATAAACGCACGAAAACAGAACAACTACAGCTGCAACCACTATGAGAATGATTAAGGCAATATGAAGCCACTGGTGAAGATAGCTTGTCTGCTCTTGTTTCCGGTGGAAATACTTTGTCAAACCAGCCCAAGAATTGGCCCCAGAAGTTCTCTATTGCCATCCACAGTTCCTTGAACTTTTCCCCTATCAAGTTTAAAACACTTTCTATACCCATCTCGATCTAGTGTCTCTTCCACTCTGCCTGTGCTTGTGCGGGGCTGCGGGGTGTCTGTGTGCGCGCACAGGGTATGGCATATTAATACTGACACAATATTTAGGTACATTTTATTTTTTATTCTGTTTATAGATTTTGTAATTAAAATTAAATTTTAAAAAATTTTACTTATATTAATATCATAAATTTTTTAAAATTTAATTTATATAACAAAATTTATAAATAAAATAAAAAATCAAATTTACTTAAGTATTTAGTCTTTTTATTCGGCCATCAACTTAGCTATTGAAGCAATCAACCATTGGATCCGTACATCAATCGGGACCAAGTTAGGTTCCAAGATCCTTCATCTTAAACCTATTTCTACTAAGGACAATAAAGAATTCTACCAATAAAAATAAAAGAAAGAAAATAAATTAAAAGATGAGGAAAGTTTAATATGTGGTCCCACGACTCCCACCTCGTATATAGATGAAAATTGACAAGTATTTAGATGGATTTAATTTTTAATTTATTTATAAATTTTGTAATATGAATTAAATTTTATAAAATTTATAATATTAAGTAATGTAAATATAATTTTTTAATATTTAATTTGTATTACAAAATCTAAAAATGAAATAAAAAATCACATCCATCTAAGTGTTTTCCGATAGAAATTTCTCATGTTGGTCAAGATCATCGTGGTTAAGTAACTACCATTTAATTTAATTACAGTAAATTAATGAATGATTGAATGCTGATATCATTGATGAAGTAATCGTGACGGAATACCATTTTCTGTCTTTTTCTGCTTTTTGTTTCTTTATTTTCATTCATATTAACGGTATTCCCTTAAGAATAGCTGTATGATCTTTTTTTAAATCGGAATTTTAGTGCGTAGAAGTTGGCGTGAGAGAGAATTAAATCAAGCAAATTCTCTTACGCAGCAGTAGCGGCTCAAATATCAGGGAGAAAATCAGTAATTTCGTACTTCAATCTGAGATTGAATTTTACTCTATTTATAATAAGATTTGAATATAATAGTCTTGGCAGTATAGTTTACATTTTATATGATTATATCATTATTTTCTCTTATACATGGTTGGATTTTTATATTTATCATTTGGGTTATTTTGTACTATCGTTTTGTTTATTTTACTTTTGGTAATGAGTAGGAACGTATTTGAGTTTCAAGTGTTTAACGACATTCGTTTTGTTGTATTCATTGATCCGTTGATAATAAAATATTTTTAAACTAGATCCTATAATTTTTATTCTTTACATTGAAAGGGTTTTCTACGTAAAAATCTTATGTGTTCGGTACTTACTAATTTTATTTATTTATTTATTGTTTGAGTCAGTCCTACGATTTATTTAAATAGTAGAAAAAATTAGCGATAGAAAATTATTCTGTTGCTGCATTCTCTTTTTTTCCCATTAACATGTTAGAGTTCCAAAAAAAAAAAAAAAAATGTGAAGTTTGTATTTGATTTCTTTTGCTAGAAGAGAATAAAGTAAAAAGTTAAAATAACGTGTAGCACTACGAACTTTGCTTTCCAATGTGTGTGTATATATATATATATATATATATACTAGGATTAATGACGGTTACATATCAAACTCCCTTTTCAAAGTGGCCTAAAATCATTAATGTCCAAGAAAAGTAAAAGAAAAAGAGAAATATTTAGATAAATTTAGTTTTTGATTTTATTTATAAAATTTGTAGTGTGAATTAAATATTATGAAATTTATGACATCAGTTAATGTAAGTAAGATATTATAAAATTGAATCTTGATCGCAAGATCTAAAGGTGAAGTAAAAAATCGAATCTATATAATATTTTCTAAAGAAACAAGGACAGACTTGTTGATAATTCAATTCTAACCTTAGCAAGAAAAGGATATCGAACTAAATAATTGCCACATTTGCCACCACCCATTTATATTTATGGAAAATATTACTATAGATTCGATTTTAGATTTTACTTGTAGATTTTATTGTCAAAATTAAATTTTATATAATTTTGTTTACATTAACTGATATCATAAATTTTATAATATTTAATTCACATTACAAAATTTACAAATAAAATTAAAAATCAGATTTATTTAAATATTTTTCTTTATTTAGTAGCACCACTAATTGACATGATTTGAACCCCATAATATGGAAGCAATTAATTGTTCTTCCTACAACCCCAACACGTATTCTCTTTTTCTGCGAGAAAGAGTAAGATTTATTTGCTTTGCTACAAATTCAATGGAAAATGAACAAATGTGCTAACAACAGGCCAATTAAATTAATTACTTCAAAAATCGAATCAAATCGTATTAATTTGTTCCTACTCATTGACTAGGATGGGAAGTCCTATAGTTGCTTAATTTCGAAATTTTGATCCGTTTTCTACAAACACGTGGTCTGTAATGTCAAGTTGGGACTGAATTATTTCTATTCATTTTTCTTACTTGGCTAAAGAAATAGAAATAGAAAAAGAAAAATGCTTTTCCTCAACTCTCAATCTTTCATATTTACCGACAAAAAATGGACTCGTATTAACCAAGACTTTTCATGGACCTAGGGTCTCTCTAGGGGGAAATATTTAGGTAGATTTAATTTATAATTTTACTTATAAATCTTATAATATATATTAAATGTTATGGAATCGATGACATCAAATGATATAAGTAAGATTTTATAAGATTTAGTTTTGATCGCAAAGTAAAATTTTATAAAATTTAATCATGACCGCAAGGTTTAACCGAATCTATGATAGTATTTTTCCTCCCCTGGGATCCTCTAATTGATGTGTTAGTTCTTTTTTTTGATTCATTTTAATTATCATTTTAGGTTGGTGTATAAAAATTTAAAAATTTATTAAATGATATTAATTTTGCATAAAAATAATTTAAAGTGATTAAAAATTATTTTTTTATGTTAGTGTCACTAAAATATATAATCCTCCTTCATTCATCACATGGCAATAAAGTGAAGTTAAAAACAAATTCATTTATTACTTTCTTCAATTAAAATAATACGTAATTTGACACGAAACAACTATTTAAAGCGACAAACAAAATATGACATCGTGGGAGTGCTATCTATATAAACAAGCAACATAAGAATAGTAGTAGTATACAAAGTTATAATAATTAATTGAGGTATCCAAAAGAAAACTTGTATTGAAAACAGGTAGCATAAGATGTCTAGAAGAAAGGGAGATCCGGAGGAGGGGGCAAGCATTGGTGGGTTGTTGAAAGTAGCTGCTGGAATAGGTATTGCTGCATGGGGAGTTTCTAAGATTTTCGGATCAGTCTCGGCAGAATCAGACGATAACAAGGAAGAAGATGAAGGCACCTGGAAGAGATGGCAAAATCATGCATAGGGATGACTTCCAGCGTGATGTGCCTAGGGGTGTAAACGTCGAGTCGAATCGAGTACGAATAGTGCTACTCGAACTCGAACTTGAAATTTTTTCTGATACTCGAACTCGAGTTCGAATTTAAAAAATTTGACATAGTTCGAGTTCGCTCGAAAATAAGTAAAACGAACTCGAATTCGAGTAGTTCGACTTTTTCGTAGGTAAAATATGTAATTTTTTGAAAAAGTATGGATATTTTAGTAATTTTGCATATAATAAAAAAAATTTAAAAAATTATATAATGTTCGAAAAGTTAGATATTATACATATGCTCGACATCGGTTCGTCAAGAGACTCGAGATCGGTCAACTCGAGTTCGAGTCGAGTTTTTGATCGAACTGCTCGTGAGCAGCTTTCGTTTACAGGCCTAACACTGCCTCATATTTCCGCCAATTTTGCAGTGACAAAAGCAAAAAATAATTACTCTTACGGGAAAAAAAAAGAAGTACCAATATACATAATTTGTAGTATTTTAATTCAGTATTGTGTTTTTACATTCCTACTGGTATTAATTTTCTAGTATGTTTCTAGTGTTTATTATGATATCAGTGACGATACACATCTAGATGTGTATAAGATGTACTTGAATTTTCTTCAGCACAAATAGTAATTGTACTTGCAAAGACCATCATAATCATTAATAATTTTCGGTTGTTGTGACGTATAGACCATATTTCTTGGTATTTTTAAGTTGGGCTTTTCCGTAGGGTTAAAAGCAAAATGCCTCCAACAAGGTAAAATACCCCCTTAATAGGCAGCACCCTTGCATGTGATCAACTATTTAAAATATCATTTTGCGCTAGGTGAATGATTGTACATGTGGACAAGTATATTTTATTATAATACAATTTGAGCGAATAAAAATGTACAGTCATTCCAATTGTGCCATTCGACATATGGCAATTTATTGTACCATGCATTAATCATACATAATTTCATGTTAAGGGTAATTTTTATACGGTTGTTGTGCTAAACACTTCCTTAGATTGTATAGAAGTCGTATGCAAGGACCATCATTTGACTTGTACAATAGTCAATTTAAAATGATATTTTTAGTTGGGCTTTTCAACTTAATTGGAAGGGCATTTTGCTTTTAACCCTTTAACATATTATGCAAAGACCAAGGTACACTGCTGCCAACTTTAAGGATGACAATGAAGTTGCTTACATGTTTTTTGTTTCATACCTTGCTTTTTACCTTTGTTCATTAAGGAAAAAAAAAAGAAGAAATATACCTGTTAGATTCTTATCATCAAGATGGTTTCCTTATTCCATTCTCTATTTGTTCTTGACATTTATTCAAGCAAAACTATTCTGGTCATGGAATTGTTAGCTAATTTCTCTACTTTCGCCACTCAAAAAAAAAAAAAAAAAAAAAAAAAAGGACTAACATTAAATTGAAGCATGTTCTTGGTTCAATTTAATGTTAGGCTTTCTTCTTATTTTTTGTTTTGTTTATTTTGCAAAACACTTAAATCATAAGAAGACGGATTATAAATTTACAAATCAAGCATGTTTTTTTGTAATTTACCATTTTTTTTACCAAAACAAAAAGAAGAGCCCATGTGCTTGTTCCAATCAAAGTTGACCATTTACCTCATTCAGTCTTTAGGCTTCGTAATTATACTTTGAAACTGTTGAAATTTTATTTTTCTTTTCCAATGTGGCCCATCAATTGTGTCATTAAATGTGAAAGATTGGGGCGATGTTTTAAATATCAAAGAATGATCAATAATATCAAAATATATTGTCTTCTACTTAGATTGATAAATCCGAATAAAGCAAAAGCCTTCTATAATACAAGTTCCAATTCCAAATTCCACACTCCCAAACAAGAAAAGGATGGGATAAGGGACATATGATAGAGCAACCTCCAACCAACGACCAACAAGATTAGTGCTGGACTGGACTACTAGCATTTTCTTAGCATTTGCTTCACAATTGCATGTAATTATTAACATGCAAAGTCACAAGAAATATCATCTTACTGGTCCTAAAATAATTTAGGAAAATACTATTGTGTCTGAATTAATGGATTTAGAGAAAGATTTAAAATTCATCCATTTTTTTTAGAAGGAATTTGTACGGTTGCAATTGATAAGTATCAAATCTAACCAAATTAAAAAGTGTAAAATAAAGGATTTCAAATAATTTTCTAATTTAATTAGATTTGAAATTCATTCATTTTGTCTTTACAAATCTTTCCAATAAATTGGTGGATTTCAAATTCTTTCCTAAATCCATCTATCCAAACACAATATAGAAGTTTTTCTGAAATAGGTTTTGAGCACTCGCCCCTGATCAGAAATTATAGAAAATAACAGACATGCTAAGAAGATATAAGTGCAAGAATACAGAGCAAATTTGATATTGATTGTATTTTCAATACTTTTTGATGTCCACGGGATGATAAAAATGTGAAATCCCTTAAATTTCTGAGACTAAACAAACAGCACCACCACCTACTACTATTGAAGGTATTCATTTTCTGTACCCTTTCAAGTGTCGAGCTTGACAAAACTGTACTACAAATTTCGCCTCCCATGTTTCCTCACCATGCCACACACAATCTCACCGAAGCTAACATGAAAGCATACTAGTTTTAAATCTTGTATGCCTTCTATGAGAAGACCACGAAAGAAATTCTAACTCCACCGAAGCTCTCCTGAACAAACTCACGCATTTAGCAACTCTAACTCCACCAGAAAGTTCAAGGAGAATGATGGAGAGAAAATGGTTTGCCATCTAAATGAAAATCTGAAATGACAGAGTATCATCAGTATGTTTCACAGTTCACATGCACCAACACAAACAACAGTATCATATGTATGAATAGATACTGAGGCTGTATATGCACTTGGGCCAAAACTTTTTTGGAAAAAACCCGATTAGTTACATCACTGGCTGTCAATCAGTGCACAGAAAACTGGGAACAATCTGTTTCCATTTTCCTTTTCAAGCACAAGTACAATTATACCAGTATATAGAAGGAAATGCATAGACAGCGAAGGTTAACAACTTACTGAAAGTGACAGCAAGCATTTGAAGAGTAGTAGTGTTCCAATAGCAGAAAGAAAGTTCATCTACATTCACCTCCTCTTCCTGCCTTTTCCCAACTGACCAGATTTAAATGCATGCTCTTGTTCTTGAAGGAAAGCCCTTGCTTTCCCATACTTCTCTGCTCTTTCTTCTTCAAGTAGCTTTTTGTCCTTTTCCTTCACCTCAAACAAGAAGTAATTATCTTTCCGGAGTTCACGGGCAGCACCTTTAGCTTCCTGTTTCAAAAGTTTCTTCAACTTTCTCCTCTCAGCACGTTCACGATCTGGATCATAATCTCTTCCTTTTACAAAGCTAGAGGAATTCATCAATGAAACCAAGTCAGTAGATGAACCTTGGCATCATTCTTTTAGAGCAATCAAGATAAATCACTTTTGAGAAAGATTATTACTTATCCTCAAATTTTGGATTAAGCATCTTAATAGGTATAGGCTTTTGCTTCCTTATTTGGAGGGGACGACGCAAGATGTGATGCTCATCAGCTTTCTTCTCAATATCTTGGGCAACGTGTCTGAGTTTGTTCTGCAATATTTCTGAAGGCATGTGATGTTGCTCAGCCAATTTATGTACTACCTTAGAAATTGGCAAAAATATTTCAGGAAAGGAACTGAATCCTTCATAAACGTTCACAAATCCTTGCAGAGTTTCAGTAACAGCCGTAAGAACACTAGCCCTGTCACAAAAACACTTCTTTTTAGAGAGTGCTGAACAAACTCAGAAAAGCAATATTTGTGGAAACATGTATTGTATAAACAACGAAATCCTTGAACACGAATACAGTGTACCAAATGTTAGAAAGTACACATCTAATTATCAAATTGTGAAAGAGCGCAGTCAGAAAGCAAGACATAAAAGTATAAAACAACTTGCACCAAATCTTTTCATGTTATCATTGGCGCCTTATATTAAAACAAATTACGCTTTTTTACAAGGAAAACCTCAAAGTATCTCCATCACCGATGTAGCGCACCAGATATTCCCAGATGCACAATTAAGATGTACAAAAAAATAAGCAATATACAGTTAACTACAATAGCAAATGAAGACTCACCTGAACTGATCGGAGCTGAAATGAGGAGAATCCTCTGGCAAGTCCATCAGCGTAAGAAAATCTAAAGACTTGATATCTTTCACATAACTCTTTATACAGAGCAAAGGTTTCAGGGATTTAATTTCCATAAGATGTTGCAACTGCGTTTACAACAAACAAGTAAGAAACCTTTTTTGAGTACCTTAAAATTCCCATGAATGATCGCCTAATGCTAGTCCACGTATAACTAGTAGGGAAGCTCTGGAATACTGCTTTCTATTTCTAGATGTGAAGGAATCTGTTGCTCGGTGTAATATATAATTTTAACAGGGTGAGACCTCAAAAAAAGAATCTAAAAGCTACATATGAACTGGCAATCTCTTGTGCAAACCAAAGAGATCAATTGGAGCTATACCTGATGGTCTTTAAAGGATCCTTGTATCTTGTCGAACGCCGACATAAGCAGAGCTCTTATGAACATTAATGCCTCAGGACAAAATTTCCGAGATTGTTGTTTTGTAACCTGCACAAAATTTCACAAAGTTGAACAAAAAATGTAGACAGAAAAGTAATTTGCATTTTATGGAGGGAAGACACATTAGACAAACTTATTGTGGACATCAAATTCAGAAACAATTTCCATTACAACATCCTTTACAGAAAAAAGTTTGCTTGTTAGTGAATTTTCGAAAGAAGGAAAGAAAGGGGAAAAAAAAGACAGGTTAAGTGCACTTACAGAGAGTGCCATCAAACATAAGAAGGAACCAACCAGAGCATCCCGACCTGACACAACTGGACAGCGCATCAAATATTCACACATCAACAGAATTGTTGGCGTCATGACTACATGACGAAAATCAGAGGATGGAAAGATCATAGACCAGAGCCTCAGAAGAAACATTGTTTTCAAAGAAGGCCAACAGCTTTTCCCTACGAGAATGGAAAAATGGAAGAAGTGAGATAACTGGAAAAGGGGCACCAGATTATGGAGGAAAAATTTAAGCAAAATAAAACATTAGAATGTAAATAAGAGAAATAAAATTCAACCTGTATGTTTGACATCTTCGGAGAAGAGTGTCCTGGTCCGTAGTAATCGTTGACGAGCACATATGGCAGCAAAGTATGGGATCTCTGCACTCATCTCCATCAATGGCTTCACAAGCAGATTCAGCAGCTTGAAGTTCAATGGCTTCTTACTTGCTAAAACAGCAAAATATTGCAATAGAACACCATAAAACACCTGGAAATGACAAGTGCATAGATCAATCAGTACATTTGGACACAGTTTAGGACACAAAAACAAATAAAGCAAAGTATGGAAGACAACTGAAAGTCTTCACAAACTATTTCAAACTTCATATGGGGCAGTAAGAAGGATTTACCTACAGAATTTATTTAGATAAAGCAAACTATAGTCTTCCAGTCCAAGGATAATTGAAATGTCATATTAATAAGAGAAAAATAATCAAAAAAAATAGCAAATCAAGGGTCAGAGTTCCATACTTGCATTTTCTTTCTGTTTTCTGAGCACTGCAATGTTGACTGCATTGAATGCACGAATTCTCCTGATTGCTTCAACAATTTGATCATCAGTACGATTCTCTAGCAATGAAGTAAATTCTTCCAGGCTCTTTGGAGCTTCAATTGTATAAGGAAGTTCCCCCTGCTGAACTGAATGTTGTTTCACAGTTGCTCTCATAGTTGCAGTATCAGATAAGTTTATTTGCCTTCCCTTATTTCCTGGTTCCTTCTTCTGTGTTTCTACCATATCATCCTCTTCTTCCTCCTCCAGATCAGCACTAAGTTTGTCATCATCACTCTGTTCCCAGTCCTCCAGTGAAGGAGTTTTGTCATTTCCATTATCACCCTCGTCAGAGTCTTCTTCTTCACAATCATCTTCACTTCCCTCAGAATCCTCTGTAGAAGCAGCATCCTCACTTTCAAGATCATCTGTATTTTTCTTTTTCAGGATCTGCTCAATCCATCCCAATTTTGCTTTTTGCTCTTCTTCATGAGAAAATGAGTCACCAAGGCAGATCATCACCAGATAAAGATCTAAGCCGTTTGGCAGGTGCATTATCATCATCTGAGCCATTAGCATCATCATCACTTGATTCATCACCAGCAATCATCCTCTTCTGACGCTCTTCCTGACATTTTGGACCATCACTCAAGTTAAAAAATAATTAAATAAGTTCCCACAGGGTATAGTTTTGCCGTTCATTGTCTCATATCAATCATTTGAAGACAAACAAGATATCATACAATCCACCAAACATTTTCCCCTGCATTCAGTGGCTGGAATTCTAAAATGCCCCCTGAATAACATCTATCTACAAGCACAAAACCACATCTGACCAGGAGGTTAAATCTTCCACTAGGCAATTGCATAAAAGTTCATCAACTGACAAATGGAATCCACAGCAATGAATCATATAACAAAACTCTCAGTTTTCCCAAGTACAGGGGGCAAATTGCTAAAAAGTGCTGCCAAACAGGGAATGGAACAGAAGAATTTTAAAGATTTTGAAAATTTATTGAAATTGATACTTAAAAAGTTAAGATACAAGACTTCCATGAATTTTGTATTCTGGAGAAAAAGAGGAAAAGGACCAAAAGGATCTTATGAAGAAAATTCCATCTCTGATTCAGTAAATATGTTGTAGAATAATTATTACGATAGACATAGTTCCTAATTCATAAACCCAAAAACCATCTTAATTAGCAGGAAGCAATTCTAATCTTGTCAGCAATGAAAAATACCTCCAATTGCTCCAACCGTTCTTTCTCCTCTTGCGCAATCTCTTCAGCTGTCTTTGTGCGGTCTGATGGGCGAGCACGCATATCCATTGCCATCTCACTTATGAGTTTATCGTAAGAATCAGGTTTCTCCTGAAAGATCATATTGAAGGAAGAATTTTTTTCAGATAAACAGAATAAGTAAAGATTTAAATTAGCACTAGGCACGAAATGAGAAAACTGGCTGAAGAAATAGAAAAAGTGAGCACGATGGATTACTCAGTTCAAAAACATCAGATGATCAATATGACAAAGAAAGCAGGAAATTTTAAACTTTTGAAATTCGTATGACACAAACTTATGTAGAGAAACCCCGAAGTAACAGTTAGAAATAGTTTTTGAGTAGAAACATACAAGTCGAGGAGCAGTTTTATCTGGGACTGAAGATATCTCAATTTTCTTTTCTTCATTTTTGGAACTGGTCTTATTAACAAGCGCTTTTAGAGCATTCATCTTGTTTGGTTGAGTCAACGATAACAGTGCCTCAGACTGCACCAAAGATGCAAATTCTTGGTCCAGATGTTCAACAAAATGTTCGTTTTCCTCCTTATCCTTTGCCTTCTCAGCCTGGAAGAAAGAAAACACAGGAAATATAATCATAAATCAAGTTAGTAAACATGCTTGTTGAGCAATAGTCGACAAATAAAATTATTCCCCATCACAACCTTGAAGAATTTACTCTTGGATATGATCTCCTCCATCACTTCTTTCTTGCTTTTCTGCCTCTGCAATAGCAACATCACAAGTATCAGTTGCAGGAGAAGTGTTAACAGATGCTCTCGCACAGTTCCTCCCTTCGTGATAATTCCTTAGAAGACTCTTCAGGCCGGAACACAAAAAGAATCTACACACACACACACACACACATCCCCCAAAGAGAAGTAATAAAAGAGCAATGCTGTGGAAGGTATGCTAAGATTTATTCATCAAAATCAACATAAACCCTACTTTTTCTTCCATAAGCAACTATTATGATCCGCAAATATTCCATGCAAGGTAACTAACATCTATGAAATGGGGGATGAGAATCTCACAGTTTCTTGTCCTGCTAAACCTGTTTGGTGAGCATTCTCTACTGCAGAAAGATTAAGCTGTCCCAAAACAGCTGACTTCTCTGCAGATAAAGATTGTATGTCATTGCAACTTAGTCATAGCATAGACAAAGGAACAAAAAGTTGACGAAGTTCTACATACCTACAATTATCAAATTTAGGACTAAGGGCTTGTTCTTTACAACTTGAATGGCATTAAGCAACTTTTTTGAAACTAAGAAATAATATAATTTGTTGAAAAAACTAAATATGTGTTTTTGTTTTTCATGTTTAGAAAAGCTAAAAGTTGTTTTTGTTCAATTTCAAAAAAGTTGCTTTTAGTTTATTATAGGCTGGCGAGAACAAGCCCCACATAGATTTAGATTGTACAACTAAGAAGATCAACAAAATCTCAGCATTCCCCTTATAATAAAACTGCAACTGCAACAAATGATGACAACAAATTCTGAACATACATGATATCATAACGGCATGCTCTGAAATAGTATATCTGCGAATGCATAAGTGACAAGTTGAAGATACATCAATGCAATTCCAATGCCTTTAAACATGCACATCTATGCTTGAGTACATAAAGATTATACTCTTCCTTAGGTAAATTAAACACATTTTAAGGCAAGTAAATTCCCTATTATCTCAACAATCACGTGCACTAGTTTTTGCAAATATATATTCTACTATGAGTTGCAGCCTTAAGTTCTTAAGTATCAACTGAGCCAGATCTTTTAAACTTGCAAGTTTCCAACCTTTCCTCAACTGGAACATCTTTGAAATGAGGGATAAAAGCAGGTGTAGGTTCTTCTTCTTCCACTATTTACTTTTTTGTTACTTGCGTCTTTTTTATATGCAACAGCAGAATGCTACATCGGAAAGCATCATCTCCTAAGAAAGGTTACACTAGGACCTCGTGAGGACATAGAACATAATGAAACTTCAGTGAACAAATACTTGACCAAAAAATGAAGCCACATAGTTTGCAATGAATTTTAACCTTATTCATGAAACTAATCTTCAAATGTATACATGTTTAGATTCACCAACAAGAAGGAAAACTATGATATTGCATAGTGTTTGAAATGAAAAGAAACTTCAAGAGGGAAAAACAAAGGACAGCCATCCCGCAATCTAGGTTCTGAAACGGCAAGGCGTTTGGCTTGTGTACTAACTCAAAATATTAGTTAAATATGTTTCTGTATATTCATTTCTAAAACTTGTTCGAAAATCTATGAATATAAAATCTACCTTTTGCTTGTATATTCAACTCAGGTTTTTTAAAAAATTTCACTCTCGCATAGTTCAATAACAAGAGCAGCACTAACCAACCAACATATCATGTCTAATGAAATACACAAACGATCTTATCTCATAGCCATGTATATATATGTGTGTGTACACACACACATCTACATAAGAAACACATTTTTAAGGAACTAAATATTATATAACTAACTTCCTCTTGCAGTTGTGCTGTCATCGTCATCGTCATCAATTGGTACTTCATCATCAAAATCATCATTCTCCGGGAAAAAACCATCTTGAATCTCAAGGTCATCTTCTTCCCCATCAGATAAATTATACTTGCTTTTCTTGCTTAGTTTCATCTATCATTGGTGAAAAAGATAAAATGTCATAGATAAACATATAAACAATATGCAAAAAAATTGTAAAAGACCACAATTCAACCACTCTTTTCTTTCCTTTTTCTTTCTGGGATATATTCACCTAAACCAGTTCAGTATCATTCAAAATATATTATCAGTATTGCACATTGAAGTGATTGCCTTGTCTTCTCTCAACATGCAAGAATTCGACACATATATCTGAATTCGGAAAGCATCAGTCGAATTTATGCTTAAAACAAGTCAGGTCAAAAGCGATCTATTATCACGCTTAGGAAATAACTCCGTGTTATCTATAAATCAATCTCAAAAAAGATACAGCCTTTCAGAAAGAAACTCTTTCTCACCTGCCTTTCGCGTTGAGACCTCATAATGGCCTTATCAAACTCCCCAAGCACTTCATTTTGCTCTCCAATTCGCTTATCCAAAAACACAGATGACTTTCCACTTTGTTCATATTCCTTCAGCAATGTCTTCTTCCTCTGCAACCCAAAAAAAAAAAAAACAAAAAAATCTTTCACAACCCAATTACCAAAAACAACAAACAAACAAAACCCAATTCAAAATCCCAATAAAACATGAAAAAAAAAAAAACATTTTTTTTATAATTATATTCCAAAGTGGACCTTCTCGATAGCGAGTGAACGAGCAAGGCCAATACGGCGTTGTTCGCCCTTGCGTTTTTTACCGAGGATATCAAATTTGCGACGACACCAAATGGTTTCAAACGGGTTTGGTTGCGAGGCTTTTTGCTTCATTGCTACGGCATTCGGACCTGATTTTTTACTGCTTTTCTTCTTATTATTATTCTTCTTCTTCGGCTTTGCGCCCTCAGAGCCTGATTTCTTCGCCATGGGAGTTCTTTATTAGTACTTATATTAATTTTTTTTTCCCTGTTTTCACAGCTGAAAAAGAAGAGAAAAAAGGGAAAAGGGTTTAGGGTTTAAGATTTAGGTGAAAGGAGGAAGAAGATGAAGCAGCAGAGGAGAAGATGGCGAGCTGGGCTCGGTTCATATATTATTTGGGCTGGGCTGGGCTGAGCTAGGCTTTTATGGGCATTAAGTCTTTTTAAACCTCTAATAGGTCCAAAATTATGTTTACTAACTTCTATTATTAATAGGTCCATTATAACATATCTAACGGATATTTTTCTTTTTTCAAAAAAAAAAAAATTCCCAATTTCATACTTTTATTTTATTTTCTTTTTGATTCATGTCTTTCTTTTGGTAGGAAAATAGTTTTTCATTATCTTTTAAATACTAATGATGTTATATTAATGCATTTACATTTTGACACGTACACGAGTTGTTTTAATAAACTTTAGTCATATTGTTTATTTAAAAAGAGAATGATTCTATCATAAGTTTGCTTGTAATTTTTCTTTTACATATTTTAGTAGGAGTATTAATTACAGGCTATATTAAAAGCCTATGCATTTATACCATATTTTGTGGGATTATGCAATACAAGATTTTTTATGAGTTGATATTTTAAGCTTATTTACATAAGGTAACATTTTGTAAATTTTGCATGCATCTGTCTTATTTATTGGTTGTTTGATAACTAGTTTTATTCAGAATTTGGTACTAAATATTACTTATGATAGAACTTATCTTTTATAAATTGTTAATGTACAGAAAATTATTTATACAAAGGTCTACGTTTACATTATATGCATAAAAACGAACCCCTAAAAATCTTATTATGTACATTGTTTTTTAATAACTATATCAACAATTAGTTGACCGAAATTTAAAAAAAAAAAAAAAATACTATATTGTCTCAATATATGAAGTTAAAAGCTTAGTCTTACTATAAAGACATCTAGCAAACAAAAAGTAGACTTGACCAATTACTCATGATTGCTAGTGAAAAGGTGTTTGCTAAATAGGATTAATATTCCGGAATGCCGAACGAGGAGTGGTCAAATACAAGAAAAAAAGTCCAAAGGGATTGATTGGTGAAACAAGTTGGTAAAAATTAGCTTTTGAGAAAAAGTTGTGGTGGAAGAAAATGGAAATAATGAAAAGCAAGCTACCAAACACATTATCCTATTAAGGAAGTAATCCAAGGTAAAAAACTAGTGTGTGCATGATTCATGTTTTTATTCTTGGTGGTTAAATGCAATCAAGCCCAAATGTCAATACATAATGGGAAGTAATTATGGTAATGCAAAAAAGTTTGATGCCCCATGGTTGTGATATGCCTACTGTTTTTCTTTTTGCTTGATCAAAGCATTGTAGCAAGAACACGGTAACCACTCCATGTAATATTTATAAACCAAGAAAAAAAATGAAAATTTTAATTTCCAAGTAATCTTTTATGATTCATGTACTTGATTCATTTTGTTACTCTATTTCCTTCTCTATATATTTGTAATCAATTTCTAATGAATCGATCCTACATAGTAATTGTCAAATATTTTTGCTAACCATGTCGCAAAATGGTAAAGAAAGAAAAAAGGGTCTAGTAATTGTACAAGACTTGCATGCAAAATATCTTCTTTAGTGTATAACAAAGCAAATCATACACATTGGTCCAAAATATAATTGAGAAACATAATTTGGGGTCCAACATCATGATTTTGCCTATAACAAGTGTCCTCACAGGATTTGGATCCTTTCTAGCTAGTGTCAATATTAGAAGAATGGAGCTTGTTGAAGATTTTGTAATGAACCCTAGCATATTATTCTTTGGAATATAACCTGTTCACCTTTTTTGTTTTATTAGTAATTGAAAATCATCTTGTAGAAAAAGTTGAAACCATGAATTTTAACGATGGTGGGCTATAGTTTGAGTCAAGATCACTTCAAGAACACGTATTCATTAGTACAACAAGGCAATTGAAAGGTGGATCCAGATTTCCTCCGACATGTTTTCACTTTATTTATGCACATGACCCTCATAGTATAAAGTATGCCCTCGAGCAATTGTACAAAAGTAAAGTTTTGCTAGGGTACCCATTTTTCAGAATACCTCATTGCCTAAATAGCTGAAGATTTATTGGTGTAATGTGTATTGTAACCAGTTTTACCTGAATTGCTCATGTCTTGAGTTCCATGTTTCAAAAATGGTGTTCTAAATATGGATAGTTTGTGATATAAAACGTTTAAAAATTAAATTACTAGTTATATGAAATTCACATTCACCGGTATTTATACTTAATCATACAATGACATGGATATTTAGTGAAGCAAACATATCCCATGAAGAAAAAATCTTCAACAAAAATCTAAGTATTTATATTGATTAGTTATATCAAGCCAAAAGCCAGAAATCTTTGTGACGCTTAGTGGTAATCAAATATCCACCAAGTTTCTTGCTTTTCCTTCTAACAGCAATGGCCATGCAACTAGCATTTTGGATACAATACTCTACAACTCCACCAGCGGCAGTCACCTTATTATTCCCAGCAGCCCACATCATTAGAAGTCTCCATGTTGTGGAACGCTTCTTCTTCTGCCCTAGAACAAGTAGTAGGTTCCCTTGTTTTTTAGCTTCTTTCACAATTGCTGGACCTTTCTCTTTACCTTCTGCTACAGCCACCTCTATTTGTACCTGTCATGCAAACATAAAAAATAAAAAACAAAAAATAAACTTTAAAGTAATTATTCGTCATCAACAATACAATTTATTATTTGAACAATCCTCTTATTTTGTCATTCTTAGACAACCTATAAAGGCAAATAATGCACCACATCTCACAACATCAGTGGAACGTGCGTGAGTCTCACAACTAAGACCCATATGAGGTCCCCATTACCGCGGTTCACAAAGAATTTGTCATAAAGAATTAATCATGCAGTTTGCTAATGCTTTAATCAAATGCTACAATTACAAAATTTCATTTCAGTGTGGGAAAAAAAATGCAAGTGTACATACTCTATTATCTAGAAATTTAAACTTGGAAATAAGTGAATTAAAAAGTTCAAGAAATTGTAGTGCACCTCAGGTCTCTTCTGTTGGCACATAATCTTCATGCAAGAGAGAAATTGAGAAACTCTTGGAGTCATCTCCTTAATGGACTCATCACCTGCCAAGAAAACCAACATTTTCCTCACAAATCTCCATAATAAACATGCAAAACATTAGCCACTTATATATACAATTAATCCCCCAAAAAAAAAAAATCAAGTAAAGGTAAAATTAATTAATGAGCTACCTGGATTCTTAGAAGTCTTAGTAACATAGAGAAGAATCACCAAATCTTGGCTTTGAACAGTGTGAGTTAGAGCCCATTGTATTGCATTCTTGGCTTCAGGACTTGAATCCACAACTATCATGATCTTCCTTCCAATAACTACACTTGCAGGCTTCACATCCTTCTCAACATTGCCAGAATTGTTGTTCTTTTCTTCTTCTTTTTCCTCTTGACTTCTCCCACAATCGGAATCGTTCTTCGATTGTACTATCGGAGAACGAATTCGAACAAGAGGCCTAATCCTGTTTAAGCAAAAACTTGGCATTGTAGCCCCAATTCGTCCCATAATTTCTTGATTGAAAATGGGACCTTAGAACTTTGTTCTAAACTCCTATCAGCTTTATAGAAGAAGAATAATACATCATGAGAAGTAGTTAATTAGGCCATTCCTCTAATACTTGGCCAAGCAATTAAGTTCTTGTCAATGATGATCTGGGGCCATAATTCCCTTCTCCTTTTCCTACTTTTATATTTGCTTTTCTTTAGCAGTTTCATCATTTTTGCCTTTGATTCCTTTATTAATATTTTTTTTTTTTTTGGGTTCTGTGGGCTATACCTGAACGTGCTTGTCATGAAGATGTAGGGCAGTGGCTTTCAAGAACAGCTGTTAGTTAACTCTTGTGGTTTTTTTTTTTTTTGGCATATTTCTCTATGCTTCCTTTTATCAGACGCATCAAAGCATGGAATTTTTTTTTTTTTTGGAATATAATTTATAAAGTTATAAATTCAAAATCACTTGTTAAAAATCAATTTTACGTGACAAAATATTAAATCTGTAATTCATGATTTTAGATATTAATTTGATCGAATTTTGTTTTTTCTTTTGCCGATCTACACATCAATGACTTTGTCACTTTACAAATTTGTATAAGAGACAAATACACCATCTTTCTCTCTCTTTTAATCTCCATTTCATTTCATACTAATGCAACGCCAAAGATAGGAAATTCTCGACTAATCTCTTTGGTCAATAATTTTTATTCACACGGAATAATGTTAAGGGTAAGTGATTCTCAACTCTCATATCAAATAATCAAACTAAACATTGGAAGAATCTGGGAGAGAATATCGTGAATAGTTCGTTCTTGAAGCTTCAACCTTAATCCTTTCCACCACCTGAATACTAAGATTTTATTTGCTACCAAGAAGTATGAAGTTCCATGGATTATAAAAAAGAAAATGTCACTTTATATTTGTCAAAAAAAAAAAAGGCTAATTGTTTTGGAAACTTTGTTTATTTTGGTCTATTTGTGGCCTATATACACACATAAGGCTATTAAATTATAATATACTACAGATTATTTTCGCTTTTCATATTTCAAGCTTTCCACTCCTAATTTGAGATTTTATAATATAAAGAATTTTCTATTATATCATTATATGAAGACAATTGATATTATTAAACTAATGGAAATTACATTTCAAATAAAAAGTTAGGAGAATAGATAGAATAGATTCTAGTATACTCATCTGATTTAGAAACCCTCGTGAAAATTGAAAACTCTAGAAAATTGGATCATGACATGATCCTATGATCTTTATGCTTCATTGCGCTTTCGGCCCAAGAAAGAATCAAAGGCAGCCTACATTTTTCTCTCTCTTGAGTGGTTAATTGGGTTCCAAACGGATTCAGAGTAGTGGTCTTCTTGATTTGGATTAAGTCAATTGTTAACATATATCGGCCCAATAATCAGCCTCGTAAAATAATTTTTAGTGTTAAAAAAAAAAATTTCTACCAACAAAGATTGTGAATTGGAAAATAAGAAATTAAACAGCATCTATCTATATTTATATATAAAGCAAAAGCCTCTTTTTTGGTATGATGCTATTTAATGTTATTCCTAATATATCCTTCTTAAGTAGTTTTAAAATCTTTTTTTTTCCTCTTCAAAATATATATATATATATAAAGCACACACATAGAACATAGAACGTGTATTAATTACTAATGCAAATTATACGTCGGGTCCTGTTGTTGATATTTTTACTCGAAAATTTCTAAATCTAATATACAAAAACTAATTCACCAAAATACATCTAGTCAATAGTCATAGACGCAACATGCTAGTAAATTATTGCATCTATCTACTTATTACATCTTATTCGAGTTTTGCATGTACAATGATATTTGGTGTTTTACCATTTTAAGCATTTTTCTCTGAAAAATTTTTCAGTTCCGTAACGAAATCATTTCGTTATGTTTTCAAAGTTTGTATAATACAATATTATATATTTTAAAAACTTATATTGTACAATATTTTAAAACTAACAATATGACTCTCTCAACTGTAAAATTTTCCTTTCTCTTAATCATAAACTATGGATCTTTAAAAGGTATTGGCAAAATAAATTTCAAAATTAATTTGAAGAAACAAATTGATTGTTTTTTTTTTTTACATGTTAACATTCCACGTGCAATGATCCAACACACCAGGATTGCAACTTGATTTTTTGAAGTTTTTTTCTTGTTCCTTTGTCATCTACACAAATGAGAAACCATTAAGCTAAAATATTCATTTGTCATTAATCGTACAATATTTGATAATTGATCTTGTTGTTGGACAAAATAAGCTTTTTAAGGCATTATAAAACCCATTGATTGAAAATCAATTTCGAATGGGTAGCTTTAACGGAAGCATAAGTTAAAGAAAAGGCCATTTCATTCGGTTGAGGATAGATATTAATAGAATCTCTTCGTTACATGATTCCACAAAATATAATTTTTAAAATTTATGTGACTCTATATACTAAGGGAAAAAAATAAAAACCAACTAAGAAAAGGTAAAAGATTAGAATGACAATCTAATCTAATCTTACCATATATAAAGTACTTAATTGTGGTTATGCTCTACTAATATTTTGCACATCCTAAAATATGTTCCTTCTTCTTGAAATTTAATTTAAAATAATTTAGTTGTAAGTGGTTAAGTACGTTACATACCTAACAAGAATCTTTTAGGTAAATATTAAAAATTATGGAAAATTCTACTGTCTCTTTTAAAAAATTATTTTCTTATATAAGAGACAATTTAAGTGTTTGTACAGTACAACACTATATGTTTAAAAAATTTATATTGTACAAACTTTTAAAATCAAGAAAATAGTTACCCGAGAAGAGATTGTAAAATTTCTCAAAAATTATATATATATATATATATATATATATATATATATATATTAAGACACGAGTAAAGTGTGTCAAAATTAATATTATTAATAAAGTATAAAAATAATACATTTTAACTTTTCTTAATTATTTAAAATTACTGTAGCAACCATCGTTATAGTATGAGTTATGCATTGCTATAGCGTATAGCCTACTAGTAACATACCAAATAATAAATCTTCTAATAAACAAAATAATCTCATGAACGAGAATTACTAATATTTCTCAATTTAATTAATATTAATATTAAAAACTTTTATTTTAAAATTTAAAAAATTTATTTATCTATTATTATTAACACTAGATTAGTTTTTTCAAACAAACAAACAAATGTGAAATTTTTAGATAAAAAATATTCATAATTATTATATTATAGACTCGTTAACGATTTTGTTAAGGTGCCACGTACCGATTCATTCACCCCACAATAGGGTTCGATAGCAACAAATAGAGATTCAGCTGTCAGCTAAAATAAAATAGGGAAAACAACTTTAATAGTCTCTCATATTTCATTTTTGTATTTTTTTAGTCTCTTATATTTAAAATGATACATTTTAGTCCCTCACAAATTCAAAACGCACCATTTTGGTCTCTCGACACAATTACGGATATATTTTGACTTGAAATACTCACATGCGTATCGAATGTTATATTTTTCATGGATAAAATTAACAACAGACAAATTTTAAATATTAAAATACACTATTTAAAATCTCTTCCACCCCTACTCTAAAATTCTCACCTACCATCATTGCCTCTATTTCCTTCCCTCGCCGCTTTCCTTCGCCACCCCTACTCCAAACAAGCCCAATCCTCTTTTTTTTTTTTTTTTGACAATTTAACATTTAAAATTATATATTGTTAATTTTGTATTTAAATATGTTATATTCGATAAGCATGTGAGTATTTCAGGTCAAAACATGTCCGGATTTGTGTCGATAGACTAAAATAGTAGGTTTTACATTTGCGAGTGAGATTAAAATGTATTATTTTAAACGTGAGAGACTAAAAAAATATAAATATAAAATGTGAGGGAATATAAAATTTATTTTCCCTAAAAAAGAAAGAAGATAAAAACAAGGGAAAATTGCCAAAATAGTCCCTCAACTTTTGCACTTTAGCCAGAATAGTCCCTCAACTTTCTTATTAGCCAGAATAGTCCTTCAACTTTTTTTTTAGCCAGAATAGTCTTTTAACTTTTATTTTTTAGCCAAAAAAGTCCTTTTATGGTGTAGTCACCATAAATTTTTTTTTTTTTTTTTTTTAGAAATTTCACATGAAAGGACTATCTTGGCTAAAAAATAAAAGTTAGAGGACCATTCTGGCTACAAAAAAAAGTTGAGGGACTATTTTGGCTAAAATAAAAAAGTTTAAGGACTATTTCAGCGATTTTCCCTAACTTAAAACAAACACAGATTCTATTGTCAGCTAATTCCACGCCTGAAGAAAATTCCAAGCAAAGACTCTTCTTTAGTTCAATCTCAACTGGACCCTTTTTTATCACTGTCAACCTAAAGTAAAACCCCACCTTTTTTCATTTGGTATTCTCTCTTCACACAAGCACTCATGCATATATATATAAATTGGCTGATTTTGATCTTGATCTTGATGGGCAATTTAGAATTTGGATTTTTTGAACTGGAAATTATGATCAAAAGGGATTCTTGATTTCTGCTTTTTTAATGTGTTTTTCTTTCATGGGTTTTGTTTGTTTTTACTATTTTGATACTTGTGATCGTTGTGCTGAAGATTGAGTCTAGCATGTATGTAACAATAAAAAGGAATCTTGCATTGTTGTTTTGCTCAAGGTTCTGTAATATTTTTTTTAATTGGATTTTGTTATCTGATTTATAATATAGAACATGGGTTCATAAGAAAGCTGTGTTTTTTCTGTTCAATTTGTGCCTCAGATCTGTATATTGTCTGTTTTATATATGAAAGTCATAATCTTTTTTATTGGGCATTACTTTTTTTTTTTGGCCTGAATAAAAATTAAAACTTTGCTATTTCATGCTGTTTAGGAGTGACTAGGACTTCTACATGTGCTGATTTTTTGTATTTATTTATTTTCCGCTATTTCTTTTGATTGTAATAATAATAATAATAAAACTTTATCTCACTTTAAATAGCTTGATGATCTTTGGTATTTTAGTTAATTTTCTGTTAAAAAGAATCTATTAGAATCAGAACAAGATCCGTATCATTAATATCTATAAGACACAGGTTAATTTTGTTGTCATCGTTTAGATTATTTTGTTCCTGATACTCTTAACATGTAAGTTTCCTTTAGAGGATTGGAGCTGCAGTGCTGCACCATGGGTGCTGTTTGTTGCTGTTTCAGTGTTCCTGACATTGATGACCATGGACATGAGAATAATTTAAGCCATCGCAACTGCCTGTTTCTCAATTACTGTATGCAGAACATTAAACAACGAGGTACAAAAATAATCTCCTCTTGTTTTATTTGAAATTAACAGTATGTCTTTGCTATATAATTTGTGATGCCTATATGCTTGAGCCCTACATGAGCATGTATGAATTTGGGCTCTGGCTTTGATACATGCCTTTTCTCCAGCTGATTGATTTGCCAGTTATCACCTAAACTCTGCACCCTTTTTTTTTTTTTTGAGCATGCATATGGGGATGGTTTTCCGCCTGATTGATGATTTTATATTATTTTGCTTGTTGGAACTAAAGTAGTTGTTCCCTGCTTATATTAGACTGACTATTATTTGTGACGTGCAGTTTCATATAGCTATTCGTGCAGTTTCTTAATTTCTTTACATTGCTTAATCTGTTAATGTCTTTAAGTAATTTAATTTTGGATCTTGATGTCTTACCTCTATTAGCTCTCTAATGATCTCAAATTGCATCATGTGACTTGGCAGAAAATGATGTGTTATGAACACGGACCACCTCTACTTCGTCACGAGTATGTAGTATCTTCTAATGAAGTCCTGCAACATCTGAAACACCTAATTACTTAATTATTGACTATCTACACTAAAGAAATGAATGTAAAACTTAGGGATTATGTTAATGCTGACAATCAGAAAACAGTGAATCCAGTGAGTTTAGTTTGCCTTTTGCTGCCTGGATATAGGTCTCATGAACAACTGCCATTAGTGAACTGCTTAACTTAAGAATTGGAGAGGAAGAAAAGGATGGCGGAGGTGAGACAGAGAGGAGGAATGGGAAGAAGCTTTTGCCAAGAAGAAGAATAGTAAATAGTTGTTTACTCTATCCTGTTTCATCTGAAGAGGACATAAAAAGAAGATGGAGATATATTCATTGTAAAGGATAAATGAAGAATCGTTCCTAATTTCCATGTTTTTAATCTTTTACGTTACCTTATGATCGTCATCTTGATTTTCGGAATTGAAGTCTTTTGCTTTGGACACTCCTTAAAACCTAAAAACTCTTAGGATACAGACCAGGGGAGTTTTTGGTATTATTTCATGCAAGAAGACCTCCAGATAAACTCCCCAATCACCCACAGTTTATGTTCCTTTCCTTTTTCATCTAAGGCAGTGACTTAGTCTTAATATCCTCCACTTTCCTCTGTTTATGACTTCCTTTCCCAATCAAAATTATTGTTCACTTGCATATTTGATGGTTATTTTCATATGCAAGGTCTAGATACTTCCTGTTAGCTTCTTTTGTATCAATCTGTTGTTTCTAGATGTGAATTGATTCATTCAAATTGTTGAAGAATTGAACTTCAAGTCTTCATCAACAGTATGGAGCTCTATTTGCAAGAGGAGATGGGCTTCCAGTCCCTGCATCTAATCAAGAGGCTACCTCTTCAGATTCTGTGGTACCACATAACACTTCATCTGATGCCAGATCATCTGAGAGAATTTTGCTAATGAATTCCAGTTCTGGATATTCACCAATGCCACAAGATGTTGTAGTCAGAAGACAAGATAAGGGTTCAAATCATTCACGTGTAGAGCCAGAACCAGTAAATGATCATGAAGTTCAACTAACCCCAAGACCTTCAGAAGTAGAAGACAAATTAATTAATGCTAACAGCGAAGGGGAGTCCAAAGAATGCTGTTCTGAGTCCTCTATGAAGGTCTTATCATCGAGCATGCTAAAAGAAGTTGGTTATGATGTTTCAGCATCTGAAGATGAGGATGTATGTCCTACATGTCTTGAAGGTAAGTTTCTTCCTTCCCTCTCCTTTAAATCCATTTTTCCAGTGAAAATGTGGAACAGATACATTTAATTGTATTTGAAGCTTTTATTCCATTCCTACTTACCCAGCTCATAATGGTTGTTTGAATTGCATATTTACTAAAATGTTTCTGTGCAGAGTATACCCCTCAAAATCCCAAGATAATAACTCAATGTTTTCACCATTATCACCTTAGCTGTATATACGAGTGGATGGAAAGAAGTGAAAGCTGTCCAGTTTGTGGAAAGGTAAATTTTTGTCTTGTGTGGTTCTTACTTTGCTTTGTCATTGTCTAAGGTCCATTCTGAAATCATTTGCTTTGTAATTTACGTGATGTACACACTATTGATCAAAATATGACTTGATCAGTTGTAGCAATGGTACTCGATTAGTTACACATAGGGGTGGTTTTCTTGGTCTTTTTGGTGCTTCGGATGTGATAGCCATACTATGCCACCTTCACTTGATTTCTACTGAATCACTAATGTATTAGTAGCATGTCATTTACTTTCATCTGCTATTACCTTTACTGAAGCTGCAGAATAACAAGTAAGTTTTGTTTATCAAAATCGTATTGAATATGAACATTTGATTAAAGGCTGAGATGCCAGATTGGAGAAAATAGTACTATCCCTGAAATGTCCAAGCAAGAGGCGAACTTGATGTCTCTTCTTGAAGATATTATATGATACGGACAAAGGGATCTTGTTCTGATTCTAGGCTTCTTTTTATATTTCTTTGTCGAGGTCCTAGCTTACTGATCTTAACTAGGTGCATTAATTACAATTTCTTTATGTCCCCCTACTTTTGCTTGAACATGATTTTCATTGTTTCTCATGTAGTTGATGGAATTCAAGGAGACAACCTGACCATAGGTTGCTGATGCCATGGCATGAAGAAAGACTGACGACAAACAATAATTAAACAAGGATGACAGAATAAACAATTTTTTTGATTCTAAAAATAGCTCAAATTGAGTAGATTTTCTCCTGAAATTTTTGAAGTTGATAAGTTTTGATAAGTTGTTCAGACTGGTCACTTTTCCTGGTAATTTATTTACCTCTTTTTTGGGATTTCTTTTCCATCTTTTAAATATGGTAATCTAGTTGTAGGATCATGATTTACTCATGAGATAGCTTCTCTGTCTCGTTACAAGATGTGGTCATCTGTAACAAGGTTTTTTTGTATACCCCTCAAAGAACAAGATCATCTGCATCAGTAACTTTTTTCTTAATTTTTATCTGATTTTGAGTATTGAAGCTGCTATAATTTTTTTGCTGATTTTAGTACGCATCAGTAATTTTGTCACTTTGTATATACACACACTAGTACAGCAAATATTGTTGAAGTTAATGTATAATTTGGACATCCTATTGGCTATTGGCACAGAGTGTGGTATATGGATACAGCAGTTGTTTCTTGTAGCATATGTCCAGCAGTTAGTGATTCCCTAGTTAAAGAAATTTACTTCTATCAAAATAAAGCCAAAAAAAGAAAAAGAAATAGAAGAATTGAAGCCATATGCTTATATACAACATAATATTGTTGCAAACAGTTCCAGAACTCATTATCCATCACCATAGAGAATGCCAAAGAATTACAGCTATGGAGAGCGGGATAAAAACTCAGATTCAGAAAACACAGTTGTACATACAGTTGTACAAAAAACATGCAGTCATATTAAAGCACAACTAAATATATTAGCAACTTGCAGACTGAGAGCTATATTTTATTTCTCTCAATCTTATCAGTATGATTATATGCACTTAGAACGTACTAGCAATGTTAAGGATATATGGCACTACCCTTGTTGTGCTTCATCAGGCCGGAAAGCATCCAAGATGGCATGGAAACAGCGAGTCTAGAGTAAGATCAAGCTCGTTCCTCCTGGCTTCTCGCGTTTCTCCTTCATAAGCGCCGCTGTTTAAACAATCAAAAAACATTTTTCCAATTGAATTCTGCCTAAATTATCAATCATGTATGTGCAAATTGCAACAGCAAGAATACGCTGAAAAGACAGATTAAACAAACAACAATAATGTGGCTTCTAATGCATTCCATCAAAACTTTGTAGTTTGATTTACTGTTTTTAAAGAGATATCTATTGGTCTAAACATTGAACACTTATATTTTGTGGACAAAATTATATATGTTCAGTCATAAACGAACATTTGAATTTTGTAACTTGGATTAATTACCTGGCATTTAAGCAAGGAGGGAGTAGCTGTGGGATGAGGAATGAAGTTGAGGTTGGGCCATGGTTTTGCTGTTCCCACTGTGCCTGTTGTGCCATTATTTTCTCATTCTCCTTTATCTATTTAGACAAAGGACAATCAAGCATATATATAACTTTTGCATTGATGTGTAGATTTATTTGGTGCACAAAATAAATAGTTCAGGTAATCTGACAAGTGCTCTAAATTTCCAAGAAAGGAGACCAGAACAGGATTGAAACAAAGCAAGCGGAAAAAAGTAAAGTTAAATTGACACGTATCACAGTTAGGGATGATTAATTGTAAAGTTACTGACCTTCTTTGTTAGCATGTTGTTTTGCTCTTGAATTGTTCTTTGCTGTCAAAGATCACAACAGAAGGTATTGGTTTTGAATTGAAAAAACTGATCCAATCCTTTTCAACTTAAACAAGTTTTTTAGATCACTTTAAGCATACATATTTTAGATGCTTAGACACCCATGTTTCTCAAAAAGCTGCAGGAGTGGTTTGGAAGTGTAACCACTAGTAAAATAGGGTTTACTACATTACGAACTAAGCAAGCAAATGTCCTGCAAATCATGTGCTCTAAATACCACACTCAGCATAAACTTTTTGCCATGAGGCCTTCCTTTTAGTTGCAAAGATTACGATTTTCATATTTGTGGAAGTCAAAAAGAAGCCAAGTCAAAATTTTAAACAAAAGTATGTGAAGCACAATAGAAATTGCAGTATCTAATTGACTAGGAAAACATAAATGCTCAATCATCAGATGAACATTTGGAAAACGTAGATATATCAACATGGTCATTGCCTGAATGGCTTAATTATGTCTGAATTAAGAGTATTTCATACTCTCTTAAAAACTGCAGGTGTTTTTTACGTTGTCCAACGAGACTAATTTACGTATGCTGGTTAAGCAAACTGATTTTTTAGCTAAGCTATGCAACGAATAACATCAGTATAATCCCAATTAAGAATAATAATGTAAACGACTAATCATATTAATTAAAGCTGACCTTTTTCTGGAGCTCAGAGATTGACTCATGCATGAGTTGATTCTGTCAGAAATTGAACATTTCAAGTGTCAGGTGATCAGTCAGTTGTACTAAAATTGCAGAAACAGAAATATATTGTAAAGGGCTTACTTTTCTTGATCGGATGTGTTTAAGAGCAGTGTCAAGCTGTTGCTCCAAGTTTTGAAGGTCTTTGAGGCTCATTGGATCAAGATCTTCACCCATGTAGTGCCTAAGTAAAATCAACAAGTGTTTAATAAATACAAACTGCTCATATTAATTGTACATATAACACTTTCTTGGCCATGTCTTTATTAATTACCTATGATTTCTTTGCAACAGTTCAATCTTAGCTTTAAGTTTCGTGTATTCCAGGGTCCAATCTCCCTACAATATTCAATCATCAGTTAACAAAACATCAATTTCCCATCAGTAAACTACTCGTAAACTACTTTTAAAAGAGACAACAAAGTACAGCTCATGCAGTAAGACCGTTAGGTCATGAGGTTGAATTTCCGTGAAAACCTGAAGTAAATTCTCTTTGAAATAAAGAAAAGAAAAAAACCACTGTTAAACACATCTTAGAGATGCGTATGTACCCCAAATTCAGGATTGTTTGCAACTAAGCGTCTCTCTGCATATGAATATCTTTCGTATCGCTCCAGGATATTCTCCATGCTGTTCAACAAATAATTAAAATAGCAAAGTTCAAGAATTGATATATTCAGCGTATTACACTTTGCACCCCTAACTTATACATCAATTCTAGTTATGTTTATGTAATAGCTGCACGAAAATCTTGGTACAGTTGCACGTACAATCTATAGAAACATTTTAAGTACCTTGTTTTGTCGAACAATGAAAACAGTTTCATTCATAAAAGAAATGTTCAGAACTATAAACGTAGACTTTAAATTGAAAAGAAAAAAATGGAAAATGGACTTATTTTAAAAGATTATATATTACTACATATCTATCTATCTATATCTATACTATATTAAAAGAGTCAGTTTGATTAGGTGTTTTATATTTTCTTTCTGAAATTAGCCTTGCTCTATAATTTAATGACTACATCAATTATTCATACTTGAATATCTTTTTGGTAATTGCTAAGGCTATTTATGTAAAATGCACCTAAAGAAAGAAAAAATGAAATATGACTAAATTTTAGGTTCATAACAGGAATTAAAATTGATTGAAATAAATTTTCTTTTACAATAGAATCACTTAGTTGGAAAATATTCTTTTTGGATAGGTTCATATACTTATTTTATGACTCACCAATAATCCGTTGCTCTCTTTTATTTATTATTATTACAATTAAAATTAAATAGACATTTTACATTAAAAAGAATGTAGTCCAATCATTCTCGAAAAATTAAATATGTGCTCATGATTGTCATACAAATCAAATAGTCCATGCACATAACAATTACTATACGGACTATAGTGAAACAGTCAGTGTAAAATCTTCTGATTATTTGGATAACATCACCTCAAATAATATTGATTTTCAATAGAATAAAGTAGTAAAAAGTGAGACATTATACCTAGAAAGAAAGAAAGCATTATTAAAATAAAAAATAAAAATTGTTGTTGTTCTAAAATTTCACTCATAAAAAAATTTAAAAAAAATATTCATGATTGTAATATAAAAGAGGTGGCATCAACCCAACACAAGGTAAAATATGTATAAATCTCATATGATCTATTTGTTAATCTAGAATTCAAAAACAAAAACAATATAAATTGCATTTAATACTTTTGTGCTCTTTTTCAAGACTGGAAGATTCATATAAAAAATAATAATGATAAATTGATCAAATAATTTTTCAATGTTGAGAAGGAATAGTGGAAAGATGTGTTTATTTGAAAGCCTAGAAGATGGAATGGTTTGGTGGGTTTTGAAATAAGAGTAAATTAGGCACAAAAAAATATGGTAGTGTAAATTAGGAAGAAGTCAATTTTCCCTTCTCAGTATCAGACTAAGGGATTAACAGAAATCCAACTCTTCGATATCCTACAACAAGGGATTGAACTACTTATATTACTTATATATAAGACTAGAAGGCTGCCAAAGGAAATAGCCCTCAATCCACTCTGGCTTAGTTGCCGCTACTAATGGGACACTAAGTTATTGCGCTAACTCGCTAGCTAGCCATCTCATTGGGGGCGGAAAACGATTTGATCTTTGAGATAAATTTAGCAATTAAACAATAATTATTTCACTATTATTCTTCCCAATAAAAGAGATAAATTGCTTAAAATTTTGATTCCCAATGAACTATTTAGGAAAATATTTTGGACTTCTACAATAAAATAAAAGTATTTGAGAAAGAATTTTTATATTGAAACTATTTAGACTGCACAGTATAAAGTAATAGAATGAATGAGAGGCCACGGAGAAAAAATCCAAAAAAAAAAAAGAGGAAAAAAATAGTTGTAGCATCCTTACAAAACAAAAAGAAAATTCAAAGAAAAACAAGAAGAAAAGATTTAGCTACCAATATTGAAAGGGTTTGAAATAATTTTAATGAGTTGTGGTAATTTCATGCACTCTAACCTTTCTAATTTGGTTAAATTATTGTTCAATTGCTATATTAGATAGTTTGACATTGTGAAGATTTCCATTTGTGATGTGAAATTTGATTTAGCTAAAAAAGAAAACCACAATGAAGTTCGTAAAGTTAATTGAATCTAATTTTAAATTATTAGAGTAATTATTATTATCATTGTCAAGAAGATTTTGAATTATTAATAGAATAATTGTCATTATCATTGTTACTAGATTTCTATGCAATGACATGCAGATTTCTATTCGAGTTGAATTTAATCTTTGTGCTCAAATGAGATTTACCCATACACAAGTTCAACTTATAGTTTAGAGTTAGCACAATGTATTTCCCTAAATGGTATTGAAATATCTAACACCTTTCTCAAAACTGCATAAGGTAATCAATTAAGTTATTTATGGGGGTCCGTTGAACTATGAATTGACAAATTCACAATTTTCAATTTCAATTTTCATAATATAGTTTATTGTATTAAGGGGTAACTATTTTCTTATTTAAATTTGGAGCTAATAAATTACATTGTTTGAAGATAACATAATTGAGATAGCTATGGTATATGACTAACCTGTAACATATCTCAAGTTTTTAAAACATAGTTCTTTAAAAAGAACCAATTCAATGGTTATTTGTCCAATTTTAATATATAGTTGGTTGTATCTCAACTTTAAATGATCATGGAATAAATGTCTCCTCCTTGAATTAATTATTATAATGGTCACAATTAGTTAATTTAAAAGAAGACATAGGCAAATAAGTGAAAGAAAAAAAGAAATCAAATCAGAATATGCATTTAGGGAAAAGTTAAGAGTAGTTAAAAAATTTTTAACTAATATTAGTCATAAAAAAAATGTCTTAGTAATAGTTGACCAAACATCGGTGGTTACTAAACTATTTTGTAATGCGATGTAAAATGCACATGATATTAATATATGAGTCATAGGTCTCTTTTGTTGTTTTGTAATTGCTAAGGCTATTTATGTAAAATGCACCTAAAGAAAGAAAAAGAAAATATAACTAAATTTTAGGGTTCATAACAGGAATTAAATTTCCTTTTATAATATATATATCACTTAGTTGAAAAATATTCTTTGTTGGATAGGTTAATTTACCATTACTTTATGACTCATCAAACATGATAATCCATTGCTCTCTTTTATTTATTATTGTTATAATTAAATTAAAATATATATTTTATATTAAAAAATATAGTTCAATCATTCTCGAAAAATTAAATATATGCTCATGATTGTCATACAAATCAAATAGTCCGTGCACATAGTAATTACTACATTGACTACAGTGAAATAGTCCGTGCAAAATCTCTTCTGATGATTTGGACAACATGACCTCAAACAATATTGATTTTTAATAGAAATAAGATAGTAAAAAGTGAGCTATTATACCTAGAAAGAAAGCAGCCATTATTAAAATAAAATAAAAAATACTGTCTAAAATTTCACTCATAAAAAATTTTGAAAAAAAAAATTCATGATTGTAATATAAAAGATGTGGCATCAGCACAAGGCAAAACATGTATAAGTATCATAAGGTCTGTTTGTTAAACTGGAAATTCAAAAACAAAAACAATATAAATTGTATCTAATACTTTTATACTCTTTTTCAATATTGCAAAATTCATATAAAAAATAATAATGATAAGTTGATCAAATAATTTTTTAATTTTTGAGAAGGAATAGTGGAAAGAGAAATATTTGAAAGTTTAGAAGATATAATGGGTGTGATGGGTTATAAAATAAGAATAAATTAGGCATAGAAAAATATGGTAGTGTAAATGATGGTTTTTTTGACCTTTTTGGCTATTAAAAAAGGATAGGGATGTGTAAGAAATTTTTATTCATGCACTCTAACCTTTCTAATTTGATTAAGTTATTGTTTAATTGCTATACATGATAGCTTGACTTTCTATTTGTGATGTGAAATTTGATTTATTTGGAAAAGAAATACAATGAAGTATGTAAAGTTAATTTAATCTAATTTTAAATTATTAGACTAATTATATTATCATTGTCAAGAAGATTTTGAATTATTATCAGACTAATTATTATTATCATTGTATTATTAGATTTCTATAGAAATAAATGTAGATTTTATATTTGACTTGAATTTAATTTTTATACTCAAGACAGCTTGCTCTTAAACAAATTTCAACTTATGGTTTAGAACGAGTACAATGTATTCCCCTAGATGGTATTGAAATATCTAACATTTCTCAAAATTACATGAGGTAATCAATTAAACTATTTATGGGGATTTCTTGAACTATGAATTGACAAAGCCAGTTTTCATAATATGGCTTAGTATGCTAAGGGGATACTATTTTCTTATTTAGATTTGGACCTAATAAATAACGTCATTTTGTGGAAAAAAATGCTTCCTATTTGAGGAATATTGTTTGAAGATAATATAATTGCGTGAAAAGATAGCTATTATATATAACCAACCTATAATATATCTCAAGTTTTTAAGACGTAATTCTTTAAAAATAACTAATTCGATGGTTGTTTGTCCAATTTTAATGTAGTTGGATGTATCTCAACTTTAAACGATCATGAAATAAATGTATGTTCTCTTACTTGAATTAATTATTACGGTAGTTACAATTAGTTGATTTAAAAGAAGACAAAGGCAAATGGATGAAGGAAAAAAAAGAAAATAAAATCAAATTGTGCAATTAGGGAAAATTTAGAGTAGTTAATTTTTTTTAAGTAATATTAGTTGCCAAACAATGCCTTAATAATAGTTGAACAAACATAGGTGGTTATACATGTGGAAAAATTTGGAAAGAAATACAAACACATATTGCGTAGGTTTTATTAAAACTATATTTTTAAAGTAATACTTTGATGCTATTAAAAAAAACAAAGAAACAAAAGCACATTGGAGGTACTATTTCAGACAATCATAAATTATACAACTTTCAGAAATAGATTTTTATAGTGCTTGAAAAACGAAATTCATGTTAGACTAAATATGATTATTCTTGAAATAAAGTTTATAATGTCTCCATTATCCCTATGTTGCTAATTTGGTTGTCAAAACAAACTTTTTCTTCAATTAATCTTAACAAAAATGGTATGCAAATAATTAAAATTCGAAATAACCCACTAACGTGCAACGTACGAACTCTTAAACTAGTACTATATTAAAAGAGCCAATATGATTTAGTGATTTAGATTTTCTTTCTGAAATTACCTTTACTATAAAATTTAATTATTTTGTTATGTCTCCTAACATGAATACTGTTTTATAATTATTTAGGTTATTTATGTAAATATTCCTAAGAGAATAAAAGAGGAAATAAAACATACTTTTAAGGTTTTATATTAGGAAATAAATTTGATTGAAGTAAATTTCCTTATGTAATATATATTAGGAATGAGTTTAGAAATTAGAGAAGACTAGGAAATTATTTTATTGGGCTGGATTTTAGAAATCAAGAATAATAAAAAAAAAAATTCACTTGAAAAATAAATTTACATATTTCATTTATACTTTTGGACCCTTAATGAGAAAAAATTGTAAAAAGTACACAGGAAATAAAATTAAGTTTTTTAGACCTATATTTACAATTAAGTTTGACTTAAAGCAAATTTCCTTATAGAATAGAATTTGGGATAGATTTAAAAATAAAATATGAATATTAAATATAGTTATTAAAAAAATTAATTGAATATGTACTATAATAAATGAAGGAGTTTGATTTAGTTTCAGATTTTTTTTCCAGGTTACTCTCACTATGAAATTTAATGGCTTAGTTAATGTTCCCAACTTGAATACATTTTTTTATACTATTTATGTAAATACTTCTCAAAGAATAAAAGATTATGTAAAATCTACTTTGAAGACTTCATATTAGAAAATAAATATGATTAAAATAAATTTTTTTATACAATAGTATATTAGGAAAGAGTTTTAGTAATTAAAGAAGAGTAAGAAATTTTTTTTTGGGATGGGTTTAAGAAATTAAGAAATAATAAAAATATAAATTTAATTGAAAAATAAATTTACATGCTTCACCTATATTTTTAGACCCTTAAGAGAAAAAAAAAAATCCTAAAAGGTACAATGAAATAAAACTAAGTTTTTGAGATAGATTCATTTAAAATTAAATTTAATTGAAATAAATTTTCTTATAAAGTAGAATTCTAAGATTGATTTAGAAATTAAATATGAATATTAAACAAAGTTATAAAAAAAAAAAAAAAAGGTAATGGAATAAAATTTCTCATTAAGTAGAATTATGCATATGATTGCCATCAACATATATAGGTTGGTGGATACATTGATAGACTAGAAAACATTTATATACAATTAAAGAAACTAATAAATAATTACAAACTAATAAAAGAAAAAGAAAATTAGTTTGACAAATGAAGGAAAAGAAGGAAAACAAGGAAAACAAGATTATTTTAATTTCAAAGAGTTACATACCATTTTGGCCATACAAACTAAGCAAAAATCTCAATATGATCTTTCAAATTGAAAAAGTCTCAATTTCAGGCTCCAAATTAAAAAATATATATATTACAATATAGTCCACCAAATTCAAAGAATCTCAATTTGGTTCTCAAAACTAAAAGAAATGTCCCAATGTGGCCCCTAAAATTGAAAAATTATCAATTAGACCCTTCAAACTGAAAATCTGTTCTACTTGGCCCTCCAAACTGTATTTCGATACAAGAAATACATTAACCTTTTAAAAGCATACAATTTTAAAATATACTTTCACTCTTAATAATTACATTACAGTTGAAATAAGATTTTTCTACAAAACAGAGAGTTCCATATGGTATCCATTTTTCAATGATGAATTTTATTAATTATACAAGTATGCAAATAAAACATTTTTTAGGATTAGGAATTAAGTTAAACAATAGTAGGAATTATCTTTAAAAAAAAAAAAAAAAGAGTAGGATTTATCAAGTATAAAGCTTTTGGACTCTTTGGAGAGAATAATTCTGAATTTTTTTCTATTTTTGATACAAGAAAGAAAAAAAAAATAACAAAAAAGAGATAAAATTACTTAAAAGCCTCAAGACTAGGGTTGTTCAAACTCAATATAACCCAACCAAAATGAATTTGGCACTAAATGAGTTGGGTTATCGAGGTTTCAAGGTTACTTGGGTTGAGCTACCCGAAACAATTGGGTTGGGTTTCGTTTTTCAAAAGTTCAACCCAAACCAATAACTCGACAACCCTATATAATTTATTTATAATTTTTATTTATAATTATTTTCCAAACAGTTTCATGTAACTTATATTTTATTTTCTTTTCGTTGTTTACTTAACATTCATTTAATACGTTTGAAAACTTTTTCCTTTTCATTCTTGAGTTAACCATTTAATTTTTTACAAAACATAATTCATAATTGATGATCTTATACTAATGTTTTTATGAATTTTTTTTAAAAAAATTTTAAACCAAGTAACCTGAAAATCGAGTAACCCACCCGAGTAATACTTGGGCTGGGTTTACTTGAGTTTTGATATTATTTGGATTAGATTGGTTTTATTTTTTAGCTCAAAAATTTGAAAACCCGCCAACCCGAGAACCTTAACCACGAACACTCCTACTCCTAGACATATAAATTTGAATTAAAAAAGACATTATTCTTTCATGAATATTGTGAACATTTCCATATTCCTTCCACCAATGCTATTTATTTTGTCTCTAATATTGTTGTCTAGGTTTTGTAATGATGAAAGATTCGTTATCCAAAATATGAAAGAATTTGACTTTTGTGTAGTGTACTAAAAACAAAAATAATATAGAATCTATCTTTTCGATTATTATTATACGATTGGATGAATAGGAAATGGGGTAAAAATATAATCTATGCCTATTTTATTTTTCTTAAAAGAACATAATTCTTATCTTGTCGTTCTTACTTGGCTTTTAGTTCCCTTTTTATATATTGAATAATTAACATATATTTAATCTAATTTGTGCTTTTCCTATAATTAAAAATTAGTTCTTAAAATTATATTAGCTAAAATTCTTAACAGATTATTATTGTCCTCCTACAAAATATTAGATAATATCTAATAATAAATATTAGTAACCGTATAAATTACACACTAAAAAATAGGAATATCAAATCAGTTACTACATAGATCTTTAAATAAAGTGTATTTGTTTAATAAAACCTAAATACTAAATGGTTATTATTACTTTTGAATTATTACTATACAAGATGATAGCTACTGCATCTATCTGTTGTTGATTTTATTCTATCAAATAAAATTTATAATATTGAATATATATACTTTTTAATTTACTACTATTGAGACTAATAGTTTTAACATAGTGATTTAATCACTAAATTTCACACCGTAAATTGCTAAATGGTGGTAAACTATTTTTCATTTTTTTTTATTTCAATATATAATTCCTATAGTTGTACAAACTATATATTTAAAAGAGATTTTGTTTCCTAAATTATAAATTGCTATTTAGTATTTGCACATGAATGGTTCATTCATCAAGTTAATTCCAAAAGAGGGTATAGGAATTCAAGAATAATCAAATATCCTAATACGCTTGATAAATCCAAAGTTGTTAGGATAGAGTTTGAATAATTGAAGAGAATGAAAGCTTTCAATGAACTCTATAAATTGATGAATCAATATTTTCAAGATCTTTGATTACTAAACTTACATAATGGATATAATTATAAACTCTAATATATTTTTCATCATACATTGTGCTCCAATTTGATAATACTTTAAAACTTTCCTATTTTTGAAGTTAAATAGAGTACCAATGAGTTAATTGTACAATGATTCAATAATTCTCAATCGAAGAAATTGACTTCTATTTCAAAAATTACAAGGTAGATATGATATTCAAAAGACACAATTATTTAATTTTTATGAAATTGTTTGAACTATTAAATTAAATAAACATCTTATATTTCTAACAAAGTATATCTAAAGAAAATGTATAAAATCACCTATGACCAAATATTTCTTTAAACTCATACAAACTACAAAAAATTCTTTGACTTAGCTAAACGTTGAAACAAAAATTATATAAGCGAAAAATTAAGTGAACTAAAAAAAAAATCAAATAGTTAGTGTCTCCAAACTTATTTTACTTTTTAATTTATAACAACAAAAATCAAATTATACAATTATTATTTCCAAACGTGCAAAGCACGTGCTCTCATACTAGTACTATTAAAAGAACCAACATGATTTAGTGATTTAGATTTTCTTTTTGAAGTTACCTTTACTATAAAATTTAATTACTTTATTATGTTCCTTAACTTGAATGCCATTTATAAATTATTTAGGTTATTTATATAAATACTCCTCGAAGAGTAAAAGAGGAAATAAAGACCATTTTTAAGGTGTCATACTAGAAAATAAATTTGATTGAAGTAAATTTCTTTATGTAATATGATATTAGGAATGAGTTTAAAAAATTAAAGAAGAATAAGAAATAATTTTATTGGAATGGATTTTAGAAATCAAGAATAATAAAAAATTAAATTTACTTGAAAAATAAATTTATATATTTCATTTATAATTTTGGACCCTTAACAAGAAAAACTTGTAAAAAGTACACAAGAAATAAAATTAATTTTTTTAAACTTATATTTTGAATTAAGTTTGATTGAAGCCTTTATCGAATCATTGTAGAATTTTGGGATAGATTTAGAAACAAAAGATAAATATTAAATAAAGTTATTTAAAAAATTAATTGAATATATATATTACAATAAATGGAGTTTTGATTTAGTTTTAGATTTTCTTTCCCAAGTTAAATCAATATAAAATTTAATGACTTTATTAATGTTCCCAACTTGAATACCTTTTTTAGACTATTTATGTAAATACTTCTCAAAGAGTAAAAGAATAAATAAAATCTACTTTTAAGACTTCATATTAGGAAATAAATTTGATTGAAATAAATTTCCTTATGTAATAGAATATTAGGAATGAATTTTAGAAATTAAAGAAGAGTATAATTTTTTTTTGGCATGGGTTTAAAAATTAAGAAATAATAAAAATAAAAAATTTACTCGAAAAATAAATTTACATGTTCATCTATACTTTTGGACCCTTAAAGAGAAAAAATTTTCCTAAAAAGGTACATATGAAATAAAAACTAATTTTGTGAGACTTCATTTAGAATTAATATTTAATTGAAGTAAATTTTCTCATAGGGTAGAATTCTGAGATAGAATTAGAAATTGAAAATGAATATTAAATAAAGTTAAAAAAAAAAACTTAACAAAATAAAATTTCTCATTAAATAGAATTATGCATATGATTATTATCAATATATATAGGTTATGGATACATTAATAGACTAGACAATGTTTCTATGCAAATAAAGAGACTAATAGTTTATTAACAACTACTAAAAGAAAAAAGAAAAATTCATTTAACAAATAAAGGAAAACAAAGTTATTTTAATTTCAGATAGCTAAATACCATGTTTGCCATTACAACTACGCAAAATATCAATGTGGTCTTTTAGTCTCAACTTGGTTTTCAAAACTAAAATAAATGTCCCAATGTGGCCTCCAAAATTGAAAGATTATGAATTTGATCCTCCAAACTAAAAATCTGTTCTAATTTATCCTCCAAATTGTATTCCGATACCAAAAAAATACCATTAATCTTTTAAAAGCACACAATTTTAAAGACTTAAAATACACTTTCAATCTTAATGACTACTTTATTGTTTGAATAAGATTTTTGTATAGAATTGAAAGTTTTATACGGTATCTATTTTTCAAAGATGAATTTTAGAAATTATACAAGTACGCAAAAAAAACTTTTTAAGGATTTGGATTTCCCGCTAGGATTAGGATTAGGAATTAAGTTAAATAATAGTAGGAATCATCTTTAAATAACAAAAGTAGAACTTATAAATAAAACTTTTGCACCCTTTGGAGAGTAATTCTAACATCTTTTTCTATTTTTGATACAAAAAAAAGGAGGGGGGGGGGAACAAAGGATACATAAAATTGCTTAAAAGCCTTAAAGCCATCTAAAATTGAATTAACAAAGACATTATCCTTTATAGATATTGTCAACATCTTCACCTTTCTTCTGTTAATGCCACTGATTTTGCCTCTAATATTGTTTTCTAGACTTTGTAACAATGAAAGATATTCATTGTCTAAAATATGAAAAGATTTTGGTTTACATGTGGTGTACTAAAACAAATATAATGTAGAATCTATCTTTTTACTATTGCTAAATTGATTGGATGAGGAAGATAGAGGGAGAAAAATGTCATTCACACCTATTTTATTTTTCTTCAAAGAACATAATCCTTATCTTGCAATTCTTACTTCGCTTTTAGTTTCCTTTCCATGCATTAAATAATTAACACATATTTAAGTTACGCTTTTCCTATAATCAAAAATTAGTTCCTAAATTGTATTAGCTAAAATTTTAATAGAAAATTATTGTCCACCTACAAAATATTATTGTTATTATTTTTAGACCTATAAAGATCTAATGTTGAATATTAGTAACTGTATAAATTACATTCTAAAAAAATAGGTATATCAAATTAACTAAAGTATTTTTGTCTAATAAAATCTAAATACTAAATGTTTATTGTTATTTTTGAATTATTACTACACGAGTTGATATCCAATGTAGTTATTGTTGTTGATCTTAATCTATCAAATAAAATTTATAAAAGTATTGAATACCAACCTTTTAATTTACTACTCTATAGATTAATAGTTTTAACATAATGAATTAATAACTAAATTTCAGGCCATAAATTGTTAAATAGTGAAAGATTATTTTTTTACTTTTTTTCTATTTTTAGGATATAATTCCTATAGTTGTGCAAATTATATATTTAGGAGAGATCTTATTTCCTGAATTAGAAATTGTTGTTTAGTATTTGCACACGAATTGTTCCTTTATTAAATTGGTTCCAAGAGAGGTATAGGAATTCAAGAATAATTAAATACCTTGATGCGCTCGATAAATCCAAAATTATTAGGAGAGAACTTGAATAATTGAAGAGAGTAAAAGGTTCCAATAAACTTTATAAATTGTCAACTTTTACAAGACTACACTATCCTTTTTAATTACTAAATTTACAGAATGAATATAATAATAAATTCTAATATATTTCCTGTCATGCATTGTGCTCCAATTTGATGTACTTTAAACTTTCTTATTTTTGAAGTTGAAATAAAGTACCAATGAATTCATTGTCGAATGTTTCAATAATTTTCAATCAAGGACATAGACTTCAAATTTAAAAATTACAATGTAGATGTGCTATTCATAAGACACGATTAGTTAACTTTTATGGAATTGTTTGAAATATATATTTTTTTAGAAACCCACCGCTCTCCTACCCTTTAGTGACTTGAACTTATGACTAAGTCATAGGAGAAAACGTCTTACCACCTAAAGTACACTTCATTGTCAAAAATATTGTTTGAACTATTAAACTAAACAAATTTCTTATATTGCTTACAAAGCATATTTAAAGAAAATGCATAAAAATCAGTTATGAGCAAATATTTCTCTAAACTCATACGAAGTACAAATTTTTTTTGGCTTAGTTAAACATTGGAGCATAAATTATACTATAAGTGAAAAATTAAGCGAACTAAAAAAATCAAATACTTAGTATCTTCTAATATGCTTTACTTTTTAATTCATAACAATAAAAATTAAATAATTAGATAGATATCTCCAAATGTGCATGGCATGTGTTCCCATACTAGTTATTATAAACAAGCTTAGGAAAAAAAGTAATTTCTTCTATTTCAAAAAAAAAAAAAATAGGTAGATCACCATACCACCACTTGTATGGAGGAATTTGCGTACATTTTCATACATTATTCTTCAAATAATATTCTGTAATTATTTCATATATATTTTTTAACTACGTTTTTTTTCTCTCACATATATTCTATTAAAAAATTATTATAATAATTTTTCAAATAATATTTTAAGAATAATAGTTGTTCAAACAGAGTTATGAGATTATTATTCTAATTAAGGTAGGGTATGCTTTATTTAAATAGGAGGTAACTTTATCCATGTGGTGTGCTTTACACTTGCACAACTTACCATCAGTTCTGAAACGTATACTTATCATTCAAAATAAGTTTAGCCTGACAACTTTGGAATTTAGAAAAATGGGCATTGTAATTGAAATGAAACTGTAAGGCGGTATTATGTTAAACGTTTAGGCAAAAGTATAGTTAGAAATGTGAGAACTCTTAATCATTTTTGTACACAATCCATCACGAACTTCCATGAAATTGTAATTATTCTATGACGAATAAATGCATGAACCCTTCACCATGAGAAAAGATGTGTCTTGTCACTTGCATGCAATATTTTACAATTAACAATAAACTCAATTTATTACAATAACAAACACCTTGAAGTCTACTACTCTCTTTATTTCATTTTAATTATCGTTTTGAGTTGGTGTACAAGATTAAAATAGATATTAAATTGCATTAATTTTACAAAAATATAATTCAAAGTGATTGAATTATCGTTTTATATTATATCTCTCAACTATATATTCTTTTCTTTATTAATATGACACGAAAGGTAAAAGTTGAAAAAATATCTTAATACTTCTTTGATTTTTAAAACTGACAGATACTTTAACACAAGACAAGTTATCTAAAACGACAACTGAATGAAACAGAATGAGTAATTATTATAATCAACCAGTGAGGCTGTAGGATGTAGGAATGCAGGCAATGTCCTGTGAACTGTAATGCCTCTCTATCATGCAACAGATAACTAGATGCATATAAACATATATCTGAATTTCAATATTGCCAAATCTGCCAATGATGAACATATAGAGGATGTACGAAACTAAGTTAAACTCTATTCAACCATCATATATCTAACCTCGTAGAGTAATGGCATTAAAATTAAATTTTCTTTGTGTTATACCCAATAAAATGTGGGATAATTCTACCGTTTCTAGTAGAGAACTATTGTTTTGTACTTTAAATATTTGTACAATATAATATCATGTGATTTAAATATTTACACTATACAAGATTTTAAAGTTAAGGGAATAATTCTTAAAGAGACTGTAGAATTCCCCTTAAATGTGTATTCGGGTTTCAAATGTATGCAATAAGAAAACGGAACTGTTTCGTAGCTCTAAGTCACT
Source organism: Cinchona pubescens (assembly GCA_025175665.1). NCBI lineage: Eukaryota > Viridiplantae > Streptophyta > Magnoliopsida > Gentianales > Rubiaceae > Cinchona > Cinchona pubescens. Next base: position 4,755,098 of record JANKKI010000077.1, on the reverse strand, counting down.
TGCATGAAACAAGTATTTATAGGAGAATTCTACAGTCTCGAAATTTATTGAATGAACTATTTTCCTGACTTTAAGAACTTATACAGTACAAGTTTTATAAGCACATAGTATTGTACTGTATAAATCCTTAAAATACAAAAGAATAGTTTCCTAAAAGAGACTGTAGAATTTTCCGTATTTATATTACCCATGCACGTTGGTTACATTATCATAATCATATCAGTTTCTCTACTTTAAGATAATTAACTTCTACTAAAGAAGAAATAAAAATTTTAAAATTTCCAACAGCAGCTTAGAGCTGACTATTGGAACTTCAATACCGCTTTGGTTTCTTTGTTATATTTTTTGGTATTATATTTATATTATATTATGTAATGGAGTGACATGTGTAATTTTAATTTAAGAAAATATTAAATAAGGGACAAGTGTCATCCCATCACTTGGTGTAACATCTGTATCTATATCTATATATCTATATATATATAGTATAGCAAAGAGGTGATTTGTGAGAGTTCGTATAAAAGTGACAAATAGCAATTTCATTCAAGGTTATTAATGTAATATTTACTATGACAAAAGTTAGCTAAAACCAATAGCTAAGCACATTTCTAAAAAATGACTTTTAGTAAATATTCACAACACTTATTTCATATCAAAGTTATTTGTAATTTTTCAATTGGGATAAACTATGAACCAAAGTTATTTATAATTTTACCATGATAAAAAGCTAATTATAACCAACATTTAAACAAATTTTCGAAAATTGACTATTGTTAAATATCCACTATCTTTAACAAGAATACATATATTATTTAATATTTGTTAATATATTTAGATATATTTATTAAATATTTATTGATATATATTTGCTAGCAGTCAAAACCTGTGTTATACATAGAATAGTAAAAAAAATTCAAAACTAATGTTTTAAAGAATACATAACTATAGATAAACCACTTTTCGTAAGAAATTTTGAATATTAACATGTGGAATGTCAAATGTATAGTACATTTATACAGCAAATAACGACAGTAAAAAATGATCAATTACATAAATAGTATAAAATTTAAATTAATTACCTAAATATTATCGTTAACTATTTTATTTGTTCAAAATGCTTACTTTATGCCAATATACCTCTTACGATTGAATTTTATTAAAATAATTATAAATTTAAAAATGTAATATAAATAATCATAAATTATCAATTACTAGCCAACAATAAGTTAGGAAATAAATACGTATTAGTTTGTAAAAAAAGAAAAAGCTTAGACATATAATATTAAAGGGTTACTCCAAATAACCTTCATAAGTAGGAAAATATTTAGCCTAAATAAATCTAATTAATATTATTTTTACAACCAAATTATATATAACATAGATTATTCAAAATTTCTCACAAGAAGTGATGATTTTTCTATAGATATATTATAGATTTTTATATATATAAAAATGCAAAAACTACTATTGTCACAAAAATAATAGCTACTAAATCAATTTATTCTTTGCGTCTTTTTCTAACTTTATATTTATTGACAACTAACATTTAAATGTCGATGGATGTTGATTTTTAAGTGGTATTAATGTAACTTCTCTAACAATAATATCAATTTTTTCTTTCGACTTCTCTTCCTTAGATGGACTCGCTCCCCTAATATATTAGTACCACTTAATTATACATAGTACCACTTATTTTTTACAACCTAATTATATATAGTATGAATTATTCAAAGTTTCTTACAAAAAGCGATTTTCCTATAGATATAGTACAGATTTTATCAAAAAATTAATAATTACAATATCACAAAAGAATAATAACTACATTAGTTTATTCTTCGTACTTTCTCCCAACTTTATGTTAATTATTAATATTTAAATCTTGATGATTATTATTTTTAACTGGTATTAAGGTAAATTTTTTAAAAATAATATCAATTTTTCCCTACGACTTCTCTTTTATAGATGAACCCATTCCTCTAATATATTAGTACCACTTATTGCTTATCGCCTACTCTCTTCATCTTCTTATTTAAACGTATTTCTTCTCTTAATTTGATCTTTCCATATTGATGATAAACTTATACCAAATCATCTCAAGAAATTCCAAACCATATGCCAATCCATAAAAACTCCTAACTCAAAACATCGTACCCTCGTATTGTTTTGTGCTAGAACGATTACTTCTTTTCTTTTTGGCCACTTTTTATTTTATTTTCTCATAAATTTTATCATTTTCCTATTCTGTTTAGAAACTTGATAAAAATTTAATGATTCATAAGTTTCTTGATTATTCTCAAAAATTATTCTATTTTATCTACTTTTCTATTGGTTTTTTTTTTTTTTTGCAGACTTTTTACCAAAAAAATTGTTGTTTATCAAATTATATAGTCTACTTTTATGATTTAGTTTTATTTATATGAAAATAACGAAATATTGTTAAGGTGGTACGATGCTTCCCCTATGATCTATTGGTAATGGGTTCGAGTTAGAAGAGAGTAGACGGTAGGGAGAGAGGTAGGTTTCTTTATAAAAAAGAAAAAGAAAAAAAAAATAATTTAAAACTAAAAGTGTATTATAAAGATCATCGTATAATTATCAATTATTACAATGTTAGGAAAATAATTACTTATTAGTTTGAAAAAAATCTATACTACATGGTGTAGCAAAAACCTTTTGCTTTTCAATCAATTTTATATGACAAGATTATGAATATTGTAAATGCATACTTAACAAAAGCTTTTTAATTATTTAATTGTTTGTATTTTTATTGTTTAATTACTAAATGTTCATAGCGTCATCATTATTTAACTAACATTATTTATTGTATAAATTAAATATAGATATTCATCCTCCCGTGCATAGCATGGGATCTACAGCTAGTATCTATATATTAAAGCAAAACCCCTTTTTGTGAGGAGTAACTAGAAAATGCCACGTGTCAGCGTATTTTTTTACTATTCTTATCTAATTGATTCTAACTAACAACAAATAATTACTATTACAATCAACCGTAATAAACTCAATAAATTTTGAATATTCAAAATATTATACAACGATAATAAATACAAACTAATTAAGGCTGAAACATACTTCTTAATTATTGTATTTATTTTACTATTTATATTTAGGTCACTCATTTTTTTTTTTTTATAAAAAAAAACACTTCTTTATTATCATTTGTATACCTATTTATATATAAAAAATTATGTTCATTCATAGTTTGTAAAAAATGCAAGTTCATCTTTGAATCAAGTAGATGGAAGTTTTTCAAAAATAAAAAATAATATATATCCAACTCATAAGTGCATACTTAACAACAATTCCTTTAATTTTTTTTTTTTAATTTTTCATTCTCCATTTTGTAAATCTTATTATTACACTACTCCTTTTGCTCCAATTATTTTGTCACAATTGACTTTTTTTTTTTTTTTGTGGTCAATGTGTTGAGTCTTCAAAGCTCAATTTTGGTATGATTTCCTAACTAATTTTTAATTTTTAATTTTCTAAGTAGTAGTGTTTCACATATATCTCACTTTTGATGAAGAAAATTTCATCAAAAATCAAATAAATAGATACAATTTATTCATTAAAAAATATAAATGAAATATTTTAGTAAAAAAATCAACTTTGACAAAATAAATAGGACAGATGAAGTAGTATTGTGTATTGTTTGTTTTTATTTGGTTTATATATTAAAGTTTTATGCCATAATCAGTATTTCACTATGTTTTTAGTTATTTTCTATTTATAACTAACAAAAAGCGATACTATCTCGATAACTTTTGAATATTCAAAAATTTTAATTTTACCTTCATGTTATCAAGTAATCTTCAGACAGAAAAATAAACCATAAACATTAATTAAGGAACAGTTCATTAACTTTTGAATATTCAAAAACCTTAATTTATCTTAATATTATCAATTAATCTTTAAATAGTAAAAATATATATTGATACACCTTAATTAAGGACTATACACATTATAATTATACAATAATTATTGATAAAAGTATATATATATATATATCAAGTATATTTTATTAGCAAAAATAAATAAAGTACTCTTTAAGAACAGTGACCAATACTTCTTAATTATTATTTGCATCAAAATTTTTGTATATCTGCAAAATTTTTAATTTCTATGTAGTAGTATTTCACATGTATCCCACTTTTGTAAAAAAAAGAAAAATCATCAAAAATCAAATAAATAGATACAATTTATACATTAAAAAATATGTTTTGGACTAAAACAAAATCAACTCTGACAAAATAAATAGAACAGATGAAGTATTACTGTGTATTATTTATTTTTATTTGGTTCATATACTAAAGTTTTATGCCATTATCATTATTTCGGAAAATTTTACAATTCCGTTGAGAGAACCATCGCTTTCAGCTTTAGAGGCTTGTACAGTACAACACAATGTGTTTTAAAAACTTGCACTGTACAAGCACATAAAGCCAATGGAATGGTTCCTTAACGGGATTGTAGAATTTTCCCATTATTTCACTATATTTTTTAGTTATTTTCTATTTATAACTAACTAAAAGCAATACTATAATAAATCACATAACTAACTCGATAACTTTTAAATATTCAAAAAAATTTACTTTTATCTTCATGTTGATCAAGTAATCTTTGGACAAAAAAATAAGCCGTAAACATTAACGAAGAATTAATTCATTAATTTTTGAATATTCAAAAACTTTGATTTATCTTAATATTATCAATTAATCTTTAAATAGTTAAAATATGTCGATACACCTTAACTAAGGACTTTTTCATCATAATTACCAATTAATTATTGATAAAAGTAAATATGTATCAAGTGTATTTTATTAACAAAAATAAATACAAGTACTCTTTAAGAACCGTGCCCAATACTTCTTAATTGTTGTTTGCAATGACAATTCATATATGCAAAATTAACTTAATTCGTACTAAATAAAATAATACTTCTAAATTATATTTTTGATTGAATATTTATTATTAAAAACTATACTCGTTCACATTTAGCAAAATGAGTTTTGTCACCTATTTTTGCATGGAACATGGTATAAGTAAGTTTTTAATATAATCATATATCCAAATCATGGTAATAAATAAATATTTAATTTAATTTCAACTATAATAATTAAGTTGTATATTTAATTTTCAATTACCTTTATATGACAGAAAACATAAATATTTTAACTGCATACTTAACAATTATATTTTTAAGTTTATTATTTTATTTTCTAATTAGTAAACTTTATAGCTATTATTACTTAGTTTTGTTCGTCTTTATATGGTTTAATTACTAAAGGTTTTATGTCGTTACTAGTATTTTATTAATATCATTTTATTGTAGAATTGAATATATAAGGTTCCCCGTGTATAGCACAGGATATTCAGCTAGTATACATTATAGCAAAACCCCTTTTGGAGAAAGGTATAAACAGTTGACATGTGTCATCTTATGTAAAAGAAATTTACTTGATAAAAAATAGAGGTAAAAAATCAACTACTTAATTAACAATGAAATTCAAATTAATTATCTAAATATTATCTTTAACTAACTTTTCTTTAAATACTCAATTTATGCACAACTTTTATAGTTTTTTTTTTTTCGGCATAAGAGTTACAAAATATGTTTAGGTAATTAATTGTTAAAAATAAGTTAGGAAAATAAAAATTTATTAAGGACAATGATTTTGACACTCCAAAATTAGCTTCAAACACTCCATTCTTATATATTTTTTCGACTAAAATGACTCATATACCTATAACTTATATATATTAAAGTAAAAAGGGTTTTTGTGAGCAACAAAAAAAGGATGACAAGTGGCACGGTAAAAACATATCAAATCTAGGTAAATAATGGGGGTAAAAGAAAATTAATTTAATTAATTAACCATGAAAATTCAAATTACTCACTTAAATCTTTTCTTTAAATACTTTTATTTATACAAAATGGTTATTTTGTGCACATATACCTCTTATAATCATTAATATTAATGATTTTATTTATAATAACATGTGAAAATACATATTTCTTAATTTGAAAATCTTTATACTTATAATATGTAATCACAAAAAACTTTTATTAAATATGAACAGATTTAACCTAATTATGTTTTAGTCATATCATCCTTAAAATTTTATTACATACTGAAGAACGAATAATTTTATCAAAAACTTAATAATATACTATATTGCAAAAAGATAACAAGGTTTTAAAATTATTATTCTTTACATACTTTCAACGTCATTTTTAAATGACGATGAAATTATATTACATTTAAAAGTAACTTTAATAGTTTGTCTTCTCTATTTACAAGTACATATAGATAACAAAGTTTTAAAATTATTATTCTTTGCATACTTTCAATGTCATTTTTAAATGACGATGTAATTATATTACATTTAAAAGTAACTTAATAGTTTGTCTTCTCCATTTATAAGTATGCTTTTGATTGCTATAAGTGTTCTTTTCATTTTTTTATCTAGAAAATGATTCCAACTTTCTTTTTATTATGTGATATTCACAAATTATTTTGAAAAACTACATGATTTTAAAAAGATTATTCTATGAATAATATAATCTCATAAGGAGCACATGTTGAATACCGGTTATAGTAGATAAAATATTAAGGCAAACTACCGTGCTTTGCGAGAAGTTATGAAAAAATATTGCGGATAACATTATTTTTAGTTTGTTTTCTTTTTTATTTTCTGTTGATTGCTAACACACTATAGATTGTGATATCTTTTTCTTCTTCTTTTTTGACTATTTATATATACACTATTAAGTTCATTTATTTTCAAATTATTACTATCATACACATATCTAATTTTCAAAACATAATTACCTTTTGAGTTAATTTTAATAATTATTTATAGGAAAGAAGCATAAAGATTTTAATAAAATTTAATAATAATGGTCCTAAATCTTAATTTCAGGCATTGTAAATTTTTTTGATATTGCTACTTAGTTTTATTTGGTTTAATTACTAAAAGTTTTACACCATCATTTTTATTTCACTAAAATCATTTTTTTTTATAAAAATTACACACAAATATATACTCTTTTAAAATAAAATGGTATATATGTATATAAATATCTTTTATCTTTCCTTGAGTCGCACATGTTTTCAAATTATTATATTAAAAAATTAAAATCTGTCATAACTTTAATATTGATATTCCTTTACGTATTAAAAAATTACTATAATAAAGTACGTTACAAATTCGATACTTTTGAATTTATCTTCATATTATCAAGTAATCTTTAAATAAGAAAAATTGATCGATACACATTACTTAAGTACTTTATCATTATAACTACCAAATAATCATTGATTAGCAAAAATAATAAGAAAAAGTATGATAATGTTAACTTAACTTATAAAAATAGTAATATGCTTTTAAGCCCAATAATCTCATTTTATAAAAGTACGACAATTCACTAAAATGAATAAAAATGTATATATTTAAAAAAATTACAAAATTTAAATTTTGGTAAAATCATTCAGTAAAATTAGATAATTATACTAATTATAAGAGGTAACAAAGTTATTAATCAATTGAATAACTTACCAATTTTAATTAATCATCCAGTCTAAACATTCTGATCGAAGTTCAAAAACTGATAAGAAAAAATCATTTCTACTTAACACATATGGATAAATGAAATGAAATGAGAAATAATATACAACTTTTAGTCTACTTTCTTATATCAACAACAGTAGATATCTTGAAAATCAGTTATTACTTATATTATCTATATAAATAAAAACTGAATAGTGTAAAAAAATTCATAATATCTACATTTATTACAAATATTGTTAATTTTATTTATTTTATTGGATTTAATGATAAAAAAAAATTGCACACCATCGTCATGATTTACTAACATTGTTTTATTTTACAAGTTAAATATATTTACATGTTTACTCATGCATAGCACAGGATATTCAGCTAATATATATTATAGAAAAACCTCTTTTGGAGAAAGGTATAAAGAGTTGACATGTGTCATATTATGTAAAAAGAAATTTACTTGGTAAAAAATAGAGGTAAAAAATCAATTACTTAATTTACAATGAAATTCAAATTAATTATCTAAATACTATTTTTAAATAAGTTAGAAAAATAAAAATTTATTAAGGCCAATGATTTTGACACTCCAAAATTAGCTTCAAACACTCTTCATTCTTATATTTCTTTGACTAAAATGACTCATATACCCATAACTTATATTCTACAATTATATGTCAAAATTACCTAACGACAAGATAAATCAATTGTTTCGTTCTATTATGCAAAAATACACTATTTAACAAAAATTAATAATATCTACAACAAATTAGCACTCTAATAAGTTCAAAAATAAAAATCAATGTGAAATATTATGGACAACTTGAAAGGATTATTAAATAAACCACGCATTCTAATTATAATAGTAAGACCTAATTTAAGATGAACAAAAGGAAATCATATCAATTTAAAATATCCTTAACCCATAAAAAGTTACAATATATAATTCTTAGCTTTCCAATAATATTTGATTAAATGGATTATCCATCCTAAGTTCACCATTTTTCTTACTAATTAAGAAAGTTAATGCTCTTTCTTACTTGAAAAAAAGAAAGAATATAATTTACTTTAAGAAAATTGCAAATACCATAATTAGTCCAACAAAACATATAAAATTAATATATCATAAATAGACAATTAATAAAAGAATTTAAATAAAGAAGGCAATATTACAATTAGAAATGTATATGGTCATTTAAGTCATTTTTATTAATAAAAAATGATGATGGAGTGCCAAAAGCGTTATTTGGACTGCCAAAATTACTAACCTTTGTTAATTATGCAAAACTTTTATCCATATAAATAAGTTTTATATATTTATATATATATATATATATATATATATATATACATATATATTTAAAAGGGTTACAACTAATAACTTACACAAAAGTAGGAAAATTTTTAGCCTACTATATCAGAATAATATCATTCTTGCAACTTAATTACATCTAGTTAGTACTAGGGGTGTCAATCGTGTCGTGTCATGAGTTCTCGTGTAGTGTCATAATCTCGTTCGGGTCATAAAACCTTAACCCTAACCCTATCTAATTAATAATCGTGTCATGTCTGTATTACCTGTTTATTTCTGTGTCCTGTCGTGTCGTGTTTGACCTGTTTAATATATAACTTGTTTATTATTGATAGTACTAAATTAATCGAACAAAAAAATTTATGATATGTAACAATGACTCTTTTAAGGTTCTATACAAGTAAAAATAATTTTTTTCGTTTAAGATTGTAAAGTCATAGTGATCTTGAATACCTAGAATTTTATATAATTTCACATAAAAATATAGTATTACATTTATAATGTGTATTTTTTACTCTGAAGTCAACCTTAAAAGTCTTCCATAATAGAGGATTTTAATGTAAATAAATCATATAAAGCAAATTATACATGAAGGTTAAAAAAGTTACAATATAATTTTAAAAATATCTTAACATATTTTCATATATAGATATATATAAATGCATACAACACAGTAAACGTATCAATCGTGTCGACTCGTTTACTTTCGTGTCGACCCAATTATTCATGTGTTGTAAATGTGTTGTGTTATAATCGTGTCCGTGTCATGAAACCCCAACCCTAACTCGCTAAATATCCCAAATTTCATGTCGTATTTATGTCGGATGATATTATCGTATCATATAAAAAACTGATGCCCCTAGTTAATACTTACAGAAAATAATTTAAAGGATCACAAAAAGACAACAAACTTTTAAGATCAATTTCTTTTATCAATTATTTTTTTGCAATTACTTGCGAATTTATACTTATTGGTAATTAGTTATTAAATGTCAACAAATATTTTTTTAAGTGATTATGTAATCGTAATACTTTTAAACATAATTTTGTTATTATGAATTATTATGTCTTATCTACTTTTTGGCATCATATTCATATATATGCTTTATTTGGTGAGACCTAAAAGAATTGTTAGAAATATTATTTTTTTCCTTTTACATGTACAAAATAGCTATCTTTTTTTTAATTATATTCCGTATAATGATGACATTTTATTTATATAATTTTAATAAAATCAAATACTTATTATCTTCTAAAAGACAATTTTATATAAAGAACACAAATTTTTTTAAAATTCATAATACAAACAGACTTAAAATTTGTGATTATCCTGTGCATATCATGGATTATAAATGTTAAACTTGTGACAATGTAATTATATTACATTTAAAAGTAAATTTAATAATATATATATTCTCCACTTCAATTACGATTTTTATTGCTAGAAGTGTTGTTTTTTCCCTTTTCTAGTCTTAGAAAAAAAAACTCCAACCTATTTTTTACTATGTGATCTTCACAAATTATTTTCAGAAACTGCATAATTTGGAAGGAGTATATATGTAATATAATCCCAATACAAATTGAGTACTAGTTATAGTAGATAAAATTGATTTTACACCATACATTAAAGCTAGCAAAATGCTATTTTTTTGAGAAGTATATAGAAGAAAAAAATGTCACGGGCAATAATAGTTTTAGTGTTTTTTTCCCCTATCTGTCATTAATGAACTAAGGATTTTGATATCTTAATTTTTTTACACTAAAGATTTTGATATATATATATATGTATATATATATATATATGTATATATGTATGTATGTATATATATATATATATATATGTATGTATAGTATGTATGTATGTATGTATGTATGTATGTATGTATGTATGTATATACACGCACACACTATTAAGTTCATTTACTTCTAAATATGTATAAGAAAAACATGGTTGATTCAAACTTTTAAAAATAATAAGTCATTGTATGTCGTTACTATCGTACACATGTTTAATATAATTTTCAAAATATAATTAATTTAATATAAATTTTCAATAACTAGTAAAACTGCATAAAGATTTAAGTGCAAATTTAATAATCATATCATATTCTTATTTTTTGTTTCTGGCATTGTAAAACTTTTTGATATTGTTATTTATTTTTATTTGATTTAATTGCTAAAAGTTTTATGCCAACATTATTAATTTACTAAAATCATTTTATTATAAAATTACATATATATATGTATATATGTATATAAATATACACGCATATATAATCTTAATAAGAATAATATATATGTATATAAATATTTTTATCTTCCCGTGCATAGCACAATTTTTCAAACTAAAAAATAATAATCATTAAAAAATTAAATTTAATATTCATCCTCCTTTACATACTAAAAAATTACTATAATAAAGCTCATAACTAACTCGAAACTTTAAATATTCAAGAGCTTTCTATTATCAAGTAATACTTAAATAGGAAAAATTGATCGATATACATTAATTAAGAATTCTATTATTATAACTACCAAATAATTTAATTGATTAGGAAAAATAAATATATATCAAAGTGTCTTTGGTTTTTACAAAAATATCACTAATTAAAAACTGTGGAAAATACTTCTAAAATGTTGTTTTGATTGATGATATATATCAATAAAATTAAGCTAATTCATACTAAACAAATAATACCTCCATTTATATGAAAAAAATACGTTCATTCACATTCGATAAAATGAGTTTTATGCTCTATTTTTTTATGGAACACAATATAGTTGTAGGTTTCCAAAACAATCACATATCTAAGTCATAGTAATATCATTTTATATCAAAAAGAAAGCCATAGTAATTTCATAATACTGTAGTAAACATATCTAATTTATTTTTTTAACTAATAATTAAGTTATATTGTTACTTTTTCAATCACTTTTATATGACAGAAATATAAACATTTCAAATCCATACTTATCAATTACATTTATAATTGTTTTTCTCTAATTTTTATTTTATAATTAGTAAAATTTAAATATATTAATACATATTTTTGTTTGTATTTATATTGTTTAATTCTTAAAAGTTTATGCAATTATCATTAATTTAATACTATTATAAAAATTAAATATAGATATCCATACTTCTGTACATAGTACAGGATATTTAGCTAGTAAATGTAATACCAAAAAATGTAATAAAGTACCAATGCCCTTCAATACGTGCTTGGTGAAGCCTAGACTTTTATGCACAAAAAAATAAATAAAAAAAAATAAACACTCTCATAAAGCAAAGTCCATCTTGAATAAGCTATGTAGTCTTCATTTTAATTGTAATAGCGATAACTATTAATCCTAGTGATCTCTTATACTTATTTTGATCTCCTTCTTAAGTATAGAAATATGAATTAAATTTCTACATTACCTCCTACAAAATTCTAATTATTTTAAGAATAAACCATGAAAATGAACCTATAAGATCAATTTTTCAAGGAATAAGTAAATCAATATTTCGCTAGCTAACTTAATTGCTGCAATTGGTGGTTCTACTTTTGAGACTTCTACAATCAGAAATCTCCAGTAGACTCCTCGTTTTTGGTAACTACATGTCCAAAAGCTTGAGATTCGACGACATTGGAAACTGATAAACAAGTACATTAAATTTTAAAAGCCAATCCCCCTACAAATTACAAATTAAAAATTAAAAAAAAAAAAAAAAGTAAGCTACGCTACAAACTGGTAACTCATGAAGCCCATCCCTTAGCAACATTAAATCCTCATTTGTGAAAAAAAAAAAAAATGAAAAAAATCAAACATACACTTAGAGCAAGTTCCTTGTGACTAATAGAAAACAAAGAGAAAATATATTGTGTTGAAAAAAGAATGGACTCGTAAACAAACAGTTCACAAATCAGACCTTTTTATTTTTCTTTTTTTCCTCATCACAGAACGAAAACCTAACAATATATTCAAGAAGGAAAGAAGGCAAGAAAAAAAAGCCAACATTTGATATTTTTTGAAAAAACCTTGGACCCATTATTAAGCGGAAATAAGTTGATGTGGAGTTGAGTTAAAAGTTTGGAAGGTAGTACTATATATAATATACCTAGAATCAGAGGAGAATTCAAAGAGCTTTCCTTTGTGAGAGAAGACAATCAAAGCAACTTCAGCATCACAAAGCACTGATAATTCATGAGCTTTCTTCAACAATCCACCCCTTCTCTTTGAGAATGTCACTTGTCTGTTAATCTTGTTCTCTATACGCTTCAACTGTACCTTCCCTCTGCCCATTTCGATCTCCTTCTATCTCTCTTTCTTCAGAATAAAAACACCCCACTTCACGGGAGATCTATAAAAGGAAACCCTCCAACTCAATTTATCATCTGACCTAAATCGACAAGCACCCAAAAAAAAAAAAAAACAAAAACCCTATTTTTCTTTTATTTTTGAGGTGTAAGGGAACTTATCAAGCTTAGATGGAAATAAATATCAAAACTTGGTTTGACTTGTCAAACAAATTTAGAATTTGAATTCATGTTTTGACCATTATTCAAATAGAACTAAAACGCTCTTTTATCATGTAACGCACGTATTATTCAAATCAAAGTAAAATGATTTTTTTATCATGTAACGCATGTATTATAAGAATTTTGCCAAACTCAATTTTATTTTAGCAAATTAATGAGTGTTGAATCTTATATAATCATGGCGTAATTAGTTAATGAATTAATAGTATAGAATAAACCATTACAAAATCAAATGGAACAACCGGTTATAAAATCAAAGTCGAGTTAAATATCAAATAATTTTATTCATCCTTCAGCCTATTTTTGAGATACATGCATGATAAGGAACTTTCTTTCTTACTTTTTAAGTAATTTTATTGCTGCTTTATTTATTTAGTGTACATTTATTAAAATGGGCATAGATATTTCAGGAATTGAACAATGGGGTTTTTGGTATTCTAACATTCTTGTCGTATCCATTTGGTGAAAAATGGTTGATGAGAAACAAGCTGTCTGAAAAAGCTTATACAAATTTGGAATGGGATGCGAAACCACCATAGGTAAATGGGTTTAGGGATACTAAAACCAGGTGGTTTATTAAGAATGCGTTGTCGAGTTGCGATTGGTTTAAGGTACTGTACAGTCGTTAGTGTCTGGTGGATATGAGACTCGTAGGTTTTTTAAGCAATATTTAGTATAATCAGAGGTGTACGGACTTCCAAGATGTGCTAATCTGCGTCTTTTCTTAACACTGTTTGAGTGCTGAAGAGACTTTTCTGAGTTTGGCCCAGCAGGTCAGGGAAGTTTGGAAATTGGAACAGTAGTCAAAGAGAATGAATTAGATATATTAGATGAATATTTGTGTATTTGAAATAGATCATTTTAACGGTTATAATAGTCACTTTGAAACCTATTATTAATTAAGTGAGTAATAAAAATTTTTATGTTATGTTTTAATCAATGAATTTGAAAGAAAATTTAAATCATTAATTTGTTGGAGGGATTTGCAAGTCAAAAAATATGAATTTTGAATCCATTTAAAGTAAAAAATTATTTTAAATTATTCATTTCACACTTTTTAATTTAGACAAATTTAAAATTTATCCATTTTAACTTTATAAATTTCTTCAAGAAATGAATAAATTTTAAATTTTTTGTCAAATCAATCAATTCAAATACAGGCTTAAGAGATCAAATATCCTCCATATTAATTCAGTCATTTTGTGAAATGAGTGGATGCAAGAAATGGTTACCAATTAGCATGCACTGACCAACAAGCCAAACAAACTTTTTTCTACCACAAAAGTATACTTCATACTCCTTTCCAATATCTCGGCCAATTGGCCATCCATGTCATTCATTGCGCCCACGTCTACTCGATCTACTCTAAATAGGTTGGACACAAATTTGGAGTAGAGAGGTTTCTTTATTCATTTCGTAATGTAAAATAAATATGACAGTTGTTGAGATAAGTGAAAAATAGAAAAATTTTATTATTTTTTAATTACCCATTGATCTGAAATACTCATTTCGCAATACCAAGTATGTAGCAAAGAATTTTTCCAAAAACTTAAGAAATTATAATTTTGTCAAATATAGAAGAAAACAATTAATTCTTACCTATATTTCCCATACTCTTGGGTAAAAAATAAAAATAGGCTGTGGGAATTTTTTTTCATGGGGTACATTGGCAATCTCGATCAAGCACAAGCTCGCCTAGATTTTTTTTTTTTTTTTTTTTAAAAAAAACGTATTTAACAAAAAAAAAAATCAATTTCCAACCGGAGAGTAAAGCAATTCAATAACATCGAAGTGGTAGAACTAGTATTGTTTCAATTTTTTCTCCAATTTTGTTTTATGTTTTTTGGCAGTCCTTCAACTGTTGGACCATTCTGTGATGAAGTACAGTACTAATGCATTGTTTATCACATTTGGCATTCACTGTTAGTAAAATAGTGAGTATTTTGTATTCATGTGCTTTATTGTTTGGCACTTTACATGCTTTATAAATACCGTACTTCGCATTGAAATTTTTTGTTGTTTACTTCGTAGGAAAGAAGTCTTTGATGAGTTGCATAAACTGGGTTTGTTAGGTGTTTAATTACGTTGTTGCTTTTTAGTAGTGAAATATATTGAAACAAAATTAATGCTTCAGAAACTTGGTTTTCATCTTTATTTCATTTAGCAGGATCTTTTTTATTTATTTCCCAAAATTTGAATTTTTGAACGTTTTCATTAATAAAAAGACCTAGAATATTTTTTTTTGGTTTTTTAAATAAATAAAAAAAAAGACCTAGAATAATATCTTTGAGAAAAGTAAGAACAATTATCAAATTAGAAATTTAGTGTTTTGAACCAATGTATAAATATCATTGCCTTCGGAAATACTAAAGAAACAAAAACAAAAGCCCTTGTCTTATTGTCTACTATTGGGAGAAGCTAGAGCCCAATGTATGTACAATTTTAAACAGTTTTTATACAAAAGACATTAAAAATAAAGAAAAAGGTAGTCAATGGGTAATTACATATAAATGGTGTTAATGAAAATTATTATAAGAATAAAGATAAATATAATAAATTATATTAAGACATCACACTAAATCAATCCTCTTATTTTATAAATACTTGTGAATTTAAAATTCAAAATAGATAAAAAAAAAAAAAGGAAGTTATGAAAAGCTTTTTGTTAAATAGTTATGAGAATAATTAAAGAAACACGTAAATTCTGATATTACACCAAAAATAATTAGCCTTAAACTTTATATATGGGTAGATTATTGATACTTTGAAGTTTGAATACTTCCCCATCAAATGTGACTTTCATTCAAGATTAAATTAATCTTTAACATTTGTATTTAGACCAAAATATACTTAAGCACATAATTAATTCCCCAAGTTCCCCAACAACAAACACAAATTACATTAGAACTGGCTGCGTCATAATTAACCACATAATTAATTCCCAAACAGGTTCCCCAACAAGAAACACAAATTACATTAAACACAAAATATACTTAACACAAATTGCATTAGAACTGGCTGCGTCATAATTAACCACATAATTAATTCCCAAAGTTCCCCAACAAGAAACACAAATTACATTAAACACAAAATATACTAATTAACACAAATTACATTAGAACTGGCTGCGTCATGCCGGACTAATCTTTCCAGCTTTATGGCCCCATATTCCAAGATCCAATTTCGGAAAGATATGAGCCTAAATCAATACACACTTTCTTTATATTGAAAATTGTTTGCTTTGTTTTTTTAAGTTTAATTGCTTATTACAACTGAATTTAAATTGTCACATCACTTGACAATATGTTTCGTTTAAAGTCCCCTTCTCTCGATATCTTACTTTATTTTCACTGAGAGTGAGAGGTCGCCAATAATTTTTTTTTTTAATTTATGTTTTTCAGAAATGAGGACTTTAATGCAAACTGTCCTAACCTATTTCTTTTTCTATCTTAAAGCACAACTATGGCGAAATATTTTCGCAACGAGACTCTATCCTATACTTTTCGAAGTAGATTTATTCAAAATGTAGGTAAATTTATCTAAGATTCAACCGACCGTCATAAAAGAATTCTTTCTTATTTGTGCCCAATAGAATATATGATATTCAGTTTCAAAATTGAGGAAATTTTGTAATATATCACCCTACTTTTCAAAAATGTTTAACTGAATGACTAATTATCTTTGTTTCTAGTGTTTTTTTTTTATTTTTTTTATTAAATTTGTTGCTAGTGCTTCTCCATCATTAAATCAAGCGAGTACTTTATACAAATTCCTTTTTGCACTAGGTTCATTTTCCATTTCTTGTCAAAATGAATGAAAGAAAGATAGACACAAAGTAACACTGAGAATATCCATATCTACCACTTAGGCAAACTCATACATACGTGTAAGCCATTTGCTATGGTTGTTTGTTTGTCCCTTTCCGTGATCACAGATTTTTTATCTCACTTCTTATTTCATATTATATCCCATTAGACAGTTGACTTAATAAGTGATCAAAATTCATTTTCAATATAGTTTTGATTTTTAATATATGAATTTTGATTGTTCGTTTAATAATAAAATAGGAAGTAGAATTAAAAGCGAGATTGATGATCCTCAGCACTTTCCGTCTCTAAAACTCCTTGGTACTTAATGGTGCTACATAGTAACTCCAAAGTAATCCACAGTTTCAGTTTCTAAAGAAGAAAATATAAGTATATGTTTACTGAAAATCTATGCTGATCAAAGTGACAGTCACTAATCAGTCATTAAATTTATAAAAAAAAAAGAATTAAATTCGATTAAATATTTAAAATTAATGTTGATAATTTAATATAATTTTACCATATAAAAAATTTTAACAAATTATCCTGTGTTTGTGGTCCCTTATAAAGGATTTTCCTTGGATATTTTTCTATTGGCATGTATAACAATTTTCCGCACACCAGCAAGAAGCACCAAGACTACTATTATTCATCCTTTTGTACACATGTCATCTGGTTGGAACAATTAACCATCAACTCCTTGGATATGATCCACGGTTATGTGTTTCTACTCCTGAAATATCTTCGAACTTCAAAACCGTTTTAGTTGCAGCTCCTGTGAGAAATATTTTGAAGGTCAAGTAAATATTGATCAAAGTAGCTAGTCTCTTAATTTACAAGTATATTTCTGTCTAGAAAAAATAAAGAAAAAAAATTACCTCCTATTACACTCGTTTTAAAGGTTTTGGCCTTCGATTAAACAATATTTGAATAAGCAAATTTGAGTTTTAGAAAATATTATAATTCTATTAGAGAACTATTCTATTGTGATTTAAAAATTTGTACGGTATAAATTTTATTTTTAAAGAACAAATATAATACCGTACGAACTTTTAAAGTACAGCGAAATGATTCCTAACGGACTGCATGACAGAATTTTCTTGAGTTTTACAAGATAATCTACAGTTCCCACAAAACATAGATCCCATTTATTACACATTCAATATGTAAATGCTTGAAATTACTGGAGATAGTTGGCAAAAACATGTTGTAAGTGCTATAGACATTATTTATATAGGATCCACTCATCTCATGCTTCTTGGCCCAAATACATGATTTATTTTGTAAGAATTGGGTATGTATGTAAAAAACAGGAATCTGTTCACCATATATGTTGGCCTTCCAATAGCAATTCTGTTAATTTTACACCCTCAAAGCATCCATCCTGGTAGGATTCCATTGGGGTTCTGTGTTGGCTCTGCCTCAGCTTCAGATCCCACCACATTGTAACTGCAATGGAGAAGTTGCATGAATGCACAAACCATCAACTACTGATGCACGTAACCCACAAAAATTTTTTTGCTAGTCACTTTGCAATCATTCATAAAATAAAAAATCTTGATTTTTAGATGAATCCCTACTTTATAACCAATTAGATGGCTATAATAGTCATTCTGCAAAACTGCTCCCCAACAATGACCCCCCACTTTCCGCAAATAAAAGATAAAAAAAATATTTTCTTGCATGATAAGTTGAACTTGCATGCAAAATTAACAAAGAGTCTAATTATCTCCGATGTATTCATGCAAGAAATAAAGCATACCTTATCATGGAGTTGTTCCTTACAAGGGGCTGAAAGAATCCTTCATGAGGCTGAATTGTCTGAGGTCTTTGTGGTAGATTATGCTCCTCTGAGTACCATGATAACTGAAGTGCAGCAGTACTCTCTTCTAACTGCAATTTTTTTCGGTGCATATTTGTAAGATGACTGTACAAAATTAGCAATAACTACTGCCAAGATATCAGAACATTCATAGAGATTTTAATTAGGCTACCTTGCTCCTCAAGGCTTTGTTGACTTCCAGCAGCATTTTTTCCTGTACAGCCATCAAATAGTAGGATTAAGTAATGTTACACAGATTAGTGGCTAAAGTTTAATAAAAAAAAAATGTTGGTGTATATATATTGTGTTACCTTTTGATGAAGATCTGAGAGCTGATCCAGCATATGCTGTGTCTGCAGCATGTTAGAGCAACTTAGACAGTTTAAGATATAGTCACTGATAATGTCAACTATAGTACGAATAATAGAACTGATTGATGTTATGAAATTGTGGGAGAAATGATAATTGAATTAAAGTTATCCAATTACATATACAGTCTGTTAATCTTGGAAATTTTTATTGGCATGTTTAATCTGAACTTCAATCAATGAACTGGAGAAACAAGGTTTCAAAAATGTGGGGTTGTTACCTTTTTTGACCTAATTTGCTTCAAAGATGTATCCAATTGACGTTCGAGCTGGTCGAGCTGCTTTATGCCTAGCTGACCCAAGTCTTCCCCAAGCATATGCCTAAAGGACACAAATACTAGCTTATTTAGGGAAAAACTTAGCATCGGAGTTAGACCATACAAGACCTAATGAACAAGTTAAAATTTAGAGCCCCAAAAATTGATACAAAAGTTTCACTCTATACTAGCAACAAAGTATGTAAAAGCAGGTAATGGGGACCAGTAACAAAAAATTCAAGAAAACTCAAAGACTAATCCGTCAATAACAAATTAAGGATCCCATACGCATATAAATGATACACTTTAGCCTAAGACCAAAAGGGTTGCTCTAATAACCCTTGTTATCACAGAAAACCAAATGAGTATATACTAAAAGAGCTAGAAAACAGAAGTTGACAGTTTGCCCTACAAATTGATCAGTGATCTCAGACAAAATCAAGCTACTCGATTCGAGACTCCAATAACTCACTTCTAATGCTGCAACAACAAAATTCTGCACAAGAATAAAGTTGAAATTGTTGTTACCTCTGAGATTGTTGCAACATCTCCACTTTTGATTTAAGCTTCAGATACTCCTGGTAGTTACTCTGTTTTAGGACAACAGTAGTAAATTCAAGGGAAGAATATATTAATCTGTTAATGAGACATGGTTATTACTTTGACAGTAAGACTTCATTGAATGTATGGAACAAACTGCTTATTCATATTAGGGAAAGGGGAGTAATGGTTCTGATAATATATATGCATAATGAAAAATATCAGATTTGGAGAAAAGGGATGTTCTTGGAGCCTTTAGGAAGAATCAAGCTTCTATTTTGTAATTAGAAATGCCTACCAGAGCATAAAAGTGTTATCAACAAAGATTTCAGAATATGCCGCATCTGTAAATCTGCCCATTGTTGGGAAAGATAGGATGTTGTAGTGTTTGCCTAGATAAAGAGTTCTATAATGCATAAAAATTAAAGCTACCTGTGAATCCTTGGAAGACTGGTTCATTTCAACAGCACCATAACTGCACCTGTGGTACTTCTCCAATGTTGTGGCCATACTACAGGAGAATATGAGTTAGAATTATTCAATTGAAGTTTATATCCATGATGGTAAAAAGGTGTTACTGTTTGGATAGTTTTTGTTATTCATATTTTACAAATAATAGTTTATAATCATTTACTAAAACTTTTTCCAATTACCTTTTTATCTAATGTATATTATATCTCAAAAATTGTTACAGTATTTATTCTAAATAAATATTTTTATTAATCACCTGAGATATCAATCCAAACAAAGCCGATAAAATAATATATAACAAAATAGCAAACTCCATCTAATTAAATACATATTCCTTGAACATTAAAGCAATGGCACATGAAACATATGGCAACTATCTTTTTAATGCAAAATTTAGTTAGATTGAATGGAAGAATCCAAGAGATGTGTATCATTCATGAGATATAGCTTAGTAGAGAACAAAAGCCATTCCAAAATTCATGAGAGAGAGAGAGTTGACAAAAAGACAAATAATTTTATAGAAATTTGAACAATAACTCATATTGAAAAATATTAATTAATGACAGATAAAAATGATAATAAAGATGACATGTGCTAGCAATTGGTAAGTATCATTGTTACAAGATCAATAGATTATTAATAACTGAAGATCATCTCATAGATAATTTCACATTGAGTATGTATTTTTATCATCCAAACAAGGAGGAGTAGACCAATGCTTATGAATCTTTTGTAACAAGAAGATTGCTTTGAGATTATTTCAACCGAAGAATGATGCATATGAAGGATGTGTATGTAGATATACATACTACACAAGGCTTTTACACATTTATGTGTGTGTATATATATATATATATATATATATATATATATTAAGGATGTATATGTAGATATACATACTACAAAAGACTTTTACACATTTATGTGTGTGTATATATATATATGGGAAAATTCTATGGTCCCTTTTAGGGAATCATTCCTTTGTGCTTTGAATGCTTGTACAGTACAACATCATGTGTTTAAAAACTTGTACTATACAAACTTTTAAAGTTAAGGGAATGGTTCCTTAAAAATGACTGTAGAATTCCCCTATATATATAGACACACATACCATCACTCGTTATTTCTTTGAGTTTGAATCTTAATTAAATTCTTAATGTATAAAGTTTTTTTTTTTTTGGTGGGGGGGGGGGTGTGTGTGGTTTGTTTAGACATGTGTATATCTTGAACCAGAAGGATCCAAGAATCACTGTATTTAGTACTGTTTTTATCTCTAAATTCTTGTTAGAATCTTTTCAACCATTATAATTTGCCTAAAAATGACCAAATCATGTTCATTTGAAAATAGATTATTCTAATATTACCTTAGGGGAATGAAGATAATTTAAAAAATAATTCATTGCCAAGAATGAAAACTTTCAAGAGTGAGAATTAACAATAAAAACCAATAGCAATATTTGGAGAAAACAAAGATTTCACTTGTTCTTGTTTGAGGAAATGAAAAAGAATTAATACACAATAAAAATGTTCACATACTATTTGCTCAAGGTGAGTTCACAATTAGATCTCATGTAGAAATTTGTACAACAAGAACAACCAAATCTTATTCGTACTAAATTAGGTGGAGTAGCCACATGCAGATTGAAATTTGTCATAGAACAAAAATTATCTTTTAAAGTCAGCTGCATCCTATAAATCAATAGATTTAAGAGTAAGGTGGAATCAGTCGTTTATCTTTGTCATGCATGCTCTAAGTTTCTGTCTACTTAACACTATTTTAGTAGCGCCCCAGACCTATTTTTTCTAAAACTGCACAACATTACACTATTTTCCCACGACCTATTGTTTCTAAAACTACACAACATTCTTCTGAGCTCTATAGTGTAGAATATGGGATGATGTTCAATTGAAATAGAAAATTGAATTTATATGACATCTAAATATTGAAGGGCAAGAAACCCATGACACGTCTTGTTAATTGCATTTATTTAAGAAGAGAATATCTTTATTGTACTCCTTTGAGAAGATCTTTTAAACTGGGGAGCATGGTAGATGGGATGGTTTACAAGTACACACAAAATCTTATATAATCTCTTCAAAACGTCAATAATCATCCTCTACTGTAGAGTCAAACTGTAGTAACATCCTCTATCTTCATTTCCCTTGTACTTGAAATGAATTAAAATAAAAAGGAATGATCGTTTCTATTATTCATGCATCTACTGTTTGCTCCCCCCCTTTTTCTGATTTTCATTTGAGCAACGTGTATAGCATCCATAGTTAGAGGTACGTTAATCCCTCCTTACCCTTACAAATTGTGAAATAATTTTAGTAGATTAACCTTAACAGTTTATTTAATAGTGTAATAGACAATGAAATAGAGTGCGAGATAAAAGATCCTTAACATTTTTAAATTTTATCTATATGCATGTTTCTACGTAAATTATAAGTATTTAATTTTTTTTTTTTTGAAAAACGTTTAATTCGTAGTCACATATTTATGTGAATATGACTTTAGATATATAAGATTATACATGACTCAAAAGGAAACGTGTCGTGATATACCGATCAAATTTATTCCTACATATCTAATATTTTAAAAATTGGCGGTATCCATACCATGTTTATGGTACGTAACTGTGATAGCATCTGAGATTCTTTGAATTTTACTCCTTTAAAGAACCAATTCAACATAGGATGGAAATCCCAGAAAGACAATTCAAGATGTTATGATCAGCAATTATTATGTTGTACAAAACCTGCATGAACCTTAATAGAGGGGGGGGAACCTGTCATGTGACGCTCAGCTTTACACCAAAAGTTAAAAAAAAAAAAAAAAAAAAAAGGAAGACTATTGAAGTTTCAAGTCAACAATGTTATATATATTCATAGGAAAGACTTAAGTAGACCTGATTTTTTATCCTACTTGTAAATCTTGTGGTATGGATTAAATGTTATGGAATTTATGACATAAGCTGATGTAAGCAAGATTTTATAACATTTAATTTTGACCACAGAAGCCTACAGGTGAAATCAAAAATCAGGTTTATGTAAGTTTTTTACTATATTCATTCAGGCTAGTCAATGACAAATAGTACCATACAAAGTACCTATTCATGGAAATCACCTTCTGCTAATTTTCTTGTATAGAAATAAAGCATGAAAGTTTCAATTCCTGTATCAAAACTTAAAAAATATTCCAAGTTTGTAAAATATCCTACTAGTTAGTTCTTATGTAGTAGATTACTGGGAGGTGATTAGCAAGGTCTTTAAAATGAAATGTCAATTTCTTTTTTCAACAAGTGAATATGCAATTAACACAAAGCTTATATGAAAATTTTGTGTCATTAATAGTAATATTAAGGTTAATCTTCAATAAAGACATTTATTTTACAATTGATATAACTAGAGAATTAGGCCAAAAGGAATAAAATATCACAAACTGAAGACACAGATAAATTTAAAAATAGTGCTTGTTGATGTGTAGCAGCTCATATTACAATGATTTAAGTAGCATGTCACAATGAGTTTTAAGATTTAAAGAACAGCTCATTATGAGTCAGGAATTAAGCTAGCGTGCTAATTGTGAAGTAAAATTCCATGATCAAATTAGAAGAAAAAAAGTAGAATATTGATAACACACAATTAAAGTTGATTACCGCACACGATGGATGATTACAACTCAACTATATTAGCAGATCGAGAAGGTAAATGTAAACATAAACAAATGTACTACTCTTTGAGATTAAATTAAATAAAAACCTATATAATTTGGTTGAAAAAGTTTTTTTTTTTAATCAAATGCAAGAAACAAGTAAGGCATCTACATCTGAATGACTGGCCTGATTGATGTGGATTAGGAACAGAAAACAAAGGGCTTTTCAGCTTTGGAAAAAGTAACTTGATTCATGGTCAGGAAAACATCATTTGTACCTAAAAACGTTTGTTTTGGAATTAACTTGACGAAGTAACCATTAAAGAAGTAGATGAACAAAACTTAATGTATTGATCCTTGAGCATTCCAAGAAAGGAAAGTGAGTCCAAGGTCATATATGTGCATGTAACCTTTGGAATTTAGTTCCAACTTGATCGTGATGTTGATACAAGAAGACATTCTTTACCAAATTAAAATGAAGGTGAAAGTGGCAAAAGAAACCCAATCATTTCACAACATATTTTTGCTCAATACATATTAGCATATTTTATATACCTCAATTAATCTATATGCACAAATTAAACCACTAACTTGAGCAAACAAAAAAAATGGCAGGATTCTCTAATTCTTTGAGTGCATAAAAAAATCAAAATGCTATGAAACACATATAAAGAAAAGAGAGACGGCACATCAATGCTTCAGTAACCTTTAAATTACTTGTTAATTTATCATTCTTTGTGATCCATTTTCTTGAGGGGCACATTCTTGATTTTATAATCAGTTTCTTATGCAATTGTACCTATTAAATTAATTGAGAATTAATTAAAGATCATAACTTGCATCAGAAAAATCCTTAACACCTAGATCTATAGAGGATATCCCATGTAAGTCCACTGACAAATTATGTTATACTTTTCCAGTTTCAGCAGACTAGATCTCACACCAGAAAATGGGGCACTTCAATTTAGATCAAGCAATCGAGGTATTAATTATTTAATCACGGAATAAGCTGCACTTTCAGCAGAATATCACATCCCAATACATGTCTACACAAATCTAATACATCCAACTTACCCTCCAAAAAAAGGGTCAAAGGGAAAAAAAAACAAAGGACAGAAAAGAGAGAAAGAAGATAAATATATATGGTCATCATGTGTATAGATAGAAAAGACTCAGCTAGAGGGATAAAGGGAGATATAATATACCTAGAGCTACTGCAGAACTCATAGAGTTTGCCACGGTTGGAGAAGATGATGAGAGCAACCTCAGCTTCACATAGTACAGAGAGCTCATAAGCCTTCTTCAGAAGACCATTCCTTCTTTTTGCAAAAGTCACCTGTCTATTTATCTTGTTCTCAATTCTCTTCAGCTCCACCCTCCCTCTTCCCATTTTTCTAGAACTTATTACACACCAAACAAATTCTTCAAAAAGAATCAAAGCCCTTTTTGGCTTACACAAAATCTGTTAGTTTTTATGTGAAAAACTATAAACAAAAACACAAAAAAAGGAATAAAACTCGAGCAAGATTGGATTTTTATAGGAAAAAAAACAGAAATGGAAAAGTATACTGCCAAACAGATGGAGTCTTTTACTCTCTTCTTCTTAATTCCTTTTTTTCTCTTTTTAGGGTAGGAAGAGCTGTTCTTTTCTAGAAGGGGTCTAAGGTTTCCTGCTGCAAACAAGAAAATGAGACAATGAATTTTCTATATATAAATCTATACATCTATGAGTCTATTAATTATACCTAGCTCACAAGTAGGATGGCCATAGATGGCAAAAGAAAGTTTGTTGGTACTTTTGTTATCTCAGTTGGCTTGAGAGATTTGGTTATGGAATGTGGAACTGATGCTTTTCCTTGCCAAGAAGATAGCCAAAATCCAAGTAAAAACACAAAAATCTTTGTTCCAAAAAAGAAAATAATAAAGAAAATACTTTAGGACCTACTGTTTTATCAATACATGATTAGATTCTGTAATCATCGTCACACACATATAATGTCAAAGTAAGTCACGTAATATTTCATATATGATATTACTTAAAATATACTTCATTACATAAAATATAGCAAAAACAACATATGTCATACGTATAATGTTGGATGACATTCAGATATTTATGTCATCTATTATTATAGCATGCGGATAAAACCGCAGACCAAATATATTTAAATGACTCTTTTTGAATTCTATAATACTATTTCTCTAATAATATCTTATAATAATTTTCTTACACTTTATCCAACTCTTATTTTTAATTTTTTTATCCAACTCTTATTTATATAATGTACATCCTTGCATTCCAAAAGGTTACTACTATTTATTTCAAATAAAATTTGAAATACTATAAATAAAAATTACAAGTATATTTATTTAAAATAATATTATAACAACTATATAAATATATTCATAGTAGTTCATAGTATTTCCCAAACACTAATGATAGTGTACTATTCTTTCATGGTTTTAACTTTTACTTCAAATTGACCGGTGGACGTCAACTTCCAACCTTAAAAGTTAAAACTGTCAATCACTTTAGATAGTAACGTGTCGAACGTTTAGTGGGACATCCCTAAGCTCCAATCCCATGCTGAGTACAATTCTTTTGTTGGACGATGATGCCCCTCGTTGATCAACTTATTACAAAGTAAGGATTCTAGCAATTACAGTGTCTTATTTTTAATTTTTGTGCTATTTTTTTCTATCACATTATTTAATGAACTGTCAAGATTTTATGAACTAATTTTAGTAAGTAATCTCAATAATTCATTGAGTATTGTGACAGAAAGTGTCACCAGATGTGGGACAAAAGATATTTAGCTATGAAATTGCAGATGCTAGTTTCTAGAGAGTTGAATAGATGCAAAATTGGAAAATATTTAGATAGATCTGATCTTTAGTTTTACTTGTAAATCATATGATGTGCAATAAATGTTATATAATCTATGATATCAATTGATACAAATAAAATTTTATATGACTTAGTCTTGATCATAAAATTTATAGGTAGATCTATTCAAAACTAGATTTATGTTAGTATTTTCCATAATATAAAACATGCGTTTTTGTTCTCACTCAATTGATCTCAAGCTGTTCTATCAAGCAAACTTCAATTTGTCACAGTGAAAGAATTTATTTGACAACGTTTGGTAGGTAAATATCAATTAATATCATTTTAATTTCGCATACGTTATATTTTAAAAGAATTTAGTGTAGTATTATTTTTTTTCACATATTTGAAGTGAATCAAAATAGTCCCTCACATATGTAAAGTTGTAACCTTACCAATTTGGTCACAAAAAACTTGGACAAATTTTCGGACTAAGAACCTAGTGGCTATAATTTTATGTGCAAAATAGCAAGTAAAATTTATTTTCCTCCACAATTAAAACTCGCATGTCAAGCAAATGCATTTTTTTTTTCCAATTAAAACCTTTCAAAAACAAACACAAAACAATATGAATATTAATTTGTCAAAATTTTGGCGAATTTGGGATAAATTTTAGAATTACCATACGGATTTATCTGCCGATTTTTCATAATTCTAAGCAATTGAATGATTAACTTTGGTTATATTCTTATTTGTTTGGAAAAGGTTTGATTTTAGGAATTGACATGTGCTTGGCACGCGAGTTTTGTTGACAATTAATTAAGATTGACACTTCGGTTATATATGTATAATACTAATAAAATAATTTATACAGGTAAAAAATAGACGCTAAAATTCTAGAAAACAAAACTCTATATTTATCTATTTAGTGCCATCTTGTTAGAGATGTGAAAAATAAATTGTACAAGGTAACCTAGTGAATTCACCTGTTTGTGTACATATAATTTAAGCCTTAAAATTGTTGATTAATTACTTTTAAGCCTAAAAGCTATACATTTTATAGTATTTTCTCATTAACTTTTACTTTATAGGACTATAAACTATTTGACGACCTAAGGATGCTTTTCAATTTTTGCTTTTGATGTTGTTAAGAAACAATACTCTGACGACGAACTGCAATATAAGTGGTAGTATTAGTCATCGATTCGAATCACTAAAGAGGTAAGGAAAGAGTAATTTTATTTATTTATTTCTTTTTTTTTTAAAAAAAAAAAGAAACAATACTCTTTGAATGACATAGCTTCTTTAAGATCCTACGAGATTTTCAGAAAGCAAATTAATCGATATAGAAGTAAACATTAATTACTCCCCATTTAGGCTGTGGTTCTAATTTTCTTCCAGTTTGTTGATGTTACATATCAAGGGAGCAATTCCTAACATTAGATCGCACGGCTTCTTTCTCAATGACTGCCAATTTTAGCAGCAAAAGATAGGACAAAGCTTTGATGTCACTGCATAACATAAAAGCTACGACATCTGTCGAGTTAGATGATAGTATGCGTAGCCTCTTTCGTGAACGATAATTAGGACATGCAGGCACTGATTTTTCAAGGCCATATATACATACACACATTAATAGATTTTTGGTCCACAACATATACTGCGAATAAAATTCTTTATTTCAAGCTATAAATGATAGTAACTTCGTAGAAAATGTTTTAAAAAAATGAAGTTGTAACACTATTTAATGACTCTTATAATTTATGCATTTTATGGTAACCTTACTGTTATATTGATAAGGTAAGATAAGAATAATACGTGATGAAGGATATTAAAAATAAAATAAAAATCAATTTATTCTTTTATTCTGTCGTAATTCGAATTCATAATTAATAATTCATGAAAGGAAGTATCTTATTACTTAACATGTAATTCATTGTCTCGTGACAAATGATATTTTGTGACAGGAATTCAACCTAATTGATGTTGTTTCACTTAAAACATTATGAGTTGTTTTAATCATGGCTGACGAATTGAATAAGGGTACACTTAGCTACAATTTCTGAATCAATTTGATAAATGAGAGTGAAAGAAATATCAACTTGAGGGAAACAAATATTAATTTGAATCAAAGCCATCATTATTCGAATTGTCCTTCTCAAACCTTCCATTCCTAAAGTTATCCTAGCAGATTGAGCCAACATGTCTAACAAAGCTTGCTGGCTGAAGAATGATTCGTTGATGTAGCTAGTATAGGAGTAATTTTTGACTATACATTTGCATACTATATATGGTCTAGTCTGTTACAAAAAACAGATATGCATATTTGTTGCCAAAAAGGGAGGAAAAGAAAAACATATATTTGTATATATTGGCCTAGTTCTATCCACCTAAATTCTTTGATAATATTAATGATAATTGTTACTCGTTCTCCAAATTTTTTTTCTTGGGTTTTCTCAATGACTGTGAGATAGAATTTAAACTTTTTTTTTTTCTGAATAACTAATCATAATTTTCATTTCTTATATTGAGCAAAGTATATTTTTACATATCCTACATTCTATGGTTTAGTCGAATGTCATTTTTTTTTTCTAGAAAGAGTTAACCAATTTTCCATTAAGAAAAACCAGAATCTGCCATCAAGGCATTACAAATAATCTGAAAATAATCTGCCATCAAGGCATTGCAAGTAAGGAGTATTCTACCCTTTTTCTTAAGGAACCATTTTCTTCGTTTAAAAGTTTGTACGGTGTAAGATTTTAAAGCACATGATATTGTACTGTAGAAGTATTTAAAATATAAGGAAATAGTTCGATAGTAAAATTTTCTTATAAATAAACTAATTTTATTGAAAATTGCTGCTGTTGGTTAGAGCAGTTTAGGATTTTTATTTTAAATGTTTTCGATCTAGATGGGCCTATTGGGCCAAGAAGCTCAAAGTTTTTTCTTACATACTTGTGTTGAGACGTGGCCCATCTTGCATCCTTTTCTTAAATCCGACTAATCAAATATGGTCTCATAGACAGTAGGCTGTCATGATATGACGATTATCCCCCAACAATTTTTCTTCAACATGGTAAATTTTACGTGGTTTAAGAATAATTATTGGACATATTTAGTAGTTACTCCTTAACTAAAAAAGTATTTTATTCTAAGTGGAGGGTCCATATTTCTCAAAAAATAAGAGGATCATCCTATTCAAAAAAAATAAGTTCTGTTGGCCCCAAAGCAACCTAAGAGGGGGGGTGAATTAGGTTGTCTCAAAAAATAAACCTTTTCAAGTGCTTAATGAAAATACAAACTTTGTGCAACAAATAAATACTTAAGCACAAATGATCAAAGATAAATATTTAGCAATTAAAGCTTAAAGAACAAATAAAAGATTGAGATAAAGAATATTAAACCGAACTCCCAAACTGTCTCTTATACACGGATCTACATGTGTATAGTAGTGCCTCTTCAAAGAAGGTGATGCAATAACCTTTTTGTACACAAAGTAGGCTCACCCTTGCACCAACTAAGTTCCTCTAGTTGAGCCAAAGGGTTTTACACTACAACCTCACTTTTATACACTTGTTATCCCTCCACTCTTACACTTGAAGATCACTCACTAGTCTACTCTTGCTCACACTAATTTCCACTAGTTGAGCCAAGAGAACTATACTACTCAAACCAATACAACCCACAATATTTTAGCCTATTTCTCCCCAAATATCTCTTACAAGTGTTTGTATTGAATGTAGTAGTTCCTTATATCATTTGGAAGTCCTTGGGCTATTTATAGATGAAAGATGTGTAAAGGGACATTTGAGTTCTAACGGTCAAAAAACTAAGTGTTAAAAACTAGCCGTTAGGGGTTCGGACGATGGGTTCAAATACTCCGTTCATGAGTCAATTCTACAGCTTGTTGTACAATGTCTCGGACGGTCATATCGTCCAGCTTGATGAACAGTGTCTCGGACGGTCATATGCGTCCTACAGCTTAATGAACAGTGTCTCGGACGGTCATATGCGTCCTACAACTTAACAGAAACTTACTTCATTTTGAGCTCCTTTTTTCGGACGCTTCCTTGCGTCCGATCTCCTTTCTTTCGGACGCTCTTCATCGTCCGAAAGGTGTTGTTCAACTTTTGGTTGTTTTTCTTGATTGTGTTTGGATGATCATTTTTATCCGATCCTTCCTATTTTTCTGCACATTTGTTTGCAAACCATTAGTATGATTTGGTCATCATCAAAATATGATTATCATAACTGGAGTTCAACAATCTCCCCAAGTTTGATGATGACAAATCATTTGGACAATTCTAAAAACAATCATAAAATATGAAGCATCAATCAAGAAGTTTTGTCCATTATTTTCTCCCCCTTTTGGCATCATCAAAACATAAGAAAGATAATGCAATTTAAACTCCCCCTTAGTTTATTCCCTCCCCTTGACAGGTGAATATAATTCAATATGAGTATTTGGAGAATAAGTCAAGTTATGCAAAATGTTTCTTCCCTTCAAGAATATGTATTCAAGTAGACAGGTTAAAAGAAATGCAAAGAATTAGGATCATAACATTTTTGCTCATTCCTTACCAAAAAGCATCATCAAAATAATGAAGCATGTGTGATGCAATTTCTTGCAAAAACAAATCCATTTAAAAAAGAGAATGCTCCCCCTTTCTTTTGCAAGTAGTGACTTATTATAGACAAAATTTGGAGATACAAATTTCCTAGCATTCTAAACAAATTCGAACATATAGATGAGTAATATTCAAGAGAACATAGTTCAACTTGATAAATAAAAGCACACAAAACTTTAGATGTTACCCATTTCAATATGATCTTAGTCTCATATGCCTTGAGCACCCTTCAGAGATAGGGTACTATTTTGAATTCCTTGGTGCTCTCCAAGCATACCTACATACAAAGTTAAGTAACAACTTTTGGTACCCAACTTTCTTGGGTCCAATTGGATTTAGTAACATGCTTAATCACCCAAATAGAATTTATTCCTAATTTTTCATTTCTTTTAACATAACAATTTTTCTTTATATGTCCATGTTGATGACAATAATTACAAATAATGTTCTTATTGCCATAAAAAGAAGATTTAGATTTAACAAAGCACAAATCATTTTTTCTAAAGGTGATAAAATTTTTGTTCAAAAACATATTTCTAGTTCTTTTGTTTTCAAACACATTTTCTTTCTTCTTTTTCAAACTATCATCAAGATCATCTAATCTCTTCTTTAATGAAACTTGTTCTTCCATGATCTTGGTTTTTTCAACAAATTTTTCTTTCAAAACGTCATTTTCTTTTGTCAAAGAATTATTTTCATACACAAGTTTTGAGTTGGCACTCAATAAAGTATTAATTTTAATTTTTAACTCTTTGTTCTTAGCATATGATTCTTTCAAACATTCATGCATTTTAAAAATAAATTATTCAACATCATCATTATCATTATCACATGAATGACGTCTAAATGAAGTTTAAATTATGCTTGTTTTCATATTGAACTATATTCATATATTTTCAAGACAGTATATAAATTCTAGCAAAATTTAGAGAATTCTTCAATGAATCAATAGGCATAGAATTTAAATTTTTAGACTCTTCTAATTCTGGATTTAGGTTCCCATTCCTTAGGTAGAGCATTCAAAGTTTTTCTATTTTTTTCACCCAAGGAATATTCTTTACCCAAACCTTCCAAATCCTTTAATATCATTGTCTCTTATATACATCTAGATGTGTATAAGAGACATGAGGTTCCATTTTGAAGGATTCATATTTAGCCACAAGAAGTGACTTCTTTTGCTCCATTCTAATATCTTCACTTCCTTCATGGATTTCTTTCAATTTGTCTCATATCTCCTTGGCCGATATGCAACCTTTTACTTTAGAGAACTCATCTGCATCCAAAGCATTATACAAAATATTAATGGCTTTAGCATTTAAAGATAAATTTATTTTATCTTGTGCATTTAACTCATATCTAGTCTTAGGCCTTAATCTATGAGTATTTTCATCAAAAATATTAGCTTCTAAAGGACCTTCACAAATAATATACCATAAATCAATATCATTAGATTGAACAAAAATTTTCATTCTATCCCTCCAAAAAACAAAATTAATGCCATTAAACATGGGAGGTCTAGTGATAGAATGCCCCTCAAAAAACAAAGCATAATTGGTTGTCATGATCTTTACTCTAATGCAATTTAAGCAAAATAAAGAGACCAATGCTCTGATACCAATTGTTGGCCCCAAAGCAACCTAAGAGGGGGGTGAATTAGGTTGTCTCAAAAAATAAACCTTTTGAAGTGCTTAATGATGAAAATACAAACTTTGTGCAACAAATAAATACTTAAGCACAAATGATCAAAGATAAATATTTAGCAATTAAAGCTTAAAGAACAAATAAAAGATTGAGATAAAGAATATTAAACCGAACTCCCAAACTTCTCAAGCTTGGAGTACATCCACTAGTAGTGCCTCTTCAAAGAAGGTGATGCAATAACCTTCTTGTACACAAAGTAGGCTCACCCTTGCACCAACTAAGTTCCTCTAGTTGAGCCAAAGGGTTTTACACTACAACCTCACTTTTGTACACTTGTTATCCCTCCACTCTTACACTTGAAGATCACTCACTAGTCTACTTTTGCTCACACTAATTTCCACTAGTTGAGCCAAGAGAACTATACTACTCAAACCAATACAACCCGCAATATTTTAGCCTATTTCTCCCCAAATATCTCTTGCAAGTGTTTGTATTGAATGTAGTAGTTCCTTATATCATTTGGAAGTCCTTGGGCTATTTATAGATGAAAGATGGTGCTGAAATTTGAGTTCTAACGGTCAAAAAATTAGCTGTTAAAAACTAGCCGTTACTGGTTAGAAAATTACTTAATTTTACCTAGTCCCTGACTTGATGAGCAGTGTCTCGGACGGTAGAGTAGACATCTAAAGTTTTGTGTGCTTTCATTTCGGTCCTTCATACGCAGTACCTGACTTGAATGATTACTGGAAGCGTCCGAAAAAATGCGTCTCTTATAAATTAGACAGAAAGTTTCTGTCATTTTGAGCTCGCATTTCGGACTAAAATGAAACAGACCTGTCTTTTATAGGACGATCTAGATGTGTCTAAGAGACAGTTCTATGACTATGTCTCTTGGTTGTTTTTCTTGATGTGTATAAGGACAGATCATTTTCATCCGATCCTTCCTGTTTTTCTGCACACTTGTTTGCAAACCATTAGTATGATTTGGTCATCATCAAAACATGATTATCATAACTGGAGTTCAACAGGTTCCATATTCCAAATGGCAGGTTCCTATTAATTGAGGAACAAATTATTGCGTATGTTCAGTAGTTATTTCTGACCAAAATTAAAATTTCTGTAAATCCACAAAGACTTACTTTTCTTTTTTCTTTTAAAAAAAAAAAAAAAATTTGGGTAAGAGGAGAGAAAACTAGCTATATAATAAAAGAAAATTCTATATTTTCATTAGAACATCATATTATTATATTTTAAATATTTGTATAATATAATATCATATATTTTAAATATTTATATAATACAAATTTTAAAATAAAATAATATAATATCCAAACGTAATTATAGAATTCACTAGAACAAGTCGAGGTGTCATAGGGTTAGAGAGCCCTATAACAAAGCATATTCAAGCGAAATGAGAATATTTATCACGTATCGTTTCCCACTAAAGCTAGGGCCATGTTTCTCTAGTCAACAACTAAAGGTGAGAATGTTTTCACATTTCTACATAATTGCTAAACCGACTAGATTTGACAACAAAAAACCAACTTTTGAAACGTATATATTTATTTGATTAAAAAAGTGCTAATAAATCTAATCCGTAGAACGTAATCTCATAAAAATGATGCAACATGCTCTATACCATACTTGATAATCATTTGAGAATTAGCGGTTAAAATTTATTGCCGGAATTAGTCCTAGAAAGCTTCAAAAAAATGATAATCTTTCTATATATAAAGGAGAGATCCCAATTGGTACAATGGTCTCTTTCTTTAGATTCTTTCTTACTTGTAACGAGTTTTTTAATTGCCAAAAAAACCAAAAAAAAAAAAAAAAACTAACAGCAAATACGTTTTTTACTAGGGAGTCACTTCTGACTCCTTAATTTTAAGGAGATTCCTAATTATTTTTTAAAAAAAATACAATAAAAGTAACTACCACAAAAACCACTAATACGTAAGTTATTCACGTTAGTTCTCCACATATGTAATAGTGGCTTATCTTTTACAAAATCTTATCATATTTTCTTTAGTTACCTTCCGAATATGGATTGCTCCAGAATTAATGTACAAAACAAATATAATATTTTCTCTTCTACAATGAATTTCATACAAATTAATTATCTATGCATTATTCCTTCTTTCACAGTAATACTAATATTCCAAAGAATCCAACCACTACAAGGCAAGTTCTCCTTATCATAATTTTGTCTCATTTGTTTATTTCTTCATCTCTATCATTGAGTTTGTTTATTTATAGTGGTCTTGAAAATTATTGATTTTAGATGAAATGGATATACATCGAGTGTGCGTGAAAAACTAGTAACTAATAATGTATCTTTAGTCGGTTGCATAGATAGGGTTTAGGAATGGAGGGCAATAGTGTATCTTTAGAAAAATTTTAAGGGGAAATATTCCATTTGTAATTTTACTAGGTAAAATTAAGTAATTTTCTAAAATGTAGGGATGGTTGCCCCTACCCATCCTTCTATTGACTCTACCGGTATTTCCAGTGGAAAAAGTGTTTGTTACTCACTCCGCAATGCGAAATGAATATTTATATCATTGGATGATTGAAAAGTAGAAGTGTTTATTGTACCCGTTTATCCATATGATTATTATCTGACGCGACTCAATATAGAAAAAAGTGACCTGATACCTGTACATATGCACATCTATTCGTGTATAAGTCCAATATATATTTTTTAGTGTCAAAACTAAGAATATATATATATATATATATATATATATATATATATATAAAAGATTATTAATTAGGTACATACACCCCTATAATGGAAAGAGAAGAAGAAAAATTCATTAATATTATGTCATAATATGTAAAATTATAGAGTTATTTCTGTATATAAACTGAGTTAGGTATCCGTCAGGGTGCAAATTTTTGACCCGCTACCAATCCAGTTTTATTAACTGATTCAAGTACTCCATTTTTTTTACGGTACGAGATAAACAGGTTCAACAAATTTTTTTTTTAAATTGACAAATCAATATGAAGTCCATATTAAAAAGTATCCTTACCCCATGCAAATGAAAATAAATTTTTTTGACAAAAATGATATTTTTCAATAATGTCCAAGCACAAGATCGATGTTTTTGTCCATAAACCAAGAAATAGACCATCAAGATAAAGCTCTTCTATTCTCTAAATGCAATGTCTAGAAATCAAAGAGACAAGCAATGGCCTTTCTAGGATAAGATCGAAACATCGTCTTATTTTTTTTTTCCCTTCTTTTTTTGGTGGGATTATTACAATGATACATGTCTCCTGGTAGGTTGCTTCCATGGTTAGATTACAAAATTTTAAGATTATGAGTTAGGGTTTTGTCTTCCATATGTGGCCTAGAGTGTCATGCTATGAATGCTTATGTCTAATTGGATTCATTTCTGGCCTTTTTCAAATAACATCTAGATGTGTCATATTGAGACTTGAAAGTCAAGTTCAATTGATAGGTGAAAATTTTCTTAGAGTAGCATAGGAGGTTTTATTTAGTATGTTGTTAATATTTAAACTTTTT
Organism: Cinchona pubescens; assembly: GCA_025175665.1. Taxonomy (NCBI): domain Eukaryota; kingdom Viridiplantae; phylum Streptophyta; class Magnoliopsida; order Gentianales; family Rubiaceae; genus Cinchona; species Cinchona pubescens. Next base: position 4,718,138 of record JANKKI010000077.1, on the reverse strand, counting down.
TGGTGGGATTATTACAATGATACATGTCAATAGGAGGAGAGACATGTTGTGTTTTCTAACCAGTGGACAATTTTTGGAAGTCATCGAGGATTTATCCAAAAGTGATGAGAAAATTATCTTTTAATTATGAAATACTATCTGTCTCATATAGTCATAGAATTTTCTGCCTCATTCGCTATCACAATTTTTTGTCTCATAACCTGTATGTTTGTCACATGTATTTTGACACAATAATAATTAAAAGATCACAGCATGCATGACAAGCATCCGTAATATAAGACATGAAGTTATACAGGTAGTGAGATAGAAAATTCAGAACAATATATATGAAGCTTGTGTTGCCACGTCTTAGAAACCTGTTTATTAATGCAGTTCAATGGCTCTAACTGGCTAAGACGACAAATTAATGCTTAGTTATCGGAATAAAACCACGCTTTTTAGTGTCACTTTTTTGCTTTGAATTGCCAGTCCTGATATGCAAATCCACACGAAAGGTAGTTTGTGTAGATATCATTTATTATGTGATTATGATTTTATTCTCGTTCATATATGCATATGCAGTGTATAAGCGATGCACATCTAGTAATATTCCTCTGTCTTCAACCAAAAGGGATAATTCAGTTCTGATAAACCTTGATATAGAGGTCACCATTAAAGAAGTTTTCCTAATCTGTGAGTTAGAATGGGAGACAGGTTCGAGATAATGTCCAATTTTTGTCTCATGAATAGGAACATTATCTTGGACTCCATTAATTTCTACTCTATTTTCTTGTAGACTTTTGGCTCAATGTTTATTGAAATCTTAAAGTTCCTATCTTAATGCTTGCAACGTTTGACAATAAGAAATAACGTTGAAATTCAAACAATCACATTTCGTGAATGCTATGAATATTGACAAAAGATAAAATTGTTTAGTTTTAAGGCAATAGCAGCCAATAGTGGAGAAACAGCTTGATGGAAAATCTGTTCATTAGTGCACTTCTGTTATTATGGTTGGAGAAAAATATTTAAGTAAATTCAATCTTGAGTTTTATATGTGATTATGTAATTAATATTAAATTTTATAAAATTTTGTTTATATCAATTAATATATTTGTTTTATATAATTTAATTTACATCATATAATTTATAAATAAAATTAAAAATTAAATGTAACTAAATATTTTTGATTGATCGAAGTCATGTGAAAAGGGCTTAAAAGACACCGAAACTTGGGGGTACAGATACAGATGAGACTTATTGGAAAACCGTGACCTTAGGTTTGTACCTTTAAACGCTTGGTGCATAGTAAAAGAAAGCAACTAAGCATGTTTGCATGGATCGATTTTAAAATTGGCTACTCGATCCATCCATCAGCTAAGACAGAACAAAGACGACACAGTTGGTGGAGAGGCAACATGTGGGCACCATGTGGGCACAATTTCAAATGTCTAACGCCCCCATTTGGAAGACATTTTTCAACCTAACCAGTTTTCTAATTGGCCAAATTCATGTGGCCTGAATTAAATCAAAGACCATATAGATGAATGAACTGGTTTATTTGAAGTGGGCTTTCTTGGAGCTTAGATATGAAACAAATTGATTTTTACCAAGTTAAATCCATCTATTCCAATTTGTCATTGGCAGCTTCTGATTAAGTTAGTATAGACTCATCCTTATCTTCACTCTAGGTACACCTCAAATATTTCACACTTCCTTTTTTTTTAATCATTACCTAGAGATCATAAAATCTCAAAGTATAAGCCTCAATTTTTTATTAATAGACGGTATATAAGAATAATTATAATATATGTCGGTAATTTGTTTTGAATCTGAAAAAAGAATAATAACATATTCTTTTCTTAAATTTCGTCTCATTATACATTTGTTTTTTACAAAAGTTCCATACAAATATTTAACTTATAAAAAAATTAGCTTGACTAATTTTCCGTACATTATTGTAGCTGTTTATGCATCCCAAATAAATTTTTGTACATTGATGAAGTACCTAAAAATGGAAAATGTAAAATATTTACTCTTTTTTGTTTCACAATCATTAATTTTCGTCGTTTAAAAAAAAAATTAGTAGAGCAGGATGAATAATTTTCTTCTAACATATTCACAATATAATTATAAGTCATCTTGTCCCAAAGATTTGAGTAAGAAAAATAGACGTTAATGCTAATCTATAAAACCAATAATTGGAAGATCACCTACCTAATACGTTAAGATTTCAATCCCTCAATTAGCCGACAAATTAAGCCATTATAGAAAAAAAAACATGTCAGTATTTTCATCAAAATTTATCGCGAAACTCAGCCAAAAATAAAGTTTTGGGACCATAGACTAAAAATGAAAGTAAAAAATGGAGGATTTTTCGTTGGAATATCACAAAAATGGTAAGAAAATTTTGTTAAAGGATGCTGACACCCCATACCAAACACGAAAATGCCGTGTGAGACCATCTATCGACTTCTTGGTAATGAAGGCCAAGAAAATTTGGAGCTGGAAAAAAAGGGACCATTAAATGTTAAGTATACAATTATTTTTTTGGTTTAAAAATTGACAATTCAAGAATCTTAAAACGCAGTGTCTTCTTCATATCACTATTGCATAACATTGAAATTCTTTATTACATATATGCATCAAAAAGCTTGTATATAGATCACATCATCCATGTCACTAGTGCCAATAATACACGTGTGGTCACTGACAATCTTTCTCTCTACATACAACCACTTACGTTACATCAATAATCTAATTCTGATTCCTGATGGGCCAAAGTTGTTTATTGACAAATCAATATTTCTTGAAGGCAAGGAAAGGTGTTGGAAAAAAACTGTTGTAATTAATGGTTTATAAAGGTTTTTAGAAATCTCATTTTAGCTTAAAGATTTGTGTATTTATCACATTTGTCTTGGAGAACGTTGAAAACTCACTCCCCAGTCCCTGGTGAGGAAACACACAGAATTTTAGGGATAAAATACTTTGTTCTCCTACAAAATCACGTTTCATGCCATGCAACACACGTCTGAATTCAAAAATAATTTTTAAAGGCACAAATTTAAAAGTACTTGTCGAAATCAATTTACGCACAAAATCATATTTAATCACTAATTCTTAATTTTATATATTTAATCTGGTTTCGTTCATTTTTTGATTAAATTTAGTGAAAAAATAGTGACTTTAAAATGTCACTTCACACTGTTTCAATTTATATTAATAAAATTGAGGTATTTTTGTCCTTCTGAATTATAAAAAGGAAATTTGTGCTTATTTTTTGTGGAGGAATAAGGACTAAATAATTAAAACTTGAATGACCAAATTGCAATACGTATAAACATCAAAAGACTAGATCTAGAAGAATGTTGTTCTAGGAACTTCGGGACCATCTCAAAGACGATCACAATTTGGTTATGGCTGTTGTGCAACTCTAAGGACCGGAAATTTTTAGAAGAAGTGGATTCATAATAGATGACATAAATTTATTAGTTTAGATTCATTTATATTATCATAAAAATGATTATTTTAATATAATAGAGTAATGTAATTGAATTTAGAACAAAAAATTTATATTACCTACCATAAATCAGATCATCTAACCATTACAGTTTTAATCAAGACAGTTTTTGTTTTTCTGAAAAGCATTAGGATTAGACTGCTAAACACATAATAATTAATTTCTGGTGGGTCAATGAATGAACCATAATCATTTTGTCTTTTTTGAATTGCTAATCTCCCTAAATTGCATGATTTGTGCTATCCTTTGGATTAATGATAAGCATTAACTAAAAGACAAAGTTGTGTCCTCGTTTGGTTATCAAAACTATCGGACTTATATTACAATTTTTTTTCTTGTGACTTAAATCATGAATTTAAATCATATTAAGTGAACAATCAAAACTATCAACTTATATTATAATTTTTTTTCTTGTAACCTAAATCATGAATTTAAATCATCAACGTATTAAGTGGAGATTTACTATAAATTTTTTTTTTTTATTAAATATAGACTTATTCTTTTGCCAGTTTATGAACGAGATTTTTCCAATTCATTATATATAATTGGGATGGCAACCTTTAAATTTTCCTTTCTAATCGGCGCACCAAAAAGTGATAGCTGAGCATTGATGAAATTCATGAAACATTTCTTGGATTTGATGTTTGAGTACTACAATACAAGATATTAAAACCCCAGTACTTGTTTTAGAAAACTATTAGTGTCATACTACTTCTCTCTTCCATAAATTTATTTATTTAATTAAATTAATAAAGAAAAAGTTAGATAACATCTTCATTATGTTCCAAAAAAGAAATTAGAAAAATCTCTTGCACATTCATGTCACAGGCAAATTTCACTTACGTACTTTCACTAATGTTTTCTTGAGTATATTGAGAATTTACTTGTGAAATTGAAAGTAATCTTATTTTATTTCTAGTATAATGTTACACATATCTACCTGACATATTTAATGTCGGAAAAATTATTAGAACAAGTTTTTAGACGTGAGAGGTTTCTTGAAAGTTGAAATTAATTTATACCAACTGACAAGTCTGTCCAATTAAAGAAATTCTAAGTGTAGTTTAAATTTATAATTTTGTAAATTATTTTTTAAATAAGATAGCTTATTCTTTTGCTCAAACGGTTAGGTTGACTGATAAAAAAGAAAAATATTTTATAATTCTTTTTACGAAATTATTCTCTTGTATTTTAAAGATGATTGTATAGTATAATATTATGTATTTTAAAAGTTTATACTATATAAATTTTTAAAATTAAGAGAATGATTCTCTAAAGAGACTGTAAAATTTCCAAAAAAGGGAATGCGATTTGATGTACCACCTCATTTTGTATAACCAATATATTGGCTGGTTTAGTTGCTTAATAAAATGTGTCTCTATATCAACAAAAAAAAAAAAAAATAGAGAAATGTCAACAAAAATCGTGCCCTAGTCCATATAGCATATAGATAGCCTTCATCTTAATTATGATCCATATCTAAGGGAAACACCATAATACGATCCCATGGCTAACACCATTATACAAAGCTAATTCCCAAAAAAAAAAAAAAAAACACTTAAATTTGAGAATCCAAGGAAATTAAGACATATCTTCTTTGCCCCCCATAATACACAACACCAAACTATGGATTTCAAAGCATGAGAGAAGGATAAAAAGCTCTTGCTTCATATTCCTACCCCACTTTCTTTCCATAAATCAAAGTCACAAATGATGACCCTAGTGGGATCTCCTCAAACACAACTTTACAAAATTGTTAAGAAAAATCTTAGTATTTTCTTTTCAAAAAAAAAAAAAAGAACAATAATTTGCCATCATTATATATTATTGTACACACTTAAAAAATGACAATGGATTGCTATAAGAGTGAGTGACCCTATCTACCACCACTCTCAAATCATTTCAACTCATATACAAATACAATCCCTTCTAACTTTCTCTCTACAAAAAACCTCACAAAATATGCTCATTTTTTGAAGCTTCTTGTACACTTCTCTTCCTTTAAACATACTACTTATTTACCATTTCCTTCCTTGCCTTTCAAACAACTTCCATTTCACTCATACATTTATAAACCCTGAGAGCCATGTCGATTGTAGGACTTCCAGAGCCTGAGAAGATGTTCAAGAAATCCCATAACCGGCGAAACGATTCCGGTGAGATTGATGTGTTTGAGGCAGCCAAATACTTCTCCGGTGCCAGTGAAATCCCTACACATATAATAACAATGCTGCAAATTTTGCAACAAAAGTCATCAGGGATCACCAAGAAAATAAGCAATCTTCAAGGGCTGGAAGATTTAGCTTAGATGTGCAAACAATGAGGAATAATTCAATTTCTTCACAAAATTTGGTGATGGAAAAAAAGCAAATCATGATCAAAGAGAAGAAATTACACAAGCAACAACCAAGCTCTCCTGGAGGTAAACTTGCTAATTTCTTGAATTCCCTTTTTAGCCAAACATCTTCAAGAAATAAGAAGAAATCGAAATCTATTTCTACCACTACTACACAATCATCTATAAAAGATGATCAAGATGAAAACAGCCCTGGATGGAGAAGGAAAAGAAGGAGCAGCATCAGCCATTTTCGAAGCGATACGAATCATCATCCGATTGATGCAACGAAGTCTGTCTATTCAACTTCAAGAAGTTCAGGTTTTAGAACACCACCCCCTTATAATGCAAATACTCCCACAAAATCATATAAAGACCTACAGAAGCTATTCAGATCATCAGCAACAAGTTATCTCAGTATCCAAACAACCTGGAAATAACCTTGTTAAGTCACAAAATGAGGTACATTCTGACAAAAAATACAACCTGGATTATGCCTGGTTAGATGAGAAATTCAAGTTGGTTGATCAAATTAATCCTCAGAGTTTAAAGAATGTTAAAACTGGATCAGCAAATTACTGGGCTGATAGTTACTTGTTTGATGAAAAGGAATTCAAGAAATTCAGTGTTCTTGATGAGGGTGCAGATAGTGATTCTAGCTCTGATTTATTTGAGTTACCAAATTATGATTTGGATTGCTTCTCAAATGGTTTGCCAGTTTATGAGACCACAAATATGGACAGCATCAAGAAAATTGCACCAATTTCTAGTGCTGCAAGATAATTTTCATTAATTCTACGGTTCCTCTTAATTCATCATACATTGATGATAACTACTGTTAATGTGAATTTGGTGTTGTGATGAAGGAAATATATATTAATAATCATTTTATTTTTGATCGACATCTAGAGATGGTTAAAGATTCTAGATTCTACCTTCTTTTTTTTTTACTTCTTTGTGTGTTCTGAACAACTTTTTCTGTATCTACAGTTTAGAGTGTTTGTTGGTCTTAACCTTTTCTTTCATCGGTGTTCAATTAAAGTCACGGAGTGCAAGAGCAACTTAGGCCTCCACTACTATAATATTATTGAGTGTGGTGTTGATCTGGATTGACTCAAATGATAATTAAAGTGATCAATTTATCAATATATTTAGAATTCAATACTCATTGCTCAATGCTACACCCCTATTTGGTAAATAATTTATAAATATCAATGTACTTTATCCTAACCCTAAAAAAAAATAACCTAAGTTCTTTCTAATCTTTACAATATATATTAAAAAAAAAAAAAAAGAGTTTGTTCTGTGTACTCGTGCACCACTGGGTATCCTCTTACACTTTCACTAGCGGAGAAACACAGAAAATCATCACACCATGTGATAGCTAGCCTTTCTTTTTTATCTTTTTACTTTGGACATAAGCAATAATAACAGATTAATCGATCGCATAAAGTAATATTTAATACTTCTTAAGATCTAGCATGCCATTAAATGATTGATTAACAGACAACATTAATATAAGGAATATAGAAATTGCTAAATAAATCCCTTGATTTTTCAGAAATTTCTTTTAGTCTTTAAAGTTTAGAATGAAAAATTTTATGTACGTTTGAAGTTTTTGTCATGTATAATAGTATAATTTTGGTACACAGAAAATGTCTTATTCTTCTGCTGTTTATTAACTTTAGTTTGCTTGAAGCGAGAAAAAAAAAAAAAGAAAGTTCAATTTTAATTTCTCTTAAGATTATAAGAAAATTCTACAATTCCATAATGGAATCATCTCGTCATACTTTAAAAACTTATATAGTACAATTTCACGTGTTTTAAAAATTTGTATTATATAAATTTTTAAAACCAATAAGATGATTTCATCAACAAAATTGTAGAATGTTTCGAGATTATATAGATAAAAGTACATGTACATCCCAGAAATGAGAGACACATGCAATAGCTCCGCATGAGATGAAAATGATCATGGTCATTTTATCAACACTATAATTAAATTTAGATATGATTTATCATTAATTCTTAACACTCAATTAGCGGTGCAATTTGGGCCTGCCACGGATGCAATTGGATATGGAATGGTGGTCCAAAAAGAAAAGGGTTAATAGCAATTTGCCCCTTGAACTAGTGGATAATTGCACTTTGCCTCCATTGACACTATTCATCTATTATCAACATTAAAATCATTAAGATAATCTAGTTAAGGAACTAAAATACCATTGGTACTATATTTTGATTTTTTGATTTATTTAAATTTTAATAGTGATGTGATAATTATTTTTTTTTTAAAAAGTAAAAATAAACTATATAATATTTCAATATAATCCACAACAATATATTATTGGTAAAATTTTTGGATTTTATTTTATATTATTTCGAATTTAAATGTTTAGCTATAATGATAACCTTTAGCTATTTCTAAATGGTTTTTTTTCTAATGAAAATTTTTCTTTAAAGATATTGTATGAAAATATATTTTCTGTAAAATTTTTTAATATCTTTTAATATTTTAGACTTTGAATATTTGGTTTAATCTAAGCAAATTGCGATGTCAAATATAATGTAACTCAACAGTTTCTCAAATTTTCACTCCTTAAAGCCAAAGACATCAATGTGTTATTATATTTATTTTTTTCCTAATTCTTTTCTAACCTTCGAAAATCAACTAAATACATGAAAAATTAAAATATAATACTAAAGGTAAAAATAAATAATGTGAATGGGGGATAAAATATATATTTTTATAGTTGAAACGGACAAAGTGTAATTATTTATCTAGTTCAGGGGACAAAGTGTTATTAACCCAAAAGAAAAAGGTTCTTTGTACGGAGACATTACTATTTCTCATCTACTAATATTTTTATATATGATACATTTTTACGACAAATATTTAGATAGATTTGGTTTTGACTTCATAATCTTGTAGATCATGAAATGTAGATTAAATCTTAGAAAATCTATGACATCAGCTGATGTAAGCAAGATTCTTTTAGGTTTAATTCTTATCACAAGGTCTACAGTGAGGTCAAAAATTGGGTCTACTTAAATATTTTTCCATTTTTAGGGGCTAAATCCAAAACATATAAATTAGGCATTTGATTCAGTGAGACATGCTTTAGTCAACACAACAATTAAACAAAGCAGATCTTCGCCCAAAAGAACAAAACAATGCATCTCTTCTCAAATAAGAATGACGTATCAACAAATCCAAATTATTCAGACTTGATTAATTAACAATTTTTTTACAATTAAGAAAGGCCCAAATCTAATGACAGGTTTGTTAGTGGTGGAATTTAAAGGAAAAGTGAATCCTAGGCAATGATTATAGAGGTCAAGAGGATCTCAAAAAAACAAGCAAATACCCAGGAAGATTTGGAGGATACTTCATTGAGGGAAGTTAATCCCCCCATAAGCTGTGTGTTAATATGTATAAGAGAGAAAATTCTACAGTCCCTTTACGCCCTAATTTATAAGTACTTGTATAAACTACTTACAATATATATATATATATATATTGTAAGTAGTTTATACAAGTACTTATAAATTAGGGCGTAGGGAATTTTCCTACATATTAACACACAGCTTATGGGGGGATTTTATATATATATATATATATTTGAACAAATTATATGATAATTTTATGATCACATTAAAATATTATATTGTTATAGTTTAAAAATTGTATTGTATTAGCAGAGGCAGACCTAAGAGTTGAATTTTGGAAAGGCAAAAACTATATATACATATTATTGAAGAGACAGCTTTATGATTTTTGTAAAATTTTACAGGGGTAAAGTCTAATTTTTTTAAAGGGGGTTATTGAAATTTTTAAAAAATATCAAGAAAAATAATATATTTTCGAAACCCTTGAGGAATAAAACTATAGAAATACATACATTATGAACACTTTTTTATATTCTCTAAAATTTTTAAGGGATGCAAAGTCTAATTTTAAGTTATAATAGTTTAATAATAATTTAAAAAAATTTAAGGGAAAAAAATATATAATTTTGAAGAGGTTGTCCCTTCTCACCCTCTATGATACGCCCCTGTGTATAAATATTCAAAATATATATTATTGTACCGTTTAAACATTCAAATCATATTAGTATAGTATCCAACTAAATTATAAAATTTTTGCTAAACTATAAACACACAAGTATATATATTGGCATGACCCCTCAAAAAAATTCAGTTCTAGTCTTATTGAAAATTTTTATATGAATTCGGTCTACGGTAAGTATGATAGATTTTTTAATTCACATTCATCCACATCACTCTGAAAAAATTTATTTTTAATAAATTATAGTAATATAAATAAATATGGATCAAAAGATTCTGAGCCGAATCTATGTAAAAAAATTTTAAATTTATTTTTAATAAATTATAGTAATATAAATAAATATGGATCAAAAGATTCTGGGCCGAATCTATGTAAGAATTTTTTTAATACGATAATGTGGCCTTTTTAGTAGCAATCTTTGAGGATTTGATAATGCATACAACTGATACGGGGGACATCGAAGGGTCCGGAAGAGCAACATATATGTAACCACTCAAGAGTGCGTGGAGGGCCCAAGCGTGTTCAAGATTTCAGAAGAGAAATTGCACAAACACGCATCTAATCAAGGAAGTCCTATGGATGAGGGAAAAATAGTAGCTTGGGAATTTTTTTTTATTCTTTATAGAACACCATGAGGTTGGGTTTATGGAAGGAAAAAAAACAGCCATGTTGGGTGGGTATGACGACCAAATTGACTGGATATGATAAGTCTCAACCACCATTTTTCGGTCCATAATATTGACCGGCGAGGTTTACCCCCGAACGTCTAGTGGGTGGGAAAAACACGCCTAAGAGAATATTTCAAGAATGATATCCTAATACTATAGACGCAGGTGTTTGATAACCCTATTAAAGATTTAAATTTAATTTATTAAGTGTGTGATAACTAAATGTATTAAGTGCTATTTAATGATTTTATACAAAATTTTAAATAAAAAGTCTATTTTAATGTGCTGAATTATTTACTAATATAGCAAAATTTATCCAATTTTTTCTTTATTTCGCATTCACATTCTTTTACACAGATTTGCACACACTATGTTCATTCTCTCACACATAAATACAGATTTGTACACACTATATTTATTCTCTCTCACACATAAACACACATTTACATACACTATATTCCTTCTCTCTCACACACAAACACACATTTAAATACATTATATTCCTTCTCTCTCACACATAGACGCACACTTGCATGCAAAATATCCTTATCTCTCACACACAAACACACACTTGAACACACTATATTCTTTTTCTCACACACATAACACATACTATATTTATTATCTCTCACACATAAACACGCATTTGCACACTGCCTTCTCTCTCACACATAATACATAGTTACACATATTATATTCTTTCTCGCACAAAATCACATATTTGTACACATTATTTTTCTCTTTTCCAACACATTAAACACACATTTGGACACACTATATTCCTTTTCACATACAAAAAATACAAACTTACACACATTATATTCAATCTCTCTCACATATAAACACATACTTGTACGTAATATCTCACACACACACACACATACTCTGTATTAATAAATTATTTATTTGTATTAAAAATATAATTATTAAAATAATTTACTATAAAAAAATATAATATTATCATTAAAATATATAATATATATACGGGGTAAAATATTTTAATTCAATACTCAAATTCAACAGAGTATCAAACACATATAACTTTATGAATTTAATAAATTAAAATTTCAACACTTAATTTTCAATATTCCAATTTCAGATCTCACCCTAAGTGATTATAAAAATCTCTCTTTACCGTCTTATCCAGTTATTGATGTCAAGTAGATCTCTAATGGTATAACTTGCATTTTCTTATGGGATGTGTATGTTAGTATAAGGATATTCTAATATCATGATCGCAACCTTAACGAGCCTAACATTGCAGTTTTATTACTACATATTAATACTTGTCATTTTGGCACCGAGAGGAATGTTCAACTTTAAAGCGATCACAACTTTTGATTACCCCGTGTAATTTATAATCAGGTATCAAGAAATATTTGAAACGGTTTAATTTAATCTCTTCACTATCTAATTTCATGCATGATTATATATATATGATCAGTAATTTGATCGTGCATAAAACATTGCAGATTACTTCAGTATAATGAATCAATGAGCAATAGCAAATGGATCAAAGGTTTCAGTTTGAACTTTGAAGACATTCCTGAGGTTCTGAATCAATAGCATGCTATGGTTGCTATGTTTAGAGGTTGTGCGGGTTGTTTGTTTGTTTGTACATGTCAAGTAGCAAATAAGACGATATTTTAAAAGTAAAAAGTGTTTTAATCAATAAGAATGATGGCATGCTAAAACATTGTCACTTCTATTAACAAAGGCCACTGTGTTTAATCAAAATGCAAAAGTAATGAACAGATGATTACTAACTTTTCTGATATGCAGATTTTAAACATGGAGCATCCAATTAATCTCCTCTCCAGCATTTTTTAAATTTATTCTCCAACTGGGATCCAAAAACGGGTCAAATCTAAATAACAAGGTTTAATTAGTGCATTTGGTTGGCTGTTTGCTCAACAACTTGGATGAGTCAGACCACCAATAATTAACAACCAATCAGTTTGGTTTTTCGGATTTTAAACATCCTCCAAATCCCCAAACCAAGCCACACACAAAGGGGTACGAAAATTTTTTAAATGGATCGAATTTGTAATAAGAATCATAAACTCCTTATTATTAATTCACCTATATCACTCTTGGATATGATTATTTTAATATATTAGAGTGATATGGGTGAATCAGGACTCTGGCACTTATTATGAATCTAAAAATTTCTTCCTCCTACCAAACAAAACAAAAAAAATAAAAAGATTTCAGTAAAAGTGAAATATTTTAAATTTAGCATACAAGACTTAATTTACTTCATATCCATACACTACAAAAAGGAAAATACTACACTTCAGTTTCATTTATTAAGCCCAGTAAATTTTTACCCCGATTGAAAAATAGGCCCAAGTGCTCAGTCATTAAATGGAATAAAACCAAATGCTTAGAAGATTAATTGGTTTCGTCTTTCGGAGGCTTCTAATTAAGTTTAAGATTATGGAGTCTTGAAACCCAAGGACACATTAGAAATTAAAAAAAAAAAATTGTTACTCACTCCGTATTACTGAGTAAGTATCATTGATTGTTGAATAATTGAAAAATAGTGGGACTGTCCTGCTTTTCAGTCATCTCAACCGTTGTCATATCTATTCTGCATTATAGAGTGAGTAGTTAAGATTTACTCATAAATTAGAATAATCAGATACATCTAATTAACTTAAGCATGTAGTCTAACGATTAGATACACCTGCCTAACTATCCATATTTAGCAATCGGATACGCTTACAATAATATAATGAATTGGCGTGTGTTAAATACTTTAGTGTCCACTAATAGACACTAGTCTCTCATTGCTCTCCAAATGGAGTGGTTGACAACAATTGCACTAACAATATTTGAACGTTAATGGGCTATTTACAGATTTACTTATTCTTGTATGGATCATAATTCGGACAAGAATATAAAGAAATAAGAATAATACCTAAGATCAAGAGATTCAATTTTTGGTGGATGAAAATTAATGAGTCTATCTTTACATAATTAAAATAAAACTCTTATTAACATAACATAGTCTGTTGGACTCTTAATTACGTCATACCGTAGTAATAAGTTTAGGAAGAAGAGAAAGTTATTCTATTAGTTTCATAAAATTATAGAGATTTTTAGAATCGAATGATGTGATTATTTATTATTTTTTTAAAGTAATATTTTACAAATACATATTTTTTTAACTAACTACATTTGTAAGTATTTTTATCTTATATATATTTTATTAAAAAAATTGTTACAATATCAATCTAAATAATATTATAAAAATAATAATTATTCAAATAAAATGTTCGACATTTTTGTCAATTGAGATAATTTCTTACAATTAGACAAATTGCAGGGAAGTTGTTTCAAATAGGATAAATGGGGGCAACCGTCCCTAAAATTTTAAAAATTAAAAATTTCATTTATAAAATTTTTAAAATTTAATTTATACTCTTGCAAAATTTATATTTTGTTTCATATATTTTGGAAAAAGTATAAGTTAATCTTATATATTTTGTTTTAATTTTGGAAAAAGTATAAGTTAACCTTATAAAATTTTTAAAATTTAATTTATACTCTTGCAAAATTTATATTTTGTTTCATATATTTTGGAAAAAGTATAAGTTAACCTTATTACATATGTGTAGTCTTACCCCTTAAAATATGGTTCCTGCAATCTTGTGTTATTTTTGCGTCCGTCCCGTCCCTAACACTAATGAAAAAAGAAAATGAAAAAGAGAAAAACAAAAAAGTAAGTAAATAATTTCCAAGAATTTGACAGTTGATGTGCCTTTTGTCGTCCGAAAAGCCAAAAGGGCAGAGAGAACTGAAGTTGACCCTCAACACTGTTGCTTCCGGAGACTCCTAAACTACAACTCCATTCCATTTCCCCAATTCTCTTTATCTATTTTCTCACTATCTCCGGTCACCCTTTTGTCTTGTCAGCTCACACAACTCTATATTCAAGCTGGTATGTTTAAGATATTGCATATGAATTTTTCTTGTGTTTAAGTGGGTTTTTTTTTCCCCTTATTTTCTAGTAATTTCTTTTTCTCACTTTTTGTGGATTAAGATCTTTGGTTTCTTTGCCTTTGAATTGATTTCTTGATTATGATACCTGCTAATGGAATGGAAGTACTTGGGTTGTTTATGAATAATCTTTTTTTGGCTGATTATATGTGCTTTACAGTCGGTCCATGTGGAGTTTTAGATTTTATGCTTTTCTTTTTTTACGGGAGGAATTTTATTGTTCTTGGATTGAGGTTTCTAGGGTAGAATGTTTTACTGATTTCTGGGATTTCCAGTGGTTTAATTGAGCAAAAAGATCTCTTTCTATCTTTACCTTGATATTGTAATGAACATATTGGTTTCTGTTTGGATTGAAAAGAAGAAATTTGTAGTTTTTGGTCAACTTAGTAGTATTTTTGCTGCTTTGGGATTATGAACTGAGTGTTGATAAATTTGATATGATCAGGGGTTTTGGATATTTGCGGCTTTTCGTGATTGCCTTGTGTTTGCAATTGTAGATTTGTGCTGAAAATGGAGTCTTTAAGCTATTATTTGGAAGCTAGGGGTCCTGTGTTTTCGGAAGATATTGAATTTCCTCTTGATCTTCTCACGAAGAATAAGAATCTTGATAAGGATTGGGATGCCAGAGTGGTTTCTGATTTTTATAAAAACATGCCGAGTGTTGACCCAGAAACAGTTGGCAGCATGGAATTCGTGGAGACAAACTTGCCTAATAGAATGTCAAAATCAAAATCGCTTCTTGGTAATCCAGGATTGGGAGCTTCAATTGACAAGATGACTGATAATGCTAGTGATATGGTACTCATCTACTTCAATGGTTAATTTTGATCCATTTATTTGGGAGGGATTTGCTTCAAAAATTTCTACAACAGCTGCCGAGCCACATAGTCAGAAAGAGTTGAGAATTAATTCAAACTTGGAGAAATTGACTGATTCTAGAGAAGCTGATAGTATGCCTAATTCAGAAGAAAATTTGATTTCATCAGATTCATCACTGCCTAAAAGAGCCCGGACATCTAATTTGCATTCGCAGATTCCTATATGCCAAGTACATGGTTGTTACAAGGACCTAAGCTCCTCAAAAGACTACCACAAACGGCACAGAGTATGTGATGTTCACTCAAAGACTGCTAAAGTTGTTATAAATGGTATTGAGAAAAGATTCTGTCAGCAATGCAGTAGGTAATGTTGAACCCTCTGGCCTTCATCTTGTTTGGCATAGCTCTTATCAGTCTTATGTCAGGGATGGATACAAAACTTTTTTTTTTTTTTCATTTCCTAGTGATTTGTGGTGAATAATAATCAAAGCTGTATCTGTTGGGACTATAAGTTCTTCCTTTCTGACAAATGAATCAATTCTATGTCCTAGTGTTTAGAACTATTGTCAAAATACTTCCGATCATGGGAGCCACCTCCTTTTCTGTCCCTTCTCCCCTGCCTAACTGAACAACATTCTGCTTCTCCTTCTACAATAATACTTATAGAGCACAAAGCTTGTTATTTTGCTATGTGAATTGCCTCTTTGCCGGCACACAGAATTGAGTCCTAGGATATGAGCAAAATGTTTCTAATATACTTTAAGCTTTCACAGATTTAACCTTTGACGCAGTTAGCTTTCAGTTTTAGGAGCTGCTTCAGGCTTATTTCTATTGTTGATTGTGTAAAGTTCTATCCATATGACCATTTGCAAGGTTAATGGCATATCTGAGTTTGTGATTGAAAATGATGTGGTATGCCAATGTTGATTCTAGACGTTTCATTGCCATGTTTCTTACCCTTGTCAATTGTCTAAATGGTCAGGATGTTCATATACTGATGGTTGAATATTCTTTGCTATATAACTGGATAGCCTCACAGTAACCATTTTGCCATCCAGGTTCCATTTGCTAAAAGAATTTGATGATGGTAAGCGTAGTTGTCGGAAGCGTTTGGCAGGTCACAATGAACGACGGCGGAAGCCTCAATTGGGTGATCACTTAAGTAGGCCACAAATATTCTTAACTTTATTGAAATTTTAATTTTTTCCCCCCTCTCATATGCTTAATGGTTGAAAGTTTATCTTACTCTCCAGCCATTTTCTTTGAGAAAGCAAGTGGTTCTTCTCACTCTTTTTGTCATATTATTTTGGTTGCATTTGGGTGGACACTTAACAGTGTCTTTGGATACTTGAGAGAGATTTTTTTATTCAATCTACAAATGAATTGTATATTTTTCATTGAGCCCATTTCCATGCATCTAAATATAATGCTATTAGGTGTAAGATTTTGACCTCAACAAAAATTACAAGGGAAGTTTGATAAATCACGATTAAATTTGTATACGGCATCTCTGTTGGCCCAAGTGGATATTTTTGAATATTTGAAAATAATATGAACTAGGACTGACTTTAATTTCGTGTGATCTGTTCAGTGAAACTCCTGCCTATTTGTTAAACTTTTAGCTTTTGCAATTTCTTTTAGCAGTACATTAGCCTGTTGCATTGATCATTAATGGAAATTCTAGCATTTGATTAATAGTTCTAGTTTTGCACATGACAGGTTCTGGATTCTTGGAGATGGCTTTAATGAAAAGAACATCGTTTCTATCTTCTGAGACTGTCCCTGCTGGATTCTTCTATCAGGAAGGATTGGAGAAAGACAATCAAAGCAGGCACATGAAATTTGTAGAGGGACTAATTGACAACTCCAAGTGTCCGTTCCTGTGGCAAATTGGCAATCTCCTCATATATACCTTGCAGATTCACACACCACCAAAAGACCACGGCCTTCAATAGCATGTATTGATACAGCAGTAGCAGTTGAATTATCTGCGCTTCCAGACAGGATCAAATGGTGCTCTCTCTCTTCTGTCAGCTCAATCACAGAATACATCAAGCGATTCAGTAGGCATGTTGATAGCTCTACCTCCTACAAATGGAGTAAACGATCATGCTTACATAAGAACAGATCAGAATTCTGCCAAAAATTTCGGAATGGGTACCTTAAAACACTTTGCAATAAATGGTCATTCATCTGGGACAATTAACCAGGAAGGAATTCCAAAGGGTCTAAGAGAAGGAACTTTCCAAGTATCAGAGTATATGCGTTCCAACTGTAGTTCTTCACCTGAAGTCGAAACTCTCAATCTGCTTCAATTGTCTTCACTTTTGCAAAGAGTGGAGCAGCAGAGGAACTCTTTGCAAGTGAAGCAGGAAAACGAGACTTTCTGGTGCTCTTCTACGGTATAAGGAATATTGTTGTGTACCCAAAAACTGTTTATATATTTGCATTGATTGGTTGGTCTGATCATGGTGTTTATGCTTGTGTCCATAATGTCTATGCATTTAGACTCTGTTGTTTGAAGTCCCTGAAGTCCAATGCCAATTTCCTAGTTGGGACAGAATTTGTTCAACATTTGACACGATGTCATGGGTAGGGAAAAAGAAAAAGTCGTATCTTTTGCTGCCAAGAGGCCAGGTATTTTGTGGGGTTGGCAATTTGAATGAACAAAAGTTTTCCTTCTTTCTTCTCAACATTTACCATTATTTATGTCAATTCATTTCTGCTACGCATTTAGGTGGATAATCTTGATCAGCAAGTTGTTGCAAATTTGGTGAAATATTATTGATCCAGTTGATCAGTTGGTCTTTAATTTGCCATTTATTTCTCAGAACATTCAATGTGCATTCATCTATTGTATGGATATACTACTATAGACACGGTTCGATCATCACTTCATCTCCCTTTTGATGCAATTTAAAAAAAAAAAAAAAAACCAACAAGTACTTCAAAGTGATTAAACTAAGACTCCGTACCTTAAAAAAAATAAAAAAAGAAGAAGTAGAATTAAAAACTAAGACATTCTGTTGTCTTCTTTCTTCCATTGTGATGCAATATCATTTAAATTTGTAATTTCAGACCAAGAAATTTGAAGGAAGAGCAATAGATGGTAAACCAAGTAGCTAGCTAGTTTAGATAATATTACATCATAAATCACGAGTAATTGAACTAATGAGGTGATTAAATTACTCAAAACCAACAAAATCATGATAATTAATCAGAAAATTAATTAATTTTGACAAAGAAAGTTACTAAACAACCCCCAAGCGCATCACCCAATACTTGGATTGGCCTCCAGTCATCTTGTAGATTCCATATCTTTTGTAGTTGACTTCACTCCGGCAACATCTAAGACTAAGCATAACAACATTTAAACATTAATTTTGGCAAAGTTAAAAGCGAAAAACAAATAATTGATTTTCTTGCATTATGAAATCTTACATTGTTGTTGCTTCTGCTGCTCTCGCCAATGGACCCTGTTGGTTCATTGGGAATGTACCTAGCCCAGTATTTTTCAGACCAGAGAGAGATCTATGAGTTAAGGCTGTTTAGCAATATTGGGCTTCGGGTGCATGATTGATCCAACCAAAAAAAAAAAATCCAAATCGACAAGAAAAATAAAAAAAAATACTACATATATAAAAGCTCACATTTTTGAATGCTGCACTAAAAGCCTCGCGATGTGGTATTTCTAGATCTGCCGCTTTAATGCGTTGGATCTCCTTATATATATATATATATAGGGGATATATATAGGGGAGGGTAAAAAAGAGATGTTCTCACTTCATGAAGCGATTGTAGGCATATGGAAGCCTATGCTTCTTCTCCGGGGCTGCAAAGGAATCAATACATGTAATGAAAATTATCTAATTAATAGTACTCGTCTGTCACATCTTCTATACTATATGATGAACGGTCAAAATTCTTACAATTATAAGTTTTAGTGAAAAAATTTTGATAATTTATTTGGTAATAGAATATAACATGAGATAAGAAGTGATATAGAGGGTTCTTAACGTAAACAATAAATTGCATGAGTTTCACTGTGCAATTTATGCAAGAAGGGAGAGAGAGAAAGAGAGTTTAGTTTGGCTTACGTTTCACAACAAAGGGTGCTTTGTTGGACAATGGTTCACCGGAGTTCGACAAGGAAGATGATGGAGATTGACCCTTCTTGAAATCACTGAAGAAAATCTGTTACAAAATATGTGTTCTTCGAAATTATATATACTACTCCTACTAACTAATTAACCCTTATGAAATGTGGGATGTGTATTTTACTAGTAAATATATAAGAAGCTATAAATTAATTAATTTGGGAGAGGACTATAAGAATTAATAATATTACTACTAGCAAAAAACTCATGTAGTATATATGGTATAGGTACTCATTATGAGTTAGATGCAGCAGAATTGTGAAATAACCTGAAAAGGTGGAGGAGGCCTGGTGGTGCTATGGAAGGAGAGGTTGCTGCAATGTCCGCATTTTACTGTCACAGTATCTAACACCCTCTTGCATGGAATTTTTTACAACCTATTTATTATTTCAAGACAAATTG
This sequence comes from Cinchona pubescens, assembly GCA_025175665.1. NCBI lineage: Eukaryota > Viridiplantae > Streptophyta > Magnoliopsida > Gentianales > Rubiaceae > Cinchona > Cinchona pubescens. The sequence continues at coordinate 4,698,185 of JANKKI010000077.1, read as the reverse complement.
CTTAAGTGAATGAAATCAAAGCATCATGACAAATAATACTACGTGAATATTGCTTGACAACTCCATCAATTTGAGCTTAATTTCATGATTTGAACCTTCAAGTCCATCTTCTTCTTTCAGAGAAATGATATCTAATACTACATGTAAACTTTCTTGACATGCATGTACGTAGTACCAAGAAACATTGACGTTTATCCAGGTACCATTTTTTGCCCTTTCAAGAAAATAAACTGATCTTGAATATTGATAGTTGTTGATGGAGACATATGCATAAACACACAGATTATACATGGCACAATCTAGCTGAGGTGCTGGACTAGCTTAATTTCTACGTACATTTTCTATTAGTATACATGAAGGGGTCGAAAAATAGTGTACTACTATGAGTTTTGCATGAAACTAATTAAATGTTACCTCAAGAACGGTATTGCAGAAGTTGCAGCGGACATAGCAAAGATGCTCAGATTTTTGTCTAATGACAAAATCCATGGTGGCTTTGTTTCCCAAGTTCTTCAATGAAGATGATGATGATGAGGATGAATGAGAAGACATGGATAGTTTCAAGTTTGACGATGAGGGTCTGTTTTAAAGATAGAAAGTAGAACTAATCTAGCTAGGGTTTTATCATCAGATCACATTACTACGTGCTAATTATACTTCCCTTAATCTATTTTTTTCGATCAAAAGCAACAAAGTCCTAGCTAGATGCCTTGACTACATCCAAACCGGGTACAGATATCATCAGAAGTTGATGAATGCAAAACAAACACAGAAAAAAAGAAAAAAAAAAACCTGAAAAAGACAAGTGCTGAAATCACATGTCATATTCACAGAGCTAAATTTGAGGACGGGTATTAAGCAATGTTTTGAAGATCGGACGGCATTTTACTAGTGGCCTGTCCGGTTCGCTGTTCAACCGGTCTGAATTGTCTGGTTCACTAATTTAGGTTTTTTTTTTTTTTTTATCAAAGTGTGATATAATTTAAATATGACCTAAAATATATTTATATAAAATCTAAAATAGAAGTGAGACACTATTTTTGGAGAATTATATTTCTAATACCCAAAAATACTAATCAAATTTCTAATAAGAAAAGTGAAATTTGTACAAAAATAAGTATAAAAAAGATAAAAAAAATAATAATTTAATACTTTAGACTTTGGTGTGTTCAATGTTTTGCCATTTTGGAGTTTATTTCACGATTTTTTAATCTTTCTCTTTATTTAAATCATTTTTTATTCTGAAATTTAAAAAATTACCAAAATCGGTTCAATCGATTTTTACCGGTTCTGTATGATTTTATAGACAGACCGGATATATAGTTGGACCGGACTGGTGGTTCTTTCGATTCGCGGTCCGATCCGGTTGGGTTTTCAAAACATTGGTATTAAGGTAGAGTTTGTTTGTGTCTTTAGTTGATGATGGGACTGTTCCTATAGATTGCCAAACATGGAAAGTAGCTATTTTTGCACTTGATTTCTACAACTTTCTTGTTGCTGGTATAAACGAATTTCCTAGGTTTTTCTAACATATATACCTGCCGTTTTTTTAACCTAGCTCATTCATTCATGAGATGTACTAATGAAATGATTCCATAATTAAATTTGTAGCCTGGAGCTCGTTAGGTTTGGTTCGCTAATTAATCAAATCAATTACAAATGATATTTAGTCACTGTTAAAATAATTTTTTAAATTTGACTTGAAATTGAATCGAAAAAATTAAAAATTTATATTTTTATATGAAAAATTTAAACAGATCGAGTTGGACTCAAAATTGACTCAACAAAAACTTATTTAAATTCAATACAATGCATAAATACACTAAATTTGAAGGTATTTGTCCTAATTAAATAATCTTTAACACTAAAATATTTGATTTATACTATTTTACACTCATAATATATAAAGAAAGCCAGAAGATGGCTCGTCATGACCACGAGATTAAGAGATTCCATTTCCACCTCGAAGTTCACCATGTCAATAAGCAAGAAATCATTTATATATTATGAGTGTAAATGTACATATTCATAGTGGGTGACTTTGATCATATATGGATTTCGACCTAATTATTTGATATATGCTTACCCTTTTCATATTCATATATAGAAACTTCGATTACACATGTCGTCCCCTATCTCTTACTAATATTTTGAAGTTGTAGATGCAACGATTTTCAAAAAAATTATTTGTTTAATGTCTAACTTACCTAAAAAACAAAAAGATTAATTGAGTGGTTTATTCTTTTCTTTCTCCTTATTATAGTATTAATAATTTGGATAATGACTCATAGAAAACAAATTAAGAGGCATGCATTGTGGTGGTAATCTTTTACAATTAATGTGTTATTCAGTACAAGATTTTCTGTCTCATATTCTGTGTTATTTTCTGTCATATTATTTAATGAACTGTGAAGATTAAATAGTATGATTTTAATAAAATAATTTTGACAATTTATTAGATGATCTAACAAGAAATGATTTAAGGTGCAGGACAAAAAATCTTAGCGGTGTTATTCTTTGATCAGCTCATATGTTGTGATCGATAGATTGTACACCACAAAGGATGCACCCCTCAATGATTGTCGTTGAATGGTTAATCAAGAAGGAAACTCTAAGCTGTTGTATTGTTCTCCAAATTTTAGCACAATTCTGTAGCTGTTATTATTCTTGCTAAAAATACAAAGTTTTTTATGTTAAAATATATGTAAGGAAGGATACAATTAAGAAAAATAATCATAGGATCTTAAAATAATACACCTATTTTTACATTGATTCTACTTAATGTCCATAAAAGAACTTCAAAATTTCAAGAATTCGATCTAGAAATTCATGATTTCTCATAGAGAGAAAATACTCCTTTTTATAAATAAATAAATAAAAAAAAACCATTCTATTAGTCCTTCACATTATTCATTTGTATTTATTTAGTCTCTCACTTTTAAAATGATGATTTGTAGTCTCTTACATTACATATTTGTATTTATTTAGTCTCACACTTTTAAAATGATGATTTTTAATCCCTGACAAATATAGAAATACTTAATTTAGATGCTTAGACTAAATCCCAAGTACTTTTTTTTTATCTAAATTAGTCATGTACTATTCACATAATATATTTTTTTAATAAAATTTAGGAACTCATTTTTCCTTTCGAACACAAAACTTGAGCATCAAATTGGGTCATAAACTTTTGAAAAAAAATACCACAACCCAGTTATTGAAATGATCTTAAATATAAACAAATTGCTAATCAATCACTTACATTGTATCTTTCGCACTCATAGAATATTCTGCTCAGATGAATTTATGAATTTATTCTTGAACACTATGTCATGTGAACAACACATGATAAAATTAGGCAAAAAATATTCAAGATTTGATTTAGGGGCCAAAAATTCAACGTTTTATGTATGTGAGGGACAAGACAAATTTAGGCCAAAATGCTTGGGATTTGATTCACGGACCAAAATGCAACGTTTTACATTTGTCAGGAATTAAAAATTATTATTTTAAAGGTGATGGATTAAATAAATACAAATGTGTAAATGCGAGTGACTAAAAATTATTATTTTAAGGTGAGAAACTAAATAAATACAAATAAATAATGTGAGGGACTAATATTGTGGTTTTCTTTTTCTTTTTATTCTAGGTTACCTGCCGTCATATCTTGGAAGGGTAAAAAACGTTTTTGGTTCCCAAAGTTTGGCTCCTTGACATTTTTAGTCCCCGAAATTTCACAAAAAATAAATCATATCTCTCATCTTCCAAGATTCTACTCAATTAGAGCAAATGACATAAAATAACATAATCTTTTGTTCTTATGCCTCTACCCTATCAAAAATTTCATTCATTATCTGATGAATCCAAAAATAATTAACCTATATTTTTTTACTTTCTCTTGCATAAACTAACAAAAATAGCTCTTTCACATAATTTTTAACAAAAATTATGCTATGTTTTCTCTCAATTGTCCTAATTCAATAGAAATTTAGAATATGAAGAACGTGATTTGTTTCTTGTAAAACTTTTGAGACCAATAATATCAATAGACTCTTAAACTTTAAGGACTAAAAGTGTTTTTTACCCTACTTCCCAACATAAATACAAATGTATTTTCAAATTTAAACATGATTTTCGTAATTAACTATAATATCTTGCATAAAAAGTTGTAGAAAACACCTTTTGACATTAAACTCCAAAGAAATCATGTAAAAAATTGTAATATCCATATTCATGTAGTTGGTGTCATACAAGTTCCGCATGTGTTATTATATGTATAAAAAATTACATCACACACGCCAATCAAGTCGTTGTAGTATAGTGGTGAGTATTCCCGCCTGTCACCCGGGTGACCCGGGTTCGATCCCCGGCAACGGCGTTGTCTCCTTTTTTTTTTTTTTGTATAAGAAAAACCCTACTACTATTTGTACTTCGATGCTTAAGTTTAGTTGCTATAAATTGCTTAATACTTTATTTAAAATTCACATTTTTCTATTTCTAATTTTTCTTTTTAGTTTAATTTGTTGATATAAATTATCAAGATTTCGGTATTACAGGACTATTGAAGCAATTATGCAACTCAATTTCTATTTTTCTTACTTATTTGTGCCTGGATTTTCGTGTGCTGTACTGTTTTACGTGAGAAAATTTCTCTTTATTTATTTATTTATTTATTTATTTATTTTTTATTTTGGTTTAACAGAAGAATTAAAAGACTAAAAAAGTGATTCTTTTAGTCTGTTAAGCTTTAATTCTGTGGATTATAGTGATGGAAAATCCTCAAATATTCTATAAAATGTATAAATATATTGTTCATGTAGGTCCTGCGTGTTTAACAAGGTTATATGAGCCATAATTGGATAGAAATTGCTGAATCTGTGATTTACCTTCTTGTTTTTAGGGCATGTCTCAGTGTTGGTCAACAAACTTATACCGATAACTTAAATAGATGTTGTTTATTAGTTAGAGTACCAATTAACCACATTTTATAGTGAATCTGGTAACTATGGTTGGGAGGGTGTGCGAACCTCTACCTGTGGATGTCATGATACCGAGGTGAATGCTTGGGCTTCTTATTTTTTAAACCATCATATAATTTAATGCTAATAATCCTCCTCTGTTATTGTCGTATTATTTGGAAAGAAATCTTTTTCGTACTGTATGTGTATACTTCCCTGTAGAATCAGAGCACTTATGCCACATTACGTTAGAGACAATATCCACTCTTGACAACATTGTGAAGGAAGACTTCAAAGATGCCTTCTGTTAACTTTTTGCTGATATTCAGTGGTTAGGAAAAAGTTGATAGTTGATTCTTGAGTTAGAAATCGCATGCTCCCCTGATCTTAATACCTTTTGCAGTGTGATCACGGATAGCAATAATTCCATTTGATCTTTCCCATTAAGTTTTTTCCAGTTGCAAATAGATTCTTAATACGGTAAAATTGTCATTCTATTAGTTCTCACTTCACCATTTGACTTGCTAAAGGGCAAGCATACTTAATTTTGGGGAGGGGGGGTGAGTACAAGATATCTCCTGTTGCAAGCGGCTTTGCAGAGGTTGATGTTAGAACTTTCATTTGAAGTGTAACATATAAATCATAAGCTTCCAGATTGCTAAGCAAATATCAATTACACTGCATTCACACGAGCTCCAGTGATTATGTATTTGAATTTTTAATCAACCGCTGAATCACATTGTGCATTGTTTTGTAGTAGCAGATAATATTTCCTGATCCTTTCCTTGAGAGATTAATAAAAATAAAGTTCTTTGTGCAGGGCTGCTACAAATTGGTGCATCAGTTTGCCATGGAGTTATTGGTAGATCTGATGAGCCAGTTTATATTTGGGAATTGTCTATAGGAATTAAGCCTGTAATGTGCATCAATTCAAAGAGAGTCTTCAATGTTTCAGTTAACAAATATTTCTTTCCACAAACAGGGTATTCTTTTAGTCCTTTGATATGTTGCGCTGACGCCTGCCCAGTGCCGGAAGGTCAAGGAAGTTGGTGACCTGCCAGCTCAACTTAGAAGGGCAGTACCCGTGTACTCAACTGAGGCTAGTTGTCATCTTTTGGTAGCTGTTGCAATTCGGCATGTCTTTTTGTATTTGGGTTTTTTAAGCAAGGATTGGTAGTGTCTGCTCTCTGTTGAACTAGGAAGGTTGATTAGCTTGATGATCGCATTCATTTTTGCCAAATTATAGTTTCTTTTTTCAGTTTGATCATACATTAATCTTTCTGATTCTTCATTTAGGAGGTGAAGTGTCATGTATTCCCACTGACAGACAGTTCAACATCAGGAACTTTGGCTATAGCAAGCGATAGAGATGAATTGTTGGGTTTATATGCACCAGTGTGAAGGCTTCTGGCGACTGGCAAATGGCAAATGCACCTGCAAAATGGATACCAAATCACTCAACTCTCCTGCTAGATAGGACAGTTTCTACATGATGTTAATCTGTATCATCTTAGAAACCAAAATGGTCAAAGAGAATGATTTCCCAACTCAGCTTAAAATCTAAAATAATAGTAAGAGAAAATTCGGCAGTTCAGTTTTTCCTTGTTTTCTGTCTCTGTTAGTACATTTTTTTGACCTGCTGTTTTCCAATGATGATATGCGCTTTCCTTTTCTGCCCTTTTCGTTTTTTCTTATACAAATTTTTATCCGTAGATCAAAGATGAAAGGTTAGGTCAATAAAGCAATGATTATTGAGCCATAGGAATTTCAGAATATTTTGAGTAGGAATATTGGATAGATGACCATTAAGTCAAGCCAGGGTCAAGATGCAAAATAATCAGGCTTTAAGTTTCCAAATGGTACCTAAGAAAAATTCCAGCTGCAACCATGAATTAGCTTTAATTACCAAACAAAATTCAGAAAGAATTGCAAGTTAACACATTACTATTCGATAACTCGTTTTCCTGTTTGGAGGAGCAAATTGGATTGCAGATAGTAGTATATCACAATGTGATAAGAACATGATAGAAACAATTACGCAAGTCACTGCAAATTGCTTTCCAATTCAACCTAATTCCCTGCAGTCCAAAACAAACATTGACTTCTCTGTGGAGACAATGGACAAGTAACTAATTCAACTCTGAAAGCTTAAATTGAATATAATAAAGAAATTATGTTACATCATACAACTGTGAAACGAAAGCGACAGCTAAAAAGTCTACTATGCCGCGTTTGTTGCATCTCAACAAAATGAAAGTTGAAAAGTTCAACTATGGAAAACGAGAAGGACAAGGAACAATATTGGAGGCCAACTCATTAAGTCGACTAAATGAGCTACGATCATAAAAATTTTAGAGCAACTAGATTGCTAAGTCAAACTTATTTAGCTTTGCCATTGGATTTCTCGACTGGAGCTTCTCCTGAAGGATTGAGCTCAGCCCATGCTTCAATCCATGTGACCATGGCATCTGCTAACTTGGTAAAGTAGGAGAACTGGATCGATGTTCGCAAGTTTAGCCTTGACCTGCTTGGAGAGTTCAATATAGCACTGCTGGACAGTTGTGCACTCCTTAGGGAGGCTGGCGGACTGGAAGAAGGGGATGATCTCTTCCTGCCAGTAGATACCTTTGTACTCTTTCTTAAGATTAACGAAGGGATTGCTTGCCTTGCTGTGCCATATATAGGGCAGACCGGTCTTGATGCCCAGACCCAGATGGTCACAAATAACCTACAAGTACATAACTCGACGTCAGGTTACCATGCTGCTTCAAAAAGTACATAAAGAGTAATCTCGATCAGCAATTTGTACACGATAACTATAGCACATTTGTCCAAATAGCGTGAAATAGGGAATGCCTGGTCTGGATTTAAAGATTTTCTCCTTAGGCAACCAAGAAACTAGGATAAAGAGATCTACTAGTGAGTCTACCATACTCCATGCTTAGTAGTTAGCAAATTAGTATCGGCATGGCAGGTTCAAAGAGAAGGCACCATCAAGGAGGTAACTGGCTGGCACAAATTATTCATTGTGTTTTAAGATGCCCCATGAACTGAAAAGAGCTCAAGTTCTGATTCAACATGATCAATCCCCAGAATTATTAAAACAGAATGTAATATCTTCTAACCAGCTTTTACAAGTGTACAAGCTCTTGATATCAAAATGCTAACTCAACTTACACGTTATAACACAAGAAAGGAAAAAAGTGATCATCAAAACAAAAAACAAACTGAAGGGACAATCTAGTACCTTGGTACACCAGCCAGCCCACATATCATCGTAGCGTCCAATTGGTTGGCCATCACCCATGAGTCCAAAGTACATTGCAGGTCCAATCAGCTCACGATTGAATGCCAAATTCATACCACACATGGGGAACAAAGTACCCTTGGGAATGGTCATGACCGCATCCACATATCTGAAAAGATAAATAAGCATTACTAAAGAACAAGTTGCTCTAATACATAAGCTTCATGACCCACAAATGATCCACATGCCTGGTGTTCACTCTCTCACGGGGCTTGACAAGTTGGGTGGGTGCATCATAATCAGGAATGTTAAGCCACAGGCCATGAGAAACAGCTGTTGAAACACCCTCGCGAAGGCTAAAAGGGTAGCCACGAACAAAGTCTGTGCCATCTCTGTATGGATCGTAAAGAGTATTGAAGAAATATGGAGTAGCTGGACTCAAAAGATTTTTTATGTGCTGCTCAAGGGCATTGATATCTTTTCCAGATGGGTCCTTAGCAACCTGACCATTTAAAAAGAAAAAGCTTTCATAAAAAGTACAATGATGGCACCCACTTAAAACCATTTAAGTCTCTAAAAGGCAATTAATGTATGTCTTTGAAACATAGATATAATTCAATATTTCTCCATTCAAAAAGCTGATAAACAACATTAAAAGGCTAAACTTGAATTAAAAAAAAATTGAATTGGCAACAATATGATACATCAATGATGTTAGGCAGGAAGATTTACTGACTACTGCAAGCCTTATAAGTTCAACGAGTTTTGTAAAAAAGAAAGCTTTTGAAAACGAGTTTCATCATTGTATATTGGGGCCACATGAAAAGGAAATGCCATAAGTGCAAAAGGCTGGTCAAAATAATTATCAGGTAATGATATTTTGCTTTAGGAATCCAAGTAGAAAATCATAGGCCTTAACTAGATCTGGCAGAAACATATACAATAGGCAAAAAGATGGGAAGTTTCATGTCCTTTTAGCAATAAATATAGGCAAAAATCATATCTCCCTGGAGGAAGAGAACACTACTAAACCGATCTGTAGTATCTTATAGTCCTTGTGATCAGAAAATAACCAAATCTTTAGGCTCCTTTTCAACTTGCAGCACAAAACAGAATCAAATTGGCATGATTTCCTCATACACAGATCACACAGATAAGGTATATAAACTCTGATAATTCCATTATCAAGAAAATAAAGAAGGTAAAATACGCGAGGCATGCTACATCCTCACTCCTACCACATCAAAATCCTGACTTTCCTCCAAAAACTGTTATGATACTTGACAGCGCAAAAAATTAAATTTGCCACAAAAAGAACATAAAAGTTCACCAATCAATAAAATCACAGAGAAAATCAAAGAAAACACCAAATCTGAATTCTGTTCACATTCCAATCTGAATACACAGTATATGAAAACTGAATTGTCCACTATCCAACAACTAAAACAAATCTTAATGCATACGTACATACATACATACATACATATATATACACGTATATAACAATTCCTCGCATCAGAGCCTGCAAAATTCACCACGGTTCCAAATATTTAAAAAAAAAAAAAAAAAAAAGATTAACCAATCCTAAGCCTCAAAACACTTCAAGATCCAATCTTTCTACCACAGATACAAAAGGGCACTTGTAAAAATAACAATAAATAAATAAATAAATAAAATCTTCATAAAAAAAATCAGTAAAAACGAGAGGATAAATCTAGTATACACTTACAAAGCAATCATCATCAATGGTATAGATGTACTTCTTCTTAGAGACCATGTAACCTATGTAAAGCACCTACAAGCAGAATCCTTAAAGGAGATGCAAGAAGCCTTAGGACCCAGAATTCTGTTGATATCATTTCTATTATAAAGTTCATAATCAAAGCCTTCTGGCACTTTAATGATCATTGAAGGATCACCATCTTGGACTATGATGAGATGGTATGGCTGAAAGAATGGCCTCCACATCTCCAAGAAATCAAGATTTCTGATTGTTGGAATCACTATATCTAGCTCATCTTTCAGCACTGGAGTTGGTGCTATTCCAGCCATTCTGGTTCTAATGAGAATAAAATTTCCACTTAGAACTCAAAAGGGGCAGCAATTTTTTGGGGAGTTTCACAGGTTTGTGAAGAATAGAAGTGTCTTGGTGTTTAAATAGACTGTGACCAGAAGAATAGTCTTTGGTCTGAATTAGGTAGTTGTCTTCCAGTCTTGTTTTGGTGTTTCCAGGAAGGACAGAAAAAAAAAGGAAAAAATTTAAATAAATTCGGTCTTTGACCCCACTTATAAATTGCTGCGATCAAGATTAAGTTTTATAAAATCTTGCTTAAATCAAATTATGTCATAAATTTCATAACATTTAATCAACACCACAAGGTTTACAAGTGGAACTAAAAATCAGGTCTACCTAAATCTTTCCTCCTATAATTAGTAATTTTTATATACTAGTATTTTTTTAAGTTGAATAAATAAATTATTTGTCTGAAATGCAAAAGGCTTAGTTGGATGATTTTTTTTTTTCGGCCTCTTAAGGAAATCATCACATAATATTTTAGCGTACAAATTTTAAAAGAACAACAGAATAGTGATTATAAGAAATTTCTATTTTTTAGAAGGCTTTTTATAGAAAAAAATATTAACACTTGTTGGCAAATGTGTTTGTGTGATAAATAATAAGGTATTTAGAGAAATTGTAACCAAACGGATTTGTGCAAAAATATCAATACAGATACCTCTTTGATTTCATTAAACTTTTTTTTACTTTTTTGGATTTTAATTTTTGAATGTGAATATTATTTACTACGTAGAAAAACGTATCCAACTGGACAAAAATAGACCCTTCTAAAACAAGTAGAGAACTCAAAGCCCCAAATTTGGGTTCTCCATTGCTATCTTAATAAGAATAGTCATCCTTTCTCTGTAGCTTCATGTACTATTTTATTTTAAATAATTAATTAGTTATCTTTATCAGTCATTGATATACATTAATACTGTAATATCTATCTCCAAAAAGTGTTTTAATTGTTTATCATGTTTATCATGTAAATTTAGCCAAACAAATTTTTTTTTTTTCAACAATAAACATCTCCATTTGTGTGTTTTCGTGTGTAAGTGTGTGTTTGTTCTGGGGTGTCTAGTACTACAATTTCTAAGAGAGCTTACGGTTGGGTTTTGGCCATTTATTAATTGTGTAATATATTTTATTATAATTAATTGACCCAATATAAAGTGATATAATATACTTTAAGTTAAGTGGGCTTGAATCATCTAATTAGTAGTGGCTTTTATCTGTAAATACCATAAAGTCTTATTTACTGCTATTATACTTTGTGATGGATAAAATTTGAGAAATAACAAACGTATATATATATGTATAGGTTATGATCCACAAATTCTATTATAATCTTCAAATTTTATTTTTTTGGCATCTTATCATAAAAAAGTAAGAACCCTATTATCTAAAATACATACATAGTAATTTGGAAAGATCAATAACCACAATATTCAAAAATTAAATTTGTAAGCTCAAGAATCACATCTAAATATGCAAGAATCATATCAGTTCTTATGGATTCAAATATGTTTCCGCATCTAGTATTTAACTTATGTTCTTGATGATTAAACATTAATTTGTGTTCTTGATGATTAAATATAAAAGATTTGAGTTGTCATGATATATAGTTAATTTGGTATTCCATCGCTTACTATTTCTCAATCTCTACTATAGAAGGATTTTTAAAATTGTATTTTGTAATTCTATATGCGGATATCGTTAATTTATTTTTCTAGCCTTTAACATTAAATTCTACTATTAGATTTTATTTATTTGGACAAATGGATTTTCAAAAATATTTGAAATACACTAATTTGTTAGAGATATTTGTATTTTGTAGAGTTAAAATAAATGAACTTTAAATTCACTCAAATTACAAGTTAATTAAAATACTTCATTTCACATTTTTTAATTTTAGTTAATTTAGAATTCATCACTTTTAATCCTAAAAATTACTTCAACAAATTAATATCTAATAAAGATTTAATTCAACAATAATACTTTCATACTAAGTGCTTTGTTAATGATTGCACCAATAATTTATCAAGCAATATCAAAGCCTATCACAACTCTTCAAGTGGGATGGAGAATTCTTGTATAGATGTCGGTGAATGTTTTAAAAAATTAATAAATGTCAATAAATATATATCACAAAATATACAATTTTATTATATCGTATATTTTGATGCATACAAAATTTTCCCTTTAAATGGGCAATGTGTGAACTTAGCTGCCGGCAAAGACTGTGCATTCATACAACCACCTTAGCTGTGTCAATATACAATACTATCAAAGCGTCGATACAGTTTTATTTGATTATTCATCAAAACAATAGCAAAATCGCGTCTTTCATGCATTTAAAGCTTAAAATAATAGAACTGATGCGAACATAAGTTGACCTCGTTGCTAAATTTTTGCAATAGTTGAAATAAAAAATGAAACATTTTATGATTCCGTATTTAAAATATATAATTTTATATTATATAAATATTTAAAATATAATAAAATTTAAAATAATACTTTAACGAATCATAAAATTTTTTCAATATTGCAACATGCAACGTGGTTTGACAGCAAATTTCCAGCAATAATGGTAGAAATTAGCTAGGGTAAGCCTTGCACGATTTATTTTTTTCAAAATTGCATGTTCACTGCTTCACAGCTAATACACGTCTGCGCTTTAGTCTTTACAGCTCCTTAATTATTACTATTCAAGCACATGTCATAATATGCTTCGATTGGCATTTCTTTGTGCTTCTAATCCTTGGACGAAGAAGTACAAAAGGAGCTACAGGAAAGATTTCGAATCTTTTGGTTGGGCCAGAAATTCTCTTGCCACCGATACTAAAAAAATATTTTATTATTATTTTTCAAATAATTTAAAAAAGACATTCTTAAAATTTTAAATCAATTCCAACCTTTTGCCCGGTTGTTAACCTATTTTTGAGTCTTTTGTTCGCCCTTCTTTCTTACTAGTAGGGTAGGGAGGGCACTTTATTTACTTGCTTTTATAATTTAATTTACTAAATTTATTTATGTTTTTAATTCTTTTTCATTTGTTTTTCTTTTTATGAATGGATCCCACAATAATATAATTATCATTATGCATATTTTATTACTATGTTATATTATCATTTAATTTTAAATAAAATCAATATTTGTTGATCACAATTACTTGTGAAGTATTTATTACAATTTTTATAATTCTTTTTAACTCTCATTCATATAATTAAAGATGAAAAATGTTAAAAAATTATATCTAAATATATTTTATTTTTTTTATCAAAGATCGAAAAATTGTAGGGTTGAAAAATGAAATTTTTTCCATAAAATATTCCTTTAAGGAAAATATTTTACATCCAACCAAACGACCCTAAACATTGCCAATTTTCAGTAGTACCATTTGAAAATTTGCATGTATTTATAGTGCGCAGCTTCATGCATTGTTTCCCTCTCTTCGGAATTTTAAACACTTCATATGCGAAAACACTTTAAGAGGAGGGAGGGCATTTTGTGAATCGATCAAAATTTAGGGGTTTGTGATCAATAAATTAACAAGGGTTTGTGATCAATAAATTAACTACCTATCAGATCAAACTACAAATTAAGAATCCCAAAGAACCTAGCATAACTCACTTCAAAGCATATTCAGGATATAGTTAGGAGAAAAAGCCCATTAATCATCTGCCATACCAAAAATAATAATCTCAAACAAAGCCCATTGAAAAACAACCCATACCAAAAATAGTAATGCCAAACAAAGCCCATTAAAAAATAAAGAAGCCATCTCCTTAATCTTCTCCTAACAGAACAAATGGCCCAGATTCACTTTATTGTAGAAAATTGTAGTGTAGTACTAAAGATCACCTTCTTTTTTTTGTCGTGTTGATTGTTTTCTTTTGGAATAGAAAAATTAAAAAATAATGAATATAAAATGATTAAAAAAATAATGAATATAATTATATGTCTAAGCTGATTTAATCAATCTATGCCAAAGCTTGATATATGAAACTCGTCAATCTATGCCAAAGCTTATATATGAAACTCGTGTAAGTTAATCAACGGTAAGTCGTGTATTGTGAAGTGATTCAAGCTTCGTTTGGATAGTAAATAATCGTTTGTTATTTGATAAATGTTATTTGAATTTTGATTTGATTGGTATCTAAAAATAATATTAACTTTTGAAATAGTGAGATAATTGTTTGGATACAAAATAATATTTCAAAATAATCGTTTGGATTGCAAATAATGAATGCCTAATATTTACTTTTTATTTTTTAACCCAAAATAATTATAAACTATATTCATTAGACTGATTATAGTCCAATTATTTAGCTTTCCAATAACTAACGAGTTCGGACGGCGGAACGACTAAGTCGTAGTCTAAACAATACTTATCGAATAGGAAAAAGACCATTTTGGTCCCTTAGTTGTAAGGTATGAACTAATTTAATCCAATGTCAGGACACAGATAAAAAATCGGAGATTGTTAACGCCAAAAGGTCACGTGACAAGCACGTGATTATTAAAAACGAAAGGGAAAAGCTATTGCTACTATTTAAACGAAAGGAAGTTTTAGATCAAAACACTCAATATTCTTCATATCTAATCCCAAAATTGTCTTATTTAACATTTTCCCCAACCCTAATTTCTCTTCTTCAAAAAGGTTCAATGACAAAAATAACGAATTGATTTTACGGGACAAGGGCAAAATTTACAACCTGGGAAAAACTTACTTTTACTTTTGAAGGGGTAAATCTGCAGCGTAGAATTAAAGGGCAAAATAGGGTTGAAGAGAGAGGAAAAAGGGAAAAACAAGTCTCATCTTTGCGATTTGCCTTCAAAATTCACTAACACCACATTTTATATATTTTAATCGAGTGGATATCCGGTCGTAACGAGCTTGAATTGAGTAAATTTCTTGACCAAAATAGTGTCATTTGAACGAATATTTGTTGTTCAACTCGTGAAGTTGAAGTACAAAGGAGCATTAAGTTATGTGAAAAGTAGAAAAATAAGTTTTAACACAGAAAATCTGTCAAACGTTCGGATAATTATTTCAGAAGTTTAGCATAAAATCAGAGATCCAAACTTCGTAATTTCAAATTAATGGTAGTAACGACTCTTTTGACAGTAACTTTAATTCATTGGCTTTAGCAGCATTACTACTTCAACAATCCAAAACCAATAATAATTGTAGAATTTTTACAATATAAATAATTCATTGAAGTCACGTTAGATGAATAGTACAAATAATGAATAAGATAAAATCCGAATAGTGTGTAATATGATAATCATCACTTCACCAAAAAACATTTACTGTTGACCAAATAAGATTTGACAAATACTTGTCATTATTTGTTAACTGAATGGAGCCTCAATCTCTCTCTCTCTTGCATAGATTTAAGTAGAATTGCATTTTATAGAAAAGCTAGCATTACCATAATTAAGCTAAATTCGCCAAATACATGGTGACCAATAATTAAAGCAGGAGAAATTTTTTTTTTGGCACCTTTTGGAAATTTTCTTCTTCAATTCTATAAGAGAAGACACGTTATCTGGCACAGGTAAATGTCATTCCTACATCAGTGCACTGCAAAATGAGAACCAGATTTAGTTGAGTCATGCTTAGAAACCAAAAACATTGACAACCATAACACGTTTTGTAAGTACATTTTTGAAACTATAGTGTGGTAATTTGTTTCTGTAGTCTTTCTTATCTTTCCCTTGTCCTAGTGTGGCAATTTATTTTTGTATTCTTCGAAGGAAGAAAATGTAACAAAACATGTCAAAAATCAAAATGCAAAATTTATCAAGAATGCCAATAAAATAATGATAGGCTGAACAGGAATTTCTTTTGGAGGAGTATGGATGAAACAAAGAAGATTCATTTGGTGAATTGGGACACCGTCTGCATAAGTTAGGAATTTGGTAGGATTGGTCTAAGGAAGAGTAGCATGAATAATATAGCAATGGCTTCTAAACTTGGCTGGAGGGTGAGTATTAAAAGTAATCCTCTTTGGATTCAAACTCTCAAAGCTAATATTTGAAGAATCAGTCTTTTGATGATTACAGTTCCCAAAAACCTGCTTCGCATATCTGGAAGGCTATTATTAAGGAGTAAGTTTTGGCTATTTACTCCGTAATGTAAAGTGGGCATAATAGTCGTCAAGATGACTGAAAAATAAAGGGGTCCTTCTACTTTTAATCATTCAATGGCCTGCAATACTAGCTCTACAATAATGTTTTGAAAACCTGATCGGATCGGCCGGTTCAACCGGTCGGACCACGAACCAGAAGAGCCACTGGTACGGTCCCCCTATATGTCCGATTTTGGTGGTTTTTTAATTTCAGAATAAAAAATGATTTAAATAAAGAGAAAAATTAAATATCGTGAAATAAACTCCAAAATGGCAAAATATTGAACACACCAAATCCTAAATTATTAAGTTATTATTCCTTTGATTTTTTTTATACTTATTTTTGTACAAATTTCATTTTTCTTATTAGAAATTTGATATGTATTTTTGGATATTAAGACTATATTCTCCAAAAATAACGTTTCTCTTCTATTTTAGATTTTGTATAAATATATTTTAGGTCATTTTAAATTATATCACACTTTAGTAAAAAAATATTCATTAATTTTTGGCACGAAAATACTTAATGTTAACTTATCTTCAAGGTCATTTATTTTGTTCGACAAACTTTTCATACTACTTGAAATGTTTAAAACACTTAATATTAACTTAGCTTCAAGGTCATTTAATTTGTTCGACAAACATTTCATACTACTTGGAACGTTAAAAGTCTTGTAAGAGACAACATGAATTTATGTATCTTGTAATTTCATTGGGCACGGAACAAGAAGTTACCTAAAAGGTTTCGTGTTGCATTTTTGCCATCAAAATGACA
This sequence comes from Cinchona pubescens, assembly GCA_025175665.1. NCBI lineage: Eukaryota > Viridiplantae > Streptophyta > Magnoliopsida > Gentianales > Rubiaceae > Cinchona > Cinchona pubescens. The sequence goes on along the minus strand of JANKKI010000077.1, from coordinate 4,681,009 downwards.
ATGTTGTTCAGAAGCCAAGTGCTTGAAAAAGGATAAGGCATTGCTTCTCACAACCTCAAACCAAAAAATCTATAAGAATTACACACATGCATAAAAAATTGCTAAATACAATGAAAAGACCCAGATTAACATTAAACTCCAAAAAAGATGCAGTTTTTAACATTAAATGTTTATGATAAACCAAGTATTTCTTTGACATGATCTTCATAAACGAGTATGCAATGTCACACCAAATAGTCGGGCAAACATAATCTATAGATATAGGTTCTCGTACATTAGTATATAGTGGTTCACAATAAGAATAATTTGTCAAACATCAGCCAAAGAAGAAAAAAATCAATCTTCCCAGCATTATGGTAGCAAACTGAATGCCCTGTTCCTATTCATCAACATTATGCAAATCAAAGTACTTTCATCCAAATATCTCCTAATTTCCTAAGTCATTTCCTTAAAAACTGAATTTGACAGATATAGCTAACACTAAATCCAGTGTAACTACATATAAAAAAAAAGGGAAGAAACTCTTCATTTGAAATCAAATTGAAAGCATGCTTCAACATAAAGTAATGTACTAATATAACATATCATGAGAAAAGTACATTATTATTATTATTTTTTTAAAAAGATAATAAAATAAAACCCAACAAAAGAACTGAATAAAAAACTAATACAAGAAAAATTGAAGAGAAAATCTGAGTTGATGATGCTTGCGAAGGTTCTAACTCCTTTCTCAACAACATATCACAAGCATCTGCACCCAAAAACCCAAAAAAAAAAGAAAAAAAAAAAAAAAGCAATAACAGTTAATAACTTCTGGAGTGTCAAACAACAAACAAACACACACACACACACAAAAGATTGTCAAATAGAGAATAAGCAAGATTCACTAATAGAATTTCTCCGTGATCGTCACTTCCCATGTTACCTCAGTTGCATGTCCTTAAAAATTAGGTGTTGTTTAACAAATCTTTAAGTACAACATTAAAAAAAATAATGGAAAATAAATGTGAAAATCAGGCATAAAAAACGCAGTGGAAATTTTTTTTTAAAAAAGGTGAAAATCAGGCATAGAAAAAAGGACAAGAAAAGTAGTAATACCCTGATGTATTTGAAAGTCACTGAGATGATATGTTTGAACTTCTCTGCTACTTCTTGTTTTTGCAGATCATTTTATTCTAATTGAATTTTTTTTAGAACTTTTCAAGAAGGAAAATACTACCATAAACTCGGTTTTTGACCCCACCTGTAAACCCTGCGGTCAAGATTAAATCTTATAGAATCTTGCTTACATCATCTTATATCATAGATTCATAGCATTTAATCTACACCACAAGATCTACAAGTGAGGCTAAAACCAGGTCTACCTAAGTATTTCCCTTTCAAGAAAGGATGTAAATCTATATTGCCATGAGATCTTACAAATGGGATAGTTAGGGAGTTCTGAGATGGTAGAATAGTTGTATAGAGGTATGAGGAGGAGCAGGACAAAAGTAGAAAGTGATGGGGAGAGTGAAGATGCTGAAATTCCCAATTTATCCTCACCCAAACTTGTGCTTTGTCCACTTTATCCTCCAAAAATTTTGGCGACAAAACAGATGGACAATATGCGCTTCCTGCTTTATTTATTTTTTCTTTTCCCAGTAGTAGTAAATGTTATTTTCCCTTCCCTTCTCTCCTAAACTTTCAAACTCAACCTAAACTTCTAGTTCCAAACAACCGTAAAATTTCTTCTTTTCCTCTGTAAGACTCTGGGTTCTAAACTGATCCAACAACGGTTTTGAGCTGATCTAATAACTTTTGAATAGAAAAAATTGATTCAAAATATTTAAACTAAATTATAAGTAGCTTAGAAACTAAGTTGTAATTAACCCAGAATTCAAGATATTATAAACAATATAATATTTTCTCCAACTTTTGATGTGGGATGGGACATCACATTTATCTTTCCTTTAGCCTTTGTGTCCTCGTAAAATCCAAATTTGGAGCCCAATAAACACAGCCCAATTCCACTGGTTCAGTCGAAAGTGGGACGGAGCATTACATTCACTCATCCTTTAGGCTTTGCATTCTCACAAAGTCCAAGTTGGAACCCAATAAGTACATTCCAATACCACTGGTCTAGTCTCATTTCGTACAGAGATCACACGAAATTTGCTTTGATACCAACTGCAGCACCCTGGATCTTGGACTGGCCCAACCGTTTTTGAGCGAAAATTGTTAATGTATATATGTCTAGATTCATTGTATATATGTCTAGATTTATTAGTGCCTAAATTTATGTACAGTTACCTTATTAGTTAGTATCTAAATTCATTGTATAGTCTAAATTTATTGTACCTATAAGTTTATAAATATGGGCTATTGTATCATTCATCAATACGCACAAATTTTCTCTTTACAATTCTAACATGGTATCAGAGCCATATCTTGGTGTTTGAATCTTTTTTCCGATGGTCTTCTTCCAATACCCAATTGGCATTCCAACCCTTTAATTATTGTGGGTTTTGTTTTCTCCAAATTCCTTGAGGTACTGTTTCTTTATAATTTTTTGTATCCTAGTACTCTAGTTTTCTTCATTATTGTTAATCTCATGGCTTCCTCTAGCTCTGTAGTCGATCATATATCTCCTCACACTCCAATCACTCTAGATAATCTCTATCTGGCCATCAAACAGGTACTCTCTAAACTCCTTCCATCTTATGGTAATGCAAATTCTGTTATACCAAATTATAGTTGGTATCTTGATTCTGCATGTTCCATTCACATGACATCAAACTCTACTATTTTTTCTTCCAAACAACCCTCACACACACCAAATTTTCAAACAGCTGATGGATCTCTCATGTCTGTTAATTACATGGGTACTGTATCTACATCTTCTCTCTCTCTACCAGAATCATTTCATGTTCCAAAATTGACTTTAAATCTTATTTCTATTGGGCAATTAGTTGAGCTATGCATTGATGTTTCGTTCTCTATTACTGGTTGTCCTTTACAGGACCGTCAGCGACTGGACAACTCCTCGGAACCGGTCGTAAAGTTGGGCGTCTTTTTGAGTTAACCGACCTCAAACTTCTATCATCTTCTCAGGTGCACTCTGCCATTTTACATCTCATATTCCTTCTTTAAGTCTCTGGCACTCCCGTCTAGGTCATGCCTCTTTAGGTCGTGTTAAATCATTAGTTTCCAGTGATCAATTAGGATCTGTGCAAAATGATTCGGTTGATTGTGTGTCTTGTCAACTTGCTAAAAATCATGTCCTTCCATTTTCTATCAGTGAGTCTGTATCAACTGCACATTTGATTTAGTACACTCAGATGTGTGGGGTCTTTCTCCAACACCTACTATGGGTGGTTCTCAAATTTATCGCAATTTTGCTACAATGGTAAAAACTTAGTTTTCATACCCTAACAAAATTTTTCGCACTGATAATACCATGGAATACAAAGAAACATCTCTTCTTCATTTTCTTCGCAAAGATGGTACCATTTTTCATCGTTCATGTCCAGGTACTGTCCCAACAAAATGGTCGTGTTGAGCGTAAACACCGAACATTCTTGACACAACTCGTGCTCTCTTACTTTCTTCTTCTTGCCCAGAGCATTTTTGGGGTGAAGCTGCCTTTACTGCTATCTACACTATCAATAGAATTTCCTTTCCTATTACCAACAATCAGTCTCCTCATGAATGTTTATATGGCTCCCCTCCAAACTATAAGAATCTAAGAGTTTTTGGTTGTACTTGTTTTGTTCTTCTCCAACCCCATGAGTATACTAAATTAGAATCTCGAGCTAGGTTATGTTGTTTTAATGGCTATGGTATTAAACACAAAGGTTATCGTTGTTGGGATCCCCAATCTAAATTACTACGAATTTCTTGTCATGTTATCTTTTGGAAAAATAAGATGTTCTCTTCAATGTCCAAGTTTAATCTATTACCGTCTTCCTTACCACCCCTATTTAATTCTCATGTACTAGATCTTTTTTCAAATACTGTCCCTGTAACAGATTTTTCTAACAAGGGCATCAGTTCGTGAGGTATCCACCTCCGACGACCACCATCTCACGTCTTTCGAGGATCAACGTCCAGCTGACGGCCCTAACACACGCATTCCTCTTGAGTCATCCATTCTTCCTGAGTCCTCTATTGCATCACTTCTACTTCCTCGTCGGTCTACTAAGGTAAGAGAACACTCTACTCGTCTTCATGATTTTTGTTATTTTTCCACTGTTCTTTTCTTTCATGAGCCTACATCCTACAAAGAAACTTGTCTTAATCCTTTATGGAAACAAGCTATGTCTGATGAGTTGCAGGCACTTGAAAAAACTCATACCTAGGACTTGGTTTATCTTCCTCCAAATAAATCTCTTGTTGGTTGCAAGTGGGTGTACAAAATTAAAACCCGCTCAGATGGTAGTGTGGATCATTATAAAGCCCGTCTTGTTGCTAAGGGTTTTACACAAGAATATGGTATTTACTATGAGGAAACTTTTTCACCCATTGCTCGACTTACCTCTGTTAAAAGTTTACTTGCCGTTGCTGCTGTACGACACTGGGAATTGTTTCAAATGAATGTGAATAATGCTTTTCTCAATGGAGATATTTCAGAAGAAATTTATATGCAGCTACCGCTAGGATATACTAACGATTCTGAAAAGGTTTGTAAACTTCGTAAGGCTCTCTATGGTCTCAAACAGGCTCCAAGATCCTGGTTCTCTAAATTCAATCACACAGTTGAACAGTTTGTTTCAAATCTAGTTCTTATGATTCTGCTCTATTTGTTCGCCGTTCTGATCAGGGTATCATTCTTTTCCTTTTGTATGTTGATGATATGATCATCACAGGAGATGATCTAACTGGTATTTCTAAACTCAAGCAGTATTTTAATCGTTATTTCGAGATGAAAGATCTTGATTTTCTTAATTACTTCCTAGGTTTCGAAGTATCTTCTACATCTGATGGTTACTATCTTACACAGGCCAAGTATGCATCTGATCTTCTTTCTCGTATTGGGTTAACTGATAGTAAGATTGCATCTTATTACCCCTATTGAGCCAAATACTCATCTCACTTCTAGCGATGGTTCACTTCTTCCTGATCCATCCCTTTATCGACATTTGGTTGGTAGCTTGGTATATCTTACTATTACTCATCCATATATTACTTATGTTGTTCATATCGTCAGTCAGTTTATGGCTAGTCCCCGGAGTGAGACTCACTTCGCAGCTGTTTTTCGTATTCTGTGCTATATCAAAGGCACTTTGTATCATGGTCTCTTCTTTTCTTCTCAATCTTCTCTTGTACTAAATGCTTATTCTGATGCTGATTGGGCAGAAGATCCTACTGATAGACGTTCCACCACAGGTTTCTGTTTCTTTCTCGATGACTCTTTTATATTGTGACGAAGTAAAAAGCAAACTGTTGTCTCTCGCTCTAGTACTGAGGTCGAATATCATGCTCTTACTGATGTCACTCAAGAGCTTATTTGGCTCCGTTGGTTGCTATCTGATATGGGTATTTCACATGACTTGCCCACAATTCTTCATGTTGACAATCGAAGTGCAGAATCTATTCAAATTGCTCACAATGATGTTTTTCATGAGAGAACCAAGCACATTGAAACTGATTGCCATTTTGTGCACTATAACATCTTAAAAGGGACTGTCAAACTTCTTTCAACTCCGTCTTCTGATCAGACTACTGACATTTTCACTAAGGTGCATCTTCCTGGGCATTTCCTTCATTTAGTTTCCAAACTCAAGTTGGTCTGTGGAAAACCACCTTGAATTTGAGGGGGATGCTAATATTTATAAGTCTAAATTTATTAGTGCCTAAATTTATGTACAGTTACCTTATTTGTTAGTGTCTTAATGAGTTCAAAATCTTTAACTAAGTTGTAAGTAGCCCAAAAATTAAAGTGTTATAAATAATACAATATTTCTTAGCACTTCCGATATGAGATGGGACATCACACCCTTTCTTTTCTCTTATCTTCTATTGTAACTCCCTTCCTTCTCTCTTTAACTCCCAATCTCACTCATTCTAAGAGAATTCTAAGTAAGAAGAGGAGTCATCTGACCATCATCGATGCGATTCCTCCTATGGAGGTTTTCGTTTACCACTACCTCTCCTTCAAGGAATGGAACCAGCAGAAGAAACAACAACTCCGAAAAGAAATTCTGTTCAAGGAGGGAGTCTTGGCTAATCAGATTCAAACAACAAATCACATTGAAGAACTAGATAGGAAAATGGCATCCTCAGGGAATATACTGATGTAATCAATTCCCCTCAGGGTTGTTATGATGTTTGATGTATGTGGTTTTTTTATTTTATTTTTATTTTTTTAAAGTCATGTTTTGTGGTTGTTTTTAGAATACCGATCGGTGATAATAAAATATCTTTTGCAATTTTTTGTTCAGAATTTTCATCGGTTTGCTTTGGTTGTTCTGGGACCTTGTTACCTACAACGCCAATCAAATGCAGAACTAAGTTTATTATGGTGATACGTCCTTCAAGGCACAGTACTTGCATGAGCTATCTTCTGTCCATCAATTAATCAACCAATACTTAAACGATAAGATCTCTACTTATCTGCATAACCAGTTTTGCCAAATTATATTCCCCTTTCATGGTCACATAGTCCTCTTTCTAGTGAAGTCTCCTATGTTAGAATGTTGTTTGAACTTTGAACTTCCAACTAATCTCATAATTGACATGTTAACTTTCTAATCAGTAACTTTGTGAATTGTGATGCATGAAATGAACAACATAACAACAGTTTTCTGTGCTGGAAAGGGGGTTGATCTCAAGGATATTAAATTTAGTAGGATTTGGAGACTTAAGGTGGCCTCTAGAGTTTAACATTTTCTCGGGTTTGCTACTCTGGATAGACTTTCTTCTAATATGGTTCTCTACTAAAGAAACATTTCCCAACATGCTAAGTGTTTGTTTTGTCATCACCTGACTGAGGATGCTGAGCATATCATGAGGTTTTGTCCTAGAGCAGTTGTACTTAGGCAGAATCTCAAGCATATATCCGGTGATGCTAACGGTTTATTTCATGATTGGCTTAGGAAATGAGCCTCCAATGCTGAAGTTCAGTGTCTCCTCATACTAATATTCCCTTGGGGATCATTTTCTCTTATGCTTGTTGATCCCTTTAGAAAGCTAGAAATAAAGCTATTTTTAACCTGATTCCAGAAATTTGTCTCTTCCCCTCGGAAACTCTATTCATCGGGCTTCTGAATTCTGTCTGATTGGTCCTTATTGCCTTCCTAAACTTATTAGGGAGGAAAGTTTGATTCATTGGGATCCTCCCATGAACTGAATCAAGCTAAACACAGATGGTTCAGCTTTAGGTAGTCCTGGCAAAGCTGGTGCAGGGAATCATTCTTCTATGGACCAAGATCGATGTACACCTAAACACATAAAATATGGGTTTCATGAAGAGTCCACACTGCGGTCCATATATTTTGTGTTAGGTGCACCATGGACCTTTTTTCATACAAATAAGTGTATAGGACTTAAAACTTAGAAATGCTGCACAGCCTTTCATAAAGCACTTGGTCGGCAATGGATTCGATACTAATTTCTAGTTTGATGAGTGGCATCCACTGGATCTAGTTGGTACACTCTACAAGAAATTCTCAGAAGGCTTGTTGAAGAGCTTTGGCTTTTCCAAGCAGCCTAAAGTTGCTGATTTTATCCAAAATGGTACCTGGAAATGGCCTAAGGGTAGGAAATATACTGTGGAAGTTAGGCAACTGAAGGATGAAACTCTTGAGGACTTTACTCCAACTCCTGGAGATAAGGTTCAGTTATATGCAATGTTTTGAGACTCTTACATTTGAACTTACCAAATTCGTTGGTATAAATATTTTTCTCATTAAGTTTTGTTGGAATGTATGACAAAATAACTATTTTGAGTTATTATGTTTTGTTTTATTAAGAGCTTGATTCACTAAAATTCCAAGAAGACCAAGCAAAACTAACGAGGTATTTTGTCAAAATGGTGAATCAATCATTAATCTTATTGCTAAATGGTTAAAAAATTAGGGAAAAATGAAAAATTAGAACCCATCATCAAAAAAGTTTGGTATACTATGCATTTTCCTTTTTCTTTTCAGAAACATTCCAGGAAGTCATCATCATGGAAAAACTATACCAACTCTTCCACTACATAATTTGGGATTTAATGACCATAAGCAAACAAAAAATCAAAATCAAAATCAAAGAAAAGTGAAGCTGATCGTATTTGGCAGGTCCCCAAAGCTATGGAACAAGAAGTGTACATACTCTTTATGGGTTATTGCTACTGGTCTCCAAACCAGCAAGAGGTTATTTCCATTGTTTCATCATTAATTGACACAAAAGCTTATTATTAATTAGCACGACCACTTATGTGAAAATTAATTGCATTTCAATTGTCCCTTTGCTTGAGGGGCATTATAAGTCTTTGTCAAGAAACAAATATATTTGTAGCATTTCTAATGGAAAAAAACAATGTAATTTAAGCATATTGGAAAGGAAAAAAAATATGTCTCTGAACTAGATATTCCTATCTAATTCTAGTAATTGAATAGATATAGATGAAACCTTCACGTATAACCCACTTCCCTAGTTAGCTTACTTCTGACACTAAAGCGGCTTTTTATATGTGCTAGTCAACCTTCTGATGAAAGACAAAACTCATAGAATTCTGTTCAGTAAGTGGATCACATTAGCTGTTTGCTCTTAGGTTGGACAGTAAATGTTGGAGAAGGAAAATCACTCATTCTTAAAAAAAAAAAAATGTTAAAACTAACATGAACTCTACAAATTGATCAGCTGAATCTCAACAAAATATCTTGCCTATTTGCACCTGCAAATATTTCTCGTTTGCTCAAAATTATCATTAATTATTCTTTAGCTTTTACAAGAAGCAAGGTATTTATGGCAATTAATTATTGTAAAAGATGAAAATTGGTCAACTTGCATTATTTTCCAAGGAGAAAAAATTGGAGAATAGACATAAGAATTAATGTTTGTGATAATGTGGATTAATAACACAGCATTTTGCCTAGATTATTCTAGAAGTGCCTACGTGGCAGCCTCATTAAGGGCAATTATGTAATTTACCTCCAGTTGAATTAGCATAGAGGTAGCCTTAAGTCATTATCCTTTTGTAAATCTATAAATAAGGTGCTTGGGTGCTACTAAAAAAGGGCCGGATCAGCACTCTGATAATCAAACACACTTTTAACATTTAGCTCTTTCACTTTCTCTCTCCTCCTAGAATCTAATTCTAGCTTCATCAATTGGCGCCGTCTGCGGGAATCGACAGATTTCCATCACTTTCATTCAATTCTCAGTCATCTAAATTGTTTATTTTTTGCTTTTAGGAGGATGAAGAACAGTGGAACACGACAAACTGCCAGCAAGGATGCCGAGACGAGCAATCAGCACCTCATGGTGCATATCGATGAACTGGAAAATGTCGGTACACCAACTGAGGCTCAGCAAAAGCAAAACGATGTCCTGAAGTACATTGCTGATCACTTCGAGTCTTTCCGAGCATTCGTGGAACAACGCGAGAGCAAAACTCCGTCTGAGCGCTCGAACCGAGTAGCCACTCCACAAGCTGAACAGAAGCGTGACCCCGGCCGACGACCTGGCAAAGAACCGGTTATTGTTATGATGCCGTGAGCCCAGCCGATCTACGACACAAATTAACAAAGTCACGCTCGAATGAGCAATCGGATGAGTCACACTCATCGACAAGCGGATCCTCAACACAATTCATAAACATACATGTCTGAGTGTGACTCGAACAGTTAGTCAATACAGACTTCTATGTGAATTACTTTATGTAAGGTTTGTGTCGCTTTTATTAAAAACAATCCAATAAGATTCTCTTTTGGTGGATAGTTTTGGCTAGCTACAAGTCTAAATTCTCCCATTTTTCTTGTTTAGGGAAAGATTAGTTGTTTAACTTCATTTTAGCTAACAATAAAGAAGACCAAGGAGAGATGAGCATGGCACAGAGAACTCTTAGAGAACATCACTCGCAGTCTGCGAGTGAGCTATAGACTGCAAGAGAATAAGGCTGCAGACTGCGAGAGAATAAGGTAGAACCGCCTGAATTTGCGAGTGCTCTGTATTTTTCCGGGCTCAGTACGATGCCCGTCAGTTGGCAATAACAAAAGCATTTGTGATAAGAGTGTATAGAATATTTAGTTCAAGAGATTGATGCCTCCCTACAGTCCTCCATGCAACAGAGACCATTTCACCTGGGACTTAACCCAGGATCTTGTTGGTATTGACAACAGTTGCCATACACTCGCCAGTATGTCAATCCTTACTATGTCTGGACCTGTAGGAGATTTTGTTACCGAGTCTACTAGCTTTGGAAGTGGCGGATCTTCCACTCCCACCACCACCATACCAATCACCAGTTGTGCCTGCAGCAATAACAAGTTAAAAAGAACAATCATAAATTTAATTGTAGAAAAACAATCAATACTTGACGTAAGGCTTCGTTGAATCCTATGCCTCCAGGAGTGAATGTTGTCTCTGAAGAAGAGAAGAGCTTTACTTTTGATGTCAGTCCCTCAGCAGGTTTTGCAGAAGTTGGAACTCGTTGTTAATTTATTGAAAATGTGATTTTGTAGAGTAGGTTAGAATAGATTAGGATGTTGTGGATTTGAAAAAGAATCATTTATCTTGAGTTTAGGGGGTAACCGCCTTTGAACAATGGCACTACATTGGGCATCAAGACATATTTTCTCATCATCATCCCACTTTCGCTTCTTCCAAATCACATGGGATGAGTGCAATTCGGATGGAGAAGTTGAAGAAGAATACGAGATGGCTCAAATGGCTTTTATTGCTCTTGGTATGCTTCCTTGGGTGATAATGATACATATTCAGTTATTGTGAGCTCTTCTCTTTCTAAAGATAAATTGTGTGAATTGCTTAGACCTTTGCCAAGATCTGTTACGTCAATTCATTATTTTTTTAAGCTCTTCAGGAGTTCCAGCAATATTTATATCATCAACATTCACAAATTATAATCATTAATATCATGAAAGGGCTGTCCGCGCCACCACAGAGCATTGACAATGAACTCCAGCTCATTAAACGGCTCCTAGAAGGCAGCGTTGTAAGATGTAAAGAGGAAAAAGAAGAAGCAAAGGAGTAGTGGAAGGGAAATTAAATAAAGGAAAATACTCATATGGGGTCATTTTAGCAAACATCACTACGAGCAAACCGTGAGAATCTAGAGGCAGTTGCTGGAAGCATGCATTCAGGGGATCGGATGGAGAGAGAAGCAAGCATTAAGCATTGTCCGTAGGAAAACACTTGAGTAGATTTCAAGGAAAAATATCTCTCGTTCTACGAAGAATTTGAGGACATGAACACTTGAAGAATTATTTCACAAAAATAATCAGCTTTTTTTAAAGGAAAGAGTATTTATGATAATATCTTACTTGTGCAAGAGATCATGCATTCTATTGATAGGAAAAAAAGAGGAAGCAAGTACTGAACTTCAAACGGAAACAAATACTTGACATTTGTATATTACTGCCTCAATATAATGAGCAAAACTTAATGGTAATTGAAGATGCACCTTGTGCATCACAATACCTATATACATTAATGCATACAATGTGTGACTATACATAAATATGACTAATATACAATCGTTTTAAAACTACAAATTAATGTTTCATTGATGTGAGGCAATGAAGTTGATGAAAGAGATGGGTTTGATTGATCTTTATCCAGATATGATCACATATATTTCGATGGTTAGAAAATAGAATAATTGAAAATTTTGGTTAGAAAATTATATCAAATTTGATACACGTGTGTGCTAACTGTTCGCATCATCAAATAAGTGACTCTTTATTGATTCAATATTTTTGTGAAGGTTTGTTGCCAAAAGAGAGAAACATGATCGACGATCATCTATGGAAGCGGTAAGACATTTTACATTGCTACTGCTAATTTTATCAAGATGAATCACATAAACCTTTGAAGATAATGATGCTGCAAATGATCAATCTAATGAAGGATGGATACTCGTCACTCGAAGGAGGGTCACCAAGCACTTTGCTTAGGTGTGAGGTTGGGAGTTCGAATCCTCTTGCATTCTTAAGATAAAGGTTAGGTTCTCCAGCTCTTGGTCCAGTTGGGCCTCCCCTTTTCTTTAGCATTAGATATTTCATTACTTTTCATACATCATCAAACGGTACGTAATACTCACTTTGCATTGTGGAGTGAATAGCAAAGAATTTTTTGTTAGAATATTTGAATTGGTGAATTTCATAACTGCACAAATATTCTAAATAATAACTAATATATTATCCCATATTAAATAATGGTAAATATAGTTTCTAAATGATGTCAAACCTGGCTTCTCCATATCGTATTTATGACCTAAATAATCCACCACGTATGGGATTAAGAAAGGCAGATGATACCTTTTCTAGCCTAATTAGGTCCTAAATTCTTAGTTTTTTTAGGACATGAAACATTTAATATCTTTAGTGTCTATGCGCCTCAAGTAGGTCTAAATGAATCCATTAAGGCTAAGTTTTGGGAAGATTTAGATGAGTTGATAGATAGTGCCCCCCTGAGGAGAGCAAATTTTTATAGGTGGTGATCTAAATGGATATGTGGGAAGAGATAATGAGGATTACCTTGTTACCTCCTTAAGCAACCAAATGAGTTCCTTCCAACGCCTCGGCGTGTGTACCCTTCAGAAGCTAAAATGGCTTGAGACTAGACCTCCGAGATCTAGTCAGGTGCCTATCTAGCTCTCGCTAGGACTGAACAAATAAAATCATACCTATAACCCATTACTGAAAATCCAAATTTAGGTTGCATACATATCTCAAAAAAGCTTTAGTACATAATAGTGAAAATGACTATATCGTTCGCGAACGCAAGATGAGTGATTGGTGGACACTTTCTTGGCAATGCGTAATCCGAGATATTCTCCTCACAGAATTTGTTCCATTGGTTCTCCATTTTTCACTATCCTATTCTTTTAAGTTAGGGATGCTGACAAATAGATGAGAACTCAATGAAGAAACTTATCGATCCTAAGAGTTCAAAGCAATCTAAAGGCAAAGGCTTGGTAAAAATATCAGGCAGTTGATCCTTAGTACACACAAATTTATACTTTTCTTGGAGCATTTGTTTTGCTTCATCTCATGTGTTAGACATTTGGGATGTATTCCAGAATACACTTTGATGCGGTAACACTTTATAACACTTGGATTAACTGTTGGCTTTAACTGTTAGTCACTGAAAGATTGTTTTATTGTTATTGTATTAAAATAAATATCCAAGTGCTATTATTATCATTGAAATACAAGAAAAAATAACATGTGCATAAGGAAAAGGTGGATCATCTTAAACCCAACAGAGACACAAGACAGGGGTTCTATCCCCTATCTCTTCTTATTTTGTGCAGAGGGCCTCCGAGAATGTGTTAAACTGATTATTAGGATTAGTATGTAAGTGATATATCTCATTAATGACCTCCTTCTTAAAATTAATCGACATTCTCCTGACTTGAACTGCATGAATTTTTGTTAAAAATTAAAAAATATATATATATTAATAGTTTCAAGGAATGGTGGGAAGGAAATTGATGTTAACATAGGTAGTTATATAGTTTTATTAAAGGCGTATTAGGAATAAATTTTGGATAAAGGAAGCCTAATTTCACAGATCTAGATTTGTGAGAGTTGTTAAAATTTATCTATTCTCAGCAACTAGTGAAAGAGATACAATCGAGACCAATCGGTGAGACAGAAGATCATGTGACATTCAGGACTAGTCCAATAACCTTTTGATCAAGTAGAGCAGTCGCACAAGTTTCGGGATCAAAGGACCAAATCAATCCCAAAGTTGACTTAAATAAGTCATTTTTAGAAAACCAAGATTATTCACTTCTTCAAAATGCCTTTTAACAATATCCAAAAATTCATCTTGTTTATCGTCTACTATAGAAGAGGAGTAGGTCATCTCTCACTCAATGGCTCGGAATATCACTGGCGCACCGAGGGTAATTCCATAGACTTCCAAAGTGAAGTACCTATGTCATACCTACTCTTCGGAGTAGGACTTACCCCTCCGAGTGGAAATAGAAATAATGGCAATGGAGTTCATGAAATGGTCATCCTCTAAGGGATTACACAATGCCAAATATCAACGGAGCTAATTCTGGCATTGCACTTATGCATGTGGGGAAATATGCCCATATCAATGCCATCCATGATGTCTCTGTAAATCTCCAACCAACAGTGCCAAATATCTCTCCAATAGTGCAAATGCAGCAGATTAAGCATTGGATGCGTTGCATGGTTGTGGCTTGCTTGTTGCTGTGGTTGGCCCATTGGGATTTTTTTGGATGGACTTGCTTGCCTTAATTATGCGACGTGGGGCCTTAACGTTATTCAGTTTGAAATGATTGAATAGTTGGCTGCAATGGTCCTTATTTACTGGCATGAAACAGTTGCATCTAAAAGCATTAGGATGCTTCATTACTCGTGTCTTGTTTTATTTTCTGTAAAGGGAAAGAACATGAAGGAGAAGAAGATGGAGAAATTGGTGGAGTGACTAAGAAAACACTTGGAGATCTTCTTGAGAATTCCATTTGAAATGTAATGAACTTTCTCTCGGGTTTTGAGAACTCATCAGGGCAACTTTTTAACAAGTCTAAGAGCTCCTTCAACTTATCCAAAAAAGCTTCGTTAGCAAGTTGCCGGACCTAGACCGAAGATCTACAAGGGAGAATATGATCCGTCAGATCACCTGCAACACGTGGTGGCAATCACTAGCCTTTATGGCTACAGCGAAGCGACCCGATGCAAGTTGTTCGCAACAACTCTTCGAGGCCTGGCACAAAAATGGTTCCAGGAATTGCCGACGAACTCAATTGCTACTTTCCACGACTTGGCGAAGTCATTCCTGGGTCACTTCAGGAGTAAATCAATATTACAGAAGGACACATCGCACCTCATGAACATCCGGCAGAGGTCCGATGAGTCACTTAATAAATTTGTGGACCGCTTCAATGATGAGGTGGTCCAAATCAAAAATGTTGATGAAAGAATTCTGGTTGCTACTTTCTGTAGCGGCATCCGACCAGGTGTCTTCAACGCCGAGTTAGCCAAAAGGATGCCAAACTCCTATTCTGAGCTTCTAGAAAGAGCATCAGAGTTCATTCGGGGCGAAGAGTCAAACAGTTTAAAAAGAGAACTCTATGATACACACAGAGAAAAAGTCCTAAAGACTCTCGAACCCCTCTCCCTCAAAAAAGCTGAGAGTCGCAGACAGATTGAGCTATTCCAGGGCCACACCTATGGCGAACCGGGTGGTCTTCCCGTGCAATAATATCTAGAATCGACCCCCGCGAACAAGGAGCCATCCCGATGCTGACTTCACACCTCTCAATATGTCAAAAAGGGAAATATTATATCAAGTACAACACTTAGGACTTCTAGAGCCACCCCCTCGAATGGTGTCAGTCTCGGACAAAATAGACCGGTCAAAGTACTGCGCTTTCCATGGTCAACACGGTCATGACACCGAGGCATGCAACCATTTAAAAGTTAAAATCGAGAAGGCCATCCAGGAAGGACATTTGCAGCAGTTCATTTGCCGAACTGCGGCAGAGTTCCAAAGAAATCCGACGCAACCTCGCCCGCCGCCTCTTCAACAGATCCGAGGTGGCCAGAACAGAAACAATCCCGCGGCAAATCAAGATGAACAAATCCGCATAGCCGGGGTAATAAACATAATTGCAGGAGGGCCCGGCTACCGGAGACTCAAACAATGCCCGAAAAAAGTATGCCCAAAACTTTCCTTCAGGAAAGGATCGGGATAAGCGACTCAAGCCATTTATGAGCCTCGGGTACACCTCCGAAGACCCCGTCCCCAGTCGAATGCCACACAATGACCCCGTCATAATTCATGTTAATGTGGAGAGATATGAAATGCACCGCGTGTTCGTCGACACCGGAAGTTCGGCGGACATAATCTTTTGGGATGCTTGGGTCAAAATGCATATGGACAGTTCTTTGATAAAACCCTTCAAGACCCCATTGGTTGGCTTTACTGGAGACTCGGTAGTACCCGAGGGGCAGATAATGCTTCCACTATGCCTAGGAGCTTCCCCGAAGCACAGAATTGAGATGACCAATTTCGTCATCGTCAAGAGGGACAGCTCCTACAATATGAAAATCGGCCGACCCACGCAGTACACCTACATAATTCTTCCCTCCGTGTTCAACAGGAGGCCGGAGCCTGCTATATGATGTCCTTGCGCGTCCCAATCACAAACGATGTCCATTGCTGACAAGGCCTACTTGGAAACCTTCGATGCCTCATCCACCTGGGATGGCTCCGAAGAGCCTTTAATAAGTCAGAAAGAGGGGGAAGAGATTGGGCAGCCTCGCCTAGGAGCTACTGAGATCCCCGAACCTCCAGAGCACAAGGGAAAGGGCAAAGCAAAGGTCGAGCCCCAAGATGAGGTTCAAATTGAGGAGGTAGCTTTAGATCCGAGCCTCCCGGATCAGAAAATCAAGATCTGTGCTACTCTTCCAGCAGAGTTTAAGGCCATTCTCTTCAGGCTTTTAGCCGAATACAAGGACGTGTTCGCCTGGACCGTCGAAGACATGCCTTGCGTCCCTCGGGAAATAATCGAGCACAAACTCGGAGTGGACCCGACATACAAACCAGTGAAGCAGAAGAAGCGCCTCTTCAGTCCAGAGCGCATCTTAATAATCGAAGCCGAGGTGGATAAACTCTTGATAGCCAGATTGATTAGAGAAGTATTGCGTATCCCACCTGGCTTTGTAATCCTGTCCTTGTAACAAAACCAGACTCTTCTTGGCGAATGTGCCAAAATTTTACTGATCTTAATAAAGCTTGTCCAAAGGACAGTTATTCGTACCCCCGGATCGATACAGTAGTAGATTCTTTTGTTGGGTTTTACATTCTATATTTTTTAGATGCATTCAAAGGCTACCATCAAATATACATGGCTAGAGAAGATGAAGAGAAAACCTCTTTCATCACTGATCGGGGCACAAACTGCTACACTACGATGCCCTTCGAACTCAAAAAATTAGAGCTACCTATCAGCGCCTCGTCAATAGAACCTTCAAGTCCCAAATAGGACGAAACATGGATGTATATATTGATGACATGGTGGTTAAAAGCCGAACATATGAGGAAACCCTGGAATATCTCAGGGAAAGATTTGAGACATTAAAATCCATCCAAATGAAGTTGAATCCCAAAAAATGTACATTTGGGGTCCCCTTGGGAAAATTCTTGAGATTTATTGTTTTTCGCTCTCACCGAGGAATCGAGGCGAACCCTGAAAAAGTGCAAGCCATAATTAATATGAAAACTCCCACCTCGGTGAAGGAGGTTCAAAAACCAATCGGTAGAATGGCTGCCCTAAATCGATTCTTGTCCAAATCAGCAGAGAGAGGCTTGCCATTCTTCCGAGTCATAAAGAAGACTGAGGGTTTTCAATGGACCGAAGAAGCTTCTAAAGCCTTTGAAGAGCTTAAAGAATATTTGGGCACCTTACCGAAGCTCGCTTCTCCACAAAAAGGTAAACCGCTATACCTGTATATCTCGATCGCCTAACCGACAGTCAGCTCGGTTCTCCTGAGGAAAGACGAGCAAGGTAACCAATGTCCTGTGTATTTCGTAAGCAAAGTGCTTCAAGGTCCGGAGAAGAACTACACCCCCATTGAAAAGGCCGCCTTCTTTTTGGTGGCGCCGGCTCGGAAGCTGAGGCCTTATTTTCATGGTCACAAAATAATAATTTTGACCAACATTCCTTTGAAAAATGTATCTTGAACAAACCAGATGCTTCCAACCGAATGCTAAAGTGGTCTGTAGAGCTGTTTGAGTTTGACATAGAATTCAGGCCTCGGATCGCAATCAAAGCTCAGGCTTTGACAGATTTCATTGCAGAAAGCTGTGACATTGAGAAGATTTACCTTATCACGGTGACTGATCCTGCAAGAGAACAAGAAATAAGAGAAGATCTTCCATGGGAGCTTCATGTTGACGGAGCTTCGTGTGAGTCCGGAGCTGGGACAGGGATAATAATTCGATCTCCAGAAGGGACTATCTCACTTGTGCCCTCAGATTCGGATTCAAGGCAACCAACAACGAAGCTGAGTATGAGGCCCTTATCTGTGGGATAGAAATGGCCCACCAGATGGGTGCCCGAACCTTAAAGATCCACTCAGATTCTCAGCTCATTGTAAATCAAAGCCTGGGAAACTACGAGGCTCGAGGAGTGATTTTGAAAAGATATTTAACCGAGGTTCAAAACTGGATTGCAAAATTCAAAAAAGGCACTGGACATCATTAAAATTGCTCGAACCAGAAACACCCATGCCGATGCTCTATCAAAACTAGCCTCGGCAATATACTAGCATTTAACAAAAGAGATTTTGGCAGAACTATGAGAATCTGGTCAGTTGACCTCTCTGAAAAAGTCTCATGTGTTCAAACGGACCCCGGTTGGATGGGACCTATAATAAATTACTTGAATAGCGAGATGCTTCCCGAAGATCCTTCTGAGGCTAGAAAGATCAAAACAGAGCCGCCAGGTATGCCCTTATTGACGGAACCTTGTATAAAAAGCATACTTGTGCCCCCTGCTAAGATGCCTCACACCATCTGTAGCTAACTATGTTCTACGAGAGGTACATGAGGGCATATGCGGAAGCCACGTCGATCCTCGGAGTTTAGCTCGCAAAGTCTTGCTGGCTGGGTACTACTGGCCAACTTTACATTCCGATGCAAACACTCTGGTGCGAGGGTGTCATCAGTGTCAGATACACGCACCAATACCCCAAAGACCTGGCTCGGAATGACATTTGGTTCCTATTCAAAGCCCATGGCAGTTTGCTCAGTGAGGAATCGACATCTTAGGCCCACTTCCCAGAGGAGTTGGCAAGCTTGAGTTCTTAATAGTTGCCGTCGACTATTTCACTAAGTGGATCGAGGCCGAACCTCTGGCTACAATCTCGGGAAAGGCGGTAGAAAAGTTCTTTTCGAAAGGCATTATTTGTCGGTTCGGTATCCCAGCTGTGCTCGTTTTTGATAATTGGAAGCAATTTGAAGGAGAGCCTTTCAGGAGTTTCTGCGCCAACCTTGGAATTAAACAACACTTCACCTCGGTCACCCACCCGCAAGCAAATGGACAGACTAAAGTGTGCAACCGAACCCTGCTGACAGGACTCAAGACCCGACTTGAAAAAGCCAAAGGTGCTTAGGTTGAAGAATTGCCCAGTGTCCTATGGGCATACAGGACCACACCTCGAACGGCTAATAGAAATACTCCATTCAGTTTGACCTACAGGTCCGAGATTGTTATCCCTGCCTTGAAATTGGGCTACCTTCGGCTCGAGTATCCTTGTGTGATTTGGAATCCAATCATGAGGCCCTGCGAGCTAACTTAGATTTACTTGAGGAGAAGAAGTTGGATGCATCCATCCGGGAAGCCAAGTACAAGCAAGTCATGGCTAAGCACTACAACGCCAGGGTCAAGCATCGGTATCTGCGGCCCGGAGACTTGGTGCTTCAAAAAAATGAGGCAAGCCGTGTGGAGGGGACTAAAAAGTTAGATCCAAACTGGGAAGGACCCTACCGTGTAATAGAAGCTCACACTTCGGGCTATTACAAGTTGGTGGATATGATAGGGGATCTTGTTCCTAGAATGTGGAACATTGTAAATTTGAAAAAACATTATCAAGAAATATAATGAAGGTCCCTTTTCAAATGTCAGATGTTCGAACTGCTCCAACTCTAAGAGTTTCGGATTCAGTTGAACAAAAAAGTAAATGATTGAGGGCCGAGGCTTAGCAGTCCCCCCTCAAGGGCAGAGGCTTAGTAGCCTTGGCCCCCAAGCAAAAACAAAACCGCTTCAATCCTCAAAGGTTCAGACAAGGCACAGTCAGATGTTCGAACTGCTCCAACTCTAAGAGTTTCGGATCCAGCTCAACAAAAAAGTAAATGATTGAGGGCCGAGGCTTAGCAGTCCCCCCTCAAGGGCAAAGGCTTAGTAGCCCCCCAAGAAAAAACAAAGCCGCGCCAACCCTCAGAGGTTCGGACAAGGCACAGTCAGATGTTCGAACTGCTCCAACTCTAAGAGTTTCGGATTCAGTTGAACAAAAAAGCAAATGATTGAGGGCAGAGGCTTAGCAGTCCCCCCTCAAGGGCAAAGGCTTAGTAGCCCCCCAAGCATAAACAAAGGTGCATCAACCCTCAGAGGTTCGGTTCAAGCTCAGAGTGATTTTAAGCTGTTCCAGCCCTCAGGGGTTCGGATCAAAGTTCAATAAAAAAGCAACATAGGGAGCCGAAACTGAACAGTTTCCCCAAGGGTAGAAACTAAGCGACTCCCTCTATGCAAAATGAAATGGAAGAGTTTCATCGATCCGCAAAGATTCTTGAGTGACCTGCTGAAGCAAAACATTACTCTTGGTACTTTGGAAAGCCTGACTCAAATTAAGTGGCTAAGGCAAATATAAGGAGCCAAGCTTGGTCCTTTTGTCTCAGTCCAGAAGGGTCCGAACAGGGCCTAAGCTCGAAATGAAATGATTCCTTAGACAATTTTTTATGTTGGAAAGCTTAAGAATGGAAAGTTGTTTACCTACTTATATCATAAAACTTTTGTTTTAAAGGCAGGAAATAAAGAGATTGAAAAGCAGGTAAAAAGCCAGAAGTAAATAATGCCGAGGCTCTTATCAAGAAGACAGAGTTATCCAAACTTAGCAATTTCATAAAAAAAAAACCCTGACTATTACAAGAGAAGTTCCTAACTATTACAGAAGAGGTTCCTAACTATTACAGCAAAATTACGTCAGCCTGAGCATCAGAAGAGGAAGGCTCAGCCTTGGAGGTGGAAGCCTGGTTCGCGGGATCGGCCTCGACTTCGGGGTTCGTGACCTCGATCAGCAGATTCGCTCCAGAAGTTCTGAGAATCGAAGCAGGAGCTTTGAATTGAGTTTGAAGACCGTTGATAACCTCCTCGGTGACTGAAGCATTGTATGTAGCCCCTCGTACAAAGCAGGGTTCTTCGCCAAGTGGTCACAGGCCAGTGTGAACCCCATGGAGAAGACCTTCTTCGTAAATTCCTTCAGCATTTCATCTGCTTCAGCCGAGGCCACGAATTGATTCCTACCATCGATCCGCAGCTCCATTTCCCGAGACGCGAGCTTTGCGTCGGCCAGCTGAGTTTCTTCTTGAAGTTGAAGAACCCTTTGCTCCAGATCAGCAACCTTCTTATCTCGGTTGTTAACATCCACTTCAAGAGTCTTCTTCTCCAGCTCGGATTGCTTAAGATTGTCTCTCACCTCGGTCAACTCGGCCTTCCACTCATCATACTTTTTGCCCGCCCCAATGTTGCATTTCAGTTCATTGGCTTTCACAGCCTCCTTCACTGCATGGTCCACGCTGGATCCCTTTGCATGGGCCAACTCTTGCTTTATAGAGTTAAAAGTAGAGTTGAAGGAGGCCTCTCGATCTGCTATGACGGGTAAAATTGTGATGGCCTGCAAAAAAGGTAAAGGGATTAGATAAAAATCGAGGTGCAAAAAAAAAAAAAATTTTGAAATTTCACAGAGGGTTAAATAGACTTACGTTCATCAGGCTGACGAGAAGTTCGTCCAGCCTCTGTTGAGGGATGAGCCTTTTGACATAGGCCACATCCCGAGGCAGAGCCACCATTTTGGCTTGCTCCCGAGCCACTCTCAAAAATTGAGCCCAATCATTAACATCGATCGGTGGGGTGGGTCGGAGATCAGAGCTCCTCGAGGTAGAAGGAACTGGGAGGAGGTCAACAGACAGCCGACCCCAGGGCACATCCTATGACCCTGCTGATTTTCTCTCCTCCTCAGGAGTGTATTTTCTATCACCTGAAAAATATAAGTGTTAATTCATGATGCTGAAGACAAATTAAGAAATGGGAACAAATGAGGTCCTCAGGCTATACTTACCATAAGAGGTGATAAGTTGTTTGGATAGGGGGACGTTGCTCGAGCCAGTCCCAGGGGTCCGAACCCTCGCTACGGGAATCACGGTCCTCGGGGGCGATGATGAGGAAGACAGGGTCATGGCGGAAGAAGGACCCTCCCTGAGGCCAGCAGCCTCCCTAGTCCTTTTCCTTGTGACCCGAGTTGGCTCGGGCTCGGTGGGCCGAATAGCCAGAGTAACTTTCCCGGCTTGCCTCTCCGGTGAACTGGCCGCCTCAGTTTGATTCAGAGGTGCAGAGGTTGAAGGTGTAGCCTCGACACTCCCTGTTTGGGCGTTGATGGTGGCGGATGAGGATCCGCTTGCTGATGAAGAGGGCTAGCTTGATGTGTCCGCACCGGTGGCAGGTGTGGTGGACACTAGCCCCCTGAGGAATGATCCGAGCTCTATAGAAGATGAAAGGTCAGAAAAATAGTAATAAAAAAAAAGAAAAAAAAAGAGATAAGCAGGAAATATTGATAGTGACCTTGTTGATAGGGTCGTAGCTCGGGTGGATATCGTGGGAAGGAAATAGTCCTACCCAGGCCAAAATATTGTTTGATAGGATGGTAGGTTATTGAAGTTTACCCAGAGGTTGGATTCGACAAGCCTCCGGGCGTGGAGGGAGTCGGGGGGAGAAGCATTTTTGGTTTTTAAGTTTTCTTTGATAAGGTTCCATAGACCCCGGGGCATTGGGGGGTCGAGGTACCGGATAAAGAAAAATGACTTCTTCCAGTCATGAATGGATGAGGAGTTTCTGGAAGTGAGCAGTTTGCCCACAGTTCGGGGGGAGATGTAAAAAAATCTCTTTGTAGGGGATAATTTCAGCATCATCCTAAATGTGTCTAAGGAGAGGGGGATGTCGTGTAATCTGCATAGGAAGGTGAAGCTGAACACATCCCGACAGGGTATTTGGGGACAGCTGGGATATGCTGATATCCCAGTGGTTCGATAGGTTGACTAGGAGAGGGGCTATGGGGAGCCTCAGCCCTACCTCGAGTTGTTCCTGGTAGACTGTTAGGGTATCCAGGTGGGGGCAAATGGCCTCGATCCTCGGGGGTCGGGAGTTTGATGTGCACGTTCTTGGAAAAACTGCACCGATCCCTAAGGATTTTGATATCCTCGAGGTCAAGGGAGTTTGATATGCTTTGGGTCTGAAGGTTAGGGTGGTCGTTTTGTGGAGGTTCGGAAAAAAGCGAATCGGGTGGAAAGTTTAATGGCACTGCTGCCAGAAGCGCTTCGTCGAAAAGATTTAGCATCCTGTCAACGGCGTTTACCGGGGAAGGAGGAACCGATGTGCTAATAAGAGAAGTGGGAGTGAACGTACCGGCCATAGTCTTCTGTTTTGAGGGCGTGTGGGAGTTTTTAAAAAAAGCTCCTAGTGGTGTCTGGTGGTGGCGTTGAGCAACGGTCGAAAATCGGCAAAGGTGAAACGGTAGAGGGTGAAGGAAGAAAAAAATTATGTTAGTCTCTGGGAAAAGTCTCTGGAGGATGAGCGTAAAAAGGAAGAAGGAGGGAGCGTAAGTAAGTCTCTAAGAAAAATAGAGTAAAAGTGAGTGAGGGGAAGATGAGTAAGAAGAAGAGAACAGATTTGGGGGTGAATGGGGGTATAAATAGGTGAGGTTTCTTCCATAATGTTCTGTGTTTCTGGGGGGAAAAATTGATGGTTTCGAAATGTAAAAAGACGCTTGGGCGGGAAAAGCGAGGCGTTATGACGTGAAAAATGAGACGTGGTGCAGGCGTTGCGGCGCGTGAAACGAGGCCTTTTGCAACAAAATTGGAGCGAATAATGCAGAGCAATAAATGTGAATTTAGTGCATGGGGACTCAACAAAAACGTCACCCTTGAGAGTTAATGTTGCAGTTATGACCCGCCGAGAATCCAAGGGTCGCTGCGATCTCGGGTCGGCAAAGGTTACGAAAGTGTTCCGAAGTATTCACCTCGGCTCGATATAACAGTCTTGGTTGTCATCGGTTGGGGACTATGAACAGTCGTTGTCGGCTCGGTCCCTATCCGTGAGGCTCGGCACCAAGCCGAGGGAACTATTGATGTACCTATGTGGATTAATAACACAGCATTTTGCCTAGATTATTCTAGAAGTGCCTACGTGGCAGCCTCATTAAGGGCAATTATGTAATTTACCTCCAGTTGAATTAGCATAGAGGTAGCCTTAAGTCTCCTTGTGTAAATCTATAAATAAGGGGCTTGGGTGCTACTAAAAAAGGGCCGGATCAGCACTCTGATAATCAAACACACTTTTGACATTTAGCTCTTTCACTTTCTCTCTCCTCCTAGAATCTAATTCTAGCTTCATCAGTTTGATATGTTGATTAATACAATGCTTAGAGAGTACAGATGTACTGATGGAGTACAGGAGAAAACTTACGAAGAAGACAAACTATGCTTGTGGTGGTTAATCTCTTTCTATTGTTAGACTGACTTAATTATGATTGGGTTCCAGAAGTTAAGGAATGCTTTGTATTTAGTACGATAATCATCTGGGTTTGGTTGGTTGGAACAGAAAAGCAATTTTAATGATATTATCGAACTAGTAAAAGACATATTAGACCTAGCCGATTGCCAAATAAATAAGATCGAGATTCACATGATCCGAGACATGTAGAGATATTTTATTGATTGGTAAATTATATTGTAACAATGAGCAATAAATAATTACTTTTAACAGTACATAATGGTTTAGAGAATAAGAGAGTGTGCCATTTGAAGCTCGCTTTTATGAGGAAAAACTTTTCTCCCCAAATACGTAGTAAAAATGCTGTACAGATTTTTAGCTGAAAAAAATGTTTTAAGTATTACATCTTCCAAACCAAAATGACTTTAATTCCTCAATACCTAGTAACAATGCTGGATAGATTTTAAGTTGAAAAAAATAATTACTCATGTATTACATCTCCTAAAATAATTTGAATTTAATTACTAGATGTCCAAAGTACTGTTGAATTGGTCAAAAAAAGAGACTTGGTGAAAATTCAATGTCTCTCCGACTCCCACTACTCTTTCCCATGAACCACAAAAACACAATCAAATACACAAAAACTTCTTAATAATAAAAAATCGATTTTTTATTTTTATTTTTTTCCCATTTATTGGTGTATGGTAGAGATTGTACATTTTCGGTGGTGAGGCTTATACTCGACTAGATGGGATCATGGATTTCATGAGAGAAGATTTTGGAGAGGAGTGTTGATTGCATTTTGATAAAAATAAAAAATAAAAATTAGGGGATAGTGAGATAACCACCAAAGAATGAACGTTTTATTGACATGGACTTACAACACATATGACCAAAATTTAATCGGAGTTATTTTCCATTTTTTGTGTTTGTACTTAATTTCCTAAAACACCCTACCCCTTATGTCCAACAACCCTCGCCTCCAGATCCTCACCTTCCACAGGCCACCCTAGATCACCTATCCCCTACCCCCGCCCCTCATATCCACAATCCCTTCCCAAATCCATCACCCAACCTTGTGCAACCACCATCCTAACCCTACTCCAACCTACATTTTTTTCTTTTAAGCGATAAAGAAGATTACAAAACTTTTAAAATTAAAACTAAATGTTTTCTCAAACTTTTTTCTATTTTTTAATATTATTTTTTATGGTCTTTAGACAAGTTTACTCCTAAAAAATTACTATCGTTGTGTTTGGACAGTTGGATTTGAATTAAAAGAAATATTTGAAATAAATTTGAATTGAGTATATATTTAAAATTATATGAAATTTGGATGAATTTCAAATTCATTCATTCAACTATTCAAATTACACTCCTACTTGTTGATGGATTTCAAATTTACAACTAAATCAATTAACTTATTTGATTAACTCATTATAGATTTCAAATCAAATCCACCCAAATCTTTCCAACCAAAATAGATAGAATTACATTGAATCTACATATTTAACAGTTTAGCGACTATGTTTGCAAGAAAAAAAAAAATTTGAGGTGAGTTCAAATGCAACAAAGCAATAATTTATTGACCATTTTTGCAGTTTAATCTTAGGCTTAGTTTGGGAGCTGAGAAATGAAAAAAAAAAAATAGTAAGAGAAATTATTTCATCTTTAATAGAGAAGAAGAGGAAAAATAAAAATAAAATTTTTTTTTTTGAGGTGATAATTTAGTTCTAAAACTTGCTAGATTCATTAATTTTTTATATAAACTATAAAGAGATAAAGAAATATTTTCTCCTCTCTTTTTTTCTCACAATTTTTTTTTTTTTTTTTTTTTTCAAAACTCCCAAACTAAGCCTTATACAAATAGCACTAAGTTAAATCTCCAGCAGAAGCAGAAAACAGTATATAGTAATTTGCCGTCACAAGGGTGGTGTAGTGTAGACTGTGTGGTGAAATCGAGAGCGGGAGGAAGAAGCTATGAATCAAGCGGTGCAGAAGAATACCCTTTACGTAGGAGGATTGGCGGAGGAAGTAAACGAATCAATCCTCCACGCCGCTTTCATTCCGTTCGGCGATATCAAAGACGTCAAGACGCCGTTAGATCAAGCTACCCAAAAGCACCGTTCTTTCGGCTTCGTTACTTTTCTAGAGAGAGAAGATGCCGCCGCAGCCATGGATAATATGGACGGCGTCTAGATGTGTATAACCTGAACTTTACGGCCGTGTTCTCACCGTCAATTATGCCCTCCCTGAACGTATTAAGGGTGGTGAACAGGGTTGGGCCGCCCAGCCCAGTAAGCACCTTCTTTTTTTTCCCCTTAATTTCATTTGTTTATATATTTGGGGACAATTAATTGTGAATTTTTTTTTTTTTGGGGGGTTATTTTGGGTTGACGGGTTTTTGGGATGGGGAAAAAAATTGGATTTTGGAATTTTTATGAAATTGAATGAAAAATAGGAGACAGGATGAATATTTGGGTGTGATAATTATGTCATGTTTCTGGATTTTGATGAATAATTTTTGGGTTTATTTTGGTGTTAGGGTTTAGGGTTCAGGTTTTGGTTAAGCATTGGATAGGGCTGTGTTTGCTATGAAGTGCTTCAAATTCTTCAAGAAAGTCCAGGTTATTAGGATTAGAAAATTCTTGTAGATTTTGGTATTTTTTTCCCGGATAATAAATCAAATATGTGTAACATCCTTCATCAAAGCTGACATGACATTTCTGAAGTTAATTTGAAAGACCCATGTTTGCTGCATATTTGAATCTGGATGGACCGTCCGGAGATGGAACAAGAATGAAGTTGTAGCAAATTCTTGTTAGTTATTTCCTCTTAGCCTTGCAAAAAGATCAGATCACATTTGGATCATGGAAGACCAACCTTACTTTAGTTGTGAACAAAACTTAGCTACAGTTCTCTTCTGAGTGAATCGGGAGTAGAAACGAGGTCAAAGAAACCTGAACAGAGTAACTAGGCACCAAAACTTGGTTCCAATCTTACTGACAGCATTTTCTTCGTTGAAGTAAATTAGTATGAGCCAAGGATATATCTGTATGCAATTGAATTAAAGAGAAGGATGATGAAATGGAATGATTGGGTAATATCTTGTATCTCTCGGTAGCTAATTATTTCCCAATCCCTGCTATGAATAGTCCAAAAAGTGACCCAAGATGTTTCTTTTTGAAAATTCTTCAACTTTGATAAAGGGATATCTGAGTCAGAATGACCTGACACTGTTTAGATTTTCATTTGGAATCAATTCTGAATTTTAACCTACCTTACAAGACGAAGTTTTTTGCATGTTCATTTAGTTAGTCAATTTTACATGCGACATTTGGTTCAGCTCTGCATGCATGTCTGGATTCTTAATTATTCGTTTATTGGGATTCTGTTATCAGGGAGAATAATACAGATCCTGGAAGCTTACATTTATTTGGTTTTCTTATCTTCAGTTTGGGCGGATGCTGACACATGGTTTGAGAGACAGCAGCAGGAAGAAGAAATGCAGAGGCTTCAAGCTGAGCATCGAGCTGCAATGCAGGAAGCAGAAGAATTACATAGGAAAAAGATGGCTGAAGAGCGGGAAGGTGAAAAGGAGGAAGAAACAGACACTACGAATGATCCCATGCGAAAGGCTGAAGAGGAGGCTTTAAAGGTGAATAGTTAGTTTTTTATCAAGAACGAGTGTAATGTAGCATTAAGTAGTTTTGTGTTGAGAAGAGAAGATTTAAATTGATGCTGGGGGTTGATGAAAATTATTGCATCTCCACAGTCCACAGTGTGCTGCTTTGCAGTTAGTGGTTTTCTGTGTGGGGAATTTATGACTACCGTCTTGAACAAAAAATTTTTAAGGTGTCAGATGGTCATTTCACTTTAGTCCAGAATGGTGTGTCCTCGCCTAACATGAATCTTGTGTTGCAGTCTGGTAATTCCCTCCATGTAATCAATCACTACATGTTTCTGATAAGGTGCAATTTGGCATATGTTTCATCTCTACATGGTTGATATATGCTTTGCAAAGTCCATACTGTTATTATCCTTTACAGATTTTGGGAGTGTATGTGCATTAGTGAAAGCAGGGAGGTAGACATCTTGAATGTTAGCCTGAGTCATATGGAAGCATGCCATATTCAGTTACACCAGTGAATGCAAGTCGCATTCAATTTAAGCAATTCAGAACATTTTCTTTGTAACATTGCTTGTAATTCTTGATCTTCCTCGAAAGTTATTTTCTTTGTAAAACTAATTGCATGAAGAAGTTAAAACCTTTTAAAAGGGATCAAAGAGAGGAAAAGAAAAAAGATAAAGTTAACATAGAGGAACCATTCAAGAAAAGACGAGGCTAAAGCAACCCCAACAAAAATTTCATCTGTGCTATACAACTATACACTGAGACGATTGCTGCCCCCCTTGCTGATAGAGCCAGACTCATCCTTGGAATCTCAACTCGAATGGTTGGCAAACCAATGAGAATATCCAGACTCCAGATTATGTGCAGTCTTCTTGGAAAATCCAATTCCAAGGTCAATAATAATCCTCCTTAATGTACATAAGATCTTAGAAAATATCTGGTGTTCTTTTATTTGTGTATTTATTTTTCCATTTTGAGGGGAGTGTGTGAATAAAGAGTTCTTGACCTTTACATCTTTCTCTCTTCTTTTTCTTTTCATCTAAGATATTTGCAAATTTAGGCTTAATAATAAAACCAGAGATATTAACTAAGGCAATATTTGGAAAGAATGAGTCGAGGCCAATATCAAGTTTCACATAGTATAGCAAATGAGAGCAAATTACTTGAACAACCCAACTAAATAATGGATTGGTCAACAATTACTTGAACAACTCAACTAAATGCATAGATCTTAATCGGTTGTGTGCTTTGAAAAGTGCTTACTAACACATTTAATTATCTTAGCTGTTGTGAAAGAAGTTCGATACAAGATGTGCAAGGAACCGCAGACAGATTTTTTTTGATGTTCCATTTTCTTTGACATAACACACTTGGTTAACAAAAAAGAAAAAAACTAAATTCAAGTACTTCTAAGTTTGGACTCAGGAGGAAGAGACAAATTCAAACATATCCCAAGAGACTAACTCAAAACACCGAAGGAAGCTGTATTTTGCAACTTTAAAGTAGTCCTAATGTTACCAAAATAAGGTGGATTTTTGCGTCAAGAACCATCTTATTATTGCTCTCCAGCAAAAAGGATAATCACACTCACAAACCCCAAGGATACAGGCCTGGAGAAAATGGGGAACAGACTAATCCAACACTACTAGCTCCTTTTTAACTGTGTAAACGAGAAACAAAAAAGAACGAACCCTAGAGGAAGCAGTGAATTGACAAAGTTCCAAATCCTTCACTACATACAAACAAGGCAAGTAAGTGCCAGGCCCTACTCGGAAAATTTTGTGCCGTCAAGTTTTGAGGCTGCTGCTTTGTCCAAAAACCACACCAAATTCCCCTTGGTTGGCTGGGCCAATTTTGCAGGCAATGACGGACGGTCAGGCTCAGCATCATCAATTACCAAGTGTACAGCCTCTGCTTTGCTGCCACCAGTGACAACCACAGCCACATTGGAGGCAGAGTTGATCACAGGCAAAGTAAAGGTGATCCTTTCAGGTGGGGGCTTGGGCGAGTCAGTGATAAAAGTCACCCACTCTTCTTTTTCATTGAGCACCGAGTGACAGGGAAATAGTGATGCAACATGCCCATCAGGACCCATCCCCAAAAGGATCAGGTCAAACATGAGTTTGGGCAGTCGCTGATATCAGAGACACCGATTATACGAGTCCTCACAAGCTGTCTGATGACAAACTCATAGTCTTTAGCAGCTTTTTCTGCCGACACTGTATCATTGATAGAATGTACGTGGCTTGGAACAACAGGCACCTGAATAATGAGAGATATCATTAAATAATACAGGACAGAAGAACGAATAAATAGGAGAACACCAGTCTTTTCTACTTCAGATCAAGAAAGAAGAAATGTCGATAAACTTTATCAGACTTGAGAAGTCAATAACATGCCAATTCATAAGAAACATTCCAATTTTTGTAGTTATAACAAAAAGGATACTTCTTAGCCCACAGTAACATCCACAAGTCAATCAACATTCAGAAGATTTATTTCCTACAAAAATAAATCATTTTCCTCAAGAGAAATCACTGCGACTTTCCAGTCCAAACAATGGAATCTCAGATGAGTCCATTGTACAGGTAACCACTAGTACATGTGATATGCATGCCATGGCTTGGGATATAATTGCCATCATATTTGTTTTAGCAATGAAAATTTAAAGATCTTGGAGGTATCCTATAACAAAAATACCACATGTGCAATATGCAATACACGACTTATGCTCAAATATTTATATGACATGGTAACTGGTAAGTAGGTCTGGCCCTATACTATCCAAGGAAGTAAATCTATGAGCAATAATGCTGTGGAGGCAGTCTCCACTCAGAAGTTAAATGTCCACTTATTTCTCACTACTGAAAATTCTTTTGTAGCATCCGTTTATGTGCATAACTGTGTTAATATAAGATTCCAAAAAAACTTAGTCCAGTTCATTTCCCATAGTTCTTCTATCGCGTCACTCTTTTATCTGCATAGGATGAGCCTCGCCCAAAGCTAACCTAGCATGAAAGTCTCTAATAACAAATTGGCAATGAAGCAAGTGACGAAATTAATGAGGTTCATTTTTCAATTCCAATGCCCATGTTAAGGCGTATGGAGAGAAAATATCTAAACACCGCTAGATTACAATATTTATTAAAGAAAGAGAATTTAACATATTCTAGACAAATACATCAATGTACATAGACTGACATAGATGCATGATGCATATACGCACATATTTGGGGATGGATAGATAGAAAGAGGATTACTACCGAAACAATAATCACGTAAGATTGTTGAAATGTTCACCCCCATATGACACAATCTCCAGTTGAAAGGTCAAAACCTAAAATCCTTTTCAAGCTATTGTGACACTAAGCTGACGGAAAGTTTAAAAAGGAGGAAAGGGGTATAAGAGAAAATCAAGGATTTAAATCAGCTTAAGAATATATATATTCCAATTTTAGTACATCATGGTTCACGACAAAATAAGGGCAGAACCAAGCATCACTTTTCACAGAGTCAGGCCCTTGAGTCATCGTTGAAAACCTGTCATCAATCAGTGCCTGGCCTTGCGTGGTCAAGATAAATACAGCAGATAGTGACAATTTTCTGACATTCATTTTTGCCAATTGGACAGGTTCACGTTTACGTAAAAGACTAATAAAAGGCAGAAGAGGAGCACTCTGTTGCCTAAGCTATCAGAAACTGAATTTCCCCTTGAAGAAGTTAAAAAAGTATTTTTGTCGTCAATGTTGAAATCACAAAGATAGAAATTCCACCTACAGGAGACAAAAGATCATTCTGTAACCAAATCCACACTGATCATTTAATATCCGATACAAAATCAATTTTGAGGAAAAGAAGATCATGACTTTTTATGCAGCAATCACAGACAGATTAGAACATTCATTGTATACAACAAACCTTAAATAGTAAACAAGTTCATGCACATGCATATGCAGATTTCCATAGAATACCCAAAGCTTACCTTCGACAAGAGACCATCTTTTGCCAGCCTATAATTACTATCTGTATGATTCTTTGCCACCACGCGCTCATCAGCCCAAAAGATATACCACTTGGCCCAATCAACAGTCTTATTATAAGGAGCCTCACACAGTTTACTGCCAAAACAGTTATACCATGAAAAGAGACGGGCAGAGAAGCAAACAGACAGCAGAGCAATATACGAGTACACATACCTCATCAAGCTAATGAGAGAACCACCAGATAAAGCAATGGCAAACACTCCCCTCTCTTTCACAGATGCCTCTGACAATTCTGCAATATAGTCTGCCAAATCAGTGCTTAGTTCATCTGTATTTTCATAAATTTTCAATTCTCTTCCATCTTTTTTAGCCCCAGAAAGAGCCATGCTTCTGACAACAATACTACGAAACACAGCTCCTCTGCATACACAAAAATAAATAGG
Source organism: Cinchona pubescens (assembly GCA_025175665.1). Classification (NCBI taxonomy): domain Eukaryota; kingdom Viridiplantae; phylum Streptophyta; class Magnoliopsida; order Gentianales; family Rubiaceae; genus Cinchona; species Cinchona pubescens. Next base: position 4,648,495 of record JANKKI010000077.1, on the reverse strand, counting down.
GGCCAAGATCAGTCCTAATTGCACCATGCACTATCATAAGTTCAATTAAAGACTATCTTATCAGCATTTATTTTGTCCAAATGAAATTTTTTTTGCTTTTTAGCTGATCAAAACTGAAAATGACAATTGAGTGAAACAATAATGCATGTCAAAATAGCACCACACCAAAAAATAATAATAATAGTCTTTTTTTTTTTTTTTTTTATTATCACACTTCTGATTCTTGTGGAAATAATCTAAATTCAAAATTATAGAATAAAAAACAGAACAAAACGGCCTAGCAACAACTAGATAATACTGCATGTTGAGTTAAATTACCAAAATCTTGGTGAAGGCTACAATGTTGATCAACAATGGATCGACCCCCCCAAAGAAAGAATTCCCATACATGCAAATCAAGAAAATTGCAAAAGTAGACAATTTTAGCCAGAACCCAGATCAAAAAATCAACCCAATTCACATTACATCACATTAACAAATCTACTTATAAAGATCAGAACTTTAAATAAATAAAAAGGGATTCATGAAATCCTAATAAATATGCATGTTCTAATCAGTATTATTTTATCTTTTCCCCCTGAAACTAAACTAAATTAAATTAAATTTAAGGAAGAAAAAGAGGAAAGAAGAGGCTTACAAGGTAGGAGAGAGGAGGACGGTGGAGTAGAGAAGGTAGAAACTGACGAAGGTGGAAACAGATGGGTATCAACACTATTTATATATAATGAATACAAAATATTACTATTATATATTTTTACGAATTTATTATATCCTAAAAACAGTATTGCAATTTTGCAACAAGAAATCTGATGGGTACATTTTTGTTTTTTCTTTGTTTTACTGAGTATAAAATCATTTTTTAATCTGAATGGAAGAATTTACTTTGTGGGCTAGCCAAGGATGGTGACAAAACACACTCAGAATCCTTGCCAACACACACAAAAACACACACGGATAAACGGATAAAGTAAGCAGAAACAGAGAGGAGAAAAAAATGGTAAATTTTTCTTCACTGACCCTTTTGTCAGATAAGTGAGAAAGAAAATTGAAAAAAGATTCAGTTTTTTTGGTAAGAAAAAAAGATTCAGTTTCCTTAGATTCTCTCCCTATATTTTCTATGCAGTCAGAGTCATATTAATTTGTGTACAATTTGTTTTCGGCCCTTTATAAATTTGTATTGTTTTTTTTAAAGAAAAATAAATACTTAGTAGAAAGGTAATTAATGTAAATGAAACTTGAATATTGAATAAATAGCTGTTCAAATTGAAGTGTGACATGTGCTTTGATGACGTGCACACATCAAATATGATATTTTTATTTAAAAAATTTATTTACAAACCGATGAAGTGACGAAATTATATTTTATCTTATTATATAATTTTAAATAATTGGTAAAATTTTTCTTTTTTTAAAAAAATTCAGTCGGTTAGTGTCCATTATCACTTTTTGTAGAAATTCTTTCCTGGTTTAGAAGGGTGATATGTTTTGGTAGGATTCTTTTCATTTAATGTCCATTATCACTTTTTGTAGAAACTCTTTCCTGGTTTAGAAGGGTGATATGTTTTGGTGAATAAGGATTCTTTTCATTCAAATGAGTAACGCCTCATTATTTGCTTAATTTAAGGGTTAGATTTTATCTACATCATTATTTTTTTATTTTTAACACTCAAACTAAGCAGTTTCAATTATTATTTTATTTATATAACAAATTTAAATTTAAGTATAAGAAAAAAATAATTATTTAAAAAATATAATAAAATTATAATATTATGTTACTCGACTTACTAAAATTTTTGTCATAATTTTGTATTTGTAGCAAGAAACAATTATTTATATTTTTTAATTAAATAGTATGAATCTTAAAAAAAAATAATTTGATTAATTATTTTAAATGACAATGATTTTTAAATTTAATTAACTATCAAGGAGAAGAAAATGAAAACTACTTAATTTTGTCATAAAAATTTATAAAAATGATAATTTGGCAAATATTTCATCTTTAATTACACATTTAGATGATGTGTCGCCCATCTAGAGGGATAAATGTAGAATTTTTCATTTACCTCCTAACTGGAGAGCATCCTTGTCCTGTTTTGGTATATTTTACTTTATCTTGTTACATTTGTTATATCCTTTTAACTATCCTTTATTATTACATTGTGAACTTTAGTTTAAAAGAAAAAGAAAATATATAATATATGTCCCTTTATTGCTTTAGCTTTATGTAAATTTTCTAAAGTAAAGTCCTCCTAAAACCAACCGATGGACATAAGAAATATTTAGCAGAACAGAAAAAAAAAAAAAAATTAAAAGTCCATATTTGGTGTAAAAAATATTTTATGACGATTTAGTAAAAATTAATCCTTGAAAAAAAAAGGGAATTACTCTTTCACATTTCGATATACCAATTGATGGGTGGTAAACATGGCTTGGCATTGTGGTGTTTGTTTTAATTGAGTTTAATTCAACAGTTAATTCTACAAATAGATTGTTGAACTTTTGCTAATTGAGTTTTGACAGTTGGATTTTTTTTTTTGCCTTTTATGTAGTGGGGATTTTTTTTTATTTTTTTTTTTTTTGGGTACTAGGATTCTTATAATTCCCTTGTTCTTAGACTTTGTAAAAGATTAGGTAAAGAATTTCCTTTTTCATCATGGTTCCCTAAGTTTGCTGCCTTTCAATGTTTTGCCATTAGTTTGAAAGTGAATTATGCCATTCCAATCCATACCTATTTAGGAAACTAATTCCACATTCAAACAAAACCATATATATGTCACCTATTTTGGTGTTTGTAGTGAAGATATCATATCAACCCATCATTTTCTTCAGTTTATCCAACCTCCACCATCCACCCAAAAGGGGGAAAAAAATAGTAAAATAAATAAATAAATAAATAAATAAATAATGATGAACACACCAAGAAGAGAGGTTTCGAATCTCAAGTAATCAATATCAACCTGTTGAGGCAAAATAGAGGGTTCAAAGTAAAAGAAATGTAAAGTTCCCAACTAATCAAAACCCCACATCATCACAAATCAAGACTTGCATACCCCAGTTTCATAAGGAATCTGGCATTATCGTTATCATACACTGACGTACACTTATGGCCCATTTGGACCATTTCTTTGCATGTATCGCTTGCTTAATTTCTGGGTAAGCACGAGCCATGAACATTGTCTATCTACTATCTTTCATAGTAGATTTTTTATCACATCTTGTGTCTAATGTGTTATCGCACTGCTTTAATATTCGTTACATGTACTATACTATAGTAAATATTTGTAGATTAAAGTACACGTGATGAGTATTCAAAGAACGTGATAAAAATTAATACATAGAATAGAATAAAAGATTGTGAACGGTATCTTTATTTTTTTCATGATTAATTTTTTTTAATATTTAAATAACTATTATTTCATGATCATAGCGAGTTTTTGAGACATAAAATATATGAGATAAAAAGATATATTGATGTAACATGCGTTGAGAAAAAATCGTTCAAGTTTATGAAACTTTCACAAATGCTTACATATTCGTTTAGACATCGGCAACAACTGAATTATCCTTCCATGTCCTAGCTGACTATTTTAGTTTTGACATTCCAAAATCTTCACAGAAAATTCCACTTGGTTGAAAATGGTTATAGTAAAAAATTTGAAACAATGAAAGGCAGCATCTGGATTCAAAATTTTTATTAAATTAAGATCCTTCAACTTGAAAACAATCCTCGTTCACATACGATAAGGTTTTGAGATGGCGTCATATGTGTATGGTAGGTCCAAGTCAATAAAAATGTTCATTCCTCGATAGTTATCTCACTCGCCCATTATTATTATTATTTTGGTCATTTTGTCAATGAGGCCTCGATAAAATGTTCATTCCGCGAGAGTTATCTCGCCCTTTTTCTTTTTCTTTTTGCCATTTTGATATCAAGTAACAGATGTAAATAGAATCCAACTCGCATCTAGTCGATTATAAACATCACCAATAATGTACAATTTCTGACAAATACCAATAAACAAATTTTTTTTTTTTTCCCAAGCCAATTCAACACCCTATGGACCTCTAATAATTAAATTCATTTTATTTTAGGAGATGTAATACATAAATAAAATCTTTTTCAACTTAAAATCTATCCTGCATTTTTTACTAGGTAATTGAGGAGAAAAGTTTTTCCTCCCAAGAATGAGCTTCAAAAGGCACATTACTCTTTTTCTCATATGTATTGCTAAAACTAATTATTTAGGGTGTGTTCGTTTTGATTCTCGAAAATATTTTTCAGAAATTTTTTTGGTGCCAAACACCGGAAAATATTTTTCGGTGTAAAATATTTTTCAATTTTCTTTTCTCTGGCTGAAAATAACTTACAAAATTTTTTAGCGTAAGTTATTTTTCGGATAATTCAAGAGTGACATTAAATCTCAAAAACTACTTTTATAATTTCATTTGCTAAACTTATTTTCGTTTTCAATTCTTTTCCATTCGTTTTTTTCTTAATCATGGGTCCCACACTAATATAACTATCATTATGCATATTTTACTATTACATTGTACTATCATTTAATTTTAAATAAAATCAATCTTTTATTAACCACAATTACTCGTAAGGTATTTATTACCATTGTTATAAGTTTTTTTTAACTTGTATTCATAAAATTAAAGATGAAACTGTTAAAAAATTTTATTTCAAAATATTTTCATTTTGTCAACCGAACACCGGAAAATTGTATGGAAAATAAACTTTTTCATGTAAAATATTTTTCAAAGAAGGAAAATACATTTTTCAATCCAAACGAACACACCCTAATGTCATCACTTAAAAAACAGTGCATTCATACAAAATGTCAAATAAATGTCAAATAAAAGTTAATGACGTGTCACTACATTTGAAAAAGAATGAAATAAATCCAGTCAAGAATATAAAATCAGGAGAGGTCCTGATTTGATAAAATTTTGCCACGTAGAGTTGTTTTGACAAGTAATTATAAATTTGTGACCTTGTAAATGATTTTCCTAAAAAAAAAGTAGCCACAATTAAAGGGCCTTATCTGTTCCAACCAACCAACCAAAACCGAATTGATTATCGTACTAACTACAAAGCATTCCTTAACTTTCGGAACTCAATCATAATTAAATCGGTTTAAACATTAGCAAGAGATTAACCAGGACAAGCATATTTTGTCTTCTTTTTAAGTTTTCTCCTCTACTCGAGCAATGCACCTTGTCCTCTCTAAGCATTGTATTAATCAACCATTCAAACATAATGTCTAATCTCCAAAATTTTCGCCTCCTTGGACAGTAATGCAAGTAGACTGATTTTCATCTTTTATAATAATTGATTGCCATAAATGCATTGCTTCTTGTAAAATCTAAAGAATAAATGATAATTTTGAGGAAACAAGAAATGTCCATTTTTAGGTCCAAATACGGTTAGATATTTTGTTGAGATACAGTTGATCAATTTGGTGGTCCAATCGAGTTTATCCATGTTAGTGTTAACATGGGTTTTTTATCCATCAACAGTTATTATTTTAGAATATTATTCCGAAAATTATTGTAATTTTTTTTTATATGATATATGTGAGATAAAAAAGTAATTAAAAAAACGTGTATAAAGTAATTATAGAATATATATTATTTGAAAAATAATGGAAGAAAATTACCATTGAAGTAGTCGTGCAGCTAATAAGTTTTTGTGTCAATTAATGCTGAAAGAAAGTTCTGTATCACCAGAAAGAATGCAAATAATCTCTCGCTTGGTTTGGGGACCAATAATTAAGCCATAGAGTATATATAATAGACTTCTTCTTGTTTGTTAGCTTTAGGAACCTGCCAAATACGATCAGCTTCACTTTTCTTTGATGTTGATGTTGATTTTTTTTTTTTTTTTTTATGCTCATTAAATCCTTAATTATGTAGTAGAAGAGTATACAGGTATTTTTCCATGATGAGTGATTTTCCTGAAATTTTGCCAAAAAAAAAATGCATGGTATACCAAACTTTTTGCGATGATGGGTTCTATTTTTTCATTTATTTTCTAATTCTTGAACCATGTAGCAATAAGATCGATTATTGATTAACTCTTTTGCCAAAATGTAATAATTCGAAATATTTTTATTATGCGTATCAACAAAACTTAATCGAGAAAAATATTCATACGAATTAATTTGGTTAGTTCAAAATTAGGCGTCCCAATACATTGTATATGACAGCCTTAATCAGCCAGATGACTACAGATTTAATGATGGATAACAAATAATATCCAGCGGTCCCATATGGGAACGATGAAGATAGGAAGAGATTCCTGTCTAGCAATAAGTTTATGATATTTAGTCGACCGCAAATTATAATTTAGGGGAATTTTACCTACCGTTGAAGGAATCATTCTGTTAATTTTAAAAGACATTAGAAAATTTTAAATTATACGGTATTATATTATATAAACTTTTAAAATATAATGAGATAATTTCATTACGAGACAATTTTAAATAACCACGTCCAAGTCTTGGCCACCTCCTTTGTCAAATAAAAAAAAAAAAATCACTAAATTGACAAACAATACATGATCCTATTGAAGGAAGAGATTGACGGCATCCATACTTGTCACTAGGTGTAAAAAGAAATATTACAACATTTGGAGACCTTTGATCCAAGTTCACAAGCATTTGGAGCAAACATATTCAGGTGCGAAATGCAAAGTAACATAAAGTGTACATTTAACTTCTATACCACAACGTCAAAATCAATTTGTAATTTGTAGGGGAATTACAAACAAATGGTAGTATAAAAGTAAATTAAACTAATCACCTTTGAGACAGGTCATTTGCTATCGACGTCCATTAGGGGTGTTTATGGATTGAGTACTCGATCCATAAATTATAAAAAAAAAAAAAAAAAAAACCCTACCCTCACTAATCTAGTCAAAAAAATTTCGACCCTCTACTCGGTCCACACAAAGTGTATACCCGATAAGTCGAATATCCACAAAAGAGGATCGGTGTAACAGTCTTATAATCAAGAAGGGCTCAAGTAGGATTAAGTAAAGTTAATTTTAAAAGTTAGTTGGGTAGTTAGTCAGAAGAAAGAGAAGTTTAGGAATTGGAGTAGTGGAATACACGTAGAAGGGAAAACGATGTTGTTTTGGCGAAGTATTTGGCTATTTGAGTAGTAGGGCATGTGAACAATTAAATTGGGAAAAGAGTTAGCGGAACGGTGTCGTTTTGATCAAATCAGTTGGAAAAAGACAGCTAACAGAATGGATACGTGGCTGGCTCTGAAGGGCTGTCTTGGAGCTAAAGTTTATTCCTTTTATTTTATCAGTTCATTTCCTTCATTTATTTGGGGGAATTTTCTGTTTTGAATTTTTGAATTGGAAAATTGAGTTTCTGTTCCTCCTTGCTCAATTTGGGCTTGGATTTCTCTTGTATTCCTTCAATCTTGAACATCTTCTAATCTTAATCCATCTACTCTTAATCCCTTTCATTTTATTTGTTCATTTAATTTCTTATTTTCATTGGATCTTACTGGAAAATATTAGCTAATATTGATTCAGTTAGAGTAATTATAATTAATTTGAGAAATTTAAACTGTGAGCTGTGACAATTGGTATCAGAGCAGGCTAGATCCTACTTGGATTTACCCGTTTTTTATGAACACTAGGAGTAAAGCCATGGATGAAAGTCCGAAAAGAATGAATAAAGAAGTTGTTGAATTGAATAGTTCTATGAAGGGTTTAAATTTGAGGAGTGAGAAGCTGGAGAATACTCTCAAGATTGTTGAAAATAGGCTGGAAAGTATTGAATATACTATGAATGACCTGACAGGAAAATATGATTATCTTCATAAAGTTTCTTATATGACTCAGATGAATCAATCCTTACTGAATTTGAGCAAAGAAAAAGGTGTAGAAGAAAGTTTTAAAAGCCCAGACAAAGCAGAAATTTTTGTGGGAAGCAAGCAGGGTGAATCCTCTTCTGCTGTGATAAGCAGAACTGATATGAGAGAAGGGATAAAGCTTCCAAAGATAGAATTGCAAAGTTTTGATGGAGAGAATCCCAGGGAATGGGTAAGAAAAGCATAAAGGTTTTTTTCACCTACATGGAGTAGAAGAAAGCCAGATGGTAGCAGTAGCGGAGATGTACTTAACTGGAAGAGCAGACATTTGGTTTCAGGGGTATTCGAATGCAAAAGCAGGAATCAAATGGAAGAACTCAGGCAACAGTTAGGCAGAAGATTTGGAGATGGAGGCACTAAGGAGGCAGTAGAAGAGTTCAGTAAAATTTTGTAGAATGGAACTGTTGATGAATACTACGAAAGGTTCGAATTGCTCAGATCTATAGTTATGACAAGATGAGTGTTACCTCCTATGAATGAGTCACATTATATTTCCTTTTTTTCAAGTGGATTGAAGGAAAAAATTAAAAGTATGGTGAAACTTTTAAGGCTAGCTACATTACAGAAAGCTATGAGTTCAGCAAAATTATAAGAAAAGACTCTCAATGCAATCAAAAAACTCCATAAGCCTACAGCTTCCCTCGCTACCACTTACCAAACCTTCCAAAAAACCAATAACTACCTGAATCCTGACCAAAATAGCCCAAAAAAGACCACCCATTAGTTTTTACCCCAATACCAAAAACCCAATCAAACCTCTACAAACTACTTCAAACCATCAACACTACCTAAAACCACCAAATTACCCAATAATTTCAAAAAGATTTCACCAGCAGAATTTGCAAAAAAGAAAGCCAAAGGACTTTGTTTTAAATGTAATGAACCATATACATTTGGCCACATTTGTAAGAAAGCCCATCTAAACTTCATTTTGTCCGAATAAGGGGAGGATTTTGTTATAGAAGGACTCTTTGGGTCAGAAGGGGAGGAAGAGTTCAAGGAGTGTATGGGTGAACAGGATGGGGAGTTGATGCAAATATCAGTTTATGCTTTGGCTGGTGGAGCTCATCATAAAACCATAAGAATTAAAGGGATGATTAAGGGAAGAAAAAATATCACTATTGATTGATAGTGGGAGCTCTCACAGCTTTGTGGATGAGCAATTGATGAAAGACATCAAATGAAAAACTATTCCTATAAAAGGGTTGGCTGTTGCAGTAGCAAATAGAGACCAGCTGACCTCTAATGGGATATATGATCCTTTGATATAGAAGATGCAGGGATATAAATTTCAACACCCCATGAGGACTTTGAAATTTGGTGGAAGTGACATGGTGCTAGGAGTATATTGGCTGGCTAAATTCAGTCCCATGCAGATGGATTTCAAAAAACTGGAAATCAGCTTTGACCAAGAAGGTAATAAAGTAACTTTAGAAGGAGAAGGAGTGGAACCTCAAATTAAGTTAATCAAGGGTCAATAGAATCGGGAAATGGATGAGAAATAATCACTATAGAATGGAAGCACAAGTTAGTACTCTGGAGGGAAAAATAGGAGAAAAGGAAGCAATTCCTGATGAAATAGAGGAAGTCCTCAAAGAATTCAGTGCAGTTTTTGCAAAACCAGAAGAGCTGCCACCACCTAGATCTCATGATCATCATATTCCTCTCAAAAAATGAGCTAAGCCTTTTAAGGTAAGACCCTACAAATGTCCCTATTTTCAGAAAACTGAAATTGAAAAGCTGGTCAGAGAGATATTGCAAAATGGTATAATACAATCAAGTAACAGTTCCTTTGCTTTCCCAGTTTTGCTGGTTAAGAAAAAATAAGGGATTTGGAGATTTTGTGTGGATTATAGGCAATTGGATGTAACCATAAAAGATAAATTTCCTATGCCTATAATAGAGGAATTGTTGGATGAACTGAGAAGAGCCAAATACTTCACCAAGATTGATTTAAGAGCTAGATATCATCAAATACCCAGAGTGAAAGAATAGGACATCTATAAAACTGCCTTTAGAACTCATGAATGGTTGTATGAGTTCAAGGTAATGCCATTTGGGCTCACTAATACCCCAGCTACATTTCAGAGTTTGATGATCCAGGTGTTTAAGAAGTATCTTAGAAAGTTTGTTTTGGTGTTTTTTGATGACATACTAATATATAGTCCAGACTTAACTACTCACCAAGAATATTTGAAAATTGTACTGAGACTATTGGAGGATCACCAGTTGTATGCAAAAAGAAATAAATGCTCTTTTGCTCAAACGAATGTTGAATATTTGGGGCACATAATTTCTGAAGATGGAGTAGTTGCAGATCCTAAGAAGATTGAAAGCATGGTTAAGTGGCCTAAACCAGAAAATGTGAAGCAGCTGAGGGGATTTTTGGGACTCACAAGGTATTATAGAAGGTTTGTGAGGGGTTATGATGTAATAGCAAAACCTCTTACTAATCTATTAAAGAAAGACAGTTTCATCTGGAATCATGCAGAAGCTGAGTAAGCATTTGAGAGGTTGAAATTCACTATGAGTAATACTCCTGTATTGGCTGTACCTGACTTTACAAAGCCCTTCATAATTGAAACCGATGCATGTTATGGAGGGATAGGGATTGTGTTAATGCAAGACAGGAGGCCATTGGCTTATCTGAGTAAATCTCTCAACCAAAAGAACCTTGGACTCTCAATTTATGAAAAATAACTGTTAGCATTAGTAACAATTGTGAGCAAGTGGAGACATTATTTAGAGGGACATCACTTTATCATCACAATAGATCATCAGAGCCTTAAATTCCTGTTGGAACAAAGAATAACTACTCGCATGCAGCAAAAGTGGTTGACTAAGCTGTTGGGATTGAGTTATGAAATACAACATAAGGCAGGAGTTGAAAATAAAGTGGCTAATGCTTTATCAAGGAGGAGAAGCTAGGAAGGAGAATGTTTTACAGTAATGCAGGTTATACCCACTTGGATCCAAGAGGTAATAAGCATAGAGTTACAAAGGAGATGAATTGGCTCAGAACATGATGAAGAAACTGCTTGTCACAGGCTCAAAAGGTAGTAATTGGGAGTACCTTAATAGTCTCTTAAAATTTAAATGAAGAACTTACATTGGGAAAGGAGGAAAAGTGCGACCTAGTATAATTAAAGCCTTACACTCCTCACAATTGGGAGGTCATTCAGGAGTACAGGCTAGTTATTTCATAGCAAAACCATTATTTTACTAGCCTGGGATGAAGGAGTTTACAAAAGTGGTGTTGGGTTGTGATATCTGTAAAAGGTCTAAGGATGAACATACACCTTACCCAGGATTATTGCAACCCTCGCCTGAACCTCAATATACTTGGTCTCATATCACTGTGGACTTTATTGAAGGATTACCAAAATCTGAGGGAAAGGATGTCATCTTGGTAATAGTGGACAGATTCACAAAAATTTGTCATTTTATGGGACTGACTCATCCATATACTGATGCTGTTGTGGCTAGAAGGTTCTTAGGTAATATCTACAAACTTCGTGGCACACCACAAGTGATTGTCAGTGATAGAGACAAGATCTTTCTCAGTCAATTCTGGCAAGAATTTTTTAGATTGGTGGGAATTGAATTACATTGTAGCACATCTTACCATCCTCAAACAAATGGTCAAAGTGAAAGGCTAAATCAGGTTTTGGAAATGTACCTAAGAAGTATGGTTTTCCAGCAACCTAAGCAGTGACATCAATGACTTTCTTTAGCAGAATGATGGTATAATTCCTCCTATCATTTGTCCATTCAAATGACCCCCTTTGAGGCTTTATATGAGATCAAACCACCACAGCTAGCATTGGGTCCATACTTGCAGACTAGAGTAGCAGAAGTGGAGGAATTTCTCAAAAAAAGGCAAGTTATGGATAAGCTGTTGAAAATGAGCTTGGTTAAGGCTAGAGAGAGAATGAGGTTATATGCTGATAAGAAGAGGAATGAGAGGGAATTTCAGGTGGGTGAAACCTTACATGGTGTATCAGACAAGTAACTATAGCTAGAAGAAGTAATGAGAAATTAGCTGCCAGATATTATGGACCCCATCATGTACTCAAAAAAGTGGGAGCAATAGCTTACTAGCTTAATCTTCCTAGTGATTGCAAGGTACATCCTGTGTTTCATGAATCCTTGTTGAAGAAAAAAGTAACCAAAGTAAATGTGTCGATCCTAGAGCTTCCACAAGACTTAACAGGAGATAAGAAGAAAAATGTGCCAATATCTATCCTGAATAGAAGGATCTGCAAGAAGGGAAATGTAGTTGGAGTGTAGTGGTTGATTCAGTGGGAAGGAAAAAATGTAGATAGGCTACTTGGGAATGGGCTAATGACATAGAGAAGGAGTTTCCAACCTTTAATCCTTGAGGACAACGATAAGCTTAGGGGGAGGCATTGTAACAGTCTTACATTCAGGAAAGGCTCAAGTAGGATTAAGTAAAGTTAATTTTAAAAGTTAGTTGGGTTAGTCAGAAGAAAGAGAAGTTTGGGAATTTTGGAGTAGTGGAATACACGTAGAAGGGAAACGATGTCGTTTTAGCGAAGTATTTGGCTATTTGAGTAGTAGGGCACGTGAATAGTTAAATTGGGAAAAGAATTAGTGGGACGGTGTCGTTTTGATCAAATCAGTTGAAAAAAGACAACTAACAGAATAGATACGTGGCTAGCTCTGAAGGGCTGTCTTGGAGCTAAGGTTTATTCCTTTTATTTTATCAGTTCATTTCCTTCATTTTTGGAGAAATTTTCTATTCTGAATTTTGAGAGTTTCTGCTCCTCCTTGCTCAATTTGGAATTGGAATTCTCTTATATTCCTTCAATCTTGAACATCTTCTAATCTTAATCCATCTACTCTTAACCCTTTCATTTTGTTTGTTCATTTAATTTCTTATTTTCATTGGATCTTACTGGAACTTATCAGCTAATACTAATTCAGTTAGAGTAATTATAATTAATTTGAGAACTTTAAACTATGGGCTGTGACAATCGGGTATCCAAGCCCTCACTGGTAATAAAATATAAAAATTTAAATAATAATAGTTAGTCAAGTTAATTTCACAATTAAATCAACAATAATTAAATTTAAGTCACAAAATACATCCCAATATTAAATCCCAACAGCAACAAACTAGCAAGCAGCAATAGGCCAATAGCAACAATAATTAAATAAAAAAATACATCACAACAGATGCGAGTGTGAGGGATGAGGATGTGAGGAAGAAGAAGAGGAAGAGGAAAAGAAGGGGAAGAGATAATTGAGGACGAAGAGAAAGGGAAGACGAGAAACTAAAAAAGAAGATGTGTAATCCAACCCTAGTAAGTATTAACTTATAATGAAACACATTGTTCAAATTTACAAAATTACCCTTCAAATAGACCGGGTCAGGTATCTGGCGTGTCACCAAAACGTGACCCACTACCCGAGTGACCCAATTCTCTACCCGACCCAATTTCAAAATGCCATTCGGGTACCCTTTTTTTTCAATTCAGATCGAATCGGTTCAGCGGGTCAGGAGAGACAGGAACACCCCTAATGACCATTGCCTCCATAGCATAGTAGTAGTGCGTTCGTTTCGAAAGCGAAAAATTGCGAGATCGATCCTCGCAGGGGGCTTCTGTATTTATTCGCTGGATGTTTATTATGTTGTTTTTAGACCAGCTACATAAAAATCTTGGAGTAAAGAAAAAAAAATAAAAATTTTGACGGTTTGTTTTTAATAAGTTTCTTTTATTAATTCATTATCAAAAGATATCTATAGAACCTTTCTACAATAATATCTTAATTAGACGATCAAAATTAATATGGAGGACAATTTTATAGCTAAATTGACCTCATATAATGTTTGTCTATTTGGTCAATTCCAGGATGTCACTATTTACCCATCCTAAGAAGTTTCTTGCACATCTTTACTATATATTTTGAGAAAATTCTACGATTTCGTAATGGTACCATCTCGTTGTACTTTAAAAGATTGTACAGTATAATATTATAAACTTTAAAAACTCATACTGTACCAACTTTTTAAACTTTATCAAGTAAATGGTTCCCTCAATGAAACTGTAAAATTCTCCTTATATTTTGTCTACCATACTTTTGGCTTAAAAAAATTGAAGAGCATACAAAGAATTTATGAGCTGTGCAAATATCATATTTCCTAATTTTATCATAATATAAATTACCTTTTTGGCAAAGAAGGGATCGATAAAATTTACTTTAAGCAACTCTTTTCATAAACTATTCATTTCTAGGAAATAAAAGCAAATAAAACAGTCACGTTGATATTTCTTTAGTCATCTTTTTTCCCCTTTAACTTTATAATTTTCCAAATAAGAAACTATTTATATGTTTAACAAATTTTCTCTTCCAAATGAAGTAGATTAATTATACTTGAGGGGTAATACACCAAATAAACAAATAACAAAGTGCATCTTGTGATGGAAATGTTTACTAGTAAGGGGTAATACACCAAACAAGCATATAGCAAAGTACAACTTGTGGTGATAACGTCTATTATGATCTATTATAATGGTTTGAGTTACATTTGTGATCTATTAAAAGTAAGTGGAGGAGTGAATTTTTTTTTTTTTTAAGAAAAATACCAAAGAAGCCTGACTCACTTCAAGCCTCGTTGTTCTCATGTTTCTCGTCAGAAGACTACTTTTCTTGGAGTAAACATCACAAAAGATGTTGATTGCAAATGAGAAGATTGGATACGGAGAAAGAAGAAAATGGATAGGTATTTTTACTGTATCGGTGGCCATATCCTTCTCAGATGATGACCTACCCAATAGTAAACAATCTCCTCATATCAGAACCATGAACAGAACTCTTCTAATTGAACCATTGACAAAGTAACTAACTTGCCAATGGAAGAGATCCCCCTCAATGGAAAGCTCTTCCAGAGTGAAGTTTTTTTCTCTGGTTTGACCTCCTTAAATAACATAACTTTAAAAGTATAGTAAAGCAATAAGTTAAAGGTGACAAGTCTCGAGCTTTTCTCTTGCAATTAGTATAAGTATATAAAATGACTGATTTATTACTTCGTAACCTGAGTTAAATAGATTGTCATGTGAGTCTAAATTCTCGAAACCAGCTCCAACTACTTCTTCGTAAGGTTTCTAGTCAACCAAAATCGAGTATATTGTAAAATCAGGAATTGACCCAAACACTCCCTTACAAACTTTCCGAGTTTCCGTAGAACTTATAAATTCTAGCCGTTCATCAAAACCAAATCAATAACACATCATCAATTTGTGGGCGCCAATTTACCATTACAAGATCCAACAAGGCCGCAATTACAAAATTTCCCTCCAAGGAAATAAAAAGGGAAAAAACTAACTTAATCCTTATTTTTGGATATTAATTAATTTGATTTCTTATTTATTATAATAGGTTAATTTGGTTTCTCATTTTTTAAAAATTAACCAATTTAAGATCAATGATTGAAATGGTAGACAAGCTAGCAAAGCAATTTATTATAATCACATAACTGTTAACCTGTGATATATGTGTTATTAATAGTTCCGGTTATAATTTTCGTCACAAGTCTTGAGAAATTTCTGATTGACGAAAATTATAAGAACTGTGCTTCTTTTGAAAATTGTTCTTTTTTCATGTCGACTAAAAATGGTAATTCCGGCAAGGGAGAACTCGCATTCAGTGAATGCGAGGTCTAACACTTTTCTTTTTTCTTTTTTTTTTTAAATGCGAGGTCTAACACCATTTTTTTTTAAAAAAAAAAATTCTGACCAAACGGTCACTTCCTCTCTACCAGCCTTGTCACTTCAACTAGGGAGAAAATATTTCTTGGAGATATCTAGCAGATATTTGGTTAATTCATCAAAAATTTTAAAATTAATTATTTCATCGTATTTTTAAATTTTAAATATTTTAAAAAGTGTAATTCGAGAATTAGAATATTAGTAATTAATTTGAAGCATATTTATATTTTTAACAATATTGATAATATTATTGAATTTTATTTTTATCCCAATATATTAAATGTTACAAACCTTACCTAAGGGGTAAAGTGAAATTTCACTTAAACCTTAACGGAGTTTACCGCAATTGATCTTTAGGGATAAATTTGTCTTTTATAACGTGAAAAAGCTAAAGGTGGACTTACAATTGACTGTTAGTAAAAGAGACAAAGTGAGAAAAAATTAACGTTAAGAGATTTAGTGCAAAATAGCCCAAACATTAAGTGGTTTAATGTATTTAACCCTTTAAAAAATCTAAAGTTTAGATTACAAACTGTAGTTGAAGAAAGATTTTTTTAAAAAAAGAGTTAATCGTAGAATTATTATTATTATCTGATCTATGAATTTATTCCAATAATTTCCTCCTTGGACTTTGCAAGTTTTGTTTCTCAGCGGCCTTATAGGACATCACTAAATTAAAGAAGGCATAAGGGCATTACATTGGGATGACATTTGGGGAAAGGAGGAGAGGGTGCCGGGTGGAGTGACGGAAGAGAGGAAGTGACAAGGCTGGTGGACAGGAAGTGACCGTTGGCAAATTTTGGTCAGAATTTTTTTTTTTAAAAAAAATTTTAGACCTCGCATTCAAAAAATTTGACAATTTTATTTTGCCAATGCGAGTTCCCCCTGCCGGAATTCCCATCATAAGTTTCAGTCAGCATGAAAAAAGAACAATTTTCAAAACAAGTACAGTTTCAGAAATTTCTCCACAAGTCTTAGACTGGTAAATGTTTTTAAAAAAGAGACTAAATTGATATTTGTGATAGATAAGGGATAAATTAGTCAATACCATAAAGTTAAAGGGACCAATTTGGTATTTTTCCAAATAAAAACACAAGAAATAGATTCCCAAAATTGATTTGGAAGAAAACTCCCATAATTTCTGGCTACTTTCTCGTATAAAATCCCGCCCATCCTTTTTTCCCAATAGCCTTGAATTTTTTTTTTATATCTACTTTTTTAAATAATCTATCAACCAAAAAAGTTCTTTTGTCATCTCTCCATCTTTTGAGGTAGTACTGTGTGTCTGTATGTGTATATATATGTGTATATATATGTGTGTGTATATATATATATATATATATATATATATATATATATATATATATTTTGCATAGATAAAAGCAATAAAAGTAAAAATTGAATAGGATTTATGATTTTTTACGTGGGTTTTTTCTGTTGGGATTAGAAGGGGAGATTTTATCAAAAGGAATAATTAGAATTGAGTTTGGAATTTTTTTATTTCTTTTGGGATGTTTACAATGCTTAAAGATGGGATTTTTATTTATTTTTATATGGGCTTAATTTGTGGTGTTTAAGGGTTTTGGGAAAATTAAAATAAAAATAAAAATTGATCTTCTAAGATAAAGACTGGATTTTTAGTTTAGAGTTTCTGCATTGGTTGATCTTTTGGTTCTTTTGGGTTATTATCATCTTTTGATCTTTTGGGTTCTTTTGCCTTTAATTTATTGCTTATTTGTTTTAGTATTTTTTATGGAGATTTATCAGTAGAAACCTGAGTTCTTTCTTATTTATTTATTTATTGATTATTTTTTATTTTTTTGGTAAAGGAGTTCTTGTTTATCTGTGTTGACTGATAATTGGGTATTACATTTTGATAATGTGGAAGTGTGGCTTAGAAATATCGTTTTTTAGAACCCAAGCACTTAAGTAGAATATATATGAAATAATCCTATTTCTTGTTCCAAATCTGTAATTTATATGCTTTTATTTGGTTATTTTCAGAATGTATGACAACTGAAATCTATACAGTTTTGTTTACTTTTTACTTCATAACTAGCAAAAAAAAAATTTATTTTAAGGCCACACCCTCTATTCTGCCTAAACGTTTACTTTGAATTCATTGGTCTTTTTTGAGCATTTACCTGTTTTTTTGTTCCAACTAGGAATATTTCTTGTTCACATTATTTATCTAATGTTAATTTGTGGTTTAGCCTTTTGATTTTTGAACTCGCTCGGTTATTAGTATCAGTACTAGCAATGATGTGCTAGCTACATTTTACAGAGATGGCAGTCGACTTATCGGAAGGCACCTCTCCTGGAGAGGAGCCAGACCTTCAAGCTGTTGCAAATGCTTTTGTGACTCAGTATTATATGGTTCTTCATAAGCTGCCTCAAGACTTGCATAAATTTTATAAGGACCAAAGTGTTTTGGAGGACTGGGCCAAGCTTGATGGTACGATGACTTCTGCAACAACTATGCAAGTAGGTGTTCTTGGAGCAAGGCAGTAATACAATATATTTTTCTTCTTTTAGTTGTGAGGGCAGATAACATCCACTATCTATTATTTATGCAAGTCAGTAAAATTAGCTGTTTTGGCATTGTTAAGGTGTATTTTTGTCCGTTCCTACTAGGACTATTCAGTTTACAGAGTTATTTGTTTGTCTGCATCTTTCTAGTAATAATCTGTCCATGGTAGTTTTTAAGGTTTTCTATGTAGCTTAATGTAATGATGGGCAGGTCTAAAATATAGGGTTCTTAATAGGTGGATATATTTGTACATTTTGAGCAAAACGTAGATGGAATTAGTCTAAATCCAACAATTTAAATTCTGATTGTGTGATTTTTTTTCTTTTTGTGGAAAATGAGTCTTACATCATATGTGGAAGTAAGCTTAAACAATTATTTTACTACTGGTAGATGGTGATACTATATCCTCTAGATAATTGAGCAAATAAAAATCTTTAGGATTAAAATTTTGTGCTTTATTTCATCTAATTTGTTTGAGATGTGATTCCAAACAGATTGATTTTCTCTTTTAGCATGTCATGTATTTTTCATCTTGATATTGCACTCTCAGTGTGAGAATTACTCAAGTTAGTGAGTTACACTCAATGGTGCAGGGCATAAATAGGGTAATAATGTCTTCAGATTATAAGGGCTGCTTGGTGGAGATTGTAAATGCCTATGCCCAAGACTCTCTAATGGATGGGATTATTGTGGCAGTAACTGGTTGTTTAATCAGGAAGGACAGACTGAAAAAGATCATTTCACAAACATTCTTTCTTGCCAAGCAGGAGAAAGGGTATTTTGTATTGAACGATATTTTCCGGTTTGTGGATGCACAAGAATCATTAAATCCTTCCATTGCTAGTGCCACTGATGAAAAAACTACAAATGCTCCCTTGGCCTGTGATCCAGGTAGATCCCTTGCATCAACTATTTTGATTAATGTTATGTAGTTAGTCATAGTTGTTCTTTAACTTCAATGGTTGATTCTCTGAGGATTTTTTTAAACCCGTTCTCTTCTCAGAACCTGCTGATGTTCCTGCTGAACCTAAGCCAGTAAAGATACCTACTACAGCAGAAGCAAGAAGCAGTGATGAAACAGTTTCAAAAGTCACAGACACAACTGTTGAAGTGC
This sequence comes from Cinchona pubescens, assembly GCA_025175665.1. NCBI lineage: Eukaryota > Viridiplantae > Streptophyta > Magnoliopsida > Gentianales > Rubiaceae > Cinchona > Cinchona pubescens. The sequence continues at coordinate 4,629,225 of JANKKI010000077.1, read as the reverse complement.
CTAAGCTGCCAATTACCCCAACTCAGAATGTGAAACATGGACACCAGAAATTTTCATATGCTTCTGTGGTCTGTCTTTTTACAAGATATACTAAAGTGTACTGATTGTTTTGAAGTTCTCTGAGCACTGTGTTTTTCTATAGGTGGCAAAAGAGAGCAAAATTGCATCTCCTACAGATAATTTTCATCATAGAATTATAAGAGTGGCTGCAACTGCTAATCAACAGTCTTCTGCATCTCCTGCACCAACTAGTAATAGTGTGACAAAAGAACAAATTTCTTCCAGTAATGGCTCAACTGAGACATATAACAACAATATTAACAAGAGTGGTAGCAGTAATGGCTATGCAGAAGGTATGTACATGTGGATTTTCTTAAGAGTATAAATAAAACATGAAATTCACCTGTTAAGTTGTTTGACTGTAGTCTTGGTTGCAGCTGTCATATCTAAGACTGTATATATACAGAATCTGCCTTCCGATATATCCGAAAATGAATTAGCCGATGCTGTCAAGAAATTTGGACGAGTTAGGCCTGGTGGCATCCAGCTCAGAAGATATGAGGTCTGCTTTAGTATCAAATCTAGAATTTTCTGCGACAAGTATCCTTGTCAAATTTCTTCTAAAAGTTTAATCTTGAAAATCTGTTATAGGACGGGTTCTGTTTTGGGTTTGTGGAATTTGAATCTCCAAGCTCTGCAAAAAGTGCAATTGAGGTACTACATATTGATACCCGTTGGAAAAAAGTCAATGTTTTAGCTGTCTTGTCATGTAACTGGATCGTTATTGAGAATCATACTTGAATTCTCTTGGAATCTTTGGTTCTTTCTTTTGAAACATCTTATAAAGTTGCTACCTCTTGTTAATCTTTTCATAGTAAATTTTGCATGTAGGCTTTTAATTTTGTTTGGCTCATTGCTTTGTGTCTCACAGTTGACTTTTATCTGGCGACTTTCTGATTCTCTTCTGTTTCACAACAATGTTGTGAAAGATATATCTTATCTTATATTTGTCCTGTAAACCGAGTATAGTCATACCTTTAATTCATTTGACGATAGAAAACTGCTCACAAAGGTTTCTCATTTTCTTCTTTCGTTTTCTTGGTAGTCAAGTATATTGTAGAACTAGAGTACCTTTTTTTGTCCCCTCATTTTTTAGTCAGAGTTGGTCTTTCAGAACTTAAAGCATAAGTTAGCTATTGTGGACCAAAAATTTGTTGTGGAAATTCCATACTTGTACATGAATAGATTATTTGGTGCTACCTTTAACAATATTTGTTATTTCAGGCCCGTGAAATTATTGTGAGGGGTATTATGACTGCCGCATATCCTACAAAAAATCTGGTACCAGAGGTCAGCTTGAATTCCTTTATATATTCTCTTTAGAATCTTAAATTGGTATGTGTTAGCAGATTATACTCTTTTTTTTTCATTTGACTAAAGACTAAAGGTTAGATCCTCGTTGCATTCGCTTTTGGTGACATTGATGTGTTGTTGATTTTGCAGCTGGCAATGGTACCCGAGCTAGTGGTGGAATCCGCAGTGGGACTTTTAAGGGCCAAGAGAACGGAGAATTTCATGCCACTGGGAACTATCGAGATGACAATCAGGCTGATTTATTGGGCCGGGCTCGTGGCTTTGATCGACAAAATGGGGAATTGGGTTGCAGGAACAGCCAAAGCAGGGACGGAAGAGCAAACGGTGGCGAAGCATATTCCAGAAACAACTGGAGAAATGAGGAGACATTGTCCAATAAAGAAGCCCACCAGAGAAGTAATGAAAGAGGAAAGAGCCAAGATCGTTATCGGAGAAACAACAGAAGGAACGAAAGAGCAGCTGGTGAAGGTGGATCAAAATAGGTTATGGACACCACATAATTGAATCTTTCTTTTATCTTTGGTTTACTAAACAATGTAGGGAAATTTGCAGAAAATTAGTAATATCTTGTAGGATTAGTTAAGAGAGTCTGCACGAAACAAATGTTGGTTTATATATGGAAATGAGATCTTTCCTGGTACGATCTTTTAAGTTCATACCAAACTTCTCAACTATTCTACAAATATTTATATGTTTCTTAAGGTCTTTCATCTCCTGCTACGAACTTAGCTGTGCTCGTCACCAATTGAATATTCGCTGGATTTCCCTTCCCTGCCCCTTTCTTGCTGTACATAGTTTGAGATTCTCAAATGTTTTTGCAAGTAAGTGAAAAATTCTACTTGGATCGAGTTTTTGGCCCGTGTTAAAGAGACAATATCACCCACGTGATTGATTGATGTAGTCTATTAAGAACTAAGAAATTCGTATATTATTACACGGACAAAATACAGTATGTGTCAAAGTAGGAATTTCCACAAGAAAGAATTGTCACAGTTAGTTTTCTCAATTGTTTCTCCTTTGTTTGGTATTAAATCACCCACTTTCCCATGTTGTGTGTTGCTGTATTGGCCAAGGCAAAATATGGTTTCATCTTTAGTTGACACCTGAAGTCTGTACCCATTTTCTTACCCAAAAATTATAAAAAATTCTGCACCCAATTTGGCCCTATTTCAAAGCATTGAAGTGTACCTATGTCCTTTTCCCCTTTAACTTAGCAACATGTGGCACAAACTGAGTGTCGGAGAATCTTTCAACTCCTTGTCTAAATCATTGACGTGTCCAATTTGGTTATCCTAAGAAGATTTCTTTCTCTCTGTGTCCCTTTCAGTCAATTATTTTGTCTTCTCATTCGTGTCTCATTTACATATAACCTAACAACACAAACAAATCTTTATTTATTACTACAAGTACAAGTACTTAATCAAAATTAAATGCCTTAATTTCACTAATATTGCAATCAAATAGTTAGCCAAGAACTATATTGATTCATATTCAATTTGATTTCTTAACAAGCTTAAACTTTTGTTTTAGTTTGTTAGAGCTAGTCACTAATGGGCTAAGCTGCTAAGGTAGTGAAATAATCTCTCTCCGTTGTTCTTTCTCTTTTAAAATTTATGTTTTTATTCTAAAGATAAATCTTACGTAAACTTGATTTACAATTTAACAAGAATGTCATCTAACGTAAATTAAATTTTGTTAAATAAGTGATCTCAAATAAAATAAGAAAAAAAAATACATGAAATTTTAACTCTTATCATCGTAAATCAAATTAGTGTAAACAATTACTTAATAAAGTAGTACTTGTTAAGTCAACGTAGAAGAATGCAATTTTTCAAAACTAAAGACCTCTAATAGTAGTATGAACTAAACACTGGTAGCAAGTGTGGTTAGCCCTTTACCTAATCAAATTATTGATGAAGGTGTACACGATCTTATTAGCTCATATTCTGCAAGTTTTGTTTCAATTTCTATCATTGTTTAACTAACCCCACATCCATTTTTTCTCAAACTGAATTCAAAAGCTTCATACTTGTATGATATATACATATTAACTCGAGAATTGGCAGATCAACAAACTGAAAATTTTATCCAAACTTAATGTCGTCAATTACATAACGTTATTAATTTCAAATAAATTTTAATTGAGTGGTCTGTCAAACTTGTTGAGCTTAGCAAGTTAGCATCTGAAGTCTAAACCGAATCAAAATGAACACATAAAACAGATCTGAGAGAATGGATCTGGATGTCGCCGGACTCTCAAGTCTCAAACTCGCTCTGCCACGTGTCAGAAACCAACGGGGCCAACACTATTAAATTTTTTTTTTGTGACTGTTAATTTGCAACTTGGTCCATTTGGGCCCATCATCATTCTTCTTTGGCTATTCACGGACCACGTGCTCCACGCCTCGCCCGGCTAATTCCTCGTTGACTTTCAGAACGTTTCGTTGACTGGAGTCAAAAATCGCCGCCTCACCCGTCAAATTCCCAAATTCAAAAATGGCCAGCTGATTTGGCAGGGTCAAAGAATTTGGGTTTTTTTTTTCTTCATTCCCTTGAACCCCTCAGTAGACCAAAAAAATTGTGATATCAATGTCTTGTCCTAAACAAAATATAGTGAATGTGATATATTCATGTTAAACTTTTAAATTTTTGGAAAATTTTACAATATTATTGAGGAAATCATTTTTTTAGCTTTAAAGACTAGACAATATTTTTTAAAGTAATTTATTCAAGGTGTACTATTGTCCTTAAAGTATAAGAAATGATTCTCTATGAAAAATTGTAAAATTTTCTTAAATTTTTTTATTATCATATAATTAAGGACCTAATTTTTCTGTTACATATTATAATTTTTTTATGAAAGACAAGATATGACGACTTGCGTGACTAATATTTTGTCGTCGTCATCATATATGTTTTCAGTTTTCATTCCCTCCTATATTTGTTATACAAAACTGCCATACAAGGAGAACATAATGAACTCAAAACTGGTGATAGAGTTTCGAATAAAAAAGATGCAAAATAAGTAAAAATGGCATGTTTAGTTAATTCATCAATGAGCACTTTTACTATATCAATTTCTGAACAATATATTGATAGAGAGTTGAACCCAAACTACTTATATATGATGTCATAGTAGTTTACTCATGTTTAACTCTTGACATGTTTATGTGAATCTTTTACATTATTATTAGTATATGTATGAACAAATGTGTTTTTTTCTCCCTTCCTTTGAAGAACGAAATTGAGACAATGCTTAAATTGGAATTTTCCTTTACTTTATCATACTTTGTCCAATTTACTAATTCAATAATTTTGATGTGGAGACAATAGTGCAAATTTTTAAAATTTTAGGTGAATAAAATACATATATCTTAAAATTATTATATAGTATTCTTAATTTTTTTAAAAATATAAGGGGACGGTTGCCCTGTTTGCCCACCAACTACGCCATTAATCCAATTACAGTCTAATTCTTTTAGTACTATAATGATATTCCAACCCTTCTTCTTTTTCTTTTTTTTATAATTATTTTTCGACTATATTCCCTTGTGAAAATCTAACAAAAAAAAAAAAAGTACATATGAACTTTTACAATCATTAAAGTTGAAGGGGTCAAATTATTTCTAGTTCATGTTTGTGATTTACATATCATATTTAGATATATAAATGGTTCTACTACTTCTCTACAAGTAACAACATTCCAAAATTTCAAGTTTCTTCACAGCATAATTTTGCTATCCATTTGAACCAACTAAAAATTCTAAAAGTACAATTCAAAATGATAATGAACTTGTCATAAAAAAATTAGCCATCAATTTGCTGCTCTTTCCACGTGAAACAAAATCAAATAAAGAGGGTGCAATACGGTGGGTTTATGATGGCCGGATTAGACAGATTACCAAACACAACTACTAATTTTCATATTTACAGTCTCATGATATATTCCCATCTCATTTTTTTTTTTTTACTAAATTTTTACTGATTTTTAAGCCTTTTAAAGTTTCCTCTTTAAGCAATTTTTCACCACTATTAACTTTTATCGGAAAATACTTAAATAGATTTAGTTTTTGATCCCACCTGTAAATCTGTAGTCAAGATTAAACTTTAAAAAATCTTACTTAAATCACCTAATATCATAAATTGTCTAAAATTTAATTCACACTATAAAATCTACAAATTTGATCAAAAATTAAATTTACCTAAATATTTTATCACCCACGTGTCCAATCTCTTCGTAGGAGTATTACGGTATCCATCCATTCCACGACACGACGACGTCAATGACAGCTATGTTAAATGGTACTACAACGACAAGTAAAATTCTTATACGAATTAAATTGTATTTAATTCTATTATATATTTTGACAATTTGTAATTATTTATATTTTTTAATTTATAAATAAAATATTTTAATTTTAAAATTTTTAAACAAAATTAAAAATAATAGATAAATATAAATTATAAAATATATATTGACCATATATTTCCTAATCCATATAAAAATTTACAATGGAAGTAAGTGCGATGCGACTCATAATTTATGTAAATAAATAAATAAATGACAACGTTGCGCCTTTACGAGGCTAAGGGTACTATCCACGTGGCTAATCTACAACACATACAAACCACCCTCGACACGTGTCATTTGTCCATGCGTCACGCCTTTTTAGACACGCGTCCTAACGTAATAAAGTCCCTTTTGCTTTCTTTTATTTTTTGGGAAGGTTTTGTTGTGTGGTCGATGTCATGATACTTCTTATGCACCTTAATCCTCAACCGTTTATTTTCCTATTACTCATCCTGCAGTTTCTTCAATGCTTTGACGTAGTATTGCACACTTGTTCGGTTTGGTCTTTTGATTTTGACCAATAAATGTTCGCTGTGTGGATTATTGTACGTGAAGGAGAATTAAATACAAACTTACTTCCCGTTATTTTTTAATATTTTTCGTAACAAAATAGCATAAAACAAAAAGAAATTCAGTATTTTTAATTATTAAAAATGAATTATATCTAATTTATACTTTGATGTTTCATCAAAATTATTTATGTTTAAAAAAAAAATCGTGTAACAATAATTAATTTCGAGGATGATGGTTTGTTTAAATAAATTAAATTTCCAAATAAAGGCATCAATTCTACAAGTATTAGGATGCAATGATAAATTTAGCTTAATATATATACATTTTTGTGATCTCTATTTTTTGACATAATATATATATTTTAAAAAATTTTACAAAAAAATTATTTTTATTACACGTGCCATGTAGATAAATGAAGACGACAAGTTACGTGACGAAACCATATACATGGAGCTACTCCACAATTTATCGGACCGGATGTTCTCTCAAAGAAAAATACTTATATAAATTTGATTTTTAATTTTATTTATAAATTTTATCGATTGAAATTAAGTTTTATAAAATATTTTTATATTAATTGGTGTCGTAAATTTAATAATATTTAATTTATAGTACAAAATTTATAAATAAAATAACTTACAAAAAAATAAGATCTATTTAAATATTTTTTCCAATAGTGATTGGCTTGAAGGAAAGGTCCCACGTGTGAAGTTGATGAAGTCTGTCGAGATGGCAATGGGCTAGTTAGAATAGAATAGCACCAAAATAAACTCGACAACACTGGAATTCTCCCACAAAAAATTCAGCACCTTTTCTCTCTGGAAACAAACACACCATCGTTAGAGACACTACCAAAAAGGGTCTATTCAGTCAGACCCACGTGTCAACCTTCTCCCTTTTTCACTTCCGCCACTTGTCCCTTCCATGTACTTTCTCTGTCCCCCACCACACTCTAACTCCAAGGCTACTTCCGTCTTTTCACTCCCCATCCTCTCCTTTGCCTTCCTTGTTCCTTCCTTTCTCCCTGGGGTCTTCTTTGGTTTTGCTTCAATACTCTTCCCATTCTCTCCTCCCTATTTCCTTCATAAAAACAATTTTCTTGATTTTCCGGCCACCCTTTGCCGGACCCTTTTGTCTATTCCTCTATTCTTGTTTGTTTTCTCTTTATTCATTAATATTTTGGAACTTCCAAGAATTTTTTTTTTTTTGGGCTAAAGATTTTGTTTTGGATATTTTTTGGAGTAAAAATTGATCTTCAGGGGCAATTGAAGCTTGAATTATCTTAAAAAAAGAATAAAAATTGGAGCTTTTCAACTTAATATGCATTTAAAGATCCAATTTTTCCATCTGGGCTGGTGTAAATCAGATGATGGAATCCATGAGCACGCATGTAGTACTTTATGTAGTTGAGCTTAAGAAAAATATTGGGTTCTTTTCAGCATTTTGTTTGAGGGTTGATATGGGAGATGGTGATAAGAGCAAAAAAATGATTAGTACAAGTGAAATGGAGAATTTTTCATTGGATTCCAGTAGAATTTCTAGGGACTTGTTGAATAGATTTATGGAAGGTAGATTTGATGCTAAAGAAGAAGATCTAGATGAGGAAGAGGAGGAGGGGATTGAGTTGAATCTTGGGTTGTCATTGGGAGGAAGATTTGGAGTTGATAAGAATTCAAATAAGTTAATCAGATCATCTTCTATAGCTGCTTGTTTGCCAGCTGTGAGGGATGATGATGCTGTGGCTGCTTCGCCGCCTACGGTTTCGTATCCTAGTTTAGTGAGGACTTCATCTCTTCCTGTAGAGACTGAGGAGGAGTGGAGGAAGAGGAAGGAGTTGCAGACTTTGAGAAGAATGGAGGCTAAAAGGAGAAGGTCAGAGAAGCAGAGGAATTTGAAAGCTGATAGAGAAGGTGGAGGAGGAGGAAGTCGTGGTGGTGGGGAAGAGGAAAAGAAGGAAATTGAGATGAATTTGAGGGGGAGGTTGGAAAAAGACAAATTATTGGCAGCTGCTAAAAGGTTTAGTTCTTCGGTTGCACCGCCTTTGGGGATGGCTATGATGGCTGCTAATGCTGGACAGTCTATTCTTGGAGGTGGAATTGAGGTGGCAATGGCAAAAGGAAAAGGGAGTTATGTAGGTGGGAGTGGAATGCAGAGGCTTTGGGCAGCCGCTTTCGCAAGGATCTTTGGAATCACAGGGAGGAAGTTCTTCTTCTGAATTGGAAAGTAGAGTTCTTCAAGGTACTGCATTACCTTCCTTAATATGTTTAGTGTTTCTTGTCGGAGAATAGGGAGGATTTACTTCCATGGGGACTTTATTTGTTTCCTAACTTCAATGGTTTTATATGAATTTAAGGTCATGATGATTATTATTGTTATTTGCCATTTTGTTCATGAGTTCAATTATCCATTTTCCAATACGTGTTTGGTTCTTAAAAATTTAATCTTGCAGTAAAATTTAAAAGAAAAAAAAAAAAAAAAAAAAAAAGCATAAGAAATAGATTTGGTTTGGTTTGTTCCTTTTTCATCAACCTTTAGTTGTAAGTTGCAATAAAGGTTCTTTCAATCACAAATTTTTTCTTCCCCCCCCAAGAATCCAACCGGCATAAATTGAAAAGCATAAGAAATAGATTTGGCAGTTGAAGAAGTATTTATTCAAGTGGAGAAATGAGCGCAGTAATTATCCAACCAACAACCAACTTCTGAGTATTTAGGTAGTCTTGACTTTTTCATTGAAGATGAAAAAGTTTTAATTGAAAAAATTACTTTTGGGACACAGGTCAGAGGTGGGCATATTGTTTGTTTCGTTTTCTTTCTGACGATAATCTAATTTTCCAGATTGAAGTAGTAGGCATCCATTTTAGTTCGATATGCAAGTTTATTGTCAGTTCTAGGCAATCCATACTTTTGGTAATGTCAGTAGCTCCTTAAATTAAGAGAATGGGGACTTCAGTTGGTTAGAGATCTTTGCAACTTGTACTTCTTTCTATTTGAGGTGGTAGAGGCATCTCTTGTCTTTCTTAATTCTGTGTTTCTTTTGTGGGGTGGGGGCAGAAAAGAGGTTATAGAAAGGTTAACCGCTATTAAATGTTCTCTGGGGATGAGAAGAAAATGTGTATCGGTAATGGAAGACAAATTTCACTTTTCTTTCTTCTATCCAACTGTGGTGTAACAGATTTGACTTGACATACCAGTGTAACTACTGTAACCAAAGAATGCATCTGTTATTGTTTTTCCCGCCTTTTTTCTTCTCTCTGTGCTCCATTTCTGATTTCAAAGTTCCGTTAAAAATTTCTTCATAAGGGTAAAAACTACTCCTGGTAATGGATAAGGCTTTTCTTAGTATTCAGACTATAACTGTTCCCGATTAACAGTCACTAACTTTTGACGCGTTGAATAAAAAATTTGAACTCTGCAGAAGAAAAAGTTACCATTTACAATATGTTCTTTAAAGTTTCATGCAGTCTCTGATGCTGTTCAGTCGCGACTATATGCATTGTCATTTTCACTTTGGAATCATTAATTTCTATATAAAGCAGCTGGAGAGCAAGAAAAGAAATTAGCGGAAGTGTTTTTGGTAGCTCTATTTAAGATGAATGAGTAGTTAAATTCAAAGAGTGGAAACAACGTAACGATTTAAATGCATCTTAAGTTCACATTTAAATCATGCTTCAAGGAAGCAAACACTTCAGGCCCGGTAGTGTCCATAATTCAATGTTTCACTTGAGCAAATTTGTATCTTGTCAATTAATGGCAAGGTTTCACTTATTATCAATTTGGCGCTTCTCACCTAGGAAGTATAAATTGATGAGGAGCTTATTGCATACTCAATTGCAGCTTACATAAGCACTTCTCATCTGCTTAATCTGATTGTAGTGAAGAGTGTCGACTAGCAATCAATGTTTGATAATTAGTCCTTCTAACAGTAGAAGAGCCGTAACAATATCTGCGATAAACTTGGTTCACTGTTTCTTACTTTTACAGCATCCAAATATTGGATTCTTTTTATTTGGAACTTTAATGGCATTAGCCAAGTGTAAGAATTCCAAATAGACGTAATCAATGTGATGTGGTGCATTGTTCTAGTATATATGTGCATGAGTTGGTGGATTATTTGACACTTCAAAATTGGTAATTAACACATTGGTTTATAAATTCAATCATATGTTGTTCTCAAACTTAAGGTGGTTGAAGTTGTTCTTTTAACTAATGTTGCATGAGTTGGTGGATTATTTGACACTTCAAAATTGGTAATTAACACATTGGTTTATAAATTCAATCATATGTTGTTCTCGAACTTAAGGTGGTCGAAGTTGTTCTTTTAACTAATGTCTTTTATGTTCTTGTCCCTTCATTTATTTCTGCCTTTTTTCTACCTACCTTTCTCTTGGGAGAGGAGGGTAGAAAGTCGGCAAGCTGAGCGGGGCTTATCAGAGGCTTACTTGTAGTTCGGGAGGTGGTTGAATTATTTGCTCTTTGTTACTTTTGAGAATGAAATTACTTAATTCTTCATGAATATGACTGCCAAACAGTAATGTGATACTACTTAACCAATTTGGGGAACATTATTTTTGGGCAATGACAAAAGCCTGAGCGTGGCTCCAGAATTCCATTTCAGGGCTGAGCATCCACACAAAAACACATAGCTGTATAGAACTCACTGTATTTTAAAAGACACGCTGGCTTGTTGGTCTGCAGGCATAGATCCCCCCCCCCAAAAAAAAAAAAAAAAAAACAAACAAAAAGTCCGTGCTTAATTCTCCCAAAGGGGAAAAAAGCTTGAAGCCTGAGTTTTGAAAAAGTTGTTAGTTATGTCCTTTATTTTTTTTCCCAGTTCTCCTTGCAAATTCTGTTTTCTCCTACCTTAAGTGCCTCTCTAGTATAAACACCTGGATCTGATCCTTTGTGACCTGGAAGTGGATTGATGAATGGCATAATAGCACTCCTTAGGGAAGCACATAGGTCTTCCTGGAAGATTTTTTTTTGTGGAGTCTATCCCGTGTTATGTTTTTCTCAGGTCATCTTTCATGACTGAGGAATAATTTTTAAGCTGTGATCAAAATTCTATATTTATTTCTTCTGGTAATAGTTGTATCCTTGAACAATGAAAAATATCCAAGGATGTACATCTTGACATGCAAAGGTTAGATGATGCTATTGGGAAGTTCCTGAATTTGATGATCAATTATGCCTGTTTTGACATCTCTATGACAATGAGGTGGGCCAAAGTTCCGTTTCTGAATTACACGTAATACATGCACAGACAACGCATTCAAAAGGAAAATTAACTTTTGCAATCTTAAGAGGCTTAACTTTTGGCAGTTCTTGTGCTTTTGGTGGGTGCTCCTGTATCTTATCTACATATTCATTTATGTAGCAGGATCCAGCAGCTGTGGTGAGCCGAGTCCTGTCAGCATTAAGTCATTACAAGAAGGAAGTAGTCAGGATGTTGGTTCTTCTGGGGCAAAGATAAGGGATAGTCTCGGCAGAAGAACATCTGGAGTCGAGATGGAAAGTCTGTCTAAACAAGCTGACATTGCAAAAAATCGAGGGAAGGAAAGTGGGATGAATGCTTTAGAAGATATGCCATGTGTCTTTACTAAAGGAGACGGTCCAAATGGGAGAAGAGTGGACGGTATACTATACAAGTATGGAAAGGGAGAGGAAGTAAGGATTATGTGCGTGTGTCATGGCAATTTCCTTTCACCCGGCAGAGTTTGTGAAGCATGCTGGAGGGACCGATGTTGCTCATCCACTCAAGCATATAGTTGTGAACCCTAATGCTTCTCCATTCTTGTGATCCAAATTTGTCGAATATGTCATATTCGAGAGGGCAACAACGGCTGGAAGATGACATCCAAAGAGGATAACATCTTTTTCTTTTCTTTGCTTATTTCTTTTTCTTTTTTTTTTCTCCCTACTTCCCCAAGATGGAACTTATATGTATAAATGGATACTTATGCTTGGACCAACAAATATGGTACCAAAAAAAAATAGAGAAAATTTTGTATGTACCATTGCGGATTGTCTTAGGAAATGCAGAGGATATGTCCATTCTATCTTGTCTCATTCTTGACGTGGTTGTCTTGAGATATGTATATTGCTGTTCTTTTTAACAAGCCATTCTAAAATGGTTGGTGTAAAGGCAGTTTTCTTCTTTAAGATAGAGATTAAAGCCTTTCCATTATAAAGATTTTTTTTAAATCTAAGTGATGCATTTGGTGGACTTTGAACAGGAATTTCAGATTTTCTTATAAAAAATTTCCCTAAAATTGGAGATACTATTTTTTTCCCTGCTTGACTTGTTAAAATATAATGTAGTTTGCATTACCTCTGAAGAAAAAAGAGAGGGAAAAAACAAGAGAAGTTCAAATTAAAAAAAAAAAAAGAAGAGAGGCGACTCCACTGGGGATCGAACCCAGAATCTCTGGTTCCGTAGACCAGCGCCTTATCCATTGGGCCATGGAGTCTGTCACAGATTAAGAGCCCTACCAGGTTCGAACCGGTGACCTCTTGATCTGCAGTCAAATGCTCTACCAATGAGCTAAGGACCTTGCTGTTCAAGGAATTAATTTAAAAAACTATTAGGCTATTTTAGACTGAACAATTGTTCGATATGAGTGGTGTTCAACTTGATGAAATATTGACATATGATTCAATAGTGATCTCTAATTAAGTACTAATTCACATTTCTAAACAGATTAAACCTATATGATAGCAATGAGCAAATACGACTGATTTACTCTAAAAATATTTTAGGATTACTTATTACAACCATAGTTACCCAATAAATGCTATTCTCTGATATGTTGTATGAATATTGGAATGTAGTACGTCACTTTATTTACGAAAATATATATATATATATATGCATCAATACGCGATATGGTGTATTGGTACGTGCGAATTAATATGTGACACAGAGGATTACATGTAAATCCGATAACTATATTAAACACTGAGTTTTTCCATGAATTAAACCTTGGCTATACTCTGTAATGATGTTGTGTCCTATCTTCTTTGCAGATTTAGGAATGATTACCTATTTGTTTAGTACTGGTAATATGTGATCTTTATATATTACAGTAACATTTTTTCATCTACTTGCTCCAAAATCTTCCACTTCCCTTGCTCGTCTTGGCATGCATGTAATATGTTACACCATGCAGTAGCATCAGAATTCATGTCATTTGATACTAAGAAGCATTTTGCTCTTAACTGTTTCTATAGAGCATTTAAATATAATTATACAGTTACTTATGAGTAATTAAGAAGCTTACTATGCAATTCCAAATCCCCGAAAAAAAATACATATATAGAAAAAACAGATTTTTCTTAGAAAAACACAGTATCAAATAAACACCCGCGATATGAAATTACAAGATCTTCAAGTTCTTTAAGCTACGTAATGGTTTGGTCTTGGATTATGCTGATTTGCTCAAAATCATCCTTAGCAGGAAAATGACTTGATTATATATGACTGACACAATACAAACAATTACAATAGTAATTATAGTAGTAAAATCTACTATATGAACTGCTAGTTTGTATCAGAGAGGGGATGTTGAAGAAATCAATCATTGAGAATCTATAATATATATATATATATATATATATATATATATATATATATAAATCAGCATAATCCAAGACCAAACCATTACGTAGCTTAAAGAACTTGAAGATCTTGTAATTTCATATCGCGGGTGTTTATTTGCTGTCTCTTATACACATTCTCCCCTTTTTTATGTGATGACTAAAATACCCGCCCTTAATGAAATACAGTTACCAATTCACAATAGAAAACATATATAAGTGTTTCTTCTTTCTTTTTTGTAATGTCTAAAATACCCGCCCTTAATGAAATGTAATTTCCAATACCTAATAGGAAAACATATTTGAGTGTTTCTCTATTTTTTTTTTGTAATACCTAAAATACCCGCCCTTAATGAAATATAATTTCCAATTCCTAATAGGAAAACATAATTAAATCACTAATTATTTATTCTACTTATTTTTTAGGATACAACCACCTATTTTGACATAAATACATAACAAGATGGAAGATTTTTATTTGTATAAAAATATTTATTATAATTAAAATTTCAAAAAAAAATGAATCATATAATTTCAAATTTCCAATAAGAAAACATAATTTAATGAAATATAATTTCCAATTCCTAATAGGAAAACATAATTAAATTACTCATTATTTATTCTACTTATTTTTTAGGATACAACCACCTATTTTGGTAACATAAATACATAACAAGATGGAAGATTTTTATTTGTATAAAAATATTTATTATAATTAAAAATGTTAAATATATATGCGAGTTGTTTCTCCCAATTTTTGTTTTTCCCCTCAATGTGTTTCTCTCTTTTTTCTGATGACTAAAATACCCACCCTTAATGAAATACAATTACCAATTTCTAATAGCAAACATATATAAGTGTTTCTTCCTTTTTTTGTAATGTCTAAAATATGCTCTCTTAATGAAATATAATTTCTAATACCTAATAGGAAAACATATGTAAGTGTTTCTCTACTTTTTTGTAATACCTATTTAGATGCCCTTAATGAAAGGTAATTTCCAATTTTATGGTATTTATTTTTATTTTTCTCATAATTGGATAAACTTTTTTAGGATACAACCACCTATTTTGGCATAAATACATAACAAGATGGAAGATTTTTATTTGTATAAAAATATTTATTATAATTAAAATTTCAAAAAAAAATGAATCATATAATTTCAAATTTCCACTAAGAAAATATAATTAATTAAATTACTCATAATCTATTCTACCTATTGCTTAGGATACAACCATCTATTTCGATATAAATACATAATAACATAAATACTTTTATTTGTATAAAAATATTTATTATAATTAAAATTTCAAAAAATAAAAAATGAATCTAATTAAAATGTAATGACTAAATTAATCAAACAAAAATCTATATAATGGATAGGTATAATATAGCATATTAAATTCATTACAATAAATTGAAATAATAATTTGTTCTTTTGTCTTGCTAAAAAATATGAGCATATTGTTAGCTATAATGAACACTTAGAATAACTCCTCCCCTCAAACCGTTTCTCCCTTGAATGTGTTTCTTTCTATTTTGTGATGACTAAAATACCCGTCCTTAATGAAATACAATTACTAATTCCTAATAGAAAACATATATAAGTGTTTCTTCCTTTTTTTTGTAAGACTATTGAGCATGTTTAAAATACCCGCTCTTAATGAAATAATTTCCAATACCTAATAGAAAAACATATTTAAGTATTTCTTGTAATGCCTTTGTAATGCCTAAAATACCCACCCTTAATGAAATATAATTTTCAATTCCCAATAGGAAAACATAATTAAATTACTCATTATTTATTCTACCTATTTTTTAGGATACAACCACCTATTTTGGCATAAATACATAATAAGATGGAAGTTTTTTATTTGTATAAAAATATTTATTATAATTAAAATTTCAAAAAATAAAAAAATGAATGATATAATTTCTAAATCCCAATAAGAAAATATAATTAATTAAATTACTCATAATCTATTCTACCTATTGCTTAGGATACAACCATATATTTTGACATAAATACATAATAACATGGAAGACTTTTATTTGTATAAAAATATTTATTATAATTAAATTTTCAAAAAATAAAAATGAATCTAATTAAAATGTAATAACTAAATAAATCAAACAAAAATTATGTGTCTTATGTATAAGAAATTAAACAGATTAAACTAATATATTCTCCATATTATGGATAGGTGTAATATAGCATATTAAATTCATTACAAAAAATTGAAATAATAATTTTTTCTTTTGTCTTGCTTTAAAAATATCGAATGTCTATGAAAACATCTTTTATCTTATTCTAAGATACATGAAATGCTAATGAAATAGATTGTTTTTTCCTTAACTTATTACAAAATTTTGGCATAAATACATAATAAGAATGTATATAATTCTAAGAGTAGAAAAATCATTGATATTTCAGCAAAGAATAAAATAAAAATATTATATTTTGTAACTATTATATATGTTCAAAACTGTTTCTATTTTTTATTCATAATAAAAAGAATTTTTTATAACTATTATAAATATTACAAATTACTACAATTATTTTGTTTTCTCTAATTGTTCATTCAAATATGCCCGGAAAACTTAATTAGATCCTTCCCCTTGCGTACTTTATATATAAGGTTAATTACACTGTCACCTCTTTTTTAGTATCACTAACAAATTAATACTTAACATTATCTATTGACCAGTAAAGTGCTTCTATTATATCAACTAAACATGTTGACTATTTTATCCCATTATATTCTAATATGTTTTTTTGTTTAATTTTGTCTGATGAATAAACTTTTTATACAAAGAATATTTGATTCATATAAAATTTGATGAAAAAATGTATTGAAGTTGAATTTGGCATTTTGCTAGCCTTTTTGGTTGGGATTAGTTGAAGAAGTGACAAATCTGGCCGATATCATTTTTTAAGCACAAAACTCTTTAACGGACAGTCAACTATAATAGTTTCACAACTTTTGATTATAATGACTTTTTAACTTGAAATTTTAGTTAATATGAGAGATATATCCATGGGTATAGAATTTTTGAGTATGTTCCAACTTAAAAATCACAAAATTAATAATCATACAAATAAATAACTAAATTTATATAAAGTGAAAAAATAGTGAAATATATAACACTATTTTCTTATCCTTCTTTTAAGTTTGTATTATGATTAATTTAGATTTGTTTTTTCTGTCCTACATGAAGAAAAGAAAATTAGCCAAGCATTGAAAGTAAAACTCAATAACAAAATAAAAAACTCACAATTTTTAATTGTTATAAAAGTATTTGGTAATTTTAGTATTTCTATTACTAAATCTTTATTTTTAATAACATCATGTTATATAATATTAGTTTAGATGAACTATGGATGAGTTAGAAAATAAATTCAAACCATATACAATGCATATACCCAAAATATTCTGAAATAATGATTGTAACAATACTCTAAATAGTTTTAGGTATAGAATGAGTTTAAAAATAAAAACTATTTTATGCCATTAAAAATAAATAAAGAGTTTAGAACTTTAATTAAGTATTGAAATAAATGTTATCATAATTTTAAGAGATAACATAACAATATATTCTTTATATGTATATATATTTTACATAATATGTTAGCAAAAAATTAATTGTGATGCAAAATATATATGAAAATCTCACTTAAAATAATAACATGTAATTTTAGTTATATTTAGAACTACAATTTCATTAGCAATTCATGTATTGTAGAGTAAGATAAAATATTGCTTTATTTAACATTCATTGCATTTTACAGCAAGATAAAAGAACAATTTATTATTTTAATTTTTATAATAATTTAATATACTATTTAATACCTATTTATAATAGGAAGAATATAGTAGTTGATTTGTTTAGTTATCCTATACATGAGACACAATTTTTGCTTGATTTATATATTCTTTACATTTTAATTAGATTCATTTTCTTTCTTATTTTTTTGAAATTTTTATTAATCATTTTTTGGTAATTATTATCTATATATCATTCGATTACCTATTAATATTTTCATTCCTAATAAAATTTCAAAATACTTCATCTATATAATGTTTGATAATTAATAATGATATTATATTTTCTTGTAATGACAAAGAATATGCACATATATTTAAAAAGTTCAATACTATGAAAAATTTTATATATCTTAATCTTTAATTGTTTAATTAATTGGTGGTGACACTATATGAAAATTATAATCTAGGCATTAGAAGATTAATATAAAAAAATGCAATTATCATATGTTGTTCTCATAAATTAGAAGAAAATTTGTTTAATTTTTAAGAAAAAATGAAATTTACATATAATTTTATAACAAATAACAAACAACATTGAAAAATAAAAATAAAAAAGCACATAAAAATAATTACAATGAAAAAGAGCAAAGATATTAAAAATATATTTAAAATATATAAATTTTGTATAAAAAACTCAACAGTTAAAATTTTGACACTTGGCTATCATTCACTGATTACTCATTTATTTTTTAGAATATAATTTTTTTTAATAAATTAGAAGTGTTACACGTATGAAGCACGTGCTATTTGAAATATAATTTTTGTTTGATATATTTGTTCTTTATATTTGGGTTTATTTTTCTTATTTTTTGAAATTTTATTTAATCATTTTTGTAATTATTACTATATATTCATTTAATCTCCTGTAAATATTTTCATTATAAAAGAACTTTGACACGCTTCATCTATTAAATGATGTTCGATATTTGATGATGATTTTATCCTTTGCAAATGATAAAGAATATATAGATATATTTCAAGAAAGTTTAATATTATGGAAAAAGTCTTTGTCTATAATTGATTAAGTTATTGGTGATGTCGCTATTAGAAATTATAATCCACAGATCTAAAAGAAAAATAAAAACTGTTTTAGATTGGAGTTAATTAACATGAAAAATAATTACAATGAAAAAGAGCAAAGACATTAAAAATATATATAAATTTTGTATAAAAAACTCAACAGATAAATTTTCATACTTGGCTATCATTTACTGATTACTCATTTATTTTTAGAATATAAAATTTTTTAATAAATTAGAAGTGCTACACATACGAAGCACGTGCTATTTGAAACATAATTTTTGTTTGATATATTTGTTCTTTATATTTGGGTATATTTTTCTTATTTTTTCTAGTGAAATTTTATTTAATTATTTTTGTAATTATTACTATATATTATTTAATCTCCTATAAATATTTTCATTATAAAAGAATTTTGACACGCTTCATCTATTAAATGATGTTTGATATTTGATGATGATTTTATCCTTTACAAATGATAAAGACTATATAGATATATTTGAAAAAAGTTTAATATTATGGAAAAAATCTTTGTCTATAATTGATTAAGTTATTGGTAATGTTGCTATTAGAAATTATAAGCCACAAATCTAAAAGAAAAATAAAAACTATTTTAAATCGAAGTTAACTACATTTTATGCTATTAAATATGAATAAAGAGCTTAGAACGTCAATTAAGTATTGAAGTGAATGTTATCATAACTTTAAGAGATAATATCACAGTATATTTTCTATATGTATATACATTTTACATAATATGTTAGCAAAAAATTAATTGTGATACAAAAAATATATAAAATCTCACTTAAAGTAATAACGTGTAATTTTAGTTGTATTTAAGAACTACACTTTTATTAGCATTTTGTGTATTGTAGAGTAAGATAAAGGATTGTTTTATTTAACATTTATTGCATTTTATAGCAAGACAATTTCTTATTTATTATTTCAATTTTTTATAATGATTTAATAAATTATATAATACCTCTTTATAATATGAAGAATATAGTAGTCGATTTGTTTGGTTATCCTATACATAAGGCATAATTTTTGTTTGATTTATATATTATTTACATTTTAATTAGATTCATTTTCTTTCTTATTTTTTGAAATTTTTATTAATAATTTTTTGTAATTATTATCCATATATCATCCGATTACCTATTAATACTTTCGCTACTAATAAAACTTCAAAATACTTCATCTATATAATGTTTGATACTTGATAATGATATTATCTTCTTTTGTAATGACAAAGAATATGCACATATATTTAAAAAATTCAATACTATGAAAAATATCTTAATCTTTAATTGTTTAATTAATTGATGGTGACACTATATGAAAAATTATAATCTAAGCACCTAGAAGAGAAATATATATTTTAAAAAATACAATTATCATACGTTGTTCTGCTTAAAAGAGAAAATTTATTTAATTTTTACGAAAAAAATGAAATTTATATATAATTTTGTAACAAATAACAAATAATATTGAAAAAAAAAAGATAGGTGAAAATAATTACAATGAAACAGTAAATATATTTAAAATATATAAATCTTGTATAAAAAACTCAACAGTTAAAATTTTCATACTTGATTATTATTTACTGATTACTCATTTATTTTTTTCAAAAGTAAATTTTTTTAATAAATTAGAAGTATTACACATGCGGAGTACGTCCTATTTTCTAGTTACATCATATATTAGAGTAATGATAATGTAGTAATGTACAAGTCTCTCCATAGTATATTCCAATACGAAATTAAGATATTTAAGTTCCTCCTCTATGGCCTGCCTTTGAATTCTCTCATCTCTAAAATCAATTATTCTATTAAGGTACAAGCTGCTTAAGAGTTGCAGGCTGAGGCAAGAAATCATATCCTAACCTGATTGCCTAGATAAAATTTAAGATAACTATATCAACTATTCAACCAACTATCAGAAATCTTCATAATTCAAGAGGTTCTGCAATAATAAAACCAGAAGGTCAGGTCAATACATGTGCAACACCTTCACCTTTCTTCCAAGATATACTAGATCAGTTGTGTCAGCAATTCGAACAGCCCGAAAGAAAGACCAACACTTCCTTAATCTGTCTGCTGGAGCCTCCTTTGTCGAGCTCGGTATGTAGCTGTATCCATTGTTCGACAACTAGTTTCTTTCAAGTTATACTTTTTCCTCCATCCCTCAAACTGCATTGCACAGAAAGAATGACTTGAATCTGTTTAAGATACTTTGATTTTCACATTAATATATAAAGCATCAGTATTTAATGTCAGCATTGGCAAAAACACCTTCAATTACAATAAAAAGAAGAAGACTAAACCAATAAGAACAGCGAATCAAAATGAGGCAAAACTAGTAGTAGTAGTATGATAACAAGAGAAGCATACTGTCAACAACAGTCTTTTTTTTCTGTACATTTCCAACTTTTGCAGGATGTGCATCTAAATTCTACAGTTTGAGCAATAACTTTACCAGGTTGAACACTAACACCAGCAGCTAGAACAGCTTGGACACCGACAATGGCAGCCTGACCAGCTCGGACACTTGCAACGACAGCTTGGCCAGATTAAAGACTTACAACAGCCGCTTGTACCTTTGCAACAAAGCTGTATAAGAGACAGCAGAGCAGCTTGGCCACTTACAACAGCAACTTTTCAAGCATGACCACTTACATGAGCAACTTGGCCAACTTAAGAACTTGCAAGAGCCACATGGCCTTTCACAACAGCAGCTTGAGCAGCTTGGCCATTTACAACAGCAACTCGAGCAGCTTGGCAACTTACAAGAGCAGCTTGACCATTTACAGCAGCAACTTGAGCAGATTGGCCACTTACAAAAGCAATTCGAACAGCTCGGCAACTTACAAGAGCAGCTTGGCCATTTACAACAGCCACTCGAGCAGTTTGGCCATTTACAACAGCTACTCGAGCAGTTTGGCCACTTACAACAGCAACTCGGGCATCTTGGCCATTTACAGCAGTAACTCGAGCAGCTTGGCCTTTTACAGCAGCAACTCGAGCAGCTTGGACACTTAAAAGAGCAGCTTGAAACACTTGGACACTTACAAGAGCAGCTTGAACAGCTTGGCCACTGACAAGAGCAGCTTGGAAACTTACAAGAGCAACTTGAGCAGCACGGCCACATACAAGAGCAGAATTTGCAACTAAAACTTGTACAAATGCATGAAGACTTTGAAGTCTTCTTCTTTCTGCAGGACAAAAAATCGTATATTTATCATATGCTGATAAAATAGCTATATCCAGTTCACAAATACTTAAACATGCAAAAGTTAAAAAAAATGTTTAAAAGGCTCGTGTAAACATAACATAATGTGATTAATCAACATGCAAACATGCAACATATGGAAGGCTTCAATTAGCTGACTATACAACAATGAAAGCCTGAGATTGAAAAGAGAATTCCTATTTGCAAACAAGGCCACAAGATGAGTAAAGAAGTCAATGTATTTTGTGCTTGAATACTTAAGGAGATTATAGCAATATTCTTATAACTGAGAGAGCAGCAATAATCTCTTAAACTTGTTGCAATGAAAGACTAAAGTACTTACATTGGAAAAGTATTGGTCCCTGTCTTATCCAGATGATTGTCTTTATCTAGATTTTTTGTACCTTCGTCTCTGATGGTTCTGTTAGGATGACTCTCCTTTGTTTTCTCAAAGGCTCCAGTTTTCCCTAAATCAAAGTTTCGTATCTTATGTTCTCCTCCTTTTTTCACAGGAGAGTTTTGCCTGAAACTGATAAGCTCACTTGAATTTTTTAGTTCTCCAGACCTATACAGTTCACTAGACTTATCTAGTTCTCCTGATTTGCCAATTTCATTGCGATCTCTGGAGAAACTGTTATTTCCTATTCGAATGCTGAAAATTGCAAAGATTCATTGGACGCGACACTCCAGTCCCTTGGTGATGATGGTTTTGTAAATACTGATGCAGGAATGCGATCAGGGTCATAACCTCTTCCTCGTTCCATCACTTGGATAGGAGGAGATTGCGTTGGTGACAAGCTAGGAATGAAAGATTCATGAGTGACTTCTGAAAATTGTGAGGCGGAACTTGAAGATCCAAAAATTTCTTCTATTTGAAATAGAGGTCCACTATGAACATCATATTTTCCATCTCTAAGAGGTGGCTTGGTATTTTCCTGTGATTTTTTATGATCATCAGTTGCACTGGAGACAGGATTTATGAGTGGATCCACTTGTAAGAAATCATCAGAATAAAACTCTGTTGAGGATTATACAAAGAATCGGAAGATTTATAATTTTCTGTCGTGCTAGGTGCAATTGCTTCGCTTCTCGTAGTTTCAGAACTTGTTCTACTTCCTCCAGAATGCTCAGAATCCACTGAATTTACGGTACTAGCTTCTTCTTTCTAATTCTTGGATGCTTGTTACTTCTGCTTCCATGATCAGACTCCATAACTGAAAAAACATTACATTAAACACAACATCTGATACACACTCAATATATGCAGACAAGCATTTGATGTGAGATTACCAACTAAACATATACTCTTTAAGCAAAAAAACACGAAGGACATGCTAAGATCATATAAAATTATGTCGATGGCTCAATTTCTCAACCGAATCAAGAAACAAATAAACATCTTCTCAGACCATGGCAACCAGGGATATATATTAAATGAGCTAATCCAAAGCAATAGGCTCCTGCAAACACAATTGATGTCACAAGAAATGATCAATTTGTGCAAGCATAAAGTGCGTGCTTATTATTTAGTTAATCCCCAAATTAAGATGATTTCTTAACCATTAATTAATCATGTGCAGTTGCCTTAAAACATTCAGTGTAATACCTTATTAAACTTTCACAGAAGACCATCTACTAGAAAAAACTTAAAAACAATCCAATTTTCTAGATTAAACTTCTAATTAAAAATTCTTCCATTGTTCTTCAATTGCTTTTTCCACAAATATGTGTCTTTTCCACCTTTCTTTCCTTGTTATCATGTGTACTTCTTCTGTTTTTTTAAACCAAATAATTTTATTAACAATCTATCCTTTAAACATGGAAAATATATGATCATATCATGAATAAGGTGCAAGGAAATTCATTAGCAATTAAAATATTACATAATTAATTATCTCACCTTAATTTTGTTTTGTCCTTTGAATCCTCAAACTATCGATCTTTAGGGTATTGGCACATCCATGCATCTTCTGTTTCTCCATCAAAATCCATTGCAAACCTCAAAAAAGTCTCTCCAATAGAATCTTAGAACGAAATAAAACATAATAAAAGAAATATATTTTACAAATTAAATCGAACTGCTATTCATAAATAAAATAACTCAAAAAAATAATCTATAAATGTCTTGCATAAATGAAATCAACCCGAAATGATAATCTCATTTTCGGACTTTTTTACAATCTAGTTTTATTTGTGTTTCTTTTGGCTTTCCAATGTAAATAAGTAAATAAGATATTTCCTTCGATTTTTCAGGGTTTGAATATTGACCCCTTTTCATAAATACATGAAAAACTTAGCATAAATATGGAAAAACAACTAGGGTTTTTGGTAGAGAATGCAAACTTTGGGATGAGATGGAAGGCAAAACGAAGATTTCGGTTGATGACATATGACTTTCAGATTTCTTAACATAACTAACTGACAGCTCTCTTTTGGCGCCAGCTCTCTTTAACTACTTTTAGTTCACGTGCTCTGCACGTGAGTGGTTTAGTAGGTTTTTTTTTTCTTTTTTCTTTTTTAATTTAATTTTAAAAAAAATTAAAATAAATTTTTAAATGTAAACAAATTAAGTCTTAAAAGAATGGTGGGATGATTTTGAGGAAAAAACTTAAAATATTCCACTTGATTTATTCATGTTATGGATTTTGTCCATCAATTAATTAAGGTAGTAATTGTGATTAAAAGCAACATTAGACAATGATTTGTTTCTTTGGATTAATTAAGCAAATAGAATGAGCAAATCTTGTGCTTGGTTCTTAGCTCAATTACAAGCCGTATGAGATTGAATTGTCAATCAACTAAACTAAATCCGAATAAAATTAAGGGAGTGCTTGGTTCAGAGTTTGGAATCGAAAACGAAATTAGAATCATATATAAAAATATGGTATGAGTTTTGTCTACGATAATTATTTAAATAAGCAATGTTTGGTTTAGAGTTTAGGAATGGGGAAAGACTTAGATAGACCTGATTTTTGGTCTCACTAGTAGACCTTGTGGTGTGGATTAAATGTTATGAAAATTATGACATAAACTGATGTAAGTAAAATTCTATAAGATTTAATTTTGACCGCAGGGTCTACAGATGGGATCAAAAATCGGGTCTATATAAATATTTTCCTCAGGAATGAGACTAAAAAACAAATCTTATTTTAATGACTTTCCCCACCCCGTACTTTAACCCACCATTACCTCTCCTTCTGTATCTCATCCTTGCAACTCTCCGTTCTCTGCAAATCTACATCCTACTATTTCTCTTCGCCAAAAATCATAATGCCCATCCATGTAAGTTGGAACTGAAAACCTCAATATTGGAATACTAAATTAACTTTAATATCATGACAACCAACATTATCATAACTCGGACCTTTCATGTTTAATCATCAAGAATATAAATTAAATACTAAATACAAAAGTGTACATGAATCCATAAGAATTGATCTGATTCTTGAATATTCAGATGTTATTCTTGAACCTACGGATTTGATTCTTGAATATTGTGGTTATTGATCTTCCAAATTACTATGTATGTATTTTAGAGAATAGGATTCTCACTTCTCTAATGATGGGATGTCAAGAAAAGTAACACAATATAGAATTTGGGAACCATAACCTATATATATATACTTTCCTTATTCCCTTAGGTTTTACCCATCATAAAATAGGAAATAAGATTTTAGGGTATCTACACATAAAAGCCTAGAGATACTAATTAGATGACTTAGGCCCATTTATCTTAAAGTATAATAGATCACTGTATATTGGACCAATTAATTATAATAGCATATATTATACAATTAATATGTACGTGAATGTCCAAAACCCAACACTCAATGCCTATTTATATGAATTTGGATTAGAAATCTAAATGCTTTTTTTTTTTTTTTGAATTTGCCCGCTTTTGCTTAATTTATCTCAGTGCAATTTTGTAGCATAAAAAAGCTTCAATAGATGCTAGTGGGGTTGAAATCTAATCTACAATAGACACCGGCGAAGGGATTGAGAGGTTATTGAGATAGAGAGGAAAAAAATGGGGCTTGGTAAAAGAGGATTGATGACTAGTCTAGAGAGGAGGGAATTCGTGAATCTGGTGTGGGGAAGGGGAAAAACGAGAAGGGAAAGGATGGACCGCTCTAGGTTGACTGACTTGGAAGGGGTTGGGTTGCCTTTGTCAGGATAGAGAAAGGAAATGTAGGAGGGGTGCGCTGGGACAACTAGAGGGTTTGGGTTGGGGAGGAAGAATAGGAAGGTGAGTATAATTTTATTATTATTATGGAAAATTTCACAGTTCCTTTTAGAAAATCATTCTCTTGTACTTTAGATGCTTATACAGTACAATACTATGTGCTTTAAGAGCTTGTACAGTACAAGCTCTTAAAGCCAAGGGAATGGTTCCTAGAAGGGACTGTAGAATCCCCATTATTATTATTATTATTGGAGAATTCTACAATCCCTTTTAGGGAACCATTCCCTTAGGTTTAAAAGCTTGTACAGTACAAATTTTTAAGCACACTGTGTTGTACTGTACAAGTATTTAAAGCACAAGGGAATGGTTCCCTAAAAGAGACTGTAGAATTTTCTATTATTATTATTTATTTTTTAATTTTTTAATTTTTTTATATTTGGGTATCAAATTTGGAAATCATTAAAACTTCCCGATTTAGTCAGGTATTGAAGATTGTCAATTTGTTGGGTTTGATTTCAAAATTTTGAATATCATCTCCTATTATCCAAACAACCCGAATGAGAATCAATCCAATTTCTAATTTTCATTCTCTTATACCAAGTGCCGTCTAAGTATTCATAAGTTTTTAAGTTTGTCCTATAAGTATGAAGTCCAATTTTATATATAAATTAGTAATAGTTGAATTAGACTCAAACTCCCGTCCATAAAAGTAGGTTTGAATTGGGGTCAAGTGGTAAGTAACTTAAAATCCTCAAAACTAAATATATATTCGAAATTATTAAAGACACTACTTTAGAGAGAGTTACTCTTTGTATTACCTGGATCAAGAATTAGGTTTCTATGCTTGATCTTTTTATTAAAACTAGAAATTGCACACGTGCCCTGTACGTGATTGATAAGCGTACATTAAAAATTATTTTAATTACATATATTTTTATTTCTCTCTTTTAGTGTTTAATAAACTTTGTATTTATGAAAAATTATAAACATATAAAAATCTATACAAACTTGAGTTTTGAAAACTGATATGTTCATCCATTAAAAATCAAATTATGACAAAAATAAATAAGATGGAGGTAGTAACAACTTTCAAATTTATTATTATTGCATTTGAGTAAAATTTGTCTTTTTTCCAAAATATATGCAGAAAGCTGGGCTAAATTTGTAAAATTATATTAGAAATCAAAGAATAATTTCTAAAATAAAATTTCTTGATGTTGATATTGAAGTTAACCAATTTGATCTAAAATATAGGGAAAGATAAATTTAGTTTTAAGAATTGGTAGTGAATTTGTAAATTAACACAAAATAATTGAAATGTTACAATAAAAGAAACATTATATACATTAATAATTTGTCTTTATCTTTCGCCATTGAAACTTGTGATATATTGTAAATCATAGAATTGGATAAACGATGTATTAGTTTCAACTTTCTAGTGGGTTACTTATAAGACAGATGTAAAAGTAATTTTTCAGTGAAAACAGTGATAAGGAGTTCTCTATAATTTTGTGATGGTTGGATATCATCCTCATTCTCAAGTATATTATGGTCGTTATGATGTATAGTGCTAGTTTCTATTAGTATATATTGTCGTTACGTAATGTTGGGATTTACTTGTATCCAATTTCAATACTGCAGTATGAAGAATGAGTTAGTATTCATTAATTTAGAGAATGATGGAAGGTCGATCCGTGTGCGGCCTTACTTGTCTCCCCTTCTTCCGCTCGATAGAAAGCCAAGCTATTTTTGCTTTAAAAGAAATAGTTCTTTGACTGTTTGTTTTCTTGGTATTCATTAGTAAGAGAATTATTTAATTAGTATTCTTTCCTATTTAACTATTAACTTTTCAGAGTTCCCTAATTAACTTTTTTTTTTTTTTGAAG
Organism: Cinchona pubescens; assembly: GCA_025175665.1. Taxonomy (NCBI): domain Eukaryota; kingdom Viridiplantae; phylum Streptophyta; class Magnoliopsida; order Gentianales; family Rubiaceae; genus Cinchona; species Cinchona pubescens. Next base: position 4,601,249 of record JANKKI010000077.1, on the reverse strand, counting down.
AAACTTGAAAAAACTAAATTAAAGGGTATTTTATGATTTCAAAATGTCAAAACTAATAAGCTCATTCTCTAGACGTAGTTAGAAATTAGTATTCATTAATTAGAAATAATATTATTAGAGTTCATTTTTCACTTAATTATTAATTTTTCAAAATTTATTAAATAATAACCCCTCATTTTGTGATATTTAGAGTACTTCTATTGTGCATTTTAGAAATTAAAGATTTGTACTTTGAAGAAATAGTTTTTTTGACAGTTCATTTCCTTTTTTAGGTGACTGTTCATTTTTTTAGTGTTCATTAATTACAAAATTATTTAATTAGTATTCATTTCCCAGTTAATTGTATTCATTGTGTTGTTAATTGTTATTTTGTTTAAGAAATTAAGTAGTGTTTTTACTTTAAAAGAAATAAGTTGTTTTTTGACGGTTGGTTTTCTTTTTATTTTTTATTTTTTTCAGGCAACTATTCATTTTCTTAGTGTTCATTAATTAGAACATTATTTAATTAGTATTCATTCTACAATTAATTATATTCATTTTAACGTTAATTGTTATTTTGTTTCAGGAATTAAAATTCATTTTTACTGTTAAAAGAAATGATTTTTTGATGGTATCGTTTTCTTTTTTTTAGGCTACTGTTCATTTTGTTAGCGTTCATTAATTAGAGAATTATTTAATTCTTTCATTAGTCTTCATTTTACAGTTAATTGTATTCATTTTGAAGTTAATTTTTATCTTGTTTTAGGAATTAAGAGGCACTTTTACTTTTAAAAAAATAGTTTTTTGACGGCTCATTTTTTTTTATGCGACTCTTCATTTTCTTAGTTTTTTGACGGCTCATTTTTTTTAGGTGATGTGTTCATTTTCTTAGCGTTCATTAATTAGAAATTATTTAATTAGTCTTCATTTTATAGTTAATTGAATTCATTTTGCAGCTATTGTTACTTTTTTCAAAATTTCCTAACTACCCTCATTTTATGATACTTGAAGTACTAAATCAAAAGGCATTTTAGGAATGAAAAATATAAAAAATAACAAGTTAGTTGGTACTATTAAGAGCCATTTTTAGTTTAAAAGAAATGATTTTTTGACAGTTCATTTTCTTTTTTTAAGATAACTGTTCATTTTTTAGTATTCATTAATTAGAGAATTATTCAATTACTCTTCATTTTGTAGTTAATTGTATTTATTTTGAATAGTTAATTGTTATTTTGTTTTAGGAATTAAGAGGCACTTTCATTTGTATTTATTTTGAAGTTAATTGTTATTTTGTTTTAGGAATTAAGAGGCACTTTTATTTTAAAAGAAATAGTTTTTTGTTGGCTCATTTTCTTTTTGTAGGTGACTGTGCATTTTCTTAGTGTTCTTTAATTAGAGAATTACTTAATTAGTCTTCATTTGTAGTTAATTGAATTCATTTTGCAGTTAATCGTTACTTTTTCAAAATTTCCTAAATACCCCTTATTTTATGATGCTTGAAGTACTAAATCAAATGGTATTTTAAGAGCCGTTTTTACTTTAAAAAATAATTTTTGATGGTTTGTTTTCTTTTTTTTTTTTAGGTGACTATTCATTTTATTAATGTTCATTAATTAGAGAATTATTTAATTTGTCTTCATTTTCCAGTTAATTGTATTCATTTTGAAATTTATTTTATTTTAGGCATTAAGAGGTGTTTTTACTTAATTGGAGGAATTCAAAGAAGAATAAGATGGAAAAAGAAGAAATTTTTAAGAAAGATTTGTTAGAGCAAAGTATTTGGGACTTACAAAGATAATCTGACACTTTATCGAATGACATGGCAACTAAAGTGAGAACAGTGGCTAAGAAGATATTTGGAGAGTCAAAAGGTTATGCCCCCATGAACAAGGAATCTTGGTAGTAAGCTGAAGGTGTACAAGATAAAATCAAAGTTAAGAAGGCTGACTATAAGACACTATATAGTTGTAGAAGTGACGAAAATATTGAGAAATATAAATTTGCTAAAAATGAGACAAAAAGGGCTGTAAGTGAAGCGATGGATAGTTTTGAAGATTTTTACCAAAAATTAGAATCTAAGGAGGGGGAGCGAGATATTTATAAAATTGTTAAAGCAAGAGTCTGTAGGACGAAGGATTTAACCCAAGTCAAGTGCATCAAGGATGAAAATAATAAAGTGCTAGTAAGAGATGAGGAAATTAAGGAAAGATGGGAGAGATACTTCCATCAACTATTCAATAAGTCAGACAACGGAGACTATATCATTCTAGGAGAGTTAGCTAAGGTTAAGGAGTATAGAAACGTAACGTATTATTGAAAGATTCTGGAATTAGAGATGAATGAGGCTTTGAAGAAGATAAAGAAAGTAAAAGTAGTTGGCCCCGATGATATCCCAATTGAGGTATGAAAATTCTTAAGAAAAAAGGGTATAAGTTGGCTTACCAATATTTCAATAAAATATTGAAAAGTAGAAAGATGCCTGACCTGTGGAAGAAGAATACTCTCATACTTATATTCAAAAATAAAGGGGATATACAAAATTATGCGAATTACAGAGGTATTAAGTTAATGAGCCATACGATGAAACTTTATGAGAGGATGATAGAAAGAAGGTTAAGAAATGAGACTAAGGTGTCAAATAATCACTTTGGTTTTATGCCAGGGAGATCGACTACTGAAACCATACATCTCTTAAAGAGACTTATCGAGAGATACAGGAATAAAGAAAAGGATTTACATATGATTTTTATGTGTGATTTTGAAAAGGCATACGATAGGGAAGTTATGTGGAGAGTTTTAGAAAAAAGAGGAGTTCGAGTAGCATATATAGAATCAATAAAGGAGATGTATAGGGATGTGGTTACAAGTGTGAGAACACTAGGAGGGTTGACATGAGAGTTCCCTATAAATATAAGTTTACACCAAAGTTCAGGTCTAAATCCTTATCTATTTGCGTTGGTCATAAATGAACTTACAAGGCATATACAGGGGGGAAATACCATGGTGTATGTTATTTGCAGATGATATTGTGTTAGTAGATGAAACACAAGGTGAGGTTAATGCTAAACTTGAGGTTTGGAAGAAATACTTGAGGTAAAAGGGTTTAAAATTAGTAGATCAAAAGCAGAATATATGGAATTTAAATTTAGCAAGGGCGCACGTAGTATTAGAATAGGTGTTAGTACCGGAGATCAAGAGATACCCATAAGTAAAAATTTTAAATATTTAGGATCAGTTATTCAAAGTAATGGTAATATAAACAGATTGAGATGTTACATATCGGATACAAGCGAGATGGACTAAATGGAGAATGGTATCGAGAATATTATGTAGTCGCAAAATTCCTTTACGACTTAAAGGTAAATCTTATAGAACGACAATTAGGCCATCCATGCTCTATGGGTCTGAATGTTAGGTAGTGAATCACACATATGAGCAAAAGATGAGAGTAACAGAAATGCGAATGTTAAGATTGATGTGTGGGTACACTAGGATGGACAATATACGAAATGAGCATATTTGTAAGAAGATTGGAGTAGCATCTATTGATGAGAAGATGAGAGAAACACGCTTAAGGTGGTTAGGTCATGTGTTAGGATGACCAGTAGAAGCGCCTGTCAGATGAATAGATTTTAGAGAGAGTAGTCAACATAAGAGGGATAGAGAAAGACCGAAAAAAATTTGATGGGTAACTTTTAGGAAAAATATAACCCATATAGGAATTGAGGAGGATATGACCCATGACAGAGCGCAATAACGTAGCAGAATTATCATGTAATCGACCCTACTTAGTGGGATTAAAGTTTGGTTTGTTTGTTTATTTTGTTTGTTCATTTTCTTAGTTTATTTACGGCTCATTTTCTTATTTTTTAGGTAATTGTTCATTTTCTTAGTGTTCATTAATTAGAAAATAATTTAATTAATCTTCATTTTATAGTTAATTGAATTCATTTTGCAGTTAATTATTATTTTTTTTCAAAATTTCCTAAATACCTCTCATTTTATGGTACTTGAAGTACTAAATCAAAAGGCATTTTAGGAATGAAAAATATCAAAAATAATAAGTTAGTTAATACTTTTATATATAGTATAGATATAGATCTTGAAATTAATAAATACTATTAAGATGATTGTCACATATATAGGAATTTCGATATTCAGTGAACATAATTTTCTTTTCGATATTCTCATTTTTTTTTTTTTGGATAGTGTTTGTTGGAGTATTACTAAAATTTTATTAGAATATTAATTTTTTATTTGGAATGATTTTTGATTTAGATGGAGGTTAGATATTTATTTCTTATTGACTTTTTATTTATTTATTTAAGCTGAATTTAATTTTATTTCTTTAATTTTTTTAATGCCCTTTCTTTAAATCATTTGTAAAGTATTTAAATTGAGAGTATTTTTGAAAAATAATATAAAAATATTAATCTCTTCATACTTTTATAAATATTATAGAAGATAAATAAATAAATAAATAAACTAGGCTGAAATAATACTATTAATATGACACCAAAAAGCGTGCAATGCCTTCTTTATCAACTACAACGCTATAGTATCACAGACCCGATTTTAAGACCGATATGCAAGGCTTGTCCACCTTTAACTCGCTGCAGAATATACAAGAAGAAGAGAGAGTAAAAAAAATAAAAAAAATCGAAAAATCTTTTTTACAAAATCTTTCAAAGAAAAAAAAAGCAACATATAAGATTCTCTCCTGCTTCACACGCACACGCACCTCTCCTCCTGAAACTGCCAGCTCTCTGGAAAGAATTCCCAAACAACACCCTCTATCTGTAAAGTTTTCATTTTTATTGAAAAAGGTAACATTTTTAATCCCTTTTACTATGTGATTATATACACACAGACATGGATGTGCATACATGTGATTATAGAGCTGTGTTTTGTGATTTTTTTTTTTTTTTTACGATTATTTATGACTATAATTGGCTGCAGTTGCTTTTCTTGAAGTTAATTAATGTTTGGGTTTGTGGGTTTTCAGATTTTAGCTTTTGTAAGACTGAAGTTTTTCAGTTTTATTCTTTGGGAGTGGTTTAAAGTTTTGACCTTTTTTAGTTTTTTGGATTTGAGGGAAAATCATTGGGCTGTTGTTGAATTAAAGGGCCTTTTGTTTTTGAATTGACTTCGAAAAGTACTATAATTGGACTTGTTTTTTTTACAAGCTTTTAAAAGGGGCCTTATGCAGAAAGAGGAAAAAAAGAGATGAAAAAGGAAATGGGAAGGATTGAAACTACAAGGAAATGCGAGGTTTTGGACGTAAAGTGTGTTTGATTCTCAAAGTCTATGTTCAAAAAGCTTCTTAATTTGAAGTTCATTTTGCAGGAAAAATAATGAGATGGAACTTTTTCGTATTATCATTTTCCTTCTTTACCTTGTTCATTCTATATCTTGGGAAGTGTACAGGGCTTCTTGGTCCATTTCCATTGCCTATTAAGTATTTATGATGTCTTTCTAATTTTTTTAGTTACTGAGAAAACAGCTGTAGGAGTGCATTTTTATTCTAAAGCAGCTGAATCTGTGTATTATGTTGCAATTTATTTTTTTGAACTGTATGTGCATATTTTTTATAGTTGTGACCTTGTGGAGTCTTGGGTAGGTTGAACTGAATTGCAATGTGAACAAAAAGGGAAAATAAAGAATTAAGGACTATCAAAAGAAATCAGTGAAATGTTAATTTGTCTGCTTTCATGGTGACATATTTAAACTTCAGGAAATGGATTTCTTGAGGTCATACATTAATGTGTTTGAGCACTTTCTTGGGAGATATTTATGTGATCAATTATAATTCAGATATTTTTGTGTGACAACGGTGTTGATTTATTTATACCCTCATTTATGGAAATGTATGTTTTTCCTATTTTTGTTCAGTTTTCACTTCAAAGATGTAGAACTAAGAAGGTTACCTCAAACAGAAAGAGCTATGAGGTTTCTTGAATTAATTAGCTCAAATATGCACGTTTTCGCTTCCAATTTGCATGCCATCTGACTGAACCAACGCTGATATCTCTGTATGCCATACTATAGCTCATTTGCACAAATGGCAGGATCACAAACGCCGAATCTTCCTTCTGATTTTTCTGAATTTGTTCAAACTAATAGTGAACCAAGGTTTCCTTCAAATGGACGTCATGGTGATTTTTTCCGTGGTTTTGGCTTTGCTGGCTTTAAGAAGAGAGGTCATGGTCTTGGAAGTCGGTCTTGGATAAAGATTGATCAGAATGGGAATTCAAAAGTTTTGGAACTTGATAAAACGACTGTGATGAGGCATTGTTCTTTGCCATCACGAGATCTCAATTCGTCTTTTGGATCCGATGTTTATTTATCCTTCCAGCATTCTAGGTCGGGAAAAGGCTATCGTGGTTAGTCTTGAACAGATTAGATGTATAATCACAGCTGATGAGGTTATACTGATGAATTCGTTGGACACATCTGTAGTTCACTATAAATCAGAATTGTGCAAACGCCTTCAAGCAAATAAAGATCAATCTGGTGTGTTTATTGTGCTTATATAGTTTTTTTTGTTACTTTTTGTTCAGCACATATCTCTGAATTTCTGCTGTTTAACTCCTGTTAAAATAAAGAAAACTTTTGAACTGTGAAGGTTTTAAGGTTGTATTCTTTTTAGATCAAAATATTTATCCTTTTTCATTTTTCTCTGGACTAGTGTTGGCAGATCTTGTCTTTTGCATTGATTAATAACATAGCAAAACTCTATCTTAATTACTTAACATTCTTTACCTCACTGTTATGTTATTCTCCTGCATCCTTTTTGTTTTTAAGTTTTAAACTTAGTTGTCGGAATTGTGTTTAGCTTGAACATTGTCATATTAAACTTATGAATACGCAAATTACTCCCCTTACTCACTACTTAAGGTTTTCAATGAGATGATAATTCAACATGGCATGAGAGAAAGCAAAGGTTTTTGGTTGAATAAAGACCACCTACCATGACAAAGGCTTCATATGGAGAAAATATCTTCCCTAAACTTGGGCGTGTTAGAGTGTATAAATGAATAAAGTGCTCCTCTCCAAGAGCTTAAGCTTTTATTGAGCTGGTAATTTAATAGTTGATGAAGTTTGATGAATTTTATTCAGTTTAGATTCTATTTTACATGTGTACGGAATTTTTTGAGTTCTGAACTTTTTGATCTGCAGAAGTTAAGAAAAAAACCTTACGATTCTACTGGAGTTTTTAGAATATCTATTTTTTGGATTTAATTTTGCTATTACCTTGTAATTTAGATACTTCGGTATAAAGGATTTAAGTGTTTACCAAGTTACAATTGATGGTACTGTAAGACATTAATTTCACTTAGTGGTATTTGAATGACACAAAAAGCTGGGTGGATGCTGAGGTGACTCAAAATGCCAGGTGACGCTTGAGGTGTTTCCTCCCTGCTGGAAAAATACTCCTTCAAATTGGTAAAAGGAAGTATTTGGTTTGAAAGTGACAAAATGGAATAACTATCTAATAGGGTGGTATGTCTTTTACCATATATAACATGCTGCAACATGTATTGTTCAAAAGGGAATTAAGTTTTAGTAGACCTTAATTTCAGATAAAATGGTTTCTCTTTCTTCTTCTGACAATTCTTATTTCATTAGGGTTTAAATTCTCCAAGTAATTTGCTCACAATGTGTACTGATTTGATTCAGATGATTTACCTTTCGAATTCAGGGCCTTGGAGCTGGCTCTGGAACTGACATGCATGTCTCTTGATGCTCAGGTATGTGCTAGTCTGCATTTAGTAGCTTATGGCAAGACTATCCTTTTTATCCTTTCTAATTTTACTTATAAAGCATGTAATTGTCTATATGTTGGCTTAGGCACATGAAATTGATAGTAGAAATTTATACATTGCATACATACATATATATATATAAGCATCTTAACATCGATCACAACTTTATGACGTTCCCAAATTTCATAGGTGCAAGAACTGGAGATGGAGATACATCCGATCCTTGATGAATTGGCATCATCTATAAGCACTCTCAATCTAGAACATGTCCGCAGATTAAAAGGCAACCTCCTTAGGTTAACTCAGAGAGTGCAGAAGGTATATTTACATTTTCCAGTTTCTACCACCTATTGATGTTTAGCTACTAGTTTTTTCTGAAAATCTTAGCTTTTAAATTGACATTTCAGGTGTGTGATGAAATAGAGCATTTAATGGATGATGATGGGGATATGGCTGAGATGTATTTAACAGAGAAGAAACAGAGAGAGGAAGCGTTCGCCAACGAGCAGTATGATCAAACTAATTATCCCACTGGTGCCAGAATTGGGTCAAAATCTGCACCTGTTTCACCTGTCCGGGCTCATATAGTGGACTTCAAAAATTACAGAGGGCTTTCAGCAACATCAGTTCAAGTAAACATGGAAGCTTAGGTAGTTCATTTAATGGTGAAGAAAATATTGATCAACTCGAAATGTTGCTAGAGGCATACTTTGTTGTTATTGATAATACTCTCAACAAGTTGTTATCGGTAAGAGACATTTGTGCTCGCGTTCTTTGAAAGTCGTTTGGCGATGTTAACTTCACTTTGATTATTGGGCATTCTTCCAAGGCCTAAGTATATATTTTGCTCATCCTTCCATCTGTGGATGTGCTCCTGTTATTTTGATGTTAAACATAACGTTTCATAGAAACAGGATGCTTTATTACCTTGATTTCTTTATTATCACTCTTATACAATTGCTATGTTATATCATGAACACTAAGAATCTTCTGTTTCCTTGATGATGCAGCTTAAAGAATACATTGATGATACTGAGGACTTTATCAATATAAAACTGGTAAAGGATCATAGACCAAAGTATAGTCTTTTACAATTCTTTTATCCTTATATTCATGCTTTGGGGGAAAAATAAAAAATCAATGCTGTTTTGTGTGCATACAGGGAAATGTTCAGAACCAGCTGATACAATTCGAGTTACTTCTGACGGGGGCTGCATTTGTTGCAACAGTGTTTGCTATGGTGACTGCTGTTTTTGGAATGAATTTTGAAGCAACAGTATTTGATGTCCCTTCCGCATTTAATTGGGTTCTATTGGTAACCGGAATATTATGTGGGCTGCTATATTTATGCTTTTTAATCTACGTTAGGCGGAAGAAAATTCTCTCTCTATAATGTGTATAGCAAAGATCTTTCTTTATGAACTGAAGATTGCTGCAAAAATGGGGAACAAGTTGCGACTTCAACGAGCATTAATGTCAATTGTACCTTTTCTAATTCAAGAAAAGACTGCAGGTTTTCTCCCTTCTTTTTGTTTATTATTTTGGCAAGAATTTGAAGGGTAAGATGCAGGCAAGGCAGGGCGTTGTTTGTATCTTCAGTAACCAGATTGGTTGGCATTAACATGCAGTGCGACGTGTATGTTATTATTCATCATGAGTTTCATCGAGTGTTATTCTTCGGTTGAATAACTAAAGCAATGTTTGTAACATAATGGGATCATGCAGATCCTAGTTATAGTGTTGCTGGTGCATAGGATGGTACTTCATATTTTTACTTAATGTAGATGTACCGTGTTCCGAGGCAATGGTCCTCGTTGCCCTCAAAAGAACAATATCTTGTTGGTGCATAATCACTGGTTATGTTGCGGAAACCTCCCAATATAAAGGTGCTTGAGCAGTTAAGAGTCCCTCAAGCACAGAGATGTCTGTCAAGAAACCTCAGAACTGATATTTTGGTTACTGTGGATTGGTATTGATTAGATATAAGCATAGGGAAGTATAGTGGCACCATGCAAACTTGAGAGATGACCTTATATTTCAATTTCCATCAGTGACCAACAGAGGCCTCATTGATGTAGTTGATGGTGTTGGAAGCATGAATTACACACATTCTTCCACCTTTTCAAGATTACTTCTATAGAACTCAAAGGTTCAACTAAACATTCAGTTAGACCTGCTTTTAAGTTATTTGTACTTGCAAAATCTGAAAGAAGACTGCTACTTGCATCCGTGAATTCCATATCATACAAGAAAATCTCCAAGGACCAAATTTGTAAAATGTCACAAAAATGTACTCTAAGATACCAGTTTCTTGAATCATATGTGATATTTCTTGACAACCATTTCTTGAACTCTTAGTCTTAGATACAGTGTATCAAGTATCAACCCAACCAAGAATCCAGTAACTCGAAGATGATGGATGTCTCTATTTGGGTTGCTGTCTGTGAATAAATCTTCCTTCACCTGCCAGTCAAAATGCGAGTGTCTTACTTGGGCAGCTATCCACGGTACAAGCTAGGATATCTCTGTAGTCCCTGGAGATTCTGAAGGAATCATAAACTTTGCCATCTCTGCTCTCTGTTTTGTACTCAAACAGCAGATTGGAATGATCAAATGCTGTCAACTTCACAAATCCATAATCGAAGTCTCTATAGATGCTCCACACGGGTTTAACGCTGGAAAAGTCAGAAAGGCCTGCTCCTCCTCCTCCAGCAACCACATGTATTGTACCATTTAAGATGCCCTTGTAGAAATGCTTCTCGTTGTTTGTACAAGTATTCTGCATAAACAAAAAAGAATTGTAGGACATAGATGTTTAGCCAAAAGTAGGCATAAAGAAAATAGTTTGATCTCAATCCTTTGACACAACTGAATGAAAGAAGTATGGAGAATCCAATAATACCTGGTAAATGGGACATGTTCGTTCATAATTATGCACATGTCCGAATAGGGCTATATCAACTTTATATTTCTGCCAAAGTTTTTGAAGACTCTCTTTTCCCATTGGTTCTGCAAATGTTCCTCTGTAAGTATACCAAAAACCTGAAGAATAACCAAGAACACGATGTGCCAGAAAGATTACTGTGGAGCCACGGTTGCTTCTGTCTATCTACAGATGCCAGGCAATGCTCTATGAATTTGGATTGCTCCGTTCCTTCTCACCAGTCATGTTCTGTGTCAGCTATGCAAAACCTGAATATTCCATAATCTGTAGAATACCTGACAGAAAAATATAGTAAGATCTTAACACTTCCTGCTAAATATTCCAGATCATGCGACATCTTAAAAATTGCACATGAAACCTCCAATATCTGAAAGGTTCATGGTAACATGGGCCATAAACATCAAAATGTAGGAATATTGTATACATGCAGAGAGTCAATACTGCAACAACAAAACTATCCTTCAATGTGCCAGAAAAAATTTCAAGCAACTGACACAAATAAAAGAAAAAAAGATTGCCACCTTACCAGAACTTAGCTCTGTTCTCAGAAGGAACATAAAACATTGTTTTAGCCAACACACCACATTCTCCTCCCGAATCCATGTAGTTGTAGAATGAACCTGAGTCAGGCCAGGTGCGCTCATGGGAGTTTCCACTGTAACGACAAAATATCAGTGACAATCCTAAAATACTAGGAATCAAGAAGATAAAAGTAAACAATTGTACCTTGCAATCATGTAAGGTACTCTTGAAGCAATTGGTTCAATTTGAGAGGTAAATTGATCCCACTGGGAGATATACCCACTAGCATAACAGATATCTCCAATATGGAAGACTATATCAATGTTCTTTATGTCCTTAATCAGCTGCAAGGTAGTATTAAGGGAACCAGGCTGAAAATTGTTGTAGTCGTTGGAGCCATCAATCTCATACTGCAGTGGAAACAAAGATACGGTTTAGTCAGGGTTTCCATTTCAGACAGGCAAGCAAAAGGACTTAATCAAATTTGAAAAGATAGTCTTCCTGCCAGACAATGATGTCTGAATTCACGATTAGCACAATGATGTGGAAGGGAAGGCATATATTCTTTTTCACTATGAATGGTTAGTACATGGTAGAGGGTTCATACCTTCCCCATATCCCCAAAAATACATTATGACAACACGCTGCACAGAATTTTGACCAGGATAAGGTGGTGCTCTGAATTCATACGTCTGGCTCCAGATGTGTTTACCATTCAGCAATCTATGTCCTAGCTTGTAGGTGTATCTGCAGAATGAGATGGAGGATGCGGTGAGCTTTTGAAATCCAAAGTATGTCCCCTGAGTTAATCCATCCATCAAAAGCATGCTGGATGAATCTATTAACTTACTGTGAGTTAGGCCATAACTCCTTTAGAAAACTAGTATGAATGAATCCAGGATCACGCCACCCAACAGTTCTTGCTGGTGGTCCTGCAAAATTTGTCGAAAGTAGATGAATATGTCCCTCAAAAGTTAGAATAAAAGAGTATAATGAGTTTCCTGTAGGTAAGTCCATGTATAATTAACCGTGGATGATACAGTCCTCAAAAGTTCAAATCCTAAAGTTACCACTCAAATGCTAAAACATTTCTTTGACCCCTTGCAAGAAGAATACATAGTTAATCTAATATGAGATCTATATGCAAACAGATGTTGCTACAAATGGCTAGAGGTCCCTATTGCATTTCATTCCCAACAAAGATTACTTAATTCTTTGGTCATAATAAATGCTCAAGAAAGTGCATTTTTGGAGATAACCTTATCGAAGTAAGCTACAATGTGTCAAACTCAAAAACTAGTGCAGAAAAAGCATCATGAGAATGATCCCTTTGCTTGGAACTGTATCATCCACTTTCATGCATATCCCAGTGTTTGATCAATAAAAGTTAACATACCACACATGCTGTTACGATCAAAAGTCAATGTTACTGCTAGAGAACGTCTCTGTTCTCCTCCTTGAGGACCCCTTTCAATAAAAGGTTCAGCTTCATCAATTCCATATCCGCTAGTCCATGTCACAGTCATCTGATAATCAAGATCAAACCATTAGTTTTCTAAAGTTGTTTCTGGGAAATTTTTTAGGATGTAAAGACCATAATAAACAGCTCTGGATCATGGATTGCATTGGCAGAAGCATGCTATCTAATGAACAAAACATGCAGGGTATGAAACAAATCGTAGGACAGGTGGGATGTCACAAGATTGGTAAAAGTTTTTCAGTCAAGGCATTTCTTCCATCACCTTTCTAATATATTTCACATTTATACAAACTTAAACTTACTTCATTCCATTGCTTTCCTTGTGCCAAGCGGGGATATAGTGGTGCATTTGGATTTGCAAAGGAGATTGTATTTGACAAGGCCACCAGCTTTGGCTGTTGCATGATGATACAGAGTTAAAACAACACAACAGAAATCATCCACGGATGAAATGCATGAGAAATTCTTTAAGGAGAGAGATAGAAAAAAGAAAATTATGACGAGACTACAAAAAGTTATTGGCTCATATATGATGAATTAATCAGAGAGCTAGATAGGATATAGATGGAGGCCAAGAAAAGCTCAAGCATACCTTTGATAATCCACCAGAAAATACAGCAAATGAGAAGTCAGATCTCTGGTTAATCAATTGAAGCTTCAATGATCCTGTGCTTTCCTGTACTTTTGTACTTGGGATTGGAGTAATTTGCATATTGAAACTGCATGAATCGTGATAGGCAATGAAACCAATATCAAAGAAGGGGCACTCATCAAAAAGCACAAGTAAAAGATCAAAACATTTCCATTACAAAGTATAAGAAGCACAAACCTTTATTGGTGCAGTACATAACAGAGGCGGAGTGGCAATAATATTTTCAGGAGAGCAGGTAGAGGCACTGAGAAACATTCACAAAAGTGCCTTATCACCCTCAAATCATGTTAGAGAGAAATATTAGCATACAAACGAGTTAAGCGAGATTAAAATCTCCAATGGAAAATTTCCCATAGAATTTCAGTACTTTTTGGAAGATAAAATTTGAACAAAAATGTACCTGAAATTGGAAGGAGAGAAAACTCCTACCCAATCATCAATCTTTGGATTCTGAATGCTATACGTTAAAGTAACCCATTCTTTCTGTTGTCCCTGGAATACGAAGGGAATTTGACAAGAGTATGATCAGTTCTTTACTTTTCACCCTTCAAAAGCCCGCACATAGACATCAAACGATTAGGAGATCATTTGATACATTCAATCTTGCATCAAAGTAGTTTTGGTCATAGAATCACTCACTGACAAGTGCAATTTTAGCCCAAAGATAGCACTTGAAAATGGAAATATATCAGTTTTTCACGTGGTTGAAACTTACTTTCAATCCAAGAACTGAAGGACAGGCTTTAATAGAAGAAGCTTCCCTATCAATTGCAATGACAGCTTTATAAATGGCAATTGTTGAGAGTGGTTGAATCCCATGAGATGTCACTCCTTTAAGGCTCAGGAAAATCGGCAGAATCACCAGCAAACTCAATGAAACTCGCATTGCACCCCAACTAAGCTCTGAAACCAATCAAAACAGGTACAAGCATAAAAAAATGGAACTTTCTCCAAAAACAGGTACAACCCTTTTGCAACACAAAGCAAACAACTGCTATGCACTCTATAGTCCAAGAATTAGAACCTTTCATTGAACATTTGGAATGACATTTTGAAATTGACAAATGTGAACTGTGAAGAGCTTAAATTCAGAAGGTACTTTATACTACACAAAAAGTTGCATTAACCTCAACATAAAACTAATTCATCAAGCAAACAGGAACAAGCTCGCAAGTACATAAATACACACCAAAGAAAGAAAAAGCAAGCATATAAGAGGAAAATCAAATATAGCCCAGATATTAAATGTTTTTATTCCTCGTGTTGGATTCATACCACTATATACTCCAATAGTTAAATGTACTAATTCCACGTGCCACAATGAGGGTTCGATTCATTGACAAAAACTTACGTAGACCAAGAAACACGTACCTCCTACCACTAGTGGAGGGAACAGGGGCAAGGGCAGCTGCCCCCTACATTTTTGAAAATTTGCAAATTTTACAGAAAAAATTTAAAATTTTCTATTTTACCCCTTTAAAATTTCCAAAATTTATACTATCGCTCCTCCTAATAAACTGTCCAACTCCACAACTACTCCTACATACTAGTTGTATTGATCTTTCTGTGAAACCCATTATGGTGTTCATGTAGGAGTAGGACCTACAGCTATTCTTCCTAAATAAGTATTAGATACAGAGACATCTCGTCCAATGTAAAATTTTATCGATTCATAGGATTTTTTTCCTTAATCTTAATATATATATATATATATATATGAGATCATTAATTTTATAACTGCAAAACTAGATGGAAATGAGCAAATGTGGGATCCTAAAGAAAGCATCTATATGAACACATTAAACAACACAAAAACACCTCCAACTAAAACCCACCTATAAAAAACTTAGTTGATCAGTTTTAGGAGGAAAGCTGACCTCAATTTGTTGATCAATGGTTTTTGGACTTGAAATACAACATACTAGCTAGATCATTCTACTCTTGGATATATCATATATAGGATATGTTATTAACGTAAATGTTTGTCCTTCCTAGGTGTTCCCGTGGCTTTAAGTAGCAGAATGAGTGGATAAAAAATCAGTTGTACAAGTTGACTCTGATATAATATTCTATATGAGCGCCGAATTATTCCCAGTTTTGTCAATATCTCAAGAAACTGCGGATTCTTTGGATTGGAATTGGACGCCGCTTTCATGTTCGGATTCCAATTAACCATTAACGGTAAGAGAATAGCGTTGGATATGTTCTCGTTTGTTTTTTTGTTAAACCATAAAGATTTATACAATATAATATTATATGATTTAAAAACTTATATTGTACCATCCGTTAAAGCCGATAATTGTCTCAAGACGGTAGAATTTTTCTTTGTTTTTTGCTGTGTCTTTTTATTATTACCTCCATTATATTTTAACTGTCCATTTGGGTTAGTGTATAAAGAATGACACTAAGAAAGTTATTATAAATTGCATCACTTTTATCAAAAAAAATCAAAATATCTAAATTACCTTTTATATTAAATTTCTCAATTATATAATCATCTTTTTTCATTAATATGACATTAAGAATAAAGTGAGAAAAAAATTATTTAATATTTTCTTAAATTCTTAAAGCGAAAAATTCCAATTTAAAATAAAAAAAAATTATCTAAAACAACAGATAAAAAGAAACAGAGACTTTTAGAGGCAAGAACAAAATATAAACATATATATTATTAATGAATTGTATGAACTTCCATGTTATGGTAGTAATATGTAGAAATTACACAAGCATGAACTCCCCAACAAGAAAAGAGATTGACAATCAAGGACAAAAGTACACGTAGAAACTTAAGAAAAAAAATAACTTAAAGCAATTCAAATTTAAGACTTTGAAGCATGGATTGGAAATTTTTATCACCATATCCTATGTACGTACATTTACCAATCAATTAATCATTGCTTCGCTATTGCAATTTGTTTGTATTCGTCAAGTGGTAACACAACTCCGTTTCTTGACTTGCAATTAGGAATTGGAATCATCAACCTCGAGTGGGGAAACATTATATAAACAACTTTTAATTGGTGGTGGGTGAGGTGGTGGTTGAAGGGAGAAATTGAAGAAAATTTTTTTAGTGACAAATTGCTATTTTTTGTTTGTTAAACCTATATATGAAATTAATATATATTATGTTGGATTGGTGGATTTGATTTGAATGAGGGATTTGAAATCCATGAATTTAAAATGATATGAAATTTAGATAAATTTTAAATTCACTCATTTAACTATTAATATCATACTCCCATTTGTTAGTAGTCTTGTTTGAATAACTTATTATAAATTGAAATTTCAAATCAAATCCACCCACATTCTTCCGTTCAAACACAATAATATAATATACTATGTTAAAATTAGCTAAAACTAGTTTTCTTCTAATAAATTTCAATATTTGATTGACCAAATCTTAAAAAGTAATTTCTCACATCAAAGGTAAATTTGCATTTGTGGCTTTCCCTTCTTTCATTTTTTCCTAAAGAAAAGAAAATTTCAGTTATCATATGTTACAAAATAGTCGTTGAGTAGCAAGTTTGATAAAGTATTCTTGTTGTTGATAGGGGAAAAATAAATAAACAAAAGAAAATAATTGTAAAGCTACAGCGAATTAATCCTGGGCTTCATGTTCTTGCTTCCAAATCTTAAAAGGCCTTGTTTATTATCAACCCAATTATTTCATTGAAAGGCGGGGGTTTTACTTTACAATAGACCTAGAAGCAACTTGGGCTCACACCTCGGATTGCCCCAGGCCTGCGACCCAAAAGGCCTACATCATTTTCATCCTTGGGCCCAAAACGGCAATCTTCAATTCTTCATACTACATTCACATCAAGCTTTCCTTCTTATGCAATTTTTCACCTCTAGGGGGACGCTTAATTTCTCAAATTAACTTGATAGGGAGAATGACTAAGAATTCTTTAGTTCATATCAAAAATTAGAATCGGAACGAGAACATAAACTCATTATCCGCGTCAATTTATATCGTTTTTCTTTTTTATTTGTTTTAAATTGAAATGGTAGATTGTTATATTAATAAATCAATCAATTTAAAATCTAAGTGATAAATATTAAATAAAAATAAGTATTTTTTACAAATTTTTATTCTTTGAAATAATTATTATAGTATTTAATCAAACCAACTTATATGATTATTATTAATTTTTTTATTCTTATCTCTCGTACTTATAAATCGAACAACTTCTAAGTATTTAATTGTTTCATATCTACATCTTTGGATCGGTTGATTCTCTTATTATTGTTGCTTGAAAGTGTTGGACTAGCTTACTTTGCTGCCAGTCGCATCTCGCAATAAAGAAAAAGTAGTGTGAGATGAAATTCATTTGTATTGTGTTTGGATTAATGGATTTAATTTTAAAGAAGATTTAAAATACATGAATTTGTTTTAAATAAATTTAAAATGATATAAAATTTAAATAAATTTAAATAAATTTCAAATATATTCAATTAATTATTAAAATTATACTCTTATTTATTATTAAAATTTAAATTTACAACTAAATTAATTATGTTATTTAAATAATTTATTACAAATTAAAATTTCAAATCAAATTCATGTAAATTCTCCTTCCAGAAATACACCGTTGTCGTTGGAATCAGATTTTGGATTTGATATCAACATTGATCTGCGCTGCACAACTGTTCTTGGCACATTATATTATCATGGAAAATATTTAGATAGATATTATTTTTAATTTTATTTTCTCAAAACTAATGCAATCCCTTCTGTAATTTTCCTATAATATAATATAGGAAAATATCTACAGAAGGGATTCCAATCTTTAGAGCTTGTGCATGTAAATTTTGTGATCAGAATTAAGTTTTAAAAAATTTTACTTATATCAACTAATATTTTAAATTTTTTAACGTTTAATGTACACTCAGAGAGAATAAATAGATTTAAAGATCGAATCTATCTAAATATTTATCTAGATTATGCATGGTTGGCATTAGAAAACCAAGACGATATGTTTCACATGGTCAAATGTTGAATAAATCTCGAACAGAATATTACTACTAGATTAAATTCATGACAGTTTTGATTTCTATATATATATTTTTAATAGTGCCGCACTCATTATGGCAGTCTCTCTTAAATAATTTAAAATGGTTATTCTTAGTCTGTGACATCAATTTTCATGATATTATTGACTCTCTCATCGTTGCTTTTCTTCGTTTTCTATCCTTTTGTGCACACTGCACGTAGCTCTGGCAATAGTGTTTTATATGAGGAGAAAGATTTAGATAGATCTGATTTTGATTTTATTTATAAATATTAAAGTGGATTAAGATGTAATTGTATAAGAGACAGATGTACATACTAAGAATCCCTTTCGTAAATTATTTAAGAGCTATAAATTTTTCCTTTATATGATTATTGTTTAAAAGCCAAATAACACTTACTTGTTCAAACCCTATTAATATCAAGTATAAATAGAAATACGACAAAGTTAGTCATATATATTTACGAGAAATTTTTAAGTGGATTATATTCATATAATAGTATATGGATCTCTTGATTCTAAATTAGTCACATTATTTTAAGAGATTTATGATATAATATTATAGATCGGATTTATCCAAAAAAATTTCGTGTATTCACAACGTTCATTGTTATTTCAATTTCTAAATTCTTAGATGTGTACTAGTTTTAGCTAAAATTGAAACAAACAAGTCTAAATTGCATTTTGTTCTCTTATACACATAATAATGTGTATAAGAGACAGGTTATATGGTAGATAGGGTTTTGTGATTGAGAAGAATTCCAATATTAGATTGTCAAAAAAGTGTTAACAAAATTCAATTTAAAAATCACATAATTTCTTCAAACTAAAAGAAAAATAAAACTAACATCAAATTTATCCAAGAAAATTAGATAAAATCAATATTACTATAAATCAATACTTTAAAAATGGATGAATGACTTATTTACACTAATTATACAATGTTGGAGTTTCAATCTCGTGTTCTGGACTGACGTTAGTAAGGGTTGCTAATTGTACAGTAGTACTATATTTGGACCCAAACTTAGATTTTAGAGGAAAACAGCATCAACATTAATCTTATTTTAACACAACTGCTGTCTTTGGTTGTTTTTTTATGCAAGCTATTTTTATTTTTATTTTTTTAGATATATACTAATTTATTAAAAAACGTAAAAACATTTTAAGGAGTTATTGTTTCAAAATAAAATTCAACTGTAAACCTTTATTTTATTTTATTTTATTTTTTTTTGTTTGTGGTTGGTGAGATGGACATGAAAAAAGATCTTGCAAAGTCAACAATTTCCAAATCATTGGGGCAGATTTTCAGCACGATGTGATACGGGTACCCCTCTGATGACGTTGGAAAATCTGAACCAAACAATGCAAGTTTTGAAGGATTTAAAAAAAAAAAGATAGAAAAATAATTAAAAAATTGTAGTAGTGTATTAACAGCACAAGTATCTTGCATCCGTACGAATAAATTAATTTAAGCAATCTTCAAAATATCATCTCATTTTGTTTTCACTCATAATTCATCGCCTTGTCCTTTTCTTTCATTGTAATTGCAAGTTGTAAGACACAAACACAGGATATATTACACTGTTCCCCCATATATTTGTATATAACTACAAAATACTTCATTTTGGTTTTTACGAAATTATATACACCTCTATTGACTTAGAGATTAATGCGATTTCAACTCTTTTATTATACAATTTCATATAACACTTATTTTATATCCCTTAATGCAATGACACGTGTTTGTATTATTATCACATTTCAATGAATTAAGGATACAAAAAGAGTATAACTGACAATTGTGTTATCTCTTCCCGATTAATGCCCTCAGTTGATGTAATTGATCAAATATGGAGGTTTTGAAATGTGAAACAAAAATTACTAGGGGTTCATTTGTATTATGAAAACATGAAGAATTATGTCCATATATAATTGCAATAAATCTCAAGCGAGACTAGGTAATGTTCCATTGTCCATACATTTTTATCAAATGATATGTAGTAAATCATCATCTTAATCCAAAAAAAAAAAAAAAAATAAGCCTTGCAAAAATGAAATCATAAATTTTCTTCTATGAAAAAAATCTTCATTTGTCTCGTCGCATTAAAGAAACATTATTATCTAATATATTTTTATATGATCATATGATAAGAGTAGCATTATTCATTAGGGTAAACTTATGTTTTTCTCAACTTCAGATTTAATTACAAGAGCATTTGGACAGTAAATTTATTTATTATTTTTAAAATAATATTTTGTAATTATTTTATAACATATTTTTCAATTTCTATTTTTATCTTATATATATATATCATTCCAAATAATATTTCGCATAATAACTATCTAAACTTAAATAATACTGTCTAATTATTCATTGATCTTCGAATAAAATTTTGTAATTATTCCCTAACATGTTTTCCAATAACAATTTTTTTTAATCTCACATACATATTATCACAAAAGTTGCTACATTGTTATTATTTTAAATAATATTTCAAAAATAATAACTGTTTAAATAGATCAAAAAATATTCTATCTTTTTATATAATTATGAAAATAAAAAACCATAATATTATATACATGTTTATCCATAATTTCTTATACTAACAGACTCTCTATTATAATTTTTATATACTCCCTTATTAAATTTAAAACTCATACAAGTATTGTTTGGATAATGAATTTGGAAAAAAATTTGAAATATTACCCATTTATTTGAGAAATCTTTAAAGATTAAATAGATTAATTTTAAATTCACTCAAATTAAAAATTGTGAAATGAAATATTTCAAATAATTTTTTAAATTGAGTGAATTTAAAATTCACTTATTTTAGTTTTATAAATCTTTTAAACAAATAAATGAATTTCAAATTCTTTCCCAAATCCATCTACGCAAACATAACAAAAAAAAAATTAGAATTAAACTTTATTTAAATATTTCTTACTTTTGTGTCTATTATGCTACTACTCTTATAAAAACTAGTAGATCTTAGGACACATGTTCTCAAGAGGATGGAGTGCCTAAAAACATGTTCCAAATTTGCAATGAGCTAAAGAAGGGGAACTACTACTCCACCTTTCCTTGTATAGAAATCTCCTTATTGAGGTACTCTCACTTGCCTTTTGAAGTGATTTTATGGTTAATTTGCTCTCTGTATTTCCCATGAATAACTACTCAGCCGGTAGATTCACCAGAATCTGACGGTAAAGATTCCCAACTTTGGCACATTTTGAAAAAACTGTACAAAAGAATCCAAAATCCCACCAGACTTAGACTTTCAAATACAATTACAGTTAAATAAATCAGCGTCCAACCTACAGAGCTCCTTTTTTGCTGTCACATCTCATCTAAAACTTTTCTTTTGTTACTTTTTTTCTAGTTATCATTGTCTTAATACCAGAATAAAAGTACTGGTGAAGGCCAGCTTTTTCAAAGATTCTTGGTATCTTTTGGAGAAAACTTGGTTTGCATTCAAGCTTCAGGTACACTGTTATTTGAGCTTGTACGATTTGTGGGGTGTCCCAAAATTGTATCTTTGTTACGTCAGTAGTATTCTATTGCTTGGTAGAGTATCCCTCTCTTTTTCTCTATTTATGGTTTATGTTTTTGGCCTTCATTTTTCTGTTTTAGAAATCCAAAAAACAAAAAAAAAAGAAAAAGAAAAAATGGTGAGTGGTTCATATTGGAAGCCTGAGGATTCTTGATGCTTCTGTTTTCTGCAAAGTTATGAAGTGGGATGGTTGCTTTTTTTTTTTTTTTTTGTGGGACTTTTTCATGCGTTGGCTTACCATCATTTGGTCTTTTTAGCTTCTTGGTTATTGCTCTCAGTTTCTTTTTCATAGACTACTTTTTTGTAATGGAATTTTGTCCTGCAAATTTTCCAATTTCTTATTTTATCTTTTCCTTGAATTTGTTGAGGCTAAAGCATTTTGTGCTGTGCATATTGCATATGTGTAGGATGAATACTAATCTGTATGAAAAACAAGTCCAATTTTGATATACAACCAAGCATAGCCTGATATTTTGTGATTTTGATTCTCTTTTGTTGGTTACAATAAAACATATTACATAAGATTTGCATCTGTGAGTTAGAGGTAAAGAGTGTTTGGAACTTTAGACTGTGTGCTGTTTATTAGAATTAAATAAATTATTTCTTTATGCTGTCTAATTTTAATAGTAATTCTGCTTGGATTTATCTGTCTCATCCTCTGTTGCTAGGATTTTCTGGGTATTTCTTGGTTGGTAACTTTTCCACAAGAAAGGTTTCCATCCAGTTGTTTGAAGATGTATGTAGTTGAGAGCAAAGGAGGGGCCATAGCATGTATGCTGCTTGCTCTATTTTTCTTGGGTACATGGCCAGCCATTTTGACTCTTTTGGAAAGGCGTGGTCGTCTTCCTCAGCACACCTATCTTGACTACACAATCACAAATCTTTTGGCTGCTGTGATCATTGCTTTCACTTTCGGTGAGATTGGAAAAAGCACCAGTGCAAAGCCAAATTTCATTGAGCAACTATCTCAGGTGACTGTAATTTATAGTTTAAGGGTTCATCATAATCAAAATATCAATCCGTCATATCAAAATAGAGAACGATTGTAGAATTTATGGTACCTACTGATTTTTGGAATCAAGATGCAGTATTTCTTAAACTTTAGTTAAGATCCCTTAGTACTAAATGAAACAGAATAAAATGAAGAATGAGCACAAATTTTTACTTAATTACTTAGATAAGGATCCAGTATTTCTTGTTCTGGTGCTGGAGGCCTCTACTTCCATTTGATTCCTCTTAGATTACTTCAGATATGACAGTTACCTGTTTATACCTTTGACTTCTCTTATTAAGCTTGTAATCATTTTCTTAGTTCACACTGCTGTAAATAATGCAGCATCAAATAGGGTTTACACTTCCAAAGTTCTTAGGTAAGAGGTTTTTCATGTAAGTTAATGAGGAAAACCTATCATTCATAGCATTGACACCTTTGATTCATCGAAGAGTGAAGTATTATATGGATTCAATGTATTTCATGAGACAATTATTTAACATTGACAGTGTTCAATGTAATTGATCTATTACAACAACCGCATTCTGTGGGGGTGCTCCATGTTGCTTTTACACTTGCTTTCTGGAGCTAGTACCTTGTACATGTGCATACGTGAGAGAGAGAAAGAGAGAGAGAGAGTTGCTGCTACTCTTTTTTTTTTTTTTTAAGCTTTTTAGTGATTTTACACTGATGAAACTTCAGTCGCCTCACTTAGAGCTGATTATACTTCTAAAAGGATTATGCGGTTGTTATTTGATTCCTGCTGACAAGCAGGTTTATAAGTGTCTTTTCCATTTTTATATTCAAGCATAAGTCTAATTATGCAGGATAATTGGCCCACTGTTCTGTTTGCAATGGCTGGTGGAATAGTTCTCAGTCTTGGGAACCTGGCAACTCAATATGCCTGGGCATTTGTTGGCTTATCAGTGACTGAGGTGATCACTTCAAGCATGACTGTTGTTATAGGTAGCTTTTCAACAGTTAATCATTGATTTATTCAAGGGAATGGATCTGACAAGATAAAAGAATTTACCGTTGTATTTTGCTCTCTGTGACAGGCACAACCCTGAATTACTTTTTAGATGACAAAATCAACAAGGCAGAAATTCTTTTCTCCTGGTGTTGGCTGCTTCTTAATTGCTGTTTGTTTGGGCTCTGCTGTGCATGCATCCAATGCATCTGACAACAAAGCAAAGCTCAGTCATTATTCAAATGATAACAAAAATGAGGAAGGGTATTCATCTTTTTTTATCCGAGGATCCCTCTCAAAAGTCATGCTAAAGAATTAGCTTCATGGTTCATGTCATTGCTAATTTTTTTGTAACTCTGATATTATCTCACTGCAAAGTAGTGGTTTCTAGAACATCAAATGATAGCTGAACTTACTTTTGCATCCCACCTCTATGCGTATGCTGTTTGGATACTTTCAAAAATTAAACAGGAAAAACAATGCATCATTTACCTCTTAAAAACATCTGCCATAGTAATGTAATATGGACATTTGTGGAGCAGCGGTAAATGTTGATATGAAATTCTCCAAAATCCTTCTTTAGTTCATTTTATCTTGGTGATAATGAGTGATATCCGCTGATTGTATTTCTAATTGTTGGATTTTGGCAAACACTGCCTGGAAAGTTCTCAAGTCACTAGATATTGATACCTTTGCTTAAACGTTTGTATTACAGTGGAGGTGGTTTTCTAACTCCAAGTCATCATTTCTGCTACTTTTGCTTTTAAAATGATGAAATAAGAGCATTATCAGTTTAAATCTGCTTTGAGCTGCATTATGAAGTTAGGTAAAAGAAAAAAATCAGGGAAGGGGAGAAAGCCTTGAAACACACTCACTAATGTGTTCTCTGACTTCTCTTTCTCTTTCTCTCTCTAATGATAACTTGAACTCACATTTTTCAGGACTAAGAGTATTGCTGCATCTAAAGAAGCATCTTCAGATATGATGGGTAACTGTTTTTTGGATTTTCATTTCACATCTTGTTGCTTGATGATATTGCCTGTTTTCTATTTGCTTAACTTTCTGATACTGGAAAATGCATAGTTGGAAAAAGTGATTTGGAGAATGGAATTGGCACTGAAGGGAAGACAAAATTTGGGACAGCACATTTTCAAATTATGGAGCTTGAAAACAAAAGGGCTATTAAGGTTGGTGACTCACTATTTTTTGTTAGTTTCTTAAATTACCTACCGTCTGAATGTGTGAAGATCAGAAGATCTACCTAAAAGTTAATCTCTCAATCAATATATATTTTTTTATCCCCTTTTTCCCTCTTTCTTTAGGAGCAAGGTATTGTATTTCATTTAATTGATTCACAATGTTCATCTATGTCCTTCCTTTCTTTTTAACACTATGATATTAATCATACCAAGAATGTGTTTCCTGGCTTGTCGGCATCATATTTGATACTCACATCGAGCTGTATAAAATATGTATTCAATACAATTATTGTAATGGCCTGAAGGCTGCTCGGTTAGTACCAATAAGAAGTTTACAATGGTATTTGTATCACATGTGCCTGAACTCTAGAGTAATTTGAGTTCACCCAATCAAGTTCTTTGCTGCTGTTCCATGGAAATGTCTTCAAAAAATATTGAGATGTTCCCTTCTTACAGGATGTAATTGCAGGTGTTCGGAAAGAGTGCTTTTCTGGGCTTGGGCTTAACGTTCTTTGCTGGAGTTTGCTTTTCTCTTTTCTCACCAGCATTCAACCTGGCAACCAATGATCAGTGGCACACTTTAAAACACGGTGTTCCCCACTTGAGCGTCTATACTGCATTCTTTTACTTCTCAGTCTCTTGTTTTGTCCTTGCACTTATTCTAAACATCACCTTCCTTTTTCACCCTGTACTCAACACACCTAAGTCATCATTTAAAGCTTATCTATCAGACTGGAATGGCAGAGGTTGGGCCTTTTTGGCAGGATTTTTGTGTGGATTTGGGAACGGCCTCCAATTCATGGGAGGCGAAGCAGCTGGATATGCTGCAGCAGATGCCGTACAGGTAAGTGAACTAGTATGAGGATTCCAACACCAAGTCACCACTTTTAAATACTTCTGCTCATTATTAATTCCAAACTGGCATGCTTATGTAAACCTTTCAGGCACTTCCGCTGGTTTGTGTGAGCACCTTTTGGGGTATACTTATATTTGGAGAATACAGACGATCATCGAGAAGAACATACTTGTATCTTGGTGGCATGTTGTTTATGTTCATTGTGGCTGTTGCAGTCCTCATGGCCTCTTCAGGGCATCGGAAATAGTTATAAAGATGCTAGCATTATTATATACAGTTACTATACCGGACAAATTGCAGTTACTGCAGGCAACTCTTGTTGATGACACTCCACCTTTGGTGAAGATATAGTATATTGTATTCCATTTTTTGGCAATGAGGACCCTGTTGATACTACATTGTCCGATCAAGCATGTCCTAAGTGATTTATAGAAGAAACTTTTTTTTTTTTTTTTTTTTTCCTTTTTTGGGAAAACATTTACTCAAGAATGTTTGAGCAGAAAAAGAAAGAAAAAACTGACACGATGAGGGAAAGAATACTTTCTGTTCACATCATTGATCAGTAGCATCCTATTTGTATAAATGAATCAGTTACCAAATTCTCTTTCACCTTTATAATATCCAGGTTTTTACTTTATTTTGCCATTCTTTTCACTTTGTTGTTATCAGATCTTGATTGTTAGAATTTGCAGATTTCATCGTGCATAACATAAGATGATTTTGAAGGCCTCTATTACAAATAGTGCTTCTAATTTTCTAAATTGCTTACATGGATTATCTTCCGTGGAACCGATTGTTAGATTATTATCCGTAAAACAAGCTGATAAGCGGTTGCAGTGAGCACTCAATCAATTCTGCCTGTTCTCTGCATTGCTCGTGTACTTACTTTATGATTCCCCATTTATAGATAGCACTCAGACATTGATTGTGAATGTTCTAATGTTATTTACTAGAGACTGATTGTGTGGAATACAATGCAAGAGGTTGCAACTCCATCTTAGAGTTTTATCTACCTTCTAGAATAATTTTATGATGAACTTTGCCATACAGTTCTCTGAAGTCTTAGCCAAGTCTTGTATTAAAGCACCTATAGTCTATAATAATCTCCTCACGTTTTATAGTCTCTTAAATATCATCACCCCCAACTCATTATCAGTTTTTTTTAGACCAAAGAAAACGGAGATAACGAAATGCAGTTTAGTTATTAAGAGATTTATTGGTCATGGGTTCAAGGTAGAGTAAGAATAGATGAGTTTAAAAAGAAAAAAAATGAGGGAGAAAAAAAACTTTTATGCTAAAAACAATTAATCCCCCTTTCCTTTTCTTTTAGCTTTGATTGTACTTGAAATATTCTTTATTTACCATAATCCCATATCCTTAGTATCAGGCGATCCAATGTATGTGGTCCACCTTGGCAGAAACGAGTCAAGCCAGTTGTTTACGTTACAAGATCTTCTATCTCACTTCTTGTCTTAGATTCTTTTTAAAGATTATTAATACAATTATAAATTTTAGTAGAGTAATCTTAATAGTTCATTTGATAGCGTGATAGAGAATATAACAGAAAGTGAAATAAAAGATAATTAGCGGTTGTTTATTGTTAATTTTTCTTTGCCGGTGAACGAGTGCCCTGATTCCAATTGACAATTGTTTACCATTACCATTTTTCTTGCTTTCTGTATCTTGATATGGAAGTAAGTGGTTGCTTGGATGCATCACTAATAAATGAGTTTATGTGAGACTGGATTTTGAGTTTAGTTGATATTTATTTAGAGAGTATCATGTATTTAGTGATTTTTTTTTATTTATTACGTATTAACTATGTTTTATTAAGTCATGTAATGTTTGCTATTCGACAATGTGGTTTAATATTGACTGCCAAACTATCTTCTATTAGAATATACAATCAAAAGTTCTTCTAGCTGTTGTGATCATTGCATTCACTTTTCGTCAGATTGGAAAGGGGACGATGAAAAAGCCAAAATTTTTAGCCCAACTTACTCAGGTCGGATGATTGCTTTCATTGCTGTGATCATTCCATTCTCTTTCTACTAAATTAACAATTGAATGATTGCAGGATCGGTAACCGGCCAAGTGTTGTGCGCTGTGGCTGGTTGGGAGTCCTCAGCCTTGGAAACCACTCAACCCAATATGCCTGGGCATTTGTTGGTTTGTCAATACTGACTGCTTTTAAGTTTTTTGTTATACTTTTTAATGTGATTAAGTTTTTTGTAATACTTTTTAATGTGATATTTAAATAAGTGATAAATATTATCTTTCTATGAAAATACATCTAACATATTGCATTTTTAGGTTTCACATTTTATAAACCATATTTTCTGCTTTTCTTGGGCTACTACTAGTTATCGTGATATTAGAGAATAAATACATATAATATGATTCATACAATGTTTTTATGTAATTTTTCCTGCATAAAAATCAGGAAGTGGGACTGTGGGAAAGTGCAAGAATGCCTTTTGTCTTGGCTTCAACAAAGTTCAACACATTAATTGCAGTATAAATGTTTAGGGTAAAATGCAAATAATTTTGAATAGGTATTTTACTCTTTTATAGTTACTAGTAAGGTGCACGTGTTGATTCATATATCTATTTTGTTATATTTCTAAATCTTTTATATGAACAGTAAGTTCGTGTATAATACTCATGGTATACATACATATAGTTCTTATTTACGGATGAAATTGCATATCCATAAGTAATCATATAAAGTTTGGCGATCATTTTCTTAATGCACAGAAGGAGAAAGTGTGATACATTTTTAGATTTACACAATTAGGACAAAAATGATTAGTAAAGCTGTGATATAAGATTATAGAATTTTTCGACTCAAAAGTTTACATGCCTTGATTCAGTCTTGCCTTTCAACTTTATCTTATTGCAACCGTAAACTATAATTTTTATACATGTAAACCATTTCAACTAAAGGCAATATCTTGTATGGATCTAATGTTGTATTTGTGATTTATAGAACTACATTTTAGTACTTGAAAATACTTGAAAGTGTATGTATTAGAAATACAAATTTAGTTACTTTTTATTTTCCCTATCAAATTCTTTTGGTTTCTTAGCTTCACCTTCCTTGATTATATTTGCAAATTTGGTATAAAGTTACTGTAGGGATGCGAATATACTTATTTTTTAATAAATAATAATAATGTTTCTATTTTGCAAAACACTAATAGATATTGAACTTTAATAACTATAAGTTTTCTTAGCTTTTTTGGTTTGGTGTTTCCCCAATCAATTTTAGATATCATAATACATGTGATTTTGATTTAAGAAAACAAACAATTTCATTAATATTGCAATATTTTTTTTTTTTTTTTAAATTTTTATTACATTTTGCCAAGAATCCATCATACAATCAAACAAAAAATTGTGATCTTGAGTTTTTCTATTTGGCTTTGTTATTCAATGAGAATTTCGTATTCGGTGAGATCAATGTAGATAACTTTCGATTCACTCGTGGAAGTCGGATTTTACTTATTCTTTTTCCTATGTAACACCATTCACTCTCTAGTAGGTAATACCATCTATACTTAGTTACTATGCATGTATATCAAAATTTAAAAAAAAAAAAAAAAAAAACAACAACAAAACATTAACATAAATGCTACCCCTAATTTCACAGAAAACCTATGTACTAAATATGATTATGCTAAGTGCTAGTTTATTTTTCATTATATCACTCCTTATTGTTGTAGTGGCATGCTTATTACCTAACTTTTTAACTTAAATAAAAATATCTTTTAGAATTTTGTCACAATAGAAAAGTTAGGTAATTATTAAAATTTGTTACATAATACAAAAGGTTAATATACGAGTCTATAAAAAGTCGTTCTCATTAACTATATTAAGATGCTTAGATTTGTTATAAGAATTTGATTAAAATATCTCAATGCTTTTGGGATTATACATTTCTGTGTATGTATTGTATTGTTGCCATAATCTTTTTAGGTTTAATCTTTTCATGATAAGATTTTCTTCATTTGATTTTAAGTACTTTTTAACACAAGCACACCCTTTAGTTAAAATATAATTGTTTTAGTAAAAAAAAAACCTCCTTGGCAGGGGTTGAGGTAGAAATTCTTGTTAGTGGGGGCAAAGTTCAAGTTCTTTCAAAAATCATTAAACATTGTATTTAAAATCTTTTATATTAGCGTATGAAAATTTCTCTAAGTTGTTATGATATCTTTGCAAATTTTAAAATCTAGTTAATATAACAATAAAATTTTGTCGAGCCATAATATGCAAATATTACATATTGGCAAGGATACTTTTTGATTTAGGATTTTAGAGAAGTTTTGGAGCCAAGAAAAATTTAAAAAATAACCAAAAAAATAAAAAAAATAAGGCATTTAATTAAAGATGAAAAGAAATTTTATTATTTACTTTTTAATTCTTG
This sequence comes from Cinchona pubescens, assembly GCA_025175665.1. Lineage (NCBI taxonomy): Eukaryota > Viridiplantae > Streptophyta > Magnoliopsida > Gentianales > Rubiaceae > Cinchona > Cinchona pubescens. The sequence continues at coordinate 4,570,901 of JANKKI010000077.1, read as the reverse complement.
CCCTAAGTTAGGCAAGTCTATTGCATTTTTCATGATTTATATAGATGAGGGGGAAAAAAAAAAAGAAGGGAAGAATCAATAGAATAAACTAAAATACTAAACTAAACAACTCTCTTGAAATGGAATTAATGAGGCAATTCCATAATTTTTTTTATTTTTTTAGTACTAATTTATGAAATTTAGTGAGGTAGTGGGGGCATGTGCCTTCCTAGCCTCATGTAGATCTTAAATGGTTTTAATAAAAATCTAGATGTGTACCTTTTTTCATTCATTTTTAAGTGCTTTTCAAAACATCTAGATGTGTATAAGAGACAGATAATTGCTTCACCCTCAAATTTGAAAATTTACAAATTAGGTAAGTAAAAGTTTTAAAATTTTTAATTTTATCATATAATTATACCCCCTAAATTGTGAGATTTTTCTTTTTTCTTTACATTGGCATCCAAAATGTTTGAAGTTCTTAAATCATACAATTTTAATAATTTTTTATTTTAAGTATAGTTCACAAAAATATAAAATTTCAATGACTTTTAAAATTTGTACATAAAATAGAGCATATATTTTCAATTTAAATTCATAAGCGGTATAAGTTATATAACCGCTTAAAAACTGTCTCTTATACACATCTAGAATAGATATATGAAGAGACACGTAGGTTTATAGTTGTACATCGAATCAGACACATGGGCACAAATTAGAATCCATTACCATGGTCTTACGAGTTGGAGCCTTTTTTTTTCTTTTTTTTTTAAACTACCAAAGTATTTTAAAAATAGTAGAAACAAAACACAATGAATATTTTATGTTATCATACGATAAGAAGGAAGAAAATGTGAGAAACACATGGCCGACAAAGAATATTAAAATATATTATTTTAATCTCATATATAATTCGTCATAATACATATGAAGGTCAAATACAAGAATGGTGTTACATCTGTCTCTTATACACATCTAGATGTGTATAAGAGACAGGCGCTAAAAGTAATTCTAAGAATTTAAAAATTACTTACATGTTGCATTCTTTATTAGTGTTTGGATAAAATTGAAATATAATGACCTATTTGTCCATTAATTTGTTCATTAACTATGTGATTAATCATTTATTTATGGGTAATTTAGGTAGATTAAAAAAGGAAGAAACAATAATGAAAAAACACCACCCGTACTTTTATAATAGCATTTGTGATGAAAGATGATGATAGTTTTTAGATTCAATGATTCATTTGTAGTGTTTTAAGTTAATTAGGGTTCTAGGCTTACTTGTGTAGAATACAAGATAAGTATTGTAAAAGTTTGGATGTCTTTAAAATTGTTTTGTGATATTATTATGATTTTATAATTTTTGTGATATTATTATGATTTTATAATTAATCTATGACCAATTTAGGTAGTTCAAATTAGGAAGAAACACATAATGAAAAAATACAACTTAAACTTTTATAATAGTATAAATAAATATAAATTAAATATGTGTTTGACTCTTTGTACTTTAATTTTTTTACAAAATGCAAATCGTCAAAACTAACACTAATTTTAAAAATGTCATATTAGGCCTAACCAAATGGTGTGTCTAATAACATATATTGGGACAAAATAAAAATTACACAAATTTTGGGATCAAATTTAAAATTAAAAAAAAAAAATCCCAAAGCCTTCCCCTATCCTTCCACACGACCTGCCACGAACTCTGTATCATCCCATCAGACAATAACAACCATGACCTTCTACCCAAGCAGCCACCACCTTTTAATCCCAGGAGCCATCAGTACCACCAAATAACCTCGGAAAAAAAGATTTAATTAGATCCGATCTTTATTTTTAGCTTAAGATTGTATGTCCTCTTATTTATATTAATTTATATAATAAATTTTTTAAAATTTAATTCATACCATATGATCAAATCAAAAATCTAGATCTATTTAAATATTTACTAATAACGTTTCCCTCTTCGTAACCTTCTCTTTCCAACCTTAGCAGCCTCCACCATCCCACCCCGCCCTAGCAACAAGCAACCATCACCACCACCAAACAGCCTCCTCCATCATAACCCATCGCAGCCCAACAACCTACTACTGCCATCAGCCCACACCCTCTCTCATCACTTCTCTAACCACAAATCTGTCATCCCTACTCCCCATCCACCACCTATGAACTCCATTTACCTACCCCGATTTCTCCTTCTTCTACCTCTCGTAACTCCCAACACCTTTTCCCGATATCGCATCTTTCCTTCCCCTATCCGGAGTCTCCGATGAGGAGATAGCTGTACCCACGGTGTGTAGCAAATGACGGACTAATGGTGGTTGGTGATGGTTGTTCAAATCGAGATATGGCGGTAAGGAGGGTAAAGTTAAACCCACTAGTCGCAAAAGATAGCAAAATTTGAAATATAACTATAAGAATAAAATATTTATTTAACTTAACACAAGAAGGTTATTTATATTTTATCCAAATATTTATGGGAACATTTTTAATGATCCTGAAAACATAGCAAAGTCGATTAACGAGTGTTATAGGGTAATGGTTAAGGATCACAAAAAACTGATTACGTTGTATGATATTTTAAAAATCCTGAAACATGTTTTTATCAAATATCTACTCATCCATTTATCACAAAAAAAAAAAAAAAAAAAAAAATGAAGATTACAATGATTACATTGTATGGGACCAAGCCTACTTCTGTATCATAACAATATTTAAAGCAGGATAAAAGCAATTATTTTCTCAGATTTTTGTGGTTCATGTTGAATTATTATGGTTCTAAATTTGGGACTTTTATTTTCTTATAGACCTATTCAACAAAGGAGCAATAAAGTGTCTTAAAGAAGTTAGATTTCTCCAATATTGGAAAGTTGAAGGTTATCACAATTTGGTGAATGTATACAATTTTTAAAAGTATTTTTAAATACGTTAACAAAATATCTATGTAAAATCCAACATTGTAGCAATAATATATAGTCAACAAATTATCAAAGAAATACATCAACAACAAAATAATGGAAGATGCTATGTATTATTTACTAAACAAAATATATTGTTGGAAACGGTAGAGAAATTCATAGTAAACCAACATCAACATGAACTAACAAGGCACTAAAACTCGTGAACTAACAAAGCCATAGGTAAAACTCGTAGTGCGACTTGATAACGCAAGGAATACTGATTTCGTTTCCGTTGGAACAAATTTTCTTGTAAATATAAATCATCCCTTTCACTCCCTTTCTCACCTAACATCTCCTCCTTTCGCTTTATACACATCTAACTCTTTCTCCCTGAACAATACAGTAGTACTTTATCTTACTATTTTTTTGGGAATAACAATTAGAAATGCAATTATGTAGTATTTGGCAAATGTATAGAATTGACATCATATTTCGTTTAGAATTCTAATTTCTATATTTGAATGGAAGGAATTATTGAGGATTAGGATTGTTCATATTTGGAAATTGAAATTATTAATTTTTCTTAAAACAAAAAAAATATGTTAATTACTTAATTTTCTGGGATAAAATAGTTTTGCATGGCCTTAGAATTTAATGACCAATATCAAAATTTTATAACTGAAGGTTACTATTTTATGTACTACAAAAGATACCATATAAAAAACATAGTTAATAATTTCAAAATTAACTACATTGAGAATTTTATAAGTAGGATACACTTCAAAATACATATCCAATGTCTAAATATTCAAAAAAAAAAATCAAATTAAGTAAGCTAAATATTCCACATCGATTAAGTTTTGAACTGATTAATAAGATTAATAGGCCACTCCACCTATTGCTAATTGATTTTAAAATAGACGTCTATGTTCTTTAACAAAATATCAAAGCTAACTTCAAAGTCTTACCTCATAAACACATATTGTGTGATTCTATCTAATCCTTCTACAGTCTTACCTCATCTACACATTTTGTGAATTCTATCTAATCCTTATAACGGGCTTTTTCGCGTTCAATCTAGGTAAGGAGTTCTAATTCACATCAAACTAACGTCACGGTTTCTCTATTAATAGGTTCATAGGCGATTCCCAGGGGTGGATATAGGCATGGGCGGACAGCGGCATCGGCCCCTCAAGATTTAGATTTTTTGTTTTTGCCCATAGAAATTTTAAAATTTTTATTTATGCTATTATAAATTTTACTTTTCGCCCTTTATGCCATTATAAATTTTATTTTTCGCCCTCTTAAAATTTTGAAAGAAATATATATTAACTTCTATGAATAAAAACCAATTAAATTTTGCCATCTCAAATCCCAACTCCTGTATCTGCCCCTAGCCACTTTGCTCATTTCCATATATATTACCAACAAGAAGAAAAAAAACCATAAGTAAACACTATTCTTTATTACTATGTATCGGAATTATGATGAACTATTCCTCTTTGGAGATACAAGAGAACATAATTAACCATCCAAAGCTAATAATGATTAAAATCATAAATTAACTAGGCTGCTAATATCCATAAATTATTTGTTTGTGTCTGCGTATGTGTATGTGTATATATATGTGTACACACATATACATACAAGAAGAAGAAAAAAAAAAAACTATTAAGTAAACATTATTCTTTATTACTATGTATCGGAATTATGGCGACACTATTCCTCTTTGGAGATACATGAGAGCATAATTAACCATCCAAAGCTAATATAAGAAAAATCATAAATTAATCAGCCTGCTAATAATTATAGATTATTTGTTAGTAGGGTAACCAAAATTAATTACCACATAATGGAAGTACAAAATGCCAAACAACTTCACCTAATATAGCATTGCTGGAGCCCCTGGTCCATATTGTCTAGTTGCTCACTATATTAGTTTATGCAAAGAAACTAATTAATTGAAATTAATAATAAGTATTAGTATATGTTTAGTCAAACTCCACAAGCATATCATAAAAGACAAAATACAAGGATCTCAATACCATAAACACAACCTATAACTGCAACCGCATTAACAACATGAGAGTGAGAGTTCATATAATAGTTGCAACCACAGTTCAGTAAGATGAAGTCCACACACAGATAAACAAAGTGAAGGGTGCAACTTTCATATCATATCTGAATACTTTTTTAATTTAGAGGACCAAAATTGAAATTATTTCATTTTAGAATGTCGTATTGGTATCTTTACTTAATTTGGAGGGCCAAAATTACATTAACCCTCAAAGATTAGGGAATGGACTAGCAAAGGTTCTCCCGAAATGTGAAGGATCATTTTAGTAATTTGTCTTATTCAGAAAATAATGACAAAAGAACAAATTGAAACTATTTCAGTTTGGAATGTCATATACCAAATTGAAACTATTTCAGTTTAGAATGTCATATTGGCATCTTTACTTAATTTATAGGGCCAAAAATGCATTAACCCTAAAAGATTAGGAGAAGGACTAGCAAAGATTCTCCCCAAATGTGAAGGACCATTTTAGTAATTTGTGTTTTCATGAAAATAAGGACAAAACAATAGATTTGGAACGCTAGAAGGAGGGCTTGAACCTCCGACCTTGTGGTTAACAGCCACACGCTCTAACCAACTGAGCTATTCCAGCAGCTGGACGTATAATAAAAATATTTTAACATAAATTAATTTTTAGAAATTATTATTTTTATTCCGGCAACCACTTCCTAAGGACAGTCGGGTTGGCAACATGAAAGTTTCTTTCCTAGCACAACAATCCTCGACTGGAATAATCCATCTAAAACCATCAGAACAATCACGTTTCCTTTAAAACCGCCATGTTTGATGGAATCTTCCATCAAAGATTCCTTAAAATTCTTGTTTGACTTCAATAAATATGCAGTACTAGTATGATATTTCCAGTCATTTTCTCCTTGTCTATTTTCTTCCTATAATCAGCAAGCATTTTCATTCTCCTGCATATCTCACAATAAATCTATTGTCTTTTTTTGTCTTACCAAGAGGGGTTCCCAGCTACCCTTTTCTGTTTTCAACCTTCTGGAATTGTCATTCAAGTTTTCTTGAACTGCAGTTGACTAAAATGTCAGTCTACTATCTCCTGCTTTTTGTTTGTTTGTGTGTGTGTGTGTTTTATTTTAGACAAAAAAAATATCCTTTAAAATGTTTCAGAGTGCCCATGCGAGTCTTTCTCTGACCTCGAATTTGCTGATTTTGATTTATGTGTAAAACGCTCGCATGTTTTTCTCTGCTTACTTGTTTGATGGATTGCGGCCCACATTTCGTTTTGAGGTAAAATGTTTTATAGAAGTAAGAATTTAATGGATGATTCGTAGTTTGAGCTAAAAATTTAGCCAAATTTTAATGGCAGCTTGTTTGCATTTAGGCCTGCTGGAATTCCTAGTTTCCCTTTTGCAAGTGAAGATTTTCATACAAAAGTGTCTATCTTTGGTGTGTTTGCGGAGAAATCTAGGATGTCCAGATGCTATTTTAATCCTGTGATTATGAATTTTTGTCATTTTCATTTTGATTGTGTTTCAGATTTCAATTTAAGTGCAATGCGGGTTTTCTTGATTTTACTTGCAATTTTGTGGGTGTTATTGAGCTCTCGAAGGGTGATAGCACATGTGGATCATCCGCTTGCCAGAATTGCTATTCAGAAGACCATAGCTGAAACTGATAATAATGCTTCTATAAAAGCCATTCCTTCAGTTCTTGGAACGAAAGTGAGTGTCAACTGTAAACTCTAGTAACATTCTCTTCTCTACAACGCGGGCTTGATGATTGGAAAAAACAGGCTTTTAATTCCATATCCGTGTAGCAATGCTGACTTGTTGACTCTGTACTATATTTCTGTTGTCTAATCATACAATGTTTTCACAATTCAGAAGTGTTGCAGTACTTTCAGAAAGCAGTTTGTTTGTAAGAAGGAAAGGAGTTAACTTGTGTGCAACAACTCTTCTGTGTTGTAGGGGCTAAACCAAGAATGGGTTACTATAGAGTACAGCATTTCAAATCCAGCCATTGATGATTGGATTGGAGTATTTTCTCCTGCCAATTTCAGGTGAAGCACATCGTTGTTTTGACTTGTTAGCAAATTTCATAAGTGCCCTGTACCCCCAACCTGTACATGATGTGAGTCTACTCTGTATTACAAGATGGCAAGACCTTTTACAATAATGTAAGCATTTTTAACCACAATTTCAGTGCGTCCAATGGCTCCGCTGAAAATCGCATGGTGTTTCCACCTCTACTGTGTAATGCACCCATAAAGGTTTGTGATGTTCTACTCTGCCGTGTAAATGTCGCATGGCTCTATATATCTATCTACTGTGCATTCGAAAGGTGGCATGTTAACGAACTGCTTATTTTTGCAGTACCAATATGCAAATTATGCCAATCCCAAGTACAAAGACACTGGAAAAGGGTCACTGAAGCTTCAATTGATCAACCAGAGATCGGACTTCGCTTTTGCTTTATTTTCTGGTGGAGTATTAAATGTAGGCTATTATATATATTATGCATCCTGTTATCTACTAATTCTGGGTTAGTTTAAATTAGTGTCACATCCTATGAATTAGTATGTTGTGCTACCATACTGACAAAGAAATGATCTATGTCAGGTTATAATCAAAATTTTGGAGGATTGGAACACAAACATTCATCATTGTACACAAAGCAATATTTTTAACTTTAATTTATTGTGTTTTAAACAGTTAGCCAGAGTTTCTACTGTAAAATCTAATGCCAGAAAATTAAGTTACTTCATTTAGCAGAAATGCTGTCCCCCGTTTTTATGATTCTTTGTAAGTTATTTTAGTTCCTGCAGTCCAGTAATATTTGTTGGACACAAGGTTAACAGACTTTTTCTAAAGTTGTCACTGATAGATATTGGATTTCTATCTTTGTTAAATTCATGTTGAATTTATGATCCGTGTCATTCCACTGTTTGTTGTGCCTTTTTATCAATCTTCATTGGGTTGGTTTCCCTTCTTTGATTGTTTTACTTTTCCATATGGCATGTGTATTGGGGTATCCTGTTGCATTTCATTTTGTCTCTTTCCTGTCGCAATATAAGTCTTCTTTCTTATATGCACAGTCAAAGCTGGTTGCCTTGTCAAATAGAGTTGCCTTTGTAAATCCAAATGCACCACTGTACCCACGCTTGGCACAAGGAAAGACATGGGATGAAGTAAGTAAATACTTCCCTGCTATTCTGATCATGCTAGTAAGCAGTTGTGTATAACATAAGGAGAAAATTATACCAAGACAGATCAATACAGGAATTTATTTTGCTCCAGTCTCTTTCCATTCTTCTTGCTTGTATTAATTGCTATGGGACCGTGTACTATGTTGCCATTTAATGCATAACCTGGACTAATCTTTGGTTTCCTTGGTTTCAGTGGACATTTATTCCCTTCTAAACAGCTTTAACTGGTAGTTACTGCTAAATGGTTTGGTAAAAATTATCTACTCTGAACTTCATCCCAGATGACTGTGACATGGACTAGTGGATATGGAATCAATGATGCAGAGCCTTTTGTTGAATGGGGTCAGCAAGGAGATGAACGCAGACGTTCTCCTGCAGGGACAGCTACTTTTGATCGCAACAGTCTGTGTGGTAGGTGAAATTTCAAATTTATCTTTGCTTCCTGAGTTTTGACTCAAATGCATGATTATTTGCTAGCTAACAGATCTCATTAATGTATTCATAGTTCAAGAAAGAAGATTCAATGTCTTACTCAGATTTGTCCATATCTAAATGTGGAAAATTTCAGGATGTCCTAGGTAACATTTGAAACTGGTGATGGCCGGTCTGTAGGCATTATGACTGTTTTATATATGCTTATATAAGCAGCTGCTTTTTAATCCATTTACTTTAATAACTGCTTTTGCTCTGAGTATTTTGCCACCCCAAATGGGCCAAAAGATTAGGATACTTGTTTTATAACACATAACATCTCATCATCCTTACATTACACTAATGTATTACATTCATAACTGCAGGTGCTCCAGCAACAACTGTTGGTTGGCGTGATCCTGGATTCATCCATACCAGTTATCTGAAGGAGTTGTGGCCTAATGCGCTGTATGTTACTGAACCTGTATACACTATATTGTTATATATTTCCGATTCAGGAATTCAGCTTTCAGCCAGATTGCCTACCTTTGTTGTACTTTCTACCTCTAACCTCCATCAGATCATGTACTTGGAATTAATAGAAACCTAATTCAGTGGAAAGCATAAATAGTTACCTGCTAGAATGCAGCTTAAGTGGTAAGATACTTCCCCAATGACTTATATCACTAAAGGGTAGGTGGGAAGAGTGGGTTTTTTTTTTAAAAAAAAAAAAAATGGTAGTACCTGCTAGAATGCTTGTGCTATTCCAACTTTAAATTTTTGTTGATACCATTATACATCTATCACAGCAACAACAACAGAAATGTACCACTCCATATCAAACATGACACTGTAGAACAGTTGCTGTATGATCGGTAGTGTAAAATCACTATACAATGCTGATCAAGCCTCATATTGTGAATTACAATGGAATATCTCAAATAACTTGATTTAATTTCCTCCTTATTTTTCTTCAAAATTCAGTCACCGAAACTTATTTCTTGTGTTGCATATTGGTTTTGCAGTTACACCTACAAGCTGGGACATCGATTATCCAATGGATCCTACATCTGGAGCCAGACATACGAATTCAGAGCATCTCCTTATCCTGGTCAAAACTCCCTACAGTGTGTGGTCATTTTTGGTGATATGGGAAAGGTTGGGTTCTCCTTGTTGGAGTCATCCATGTGAAGGCTACCTTTTCTTCCACACTTTGACAATCATGACTTATGAACAAGAAACACTAGTTACGTTTTTCTTCCTAAGTGTCTTAATGTGCTTGTTGAACTTTGAACTGCTTTTCTACTATTATATACTAATTTATTACAACAATAATTACACCTAAAGGACTTGCTTTATGTTTATTCAGTCAGATATCTGGTCTCATAACTTACTTGAAGAGTAGCTCAAACTATGCAGCCGTTTGAGATTTACTTGTACAAGTTGCAATTTGTTGAAGTATTCAATTTTCTCAGTGGAAAAAACAGATTCCGAAGCCATAATAAACTGATCAGTGTATGCAGCTTTTCAAGATATATTGCTACCGATTTACGAAGTTGTATTTTCACAATTCAGGATGAAGCTGATGGCTCCAATGAATATAACAACTTTCAACATGCTGCCCTTAACACCACCAATCAGCTTATCAAGGACTTGAAGAATGTTGATATAGTCTTCCACATTGGTGATATTACTTATGCAAATGGGTATCTTTCTCGGTGGGATCAATTTACATCTCAAATTCATGTTGAGCCAATTGCTTCACGTGTACCTTATATGATTGCAAGGTATTGTGAAATCTTTTATGCTACTTGCTGAGCTTAACTATATATTGCTTTTAATTTTTTATCAAGCATTCACCTTTGCAGTGGCAACCACGAGCGCGATTGGCCTGGCACAGGATCCTTCTACGGAAACATGGATTCTGGAGGAGAATGTGGTGTGCCAGTTCAGAACATGTTTTACGTTCCTGCTGAGAACAGAGCTAAATTCTGGTATAGTTAGAAATTTTGAGATTCGTATTTATTTTTAATGAATATGTGCCCAATTTTGGATGACTGCATGCTGGACAGGCTACCTCTGCACGATGCGGTATCTTCCATTTTTTTTTGGTTCTCTTCTGTTGTTATGGATGCATATCTTTGAGCAAAAGCCTCTGATCAAGATTTTGAGGGAAATAAATGAATGCAACTGCAATCCAATAAATAAATTTGGAAGCTGGTGTTGCCAAACCATTTGTATTTACCTGAGTATAGGTATTGGAGGCCACTAGAACTCCTAGAGAGAAATATTTTAAATTACCTTGTATTTCAGAATGAAATCACCCTCTTCAAGATCATTCTTTGCAAGTGATATCATTAATTGGAAATACTTTTCACTTTCTTAATCTAGTTAATTTTCCAGCATCTGTTTAAAAATTGGATTACACACTGTAATTTACTCTCTCCAATGGATACATGATTCCTAATGAAAATTTATCTTTATAGAGAAAAATTTAATCGTCCAAATCTAGTTAAGTACTAATATTTTATGTTATAAAGTTGGAAAAGCACCATCCTGAATAGTGTTATCCCATTTTTTTCAGGTATTCTACTGATTATGGAATGTTCAGATTCTGCATAGCCGACACCGAACATGATTGGAGAGAGGGATCAGAGCAATATAACTTCATTGAGCATTGCCTTGCATCTGTAGACCGACAGAAGCAACCGTGGCTCATCTTTCTTGCACACCGGGTGCTTGGCTATTCTTCTGTTAGGCTTGGTATGCTGATGAAGGATCATTTGGAGAACCAATGGGGAGGGAGAGCCTTCAGAAACTCTGGCAAAAGTATAAAGTGGATATTGCTATCTATGGGCATGTCCTATTTATCAGGTATTCCTATAGCTATAATTAATGGATCTCTCTTTTTCTTAAATTTTGTCATTCAATTGTCTCACATTAACTTAGATGAAGATTGTTTATCCAATGTTATGTATATTCTTCTTCTGTAACTTGATGTTCTTCAGTCTATTGGTTGAGGTGAAAATTTCCTTTTTTGTACAATTATGGTGATCTGCAGATGTTTTCATTTTTACGAGGAGCAAATATCAGATAGTTGAGCAGCATTCTATTTTCCATATATCATAATAAACTTTGCTTGCGTAGGCAATGTTCAGCTAGCTGAAACTACATCTAGATTCAAGATTTACTCTAAAATATATGTGAAAAAACTTCATTTGCATATCAATACAGATAAGATCATTGTTGGTCAAAGGTATATATCTTATACACATCAGGGTGGGCAGGAGAAGTAATCTGGTTGTTTCCACGACTCCACTTCTCAACTAGACCTAGTCGTTAGGCTTTCCTGCGGTGATCTTTCAGAAAACATTTACATAATATTCTTCAAATAAATGTGACCTATATCATTTTCTTCCTTGCTGCAGAATATTTGTACAAACAACGAAAAGCACTTCTATAAGGGCATATTGAATGGTACAATACATGTGGTTGCTGGGGGAGGAGGGGCAGGCCTCGCGCAATTTTCTACCTTCCAACCAAAATGGAGCACTTTCAGAGATCAGGACTATGGATTTGTAAAGTTAACAGAATTTGACCATTCAAACCTTTTGTTCGAGTACAAAAGGAGCAGTGATGGTAAAGTTTACGACTCCTTCAGGATTTCTCGAGATTATAGAGACATCTTGGCTTGCACTGTGGATAGCTGCCCAAGTATGACCCTGGCTTCTTGATTCAAGCTCCAAATCCTAGTTGATGCAGAGATACAGCAACATTAGCTCAGCTTATTATAACACATCCCCTTCATGGATGTTGTCTAAAAGAGCTGCCACAAGCATCTTCTCTGCTTGAGATGAGTTCCAAATAACGCATGAGAAAACTCTGTTTGAGATTTAAAAATAATGGAAATGGGAGAAAGGGAGATACATTGTGCAAAGGAGAATCAAGATAGAGCTAGTAGTACTTGTTGAACTAATGAAGCCGTTGAGTTTTATTGATTACATTTATAATAAAATTTTCTATTTTCTTCCATTTGTCCCCCTCACTTTCTTTCTTATTATTCATCATTGTCATCAAATTTATGTGTAGTTTTTGAGCCCTAATACTTGCCAATGGCCCTTTTCTTGTTCTACTTGAGACTTGATAATTCATAGTTTGAGAGATGTGCCATGTAATTTCTAAGCTACAATTGTCTCATCTCAAATTTTATATCACCTAATATCTCTTACCTTTAAAATTTTAAATCAATCGATGATATTATTAAATCATTGAAAACATCATAACATATTTACATTTTCTAATTTTATCTTTTGCAGGTATGTGAAGATATTATAGTGATAAGTTTGTAATGGTAACACTTTTCCTTGTCAGGAGGCCTTAAATAAACCTAGTAAATTTATTTTGGAACCAAATAAACATAGGGAAAAAAATTTAATATACGATAATTTTTTTTTATGATGACATAAATTAAATTTGATAAAGAAAAAGACAATTTAACAAACCAAAATCATTAGTCATTAAACTTTGGTAATATCCTTATTTATGTAATAAATATTTATCAAATATTCTCGTGCCAAAATCATTGGTCACATAAATTAGCAAATATAATTTGTGGGTTAAATTCTTAGGATCACCCCAACACCTTATCTTTGGTTATTTTTGTATCTAAAAACATAGCCAATTATATTCAAAATTTTTCTTTTTTCCTTTTCCTCATATTTTTTTTTTCTTAGTTGCATGGCTTTCTAAAATATAGGCTAGATAACGCTTTCGGACTAGGACACTTTTTGTTCGAATCTCACGTTCAAGATTCCAAAGGTTTTTTTTTTTTTTTGGGATAATAAAATGCAAAGAATGACTTCAAAGTAGGATAAGTTGAAACTTGTTATCACCTTCAAGTTCAATTAGGCGACTCCTGCTTAATTTCTCTTGTGGTCAGTTCTCTTTCTCACATGTGTGCGTGTGAGTGTGTTTTTGTAATTCTTTGAGTTCTTTCTTGAATTCATTTATGTTTTCTGTGAATCCCAGTTTGTAATTTTTTCTGTTGTCTTTCAATTTACACTTATTAGTAACTCTCTTTTGTTGTAGTTCAGAATTTACTGCAGTTGATAATATAGCAATTCTTGACTTGTCACTTGATCCCTGTGTTTCTTACAAAGATAACTGGAACATGGAATATTCTTTTCTCAAATTCCGACATAAAAATATGTTATTTTGGAGTTTGTGGGATGCATTTTTCTGTTTATTTGGTGAATTACTCTTAATTTTTATAGGAAAATGGTGAATTTGTGCTCTGAGTTAGCAATCCCTTTTCTTATTTTAATGTCTAAGAATTTATTTTGTTGGAAGCTGAACTTGAGCTCTCAATTTTTGAGCATTTTCTGTACTAAGATGATACAAAATCCTAATCCCTTTACTAGATTTGGAAGATCTGTCATTTTGATTTATGTACTTTCTGCATTCGGTTTCAGTTCTTACTTTTGGGTGTCATGAGAGTTTTCTTGACTCTACTGGCAATTTTGGTGGCTCTGCTGAACCTTCAAGAGGTGAAATCTCATGGGGTTCAGCCACTTTCGACCATCGCCATCTATAGTGCTGTAATTGCTATCGATGAAGAAGCTTATATCAAAGCTGCTCCTGTAATTCTTGGATTAAATGTAAGTTCTGAGATGGGAAACCAAAAGTCTGAATTTTGAAATGCTTTCTTTATGTTTGAGGAATGAAATTCAAACTCTTTGACTCGCATGAAATTCCCCCTCCATTCCAGGGGCAAAACAAGGAATGGATTACTGTGTTGAGTATGGCATTCAAAATCCATCAATTGATGATTGGATTGGAGTCTTTTCTCCTGCCAACTTCAGGTACAAGAAGTTTGTTTAAATTTTAATTAGTTACCATAGCACCCCTTCCTTCTATTTCCTCAAAACTACAGCACAATGTGGTTAAAATTCCTATGGAGATTCAAGTGGACTCTTTTTGTCATGTGTACCTGATACATGATATGAAGGCAGTTAGCAAATTGAACAATTTCTGTATATATTTCACAGTGCTTCTACCTGCCTCCCTGACAATCCCAGAACTTTCCCTCCTCTATTATGTACAGCACCAATAAAGGTTTGTTCTTCTGATGTTTTTGCTTGGAATATTTTCTTGTGTTGAGTTCTGTGGGGTGTCTTGAAAACTAATTATCAGTTACTATGCAGTTTCAATATGCAAATTACACGAACCCTAAGTACAAAAATACAGGAAAAGGATCATTGAAGCTTCAGTTGATCAACCAGAGATCTGACTTCTCTTTTTGCCCTATTTTCTGGAGGATTATTAAAAGTACGCTCGAATTCTCTTCCTGTTTCCAATATAATGTAGTTCTGCCACTAATGCATTATCTAGGACTGACAATTTTTTTAGCTACACCATTGCCTTGATAAGTTTTTCTCTCCCCAACTTTTAATTTCTTCAAGGACGTAATGGGATTTTTTTTGTTTGTTGTTGAAGAAAATCACACATCTTTCCCCATCCTGTAAATGATCTATGTCTTCAAAATTTAGGAAATTAAGGACATATGTTGAGTATATATCTTATTGCTTATATCTTTTGTTCCAAGTAGATGAAATAGAACTTCCGTGAATCTGATATAAATATTTAGTGGACTTTGTAAAGTGTTCACTTCCTGCCATAATAAAAATCACTACCAAGTGGAAGGGGTTCTTTTGAACAAGATTTGGAATCTATAGCGCTACACCCATGTCCTTTGATGCTAAAGTTTCAAGTTTTATTCTTAATAATGAAGGTACTGTATAAGATTACCATTTCTTCTACTCTTCATTCATATTGATTGGAATATGGATGCAAATTAGACGGATCTCAGTTCAATTTGGTAAAGGCTTTCTGGTTTTCAATTTTTGATATTTAAATCATCCATTTCTAGATCATGATCAAGGAACCAAATGAAGGATCTATGATTCTAACATTAATAGGTTTGAAAGACAGCTTGTGAATTTTTTGCTATTGTACACTGTTTGTACTTTCATTTTCTCTATATTTGATCTATTTGTTCTCTCTCTCTCTCTCTATCTATCTCTCTCTCTCCGGGTGTCTGTGTCACTGCGTCATTTCTCCTTATCTGATTAAATTTGCTTTGATTCTTCTCGAAAACCAGTTTCAATTGCCTTTAATTTCCTTCCATTACTTACAGCCAAAGCTGGTGGCCTTGTCAAATACAATTTCTTTTGCAAATCCAAATGCACCAGTCTATCCACGCTTAGCACAAGGAAAGCAATGGAATGAAGTAAGTCTACTTTTTATGATAGTGGATGACACACCTTCAGGTTGACAGCCTAAATTAATGCTTCTTCCAATTTGGTTTAATTTATCACTGAAGCTAAAATAAGCGTCAACTGAGAAATGCTTAACCATATACGACATCCCACTTCTCTTTTCTATATCCGTCTGCACATACTAAATCTGTGAGTTGACACTGACTGGCAAAATGTCAAACATGAGACTTCTTCTAATGTTTGCATGGGTAACAATCTTATGATCTGTTTATGGTTTGAAATCGTGCGCAGATGACTGTGACATGGACGAGTGGTTATGGACTCGATGAAGCAGAGCCTTTTGTCGTATGGGGTCAGAAAGGAGGAGAACAGAGAAATTCTCTGGCAGTTACATTGACTTTTGACCGTAACACAA
The DNA here is from genome assembly GCA_025175665.1 of Cinchona pubescens. Classification (NCBI taxonomy): domain Eukaryota; kingdom Viridiplantae; phylum Streptophyta; class Magnoliopsida; order Gentianales; family Rubiaceae; genus Cinchona; species Cinchona pubescens. The sequence continues at coordinate 4,554,667 of JANKKI010000077.1, read as the reverse complement.
TGTGTGGTGCGTTACATTCTTTTAAAAAAGTTGAACTTTATGCATCAGTTATCAGTGTATGAACCATAATTGTACTTCATTTCACCAAAGAAATCATTTTTCTACACGTTTTTGCGGCAGTTGTAACTTGAACACACCACAGTTTACTTTGCTCTGGATGCAATCAAACTGTTCAGCTAATTGTGAACACATCATGCATGACCAAAGTATTACACAACATTGATTGTTTGGATCTGCATATACTGGAAAATTCACAGCTTACTCATGCAATTAAGTAAATGAAAGTATCAGGTAAGATATTTTTGGAACAAAATCAATAGTAAACTGCAGCTCTTAGAAAATCAGAGCATGAATGCTGATCCTGTATTAGTTATTTATTTTTATTGAATTGCATCAAAACAATAGTTTACTGTTCTGTTTGAATTCTTGGACTTCAACGTTTTAGTGCTCTGTCTACATGTCATCCTCAACTGATAATACTGTGCTTTACAGACAGGTAGCTGAATAGTCAAAATTGACAAGGGGTTGTCTTACTGCCTTTATGATCGATATTCATCTTTATGACAAATTTTGCAGGTGCTCCAGCAAGAACTGTTGGGTGGCGTGACCCTGGATTCAGATCATTCATACAAGTTTTCTAAAGGAGTTGTGGCCGAACTCAGTGTATGTTACAGCTTCTTAAGATAAAAAATGGGTTATTCCAAAGCTTCTTAAGATAAAAAATGGGTTATTCCAAAGTTCAACTCAGTTCACGGCACCTTTTGGTTGCTTATTCGAAGGAAAAAGGTTGTTAAAAATTCACAATCATGGCTGGACTGCATCTAATCAAAGTTAACTTTAGAAAGTCTGCAGAAGATATCAACGAAAAATGGGTTATATGTTTGTTTGTCTTGCTGTTCATTGGATCTATATTTCAATTACCATTGAGGACTTAGATTCTCAAAGATAGAATTAATCGCAGCATCCTCATTCATTATTGCAGCTACACCTACAAGCTGGGGCATAGATTGTTAAATGGCACATGTATCTGGAGTCAGATGTACGAATTTAGAGCATCACCTTATCCTGGTCAAAATTCTCTACAACGTGTGGTGATTTTTGGTGACATGGGAAAGGTTTGAACACTCTCACTCATGATGTTATCAATTTTCTACCTTATCCTTCACTCGATCATGGAATTGTGATTTCATTATCATGGGACTGAAGAATCTTTAGATGTTTTTCTTTATTATGTCAAGCATTTATAGTTTTCTCAACCATATTCATTTCTCTACAAGATATATGACATGATGGTAATGCTCGGAATTTGATGCACATCTGTTTTTGTTTCCCCTATCTTAAGCTTTCATATCTCTATTTTTCACTTTTGAGTTCCTGCATGAAAAAATGGAAAGGTTCTAAAATTTATGATTATTGATTAACACCATTATAAAGCACTCAAGAGGACTGATGAATATATTGATCAAAATTTTCCCACTCTTTGCACTGCAGGATGAAGCTGATGGTTCTAATGAATATAATAATTTTCAGCCTGGATCTCTTAACACAACAAAGCAGCTTATTGAAGACTTGAAGAACATTGATATAATCTTCCACATTGGAGATATAAGTTATGCTAATGGGTATCTTTCCAACCAGTGGGATCAATTTACATCTCAGATTGAGCCAATTGCTTCAAGAGTACCTTACATGATTGCAAGGTTTGTTCTGGTTAGTCCCAGAACTAGCTCAGCATTTGCTTTTTTGTGCTATTTTAGGGGTGATATTAATGGTTTGTCTACACAGTGGAAACCATGAGCGCGACTGGCCTGGATCAGGTTCATTCTACGATACCATGGATTCCGGAGGAGAATGCGGTGTGTTGGCTGAGACTATGTTTTATGTTCCCACTGAGAACAGAGCTAAGTTCTGGTAGGTTTGATTGTCTTGGCATTAGTTTTGGGTGCATTTTGGTGTTTCATAATTAACTCTCCGCATGTCTACAGAATTCTCCAATCTCTTTTCATGCTTATGGTTATATAACTCTGGAAAAGTACATGCAACTGACTCAGATTGGTATGATGTAACGCTTTCTGAGTTATGTGAAAATTGTCTGGTACATCATTTTCGTTTCATAAAAAGCTAACATCTCCATCCATATACATCAGTTTTTGGCTTTTGAAACTATAAACCACACTTAGTTGTTTAATATATTGCTTTTGACAACAAAGTATCACGTATTGATTTATCTGGCATATAAATTTTCTGTTCTCTCGATTAAGCCTCAAAGATAAAGAGAAAGAGATGTAGATCAGTTTCATTATTGATCTCACGTGCAATCTAAATTTTTAATACTCGAAAGTCAAAAGGCATGACAGGAATGACATCAAAATGTTTCCCGTCTTATTTTATCAGGTATTCTACAGACTATGGCATGTTCAGGTTTTGTATAGCTGACACAGAGCATGATTGGAGGGAGGGAACAGAGCAATATAAATTCATTGAGCACTGCCTTTCATCTGTAGATAGACAGAAGCAACCATGGCTAATTTTCTTAGCGCATCGAGTGTTGGGCTATTCTTCATGTGCTTGGTATGCTTATGAAGGAACGTCTGCAGAACCAATGGGAAGGGAGAGTCTTCAAAAACTTTGGCAGAATTATAAAGTTGATATTGCCATATTTGGTCATGTTCATAATTATGAAAGGACATGTCCAGTTTATGAGGTACTCTTATGTATATGTCTGTGGTGCATCCAACCATATTCTTCGGCCAATTAACTGCATTTTGTGCATGCATTAGAGTCAATTGAAGAATATGATGCATCCATATTCTTCAGCCATTTATCTTTGGACTAATGCAATCCCTATTCTTCCGTTTATACAGAATGTTTGCACAAACAATGAGAAGTACTTGTACAAGGGCGTCCTTAATGGGACAATACATGTGGTTGCAGGAGGAGCAGGAGCAAGTGTTTCTGATTCTGAATTTTCTGGTATCCGAACTCCATGGAGTATTTTCAGAGATTTTGATCATGGATTCGTAAAATTGACTGCATTCGACCACTCAAATCTGTTGTTTGAATACAAAAAAAGCAGAGACGGCCAAGTTTATGATTCGTTCAGGATCTCTCGCGACTATAGAGACATCTTGGCCTGCACTTCGTGGATAGCTGCCCGAGTACAACCCTGGCCACTTGATTATTCGATGGAGGACTACTTCTACTATCGTCCCTCTTCAAAACATCAAGTTATAAAGGCATTAAGTTTGAGTTTGTGTCATTCTGAAATCATATATGCATGCAATATACTAAAGACATACAATAGCCAACTATTGTACATTTGTAATAACAAGATCAAAAGGATCAAGATACTGTTATCTCTGCTTTTCGCCATATGCTATGTCCAAATGAATTCGGATACACTACTTATGATTTTAGTATAAAGAGATTACTAAGTACATTTGCTGATCATTTTATCATTTTGCCAATTTACGTGGAGCGAGTCCATTTTAGAATTTTCCTAGTTCTACAATGCAGCTGAACACTTTGGGACACAACGATTTCTTGGTCTTCCACTAATAATGAAATGTTCAATGTTAAGCAGTTAATTTTCTTGCTCTGAAAGCTCACATGCATCGATAAGAAACAAATTAGGCTTCAAATAGCATAATCCAAAAACTCCAATATAACCAAAATTTCAATCCCAGGAGATCACAGCTGAGGCTCCTTCAAATGCCATTTGCTTTGAAATTTATACGTGCTGCAAATATTTTATATTATTCTATCAAATTTTCAGCTGTTCGGTATCCATAGTTTAGCAACCTTTGAGATCCGTCTCTCTAAGATGTCTACGTACGAAAATCTTTGTAAGTAACTCCGAAATGTGTTAGTAAATAACAACCATTCAATTTTTTGTGAACGACTGTATCTCATTTAGATATACGTCTCTTCGACTAAGAAGTACTTTTGTTCGAATATTCAAGTTCAAGATTCCAAATATTCTTGAAAATGCCGAGAAACACGTTATTACAATACGCTAAACTGAAATTCCTTGTAAAGATACTCAGAGTGTATTCGTTTGAATTGAAAATATTTTTAAGAAAATATTTTTCATAAATTTTTTTGGTGTCAAAACACTAGAAAATATTTTCTGATGTAAAAATATTTTCTTATCAATTTTTCTTTATTTGTCTGAAAATAGCTTAAGGAATTTTTTAGCGCGAGTTATTTTCTAAATAATTCAAAAGTGACATTAAATCTCAAATACTTACTTTTTTAATTTCATTTGCTAAATTTATTTTCGTTTTCAATTCTTTTCTATTTATTTTTTTCTTAATCATGGGTCCCACACTAATGTAACTATCATTATATATATTTTGCTATTATATTATACTATTATTTAATTTTGAACAAAATTAATATTTTATTAATCATAATTACTATTACCATGGTTTTAAGTTTTTTAATTTATATTCATAAAACTAAAGATGTTAAAAAAATTTATATCAAAATATTTTTATATTGCCAATCGAATACCGAAAAATTATATAAAAAATAAAAAATTTCATGTAAAATATTTAAAAATATATATATTTTTCCCAAAGAAATATTTTCAATCCAAATAACCCACTATGTAAAAATTTCCTGATATTCTCGAAAATTCCACGAATTACATTATTACAATTTCGCTCTCAGCGTTTGCTGCTTGAACCATCACTTATGCCTTCATCACACACTTGAAGTCCAGAAAAGAACTCTGCTGCTCCAGTTTGTAAGAATTTTTTGGAAGTTCTTGTGACTCTTCAGTATTTGATATTCTAATTTTTTTTTTGCATTTTTCACTTATTATTTGCTCTCTTATGTTGTTTTTTACTAGAATTTATTGCATTTTACACAGAAATTTTTGAATTGTCACTAGATAACTCTGTTTCTTCCCAAAGTTTCGTGTTTGCTTGGTTAATTTACTTAATCTTATAGGTTAATGGCAACTTTGTATGTGAGTTATTGATCCCTTTTGTTAAATTAATCTGTTACAGTTTGTTGTTTTTGGAAAGCTGAGAGAAGCTGAACTTGAGCTGTTAAATTTGTATGATCTGTTAGTTCTGTGCTTTATACCAAGAATTTAGAAAATCCAAAACCCTTAAATCAGTTTTGGGAGAATGTATCATTTTGATCTCTGTACCAATTTTCATTGGATTTCAATTCTTTGTTTAGGGTGCCATGAGAGTTTTCTTGACATTGCTGGTGATTTTGGCGGCTCTGCTGAACCTTCAAGGGATGAAATCTCATGCGGTGCAACCACTTTCAATGATTGAAATTGGTAGTGCCGTAATTGATATTGATGATCATGCTTATATTAGAGCCACTCCTTTGATTCTCGGAGTGAATGTAAGTATTGACTAAACTATTATTCTATTATCTATTATGTATGTGGACAAATGACTCTAGTAAAAAGATCCTAATTTTAATGCCAGAAATCTATGGATGTTGTTGGATGCAATCTTTTTCTGAAGTAATCTAATAATCTATAGCTTCTCTTATTTCTAAATTTTGTTGCAAAAGGTCTGAAATGCCTACTCTCGACTTGCATAAAATTCCTCCTCAATTCCAGGGACAAAACAAAGACTGGATTACTTAAGAATATGGCATTCAAAATCCATCAATTGATGATTGGATTGGAGTCTTTTCTCCTGCCAATTTCAGGTACAAGAATTTTGTTTAAATTTTAGTTTGATTTCAAGATTTATATAACATACCGCCCCTCCCTTCTATTTCCTAAAAATATAACATTCAGGTAAACTTCCTTTCGATATTTCCAGTTGACACTTCTTCATGATATGTTCCTTTTAACTGTCATGGAGGAGTGGGCCTAATTCAGCAATTTTGCACATAATTTTCAGTGCGTCTAAAGAGACAGCTGAAAATCGTAGAACTTTGCCACTTCTATTATGTACTGCATCAATAAAGGTTTTATTTGACCAAACAAATATACCCCTTCATCAGGTTTTAACTCGAACACAGCTCGGATCACTTTCATGGTTGCATTCGAAATGCTCCTCATTTCTAACTCATGCATGATCAAAGCATTAAACTACATTACTTACTTTGATCTGCATACTCAATATCCAAATCAAATCAAACTCCTGAATTCATGTACAAAGAACGCACGACCGTTATGCATGCAGCTATTAGTAGAGTAGTTTTCCTTAAATAGGATTCAAGAAATATTTGACCATTTTATTTGATTCTAAGACTTAAAGTTCTGAGAACTCTGACTAATTTTATCCTTGACCAATAATGCCATGCTTTACAACGGCAAAATGAATAGCCAAAAGTGTGATGAATATGATTCACCTGCAATGAAAAACTTTGTGTTGGGATCAAAAGGTGAATAAACACTTAATGAAAAATAAGGCACAACATGAAATATGAGTGACACACAAGATTTAACGTAGTTCGGTTTAATTACCAAGACTACGTTCACGGAGAGAAAATCCGTTCTTTATTATGAGAGAAAACACATATACAAGAATACAATTTGAATCCCAAACCCAACCCTTGTATAACCTCTCTTACCCCCAAGAACACTCTCACCAAAAGTATAGGACTACATGGTTTCTAACTTGTATTTTTCCCTCTTGTGTTGTGTCTTTGTAGTTAACCTACCCACCTATTTATAGGAAATATTATTTGGTCAAGGATTTCCATTCCAAGTAATACTAGAAAATAACTTGTCTTACACCTTAAATCCTATACAAATAGGAAATTATTTGGCAACTACTCCAAGTAAGTAAACTATTAAGAAACTACTTACTCTCTACACAAAAGAAATTACCTAAAAGAAAATTAGCCAATTTCCTGACACTTTGCGGGTGCTCCAGCAAGAACTGTTGGGTGGCGTGACCCTGGATTCATTCATACAAGTTTCTTGAAGGAGTTGTGGCCCAAATCACTGTATGTCCTACATTCTTATAAATAAGAATAGACACTTCTCTTTAGCCTTCTTTATAAGAGGTATCTAGTTCACGCACAATTTTGTTCACTTAATAAAGAAAAAGTACTGCTTACGATTTTACATGCACATTTTACTCTTGTCCCTCATTTTCCAATGATTTCTTACATTTTAATGGTGTCACTTAGAGAGATTTTACGTAATTGCAAACGATAACAATTCCTCGTGTACCTGATAAAATGTTACTTTAGAAAGCGGTCTTCAGAAAATGTTGGAAAAAAATTAATTATGTGTTGGATGGTGTTGCTGGATGCGTTGGATTTATTTTCAGTTGCTTTGAGGTCGTATACTTGAAGACAAAAAATTCATACCCTCGTTAATTATGCAGCTACACCTACAAGTTGGGTAATAGATTGTTCAATGGCACATATATCTGGAGTCAGATGTATCAGTTCAAAGTTTGATTATTGATTTGTTGTTATTGAAATGCATGTCTAAAATTTGTGTTTACTTAATATATTAATTAGCCACATAAAAATAGTAAATTTAGACTATGGATCCACCTTCTTAATCCCGTCAAAAAGAATAATTATGGCTGGATGGAGCTGAATTAGATCCATCGTTGCCATTAATGGCTTTTAATTGATTGATTAGGTAATAATATATATCTGTGTATCCCATTCGCATCTCCAGATATATAGCATCCAAGCACGTGCAAGCTGGTGTAGCTCTTCAAGTTGCACTTACAAAATTTAATGAGACAGAATGGAGGTGGTTGTTTAATATTGCCATTGCCAGCCATTCGTATATATTGAATCTGGATCCATTAATTAATTAGCAATTTGCTGCTGCTGTTGATGATGTGAAAATGAAGATCACTAATGGATTTTAAGGAATAAATAATTAATGTTGGTTGCAAAAATTAAGTAATGAATGAATGAAAAGCATAACTTAATGTGATGCATAAGCTGTATATGGGGGAACATGCATGATGATGCATCCATCTTGAACTGCCTCTGCCAACTGAACTGCCTATATATCATTCACAACTTCATTAATAATCTTTCAGCTTCAGCTTGGCACCTAATGCTAAAACTTTTCATTTCTCTTTCTCTCTCTATAATTATAGTAATGGGTTTGGTTGGGAAGACGAAGAAGAGTAGTAGCAGTTCCATCACGATGCCGGCGACTATTAATATTATGCTACTTCTTTTATTCTTACTACTCTTTGTTGCAGCATTACCAGCATAGGGACAATCTTGTTGCAATTCATGTCAAGACGACTTCGCAAACTGTGTAATTTCCTGTAAAACTGAGATTATTATTAGCTGCAATGCAGAACGACTAATTTGTGTTGGCTCATGCGGCAGCTGTATTTCAGCCCTGAGACGGAGGAGATATTGCAAAGCTGAATTACCGACGTGAAAGTTGTAACAACAAGTACTACAACAAATTATATTATATTTATGTATGGCATGCAACACTTATAATTAATCTTATCTTCTGTCCTTTTTTTTCTTTTTCTTTCTGAATCGCATGCCAAGAACTTCCTAAATTCCTAGTAATAAGGGATGGTAATCTGATAAGGAATAAGTATTTAAACAATTTAGTGCTATTTATATATATCATCCATGTTGTGTTGAAATAAAACATATAGTATTAATTGCAAATTCGAATACAAATTTTCCTTTTTTTTTCTTTTAGCAAGTCTCAATATCAAAACGTGCTATCAATAAAGGAAAGGCAACTCTAGTCCTTACAAAAATGAATGAAAAGCCATCTTTAAATTAGTTCACTTTGGGAAGAAATTACAAATTATTGTAAAAAAATTAAGCTGAGACTTGCATATTTTTTGAATAATAATTTTTATAGTCACTTCATAGCGATAGATACAAACAATTATGTATATGACCCACAGATATAAATATTTTCACCTACTATGTATTTATCTTAATCCGTAACTAATATTTTACGTAAATCTAAAAAAAATATCACTGTCAAATATTCGTTACGTTTGTCATTATTTATATTTTTTTTGACAATAGAGAACTTTCGCTGATTTAGTGGAATAACCACAAAAAACAATAGTACAATGAAATGTAGTAAATCATACCACAACAAATGATTAGAAGACAAATTTAATACATAAGAAGCTAGAGCATGGATAACATGATTACAAATCCTACGCGCGGATAATCATGGTGTTGCAAGCTTACATTCAGTTTGTATTTAAATAATTAAATTGTAATTAAACAAGTTTTTATATTATATTTACTTCAGGAAATTTAAATAAAGAATTAACAATTGTTTTTTTTTTTTTTTTATAACTAATTGGCCTAGGAGGTTAGTAACTAACTTGTTGAATGAGTTGTGATTGACCCGGTTGGGACAACCGACTTTAACCCAATCTCAACATAAATAGATCCATTTTGTGATGGGTTATATTGGGTCGTCACTTGTTATCATCTCATATGTGGCCCAACTAATAAGTCGCCTAACCCGTCCAATTGTCGCTTCTATCAAAGATATATTACAAGATCTACATATTACATTTAAATATAAAAGCACATATTAGATTTAGTATTTTAATTTTGATTGTGATATGTAACTACATCGTTTGTTTACTCCTCTTTCCTAAAAGATTTATTTGATTCTACTAATCCAAAAGTCAATTTTGGTAGCTATTGCATTAATTTGTCACAATTTTGGCCAAAAATAATAATAATTATTATATCTTTAATCAGGGTGTGGCTTATTATTCTTATCTAATTTAATAAATCATAGACGTCTATGACTTAGCATTTTTTTCTACTTATAATCCATTCTTCGGGTTGAGGTCAGCTTTAGGTAAAAATCAAATGAATTACGAGAAGATGAGACACCTAATACTATCAAGTCATAACATATAGTGATTTTATTATTTTTTTAATCAAAATCACCACATGTAACAGTTTTTGCCTATGAGATTAGTTCAGTGAGCATTTTGTCTTCTCTAAATAAATGAAAATTCACTGTCCTCTTGAATAAGTTAGAGTTTTTATTTTCTAAAGAAAATAGAAGAATTAGTTTTGTGCTTAGCATCCAAAATTCATTGACATGTCTAAAATTAGTCAGACCTCGTACAAGACTGCTAATCCTTTATCAATTGATTATAATATACACACAATTAAAATAGGATCAAGGAATAGTTTCAAAAAATCAGCATTTTCTTAGACTCCTTAACACCCATATCCTCCCTTTCAATTGTGATATTCAACTACTTTGTTTGTTGCTATGCCTCTTTTTAAAAAGATAGCATTCTTTGATTCTTTGCATATGCAAAGCTAGGTCTAAAAATGATCGATAGCATATTTGTTGTATTAATTTGTGGTTGTTGTGGCCTGAAATATTAATTTAAGAATAATGATCTCTTCGTGCATAATTTTCAGGATACACCTCTCTTTGCCCTCTCCTTTGTCACCTCCTCCCCAACTTCTTTCCACTGCTTCCTTTCCGCCTCCTATTCCTTGAAGGTCCGATTTGGCCGTGGAACACTTTTTTTCTTCTTGTTTTCTTGCGGACGATAGTCAAATCTTGGCCAGTCACGATAACTAAATCTCTAAAAACTCTCACTAATCATGATCCCTAAAGCTTCCATCATTTCAGTAATGATCGTGCTTCTTTCCCTAATGGGTAAATTCGAACGTCAATCCTTCATCTCATGGGTTTTCGTTTTATATGTATCTATAAAAAGAAAAGCCATGAGAGGTTAGAACGGAAAGAAGCATAATCATTGATATTGAAGTGGTGGAAGTTTTGAGACGCATCATGATTATTGAGAGTTTTCAGAAATAGATTCAATTCTATTAGCGGGATTTTTTTTCTTTTGGGTGAATTCTTAGACACGAATTTCTTCCATACTCCAATTTTATACATCCAATTTGGTTTTAATTATGACACTAATTTAACAATTAATTAAGATGTGCATGGAATCTTTAGACTTTTGCATGGGTTCGTCAGCATATAATCAAGCAAGCTAAATATCTGGCAAATCTCATGTTATCAGCAAGGCACCTTTTAAAAAAAAAAAAAAAATCGACATGACTGGTGGGAATAATTTATCAACCCATCACAAATCATACATGACTTGGTATTAGGATTTCCCTTGTCAAATGAAATATGAATACGTTATTAATGTTACTATCTAGTTGTGCCTTGTACGCCTGTGATGGTTTCATCTTGCTGTACATATAGTTGACAACCTTCTTAAAAGAGACCTTAAAAGAGAGGGGTGCCTTCTGGATCACCTTGAAATGCAGATACAAGTAGTTCATAACATGGACTGTCATCAGATTGTGTCGAAATGACTTTCTTTCTTTCTTTAAAAAGAAAAAATATTTTGTTTGAAAGAAAATACATAACTTGAAAAGGCTATATATGTTGTTGAAGAAATTGAAGGGTGTAATTGTGGTAGGGGATCGTCAATATATAACTTGAAAAAGCTAAACCTATTATTTTCCGAACTAAATCTCTTATTTCAACCAGATAGGGAAAAGATTTGAAAGGATTTCTTTCACTTTCATTACTCAACTATCCAGAGAAGGTGCAAGAGGAAATAGCATATGATTATAACATGATTTTCACTTGAAATTTGGAATCATGTTATTGTTTCGAAATAAAAATTGTAGGACCAATTCTCTCAAGTCAATTTGTTTCTCACGTCAAGTATGACGCAGCGGGATAAGCGTAAACAAGAATTAAACAACGTCAATTCTCACAAGTTTCTAAACATGAGACACCCAAAGAAGAAAATTTGCTCTCTGCGACAAATACAATTGAATAATATGATGTTTGATAAAAGATACGTTCAATGGAGGCAATAAGAAGCTATAAATAGCCTAGGGTTATTAAAAGAGTCCTAAAAAAAAAAAAACAACTCAAAACAAACCAAAAATAAAGTAATGAAAACAAAAAACCCTACGTGCGAATATGCGAGTCACAAAATTGTTTCGCATATATGTGAGACATGCGAGTTTTCCAGCTAAAACCGTGCCAGCGTGCGTATATGCGAGAGCTATTCTTCGTTATATGAACAACTCGAGAGAGTTTCGTATATGCGAATGCTTCAGGGGCCGCATATACGAAAACGTTGCATACGCGAGCCTTAATAGGTTTGGCATATACGAAAGGCGTCTGAATATTCACCTAAGCTTCCTCTTTGCCTTTCCCTTCTGCCGCTCCGACTGGCCTAAAAACACATCTTGAATTTGCTCCACATCATTCCTCCTTCTTGAGAAAAACTCGACCTCAAGTTTTCTGAATCTTCAAGGTACAATAGCATATCCGAGGAATCATGAAACTTTGAAAGATCAGCAACATCAAAAGTGTTGGAAATTCTCATCTTCTTAGGAAGGTCTACCTAAAGATGCATTATCGTTGATCTTCCTAAGGATCTTGTAAGGACCATACTTGCGAGGCTACAACTTACTGTAAGTACCCACAGGAAACCTCTCTCTGCGCAAGAATACCATGATCTGCTCACCAACTTTAAAGGATACCTTCTTGCTATGCTTATCAGCTGCTTGCTTGTACTTGGCATTTGCTTTATCTAGCTTTTCCTTCACATCATCGTGCACTGCTTGCCAATCTTTAGCCATGGCTTCTATTGCTTCATTTTTCCCGGTCGTCTTAGGCAATTGCACCAAATCTACGGCATGCTGAGGTACCTTAGAATACACAATGGAAAATGGTGATCTTCCACTAGCACTATGGACTGCATTGTTGTAAGTGAATTTAGCTCATTCTAAAGCCAAATCCCAATGTTTATAAATATCTCCACAAATGCTTCGGATCAAATTGCCAGTGTAAAGTTCTGTTGACCATCTCTGTTTGACTGTCTGTCTGTGGATAAGCTATACTGCTAAAGTTCAGCGAGGAATCAAACATCTTCTACTAGGTCCTCCAAAAATGTCCAAGGAATTTGCTATCACGATCAGAAGTAATGGTCTTTGGCACTCCGTGCAAACGAACAACTTCTCAAAAGAATAGACAAGCCCCTTTAGAAGTATTTGTTGTCCACTTGCAAGCAATAAAGTAAGCCATCTTGGAAAACTTGTCAACCACAACAAAACAGAATCTACCCCACGCTGGGTTCTGTTGGTCCCAAAGGGCAATCTAAGTGGGGTGAATTAGGTTGTATCTAAAACAAACCTTTTTATGTGCTTAATAAAAATTCAAACTTTATGCACCAAATAAAAACTTAAGCACAAATAAATACAATAGATATTCAACAATTTAAGCTTAAAGAACAAACAAGAATATTGAGATTAAGAGAATCAAACCAAACTCCCAAACTTCTCAAACTTGGAGGTGCTACAACTACAAAGAGCTTCTTACAAGGCAACTACCAAGTTCACAACTTGAAGTTTAGCCACTGAAAGTCTTTTCAAAGTAGATGAGACAATAACCTCTTGTACACAAATGAGGATCACTCTTGCTCACACTAATTTCCTTTAGTTGAGCCAAGAGTTTTACACTCACAACCTCCATTTGTTACAATTGTTATCTCTCCACTCTTACACTTGAAGAACTCTTACACTTCTAAACTCTTTTCACAAAACTACCTACACTAGTACAACACTTGTTTCCACTATATCTCCCAAATAGCTCAAGAGTTATTTGTAATCAATGTAGAAGTCTATTTTTAATTAATTCAGGTTTAGGGGTATTTATAGTTGCCAAAAATTTACTTCCAACAACTTCCCAACGGCTATTTTCTGCTTACTGGAAAACTAGCCGTTGGACATTTCGGATGGCCGATGAAGCAAGTATGCGTCCGAACGAACTAGCCGTTGGACCGTTCGGACGGCCGCTGCTAAGTACCCTGCGTTCGACGTTGCGTCCGTTATCTGAGAGTATTCTTTCGGGCGTTCGAGGAAGCGTCCGAACCTGCGTCCGATCGAAGCAAAGTCTTCTGAAAATATGATCGGACGTTGTTCTTCGTCCGAGAATGCTTCAGTATTCTTTGTGTCGGACGATTACCATCGTCCGAAACTATCTTTCAGACAGTCATTTACGTCCGTGGAGTCTTCTGGTTGTTTTGTTCGGATGATCATTTGTGTCCGAACCTACTTGTTTTTCTGCACACTTGTTTTCAAATCATTAGTGCGATTTGGTCATCATCAAAACATGATTAACATAATTGGGGTTCTACAGGTTCGAGGTAAACCAGGAACAATGTCCATAGACAGATCTTCCCAAATATTTTTAGGAACTGGTAAAGGTAAATAAAGTTCAGTGTTACTTGACTGTCATTTTGCAATTTGACACACATAACACCTCGCCACAAATTTGCTGACATCTTTTCGTACATGTGGCCAATAATATCCGATCACCCACGACAACTAGGGTTTTATCTCGACCCACATGTCCAACTAAACCTCCACCATGCGAGTCGCGAATTAGTTTTTCCCTCAAGGAGTTCTGGGAATACACAACTGGTTGCCCTGCATGAGAAACCCTTTATGAATATGATAATCGCTTGGGGGTTGCTGGTTCACACAGTTGCTCCATATTTCATGGAAATCTTCATCTGTAGCATATATCCCTTTGATCTCATCAAACCCCACAATCTCTTGCCTTATGGTAACCAACAAATCAGCTCTACGGCTCAAAGCATCAGCCACCTTGTTTTGTATGCCCGATTTATGAATCAACTTGAACAAAAATTTCTAAAGAAATTGAGACCATCTAGCATGTAAATCAGTGCATATGCGTCTCTGGCTATTAATGTACTTTAATGAGTCATGATCAGAAGAAAGAATAAATTCACGACCCACTAATTAACACTCCCAAGTCGTCAATGCTCGAACAATAGCATAGAATTTCTTGTCGATCACATGTTGTCTATTTTCGTTGAGCCTCACTGAGTTTGTCACTAAAGAAAGCCACAAGTTTCTTTTTTTGAGAGAGTACAGCTCCCACTCCAACTTCACTTGCATCACACTCTACTTCAAATATAGTGTCAAAGTCTGGTAGTGCCAAAACAAGAGCAGTACACAATTTCTCTTTCAAAACAGCAAAGCTCACACCAGTTCTTTATTCCAATTAAACTTTCCCACCTTCATGCATTCAGTAATAGGTGCTGTAATGGTATTGAAATTTTGAATAAACCGCCTATAAAAAGAAGCCAAGCCATGAAAACTCCTTACCTTCGTGACCGACTTTGTGTTGGCCAATCTCGAATGGCTTTGACCTTGCTTTCATCAACCTGAATCCCTTCTTCTTCGACAACATAACCCAGAAATAGCAGTTTATTTGTCATAAAAGTACATTTTTTTCAAGTTGATATGCAGCTGATTTTCTTTCAAAACCTTCAAGACATTACGCAAATGGTCTGTAAATGCTCAGTTTCTGAGTGATTAAAAACTAGGATATCATCAAAATACACAACAACAAATTTGGTAATAAAAGGTTTCAATACCTGATTCATAACTTGCATGAACGTACTTGAAGCATTAGACAATCCAAATGGCATGACAAGCCATTCAAAGAGGCCGTCCTTGGTTTTGAAAGCTATCTTCTATTCATCCCCAGTTCTAATTCGAATCTGGTGATAACTATTATGCAAATCCAGTTTGCTGAATACCTTCGCTCCATGTAGCCCTTCAAGCATATCATCTAGCCTAGGTATGGGAAACTTATAGCCCACAGTGATTTTATTCATAGCTCGACTGTCTACACACATACGCCAATCTCTATCTTTCTTTGGCATGAGAAGTGCAGGGACTGCACATGAACTCGTGCTCTCTTGAATCCTCCCTTTTTGTAGTAACTCTTCCACCTTCTGCTTGAGAATTTCACTTTCCTTGGGACTCATCCTGTAATGTGGTAAATTAAGAAGACTCTGCCCTTGGTATCAAGTCACTATAGTGCTGAATATCTCTCATAGTTGGAAGTCCATCAGGCAACTCGGCAGGCATCATCTCACGGAATTCATCCAGCAGGGCCTTTAGGGAGTCGGGGTAGTCCTTAAGTTGATCCTCATTCATCACTACACCGGTGTTCTAGTCGATCAAAGCAAAAACCACTCTCGTCTCTTTCCATGCTAATTCAAACTCATGTCTAGTGTTTGCGAGAGTAAAGACTTACTTCCTCTCTGCCTTAGAAGCTTTGGGTTTAAGGGTTACTCGCAAGGGCAGTACAGTAACCTTCACACCGTCCTTCTCTAACTTATAAGTGTTCTCTTGTCCATCATATTGAGCTGCTACATCAAATTGCCAAGGTTGTCCAAATAATAGATGGCATGCATCCATGACAACTACATCGAAATAGACCTCATCGGCTCATCCTTACATCGCCTAATTGAGAAGAGAGCTTTGCATCTTTCTGTCACATTAATCTTCTCTACAGCTTTACTATCCACCCTATGGTGTACGGACTTGGATTCTTCTCAGGTATAAGACCCAATTTCTGCACAGCACTCTTACTAATGATATTCTCACAGTTGCTATTGTTAATGATTACATCAAACAACTGATCAACAATGGTACATCGGGTTCTGAACAACTTGTGCCTCTGACTAACATCCTCATGCTTGGATGAAAGTAATTAGTATGCGCATCACTGCTTTTCGTAAGGGGCAATCACTAAATCAATGGCCAGGCTGGTTACACTTGAAACATTTTCCAGGTATGGGCCTAGCATCGGGATTAGTTTGTTTTTGCGTCTCCCTTGTGTCCGCAACCTTCGCTTTCCAATCACCTTATCCTCCTTAAACCTTTTGTGCTTATGCTGTGCAGAAATTGGGTCTTAGACCTGAGAAGAATCCAAGTCCAAAAGGGTATCACCTCCGTCTCTTATACACATAATAGATGTTGGCCTCTCTTGCATCATCGTCTCTGCCTTTAGTGCTAAATTCTTTGCCTCAGTCAATTGTCGAAACTATCTGAACTCCAATCTTATCACGAATAAAGAGCTTAAGACCACCAAGGTAGCATGTGATACTTCAATGGAGGCTAAGCTTACAGCCTAGGTTATTAAGATAGTCCTAGTAAAAGAAAACATTTAAAACAAGCCAAAAATAAAATAACGAAAATAAAAAGCCCTATTGTTGTAATGTGCGAGTGACACTGACACGAGATTGGCTCTTACCAACGTAACATCCTGTAACACCCCCCTGGCCCAATAACTTTTGAGCGGAAGCAACGGGCTCAAAATGCTTAAGCCAAGTTGTAAGTAGCCCATGACCCAAAGTATTATAAACAATACAATATTCCCTCCTACTTTCAATGTGGGACGGGGCATCACAGATATAGTGTTTCACATTGGAGATATCTCTTATGCCAATGGGTATCTTTCTCAGTGGGATCAGTTTACATCACAAGAGCCAGTTGCTTCAAGAATACCTTACATGATTGCAAGGTTTGTTGTAGATTGCCGTCTCTAGAACTAGTTGAGCATCTGCTTTTTGCATGCTGTTTTTGGGGTGATATCGATGATCTGTATTCACAGTGGCAACCATGAGCGCGACTGGCCTGGAACAGGTTCATTCTATGATACCATGGATTCAGGAGGAGAATGCGGTGTCTTGGCTGAGACTACGTTTTATTTTCCTGCTGAGAACTGAGCTAAGTTCTGGTAAGGTGATAACTTGTTTTAGATTTTCTAAAACCATCCCCGGTGTTGTGCAATTGACTCTCTGCATATCCACAGCATTTACCGGCATCTTTTCATGGCTATTTATACAGACTGGAAGAGTACACAGAATATGATTGAGATTGGTACAATGCAACACTTCATGAGTTGTATGACTAATAACTTCAAGAGTGGTTCATCATTCTTGTTTCTCAGTAAAAATACACCTGCATCTACATCAACTTTTAGCTTTTGAAACTGTGAACTGCACCACCGTTGCTTGGTTTATTGCTTTTGACAACACAGTATGATAATGTGTATACACTTGTGGTTTCATCTTGCAGTTAAACTTTTGGTTTTATAGATAATCCTCCAAGAAAAGATGCAGACATGTAGATCAGTTGAAAATCATCATCAGCCATCTTGCATGCAATCTAAAATCATGGTAGCAGGAATGAAATGAAAATGTTTTATAATCTTCCTTTTCAGGTATTCTACGGACTATGGCATGTTCAGGTTCTGTATTGCTGACACAGAACGTGATTGGAGAGAGGGATCAGAGCAATATAAATTCATTGAGCATTGCCTGGCATCTGTAGATAGGCTGAAGCAGCCATGGCTAATTTTCCTAGCACATCGAGTTCTAGGCTATTCTTCATGTGCTTGGTATGCTTCCCATGGATCATCTGCCGAGCCAATGGGAAGGGAGAGTCTTCAGAAACTTTGGCAGAAGTATAAAGTAGATATTGCCATTTTTTGTCATGTTCATAATTATGAAAGGACATTTCCGATCTACGAGGTATGTTTTACAAATTTCTCCAGTGAGTGGATCTCTATAATAATTGTCATTTAGCTGCATCTTTTGCAAACACTATAGTCAACTGGAATTTCTTTGGAGACAATGAAGTTTCCCAAGCAATGCAATAATAAGAGTTCCAACGCGAGGGAATTTAAAGTGACAAAAAGAAAAAATGAAGCCTTGTTCTAATTACTCTCCCACACACACGCACAAAGGGTGAGGGAGGCATATCCACTTGTGTCCCTTTTACATCTTTTGTTAATAAAAGAATTAGAAAAGAAGAATTCTCTTGATAGTTAGTCATTAAATATTCTCAGAGTACACCATTTACCTTGGTTTAAAATGACATAAGTAGGTTATTAATTATGTGTGAGGAACATTTTGGCTCGAATAAACTAGTTCGTGTTCCTTTTTCTTTCTAGGCTTCTGTAGATGTTGCACTAAATTTTCAGTTAGTCTGACTTTCGACATGTGATATTCCTGTCCATACCTTCCTTTCCTACAGAATGTTTGCACAAGAAATGAGATGAGCACTTCTATAAGGGCGCCCTAAATGGGACGATCCATGTGGTTGCGGGAGGAGCAGGAGCGAGCCTTTCTGAATTTTCTGGCATCCAAACTGCATGGAGTATTTTCAGGGATTTTGATCACGGATTTGTCAAACTGACTGCATTTGATCATTCAAATCTGTTGTTTGAGTACAAAAAAAGTAGAGACGGTAAAGTTTATGATTGACTATAGAGACATATAGAGACTGCACTGTGGATAGCTGCACTAGTACAATCCTGGCAACTTGACTACTATTGTTCTGTCTCTTGAGAACATCAAGTTATAACAGAATGCTGAGTTTGTGTAGACAGGTAGTCGGTCGATTCTAATTTGTACTGTATAAAAAACAGATGTGCATGATCATTGTATATAACTGGACAATTAACTGATGAAGATATTGCTATCCTTTGCTTCCTGGTTTGTGCCATATGCTGTGTCCTGATGAATTCAACGGCTGGTACTTAACAAAATTATGCAATCACGATTGACTACATTTTGCTTTCCTGATACTGGGTCATTTGATAATCTACTTTTGTTAGTCCATGGACATAGTTTTCTGCAATGCACCTGCACATACTGAAACATGTTATAGTCTCTTGGTCTACCCCAAAACAAATATTTTCAAAGTGGAAAAAAAATTACATTTTGCTTGAGCTAAAACATCAGCCTGTAAATGCATAGTCCTATGAACTCCAAACCGACCAAAACTTCAGTCCCAGCAGAAGAGGTGATGTTTGCTGTAGGCAAATTTGTTTGTCTCATATGAATCTGATGTACCACTATCACACATGAAGTGATTCAAAGACAATATATGTTAACTTTTTAATTGACAAGAAGCTATCTACTAGTTTATTTTTGCCATCCACCGCTGCTAAAAGATTGTGGCAATATTAGGCCTGAAAACTTCCCAAATATTTGTTCGGCCTCACTACAATGTTCAGACGTGTGTCCACAAACAGATAAAAATTCAAACCAAGCACAATGTCTAAAGATAAACTTAGAAAGGCTATGTTCATCGCATTCATTAAAGACGGTAAAGGCAAAAAAAGGAACTTCAGGAAACAGGGAGGCAACTTTAACAAAGCGTGCCTTTTCATTTGAGCATATTTAGTTACATCCACATAGATTCTTCCAAGATCTTGCCTGTATGAAACTCAGATTTCTAATCATAAAGTAACAAAATAAAATCCCACAAAATATTTGTGAAGCTGACAAACAAGAACAGAAACATTTGAACTTCCTCTCTACATATTTTCTTTCTCACGATAGGCAGCAAAGTAAACAAGTCCACTCCATGCAAGCAATCGTAATAGAATTTAACAAGAGATGAACAAATAAAAACTTGTGTATCACTACCGAATCACATTATAGCTGTATTTTTCCCTCACTCAGCACCCCAATTGATCAGGAAGAATTTAAGATTCCAAGTTCCCCTTTCCAGCCACATCCTTCATAAAGTTTCCCAGTATTCTGTGATCGAAGATTCAATACATATTTGGCACCTGCATGCAGAGAAAGTATCATCAGTTTAAGAGTGACAAGAACTCATGGAGATAAATGAACAGGAACCAGTTGGTCAAACCTTGTTTCCAAAAAATATCTTTGAGTTGTTAGCAATTGCTTCAATGAACTTGAGTTCCAAATACTGTGGAGTAAGCTTCAATTTGTTTGCTTCTGCTTCTTTCATTGTTCTAAAAAACAAAAAATATGAGGAATTTAGTAAATCCCTTAGCTATTATAAACGCTCCTGTTTTAGGAATTCAGTTAATCTAAAAAGCAAAGAAAATTCACCGATAAAAATTAGCATCAGCCAAACTCTTTTCACGAGCCATGTATATAGCATTTGCAATCTCCTCTTGCTTCCTTGTACTTTCTTTTTCCATCAACTTCTGCTCCATCTGGATCTTGCTTACATGAGCATGCTTTTCGGCTTCACTTATAGCTACCTTCTTCTGCGTCTCAGCTTCCTTCTCAAAAACTTTCTGTTTCTCCATTGATCGACATAGCAATCAACACCTACATGCAGAACACATCGATCAATATACCATTTTAGTCCGTAAACTATGTAGTTGGCATAGTTTGGTCATTGTCAAACAAAAATCCTTCACCAGTATCAGGAGAGTAGTAAAGTACAGGACAGAAGAGAAACACAGCCCAATAGAGGCACAAGCAGGTAGAACCCCATAGTACTGCATGCTATATAGAGTTTTATAATCAATGCTTCAACGAAGACTGCTAGGCATCCTTTTCTTTGGTTGATATTGACTACACTTTCTTACACCTCTATCCCTTAAAATTAGGAAATGACCCAGGGGGAAAGAAAATTTAGGACATCTTGACTTAATCAAGTTGAGGCAAACAGTTCATAACTATCATTCAATATAGCTTAGCAGAGACCAATATCATAAAACAATGTCAACCTAAATTGAGACACAGAAAGAGATAGAATCGTCACCTTAGTGCGTTCCTCTTCCATCTGCTCAAAATTACGCCTTATACTGTCAGGTGATCTTGGGCTTTGTAACACGAACACTAATAATTTCAATACCGGGAGCATAACGTGTGCAGTCAGCTTGAAGAGCATCTTTCATTTTCTCATCAATCTGGAAAGTTAAAAAATAGTTGTCTCGTTAAACAAATAATCACAAAACAGAGGATTTAGAAGGATGGTCAGAGTGATTTAGAAGGACAGTTGGAAGATTGTGGACCAATTCCTAGTAGTACACTCCTGGATATATAGTTCTTGCTTCACAGAGGAAGCCATCTAGCATAACAACACTCTGGAGGAACATAACAATTACTTAAACTAATAGACCTAAACCTAAAGATCACATTACACCGGAAACAATTTAATGAAGTCCTTCCCCAAAGGCATTAATGAGGATAGGCACAGCAGAGGAAATAACAACTCCTGGACCTGCTTGATGGTTACAATACTTAGACAGGCCATTACTAAGAAAAATATGGCTTGCTTTGTAACTTCAAAGGGGATAGTTTCACCTGCTCACCTGATCAAACATATCGATATAAACCTGCTGAAGGGAATGAACACTGCAAAATTGATTAATCTCATGATGGATCTTATCATATATCCAAGTATTGTCATACTGTACACCATAGTTGCGTAGGGTCTTCATAAACATAGTCCTTATGAAGGCGGTTAACAACCTGCAAGCATGTTGGTTAATGCAAACAAACTATAGCAGAAACAATCACTAGATAATAGAAGCAAAAGCAAGTAAGAAGCTAGATCTCATTGAATTACTTCTATCTTCTCAAAGTTGATCATTACACCCCCTTTTGTTCCACATGGAATATCCCTCACCTGCATTTTAGCCCAAAACAGAAGATCAACATTCAGTAATGATATTTCTCATTCTAATAAGAGTTAGCAACAAAAGAATCCCCATGTTCGAAATCAAACCTCAGAACTTTGTGGAGTTAAAAGAAAAAAAAAAAGGGATTAATTCCAAGCAAATACAATAAAATTCTTACCAAATCTGTCTGAAGAGTGACTTGAATGGGCTCAAAATGAGTTATCAAAGGCAACTTCACATGAAAACCTAGAGACAGAGAGTCGTTATAATGTAACCAGTGAACCACATATGATTAAACATTTATACCAGATAGAAATGTAAAGCATACTTCATTGAGCATGAATCTCTACATGATACGAAATTAGAACAAATAAAGCGAAAACCTGGATCTGTAATTGTCTTCAGAAGAGCACCTCCTCTCCAGTAAACCCCGACATGGCCTTCGGGGACTTGATGTAAAGCAGATAAGCTACTCTGCAAATTGGCTGAAGACGGAACCAACACCTGTGATGTGACCTGTGGAATATCACTACAAGTTTCTTTATTTACAGCAGCAGATTATGATATTTCCATAGCTATAGTCTCAAAATCACTTCTATTATGATATTTCCATAAAGATACCAACAGAAACAAATGTGCTTTACGATTCCTAACCTAACTTCCAACGAGAATCAATAAAAACTCTATATATATTGGCTCCAGTTCAGCAGTGAGCATAAAACAAATTTATAGACCTATACATACACCTGATACGTATATAAACACACTCTTCAAAGCGACATACAAAAACTAATTTCAAGATATTTCTCGAGTTTTTTGGTACTTTCAATTATATAACTAGGAAAAAAAAATCGAAATAAATGCAACAATATTACATTCAAGAGAAATTTTCTTAGTTTCTTTTTTCCCTTCATTTTCGTATTTTACCAGGAAGAAAATAGCCATGAATCCGATGAAGACGGTGAGTATCGCAGTGAAATCTCCGCCTGCGCGTTGCGGTGGTGGTTGTGGTGGTCGCGGTTGCGGTTGCGGTTGCGGAGAGGCATCTGTCCGCGGTTGCTGCGCCTCCATGGCGGTCAATTTCTTAGATATTAAGTGATTTGATATTTTTAAAAAACAAAAAACTACGGGCTGCAATATTTTCATGATCGAGAGATTCTTCAACTCCTATTTATGGGTCCTCAGTACTTTAGCAGTCATAGTTACTTAAGCCCAAGGAAAAGGATGCGAGAAATTGAGGAAAATTAAAATATGGAAATTGTAAAGTAAAGAAATTATAAAGTAAAAGCAAAAATCGTACAAATAGTATTCAACTCGAATATTTAAAAATTTCAATTAGAAATTGTGACTTGGGATGGGATGTAGGCATTGTGGGATTGGAGATAGTAGCACGGGTTATATTAACAAATATTATCACGTAGTTTACAAAATTAAAAATTTTATATATATTATAATTTTTTATAATTTATTGCAAATGTGATTGCATGATAAAAACAATATTAATAAAATAGTTATTCATATATGCAAATATCTAGTGTTAATATTTTTTTGTACATTGAAGTATATATTTTTATATTAAAGATATAAGTTGACTTGTGTGACTTCTGATCTTTTACGTATGTCATTATTAAAGAAAATGAGGGGGAAATGTTTAGAAAGGTCTTTGGAAATTTACTTGGAAATGGCTCGATATTTGTATATTCAGTCACTTCATGTTTAGGTGTTATATGAATTTTGCTTCTTCACCACTACATGGTAGAAAACGTCTTTTAACATATAAATTGTACTTCGTTGTCAAGTTAATTAGTAGTTAACTCTTTATAAACAAGATAAAAAGAAAGTTGATTAAGGCCTCTAGCAAAAAGGGCTCAATATTTGTAAGGTTTCACAATTAAGGTTTTGCGAACAAGATAAAAAGAAGGTTGATTAAGGTTTCATTAAGCCATTAAGGTAGTATTTAGTAGCCAAGTTTTTGAAACAATACAAGAAACATACAGTCAAAAAGGAATTATTTAATGAGATAAAGCTCATAGTCTTAAATCTTTAGGGAAGTAGTCGTCTACCGATTCACTAAATGTTTTTAATTCATGAAGTCTTTAACTTACACAAATTCATGATTTTCTTTATCAAAATTGAACTATCAAATTTCGAGTGAATTTAACATGGGACAAATTTGATACCTAAAAAAACAAACTTTTAATAATTTTATACATTCAATTATTGAGATTTTATGAATACCTTCGACATACGGTGCATTGCCATTTGCCACCAATTTCACATATATACTTGTGAGAATGATTCTTGTGTGGACTATATATTATAAGGTGATCGGACAATGATGATTTAGAACAAACAAGGGGAAAATGGGTGATAAAGATCCTTTCCATTTAGGTTAAATGCAAAAAATTTCTATTTACATTTAAAAATTCATTTTCAAAAATATTTTTAAAAATCAAAATCATTCATAATTTAAGTCATGTTTTACATAAATATTTTGCAAAAAAATTGAAAAAAAAATAATGATATGTTACTGTTTGATTAAGTTACTTTATATTTCATCAAAATTTAAAATTTTTTGTTCCGTTCAAATATGAAATATAATTCAACAGTGAAATATTGTTTGAATAAATTGATTTTTGGATATGATGATCTATTCGATGAGATAAAACTAATGGTACATTCAGATTATTTTTTAAAGTTTTAATATAGATAAATATTCAATAAATAATAATAAAAAACTAAATGGAGATGATCCAAATCCGAAAATGGGGAATGCTTATGGATTTGACATGGTATCCACTAGAAGTTTCAAAGAAAATTTTGATAGATTAGGCATTAAATTCTTGGAAATATTTGTAAGGCTCTAACTAGACGTCACACAAGACTTGAAAATGGAGCAAAGCACAAGGGTCCTTGTTTAATAATCACAAAATTTATTCAAGAATAGTAAAGAACAAAGACATATAAAGGAGGACCAAGACTTGGACAGGTCATAGGACCAGTATGCATTCAAGTTTCTTTAAATTAAACTGGGGAAAAAAAGTTCTCAACAAGTTTCGCTAAATCACTACTACATTGCATAAACATTTTGCAATAATTACCCCAAAATTCTTCAAGGACTTCATCCTGTTCCTAATATTTCTTTCTTAAAACAAGGAAACCAATGATATTTCTCTCCCCCATGTCTTAACAAGCTGTTGACAAATCGTTATGTGTACGGGTTCATAGATTGGACAACATAAATTATTTATTATATTTAATTATTTCATAATATGTTCTTTAACAATTTTTCATTACACGTTTTTCAACAGTCTTTTTTGTACGCATATATATTCAATTTCAAAAAGTTTGCTATGTAGTTTGTGATACTAGATTTTCTTATCATTTCACATATTTCGTACTTGATTTTATCCTTTTAAATACTCATTAATATCCCTTTCAAATATTAAATAATCGTTTTACTCTTTTTAAACGTTTTTTTAAATTTTTGGGTCAAAATATAATTTTATAAAACTTGAGGACTAAAGTGAAATTTTAAAAATCATATAAGTCTTCTCTGCGAAGACATCCTCCAGCATATTCCAATTGTTTCTAATAGTGAGAAAATCCCTTTGAAATTCTCCAAACCAAGATATCAAATCACAAATTTAGTTTTGAAAAATTTACTCCCAAATCAATTGGTGATTCAGGAATTCTCGTAAACCTTTAATCCAACTTCAAAAGTAAGTTTTACTTAATAGACATCCAGATCTGTATGATTTTATGTTAAATTCCAAATTCCTCAAGAAATTAATTTGTTTATTTTTGTTATTTATGAATTAATTTGATTACCAAATACGTTTATGAGCTATTGGGACTGAATTTATGGTTTGAAATGACTTTTTTAACTATTGTTTTTGTGAAATTTGAATTAGGGTTTTGACAATTCTTAACCTAGTGAGATATTTGAAATTATGAACCCTAATTCTTAAATTTTTATCTTATTTTCATAAATTTAAGTCAACCCTTACTCTTTTGTGTTCAGTTATTATCTAATTTGAGAATTTGAGTGATGCCCAAAAGTGAATCCCTATCTCGATTTTTATCCTAATGGTATAACACTCTCCTGGTTTAGGTGATTCGAGATTAGAGTTTTAGATCGTCGAAATTAGGATACGTCTACGAAATCGATTTTCGAGGTAAGTAACGTTTACGCATTTTTATCGATACCCTGTATATAATTGGTATTGTAATCATAGAATAATTAATCAACTATTATGGTAAGTATATTTATTTCGATTAATATTTATAAGGTAAGTACGTTTATAAATTATATGTTTATTATGTAATGTATCAATTGTTCATTATTGTACTATGTGTTAATGAATGATTTCTGTGAAGAGCTCAATGGGTCACTTTAGTGGACTTGGCTATGAGTGAGTACATGAAATGATATACTGAGTACTCTACTTCATAAATGTTATACCCAGTCTATCGGGAAGACAAAGTGATAGACACTCCGTTATGCCTTGTCTACTCGGGCGGATAATAGGTAGACCTGGATCCAGTGCTGGGAAGACTTTTGTGAACCATGAGCTCCTTGATTGACATTTGTATTTTTATTGTTGGAAATGTCTCGTATATTGTTCCTGATTGTATACATGTTATCTATAATTGAGTTTAAATATTATTTACTAAGCACAATGTGCTTACTCCGTTATTATTTCCCCTTTGTTTGCAGTCGAGGACCAACAGTCTCATTACACATCTAGATGTCGAGTGCTGATCAGGGAGGGGATTATAGTACAGACCCCAGTTATTGGAGATAGAGTTTTCTTGTTTACCATCCTAGTGTGAGGTTGGTTTTTATGCTTGGGCTGTGTGCCTATGGACTTGTTAGATTTGTCTTGTGATCGAATTTTTGACTGTTGTGGGATTGTGGTTTGTTGTTTGTATATGACTGTGATTTGGTTATTGTGGATTGTTATGGATATGGCAACAATATATTTTGTGGTCTTGTATTGGTTGATCTTAAGGTCAAATGACAGGTATTATGGTTTGTATATTGCTCTTGTACTGTGCCTTGCATGCTTGGGGTGATCCCGAGGTGCGGCGTGTCATTGTCCTGTTTTGGGGGCGTGACATAGTTACTCAGGTTAATAACACTTTGCCCCCCTAAACTAGGGGTAATTACACTTTCTCTTGAACTATAGAAATATACACTTTACCCCTCATTCACATTGTCATGCCCCATTTTTCGGTGGGAAAAAAAGATAAGTATATTAGTGTTATAAATACACCAAAATAAATAATAGTTATAAGAATAGTACAAAAATATGGTCTAAAATGAGACTTTTAAAAAGCGACGTTAGAAGACCCAAAAATAATCTAGAATAGGTTTTTTGAAAAATAAATAAATGAATAATGGAGTCGCCACGCGGTGTGTGAAGTGCATCGGGATGCTAACTCAAACCTAAGGGAAAAGAAAATTCCTAGAGGTTGAGGAAAAAGATTTTAAAACATAAAAGTGAAATAAAATAAACAAATAAAGATAAGTTGAAATAAAGCTGAAAACCCTAAATTAAATGACTCATAGTCTACGAAAACAAAAGAAAAAGGTTCGGGAGCCCTATTGAGGAATGAGAATGTTAGACTGCTTTGAATGGAACCTAAGCACCCTTTCACCCCCGACAAAAATCGGTTGAGAGATTTAATTCATATTTATAAAAATTAACCCAAATTTATATTAAGTTTGGATAGAATAAAAACAAAAGCGAATAAATAGTGAACATATATATAAAGCGCGCAATATCGGGAATGGGAGAACTCGCTGTGTCAGCGTTGGACTAACACAGGAGGAAAAATTTTCAATAATAGCGCGCATGAAAATATTTATAAAAGTAGACATAATATAATAAAATAAGAAACATAGATGCACATAAAAATACATAAGAACATAAACATAATATTCTAGTATGCAAATCCTACTAAAAGCGGTTAACACATAGCACGTACCCTATCTATTACAACAGGTATAAGCCTCTTTTATGAAAAGTTGCCCAATCTCTGGGTCAACGCCTATGCGTACCTACATAAGGTATTACCCTATGTAAATACTCTAAGAAAGCGGTAAATGAATAAAAATTACATAAAGAAAAATAAATAATTGGCAAGTAAAACACATATTGCACATAAGAGAGTTTAAAACGTACCTTTTTGGAGCACAAAAGTGTTTATGGTTCTAACCCTAACTAAAGATGAACAAACGGGTTAAAAGTACCCCCTTCCTTCTATCCCAAGACTAACAATGCTAAGAATGGACTAAAGCTAAATAACCATGACTCAAACAAGAATAAGGATAATAAAAACAATAAAATCAACTAAAAATTAGGTCAAAATATCAAAAAATGAGCTAAATGATTGAAAGGAAAAGAATTTAATTGAAACAAAATCTAAATTCTAGAAACCAACTCACAAAGTTTCTAAACAAATAAAAGGGCAAAAATGCAAGAAACCATAAAATTATTAGTGTTACGATGACAACTAATACAAAAAAAAGAAACTCAATTAGAACTAATTTAAGCCTTACAAAGTTATGGGGGTAAAAAATGCAATTCACAAAATTTTAGGAACTAAGCTCAGGGACCAAATATAATTTTAGCAAAGTTTAGGGACTAAAGTGAAATTTTAGAAAAGTTTAGGGACTAAAATGTAATTTTAGTCTCTTTAGGGACTAAAATGAAATTTTAGCAAAGTTTAGGGACTAAAATGAAATTTGAGTAAATTTTAGGAACTAAAATGAAATTTTAGACAGTTACAGGGAGCAAAAGTGAATTTCAGCAGAGTTTAGGGACTAAAGTGAAATTTATAGATAGTTATAGGAACTAAAATGCAATTTTAGACAATTCCAGGGACTAAAATATAATTATAGAAAAGTCAGCAACAATGGGTCTGATATAATTGTAAAAGAAAATTAAAAAAAATATGACCCAACCTGCTTTCTATTGAATTAGACCAAACCAAATAAATTCAACACATAAAAAATTATTAAGGCTCACGAAAATTAACTAGCCCAATAATGAAATATACAATAAGCCCATCCAAAAATTAAAGACCCAAAAAACTCCAAAAACTATCTAAATTAAACCAAAGTCTATTAAATTAAATCCAAATTCAAACCCAAACAAAGCATCCTAAAAATAAACCCACACAAATTAAAACTCAACTAAACATTATAATCCAAAACCAAAAGTCCATCTTTTTTATTTTTAAAACCCTACCCCCTAAATAATGAACAACCAATCATGGCTGCTCAAAGGCAGCCACTAGTTTATGTGGCGGTCCGGTGGTGGCACCACCGCTGGCGGTCACCCAAAAAAATATTCCAATGTCGGATCAAAGTGAAATTTGCACCCCCACTCGGTTTTTTGCGCAAATTGCGATTTTGGTCTCGGATTTAACCAAAAGTGAATAGAAAGTGGTCGAAAATGTCCGGACATCCGGATCTCTCTTATTCACATATCCAAAATTTCAACCAAAATAACGTAAATCAAACACAAAACATTTATCACAACATATAATCATAAATAAATTATAAATTTAACCAAAATAAGAACACTTGCATTAATCAAAATCAAGATTAAAAAATTCATAAAAATAAATATAATACTAATTTAGAACAAAATAACATAGCAATGAAAATCATACTTACCTTATTAAAAAATGAAGCAAAATGTGGTGGCAAATCTTCAATGTAGGCTTGAATCCACCGTTCTTGGCCCGTTTTTTTTTTAGGAGAGGAATTTGGGAAATAGGACGAAGGATGAAAAAGGTGTCGTAGTCCCTGATAATAAAATGCTGTTACTTTTTTTTGGTGAAGGTGAGAATTAAATAGGAAGGGGATTGTGTAAAGTGACAGGAATCAAGAGAGAAACGTATGAGAAAAAAAGAAAAATGAGAATGAATATTGATAAATGTTATCTTAGTGGAGGAGCTGTGATGTTAAGTCTGATAGTGTGGGTTTTAGGGGAAAGGGTTGTGTTAGGTGTAGTTCGTCTATGTAGAACATGAGAGAATAGTGTTGGTTTGATGTGATTAATACTCAAAACCAAAAAGACCATCTCATCCTTGCCTTAAAAAAAATAATTGTTTTATCCAAAAATGCTAATTTTTATGAAATTGGGACTTTGTCTCAAAAAATCAAAAAACTTAAAAATTTGTCTCAATTTCACCCTTAACGGTAAAAACGCGTCAAAATTTGTTGTCTACACACATTATTCATCTTTTAAAAAATTTTAAAATATATAAAAAAAAAAAAAAAAATCAGTTAAATGACTAAAATACCCTTAATATCATATTTTGCTTTTATCTCATGTATTTAGTTAATTTTCAGTGGTTTTAAAAGAATTAGGAAAAAAAATAAAATATAATAACACATTAATATCTTTGAGTAAAAATGTGAAAAAACTGTTGAATTATATTATATTCGACATCACAATTTGCATAGATTAAATGAAATATTAAAAATATAAAATATGAAAGAGACATCAAAAATATCTAAAAATATAAAATATTAAGAGACATAAAAAATATCTCAAAGTTTTATAAAAATTATATTTTCATACAATACCTTTAAAGAAAATTTTTTCATAGAAAACAAATCCATTTAGAAATTGTTCTACTTCTATAGTTAAACATTTAAATTCGAAATAATATAAAATGAAATCCAAAAATTTTAAAAATTTGACCAAAAAATATATTGATATAGATTATATTAAAATATTATATAATTTATTTTTACTTATTTTTAAATAATTATCGCATCACTATACAAATTTAAATACATAAAAAATCAAAATATAATACTAAAGATATTTAAATTTAACCATTTAACTATATTATCTTAGTAATTTTAATATTAATAATAGATAAATAATATCAATAAGGAGTAAAATATACATTTCTTTAGTTCAGAGGACAGAGTATAACTACTTACATAATTCAAGGGACAAAGTGTTATTAACCCTAATTTAATAATCGTATTGTTTGGACAACTATTATTCTGAATTTTTTTTTAAAAATGTACTATAACAATTTTTTTGATGAGATATGTGTAACATAAAAAAATAATTAAAACATATGTGAAATAATTATAAAATATTATTTTAAAAAAAATAAAAATTATTGACTGCCTAAACAACACCAATAGTATTGGCAAACGCATCCGCTAATATCTTTTATAATGAAATGCAATTTAAGGTAGCAAGACGCAGCAAAATTATGAAGAAATACAGACATTTGATCTCTTTTTTACGTGGAATAGAGATATTACTAGTTGGGGTAGCAACAAGTTCTTACTACTACAACAATAAAAAAAAATACTGACCCTCTCTCTAAATGTACAAAAAAAAAAAAGTCTAAACGAAGAGATCAGATTCTACATTCTCTACTACCCCAGGATAAGCATATCTCTCCACCTACTAGAAAGGGGAATCAAATTCCCAATTTTATCACTTAATAAGTGGAATAAAAACAAAACAAGTCCTAGTGAGAGAGTTGTTCTGAAGATGATTCCCACCACAGGCCCACAGTAGAATCACTCACATAGCCAAAATCCAAATCCAACTCCCTATCTATGGTGGCAAAATATCATCCACATTCCAAACCCCCACTACTAATGATCTTGACAAGGTGTCGTCCCCTTAGAACTCTAGGACCCTTAGACATATCAAGCCACAGAGCACAAGGGTTGCAGCTAAAGATGTGACCAAGTTGTGACCAAGGGTTGAACTGCCACTGTCCGTATTAGTAATGCCGGTTCCAGAGGGTCCAAGACCAAAACCAGGCGTAGTAGTTGTAGTAGTGGAGCCTGGAGTTCCAAATGTTGGTGAAGTAAATTCAACCCTTGGTTGAATTTGTTGTTGATGGGGTACCAGCATTGCTGCAAAAGATGGAAATCAACAAACGAAGGAAATTATCAACCTCAAATCACCTTCAGTAACATGAAAACAAAAGAGTAA
Source organism: Cinchona pubescens (assembly GCA_025175665.1). Taxonomy (NCBI): domain Eukaryota; kingdom Viridiplantae; phylum Streptophyta; class Magnoliopsida; order Gentianales; family Rubiaceae; genus Cinchona; species Cinchona pubescens. Next base: position 4,522,459 of record JANKKI010000077.1, on the reverse strand, counting down.
TAAATGAGGAATCACCCTCAAAAAGATAAGAATTGCGGAAGGTTACTAGATAAAAATGCCATCATTCAATTCATATGTGCGAAAAAACACATGTCAACTTGAGATGTAAAATGAGGAACGTGGTCATGGAAAAAGACAAATAAAAAGTGTGATACATTAACATCATGACAGCTCAAACGCATATAATTAGGTGGTGAAATAGTGAGTTGGACCGTTGTAGCAACCGCTGTTGGATCTAACATCCTTAGAATTAGGTGGTGCATCAGAAGTCTCAACTCAACATCAATTTAAAAAAATTAGCAGTCTAGATTAGCTGCCACTGATCGGTCATGTAGTTCAAGTAAGACAGCAATAATCCTAATATGGGGTGAGGGAGAGAAGTCTTTCTCCAATTCAGATTCCAGAGTCCCATTCTTCCAAATTCCAATACCAAGTTCAAGAAATGGTTCACTTTCCAACCCTTTTACCCGTTCTTGTTCCCCCTCTATATACACCACAAAAATCTGTTAACATGCCTAAAGATATGATATTTTAGCTATGAAAATCAAGAAGCCAATGGTAATTAAATCTAACACAACAAGAAAAAATTATGATCTTTTCCAAATTAGTGACTGAAGCATCTTGAGGACAACAGACTCTTGATAGACAGAGCAAAACTTTGGAAAGAAAGGGAGTTTAAGATGGTAAAAATTATGCTAACACAATTTCCATCAAGAAAGATTGCATTCTAAAACTGAACTCAAAAATTAAATCCTTATATAATGCAAAAATTAAAGGGCAAGATCTAAACATACCCGGGGCTAGATGGATAAACACATCCAGAAGCAGCATCTGCAAATTTTCAAGGAAAAAGGGCAGAAATTGAGTACTTCTATGGAAAAGAAAGGAGGGATGTTTTTGTGGTGAAAGGATTTTTAAGGGGACTTACTTGGCACTGTTTGAGACACCGTTGCAGTGCCTGAAAAATCACAGCTCCCTGCAACTTGACCTTTTCTCTGATAATAGCTGTTGACAGCATAGTTACAGTGATCTTTTACAGTGTTGGGGTTGTAACAAGGACCATTTTGAAGGATTGGGCTACAATCAGCTCCACCTCCACAAGCATAATCAATGTTGGTCTGAAGTTTCTGATCACTCACCCCAGTATTACATACGCAATAAGAAGCATCTATTGAACACAAATATCCATCAGATCAGCTCAAGAATCAGCTAAAAAAATAAACTTCGCAAGAAAACTTAAATAAAAGTTCCAGTCTTTAACAGCACTTCAGAAGTACTTCAAGAAAGTAATACGGCTAACCTGAATGACCAGTACTCATAGCCAAGAAAAGTACTAAACAAGCTATAAAAACAGCCATGATTGTTGAAGGGGGCTGCAATTACTGTGGTTTGAAGAGGATTTTGCTTGGTAGAGAAAAGGGAGGAAGAGGATTGAGGAAAAAGGAAAAGAGGGTTGTATAGGGAATGGAGATTTCTAGACAAGAAAGAAGAGAGTGGCGGTGGGTTGTCTTGTCTATATCAGATGGCTTCTAAACGTAGAATGTAACGTATGTAGTAATAGTGATTAAGTAAGAGTATTATATAAAGGTGCAAGTGTTTATAGGAAATCGAGCAAGCCTCTTTGTAATGTATTCGTACTATGGAGTGGGATGATGTGGATTTTTCGTTCAAACCGTCATAAAATCGTGTGCTGGATTACAACTTAACCCAACTTGGTTTAGCTTTACTTGGACATAACCATCAAAGAAAGAACTCCCCCACCCACCACCCTTCCCCCATGGGCTTTCGGGTCTTTTTGTCACAGTATTAATAGTTTGGTTTAATTGAATAAATCGATCAAATTAAATTAATTTATTTTTTAATTTTTAATTTTTGAATAATCGAATTTCGAATAAATCACAATAAAAAAGAATAGTTATATGATTTGAATTTGGTTATTGAAAATAAAATATCGGATTACTGAAATTTTAATTTTATTAGTTTTACTTTTTAATTTTTTAGTAACCCAATTCTATGTTCCATTCATTCAACATTTTGATATTATTTTTTAGTTTCTAGTGTTAGTTTTAGTACACATTAGATTTTTGTTTATTAATTTGATTATTTAGTATTTAATTTTATGCTTAATTTTTAAATTAACTAGTGAACTTTAGTTAATCGGATAAATCGTAAAAAAAAAATTTGGTTAATCAATCAACTGAAAAAAGTTTGGTTCGGAGTTGATTTTGATTTTCTTGCACCGAAATATCAATTTTTTTTACCGAATTATCAAAATACCGACCAATGAACACCCCCTACAAGAGAAGAAAATAAATTGAGTATAAAAGAAGATGAAAAAAACTTACATAAATCCGGTTTTTTGTCCCACCTGTAGATTCTGCAATCAAAATTAAAATTTATAAAATCTTACTTCAAATCAACTTATGTCATAAATTCCATAATATTTAATTCACAATACAAAATTTACAATAAAACTAAAAATCAGATCTACCTAAATCTTTTCTAAAGAAGAAAGGCGGGTTGACAAGAGGGTATAATAGTATGGAAAATACAACTTAGGCTTGGTCGACCGACCACCTGGAAACTTCGTGATTGTTGAGGAAGCAACATAGCTCATGCAATATCAGATATAATCAATACATTCCATATAAGTGAATTCATCTAAAATGGCTATTAAATTTACGATTGAAATTATACATAAACTCTAATTAAATATTTTTTAGTAATGTTATTGTATTGTGATAGTAAAAGAAAAGGGTTTGTGTTCGTTTGAATTGAACATATTTTTTAAAATTTTTTTGGTGTTAAACACCAGAAAATATTTTTTGTTGTAAAATTTTTTTTAATTTTTCTTCTTGAAAATAACTTACAGAATTTTTTGAGCGTAAATTTTTTTTTGGGAATAATTCAAGAGTGATATTAAATTTCAAATATTTACTTTTATAATTCCATTTGCTAAACTTATTTTTGGTTTCAATTCTTTTCCATTCGTTTTTCTCTTAGTCATGGATTCCACACTAATATAACTATCATTATGTATATTTTACTACTACATTGTACTATCATTTAATTTTGAATAAAATTAATCTTTTATTAACCACAATTACTTGTAAGGTATTTATTACTATTGTTATAAGTTTTTTTAACTTAAAGATGAAACCGTTAAAAAATTTTATTTAATATTTTTATTTTGTTAACCGAATACCGAAAAATTATATGAAAAATAAACTTTTTCATGTCCCCAAGAAAATATTTTTTGATTTAGGGTGTGTTTCAAAAAAATATTTTCGATCCAAACGAACACACCCTAAATCTTATGTTATCTTAGGTAGTCTTTCCATCATAACTCAAGATTGGTGGCAATTTTATGCTTTACTCTTTGCATAGATGGGTTTGGAGTTTGGACAACTGAGTTGGGTGGCAATTTTTTTTTTATATCGTACCCATATTTCATAAAAAGATATAGTGAACAATTGCTACATAAGCAGACTGTATACACACTGGGGTACTAATCCAATTGAAATAAAGAGAAACTCCAAGCTTCCTTGGCTAAAACATGTGCAACATTATTAATCTTCTACCGACCCAGTTTAAGCCAATAACCTTTGACTGGTCAATAGGATCCTTGTCTCATCTAATAAATGACCACACTTGACAGGTCATTTTTCCGTCAAAAAGAAGGATAATTTACACTCTCTTTATTATTTTTATGAGTTAATAACAATGTTTTGAAAACCGGCCATTGAACAGGTGGTTTGTCTAATTTGTGATTTAATCGATCCGATTGGTTCACTAATTTAGGTTTTTTTTTAACTAAAGTATGATGATATAATTTAAAATGACTTAAAATATATTTATATAAAATCTAAAATAGAAGTGAAACACTATTTTTGAAGAATTATAATTCTAATACCCAAAAATACTAATCAAATTTCTAAAATAAGAAAAGTGAAATTTATACAAAAATAAGTATAAAAAAGATGAAAAAAATAATAACTTAATAGTTTAGGCTTTGGTGTGTTCAATGTTTTGCCATTTTGGAGTTTATTTCACGATTTTTTAATTTTTTCTTTATTTAAATTATTTTTTATTCTGAAATTTAAAAAATTAATTTTTTATCGGTTCTCGATTTTTACCGATTTTTGGTTTTTTACCGATTCTATCAGATTTTTTGGACAGACTGGATATATAGTTGGACCAGACTGGTGGTTCGACCGATCACGACCGGTTCGATTTTCAAAACACTGGTTAATAACACTTTGTCTCTTTGAATTAAGTGAATAATTACACTTTGTTCCCTTAAACTAAAAAAAATACACTTCGTCTTTCATTCACATTATTCATCTTTTAAAAATATTAAAATCAACAAGATAGTATAGTTAAATGATTTAAATACCCTTGGTATTATATTTTAATTTTTTATATATATTTAAATTTTAATAGTGATGTGATAATTTTTCTATTTAATAATAATAAATAAAAAAAACTATATAGTATTTTAATATAATCTAAATCAATATATTTGTTGGTCAAATTTCAAATTTTTAAATTTAATTTTATATTATTTTGAATTTGACTATTTAACTATAGTAGTAAAACAATTCCTAAATGAGATTATTTTCTATTAAAAAATGTCTTTAAAGATATTGTGTGTTAATATATTTTTTTATAAAACTTTATAATTTTTTGATGTCTATTAGCATTTTTAACTTTTAATATTTGGCTTAAACTATACAAATTGTAATGTCAAATGTGTATAATTAAATATTTTCTTACATTTTCATTCTCAATTCTTTTGTTATTATATTTATTATAATATCAATTTGTTATTATATTTTATTTTTTCTAATTCTTTTATAACTATTGAATTTCAAAATTAAATATATAAAAAATCAAAATATAGAACCAAGAGTATTTAAGTCATTTAACTAAATTATCTTGATAATTTTAATATTATAATTTTAAAGGATGAATAATGTGAATGGCAGGTAAAGTACAATTACCTACCTAGTTTAGGAGATAAAGTGTTATTAATCCTATTTTTATCAACAAACCAATGGAGAAAGTTTTAACATTAATAAAGAGTTTGATATTATGGTGAAGGTCTCAATAAATATAGGGTTAATAACACTTTGTCCGCTAAAGTATGGGAGTAATTATACTTTACTCCTCTAACTAAAAAAATTATACTTTATCCCTTATTTTCATTATTCATTCATTAGGAATTCTAAAATTTTCAAGAAAAGTCGATTAAATGACTGAAATGCCCTTACCACTATTTTTTATTTTTTAGGTATTTTTATTTTTAATAATGGTTTGATTATTAAAAATTAGAAAAAATAAACTATAAATAAATAAATATATTTTTTTTTGATAGTGAAAATTATGATAAAATTTTGATTCAAATTGTGTCCAACATTACAATTTACACATTTAATGAAAAATGAAAAGATGCAAAATACCAAGACACAACGAAAAATTATAAAACTTTTATCAAAAATCTATTGCCATATAAAACCTTTAAAAAAAAGTTCCAATAGAAATTTTCTCTTAGAAGCCTACTTTTAGAAGCGTGTTACCACTATAAACACTACATACAAATAATTAAATGAACTCTAGAAATTGCTCAAAAAAAGATTCTATAAATTATGAGAATTTGGAAAAAAATTTCTATTTATATGGATTAATTTGAGATATTTTTATACTTAATATAACTTATATTTTTATAATTATCACTATCAAAAGTTGAAAATATGAAAAATCAAAAAATAGTGATGAAGGCATTTTGGTCATTGAGTTAACTTTTCTTGACGGTGTTTGAATTGCGAATGGATAAATAGTGTAAATGGGGAATAAAGTATAATTCTTTTAGTTTGGAATAATAAAGTGTAATTACCCATATACTTTAAGGGGCAAAGTGTTATTTACCAATTAATATAATATAATGTAATGCTATTGCTTAAATAAGTATGATCATAATGGAGTTGTATTGACTCCCTTCCGACTTTCTAAATTAAATTTTGTTAGTCCTACTTCATAAACGATTCATCACCAGATACTTACTACCAATGGTGAAAAAAAAAAAAAAAGAGTTTAGTTTCTTAATTTGCCAGCATTTCCAATTCTTTATGGAGAAGAGCATTATGATATATTGTTAAGATGGAAAATACTTAGGTAGATTTGATCTTTAATTCCACTTGTAGACTCTGTGGTCAGAATTAAACATTAAAGAATCTTGTTTACATCAGTTGATGTCATAAATTCTCTAAAATTTAATCTACACTACAAGATCTATAAGTGGAGTTAAAAATCAGATCTACTTAAATCTCTGCCTTATTAAGATAAGGTCCTCATGCACTCGACTCTCTTTTGCACGAGAAATTTTTACATGAATTGAGTTTATAGTATTGTGATAAATTCAATTCATATAAAAAAAATTTCAATTTGCACTAATTTCTGTTGTCCTGTCCCTATAGGTTTGCATAACTATGCTGTGCCTATTCATTGACAGGGCCGTATCAGCATATTAAGATGATATACTAATAGCACAATTCATGAATTTCATACATATAGCAATATCTTTTTATTTATTTTAACTGGTTACATTTTTACTTTCGCCACATTTAAAAAAAAAAATTATTTGCATTAGCCAAAACAAGCGATTATTATTCTGAATCTACATGATGGACAAAACCCTGTGAAGAATTAATTTATATTCAACAGGATGCTTTGTTTTATTGAAGGAATGATTGGTTAGTCCAGCATTTACGAATTATATATCACATTGAATTTTTAGTTTTTAAATCAAGTGCACTTATACAAAATAATAAATAAAAATAAAAAAATAAAAACAAAGTTTGACCAAAAATTAAAATCAAGATATTAGACATTCAATAAATTTTTAACACATAAATTAATTTTAAAATATAACTTTATAAAGTATTTTCGTTTTTAAATCGTTTTAATACTCCTGCCTTTCACCGGTAATTTGTAGTCGGCAGTAAACAAACTTCACCTTTTGCTTGTACTTTTTTTGGAAAATTTTTAGATTGATCTTATCTGTAATAAGTGGTATGAATCTCTTCGTTCATATTCAATCACATCACTATGAAAATAATTATTTTAATAGAAAAGAATAATGTAGTTAAATTTAAATAAAAAATTCACACCACCTACTTAAATCGAATCCATCTAAAAATTTTTAGTACCATTCTTAGTTCTTGCATCACCATCACAGGACAAAAGTTAAATTAAGAAAATGATTAGAAGTTACACCATCATCATCATGATGAAAAGATTTTTAAACTCAAATGCACCATTGAATTTTTCCTCTTTTAGCATAATTGCACCATTATCTTTACAATCCCCTAATTGTCAAAAGTTTCTCAACAACATAAAGAAGAAACATCTAAACAAATAGAGAACCTTATAATTAAAAGATTGTGAGATTAAAAAATAGGGTTAATAACACTTTACCCCTGAATTAGGTACGTAATAAAATCACTTTGCCCCCCAATCACACAATTTATCCTTTAAAAATTTTATAATATCATGTTAAATGACTTAAATATCCTTAACATTATATTTTGATTTTTGTATTTAAATTTTGATAATTATGTTATAATTATTTAAAAATAATAAAAAATAAATTATTTAATATTTTAATATAATCTATATCAATATATATCTTGGCCAAATTTTAAAATTTTGTTATTTCACTTTATATTATTTCGAATTTGAATGTTTAACTATAATGGTAGAACAATTTCTAAATATGCTAATTTTCTATTGAAAATTCTTCTTTAAAGATAGTGTGACAATATATATATATATATATATATTTATAAAATTTGTGATTTTTTTGATGTCTCTTAGCATTTTACAATTTTAATATTTGAATGAACCTATACAAATTATAATGTCAAATATAATATAATTTGACATTTTATCACATTTTCACTCCCTAATTATTTTGTTATTATAATAAAATTTGTTATTATAATAGTTAGTGTGTTATTATATTTTATTTTTTCTTAATTCTTTTATACGTATTGAATATCAAAATTAAATACACGAAAAATCAAAATATAATACTAAGGGTATTTCAGTCATTTAAATTGATATTATAAATTTTTTAAAGGATGAATCATGAGATTGGAGGGCAAAGTGTAGTATTTTTAATTCAAGGGGGTAAAGTGTAATTATCTACCTAGTTTAGGGGGGCAAAGTGTTATTAACCCTAAAAAATATACGCTACTACTTTCCCAAACGCATTTCAAATATTTTTGCAGCATATCCAGACGTAAAAGGGTCCTACCAAAAAAAGAAACAAGATTCTTATGCCACCACCTTACTATCACTATCACTTGATCATGATTTTTCATACTTAATTTCCATATGACCAATAAAATCATAGTAAGAAAGGACTAATACCTGGGTGTGGGCCCAGAAGTTGCTAGTTTTTGTTTTTTTTTTTTGGGTCCCACTCGCATGGTTATGACTGGCTATCTTATATCAATCCATCCATCCTCTCCCAATCCAATCCGTCGTGAGGCGAGGCCCCCATCCGCCATGCTCACTCTTTTCTTTTAACTTTGTCATCATTCTTCTCAAACTAAATCCAAAATTCAACCTTTAAACATTCCCATTTTTCTTCAGAAAAATCAAAATTGATATTCCCAAGTTTTTTTTCATCCTCCCATTAAAATTAATACTGCTTTAGTTCCCAAAAAAATTTATGACTTCTTTTTCTTTTTTCTGCTTTATGTATTTAAGAATTAAAGGAGTTTTTTTATTTTACTTTTTGGGTTTTGGTGGGTTTTGAACTTTTTTCCATTTTCTTTTGCTTCATTTTTACCTAGAAAAATTTTGGGTTTTTTAGTTTGCAAGAAAACAATGAGTTAGGAAAAAAAAAGTAGATAGAAATTGTTTATTTTGGAATTTTTTTCAACTACAGAGGAAGGGAAAGTAGGATCTGATTATCATGCAGCTAACAGAATTATTGAAAAAATTCATTCTAAGTGAGTGTGGATCAACAGCAGATATAGATTCTAGGATTATTGTAAAATCCACCTGAATAGATTTTTAGGAGTTGTTTTTGGAGGAAGATGGTGGTGGTGGTGGAGGAGGAGGAGGAGGGAGGAGAGGGATGGGGGGATTAATTTAGGCTGCGGTTGGAAAATCGGGGATGTTGGCAAATGGTGTCGGAGGGACCCAGTACAGAAAATGGGGAGAAGAGTAGAGATAAATTTTAATAATTTTGACTTCTAGTAGGGTATTATTATCATTTAAACAAAAATATGCTATGGCCCTGATATTTGTGCTGTGGCAATAACATTTGCCTTCTTAAATGCTTACTTAAAAAAGCAATGGCAAAATATACAAAAGTGAGGATTATGGATAATGTATATTATATATAAAGTAAAAGTATGACTTTGGTGTTTTTCATTTTATTCATTTTCATTATGTGTATATATCATTATTTTTATTACAAAATCATCAAAGATACACAATTAACTTATTGCTAAAAAACTCTTTTTTTTTTAAAAATAAACCATATAACTTCCAAATCTTTTTAAAAAAAATATATTTTTCTTTTGATTAGCACACACAATCACTAGTTTAATTAAAAGGAGGGGGATCAGTTTTGTTTGAACGATCATTATTTGAAATATTAATTATAATAATATTATTGTAATTTTTTAAGATGTGATATATGGAAGGTAAAAAAGTAGTAATTTAAAAAGATGTAGGAGGAATGATTAGAAAATGAAGAATAATGGTAACAATTAGGGTCGTTTTTGCAAAATAAGAACCACAAACTCAATTTTAATATTGGAGTGCCTTTCATATTTTGATCACTTTTTTATTGACTTCAAATGGTTTAGTATTTATTTTTGCCTTTATTGCCGAAACAAATTTGCAACTATTCCTTTTCTCTTTAAGTGCCATGAGCCTATGATAGTATCTATGATGCTTTTTTTTTTTTATTTTCCCCCCTTTTACGTTGACAAATTGAAGCAAACTGATTTTTTTTTTTTTTAAAAAAAAAAATGTATGATCAGCATCTAGCTAAATTCTTGTTCGACATAATTTTCAAATAATATCATTCTTCTATCGAAGGGAAAAAAAGAAGAAGAAGAAGTTAGAGAAAATTGATGAATAACTGTAAGACAAATCATACTCAAATAATTTGAAATTAGATGTATATCCAGCTATCATTCCTGTTTATTTGTGTACACTTTTATTGACTGCATTTTCAACAGAAAAATTTCATGGCAGATGATATCTACTCAAATGTTTGTGATCATTTCACCTTATGTGCTAAGCTGCTGCCTTCCTATACTTACATCTGCAATAATGCCTTCTTAGTTTTAGATGAAAGGCAATGATCTTAGGATGCTTTCATATGTGAAGCCTTCTGAAAAGGAGACATACGAGTCATCACAAAATTATTTTGTCTTCATGAATACAAGATTCATGTTTAGGGATTGTGTTGCTTGTTCTCAAAAAGTAGATTTTTGAAATAAAATATCGTACTTATGAAAAATTAGGTCCACAATCGGTTTTGATAACAACTTTTAACTTTTCTAAATAACAAAAACAAAAACAAAAACAGTTTTTTCAATTTTTGTCGACAAATTTATTTTATAAATTATTTTTTCAATTTCGAAAAAAACTATAAGCAGCTTTCAATAAACTAAAGAATAAGGTTGAAGAGATGGGAAAACGGATAAATTATTAGAATTTGTAAAAGACAATTACCCTTTTTTGCTCTTCCAGGTTTGCCTTTATTAAGGAGTATATGGCAACACCTGCAATTGCTATTACAGTTCCAATTCCAGTCTGTGTTGATATTTTATTACCTGCAATATTTTTCAGCAATCACAACCTAGAAACAGACTTCCAAACAGCTAAAGAGAAAGAAAGTAACCCAAAAAAATGCCGAGCTTCATTCTAATTAAGGCAATTCAACAGAGGTAATTACCAAATACTACGATTGAGAAACCAATGACAAAAACTCTCTTCAAAACATTTCCAACTGCATGAGTGAGTGGCGCAACTCGCTCCAAAGTGTTTGTAGCAGACCTGCATTTTTGTGAATCATATTCAATGCAATAAATTTTTTACCTTGCCAGTTTATACATGCTGCAGCTTAGGCATCAAACTTAGAAGGAAAAAAAACGTTTGTGCATTTTTCTTTGATGTAGTAAACTTCTATACAAAAATTATTTTAGGTTAATTTAATTTGGAGTCATTGTTTCATGGCATACCTGATTGTACAGATGATAAAACATCCCAATCCAGAACAAATCAGATAAGAACTTGTATAGACCGACTTTAGCAATTGCATCTTTGAATCCATATTGCATTAGCTGGGGTCCCTCAATCTGAAAGCACAGAGTAATCATCCAACAGTTGCATCTTTCTAAGATACATTTCATGGCAATGGAAATGGAGTATTCATTTAACAGCAGAAAACAAGAAAACTTACAAATATAGCTGGTGGGAGACAGAACAGCAGAGCTATTATTGAAATGTAAGCGTAGATGTTAGTGCTGTCCATTCCTGTCTGTTTATCCACAGAGATGGAGTTTGTGTAAGAAGGTGGAAGAAAACTTCCATCGATCGGCTCATATAGGAACACTTGGGAAAAGTCTACAACTTGTGTGAGTAATGGATGCTTGGAGGAGCAAAACAATTGTTTTCAGCACAGCAAACTAGCCTAATCCGGAGATGTTTCTGACATTCTCACCAGCACTCAACTTCAGAAGCAACTTGATTCAGATATGTTTTTCACTTTCTAATAGAACAGGCCAAATGTTGGCTTATTGGACAACTACGACAAAAGACTGGGTGATTCTGATTCCCAGTATGATTGACTTATATAAGATATATTGTAGAATCTGGAGATAACAGAATGTAAATAGTTGGGATATCAAATCAGTATAATGTTCACTTTCCAAATAACCGAAATATGGTGACATTAATCATATCCAAATAAATTCTAAAGCTGCTTCAACAGAAAGAAATTAAAATACATATGATCGAAACTGATTGGTGCGAGTATGGAATCATCATAAACTCATAGCATGACATAAAGATTAAAATGAATCCTCAATATTCTAGCTCCTTATATTTTGAAGCGACATATAGATTATTATCATATTATTTAATGAAGATCCTTGATTGTAGCTCCTCAATCTTTGAAGCATGTAAGCGATGGATACCGAACTTATTCAACAGAAAGCAAGAGGGGCAAAACACCTTTTAAAGTATCTTACCATTGCTTTCTTGGAATAGATGCTCCTGTAAGTGAATGCTACATTTGAGATCATTGCACTAATAAAGCCAGTCCAATTAAATGAAAGCTCAGTCAAAGATGCAAATGACACACCTGAGATAGAAGTAAGAGATTGGAATTTGAAATACTTCATAATGGTTTATGCTTTCAGATGTTAATAGTGTTAGTGTCGGTGTGGCAATAGGTCATTCAAGATTAACTTTTCTTTCAAACAAATAAAAATTCAGGAAAAAACAGTTCTTTCTTCAGAAAGAAAAAAAATAAGTTTGTGGGAAGATTATAATTTTGGCACTTACCAATAATAGATAACAACAGGGGTCAGTGATAGCCACAGGGACAAGGGAATCTGGTGACCTAGTACAAACTGAGAAGCAGCAGCATTGAAGAATGGTTCCAGAGCTGCATAGGCCAAATGCACAAGCACAATAAACAGATTTGCAAGACTTCTAATTATTGGTCTTTTCTTTTTAGGGATATCATTTTGAGTACCAAGGGCCTCAAAACCCAAGACCAAGAAAGGGAAACAAAAGACTCATGAAAATGGATGGCTGTAGTTTAGCAATGCTTACAACATTATTGTTGAGCTTTGTTATGAGGCGCTTTCATAGAGCTATTACCTTTGATGGTATGAGTGAAAGATACAGCTACAGCGGCGAATGATACGTTGGACATAACATGTCCAAGAGCATGACAGAATGCCACTGGAGTGAGAAGTGCAAAGAGTTCCTTATCAATTGGCTGAACAAACATCAAACAGATGAAGTAATTGAAAGGAGCTGAAATTTGCTGCAATGAAGATTTAACAGTTCATGTTAATCAAATGGAACTTACTGCACGTTTTGGTAGACCAACAGTCCAACTTCCAAGACAATAGACAACACCAACAAGAAGGTGTACAACCGAGACAAAACTGCAAAAAGTGCCCGAAAATCCTTAATATGGGATAAGAACTATTTTTCCAAGATCTTCAATTAACAAAGTAATTTGCTGCATAATGTCGTATGCAGGAATAATGTATCTACTAGCAAAGTAATTTGAAATCGTTTCGTAACAAAAGGGAATGTTATAACTTACTATGGATATGGGAAATAATTATAGACCTTCTTGTTGAGTATATTGAAAATGACATTCAGAAAATACCTTGCATCAGAACCAAGAAGTATCAGCAAACAATGTCAGCCAGCCCTTTTAGGAGACTAGGGGCTTCTAGTATTTCTGAATCAATTTTCGAGTTGTAACAAATTATTAACATTTCTGATTACTAGTCTAAAAAATGTAACATTTGTCCACTAGCACAAGATATAATTGGTTAAGATAAATAGTCAGAATTTCATACAAAATCAGTTCCAAGAATACCAAAAAAAAAAGACAAAAAAGACAGCTTACCATGTAAAGAAAAAGAACCCTGTAACAAGAGCTGGAAATCTCTCTGCAAAGCTCTTATTAGGCCTAGAAAACCTGATATTATAAAGGGTCTCTCAGATTAATACACTGCAAATTAACAAAAAAATTGAAAAAGAAAATGCTATTAATGGCATCCAGAAAGTTCAAAATTTCAAACCCATCAGAAATTTCAATCTCTCGACCCTCAGCATCAGCTGCTGCTGCTTTTGAGATGGGAAATTGAAATGTACCACGTTGCTTCAACAGTTGACTTCCGAAAAATCTCAATGGCTTTGCAGACAACCCTGCTGGCTCTGGCAATGAAGAAAAATCCAAACTTTTGGCTTTGGAAACAAATCGCTCATTTCTACTGGGAAGCTTATGCAGATGAGCAGAAAATCTTGATCTTTGAAGCGAGAACTGAATGGAACAATCAAAGCTATCTTTCTTCCTTCCTCTTTATTCATTCTAACTCTCAATTTTTCTCTTCTTACTCTTTCCGTTTGATTTTATCTCTTTCTTCTTTCTCTTCTTACTCTGAATTTGATATCATTTTTTGTTTGGCCTCCTGTAACAGATCATATGTCATCATAGGCGTAGTTAGTGCCTCTGATTGCCATTTGATTGGTTGTAAAATCTTCTTATTTTCTGGAGTTTAAGGCATGGAGCAGATCTATTTGTTCCTGAGCTTTTTCCTTTTTACTAATGTTTTTTTTTTTCTTTTTTGGTTAAACCAAATAAATATGGATAAATTTTTTGGGTATGACAGATATCTCTTGAAGTACAATGCGAATGATTAGATTTGAGGGACAAGATAGAAGTTTAGCACCAAGGCTTTAAAAAGTAAATTAGGGATCCCAAAGAAAAAAATTGAATTGTGTCAAGAGAATAAATTTTGAATTATTTTTTAAAAAATAATAATTGTGTCAAAAGAAGTAAATTTTGAATTATTTAAAAAATAATAATAATAATTGCATCAAGAGATGGTTATTGATCTTTTACTGCAATTACTTTTTGTCTCAAGTTCTTGTTGGGATAATGTGATGCGCCGCACAAGATATCTGTTTCTTTTGTAAACTTTTTTTTTCTTATACCCAAGCTTTCATCATGCATTGTGAGATATTTTCAGTTTTGAGTATGAATTTCTTATACTATGTCCTGAGTTCAAGAATTTAACCAGATTAAAAAAATTCTTTGATGTATCTAGCTAAAACAAATGCAAAGACCTTCTTATTTTGTAGGCATCTCTTCTTTTCTAATATTGTGGTAAATTTTGTTGATGTCTTTTTCTTAACAACATATTTGAAAGATAACTAATTAAGCATTTTCATAAGCCGTTTCTTTAATTATTTTGATATATTTTTGCAGGAAATACAAATATTTTCCCTATTTCTTATGGGACAGTTGAAGTAAGAGGCTATTGGCAGGTGGATCAACTAGGTTAAACTAATTTTTGACTTTTAACTTGAGTTTCCTTGTCACCTATGGCAACAAGGTTGTCATCTTAATACTTTGTGTTGTGTAATATTTGCAATTGGCTGTTAATTTCTAATGTATTTTTGCTTATATTATAACTTTTTTGTCATGCCCCAAACTTGGGACCATGACATGCGCATCTCAGGAGGAAACCCTGAGCAAGCAAGGCAACAGTACAATGAACCATATTTAAATCATAATAAACAACAATTTCCAGTAATAACAATGTATCAACTCTTAAAATCACTCTATTACCTATTATAGAACTTGGTGCTTAAAATTAATAAAGCAGTAAACTACGCCACCGACTCCACAGACATTCCCAGGAATATCCCTTACCCAAGAATATACTTGTCAATTTCTTGTGTTGCAAAATTGTTAAAATAATAAGGTGAGCAAACATTTTTCTTAGTAAGTGGCTCATGTTTTTTTATTAGATTGAGCACACAATAAACAATAATAATAAACACGGTTAGTTCATGGTTCATATAGGTTAATAGATTACTGGATATTAGGAACTCATTAGACAAGATTAGTGGTAGTAACAATAATGAGAACTAGTTCTCACCGAGTACCAAAGAGTTTTATATACAAACATGCACATTCTATCACAATTGGTCACATCCAGTTACATTTTCGCATAAATTTAACATTCAGTTATATTTATAGTAGAGGTACTCCACATGTACCATTTATTAAGTGTACTCAATCCTATATTATAAAATACTTTTAAATAATTATTCAGTCGTAAAACATTTAGAAAATAATAAAAGGAAATGAGCACCACTTACCTCACAAGTCGCGAACCAAATTAACGCAAATATACAAGAGCATGCATTCCAAAATATCCTTTTACCTATAAAATACCAAAACACACTTAATTGCCAAGTTCCTATTCCTAATCGCATTTCCTATATTTTTCATATTCATGAAAATTAATAATAAATACCCATAACCACTCAATACCAATGCTTAAAAGACCCGAATAAGCTCTAATAACACAACTTATTTTTAAAACATACAATAAATATTAATTAGAATTTCTCCAATTAAAATCCTTATTATTTTCTTATTAAATCAAAGAACAATAATAATATAAATTACCCATGATAATTTGAACATTATAGCATAATTATAAAACTCAAAAGAACTGATTTAACTCATAAATAATGAAAATTATTAACAATTAAAGTATAATTCTCGAAATTGAATAAAAGCAGCAAATTTTGATTATTTTTTAAAAATTCATCTTAAATCAGAAAATTTTGAAAATTTAAGGGAAGATAGCTCATGTATATTCGAACAAGAACCTATTTTTAATTTCTCGAAATTCTAAGTATTTTTGAGAGAAATAACAAAAATACAAAAACTGCTATAAAAGTATAAGCACTAGTAAAATTTGTCTATTTTTCTAAAGTTCATCGCAAGTCAGAAAATTATGAAATTTTAACTGGAGATAGCATATGATTATAAGAACAAGACAATATTTTTTGGTTTTCCAAAATTCCAAATATTTTAAGAAAAATTGCAGAAAAACAGAAACTGCATAAAAAATTCATTGACATTTTTGACCCGCGATTGCCGGAGCGTCCAGTAACAAATGACCATGAAATTTGAGAAGATGATGGAGAGTGTGTAGAGTGATGGTACTCCGGTGGTGGCAGATGGGCATTCTAACTTTTGACAGTTTTGAGAAAAAAAGAGGGAGAAAGAGAAAGAGAAGAAAAGAATAAAAAGAATGAAAATTAGGGTTCTGAAAGTTACGTAGAATGAGAGGAAGTTATTTCCAAAATAATTAATTAATTTTTTAAATTCCTCAAGATTTAGAAAATTATAAACTAACCCTCGAAATTAATGAATAAAAATTTTTATCCCTAAATAAGGAGTCTCTAAAAATGCTAGGTTTCACATTTTTAAATACTTATGCTATTTCTGATTTATAATTATTGTTTTCTTCAAAAATAATTTGAGTTAACAATCAAATAAAAGTAAGTTTCTACTGGTCAAGCATTGTACTTCAAAAAGCAGATAAAAGAAATTTATTCAGTGGTTTTTTCTGTCATATAGCAAATCATGCCCCTTGAATAATAGCTTAGCATCTTTAATAATGAATTTGTTGGTTTGTTGTGTGTAAATCTGCACGGAATTTTGTGCCAAGGATTTGACTCATATTTTTCCTAAGAAATCTTTTTGGCAATAAGGTATAACTCAGATGCATCAAATTTCATAATTTCTTGAAAAGTATAAGCAAATAATTACAATTATATGTTGCCTAATGAAGGAGACTCAGTTTAGGTGAAATGAATATTTTTGTTGGCATGCTTGGAATGTTGATTAATGGGATTTTTCATTGTGTCCTTTCTATGCTGATTTTTCAGGTTTTTGCAAATGGGAGATTTAAATGTATAAGCCATAGAGTATTGGCATAGCACCCTCGGTCATAGACAGTTTTCATAACTTTTCCTAATATCTCCATGCAATTTTTATATTCGGGATGGAATTTCGCAAAACATACAAGGAAAAACAACCTAAGAAAAACTTTTCAGTTTACCTTTTGTATTCTAAATCATGTTCTTTACACCCTAATGATTTGACTTTTTTATATTATGAAATCATGTTCTTTATGCCCTAATGGCTTGACTTATAGTGTGTTTTTCTGACCACAACCATTATAGATTTACCATGACAAATAATATTTGTAAAAAACTAAAAATCGCCTAATCAATTTTTTCTCGGTAATTATTTTTTTCATTATTAAATTATATTTATAAAAAAAATGGTGGATACTGGTCGTGTAGGTACTACTAGTATACTGCTATTCTCTTGTTCTATTTTATATGTCACTCTTTTTATTTTTACCATTTATTCCAAATTATTTATCACTCCTTAATATGATAAATACATTAAGATTATTTTACCTATTTTACTGTTCATGCAAGTCCCACAAAATAGCATAAAATTCATGTTTAACATTAATTACTCTCATAAACTGTTTCAAATTTTGAAATAACAAACAAATTTTGAATTTGAATTGAAAGACAATTATGAAAAATGTGTTTTACTAGTTGGTCAAATATCAACTTTTCTACTATATGCAAGTTTGATCATATCAAATAAAATAAGACGAAAGGAGTATTTATCATCAGAAGTTTTCCTGCATGTTTCGTATACCTGATTCCTTCTCCGCTTCACATGGAGCCATTTAAAACTAACTTAACTACATATTTCCTAGTCGTATTTGTCCGAGATTTATATCTTTAGATTACTTTGCTTCTCTGACTTTATTCATGACTTTAGATAGCTATGTTGGCTGCAGTGCTTGGATAGTCAACTCCACCGCTTCGGCTTTGGGACAATATTGCTTAGATACATTAGCAGGAAGATGTGTTAAACAGGTCTTGTTATTTTCTTGTTGACAGATAAACAAACAGGAAGATGATGAGTTCCCTTTTCAAATTTTCTGTTTGAATAATAATACTAGTAAAATTACGAAATTAAACGTACATCTTGGGGGTCTCTTGTATACATGCCGATGCAGATATTAATTAATTAACGACCACCTAAAAAATCAGCCGAGAAATATGGGCCCAAGTAAATGCAATTTTTGAGAGAGAAAACAGACCCGCTACTGTGTATACGATCCATCATATGCTTTCCGATGTGAATAATAACCATAAAAAATGCATAATAAGATCATACAAAATGGATCTTGAAACATTGTTATCTGACATTGGGCTGCCTCGTGCCTGACCTAATGTTTCTTCGTAATGGGCCAGCTTTATCAACTAATTCAATTAAAAATTTTGATTAACAGATTCAAACCAAGTTTTACCAAACCATGAACATCCCTACACCCAGATAGTTGCAGGATCAGGCCTATACGTACGGGCCCAATCATGGAAACTTTTGTGTAGATAATACCTCGGCTAATCATTCTTTTTTTGGTACTAAAACGAAATGTCATCATATAAGATCAAACAATATACAATCCGTTAGAAATTACACCCCTAAAGAAAGATTGCCACTTAGAACACTAGGCAGATTCAACTCATTTCCACAGTTCCACTGCAGGAGGAGACTTTCTGAAAATATGTTCTGTGTCTTCCTGTGTATTAAGGCAAAAATAACAGCTAGAATCTTGGAGCATTTATTTGTGGCGTAAGCCAACTCTAGTAGGCAATTTATGGTGGGTGGCAATCCACAAGAAATGTTTAATCTTAGAAGAGTTACTCATTTTCCAGATCCATTCCCACTCCTTAGAGTTCAGCCTGTCTTGGATTTTGTTAGAGGTGATAAGTGCCCAAGCAGATTTAAGGGAAAATTTCCCAGTGGCATTACAGTTCCACCTGACAGAGTCCTCCAGGTTAGGCATTGTTTGAGTGGGGTATAGCTTTGATAGAGTAATGCAGCACTTTTTCAGGGATCTGGAATGATATTTTGTCAAAGTCCCAACCCCAAGAAGGTCTGATGATATCTTTAACTCTCATATCTAACTCTTCAAAGTTCAGGGGCCCTATATGAGAATCCCAGAGATGCTTCTTAAGGTTCCAGCCTTGAGCCAATTACCCCACCATAACCTTACCTTCTCCCCACTTCTGATTATCCACATAATCCCAGAGTTAAAGATCTCAGCACCCTTTTTTATGCACTTCCAATTCAAAGATCCTTAAGCTTTGTTTTTAACAGCCAGACAACCAGAAGATTCAGATTTCCTCAAGTCAATACAGGAAGAGTTTTAAGACTTTTGACCAAGGCTCAGAGACAATTCTCCAACAAAGGTTTGTAAGAGAAGCTAAGTTGATATCCTCAGTTTTCCTTATTCCTAAGCCTCCCACAATCCTTGGAAGGCAGACAGATTCCCAGTTGACTAGCTGTATTTTTTTTTTTTTTTTTTTTTTTTTGTAACTTTGTCACAAGATTAGGAAGTTCCTCTGAATTCTGTCAATATCCTACCTAGTCAGCCATATGAATGTTAAGTTACAAGTTACAACTCCATTACTAACCATATTTGGGAAAAATTCAGGATTCTAACATCTGAACAATCGAAGA
Source organism: Cinchona pubescens (assembly GCA_025175665.1). NCBI lineage: Eukaryota > Viridiplantae > Streptophyta > Magnoliopsida > Gentianales > Rubiaceae > Cinchona > Cinchona pubescens. The sequence continues at coordinate 4,502,247 of JANKKI010000077.1, read as the reverse complement.
AAAGAAATCACCAGCCAAAAAAGAAACCAAAAAAAAAAATCACTTGTTTCAAGAAATTTTAAAAATAAGAGGAAAACTATTCCATTCAATTGCACCCAATATCAGTTTCCTCTCACTTTGTTAAGGTCTGAAAGAAAAAAAAAAAAAATCCAAAATTAAAAATTAGATGTGGTAGGAAGAATATAAAAATTACTTCTCTACCTGGTTGGGGTACAAGAAACGTCGACTTCGGCTGGTGGGACGCTATCTTCCTCAGGATTTCAATGGTGGCAATCTTCTCTTTAAACCCGTCTGATCGTCCAGCTCCTTAAGACGCAACTTTGATTGCGCAAGATATTTCTCTTCAATAGCTTCTCGGAAATGGCAATAACGAGAGTTGCACACATGGAACAAATACCCGCGAACATCACCGCCATTTGCACCTGAACCTCTCTGATAGGCTTCATGTTGAGTGTGTGGTGGAGGAGGAGGAGGAGGCGGCGGCGGCGCAAAGAAAGTTAAAAGCTTCTTTGTATCGTAATACTACTGTAATTAACCTCACTGCACTAAACAGTAAATACTCTGTACGAATACATGTATGAGTGAAATAAAATGAGCCATTACGGTAGTAAAATAGTTAGTATACCAGATATTTGATATCATTTTAGATCTTGTTGTTAAAATTTAATTTTATATTTTTTTGTCTTATTTTATTTAATATTTTTAATTTTACACACAATTTAAGAATAATTGATATTTGACCAATTAGTAGAATAGTTTTTTATTATTATCTTTTAATTAAAATTCAAAATTTGTTAATTGATTTTTTATTTTTAAAATTTGAAATAGTTTACGAGAGTAATTAATATTGAAACATGACATTAATACTCTTTTTTTGGAACTTGTATGAAGGGTAAATTAGGTAAATTGATATTTATTTGTTTATCATTTTAAGGAGTGATGAATAATTTGAAACCAATTAAAATAAAAAAAAAGACAAATAAAATGAGATGGATGGAGTGAAATCTTACTTACATACATCAACAACTAATGTTATATATTTTATAAGGTTTTATTTATATTACTGATGTTATATATTATTGATGTTATATATTTTGTTTGTCATTTTAAGAAGTAATAAATAATTTGAGACAAATTAAAATAAAGAAAAATGACAATAGAAAATGTTAATTGCATACATGAACTACTAATATTATATATTTTATAAAATTTAATTTATATTACAAATTTACAGGTGGAATTAACCTAAATATTTGCCATTACTATATATATTATTGGCTAAGAACTTAATTTACCTTTTCTAGGCTTTAATTGAGTCAATTATGTAATTTATTTTTTCAACGTCTTTCGATCAATGTAACTTGAACGGGCAATGATATTGCAACAGCGAAAATCATAAATTTTTGTTAAAAGACAATATAATCCTTTTAAGGATCCCCAATTATCTAGTAGATCCCACCACCACCACCACCAAAGCCTTCTCGGTTTTTCTAATCGATCTATAAGCAAATACGTAAGTAGATTCGGTTTTTGACCTTACTTGTAGATCCTATAGTGTGGATTAAACTTTAGAGAATCTATGACATCAGCTGATGTAAGCAAGATTTTTTTAATTTTAATCTTAAACACAAAATCTACAGGTGAAATTAAAAATCGAATCTGTCTAAATATTTTCTTTTTTTAATTCCTTCTCTTTCACTTGTATCATTCACCATCAGTTCTCCTCTAAAACTCATACTATCAACCTAAAGGGAAATATTTAGGTGATTTTTGACCCACTTGTAGATCTTGTGGTGTAGATTAAATGTTATGGAATCTATGACATAAGCTAATGTAAGCAAAATTATATAAAATTTAATTTTTGATTGCAGAGTTTACAAGTGGAATTAAAAATCAGGTTTATGTAAGTTTTTTTCCAACCTAAAAATATTTCCCAAGCAACCATAATTATACTTCGAAACTTAAGTACCAGATTGAAACTCGAAATTATAAAGATTAAAAGATTAAGGTTCCTGAATGGTCTGGAACACTTCACGAGAATACAAGTTTGTGGTGGTGGGTGTCTAAACAAGTAGTAGGATAATATTAATAGTTTTGTTTGGATAGTTATTATTTTTGAAATTTTTTTTATAAAAGTATTATAGTAATTTTTTTGATGTGATATATGTGAGATAAAAAATGTGTGTGAAATAATTATAAAATATTATTTGAAGAAAAGTGAAAATTATCCTATATCCAAACTCTTCTAACAAAAATATGCTGTGGCAATAAGATTTTTGCCCAACCTGAACACTTATTAATTACTAGTAGTATTTATTGAACTGTACGGTCTGTGCATAATATTAACATGTCAAATTACATTTCAATGTTTTTGTTGTTAAGTTACTTTCAAAATTTATTTTAACAAAGGGTAAAATTTTCATGAAGAATTACCTAAACATTAGACTAACTAACCTTAATAGGCCTGCTTCTTAAGGATTCTCGTACGGGCCCTTAGGTCACAATCAAACAAGCAAGGGCCCAATAGACAGGATTCTTTCAAGGATTGTTGCATTTGATGTCGAAATAATCTCATGTGTCCAGTCCAGGTCATATATATGCAGTATGGACTGTACTCGTAAACAGTATTTTGTCTGACAAATTAACGCTTCTCAGCACCAAGAGGCCCACTCATAAACCCAAAATAACAGTCCAAAGATTGATTGGATGGGTGATGGAGATGGTAAGATTCGTACACAAGCGGGGGATTAGTATACGTGTGAGATTCTCACCATTGTTCCAACCTGGGCTCGTCCGACTTGGCATCACCATCAATCATTGATCGATTGATTGATCTGTAGGGTCCAGTTTATCTGCACAACCGCAGGTTATGTCTCCCCACTCCTTGCAGTTTATCAATGTCCATATTATATTATAGTATCATAGATTCCTTGATTCATGTTCTGTCACATCATCAGTTGAAGTGATGTGGCAAAAAATAGATTTATTAGGAAAATTCTTGTATGAATTAAGGTGTACCGTGAGACTATATATCTTGTGGTCCATATTACTAACTTTTTTTAAAAATATTAATAAGTTGGACACTATACCATGGACCTGATCCATGTAAGAATTTTTCCAATTTACCTTACAAATGGGAGTGTTTTGTTGGGAAAATTCTTGTATGGATTAAGGTGTACTGTGGGACTATATATCTTGTGGTCCATATTACTAACCTTTTTTAAAAAAATTAATAAGTTAGTGAATGTGGATAAATGTAGATCACAAGTTATACGGTCCCACCTTACACTTTGATTTATACAAGAATTTTCTATTTTGTTGGGGTAAATGAACACGAATAAGACAGACACTCTAGTGTTTATGCTTATTTGATTATTTTCACGAATTTGAAATTTTATTCAAAGTTACTTTGTTTATCTTTCAAATTGAATTCAACGAATTTTTATCGAATTAAATTCAAATTAATTTCCAATAGTTTGGAATGTTTATATATATTCATTACATATAAATTTAATTTTTTTAACTTATTAAATCAAATTTGAATTGAATACAAAAAATTAACGAACATTATATTTTGTTCAAAATTGATTTGATCATTAATGAACAAAGATCAAACGAATTGTTATTGAATCGAATTCGATTCAATTATCGAATATATTAAATTTATTTATTGCCCTAATCTTTCCTGCCTGTGTGGTGTGCCACTAGTATACCCACAATATACTATACAATTTATCATTTTATTAGTCTATTTTTCTTAAAAATAATTTTCTGGCTGATTTCAAATACCAACTTATTTAAATTGATTAACATGTAAATTTTTTTAGGGTTGATAGCACTAAACCCCTTTGAACTACACTAGTTGCATTTTGCCGTCTCTAACTCCTTTTATAAGCACTTAAGTTCTTTTTTTTATTATATGATTGGACAAAAAAAACCATGACTAAGTAATTGTTTTTCTTTTTTCAACTATTTTTTCCCACATTTTTTCCTCCTATCCCTTCCTTAATATGTCTTTTTCTTCTCTTATTTTTTTCTATTTCTTTTTCTCCCTTCTCGCTTGCCATTAGTACTTCTTTCATTCTGCTATAAATATTTGGATACCTAAAATAAAATTTTTTATTTTCTATAACTAATTATTTATTTTGTTGTCTGTGTTTATTTTTTAATTCTTATGATAAGAGGATATATATTTGTAATATTGATACAATATTTTTTTATCTAAATTAAATTATAAATTATACAATATATATAAACAAGTAGGATTTATAATTAGTCAACTATATTTGAAAATAAATAAGCAAATTAATCAACTAGCAATATTTTTATTTATTTTTTTACAATGTATTAACCCTTATTTTTATTTCTATCTATTTATTTGGATTTTTATACACATATTTGATTTATTAAGAGACAAATTTTTGATTTATTGAAACTCTAATTTCCTTATATGTATTTAAATAATTTAATTAATAGTTTAGATACACTTTGATGTAATTAACATATATATTCTATTAAGAATAAATATAAAAGAAATTGTAATGAATTTACAAAGATAAAATTTATGAAACAAACAAGTTATAAAAAAATTAGTTAAATCAAATTAAAAATTTATATGTCCTAATTATACAAATAATAACAGTATAGGAAATGAAGTAGTTATTGGTATGAGAAAAAGGGAGAAAATTCAACTAATTTTTTCTTTTTTTAACTCATTTGTTTCTTTAAAAGCAGAACAAGCTAAATAGTATAAATACATAGAGTCCTATGTTATACTACTATATTATCTGTCATGAAAAATATAGTTCTGTGCAAATATCATATGACAATAGCTGCAATAAAACAAGTAATTAAAGAATGAAATGCAAGTGGACTGATCAAAACTTAAAAGAGTCTTATTCGTCTCATCTTTGATGGATTCAGAAGATTGTGTGCAAGGTCATGCGGTGCCTGTTACAAATGTAAAAAAAATTTGGGGAAAAAGGCACAATTGGTCTCTGAACATTTTTACTAAAACAACAATAGTTCCTGACTAGGACTTTTTTTTGCGCGCTAGGAGTCCGTGAAACTTTTTATGTTGTGCAAATTTAGTTCTTCACTGGTGGCTCAGCCCGAAAGATGTATTTTGGCCACCAACAGGCGAGTCTCATGGGGGGCAAAATTGGAACTTCACTTATTACTACTTCCTATTATCAGGCAAACAACAAATCCCTTATTTCCCCAAAATAACTCCATATCGGGTGGGCAAAAAATTAGGGATTTTCATAACCCTTCAAGAACCCTATATCCTTTCCCTCAACTACGTAAGTGAACAAATCAACAACAATTTGTAGTAAGAAACCTAATTCGACGATTGGGGTGCTGATTTTCTTGGTTTTTCTTGCAGTAGTAGCTGTTATGTCTTCAAGGGGATCAATGGCTAATCGAGGGAGATTAATGGATAATGAAGTTGTTTTCTGTCATTGTGGAATTCCTACCGAAATCTGGACATCAAGGAAGGATTCCAACCATTCTCGGAGGTTTCATGTTTGCAGGAAATATAAAAGGTAAATTTGTGAACTTATTTCAGATTATGAATTATGCAAATTTGTTGTTGTTTGTTGAAACTGATGGTATTTTTTGTTTGTTATTATCCATACAACAACGGGGATTGTGGTATTGTGGTTTCTTTTATGATGACCTGATTTGTTGGAGAGCAACTCAAGTTATCCCTGGTTTACTTCGAAAGTTGAATGCAATAGGGGATCAAAATGCAACTCTTGCAAATAAATTGAGAAGAAGGAGAGCAAAAATCAGAATTTTGAGGGTTATTTTGGCTGTGGGATTGGCTTTATTATTTGCTTCTTGGCTTGGGGCACGAGTGGGTGGGAAAATAAGTGATAATATGCTGAAGCTTGGAGTCTAGTGTTTTTATCATATTATGATGTTGAAGTAGTAATAGCATATTCTGATCTTTGTAGTGAAAAAGGGACAAAGATTTGGTATTGCGAAAATAGTAGTTATAGTAGTGTTCAGTTATATATTTGTCCCTCGTGGTTGTTGTACCTAATTATAAAATATTTCTTAATGGAGAACAATGTGTTGTTGGAGTTTATTTAAATATCTTGTTATGCATATATGTAAATTATGTTTGAGTTAACATTACTTGATGTAAGTATTACATATATTTGAGTTAACATTACTTGATGTAAGTAACTGAAAAGGAAGCTAAATTGGCAAAAAGATTACTAATGGAGCAATGTATTAATTGAAATGGCAAAACAACAAATATTCCGTACAATCTTTGCCAAAACTTCCATAAAGCTATAGGTTAGAAAACCATTATAGTCGAGGTGTTTGCCTAAAACTATTACAAGAAGATCACCCAAAAACAGAATCCATAATAGATAATTCCATGGTACAAAAAAATGCAACAAAATAGTGGTTGCTTATTAAGTCTAGAATCCCAAAACAGTCTGTTTAACCTCACTTCTTCTTGTTGGAAATTATGTCTACATTGGATTTTCTACCTTGATTTTTCTCCAATTAATAGCTTGAGATAGTTGTACAATGTGGAAGTTTTTTTTGTTGTATCCAATTTCATGGCAGAAAAGAGCAATTGTGAATTTTGGGTAAAAAGGTTTACTGCATCACATTTTGTGCAAAAATGAATAACTAAAGTCAGAATGTATTGCAAAAAATACCATAAATTAGGATACATAACGTGTGGCTGTTTTTGAAGTAGAATCTGTACCAGGTGCTGTTTCATAAATTGTAGATTTTGATATAGGTGCAGAACTAGTTTCTGTTCCACAAATTGCAAAATTTGATGCAGGTTTTGGAATAGACTGATTATATATTTCATAAACTGAAGAATTTGCTGCAAGTTCTGGAAGAGTACCAATTCCAGAAACTGCAGAAATAGCTGTTGGTGTGCTGCTTGCAAGTTCAGAACTAGAAGATATTGGATCCTGAATTGTAAGATTCTGAACTATAGCAGAAACTAGACAAATGTTTAGACCTATAACAAAACCAATTATTTTACTTTCATTGTCATAACAAGAAACTAAAATAGAAATTAAGTTACAGATCATGTGAATTACCAGTACAGGTTCACTTATTATAGTCAAATGTTGACACTTTTTGCACTTGTTAGTGTTCAAACTAATTGTAGAGCCAAAATCTGTAACAAATAAGTCTTCTAGTTGATGTTTCTCTGGACACTTTCTGATGGTGTGTCTAATGGCATAACAAAAGGAGCATGTTATTCTAATCTCTCATGCCTTTGAAAGCATCTGTTGTCCACCAGCAGTAGTTCTAACCTCATCTGATTCCCTCTTCCTTGCCTTTTTAGGCCTTCCAGCAAGCCTTATTTTTCTTAGAGGATAGATTGGGGTGCATTTGCTTTCTTCCACACATAAGACCCATTTGTTGGAACCATAATTAGTTCATAGACCCTCATATATGAGTTTTTTCTTGTAATATTCATTCACATATATCTGAGGTTCTTATTTCCATGCACAACAGCTAATTTCATGTGCACATGGGATCCCTGTCAATTCCCATCTTCTACAATCACATGAATTTGTGTCTCCAAGTCCACTCCAAACTGTTCCCCATACATATACCTCACCTCAAATTTTTGCCCACCTGAGAATGTTGCAATGCACGCAGCTGCATCATTTTTCAATCTCTCTAGTTGTTTTTGAACCTTGGGATAAATATCAACATCTTGTCTTCTCATCCAATCTCTTATTGTTCGAAGCCTCATCATCAAATAAATACTAATTTTTTCTAACATGACTAGTATTGGCCTATCTCTTGCCTCAAGAATTACTGAGTTAAAGCTCTCACATATATTGTTGAGCAAATATATCACATTTAGGAGAAGTCCTAAAATGTGATCTAGACTAATGTTGTGGAGAAGTATTTTCAACTAGCCACTTGTAGGCCATCTCATCAAATGCCTTGAGTGATTCCATTTCACTTCAAAATTTCTAATATAAGAGGCTCTAACACATGCCCACATTCTGGATTTCAAAGCCTCACCAGGATGAACCTTCTTAAAATTATTGTGAAGGTGTCTCATCTTCACACAATGTCTATACTCAATATTTGGGAGCAACTCATGAATTGCTGGAATTAACCCTTTTTGCCTATCAGAAATTAAAGTCCACTTGTGTTGGTCATATATCATAAGATTATGAATTAACCAAGTTAAGAACCATTTTTATGAGTCCTTGTTTTTTGACTTTACAACACCATAAGCCACTGGATAAATGCAATTAGTAGGATCCAATCCCACAGCAATTGGAAGTACCCCTTGATGAGACCCTCTTAGGTGACAACCATAAACTCCAATTACTGGTCTACACCCTTCTAAAAATCCTCTTTTAAGTGCTTCAAAGCATATATAAAATTTTTTGAATCTCTCTTTTCCAGTGATTTCATGAACATTAGCAAGCATCTCAACTGTAGAACCTAGATTAGCCCTCAAAAGTTCACCCTTGTAATCCCAAATCCTTTTGTATTGAGCCTTATACTTGCCATATATAATGGCTTAGCCTTTACAAATGTTCGATAAACCTGATGCACTAGGCACATCTATATTCAACTCCCTATGCACTTTCTTGATGACATCTCCTATGCTTACATTCAGGTTTAATCTCAAGAACTCTAGGTACTTGCCACATAAAAATGTTGAAGTAATAGTCTTGTTTTTCAAGGACCTGCCACACTTGTGCTTAGAACCAATTGTTTTGATCTAGAAATTAGTAGTGTCATTCATCTTAGAGGCATGCACAAACCATAGACACTTTTTAGCTTTACAAACAGCCCTTAGTCTTTTCTTATCATTCTTCTTGAAGATGAGCTCTTTCCCCCATTTCACTCTAAAACTTTCTATTGCACTCTTAAACTGTCTCTTTGATTCAAATACCATTCCCACACAAAAAGTTGGGTCTTCTACTTTAGGTTCCTTAAATTTCTTAAACTTAGTCCTATACCCTTTGTTTCCCTCTTCATCTGTTAAGCTGGATAGACTAAGCAAGTCTTCTAACTCCATGGAATCTGACTCAATAAATACAATAATATTCTTACCTATCATAAATATGCAAATCAGTGTCTAATTCAGCATTTAGTCCTACAATACCTCTGTTACCATGGCTAACTTCAGAACCAATGTTTACCTCTCTCTATGTTTCCAAACAAGCCCCATAATTCAGTATTACCTCACCTACTCATCCACATCAACATCTGTAAACTTCTCATATATCACTCCATCATCATTATCATGGAAATCATATTCAGTATCATGGAAATCATATTCAGTATCATGAAATTCCTCACTCTCACTACCATCCAAAACAACATCACCACCTACATGTAATTCTCTAAATGTAAGGTTTATGTCAGAGACTTCGTTCACCTTAAAACCAGCTGTAGGCGACTTTACTTGATTCTCCAAAAACCTGTTGTGAAAGTCATGCACCAAGAAAATTTCTACTTCACCGTAAATCATTCCTATTACTGCCATATCATCCACATGGTCATCATTCTCTAAACCCATCATACTATTTTTGGCACCTTCAATTGGAATTCTATACATAATTTCTACTGTCTCTTCATATCTAAGGTAAGTGGTGAACTTTTTTATGACAGATAAGTTCATGGAAGGACCACTACAATCATCTATATAATCAACCAGTCCGTCCTTGTATATTTTATCTTTTTTCCCCAACAAGTACCCCACCATGATTAACTTTAATTGAAAAACCATTCCTATTTTGACCTGTTCAGCAATCAGCACAATTATTTTAACATAAGAGAGGAAAAATTGTCTGCAACTTATGAAACATGAAAGCAGCAAGTCCATATAATATTCAGATAAATGAGAACCACAATCGCACTAATTTTTACACATTTACTAGAATATGTATCACATAAAAAGACAAAACAACAACAATTCATACATTTACTGTACCATACTCTCATACACATGCAAATCATAGTTACATTGCACAAAAATTACACAATCTTGTCATACACACAATTATGTATCCAAAATATCAAAATATAGGCTGTTAGAACATACCTTCACTTTATAATACTGCCTTCAACCACTTGTCCTCTGATGTGCATTGCCCTAATCAACACCCCAATTGTCAATTAGGTTTCTTACTACAAATTGTTGTGTATTTGTTCAGAATACGTAGTGCACTTTGAGGGAAGGGATATAGGGTTCTTGAAGGGTTGTGAAAATGTGTAATTTTCTGCAGACCTTTATTTGGAGTTGTTCTGGGGAAATAAAGGATCTGGTTGTTTGGTTGATAATAGGGAGTAGTTATAAGTGACCAGATCCAATTTTGCCCCCCACGAGACTCTCCTGTTGGTCAGGCTGAGCCACCAGTGAAGGACTAAATTCGCGCACATAAAAACTTCAGGAAGTACTAGCGCGCAAAAAAAAAGTTTAGGGACTATTGCTGTTTTAGTAAAAAAGCTCAGGCACCAATTGTGCCTTTGTCCCATAAAAGTTGTATGTCTTGATACTTTTATTTGGTGTGTCTGCCGAAGTATTAAAGCGATGCGACTTGAAATCTTCCCTTAATAGTCCTTGATGAATGATTTTCTCTGCTATAGTATAATTATAAACCATGCCATAAGCATACGAGATAGTAGGGCTAGTGATTACTTGGTGGTTTATATACTTTACAATGGCTATAACAGAAATTGATTGTGAATGCTACATGCAATTGGTATAGCTTATTGTGATAAATGAAAGTAATTAAATGATAATAATATTACATGAGAAGAGTTGATATTCTTGTACCCCGAAAGAATTTATGTACACTCGCACCTGTTTTAGTATTGTGGAATTGTGAATGAAGTTCATAAGACACTGGAATGTTTTTTCCCCACTCTCTGAAATCCCAAGGAATTGGACGCAAGGTGAGATGCATATATAAATAGTAGGGGTAACATTCTTATAAATATTTGAGTAATAATGATAATAATTGCATTATTGTTGAGAAATTTGAAATGCTCGCAACAAAGGCTATATGGGAAAAAATTATGTGCGTAATATTTGTTCAACTTGTGAGTATGATTTTTTTTTTTTTTTTTTAATCTGCTGAAACGTAATCTTGTCTGACATTGATTATATGTCTTGGATTTTATTCATTCTCATTTTGAGTATGTGTAGATTAATACTAACATGGTACATATCGATCTCTTGGAGATCAAAATTTGAGATGTAAATTACTGAAAGCACTTGAGTGATATATTATATTTTCTTAAAAAGAATATGCATAAAGATATACATATATATATACTAGAAAAAAGTACGTGCTTCGCGCGTGTAATACTTCTAATTTATTGAAAATTTTTACTTTTGAAAAAAATAAATGAGTAATCAGTGAATAATAATCAAGTATGAAAATTTTAAGTGTTGAGTTTTTTATACAAGATTTATATATTTTAAATATATTTTTAATATATTTACTGTTTCATTGTAATTATTTTCACCTATCTTTTTTTTTCAATATTATTTGTTATTTGTTATAAAATTATATATAAATTTCATTTTTTTCTTAAAAATTAAATAAAATTTCTCTTTTATGAGAACAATGTATGATAATTGTAATTTTTTTTATATATATATATATATATTTCTCTTTCAGATGCCTAAATTATAATTTTCATATAGTGTTGCCATCAATTAATTAAACAATTAAATATTAAAATATTTTTCATAGTATTGAATTTTTTAAATATATGTGCATATTCTTTGTGATTACAAAAAGGAAATAATATCATTATCAAGTATCAAACATTATATAGATGAAGTATTTTGAAATTTTATTAGTAGCGAAAATATTAATAGGTAATCGGATAATATATGGATAATAATTACAAAAAAATGATTAAAAAAATTTCAAAAAATAAGAAAGAAAATGAATCTAATTAAAATGTAAATAATATACAAATCAAACAAAAATTATGTCTTATGTATAGGATAACTAAACAAATCGACTATTATATTCTTCATATTACAAATAGGTATTATATAATTTATTAAATTATTATAAAAAATTGAAATAATAAATTGTTCTTTTGTCTTGCTATAAAATGCAGTAAATGTTAAATAAAACAATATCCTTTATCTTACTCTACAATACATAAAATACTAATAAAAGTGTAGTTCTAAATATAACTAAAATTACACATTATTACTTTAAGTGAGATTTTATGTATTTTTTGTATCACAATTACTTTTTTGCTAACATATTATGTAAAATATATATACATATAGAAAAATATACTGTGATATTATCTCTTAAAGTTATGATAACATTCACTTTAATACTTAATTGACGTTCTAAGCTCTTTATTCATATTTAATAGCATAAAATGAAGTTAACTCCGATCTAAAATAATTTTTATTTTTCTTTTAGATTTGTGGATTATAATTTATAATAGCGACATCACCAATAACTTAATCAATTATAGACAAAAACTTTTTCCATAATATTAAACTTTTTTGAAATATATCTATATATTCTTTATCATTTGTAAAGAATAAAATCATCATCAAATATCAAACATCATTTAATAGACGAAGCGTTTCAAAATTATTTTATAATGAAAATATTTACAGGAGATTAAATAATATATAGTAATAATTACAAAAATGATTAAATAAAATTTCAAAAAATAAGAAAAATAAACCCAAATATAAAGAACAAATATATCAAACAAAAATTATGTTTCAAATAGCACGCGCTTCATATACAAACACTAGAAAAATTTATTAAAAAAATTTATATTCTAAAAAATAAATGAGTAATCAGTAAATGATAACCAAGTATGAAATTTTAACTGTTGAGTTTTTTATACAAAATTTATATATTTTTAATATCTTTTCTCTTTTTCATTGTAATTATTTTTCATGTACTTTTTTTTATTTTTATTTTTCAATGTTGTTTGTTATTTGCAATAAAATTATATGTAAATTTCATTTTTTCTTAAAAATTAAACAAATTTTCTTCTTTATGAGAACAACATATGATAATTACATTTTTTTTTATATTTCTCTTCTAGGTGCCTAGATTATAATTTTCATATAGTGTCACCACCAATTAATTAAACAATTTAAGATTAAGATATTTTTCTGATAGTATTAAACTTTTTAAATATATGTGCATATTCTTTGTCATTACAAAAAAAGATAATATCATTATTAATTATCAAACATTATATAGATTAAGTATTTTGAAATTTTATTAGTAATGAAAATATTAATAGGTAATCGAGTGATATATAGATAATAATTACAAAAAAATGATTAATAAAAATTTCAAAAAGTAAGAAAGAAAATGAATCTAATTAAAATGTAAAGAATATATAAATCAAGCAAAAATTATGTCTTATGTATAGGATAACTAAACAAATCAACTATTATATTCTCCCTATTATAAATAGGTATTAAATAGTATATTAAATTATTATAAAATTTGAAATAATAAATTGTTCTTTTATCTTGCTATAAAATGCAATGAATGTTAAATAAAACAATATTTTATCTTACTCTACAATACATGAATTGCTAATGACTAATGAAATTGTAATTCTAAATATAACTAAAGTTAGATATTATTATTTTAAGTGAGATTTTATTCATATATTTTGCATCACAATTAATTTTTTGCTAACATATTATGTAAAATATATATACATATAAAGAATATATTGTTATGTTATCTCTTAAAATTATGATAACATTCATTTCAATACTTAATTAAATTTCTAAACTCTTTATTTATTTTTAATGGCATAAAATAGTTTTTATTTTTAAACTCATTATATACCTATAACTATTTAGAGTATTGTTACAATCATTATTTCAGAATATTTTGGGTATATGCATTGTATCATTGTTTGAATTTATTTTCTAACTCATCAATAGTTCATCTAAACTAATATTATATAAAATGATGTTATTAAAAATAAAGATTTAGTAATAGAAATACTATTAAAGATGTTTAAAATTAACAAATACTTATATAATGATTAAAAATTGTGAGTTTTTTATTTTGTTATTGAGTTTTACTTTCATTGCTTGGTTAATTTTCTTTTCTTCATGTAGGACAGAAAAAACAAATTGGCTCAACTAAAGGAAATTTCTTATACACAGTCTAGATGTGACAGAGAGACAGATATTTATTATACACATCTTTTTTCACTTTATATAAATTTAGTTATTTATTTGTATGATTATTAATTTTGTGATTTTTAAGTTGGAACATACTCAAAAATTCTATACCCATGGATATATCTCTCATATTAATTAAAATTCCAAGTTAAAAAGTCATTATAATTAAAAGTTGTGAAACTATTATAGTTGACTGTCAGTTAAAGAATTTTGTATTTAAAAAATGATATCGGCCAGATTTACCACTTTTTCAACTAATCCCAACCAAAAAGGCTAGCAAAAATGCCAAATTCAACTTCAATACATTTTTTCATCAAATTTTATATGAATCAAATATTCTTTGTATAAAAAGTTTATTCATCAGACAAAATTAAACAAAAAAAAAAAATTAAACTATAATGGGATAAAATAGTCAACATGTTTAGTTGATATAATAGAAGTACTTTACTGGTCAATAAATAATGTTAAGTATTAACCTATTAGTGATACTAAAAAAGAGGTTAAGTGTAATTAACCTTATATATAAAGTGCGCAGGGGGAAGGGTCTAATTAAATTTTTCGGGCATATTTGAATGAACAATTAGAGAAAAGAAAATAATTGTAGTGAATTTGTAATATTTATAATAGTTATAAAAGATTCTTTTTATTATGAATAAAAAATGGAAATAATTTGAACATATATAACAGTAATACAAAATATAATATTTTTATTTTATTCTTATATGAAATATCAATGATTTTTGTAGATTATAATTATATACATTATTATTATGTATTTATGCCAAAATTTCGTAATAAGTTAAGGAATAAACAATCTATTTCATTAGCATTTCATGTATTTTAGAATAAGATAAAGGATGTTTTCATGAACATTCGATACATTTTAAAGCAAGAAAAAATAACAAATTATTATTTCAATTTTTTGTAATGAATTTAATATGCTATATTATACCTATTCATAGTATGGAGAATATATTAGTTTAATCTGTTTAAAATTTCATATACATAAGACATAATTTTTATTTGATTTATTTAGTTATTACATTTTAATTAGATTCATTTTTATTTTTTTAAATTTTAATTATAATAAATATTTGTATACAAATAAAGTTTTCCATGTTATTATGTATTTATGTCAAAATATATGGTTGTATCCTAAGCAATAGGTAGAATAGATTATGAATAATTTAATTAATTATGTTTTCTTATTGGGAATTAGAATTTATATCATTCATTTTTTTGAAATTTTAATTATAATAAATATTTTTTTACAAATAAAAGTCTTCCATGTTATTATGTATTTATGTCAAAATATATGGTTGTATCCTAAGTCATAGGTAGAATAGATTATGAATAATTTAATTAATTATGTTTTCTTATTAGGAATTAGAATTTATATCATTCATTTTTTTTATTTTTTGATATTTTAATTATAATAAATATTTTTATACAAATAAAAATCTTCCATCTTATTATGTATTTATGCCAAAATAGGTGGTTGTATCCTAAAAAATAGGTAGAATAAATAATGAGTAATTTAATTATGTTTTCCTATTGGGAATTGGAAATTATATTTCATTGAGGGCGGATATTTTAGGCATTACAAAAAAAGTAAAGAAATACTTAAATATGTTTTTCTATTAGGTATTGGAAATTATTTCATTAAGAGCGGATTTTTTAAACATTACAAAAAAAAAATAAAAACACTTATATATGTTTTCTATTAGGAATTAGTAATTGTATTTCATTAAAGATGAGTATTTTAGTCATCACAAAATAGAGAGAAACACATTCAGGAGAGAAATAGTTTGATGGGAGGAGTTATTCTAAGTGTTCATTATAGCTAACAATATGCTCATAATTTTTAGCAAGACAAAAGAACAAATTGTTATTTCAATTTATTTTAATGAATTTAATATGCTATATTATACTTATCTATTGTTGGCCCCAAAAGCAACCTAAGAGGGGGTGAATTAGGTTGTCTCTAAAAACAAACCTTTTTATGTGCTTAATAGAAATTCAAACTTTATGCACCAAATGAAAACTTAAGCACAAATGAATACAATAGATATTCAACAATTTAAGCTTAAAGAACAAATAAGAATATTGAGATTAAGAGAATCAAACCAAACTCTCAAACTTCTCAAGCTTGGAGCTTTCAACTACAAAGAACTTCTTACTAGGCAACTACCAAGTTCACAACTTGAAGTTCAGCCCCTAAAAGTCTCTTCAAAGTAGGTGAGACAATAACCTCTTGTACACAAATGAGGATCACTCTTACTCACACTATTTTCCTTTAGTTGAGCCAAGAGTTTTATGTCATAACCTCTCTTTGTTACAATTGTTATCTCTCCACTCTTACACTTGAAGAACTTTTACACTTCTAAGCTCTTTTCTCACTATACACTATTACAACTCTTGTACCCATTATTTCTCTCAAATAGCTCAAGAATGATTTGTAATCAATGTAGAAGTCTCTTTTCATTAAATCAGACCTAGGTGATATTTATAGTTGCCAAATATTTTGTTCACAACTCCTTATGCAACGGCTATTTTCTGTGAAAAATAAAAAATAGTAATAAGGGTATTGCAGTCGTTGGCAGAAGCGGGAGGCGTCGAACAAACTAGCCGTTGGACCGTTCGGACGGCGGCTGCTAAATCTTGCGTCCGACAATGCGTCCGTTCTCTGAGGGTATTTGTTCGGACGTCCGAGGATGCGTCCGAACATGCGTCCGATCGAAGCGAAATCTTCTGGAAAATGAACGGACGCTGTTCTTCGTCCGAGGCTTGCTTCAACTTCTTTGTGTCGGACGATTACCATCGTCCGAAGCTCTGTCATTCGGACAGTCATTTGAAGTCCGTGAAGTCTTGTGGTTGTTTTGTTCGGACGATCATTTGCGTCCGAACCTACCTGTTTTTCTGCACACTTGTTTTCAAACCATTAGTATGATTTGATCATCATCAAAACATGATTAACATAACTGGGGTTCAACATCTATAATATGGGGAATAGTATTAGTTTAATCTGTTTAATTTCTTATACATAAAACATAACTTTTGTATGATTAATTTAGTCATTACATTTTTTTTAGTATCACTAATATTTTTGAAATTTTAATTATAATAAATATTTTTATACAAATAAAAGTCTTTCATGTTATTATGTATTTATGTAGAAATAGATGGTTGTATCCTAAGCAATAGGTAGAATAGATTATGAGTAATTTAATTAATTATGTTTTCTTATTGGAAATTTGAAATTATATGATTCATTTTTTTTTTGAAATTTTAATTATAATAAATATTTTTATACAATAAAAATCTTCCATCTTGTTATGTATTTATGCCAAAATAGGTGGTTGTATCCTAAAAAATAAGTAGAATAAATAATGAGTAATTTAATTATGTTTTCTATTAGGAATTGGAAATTATATTTCATAAATTATGTTTTCTTATTAAATTTGAAATTATATGATTCATTTTTTTAAAAAAATTAATTATAATAAATACTTTTATGCAAATAACAATCTTCCATCTTGTTATGTATTTATGTCAAAATATTTGGTTAAGGTCCTAAAAAATAAGTAGAATAAATAATGGGTAAATTAATTATGTTTTCCTATTAGGAATTGGAAATTATATTTCATTAAGAGTGGGTATTTTAGGCATTACAAAAAAAGTAGAGAAACACTTAAATATGTTTTCCTATTAGATATTGGAAATTATATTTCATTAAGGGCGGATATTTTAGATATTACAAAAAAGAAAGAAGAAACACTTATATATGTTTTCTATTGTGAATTGGTAACTGTTTTTCATTAAGGGCAGGTATTTTAGTCATCACAAAAAAGGGGAGAAACAGTTTGAGGGGAGAAACAAAAATTAGGAAAAACAACTCGCATATATATATATATATATGTATATATTAAAATGGCTCCTAGTAGTTTAATAAACTACTAGCTATTGAGAAGTTATTGAGATATATAAAAAATAAAATCAAAATAGCTTATAGTAGACTATTAGTTATCTAATTATCATATAGTAAGACTACCGCTACTATGACAAATACTAGAAAAAGTGAATTCATCCGGCATCACATAATTTATGTGATTTTTTGAATAACTACTAGATGTACAACTGAAATCGTAAATTAAGTTTAACTAAATATTTCTTAATAATGTAATTGTATTGTGATTGTAAAAGAAGAGGGCTAAATCTTATATTAGTTTTTTTTCCTTGAGAAGTCAGAATGCCAAGCCTTAGGTAGTCTTTCCGTCATTACTTAAGATTGGTGGCAGTTTTACGTTTTACTCGTTGCATAGATGGGTTTGGAGTTTGGATAGCCGAGTTGGGTGGTAATTTTATACCGTACCCATTTGGTGGCTACGACTGAGGTGTGACCAACCCAGTAGCCACATTCCAGCTATGTAGCGAAAGACCCCGCTGCCCCTGCCGTAAAATCAACTGACGAAACACTATTATCACAATGCAAATGAAATAAAAGGTTCGGGAGGCGGTCGCCATTAAACTCCTACTGACCCAGACTTTAAACCAATAACATTTGACTCGTCAATAGGATTCTTGTCTCATTTAATAAATGACCACACTTGGACAGATCATCTTTCTCTCCTTAATTATTTTTGTCAACAAACAAATATCATACCCTTTGTTGAGTTGAATGGGGACAATTTTAATTATTAATAAAGAGTTTGATATTATGGTGAAGGTCTCAATGGGTTAATAATACTTTGTCCCCTAAAGTATGGAGATAATTACGCTTTATATATTCAAACTAAAAAAATTACGCTTTATCTCCTATTTTCACTATTCATCAATTAACAATTTTAACACCATCAAGAAAAGTTAGTTAAACGACTGCAATACCCTTATTACTATTTTTTATTTTTCAGGTAATTTTGTTTTTGATAATGGTCTGTTTATTGAAAATTAAGAAAAATAAACTATAAATAAATGGAAATATTTTCTTTTGACAGTGAAAATTATGAGAAATATTTGACTCAAATTGTATCCAACATTACAATTCACACGTTTAATGAAAAATAAAAAGATATAAAATATCAAGACATAACGAAAAATTATAAAACTTTTACCAAAAATCTATTGCCATACAAAACCTTTAAAGAAAAAGTTCCAATAAAAATTTTCTCCAAGAAGCCAACTATGAGAAGTGTGTTACCACTATAAAAAACATTACATAAAAAATATTAAATGAAATCTAGAAATTGCTCAAAAAAAGACTTCATAAATTACTAAAATTTGACAAAAAAAAAATAGTCATTTGGATTAAATTGAGATTTTTTTATAATTAATTTTACTTATATTTTATAATTATCATACCACTATCAAAAGTTTAAAACGTGAAAAATCAAAAAATAGTGATTACGGCATTTTAGATATTAAATTAATTTTTCTTGACGGTGTTTGAATTGCTAACGGATGAATAGTATAAATAGAGACAAAGTGTAATTATTCATATATTTTATACAAGCAATGTGTTATTAACACATAAATATAATATAATGTAATGCAATCGCTAATTAAAATAGTGATCACAATACAGTTGTGTTGACTCCCTTCTAACATTCTAAATTAAATTTTGTTAGTCCTACTTAATAAACAATTCATCACCAGATACTTACTATCCATGGAGAAAATGAAAAAAAGAGAGTTTAGTTATTAATTTGCCAGCATTTCCAATTCTTTATGCAGAAAAGCATTATGATATCTTGAATGTTACTTTATTTCATAATTTTGTTTCTTAGAATAAGTTATTTTGTTGCAATTAATGTCTTTTTGGACCATAGACTAATTTTATGGCCCTTGCATAAAGGAGAGGGACGATAAATGGATGTTTGGTATGGACTTTAGAACAAGTCAACATATTTTGACCCTTACTGTAATTGTAAAAATTGGTTATCATATTTTGCTACTAGAATTGATTGTTTATGGTAACATAGAGTTAATGCAAAGTTCTATTATTTTGTAACAGAAAATGCTTAGAGCTGCTTTTCTTCATTTCAAATTTCAACAGAAAGTAGTGAAAGATAGGTTAAAGGCATATTTAATGGAATATATAAATAGAAGATTATATTGAAATGTGTTTTAGTTGATAGTTTGAAAAGAATGACATTGATTCACTGATTGATTTTCCGTAAGAGGATGCATGAGACATACTAAATTCTATTACATATTTGACATAACTAGGAACTTACTGCTAAGTATGTTCATTGATTTCGCTGGCTGATTTTCTCCAATTGTATGCATGAGACAAACTGAATTATGTTACATAATTGATATAATTGGGAATTATAAATAAGTTATGTAACTGCCACCTATAGAAGCTGTGTTTCTAATTCTATATGATGTGTATTAAACTAATGCCTAAACAAGTTGCTAAAAAAATGTAGAGCAGCTTACTTGTGTATTTGCCACCTATGTGTACAACAAACATGTTATCCTTATTGGCGATGAAGCATATGATGTTTAGTTACTTGAGATTTTGCAGAACAGCTATCTTAAAATGAATAAATTTGATTCATAGTAAATAAGATAGGGTACTACTCAGTCTATTTATATGATATATTTATATAATGTTTTACTTGATAATTCCAATAGCAAATATAAAATTTTTGTAAAATATTTCCTATACAAGAAATTAGTAGGCCTTACACGGTCAGGTTCTACTACTGACCAAAAACATTGTTAAATTAGACGAAAATTGAGGGAAACAGATATATAGTTTCTTGGAGTACACATTTACTTTGGTCAGTAGGAGCAGGTATAAAAGGCAGCTGGAATGAGGTTGCATAAGATTCTAAAGGCATGAATGGCCAAATGGGTTTCTACTGACTGACCTCAAATATCCCATTTTCCTTCCCAAGTTTCTCTCCTCCTTTTTCTATTCAGCTGGCTTAAGGTTGATTACATGCTTACTGATTAATAATCAGATGGTGGCCATAGCCAGCCCTGCTGACCTGATTAAATTGAGGACGCAAGCAAACAGATATAATGATGAGCCAAGCTCACAAGATTGATGCTTTAAAATACAAAGATTGATTTCGAATGAAGGATATGCAGGACTTTGGAAAGGTGTTTTTCCTGAATGTGCAAAGGGCATTTTTAGTGAACGTGGGAGAATTAGCTACAAATGTATGATCATGCAAGAGATTTAAAAAAAAAAAAAAAATCATTTTTCATCTTATTCCTTAATTTCTCAAACCATGATCGATCATAGATAAAACATTTTACCACCTAAATTATACTTAATTGTCATGATCAAACAAAACATTTTGTTAGACAAACCGGCTTGCCAAAGATAATATTAGGCGTCTTTACCAACGATTAAGGGAAAGTTAAAATGTAAGAACTTGGTCGGTTGTCTTTGTCTTGTGAAGACTGCTAGAATTTTTGGAGTTGAGGTCCTACGGAAGGGATTCTTCCCCACTCGGGCAAGTCCTGGTCCTTCACAATTTGCATTTTGGATTTCATAAGAGAAATTCCGTCAAATGACAGTGCTCTCTTTATTCTAAGCAGTTTATTTTGTCATTAAGAATTAATTCAAGGTCTTCATAGATTCATATGCAAATCATCATCATCTATTGTTTCCTTTAATTCAACCTTTTATGAATTAGTTTGAGAGATGATAAAACTTTATTCTTAGGCTTCATTTATCAACCGTAAGACAGTCCACAAATTTTATCTCTTATACACAAACTGATTTAAAATAGACAGGATATTGTGATCTTTGCACTCAAAAAATGCAAAGATCTTACCCCATAATTTTTCTTTTTCGAGAAAAAAAAGAATTTCACCCTTTTTTGGCATTTAAATTATCCCCCAAAAAATATTCCAGATCAAGGCTAATAAGTTAAAAAATTTCAGCAATTGATGGTTATGGAATGCGGTGAGGGTGGGTTTTTGTCAACCATCGCACAATATTTGCGTATTAACAACTTTTGGCTAAATCCAAAGCTAATTGAATTTAAGGATAGCATCAATTTGAACAGGGAAGAAGATCAGATAGTGACCAATGTAAAATGACAAAACACATCCCCAGAAAAATAAATACAGGAAGCAAAAAAATTCACATTCCTCTGTTTTCCTTATTCACATTAAGATCAGATTTCTCGATCGGATCCTTCCAACTTTGTTTCCAACATTTTTGCATTGAACTTGGCATCCAACCTGTGTGGTAGGGGAGAGTCTAGCCTCTTGCTAGAAACCCTGTTGAATAATTTAAATAATATATATATAAGGTATGCTATTGATTAAAATAAATCAAGAAACTGATTCGGAAACATGTTGAAATCCAAATAACCAACCATGATTACTAAAAGCATTGAATCGAATAATAAATATGTTAACAAAGGAAAAAGGGAAAACAAAATTGTATACCAAACATTAGAAAAGAGAACGTCTCCCCAAAAATTAAATCCAATATCCCTTTCACTGACTATACTCTATTGTTACAAAAGCCCATCTCGGTAATAATCACAATATTCAATCCTAAATAGGATCTTACCAACCAATAAAAGAACAGAAAAAATGACATCCTTATAGCATGACCCCGAAGTTCAGAGAATTAAATATGATTAAACATAAACACACGTAATTATGCCAATTGGATGATTAATTTTACTAAATACTCAATAACACTAATCGAGTAATTATCAAATTCAGTTGCTTCACAGATTGAATTAAGCACACGCGGTTAAAATAATCTAGCAGTAGATTAATTCTAATAACCTAGGATTCTGCAGCAATAATAAGTTAAAAAGAACAATGTTAAATTTAATTGCAGAAAAGTAATCAATACTTGACATATAATTGAATAAATTCAAGCACGAGAAGTCTCACAACTCTGTAGAATTGACCATGCCTTCAAATCTTTCTACCAAGAAAAGGCTTTAGGCACAAAGTGCCATGAAAGAATAAAGAAGAATTTTCTACTGCTGAAAAACCCTAGCTAGACATCGAAATAAAAGTGTCGATCCTCTTTTCCTCACCCTAATTGAGGTATTTATAATGAGTATTTAGGGTTACAATTAAGGTCTATGGATAAAAACATGGGAAATCGGGTGAAAAAGAGTCCAATCGAGCGAAGAAATCTGTCAAAAACTCAAAAATACGCAATTCTGCTATTTCGGGCGCATATGCGTTGCCTATTTTGGGAGCATGTGCACCCTAGGCAGTACTAAAAAGTTCTTAGCGCACATGCACTGCTCAAACCCAGCGCATGTGCGCTAGGCTTCACTTTTGGCTTCGATTTTGACCTTGATGTGTTTAAAATTTGGGAAAACTCAAAACATAAAAGTTGTAGATTTATGTTTTATATTTCTAAAACATCTTGAATCACCTTAATTAGATATCAGATAAGAAAGTTATGCTCAATCTATCAAACTATGTTAGAATCACTCTTCGCCGGTACACATTGTCCAACTTTGCAATTTTGAACAAGATGCCTATAGAATCATGGAAAATTCAAAACGCAAAAGTTGTAGAAATCTTCAATATATTTCCAAATCATTCAAAATAATCTCAATCAGAACATGGACTCGAAAGTTATGTTTGAAAGTGCTACGAATTTATTCCAAAATGGCTTCATACTCGTGCATGTTCCGTCCTTAGCATTTTCTTTCATCTTTTCCATCTTTTTCAGCTCCTTTTCACTTTAACCCTACAAAAACTAAGAATAACCAAATTAAGCTCAATAATAACTCAAATCTTACTTACAACACATAAAAATGTGGTAATTGACACATAAAATATAGCACAATTATGAATTTATCAGTTTTTCTTTTTCACCATCCAGTAATATGACTTTACCATCCTTTTTAAAGCTAATATTCAATTTGTATAAATCCATCTATACTGGACTAAACGAAGCTAACCTGTCCACTTAGATAACACCATGTCATTTTCCCCAATTTCAATGTTCTCACGGGATATTGAAATTCATATTTCTGCATCTTTTGTATAAAAGGTTGCACACTCTCCTGGAAACTAATTGGTCTCCATTGGCCACTAACACAGTCATGGGTTTGGTAGGGATTACACACCATTTCACTTCCTTCATCAAGTTTTCATATCTACAAAGTTGTTGGTACTTCCATTGTCAATTAAGATTGACACATTTCTCTCTTTAATTGTTCCTTAATCCTTATGATCTCATTAGGATATTATACCATTATGTTTTGAATACTTATACTGTATAATATCATATGTCTTAAATACATTACAAATCTTAAAATATGACAGAATAATACTTAAAGAAATTATAAAATTTCCCTTAAGAATCTCAAACCTAAGTTAATTAGGAAATACTAGTTCAATAGTTTTAAAACAGAAACCCAATATTAAACTACATGCATGCTCTACTATTCTCAACAGAAGATGAATGCATATTCTCTATACCACTCTATCATGCAGGTTATATTCTACATAAGAAAGAAAAGCAACACATACTCGAATTATTGCAAAAAAGAACTCCAATATGCATATTGCCTTCTTAGTGGATTGATTAATCCGAAAAGCAAATCCAACCCTAAGGCTGTAAACGAACTTACTCGTGAGCAACTCAGTCAAAAACTCAGACTCGAGCTTGCTCGAGATTGGAGTTCAAAACTCTTGACGAGCCGATCTCGAGCATATGTATATTATGCTCGAGTGCTCGTCTAACTTTTCGAGTTCTATATAAATTTTTTAATTTTTTTATTATATGTAAAATTACTAAAATGTCTATACTATTTTGAAGAATTACATTTTTTACCTACGAAAAAGTCAAACTCCTCGAGTTCGAGCTCGTTTTACTTATTTTCAAGTGAATTAAACTACGTCAAATTTTTTGAGCTCGATTTTAAAGTTCGTTCGAGTTCGAGTACCATAAAAATTTTGACTTTGAGTTTGAGTAAGGCACTATCCGTACTTGATTTGACTCGTTTACACCCTTATCCAACCTAGAGAATAAAAAGTTTAAACTTTCTCCACAAAAAAAGGTGATGCAGTCAGTATCCAAGTATAGAAAGATGTGTATGATATCTCTCAATAATTATCATCGTCAAATTTTTGCAGAATATACTCTAGAATACCAATCCCCAATAAACATAATAAAAATAAAGATTTAATATAAACTTTCCCTAGTAGTAGTATAACCAACAAAACAGGGAAAATTAATATTCTCTAGAATGTCGTCTCCACTCTTATACATGTTCTTGCAAATCTGTATTTAATCTACATAAAATACAAATGCTCGAGTCGAGTTTTTGACTGAGTTGCTCACGAGTAAGTTCGTTTACCGCCCTAGGGTTGGATTTGCTTTTCGGATTAATCACTCCACTAAGAAGGCAATATGCATATTGGAGTTCTTTTTTGCAATAATTCGAGTATGTGTTACTTTTCTAATCTTATGTAGAATATAACCTGCATGATAGAGTAGTATAGAGAATATGCATTCATCTTCTATTGAGAATAGTAGAGCATGCATGTAGTTTAATATTGGGGTTTCTGTTTTAAGAATATTGATTAGTATTTCCTAATTAACTTAGGTTTGAGATTCTTAAGGGAAATTTTATAATTTCTTTAAGTATTATTCTGTCATATTTTAAGATTTGTAATGTAGACTCATTTAAGACATATGATATTATACAGTATAAGTATTCAAAACATAACGGTATAATATCCTAATGAGATCATAAGAATTAAGGGAACAATTAAAGAGAGAACTGTGTCAATCTTAATTGAAAGTGGAAGTACCAACAACTTTGTAGATGAAAACTTGATGTGTATAAGAGATATAATTTAGCCACTGACACTTCTATTGATATTACTTAGTTAAAAGGAGGCTACATTTCTCCGAAATTTTTCTTCTCTCATAATTTTCAGAAGAATGATGAAATTGATATCCAACAAATTCGCTCATGTGATGATCTAGCGGATTTATCCAAAGGTGATACCAGCAACAACATTTGAGAAGTCAGTTTGTAAAATTGGGATGCATCGTTTCAAGAATATCAAGTGATACTTTTATGAGGCGGAGGATAAGTATACACTGTACTCTTGTTTTCTTTACCATGATTTTGTCCCAATGGGTTTTCTTGGCAAGGTTTTTAATGAGGCAGCATGCAAAAGTGTTTTACTATAAACATGGAATATACACTGTACTATTTTTTTCATCTACTATGATTTTTTCTTACTAGGTTTTTCTTGGAAAAGGTTTTTTTACGAGCCAGTAATTTTTCGCGTATTCTTTGATGCATGGACATCCAAGGGGGAATGTTATGAATTCTATAAAAGTGGATTTCCATTCATTTTCCTAAATACATCGGTTAATGTGATATTCATCTTTTTAAAGTTTGTAAAGGCTTATTGATTCCCGTGATTCATGTATCATATTTATGAATCCCTTATCTTATAACCCTATAAATAAGGGATTTTGGTACTTCATTTGCAAGTCTTTTGCAAGGACTTTTGAAAGGATTTTGAAGAATTTTTGAGAAGCTTATGAAAGTTGATAATATAGAGTATTGGAGAATTTTTTACTATTTCTCTGTCTACTATTCTCTCATCTACACTTATAAATTTTCTACTTTAGTTAGTTTTGTAGTCAAGGTTAATAATCTTGATTTAGTTTTACAACAATGTGCGAATTTGTTTTGTTTTTTAATATTTTTTTTGTTGGATCTGTGTCATGTGAATGTTGTTGAAATATATAGTATATTAAATTGGTTGCATTTAATTTTGATTTCATTTTATTTTTATATCTTGTTGAGCGTTTAAAAAAAATATAGAGAGAGAGGTTGATGATATCTTGATAAACATAATTTGGAGATATGGATAATTCAGTTAATGTTGTAGGTTGATATTGAAGGTCACGAGTACAATTAACAATGAATATCAATATTTACAGTAAAAGTTGAGATTTAGCTATTCAAAAAATGGCTCATTGTGTAGAAATTGAACCAAAAGGCAAATAACTACTAAAATGAAGAATAATAGTCACAAAATCTGCCTTCCGGATGCATCAATTCAATAAAAGAATAAAATAAATTAATCAAGCATAAACCTGGTAATACAAATGGTACACTTTATTATAAATTGTTGGCTTCAAAACTTAAATAAAATATATATTCACTAAAATAAGTAGCATTGTTTCATGGGCAGAAACATGATTGATTTTAAGGAACCACCAAAAAAAAAATAAATAAATAAAAATTGCAGGATTAAGCTTAGTGAAAATCACTACGATGCTAGAGGACGACTCTTATGGTGATTTAATATACTAAAATAGAGCACGTGTTTTCATGTGTAACACTCATAATTAATTTTATGAAAACTTTAACTTACTTATTAGGACTCTAAATCAATACATTATACAAGATGATATCACTAAAGATAAGAATTTAATAATTAAATATAGTATTAAACATATATTAAAACAAAAATATTTTTATCTCAATGAAAGATTCAAAGTTTAATATTATGTTCTCAAGCTTTATTATGCTACTTGGTATAAGATAGAGCACACGTTATATTTTTGCTCTTTTCTTTGTAATTATTTTCACTCTTCATTTTGTTTTTGATTTTTTTTCATTATTTTTCTGTAAAAATTAAACAAACATAACAACATGATATTCATCTAATTTGTTTTTTTTTTTTCATTTTTTTGTGCCTAGGTTATAATATCCTAACAACACCATAATGACTTGATTAGTTCCTCTTTTTTAGTTTCCCATAACTATTCGATATATATATATATACTATATATATATATATATATATATATATATATTCTATATCATCACTAAGAAATAAAATCACTATCATGATATCAAATATCATTTTACAGATGGAGAAGCACTTTGGAATTCTTTTATTAAGCAAAATATTTTTAAAAAATTAAATAAGATATTGGTATCTTGCTCTAAAATTAATGCATCCAACATTAGTGAAAAAACTTTTATCCTCTTCCAAAATGCACCCAACGCTAATAAAATCATGTTTTTATAAAGATATACAAAATCAATTTTTATTACAATTAATTTTTGTTAACATATTGGGTAAAGTATATATGTGTGTAGAGAATATTGATATTTTTTCATATTTGTTAAACTTATGATATGACATTATGAACTATTTCGATCATCAAGAATGGTGTGGTTAACTCCAAAGTATATTTTGATATTGTATTGTACTATGAAGTTAAATTTGCATTGTTAATTGTATAAAAAGTACAAAATTAAAAAAAAAGTATAAAATTACGTAATACAAATATATGCTTTTTTTTTTTTTTTTGCATACTTTTCAATGGATTCCTCATATATTAATAGGATATTCAGTATACATCTTTATTATTTTATTAAATAGTATAGCAATTGAATTAATTGCTAAAGTTGATATGTACAAATTTACTCTATACCTGCAACTCTTTTAGAATATTTAATAATATATGATTATATTTTCATAGAAAAAAGCATGTACATTGTACATGTGACTCTTTTTAATTTGTTGGAAATTTCAATTTTATGTGTTTTTTTTTATGCATTTTAATATTAAACAATCTCTAAGCATATACCTAAAATATACCCCTAATTTTCGCCCTTTAAATTTTTTTCAATTTCTCTAAATCTTTTATTATTTTCATTATTTATCAATACTTTACCACAGGGGTTATGTGTAGAAGCATAACAACGATTCATTTGATTTCTCACATTTGACCATACTTTCTCTTTTGTGACAACAGTAGTGTTCGGTAATATAATTGGTTATTTTGTTATCGTATTATCGCATATTCCCATTTTCTAGATAGATATAATAAATCATAAAAAATAAAAAATAAAAAACATGTAACAATTTTTTTTTAACTCTATGCTTTTATTTGTGGAATGTTTTGAGCTTCTTCTCAATAAATTAAGGCCCCTAGAATTTGGTTGACCATTGTTGCCAGGTTCTGAAGGTTAGCATTCCACATTTATGCAAACTATGGTCTTAGGACGTGTTTGGTTTATGGGTACGAAATGAATGAATGGAAATTAAGATTAATGATATCCATAGATGTTGTTTGGTTAATCATTATGGGAATGAAAGTGTTAGAAAATGTCTACTTTCATTCCCTATTTGTGATATGGGTTTCAAATTTATAAACTTATTAACATAATAAAACTCATTCCTTATTCAAATCAAACAAGTTATAAATGAAATGACATAAACTCATACCGATAGTAAAATTTATGATTCTGATTTCCATTCCGATTCCCAAATGCGAACCAAACGCCTCCTTAGAGTACCAATCTCAACCCATAAATGATGAACAAGACAAATAAATAAATAAATAACATGGAGCTGATGAAAGCAGAAGCCAAATATACAGTATGAATATATAGAGTACTATGTCATACTACTATATTATCAGTCATGAAAAATATAGTTCTATGCAAAGATCAAGTGTCTAGATAAGACAATGGCTGCAATAAAACAAGTAACTAAAGAAATGAAATGCAAGTGGACTGATCAAAACTTAAAAGAGTCTTCTTCGTCTCATCTTTGATGGATCCAGAAGGTTGACGAAATCGCAAAGCGGATACAAGGTCATGCAGTGCCCGTTGCATAACCAAAGCAGAATTGGAAGGCCTTTTTTTGTGCTAGTATTCACGACAAATGACTTAGATGTAAGGTTCTTTCTTACACTTTCAATTAGTTCTGCAAAAGGGGGGAAAAAAAAATGTCATTTAGAAATTTGAGGAGCGAGGTGAAATTGATTCAACTAAAGTCTATAACATAGTTATCGAATGGTGGCTTTTGGAATTTTCCTTCCACTAATGGTTTAGAATCCCAAGTGAACTTAGGATCTGCTTCGGAATCAAAAGTAGGAATTGAAAAAAATATAATAAATATTGTAGCTTATAAAACCGATTTAAAAATGAAAATGTGCAAGTAGTTACAAATATAGTTGAAAAAAATTTATAAAAAATATAAAATCGATTTGAGACTTGTTCGGAAATTGTTTGAATATGATTGAGTGTTAGAAAATTTGACTTAAAATGTTAGTAACTTCTCTTGTGATAAATTGGTGCAAATTTAAATGAAAATATAACACCTATTCTATTTATTTGAATTATGACTGAAAAGTTTTGTTGTAAATTAATTTTTTGGGGTTATCCGTTAAGTGAAGTAACCTTTGGTGGTGTGTTTAGTGAATTCATGGCAAGTACGAGACTCTATCAAAAAAACAAGATACAACACAAAAAAAAATCAAATTTTATTCTGTTTTTTCTCACATATTGTTCTTGAGTATTCAAGAAAAGAATACTTGTATTGTTAAATAAATATTCTTGGTATGACTCGTCAAATAATACTTTAAAGACAAACATCACTTGCATTACAATCTCAAAACTTAAACTTCATTCCATTTTAGAGTTTGCAGTAAGTTTTCCAACATCTAGTAACCATGGTTTATAATGAATCAGGTTGAGTACTCACCTCAGGCTCTGCTGGCTTGGATTCTTCAGCTTTGGGATTGTCCTCACCTGAAAATGAAGAATGAGGTTAGTCTTACAATTTAATGTCCAGAATTCTTATAGCCTATATATAATTCAATGTACTGAATGTGTGGTACTTAAAGAAGTTTTGTTTACCTCCATCTTCAGGCAAATCAGAGGTCCACAGAGTGAGATTGTCTCTCAAAAGTTGCATAATTAAGGTGCTATCTTTCTATACGACTCCTCACTTAAAGTGTCCAGCTCTGAAATAGCCTCATCAAACGCTTGTTTAGCCAAATGGCATGCTCTGAATACATGCAATAATTAAGATTGATTAGAGAGTTGTTTCAAGGTTTTCAATGGAGAGAAAATTAATATGCTGAAATTAATTACCTTTCAGGAGAATTCATGATCTCGTAATAGAACACAGAAAAGTTCAAGGCAAGTCCTAGACGAATTGGATGGGTTGATGGAAGGTCGGTATTAGCAGTGGCAGAAGCAGCCTAACAAATAAATGACAGAAACAAGGTAAATCCACTGCACACAAGATGGTAAATATAGGAAGCCAACAAAGAAAAGTACTAAACATGCCTCATAGCCCTTTAGTGATAGCTCAGCTGCCTCTTTTTTCTCTTGATCAGTCTTGAACTCAGCAAGGTACCGGAAATAGTCTCCTTTCCTGCATTAATGCACATCATCAATGCACGATTAATGAATGTAATGCAAAATCTGATGCAAGCATCAGATGGTGGCTGGTAATACATGGAATAGTCACCCGCAGGTATTATGCCCACATGTCAGGCAAATAATAGCTCATTAAGAGTAATATGATAGAGGTCTTGAGTAATCTAGTAAGGGCCGATTTCGTCCTAGGCAGGCAAATCGGGGGTTCGGACCCGTGATTCCCTAACCAACATGCATAAATAGGGGTTCACCTTTTAAATGTATTAATTCGTTCAATTCTCATTAATAAAAATACATTCTCTTTCTACTTTATGTTTTATTAGTGCTCTCAAGACTAACAAAATGACAAAATAGCATTCTTGGAAAGAGTAGTAATAGCATCACATACTGTGATTCTGGAAGTCAAAAACAATTCTAAGAGACACTCTTTTGGATGAGTTTTAACTACATGGAAGAGTGTCTAAAATTAATTAGGGGAAATTTTTGAGAAATAGAAATATTAGATAAGTATATCTATAAAGATTACGTATGTGAGATTTCTATTGTCCTTGTTGGAAAAGTTAAGGATTATTAATTTTCTATAGAAAATATAGAGTCGAAGTAACTCACATCTTGTAGTAGAAGACGGTGGCTTCTCCAGAGCCTGAAGATGGTACAAGATGATTGTCAATGATTGTGAGGATGTCATTGCAAATCTTTGAGAGCTCATCTTCAACCTTCTGTCTGTAATCTTTGATGAGCTTAATATTGTGCTCATTTCCTTTGGCCTCTTCCTTCTGTTCAATTGAGGACATAATGCGCCACGAAGCTCTCCGGGCACCGATAACATTCTTGTACCCAACAGATAGAAGGTTCCTCTCTTCCACTGTCAGCTCAACATCAAGTTTTGCAACTTGTTTCATGCTCTCAACCATTTCTACAACAGAAATACAAGAAATTTAGGATAGTATTTAAATTGAATTAAGCACGAGCAAAATTCAAATTCTTTACAAATTAATTACTAATTTTTTGGTTTATTATGGTAACTCTTAACATGATACTAATTGACAAATTAATGACAGAGTGACAAATTCGACCAATCAATGATTTCCATCCAACAAATGAATCACACAATTATGATTACATATTTACGCTATTGAATGAACATTTCATATCACAATTTACACTTTTCACATTTATTACAAAAAAAGAACAATTGATACACTTCCTTTTGGATAGAAAAGAAAGTACCTTATATTTTTATATTTAAAGGGATTCAGTTGTACCAAATAGAACATTTAAACAACCTCAGTAGACCATATAGGCATATATATAAATTTCTTGGTTCAACAAATATTGTAGATTGTCCCATGTGCGCACGTATATATATATATATGAACCAAAGAATAAAAACGTACACAATTTTACGTCTAACTATATTAAAATGTGTCAAGTTCGACTCTTCCATCCTCTAATAATATAAAATATATATCTAAGCATTCTGATAATAATGCTTGCATGCATGGATACATATAATTAATGAGAAAAGGTGTGTAAATAACCTTCATAGCGCTCGGCTTGCTCCCAGCAAGCTTGGCCATGTAAACGTGAGTTTCTCTCTCCTTTTCTGTCGACATTCTTGATTAATTGATGATAGATTAATGAAAAAAAAATGTTACAAAGCTTTTCGTTGAGGAAGAAACAAATAGGGTGAGAGAGAGAAAAAGACAGAAGAAAATGAAGAAGAGAGCGTGAGAAATGGAAGGGAAGTTGAGAGAGCAGTTTATATGGAAATGGAATGGAGGGGAAATGGTTGGGTGGAGAGGAATACCGGATCTCCACCGTTGGATCAGGAGAGTTGCTGGACAGGTTTTCACTTCCAATTTCCATTCCAAAATTCAAGGGAATGTGCAATTTTTTTTTTGGTGGTTAATTATTATTCTGAAAAAGGAAAAAACCAAATACTATTACTATTAGATAGATTAGATTCGTCCAATGCTAACTTTTACCCTTTTTGGGTTTTTTCTTAACATGAAAATATATTTTGTTCGAAGTATTTTGGCCTTTTGGATCAGTTGTTCAAAATCTCCCCCCACCCCCAATAATATTTCCCTTGTCTTCTTTCCAACCTATTCTAGGAATACAACTAATTCTGTCTCTACACATCTAGATGTTATAAGAGACAGGCATCATCTCTTATGGTTACCCACATCTATTTCCCATCATCTTCTTTCCTACTTGTGAACTTCTACCCCTAAACTTTAATCTCCTCCAAAAGTTGTTGCAGCCTCAACCCCACTCCAACAAGTAACCATATATCAAACCATGCAATAAGGTTCCAAAACCTCAAATTGGCATCGACAAATTTCTACATTTCTATATTTTGATGAATTAATACTAATCCTTTTTCGGTTGATTAGCCGTGGTCTCACAAGTCATAAGGCTTCTCTTGGTTGTGATGTCGGGATTCAAATTTCGAAATATTCACCCCTATATTAAAGTACTTTATGCCATATATAATTTTTTTTTTAAGAAAATCACCTAAATAATTTTTAACTTTTTATTAGAGTCAATATGTCTCGATCTCAACCTAAATTCTAGTGAATTTAGTTCATCAATTAAATATTTGTAAATAATTTGGCTCCTATTTTGCTGTAATATACAAAACAAGTTTTTTATGAGAATTTTTCGCGATAATGACCAGGAGCGGTGATAAATATGATTTTGAACGGTACAATTAGAAAAATTTATTTTAGACGATGCAGCCAGATGTATATTAAATTGACTATAAATATTTAATTGAAGGATTAAATAGACTAAAATATAAATTAAGAAAACTTTTAATTTTTTTTAAAAAAAAAGTTAAGTGATTTGCCCA
This sequence comes from Cinchona pubescens, assembly GCA_025175665.1. Classification (NCBI taxonomy): domain Eukaryota; kingdom Viridiplantae; phylum Streptophyta; class Magnoliopsida; order Gentianales; family Rubiaceae; genus Cinchona; species Cinchona pubescens. The sequence continues at coordinate 4,468,025 of JANKKI010000077.1, read as the reverse complement.
AATTTTGTGAACATACACCCCGTTATTCTTTATTACTAGTCCTAATAAGATTATGATTGTGCTTTGAATAGTCAACGAAAATGCTTAGACCAAAACCTCTCTCAAAATCCCTCAATACTCTCCTCGTCCCGTTCCAACACCGCCTGAGAAACTTAACCACCAGCCCCTCCACCACCGCCACAACCTCCACCCCCACTCATCCCATCAATCCCATAACACCAGTAAACGAAGCCCACGTTTTATACTCCTCAGAGTCTGCACAATCCTCTACCACAACAAAACTGTTATACCAAAAACTCCACAGCAGCCTGAATCACACCCCTTTCCACCTAACCCACGAATTTTTCCTCCAAATGTGCAACAAATTCCCATATTCATGGAAACCCGTCTACAAATTCCATCAATTCTCCCAAAGCCAACCCCATTTCGGCCACACCTCCACCACCTTCAACAAGATGCTCGATGTTGTTGGCAAGGCAAGAAACATCGACCTCTTCTGGGAGTTGCTTCAAGATACAGCCCGTCTTGGATTGGTAACTACTAAAACTTATGTTATAGCATTGAAAGTATTGGCTTCTGCTAGAGAATTGAAGAAATGTGTTGAGATTTTTCATATAATGAATGGGTTTGGATTTGTTTATAGTTTGGATGTTTTGAATAAGGTAGTTGAGGCTTTGTCTAGGAGTAAGCTTGTTGTGGAGGCTAATCATGTGGTTGTGAAGTTGAGGGATGTTATTAGGCCCTAATGGGATTACTTATAGGTGGTTGATTTATGGGTTTTGTGACGTTGGGAATTTGATTGAGGCCTCAAAGTTGTGGAATTTGACGGTGGATGAAGGGTTTGAGCCTGATATCCAGACGGTTGAGATAATGATGGAGACCCTTTTTAAGACTAATCGGTTTAGTGATGCTGTGAGGCTTTTTCAGTCAATGAGGGTGAAGGGGAGGGATGATTTGGGGGTGTCGACATACAGGCTTGTGATCAATTGGTTGTGTAAGAAAGGGAAGATTGGGGAAAGTTATGTGGTGTTTGAGGAAATGCGTGAGAGAGGGATTAAACCGGATAATGAAATGTTGGGGTCTATTGTTTACGGGCTTATTTGTAGAGGAAGGGTGAGGGAGGCTTATAAGGTTGTAGAAGAGATTGAAGAACCGGATATAAGTGTTTACCATGGGATGATCAAGGGGCTTTTGAGATTGAAAAGAGCAAGGGAAGCAACGCAAGTGTTTAGGCAGATGATAAAGTAAAGGATGTGAGCCTGTAATGCACACGTATGTTATGTTGCTGCAAGGGCATTTGGGGAAGAGAGGAAGGAAGGGTGATGATCCTTTAGTGAATTTTGATACCATTTTTGTTGGAGGATTAGTGAAGGCAGGGAAGTCTTTTGAAGCTACCAAATATGTGGAGAGAGTGGTGAATAGGGGACTTGAAGTGCCAAGGTTTGATTATAATAGGTTTCTGCATTATTATTCCAACGAGGAAGGTGTGATCATGTTTGAAGTGATGGCAAAGAAATTAAGAGAGGTTGGGTTATTTGATTTAGCTGATATATTTGCTAGGTACGGGGAAAAAATGGCAACTAGAGATCGAAGGAGAAACAGAGAGCCATTAGTAGACTTTAAACAGAATGCTGTTAAATGTTGATACATTGATGAAAATGACATTCTGTGGATTTTCTCTAAAAGGTGATTAGAAATATGGATGCGGTAAGATGGCTTTTTCTGAAAGCATGTTGCTTGAACTGCAGGTTTTGAGAATCATGTAATATTTTGCAGCCATACACTGACGACTGAAGGCTGAACCTGCCTTCTGTAATGAAGCTAGTGCTACTTGTTATATAGAATGCAATATCACATGGCTGGTTAGCCGAACTGCTGAAGGTTCGAGTGTATGTGTCACAAGATTCTGGCTAAAAGAAATGAGCTTGTGTCCTCTGCTCCAAAGAGGGTCCAGTATCCTACCTATATAGAGAATCCTAATAGCTGTAAACAAACTGAGCACCCTTTCATGGGATTACACCATGGGGAGCAAATTTTGTCTAGATGAAGACGTGTAGTTACATTTTCTCGAGAACTGGTTGCCTTGCATACGGTTGCTGATTGTAAATAAGGCCTAGCCTGCAGCCACTTGTCTGGATTATTGTGACAGCAAGCACATTTAGTCATTTCGTTCAGCATCTTATTGAAGCCTTAGAGAATAAGGCATATAGATTTGCAGTGTTGTTGTAGCAGGTTGCGAAGTTGACTTCAGGTCAAGAAGAAAATATACATCAACAAACTCACAGTAAAAAATGGTTACATTAGTTGTGTAATCATGTTTCTTCCTCAATCTGCATTTTTCCAGGAATTATATATATATATAATTTTTCTTAACCACCAGGGATGAAAAAAAAAAAAAAAAAATCATGGTTATTTGCAAGGGTCTGAATACAGCTTTCAAAGATGTAGCCTTAAAAATTGTTCAAATTTTGATTATAAACAAAATTACAAGGGCTTATGAAGAAGTTGGGCAATCTTACAACTGCTTGCAGCATCTCTTTTTCAATGGTGGAGTTATTCAGTACAAAAGTCAAAATCAAATTACAAATTCAATGAAGAAATATGGAAACCACAAGGTGAAAAAAATGAGATGAACGAATAACTACAAACTTCTTTACCAGGAAGTGAAAAAAGAAATAAAAGAAAAAAGTAATCTTTCTTTTGCCCTGGGGCTACCTTCCTCTACTCTACTAGCTTCCAAAATTTTCTGAGCCATCTTCTCAGGCAACTGTTTGATTTATGGGAACACACCAAGTAGAAATTTGTATAATAACCTTGTTTTACGGCTCGTACCCTGGCATAGAATAAGAAGAAAATGATGGGAAAACTGTTACTGAGTTGTAAAGAAAGACAGAATTAAATGTGACGGATGCACTGTGCACATTCTTGTTATGGTTGTTTGCAGTCTGCACACAGCAGAGGAATGCCTGTCTATGCACATAGATAAAAGTTTGAATAGAAAAAGTCATTTGTCAAAAATGTGAGAGAGCAACAGGAATTACCAGATCTTAAAAATGCCTGGACGGTGAGAATAGTGCGAATTTGCAATCGAATATACTCATTTTCTTACAAATGGCTTTTGGCAAACGAGGAGCCGCTGGTCACTACCATTCTGAAGGTCAATTACTCTAGCCTCCCAGCGTATTTGTGTAGCTAGCATACGTGCTTTTTCTATGGGTCCCAGTTTATCAGAAAGAACAATCCACCCCTGTTACAAGCAGTTGTTAAACATTTATAAAATAATGTTTCATGTATATATCATTCCATCAAACACTAGAATAGGAAAATATGCATGCATGAAATATTATCCTCCTAATTTTAACAACTGAACAGGTGTGTTTGATTGAACTGAGTAATTTGCATAGCTTGTTTTTAAAAAAAATGTCATTGCCACCCCCCTCCCCCCATAAAAAAAATAAAAAGGGTGAGAAATAGAGGCATTAGGAAATCTAAATAGGCCTAGAAAGGGAAGGGACAAACAGTTACCTCAGGACGTAAAATACGGTCCATCTCAAAAAGTAAGTCTATCATACTACATCCCTCTGAAGCAATGTGTGAAAGAAGCCCATTGGCGTGAAGCAAGTCATATGTCCGAGGATATGTAGGGAATGGCTCACACCTGCACAAATAAGGAGATTACAGCAACTTTATTCCTAAATGGTAAAGAAAACAAGATACTCTTTAAGGAAAACCATAGACTAGAATTACGGGATCTCAGCACAAGTAAAACAACATCCAAGATGAGATGAAGTGAAATTCAACTTTGCTTGAAACATGAAAATTATGCACATCATCCCGAGTTCACTTTCACACTAGAATGTGCAGATCAAATACGTCTTTTTAGCAAATCTTTGAATGTAATAACTTAAGACTCATCAATAGAATAGTCTTTCTCTTATCATCTAGAATGCATAATCATGATTTTCAAAAGAATCCTTATGTCACACATTTTTTATTTCAATGTTGCAAATGACAAAAGACTATTCTGAAAAATCAAGACAGTATAATTCATTCAGCAAGTTGCATGGAATATTTTAAGAAATCATAGAAGTATTGACAATTTTATTTTCAACAAGCATCTGTGTACCATGCTTTTCAAACTTAGATTGTATCAAACCTTCCTCAGACCAATATGTCTTTCTATATACAACACAATTTAGTATCCAAGATAGACACAATGTGCCGTAAGGGTTACCATTTGACTATTTACCACAGCAATCTCAAACCTTTGACCAGGGCCTCGAAATAATATCTTACCAGTCATGCACACACACCAGCAAAACCTCGGTCAAGAATGAGGGGTAATGTATTTTGTGCTCCCACTGGCACAACGTTCATCACCCAAACTGATTTCCTAGCTTCCAGTAATGCAGCATTTAGACCCCCAAAATGAGCATTCATGTCCATCACATTCCGAACCATATTGTAGGGAGGTAATGGATCTTCATCACCAGGCCTTTTTGGATGATCAGAAAATATCAAGGGAGATAGCAGAGACCAATAATTTCTTAAAGAGGATCTCCAGAACTCCGAGTCTTCAAAAAAATCTTCAGGATTAACCCCTGTTAAAACACATGTATTTTATGAATTGGATATTCCAAAGCTAGATAATTGAATATTCCACTAGTTACATGGAAACAAAAAACAGTACTAAAAATTGCATAACAGCTAAACAAGATCATATAAGTAAAACACTTTCCATGAATTTCAAGTTCATCTGAGCTCATTGAGCCAGAAGATCTATTCTGAATGGGATTCCAACGCTTGCTGTTTGAATTCCCACTGATACAGTGGGACAGAGGCTGGTAATATGACTGGACATCCCCTCCTTTACAAAGAAGTATATTGCTCTGCCTGCATTAATCAAGGACCAAGAGATTTTGTCAATAACAACAATAATAATAACTAATGATAAGATGCACACTCTATTTGCGTAGTTAAGAAAAGTAACATATAGAAAATATATGAACTTGAAATGTGAACTATGAAACAAAATTAGAAATTAATGGGATTAGGTAGTTACTATTAAAGAGTTAGAAAAAATTAAAGTTTTTCCCTTTTTATATCGGGAAAAATGGAAGCAAGAAGGCTGGAGAAGGGAAAAATCCCAGTGGACAATCAAATAAGAAGTAAAACAATTCCAAAATAACATGATGTCAGTACTTCCCTACTCAATTGAAAAGCATGACTCTGGGACGTAAATACAGCTTTATCATTGGACTCACCTAGACGTGTAGCATGAATCATCTGTAGTCTTCTGCCAGATGAAAGTTTCTTCTTTAAGCTCTGCTAACAAGTTCCAACATATCTTTTGGGAAAATTCCTCAATTGGAGTTGAAATGCTTCCTTTCTTTGGATTTGTGGAAGTTCCATATTGCCTGCTAATTTGTGAGGTTAAAACAAAGTAACCTCCAGGCTTAAGCATCCGATCAACTTCCATAAGAAACAGCCCATCTGAATCACGAGAAGCCAAAAATCAATGAAGGTAATAATGTATCTGTTATCAATGTCTAAATGGATAACTTTTTAACTAATTTCATTAAAAAAAATGACACCGTACATTTAGCCATCTGGTAAACTAAATTCCTATCCTGAATGTAACATGTCCAGTCTTATTAATAAATAGATTGTTACAAGCTTAGAATCCATAGTTCTTGACCAAGTGACCTAATTTTTCATGTCAATATCCACATGGTCTAAATGTGCATTCTCTCTCTTTTTGCACGTTACATGGATGGTTTATATTTATCGAAAACTCGTAGCGGTGCACTACTGAATCTTGGATGTATGAAACATATTAACACAACATAACCCATAGGTCATCATTCTTGGGAAATAGTAATAACAATGTGAGTATTGCAAAGATTTATTATCCACCAAAATCAAGAGATTTGGGGCACAATAAATTTTCAAACATATTGCATCAATCAGTCATAAGTGTTTACCCTTGTTAAGTTAAAGCGGATATAGAATCTGCAGTAAACGCCACCAAGACTTCAGAAATAAAACATACTGGGATCCCATTCCATCATATATTGGAGTCATTGGAAATCCTTGCATATTCGTAAGTGAAACATAACACGTCTTCCTTTAAGTAGAATCACTATACAAGTAGCGTAAGTAACAAACAACATCCACATTTAGGCAGTATCAATTTTATCCTAAATCCTTCCCCTGAATCCAAATCCACTCATCCGAACACGATCTAAGAGAATAATACAGGTGAATAACCAGTAACTTTGATGAACAGCAGACTTAAGTGTGTGGTGCCACCGATTGTACTTATAAACATAGTTGGGAAGTATGTCATAAGCACTTCTCAGTTTGTTATCTTCCCTCAAAGCTCAAATACACATTTTTATCAACCTTAAGTTTAGAGATTTGAAATTTGAGTAGTACTTTATCGATAGCCAAACACCCTAAAAAGTAACTGATAAAATACCAACTCCAACCAACAATTCACAACTCAGTGGAGAGGTCACCCTGATGATCTTTATTATAAGATTAAAGTAGCATTCCTGACCTCATACTACCTCAATTAGTATCAAGCTATAATGCTTTCCATCAAGCAGAATCTCTAAGTGGAGCAAAACCCACGAAATGTAAACACTTAGTGGAATAATAACGAGAATTAGCTTAATTGAAACGACCATAACAGTCCAAATTTTTTTATTTGTGTTCATAATCCCCTGTTAAATTACACAAATTTTTAAACAGAAAACTTCCAATATCTAAGTCAAATTATAGGAATGTATTAAGCAACAATAAACATAGGAAAAAGAGAAACTGCAAAAAGTAAATGAATGTATCCACATGGGAAAAAATATCATCAACCAGCTATCTCAATTTCTGAACTGATGATGCAAGAAGGCGAATTCACAATGTACACCAAGATTCGTGGTTGATGAAGAGTGAGTACTGTCATAGAAGGATCAAAGCCCTTGAAAAAATTGGACATTTATGTACATGCAATTAAGTCTATATAATAGTTAGACGAGAAACTACTCATGAGAAACAACCAAACATTTTTCATCCATATAAGCCAACATTAAGCTCATGCATTGACAAGCCATGGCATTAACTCCTAGTTAAAACATTACCTTTCTGGTCCCACACAATACCGCACTGAGCACAGTGAACCATGTCATATGATAGTGATGGAAATGGTAGTTGTCTCGAAATGAAGTTGCCAATAATAGCTGGAAGACCTCTCTCAAGGGCTAACTGAACTTGGCTACCCATTAACTCATACGGTGCTACACAAACAGCCATTGAATTCAGGGAGAGTAAATGGGACTCATTCAGAAAGCTTCCAAACCCACATCCAATGTCTAAAACATTGTGCACCTGCAGTTGAGCAGAATAAAATCTTTAAACATGAAATAGTTTTACCCAGTGCAATAGTATTAATGAAAGGAAAAGATAAAAAGCAAAAAGATCTTATATAATTACTGTTGCTCTAGAGAAACAAGATGTAGAAACTTAATTGTTGACAAATGCCATTCCCTCAAAAGAAAGAGAGAAAAACTAATACGGAAAATGTATTCATCATGGAAGCAGCACTTACGCCAGCCTGATTGAAATCGGTATCACTAGCCAGTCCAATCATATCAGCAATGAGATGAGAATAATCTTTGATATCATCCGTTTCATCATCTGAGTGAAAAGCAATTTGATTTTCTTCAACTAACTTTAACCTAGAGAAGTTGCAACAAAAAAAAAAAAGAAAAAACCATTTCTAATGAAATAAATACAGGAAACTACAGCATTACCTAGAAAACAGAACTCAAAATTAGAAGTTTGTGCAGATGTGTATACAGCTAGTGCAAATAAAGGTCTGGTGAAGTTACCAACACAAGGCATCAACTCTTAAGGATGTTAAATTTTATTCCTGCAAATTTTTCTGAATATTGATCGACAGGTATTACCTCTTTGTCCTGGTACCAGATGAAAGAAACTGGTCTTTGGATAATTTCACATTTCCACTCCAAATCACATCCCTCCCAGTAGGCCAATTCAAAGGAATCTTATAGTCCTTTGGGGAACGAACCAGACAATGCTGTCTATCACGTGACACTTCACAATGCCGGTCAAACTCCTCGCCATCTTTAAATCCAGCAAGCAAATTTGCAGTTACATTATAACAAGGCACGTAATTCTCTCTATCCTTCCCACAAAGAACAACTTCTTGTATCTTACTAGCCCCAGCAGAAACGCTCCTCAATTCCTGATAATCACTGACTGCTTGCTCCTTAAGCTTTCTGTAGGTGTCAGATTTTGCAGTGGAAGTCACAGAGTTGAAAGCAATCGAAGACGAAGACTCCTCAATAATGCAATTAGCACTACAACACTGACAATACATAGAAGCAACCAGTTCAGTGGTGGTCTGGGCCCAAAAACTATAGACAGTTTCTTGTACCAAGGGCTTCTCATGTCCAAGTTTTGCTAGCCCTTCTAACAAAAATGCGGTAAAAGATTCACTCTCCCGGATTACTGCTTTAGCCTAAATCTCCAAGAAGTACCAAAACAATGTCCTATCATTGGATACAGTCTCCTACAAGTATGTCCTGAAATCCAGATGGTTCCAACTAGCATTGGAACAATTCAACTTTTAAGCCTCCTTAAAACCATACAAGAATCAAAAATCAAGCCAATATCATGCCATGTCAAATGAACAAACTCCTCTGATCAATATTTTCCACAGTAATGAAGGAAACCAGATCACATAACCAAACCAAATGCCTAATTTCTTATCAATTCCCAGTCATCAAAATTTCAAAAGCTCCACCTAAATTCACCACAAAAAACACAAAATATGCCAACCCAGAAAACAATTCTGACTTCTCAAACAATAACGATTACAAAATCCCACAACTACAGCATTCAGATCAACCTGCAAAACAACACAAATTATCAAACAAAACCACTCAAAATAACGAACGTTTTGAACTTGACATCCCCGTTTCCACGCCCCGACCCCCAAAAACAACAACATCAGATCCCAACCCAGATCAGATCCACAACCAACAATACCAAAAATCATAACAATGATCAATATAACAATGCAAAGTGAAAATCAAGCACAACTGATCAAAAAACAAAAGGGTTTTTCCATTTTCACCTGGTCTTTAAAGTTCAGGTATATATTTGATAGATTGGCCGTTCAGAACGCTAAGCAGAGTTTGGATTGGCCATTGAAAAATGGGTTCTTGGTGGTCTGCTTTTTTCTTCCTTTTTGGATGAATCCTCTCTATAATTGCGAAGAAATACAGTGTTATATTCAATGTTTTGCCGGAGCAGTGGCAGTATATTGTCAGGAAGCTAGTACTCATTTCTAGCAATTTATTTTCAGATCCAATTCTCTGAACAAAAATAAAGGAGTTATTTCATTTAATAAAAGTGGAATAATAATCAATGAAGAATTTAAGAGATTTGTCTTTTGTCTTTTTTCATATTTACTGCCCAACACAATCTGTTTTTTTTTTTTTACATTTTCTTTTATGGTAATTTTAATCTTAAATTTTTTCATTTTTAATATAAGTGAGGGTCCATAATTCAAAGTTTCGATTTTTATTTTTTAAAAGTAGTTATTTTATTAATTAAATTCATGATAATCTAATTACATATCATTTTCGTACTAGTTCATCATTTTGTTATGACTTACAAAATATTCTTTTGGAGACATGGAGGTGTACTTTTTTTTGGATTTATTGGTGACAAAATATTGACAAGTGCAATGAGGAATTGTTGAGGTTTTCTTTAGATTTATTTATGTTGTTGAATTAAGGTTTTTTTAAGTGATAATTTATTTGGAGTTGTTGAATTAAAATGTTAAAGTATCTAAATACAAATAACAATGATTATGCCAAATGGGGTTCATTGAGCAAAGTGATGAATAATGATGATGTTCTATCTCACATTTACATTTTTTTTTTTTTTTGTTGCTTTTTTGGGTAAAAATATATACATCTTCTCATGCGATAAGTATAAATGATTTGACTAAGTTTGGGTTCCTATAAAATATTTACATTTTATGGTATTGGTTTTTTTTTTTTTTTTTTGTCTATTAAGATAGTCCGTTGGTAATTGTTAGAATCAACCGTTTGCCATTATTATTTTTTTTCCTGTGTCTTTTAGGAAGAATTCCAACAAAAGGATAAACTAGACTTTTTGTAAAAAAGGGATGAGAATAGATTTATTTGATTGAACATATGGCCAATCTTCATGGGTGGTAGTATTAACTAAAGATATTTAGTAAAAAAAAAATATGGGTTTTTGATAAATGACAATTAGGGGATTGGATATTGAACAATGTCATGACCTGAATAGAGTCCTAATTATTTTCATCGAGTAAATAGCAGACTAATAAAGTCATCACCATCCTATGGAAATACTAGTTGTAAAACAAAGCAAAAGTGCTGAAGATTAAATGTACATGACAGTAAATGCTAGTTTATACGCAATTACTATAACAGAAAAAATATCTGGTGCACTATTAAACGATAAAATTTTAGTAAGAGCACAAATTTTTAATCAAGTCAGAGTATATTCTTGTTTTACTATTCAAGATCTTTTGACATCCTTCAACCAATTTGTTATTTTGCTGTTTTTAGTTTTAATCTATTATTAATGCTCTTCATCAATTACAAAACGTACTACAAAATTTTTTGACAAATTTGGTTCTTCTACATGTCACTCGCCGTTTGTTAGTATCTTTTTTCCTCTGTAGTTTGGATCCAGTTTTGCTACATTTGGATACATCAACCTTTAGCAATTTGTTATCCTTTACCGCAACTTTAGGCCTTTAGCCGTCCATCATTTATTATTTTTTATTCTGAAGAACAGAATGTTGTCTGGCAATAGTTCTAATTGAAAAATTAATGGCCAATATCACTTTGAGAACATTCATTCGGACACCAAAGAATTCAACTGTAGCTGCCCACAATCGGGCCTCGGCAGCTCACACTCCAAGAAAAACCACAGCAAATGAGTTGTGCCATGCGTAAAACGGCATATTTAGTAGACCAGCAGTAAAGTAGTGCACAAATTAAACTAGTATATGGTTAGAGCCTAGAGGGACAAAATGGGGGAAGAAAATGCCAAACTATACAGCTAGACTACAAATCGTACAACATTATGCCAGTGCTCAGAATCAGTAGCATCAAATGGAATGAAATCAATGAATGCATGGTGAATCTTTCAAGCGTACACATCAAATCTTTAAAACACATTATACATATTTCATTGTCACAAGCCATAAAACACCTAATCTCTTGTTGCAAACCAAGAAAAATACATGATTTCGACTCGATGATATTTTTTTGCAGCTTCAGTTAAGTAGGGTGCAAAACCTAACAACCAGGTTTCCATTTCGTGACAAATAACTTTTGAGTCTATAATCGAAACTTACATGAAAATATGTCTTCTCACCTCTATTTGTATGGAATACAGTTAGGGCACACAAAACAGTCAACCAAACCTAATGCTCATTTCTGAAGTTGCCAAAGGGTTTTGATTACATGCTCATTTCTTCAAGTGCCTAATTCTCTGTTCAAATAATCTGCAAACATCCTCTTAGCACTATCAGCATCAGAAGGTGGAGGGGGACCACTTAAACTAGATTGCCCGGTTAATTTTATAAAAGTTCTTCTCAGCCTACGTAGTTCCGGCAAACCAACATATCTTGACATGTTTACAGCTGGTAATTCTGGCCCAAGTGACACGCTACCAAGAGGGCCCCCAAGTGCTTTTGACTGGGCTTCTACTATAACATTGATCACCTCTTGGGTAGCCTTGTCCATCTCATACAGAGAATTCGCACCTGAGAACCGAGCATTTTGAGTTGCAATTGTTGGCTGTAGAATTTTCACGTCCCATAGTTTTTGAGTCAACTTTTTTTGTCAAATACGAAACAGCTTCTAATATAGCAGCAGAAGATTTTTCAATTCCCTCTCTAGCAGGCCATAACTCAAACAATGGAGAATCCCACCGATTTCTCCGATCTGGTTTCTCAAACCTCCTAACCAGATCTTCAAATATGTTATCATCATATGCAGGTTCTTCTTTCTCCCACCGTTCTTCATTCCATTTTCTACAACAGTCCTCGTCAACGTCACAGAAGAGCACACAATATCTAATTCCTGCTGCACGAGCCAAACACCATAATTCATATCTGTAACCCTTTATGCTGTTTAAAGAATCCACTATAACAATGTTATCTTTAGATAAAGATCTATCAACTTCAGATCTCAGTACCCCTCTCAAATTCTTTTCAGCAGTCATGTCAGCATAATTTTGGTTGCGATTAAGATGAAAAGCAGTTTCATTGATAATTCGGACTGATGGCTTGGGCTCTGTGGCGTTAAGAGCTTCAGCCAAGGCAAGTCGTGGCGATTGACTTCCCACTACTTGGTTGACCACAGATAACGACCAACGCCATTCCAACGAAATTGGATGTGCTTCACGAGTCTTTTCACGTATCTGCTTTAAATTAAGGAGTACAAATGAGAAAAACTACGCACACTAAGGAAGTTCCACTTAACAATTTTATTTTCACAAACAAGGAAGAACGCCTATTTTAATGTTTGATAGATGCTTATAAGAAAGGGTACAGTTGGTTGTTTGAATGCAACTCATAAGGTGACGCATGAGAAACTAAGAAACAGATTATCTACCAGAAAATAATGCTTTTTCTTAATGAAAGGGTTTCAAACCCAGGGTAAATGAATGAACGTCAAGCACAATCAGCACCTTGTAATCTCAGGACCATCAACTGAACTCCTGATGGGAGTCTAACCCTCACGCCACACCCTGACAAACCACATGAAAGTAAATTTAGTGTAAGTGTGTAACATCTCGTACAAGAGGACACTGAAGAATACTTACCAGATAAAGCACCATATTATAGACCATAAAGCTGTTAACTGTTTTTCTATTTCAAGAAGCTTCAACTAGATCTTATATCACCTATGGAAATAAGAGTTAGTCAACAGTTCTCAGACAAAGACTGCTTTTCCTTTTCCAAGCTATTCACGTGTCAAACATCCCCTTCCCCTTTTGTTCTAAACAGACAATGGAGTTCTTACACTAAACTAACTAGACACACTGTATAATAATCAATATGAAGTGTTCTCTGAAGTTACGACCTACATCCACTCACATTCTGCAGCTCTATCAATGCATTTTCATACATCACCTATGTTTTCCATCTAAATCATATTCATCCATTAAATCGAACCGAAATTAAAACAAATCTGCTGTCATTTTGGACCATACAGCTAAAACCTTACTATTAATTACCAATTACCACCCTACATTAAATCTCTATCTAGCACAGAAATGCTAGTATACCTCAAACTATCCTTACCACTACTCCATATAAGTGCACTGTTATGCAGTCAAAAATGCCAGGAAAAAAAATACTTTAAGTGCTGAAAGCATCATAACTATCTAGAACCCTATAACCTTGTTCATATTTTAGTGTCCAAAATAAAATTTTTCATGCCCAAAAAAAGGGAAAAAAAAAAAAAATTCCACGTATATGCCACTGAAAAGTACTTAACTTTACCAAATTCTAGAGATTACAGAAACAAATCCAATTTTGCCAGTGTCACATGGGATTTGTCTGTTGTATTTCCCAACACATGGTGGATAATTAAAAAGGAAAAAAAAAGCTTCAAAATTTACATGCAATTCTCAAATAAAGCATTTTGTAAGGAACCCACATAGAAAAAAAAAAACAACTTGGTTTACACTTTTTTCCAATTAGAAAGAAACTTCCAGAGAAATAATTCTGGAATTTCATCAAACGGTTGGTCGGCATAGGCATAAAAACTCAGAAAGAAACCCAAAACGGATGAAATACCATAAGTAAATCAAAGGAACAAGTAAAGATGGAACCAATAAGCAGAGAAGTTTGTTGCAGCGGCGGAGACAGTTGGCAGCAGCCCAGATCCTTGGCTTTTGTGCAGGCGCGTATTCCTATTCCAGTCCCAAGTCAAAGAGGCACTCCGAAGTCTAATGAACTCTACAAATCGAGGCAGTGCTATTTTTCCGAGTTCAAACTTAATTCTAAATGGGCCAACCAAAAAAAAAACTGGCCTAGATAATTGCATCTTGGATGAGTTCAAAACTCATATACACTGCCCGGCCTACTGGATTTTGCATGTCTTGTAACGAGTAAATAAAAAGGAAAAAGTTGTACAAATAGTCACTGGAATGTTCGAAAAATATTTTTTTAATTCCTCTAATATAAATAATGAGTTTTAATCTATTAACAAATCTATGTATGTTTTTGATTTCTTGTTACAATTCCGATCGTATTTAATTTCTCTCGAGTATTGACACATTATACATTACTTTTATGTTGTAGATATTCCTTTCTGTTAGTATTTATGTGATAGATATTCTACTAGTTTCATTTTATCTATCATTTTAGATAACTTATTTTGTGCCGAATTATCTATTGTTTAAGAAAATTAAGGATGTACCGAATTATATCTTTCCAACTTATTTGTTGCTAACTATTGTAATTGTTATAAGGGACCAAAAATATACGTTTAGATTTTGTAAGAAACTAAAATTTATCATTTTATATTTAAAAAATTAAAAAATACTTTTTAAATATTCAAAAGACTATTTGTACAATTTTTCCAATAAAATTTATAATTTAAGAATGACGTGCAGCATTCAGTTTCATTTTCCATGAAAGATTAATCCTCCTCCTTATTACTGCTAAGCATACTAAGCTCTTTCCAAGTCACTGACCTTGATATCTATATTTGATAAAACAAGATTTCAGAATATTGAGTCATTGACTTCAATGTAGAGATTAGAATTAAACAAACAAACAAAATTCTGTCAAACATTTAATACCACACTCCGATACTTACCACTACAACTTACAAAGGTATTACAAGAAATAAGAATCACTAGAAAATTGTGCCCAACAATCAACTAATCAAGGATTCATATTGCAGCTGGCCTTGAACCCAAAATATGTTTATTCCTAATGTAGTTCAACTTCTGAGTTGAAAATATGCGTGGAAGTTTACCCAATTTAGCAACTTTCGACCGTGCAGGCTCTTAGGGAATCATACAGAACATTCTCATTTAACAATTTACCTGCATAAAAGAACCACGAAACATCAAAAAAAAAAAAAAAAAACGATTTCTATTTGTTATATACTAAAAGAATACTATAAACAATTGAAAAAATTATCAACCAATGAAAACTATTTTATTTTGTTGATTTTCATCTTTTCTCCAATTGCGAGCTGGAACAATCTCGTAGATTTCCCTCACAGCCTGCAATGTCAAAAGGAACAAAGAAAAGTCTGTCAGGCTTCAGTTAAACATTGGTCAGATAATAATAATGACAAGTTCTTACTAGCCATCCAGGTATAATGATAATAAATACTCGTATACAGTATTTAGTAAGCCTCCACAGTTGGATATATCTTTTCTTTAGTATATACTGTATAGTCCTCATAGAAATAAAAGGATAAATCCAGTTTAAAAAGTTGCAACAATAAGCAGCCCTCAGACTCTACATGTACTGGAAATTTAATCCTTAAACTATCAGGTCTACGAAGCAAACTAGTTGCTCCATGTTTCCACAAGCATTTTAGCTGAGATAGATGAGCAAGTGCACAATTTCCAAATTACCACAGCAAATATTATCTCATTGCTCTATCCAGATTTTGTACTGCCTTTTTCTTTTCTATCTTCTATTAGAACCTTAGCATTTTATGCTTGAAATGGTAAGATTCTACTGCAAGCTTTTTACACCTTTTATGATCTTCTTAGCGAAGGAGTTATCAGAGAACGTGCAGAAGGTCAGCAACATTCAAGTCTGCTAAGAAACCAGGCATTTATATTTGCGTCTCATTCATTACATAGAAGAGTACCTGCAATGTATGAACCAGTTGGTCAGAGTTTACAATGCTTAAAACCCCTTTGCACCGATAAACATCCATTCCATATTTTTTGTCCCAGAGAATCTCCTCTAGCCACACACGAACCTTGATAATAGACAAGATAATTGGTATCAAGGAAAATGGGTATGCACAACCAAAGCAACTTTTAGTGCAAGGAAAAAGCAAGAAATGAAGGTATAGACATGAGGATAATTTTCAGTATTCAAAATATACAAAGGTTTCGGTTCTTACTGGAGAAATGGAAAAGACATCAACAATTGACAGAAATATTCCCTAATTCTAAACCTTACTGGATTTATATGTAAAATCCAGGAGAAAACTGTCCTCAACTAATGAAAATAAATGCAGGAAAGCCATTTCAAGTACCTTGTCAGGATCTATCTTCTTTGGCTCACAAATACATAAGGTTCTCACACCACTATCATGAAGTTCTCTGGTAGTCAGAGATTTGTTTTCTTCCAGCAGTGCTTCCAAATGAGCAACATGCTGGAAAGAAATTAAATAGGGATAGATCACCACCAATCAACAACTTCCCACTATTAAAACTGAAGATATACCAAGAAAGTGCAAGAAACTTAACTGTAGAATCATATGCCCGGCAGTCCAATATCCTGGATATGTCTACTTGGCACCGAGTAGAACGAATAATGCTGGCAAGGGAATTGATATTATGTATCTCCTTCTCCAATTCCTCTAAAGAATCATCTGCCACAACTTGATCAACTTTGTTAAGAATCACGACATCCTAGAACAATCAATAAAAAGTAGAATCTTAAGTGCCATTGCATCACAATCCAAGCTAGTAATCAAATTCCATGGCAATATGAAAAGAATACATGGAATTTAAATAATAAACAAAGAAGAAAACTTCCTCTTATTGACATCAAACTAGAAAATTTTCATGAAATTACAGTGAAATCGTACCGCAAAAGCTATTTGTAAATATGCTTCAGGGAATGAAGATGAGTCACGATGCAATTTAAGCTGATAACGGAGGCCTTTTTGGCATCCACAACCTATTAGAGAAGCAAATTTTTTAAAATCCCAAAAAGAATTCCATAAGTTTTTGGACAAGACCACCTCATTATATGGTAGAGAACAAGAAGCATATACACGCAAGCAATAAAAAGCATAGAAGCAACACTCTACTTTATTCCCAATTTCATTTGCTCCAAAAACTAAGACAAGTCTGACTAAAAAGAGGGCGGCATCAATATCTCTCACGAAACAGCTCTAATCATATTCAAATAGAGCGGAACTCAGCATATAAAGAAACTTACTGTAATAATAGAATCAAGCTTAACTGCTGATTCAAGCTGATCATCCAACCAAAGAACAGATGCAAGAGGAGCAGGGTTTGCCAATCCTGTGGTTTCTAGTAATATATGATCAAGTCTACATGCAACAACCAAAAAAAAAATAAATTAACAGACTGTTACTTTCCAAGAGTATACTGGCATAGCAAGAATTTGAAGTCCCTTTTGCATCTTATCATTTTCTACTTACCTTTCTGCTAGGAAACTCAAAAACATGAACAAATCATCCAATTCAATAAAAACCTCAAACAGTGCAACAAAAATAAAGTCCAGCAACAAGAATTAAAGCTTTATTTTTCTGAGCAGAAGGGAAACATAAAGGGTAAAAATCTTTCCATAAAACAATCAGAAAAAAACTAATTCAACCCAATAAAATATGTGCATTAATTAACCTGTCTTTTCTTTGAACAAGCTGCTCCAAAGCTTGAACTAGGCTGTGTTTGACGGTGCAACAAATGCAGCCATTATCAAGCTCCACCCATTCCTCCACTAGCCCACCTTCTTCTCCTTCATTAATCATGGCTCTTTCCACCCCTATCTCCTCCCCAAACTCGTTCAAAATCACAGCGATTCTCTTCCCATGTTGGGCTTTCAGTATATAATTCACCAACTGCAAAAACCAAGAAATCAACATTTTTGTACTCACAGAATTGGATAAAAATAACTGGTTAGGCATTCAAGGGCGAAGGAATTTTGCACTGTGGATTTTCCGGCACCCAAATAGCCAGTGATGACGGTGACGCCGACTGGTGGGGAACCGTCGGAGGGTTCTGGTGGAGTGTTGATTGCGACGGCAAGCGGTGGCTCTTCCAGGTCGTCTTCCATTTTGTTGGGCTTTTCGAGAGTTTTTTTCCGTCCTTCTTCGATGTATATGTTTAGGCGAAGGATAAGAAATATGGAATTATTTGAGTTGGGCTGAGAAGCTTTTCTAATTGGATACATTGAAGCCCAATTTTCATTGTTTCTTATTGTTTCCTGAAAAATAATAATAAAAAAATTATTGTTTGATTATTAATCCAAAATATTGTTACACATAAAATATGAAAAAATTCTACAGTCATTTTTAGAAAACTATGCCGTTGTGCTTTAAATGTTTATACAATACAACACCATGTGTTTTAAAAACTTGTACTATACAAACTTTTAAAGCCAAGGGAATGATACTAAAAAAGAGACTATAGAATTCCCGTAAAATATGTGTCGTATTTTGTTTGGTGTGATACTATTTTGTGTTATTCCTATTTAACTTTTCTTTAGTTAGTTTTAAAACTTCTCAATATCCCTTTTCTTTCTACATGTTTTTGCTCTTAAAATTCTATTTTCTTAGATAATTTTCAACTTTCCATCTCTTTTTTACTACATATTTTCCCTTAAAATTATCTTAGTAATATTGTTATGTAAAAAGTATAAAAATGTAATAAAAGTAGCTTTTTTTTTAAGGTATACCTATAGCGTGTGCAAAAACACTAGTACTATCGGTATCAAATAGAGCTCAGACAACATTAGTCTTTTAAGCTCAACTCTAATTTAATCAGATAATATAATAAAGTTCGAAGTTCACAACTATAAAAACCAAGCTATTCAATTTTCAATCAAGCTTCACTTATTTGAGACTTATTCTCAACAGTTTATTGAAAATTATTTATAGCCTTTTTTTTTAAACTGAAAAATAACTTTCTAAAAGGAATTTGTCGGCTAAAAATGATTTTTTTTTTTTTTCAACTTTCTCATGCTTAGAAAAAAAATTTAAAAATTATTTTTAAAAGCAACTTTACACTGCCCTTCCAAAAGTATTATTACTTTTTTTAATTTAAAAAAATAATAATTTATAACTTTTCATAAAGATTTGAGAAGAAGGCCTAAAACTTATTTGAGCTCTGTTTGTTGACATCAATTTAAACAATAAAGTAACAAAGTCAACTTCAAACACAATAATCAAAGTAAACTTAATCATTCTAATTTTACACCCTTAGGCTTATCTATTTGTCACACATGGAAAGAGTTCGAAGCAAAAAAACACAAGAGATTTATGGGACACAAATTTATGGGGTACATAATTTAGCTTGCTTGTATAAAAATCTTACACTGCATATAATGTACTATAATTTTCTATAACGTTAGTTGTCTTAAAATGCTTCTAAACGACTGTTTTATTTTTCTTTATTTTGTGTTTTTCTACCAATGCTTCTTAAATAGTTTTGATGTTTGTTACTTTGGTGAACTATATATACATTATAGATCCCTTACAACTTTAGATTATCCACCAACCAGAAAGATGTATGAAGATATATATAACACAAACCTTCAAACTTAAGTCAAAAATAATGAGGTATACAAAAGAAAATTTGAGAAAAATATTATTTTGATTATAACAATTGGTGATAAAGCAATCAACTTGTTCGGAAAGGTATAGTTCAAGTTATCACCTACAAATACTTTTAGGTGAAAAAAAAAAAAAAAAAAAAGAATGCTGCAAAAAAAATTGAGGAATATTTATTTTTGGAACACAAAAACAAAAAGAAGGATATAGAAATCAACATGATACTGACGCACTCGAATATTCGTCGAATTAATTGGATGGATTATGGTAAAGACAAGAGAAAAATTAGAAAGCTATATTACCATTCATTCAATCACGAACAAAACTTTTAGCAAGTTAATTAGAAAAGTGTTTGAGCTGGTACGGTACCAAAGTAGGACAAGCTAAAGAATGTTTGTTATTCTTGATCTTACGGGCGACCAATCGTTTGATTGTGTAGTAAATTAGTAATGAAATATTGTTGTTGTTCTTTTATGGTATCTGCTATATCCATAAGAAAGGACACACTGGAAGCAGAAGTTACCTACACATTATATTTGTGAACGTATGAGAAATTTTTATATGGATTTGAAGGATTTATAAAGGTATTATACGATAAAGTTATCAGAAGTTACGCATACATTATATTTGTACATGTGTGAGAAATTTTTATATGAATTTGACATATTTATAATAGGAGTAATGAGACACGTGTCGTCATTGACCCTTCAAAAACGGGTATTATTATTATATATTTTATTATGTCTGTTTTTTAAAGTATTTAGTTTTGTAATCCCATTAAATATGAAAAATTTGTTTTGTCCCTCACTAATTAATAAAATATAGACTTATTTATTAAGATGTTCTTCTTATCCATTAAATAGCTATCCATTATTTTTAACTTTTTTTTTTTTTTTCCTTTCTCATTCATCATTAGACTATTACTTCAAATTTTGTAGATCTTTATCATTACTTTCTTTCAAAAATTCCATCATCTTCACCAAAATTTCCTTGTAAAATTATCTAAAAAATTGAATTTAGCCAACCCTATCTTCATCTCCCCTCAAAAAACAAAACTTCAACTTTGTACTCAATTCCATTACTTCAAATTTACGCTTTCACTTTGTCTCGCAGTCAAAATCATATATCTTATATTACTAATACCCTCACTAAAAATCAATTCTGGCTCTGTCACTAAACCTGATTCATAGTATAATATCATAAACTTTTTGATCTATATTAATTTACATCACCTACTTAATTAATGTAAAATAATATATAGATAATGTGAATTAATATGAATCAAGAGTTAATAATACTATGTCATAGATAGAAATCATGAAAAAAATTTCCCGTCCGTGTATATATATCCAGATGCTTATTTTTTCGTACAAATATTTTGTATTAAGGTTGCTTGCATACTACGAATCGGATTCCCACAATTCCTAGGAATTCTAGCGTAGCCACCTATTTACATGGATATCGCGAGGAGTTAATTAATGTTAAATGAGCCAAAAATAAGGAAATTTCTTAATTGAGGCCATTTTCTTTTACCTTTAAAGGAAAATAAGAAGATTATAAATTGTAATTTTTTAATAAATTACAAACTTTTTATTTTTTATTTTTAAATTTTAAGTTGACCCTATATCTTAAATTAGACACTAATGCGTTAAAATAGAAACTCTGTCATTAGAGTTATAAGTAGTATCTAAAATATTAAAAATTAATATACTACTACTACTCTTAACTTAAAATAGTTGCCATACATAGTAATTAAGATTAAGATGCTGACAAACTACACGTCTGATCACGTCTGGTCGTAGTGCTAGTGGGCATGTAAATGCATACAATTACCACACAAATACAACCATATAAAATGGGAAAAATCATATTGTCTTTTATTGTTTTTAACCCTCCTCTCTCCATTTATATATACTAATAATAGAGATATATCGATTAATGGACAAATTTTAGCTTAGGCTACGAAGTTTCATACAATTTTCAGATAACTTGTTCTTTTTTGTTTCCGTCTCAACAAGGATTCCATTTCAAATATCTCTTTTAAGTTACTAAAAACAAATGCATAGTGTTAATTAAGTTCATTGCTAACAAGAAAGGCCAGATGTAATGTATAAAGCTCTATTGGACAGGTAACAATGAAATAATACGCTGTTTGGTATGGGAAAAAATTGAGAATTTGTTAGTAAAAATTATTCATAACTTTTTGAATTGGATTAATAGTTGTACTAACACAACACAAATTTGTCTAACGTTCAATTTGCAAGAGCTTATGGAATCCTTTTTCTTTAGGATTGACTTCATGCAAATTATCGAATTGATGGTTAACAACGTACGTATCTTACTATATAATTAAAGCGAGAGTCTCAATTGGTATGGTAGTTTCTTTCTTTAGTGCCTAATTTAATTTTAAATAAGTTAATATTTTAAATTTAAAAAAAAAAAAAAAACTACCAACAAGTTTAAAAAAGAAAAATTAAAAATTTCCCACATATTTAGTTAATTACTAAATATTCCCTCTTAATTTATTTAAAAGTGTATATATATATATATTGTGAAATAACACACACATAGAATATGCAAAAACCATTAGTTTCCTTTTAAGCGAGAGAGAAAGGAATGTATAGAATGCAAATGCATTAAAATTGAGATTGATTTGATTGACTAATGCTCTCTATTTCTCAATTTTACCATAGTTAATGAAAAAATCCATTACATGAGCGGATATTAAATGAGAGAAGTATCACCTCGTTATGCGACGTAACACAAATTATAACACTAAATATATATCAAAAGATCCAAAATCACATGTAAGTATCATGTATATATGCTAGGGGTGTTCATGGAATAGGTCCTGATCCATGAGCCTATGGGGTGCTTCGAACCGTCTTACTAGTTCATTAATTTTTTGAACTGTATCCGATCCACACATTTTGAACCGGTTACCCGATTGAAGCGGTTCAGGACCCATGGATACTCGAAGTAGATGGATCCGAAGTGACCCAAAAAACCTCCCAAAAAAATTCCAAAAATTAAAGATTCATACCAAGTTAATTTTATGTACTTATAAAATAAATTTCCTTTTCCAATTATAGGCAATTTATCACAAAGAAATACAACTCACTAAAATAAAATTACCAATTTTATAAAATCCCTTTTCCAAACTGAAAATTATAATTTTAGACAAATATCTTTTTTCCCTTAAATTATCAAATATCACCCTAGACAAAAAAATATATAACTTTGTCATGCATATGAACATAAAAGGGGGAAAAAAAAAAAACTTACTATCAAAATAAATTATCAAATATCTCTTTAAGCAAATTATCCAAAAAAAAAAACTTAAATTATCAAATATCCCTTTAAGCAAATTTACAGTTATAAAATAAATCAATAATTTATAAACATATAAATAAAATTTTTTAGGCATATTAGATGAAATTACACAATTACCCTAATTATGGACTGATTCGGATAATCAGCGGTTCACCAAATTGAACCGGTATCCGTAACCTGTCCAAACCAGTTGTTTGACCTAGTTCATATACCCTTGTTTTACTGTTTGAAATGGATCGATTTCATTAATTTTTCAGATCAACAGCTATTCTCTATTCCCCTAATATATGCAACAACTCCTACTACCCTTAACTTCTCCAAATTTCGGGGAAACATTAATGTCTGGTTCTTACAGCAAAGATCTCATCACCGTGAAGCAGTCCTTAAAAATTTATCTGAATAATAAACTCAAGTAAAAAATTATTTATATTCACAAATTTAAGTGCATAGATTGGTTGCTTCAAGGCATCGAAAGAATAAATTATCACATAGATCATTTAATTATCCTAGAAAGCTTCTCCAACAACAATCATTGTACTGGCGCGAGAATCGGACATCAAAATCTCCCTCGACTAAAATTCTCCCTAAATAAAGGATCTCTAAAGTCAGTAGTGTTTTAGCTTGTATCGGAGTACTACAATTCCTTTTAGAGAATTATTTTTTTATATTTTAAAAATTAATATATAGTATAACATTATATGTTTTAAAAATTTATATTGTACAAGTTCTTAAATCTAAGAAAATGATTCCCTCAACGTTATGTAGTATTTGTTTTTGTGTGTATATATACATATATATTGTCAGGATTCAAAATCCATTGGTGCATCCATCAGGTTGATCTACTAACAAATGAAGAAATCACCATCAATAATAGGGATAGAAAAAATTTAAGGATAAATGTCACTATTATTAGCAACCCATTGGTCACCCATCCTGAACATAAATTCCCAAGAAAATCAGGTGTCATTTGTCATCAACTGGGATCGGTCAAGTTGGATGAAAACTAAGTGTGAAGCAAACAAACCTTATAATCATTGTCAATCATATACCAATAAACATAAAGAAACAACTATAATGTTTAAAATAAAAAAAAAGATTTTAAATGGTACTTAATTTCAAGAAAAAAGCAAGTTCTACAGCTATTTAATTAGTGGAATCCTAAATCCTAATTAGTATAA
Source organism: Cinchona pubescens (assembly GCA_025175665.1). Lineage (NCBI taxonomy): Eukaryota > Viridiplantae > Streptophyta > Magnoliopsida > Gentianales > Rubiaceae > Cinchona > Cinchona pubescens. Next base: position 4,443,901 of record JANKKI010000077.1, on the reverse strand, counting down.
CTATTATAAAGAACGTGTGGACAGATCTCCACTCCACAAAATCTTGCCACCACCATTCTTGGGGTTCATCATAACAAATATATATACTTGTGGTTTTATCCAACAACCAATTAGTATCATCACAATTTTTTTCCCCTTGTAATCTTTATCCATTTCTCCATATATACATGCACATTTTTTTAAGTATCTATTGTAAAAGAAATATATATTTAAGTTATTAGTTTAGGCAGTTTGAGATTTAATTCGTTCGGGGAAATTAAAGTTGTGTGTCTTGTAACTAGAAAAACCTTCAAGCTAAAGTTATGGTGCTGCTCAGGAAAGACATCATTATTATTGCTGTATTTGTGGTTGTAGTTGTTTTGGAGGTCCAGACATGTTTTGCTGAGATTAATAGAGGAAGCTTTCCAAAGGGTTTTGTCTTTGGGACTGCCTCTTCTGCTTATCAGGTTTGCTAAAACTTTTATTTTCTGCTTATTGAGTATTTCAATCTTATTCATTCGTTTCATCTTCAATTTATATAGTAGTGCTTATTTTTTGGAGATACGAAAGGCATGCGTATTTTAGTGGTTTTGTAAGGTTAATTTTGTTATATTATGTTTCAGTATGATCGGTTACATCTACATATATACATTCATGAAAGCATTCATCAAGAAACAACTAGGTGTATTTTAGGTGGTTAGGTCAAACACTGTCATGAATTTGAATTATTATAAAAATAAGAAAGTATGGTTTTTTTTTTTTTAAAAAAAAAAAAACCATTGAACCAAGCTCATAATTTGATAATATCATCTTTATTTACAAAACCTTGAAAATTTTATATTTATTAAAATTATTATTATTAAAATAAGGAAAAAATGGCATACGAGAAAAAATTGATTTATCCATGCTAGGCATGCATTTTGTGGTGTTCATATTTGTTTTTACTTTCTTCAATTTTCAATATAATATGAACAGTACTAATTTGATTTTTTTTTTTTTTTTTTGGTGACCCTTTTCAGTTAAGATAAATTAAAGAAGTGGCCGGCTGAAAAAGTTAAAGGAATCATTTCTTGTTCATCTAGTTGTTATCCCTTTTTTCTTATACTTATCTTGAACTTTACTACATAAAAAAAGATTTATAAATCACTGTTATCTTTTTATCCCTTTCTAGTTTGGCAATTTGACAACCAGTTCGTAACACAATGACGTGTACTCACTATATAATCCAAAAGATTATCTTTTTACTCCTTGATAATTGGTTAAAGATTCAATCTTTCATTGTTATAAAAGCAATAAAATTGTCCATATCATGTTAATTTATGGTTTGTATTAGTTTTCACACCATTTAATGTAGATTTTAGTGTACACTAATAATTTACACATCAATCATTTTAGTAAAAATTATCCCTTATTATTATTATTATTATTATTTATTTATTTTTATTTTTACATTTTATTTTTTATTTGCAGTATGAGGGAGTGTTAAGGTGGATGGAAAGGGTCTAACAGTTATGGGACAAATTCGCTCATTCATTCGGTAAATTGCCAAAAAATTAAGTCAATTAAGAAGAATGAGTCTATAATTCGATTTAGCAGCATAACCGAACACCTTTCTCTAATTTATCATCTCCTCAGAAAAGAAAAAAAAAAAAAAAAAAATTGGGTTCGTTGCAAATGAACTCTTTAATAGTAACTAACTTAGGTGAACCTTAAAATAAAGGATTAATTCCATTTTATATCCCTCAACTTATATTAGATTTTCACTTTGTACTCCAAATTTTACTTCTCAATATTTTGTATCCCAAACTCTCAAATTTGTCCCAATTCAATCCTTTTTTATACCTTATGCCGTTTCAAAAATTAACAGAATTTTTTCATACGTACAACAAATTCAGTACGATGTACAACAATTTTTTTGAGTGCAAAAACAAAAATTTCATTAAATTTTTTTGACGGTGTTAAAAAAGGAATTAAAGTGGGAAAAATTTTAAAATTGGGATGCAAAGGTTTCAAAACTAAATTTAGAATGCAAAATGACAATTAGGTACGAGTTGAGGGGTGCATGAAATTAGTGCTGATGAAAAATAAAACTAAACTTAGGGGGTGTTTGTTAATGTTGAATATTGAATTCTGAACTCTGAATTGTAAGTTCTAAAAGTATTAATTGTTGAAGTAATAAATTTATTTCTGTTTGATAATCAACTTAATTCAATCTCTGAATATGTCACTTCATACATGTATTAATTTATTATAAATAATTGTCATATATGCATAGAAAAGAAAATGAATAATTAATAATGGTATAAATATATATGAGAGAAAATGTGTGTGATAAGGTATGTATGTGTGTGAGAGAGAATTTGTGTGTGATAGGGTGTGTGTATGTGAGTGAGAGAGAATATGCATGTGTGTGAATACGAATATGAAAGAGTACAAGAGAGAATGTGTGTGAGAGATTAAGTGTGTATGTGTGTGAGAGAGAGACAATGTATATATGTGAGGAAGTGTGTGTTTTTGTGTGTGAGAGAATATATGTTTGTGTGAGAGTGTGTTTGCAAGTGAGAGAAAGTGTGTGAGAATATGTGTGAACAGAGTGAGTGAGTGTGTGTCAGACTATGTGTTTGTACATTTATTTAAAATTTAGCAGATTAAGGGTGTGTTCGTTTGGATTGAAAATATTTTTAGGAAAATATTTTTCAGAAAATTTTTTTGTGCCAAACACCGGAAAATATTTTCTGGTGTAAAATATTTTCCAATTTTCATTCCTTTGGCTGAAAATAACTTACGAAATTTTTGAGCGTAAGTTATTTTCCGGATAATTCAAGAGTAACATTAAATCTCAAATACTTACTTTTATAATTTCGTTTGCTAAACTTATTTTCGTTTTTAATTCTTTTTCATTCGTTTTTCTCTCAATTATAGATCCCACACTAATATAATTATCATTATACATATTTTACTACTATATTGTACTATCATTTCATTTTGAACAAAATCAATTTTTAATTAATCACAATTACTTGTAAGGTATTTATTACCATTATTATAAGTTTTTTTAACTTGTGTCCATAAAATTAAAGATAAAACCGTTAAAAATTTTTATTTCAGACTTATACACATTTTTATTTAAAACCGAACACCGAAAAATTGTATGAAAAATGGATTTTTTTGTAAAATATTTTCCTCAAGAAAATATTTTCCTCAAGAAAATATTTTCAGTCCAAACAAACACACTCTAAGAGAAAATGTTTTCACTTAAAATTTTGAATACAAATTAAGCTGTGTTTAATGTATTAAGTGATAAGAAAATTCTATTATCAAATATGCTGAATTCAAAAAAAATTTAATCAATTAATTTTCAGCATTAAGTTGAGTTATCAAACAGATCCTTAATCGACTTCATGTGAATAAATACTTAATTAAGTTCGATTCTTAGTATTTAAAATTACTAAGACAATGCTAAAGTTACCAATTAGTGTATTTTTACTAATAGATTTATGCCACAGGTAAGGTAATCGATTTCAGCAATGCTGATGTAGCTAAGGATCAATATCATTTATATACGGTAATTAAGTATATCCCTTTTCTTGAATAAAAAGGACTTTGGCTTTTTATCATAAATTATGCTAGTAGTACCTATAATGCCAAGGACATGTGTAAAAGGATTTCGGAAATGATGATATTTTCCAAAAAATATTCCACAACCAATTAAGAAAGATTTAGACTAATTATATACAGTCTTTTGGTAGAAAAGATTTAAGAGTTATGAAGAATTAAGATAGACACAGAAATATATTCAGTTTAAGATATCAAAATGTCAATTCTTTAAAAAGTGAAGCTTAATTTGTATTAAAGAAGAGAAAAAAGAGCAGCATTAGTTCAAGAATCATTTCAATGTCCTGGTTTTTATTTTATAGAAGAATTGTGACTTTACAGGAAGATGTACAATTAATGAAGGATATGGGAATGGATGCCTACAGGTTTTCAATATCTTGGACTAGGCTTTTCCCAAGTAAGCTTTCTTTACTCAAGAGTCAGGATAATTGCTTATTGGGATAACTAATTGAAGTTTTCATGCTCTAAAATCTTGATCAGATGGAACTGGAGAACTCAATCAGGCTTGGAGTTGATCATTACAACAATATCATCAACACTTTACTAGCCAATGGTACCATTTCTATGCTTAACTTTATACGATTGCGTATCGATGTTTTATTCAGTTTCTTGCTCTACTAAATCCATAACATGTCTATCATTCTGCAGGAATCGAACCGTATGTGACAATCTACCATTGGGATCTTCCTCAAGCTCTGGATGACAAATATAGTGGATGGATCAGCCCCCAAATTATGTAAGCATCAAGCTTTATAGAATTGCAAAGGCAGCCCTTTTCTTGCAAGTGGAATTTGATCATAGATAATGGTTTTGTAGCAATGATTTTGCTGTGTTTGCTGAGATTTGTTTCCAAAAATTTGGTGATCGAGTGAAGCATTGGATCACGTTTAATGAGCCTCATACTTTCGCTGTACAAGGCTATGATGTAGGTCTTCAAGCACCAGGCAGGTGCTCGATCCTTCTTCGTGCATTCTGCAGGGCTGGAAACTCTGCTACTGAGCCTTACATCTAGTTGGACACAATGTCCTCCTTGCTCATTCAGCTGTGGTGGAAATTTATAAGGGAAAGTACAAGGTAAATAGATTGTTATTCAAATGAAAACAGTGGAACTTTACGAGTATTTTACATGTTAAATTTCCTCAGCTGAAATATTGGCACTGAGATATATTTGTTTTACAGCCTAAACAAAAAGGATCAATTGGGATTACACTGGATACCTTCTGGTATGAACCTGCAACAAACTCCACTGATGACATTCAAGCAACAAAAAGAGCAATAGATTACAACCTGGGATGGTAATTTATTTATATTTCTTAGTTTCGACCAAGTACATTAATTATACTAAGTTTTAAGGAGAAAAAAGAAACAGCTTTCAGGCTGGAGATCTGTGGACAATAATACACAATATCACAAATTGCTTAAAGGTTTCTTCAGCCTCTGATTGTGGGAGATTACCCAAGTTCAATGAGAACCAGAGTTGGAAATAGGCTACCAACATTTTCTCAAGCTCATTCTGTCATTGGCTTTAAAGGGATCTTTCGATTTCATAGGCATAAATCATTATACTACTTGGTATGCCAAGAATGACACTAGAGACATCATAGGAGTTCTGCTCAATGATTCGCTTTCAGACAGTGGAGCTATTACTCTTCGTACGTTCTTCATCTGATTATTGTTGAATCTTTGATACGTGCTTATATTTTTTACGTAGCATCTTTTAGTACTCATAAGGTTCTAATCATCCTTGTACTCTATTTTATTGCAGCATTTAAAGATTTCCTGCAGCCTATAGGTGACAGGGTATGTAAGGCCAAGATACAAAAGTTCCGTTTTAATCTTTTCTTCAGGGACTGAAGGACAGACATTGTAGCTGTTAACATTTCTTCTAGGTATTATATTCATCATAGCTAACTGATTCCAATTTGGTCTGATTTGCAGGCAAATTCAATTTGGTTGTATATAGTTCCTCGTGGGATCAGAAGCTTGATGAACTACATCAGGCAAACATACGGCAACCTCCTCTAGTCATAATAACTGAAAATGGTACTCCATTAATTTCTCTAAAAGCTAGGAAACTCACATTATATATCCCTTTGAAGCACCAAATATGAGATTATGACTGTGATTCTTACAGGAATGGATGATGGAAATAGCCCATTTATTTCTATACAAAATGCACTTAAAGATGAGAAAAGGATCAAATATCACAATGACTATCTCACCAACTTGTTAGCAGCTATCAAGTAAGCATTTTCCTCTTCAAATACAATACGATATATGATCTGCCAAAAGAGCTAATATAGCAGCTTCTTTACTGATTTATTTATGTGCAGAGAGGATGGATGCAATGTGAAAGGATATTTTGTGTGGTCACTTTTAGATAACTGGGAATGGGGAGCTGGATTCAGTTCTAGATTTGGTCTATATTATGTTGATTACAATGATAAGCTTAAGAGATATGCAAAGGATTCTGTCAAGTGGTTCAAGAATTTCTTGGCTTCTACTTAAATAGTTAGCATCATAACTATGCATATATTGGAGTTGATCAAATTGTATGTCACAGTTACATAAAAACTACACACAAATTTCTCAGCAGAAAACAACACAATTGATTGTACAAGTAAATGTTTCTTAGTTATAGCATTTCAATGCAGAATATATATTTAATGTCTAAATTAAAACAAAAATATTTCGGATGAATTAAATCAAATTTTGTTATGAAAGACCGTTAACGCATAAGCCTAAAACTTTTAACGCATAATCTAATCTATGATAGACATTTTTTCTTTTTACCAAATTTAGATTGCCAAATAGTAATAAAATCAGTCTGGTTGGGGGACCTGCCTATCAAAATGAACCACACAAGCACTATAATGTCCAATTACAAAGTATTGGACTTAGCCGACTATTCAGGCCTAATTTGTTATTCCTCCTACCTAATGTTAGGGTCCAAAAAAAAAGAACCAAATTACTTAAGCATTTAACATATCTCAGATAAGAGTTTGTTTAATTTGATTCGTTGATAATGTAAGTTAAATTTAAAATTTGTTAATTATTTTTAAATTTGATAAATTAAAGTTTGTAAATTATTTATAAATTTAATTCAAACTCAATCCAATAAATTTAAAATTTTAACATACACGATATGAAAATTTCAAATTACTTGATCTCTATTTAAATTTGACTCAGTGAACTCTGTTTGGGTTCAAATTAAAAGATAAACAGATTAAATTTAAACGCAATTAAAGGTTTGTTTGGTTGAACTGAAAATATTTACATGTTAATATTTTTATACTCTATTCAAATTCAATTTAATAAATTTAAAATTTTAACTTATATGAAAAATTCAAATTAACCCGACTCAAATTCGACTCAATTAAATTTAAACTGACAGATAAATAATCCAAATTTAAATATAATTAAAAAGTGATCTAACAAATCTGAACAATATACTATACTAACTTAGACTCGTCTACACACTTAACCCGTAATTAGTGTTGAATTTTTCATGGTTGGTGGGTAACGACTAAGGCTGTGCTTGTTTTTGTGTGTCCCCGTAGCAGACTCTGTAGACAGATAGTGATGACCTTTTGCTGCTGAAACTGATAGGCTAGGATTCTAGGAACGAGAAATCCAACATCAACAGCAAACGTGTTAACTTAGAAGAGTTCCTCTTCAGCCCTTTCCTCGTGTAGATAGGACACCTCACACACAGAGCGACTCATTTCCCTCATTTCTCGGTCTAACAAGAAAAGCCCATCCCACCATTTTCTCTATCAATCTCTCCACCTAACTGAATCTCTTTCTAGTTTCTCATCTCCACCCTTTTTCACCATACCCAAGTGGAAAGCAGAAACGTATGTAAGAATATGAATGGTTTTTGTTCGAATGTTTAAGAAATCTTTTTTTTGGGCATTAGTATTAGATTTTATGGTTATTCCTTTTTGATCAAGTTGGGATTTTTTTTTCATTGTACCATGTTATATTTTTAATGATTTAGTTGCAGATTTATGACTGAATTTTTATAAAATCAGTCTCTAATCAAAATTAAGAATATCTAGAGTTCTAAACCAAGTGGCATTTTGTTTGGCTTATGAAGTTTGGTCGGTCTTTGTTGCTGCATGAATCTATAATATGAGAAAAGAAATGCGGCGTAATTTTCCTTAAAGAAACTTACTTCGGTTCTTGTTGTGGCATTTCTTGATTTCTTCAATAAAAAATTGTTTTGGGTGTCATTGCTTCCTTTTTCTCTATAAAAATTACTATTTTAATTATTCCCTGTTATTGTCAGCATATTACTAAATCAATACTAGTTTTTTTAGTTATTGTGTGCCTGGGTGAGGGGTTGAATAGAAAACTCTAAATGTGGAGGTCTGAACTCTTTTTATATTTTGGATCTGACTGCAATTTCAATTTGTATTTGTTGATTTCGCCTGTATTTTCTTGTTTATGAGTTTATCGTTGTTGAGTAAATCAGAGTTCAATATGTATTTAGATCTCTATGATGATTACCTCATAAATTCTTTTGGTATGTTAGCGAACTTAGTGTTTCCATTTCGAAAAATATGTATAACAATTCGGCTTCGTCGTTCTGTATTTGTGAGATGTACATGTCATTGTTTCATACAAACTGTTCAGAATATTCCATAATTTCTCTGTTCTTTAACTATAAGGTGCAAGCAAGAATAGAGTGGTGGGTTTAGGGATTAATTTATTACTTCTGGATTAATTACATTTTATTAAGACTTGGAAATCTGTAGCATTCATTATTTTTATATGTTTCTAGCTTAGTGTTAAGATTTTCTATTTTTTTTTTACATGCTTGTTTTAGGCAATTGGAAATTAAATAAAAATGGTGAAAATTTGCTGCATTGGAGCCGGCTATGTCGGAGGGCCCACAATGGCTGTGATTGCTCTCAAGTGCCCCTCAATTGAAGTGGCTGTGGTTGACATCTCTAATCCAAGAATCACTGCTTGGAACAGTGACCAGCTCCCAATCTATGAGCCAGGCCTCGATGATGTGGTCAAGCAGTGTAGAGGGAAGAACATTGATGTAGCTCTTCTTTAGTACTGATGTGGAGAAACATGTTGCAGAGGCTGATATTGTCTTCGTCTCTGTTAACACACCGACCAAAAGTCAAGGCCTTGGAGCTGGAAAAGCTGCTGACCTCACCTACTGGGAAAGTGCTGCTCGTATGATTGCTGATGTATCAAAATCTGCCAAGATTGTGGTTGAGAAATCAACAGTTCCTGTAAAAACAGCCGAGGCAATAGAGAAAATTCTGACTCATAATAGCAAGGGCATCGAATTCCAGATCCTATCCAACCCAGAATTTCTTGCTGAGGGAACCGCAATACCAGACCTTTTTAATCCTGATCGAGTCCTTATTGGAGGTCGAGAGACTCCAGAAGGGCTTAAGGCGGTCCAAGCACTGAAAGAAGTTTATGCACATTGGGTTCCTGAAGAACGGATCATTTGTACTAATCTTTGGTCTGCAGAGCTGTCCAAGCTTGCGGCTAATGCTTTCTTAGCGCAGAGAATTTCTTCGGTTAATGCTGTCATGTCAGCTCTGTGTGAAGCGACTGGTGCAGACGTCAGCGAAGTATCACAAGCTGTAGGTAAGGACACAAGAATTGGTCCCAAGTTTCTCAATGCCAGTGTGGGGTTTGGTGGTTCTTGCTTCCAGAAGGACATTTTGAACTTGGTCTATATTTGTGAGTGCAATGGTCTGCCTGAGGTGGCCAATTACTGGAAACAGGTTATTAAAATCAATGACTACCAGAAGTCCCGATTTGTCAACAGAGTGGTTTCATCAATGTTCAACACTGTTTCAGGGAAAAAGATTGGAATTTTGGGTTTTGCTTTTAAGAAAGATACTGGAGATACTAGGGAGACTCCTGCAATTGATGTCTGTAGAGGTCTACTGGTGGACAGAGCTCAACTGAGCATTTATGATCCTCAGGTTTCTCAAGATCAGATTCAGAAGGATCTGACCGTGGTTAAGTTTGATTGGGAGCATCCAGTTATACTTAAACCTGTCAGTCCTACTGCTCTCAAACAAAGGTTACCTTTGTTTGGGATGCATATGAAGCATCCAAGGATGCTCATGGGATCTGCATTCTAACCGAATGGGATGAGTTTAAAACACTTGATTTCCAGAGGATATACGATAACATGCAGAAGCCTGCCTTTGTATTTGATGGAAGGAATGTTGTAGATCCAAAAAAATTGCAACAAATTGGATTCATTGTTTACTCGATTGGCAAGCCATTGGACCAGTGGCTAAAAAATGTGCCTGCTGTAGCGTAAAAGGTACTGTTTTCTGCGGTGCCATTTGATGGTTTTACTTCATGCAGCGAGTTACATGGAAATGATGCTGCAGTAGTACCTTATTAACAATTAGTGTGTCGATTCTTTCTTGATACACTGGAAGAAAGTAGAACTCTGGAGCTTTTCTTTTTAGTTGGTGAACAATTGTTTCGATTTTCTAGGCCACCTTTTGTATGGTGACTCCTTTTCTTGCTATCAAGATTGGGAAAATTTAGCAGTTTCACTGCTTCTCATTATCCATATGAACTAGGGTGACAATATAAATCAGCTTATTTTATGCTACATTTTTAGTTGGTGTTGTAATTTGAATGTTTTTGCTTAGTCTGTGGATGAAGGATTTTGTTATCTATTCTTGTTTCTAACAGACACAAACAAGGTAGTTTTCAATTCTGCAAAGGCGTGTAAGGGAAATACCTAACATCCTGTATAATGAATACTGTGTGATGTCTCTGATTTGTCAAAGAGCTATACCATTGTAATAGGATTCAGCCTCTATCTAACCCAAAAATTGAAGAAAATAAAGAATTTTAAGCTTGTGTGTATTTTAGAAATAATATGTACTCCACAGGAAAATGACACCCAAAGGAATTTTTAAGTTATAAATAATTTGGTATGTTTTGAAGTAATAAATTGTACAACTTGTTAGCATAAAAAACATGCAACGGAAAATAAATTTATTCAACACAAAAAATATGTGGGGGAAGAGGAGGAATTACAAAATAACGCATAAACTCACGACATAGTAACATACCGGACTCTCATATTGAGACCCGCATAAATCCACGACATAGTAGCATATCGGACTCTCATATTGAGACCTGCATAAACCCACAGCATAATAGCCTTAAAATTAGGTTGGAATCTCTTTATTTTAAAATAATTGTATTAGGAAACTAAATTATTTAAATAATTAAATTACCAAAACTTAATAATAATATATTCCCTAATTGAAAAGGAGTTTGGCTTAATTATGCCATCACAACTAAAGAAATATCTAGAACTACCTCATTTTCAACCAAAAGATTGAAAGGGGAAAAAATAATAATAAACTCAAAGAAACAGTAAAGAGTTAGGAACAACAAATTTATAGGTAAATTAGTATAACAAATCTCAAAGTAATAGGTTATTGTTCTACGATTGTATTCTATGATGTAAATACATACCATGTTGCAATTGTTTCCAAATAATATTTTATTCTTCTTCTTACTTTGTCATCATTGTAACTTTTTGATCAACCTACATGTATTTTGTAATAAAGAAATCAAATACATTTATTTGATTTTAATAAAAATTCTTCAATAAAAGTAAAATTTATATTAAATACAGCACCACGTAAACTTAAAAGTTTTAAAAAGGTTAAAAAAATGCTCCAAGATTGACATTTAAAAGTTTAACACATTGACTAAAAAAAATTAAAATAAAAACAAAATAAGTAGAACGGATGTAAAGATATTTATGGTCACCAAAAAGATTATGCTATTTATGACTAAATTATGGCATCTTGATACATGCACATCATTAGTTGTAAAAGTCATGATTAATTTTTTTAAAAAAATGTGTTTAAATATAATAACATATTTGATTCATAATTTGACCATTGCAAGCATTTTATGAAGTTTTTTCTTGAAATTGGAATGTAGTATTGTGTGAATTTTCTTTTAGGGGAAATAATAAATCCATTAATCATTACTATCTCTATTTCAAAATAACTGTCATATTTAGTTAGTATACACAGATTAAGGAAACTAAATATTAAATTGTATCAATTTTACAACAAATAGTTCAAAATAACTAAATTATCCTTTTGTGTATAATATCCCAACTACATTATCCTTTTTTAATTAATATGGCACTAAAAATAAAAATTTAAAAAACATATTTTAATACTTCTTTGATTTTTTAAAATGACAAATAATATGAAATAAAAAAATTATCTAAAATGATAATTATTTTAAAATAGAAGAAGGACATTTTAGGTATGCTCAAACATGTGTTTAAAACCAGAGTAATTAATCATGTACTACTACCTAGGGGCGTATCATATGTGGGTTGGGGAAGGGCGGCCACCCCAGAAACGTTTAAAATTATATTTTTCTTTCTCATAGAATTAATTAAGTTATTATTATACTATTATAAAAATTTGACTTTGCTCTTTTAAAATTTTAGAGTATATAAAATTTATTCTTTGTATATGTATTTATATAGTATTATTTTTTATAAAATTTTGAAAATATATTATTTTCTTGATATTTTTTAAAGAATTTTAATAACGCTTTTAAAAAAAATAAACTTTATACCATAAAATTGTATCTCTAAGAATATTTATATATAATTTTTGCCCCCCAAAATTCAATTCTCGGATTCGCTTCCGTTCCAGTGTCACTTTAATCTTTAGTACAAAAATTAGGATTATTATTAAATAGTCTAAATTTTAGGTAAACTTAATCCTATATGACTACATTGCATTTTTTAATACTAATAAATTAAAAGAATTCCAATGTTAGTTATAAGTTAAGTAATTAATGAAGTTAAAAAGATATAATGAAAAAATTGATAAAAAAAAATGTATATTTCATTCAACTTTTAAAATGACACTTAAAATAGAATAAATTTTTTTTTTATTAAAGTCACACTTAAGAACGAAGGAGCAAATATTAGTATAATCCAAATTTCCACGTGTATAACGGGTCGTCTCCGACTCCGTGTGAGTCTATGACCCACGTGCGAATTAATTCATGGACCCGATTCCGGATCCGGACTTGATTTTACTTACTCGTCGGATCCTTCGTCATCTACAAATAACAAATCGTACCCTACCTATTTTGCCCTCAAAAGCGTTTCAATTCCATCTGCAAATTCTCTCAGATCGATCTCCAATTTTTTCTTTCTTAATCTCCAAATTAAATATTTTCTTCGATTAATTCTCGTTTTTGTCCATCCATTGACCCCTTTTTCGATTCATCACGACAAAGTTTTAACAAACCCTAATTTTGCGACTTTAATTTTCCGATCTGCTTCATCGGAGCCTTATTTCTGTCGATTAGCTAGGTTTTCCTGATCGATTCGTGATTTCTCTTGGTTTCCCCATATCAAAAGACCCAAGAATTGAAAATTTTTTGTTGTCGTTTTTGGAACTAGGGTTTCAGCTCGTCTTTGATATTGATCTTCTTTGGATCTGTAAATTCGTTTAGGGGTTTGGTAAGTTGTGTATTGAATTGTATTTTTCTCCTTATTTTGTTTCTAATTGTTTGGATGATGATGTCTAAATTCTGAACATATACAAGTGGTTTGTTCCTTTCATTTGATTTTCTAAGATACAGACATGCAGTGTGCATCTTGATTGATATGCCTGTGAACGTATTGTGTTCGTTTGAATGGCATTTGTCTACATGTGTCTACATCGAAATATTTGTGGATGGCCAGAGTTATATGAACCTAGTATATAGTGATGCCAAAGTAATAGGGGAACATTCCAGCTGGTTTTGTAGTTTCAGGTGATGCAAAGGGTTGTCATATATGTGATATTTAGCACTGGATAATTTGTTAAAGCATTTGAATCTTTTCTTTTCTTGTCCTTAAGGCTGCTTATCCTTAAGTTATATGATCAGTTTTATTTTGCTATTGGCTTGTGTACTTGATTGGATGTTAAATAACTTTTGCATCACTATCAACATCTTATGCAATCTTTCAAAGTTTTAATTTTGTTCAATCTTTTAGTTAATTTTTGCATTTTTATTGTTTATCCTGCAGCGTGATGGGAGTCAAACGGCCTTTTGAGGAGGACTTCCAGGATTCTTCTTTTAAGCAAGCGAAACAACTTTCTTCTGACATTAAGCGGACATCCTTTGCAGGGGATTTTTCTTCTGATGATGTCTATCAGACTGCTGATAAAAGAGGTATAGATGAAGCAGCGGATGATTTTGATGAATTTCACTGAAATGCTGTTCAAGGGGCTGGGAAACGATGATTTACATTCCGCCTCAAGTTTGGCTTACAAGGAGCTAGAGACTAGTGCACCTTTGTCTTGGATCACCAGTTGCAGCAGTGAGGAAGATGCTGCATCTAGAGAACCGTTTTACTTGTCTTTCTTTCCTGAATACTTTGAGTTCAATTATCCTAGACGAACAGTAGTTCAGCTTGATGATGCTAATTCATCTCTGATGAATTGTTCTCCTAGGAAACAAATTCCTATTGGACCTAATCATCAAGCTTATATTCCACCATTGGACCAGAATGCTATCGAGAATGATACTCTGAGTCACAATAATCTTATTGATGGCGACAATGAGCAAATTGCGGGAACTTGTGTCATATCAAATTCTGTATCTAACTCCTGTGCCGATGTTAAAATTGGGCAAGGAAGAGGAGACTGTGGTTGCTTGGATGGAGGTTCTATCAGATGTGTGCGACAGCATGTCAAGGAAGCACGAGAGAAATTAAGGCAAAGAAATCATTGGTGATGAAAAGTTCTTGGCCTTGGGGTTCTGTGATATGGGAGAGGAAGTGGCATCCAAGTGGACTGAAGAAGAAGAAGGTGTATTTCATGAGGTCATTTACTCCAATCCTGTGTCACTAGATAAGAACTTCTGGAAGCAGCTATCTGTGGTATTTCCTTCCAGAACGATGAAGGATCTTATCAGCTATTACTTCAATGTATTTATGCTCTGGAGGCGGGCAGTGCAGAACAGATCTCACTTGTTGGATATTGACAGTGACGATGATGAGTGGCATGGAAATTACCGAGGTTCTTTTGGAGTTGTAGGAGAGGACGATGACGATTCTGTGGTAGAGTCATTTGAGGATGAAGATGATATTCATGATGATGACGAAGATGATGAAGGTAATGGTGATGATGATGACACTGATGATGTCAATGGTGATGATGATGACACTGATGATGTCAATGGTGATGCTGGAGCTAGTAGGGAAGATGCCAGCGAGAAAGATGATTTGAGAGGTCAAACTTTGAAGCCTCAAATTGACAAGTTGCAGAATGACTTTGGTTCTGGTTGTCAACATAGCATGGTAAATCAAAGTCACATCAAGGACGATCACAAGGTTCAAGAGGATTCAAGTACTTCTTCTGATAGCCAGCTATACATGGAGGCCTCTTGTGCATCATTTAGTGTACGGCATGATACACGAGAATGCACAAAGGATGATTTTATTGGATGCCTGGTTGGAGAGAGCAATGGGTCAAGTGATGGTCTGGACTCTGGATATTTATTGGAAACCAGTAACCCCAAGGATTGGGATGAATCCTGTTCTACAGTTTTGACAAAATGTGTAGATCTCCTGCCAACTTGCAACATGATTGAAGAGATCTTTGGATCATGTACTTCCAAGAGCAACTGAGTGAAATCAGATGTTTTTCGTAGAAGCCTTCTAAAGACCTCTTTGTTGCTTTTGCTTCTCTTTTATATGTTCAGTGCAACCTCGCTGAATCATCTCAAGTAGTACTCCTCAATTTTCCATATGTACATACTCCATAAGATTCGGTGCTGCATAATCTATGAATAGCCCCAGCAGAAAATCCATCGGCACCGAGGCGAAACATTAACTTTCTGTTGTCTCTCATTAGGAAATCTTTCTTTGGTATCCAATGGTTTTGAACTCTTGAAAAAGCCCTTAGCTTATGTCATATATGAAAACATATTTTCTTTGTGAATTCATCAAGATCACTGTACCGTGATTGTTTATGGATAGACTGGCGCTTACCCGACCTCAGATGTGTTTGAATTAGAATAGCTTCAATGTTCACGGTCAAAGACCTGAACGATGTTTATTCTGTATTTTGTATTAAAGCAGAGTGGGAAATTGAACACTATATTTTGTTGGTCAATTTGATCCATCAATCTCATTTCAAATTGCAGCCTTCAGTTTTTGTCTGGGAATAATTCTGGTTGGTTTTGTACTATAGTTGCTATGTTTTGAAGTTAAAATCATTACGACCGAGCATGATTAGAAAAGGTGAATGTGTACATATAGTGATGTTTCAAGCCGGTGGACAGGATGGGTTAAAAACACTTTCAATTCCAAAATGAATAGGATTTGGATTTGTACCGGATCATGTGGTGACAGGACCTCCTTGTACGCGTACAGTGAAAATTCTCACTAGCTATTATAAATTATTAGATGATTAAAAAATTATAAAATTTACTTACTTTTCAGTTATTTCAACTGCTATTCTCACTAGCTATTATAAATTATTAGATGATTGAAAAATTATAAAATTTACTTACTTTTCAATTATTTCAACTGCTGTCATACCTGTAGGGTGAATAGCCAGTCAAGATTTACTCCTCGTACAGGCACTCAGGCAGGGTTCTTTATTATGGGCCAGGCTTAATTTCTGCCAGCTCGGGGTTTGTTCCGTCGCTTTTCCAAATAACCCAACCCGCAATGTTAGTTTTTTAAGCAGTTGATTAATTTTTTTTTTCAATATATATAATATATATATATATATATATATAAGGTGATAAAATATTGATTTGTAGCTAGATATTCTAAAAGAATATTAAAATTTGATCAAATATTTAAATTTAAGAATTTAATAATTAAATATAATTTTATCGAATAAGTTAACTTTAACAAGTGATTTTAAATTTATTACTTTGTAATTTATTTTTCATTTTTTTTTTGGAAGTCGGCAGCAAATACATCCAGCCAAAAAGTGGTGAGCTGCAGCCTGCAAAGGCAACGACAAGTAAAATTATGATAATGAATGAGTTTAGAACTTTAGACTGGTCAGCTATTTTAAATCAACATACTCTACATAATAATACGACACGAAAGGGACTCCACGCGATTGGAAATTGCGGCAAGTTGCTTTGATAGCCCAACAATTTCTTTTATTATGGTTATGGGTAGATGATTTAAGGTCAACGACCAAGTCTATTAGTCATTAGCATTTTAAAAGAAAATGGAGATTTCTCTAGGGATGATGTCAATTTCTCTTCTAATAAGATTTGAAATATTTAGAGATTAAATATTTTGCAAATTAATTATGTTTTTTTATATACCGTCAAGTGTAAAATATTTTTTATACTATTAAGTGTGTATACTACAAAATAACATGAAATTTAAGCAATACACATATAATATGCATTAACATCTCATAGTGTATTGGATGTATAATATTCTTTTATATCAACAGTGTATAAAAGATTAATCATACATGTCTAGTTCACTTTTTTGTTGATAATATTGGGAAAACACTTGATAGATTGCATTTTTTATTTTATGGATTAATATGAAAAGATTGCAAGCAAGTGAAGTGATTAACTTGATTCAGAACAGTTCCTTTATTATTCTTAAATATTTTTTTTTCCTAAGATAAAATTGAAACATTCCTGAGCTGTTTCAACTCCTTGCAATGCGATTCTTTTCAATTTATTCTAAAAGATCAGTATAATAACCGAGATAGAGATGATAAATATTGCTCTTATGAGACCATCATAAATTGAAAATATTCATATCCATCCATTCCAGCAGGGTATGACTAGTCTACTATAATTGGATATTTGGTAGCATTTTATATTCAAAATTTTTTTATAACTGCCATTGGAACCCATGTTTTTACTCCTTTTTTTTTTTTTCACATTAAACCTTTTTCGCCACTATAATAAAGTCTCATTACTAATAAACACTCTATATTTTTAATTTTATGTATACAAGAATTAATATTTAGAAGTGAGATCTAAGTGTACATCAACATGTCTCAATTTAAATCTTTCTTAATATATGTAATGATGTCCTCATATCTCGTGATGACGCAAATTATGGTGGTAGAAGTGTACAAGACTTTTTATGTAGTATTAAAAAGTTAACCATCTTCGGTTCTGTTGCTAAAAATGAATTTGCCTTATATTTGTTACCTAATTCATCATCATCAGCATCATCATGGTTTCACAAAAATATCAAATATAGTATTTCCCTAAAGTTGTTTCTTTTTTCTCATCATGTGCTACATCAACAACAGAACAACTTTGAATGGTAATTCATAGTATAATCTTTTAGTCATGTTTAGCAACCACATCTATTTTTCAACGGAAATTACAGATACATCCTTACCTTGACTACCAAAGGGATTTTTTTCTCCCTCTGGACAACAACAACTTTCCAAATCTTTTGGCATCATTCGGCACAACAAAAGTAGGTTAATTTCTATATAATTTGGTTGGAAAATTAGCAAAATAATCCGTCCACATGGTACTTTTAAACACAAGGTAAGTTATTAAATAAGAATTAACTCTTATAATATCACACACTAAATCTTCTTGATTTAGAGAAATTCTATAGTCTTGTTGAGGAAATCATTCCGTTGGTTTTAAAAGATTGTACAGTATAAGTTTTTAAAACATATAATGTTATACTATTCAAGTTTTTAAAGTATAACGAGATATTCTCTCAAGGAAATTATAAAATTTTTCCTTAATTTATATCTCATGACTTAAAGTTGGTGAGATTTCAAAATATCTTATCCCTACAAATTCTACAAACTCAATGATGCTCGTAAGATAATTTTTGTATCAAACTGAACTTACACTTCAAACATTAAACTCAAAAGAAAAATTAGAGACACATAATGACTAAAAATTGTAAATATTTTGTTTCAAGAACCTAAAAAATGGACCAAAAACAAGAACACAAAGCTCTATATGATGCTAATCAAATTTGAGTTCATCTACCACAAAATGGTCTTAAACGTTCAACAAGAAACAACAACAACAACTGCACCTTTTATGAAAAAATTACAAGTGCCCATCAAATCCTATTGCCAAATGTACAAATTGTGAAGATTTTGACTATGTAACAGAGCCAAAGATGCAACAAAATGTGGACCAAGAAACATTAAATTTTGTCTATTGACTAGGAAGGGTCTTTTGGGAAGTTCAGATTAACAATAACGGCTGAAGATTCGGAGCTTTCATGGTGTGACCATTTGAACATAGACAAATCAAGGCATACACTCCTCGTCTGCTGAACAATAGAACAGGGAAGTCTACGACTTTTGGATGTTTCGTTTGATATTTTAGTAAATGAAGGGAAATTATTTAAAAAATAATAAATTTAGAATCACTTATTAAAATTAGTTTATGTGATAATTTAATTTTAAATATTCGATTAAATTTTATTTCTTTTATTAGCATATCTAACATTTGTTACTTTGTATACATATACTATTTTATAAATTCATACTCCTGATTTTTAAGCACACAAATGGATTCAATTTTTAATAAGGGGAATTTTATATTTTCTTTTAAAGAATCATTCCTTTAATTTTAAAAGTTTATGCATTATAAGTTTTTTAAAACACATATCATTATACTGTATATTATTTAAAGTATAATTTAAAAAGAACTGTAAAATTTTTATTTTTTTTTACCTTATTTATAAATATTTTGATAATAATATTACCAAATATAAATGAAATTTCTTAACACTAAATTTCTCAATCTCACAAAATTTTTGGATCCTCAGATTCCAATCTGGCAACAAATCTTGACCGTTTGATTAACAACAAACGAGAAGATTGCTCTCAAAACAACACGTGCTGCCCCAGCTCCAACTTGTTTGTTTTCTCTCGATCTCTCACATATTTGCTTCCATGCATGGAATTCTCCTCCCACTCCAACACACAAACAACAACATACTTCTAGTATATATAGATAGAGAGAGATACAAGGGGAAAGAGGAGAGAGAAATTAGAATGAGTCTTTGGGTTTCTGTTGCAATTGTTTATCTTCATAAGGGCTGTGTTCATTGTCATGGCTGACCCTATCTTTTTTTCAAGATTTGATTTTTTTTTTTGACACTAATTTCTTCAAAATTTTGCAGCATTTAATTAAGGGTCGTCCTTAATTTTATTGTATCAGAAAGAGAGATTACATGGAAGTGGAATTTCAGGAGTCTCTCTCCTTTTTTTTTCCCATAGGTCTGATGATCTTTTACTTGCCAAAAACTGTCACTTCTCAGCAGTTTTGATCCTATTTTAACTGACTTTGTGATCTGTGTCCAACCCCACATGCCAAGATTTGAGCTTTTCTCAACTTTTGGTTGTTTATTTGATCTGGGATTTTTGTTTTGTTTCTTTTTGACTGCTTTTTTTATGGGACTAGAATAGAATAGATTAAGAAATGCAGGTTTGCTTAGTGATTTGAGCTTCCTAATTGTTCATTGATCTTGTTCTGAATATTGGGCTTGTTTTGCTTTTTGGTTATTGGGGTTGTTAAATTAGTCGAATTAACTTGTAATAGTCCCATGGAAGATCAGGAATCGAGGTTTGTGTGCAAATGGTGTAACAAGAAGTTCCCATGTGGGAAATCACTAGGGGGTCACATGAGGTCTCATATAATGGCAACTTCAGCTGAATCAGAAGAAAAAGTTGAGCCCAACATGAAAAAGTTGCTATCTTTGAATGATGAAAGGGATTTGAAGAGGGTTGTTGAAATTGGAGGGGGGCATTCTGGTTATGGTCTTAGGGAGAATCCCAAGAAAACATGAAAAGATATCAAAGCTGTTGATACTAACTTTCCTTTGCCTCAGGAGAAAGTTTGCAAGCAATGTGGTAAAGGGTTTCAATCTTTGAAAGCATTATGTGGACACATGGCTTGTCACTCTGAGAAAGACAGGGGAGGATTGAAGGATGATTATTCATGGACTAGTGAGAATCAGAAGCTAGTGATGGATAGTCATTCAGATACCGAAGCTGAGGAGGAAAGGCTGAGGAACAGATCAAAGAACAAGAGGTACAAGAGAATTATTATAAAGTCTTCTTCTTTTTCTTTAGCTAATGGTTCATCTTCTGTTTCTGAGATTGATGAGCAAGAACAAGAAGAGATAGCTATGAGTTTGATGTTGTTGTCTAGGGATTCGGGTAATTGGGGTGGCGTGAATTCAGTTGTAGAGTCTTCTGACAATAATTCAGTTGTTTTGGAGACTAAATCGTCTTCTATTGATATGAGAATTGGTAGAAAGGATGGTTTGAAGTTTGTTTATGGTCCAGATGAGAAGACCAACTCCTCAAACAAAGAAAATAGAAAGTAGGAAGTTAAAATCTAGTGGTTTGGACGCTGAGGTAATTGAGCAGGAGAACTCTGATTCTGGTTACTTTCTAGAGGAAGCTGTGAAACTTGAATCGGATGCTTCTGTTGACGGACTTCATAGGAATGGTGCTCGCTTTGACTTCGGGAAGCCTAGAGTGAGTGTAGGAGCTAGGTGCGAGGAGACTCTTGCTGAAATTAGAAAGGGCTATAGAGCAGAGCTGAAGAAGAACATGAGCATGGAAAATGGACATGAGGGTTCTGTTGTAATTTCCAAGTTGGCGAAGTATGAATCAAGGAACAAAAGGAAGGCTACTTCAGAAGATCTTGAATTTGTGAATGAATCCAGTAGAAAGTTAAGACATGGCTCTTCAGATGCAGGACAATCCAAAAATGCTTACAAGAGGAGCAAATATGAGTGCTTGAATTGTAAGAAGACTTTCAATTCGTATCAGGCCCTTGGGGGACATAGACCCTTGGCCACAAAAGAAGCAATGCCTACCTTGAATCAAGATATGAAACTGGTGAGAACAGCCTAGATGGTGATAATGCTCTAAATGGTATCCCGAGTAGGAAGCTCAAAGAATCTTTCAGCAACAGGAAAGCTAGTGCTAAAAATTCATCGTATAATGCTGAGAAAAATGTAAAACCTAAGAAAAACAAAGGGCATGAGTGCCCCTTCTGTCACAGAATTTTCAAAAATGGCCAAGCTCTGGGTGGCCACAAGAGGTCACATTTTATAGGTGGTGGAGTTGAGGTACACAGCAATCCAACTTCAGCGTTCAAGGCAGATTGTGCTGAACTACTTGACCTTAATCTTCCTGCTCCTCTTGAGGATGATGCCCAGTTTATGTCCTGGTAGATTGGTAATAGATGAAGGCATCACTCTGTGGTGGATTAATCTCCAAATGCAGAGGTTTATTTAGCTAGCCCTGGGAAGGTTTAGGATTGTACAGACAGATTGGTCAATACAGATTTTGAATATTATGCTCTTTTTGCTGATATCAAGGATGTGTTTAGGTTGCAGTGGCCTTTCTCCTCATCAACTAGAAGAAGCCACCAGTTTTCCAATTTCATTCCATTTTTTGCAGGTTCCAAAAATATGCAGCTAATTTTTGGTCTCTTTCAGTTTAGTCCGTTCTCTTTTCTAGTCTGAACATTGTTTTTACCAACTTTTCTATCGGTAATCTAGGAAGGCTCTTTTATGGACTATAGATTGCATTTTCGTTCTAATTGATCAATTTGAAGATGCAGGTTAAGTTCTACTTGATCCCTACCGGCACCCAAAACTTCCGGGTGAACTCTACATGCTAAACTTTAAGTCCTGCATTGAATTTTGAAATGTTATCAAGTTCACAGCTTGGAATAGATTCACGTTCATGGTGCTTCCTGAAGTGAAAACCGACAAATCTGTTTTTGAGTGTGATAACCCAATAAATGCTAGTATTATGCATTTAAAACATTTCCTATCACACAAGTTGCATGTGACAAAAGAATGAGGTTTTCCTGCCTCAGTGAACATGTTAGGACTATTGAAATTCGTTAGAGAATGCAAATTAGGCTGCCTAGATATATTACTTGTTGAAGTTGCTTCAGAAAGTAATCCTGGGGAAAAGTAAATAAATGGGGTCAATGTGGTTAGATCTTGTTGCCCCCAACACACTTTAAAGTTTGTCCCTACTGCTGCCAGTTAGTAGTATTTTAGCTTCCTTTGTACATAAAATTAAGCTGATGATTAAAAAACAAATCTGAAGGGCTTTAGTAGAAAAGCTCAGAATTCTCTAGGGAACAGCCTTGTTCGTATTCGCTTCCTTGTGGTTAAATAGAAGTAACCGCTGAGGTAAATGGGGTAGGTAGTTGTGTGATCTACAAGATGTATGAACATCATTGTTTCCCAAATCATGATGAAAGATGAAGTTTTGGTTTAAGATTTCAAATTAAGCATTTTGTCATTAATGGTAGAATGAGGGCTCATGACAACTGTATAAGACACCTAACATCAGATTTGAGTATCCTTCTTTCTGCTGTGTAAAATCTACCAAGTTCTCAGCTTTATCTTGACAGAACAAGGCGATCTTGTATGATATTGCATACTTATTATTCTGCACAGCACTTTCCTACTTTTTTTTTTTCTTTTTTCATTTTAATCAGTGTCCATGTGCTTTTCATTTTTTGGACTCAAGTCAGCCTCCACCTCTCACAGTGAGGTATGGAAGAGCAACTTTTGCACATACAAAACACACAGTTTGGAGAATCATGAACTATGTAGATTTCCACTCAAGCCTAACATCACAAAACCATTATAAGCTAATTCACTACTTATTCAATCTAGTTGTGTTTAGACTGACTAATTCTTCTTTATTCTAGATTTTTTTTTTTTTCGTATGTAGTGTGAGACTGAGTGTGTGTGTGTGTTCAATGGGGGGGGGGGGGTTGGTTGGAAGGGCAACCTGCTTGGATGTCTTTTGGTACCCATAAAACAAAACAAAAAAAAAAAAGATAAGGAAAAAAATTGTTTTGAATTAGGAAAATTAATAGTCTTGTAGTGCGAATGTGTGATTTATTCTTGCACGGACCAACTACTATACACCCGCAAAACACGAAGTTTTTGATCTATATTGTGGATTTATAGATTTTGTATCTCGTAAATGCATTAGATATTGGTTATGTAAGAATTTTTTATGTTTTATGGAATGAGATTTAACAAAACGTAAAGTATTAGAATGTGATTGGTTGGTGCTTTTAAAGGTTAAAGTGTCGAGTCAATAGGTAATGAATAGGCATTGGGAATGTTGGGTGATGTTTTTCTCATACACTATCTTCCAACTTGCATATATGGTTGTGTGAATTATGATTTTCATAGTGCTAAGTAAGACTTGGGAAAGAACAGAAAGGCACAACCAAAAGCCAAAAGCGATCCATTTGGACCATTTGTTGTACTTTGTTCAATCTCCTTGCTTAACTTCATTAGTGCTTGGAACTTGTGGTCTGGCTTTTCGACCTGTAAACGAGAGAACAAAAAAAGAAAATTAGTGCAAATTGCTATGACTTGGTAAAAATTGACATGAAAAATTGTTTGGTTGTTGAAGTAATGTTGAATTAGCACCTTGTATTATGTGTTTTTATATGTCTAATCAGATTGTAATTCTTTTTTATTATTATAATAGCTAGTTGTATTGTAACGATCAAAGCTAGACCTTGGTCAAATTTAATACTATCTAAGTATTATGGAAATCTAGAAGATAAAATGTATAAAACTATAAAATTATCATGAATGCTATTTTGTAACAAGGAAAGACTTATGTAGACTTAATTTTTGGCTCCACTTGTAGACCTTGTGGTGTAAATTAAATATTATGGAATCTATGACATAAGCTGATGTAAGCAAAATTTTATTAAATTTAATTTTGATCATAGAGTTTACAGGTGGAGTTAAAGACCGGATTTATATAAGTTTTTTTCTTGTAACAAACCCCAAAGCATGATATTTTTCAACTAATAGAATAATTGTACAAAATTTCCTATTCATATTACAAATGGCCCCAGTCTTTCAATAGACATTTGAGCTTCATTTGAGGCTACTCATGTATTGGGCCTAGTAAATAAGGCCTTGATTCAATGAAATCAACGATAAACAGAGCCCAACAATTGAGTGAAACAAAACATTTTACCATATATATATATATATATATATGTTTCAAATAACTTTTCTCAGAAACGCAATACAAATAGAATAGGAGAGGAACGGGAATGTACTTTCTGTTTTGTTGTTAGGACAATTAAATTGTTACTGCTTCTGTCCATATATGATGGCCTTCTGAGAAGTTAGTTAGGCCGTTGTACCCAAACGAGAGGGATGGGCCCATGAACAACTTCCTTTTGATCTGACATATCTTCTACTGGGCCAGTGAAAGCAGTCTTAATCATGGGCCCACAGGAAATAGAGCAGCGTAAACGTGGATAATGTTGTAAGTGGGCCGTTCTTTTGGGTCAGAGTTTTGGAAGGACATGACCGCCCCAAACTGAATAGGAGTTGCTATGGAAAAAATCCATTGTACACAAAAGATCACCCACACATGAATCCTATTCTTACATCACTTTCATAACAAGATCCTTGTGTCAATTTTTATTTTTTTAAAAAAATTCACCCATCCACTTTCTAGTGAGTCGAAATCATGACCAATAGGTACATACAGAAAGTGCTTTACCGCTTAAGTCGCACCTCGTTGTCATATCTTGTATGATCAATCTTTTCATGCATTTCTTTTCTTAGTAAATTGTACAGTCATAACTAGAAGGAATGGAAATGTTGTTTTAGCAAAAATTAGAGTTAAATAAATAAATAATGCATCGAAAATTACCATTTATTGATTGTTTTCATGCATCAATGAATTTATTAAGGCCCTCTTTGGAGTTGCGGTACTTTTGCTTAAAAAGTGTTTTTAGCTTGCAAAAATACTTTTTTAAGTGTTTGATAAATATTATCCTTAAATTTAGGGGTAGAGCTTTTGGTTTCAGAAGTACTTTTAGTACAAGCTAAAAATTGGCGTTTTTGGAATAGATTTTTTTTTTTTGAAATTATTAAAGATAAATTTTAGCCATATTACCATAAATTTATAATTGAATAAAAATAGAATATTTTTAAAATTCAAAATCATACATTACCAAATATTAAAAAAATACTTTTGCAAGTTGACATCCAAATAATAAAAATTAAGCACTTTCTTCAAAACTCTACCAAGTAAAGTGTTTTGTGATAGACAATCACAACCCAAACGCGCGGTGGAAACCACATTATAGATTTAAAAACATTCCAGAAAAATACTGGTGACACTATAGGAGGATTAGATTGTACTATTAGTTCAAATGACACATTGATGATAAATCAATTATGAGTTTTAGTTTGAGCATTGAAATATTTACACAAAAAAATTGGTTAATTAATTTGGCTACCAGTTTTTCTTTTCCGGTAAGATGGATCATGGATGTCGAAGCCATGTTGTGAACTTTAGGTATCCAATTATTTTCCCCTTAATTCAGCCACAAGTTTACAGGTTTCATTCTTGATTGAACCAAATATTTCACTAGTCATGCTAAAATGCATGCCTAATTGGGCTCATGTTCTAGCTAGTACCCAACATAAAAGAACACTTGGCTATGCAATTTAGTTTCCTAATTTATTAGTTAAGTTTTAGGACTAGGCCAAATTTAGGCCTAATCTGATAGTACAATAAGTTAAGCTAAAGTTTTTGCATGAATTTGAAAGTATTTATTTGTTATTAATAAAAAGTCAGAAAAGTGCAAAAAATTTGGAAGGTGGGAATTAGGAATCATTGAATGAACTACGATACCCCAATAATAGGATAGTGGATTTTTCATTCTGAGTAGTCCTATATGACAAACACCACTGACGTCTCAGTCAATTCACGAAAGAAAGAATAAAACTTATGTAAGCATCTAAAATTAGAGCTGATAATCTCATATAATTTTACTATCTTAATTAGTAGTCTTGTGTCCCTTAATCACTTTTTATATTATTTTCCTTTCTTTTAGTATTATATCAACTAATAGTAAATTGTTCAATAGCTTAAACTGTGTCTCTAAAATGTGATTAACATAATATTTCATTTTTAGATAGTTATAAACTTGTGGATGTATGTATAATTAAGTAGCATTGTCTAGGTTATTAAAACAGTCAAATTGCTTAGTAATTCTATGTTTTACAGAAAATAGGTTTCCAAGAATAACGGAAAAGAAAATGTTTTATGGAGTTCGATTAACAATTTTTACAATTTAGCGAACATAATCTACATACTATTTACTTGCTAATACCACTAAACACGACAAAGCATGCAGAAAGCAAAATCATGTTTATCTTTCAATGAATGGCATAAAGGACAATAGTAAAAAAGAAGCACTAGATAAAAATTACAAAACAAAGGACAATAATAACAAAGAACCACTAGATAAAAATAAAGGACAATAGTGAAAAAGAACCGCCAGATAAAAATTACAAAATTAAGGAAAATTGTACATTACATTTTAGGTAACCATTCATCCTTATACTTTAAATATTTTTATAGAACAATATCACCTGGTTTAAAAGTTTATACTGTGTAAATTTTTAAAATAAAAAAAATGGTTCATAAGAGAAATTGTAGAATTCTCCTAAAATTAATTTGGTAAGAAGTGTTGGAAATTTGCCTCCAAAATACATTTTCAATAAATTTGAAATTTCCTCCAATTGAATTCCCTCTTTTGTGAGATCTTTAGTCCCATATTGGAACTTTGTGTCGGATGTTTTCATGTTATATGTGTTTGGATTTTTTTGCCAATGTGCAACACTAGTTGAGAGCCTAAACTATGCATGGTTGATGATTTGGGAATTTTCCTCAAACACACACGCACCCGCTTGACGCGGTGTGGTGCGTGCGTGTGAATCATTAGAATTTTACTTCTGTCACATTTTTTCTTTTCATATTTTTGGTTACCTATTCCGTTTGCTTGTTCCTTATATTTTTTGTTACCTATTCCGTTTGCTTGTTCCTGCTTTTTCTCCCAAAATAGAGCATATCGAATTTCCTTTCTTTTCTCCCATGTCACCTACATTTTCTCTCAAAGCAGTGCTGTAACTTTCAAATTCTGGCTGAATTTATCACTATAAATAAAGGTCTTGAGATCCTTTTATAGATACTCGAAAATCTCTTTTCTTCGGTTCTCCTTTGGTACTGAGTAATCCAGTACTAAGTTCGAAACCTTGCTTGCGAGTGCACGCGACCGAGACTACCGTTGAATGCGGGAGAGTGACCGCCCGGTGTTCCCATCTGCACCAGTGGATTACGATCCCGTGGGGGGCGAAATAACTTTCACGAACAGTGATCACACGCCTCGGCAAATTCTATTCTACTTTTCTGTCCAGATTTTCTAACAATCTTGAAAGTGATTTTTCTGTGTCATTGTGATGACCAACGCTGGTATTCCTGACATGTCAAAACTGCAACTGTTTGACGGTAAGAACTACAAACGCTGATCCGAGAAATTCCTGTTTTACTTACAAATTCTCAAAGTGGATTACGTCCTATTTGGATATGCTGCCCATTTTGAATCTACTAGGGTTTATGCTGATAACAACCAAACTGCTAGAGGTCACATACTCAATTTCCTAACCGATGCCCTATTTGATCTATACCGCCTATATAAATCTGCCAAGGAAATATGGGTGACCCTAGACAAGAAATACAACTTTGAAGATTGTGGAAAGAAAAAGTACGTGGTCGCCAAGTTTCTGAATTTCAAGATAGTTGACGACAAACCTGTCATCGACCAAATTCATGCATACCAGAATATTATTCTGGACATTACTCAGGAAGGCATGAAAATTGATGATGCTTTCCAGGCTGCTATTCTGATTGAGAAACTGCCACCGTCTTGGAAAGAGTACAGGAATATACTAAAACATGACAAAACTGCCATGACGCTTGATGATGTGATATCCCACATCCAGATCGAGAAAAGAAATCGTCTGAAGGATAAGACTGATCTGACCTATGAGTTTGCAAACAAGATGAATCTAGTGGATAGCAAGCCTGAAGAAGAATCTCTTTCAAAAGTTCAAAGGCAAAAGACATGGATCTAAAAAGGGTTGGAACAATAACGGTCAAATTTAAGATAGCAAGCAATCAGGTAAGTTTAAAAAGTTTGGTAAAATTAATAAAAAGTTTAAAGGACCATGCTATGTCTGTGGAGTTACAGGTCACAAAGCAAATAAATGCAAGTTTTGCAAGGGACAAGAGCAGCAACCAGCCAATCAAGTGAACTTTGTTGAAGTCGATGATGAGGCAATCGTTGCTATTGTCTCTGAAGCAAACTTGGCGTATAATGTGACCAAATGGATTATGGACACTGGAGCCACAAAACATATCGTTGTTGACAAATGTCACTTCCTTGAGTATGAAGGAGTAAGCGATGGGAAGCAAATCTTTCTTGGAGATGCTCGTGGTGCTCCAATCCTAGGCAAGGAAAAGTCCTTTTGACTCTTACCTCTGGAAAGACTTTTATTTTGACCAATGTGCTGCATGTTCCATCCATGAGAAGAAATTTAATTTCTGGTTATCTTTGCTTAATAAAGGTTCTATTAAACTTGTTTTTTAAGGTGATAAGTTAGTTCTGACTACGAATGAAGACTTTGTGGGAAAGAGTTTTTGTTGTCGGGGCTTATTTGTATTTGATGCTACTTGCAATGGAATAAATAAGAATGCTACTTTTATTTATATTGTTGATTCTATTGATATGTGGCATACTAAATTAGGACATATGAATGTTGACTCCATAAGGAGAATGAAAAATTTAAATCTGATTCCTAATTTGACTAATCATAAGTTCACAAAATGTGAAATTTGTGTAGAAACTAAACATTATAAGAAACCCTTTAAGTCCATTAAGAGGACTAGTAGTATTTTGGAATTAATTCACAATGATCTTGGGGATTTAAGAATAACATGAGTAAAGATGGGAAAAGTATTATATCACCTTCATTGATGATTACTCAAGATACACTAAATTATATCTCCTAATCCAGAAAGATGAAGTTGAGAAAATGTTCATTAAATTCAAAATTTAGAGGTTGAGAATCAGTTAGAGAAAAAAATTAAAAGACTTATGTCTGATAGAGGAGATGAATATAATTCTAATCAGCTCAAGAAGTTTTGTAAACAAAATGGAATAATTCATGAGACTACTTCACCTTCAACGCCTCAATCTAATGGGGTTGCAGAAAGAAAAAATAGGACTCTTAAAGACATGATGAATACAATGTTAATAAGTTCTGGATTACCTACTAACATGTGGGGGGAAGCTATTTTGTCATATTTTTAATAGAATACCTTAGAAGATTTTTTTTAAGATACCTTATGAACTTTGGAATGGTTATTTTTCTAACCTTGGGTATCTCAAAGTATTTGGGTGTCTATTCAAAGTAGAGATACTGGACTTTAAAAGGAATAAAATTGGGCCTAAAACTATTGATAGTGTCTTCATTGGGTATGCACTTCGTAGTACTGCCTATAGGTTCTTGATTTTGGAGTCTAATCATGTTGTGGAAACTAAAGACGCCGAATTTTTTGAGAAGAATATTTTTCCAATGAATAAAAATTCTGCAAAAACGTTATCTCAACAATTTCAAAATTCAAAAGAACATGATAATGAAGGACTTCAAGAATTGAGAAGAAGTAAAAGGGCAAGAGTGAAAACTAATTTTGGATCTGATTTTATAACTGCTTTCATAACTGAAAAAGATCCAAAAACTTATAAAAATGCAATGAATTCAATTGATGCTAGTTTTTGAAAAAATACAGTTAAAAATGAGATTGAGTCCAAATGCATAATCACACCTGAGAATTGGTAGATTTTTCTAGAGGGTGTAAACCTATTGGGTGTAAATGGGTATTTAGGAAGAAATTATTGCCTGATGGTTCTATTGATAAATTCAAGTCACGTTTAGTGGTCAGAGATTTTACACAAAGAGAATGCATTGATTTCTTTGACACTTATTCTCCTGTTGCAAGAATCACTACCATTAGAGTGCTTATTGCTATTGCTTCCATATTTAATTTGATTGTGCATCAAATGGATGTGAAAAGCACTGCTTTTTTGAATGGTGAGTTAGATGAGAAAATATACATGCATCAACTTGAGGGCTTTGTTGAAGAACAAGAACATAAAGTGTGTAAATTTGTTAAATTCTTGTATGGTCTTAAACAATCTCCTAAACAATGGCATGAGAAATTTGATAAGACTCTTGTTTCTAATGGTTTCAAAGTACATGAATCTGATAGATGCATCTATAGCAGATTTCATGAAAATATTGGAGTCTTGATTTGCTTGTATGTTGATGACATTCTTATCTTTGGAACTGATGAAACTATTGTTAAACAAACCAAGTCTTTCCTTGTTTCTAATTTTGATATAAAAGATATGGGTGAAGCTGATGTGATTTTGCGTCTTAAGTTGACTAGATTTAACAATAGTTTCGTACTTTCTCAGTTATACTATGTTAAAAAAATCCTTAAGAAGTTTAACCACTTTGATTTAGATTCTGTGAGTACACCTTTTGATCCAAGTGTGCACTTGAGAAAGAATAAAGGTGACTTGGAAGTGTCCCACAAACTGAATATGCTAAGATTATTAAGAGTGTGATGTATTTGATGAATTGTACTCATCCCGATATTGCATATACTGTTGGTAGATTGAATAAATACACGTATAATCTTGATAAATGTCATTGGAATGCATTATCTAGATTTCTTTGATATTTAAAAGGTACCATGCATTTATGACTTTATTTTTCTAGTAGTTATTCTGTTCTAGAATCTTACTATGATGCTAATTGGGTGTTTGATAATAATGAAATTAATTCCACAAGTGGTTATGTTTTTACTCTCGTTGGAAGTGCTATTTCTTGAAAATTATCTAAGTACTATTTCTTGAAAATCATCTAAGCAAACATATAATGCTAAATCTATCATGGAATTTGATTTTGTTGCTTTAGAGTTGGCATGTTCAGAAGGAGAATGCCTTCGTAATTTATTGAGTGACATTCCTTTGGGGCCAAAGCTTGTGTCTTCTGTTTCTTTGCATTTTGATTCTCAGGCAGCGATCTAGCTAGAGTCAAAAGCAAAATTTACAATAGAAAGAGCCGACATATCCGTTTGAGACACAATATTGTGAGACAGCTCATGAGTAATTTGGTCATTGCCATGGACTTTGTGAGATCTGAAAAGAATTTGGCTGATCCTTTGACTAAGGGACTGAATCGAAATTTAGTCCAAGATACATCGAGGGGAATGAAACTTAAACCCGTTAATGGGATTTGATTATGACAGCAACCCAACCTACATTAGTGGAGATCCCTGAAATAGATTTAATGGGTAATAACAAGTCATAAAAATATTCCAATTGCACTATCAAATGTGGTACATTCCTATGGTGTAGATAATACTTATTATCTATAATTCGTGAGGGTTGAGTCGGTAACTCTTAATGAGATATATCCTTTATAGGTGGTGTGTGATAGTACACACTTGATAAGCTCACCTATATAAGTGTGGAAGTGGGGGCCGCTTCCTATGAGACTAACGGGTTCGTCTCTAAAGCACTCATGAATATGCAAGTAGAGTGCATGGCTCGGAAAAAGCACCAAACCAAGATATTACAATGGATCAAAGTCTAATATGTGCTTAGCTATAGGTGTGTGCTTCAAGGAGGAAGGTTCAAAACTTTTGTCACATATCTTCCGTATACTTCTCTGTTGAATGTACTAAGTGAGATTCAAGTCCAAAAAATATCGTCATTTATGTGTTAGATTTCTTTATTTAGTACCGCTTTGTATTTTAGAGTCATGTGGGGGATTGTTGAAAATTTGCTTCCAAAATACATTTTCAATAAATTTGAAATTCCCTCCAATTGTGTTCCCTCCTTTGTGAGATGTTTAGTCCCACATTGAAACTTTGTGTTAGATATTTTCATATTATATGTGTTTGAGTTTTTGCCAATGTGCAACATTAGTTGAGAACCTAGACTATGCATGGTTGATGGTTTGGGGATTTTCCTCAAACATACATGTGCCCGCTCGGCGCGGTGTGGTATGGTGCGTGTGTGTGAACCATCTTAGAGTTTTGCTTCTATCACGTTTTCTCTTTCCAGATTTTTGGTTACCTATTCCGTTTGCTTGTTCTTGCCTTTTCTCTCAAGGTAAACGGATTATCTTTCTTTTCTCCCAAGTCACCTACCTTTTCTCTCAAGACAGTGGTGTAACTTTCAAATTCTGGCCGAATCTATCACTATAAATAAAGGCCTTGAGATCCTCTTATAGACACCCGAAAATCTCTTCTCTTCGGTTCTCTTTCGATACTGAGTAATCCAGTATTAAGCTCAAAACTTTGCTTGAGAGTGCATGTGACCGACGCTGCCGTTGAATCTTGGAGAGTGACCGCCCGGTGTTCCCATCTGCATCAGTGGATTACGATCCCGTAGGGGGCGAAATCACTTTCAAGGACAGTAATCACACGTTTCGGCAAATTCTATTCTATTTTTTTGTCCAGATTTTCTAACAAGAAGCACTAAAAACAAAATTCTTTGTTATTGAGTAAGGCTAAATACAAAATTCTTTTTTTTCTTTTTTTTTTTATCTAACTAAAAGCAAAGCCTAGATGCCGCACTAGAAACTGAATCCAAACAGTAATGGAGTTTATTTTCACGCGGATGACAAAATTTGGTAAAGAAAGGCTCGTCAATAGTAAAACTATTAATGATAAAAAAAGGTGAAAAAGGTTACTTAAGAAAAAATGAAAGACAAAAAAAGAGAGAAATTAGGTGAAAAAGGGTAAAGATGTTGTGAAAAGCAATGTCGAATGAGACACAGAAGCAACATAGAAATCTATGCAATCCTAAGGTTGTCTGAAAGTGGAGACACCGGCAAAAAATATTTAACTGTTGTTTGTGGCCGTTGAATTTGATGGGATTTGTGTGTGCGTAAAATTCTTATATGAACTCAATTTACAGTTATAATATTTGTGAATTTTGAAATTAAAATAAGAATTATATAGGTTAAATAATATATACCGGTGTAAAAAATGCATTTCTTATTTTATCAGGAAGTTCCAAAGTGAGGGCTTTGGAACATCTCAAGTTGTCTACTTGTCTCTAAAACAAATAAGAACGGAAGGTATTAATCTAGTACTTGTTGTAATATAAAAGTTAATAAAATACTAATACTATACATTAGTAAAAATACAGCCAATAAAATGTTACTAAAAAATTGTCGCCACACAATGGTGAGCTTTTCGCGAAGAGCTGCATCCTAAAGGCAAAAACTGAAGAAATAATGCTTAAACGTTACTACATAATAAATACATGGTTATCAATATCATCGTTAATCAGATTGACAATATTTAAGTTAATTAAAGATACAAATCTATTCGACTCCAGCATGGCATCCATTGAACACCTGAAGAGTGAAAAACAAATGGCAGATTCATTAGCTACGACTCACTTTAAATTACTCACTTGTTGTGAAGAAGGAAGAGGGTTTCTCAGAGAAAAAAACTTACATATAAAAGCTGCAAAAACAGCTAGCCTTTGTAATTTGTACTCGTTAAATATCACCTGATCACAGTTAAAATGAATTATACGTACCAAGATCATGATCATCTACTGCATGCATGCACGCATGGGTTGCCCTGTAGAGGACTATCAAGAAAGATTTAAGAAAAATGAGTAAGTGTATGTTATTCATTGCGCAATTAATTAGCACATAGACGACAGTAGATATTCAAGATATAACGACAGCATATTAAGAGTAGATCTTTTCACACTAGGGAAGTTTAAAAAGTACTAGTAAAGTAATTAACACTTACATTAGCATGGCATATTCTCAGTAACAAAATCAAAGGCATGATCATGCTAGGGGACCTACAACTATCGTATAAGCTTTATTTCTTGCTGCAGGCAGGCGTGCTTAAGTTATTCTACTAAAAGATATGCATGTTTTGCATGGAGTAATATCCAAAAGAATATATTTACCTTTGGCAAGTTGAGGAGTACAGTACTACTGTGGGTTTGTTTGTGAGCGTATTATTTAGTGGATGACTATCCTAAACTCATAAAATTAGAGTGGCAGACTGCATGTTTACACTGGGTTACGTTATTTATTTATTTCTCTCTTCTTCTTTTTTTAATTTTTCTATATGACAACTTCTTGTAGAGTCAACATAAACAGATAACTTTGAAGTGATTGATTGGAAAAAGTTCGTGTTACTTATTCCACATTGTAGAATCAGTTTTATAGTCGTTGACATGATTAAAAAGTAAGAGATCTTATTACTTTTCAATCATCCAATGATTCAAAATATTCACTCCGCAACACGGAGTAAGAGTAACAAGGACTTTTTCAATTGATAAATAATCCAAATTAGTGAAATAATCTACCTGAAATTATAGTATGCATAAGCTATTGTACATCACTGTTATTGAATTTGGTACCCAATTTCACTTGTAAAATGACAAATGATTTACAAAATTTCGTAATATAGACAAAAATAGTTGAGTGGTTAAAAATTTCCTAATATGTTAGGTTTCAAAGAATTTAAGGAAAGACAAACCCACATACAGTTGTGGGGGGAAGCTATTCAAGCTTTAGGATCAGTATATTCAAGGAAAAGATACTTCAATTTAACCTTTTGACGGACTGAAAACTTTGGTTTTTGTTTTTTTTAATTATTTTATTATCTTAGAATATTCGACTTGACCAAACTATTACATAAAAATTCCCGTGCACTTTGGAAAAGGTAAGAGGTGAATTTCTTAATTAGTAGTATATATTCACATAGCAAGTAATCTATTACTATTAGATACTAACTTTAGTCTTTAATCATTATTTACCCCAAATGAAATCACCCGCAAATAATTCACCTGAGATCACTAAAATTTCTTTTACATAATTCCATATTCCTAAATGCATAAATTCTTAAAACAACTAGTCAAAGAACGACTACATAAAAATAAGGGGATAATGTAGTCCACGACTTGGAACTATTACTAGTTGATTAGACCACAACCATTAAAATCAATGTGGATATTAACTCACGGATGCAATGAATAATAACCATCAAATCTGTAACTAGGGCCTACTATATCTGCAATATATATTGATTTATTTTCACGTGCAAATCCACTATGGTTACGAAAATATGACATCTTCTATTCTATTCTATTCTTTTACACTATTTATAGTAGAAATGATTGTTTAAAGAGTAAGTTTTGGTTATTTATTTTGTAATGTAAAATAAAATAAATATGTCAATTATTAATATGATTGAAAAGTAAGAAATTTTTTATTATTTCTTAAACATCTAACTGCTTAAAATACTCAATCTACAATAACGAATAAATAACAAAGAATTTTTTTTCCTTCGAACACCCATATATGTAGACAGGCTTATTGAGTCAAAGTAATAATTCCAAACCAGACCTTGAGCCTTATGCAACTAGGCAATCCCAAAGAATATACACTTGGAACAAGCCTTCCATTCACGGACTCCAGAAAGAAATCACTGAATTATGGAATTGCCTCAACATAAGTCTTTTCATATCTGAATTCACTAAATTCACAAATATTAGTTGATTTATGTTTTCATCTGATTCAATAGATGTCTGAGTTATGATGTACAAAATTGCACACAACAATTATTGGAATAAGCAAATATCTATACTGCAATCATAACAGAATCGAAAGGAAAAGAATTGGCTATCAAAAAAGAACGAAACAAATTTTTTTTTCCTAAGCATAGAATACTAGCAGGATCTCATTAAGAACATATCTCATGTGCATCAAGATAACTACTGGATGCTACTGCTAGATGGGATCCATTTTCCCTAATTAGCACCATCCTAAACTTTCTCTGGATTCTGGCATAGCAGTTCAAGAAATACAAATTTCATCTATTCTTGCACTATCTATATATAGTGTGAACAAGAGTTCCAAATTAATAATGTAACTGGACGATTAGGGAATATATGCAAGTAACATGCAATTCGTGAAAATATTACTCAATCTTTTGAAACTGAAATCAATTTAAGCATTAGAGTGTGTACCTTCAATTTATGAGTTTCGCATTCCAGGAGGCACCATATCCCCAAGCAAGCCTTCATCTGTATAATATCTGTCCAGTCAGTTGATCAGCTGGTACTTGTGCATGGGATTGTCCACCACCTTCACCTGACAAGACTTGGAATGATTCTCTGATTCCAACAGAACCTTGAGGGCGGAATTGTGCCCCAGCTGGATAATAAAATTGAGAACTACTTAAAGGTGTCAACTGGCTTCCAAATGCACCTTCGTGACTAATGAAACCACTTCTTGGGAATCCAACTGTATGGTGGCAATGTTGTCCTTCATATGTAGTGATGACAATTGTGGGATCGTCAGAGGATCGTTCAACTCTTTTCTTCACTGTACACTTGCCGTTAGTACAACGATAGTAGCTCCTGCAAAAGATGGTGGATCTCATTAATTGTTATTATTTAACATTAATTTCATATCCTACAAAATCAATATTTAAATAGAAGTCATCATTCCTTTTTCATGCCTATTTACAAGTCAAATGGGGATGTTGAAAATGCCAATTGTTGAAAACTATAGCAGTGCCAAATATGCAACTTAATGTCTCTCAGCCGGCAATCTAAATTTTCTTAAATCCCAACCTTCTGCCTTTATTTAATGATTTTCTTGAATAAGCAATCCCTTGTGAGAAGTATAAATAAATTAACTAATCAAGAAATTATTGGATGAAAAGACGAGATTAAAGTTTCCACATGATTTGTATTATTAGCACATCTTATGAAAACTGAGGTGGATAACTAAATTTGCAAAAGCAAAAATAAGTTTGAAGTTAATTAAGATTCCAGTTAGTTTAGATTCCCAACTGGGCTTTTGTCTAAGTAAATAGATTAGGCATTTCGATTGGAATTTGACATTAAACACCTCTTTAGGCAGACACGGTTGGCACTGGGGAAAAATCGGAGTTCAAGTGAACAAGTTGACATTTATTAGATGAAAAGGTTTTAAGTGTTTCAAAGACAAATGTTTTGAATATGACAATGAGTTAAACAAACAGATCTATGTTTCAACAGTTCTTCATCCACAAACATTTCCCTGAGTCTGTAGAATGAATATAAGGGGAAATGTATAATGACTAACCTGGGGAATGGACTATTTTTAACAGCTTTTTGTCCGTATTTCCGCCATCTATAGCCATCTTCCAGGTGATCAACTTCACTCTTAGTCATGAATGCAAAGCATCTAGTGCCTTATACTCTTTTGTCCCTTTTTCTTACCCTTATTGCTTCTGTAAATCAAATGTAGAGCGGCCCGAAAACAATTAATTAATTACCATGCAATCCTCTAGTCAGTAACCAGCTATAAAACCCCAAAAGAGAAAACACACTTCCAACAAACAAACATCTGGGAACCAAACCAAATCAAACCCTGAATGCTTATACTTCCCCGTCTTTGACAAACATAAATCCATTATCCATCCAATGCACTGATAGTCTGATACGGTTAAGCTTAAATTTTTTACGGTATTTTTTATGATTATACAGTTTTTGTACGTAAAAACTGTCATATGATTAATTCAACTGTTACAGTTGACATTAATTATGGATTTCGAATCATTAAAAATAAAAAAAAGAGGCAAAAAAGAAAATACATGACATTACGAACAAATTAAGTCTATATATCATGAAATTTTGTCTGAAAACACAAAACCCTTCTTTCATCACGAAAATATAATTTGCTTCCATTAGATATGTTCATCACCCTTCAAATTAATAGTCAGAAATAGATTCCATAATGTGATCATCATGAACTAGATATACATTGTAATGAACTGATTATGCTAAGCAACTTTCTTACTCATCAAACACATTGTAAACAAAATGTAAGTATATGTAAACGAACAAAAAAGGAATTTGTTTGTGTGTGTGTGTTTTTCCCCTAAATTTATTTATTTTCATGAAAATCAAGGGTTGTAATTTTAGAACCCAAAAAAAAGAAAAAGATAAAAGAAAAGTAGTGTGAAAGCATCTTTGATTGATCCTTCTAATTCTAGTACGGACGCGGAATGGTACCTTTTTTTTTTTTTGGTTCAGCGTGCTCTTACATCAACTTATACATCATCTTCCTCAAAAAAACATTTTTTTTTTTTACTTGTTTAAAAAAATATATATATATATATATATATATATGTTTTTCCCCTTAATTTTAGCCCTTAAAAACCGATTTAATTACTAAATTAGTCCACATGCTTGTAATAAGCTACCCCTACTATACTACCACGCACTCACGCTGTCTCAGATGCCGGTCTCTCGGCGGAGCCGACTGACGCAGTGGACTTCTCCCGCAGATCCTCAGACGAGCTAGATGACACCATCGGTTGCGGTTCCGGTTCCGGCTCCGGTTCCACGTCAGCTAAAGACGAAGCAGCCGCAACACTGCTACAAGTAGTAGTAGTAGTAGTAGTTACAGCAGTATCATTTCCCGCCAAATCCGAGTGGATTATCGGATCATATCCTCCTCCGTGACTTGACTCCGCGGCCACCGGATTCGGAGGTGGAAGGTTCCACCCGAACTCGGAGAGTATACCGTCTGTGTCGTCTCTATCATTACTAGTAGTCGTTTCAAAGAAGTAAATGTTATCGACTGACTCGGCATCGCTGCCGAGTACAGTCCAACAGTTCGACTCGACAGTGAACCCTGAAACTGGATCCACATCCAGTTTCTCTTTTCCATCATCATCCATATATGTACAAGTATAGATATGAAGGTGATCGATCAAAATTGAGACGGAGAGAGAAAGATGATGAGTGAGAAAGTGAGATAGAGCTAGGGTTTTGTAGCTTGGGGGTGAGAGCGAGAGGGAAAGAAAGCTAGGGGAAAGGAGGAAAGAACGCGTAGAGAAGAAGATATAGAGATTTTTTTTTTTTTTCTTTTTCTTTTTTTGTGTTTGGTTTTGATTGGTTTATTTATTTATTTATTTATTATTTTATTTTATTTTTTTTTTTTTTGGGAAAGGTGGGTGGGGGGAATTGAAGGCCCAAAAAAGATAAGATAGAAAAATTAGCCGTCAACTTCTTACAAGGAAAATGGTTTATAAAATTAGGATCACATTTTAAAATAAAAATAATTTTACGCGGTAAAATTAATTATTTTTTAATTTTAAATAATTAATTGAATCTTGTTTTTTTTTTTTAATTTAGTGATAATTCAATAATTTTGTCATTTTGTATAAATATATTTTTAAAATAAAAATAATTTTACTTGATAAAATTTTATTAATTAACTATAATCTAATTTTAAATAAGTAATTGAATCTTGATTTATTTTTTTAAATTTAGTCACAATTTAATGATTTGTCATTTTGTATAAATATATTTATTTTTATAAATAGTGTAAGGGGAGGTGCGGCTAATATTTGTACAACTTACAACCCATTAGGATATTTCCACGCGCTCTCCTTTTTTGTCGTCTTTCTTATCTCAACAATAAGATTTTTTATTTTTTATTTTTTGCTTTTTCTTACCTAAAATATAAGGTGTAATTGGTGTATTTTGTGTTTCCCAGACATATTAGATGAAGTAATTTGCAGCTTAATAGGGAGGGAGAGAGAGGGTTTTGATTTGGATGTTTATTGAGTCACTGCAGGAAAAAAGAAGAGAAGAGAATTTAATGATTTTTTTTTTAAAAAATTTTACATTCCTTATTAAGGCGTTTTTTTTTTTTTTTTTTTAATTTAAATACTTATACAGTATAATATCATTTGTTTTAAATACTACTTATACTATACAAATTTTTAAATTTAAGATAATAATTCTCTAAAGGGACGATAAAATTCCCCTTTTCTTGTTTTATTATTTGTTTGATCAGCTAAGAAATGTTGTTGAATGAGGTACAAAATGGTGTTTTTTTTTTTTTTTTCCAAACTAAAAAAAAAAAGAAGACATTTTACCGCAATGAATATACTATAGAACTGCAATACAATGAGAAAATGTCAAATTGTATGACAATTCTCATTGGTTATTTGAACTCAAAAACATCATTGACCCAATTGACTTACTAGAAAGTCTAGAAGTAAATATATTAATTGTACAATTCATAGTAATTGTATGACTGAGCTTTCACAGTTGCTTTCTGCGTAAGTTGGATCAGGTATCCTTATCTTTGAATGCTTTACTTTCTACACGGTTTTACGTAGCCAAGCCAAGTAGCCACTACTTTAATTTAATTAATTAACTCTTTGAATTGGAACTAATGGGCTCTAGACTAAGCGTCATTTAGGAAAGAAGAACCATTTGTCTAATTAATTAATCAATCAATACAAGATCATAAATTTAAAATAATTTGACGAGCTTCGTACAAGGAAAAAAATTTGACGAAATATCTATAATTAAGTGTTAATACTTTAATAAAATTTTACAACGTGAATTAAACTTGATAAGTAATTTTATAAATAAATTTCCTTGATCAATCTTTACCCTTTCTTTTCTTAGCAATTTATATGGATGCACCTTGCTTTATATTTTGAAATATCCTCTTTTATAAATTTCCTTTCTTGGTTACTTTTACTACTCTGCTGGCCCAAAACCCAAAGTTTTGTAGTGCGTTTTGGCCTAAATGAGTATCCATCTACGTTCTGCTTCTGCATGAACAAACCTAGTCCACCTGTACATATACAAGGCAAATTCAGAATCCTTGGGCTTTTTGTTTGACAACTTTCAAGATTTAAAATTTCTTGATAATTTTGGGTAGTGTTTTTAATATATTTCTTGATAATTTGGGATTTCTGTAAATGTAGCGGCTAGAATTATTGCTTTGCCATCAATGATGTCTTTCTTGAACAAGAACTGTCACATTAAATAATAATCATACAATCACTTATGAGGAAAAAAATAATAATTGATGAGAGTGAGGAAACATATAAACGCTCTCTGTTATAGTTATAATCAAGCTTTTGAATTTTTGAACAGAATAAAAAAATTTGAATTGAAATTGCAGGAAGGAAATAAAATAAATTGAGAAGTTGATCCCTTCTAAAAGATTCTTACACTCCATGGAATATCTAGAAATAGACATAACATAAATGGAAAAAAGAAAAGACACCACACAATAGACAATTAGAGTGGGAATATGTGTTCTTATTATTATAGTGA
This sequence comes from Cinchona pubescens, assembly GCA_025175665.1. Lineage (NCBI taxonomy): Eukaryota > Viridiplantae > Streptophyta > Magnoliopsida > Gentianales > Rubiaceae > Cinchona > Cinchona pubescens. The sequence continues at coordinate 4,402,168 of JANKKI010000077.1, read as the reverse complement.
TATATTATCAAAATCTTCTTACTTATATAAGATGCTTAATTATTTACCTTTTTCATTATTTGGTTCTAGCTAAGAGCTTGGATGTAACCTTATATTTGAGCCCACAAACAGAAGTACTGATGTTGATAACCTAACAAATTAAGGTTTTGGTTCCATTCCATTAAATTCACATAAATGTGATCAGCGCCTCTAATTTAATGCACAATATAAGAAATCCAAATCCACAACCAAAAAATAAATTACCATTCTTTAGGGAAGTTCTACATTTCTGTTGAGCGAATTATTCTGTTGACTCGAAAGGCATGTACAGTACAAGTTTTAAAATACATAATATTATATCGTATAAGTTTTAAAAATACAATGACATGATTGGAATTTAGAATTTTCCTGAAAAATAGTTGGATTTATCCTATGGCCAACTAAAAAAAAAAAAAGATACTGATCTTCTGAAAAAGGAGATGCTGCAACATATACCCTAGAAACTAGATTAAAAAGGCTGCAAGAATTGTCAATGTGAGGTGGATTCTATGTAGCCCATGTTGAAGGTGTAATGTACAATTATTTTCGTTTTTTGGGTATCAGCAAGATTGGTCTTAAGAGGTGGGGAAGTGGGAATCGTCATGATGTCGAGACTCAAAATCTATAAGTAGTTCATTTTGTGTGTGGTGCATAACAAAGTTTTTGAATGCGTATTTAATTTAAAATATATATATATATATATACCTGAGAAACACAGGAAGGCCCATGGAATATTATCTCTACTTCTCTTAATTACAACCGTTGGTTTGTTGTACAGAAATTTTAGGTGCAAATGCAAACAGACAATAAGATACGCAGTAATAAACTTTAGTTCAAGTGATATTATGAATGTAGGTCTCGTGTTCGAGTTTCAGTCATAGTCCAAAAATACCAAAAATAATAAGATACACATGGAAACTGAATGAAGAAAAGCAATTTATTGTAATTTCTGTGAGGATGGAAATTTTTTTTTTTTTTTTTTTTTTTGGGTTATTTCGATATATAATAGAATTGCATATACCTTAATTAATGTAATGCATGCTTTGCCTCTTTGCCTCTTTGCCGTATCACAAAAGGTTAATTAGTAAATGCGGCTGCTCAAGTTGTGCTACCCAGCTTTCAGCATCTGCCTTCTGGGGTTTTGCCTACCTATGTTTTGTGGCTCATTATGATACTAATATTCTTGAGGCAATGGTGCTCATTTTTATGCTTTGTGGTAAAGCAGCAAGAGTATATTTTTTTTTTTTTTTTTTTTTCAATTGAAGAAGGTACCACACAAGTTGTGTCCCATCTCCACCCAGTCAAAGAGAAAATGCTATAAAGAATGGTTGGATCATACCAAAAATTTATGAATGTGAGATAAGGTGAAATTATTTAAGTTATTAAAAGTTACCGTATGTAATATTTTTATTTTCTTTTTTTGGAATCATGAACAATATGCTACGAGTGAGTTGAAAAAATTGTGAACGTTATTAAAATTTAACAAAAAGATTTTTGTAAATTAATGTTACCATTGTATGTAGTATGTTATACATTTCATGTATTTAAAAAATTAATTATTAGAGTAGATTTTGGCATAAGATTTTTTATTTTACACTTTATCTTATTTCTTATTTCATCACTTAATTAATTGCTAAAATTCTGTGAAGTAATTTTAGTAGAATAATTTTGATAATTTATTTGATAGTATAACGGAGAGTGATATAAAATATGAGATATTCAGACAGAAGATCCTTAGCGGTGGATCTAGATTGTATGTAGAAATATCATGTAATGATCACAATTAATTAATAGGAAATCTTAGACATGTTTATATAAAATGTTGAAAGGATTCACCTTAAACATGGTCCATGCAGAGTTAAATCACCGACGTGGGAGTCCCTTGTCCATGCAAACAAATCTAAATTTTACATCATAATGAGAACTACAAGACGTGTTCGGTTTGTTTCCTCTTTTGTCCAATTGATAATGAATTATTACTAAAAACAAATTAATTAATTTATATCTAATAGAGTTTGGTTGGTCCTAATTAATTAGATTCAGTATAGTAGATAAATCTGTAAAACGTAAATCAAGACTCTCGAGGCAATTGGGTTTGATTAAGCTAGGGGATGTCATGATTCCACGCTTTCTTCTAGAATATGAACCAGCAAGAAACTGTAACCCTCCATTAATACGGGCACCCAAGTGGTCCATTTTTTTTAGAGTGCGAGTAATTCTAGAATTTTATCCCTTCAAGTCTATAAGGGCTAGATTTAATTTAATTTTTCACTTGTTCTCAAGTCAACAAGAAAAATCCATTTAGACCAGTTATATATTGACTTATAATCCCATTCCCCCCCTGTCCACACATCTACACACACACACACAAAAAAAGGGAAACGGATGGGCGGACATTTGGAACATAAAAGAATTCAATGAAGGATTATTTAGGAGTATAAATTTTTGACATGACACGAATCTGATACGAACACGATTATGACACGAATACGATTATGAAGAATTTAATGAAGGTTTCATGACACGAACACAGGTATGATACGATACGTTTATATATACAAAGATAAATGAATCGATACGAAAATAAACGAGTTGACACGTTTACTATGTTATATACAATAACATATAAAAATATACAAAGATATTTCTAATATTATATTGAAATTTCTATTGACTTTCATATGTAATTTATTTTCTATTAATTTTACATTAAAACTCATATTATGCAAGAAAATTTAATTTAGATTTTGGTAGTTATAATATATTTTTATGTAACATTATATAAAATTCTAAGTAATAGGAAAATTTTATAGTCTCTTTTAGGGAATCATTCTCTTGTACTTTAAATACTTGTACAGTACAACACTATGTGCTTTAAAAGTTTGTATTGTACAAGCTTTTTAAAGTTAATAGAATGATTTTTTAAAAAAGAATTGTAGAATTCTCTAAAATAATGAAGGTTTCTATAACATTGAAAACAAAACGAGAAAATTTTTGTACTCGTGTAAATCTTGAGAAAGTCAATATTATTTATATTAAATTTATTTTATTGTGTTAATTTTCCCATTTAATATTAGCGGTAAATGGCTAAAACTGATCACACACAATAAGGCATGGTAATAAACAAGTAAGATGTGATACAACACGATTATTAATTAAATAGAATTAATGTAAGAGTTTTATAATCCATACGGGATGACGACGCGATATGATTACTCATGATAAGACAGGATTGACGCCCTTAACAGTATTTGATATATTGTCATATTGATTATATCGAACAATTTTAGTCAAATCTGTACTGAATTTGTATACCATCAAGAATCTATCATGAGTGTTAAGTAATTTAATTATGAATTTCGTGAATATTGATGTATCGAAAAAGTTATGAAGGTGTGTAGACATGGTTTATTTATGTAATTACCATACATCAAAAGCTTACTTTTCCAAAACCTACAAGTCTTTAATGATTAAGGTACCCAAACCTTTATCAGATGGTCTTTCATAAATGGCCTGAGGAAGTAAAATATAAAAGTTCAAGAATATTAATTTCGAACTGCATGCAGAGTCTCACCACTATTTTAGTTATTTGTTAAGTTGCATGTTATGATCTATCTAATTACATGTGAGGTTTTATTTTATAGTACTACCGTATTCGATATGGCAAAGACAATTAAAATAGTTTTTCTTTATTAAGTGTCTTCTAATTTGAATATTAAAAAGAGCTCTGTGAATATATTTCATTCAGAATTGGTAACACCAATTTTGGAATAGTTACATAAACCAATGAATACGAAAAATTCATGAGTGTTAGTGTGGCAAATTTTTGTACGGGTTTGATTTACAGTCTTATTCGTTGAACATATGACTAAACAAGTATCACTTATGATAAAATTAAGGAAGGATGTAAGAATTTCAACTTGAGGACTAAGACATATATAACCATATATTTGCAGGGACTTTATTCTTTCAGTAAAATATTGGTGGGGAGAAATATAATTTTGGATTAAAAGCAAAAAAAACTTTCATGAACTTTCACCTAGTTGCACTTTACTCATTTTAATTTATTTAATAAGTACTTAACCTTCTCTTCCATATTTTAGAAAAAAATTACCCTTACTATTTTAATTATATTTGTTTTTCTTTTTTCCTATTATTCATTTTCTCTCTATTTTTTCCTTTCATTTTTTTTCCATTCTCTTTTTCAGTACTAAATAATAATAATACTTTCAATAAATGATTTTTTTTATAATCTTCTATTTAAAGGAGACATTTTTCTCAAATTCTGTTATAGATATTGCAGCCATTGAGCAGTTATTGGACCAGCTATTGTCTCATAAATTTATCATAATTGAAAATCGACTCGTATTAACTAATCAAATTTGTTGAATAACTAGTATGAATTGCATTAATTCGAATATTCATAAAGAAATTCAAATTGATATGTTTGTCATATTAAGGTATGATATTGTTTGTACAAACCTAAGAAATCAAAGTATTTTAGACTATTCTCATAAATCAATCCAGAAGTAGATTGATTCGAAAAATTATAATAACTTTTTGATCAGTCTGATTTGTTTGCTATCATCTAAATATAGTATTTATTTATAATCTTACTAGATCAAAAATTTAAAATGATATAAAAATGTATAGATTCGATGTCGCATAAAGTAAAACTAGAGTTCTAATTTTTGATATGTACCTAAATAATTTATTTTTATATTTAATATGGTTCATAATACAAGCAACATATATTTGTTGTAATATACTTTCTGTGACTAATCATTAATACTAAATTAATTAATTAATTAAGAAAAAATGGGGCAAAGAAATTTTTAAAAAAAATCTAAATATACATTAAAAATTGTGCATGCCAAGTCATTTGGTGTCATGTTTTGTCTAAATTTACCGTACTTGCAATACTTACATTATGACGTCGTAATATTTACTACTCTTTGCCATTGTTATGCTAGAAATAAAATATTCCACTCGAGCTCCCATTTTGTAAGTTTATTTCTATAGTAAGGATACATTCTTTTAATTTTCTTTTGACTCAATCTTTCATTTTGTTGTAATTTGTTTATTTCTAGATTGTACGTTTTATTATTGATGATTAATCAAGAACATTATATTATAATAAAATACTATTGTTTGTATTACAAAAAATATTTAACATAGAAATTTAATTATTTCAATACATGTAAACAATATAAAGAAAAAATATATGAAAAAAGTAAAAGAGAAAATAAATAAAGGGAAAAGAAGATGGAAAAAGAAAAACAAAATAAAACAAAAATAATAGGGATAATTTTGTCCTTTAGAATAAAAGAGTGAGTTAAATGCTTATTAAATAAGCTGAAGAAAGCAAAGTGTAATTAGGGTGAAAGTTCATGAATTTTTTTTTTACTTTTAACCCTATAATTTTTATAGAGATATTTTAAATTTCAAGAATTTTTAAGAGTATAAAATGAAATATTTAATTTTTGGGGAGGCTTATGCCCCAATCGGCCCATTCTTCTTTTATTCTCAAGTCAGTGATTCATATTAATATAAGAAAAAGATAAAAAAAACATATTCGGCAATTATTTAACTCATATAATGCACACTGCAAGTGAAATCGTGAAACGAATCTATATATATAAGAATGTATATGAATGTGTGTGTATTATACTATTATGTGAATGGGGTAGGGATACGAATCTTTTGAGCCCCCCACTAAGTTAGCTTAGGCCCCAAGCAATCCACGTCCTTTTCAGCGCACCTACATCCAAGTATCCTTTTTTATTCAGCATACTGAATAACTAATACTAGTAGTACTTGTTTGCATTGGGAAGAATTCTCGACCGACAATACACCTTATTTTTCACCATTTGTATTGCTATCAGAATTTCTCATACAATATATTTTCAATTGTAAGCCTGAATACATGGGGTGTGTTTGGGTAGAAGAATTTAGGAGGTTTTTGGTTTATGGGTATGAGAGGGGGGAATGGGATTCAAAGTTAATGATACACATAGATGGTGTTTGGTTGAACACTATGGGAATGAAAGGGTTAGAAAATACCTACTTTCATTCCCCACTTGTGACATGGGTTTCAAGTTGAGTAACTTATTAGACATAATGAAACTCATTCCTATGTTAAACCAAACAAGTAAGGGGGAATGATATAAACCCATACCAATAGTGGGGATTATGATTCCCATTCCGATTCCGATTCCCGAACGTGAACCAAACACCTCCTTAGTATAGAATTGGAAATTCATTAATGGGAAAATTGCCAAAATAGTCCCTCAACTTTTGCACTTTAGCCAGAATAGTCCTTCAACTTTTTTTTTGGCCAGAATAGTCCTTCAACTTTTTTTTTAGCCAGAATAGTCCTTTAACTTTTATTTTTTAGCCAAAAAAGTCCTTTTATAGTGTAGTCACCATAGATGTTTATATTTTTATTTTTTTATAAATTTCACATGAAAGGACTATTTTGGCTAAAAAATAAAAGTTTGAGGACCATTTTGGCTACAAAAAAAGTTGAGGGACTATTCTGGCTAAAGTGCAAAAGTTGAGGGACTATTTCAGCGATTTTCCCTTCATTAATTTATTGAAGTATATATATATTTTTTTCCTAAAATCAGTGAAGAGTAAAAATCATTTTAAATAATTTTTAATTTAGATGAATTTAAAATTCATTCATCTCTACAAACATGTCTAACAAATAAGTAAATTTTAACCATTTTTCAAATTTATTAATCCAAACGCAATCCCATACCATTTTGGATATTCATTTTGACGAGTAAAACTCAAAATTAAATAAGTTGTGCTAAGAGATTGTGCAATTGTGGTCGTGCCTAGTGCTTAATTTGTTCATTGCTAAAAGTGTAACACAGCAGTCTTGCAGAGATAAAATTTATCAAAAATTTTCGATTTGAGCCAAAAAGTTTCAAAGCACGTGTACTTCAGTTGAAAAGTATCCCTTCAACTGAGATTAATTTTCTTCACCTCTAACAAGACTACGGCACATAATCTTCTATCTCACTTCCTGTATTTTACTATATATAAAGGGAGAGGCTCATTTGGTATGATACACTCTCCCATTGGGTTCCCAATTACTTAATTTTAAATTTTAAAAAATAACCACCACAAAATAAAGAAAACAAAAAAGAAATAACTATCATCAAGTAACTAAAAAAAAAGGTTTAAAACTACCAAATTTTTTAATTACTTACAAAAAATTATAAAAAAAAAAAGGTTTAAAACTACCAAATTTTTTAATTACTTACAAAAAATTATCTCTTAAATTTATTTAAAAAATCTTTCTAAATTAACAACACTGAATTATTTAATTAAAGTTATATTTATAATATTTTTTAAATAGCACACACATAAGAGTGTGTCAAAAACCACTAGTTAATATTATGTTTCTGACTCTATATATTTGAAATGTGTATTCTAATATAAGTACTAGTCTAAAAACTCGTGTTATGCACGAATATACAAAGATTGTGAAATTTAATTGTCTAAATTACACATATTAGAAATGCTTTAGTTAAATCAAATAATGATTAACGAAAGATAGCAACAATATTATTCGGTTCTATAATATCAAAAACTAAAAAAAATCAAAGAAAAATAATTCTCAAATGTGCAGTTAAAATCTTTCAAGTTCAATAGTGATCCTGCAAAAGATAAATGAGAACTAATTATAAGGCATAAATATAAATATAGATTATATGAGATTTATGTACCATACTAATTTACCTATTTAATTTTACTGTTTGGATACTTTCTCGAACGTACAAGCATTTTTCTTTCCAATCAATCTTAAAGACAAAAGATGCTACTGATGGATAATTAACATCGTGAATCGTGAAGTCTCCGGTATTTGGATAATAAAAGTAAATGGTTTTCCTTCCAATATTTGTACAATTTTTTGAAGAAGATGCTCTCCATTTTCCTATATCATCAATAGTAGTATATGAGAAATTTACATATATGATAAATAATTTTAATAAATAAATATAATGTAAACATTAAGAACCTTACATGCAATATCAAATTCTTTAATTTATTTGCGAGATATTATAAAATGCATTCCGCTTGAATACCATATATTTAAAATGTATATTATGATATAATAATATTATAAATTAAAGCATATATGTCAAATATTTAGCATGGTGAGACAGAAAATTAATATATAAAATGAGACAGAAGATTTCTAACTCAAAAGTACCATGCCAACTTCATTACACTAATCCCTAGGTATATATTGGAATGATAAATGATATGTTTGGAAGAAACGTTTAATTCTCTTTTGCCTTTCTGTAATTTTGAAATTATAAAAAACATTATTGCTATTTAGATATAAAAATTAAGAGAAGAAAGAATGATCAATAAAAAATAGTTTGTCACTATTTTGGATTGATTTGTGCTTTGCTGTGATAGGACAAATTAAGGAAGATGTGTAGTTTGATGAGGGAACCAATCTTATCCAAATCAAACATTTATTTATTTGAAATGAAAAATCATATTTGGAATCCCAGGAAGGATTACGAACCCCGTTTTTAGGTATTCTGGTGGCGGTTTCTTCCTCTTCATTTCGTCAAGTGGACCCTCTCAATCCCTTAATTCTGCGTTACGGATTCTGTTAATTGATTGTATTTTACGTTCTTAATTAGCATTTTTTTAAAAAAATACTACTAATTAATATTTCTGTTAATATCATCATTGATTTTTAGTTGTTATTTAATTACGTACGTACTCTTAACTGATATGAACATCATGACCTGCAATTCTGCATTATAGTACTATTAACGGCCCACGGTTATGATAGCCAATCTCTAATTGACTTGATCTAGATTTCTTCCACTTTCCAAAAGAAATGGAATTACATTTTGAACCCTACCACTATTTATTTATTTTTTGGTAAAAAAAAAAAATTAGAATGTGAGTAGGTTACCCTCACTCTATCAGAGCAGGTCTAACTTCTTGTATTCATTGGATATTGCTGTCCTCCTTACCTTACTTATCCTTTGAAGTTTGTTGCTAACTTTACCACTATGATGACAAAAGTAACGAGGTGCTTGGTTCGTATTTGAGAATCGAAATTGAAATGAGAATTAAAAATTTTATTATCGGTATAAATTTATATCATTATTTTTTATTTATTTGATTTTAATAAGGAATAGATCGATTTCTTTATATTGATAAATTCATAAATTCGAAATTCATATCACAAGTAGAGAATGAAAGTGAGTATTTTCTAACACTTTCATTCCCATAGAATAATTCTCATAGTGATTAATCAAACAACATTTATGAGAATCATTAACTTTGATTCACATTCTTTCCTCTCATACCCATAAACCAAACACCACCTAAATTTTCAAGTATATTACAATTACAATAACTGAAGGCATAAAATGCAATATTCAATGATTCTGTGTACCAAACTTCGGTGGTTGTTAAAAAAAAAAAAAAAATCCTACATTTTGAGCACTAAATCAAGATTCCTGCAAAATCCAAGATTTTGGTCAAGAACTTGATCATGTCAACTTGTGATTGGAAGAAACCAAGTTGGTGGTCAAAGCTAGTCCTATCTGACAATTGTGAGTAATTAGCAATTTGCAATAGTATGGGCCTGTGATGAAACTAATAGCCAATGCATGAATGGTCCACCACCATCACTTCGTGCTGAGAATTGTTTGACTGTATCTACAAGAATTAGGCAACACAGGCTCTCAATCTATGCTCAGATTGGTAGTTGGCCCAATGCTATATATGTGACTGTATAATTTCTACTATTTTCTAGTCACATTCGTCGATTTGAATGCTGCTGCTTTGCGTGTGTTTATTGTGCTGTGTGTACTATATATTGGACTAATCTCTTGGATGTGAAAGATGCATGCCACCTAACTTAATCTTCTAATGTAGTAATCGTCTTTGTAGTCGAAGGCATTGTAGCCATCTCGTATGTCACTACCACTCTCTAAGGATGTAGATGGACAACCTATACATTTAAGGAATCACATCCCTCTCAAGCAATTAAGCTGGCTTGCACATGTGAATTAAAGGAGTTATTATGGTGGATGAGTTAATTCATGTCATGTGAATCAAGCTTAAAATCTTGGTTGACCATATCTTTATATATTTTTGAGAAAGAGGTAAGCTTTATCTTTATCTGTTTCTGAATATATTTGTGTGTAACCCACTAAAGTTTTGAGACTACAGAATTTAACAAAACAAAAAATAATGTAAAATAGTTTAATATTAAAGGGAGTAAAGAGAAATGGATAAGAACTTGTAAGTTCTGGCGTACATCATAGAAAATGGTTTACTATTCAGGCTTGCCCTTGTTAAAATTTGTTTCAAGGTAAGTGATATTTAAAATATCGAGTATTTAGTGAAGTTTAAATGGATAAATTTTTATGATCACGAGCACCAATTAGTTAACAATAAAGTTAGCATATGAAGGAATCATTATGTCGAATAACCCTAATGAACGACATTTTAGGGTTTGAAAGAATCAAAAGCATCATCATATAGTATAGTTTTATTAATTAGGTGTATCATTTTTCTCTAACAATATGGTACCTCCAACATTAGTCTTGACCAAATGCAACCACCTTTCAATATTGACTTGATGTATTTAATATATATTAGATGGATGACCAACGTATGAAGATTTAAAAATCCAGCGGTGGAGAAGCTCCAGCTGTCCGACACCAAATGAATAGCAACATTAACAGTCAGCTATTGATCACAAGTGGGGCAAAGACATAATGGATACTTTACAGAAGCACTGAACCTTGATGATAAAATCATCATAATTCTTAATACACAACCATAAATTTCCTTCTATTAGCTATTCTTCATCATTAGAAATAGTAAGTGGTGGTAAGGGTCATGATTCTTCAACAACTATATTATGTTCACTTTGGGAACCTATGAAAATGACACATTCACAAACCAATTCAGATACCCAAAAAAAGGGTAGTGCTAAATCTGTAGAATCTCAAGTGCTCATATATAACTGATCACACACATACATGGGAATTACAAAGATTGAGCAATTTATGCATGAACCAACCTATAATACTTTTCCCTAACTTGTGCAGTTGTGCTTTCTCTTTTTTCTTATTCGGTATTATTTTACTCTTGCATTAAAGAATCCATCATTCATTATAAGTGAAAATTCTTTGTTATTCATTCTACGATGCGAGCGCCTGAATGAGTATTATAGATCATTGAATGATTGAAAAGTTATCGAATCTACTTACTTTCAATAATTTCAATGACTATTATACTCGCTTTGCATTAAGGAATGAATAACCAAGACTTGCTCCATTAGAATAGTCATCTTTCAAGTTTGTTTTTTTTTCCCTTAAATATTTGTTATGTTTATCTAGGACCACATGTCAAAAGTTCAATGTCTTTTTGTCATATGCTAAGTACTCATATTAATGGGCATTGTTTTAAGAAGAGATGATCCTCTCTGTCTAATATTGCTTACAGTGTGGGGTTCTATACAAAGTTTAAAAGTAATAAAATTATTGATGTATTATTAAATTTATAAAAATAAAATAAAATTTAAATAAATATAAATTAATAATTTAATATAATTTTAACACGTGAATTGACTTTAATTGAAATGATTTTCCTACTGCTTATGGTTGAAAATTGAAGGAGTCTTTGTTTATCTTTCAAGGGGTTGGTGATGCCTTGACGCTGGTCGAGGTGAATAAAGGGTCTATGAAACCACTTTTGAATTCTGATACCGCACACAGAAATACATAAACTGTAAATAAAACTAATAATTCAAATAAACCAGCTGTACAAGGAAACCAAAAGTGATGATAAGCCGCAAGCCCCCTTTTCCCTTGGTTTTTATTGGTCGAGAAACATACAGACAGTCTCTTCAACCATATATCTGAATTGTTGGTTTTGACAAAAATAATTCGGTGGAAAAGTGACATGAGTTTTGCATAGGTATTAGTCATCCAAAACTCACCAATTTAAGCATATAATAACATTGTGGCATTATTCTAACTGTGTTGGAACATAAAAGAAATCTGTTTCTAGAGGAGTGTTTTTTCATATATATATATATATATATATATATATATATATATATATATTTGAAAATTTCTTATATGGATTCAGTTTACGGTAGGTAGATGGATCCTTTGGTCCACACCAGTCTAACTCATTAAAATAAACTTTTCAACGTAATGTGGATGAATGTAAATTAAGACGTCCATCCCACCTACCGTAAATCGGATTTATATAAAAAATTTCTAATAAGCCTAATGCATGTAGCCCTAGTGTCCTATAGGGCTACCTTTCTCTCTCTCAACCATTGAAGAGCTTGCCCTTTTGAGTTTTTGCTGAAACTATGGATTGATTGGTGGTTGAATGCGATGCAAGCATTTGAAATCGAACCTTTAGGCAGAATGTGAAAAGAACCCTTTCTCTAGGGAGGGAGTGTCACCACAATTTGCTTTGATTCTTTCTTGGAAAAAGTTCCAAAAGACCAATGATTTCACTTTATGCGTGTCTGGTGGGAACTAAAATGTATAGACAAAAGTATACTGCGCAACTAATTAATCAAAATCATGCTTACCCAATGAGGAGAGGGTCAAAACTAAAGTTATCAAACCTCTATCATCAACTAAATTGTTAGTGGTAAATCAATCACTCACCTTTTCTTTTTCTTTTTCCTGTTGAGGAAAATAGGTGAATGTCGCACTTCTAGGCTTTTAGGTGTGGAGATCCCAAAGTGATAGAGATAGTTGGAAACTTTAAGTTTGAATAGTTTTTGTCCAGAGTTAAAGTTAATTAGTTTTTTACCTAACAATGGTTGCGTCTAATTTGCAATGGAATGAAATTTCATTTCTTCATTAGGGTTTTATGATTATGTGTAACCATATTTGTTGTGATCGTAATAATTATAGTGATAAGGAAAATGACATGAGGATTTTGATGTTATGAAAATCAATCGTGAACGACGCGTTAATAAAATGATGAAGCTCTGGTTAAGTTCAAAAGGGCTGATCTAGATATGACTAATTTTAGCACTAATATAGTATTAATACATCACCACTTGTCATTTGGATATATTAAGACAGAAATTGTTACTGGATCCCAGAGATCTCTTTTGAAAAGGATTCTCCATCTGAAATCGTTAATTTCATGCTACAAGTAGCCTGTGCACATGTAGGTATTCATCAGTCTTACTGGAATTAAAGTACATATATTGGAGGTAATGTGATAGTTTAAGTTCATCCTTCTTTAAGACTTTTTCCATTTCAAAGTTAACTCATTATTAGATTAATAATTTTTGCTCACCTCCTGTTCTCACTGCTCAATAGGCTTCTTAGTCCCATGAAAGTGAACTATGCCAAATTTTGACATTAACAAAAAGTGAATTTGATAAAACTTGTTTTAACTCCTAAACTCATGCACATTATTAACTTGAGCCATAAATCCATATCCATAACAATATTCATATTTTTTGCTGCTTTGAAGGAAGACCAACTTTGACTAATTAAATGCAATTAGCCTAGAAAAACAATTATTTTTCTTTTTTATCTTTTTCAATCTGTTGGGATGACAAAGGAGTTGAACAGTTCATACTTATTAAAAAAGATGAACAGTTCATGTTAGAGAAAAGAAGGTATTACAGTGAAAATTTCTAAAATTCTTTGGTAGAAGATGTATTTGTTTACCAAGCTCCCTAGGTATCAGAATAATCTATTTTGCTGTTTTATGGGTCTTGGCTTGGGTTGATTTGGGGTGGTTGAAAACTGGACAACCCTATTTGGATTCCAATAACAGGACAGGTTCACTTTCAAACAGGCCAGCCAGCCCAAACTATTTTAAGCATGTAAAGCAGAAGAAGCAGAGGAACCAGAATTTCCTGCTTACTGCTAACAGCGTAAATGGATGTACAGCTAAAATTTTAGTAGATGACAAAATCTAAAGTAACCAAGTGCGCTCTTTCATTTACACGATATATCACTGATGTTTTTACAATTAATTTTTTTGAACTAATAATATTTTTCGTGATCAATTTATGTGGGCTAAAGTTCGAGCAAATAAGAGCGGTTAAAATCGGCAGTCTAGGACAGAAGTAACCCGTGGAGTATCTGATGTAGAAATTTGTGAAAACATTTTGTTCCCAAGTCTTATGGATTTAGTAAAACACTAATATTATCTCGATAATGTAGGAAAACTGTAGAATCACACAACAGCTGCAAATTTGCACCAAGAAGAAAAAGAATTGTAGGAAATACCTACTCCATTGAATGATATAATATGGCCTCCAACTTGTCTGAAATGGACTATTTTTAGGATCACAATTGCAAGTTCACCAATTACCTCTGGCTTACAAGCTTTTTGATTGCTTGAGTAGACAATATTCTTGAAACAAAATGTTAAACGAGGTTACTTTTATTGGATATCTGAGAGGTTTTGAATATTGACTTCAGAATAATACATTGCAATAAAAAAATTTATTAGAGAACTCTGAAAATCTTTATCTTACAAGTGATAGGGAAGGTACCTTTGGAAAAATGACTTTACCCTCCAAACTGATTCTTTATGGTAGAACAACAGGTTCAATCATCCATATGTCCCTTGCATATTGGTGGATTGTTCGGTCACTGCTAAACTTGAATGAACCTGCAGTATTTAAGATTGACATCTTGGTCCATCTCTGCATTCAGAGTCAAATAAATTAGTTGCAGTGATGGACCTGTAGAGATCTATACCATAGGCTACTAAAAAGAAAATTTGGAATAAGATTCATGTCTTTTACATGTAACAACATCCTTATCATGATGATCAGAGATATCATGTTCATAAAAGTTACACATTGTTTAGGCATGTGAAAGACCACTATCTAGTCAATTACACAGTTAAATCAATCTTGAGTTCCTATGCATTGCTATTCCAGGTCGTATCTACTTAATGGGTAAGCATATCAGTAGCAGTCAGATGCAAGCTACTAATATATTACCGCAGAGAACTTTCAAGCCAGCACATTAACAAAAGGAAACTAAAGTGATATAACTATCTTGCTTGCACCTAAATACGTATGGCCATATTCAAGAATGACACGCTGAAAGATGGAAATTAGTAAAATATGAATGCACTAGTTAGTAAATGATGCATACCTTGTGGTCTTGGTAAGCCTCATCAACCTTCTCCTGGCACTCTATATAACTAGGAAAGTCCTTTCCAATAAGGAAATAATGCAGCACGGCCATAGCCCTCATTACCTTCCAATGAACCCATCAACTCTTCGTAGTTGTATGGTCCAAAAACACCGCTTCTCACAAATGCCTTGACTTCTTCAAATCGAGGATCAGGCACAAACTACAGGAGAAATTGCACATGTCAAATACATGCACCTAATGAATATGATTTAATGTTATATGCTTTCATCGTCCTATTTTTTGAATCATTTAGTTGCTTATTCTGAGGCTACTGTCAAACAAAAATTCTCTAACTCAATCCTGGAATTTGATTCACCCAATATAATAGTAAAAATCAGATGTGTAGCTGTTGGTGAAGTGATCTGAGCCCAACCATAACCTATCAGGGAATTAAGAATATGGCTGCACTTTGTGGCTTTGAAAACTGACCTTTCCCTCAGCTCTTTCTTTGCGTAGATCTGCAATTTCATCTGCCCTAGCACCAAAAAGAAAGAAGTTCTTTTCTCCAACCTCTTGCCGGATTTCAACATTGGCCCCATCCTACTAAGGTTCCAATAAGGATGCAGCCATTCATTGCAAATTTCATATTACTGGTTCCACTGGCCTCCATTCCAGCAGTGCTAAGCCATACTCGTATACACAAAGAGAGAGGAGAGAACTTTAGTATTGATTGACAAAATTTAGAATGCCAATGATTTGTTCGTAGCCTCAGGAAAATTTTTAGGGTGAGGGAGCTCTTTTTTCTCAAATCTCAATAAAAGGTGATTCTCAAGTTGTTTCACATATTTAGAATTTTTTTTATTGATTATACATCATCTACACTGATCCTCAATAGTCTGGTTTCCTACTGTTAAAGACTATCTAATAATCATCTATTAATGTTCTTTCTTCACTTTCTTTACCATGTAAGTCTCGAAAGAACTGGGGAGATCTTATCATCATCCAAAAAATAAATGGTAATTGATCTCAAAAGTGATGAGGAACTACAGCCTTAATTTGTTCTTAAGGTAACTTTTGTACACTAACATTTTGGGAAGAAAAGGACAACTTAGTGTCAGACAAAGTAGATTGAAATCACCATGAACATATAGATGTTTATCCATAGACCATTTTTGTTTATTTGAACGGGCTATATCCACATTTAGAATTATATTGTCTAAATTCCTCCAGCATCAACAGAAACTAGGAAACAAGAGATTTTAAAAACTATATGGTGTAAATGGTTAATGAGGAATTTCTGAACTCTTGATATTGAAAGATAAAGCAGAATACCCATCAAATTCATCCATAGAGTTTATTCATCTAAATCATTATACTGTTATCAAAATATAACTGCAGATGAATTGAGTAGTACAAAAGATGAATAGCAATTAAGAGTTTCTCACAAGAAGAGTAAACTACACTATATCAAGAACCTAGAATTTTAATGGTGGAAACTATAACTCTATCAGTTAAGGTACCACCAACAGAATGGTAACAAAACACCTAACATAATCATATCAAATACCTGATATGTTGGGACAGCTCACTGCCAGGAATTAGCACTTCTGCCTACACTAACATTGTAATCAGGGACAAAGACAACCTAAAATGACCAGGTGACAAAATTTAGAAAGAGATTTGAAAATTTTCTGTCAAGATATTAAAAGGTTCTAGCCTCAGAATAAAATGCTATAAAGTTTAATCATGCTATAAGATTCAATTTCAACTACTGTTTATCATTCTAAACCACATTAATGAACAGGTCTACCAGTCCTGATCTGTTCATTATAGATAGAGAGCAATTGGTAAATGAATAAGTCACACTAGACTGATTTCCACTAAGCTAGGCTAACCAGAAAGTACTTCAATGCTTGACAATACTCAAAGGATAATATGCAGACTCAGAAGAATACCATGCTCTAACAAAACCTACACAAAGGAGTTCCATGCTTTATGCTCCAATTTTATGTTGTATTAATGAAAACAATAAAGACAATCTATGCCAAAACATACCTTCAAAAGATCACCTATATCAGGATCGTGGTTTACTGTTGCTCCGACATCAGTGATGTCTTTAGATGTTTAATGAGAAATTTCACAATCCTCTTGGCTTGAATATATGTTGCAAATGCCTTTCCTCCAAATATGCAAACACGAGGAGTAAATTTTGCTTTTCTCTCCGCAGGACTCATTTCTTTCATCTTTTTATAGCGATACACAATACCCATAATGTTCAGTAATTGACGTTTATATTCATGGATGCGCTTCACCTGAAAGT
Source organism: Cinchona pubescens (assembly GCA_025175665.1). NCBI lineage: Eukaryota > Viridiplantae > Streptophyta > Magnoliopsida > Gentianales > Rubiaceae > Cinchona > Cinchona pubescens. The sequence continues at coordinate 4,384,678 of JANKKI010000077.1, read as the reverse complement.
AAGCTATGTTAGTTAATGTCTCAATGTTCGAAAAGTTAGAAGACATGAAGCTAAAAGGTGCACAACAAAAATCTTAAATGGCAACATATTTTCGTACTTCGAATTGATGCTATTTACAGAACAGGGTAAGCATGCATAATTGGTAAAGATAAAGTCTCAGTTTCGATTTAAGTAGTGATTTTTATGTTAAGAAAATACAAAAGGACTTTCAGAATCTTTTTGCAAATATCCATGTTTTCTTTACAAATATAGTATGCAGAGATATGCTATCTGATAATACTTATATCCGCATTTCTTTTCAAAAGAGGGGCAAGAGCATTGGAATGTAACGTATCTCATCACCAGGGAAACACCTGAACATCAAACATTGCATCTGGGCTAACCACATATCCAGTTTTTTCCTTGAGGAAAGATACAATTTTTATCTTGTTGCTCCTTTTTGCTTCTCGCCATTCAGACTGGAGTTCATCATTGTCAGCAAACTGTGGGCAATTCAAAAAAGTCAGATTGCTATCCCATCCATTTGGTTTGGATGCACCCAGATGTTCTAAATGAGTAAAAATAACTGTTGAGCAACAATGGAGGAAATTGGTCCCAAAATTATTTTATTGCTGAATACAGAAAAATAAATCACATTTAGTTAGAAATTTTAGCTTGAACTCAATTTCATTATAAATCTAGAACAGACAAAAGGGTGGGACTCAGTAGCTTGCAATGGAAATTTTAGGTGATTACTCACACGAGACTCTGGAGTTGCAGTCAGCTCTCCAGAGTTACCACCTGTAGTATCAACAGGCTTCTCATTTAAGTTTGAAGTGTCCAATGTGAAATTAAGTTACACAATTCAGTATTTGGGAAACATGGGTAGCGGACAAAGGCATGGGTCCAGAGCCTCTGTTTTGGGGAAACAATAGGTGCATCTTGAAACATGAAATCTACAGCAAAAGCAAAAACAAGTTTGCTTTACCAGCTTACTAAGCAACTATCTTTGAAAAGACCTCTGCTTTTCTATCCACAACCAAAGGGAAGAATGGAAAGGAAAACCAAGCCAACAATATCTACAAAAGACATCCTAAGAAACCAATAAACAGAAGCAGAGGGCCTTCTCCAAGGTTTATGCAGAAATGAAAAATTCAAGGAACCAATCCTACTTAACTATGGTGAGTTACAATCATTCCTGATATAATTAAAAGGAACTTTTTCCTACATCTCAAAATCTTGTTGTTGATAAACACCTTCAGCTAAGGCCAAACATGTAAGATGAAAGTAAATGGGAGATTCTACCTTTCGAAGTCCAACCAACTTTTCAGTGTTCATCAACCAGTCTTCTGTTCCTGTCCACTTTGTTATTATTCTGCTTAATTCTGGATTACAAAATCCAATCCATCTTCTAGGTGTCACTCCATTGGTTTTATTTTGAAATTTTTCAGGCCACAACTGCCAGGATTTGACACGTATTCAATCAGTGGCAAAAGCAAGTTGACCAACTTGACATAAGTTTCAAATGATGAAGATGTAGTTTTATGATAGTACTACAGGAAAGAAAGAGAAATTATCTGGATATACTTCTTACCTTATAAAATTCATTAAAAACATCCTTTTTAACAATTTCACTATGAATCTCAGCAACCCCATTAACTGCATGCCCACCAACAACACATAGATTAGCCATGCGGATCATCTTTGGCTGTTTTGGATCTGGTTCAAATGTCACTTTAGTTTCAGTCTCTGGATCTTCGTCATCATTTAAGGATCCAGCTTCCTCTTCTTCATCTTCAGTTTGTTCATTCACTGTATCAGAACGTTCATCTTCAATGAGATCTTCTATAAGGCTTTCGTGCAGCTTAACAAGTGATTCTAAGATGGTAGGAGGTAAATCAATGTTATCCAAAATTCTCATTTCCTTTAGCTTTTCTTCCAAGAGATGAAGATCCTCAGTACCATATTCAGCAATTATAGTGTGGACAAGCTGCATAAAACATGGACAGCAAAAATGAGGACACCATGAAGTCCAGAAATGGAAGACATAAGGTGGTTAACCAAAAATGACGAAAAGTACACTACTAGTTGAACTTTCAGAATAGAGCAATTTTATCAATTGAACGGAAAAATCAGTCATCAACATATTCTCTCTTACTTACCTCCCCATCAATCATTTTTATGATCTCAACATGCCGAGGTAACAGTTCTTGAAGAAGTTGTAAAACTCCATTTCTCCAGAGCCTCCGGCAAAACAGTGTGGTTAGTGTATGCCACGGTTCTGACAGAGATAAAACAATGGTCGGCCAATATGCAGTAGTGCACTTGACTCCTCAGTGTTGCATCTTAGTAGTTTAAGAACACCATTTGAGCACAATTAACAGATAATCCAAGTAGCATAAGTTTTAACATGTAGGAAGGACAACAATTTCAACCTATCTTGTTTGTTAATGCATTTGCACTGCCCAAAACAGACAATTATTCTAAAATTCCTAATAGGAAATAGAGATCAGGTGATGACTGAACACATCACAAGATTTAGAAATATATAAAACAAAAGTACCTTCGAGTGATTTCCCAGGCATCATTCCAGTTTAAACCCTTCACATCCATTAATATCCTTATCAGCTCTGGTATGCAGAGTGTGGGGTGTGTATCATTCATCTGCACTGCAACCTTTTCAGGGAATTTGTCCCAGTTCACAAAGTCCTCAGATCTCCTCTCAAATCGTGCAATAATATCTTGGAGAGAAGCAGAGCATAGTGTATATTGTTGCTTTAATCTCAGTGTCTTTCCCTCAAATGATTCATCACCAGGGTACAAAACATAGCAGATCTGTACAATTGTATATACATTAATCTAATTATCATAGATCACGAGACATGACAAGCATTAGTTAGTAAATACCAACATGGGAGGAAATGATTTAACAGGTAAAGGTTCAGGTGCCCCCACAAAGATTGACAACAGAAAATGAATGCGCACATTTTTCGTTTCCATGCCTGCAGGAAACAACTAACTTATTCTGCTGTAAACCCAAATGAAGCAATTTAGGTATATGCCTCTTAATGTCTTCAAGGAGAAGAAACTTGTTAGCATACAACTAAAGATAATGAACCAAGGTAAACCTTTTCGGCCTTCTTTAAAGCTTCATATGCTTTGGCATGTTCCCCGGCATTGAATGCACATAAATCAAAATTTTCAGCAGCAACTTTTGTTGACCACAATCGAAGGTTGAGCGTGGTTTTAGTTTTATAACCTGGAATTGGAACATCATAGGCTACAGCCACTATGTCTTCTTCTCCAACCCATTCTTTTCTACCATCTGGGCCTTCAATAACTTCACCATAGAAACTTTCACAGGATAAGACACATCATTTCTGACAATTTCCCATGGATTTCCCATCTGGTAGAATTCCATGCTCAGTCAACAAAAATACATTGAAAAGAAAATTCATAGAAAGCTACTTAGAAGATAGGATGTTTTTTAACAGAACTATTGAGGAATGAAAAATGTACTGGCATACAACTTAAATTTTAGAAGTTAGAATGGATATGACCAGATAATACCTCCAGCCAATTTTCTGCAACTTCCTCCTGGCCTTCTTTGGTGATGAGTTGCTTGAAAAGACCATATTTGTATCTAAGACCATAACCCCATGCAGGGTAATTAAGTGTTGCCATAGAGTCCAGAAAGCATGATGCAAGCCGCCCTAAACCTCCATTCCCAAGTGCAGCATCTGGTTCCTGTCAATCGTCAACTAAGAGAGATGGGACACAGTACAATATTCATGATAAATAAGTGCACTGTAAAAAATTCCATAATTAGGACAGCCTATAAAGGTACCAAATCAATTGATTTATCAGCAAGGGAAACTATAGATACAAATCAACCATCAAACTCACAAATTCAGTCAATCCAAATTTAATCAAATCACAGTTCAATTGTCTGTTCTCTGGGTATGGTAATCTGTGGAATTAAGAAAACTGCAAGGTTTAGATCTAACACATTGATAAACAATCCGGATTTTCAGCACCAACTTGTGATGACAATAATCAAATAATCCCCTGGTCCCCCCAACATCTAACTCAAAGCTTTTCTGGATAGGAACGGAGATTTGTTCATAATTCAATAATGGAGATCCATTATCATGCAGCATGGGTTAAGTTTAGTGAGGTGTGCAGGATTACTAGTAAGCAACAATAGCTTTGATGCAATAACAAACAAACATACCAAGCCTTAATCTCACTAAGTAGGGTCGGTTGCATGAATCAAACCAAGTCTTTTTTCGGTCTTCTCCTACCCCTCTTATGTTGACTACCTTCTCTAAAATCTACTGGCGCTTCTACTGGTTGTCTTAACGCTGTCACATGACCTAACCACCTTAAGCGTGCTTCTCTCATCTTCTCATCAATAGATGCTACTCCAATCTTCTTTGACGCAATAAACAAAAAAAAAATACGGATCTGGTGAAAACCACTTTGAACTGGTCCATCTATGTGGCTGTAAGATTTCAAGATGTGATTAAATACTATCATATAACAACCTGCCTAACAATATCTTCTAAATTGTAGCCAAGCTTCTTCAGAGCTTCTGCATAAGGCCCTGTCAGCCCCAAATTCCCAATTGCATTTAACAATGCTCTACCCTGCAACAAATTCACAGACAGTATCATCTCAAGTCAGTAAAATTAATAAAATACATGCATATTTTGAAGGAATAAAAACTTTTGTAAGTGAAGAACTGCAACTTCAGTGAATCTAAAACTGAACCTGAAGAAACTCCATGGACAAATAATATGCCTGCTTCACATTCATTTTCTCATAGTAATCATAAGTGGCATTCCAATTTATAATAAGCATATCACAAACACTTTCAGCAGTGGCATAATAAGCCTTTGGCAAGTCAAACTGTTCAGGGGAGAAGAGTGGTGTGAACTCTGCGTGATACTTTATGCTCGACACAACTGATGCAGAATCAGGCTGAAAAGCATCCAATGCAATTCCTGATTTAAAGTAAACAATTTGAGATTCCTAAGGAGGCATACTCGCATCATGAAACTACATTCTGTCATCATACTAGTACGTGATACGATTAAGAATAACATCTGCTTCTGCTTTGCAATTTGCATCCATTAGGGAGCTAAAGTACTCAAAACTCCAAACAACAAAAATTTTCAAAAATTTTGTTCCTTAATATATTTTTTATTCAAACTTCATTTCAACAATCTCTAACTAAATGATTCTTCATATATAATAAAAGCTTTATAAACAGATTTGCATTCGGATTACTCAGGTTTCACACTTGAATTTTGTTCGAAAATCTAAATTCACAATTTTCTCAATTCAATCATAAGCAGTTCATATAAATTACTATAAGATGTTAATTTATCAATTTTAAGCTATGGTACATCATAAATACAGCATTCCTAGAATAAATCCAAACAAAAAAAAAATATTAATAGCAGCAAAAATTCACAGTATATTTAAGAGAAGAAACTAAAGGCAAAATTGACGTCGAGCAGCTAATGAATACTTGTATAAGACAACAAATTACATCGATAAAAGTATATACCATCGGTAGAATTGGAAGGAGGATGTTGGAGTTTTTGCTGTTGATCACTGGCGACATTCTTCACGAACAATCGTCTCCTCCTCGTCGTCGTTCGGCAGCAGCGATTTGAAAATTGGAAGCTTCTCGAAACACCTCCGCTAGTATCATTCAACAGCAAAAATGAAAATCTCGAAGTCGGAAGATTAAATTTCCTTGGGAAGTCGGTGAAAACGAATGATGATGAATGCGAAGAAATTGATGAGTTTGTGGTGGAAGACATTGTCGCCGCCATTTCTAGAGCTTAATTTGATTGAGTGATTGCTTTGCTATGGTAGGAAATATATGCTATTTTGTACTGGTACTAGTGCTAACAGGTAGTTGGGAAGCTGCCTTTCTAGAGAACTCTGCATGTTCAAAACGAGCAAATTTTGGATAGCGTTTGCTTCGTATTCAAAAATCGAAAAAAATAAAATAAATTTTATTATTAATATGAACGGACATAAACAGCTGATGAATAAACTATAAAAATTTAAGAAGAAAACAAAATGGTTTGAACTTTTAGGTGGAGGGACCAAATCAGAAAAGTGAGGGATTTATTTGGAAGGAAGATATTTTTTGTCAAAAGACGGGGAAATATTTAGCTACATCTGATTTTTTATCTTATTTGTAAATCTTGTAATGTAAATTAAATGTTATGCAATTTATGACATCAGTTAATATAAGTAAGATTTTATAAGATTTAATTTTGACAGCAAAATCTATAGGTGGGATCAAAAATTAAATCTATGTAAATATTTTTCAAAGGGGGAAATTGAGAAATTTTGTTTTTGAGTGATAACTGTAAGTTGTGTATCATACATCTAGCTTTCTATATTTATGCTTAAATTTTATGTCTATGGCCCGATTGATGTATTAGTTACAAAATTTAGTGTACACATACATATAATTTATTTTTTAATATGAGACATTAAAGTATCTGAAAATTTAAAACACAACATAATGATTTTTATTACAACACGTAGAATTTTATATTCATTCAATAAGTCTAATGATAATACACCACCAAATACCAATTCTGTGTAATTTCATACAAACAAATAAATTTAACGAAAATTTCACAATCATTCTATTATATTTTTAAAACTTATATAATATAACACCATGTAATTTAAAAGTTTGTATGTATAAATCCTTAAAACTAATAGAATAATTCTTTCAAATGGATTATAAAATTTTCCTAAATTTACCAAAAAAAAACATATAATAAGTTCATAACGGTTTTAAATTTTATATTATATATTTAGTGTTACGTCATCTAATAAAGTGACATGTCTCCTTTAATACTTAGGATAAAATTATTAAAGAAAGATACGTAGCATTTATTTGGTGGTCTGACACTAAGAAGTGTAAGCCGTGGATAGCAAAAAGTATATCAAACAAGTGATCGAGAACGATGATGGGAGGTAGCCATTATTGCCTATCTTAATTGTTTGTGAAAGGATACAATAGTCATTACACTTAGTGAAGGGAGGTAAATATAATTATTAGAACTTGAGAAGAGGTTTTCTTAATTATACTAAACCTTAGGGAAGGAATGTGAAATTATTCCAAAACAAATGGTTTGGACTTTTGGGCAGAGGGACCAAATCTGAAAAGTTTATTTGGAAGGAAGATACTTTTGGAAAATGAAACTCAAAAGGAAGAAACTTTATTCCTTGAATTTCTTATCAAGTGATATCTCTAAATTAACGATATCTTAATATTTTAAATTGATGGATCTAAAAATAAAATAAATGTGTATATTATTATTTAAAATATTAAAATTTTATCAATTTAAAAATATCACTGTAACGATATTGTTTGATAAGACTTTCCTATAATAGAGTTTTTCCTTAAAAGGAGAGGAATGGACGGTTCAGTGTTGGCCACCCTTCGGACTCCTACAAGAACAAATCTATTATTGGTTTCCAACTGCAAAATTGATAGAAAAATTTGTCCTCGAATGATGACTTTAGGTTGTGTATCATAAATTTAGCTTCCCAGATTTTTATACTTAAATTTAGGTCTATCGGTCTAGCTGTTTCATTAGTTACAAAATTGATAGATACGATTTTTTATTCTACCTGTAAACCTTATCGTTAAAATTAAATATTATATAATCTTGTTTACATCAACTTATATCATAAATTCCATAATATTTAATCAATATCACAAGATCTACAAATAGGACCAAATATCAGATCTACCTAAATATTTCCCTACAAAATTTAGTGTGCAAATACATAGTATAATTTCTTCTTTCAACAATTTAGTACACACGTACACAACATTCAAAGAAGTTAAATAGTCTTGTTATAGACTAATTATTTATTAATTTTAAAACACGGTGATAATTCGCGACGAAACACTAAGCTTTTTTATTTATTCAATTAGTTTACTAATAATACAACACAAAACACCAATTCTATATGACAAATATTTAAATAGATTCACTATAGATCCTATGATATGGATTAAATTGTAAAAAATTCATGACATCAATTAATATAAACAAGATTTCTTAAAATTTAATCCTGAATACATAGTCTACAAGTGGAGTAAAAAATCGGGTTTATCTAAATATTTTCCATTATTGTATAAGTGCACACCAACAAAAAGTTTATAACTGCTCCAAAAAAAAAAAAATGTCAAACAGGTGGTTTAAAAGTCCAACATATATCTTCAAGACCTGTTTTTTTCGCTGGTCCTCTAGTCTCCCTTTGTTTCATGAATCAATTAGAAGAAAGAAACCCACAAAAATCACTGGACAAGATTTCTAAATTCCGCTCTTCCACCTCATCAATGCTTTTATTCTGCCATCTGCACGTAGTGCGAAAAGAATTTTCCGCAAAAATTGGACTTTTCATCTTCTTCTACTCCGAATTTCATTGCATGCATGTAGAATTTGGAGCTTCTAGAACAAACCCTTTTTGCTAAATCGTTATCACAGGTATAAATTCTTTATCTTTCTTTCTGTTAACTCTTTTTTTGTTTTGAAGGTCAAGAATTGAACCCTCTGCTTTTTATTAATTTCTTGCTGTTTGATTTTTTTAATGTTACTTTTTATTGTTCCAATCTTGAAATAGCAGTTTGGTTTTGATTTCTTATAGTTGCGTGTTGAACCATGAATTTGGTAATGAATTCGGTGGACTAGATTAAAGGATTTCATAAGTTGGTTATGGTTAAAAATAAAGGAAAAAAAAAACCAATTTAGTCCATTATTTTTAAAAGTCCGACTAATTTGGTTCCTTGTCTATCTCCATAAACCAATCAATAGACCAATTTCATCTTTAAAAAAAAATCTAAATAATATGAGCAAAATCATGGATAAACTAACTAGATTAAGTCGCGTGATAATCATGTGGTCGTTAAGATGTTAACGGTTGGTTCCGAGAGTTTGTCTACAATTTTCGTTTTCATTATCGTCCTTAGATTGGTTAATTTTATTTTTTTTTTAAGAATAAGAGAGGAAATCAGTATTTGTGATGGATAAGAGACCAAATTGGTTGGTCGGTACCTTAAAGAAAAGATAAGAGAACAATTTGGTCTTTTTCGTTGAAAATAAATGTGGCAATGTGATAACAGTTGTGCTAGCTGTTTCTTGGTTTTCAGAATTTTTTCATGGTCGATGCTGATTCTTATATTTTTGTTACCACAGCTGGTTTATTTACAGTGCGATCTAATCATCCATAGAAACACATTTAGAAGACTACTTGTTTCATTATAACATAATTTCAAAAGATGTTTGGCTTTATGAAAGGCAAGCCAAAACCAGGTGACCCTGGAAATTCAGCATCCACAAATGGTAGCCCTCTTCATTACAATGCTGGAACAGACAAGCAAGCAACAATAACACCTGCAAGAAGAACTTCTTCTGAACCAATTCTTGTTACACCTGCAGACACGAAATCTTAACAATTTGACGACGACAGTGATGATGATGATTATTTTGGTAGATGTAAACTAGGAATAGGAATAATAGGAATCAGAATAAAAATAGTGCCCACGACAAAAGAGATTGAAACAACATGTCTGTACAAGAGTTAGAGGATTATGCTGTGGACCAGGCCGAGCAGACCACAAAATCTGTGAACAATTGCCTGAAGATTGCAGAGGATATGAAACAGGATGCTACTCGTACTCTTGAAACCTTGCATGCTCAGGGTGAGCAAATTAACAGGACTCATATGATGGCTGTTGATATGGACCGCGATTTAAGCAAGGTAAGGCTTTTTTGTTTTCCCTTTTCAGTTTCATATACCAAAGGAAATGTCTAAATTACATTGGAAAAGATGCACTCTTATGATGAAGTTTGATGACATTATTGTAAAAACTATAGAAGCTATAGGTCTATTTGATAGTAATATGCTATTTGGAGCAATTTCAATATTATAAACTTAGTTGTTATGTACTATTTACATACCTACAGCCCTTGTTATTCTCTGCTTTTCGAAATAACAAGGGGAGATTTTCTTTTGGCTTTCAAGAGTCTTGGTAGTTTTATGCACAATTTTACTAAGTTTCTGTGGTCGCTTCTCTGTTGTTCTTTATACTTGGGTGGTTGTCGCTAGCCATTTCCACCTTTAAAGTTACATCGGTAGCCTTTTTTTGCCCCTAGATTGTCTAAATGGAGTTTTTATTGACTATGAGCTTCATCTCAGGGTGAAAAGTTGTTGAATAATCTTGGAGGCATGTTCTCTATGCCCTGGAAGCCAAAAAAGACGCGAGAGATCTCAGGACCAGTGATCACACAAGGTATATCAGCACTCTCCCATCATCTGTTCACACTGATACATTTCTTGCTTATTCTTCAAGAACTGAAAACTAAATGGTGTGATATTTGATGCAGCTCTTGAGCTATATATTTCAAGAAATGGCCAACTTTATCCTTGTACAATTTAATGGATTTGTTCCACAGATAATACAAAAGGAAAGAAAGCCAGTTCAGAGCAAAGAGAAAAGCTAGGATTAGCTCCTGCACCTAAAGGAAAGCAAACCTCGCGTACCCCTCCTCCTGAACCAACAAATGCTTTACAAAAAGTTGAGGTATATATATATATGTAGTCAGAATTCCAGGACCCATTAGCACACAAATCTTTAAATCTTTTTTTGCTTCATTCTTCTTATTTTGTATGGTTATTAATAAAATCAGTTGGAGAAGGCAAAGCAAGATGATGCACTTTCAGATTTGAGCAATATATTGGGTGATCTCAAGGGCATGGCTGTTGACATGGGATCCGAACTTGAAAGGTCAGTTGTTTTTGTAAGAATGCGTATAAAATACAGCTTATTAAAACTGAAATTTTCGACACAAAAACCATAAAGAATTCGTCTTTTTTGTTGTCTGCGCATGTATTATTCCATATTATTTGCTGTTCCTTTCTTATATATTTTTCATGCATTCTTCTAAGTAAAACTCTGGAAAATACAGGCAAAATAAAGCTCTTGATCATCTATCAAACGATGTGGATGAACTTAACTCGCGAGTGAAAGGTGCAAATCATCGTGCACGAAAGTTACTTGCTAAGTGAGAGACCATGCTTGAATGCCAGGAGCTTCGTTTTAACTCTGTTTTTCATTTTTTACGTTATACCACAATAGCACTTTTTGTCGACGTCAACTAGTTGTAAAACTTATTCTTGAAGCGATCAAGAGATTTTAGTGTTTGATTCTCTCTCTCACAGCCCGTTTGTACAGAGAATGTACAGGTCTAGATGTGTATACATATTTTAGTAAGGATACAAAATCCTTACCCACAAAATATGTACCTCAACTTTCTGCAAACAGTGTTGTATTACATTTTCTTCGAGATTTTTCATTCATACACCAATTAGCCTTAAGACTCGACAGGAACCATTTTTAAGCCCAAATACTGATTATCATAATTTTGTAATTACACCACTAGTAAGAGACGCCTTCTTCAAAACCATATTGCACCATAATAATCTATCCACAGAAGAGTGCATTACAATCGTGATATATACAAGCCTCAGATAGAATCCAAGGTATATTTAAAACATTTTACAGTATACCTTAACTTTGCCAGAGTACTACTAGTATTTATCCATAGAGCACAAGAGCGGCAACAATAACCAATTTTGCCAATGTGAAAAAAAACCAGAGCAATTTCTATTTGGCCATATGGAAATCTGAATTTATATTTCCTCGCTCTTTACTGGAGTCCAGTTCCTCCCAGAAGCAGCATCTCTTCTAGAATGTGATGTGAACCCAATAACATAACCAATAAAAGCTCCCAGAAGCAATACGCTGCCAACCTTCACGTACCATGAGAATGTAGATTCCACAACTTCCCTAGTCCTAGCAGTATCGCTGCTACCTCCACCATTGAATACTTGACCTGATGCCATGATCTCCACCATGTCAAATCAGGTACAACATGCACCTCTCCATCATGGTTCCCCACATAGGAAAAGGTAAGTTTCTCCTTTGTAGCAACAAGCCTAGTGTAACCAAACTCACCCCCTCGGTACAGTGATCGTACAGGCTGTGGAAAAATGGGGAAATCAGGGTGGTCTTGTCTCGGTTCCCATATTGATTGCCAATCTTGACCTGCCATTCCGATCACAACGTGCACTGGGTAAGCCTGCCACTCCTGCCCATCTATGCCCAGGCTTCCACAGGTGAAGTTATTTAATGGACAAAACCTCTCGTATCTATGTACATGACCCCACAGGGCAAGAGTGACATTGTTATTCAGAAAAAGAGGTTCCAAGTGCTCAAGCATTCTCATCCTCAAAGGGGTATCTCTGTATTCATTGCTTGAAGTGTACATTGGCCTGTGGCCTTGGACAACCACAAAAGGGGTCCTCTTTCTATCTACTGATTCCAGGTCTTGCTTCAAAAATTCATATTGCTTACTCCCTGGAAGGAAATTTGTTGAGTCAGTTGAAAAATACACGAAATGAACTGGCCCCATATCAAAAGAATAGTAAAGATTCCTAGTGGGCGGTGCACGTGTTCCAGTTGGTTCTGTAGAGTTTCCAGGCATGATAAACCTAAGACTGTAGTATACTCCGCATTCACCACCACCATCTTTTCCATAGATTGAGTAGGACCAGTCAGGTCTCCAAGGCTGTAGCAACCAATCATATTCGTGGTTACCGATGCACACATGATAAGGAACTTGGGAAGCAACAGGTTCAATCTGAGTGAAAAAGTTGTCCCACAACCAAGAGTAGCCCCTCGCATAACTGATATCTCCAATATGCGAAATTAAGGCAGGCTTGTCTCCAAGAGCTTCAATATCACGGCTGATCCACTTGATGGTTGATATGCTTTCCTGCTGTGTGCGGACAAAGGTTGAGTATGGTGTTGCAGTCCCCATATCTCCAAACAAGAAAGCTACAACTTCTTTTGAGTCTCCACCTTGCGACACAAAGCTTACGTTGTTGATCATGCTCCAGCCACCAGAATCACTACCAACCTGTTCAACATTTTACTGCATAATCAGATAACGTTCCACACAAACTGTTGGCATACAAGCAGCGCACATCACTAATGCCTAACACCATTTCACAAGTTCATAAATGTAACTACAATAGTTTACATGGATTCTTCAGGTGCTACTTCGAATGCATTCTTCAGGTGCGTAAGAAACGTCAAAAGGACAAATTCTGAGACATGCAATAACGTTAAGGAGCAAATCCAAATTGCTGGATTTAGAGGATTAAAGAAAAAATGTCGTATATAAGTTCATACTATTGCCAATAGAGCACACATACATGTATATCCTGCTAATCTATCTCCAAACTAACCAAGCTGCAACTAGCCAAACTTATTTGGTTTAATTGTTAGGTTAACTGAAATGCAACATATTAAAAGACCCCATTACCATACATTCATACCCAGAAATGAACAACTGCACCTATTTCACCAAAAGGAAATGGAGTTTGGTGAAGCCAAACGAAGAGCATTAGCAAAACTCAATCTTGCCACCTACACTACCAAAATTTTTTTACAACTTCATATCTAGCAGATATGCTAATTTCATCTAGAATCATAGCAAGCAATTTCGATTGATATGATTACCCAATATTCACATAGCACTACGCTATTGATTAGCATCCATACCAGCACAAACATAATTGCAGAAGCTATTGAATTACGGACAATTCTAATAACTCTTTTAAGTTTCAACTAATGAACTATAAAACCTAAAGTAAATAGCTTATCGATGTTAAGATCATCCCGTTTATGTCAAAACTTCAAATCCAATCAACAAATGGATTAGAAACTAATCAAACCTTAATTACTTCTCCAATAATCAATTATACAAACTACAAGAAACAGTCTTTATGACCTGATTTAACCAAATAAACTTTCAAACAGTACTAACATAGAACAATTAGCCTAACTAACAAGCAATACTCATCCAGACACTAAGAAAGCATCAATTGGAGATAATTTATTCTTATTACAGTGAAGAAAATTAATCATAGAATTATAAAAATAATATAACAAAATAATTACCTGATAAAAATATCTCTTTCCCTTCTTCAAATTTACCATAACCCCATCATGAATAAACCCAGGGTCTCTCCACCCAACACTCTGATTAGCCGGAGAATCACACATATCCTCCCTCTCATACCTGACGACCCGAGTACCCACAACCTGATCCATTTTCTCCCGGGTCAACCCGTATTTCACAGAACCCTCTTTCCTATCCGGGGTCACAAACACGACCCGCATCTCATCCTCCTTACCCGTATAAGCCAAATGAATCTGCTCCGGACCCCGACCGCGTTCAAACCCGATTGCCTCCGACTGAGCTAACAAATGCTTCGTCCCGGGCAAGGGATTGTGGTCGTGATCCCGATGTTTGGGGTTGACTTCGGACTCTGTCCACCGGAATATCCTGAATTGGTAGTCGGATCGGAGGTTGATTAAAGGGAATGAAATCTAAGGAGCCCGACCCGGATTGCCATTGGGGCGAGGAAGAGAGGAAGAAGTATCCGATGAAGTTGGCGTGGGAGGAGTTGGGTGGGGAGTAAATGCCAAGCCAATCGAGTTCGGACGGCGAGTCAACTCGAGACCATTGGATCGTGACGTTGTCGCCGGATTTGGGAATTGTTTTGGGAGTTACAGAGATCGAGACTTGTGAAGAAGATAATGGGATGGTTATTATAAATAAGAAAATAGAGAAACTGATTAGAGAAATCATCATAATTTCTGGGTTAATTAATTTTCAACCTTCATTTCAAGGGGTTTTTTTTTTTTTTTGTTTTTTTTTTTTTGAGTAGATATTTTGGGTGTGTGGGGAAGATCAGGGGCGGGAATCGATTGGTATATTTGGCAAAGGGAAATAGGGAAATATTCTAAGGAGGTGTGAAGGGCTGAAAGCTATTGGTTAGCTTTCCAGCTGCAATTGATAAATGATAGGTCTCCTGTAAATATCTTTAGGCTTAATTAGGAGGACAATTGCAAATTGTCTCCTATGTTTGTTTTATCTTCAAATTATCCCCCAAAATTAAATGAATAAAGGGAATAGTGTAATGTCATAATTGACTTCACTATTTTAGTTACACTTTGTGAAGTTTTTTATTAAAATTCTTCTCTTAAATTTGAAAATGTTATTAATAAATTAAATTTATTATTTTAAATTTATTTAAAATATATATTGATTATATCTCAAACTAGTATATTTATTCAAATAATGTGATTTTTTCAATATAAAGTGATGAATTAATTATTGATAATAGAGAAAATAAAATAAAAATTAATAAAACTAAAGTAATGTGATTGAATAAATAAAATACTTTAATTTAAATATAAAAATAATAATATCAAAGTTTGAATGAATGGAACATGCAATTGGGTTACTAAAAAACTAAAAACTAAAACTAATAAAACCAAAAATTCGGTAATTTGATATTTTATTTTGAATAACCAAATCTGAACCATATAACCAATTTTTTTAATTTGAAGGGTAATTTTTTTATTTTTTTTTCAATAATATTGAATGAAAAAGCATTATTACTTTTGAATGACAAATTGCTTATAAAATAAAATCAAATACCAAAATGCAATTCACCTTAATTTTATGTTGGTTAAGGTAATTAAAATATTGAGGATAATTATGACATTTCACTACTCTCTTTAAATGAAAATTTAACTTTATTTAATCTTGGGGTAATTTGTAGATAAAATAAATATAGGAGGCAATTTGCAATTGTCCCCTAATTACAAGGGAGCAAACTGTAATTAAGCAATATCTTTATGCCAATTTAGTCATTAACAATCAAAATCATCGTTGTTCGTTGAAGCAACTTAGGGTTTATAGTTTTTTTTTTTTTTCCAAACATTCTTGCTCATTTTTTATTTCTGGATTTAGACATTTATTATTTAAAATATTATTTAAAATAATTAATGTAATAATTTTTGGATTTGATGTACGGGAAATAAAAATGTATTTTGTTTTTTGAAGTGAAGGAAGAATAAAAAAGAAAATATTTAAAAAACGTGTTAAGAAATTATTACAAAATATTATTTAGATTGTAATAATAATAAAAAAATTTACCTAGCCATTATTCTATTTAAAAATAATATCTTGATTATTTTTAAACACGTTTTTTATTTATTCTTTTATCTTGCATACGTTATGTCTCAACAAATAAACAAATTATAATCCTAAATAATATTATGAACTAGTAGAAAAGGCACATCTTATATGTGTGCAACTAAAAAAATGCACAAAATTTCAAAAAAGAAAAAGAAAAAAGAACATATAGTGGAAATGCAAATAAAAAATTAAAAGAATAATATAGTAAGGAAGTTATAAGAAGTAGGGATGTTTATCGGTCGGTTTCGATAATTCGGTTAAAAAATTTTGATATTTGGATGCAAGAAAATCAAAACCAAATTCGAACAAAATTTTTTTTCAGTTGATTGGTTAACCAAATTTTTTTTTCGATTTATCCGATTAACAAAAGTTCACTAGTTAATTTAATCAAAATTAAGTATAAAATTAAATACTAAACTAATCAAATTAATAAACAAAAACTTAAAACTACTAAAACTAACACTAGAAATTAAAAAATAATAATATCAAAATTTGAATGAATGGAACATGCAATTGGGTTACTAAAAAACTAAAAACTAAAACTAATAAAACCAAAAATTCGGTAATTTGATATTTTATTTTGAATAACCAAATCTGAACCATATAACCAATTTTTTTATTTGATTTATCCTAAAATCGATTATCCGAAAATCAAAAACTAAACTAATTTAGTTTGGTCGTTTTGTTCGATTAAACCAAATTATGAATACTCCTAATAAGAAGGAAGTTAAGAGTGATTAATAAAAAAAATAATAAACTGAATAAGGAAAATAAATATTATAAATTAGAAAATAACGATATTAAAATCCTCTCTGATATAATACTTTATACATAGTATAGATAATGTCATGCATAATGTGGTAATGGTTGTCCAAACTCCAGAGTGAGTCGTTCAATATCTAATCTCTACGAAAGGTGGTACTTCATGACACATTAATTAAGTAAATTCGTCCATTCGTATTGTTTCATGATCTTAATCAAGTAACCTGTCAAAAAATAAATAAAAAAATAAAAAATAAAGTAAACTCATCCCACAATCTTAAGTCTTAACCATGTAAACTCGATCCACTCGAATTAGGTGTGGCAGGAACATTTTGATGACAGTTTTATTATGCTGATATTCAGTGTAGTGACTAGATATTTTTTATTCAAAAATGGAAAAAGAATTAAAAATAGTTCAGATATGGAAATTATACCAGTTTGTGTACAATCAACCAAGAGTTTTTTGCAAAGGTCTGTTATTTTCAATATATAGAACTTATATTTTTAATTTTGGCTATCAATTTAATCTAAACCCTCATTGAGGCCAAGGGTTAATTTTTGGAAAATTTTTTGGCTACACACCCGGCATTGCGGAGCGAGTATTACAGGCTGTTAGATGAAATAAAAGTAATAGAACATTCCTATTTTTTAATTATTTCTCAATAGCTATCATCATGCTCACTCCGCATTAATGCGGAGCGAGTAGCTAAGACTAACTCTAATTTTTGAACAATAAAGTAGCAATGATCTATCAAAATGATTAATCCACTGGGCAAAAAAGTTGCTAACAGGCAAAGTAAGCACAAAATCATGCATAATCAATTACAGCGGTTTATTGAGTTGAAAAATTCAAGGAAGATACAAAGTGGATCCAATAAGTGCACTGAACTTTCAACTGAATTGAGGTATGCTGGAAAGAGAAGAGTACCAAATTTGCCAGCATATCTTGCAATCCAATCAGTTGCTACTGATACAACAATCATACATCTTCATCCTTTAAACGAGCCCAGTTCTTATCCAAGGAAGTATCCCTTCTGAAATGTGATGTGAAACCAAGAAAATATGCAAAAAAAGCTACAAAAACTAGTAGACAGATGTTCTTAACATAGTACCATGACTGAGTGGCTTCTTCCTCCTCACTAGCCTCATCATCAATGAGGAACTTGACCTGGTGCCATTATCTCAACCATATCATGCACCTCTCCATCATGATTTCCCACAAAAGAAAATGTGAGTTTCTTCTCCGTAGCAACAATGGTAGTGTAGCCAAACTGACCAGCACGAAAAAACGACTGCTCTGGCTGTGGAAAAACAGGATCATTAGGATGGTCTTCCCTTGGATCCCACACAGGTTGCCAGTCTTGTCCAGCCATTCCAATCACTACATGGACAGGGTACGCCTCCCAATTGTTGACTCCATTCTTGTCCAAGCTCCCACAAGTGAAGTTATTTAGCGGACAAAACCTTTCATATCTATGTACATGACCCCATAATACAAGGCTCACTTTGTTCTTCACCAAAAGAGGTTCTATGTGTTCAATCAATTTCTGCTTTAAAGGGACCTCTTTTGGTCTATGGCAGGTGCTGTACATTGGCCTGTGCCCTTGAAAAACCACAAAAGGCGTCTTTTTTCTGTCAACTGATTCTAAATCATGCTTCAAGCTTTAAATTATATTGGTCGCTTCCTGGAAGAAAATTAGTCTCCGTAGACATATACACAAAATGTATGACCCCAAAATCAAGGGAATAGTAAAGATTTTTAGTCGCGGGTGCCCTTGTTCCGGTAAGTTGAGATGAGTTACCAGGCATGTTAAACCTGAGACTGTAGGGCACTCCACACTCACCACCCCCATCTTTGCCATAAACAGAGCTGGCCCAATCAGGTTTCCAAGGTTGTGATGGCCAGTCATACTCATGATTGCCAATGCACACATGGTAGGGTACTCCGGAGGCAAGAGGTTCAATTTGATTGAAAAAATTGTCCCACAACCATGAGTATCCTCTAGCATAGCTGATGTCTCCAATATGTGAGATAAATGCAGGCTTGTCACCTAATGCTTCAATATCACGACTGATCCATTTCAGAGTCGAACTGCTTTCCTGCTGTGTGCGATCAAAGGTTGTGTATGGAGTTGCTGTCCCCATATCACCAAACAAGAAAGCTATTATAAAGATGTCTCTTTCAAATGGGCTTTTGGGGTCACAAAGCTGTAAATTTCACTCCATCCCCCAGAATCACTACCAACCTGACATAGATGGTACATAACAAATTGATTAGAGAATGGACTTTCGGATTGAATTTCAAGAAACATTAGATGGTACATGACAAGTTGCAAACACACCACACATTGTCATTACCTGACCAGATGGTCAAGCTCCAAAGCCTTAATCATCAGCTCAACATTGCGGCAATAATTTAATACTACTCCACACTATAGCACATATGTTTTCGATTGATTGGAATTTCGCCAACTAAATAAACAGGTGATTATAAACCAACTACAATAATATTTTCTTGGCACATTTTGTTACAAGTTAGTGTGGACATCCAAAACCCGAGTTTTTTCTTCTTTTTGTTGGGGAAGGGGTAATGGTTTTTCTAGCTTGACTACCATTAAAAAGTTAAAGCTAATTAAGCTTTTGAATTTGCTAGCTTCCTACTACATATACTAAGCATGGAGTGTATCAATCCAACTAATATGAAGAACCAAAGGGTCATTGAAGTAAGAAAACATGCCATTTAAGATAAAATGAATGTTTACATACTTCATTAAATTAAGCAGGATGGATCAACAATATGATCTTGAACGCAACAAATTATAATGTCACATTAAAAAGTTCTATACTTTAGTACAAATAACATTAAACTTAGAAAAATTTTAAAATAATGTAGTGAACCTTTATTGCATTTTAAAATTTTATATAATAAAATACGATATATTTTAAAAATTTGTACCGTATAAATCTCTAAAATCAAGAGCTCTTGAGTATAGAATTCCCTTAAACTAATTAATAATCAATGCAACATTAAAATTTAATTACCTGATAATAATATCTCTTTCCACCCTTCAAATTAGCCATAACACCATCATGTATATAGCCGGGATCTCTCCACCCTACACTATCATTAGCAGGTGCATGACACATATCCTCCTTCTCATACCTCAAGACCCGAGTACCCACAACCCGATCCATCTTCTTCCGGGTCAACCCAAATCTCACAGAATTATCTTTCCCATCATGGGTCACAAACATAACCCGCATCTCCTCCACACGACCCGTCAAAGCCAAGTGGACATGTTCGGGTCCCCGACCCGGTTGAAACCCGATTTCTTCAGACTCCGCCAGCTTGTGCTCCGTTCCCGGCAACGGGTTATTGTCATTATCAAAGCGCGTGGCATTGGCTACCTCAGACTGGGTCCATCTAAAGATCCGGAACTGGTAACCGGATCTTAAGTTGACTAGCGGGATTGAGATGGACCCGGATCCTGATTCCCATCCGGGTGCGGCGGAAAGAAAGATGTAACCAATGAAGTTGTCGTTGGAGGAGGTGGGTGGGGAGTAAATCCCGAGCCAGTCAAATTTGGACGGAGAGTCGACGCCGGACCACCGGATTGTGACGTGGTCACCGGACTTTGGTACAGTCTTTGGAGTCACGGAGATTGAGACAGGCAAAGAGATAAGAAGATGATGATGATGAAGAACGGAGAAATAGAGAGAGGTGAAGGAAAAGGATGGCGAGTGTAATAGTGTTCATAGCGGAGCGGGAGTAAATTGGAAAACAAATGTGAAATGTTTATTCGAACTGAGACATATTTTATACACTTATAGTACTGTACTTTTTTAAAAAAATTTATTTACCCAAAAAAAAAATAGTACTGTACTTTTTTCACGTCAAAATCTGAAAACGTAAGTAGGCACAATATGTGTCCCTCGGGGATAACTTGGCGATGGATCACTTCGCATGCGGTAATATCTCGTAAATTTTGCATTCGAGTTTAACAAGATATCATTTTTATATTTTTGGATAAACTAGTCCAGTCTTATTCAGAATATCCCTCTTGAAAATAATTAAAAAAATTTTACTATCAAAACATACTTGTAACCCATGTATGGAATTACATTAGAGAATTTGGATTACATATTAGTATATAAATCTTTATTTGTTTAGTTGAGTTATAGAGGAAGTAGTGCACCAGCACAGCCAACCTTTCCAGAATGTTCGGCTTGAAAAGGTTCATCATCACATTCACCCATCAAGAAAACCAATTTGTCAAAAAGTCAGGTAATAGATAAGGCTTTAGATTTAGGAGTAAATTTGTATTACTTATTTCGTAACGCAATATTACTATTATTGAGTTGATCAAAAATTAAAATGCTCGTAGTAAAGACTTTTTTTACATTTAGATGGTCCAATTATGATAATTATGACAAGCAATTGCATACTATATAGCTACTTATAGCGGGTGTTTTTAAATGAATTCAATTAATTATATCCCAAATATCTTTGTTTTAAAATTTGTTTAATTTTATCAAAGATATAGTGTAATGTCAATAGACTCAATTTATTTTAGAATTTTTTACTTATATAGATTGTGCATGACCTTTTTTTGAGCTTAAAAAATATTAACATAAATTTAGTTTTAAATCTTAATTATAAATTGTGTGATTAAAATTAAATTTTATAAAATTTTATCTATACATTTAATAATATTATAAAAATTATAACATTTAATTTATAATAGAAATTTATAAATAAGACAAAAAAATTAAATCTTATTTCTCGTTAAGTTTAGGTAACCGTCGTTGGATCGCTGTCACATGCATTTGTTTATGCGTGCACGGAATTTTAGAGATAAGTTAGGTACAAAGACCGAGGCCACATTGACAATGGGATTAGTTGCTTCCTTACTTTAATATATATATATATATACTCAAAATAAAAAATAAAAATTTAAGGCCCTTTTTAGAATATTATTTTTTTATATTTTAAATATTTATATAATATAATATTATATATTTTAAAAATTTATATTATACAAAATTTTAAAATTAAAAAAATAATTTCTTAAAATAAACTGTAAAATTTCTCAAAAGAAAAAGTCAATAATTGCTAGCTAATTTTATATTAGTGTTTGATTTAAGGTTAACAGCCTACCTGTGGGTGTTTGTAGGTTGGCTTACCATGGATTGATTAATTGTGACGAGTCGCCTTGTGGGAAAGTTTTTTCGATTTTTTTATCTCAGTTTTAATTTTATTCTCTATTTTATTATTTAATGAACTATAAATATTTTTTTGTTAAAATTCATAATTATATCTAAAAAATATATTGGTAGTTTATTAAGTAATGAAATAGAAAATCTTTTTTCAATTTTGTTAAAGATCCTCTATCTATCTTTTTGGTCATCCCAATTTTATTTTATTTTTTTTTTAAAAAAACATGAAGTTTTCAAATTTAAATAAGTGGACAAATGTATTCAATGCGGTATTTATTGTTGGTAAATATTTAAATAAATTCGATTTTTGACCTTCACTTATAGATCCTGTATGATATCAACTGATGTAAATAAAATTTTTCAAAATTTAATTCTGACCACAAATTTTATAGGAGTATTTTCTTCATTTGTTGTATATAAAGTATTCTTCAAATATCCAATTAACGGGAGCAAGGCCAGGGGCTGGGCTGGGCTGGGCTGGTAATTGTCCTTTTATATCACTTCCATCGACATCGAGCATTTGGAAGCTGCTTTATATGTAAGCGATTTGGGCTTCTCGGCTTGTGACCATAGCTAGCTAACTACCTAGCAGTCCCGTACCCGTGGAGGCTATGGAGACAGTTGAGACGTACTCTGAAAAGGGAATTTCTTAAGATTTAAATCTCATTTTTTATCGTCAAATTAATAATAAAATAAGAATTATCATTTTATTGTCAATTAAATGGTTAGCAAATGAGACCCCGTGATTTTTTATTTTTTATTTTTTATTTTATTTTATTTTATTTTATTTTATTTTTGAGAGTGGATCAAATTCATGATAGATAAATTCACTCATATCAATATAAAGAGAATTAATTGTGATAATATCCGCGAACTATCATTGTTTAACATTTTAAACTCTAAATTATTAATTTTAGTACTTTATTATCTTATACTCTCAATTTTGATCCCATTACTCAAATTGATTGAAAGATTTACTCATAAACTTTTAGAGACTAGCAGAATGGTTTCCTCAAATGGTTGTAAGATTTTCGTAAAATTTATTCTACATTTGTATGACCTTCTTTTCGACTGAGATAAATATTTTTAAAAACCATTCTCTTGTGTTTTTATTATTTTATCTTTTTGAAAAATATGATCTATAATGAATTTTCATCATATCCTCTTGATGATTCGAACCCATGATCTACATGTTTTATACAAAAAGCAACTTACCAACTAAACGACACTTCCTTGTCTTTTTCTTGCGTATTGAAGATTTGTAAAATATAATGTTATATTCCTTAAAAACTTGAACGGTATAAAACTTTAAAACTCACAATATATTCTCCTAATAGACTATAAAACCTTCTTTTTTTTTTTGAATTTTAAATTAACTATATATAGTTTTTGAGTTCAAAATTTACCTGTATGTGGATATTAAGTTCATGATTTTGAAAAACATTAAAGTTCAAAAATTGAGTAATTGGTTAATATGCATCACTTACGCTAAATAATTAGTTAAATGGTTTGTCAATATATTAGTTTGAATATCAATATACTACTACTATTTGTTTAAGGGTAGAAATAATTATCGTGAAAAACAAAAAAATGATTATCGTGTTCAAGAATTTAAATTCACCTTATCAATAAATTATGAATTATCTAAGTTCAAATTAAAAAATAATTAACTTGTGAACTTGTATATGACTATTTAGATGAAATGAGCTAGAAACGTTTGTGAAAATGATAAGTAGGGGTGTTTAATTCAACCGAGTTCGGTCAAGAAGATTTGCTTCTACCCTAACAAACAAAGCCATCAAACTAATTCCGTTTCATAATGATCTTTGAAAAAGCAGTAACAAGTCCTAATCTTTGATTGTCCCACAATCTTAATTGCAAAATCATTTTGAATCACTTGAATCATCATCCCACTAATCCAATCTCTTATATCCATCCAATCCAATAATCATCCATCTCCAAATTAAATGCAAATTAAAGGACGATAGGCGATAGATATAAATACATCTACGAGACAGCATATTGATTAAGCAATACAACATATATTCGTGACTCCATTGATTATATCATAAAAGATTGTGACCACACCATTTTATTCTATTTCTCCCATCTCCATAATTAGCCTCAAGCTCTCAATTTCATACACTATTAATCTTGATCATCACATTTACACAAAAGCCCAAAACCAACATGAAGACCTCTCCATCTTCAAAAACTTGTTTCCTGCAGATCTTCTTGATTTTCTTGCTCTTCTTATCAGCCTCCACTGATCAAATTTCACAGCCAAGAAAAGTGCATCAGCGCAGTCAGGGCAAGAATTTCCTCCAACATTCTTGGAATGCAATATCCAGTAATAGCATGCAAAGCCCGCATGGAATCAAGTGCCATCAGCTTCATAGAATCCTCCACTGCACACCTTTCTTGACAGCATCGCCGCCACCTCCGTCGGATCATGAGATCGACCCAAGATTTGGTGTGGAGAAAAGATTAGTCCCTTCTGGTCCCAACCCTCTTCATAACTAAATTCCTCCGTTTTCATTTATCATCACTTTTCTCACTATTCCGTCCCCTTTTTCCCCTTCTAATTCACAAAAAAAATTATATACTACATTACTTTCTTTCCATTTCTTGAAGTCTTTTGCTATTTTCTTGAATAGCATCCTGAGCTATATATTTAGTCTAGTCTTCTTGTTCTTTTTTCGTTTGTTCGTTTTTAGGAGTTACTATTTCCACGCTTGCTTTTGGAATTTTTGTGATTCTATATAGGAGTAATTCTACCAGAGTAAGCCGGAATTAGGAATGGTGGGCCTAATTGAAGAGTGGAAGTAGCAAAAACAAGCATGGAAATGGTCAGCCCTAAAGAGTTGTAGACAGTGGATCAACAACTTTGGAAGGTTTTTCGTTCGTTCAATTTTGGTGGGTAGGAGAGGTGGAGCCAAGATTAATCAAGAGAAGCCCATGAGTTTCATTAATTGTGGGGCTGTTAGTTTGCTAGCTAGGCCATAAAATGCATGGCGGCAAAATTGTCTTTTTATATAGTCTTTTATTTTCATCTACCATCAAATATAGTCATGTACATTCTAGTCTTATGAGTATCAATAAACATGATTAAATTCTTGCAAGTTTTGGATGGCCTTTACATTTTGCATGGTTTTTTTTTTTATTGATTCTAGTTTCTTGCAATTTCTTGCCTTTTTTTTGGTGTGTGTACAAGGTTTTGCCTTTTCTTTGGCAAGTGTTTTGATTAAATCCTTGCAAGTTTTCGTCATTCTTGAAATTAAGTTGTTGCCTTTTCAATTTATTGCAAGCCATTGGTTCATGCCCTTGTGTAAAAATTCCCATGAATGTGAGTTTGTACGTACTGTTGTTTACCTTGGTGATGGTGGAACTAATTAAACGCAAGTAGTAATAAAGAGATCGTGTATTGTGTGAAGAAAGAATAGGAAAAACCATGGATCACACCTCCCACGGGACTTTTAGGTTTTCTTTAATTTGGAAGAGCATTCATGTATAAATAAGAAGTCATCAATTTCTATTTTTAGTTTTGATAAGGTAGGGATATTCATGGGTCGAGTACTCAATTCATTCTAATGTTATTCGATCCATGTCGAGAAAAAAATGACTCGGTACCCAATCCACATGCATAAGATATTCGTTTCAATTGGTTCCG
The DNA here is from genome assembly GCA_025175665.1 of Cinchona pubescens. Taxonomy (NCBI): domain Eukaryota; kingdom Viridiplantae; phylum Streptophyta; class Magnoliopsida; order Gentianales; family Rubiaceae; genus Cinchona; species Cinchona pubescens. The sequence goes on along the minus strand of JANKKI010000077.1, from coordinate 4,358,875 downwards.
GATTAAAACGGGTTAGATGACTGGAGTATCCGACTCAGTCCAATATTATTTTTTTAGTGCCAAATTTTTTTTACAAATTAAAATAACTATTATTTATATTTATACGCCTTTTTTTTAAAATAAAAAAATAAAAATAAAAATCCACTCATCCCACCTACCCTCTAGTGACTCGAATACATGACTAATTGATCATAGGGGAAACGTCTTACCACCTAAATTGTACTTTGTTGTCAATTATATTTATACGCCTATGAATAGGAAAGGGATGAGAAAAAAATCTACTAATATAAGGCCATAATATGAAAAAATACATAATTACCCTTGTTATAGACCGAATCGGGTACGCGTTAGGTCACAAATTTCTGACTTGCTATCCAACCCGGTAAGACTGGTAATACCTAACTCAATTTTATTAATCGGTTTGAGTATCTTATTTTACGATTCAAAATAGATCGATTCAGCAAATTTTTTGAATCAACAAGTCAAGATGAATACTATTAGTTAAAGAGGTTCATAAAACTATGTTTGATCCTTTAAGAGATGTACATATCTCTAATGTGCTATATGCTTTCAACCATAGTTTGCAGAATCGGAATTTAAGGTAAGATCGATTTGTTTCTATCAAAATTTGATTACAGAATCGGATCGTAGAATCGTAAGATTTTATTAAAAATATCTAAAATAAGTAAAATAAATTATTTATAAGCTAGTAAATAACAAAAACCATGATAAAAATATAAGAATTTATAAATTAAGTATTCAAAATATATCATTTTGATCTCTTTAATGAAATTTACAAGAAAATGAAAGTAATGAAGTTAAAAAAAAAAAATTAATTGAATAACAATATCTCTATTTGTTTTGCAATATTTTCAAAATAAAATTTTGTAATCATTCGCCTTTAAATATATTTTGACCAACTTTTTATCTTACATACATCATATAAAAAGAGATGCTACCGTACTTTTTTCAAATAATATTTAAAATAATATCCTAATTAAATAATAACTATCCAAATAGAGAATGTTTTAGAATGAATAAGTTAGAAGGCAGAAATGCAAATCAAATTAAAGAATATATTTGTTAACAACATGAAACTCGAAGAAAATCTCAAAAAGCATCACAACTTTAGATTTGCCTCAAAAGATGAAAATATTAGTTAGACTATCGTCAGACTTCTTGTATGAGAATTAGATCTTCTCATAGGAGTAATGCCTTTAAATGGTCTAATGTAAAAATTTTGCAAAATCAATCAAAATTTACCTTTTTTTCCTCATAAAAGACAACATTAAGCATAAGAAGATAAAAGTTCAAGAAATAAATTAAAATAACTACTAGCACCAACTAATATACTAATACATCAATTTATAACAAAATTTATAGGGTAGATTTCTTAATCGCGTTCTCTAGTTATGTTTAAATTTTAAATTTTTTTTTTATATTTTATATACGTCACATCTTAAAAAATATTTCACTATTAACTTTTTAAAAGACTTTCTTCAATAGATGTTAAGTTCAACTGAGTCATAGTTTTGTTAATTTTTATACCACATTGTATTATATCCATCCATTTGAAAGGATAAAATATCCACTAAATTTTATGAAGATATAATTAGAGAATTATCATTTTGCTAAGGAAATTTCGCAATTCTGACAAGTATAATATTTGGAGTTTGGACTTTGAAAAAGGAATTTGGTGGTTGGGGTAATGTAAATGGGTTACAAAACAAATTTATCCCTCTTAGAACATGAAACAAATAAAGCCCAAAAAGTTAGAAGGTTCAAAAAACTTATTTTTGTAGAATCGTGGAATCGAATAGAGTTATATGATCCTACAATTTTACTCGATTATACAAAGATTTTGATTCTAGTAATGATGCTAATCGTTTTAGCATTTTAAATTTGTAATATGCTTCAAACGTACGATTCTACGATCCAAATCGTAATTTTAACAATCATGCTTCCAACAAGGTGAAACATTCTCACACATGTATCTATCCTCTATATCTATAATATATAACCAGCCCTTTTAATAAGAGTTCAAAGATCTAAGTTTTTATGTTGTTGGTGAGTTTAATTTTAAGTGGGAAGAAAAGGAAAGAAATGGAAATATTGTTAAAAAGTTTTATCTTTATGAGTGGATAGAAATTCAAGTTAAATCCTTTAAAAATTTTCAAAAATGCTTACTTTATTTTAAGGTGTTAAAAAAATAAATATAAATATGTAATTCGGGCTTCAATTTTAACTATTTGCAAGTTGCAACACTTATTTCCCTTATTTTCGTGTACTTAAAAGAAATTCGATTCATAATAAGTTCAACAAAGAATTGAAGTCAATGTTAAAAAAAAAAAAAAAACCCTACTTACATATCAAAAAGAAGGAAATTTTACTTCTTTTAACATTGACTATTAAAAAAAATTGTTAATTGTTTAAAAGTTAATTCCTATCCCTCTAAAAGATAGATAAATAAATAAATAAATAAAGAAAAGAAAATAAAAGTTTTTCTAATTACTCCCTGTTAATGTAATTTATTCCTTTATTAATAAAGCTCGGTTTTTTAAAGAAAATTAACAAACCGGAAACCTCAGACTCTGAGTTCTCACTCGGTCACTCCCTCTTCTTTACTCGCTCATTTTTCTATATCCTAATTTCCATTTTCATTTTTTTTAAATGTTTATTTTATGAAAAAAATAATAATTTTATTAGATTCTGAAAATTCCGTGAGAGGGTTACTTACTAGTTACTGCGACGTAAGGAACGACGTCGTTTGGATTCTGCCAAGTATGGCGACTGATCCTCGGCGGTCCTGGCTGTCTTCCGCCCTTCTTCTCCTCCTCCTTCCCCTCCTAAACGTCGTCGTTGACGGAAAAACTCTCAAGCGTGACGGTAACCTCTCCCTTCTGTATAAGAGACATTTCCATTTTGATATATTTTATATGAATTTCCGGTGGAAATTATTCCTCATTTTAAGCGAATGTGGAATTTGATTACTTATAATTTAAAGCAAATATTTTTTTTAGTTTATTTTTAGAATTTTTGTGGTAGCTAATGCTTGATGAAATTGCATTAGGCCTTGGAAAAAATTTGGATGCTTTTAGTAAGTATGATTAGAAGTGTTGGTCTTTTTTTTTTCTTTTTCTTTTTTGTGGTGTCAAATTCAGCTTATTTTCATGTGATTTGGCTTAATTTTTGTGTTACTTTTAGAATTATTGATTGGCTAGGGTTAATTATTGAAGTATAATTGCAGTTAAAGTTCTAAATGAAATTAAAGCATCTCTTGGATGGCGAGTGGTTTATGCTTGGGTTGGAGAAGATCCTTGTGGAGAGGGTGATTTGCCACCATGGTTTGGGGTCACATGCTCCCGATCCACGGTCGGGGATTATAAAGTAGTCACTGAACTGTGAGTGTATTAGATATACCCTTGCAAATTTCGAAGCTTGGTACAGGCATGAGAATTTTGTAGTTTCAACTTAAAGATAATTTAAACGGCATTTTGGTTCACATTGTAAATTTCTTACTTTTTGTTGTGGATTTGCAGGGAGGTTTATGCAGTTTCTATTGTCGGGCCTTTTCCTATTGCCGTGACCAATTTGTTGGATCTCACAAGGCTGTATGATTTTTTACTTTTCTTAGTTTCAAAGTTCAAAACCTTTTTCCTGAGCTGACTTGTTTTGAGTTTAGCATGACTTAGGTTCTCGTTTTATTTGTGGCATATGAAAGAATCTGGGTGTAAAATATGAAGAAGATTGCGAGATTTACTAGTAGAGTGCAATCATGAGTTCCAGCTGCTTACATCCCATTTCCTGATTAAACTCTTAAAACTCATATATTTTATTTGTATATGGCAGAGATCTCCATAATAACAAGCTTACTGGACCGATTCCTCCCCAAATTGAGCGTTTGAAGCGTCTCAAAATACTGTACAATCTCTTGCTCTCCATTTAATCATTTNATGCTGAAGCCTCTCATTTTTGTTTTGTATGCATTAAAAATATAGTTTATGTAATCTCTGATCTCCTATAGTCAACAACAGGTAACTAGTTTGCGAAGAGGGTAATGTGGATGTGGATGAATGTATGAGATGATTAGATCATTGGAATAACATATTGACAAATTGAGGCTCACTACTGATGCGAAAACTTCGTTTAGTTGTGGGTTTCTTTTGCTTCAAGATGTTGGTGTTTGTCTTAAGAGTGGACAATTCAGGGTAAATTATGCCCATCAGTTTTCTGTCTGAAATAAAGAGTGGCATAATTTGACTTCATTGTAATTCTTTTGCCATTAACATTGCCATTAAGAAGTTCCAAAACAATCTCATCATAAAAAAAGGTGTTCCAAAGTTAATGAATTTTCTGGAAATTTCCTTTGTGATGCTGATCAATTACATTGTGCTAATTTTTTCCCTTCTCTGTTTATTTCTTTATAGTAATTTGAGGTGGAATAAGCTGCAAGATGCCAAATATTCCTCCTGAAATTGGAGAACTAAAGCAGCTAACCCATCTGTGAGTATTTCTTATCCACATTCTTACTTTTGATCCCTCCTTTTGCAAATTGTTATGAGATTACTGTCTTATATGGCTAACGGATAACCTCATCTGATATTCTGCAGCCATTTGAGTTTTAATAATTTCAAAGGCGAAATCCCAAAGGAGCTTGCTAATCTTCCTGATCTTCGTTATCTTCAATTGCATGAAAACCGGTTTACTGGGCGAATCCCCCCTGAATTGGGCACTTTACAACATCTCCGGCACTTGTAATTTTCTATCTACATTTTGTTTATCCTTCTTTTTCATGTCTGTGAGACTTTTTTTTTTTTTGTTGAGGATCTGATATGAAATTGAATTTATTTTAGGGATGTTGGTAATAATCATTTGGTGGGCACTATAAGGGAACTCATAAGAATTGAAGGATGCTTTCCAGCTCTTCGTAACCTGTAAGTTTCTTTAATCAGGCAAATGTTTTATTATTAAGGTAATTATTTTATACATTTATGGATAATGTCCTGATTTCAAGGATATCTGCTCATGCTACCTTGGTGCAGTTACCTAAATAATAATTATCTTACTGGAGGCATTCCAGCACAGCTTGCAAATTTGTCAAATTTGGAAATCTTGTAAGTTTGGATGTTTATACAAGTTATGCTGGTGTTATCGTCATGTAGGATCTGTTGATATTTTCTGATCTAAGACTTGTTATTTGATTGCTTCGTTCTTTCTATTGACAACAGATATCTATCCTACAACAAAATGTCCGGAATTATCCCATCCAGCCTTGCTCATATTTCCAAATTAACTTACTTGTAAGTGTACTCTGACATCTATGCTTTATGTATACCGGTGCTTGGTATGGTATTCATTTGTTTGAATGATTTGTTCTCTCTTTGACGGAAAAACATTAATTTGGCCTTCAAATGAATTTCATACGGTTGGCTTGCATTTGATTCTTAATATGCTCCATATTCCCTTGCTCATTTGAGATTTTGAGTTTCACACTGACTGAACAGACATCCAAGTCATGTTGAATTCGTCTTGGTGGTTGTTGTATTCATCTTGGTACAATATTTAACCCCTAAAAGCTTTGTATGATAATGCTTATACTGGATTCTTAAAACCTCTGTGCATTGATTCTGACAGTTGGGTGTATGGGTGTTGATTTTCACTCCTTTATAGGATTTTCATATTGTTTGATCGGGCAAGGATGCTTGGACTTTTGAGTGCTGTTTTATTCTTTATTTTGGCCAATCACGTCTTGTATTACGTCTTGTTTAGGTATTTGGATCACAATCAATTTTCTGGGAGGATCCCGGATGCATTTTACAAGCATCCTTTCTTGAAAGAAATGTGAGTCTGACAGCACTTGCTTTCTGTTTGCTACTCCCATTTTTGTACATATTACGGGGACTGACTCCATATTGCTACAGGTACATTAAAGGTAACTCGTTCAGGCAAGGCGTAAATCCAATTGGGGTCCATAAAGTGCTAGAACTTTCTGATGCGGATTTCGTATTTTAGTCTACATGTAAACATATTCAGTTAGATTTTAGTGGATCTAGTTTTTATTTTTTATTTTTTATTTTTTCCTTTTTGGCGAGGTAAAGCCCTTGCCAGAGCAGATAAAGAAATGTGAGGTCTGTTATTAGTGTGCATTGTGGCTCGTAACTAATAGCCAATAAATTTTTGTCTCAGTTTCCTAACTACGCGACTAAGATTTTTGCGTTCTTGCTATAGTTTTTATATGCTAAGAAAAAAGCTTCCTAATATTAATGGAAATAATGCTATATTCAAATTTTCTGTATTTCTACAATGATGGCAAGGGGATTCTGGGAGACAGAAAAAGAACGCTGCCAAATTTTCCGCTCAAGAAAATCTCATCAGCAGGCTCTAATTTTGTGACAGCCCAATTAACACAAGATTACAACGTCCCATGATAAACATGAGAGGAGTGCCATCATCTTTAGCAGAGGAGTGGATGGGGGTATAAGGGCCAAGTGAGTGATGTCAGTGGCCCCCTCAGCTGGGTAAAGATGTCAATATGGCCCTCCAAATTGGGGTAAAGATGTCAATTGGAGGACCATAGAGGCACATCAGAGTGGAAGCAATATAGATTCTCAAAAGATCGACTATAACCTGCTTTAATTCTGATTAAATTCATGATGATACAAATTCAAGAAACCCATAATAAGAGTAGAAAAATCGGGTCCAGAAACATGTTGCTAACGCATCTCCATCAAATTCAGTCTCCATCTAATCATGAGAAATTAACAGCCAAGTAGGGCAAGCGAAAATGCAGTAAACCATGGCATCAACAGCTATTAAATCCAAAACGCCAATGTGCAGCGATCCTAAGAAACTATTTAAGCAATTCCCTTCATTACAGAACAACAGATTTACAGCTTTTCACGCCAAACTCAAAGTCAAAGCCAAATCACGTAACCCTACAAATAATAAGCTGACAAACCAACAAACAGCCATAGCACTAGAGTTTCANACAAACAACTGAAGAGTAATAAAATTAAAAATCACGAGGTGATTTCTCTTGCCAGCCAATCCAAAGCAGGATATGCGAAGTATAATACTAGAAAAGCTGGGAGAGCGAAGACAACTGTGATCAGCAAGTAAAGCATCAGAATGGCAGCACTAGAGGGTAATGCAAAGATAACAATCAGAAGGAAAATGATAACCAATGGAAACTTTTCCGAAAAGTGAATGAAGAAATCAAGGGATTTTTGAAAGGAGAACTGGGGCCTTTCCAGACTGTTGGTACTGCCGGCATGTTGATTATCATTGTTGTTTGACCCTGAATTGCCTAGACGATGAACCCTTCTGTGGATAGTGTTGAATGCAGGATTCCCAATAACCGACGTGCACCTCGGGGACCATAGCTGATGATCCCCACAAATGGAGGAAGGGGTCTTCACTCTGTCACCATTTCTGCTCTCCACCATCCAGAGAAGAAAGAAATTTTTACTGGGAAATTTGAGATTCCCCTTGTAAATCAGTCGAAATGTCAACAAATTGCACCATGGGCAGGATATGAAGAATGGAACCTGAATCTGTTGAGTGGAGAACTTCCAAGCAGCCCGCTTAAGTCCTAGGACACAATTCTTGCATAGAGTGTGGCCACACCATAAAACATAAGGAACATTCTCCACTATGTTAAAAGATTCCCAGCATATTGGACATTCTAACCCTTCTTCAGCACTGGCATTGGAAGAGATTTCATCATCTGAGGATTCTTCCATGCATGGTAGACTCTCACTAGAACTAACCTTCTTCTGCCCAAAGCTTCCAAAGGCATTTGAAAGAGATTTCCACATAATGGCAAGAAGCAACGCTGACCGATAATGAGTAACAACTATCAACATCCTCAACCATGAAATGAGTAAAGACCCATAATTTCTAACTCAAAAATATAAATCTGTTCCTAGCAATGAACCTGAGTCACAATGTGAACAACTTCCTACATATACGAGAATGGCTTTTTTCTATTTGTTTTCTCCAAGAAATATGAAAAAAAGAAAAAGAAAAAAAAGGACATATATATGCCAGAGAGCAAAGAAGGACTACCATAAAGTTTCTTGAAATCTGAAATACAACTACAAACAGAAGGAAAAATTGGATAAAAGACAGGAAATTCACTGTGAATTAGCAAGCATTGACCAATGAAGCATTAAGATTGCAAAGAAATGAGCACCACAGGATTCAAAAATGAAGAGCTTGTTTCAGTCATATGCAACGTAAAAGACTTCCACAACTTTCTTAACCAATACCTTGAATAAATTTCAACAATTTTACTTGCATGCCCCGGTGATACACGGTATAGAATAATGCTATCAGAGATTGCAAGTAAAACAACTTAGTTTGCAAATTATTTTCTTTCATCACTTTTATTGTTTTGTACTATAGACAAGTAAATTGCATTCAGGCCCAAAACTGAGACCAACATAGTAATTGCATGAGAAACAACCCGATCTGAAAAAAACACGCATATCATTTCATGGAAAGCTAATGAATGTTTTTATACATACAACCTGAATGAAATTGCTACACCATGACAGACTTAACAACTATGACTAGGAACAAACTCAAGTAATGAATACCAACAATGGAATCAAAATGCCCAAATGCTTTTAATTAAGTCTGAACTAAAATTGAAGCTGTCCAGAATTTGATCAGCACATACATTGGCTCTGCTAAAACTCCTCATACACAATCTAAAGGGTCAATTTTTCTGGATAAAATGGATATGATACAGTCACTTCCAATGCCCCTTATTTCCATTTAAACGTTAAGCAGATTTCAAGCAAAAGCTAAATCAAAAATTCAAGGAAACACCATAAAAGAAACTGTCTCAAATACAAATTTAGAAGCAATAAAGCAGCAAAATTATTGATCATATTTAAAAGGTGTGTTGTTAATTATGTGTAAATTGTGATTTGTCTCAATCTCAAATTCTCAAACACTTCATATCATTTTGATGAAAAATACTAGAAAATAGTATCAAAGAAAGAACAAGAATAAACTTTATGTCCAGATAAAACAGCCAAAAAGCCAAATGTCCAAACCCATTTCTTTTTCCCATTATTCTAATGAACCCATAACACAAATTTGCAAAATGGTCAAATTTTATATCCCAAAAAAAAAAAAAAAATCAAGGGGGCAAAGAGAAAAATCCTATCTTGATAATAAATATGAGAAATTGTTACATTTCCTTATAAATATAACGATTATATATATAAATATGTGCATAAAAAGATAAAGAGTGGAGAAAAACTTACTGGGCTGAAGGCGTTCTTGAGAAAAATTTGGGGAAAGAGGAGAGATCAGAAGAGAAAAAGAACTCTTCCTTCTCTCTTCTCTCCTCTCTCGTCTCGTTAGAATTCTGGGAGAGATTTTTGTTATTTTCTGGAATTTCCCTTATTTATATATTTAGCTGAGGGTGATTAATTAATTTTATATGCTAAAGACGCCGTCGTAAGGGTGTGTTACTTATGTAGTTTTAAAATGGCGTAACGATGTCGTTTGGTTTATGTAATTGAAAAGGAGTGGTAATTGAGGGATTGTGAGCCCCGGTAAATTCTCGATTTGACCGTAGGAGTTCTGGTCCAGCTCATCCGGCCCATGAAATTATGAATTGGTGGTTACTACTTTTGGTAAAAATATTTCATTAGTATTTTAGTAGTATAAATTTTTATGCAGATTTTACCAAAAAAAAATTATGAAGTAAAGAATTCCAATTATTAATTGGTGGTGACTAGAATTCGTAATCAATTGAGGTACTGTATGAGAAGTGTATTTACTAAAAAAATAATAGAAATTTGGGGTACAATACTTTTAATTTGTGTCCTACATTATTTGTATTTTTTTTTTTTAAAAATGGTATAATCCTGTGAAAAAATATTCATTTGGTGATTATTATATAGGAACTGCCACTATCAATACATAAACTAGTTTTGTACTCGTTCGCTGAACGAGGATAATCATATTTTTAATAAATAATAATATACAATAATAATTATTTATAATATAATATGCTTATGAATTTTATGTTGTGTTTGGATTGATGGATTTGGGAGAAATTTAAAATCTATCTATTTTGTGAGGGATTTATAAGACTGAAATTAATGAATTTCAATTCATCTAAATTAAAAAGTGTGAAATAAATGATTTCAAATAATTTTCTAATTTAGTTGGATTGTAAAATTCATCCATTTTGATTTTAAAATTCTCTCCATCAAATAGATGGATTTTAAATCATTCCCCAAATCCATCAATCCAAACACAATATGGAATATTTCATTTTACTTCATTTTAATAGACAAATAAATAAAATACCTAAGAAAGATAAAACCAATTAAACTGTCAAACTACTATCTGAGTTAGTATGAATTAATAATAAATAAATAAAATAAAGCAAACTAAAATTTTTCGTGAGATGGTAATGAAGTCATTGTTAAATTGCGTGAAAACTTATCAGGAAATTTTACGGTCTTTTTTGGAGAACTATTTTCTTATACTTTAAATGTTTATACAGTACAATATCATGTATTTAAAAAGTTTATACTATAAAAAATTTTAAAGTCAAATGAATGATTTACTAAAAATTACAATAAAATTCCCCAAACTTATAAACCAATACGGTATTAAAATAAAGTGCTAAGTTTGATTTTTATCTTCATTATAGATATTCTTTTATCGTTGTTCTTGTATTTCTTAACATCATTATGTTAGATTTGATTCCATGTTGTGAATATCAGCATTTGGTATCTTTTTCCGTATGCAATCCTTGTCAAATCAACTCCTATACATGTATGTAGTGCGATCCATTTTCACTGCAAAATATATATAGTAATTTTTAGTATATATTAGACTTCTTTAAATTTAATTTTGTGTGCAATGCAATATGCTTGATATCCTAAAATTGTCTCATAAAAACACCAAGATGCATACATGAATTTTTATGATGGTGTCACAATTTGCATTTGTGTTATTTTTTAGTTACATGTATATAAACATAGACATACACCAATAAATATAAATATTATATATGAAAACCAACTAACATTCAAATTTGCCAAAACTAGCAGTGAGACTTAAATTATTTACGTTCACATAAGAATAGTTAGTGGCTAAGGTCACTTGAATAGTTCAAAGAGGCAGTTTTAATTCTCCACCAACTCTTCCCATGATGTCAAACCAAAATTTTCATATCCATCTTCTTATTTATGATCACAAGTTTCATATCTTGCCAAATGTGAGGATTATATATTCTTTGGACAAACTATATGAATCTATGATATCTTCAAATCTCTCTTCAATTATTACTTGGTGGACAACGCACAACAAAAAGAAAAATATTTTCATTTTGATGAATATTATTTAGAATGTCATTTACAATGATTATTATATAATAAAAAAAACTCTTTAAGACGTGATCAATATATATATGTGTGTGTGAAAGAGATATTTAAAAAAAATTAGCTAAAAATGTATTATAAAATACTATTACTTAAAATAATTAAACAGAGTCGATCCCCGACTGGGATGCAAAGCTAGAAGATGCATGCACAAGAAAGAGGGAAAAAAATCCCAAGAATAACAATTCCAACCACAGCAGCTTATATAGCCATCTTCTTCACAAATCACAATTTACACATAATTAACAACACACATTACACAATTAATTTCTTGTCATTAAAACCAAAAACACACAGTAGAGACATCAAATTTGAAACACGAAAATTAAAGCATAGTAAATTAATACAGATGGCTTTGATTATGGCTGCATAAAATCATCACTTTTTTCCCAAGAAACCTCCAGCCAACTTCATTATATCCCCACCATCACCACTGTCTTTGCTGCCTTCTTCGTCAGATGACTTGCTCAAGAATCCCTGTGCCAATTTAGCATACTGCCCAATTCCACCTTCTGCACCTGAATCTCCTCCCTCCTTTGAAGATTTCTTATATTATGTTATAAATCCCTCTGTCTCATATACCACATTTAGATGTGTATAAGAGACAGGCAAATTTCTATACCCTTTTCTTCAAAGTTTTGTATAAGAGAAGGTTTTTCCGGCTCTTCTTCAGTAGCTGCTGGCTCCTCTTCTTCTTCTTCTTCTTTTTTCTCTGGTTTTGGTGTTTCTTCATAAACGAGCTCTTTGGGTGCAGAATCATCAGTACTTTTCGGCTCTTCAGATGAAGGTTTAGGAGGTTCTTCTTCAGAAGTTTTGGGTTTAGTAGTATTGGAAGATTCATATTCATGAAGGTAATTATGAGCTTTTTCAACATAACTTCCAACGCCACTACTTTTGTCTAGCTTCCCATAAGTTTGGGCAGCTTCAAGAAGATCACCAGCAGCACCAGCAACCTCAGCATTGTCATATTTCTTGCCTTCTGGATCATTCTGAAATGTTGATCTGGCTGCATCAGCCACCAGCTTTGCATTTGAAAACAGATCACTCTGTTCAGATGGTGCTGATTGGTCTTTGTTTTCAGTAGTCTTGGTTTCGCTGGCTGTTTCAGTAAATTTCTTCAAGACATTTCCATTCTTGGAATGCTGATGCTAAGAAGATAAGCTAGAAAAGAGGAGTGAATGAACTAAAAGGGAAAGTTGGGATTTTTTTAATGAAAGAACAGGGAAGGTGGGTAGAACAGTTGAAAGTTGCTTATTTTTGTAGTGGAGTCAGAAGTATTAGTGGAGATATATATAGAGTTATAAAAATCAAGATTGATGCTTCAGTTTCAGGGAAACAGTGTTCTATACGTGTATCACTTCGTGTTGCCAAATTAATTGAGAATTTTTCTTGTTTTTTGGGTAATAAAAAAATTTAGGAGAATAATAAGATATTTTTTTATTTTAAATTTAGGGTAAGATAATCTGTGCATATTTTAGAGATTCATAGTATCGAAAATTGAATAATTATTTATATAATTTTTACATATAATTCACTAATAAAGAATTTAAAACAGTTATAGAATCTCGAATATAAAACTTTTCGTATAATATGGTTGATCTGAATTTGTGGCAATACTACGAGTTGTTCGAAGATTTGTGGCAATATTACTGCATACTATGACAAAAAACTAAAGTAAATAGTTTCTGAGATTTTTTTTTTTTTTTTTTTCTAGTGTCGGCAAAAAAGTTGTGTGGTTTCTTTATTGCCCACTTGTGAAGGGAAGTTGTTGATTGAGCAAGTTGCAGCAAAAGGAGTGGAGCCCTCTTCTTCCCTCTTTCTCATTCTGATGTGATCATATCCCTGATTCATCAAAGATCAATTAATTGTTTTTGCTCCAACCAATCGACACAATTCAATATACATCAAAACCATCATGCATGAACGTGAATTCGTGATGCTCTTGACTTTATTAGTTCACACTTGGATTGATTTTTTTCGTTATCTTTTTGTTTGGTGCTGGAAAATGGAAATTAAATGATACATTTTATTTGTATTAAGATATTAGAAAAGAGAAAAAAACAAATGTAAAATCTACATTGGTCAACTTCATTTGTGTGTGTATGTGGACGTGTATTACTTGTTAATTCCAGGCCAGATTCCACGTAATAGTGATGAGTAAGAAGCATATTAATCAGAAAAGAAATCATGAATGTAACAAAAGCCACGATTAAGTTGGAAGATGATGACCTCTGTAAGCAAATATCAGGACACTGTAAACCCCACGCAGGCTGCCAGGCCCGTCCTCATCGACCCTACCGACATATAGCCTCATCCAAATCTCCTAAAGAAATTTGAGGGAAAATTAAAAAAAAAAAATCAATTTCTTGAGGTTAATTTTTTATCACCAACTTATTAATTCCCCATTTCTGCATCTCATTTGTCAATCATGCACCCAAAATATATCCTGTAAAAGATTAATTTCATTTTAGTACAATCAATTACTTTGGTAACAAACCAATTAGGAGCGTTTTACTTTACCTATTGATACGATCCATTTCGATATGTAAAAAATAAGATACTTGAAACGTGTTAAAGTATGCGGATATTAAAATTATCAAGGGGAATAGCATATAAAAAATTTGTAACCTAGACTCAATCAATATACAAGATTAATATTTAAATACTCTATGTATATGAATCGATATCGAATTGAGTCTAATAGTAACCTAACGGTCTAAGTAATCAATATGAACAATTATTATTTAAAATAATAGATATTTTTCGAGACATAATATAGTTAAAATGAAAAGTAATTAAAAAAATATGTATGAATAAAAATTGTCAAATATTATTTAAAGAATAATAAAAATGAGAATTTAGCCAACCAAAGGGAGCCAGAGATCTTTATAAAAGAAGGCATATTCGCTGAGGGTCTGGGAATCCAATGGAGATGGGCCCTCGTAAAAGTAGATATAGCTTTGAAGTAAAGGTTTTACTGAACTTGGATCCAATCAGATAATGTCGAAACTCTTTGTTACGAATTGGATTTATTCTTTAATTTTAGGATAGAAATATGAAATAAACTACTTCCACAATATAATAATACCTATTTTCTACAGAACGTAAAAGTTGATGTAACACCTCATTATCTCAATCTGAAACAAAAATCTACATGGAATTTAATATTTAATTTAATTTAATTTAATTTAAAAAATCATCAACATTTATAAATGCATATACAGGCTTTTTCTGGTTGAGAGAGGTAATGAATAGGTTGCATATTTCAGATTAGTTGGTATTTGTATACATTTTACAGTTAATTAAGCATAATATATATCAACCCTTTACTTTGATTATAGAAATTTTTATATAAGTTCGATTTATAATACATAAGATAAATTATTTAATTTATATTTATTTATATAATTTTAATTCATTAAAAATAAAATTATTTAAAATAATATAAATAAATATAAACCAAAAGATTCATTTCTGTCACTTTTATGCTATATCGCCTATTGCTATACGGAGCATTAATTAGCGATGGACCATGGTAAGAAATTTTCACTTCTCTCTCTTTTTTCAAACCATTCCCCATTTTCCCAAGCAATAATATTCGCGTGGTCCGTGTATGCTTTGACAAATCATGTTACTAACTTACTATTTGCCGACTAGACTTCCTTCCATCAAAATTTTGATTTTTAATTTGTTTTATATTATTTAAATATTTCAGATAAATTAAATAATAAAATATTTTTAAATTTATTTTATTTTAAATTATATTAATAAAATTTATTAAAATAAAACTATTAATATAATATAATATTTTTTAAAAAAATTTATTGATAAATATATCTAATCAAGAAAAATTAGAAAAAATGATAATGGAAAAGATTCCAACCTTGCAAAAGGGCTAGAGAACAAAAATCAATTTTGCAAACATTGAAAAGTCAAAAGTCTTGACCCATTTAGTAAACTTCACTATTTGAGCATAGGAGGGTCACCAAAAAAACAAAAAATTCTTCACAATGATGCATTATAGGTGGACATAATTTGTGATCCTATCACTATAATTGAATTCTAATTTAATCCATCATAATCAAACGATTCAAAAGACTAATTAAATTCTCAATCCAAACTGCTCTAAATAAAAAACACAAGGAAAAAACAGAAGTTATTATGAAAACAAGATAAAGATAAATTACATGATAATTAACTGGACTTGTAATCTTATTCAAACAGATCCCCTATTGCCTAAAGCTGAAAATTTTACTACTATTTCTTCAAGAAATCTCCAGCCATTTTAATATATAATCTCCATAACCACCAGAATTATGGCCACGTTCATCTCCTCCTGAACCGGCTGAGTCGCCGCACTAGTGTTTCTTCAACATCCCTTCAGCCATCTTAATATAATCTCCATACTTTCCCCCAGATTGGCCGCCCTCGCCTGAACTGTGCTTGTTTAAAAGCCCTTCAGCCATCTTCATATACTCCCCATACCCACCACCCTCTGCTGCATGATCACCGCTGCCGCTGCCGCTGCCTGAACTGTGCTTGTTCAAAAGCCCTTCAGCCATCTTCATATACTCGCCATACCCACCACCACCGGAACCACCTTAAATATTATCCTCCTTTCCAGGCTTTGTATGGAAAGCCTCGGTAGTTGTGGTGGTGGTAGCCGGATGGTCTTTTCCGGGCTTGAATGTTTGGGTAGTGGTGGTGGTTGAATGGTCAGGATGGGTGGTGGTGGAATGAGAACCATGATATTGATGAAGATAATTTTCAGCTTTTCCGACAACTTTTCCAAGATTGCCGCCGCCCTTTTCATCTAGCTTCCCATAGTGGGAGGCCGCGTGAAGAAGATTCTCGGCAGCACCGGCGAACTCGTTTTTGTCAAACTTGTAGTTTTGGTCGGGTTGGAATTTGGCTTTGGCTGCATTGGCTACAGTTTTAGCACTGGATAATAGTTCAGAATTAGACGGTGTGGGATGATTATGTTGTTTAGATCGACTCTGATGATCATCGGCTTTGGAACGATGTTCTTTATCAAAAGCATACTCCATTGGGGAATTTTTTGGGTGGAATTGGAATTGGAATTGAAATGAAAAAAAAGATTGATTATTTCATCTCTTGAGTGAAGAAGAGGAAATAGGAGGGTAGTAGAGAAAGGGATTGATTTGTGGGGGGGATTTTATAGGGTGGCCATAGAAGATGGAGGGAGCAGGGGATGGATGAAGCTTCCGGGGCCTTTTGTTGTTGTTGTTGTTGTGGCTGTCAACGCGTTAGGATAATCATAATCTTAGGAGGATTGAGTTTGTGGATAAAAAATGTGCAGTCGTTTAAGCGGTCATGTCGCGTTCTCGCACACGGAATGGGTGTATTGTATTGTATGCACGTCTCTGTCCGGGCAGGTGGGGCTGAATACTGTAACTGTATAGTTAGATTTGTCTTGTAGTATAATGATAATGTCAACTTCAGTGGTGGTTACTTATAACTAAGGAAATACTTGGACCAAACTTTGATTTACAATTCTACTCATAAAAATGTGATTTCAGGTAATATATTAACGTATTTCATACGAATAAATTTATGTAATATCACAAAATTTATATATTTTTTTGTAGGGTGTCAAATATTTACATATTAAAATTCAACAAAATTATTATGAAATGATGAAAATATCTTTCTCCGTTATAAAAGAAATACAAAGGAATAGGGTTCTCAACATATTTGGTGTGGATAAAGATTGTTGTTTTGAAAATAAAATTTGTCAATGTATAAGAATTTTACAATGCATCTTTGTGAAGATTATTTTGTTTTGAGAAATGATTATAAAATTATAAATTCAAAACTACTTAATAAAATCAATTCACGTGATAAAATCATATTCAATCACCAATTTCTTAATTTTAAATATTTAGTCGAATTTAATAACACATCAATTACTAACTTTATCATTTTGTATATATACACTCTCTCTTTTTCATTTAGTGTTAACACAAAAATTACATTTTTATGGTATAATCCCTCCTCCAAACCAATTACGGATTTAGTCACTCATCCTGTTAATTCAAAGCTCAACCAATAGAGTTTATAATCATAGATCTAAATAGCTAGTCAAAGCATATTAGAAACTAGAATATGTCAACTTGTGCTCCCACGCATCCTTTTTAATAGCATTAATTATTATGGTTTTATGATAATTGATTTCCACTACTCCATTTGTTAAACAGGCCTTGATTGATGGAAATGAGTTTAAAAATGTCAATAATACCCCATTACGGACTCCCCCTTATTATGTTGGCAAATGACAACATCCTATCCAATTGGCAAATGATAATGTCAATAGGATGACCACACCATGGCTCCAAAGTCATGATCAAGAATTAAAAACGAGCACTAGTAGCAGTATATAAAATGGAAGAGAACACACTAACTTGAAAAGTGTGGGTAGCTAGTGACCCTTCCTTTTTAAAGAAGCAGTCTTCTAAACTAAGGTGATTAGTTGTTGTTCCCATCAACAACGGCACAACCCCAAAGGGGTGGAACTTGAGAACACAAGTAGACATTGGTTGCTGCAATTTTGGATTCTTAAGCAATGATCAATGTACTTTGTGTTCTCAGGTCACCCCTTTGGGGCATCCTGAGCATTGATAGTTTTAGTAGTAGTGTTGATCACTTTCACAACACCTCGTAAGATTTTATCATTTCATCTTTTATCTTGCCATATTTGGGTAAGTTCACTACTATCTTAAGTAGATTAATATCTCCTTATCTTTGATTTTTTTTTTTTTTTTTTTTTTTGAGGTTTAGGAATTGAAGAAGATATAATTCTATGATAGAACGCAATTGACATAGTAAGATTCATTCAATCGATGGTACTTAATGGAATTAAATCTTGGTTTATTTGTTTAATTTGTTTTAGGAGACAAACATCCTAATCAAAACTCTTTTTTTCTCAATATATGCTTAAGGTTGAAAAATGGAAATGACCATCATATGACAATAATGCTTCTAATTTGAGAAAATATTTTATACACTTGCAAATAATGTATATTACATAAATGGGTATTTATTTTTCTTTTCCTACATACCAACATAGTTCAAAATCACGGTACACGATCGTAGTAACTACTATTCCACGCTAGTTACAATAATATTAAAAGATAAATTTGATCATAATTATAAAAAATAATATAAAATTTACAAATTATTACTTGTAAATTAAATTTAAAAAATTAACTAATAAAAATTAAGCCTTAAGAGTGCATTAGCTTTGCTGGCTCAATTGGTTAGAAAGGAAAATGTTTACATAGATCCGATCTTTGATTTCAACTGTAAATTTTACAGTCATAATTAAATTTTATAAAATTTTACTTACATCATCTTATGTCATAAATTTTATAATATTTAATTCACACTATAACATTTACAAGTGAAACTAAAGATCAAATGGTGGGTAAATCTTTCTTGATTAGAAACACCCACCATTTGTGCCACTGGGATCTACGTATTTATTAGTAGGGGCACGTGGCCCCACTTGCGTAAAATTTCTAATGCCGTTAGAAAATTTTGTAAAATTGTACTTTTTATTGGTTTGGTATTTCTACTAATTCAAGAAAAAAATTTTTACGTGTAAATTGATTGTCATTAGAAACATGACAAAAATATAAAATATTTGAAACAAAATGAAAAATATAAAATATTAGCGAAGACAAATTTGAAATTTCAATCTTATTTTTAGTGTTTGAATTTTTGACAAAAAAAATAAAGTTTTATCTTATTTTTTGGTCTTTTGAAAAATTTTGAGATGAAATATTTAAATTGACGATGATTTCTGTAAATAAACATAATACATTGCTAAGCATTATAAATGTTTATGAGTATTTGTGCCCGAGAAATATTTCTAGTTCCGTTTCTGATTCGTGTGTACCTTTATAATGCGCTTCATTTGTAATCTATTTAATTATTTATAAAAAAAATTACCATCAATGAATCTTGATAATGTAACAAATAAAAAAAAAAGATAAAAACTTATCTATGATTTATTTTCGACTATGACTATCATCTTGGATAGAAAACAATTTCAAATGTTAAATGTTTCATTTGGAATCCTTCTCAAACAAATGCACTTTTCTTTTTTTTTCTTTTTTTTTTTAGGTTATTTATTTTTTGTTCCTAATTTTCATAAAAAAAAAAATAGAAAAACAAAGCAATACATGGAGTGGCAAAATGCAATTATAGAATGACTATCCTACCCTTTATGCTTCCCAAAGCTACGATATGATTACTCATCACTGCCCTTCACTCTGGATTCTTGCAAAAAGAAAAACCTCCGAATCGGAAAACCTTAAAACCCCAACTCCCCAACGGTTGTAAATCGGTCGGTGTCGGTAAAAACGCAATGGAGATGGAAATGGACAATCTTCCAAAGCCCAGTAACCAAATCAAAGACAAAGACCTCTTCAAAGCTGCTGAAAACGGCGACGTTTCTCTCTTCGAAAACCTCTCCGGCGAACACCTCCTCAAAGTCCTCTCTCTCCGTAACGAGGACGGCCGTTCTCTCCTTCATGTTGCCGTCTCCTCCGGCCAGTCCCAGGTTTCCTCCCTATTTTCTACCCTTAATTATTCATCATCATTAAAATTTTTGAGAAATTTCATATTATAATAATGTTTAAACTATTCCCTGTTAAAAATTCTTTGTGAATGAGCTTAATTCAGTAGCTAGCTTTTTGAAATGAGCTTAATTTGAGTTTCTTTTCATCAGTTTTATTGTATATCTTAATTGTGTCTGTAATTTGTGTTTTTCTTTCCCTTTTTTTTTAAAAAAAAAAATAATGAATGGTCAGGTGGTGGAGATACTTGCAGCTGCTGAACCATCAGTAAGTGGCGTAAATAGTGCCGATGAGGAAGGATGGGCGCCGCTGCATTCTGCAGCAAGCAGTGGGAATGTGGAAATTGTTGATATTTTGCTAAGCAGAGGTGAAAATAAACGTAGTCTTGTGGTTCATTTTTTGGGATGAATACTTCTTGTGGAGTTTACTTCTGTTTAATTTATTGTCAGAAATGATATCTTGTCGAAATATTTGTATTGCAAGAGAATGTACTTTGATGTCAGGCAGAAATGGATAAGGAATTCAAAAGGTTAAATGGGATAGATTGATTTGAGTATAAAAGACTTTTGTCCTTTTACATTAGATATCAGGAGAGATAGATATATACCTAGCAGAAGATGTGTTTTTTCTTTGAAGTTTTCTGAGGGTGATTAATGGCGGTGACTGATACTTTTCAAAGGACAGGCTAATGGGGGATTCTGGGTGGGTGTTGTCTCAGGTTTAAATGGTAATTGATTGTTTAAGGGGGAAATGGGGTTTGGAATACAGCCTGCCCCTTTTTCTAGAATGCTAATTTGTGTGATATGTTATGTCTTTTCATCAATAAATTTCTTCCTGATTAAAAAAATGTGATATTTTGCACTTCAACAATTGCATGCCCTCAAAATGTGCAACTTTTTGTCAGCAGGAGCTGATGTTAATTTGAAAAATGATGGTGGTCGCACGGCTCTCCACTATGCTGCTAGCAAGGGTCGGTTGAAAATAGCTGAACTTTTGATCTCTCACGGTGCAAAGATCAATGTCAAGGACAAGGCTTGTACTTAACCTATATGCAAAGCTTCTTTGGCATCATATTGTACACTAGTATTTGGACATGGCTGTTGGATAACTGTATCTGAGATCATTATGTCCTCGGAATTATCACAAATTGTGTCTTATTGGTTTTTCATTATTATTGATCCATCCAGGTTGGTTGTACCCCATTGCATCGAGCAGCAAGCACAGGGAACTCGGGATTGTCTGAATTCTTGATTGAGGAAGGAGCAGAGGTTGATGAGATTGATAAAGCAGGCCAAACTTCTCTTATGAATGCAGTGATATGCGGCAATAAAGAGGTAAATTTTCTTTATTATCCATTCTTTGCTCTATTCTTTCCTGTATAATAGCATTATTAATTTTTACGAAGGTTTCTTACCCAATTACCCACACACTCAGACAACATGTATAACAGGATAAGTAAGTATTTTATTGTGCTTCAGTTTCATTATCTCCTGAACTCAAGCTACGCTGACATGCATAGTTCATAAGTCCATCTTGTGAATGAATACTGTATTTTAAGCTTATTAAAGGGTTTTTTTTTTTCTTTTTTTTTCTTTTTTAATTGGTTTTGATCTGACAATCAGGATGCGCATCAAGTTTTTTACTGCATAAATGTCTAGGTTCCCCAATTTTGGACAAATAAGCATGATAGATGGAGGTGTTGTTATAGTTTTATTTGCATAACTGTGTTGCATGTAGCAGATTTGTAAAGGGTTTTAGAACTCTTGCAGAAGTAAATGCTACTAACAGGAATTTGCTGATACATGTAACTTGCATTTTTTTTTAATCCCTTTCTTTTTATTCGTGAATTAGAACCATGTTCCTGCCAGAAAGCTAAATTGTTGTTTTCATTTTACTGACCTCGTATAGTTTGAGGAATCAAAATGAAGAATACCTTGGTTTGAAATCCATGATAACCATGAAAAGCTAGAAAAGAACTCTTTTTTACTCTGTTTTAGTTAGGAACTGATCCTCTTCATTCTTGTGATGTCTTTGCCATTCCAAGGATTATCTGGTTCCAACCTAATTTTTGCTTGGTTTATAGGTAGCTCTCCTGCTCATAAGACATGGAGCAAATGTGGACATTGAGGACGAGGAAGGATACACTGTACTTGGCCGAGCTTCTGATGATCTTCGACAAGCACTAGTTGATGCAGCTAAGGCGATGCTAGAAGAATGAGACAACATACAGTGTCGAGGGAAATTTCTGTCTTGGGATCTATGGTGGAGAAAATAAAGGGGGAGAACTGAAGAACTGCTCTTCTTCATCTCTTTTACTGTTTTCTTCTTTTGTTGATCGTTTGTTTCTGAGATTCTTGAGTCAGAATCAGTGGAAAATGCAAACTTCTCTTTATTTGAATTTTCACCTTTGTATCATTTTCTGAGCTTAAGATTGTAAATTCTTTTTTTTAATTAATATTTTGTTTAGTGAACAGATAAGACTCCTTTCAAATCGATTGGTTGCAAAAAAAAAAATGATCTAGATAAAAGAGAGGAACAAGAAAAAAGAAGGAAATGTTTGGGTATCAACAACAGTATCGGATAAAGACTGACTCTTACTCTTACACATCTAATTTTGTTTTGTTTTGTTTCAAATTAATTGAACTAAGCAAAATTTGTTTATGGTACTAACACAGATACTAATAATGAAAATGGGTACAAAATATGAAGCCATAAAATGTACATTAATACCCTATAAGGAACTATTCCCTCCACCTGATCGACTTCATGTATAAGGATTCATTAGTAAAATTATAAAATGGACTCTATCTTTGGTGGGATTAAGAGTTCCACGATGGAGTAATTGCTTGAATAAATCTAAAAATGGCCCCACCCAGAATACAAGAAGACCCTCATGGGTAGTTGTATTTTTTTTTTTTTTTTTTTTTCTGTATAATAAAAAATTAGAGAGAAAGATATGTTATCCTTTTTTTTTTTCATGACAAAGCAAGTTATTAATGTATATTTTAACAACTTATAATAATTTCTATTCATTATTTACCAACAAATAATTGAAAACGGTGAGACTAAAAATAAAAATTTTATGACTTTTAATTTGGATCGGTAACCCTACTTAGAGACAGGACCCGTGCCAACTAACCCCATTGGTGCTAGTTTTTATTTTTATTTTATTTTATTTGAATTAGGGGTTCTACACCGTTGATTTTTTCTTTAAAGCTATTTGACGGATTACCCGTCAGCTTCCTCCTCAGTCGCAACTGTATGAATCTTGTAATAGTTGAAGAGCTACTAAGCTAGGCCTTACAATTTACGAAAGAGTAGAAGGATAAAAAGGATAGAAGCCCACTATTTTATTACTCATCATGTCTTCAACTGTGGTTTGGTTTTCAGTAATTTCTTGTACAATCAAGCCAAAATCACCTTCTTCGTTGAGATTTCAATCTCTGTCTGCAAACAAGTTTGAGAAAGTAGTACCAGTTGGCTTCAAGAATAACAATAAAGCTGAAGATGCTTCCATGAGAAAAATTCAACTCGTTTCTGTTGCTGCCTCTGCTGCCTTCCTTCTCTGCTCCACTCCTGGTAATTATCCAACTGTCTTCTAATTTCATGGAGGTTTTAATTTGTAATGCTAATTACTAGTATTCAGTAATGGGTTATTGTATTAAAGACTGATTTTGCTAATAGAGGTAGAATCACGATTATTTTTGTAAATATGCATTATGGAATAAATAAGGTAAAGGTCTTTTTTAGTTTTAAGCAGGTAAAAAAAAAAAAAAGGACAAATCAGAATAGAGTTGAGGGCCAATCTTTTATAGTGTTCTTTGGTTTCAGGCACATCCTACAATAACGTTAGCTTTAAGGATGCTTATTGATTAATTGGGGAATCCAAACAAAGTAAAAAGATACAATTTTTACTGTGATAGGTGTCATCATTGTGGTAAAATCTCCTGCAAATAAGTGGAAGAAAATTTGGATGTAGAAAAGACCCTATATATAACCAGTCTAACTAATTCAATTTTGATCGCTCCCGATCTTCTATCTAACTGTCTCCGCCAACTCCAGCCTCATATCCTGTATGTTTGCTACTCTGCTCTAACCTCTAGCCTTATAATCATTACTCCTCCAGGGTACACGAAGATGGCAAACATATAGAATATGAGACGTGGAATTGGTATAGGAGATAAAACAGAACATCATGTGGCGTTTTTGACAGGCTTCCTTGAGAAATTTTTACTACTCTTTCATGTTAGTCAGATGATTTTTACTTGGTAATATACAAAGATGGTTTCTTTTGTTGCATAATTTTAATTGTTCATTACTTGTCTAACTATCCGATAGTTGTATTTGCAGTAGAAAGATTTACATAAACTTTTGGTTGTGTGTGTATCGCGTGAAATGATGATTACTTTGTTATCTAAGAATAGGAGCCGGCTAAGTGCTTTATATCATGGTGTTTGTAGCTAATGCTGGATTTCTGTCTGGCTTCTCCGGGATAGAATCAGTTCCTGGTCCTGAGTTACCTCAGATTGACTTTCTCTCACGCTGGAATGGTATGATCACGAATCACCAATAAATTTCTGCTGATGTCTACTTACAATTTGTTAACTTGAAATGATATTGAGGAAATTCAATTTTCCAGAAAGAAAATCAGAAAAAGTATGCAGAAACTGATGCAAGATTCAAAGAGTCCCCCTTGCTCAAGAAGTTGCTTGAGCAATCCAAGTTAAATAAAGATAAGTAAGCATTTCTGCCCTGCCCTTATATAACTATTCATCCTTTTTTTTTTAACCCACCCCTCCCCCGTAGTCTCTAGTGACTCGAACCCATAACCGATAAGTCATAGAGAAAGCGTCTTACCATCTAAGCAGTTAGAGTTGATCTTCTTGATCAGATTTGGAGGTTTTGGATAAATCTCTTGTTGTGAAAATGGTTTGATCTGCCTGCTTATTATCTGTTCTTTTACACGTCCTTTGTACTAGTTCTGCAAAATTTACTAGTTTGATATTTCTATTACCATATTGCTTAGTGTTAGCAGAGGAATGTGGAGTCAGTTGTTCCAAAATTAGCAGCTTCTTGCGAACTATATACAACCACCACTGCATTTAGACAAATAATGCAGCACAGCTTAACAAAATTTATTCGTGAGCAACTTCAGGAATAGACAGTCGATTTTAGACAAGTACTGCATCCGAGGAGCTGAGTGGGGTGTAGGAGACTGTTCAGCAGATGCATTGTCACCCCAAGACAGGGAAGAATTCATTTCCATGTTGAAGAAAAAGGCTGGAATGGAAAAATGAAGAAGGAGCAGAGAGGCTTTGTGGTTCAAATTTGTCCAGAGATTTGAACAGATTATCAGGTAGATAGACCTATCTTGGTTGTCTTTTCTTTCATCAAAATGCAGGTCTGATGGCAAAATTATCATTTCTTGATTCCTAGTATTAACATTAATATCTCAAAACATGTTTTAGCAAATTACTAATTGATTTGATCTTTCCTGCAGTTTATTAAACTTTGAGATTATAATTGAAATGGTAACTTCAAGATTTGAGCAACATATGAGATTCACTTGGTCACAGCCAGTCTATTGCAGGTGGAAAAAGCAATGAAAAGGCCATATACTCATCCATTAGGAAGATGTGTTGCAGCATGCTGAGTGATTAGTGGATAAAAAGGCCTCATAAATCAGCCTTTTTTAGTTGTTAATATATCTGATATAGTATATCTAACGGTGTATCAAATGGATTCAGCATATGAATTATGAAGTGATTTTTATTCCCCAATCACTTTTTTCTTTTTTTAGTAAATATTATTATCCCCCAATCATTCTTGTTTTCGGCTTTCTGTCTTGCTTAATATATATACACTTCTCTTTTGGCATTTTCTTTTTCTTTTGAAGAAAATCAAATCGTTAGATATTGGAAAATGTAATTTAAACAAATTATTATCGATCTGTTAAATATATAGAACTCTTACATAATAACTAGTGATCTTAATAAAGTTTATTATTGTAGTTTCTTGTAACAAAAGTTGAATGAACGTCTACAAGAACTTCCCCTTAAAAGGGAACAAAAAAAATAAAAATAAAAAGAAGGTCACCACGAAAAATGAGAACATGGAAAAAGGAAAATTTATCTAATCCTTTTAAAAAAGAAAAACAAAAATTCTACGCCTATTAAATCATGCTCTAGATTTTTTTTAACCACCATGTACATTCAACAAATCACACAATTTCAGTTTTTCACTGGCTTTCAAATTTTAGATATGTTCTTTTATAGTACTAATAATAAATTATAAATTATGTATTAAAAATTTGTACTACGTGCATCAATGTTATACATACCGTTAAAAAATAAAAAATAAAAGTATATGATCAGATTAATATTATATTTCTACTCACTTTACATGTTTATAGTTAGAAGTAACCGAACAAATTGATTGAATTTTTTTTTTTTTTTGGGTCATATCGCAACATCTTAATTTAATTTAGAGTAAAGTGTTTATTTGGTCACTCAACTATGTCTCAATTATCAATTTGGTCACTAAACTATTAAAAATACGTCTCCCTGATCACTCTATTGATATAAGGTGTTAAGTTTCTGTTAGTCAACGCATGTGCATCTCACATGTGTCTCATCTGGGGTATTTTTGTCCAACTATATTATCTACTAACATTAATAAAAAATTTGGGGTCAAAATTAAATGATAAAAAATAAGTACAAATTATAAATGATATCTTAATAGAATATATAAAAAAAATTTAAGTACAAAATTAAATAATTTTAATTTATTAAATTTACAATTTGAGCCCCTAACTACCTTTCTCCCCTATTACCACCCTGACACCTCCCCGTCCTCATCCTCCACCCGTAACCCTTCTCCCCCACTCCAGTCCCACCACCCCTGCCCTCCCCAACCAAACTTGCCACCTCCACCTCTCACTCACCTCACCTTAAACAAGGCCTGTCAATGGGACGGGTCTAGACCCAGACCCGTTTATCCGGGTATGGATATATAGCAAATTTCGTTTACCCAAATTCGATCCGAACCCGTTTAACTATTATAATAAACGGGTTGGATATGGATTTTGGTGTTTCGACCCGATTAAAACTCAAATCCGATTAAAATATTTAATATATAATAAAATTATTGTATATTATATTATTTTATATGTTTCATATATACATATATATGTCGTGTAAATTGCACATGTAATTTATATTTAATGTAGAATACATCCATAAATATTAAATATGAACTTAATACTTTTTTATAATTAAAAAAAAGAAGAAAATTCGATAAGTTGTAATAGTTATATATAATTTTAAAAGTTATAAAAAATATATATTAAGACCCGGATCTGAAAAGACCCGATGGATCCGGGTATGGATCTACTTTTGTAGACCCGTTGGGGATCCGAATTCAGGTTTGAATATGCTAGATCTGACCCGTTTACAGGCATACCTTAAAGCGGCCACCCCACTCCTCTTCCATCGCAAACTCATCATCCCAACCCCTTTCCGGATCCCAAACTTGCCACTCCCATTCCTTGACGAGATGGGATGAGGGATAGATAGGAGTGGAAGGATTGGGATTGGGAGAGGGATGGGGGTCGTAGGTTTGGGATGAGAAAGGGGTGATGGGTTTGGAGCAAGGGAATGATAGGGTAGAGGTGGGAGTGGGAGTGATTACTATGGATAGTTTGGGGTGGGAAAGGGTGGCAGAAAGGTGAGGGGTGGCGAGTTTTAGTGGGAGAAGGTAGGGGGTGGCGAGATTGGGTTGGGGGTTTGGATTTGAGTGGGGGAGAGAGGTTAGGAGTGAAGGATAAGTTGGGGTTGGTGGAGATGGGGTTTGGTTGGTGGTAGAGGGTGGTTAAAGGATGAGGGGATGGATATAGTTAATGGGAAAGTAAGATGTTAATAGTAAAATATAATAAAAAATAATTGGATAATTTTACCCCATTAGAACTCACGTGACATGCACGTACATTAACTAATCGAGATTTAATATCTCAAATTGATGAAATGACCTCGTAGACGTAATTTTAAAAGTTGAGTGACTTTTTTTTGCCCGTAAAAAAGTTTAGTAACTAAAATGAGAATCGAAATATAATAGATACTTTTTTATAATCAAATTTTATTAATTGAAGAAACAGTATTATAACTGATTAAAATGCAACTTGATAAATGAATATACGACATCTAGTTTCAATATTACAATATTACAAACAGATGTAAAAAGACACCCCAATAAATTTAGAAATCTAAATCTACGCATATATAAAAATTTATAATCTAACTTCAAAGGACTAACAAGTCCTGTACCAGATCTAACCGGTTTCAGATATGTCACTAAATTTCTTATGTAAAGCACGAAAACAAATATGGTCAGCCATATTTATATTGATTAAATCTTTCATTTTCACCAATCACAAAAAATAATAAAAAGAAAAAAAAAATTCACTTATTCAAAAGGAGAGAAAAAACTCCCACTTACCTTAAAAGAAATTAAAACTCTTACTTATTTATGGGAGACAAGATTTTCAATGAACAAATCTCATAAAAAAAAGAGAAAAAAATGTTGGTGTTGGTGGTTTGCATTAAAAAATTAATGAAATCACCACCTATCCATAATGAATAAAATAATATTGAAAGGGTTTTTAAAAAAGATAAAAAAAAATAAAAATAAATAAGAGAGCTATAAGAGGAGGTTTAACTAAATTATTCTTTTACGGAACAAATTGACTAAATCAAATTAGTTAATTTTGTATGATTGGTGTTCGGTTAAATCTCAGCACCTCTGGTCCTCTGTTGAATATATTCGGAGTCCGAACATAAACAAATAGGTTTTAGAAATTCTTGCATTTATAATAAATTGTCCGTAAATTCTTAATCCACACACTTACAAAATTTATCAATCATATTATAAAACTCATTATAGAGTTTGTGTTTCGTTATATAATAGCCGCACCTCCACCTCATTTAGCTAAACATTAAACCACTCTCCGAGCAAAAAAAAGAAGAAAAAGGTGAAGCTCAATTCCAATCATTTGGCCCCAAAAGGAGAAACAAAACCAGGGAAAAACAAAGAAAAAAAGGGGAAATTTTAGAGAATATTCCGAGTCAACCTCTTCCTGGTCGGTCCAACTCAACTGGGTTTCGTTTCGTTCCATTAACCAGCTCGCTCGCTCGCTCATCAGGTAATAATAAATCTTCCAATTTCTTACGATTTATAATTGTTTTAATTCATTCATTATTTTCCTGCTGTTTCTTTGAATCATTGCAATCGAATTCCGCTGCCCCACCCAAAATCTCCCTGTCTATGCATCTTATGTTTGTGTATCAATGAGTATTTATTTGTTGAAAATTTTGCTGAAATTAGAAAAATTATTATTATTATTATTTAATTTCAGCAAAATTTTCAACTGTCTCTTATACATACACATCTAGATTTGTATAATGTTAGACTTCAATTTAGGGATATTTTTTTTATTTAACATTATTATGTCCACAAATTCCTCGAGCTCTTTTATTTATTTATTTTTATCTATGTGGGTCCCATTTGATTAATTTGTTGCTTAAAGATTTAATTTTGCAAGAAAGTTTCAATCTTTGATATTTTAATTATTAGTGGATGATAATTACAATATAAGGTTTAGCTTATTTGTGTTTGGCATGGGATAAATGGAGTTTTGATGTAATTTTTTTTTTTTTTTTTTTTGCTAAACCTTATTTGTTGTTATGGTGAGAATTCATGTTGGGTTTTGCTGAATTATCATTATGTATGTGTATAAGAGACAGGTCGAAGTTTGACCGAGTATATCCATAAGGGAAGGGGGGAGGGGGATTTTGTTTGGGAACCGTGAAATATGTATAGGCCAGGGGCGGCAACTACTAATCGTGGTGGAGTGCCTACTGATAGTGGAGATTCTGTGGTGACATTGGATCAAATTCCGTGCTGGAGTGATGGAGAGTACAGATATTCATGTGAGAACGAAGATGGGCCTTGCCCGAATTCTTGTTTTGCTGACCCTTTGACATCTGCATCTGAGGCAGGGAGCAGTGGAAATGGAATGGTTTCTAGGTTCCCTGTGGATCATGAAATCAATTCGAAGATATATTTGTGGAGAGGAAACCCTTGGAATCTTGAGGTGGATGCAGTTGTTAACTCGACGAATGAGGTAAACCTTGATTCTTACCCAGGATAGTGTTCATTCTGATATTATTTGCCAATCTTGATTCTTTCCTAGGCAGAGTTCAGTCAAGATGTCAAAATATCCATCCACCAGTCTGCAACATTGGAGAGTAAATAACTTCAGCACATTGCTATGGTTATGAGTATGCTTCTGACAATTGTATGCTCATTATGTGGTTGACAGAACTTGGATGAAGCACATAGTAGCCCAGGTTTGCATGCTGCAGCTGGACCTGGTCTTGCAGAAGAATGTGCAACATTGGTTAGTTATATTTGTGCATATATATTAGTATATATGTATTGTATTTTCTCTTCGTGCATGTTGCGTTGAAGTTGTTTTCTGATAGTCTTTATGCAGCTAAACTTATCAATTCTCAGGCTTTAGTTAATCATTTGGCACAAGTTTTTAATTGCCGTAATTTTGTATTTCCTTGTTATAGGGTGGGTGTCGAACAGGGATGGCAAAAGTTACCCGTGCATATGATCTTCCAGCAAGGTGGGTTTATCAATTGTTTCTCTAAAAAGTAAGCCAAGTACTTCCGTATACCTACTAAAAGAAATACCTCTATGTGCCCTCATACTCGTCCAAAGAGAAACCCTTGACCAGTATCTTTCTATCCTGATGTGGTACCCCCTAATTGATTTTAGTTTATGATACTTTCAGGAGGGTTATACATACCGTTGGTCCCAAGTATGCAGTAAAGTATCATACTGCGGCAGAAAATGCTCTGAGTCATTGCTACAGGTCTTGCCTTGAACTTCTCATTGAAAATGGACTCGAAAGGTAGTTAAAGCGGCTAGGTGGTTCATCCATTCTTCAGTTTCTCTTTAACTTTATATCTATTGGGTTTTGTTTATCTATCTGGAACTTATCAAAATAAAATTGAACTTGTGAGTGCAGCATTGCCGTGGGCTGTATATATACGGAAGCAAAAAATTATCCACGAGAACCAGCTGCTCATGTGGCAATAAGTAAGATATTTCTTAAACGATCCATATGGCGTTATGTAAAAGGTTTTCATTGTCTTACACATCACTTATGAAGTGGCATTCACATCACATGCGTGTCTGGAAGCACTTGTGTTCTAAGAGTTCAATTGTCAGAATCTGGAAAAGAAAAGAAAATTAGTATATCTGGTTTGAGTTTATGGTCATGAATTTTTCTTGTGATCAGTGTGCTTGGCGATTGTAAATAATTCACTTCGATATTTCTTTCCTTCTTTTCTATCAGGAACTGTGAGACGGTTTCTTGAGAAGCAGAAAGATAAAATCAAGGCCATTGTATTTTGTACAACTACATCATCTGATACTGAGATATATAAGAGGTATTCTTAGTTACCTGTCTTAGATGGTGTTGGATCTACCTTTCTTTTGACATTTGGGTAATGCAAAGTACTGTGATGCTATGATGCTATCTAGGATGTAAAACTTCTCATGTTCTATTCATCGTCTCAATACTGGGAACTTTAAACCCTCATACCATATTCATCACAGATTGCTTCCTCTTTACTTTCCTCGGGACAAGCAAGAAGAGGAGATTGCTATTTCAAAACTCCCTGCAGATGTTGGGGTGAAAACATTTTATTGATGAAAATGGTGAGACAGTTATAGATGAACGTAAAATCAGAATAAAGCCTCTGCCTAATGTGAAGAAGAATGCTCCAAAACCTCCACTACCTTCTAGTGATCTTCCTGTCAGTGATGTTGGGTTGACAAGAAGGTTAGTGTACTAATGTCATTTTCTCGCTTTTGTTGGTCTCTATGCTAAGATGAGCTCAACCAAGATCTTGCTGTGGCACAATGAACATTAGATTTGCAGTGTGAAATTTTCACTTGTTACCTGGTGTGGCTGTTGCACTTTATCTGTTTTACCTAATGTTCCTTTTCCGCTGTTCAATGGAAGGAGTTCTTCGTATTTGGATTCATATTTGGATCCTGCCTTTATGTCCTTGATAAAGGACCCAATGAACATTAGATTTGCAGTGTGAAATTTTCACTTGTTACCTAGTGTGGATGTTGCACTTTATCTGTTTTATCTAATGTTCTTTTTCCGCTGTTCTTTTAATAGGAGTTCTTCGTATTTGGTCCAAGCATTCATATTTGGATCCTGCCTTTATGTCCTTGATAAAGGACCCAGACCAGCGACGTAAAGAACAATGGGAAAAAACTGCCCAAGCTCAGAGTGGTTGGAATTGTTTTAAAATGCTTGGATATGGTGACCTTGGGGGGCCTCCTTTATCTGCTGCAGAAGAGTATTCACTCCATTCCCGATATCTTGCAAAAGCGAATTCTCTTAATCTTTCTGAAATTGCTGAAATGAAAATTGTGTAAGCAATTATTGAATTTTTACTCGAGTTTTCGACATTCAATTTATTTTTTGTGCGACTATTTGTCTATTTTACAACTTTATAATCTCATGGACTTTTTTCCAATAACTCCAAACTGATAGCTGATATTCATACTTGTTTTTCAGCTATCGAGGTGGGGTTGACAGTGAGGGTAGACCAGTTATGGTCATTGTGGGAGCCCATTTCCTCTTACGTTGTCTTGATCGAGAGCGTTTTGTGCTTTATGTGGTGAAGGTAAACAAGTATTGTTGAACTTGCTGACCTCAGTTATATTTGACTCAGTTATATAATGGATTAACATTAACATCAACATAATGCTTGCAATATGACTTCTGTTTCTGTTATTTGATGCTTCCGGATTTTCTAATGTTTCTCAATATCAACTTGTAATTCGACTGTAAAAGCAATTTATGATCTGATGCATTTCAGGAGTTTGAGGCTTTGATACAGAAGCCTTACTCAATTGTTTACTTCCATTCTGCTGCATCTTTACAACCGTAAGTATTCGTTTCTTGACCTATTTATCGACTTGGTTGACCTTCAGTCTGATTCACTTGTGCAAGTTCGTAAAGCATTTGAAAAAAGAAAAAAAGGAATTTATTTGTTGTACTGTATTCCTTCTTCTGCACTGTAAAGATGTCACTTAAGTCAGTAGTAAGCCTTGGAGAAAGATGCTAAATTTATGTTTTGAAGGGGCATAGCTTGTTACTATCTTTCACGTAGTTTGTTGTCCAGTTAGATGTATAATATTTCCTAGTACTTAACTTAGAATCATGTTTATAGCTTAAACACCAGCCTGGAAACTTCCAATACCAATGAGGAAAACCAAAATTGGATGATTTATGGTGATTTTCTATAATAGTTGAGTAAATAGCTTTTACATTAAATTCACCTGCTCAAAACAACATATTTTTTTGCTCACACATGAAACTGTGTGATGGTGCAAACAGGCAGCCAGACCTGGGATGGATGAGGAGATTACAGCAAATACTTGGTCGGAAACACCAGCGCAACCTTCATGTATGTGATGCATCCCCTCTTTACTTAGAGCATTTCTTGAACAACCACCACAACTAGTTTCTACTGTTCTCTTTTTCATGAGAATTCATTAGCCTTCAAATCTGATGTATATCTTCATTGTGTAGGCAATATATGTCCTACACCCCACCTTTGGCCTGAAAGCAGCTATTTTCGCAATGCAATTGGTTGTTGATAATGTGGTATGTATTACTATGTACTGCTGCTCAACCACCACCCCCCCCCCCGGGGGGCCCCAAACAAAAAAAAAAAAAAAAAAAAAGAATCCCCTTAAGGGCAACCGAATCTGGCATGTAAATTTGATCTTTTTATAATCTCCGATCAAGGATTACCTGTATTGTGCTTTTATCCCCAGTTTGTAATGGACAACTATCCATGATGTCTCCAATTAACTATGGGTCCTACATGGTACATTTGAAAGATTTTCCATTTTGGAAATTGAGGAAGTATGTAACAAAGAAGAGCCAAATCCTCAGCTTCTCAACCCTATTTCTTTTTCAAGTACATTTATACAAATTGACAAATAAAAGTCATTGATGTGTTATTAGATTCGGAAAAGACGAAAAGAAATCCGGCTGAATATCTAAAATTAGGGAGAGTGATGATTTGATAAAATCTTGCCACGTGGACTGGCTTTAGAAAGTGGCTTTAAAATGTGGCACTGTAAAGTATTTTCTTTCTTTTTCATTGGAAAGCTGATTAATTTATGTGGAAATCATCTTCAGGTTTGGAAAAAAGTGATCTGATATGTAGATCGGCTTCTTCAGCTATTCAAATATGTTCCTCGAGAGCAGCTAACAATTCCAGACTTTGTGTTCCAGTTGAGTTTTCATTCCTTTTAAAATGTTTTCTGTTATTCTCAGGATATTGTATTTGGTTCTAGAAAAGTGAAGTTTTTGAGTTGTCAGCAAATCATTCCATTGCCCATTTATCTCTCTTAGTTGCCGTGCTTTTTAATTTTTATCGGAGGGCTCCCTTCATTGTATGGCAAAATCTCAGCCTTTCTTTGAACCGTTCCATGACTTTCCTGATGCAGGCACGATCTGGAAGTGAATGGTGGGAAGGGTGTCATTGTGGATCCTCGCACAAAATATGTATATCAGCGACCATAAGCATTGTATTTAACACTCCCAATGATGTCCATCTTTTAAACAAGTTTCCTGAAAGTCTTCAAATATGTGTACTTACTGTAATTCAGTTTTTTCATTGTTTAGATGGGTGAGGGTGGTATGGTTGTTTTTGCTTGTATGTGTACACAATGTGATTTTATTGTTTAGCGCAAAAAATGGTTTCTTTTGTGTACGAAGAAATTCAACAATCTTTTATTGTTGTGTTGTAATTTCATATTCTTTGGATCACGACATTTGCAATATTCTCAAACGGCTCTCTTGGAAGTTGTGGATCTGCGTCTGCCGTTATGGTCTATATATTATATGCAGCTTACCTTTCAAAATTATTTTTTGTAATAGTAAAATAGGAAAGCTAAAAGAGGGTTATCTCTCATACACGATTAAATATTTAAATTTTAACCAATAGCTTCTATCAATCAAATTCTCCTCAATCTTCTTTATTCTCACTCTCTATTCTCCCTAAATATTATGCATAGTAAATAAAAAAAATATTATGCATAGTAAATAAAAAATTCATCCGTCAAAATTATAAATATTATGCTGTCATATATTTGTTACTCTCAAAGTAACAACGTATGCAATTTGCACGTTCGCTACACCACAACGGAGACGACTTTTTCTTATAAAACTAGTACGTATGGCTTTGGAGACTGTCCCTTTTAAGGAACCATTCTTTTAGTTTTAAAAGTTTGTATATTATAAGCATTTAAAGTACATAATATTGTACTATACAAATATTTAAAATACAAGAAAATGATTCTTCACAAGAAATTGTAAAATTTCTCTATATTGGTTATACTCTTTTCTTCTCATTTATTTTATCGTCCTACTATTTAGGACGTCTCAAAAACATGTTATTTTATCATCCTACTATTTAGGACGTCTCAAAACAACCTACATTTGGATTGCTTCATTATTCATTATTTTTTTAAATAATGTTTTACAACCATTTCTTTTACACTAGACAACCACTCTGTATCCAAAGCCCAGACCACCACAGTGTACTGCTTACTGTATAGACATGATCTTTGGATGGCTGCCAGTAAACACCAGACTTGCCATATCGACCAACCTGCTCTGAAGAAGGTACCACTTATATATGTGGTATTAATCAGAGGACAAAATCAGAAAGTAAAAGGCTGTTAAAGAATTTCCAACTCGTAAAGTCCGAATAGTTGAGTGCTCAATCTTGCATGAACTTGTGGACCAATAAACATTTTAGTTATC
This sequence comes from Cinchona pubescens, assembly GCA_025175665.1. Taxonomy (NCBI): domain Eukaryota; kingdom Viridiplantae; phylum Streptophyta; class Magnoliopsida; order Gentianales; family Rubiaceae; genus Cinchona; species Cinchona pubescens. The sequence goes on along the minus strand of JANKKI010000077.1, from coordinate 4,322,924 downwards.
AGAATTAGTGATGTACATTCATTATATTCATTATGGACCAATAGTGATATACATACATTATATTCTGACAAATATTTCTAATATATACAACAATTATACATTTATGCCAAAGTTCTACAATCTACATTGTAAATATTACATGGATGTTTCCCAACTACAACGAAGATCTAACTCAACTATTCCAACTTCAAAGATTTCCATCTCAGTCCTGCACAATTCCACGAGTCTCAAGAGTCTTGAGGCTGTTGGGAATATAAGCCAGTCAAATGCAAAGGGAGGCAATAGAGTTGGACCTATCAATCTCTTAGTTGCTTTTTCACTGAATATCATTCCTTTGTAAACTCGATTCCCACCTATAGACGCCTGCACGTAACTCCAAAGCCTAGGCTCAGCCTCGTTCTCATGCTAGAGTGTATAAAACCAAAGCTTTACAAAAAGGAAGGTAGAGAACATTTGAAATGAACAACTTTGCCAAATATCTACCTGAGTCTGAAAATCGTTATCCTTCAATCTGTTCTACTTCAAAGTCATCAGCATATGTTTGTCCAAACCCTATTGCTAAAATAAAACACTAGGGCATTTTGAAAAACTCAGACCAGAAGTAATTAGCTCATGCAAAGCATTAACAAGAGACTATCCACCTAGTGTATTCAAAAAGTAGCCCTTCGCCAGAAAATGAACCCTGATGTGTATTCCAATAGGATATTTAATCTTCATTGAAAAATGCCATTTATCCATGGGTCTGACAGTGTGCCACTGATGTTCCTTCAGATTTATAACTAAGGAAGAGATGCCACCCGTGGTGAATAGAAGTCACTTTCAATATCCACATTTAAGTTGCTAAATCCAGGGGATTTCCTCAAACCCTTTGTCCTCATCAGATGTCTCATCTGATGAGCCTGATTCCACCTCCCATCAGAAGCATACAAATTGGCGCCATAAGCACATAGTAACAAGCATCATGAGGATGCAACTCAAGCATTTTCCTTACTGCCAACTCTCCTAGATCAAACCTAGAGTAAATACTGCATCCATGGAGAAAAGCTCCAAACAGAGAAACATCAGGTTGAATTGGCATATTGTTCATAAAGTCAAAGGCTTCCTCAAGCCTGCCTGCACGAGCCAATAGGTCAACCATGCATGCATAATGCTTCATGGAGGGAACAAAATTATATTCCTGACACATATTCACGAAAAATCTCCACCCTTCAGCAATCATCCCAGTATGGCTGCAAGCTGATAATATTGCTGTGAATATTATATCATTTGGTTCCAGACTTTCCCTCATCATATCATTCAAAAGTGCCAACGAATTGTTGCAGTCGCCTTGTATTCCATAACCACCAATCATTGCGTTCCATGTAACCGTGTTCTTTTCTACTATTCCATCAAAAACTGCACGTGCAGCTTTTGCGTCGCCACATTTAGCATAGAATGTATGATTCAGGAGTGCAGTGCCAACATAAGTAGATGACAAGAGTCCAACTTTAATGGAGTAAGTATGAAGGGAAGAGCCCACTATCAGAACTCCATAGGATGCGCAAGCTGTCAGAACAGACACCATCGTAACTGCATCTGGCTGCAAACTTTCTGATCTCATTTGATTGAACAACGTAACTGCCTTGTATGCAGAACCATTCGAAGAACATCCAGATATAATTGAATTCCAAGCAATCACATCCTTATCAATTACAGTCTCAAATAAATAATATGTGTCCTTCATCATACCACATTTTCCATACATGTGTACCAGAGCATTAATCACGGTAGCATCATCCAGTTTAAGTTTAATACCAAGCCCATGAAGTGATGCACCCAACTTCGCATTTCCCAACTGAGAACATGCCGACACCACACTTGAAAGAGTAACAGAATTGGGGAAAACAGCTTCCCATTTCTTGTCTACAAACAACTCTAATGCTTCAGATGGGTGTCCATTCTGGATATGAGAATACCCAACAATCATTGCTGTCCATGAAACAAGATCGATACTGGAGAACTCAAATAAAATTGAACGAGCATCGGCCAAAGCCCTGCACTTTACGTACATATCCACAAGAGCACTAACCAGATGGGAATTAAACTCTATCTGCTTCTTGATAATATACCCATGAAGCCATTTCCCCTGATGCAAAGCACCCAGTTTAGCACACGCAGTCAATATACTCCCCAAAGTGTATTCATTCCCTTCAACCAATCCATCCCTCATCCTATTAAGCAAAACAAGAGCTTCCTCAGCACAACCATTCTGCACATACCCAACAATCATCGAGGTCCAACAAACCACATTCCTCTCCACAATCCCCTCAAAAATTTCACGCGAAGACTCAATCTCCCCACACTTACCGTACATATCCACAAGCCCAGTCAAAACAAAGCTATCAGGATTTCCAACCTTAACTATATGATTTTGCACCTTCGTCCCTTCATCAAAATCATGCAATTCGCTATAACACGCCTTCAACACAATAGAAAACACGACATTATCATAAACATTTACACATTTCCTAAAACAATTAAAGAACCCAATAACATCCTCATACAAATCATTCATAAAGTACCACCTAATCATCACTTTAAAGGAACAAAGATCCGGGCTAGGAATTTCATCAAACAGTAAACGGGCAGTTTTGACCTGCCCAAGTAAACCATATAAACCAATTAATTTAGTTTGAATGCTAATATTAACACTTTGTCCGTGAATTATCAAAAGGGCATGGATCTTTTTGAGAGAAAAAAGGGTTTTGCAGAAGCCCAGAAGAGGAAAAAATGGATTTGAAGACATGGAGTGGATTGAAGTAAAATTTGATTCAAGATGTTTGTGAGTTGGTTTTGAAGAAATGGTTCTGGGTTTCAGATGGGTTTTTGTTGAGATAGTAAAAGGAGAGATTTTTGTGTATACAAATGAGAAAAGTTTCATTATTTTTTCCTCATGTGGATTCTTGCAATTTCATCACGGGTGAGTTTAGAGAAGGAATATGTGCCAAGGAAAATGGCTCCCGCCAATTTGATGTGGAGGAGGCGGTTGGCCGTTAAGTTGTAGCAGGGGTAAAAATGAAATTTAAAATGGTTTCTGGACTGTGAGACCCACTGAACGGAGAATTGAAGTAAAGGTCATTTTATATTATGTTTGAATCGATTGATTCAAAGCTCACTTATTTATTGGGACAATTTGTAAAGATGAAATTAATTAATTTTAAATTAAAAAATATAAAATAAATAATTTTAAGTAAATTTTTATTTTGGATGAATTTGAAATTTATGCATTTTATCTTTACAAATTCTTTCAACAAATAAAAAAAATTTAAATTCTTCCTCAAATTCATTGATCCAAACATAATATTAAATTTTTTTTTATTTGAAATTTTATTCTTAGGAAGCTTAGGACTTGTGCAGTACATTAATACACTATGAGAAAAAATATTTATACAGACAAAGTTCGTACGATCTAAATCAAATCTGATCTAAATATTTTTTTTCACTACGAGACTTCAGTAGTAAAATTGCTCAGGTTATTAGGTTGATGAATCTTGCAACTGATATTTAACATTTCACTATAGTACAATTTTATAGCCTTACTCATATGGAACAAAATGTTTACAAGAACCAAGGTATTTTATTCTCTCAAAAAAAAAAAAAATAGAAAGAACCAAAGGGTTTCATAAGAATAGTAAAGAGTGAAGAAATAAAGGGTTAATTTCACATACTTCCTATGAGGTTTAGTATAATTACATAAATCTTCCCTCAAGTTTTAAAAATTACACTTACATCCCTTATTTTAAAGTTTTATATAACATATTCAGCTCATAAGAATGATGTCAGCAAATTTTTAATATGAATATCCAAAAATCCCTTTTAGTTTTTTTTTTTAATGAAAAAATAAACTTCATCTTCCTCAACATATCGTCCTTCTCCCCCTCAAAAAAGAAAAAAAAAAGTCCATATTTTCTAAAGAAACTTCAGATTCATTTGAAATTCTTTTTTCTCCCTCCACAATCCTCAATCCGCCGGAAAAACATACCTCCAATAAAGTATTGAATCAATTTGCCTAAGTTATCTTCAAAGTAATTTAGAGAAATAAACACACACAATAAATAATTTTTTTTTTTTCCTCATAAAACTTAAGGAAACCTAAAACAATTACTTCCTTAGCTCATTCACCCTGTATTCATCTCTAACTCCGAATTGCTACCCACCCCTCCACTATTCTCTCTCTATCCAACTAAATCATATCACGCCCTCAACAATTCTCCCATCTCCTTTGCCTAAACTCTACTAAACTAAGTAAGTTCCCATTCCACAAACTCCTTTCAAGGCTTTCAAGCTAGTAGAATTTCTTCAATTCAATCAAAGAGCATAGTAACAAACACAATAATCAACTTTAATTTGTGTTTTAGACCACACAAAGTTTATGTTAGTGTATTATGGTCTTTGATTTGTTTTGTTTGGATTGATTGTTGTGCTATAGAATTGGTAATCATTTGAGCGTTTGTTATTGTTGGGCTCGGTAAAGGGGAGAGGTAGATATTGGGTGAAGCAAGGGTGGTGGTTTGGGAAGTGGAACAAGGGGTGGTCTGCGATGGTGGGTTGAGAGAAGAGATATGATGGTAGTAGAAGATGAAAATCAAAAAGGGGAAAAGTAGGTTTTATGGTGATGGGTGGCTTTTTTATATGTATTAAATTTTTTATTAGGAAGGTTACAATAGTCAATATGTGTGGTAAAGGGAAGTAAATGCAATTATTAAAACTTGAAAAGAGGTTCTTGTAATTATACCAAACCTCAGAGGAGGAATGTGAAATTATCTCGAAATAAAAAAGGGAAAAGATTGTAAAAAATGAAAAGGGTAGTCCAAAAAATCTAATAATGGGTAAGAGAAAGAGAAAAAGACACCCCACACAAAGTTTTGGGATAATGTAGAACTAGTACATAAATCATTCTTATATGTACTCAATTTATACCGTTATATCATAGATTTTATGGTTTAAATTTAGTCAAATTATGAGGATGATCTTATATGAATAATGTGACTAAATTTGAAACAGTATAATATAATAGATCGGATCCATTTTTGAATTTTCAGGACTCCAATATTATTCTTGAAGGTTATTTTTTTTTCATTATTTTTCAATTATTTTTTATCTAATATATATCCCATCAAAAAATTGCTATAAAACTTTTACAAATAATATTCGAAGCATGTATTTTTTTTTTTTGCTGGGATTAAGGTAGGGGTATTCGTGGGTTGAGTTAGCGGGTTTTTGGGTTAAAAAATTAAAACCCAACATAGTCTAACTAATATAGCAGTTCATATAAATCCAACCCAATCCAAGTATTAGTTAAGCGGGTTACTTAGGTTTTTAAGTTATTTGGGTTGTCTCTCTAAACAATCTAAAATGTTCTTATAACATCTATTGATGTGTATAATCATGCATTTAAAATATGTGTGGTAAAAAATAAATGGTTATGTCAAGAATAAAAATAAATAAATAAATAAACAATACGATGAATTAGATATTATTTAAAAATCATAAAAAGAAAAAATAATAGTATAAGTGAGATGAAAAAATTAGGACAAAAATAAAAATTTTAAAAATAGTTAAAATTTTAAGTTATTTGAATTGAGTTGAATTTTAAAAATAAAATATAATCCAACCCTATTAAAGTATGATAACCCAATCCAAAAATTCAACTTATTTAACCCCAAATTTATTTCAATTCAATCGAATTTTTGAGTTGGATCCGGTTTAAACAGTCCTAATTTGAGGAGTGGGTGGGTTAGCTTTTTGGGTTGTGATCGGTGGGTTCAGGATCTTAGAATAATCTGAATATTGTACAGAAAACAGAAGATCTAAAGTCAGAGAGAGAGAGAGAGAGAGAGAGAGACAACCGACAGCACTTAGCAGACGCATGTCATCATCCAGACAGGCGTAGTAACCGAGGTAGAAGAGTATCTGTTCTCTCATTTTTAACTCACTTGTCCCAATTCCCCCCATCATCCACGCGCCTTCATCATCCGTGTCTTTCTCTCCTTTTTTTTGTTTTTATTTTATTTTATTTTTCTCCACCAATTCGTTTCCCAATTTAAGTTTTAGTATTCCATTTATTTTTTAATCATCTTTTATCCCACAAAGCTCATTTTATTTATAATACCCATTTTTTCTGTCTAACAGTGTATTTGTGAAATTCTAAACCTATATAAGGATGATTAATCAATTTTTTCATGTTTGAAACGAAAATACTAGTAGTCTAAAAATTTAATCTGGACCCCATCATTTTCCAAGAGCAAGTTTCCAATAATCTCAAAATTATTAAGAATGCAATGGTTTTTTTTAATTTATTTATATGATATTCTTCAAATGGATTTTTTTTTTTCTTCTCTAGAAAGATTTTTCAAAACGGTTAAATGGTCCTATAGCTTTGTTCAATTTCAACAATTAAATATCTTCATAACTACTTTTCAATAAAATGGTGATACTGACTACTCACTATTAATTGATCACAATAAAATTTCTCATATCCAACAAGTTTGGTGAAATTGACTCTTTTGTTGTACTGTTCAAAGGGAAAAGGGTAAGATAAATTGAATAAAAAGAGTTGCTTGGATTATAACTATTTGCAAATAGTAATGGTTCTATTTAGACAACGACAGTTATTCGTTATTTTTAAGTAATATCTTATAGCTATTGCATTATTGCGTAATACGTTTTTTAACTATTTTTTTATCGTAGATAGATTATAGCATTTCAAAGAGTTTGCCATAGTAATTATTCTAAAGATTAATTCTCCGACACTGTTGGTGTAAACTTTGCCGTGGCTTAGACTAACCAGAGGAGGATTTATGACACAATTTACCATCAATCTAAAATCAGAAATGATATAGCCAAACTTGGTCAATAACAACAAAAAACTCCAAAATCCAATGATAGGATTTAAGGAAGGCAATGAACAGAATTTTGAAGGAATGACAATTATAGCCAAGAAATCAGGTACCATTATTTTTAACATTACAAAGTTGGGAACTCAAAGACATAACAATGGGGGAGCCCATCAGCACGAAAATTATGGGCTACAAGACATGTACAAAAACAATCCCCAGCTAAAAACAACCTCAACCTTGAAAGTCATCAAAGCAGATGCCTAATTTCTGACTTCTCTCTATAAATTCTTTTACTCATAAAACTAGAGTCTCTTGCCTTGATTAGGTTAATGGTGCAAGAGGAGCATTACCAGCAGGGCATCTTTGACGACGAGGGCGTCTAGTTGTCTTTCCCCATCCTGTTAGACTTCGATCCTCCAAACCAGCTTCGATGTTATTAAGCTGTTGCATCAAAGGAGGAGTGGTAGCCGTAGTTGCAACTACAGTGGACACGGTATCAACCACTGTTCGCCGCCTTCCCCTAGCACCTCCATTCCTTGTGCTGCTCCTCCTTGTCAATCCTGAGCTCCAAGGATGGCCCGTAGCTCTCATAAGCCCTCCGAAAGTCTGAAGGTCTTCAGTTACCTCATGCCTTGACAAAGAAGCAAGGCCTGGAAGGATGTCCCTTTGAAAGTCCCTCCACAGAAGTGAGGAGTTGCCTTCCTCTCCTGGTCTGCCCCTTCCGAGAACGATTTGGAACCAAGTTTGATCCAGACTCTTCCACATTTTGGACCTCTGGAACGAAAGGCTTAGGCATGTAGTCTTCTTCTTTAGTTTCCTGCAGCTGCAACGTCATGACCTCAAACTCATCCATCTCATCAGAAGAATAATTGCCAATTAGTAAACTATAGATGCCTCTTGGATCTTTGCCACCACGGCCCTCATGTTTATCTGCACAGGAAGACACTGCATCAGCAAACCATAGAAGGCATTCCTCCAAAGGATCTTCAGATGGTTGCAACGTGTTCTCTTCCATGGGCATAATGTGACCACATGATGAAAAAGAAACTATAGCTTCTGCAGCTATCCCGGTTTCATCATTTGTTTCCTCCACTTTGGGTTCTGGTGATTGCACAGCTGCCTCGTGCTGCTTAATTTCTTCCCCAGTCAGAATATCATCCTCGGTCTCAAGAACTGGAGCTTCCAGATCTATCTAAATCCACTGCAATCCTGACACTATTGCTTGCAACAGAGGGAGTCAATAGTTCTTCATCCTCAGTAACACAAGAGTTCAAATCAATGTGATTTCTAATGCGAGCAACCTTTGTGTCCATTGCATTCTCGACAGCCAAAGCTTCTGAAGCAATCTGCTCATCACAAACCAAGTTAATATCAATTAGTCCATTTTTCACTTCCATTACCACTTTTTCTCCTGACAGAGAGTGAGGAAGGGCAACTGAAGTTGAAAGAGGTGAGGTAGACTCGTTTTTTAAATTTGAAGGCTTTTCAAAAATGGGAACCCCAAGAATTTTTTTAATGCCTTGGGTCTCACCAATCTCTTTCTTTACACCAACCACATAGTCACTTGAAGTTGCTACCTCTTTTTACAGTTAATATTTCATTGAGATCTTTCACTGATTCACCCTCAGGAAGTAATTTGTTTGAAGAGGCTTGAAAGAAGCTGAAGCTCTGAGAGGTTGAATCTCTCCTGACATTGGTGTAGTGTCTCACTCTTGCAAGATGGCTTAGCTCTAAGCCACGGCAATGCGGCTAGATGGTCTTCAGGCTTACTTTTTTCATTTATGACCTCAACATCTTCACTGGATGAACACTTTGATTGGACCACATTCAAGTCCATGTCTTTTGCAGGTTTTCTGTAGCTGTTTGACAACTCCCTAGGTCCATCACTTAAGTAACGGGTGGAAGCCATATTATCACTTCCATTGCAGTTCGGTTGGCCAATGTTAACTGAAGGATACCGATAAAGCATCCCCTTAGACCCTGAGGAAGACCCATGATAAAACCCATTTATGGTTGGCAGATTACTTCCCATACCCGAATTCAATCTAGAACTCTCACAGTTATGCCGCTCGTCTTCCAAACCACCATGATTTTGGGAAAATGACTGTGAACTCTTATTAGTCAAAATTGAAGATGACTGTAATGATGGGTATGCGTGCAATGAACTTAGCTTCTGAGTGAAGCTACTTGTTGGCTTTCCCCATGACTTGTGATGCAGAGTGAGACCAGGAATTGATCGAGTCTGATGAATTAACATAGGTGTATGGATTGGGTATCTGGGAAGTCATAACTGGTTCAAGATGATTATAGTTGGAGCAACTGTTAATTCTATCAAGATTATCCAAGCCATGGGTTGTTTTCTCTCTCCCCAATTCTTCCCTTTCATAGTCAGCTGGAAGAACTCCCAGAGATTGACGAGTCTTATTAACCAGAGCTGGTTGGGAAGGTGTAGGCAACTTGTCTTGCTGGAACCCTTGAGGTAGAGAGATCATATTCTTTCTCTGACCTGCAACAGGATAGAAACCCTTACCTCAAAATCATGAAAACAACTTGGATAAAGTTTGATAAAAAAAGTATAATTTTACCATATACATTATACGACAAAATAATTTATCTAAACAAGAGTCCAAAATTCATCAGGATAGAACTGAACCTCACAGATTTTCCTCGTCATAATCAACAAGACTAAAATTAAAGTAACAGCATTAACATCAGATACGAGTATAGAAATAACAGGGCTTAGAAAGCTTAATTTTAAATAACTGAATCGCTGATTTCCAGTGGACAATCTCAGACACCTAAAACATCACTATTGCTTGGTTACTTTGACGAGGCAAAACATGACAATTGAAAAAGAAATCCATCGGACATTCTTGGAATCCACATGACCATATCAGAGAGAGAAAAAGCTTAAGAGAGGAAATATGAATAAGCTAAATTTTAGTGATTTTTTGAAAATCATACCTGATTCATACATTCCAGAGAGCCAGTGTCTGTCATTGCTTTTATTGCCAATAGAAGTAGGACTCACTGTTCCACTCTGATTTCCAGAAAGAGCATTATGTGAGATTTCTTTTTGCAAGCCCAGAATTCCAGAACTTGATTTGGCTGACAGTTTTAGCCCCTTGCTCTCTCCATGATTAGCAGAATTGCCAAGAAAATCAACAGAGGAGGGAGCTGCTCCATCTTCGAGCTGAACAGGTTCATTCAAATCTCAGCCAATTTGATGATGCTTCTAACACAGGAGTCAGATGCTGAAGCATTCCTTTGGTAAACAAATTTCTCACTAACACCACCTTTAAGAAAAAACTTGTCACAGTTCTCAGTTGCATTTTTGTGACTCCCATTAGGTAGAGAACTTGACATTTCAGTTATCTTACTGTCAAGTAACTGTTCCCCATCTTCAGTATCAATGTATTCTTCAGCAGGGAGTCGAAGATCAAACAACTTTTTCCTCACCTTTGAAGGTCTAGCCTCTAGTGCTTCACAGTCCTTTGACATACAACCATTAACTCGACCAGCTGGCACAATGTTCCCTTTTGTACTACTCAAAGGAGAATTAACAATTTCAACACCAGATAGAGAAGGTCTTGGATAGCCAGAATTTGCCATAGGGAAACTGGAGATATGCCATTTCCTAGCATCTTCAGATGGTATTTGAGAACCTAGGAGGCTTGATGAAGATGATGGCTCAATAGACATGTGACGCATATTTAAGAGTTCCTTCCTTCTGATTTCTTCCATCATATCCCTTTGAATTCCATAAAGTCGGTGAAGCTCATAAACCTACAACAAAGAAAAGTACTAAACATCAAGATCTGCAAAATCAATCAGTTACAACCACAGTTGGTGATAATACTCTCCAAACTAAAGGAGGAACACTCAATTGAAAAGAAATATCCACATTCTCTTTCAAAATGAAATGTCAAGATTTGACTTACAGGAAGTTCTAGGTTAATGTTTGAGGAATATGTTGTGCAAGACAAAGTCGGCAGATTGCGAGTAAAGTAAGGACAACGTCAGAAAGTAACTTACTTTTGAATGTCAATGTATTTGACAACAAAATTTGTTGAGTCAATTCAAACCTTTTGTGTAGACATACAATAAGAGATATTAGTTGTTGCAAAGCCTGACGTCATTCTAAACTAGACCGCAAGAAATGTAGACATTCAATTTGGCTATGAAGTAACTAAACAGCTGAATTCAATAGAAGGCACAATATTCAAAACTCCAACATGTAAAAGGAAGTAATTTTACCTGATTCTTGAATATGGCCTCATGTTCAAGCATTTTCTGTTTTAATTGATCCTTATCATACCCTGGGTATGCATCTGCTATAGCCTTTGGAATGTAGCCATTATAGTATTGCCCGTTTGTTATGGTCTTGTCTCCATAAAATAGAGGCCAGCTACTACCGTTAGAATCCTCATTAAGGTCCCTCATGGAATAATATCCTGGCAAGTAGCTTTCACAATGTACTTGTGTTCCCATTCCTGGCAAAGATAAAGCATCAAATCACATATTTCATCCTCGCATAAAATTTGAAAATTATATTTCTCAAAAAATGAAGGTTTGAAGGAAAAAGCGGGAAGTATGCTTAACTAGGCAAATGGCAACTAGTTTCAAAACAAAGAAAACAATACACTACTTGACATTGAGTGGTCAACTTTTAGGTCAATGGACATACGTATTTATGAGAACTTGGACATAGAAAAAGCAAACAAAGGATTATTAAGGCCTCTCCAAATAGATCCACAAGAAAGTTATAACACCTGCATCTATCATTTTTCTCCCAACATACAATATTCTGCTTTCCTCCAAAAAGAAAAAAATAATAATGCAAGTGGGCACCCTGATTTCCTGGTTTTACTTTGTATCTTCTATCTGCAACAATAACTACTCAACCATTTCCTCAACATAAAAAGCCTGCAATTATTTACTTTCCAACAAAATAAAATTAATTAACTCACAATTTTGGTATTGTTGATTTACATTCACTGCATTGAAGATGCAATGTTAGAATTATAAAAACAGTTTAACTCCTTCCGAAGAAATGAAATTTAAAAATAAAAAATAAAAAAAAATTGCCATTATATGATAACAAGTGAAATATATTTGCCTAATGAAACTATTAAAGCTGCACAGAAAAAGTAAAAATGCAAAAGATCATCAAGGTTGGATAGAGCTACACTATTCAATAATATGTTCAATTAGGTTGCCTTTGACCAGATAAGATAAGGCATGACATCGACAACACATAGGATGCTCAATAATGGAATTAAATGAAAGGAAAAAGCCTCCACTACGCAATAAAATCATTTCCAAAATTTTTAGTACTAGGTGATTAATGACTTCAACAAAGCCAAATCTGTGCAACAAACCCATGAAGCCCATCGATTTCTATGTAGAAAAAAACGCAGTTTGCGACTCACCTGACTCATTAACAATGCATTTTGTTCTGCTAAAAAACCATTGAAGACTATCACTAAGACATCAAGAAAACCCTTTTCACTCCTTGGCAATATCTAAATTGAAATCCACAGGGCAAAAAATTCATACAAAGAAAGGTTTAACAGTGCAATACACGCTGGCAAAGAACAGAAACCAGATAAATACCAAATTCAATAATTAATTATCTTACTTCTCAAGTAAAATGGTGTGACTATTAAAATTCAATTTTATTTGACAAAGAAACTTCAGGTATGATCGAACACCTTACGGGTTGCTAGAGCATGGATAACTATAGCACTGTCGGGAGATGAGCTAAACAAGATACAATACTGAAGCAAGTAATACAAGATCTTCATAAAACATCACGCATTTTAACAAATGTTAATAAACCACCTACTTCAAATGAGTAATATTAGACGTAGGAACATCCAAATACACAATCAATTCACCAGCAGAAGACGTTCTACTTAAATATCTATAAGCCAAAACAAGAATTCTAAATCCAAGAAAACAAATGACAGAACAAAAAATTACAATAAACCCCATAATTAGCAAAGAAAGTTCCAACCTATACCTTTTCAGGAATTAAAAAAGGATATACATAAAAGATCACTCACTAAATCCAATCAATTATCAAATCATCCCATTGAATAAAAAAACAAGAAGTTTAAATAGAAGTGGTCTAATATGCATATAATATCCAATGCAGAAATTCAATTCACAAAACCCACAAAACAACTTTACATACCACAGATAGAAATTCTATTACAAACATGACTCAATTATAAGTTACTAAAAGAATTACAAGACCAAGAACTTATTTTTTTCTCTTTTCCCCTTCTGAGAAGGGTCCAAGTCAAATATAAATAAATCCAAATTCCCAAACAGTTATATTATTAAAAAAAAAAAAAGAATAAATAGATTTTACCTCAGACCCACATCTTAGAACCACTTCTCTCATCAAGCAGCAGCCATCTTGGATTGAATCATTGGATAGTACCACTTCTCAACTACCAAACCTCAATATCTCAGAATCATGGAAAATTCAGGCTGCCACTTGTAAAATCCAAAAAAGGAAAATTAAAAAGGGTATTAACTGATAAGTAACTCCATTGAAGAAGCTCAGATCCTCATCAAACTCAACAAAAGACAGCAGATTTCGATCTGCTGGGCCAGACCCTCTTCTTCTCTTACCAAGACAGAAAGAAAGAAACTTTTTTTCTCTCCTAAAAAAAAAAAAAAAAAAAAAAAGTATGAATGAAAAAAAGAAAAGAGTTTTAACAAATGTATACTATATTATTATTATTATTAACATTAAATTTTTTTTTAAAGGAGAAAGAAAGAGAGAGATCCCAGATAAGAATTAAGAAATCTTCACACAAACAAACGACCATCTAGGAACAGTGACATGAAATTTGTCAACATCCGGTCTCTCTTTTTATTCTCTGCTTTTTCCTCACTTCTTCACACACTCTCTCTCTCTTCTACTGTGATGATTTCTTTGTTGGATTATTAAATAATAGTTCTCTTTTCTGGGATTTTGAGGAAATGAAAGGAAAAGAAAAGAAATGGGGGCATATTTCTAGATTCTCTCCACCTTCCTTGCTTTTTGTACAGATATTAATGGAAAATTTAATACTACTACAAAACTGTCCCAACTCATATGGTAATAATTTAAATAATGTAATAATATTTTATAAATGGAAATTATTCATTCCCACTTGCCATTTTATCTGGTATGATTATTTTTGGCTAGTATTTATAAATTCAAATATATATATATATATATAGACACACATAAGCAACGTAACAAAGTGAATAAAAGTTAATGATGTATCACTAAATCTTAAAAAAAATGAATCAAATGCGATCGAGTATCTAAAATGAAAGTTAATGATTCACTATAATTTTATCACGTGAATTGATTTTATAAATAATTAATTTGTGAATTTATAAATTATTTTTCTTATCTAAATAATTTAAGTTGCATATAATCGAATTTTGTCAAATATGGTAATATGTTTAAAATTTCATCTGAATATTTGACAAAATTTAATTGAGTCGATGTTTTATTAACTTCGTACAACGTTTGGCGATTTATAGATCTTCTTGTACAATTTAGAGCTATGTTTGATTCTCACTATTCAAAAATACCTAATAAGGATTTTACATTATTTAGTTATACACATCTCTTCTTAATCTTGACAATCAGTGACAAATATATATATAGATATGATAATATTAAGAATTATTATTTCTTGCATTATCAATGCAATTTTTTTATTTTTTATTTTTATAATAGCAAGTATAAATACATTACATATCATCACGTAATTATTATCTAAATTTTAAATATAATTTTTTTATACGTTGCATGCACATACACTAGTTAGTGAAAATTTTCTATATATTCAAGTGGGAAAGAATAATCCAATATTAACCGGGCTTCCAATTTTGCCATTTAGGACTTAGGACTGGGTTTGCAAATAAATTTAAACTTCTTGATACTAGAATCAAAATCGATTTGGTAAGAACTCGTTTGAACTTAGTTCATTAATAATCAAATATAGTTTGAACGAAATTTAGTGTTCGTTAAGTAAAAAATTTTAAATTTATATATAAAAATTCTAAATTACTCGAATTCAATTCAAATTTGACTCGATAAAATTTTATTTGAATTTGACCCAAAAAATAAATAAATCAAACTTAAATAAAATTTTAAATTTATTAAATTAATCAAATTTAAACATTAAAGTATTCGTTTATTGTTGTTCATTCACACTCCCTTTTTAGGTTGGGTGGTTTTTAATTGACTAAAATACATCGGACTGGGTCTACACACGAGTGTAATGTAGGATTTAGGGTTAGGCTTACGTAACAAGTCTAAGAGTTGGTTATATTTACAAGAATGGGATTGAATGCAGCAGCTTCTAATTCTGACTCAGTTGTCGATTGCCCCATTTGGGATTGGCCGAGGGCTCTGTTTCCTTGTATTATGGGTTCTGCTCATTAATGTATGTAGAAAAGCAAATTGGGTGTTCACTGAAAAGGTATTATACGATAACAAGTGAAAGCATCTATTAATTATTTTAAGTATTAGTAATTAAGTAAAAAACATTTAAATATAATTTAAAATATTTTAAATTTTAACTTTACCTTCAAATAATTTTTTATTAGGAAAAATAATTTACATGATAAATACTAAAGTTAAAAAATGAACTACTTAATTAATTAACAGTAAAATTCAAATAGAGCTCCTTTTATTTATTTTTTTTAATTTTCAATTATACACACCTCTTATAATTAAATATTTTTACAAAAGTGTTATAAAATTAAACGTGTATATGATTATAAATCATCATATAAGTATTAATTATTAACTATAAGTTAAGAAAGTAAATATTTATCAATTATGCAAAACTTTTATTTATATATCATGGTTACTAAATTAATTTTGCACATATATATATATACTTAAATAAAAACTTTCATAAAAGTAGGAAGATATTTAGCCTAACTATGTATAAATGATATTATTCTTACAACCAAATTACATTTTGTTAATATTTATCAAAAAGAAAAAGAATTTATCATATCACAAAAAAAAATTAAAAGGTTGTAAGATCAATTTCTTCTTTGCTTTTTCTTGCAACTTTATAGTTACTGATAATTAATTATTCAATGTCAATAGACATTATTCTTAAGTAATTATGTATTGTAATACATTAAAAAATAGTTTTAATAGTATGTCTTATTATTGACCTTACCATTGATTATATTATTTTTTGTTTATTGACTTAAAGATATAAATAATATATACTAGAAGCAAAATGAATAAAAATTAGTGTGAATTCTTTTTATTATGTAAGATAAATATCTATATTTGTTGTATTTTTTAGTGCACCAAAATTTTCATATTTTGATTTGATGCTGTTTTTTAATTGACGGGAAAAAATTGTTTAATGTAAGTGAAAAATATCCATAAAAAATAATTATATCATTATTTTGAAAACCAACAGCACTAGCAAATTTTCTAACTATGAGTTTCCAGATAACCCTGATATTATTTTTTTAAAATGTAAAATGTTAATTGATATATGTTAAAGTTGTGCAAAAAAAAAGAAAAACTATGATAAAATCAACTTAGTTCATAAAAATTTCAATATGCTTTTAATCTCAATAATTACTTTTTATAAAGTGTAAAAATTCACAAAAATAAATAAAAAAATTATACCTTTTATAAAAAACAATTATAAAACCTATATCTAGGCTAGATCATGCAGTACGATTAAATAATTATACTAATTATTAAACGTAACGAACTTATTAATTAACTGAATAACTTACCAATTTTTGAATTGCAGAATCATACAATTCAAGCATTTTGATTGGAATTCAATAAAATGATATGAAAAACTTATTTCTACTTAATACAAATGAATACATGAAATGAAAAATAATACGCAACTTTTAGTTTTATTATTTAGATACAAAAATAAAATAGTGTAACTGTCTCGTGAAATCCAACTATTAGTTATATTATTATAAAAGTAGGAAGATATTTAGCCGCTAACTATGTCTAAATGTTATCATTACATTTAATTAATATTTATAAAAAAGAATAGTAATTTATTATATCACAAAAAGATAAAACTGTTGTAAGATCAATTTTTTCGTTGCATATTCTTGCAACTTTACATTTATTGATAATTAATTATTTAATGTCAAGAGTGATTATGTAATCATAATATAATAAAAAATAATTTAAATAGCAAGTTTTATTATTGATGTCACAATAGGTTATATTACTTTTGTTTGTTGATTTATAAATATAACTAATATATTAGAAGGAGAAAAGTAAAAATTAGTGTGATTTCTATCGTATGAAATCAATATCTATATTTGTTTCTATTTTATAATGTTCCAAGTTTTTCAAAATTTGATTCGATGCTATTTCTTTTTAATTGACAAAAAAAAAATATTTTATGTAAATAAAAAATTCATAAAAGTTAACTATATCATTATTTTTAGGATCATCCTACTAGCAAACTTTCTAATTACGAGTTTCAACTAATCCTGATACTATTTTTTAAAATGTAAAATGTTAATTAATATTAAATTGCATCAATTTTATGAAAAAATAGTTCAAAGTGACTTATCCTTTTGTATTAATGGCCCAACTACATAATTCTCCCTTTATTAATGTGACACTAAGGGTAAATATTAAAAATATATCATTTAATATTTTATTGATTTTCTAAAGTAACAGATAATATGAAATAAGACAAATTGTCTAAAGTGATAGTTATTTTGAAATAGAAAAAGTATTTAATAATTATTTCTTTATATATTTTTCAGTTAACTGTTTATCTCACATCTGTTATATTTCAATATTATTATAATACTCCCAAATCCCATTAAAAGTGTCATGTTTCTCATTTGAGTTTGTCTCAAAATATTTTGTCATATTCAAAAAGTCAAAACATTATCATTACACATTTTTTTATTTTTATCCTTTATCTTTTTGTCCAGATAAACACTACACCATCCAAAATTTAAATTTTAAAAAATAAAATGGAAAAATTTTAAACAACTGTAACACATTATTTTTAAAAAGTTGAATTCTTAAAAAATGACTAAAATTATAAAAAGAAAAAAATATATATATTTTTTAATAGTATCTAAATAATATCTCGAATGAATAATGATCCAACCAAATCATAAATTATGCATATTAATTGATATTGTACATAACGTTGGAAAGCATCCAGTATATCATTAGATAGACTTGGGGATAGACGTGGCTTCTTTTGTAGCACATCAAGGGCCACATACTTTTTTAGTGCGGCTCAATAAATTTAGATTTGTATTAGTACAGATGGCTTACAACTTTAATTTGGATAATAGAATATAATAAATTCTCATTTTCATTAATCCCATATATAATTAATAGTCTAATACTACTAATATGTAGAGTAATTATTTATTAGTCACTAGCGTAATTTTTGAATTATTTATGCAGTAGAAGATTTATTTAAAAAGTAAAGAATCTTCTTATTTGTGGATAATTTGATAAGTATTGATTTGTTGTTGGTTGTCAGGTGACTAGTAAAGGATTTTTTATGTATATAAATAAGTAATAAAACGAAAAAAATTTATATAGATCGAATTTATGATATAATGTCATGAATCTCTTGATTTAAAAAGAAACACATCACTCAACATCAAATTATATCATCTAATTAGATGATGTATTTCTTTCTAAATTAAAATATTCATAAATTATACCATAAAGGCGATACACGTAAATATTTCCTGTAGTATGAATACATGGGTTTTGTTTGTATACAACGATTATTAAGTTGCATGAAATGTATAAGCAAAGTATAATTATATCTTCACACATCGTATTTGAATAACTAAATTCAGTCTGTGTATTAATGTTAGTCATACATCACATTACATAATTAATTTTCATCCATAAAAAATATTTTCGAGGATCATTAATTATTATTAAAAATTCTGTTTTACTACTTAGTTTCTTTTTATGACATCATCCAAACAACAGTGACAATACTTAGGACAAATACATATTAGTTTCTTTTTATGACATCATCCAAACAACAGTGACAATACTTGGGACAAATAATTCATATTAACTTGTCTTATTTGGAAATGTGTATAAGGGATTTGTATATATCCATTTAATTTTCCTCTATTTATTATTCATTTACTTACATCTAAATAATAAAAACTTAGGAATATAATCTAAATATATTATTTATTTTATCTCATTAAATAGATCATCATATCCAAAAATTAATTCATTCGAAAAAAATTTCTCGTTGAATTATATATCACATTTGGACGGTGAAATTTTTTTCAAATGTAGCTTGATGAAATATAAAGTAGTTTAATCAAACGATAAAATGTCAATATTTTTTTAAACTTTTTTTTACAAGACATTTATATAGAATATGATTTAAATTATGAACGGTTTTAATTTTTAAAACTATTTTTTAAAATTTATTTTTTAAGAGTAAATGAAACTCTTCCATAAAAAAATGGAAAGGATATTTGTCCGTGTATAAGAACTCCAATTTTGCTAATTATAACGGCCAATAAGTAACTGCTGTTTACATTAAGTGATTGCATATTCCAGATGTTGCACCAATAATTGCACTTAATCTGTAATAACTGTTGTGAATCAATTGGCATTATTATTTTCTACTTTTAGGCAATGATTTAATCCTTATCTTCTTTTTTTTTTTCCTCGAGAAATTACTTATGGTATGCCTCGGTCATTCAGAAAAAGAAAATAATTTAAAAAGTTATAAATTTAGAATTATTTTTCAAAATCACTTTATATGAATTTTAAAATATCATATTGAATCATCAATTTTTGCAATTTAAATACTCGACTGAATTTCGTTTATTTTTTATTAAATTGAGAAATTAATAGATATGTTATTTCGTATACTTTATATAGATACGTATTCCAAAAAAAATTCTTCAGTGGCTATAAGTCTGTGATGCATAAATAGCAGTCTCAAATTTAGTCACTTCTGTCAAATCCAGTTAATAAGTTGATAGGATAAATTCATATCAATTACAAAACCCATTTATCATATAAATATATGAGAATTTAAAGGACACAAGGGGTATTAAATATAAATTCTGACCCAAAAAAACAAAAAACAGAGACATGATGCATTAAGCTTAATAAGAAAATGTAGAAAGCTTTTATATGTATAGGCGGAGAAGTTTTACTTTGTACTAGAGCAACTATTGAATATATTAAATTATTATTGTTTATTGATAAAAAATTTATATATGGAGTGGTAGGTTTACTTTTTAAAACAATAACAGGGTGATAACTTTTTTGATGAGTGGGTAATTTTTTGCACAGCGAAGAAGAACTCTCATTCCTTGTAATTGTTCTCATTTAAAATAAAAATTCCAAAAAAAACTATATGTAATTAGATGCATTTATATGTCAACCTATTATGACGCAAGTGGTATTTGCTCAACTTTAAAGCCATTAAACAATATGTTGAAATTTTCAAAAATTTGTCTCAGTCATTACAAAATTTCAATGTACTAATATACTGCAATTAATCCAAGATTGACTTAATATCAACTTAATTTGTCTAATGTTTACTAGAATTTTGCAGTCGTAATGGATTGATACTATTTGAGTTTAAGATAATTCTTGTCTAAAGTCATTTTAATGAATGAAAATGTTACTGAACTAAATTGACTTTATCTGACCACTAACATATTAGCAACCAAGTCAATTTAAATAACCATAAACAATGTGAGTTTCACTGCCACATTTATTCTATGTAACTTGAAAAGAAGGCATTTGTATATCAATTATTCATTTTATCTTATGATAGCGAAATTATTTTCGTCATTACAGCAACTGTCTAGCTCGTCAAATAAAAGGGAGAAAAAAAATTTCAAGCCAGCTTAGAGAAGCTCAGAATTTGTTGTTATGTACACATTATTCTTGAATATACACCCGATTTGGACTGATCAACATATCTTCTTTTCAAACTAAAATTAACACAAGTACACATTATTAGCTGTTACATCTACTTGTTAACGTTATTGAATGAACATTTAGGCTTCAATCTTTGATATCTTCAGTACATATGCTCAACCACCTTAATTAAGCCAAATGTTGGTACTTGGTACCACTCAAGAAATAGGTAATGACTAATGAAGTGGTACAACACCGGTGACATGACAAAATTATATGAAGTTATCGATCTTAATTTTAAATATTAATTTGTGCGAATTTCGTTTATTTTTTCTCTAAATCTAACGATATATTTCACTTGGTCACTTTTATAAAAGTACGATATATATATTATTAAAAATGAATATCGGTTCAAGCCTTAATTAAGCTTATACTAATTACCTTGAGAAGCAAATATCATCCTTGATCTTTGTGCGATGATGTCCCAGTTATTAAAAGAAGTGGTTGTGCATGCAATTCATATATATACATATGTAGCCGTATTATCTCAGGGCAATTTAGTATACAGATTATGATAGACATTATCAGCTTACTAATCCCAAGATTTAAAACTTAAAAGCTTTCACAGATGGAATGGATTGCGAGTCGATTAAGTTTAATCATTATAGATTTTTGTTTTTGTTTTCTGATTTATTTATTCTCTTGTGAACTAAGACCTGAATGTGGTCCCTAATAATCCTTGGTCATTATCATGGAAAATTTGTGAAAATGTCCAACAATTGGAAGAATTTACTAATTTGATGATAAGGGCCCCTTCTAAATGTTAAGTGTATGGTGAGCCAAGTCTTTCAATATTAATTGATTGCTTTGGACTCTATCTCTGCCTTGATTTGGGTTTTTGCATTCCTAGTCTTTAACATCTCTTTCCCTCTATTAATATCAAGAAAGAAAGAAAGAAAAAAAAAAAAAAAACTTGCAAAATACAAGGAATGTACTTTTTCCCACATATGAGCATTTTAAGAGATAGGTTGCATGTAAAATATTAATGATACTACCAAAACAAAAAAAAAAACATTTGTGACTATTAATATAAGTAATAAAAAATAAAATGTGAGTCACAAATAGTTTTGTAACTCTCAAATTATAGTCGTCATCTACAAAGTCACAAAAAATTTTATTATGTGCAAATGAAGGTCATACTTTTATTTGTGCTTAGAATTATTAATTTTTATGACTTGTGTAGTACTCTAGTGTCACAAAATAGTTAGATTTATGACTTCCAAAATAATGTAAGTAGCAAAAGGTAGACCTTAATTGTGGTGAAATTGTAATCACAAGAATAAGGACTAATTTCATTTTGCACACCTCATCTTATACTCAAATTTTACTTTGCATTTTAAATTTCAGTTTTGGACACTTTGCACTCTCAATTTCAAATTTGTCACAATTTAGCCTATTTTTTAACACTGTCAAAAAAGTTAAAAAAATCTTTATTTTTGCATGCAAAAATATTATTTTACATCCTGTTGAATTTATTATACGTACAAAAAAATTCCGTTAATTTTTTAAACAACATTAAAAAAAGGTTGAGTTGGGACGAATTTGAGAGTTCATGGTGTGAAGTGTCCAAAACTAAATTTTAGAATGTAAAGTGAATCCAATATAAGTTGAGAAGTGCAAAATATAATTAGTCTGAAGAATATCAGTGCACAGCAATGTATAGTTTTTAGATATATAAGTTATGTGGCTGGAACAAAAAATCTTCTTGAGAATCCACGTACCACAAAATTTTTCATCAATAGGATAGATATATCGAAGAATAGGAGACTCGAAAAAAGAAAAGAAATAAAACTAGCTATAAGCCCTTTATTTTCGATCTTTCAACCAAAAGAAAAAAAAAAAAAAGAAGATAAATTGTAGGTGTGCATTATTTGAGAATAAAAGCATTGTCTCTTCGTTTTGCCGGTAATGATCGCTTAGATTTAGAAGTATTGATTTTTGTGTTCTTTTTCAGTTTTTGGAAGAAAGGGAGAGGGATATCAAGAATCTTTGAAACTACTTTTCCATGATTATCATTCGAGCACTATTATAGGGGCCAAAAGTGTATCAGAATGGACGCTATGGCATCTGTAAAGGGACAAATGTTCCTCCGATACTTTTTATGCTCTAGTCTTTCCTACATTGTTAGTATAGAATTTTTTTTTTTTATATAATTGACTGTAAATGTATGTAATATTGTACAAAATTAATATTTGATATTTTTAAAAAATTATATGACATACATAAACACTTGGTGGTATAAAAATATTTTTACAACGATAGTGTGAAAAAAATTAATGTTACTTTTATACATACACAAAAAAAGTAAGACATGAAAAGGATCGAATAAATCTCGATTAAATAGAACCATTTTGAAACCCTGTTTACAAAATTAAACTTGACACGTTTTATGGAATATCAGCATAGAATCAAACTTTTGAGATCATATTCTATTAGTAGAAAAGACATACACTATGTTTGTGATTTTAAAAAATAATTAATTAAAGCATAGGAAGAAGTTTTAGGAAAATTTATGAGTAACAGTTTTAAAACTATCAAGGGTAGAGTAGGGATAACATATAATGACATCACATTAAATGGGATTGTTACTTTATATATAGTATAGATAGATATAGCTATTGGATCTATATTCAAGTTAAAAATTTTCCTCATTTTCTTCACCATTAGCAGCCGAATATGAGAAATTTTTATTTTGATTAGAAATTTAGTAATTATTTTTTCAACTAATGAGAACCCTTCATTTGAATTAAATGATTTATTTGTCTGGGAATGATGGCCCTGTCTTTCACAAAAAAAATAAAAAATAAAAAATAAAAAATGAGTCCACATTTTAAAAGTGGAAGACTCCTCTTAGTCCTGAAACAACTATTAAGTATATCTAATAATTATTTATTACTAAAATAAAATTATATTTAGGAAGATGTAGCAATCAACTATGTGCACCACCATTTTTCATCTCGGTATGATCATCTATTTTTCGATATATTATTTGAAATAAATATCATATTTCATTTTTGGATATATAATTTATGTAAAATAAAAAGGTGTTTAAGTAACTCTCCAAACATGGCCAAATTTCTCTTCCAACGGAAAAGGCTCTAAAATAATTTTTCGAAATAGATCTAGGTTTGTAATTAAAATAATTACCATAAATGCACTTCAATGAGAAAAATGTTAACCATCAATTTCCATGAATAATAATTGTCACATCCGAATCAAACAAAATCTTGACCGGTTTATATGAAGATGATGGATTTGGACACTTGGACTTGCTTTTTTTTACTGAATTTAAATAGGCATGTATAGTTATTTCCAGCCCAAGCCCAAACCACTCTAGATTAATATAGTATTCCACTATACTATATTTCAAGACAGAGGCCTACCTTTTACAAAAAATTAGAAAAATAAAAAATAAAAAATTTTGAGGCCTAATTGACATTGTAATTCTTGAATGGTGATGTAAAGTAATTTGGAATTAATTTGTTCTCCTTGGACACTTGCTAGGTTGGATAGGGCGAAAATTAAATTAATTATAATTAATTTGATAACGAAATATAGATTAATTTATCATTCCCTCGTATTTCCTTGTCCATCAAAATTTTAAGGTTTTTAATGGTCAAAATTATTTCATAAGCTTCAAATATAATATAAAAAAATTCTGGTGATTTTACAATCAACTAAAATGCATCATTTAACTTTTATTGAAATCAAATCCAATTGTCAACTGCCGCAAGAAAAAAATTGATTTATTATGTTAGTTTGGCCCATTTATTTAACACTCAGCTAAACAAAACTTAGGTTAATTTCTTATTTTTGGATTGATTAATTACAGCCACCGGCAAGTAAAGTGGAGAGAGACACTGTGTTGGATTCGTTCTTTGAAATTACTGTGAGTGATGTGGGATAATATAGATTAAAGAAGATTTAGTATTATGTCATAAATTCGGTCTATATATAATAATTTTTTTTATTTTCAAAAGTACATTTTCTCACATTTTCCATTTTCTAGTATATATGTCTCTGTATATGAGGCCAAAAGTTAAAGGGTTAATTACGCTTTACCCCTTAAACTTTAGTATTACTAATACTTTAGTTTCTAACGTTATCTTTTAAGCATTATAAGTCTCCTGTTATGCCAACTAAATTTTTTGATAATTTTATACCTTTTTATTCTAATCTTTATTTTTTATTTAAAATTTGTTTAATGAATCAAGTTTTTATAAGAATTAGAATTACTTCATGCAGAAATTAATATAAATAGATGATTACAAATATAAATAAGTATTTTTATGATTTTTCAACCGAGATAAATTAAAGAAAATGACAAAATATGACCGACCTCATTTTTTAAACACATATTTTTATAACTGACAATCAATTATCAATAGTTTCACGTATCTTGATTAGAATGATTTCTTTAATTCTTAAAATTTGGCTAAATAGATAGATAAACTCATAAGTTTATTTTTGAATAAATTTTTATTTTAAAATTAATTAGGCCAATCAGAAAAAATAGTATTCATCCTTCCAATAATTACTACTACCAATAACAACAAAAAAATAATGCATTTTTTTTATTTTGTTGTTGTTATTGGTAGTAGTAATTATTAGAAGGATGAAGAGCAAATGAATGTAAAAAATAAAAAATAAAAAAATAAAATAAAAATGAATAGGATGGTCAAAACACTGAGTTGACATAATAGAAGGGGTTGAGTGTTCAAAACATAACGTTAGGGCCTAATATAGTAATAAGACTAACGTTTAAGGGGCTAAATTATAATTAACCAAAAAGTATATTTGTCTGTTTAGTAAAAGTTTTAGACAGCAATAGAGTTGACCGTTAGTTTAGGGAATTTAATACTCAAAAGATAACGTTAAAAATTAAAGTGTTAGTGATACTAAAATTGAAATAGGGGTTAAAGCGTGATATTAACCCAAAGCTAAAGCCCAAGACTTTTTAAAAAATAATAATAATAAAATAAATAAATAAATAAATAATAGAAGGCATCCATGCCTCATCATGTCAACCTCAACATGTATGTCATGGAATCTCTTTCTTCACGTTTCATTAAATGCCTGTCAGCATGTTGAAAAACATCAAATTTTATCGATAGGATTCCCATAATTTAAAGTTAGTGTTTTTCATATTCTTTCGGCCAATTTTCTTCATGAAAATAGGATCACATAAAAAAAAAATGACAAATATTTAGTTAGATTCAATTTTTGGCCACACTTATAGACTTTATGGTGTGATTAAATTTTAAAAAATCTATGACATCATCTGATATAAGCAAAATTTTTTAAAATTTAATCATGAGCACAGAGTCTACAGGTGGGATCAAATACCAGTCTACTTAAATATTTTCCAAAAAAATAGGAAACTTTCGAAAAAAGTTTAAATGAATCGAGTCAATGATAAGTGTTATAGATCTCTTGATTCTAATTTTACACTCACATCATTTCAATCTATTAAAATAATCATTTGTAATGTAGGTGAATTAGGATCAAAGAATTCACGACACCTACTATAAATACAGTACACCTGAGAATTTTCTATAACTTTCCAACGAGGATTGGGCTTTGTTTGTTACTGGTTCGTTGACATAAAAATGACTTAATACGGTGTTACTAAATTTCCTATAGAATATAACAAAATAAAATTTAAGTGGTAAAATGCTCCCATTATAATTTATAGGTCATGAATTTGAGTCATTAATTAAGGGGTAAGAAAAGAGGTGTTTTTTTTTTATATAAAAAAAAAAAAAAAAAATAGATATAGAAAATGCATGGCCTTATATTTTTGAATTTGCAATTTTGTGGCTGTATTTCCACCAAATTGAGAATTTACTCCCATTTTACATATCAGTCGTAATTCTAAACTTGGAAATTCGTCCTTAACACGCCTAACATTAACAAACGACAACAATTATCTCGTTAAAACCAATTATTTTACACGAGGGTAATGATATGCCGAAAGGTCCTCTTACCTAACATTGACGGCTAAAGTATAATTCAGTTAGTGAGCAAAAAAGATTAATTTAGTTATTTATTTTTTAAAATATCGACTAATTTAATTTTTTATTTATTAAAAACATTAATTTGATTCTTTATTATCAAAAAATAATTAATTTAAGATTTGTGACGAAAATTGTGGATGAATTAACGGTAGAGATGGGCGCGGGGCGGGTACCCGCCACTCAAGGGATTTGGCTGATCGGGCCCCACTTGTCCGGTCACCATTTTTTGATACTGATTCGACCCTCATACTATCGGGTATCCGGAGAGCGGATACCTGCGGGTACCCGACCCTATCCTATCATCATTCACATCCTAAAAAAAATT
Source organism: Cinchona pubescens (assembly GCA_025175665.1). Taxonomy (NCBI): domain Eukaryota; kingdom Viridiplantae; phylum Streptophyta; class Magnoliopsida; order Gentianales; family Rubiaceae; genus Cinchona; species Cinchona pubescens. The sequence goes on along the minus strand of JANKKI010000077.1, from coordinate 4,295,708 downwards.
AAATTAAATTAAACTAATCTCACTTTGAACAGCAAACTTTTTAATAATTTTTAGAAATGACAAGTTGATTAACAAATATTCGATATAAATTAAGAAGAATAAAAGAAAAAAAATCCAATATTAGCAAACAATTGTTAAAAAAAAAAAAGTTAACAAAATTAAATTTAAAAAATCACATAATTTCTTCAAACTAAAAAGAAAAACAAAACTAACATAAAATTTATCCGAGAAAAGTTAGATAAAATTAATACTATTATAAATCAAGATTTAAAAAATGAATGAATGATTTATTTACACTAAAAATTATAGAAAACATTATATATGAGGGTCAACCTTGACCCGTTTCCGACTCTCACAGAAACGAGTACCCAACCCTCAGTTGACCCGATCAATAGATGAGGGTCAAATACCCTCATTTTTCGGAGCGGAGCAGGGCGGATCGAGCAGATCAACGGGTATTTTTGCTCACCCCTAATTAACGGAGTCATTGATAATATCTACTGAAAGTTAACGATCACATGATTATGATGTGGTTTAGTTCATTGATTTATCTATAATTTCTATCATAGGCCTTAGATCAGTTATTTTTTAAAAATAAGGAACTACATTAGTTTGTTGTAATAGATAAATGATCAAATTATCTAGTTGATATCTCAAAAATAAAGAACTAAATTAGTCTTTTTCCCTTTCAGTTAGTTATACAATATTCGTTACCTGAAGCTACAGTTCAATCATTAATATTAGAGTTTATTGTAGTGTTGTGTTCAAGGTGTGTTTGATTGGACTAAAAATATTTTTTTTCGAAAAAATATTTTTCTAGAAGTTCATTTTTTATACAATTTTTTAGTGTTTGGTTGACAAAATAAAAATATTTTGAAATAAAAAATTTTAATTATTAAATCTTTAATTTTATGAATACAAGTTAAAAAAAAAAACTTATAACCATGGTAATAAATAATAATAATAAAAACTTATAACCATGATAACAAATACTTTATAAGTAATTGTGGTTAATAAAAGATTGACTTTGTTCAAAAATAAACGATAGTATAATGTAGTACTAAAATATACATAATGATAGCTATATTATTGTGAGACTCATAATAAAGAGAAAAACGAATGGACAAGAATTGAAAACGAAAATAAATTTAGGAAATAAAATTATAAAATTAAGTATTTACGATTTGATTTCACTTTTGAATTATTTGAAAAATAATTTACACTCAAAAATTCTATAAGTTATTCTCAATCAGAAAAAAAAATTGAAAAATATTTTATAATAAAAAATATTTTTTGATATTTAGTAACAAAAAAATTTTTTAAAAATATTTTCAATCTAATCAAACACACCTCAATCTTTCAATATCTCACGTATTCAAGTTTCCAATGTTGCTTTGACGATCAAAATTAGTTCAAAATGTTTGCAAGATAATAAAGTATAAAAATTGAGAAAATTTTATAGTTACAAAATCGTTGTATTTTAAAATTTATATTTTATAAGTATTTAAATTATATAATATTATATAGTAATATTCAAAATTTATGAAATTATTTTATTTTAGAATTATTTTTAAAAATTATTTTGAGAGTCAAGTAAATTTAAATGCTAGTAGCAAAGTTTGACAGGTCAAAATAGTAAATTCAGATCCCGGGATTGACCATCGGATATAGTCCGTACCTCCACAGTCCGAACCAATCCAAAATTTTCATGTCCGCTTTCTGGCTTTTATCTCTCGAATCCCAATGTCGATTTCGCCCCTGAATCATGGGCTTCCAAAATGGGTTTACCTTTCTTGGTGTTAAAAAAAAAGAAAAAAAAAAAAGCCCTCATTCTCAACAAATCAACAGAAATGCCCTTCAAATAGTTTATGACAACATTGTCCTTGCCTTGCTCATCGCAATCAATGTGGTCCCCACGATGACTTGTCATAATTCCATAAACACCAATCTGTCTGTCCTCCGGGGTGTCCTGTCCCTTCGATCCGTCACCATTCCCAACGATCTGACGGAATCTCCTTTCACCATACGTCTTCAATTAGCACAATGAGTTGATCCTTCGTGCACTTCAGTGTAGTAAATTTTTAATATTATGGAATATAAATATATCTTATATATATATATATATATATATATATATAAATAATATTTAAAATTTAAATAATATAGATATACGAAATGTATTCATATTCGATTATATAAAAAAATTTTATATCTACGATATATAAAAGATTAATTTTAAGAAGATATTTAGTTAAATCCTATTAACAATTTTACTTGTAAATTTTGTAATGTAAAAAATATATATAACATCAATTAATAAAATATTTTATGAGATTTAATCCTAACTGCAAAATGTGAAATCTAAGACTAGTCTACTTAACTAATTTATTTTCGACTGAATCCTACTCAAATAACGATCTCTTAGGGATTACTCTACTTTTGTTTGATGCTAAGAATTATTAGAGGGTTAAATAGAGTAAACTTTCTTAAAATTTAGGTTATTTTACACTAAATTTCTAATATTTTTATTTTATTTTATTCCTTTGACTAACGGTCAAATGTAACTCCGCTGTTAATTTTTTCAAAAAAATAAATTTACCCCTAAAGATCAATTGCGATAAACTCTCTCAAGATTTAAGCGAAATTTCATTTTATCCCCATAGATAAGTTTTGTAACAATTAATACATTGTGATAAAAAAAAATCAATAATATTATCAATATTGTTAAAAATATAAATATGTTCCAAATTAATTACTAATATTCTAATTCTCGAATTATACTTTCTTCAATATTTAAAATATAAAAATAAGATGAAATAATTAATTTTAAAATTTTTCGTGAATTATTAAATGTATTTCATCTAAATTATTTTAATTTATTTTTTTATTTATATGATTGAATTCCTTCGTATGATTTAGGTATTATTAAATTATATTAACAAAGGAAAAAAGTAAAAAGAAAATCATTTTAAATAAATATAAAGAAAAGGGAAAGAAAAATAGGCTGATATAACTTTAGTAGACGGTTATAAGTCTCATATATTTAAAAATTTATTTTTACATGAAAATAAAATATAATAAAAAAATCAAAAAAATACCGAAAGTGTTAGAAAATTTTTATATTTAAATTTTTTTAACAAGTATTTTTAAAAAAACCACTAGTGTTGGTGGACATCATTAAGGTCTATTTTTAGTTATTTGAATAATATTTTTATATTGATTAATGACTAAAGTAGGTTAATTAATACAAAACTTGAATGAGGGACTAAAATGACAAAATTAATAAATTTTAAGGGGTTAATTTTAAATATTCTTGTAGTGTTTAGGGATAAAAATATATTTTTTTCACATTTTAATAGTTAAATTGCTGACGGAAGGGATAAAGTGAAAAAAAAATAACGTTAAAGGATTTAATGTAAAATAATCTAAACCTTAAAAGGAATTTATTGTATTTAATACATTAATAGAGTTAAAGGATAACTGCACACATGGTTTAGATACTATATTGTCAGCTTTATAATGTAATATTTTTTAATTTAGGAATTCAAAAGGTATGAACCTACAAAGCTTTTTATTTTTTATTTTATCTACCCTTTATTTACTTTTTAATAATTTATACTAATGACTAATAAATCAAAACATCTTTATTATCGTAACTGCATTTCGATATTTAGTATGAACTTACAATCATTTGTTAGCAGTATAAGACGGTAAAATTTCACACAGTTGAAGATGCGGAATTCTAGGATTGAGCCTATGAGATATCACTGTAGTAAATGATTTGTCTAAACAGTGATCAAATTTTACCTATATGGTATGATTCTTGCGATTGTGCCAATATATCCCCGCAAGGAAAAAAAAAAACGTAAAAAATACTTTAATTCCCAAAGTTCAGTTCGTTGACATTTTTTATTCCCAAAATTTCACAAAAAATAAATTACGTCACTCATCTATTAAATTTCGATTTTATTAAAATAATTGACATAAAAATAACATAATTTTTTATTTCTATATTTCTACCCTAACAAACATTTCACTTCTTATCTGATAAATTGTAAAAAAAATTACCTATATTTTTACTTTTTTTTGGCTAAACTAACAGAAATGCTCTTTCTCGTAAATTTTAATAAAAAAGCTATGTTATTTTTCTATCAATTATCCTAATCTAGTAAAAATTTAAAAGATGAGGGACGTGATTTATTTTGTATGAAATTTTAGAGATAAAAAATATCACTAGGTCAAATTTTGGAGACTAAAAGTGTTTTTTATAAAAAAAAAAAAGAAAAAGAAAAAGAAAAAAAGAAACCATGTCTGATATTGTTAATTTACATCATCACTTATTAAAAAAATGTGAAGATAAAGAAGGTCAATGTTATCGTCACAGCAAAAATATTTTAAAATTACTAAAATATCCTTTTATGTTATGAGGGAGACTAGGGAAATAAGGATACTTTGGTCATTTCATAGATTTTTGTTGTGGCAATAACAATTTGAGGTGTGGCAAAAACATTTGCCGATGAAGAAAGCTCAACTAATATTCATTAACTAAGATACTGTACATTTTTATTATTTTATTATTTATTTATTTTTTTACGTTTTTCTTCTCCTATTGTGTCTTGTTCTTCATCACTTTATTTGTCATACTAAAATAATATTGAAAACAATAAAAATTATTTGAAATTGATATAATTATTGTGATCAGAGTATCAATCGACAGTCGCAGTTTTTGCTTATAACTTATTTTTCTTTTTTCTTTTAAAAAAAAAAAAAAAACCAATTTTAACAATCTTTTTGAAATATACCTTTTTATTAGTCATATTTCAAGTTCCCATCACAGATTAGTCAAAATTTGTACCGTGTAAGTTACCATCCATTAATGATGATTAAAGTAAGGCCAAAGAAATAGCGGCAGCCTGCACTGGTATGTAATAAGAAATTTTTGTATGGATTCGATTTATATTATATGGGATAAATTTTTTGGTTTATATTTATTTAGGTCATTTTAACTCATTAAAATAAATTTTTTTAATATGATGTAGATGAATATAAATTAAAAAATTTATCTCACTTATCGCAAATTAAATCCATATAAAAATTTGTCGTAGGTAATGTATTTGCCATTTCGTTTTTGTAGTACTTTTAGTGCTCCAATGTTTTCTTGGCATTTTAAGCACTATTCCTTTGAAATAATGGAATAATATAAATATAATGTTGGGGCATAAAATTAATTAGATATCTTCCATGTGTTATGGAGGGTGATTATTCTTGTCACATGTTAACGATAGGTTGAAGTCTTGAAGATAGATATTTTGTTACCATGGTGCTTTTTGGTCCACATTATTTGCTTCTTCAAGAACCTTCGTAAGGAATATCTTTTTTAGCAATTTAAATTACATCATAGTATTTTATTTAGTACCAATAATATGACTATTTAGTTGTCTTTAAATTGATAGATTTAGAAAATGATTTGAAATTCACTTATTTATAAGAGAAATTTTAAAAATTAAAATAAATGGATTTGAAATCTACCGAAATTAGAAATTATTTAAAATCATTCATTTTACACTTTTTAATTTAAATAAATTTAAATTTTTATGATTTTAATCTTAAAATTTAAATTAATGCATTTCAAATTCTTAATCAAATCTTTTGATCTAAACAACGTATCTAAGGTATTTGTTTGGTGTTACAATTTTATAATTAAGATTGAGTAATAGTAGCATCATAAATAAATTTTAATTTTTAATATCATAGTCACTACCTTTAAATTTTATAGGAGAGATTTTATTTTAACAAAAAAATATCTAAAAATTAAGGAATGAAATCAACTTAAAATTTAAGAATGATAAATAAGTTTTGAAAAGAGACTTTTTTTTTTTTTTTGAAAATTTTAAATCACAAATGTTTTTTTACCACTAATAGTTTTACAAATATTCTATTAAAAAAATGCAGTTTAGGTGGAATCTAAGGTCCATTGTGTAGGGAGGCGATGCGATTGACCAATGATAGGGACATGAGTTTCGATGTTGTGGGGACAATTCTTTGATTGGAACAATCAACTCTGTCTGATCTAGTTACTGTTTTGTGATGCGGATTGCGGAGGCCCTTGATTTTGGTAGGTACGGATGGAAAATTTTTAGGTAAATTCTGTTTTTGATTTTATTTGTAATCTTTGTGATTAGGATTAAACTTTAAAGATCTTACTTACAGCAGTAGATGTCATAAATTTTTTAAAATTTAATTATCACTACACTACAAGATTTACAAGTAGGATAAAAAAATCGACTCTACCTAAATATTTGCCGGTATGGACAATGGATGCAATTTTGAAATTCTTATTACAACACATGCAAATATTTACATTCCAACTTGCATGGGGACCTTTATGGATTAAATTAGATTTATATAAAGTGATATAATCGTTAATATGTTATTAAATTTAGAAAACAAAGAATAAAATTTGATAAAAAATACAAATTGAAGGGTTACTGATTTAATAAGTTTGTCATGTGAATTAATTTTTTTTTTAAGTTATTTTATATTTGTAAATTTATAAATTATTTTCCTTTTAATATTTTTACTTTTTTCAACTAAAACTCTAATTAAATATTATTTTAATGCATTATTTGATTTATTTAAGAAATAATTAAAAAATTAAGATAAGTTTCGTAAAGTGAATAGTGTTAATATTTTTTGATTGGAGACAAGATTAACAACCTCAAGATAGACACAAGTTATCATTTTATTTTTTTTTTAAAACCCTTTGTATTGTTATAAAAAATATATATATATATATATTTTTAACATTTCAAAATATTTAACTTTATATAGAAAAAATTTACAAAATCTTTCTATAGTTTATCGTATGACCTTAAGGACATGTATTTAGAAGGTTTATAACCTAAAGTACAAGTCTACAGCTCCAATATGATGAAAATTCTTTATTACTCACTTTATCGTGTAGAGTGGATACTATATACCATTGAATAATTAAAAAATTATGAGACTCGCATATTTTTCAATAATCTCAACGATTGTCATACCTATTCTGTATTGCGAAAGTAACCAAGACTTCCGAATATGATGGACGTTGATGGGATTGTGAAATTATATATTTCATGCCTATTTTACGTTAATTATAAAATCTGATAAACACGAACAGCCCAATTGACTAGACCAAAATGTATTTGTTTAATTATGGGCTTCAATTTCCATCATGGATCAATCGGTGAAAAATTCGGAGGTTATTACAGATCCAAGAAGGAGGAGTTTTCGGCCCAATGGTAAACTCACTATAGGTCCATCACATTTCCACTCTTTTTTGTTTGGGTTTTTTGATCCATTCAGCCATGTACTCTTTTAGAGTCTTAGGTGGTGTTATTCCAAATTTCCAACTTTGTCAAATAGATTTAAAAATTTTGGATGGTTTGAAGCTTGATAAACTTATCCCAACACATAGGAATAATAAATTATAGATTAACTTGTAAATCAGGATACTAAAAATTTGAGTTTTTTCATAAATTTTATTGACCACCCCCACAATTTTTGATAATTCCATATGCTTGTTTCCTTGAAAATTTTGAACTTGCAACTGTCTTTCCTCAAATTCTTTGAGTTCTAAAATTATTCCCGTAAAATAACAAAAAATTAGGTTATTGTAACTGAATAATCAGTGTAATCTTATAAAGTTTATCGAACATGAATATTTATAAAAGAGATCTTTACAACTTTAAAAGACAAGAAAATTCTGATCAACAATGATCATAAAATATCAATAAAAGAAATATATTATAAAAAAAATTTATGATCCCGTTAAAATAAGTATATAAAAACTCCTACCTCTCCCTCTTTTAGGCTTTTGGCCATCAAGCCATGTGCAATTTGAAATTTGATGTCATTTTTTCAACCAACTTTCCAGGTGGAAAAATGCCCAAAAAAAAAGAAAGAAATTGATTCTCCACTTTCATATTGACCCTTGATCTTTGAATACTTGGAATATTAACATATAGCATCAGCCTTTTCCCTTTTCTCCACAATAACCATTTCTTTTTATGATTCTTCAACAATATCAAACCTTTATCTTTTCTTCTCCCACATGTTACCTTTGTAGTCTTTTCCCCCTTTTTTTTGTTTTTGAGAGAGTTTTCCTGACCTTTTCATGGGTAAAAAAGTAATACTAGTACTATTAATGGATATTAATTTGCCTCAAACCAACTTTGTCTCAAAAAATAATTTGTATACTAATCTTTAGAAGGAAATTATACTTTGAGATTAGGGATGTTCAATTTATTAAAGTTTAATATCCTAAAATTGAATTGGTTAGAGATCAGGGGGTGTTTGTTAATGCTGAATACTGAATTTTGAATTCTGAAATCTGAATTATAAGTTCTGAAAGTATTAATTGCTGAATTAATAAATTTATTTCTGTTTGATAATCAACTGAATTCAATCTCTGAATTAAATATGTCACTTCATATATGTGTTAATTTATTATAAATAATTGTCATATATACGTAGAAAAGAAAATAAATAATTAAGGATAGTATAAATATTTATGAGAGAGAATGTGTGTGATAGGGTATGTATGTGTGTGAGAGAGAATTTGTGTGTGATAGAGTGTGTGTATGTGAGTGAGAGAGAATATGCATGTGTGTGAGTGTGTGTGAATAAGAGTATGAAAAAGTACAAGAGAGAATGTGTATGAGAGACTAAGTGTGTATGTGTGTGAGAGAGAGACAATGTATATATGTGAGGAAGTGTGTATTTTTGTGTGTGAGAGATATATGTGTGTACTTGTGTGAGAGTGTGTGTGCAAGTGAGAGAGAGTGTGTGTGACTATGTGTGAGAGAGTATGTATGTGTTAGACTATGTGTTTGTATATTTATTTAAAATTCAGCAAATTAAGTGAAAATATTTTCACCAAAAATTTTGAATACAAATTAAGTAGTGTTTAATGTATTAAATGATAAGAAAAATCTGTTATCAAATATGCTGAATTCAAAATCTCTTAATCAATTAATTTTCAGCATTAAATTGAGTTATCAAACAGACCCCAAATCTCCATTCATCTGAATTTCTGGTTGCTTATGTTATTCGACCAATTCCCCATAGGCGGTTTAGGTGAGAGCATAGTTTGTAAAATCGGGATTCTACGTGGGATCGATTTGCTTCTGTCAGGATCGGATCGTAGAATCGTAAGATCTTACCAAAAATATCTAAAATTACAAAATAAATTATTTTTAAACTAATAAATAACAAAAATCATAATAAAAATTATATAATTTGTAAATTAAGTATGAAAAATATATCATTTTGACCTATTTCATGAATTGTATAAGAAAATGGAAGTAGTGAAGTCGGAAAGAAATGAATTTAATAACAGAACCTCTATTTAGCTAAAATTTTTTCAAACTAAAAATTTACAATTCTCGCATACATCACATAAAAAGAGATGTTACAAGATTTTTCCAAATAACATTTAGAATAATATCCTAATTAATTAATAACTGTCCAAATAGAGAATATTTTAGAATAAGTTAGGAGACAAAAATGCAAATCAAATTATAGAATATACTTGTTAATAACATGAAACTCGGAGAAGATCTCAAGAAGCATAACAACTTTGAATTTATCTTAAAAGATAAAAGATTAGCTAGATTATCGTCAGAAATAACATGAGGATTAGATCTTCTCATAGGGGTAATGCTTTTAAATGATCTCATGTAAAAAATCTTATACACATCTAGATGTGTATAAGAGACAGTGCCAAAAATAACATTAATCATAAGAAGATAAAAGTTTTCAAGAAAAAATTAAAATAACCAATAGCACTAACTAATATACTAATACATCATTTTTATAACAAAATTTGTAGGGTGGATTTCTTAATCACGTTCTCTAAATATGTTTTAATTTTTTTTTTTAATATTTTATATACGTCACATTTAAAAAAATATTCTAATATTAACTTTTTAAAAGACTTTCTCAAATAGATGTTGAATTCAACTGAGTTGTAGTTTTATTTATTTTACACCATATCATATTATATCCATCCAATTAAAAGGATAAAATATCTACTAAGTTTTGAAGATATAATTGGAGAATTTCCATTTTGACAAGGAAATTTTGCAATCCTCACAAGCATAGTGTTTGGAGTTTAGACTTTGAAAAAGGAATTTGGTGGTAGGGCTAATGCAAATAGGTCACAAAATAAATTTATCTCTTTTAGAACATAAAACAAATAAAACCCAAAAGTTTAGAAGGCCTAAAATATTATTTTTCGTAGGATCGTGAGATCGGGTAGGATACGTCGTACGATCCTACGATCCTACCATACGATCCTACGATCCTACCCCGATTCTACAAGGATTCCGATTCTAGTAACGATTTGAGTCGTTTTGGCATTGTAGGATCGTAGGATCGTACGATCCTACGATCCAAGATCGCGATTTTAACAACCATGGGTGAGAGTGCTTCAAATCAGGTTTTAAAAAAAATTTATAATTTTTTTAAAAAAATAATATGCTACCATTACTATTAGCTCACAAGATCGCCTAAAGTATTTAAAAATTCTTATACAGACCTCATGCATGGCAGTATTTGTGGACTTGTAATTTAAACTATCATTTTTTTTATTGTTATTTATATTAGAATGCGTCGTCTAATTTATATTATTATTTTTTAGATCACAGCGGTCTACAATAACGAGTAAATTTGAATTACTTATTTCATAACGAGGAATAAATATAATAACTATTGAGATACGTAAAAAATAAAAGTGTCTCATGATAATCATCTAACGATTAAGAATACATATTTGCTTATGCAATTGATCAAGAATATTCACTAGATGTCTATAAAGTGAATAGAATTTTCCTAATTGTAGACCGAGTATATGTAACAATTTTTTCAAAGCAACCCCTAATAAACCAAAAGAAAAACATGAAGTGCAAAGTGGGTCTCACATGAAATACCACTAATACCCTTTAGAATTGTTTAATTGCATTTATTGGGTAAAGTGAGCGCCGATTTGAAGCACAGCTGCCACTGATTACAGATATTAGATCACTGCATAGTGTATTTGTTTGTCTGTATGCTCACATTTTGGAAGATTTGCGAGGGCAAAAACCAAATTTAGCCAAAGGGGCCTCTCTCTTCTATGCTATAAAAAAGTCCAAGATCCACATTCCACACCACAGTTCTGTGAGAAAGAGACTGTGCGTGTGTGCGTGTGTGAGAGAGAAGCAAAATGGAGAAAGCTCTGGTTAAAGTAGGAAGCATCAAAGCTGGAAGCTTTTGGCTTACAAAAAAAGCTAAAGAAGAACTTTAACAACATCTCGGAAGATCTCAATGTAAGCTACAAAAGAACCCATTTTACATTCTTGGTTTCTGCTTCTGATTCTTGTGTTATTTTGTTAATGGGATGGAGATTTCCTCCATAAAGATTTTGTCTTTCTGTAAAAAATGACATTTTTTTTTTTTTTTGCTTATTTAGAATGTGCCCACTTGTTTATTTGCTGTGCTTAGTAATTTGGCTACTTGATTTCTGCTGATGAAGATTATTATTATCCAGAAGGGTTGTTTTTTATGGTTAAAGATAAATTATTACCCAGAAGAATGATGGTTAAAGATAAATTATTACCCAGCAGAATCTAGTGTTGCTCCAATATGGAAAAGGGAAGATATTGAATGAACTCTTTTTGGGAGAGTGGATTAGATCTTACTCCCTCAAGATTAATGCTGACTTTGCAAATTTTGGAAAAAGTATTTGCTTTATTTTGGCTGTAACAAAGCAGTGAAGAAAACATTTCATTTGTAATCTGGCATTTGCTGATTGAAGATAGATTTCTTTTTATTGTTCTTTTCTTGGTTCCTCTGCCCCTTATAATGCTGTAGAAGTTGTGTTTTAACGAACAATTTACTATGCTGACTGCTGAGATTCTGTTATTTCTAATAGATTGTTAGTATTAGAAATAGTTTGTTTGTGCAGCAATTTCAGTCTTTTGCTTGCTAGTTTAGGATGGATTGTTTATGCAAGATCTATTTTATAGCTTTGGACATCAATTTCTTGTCTAAAGAGTATGCCAATAGGACAGCTAATAAGATAACGTGTTGTTTATTTCCATTGCAAAGAACTGTACAAAAATCAATGCTGGTATATTGACTTCATCGAATTTTACTCATTGTTGCAGACTTTCTCGAATACCGTTGAAGAGAATGCAAAATGGATTTTTAACAAGCTAAAAGGTAAAGCTTATATTTCTTGTCCTTGTGCATTGATTGAATGATCTGAAAATGATCAAATTAATTAGCAGTGCTGTTATTATTACTATTTTTTTTCCTATTTGTCGTAGTTGCAATACCTCAGATTTGATCTTCTAAAAGTTATTAGAATTAACATGGTGACGAGGGCGCCATAGAAACTTGAAACAGCAATGAAAATTTTAATTTCTTAAAAATCAAAAAGATTTTATATTTGGTCTGCATAGATATAGTGGTGTCTTAATCCATTTATTCATTCCCTGGATGCATTGATGATTTTAGGACCAACTTGAGTGATTTCCCATTCAAAATCTGTATTCGGCTCCTTTATTATCTTCAGAGGATATGGATATGTTATTTTATACTATCTGGAAATAAATTTGAATAAAAAAAAATAAAATCTGCTTTGTGAATGAATTTAAACCTCATTGGTAATCATTCGTTTCACTGCCACTAAAACCTGAGATAGTAGTTTTGTCTAGTGAAAATTTTCTACGATTCATATGTAGTATGTTCTAAGATAGTGAAGCTCATAGTTTATTCCTCTTGTAGGAAAACCTCTAAAAAGCTTGCCAGATCATCCTTCGAGAACACAGCCTACCACCTGGTCTTTTTCCCCAGAATATATCAAGCTATGAATTTGATGAATCAAAGTCCAAGCTGACTGTTTACTTACCATCTGCATGCGAAGTGAGCTTTAAGGACTCCTCCATCATAAGATACTCCCCCAGGGTGAAAGCCATCCTCACGAGGGGTAAACTGATGGGAATAGAAGGAATGAAGACAAAAGTGTTGGTGTGGGTTAAGGTGACAAATATAGCTGTTGAGGGCTACAAGTCAGATAAAATATCGTTCACAGCTGGTGTGAAAAAATCAAGGCCGAAGGATGCTTATGACGTGCCTCATGATGCAGTTAGAGTTAAAGAATTTTGATATTAGAGTACTAATTAGCATATAGATAGCACTTTGTGAATGAGCTCGACAACGATGCTGCAAAACGAGTATCGAATGTTTCTTAATATTTCTTTCCTGGCTAAGCTAGTAACGTATGATGCTATTAGCTTATGTAGTAGACCTTGTCTTAGTATTAACATTTTATGCTGATGCATGGAACCTTGGATGGGAAATAAGGGAATGATTTGGAAGTGTTTATCAATTAGCCTATGGAAAAGTTGACATAAAAAATGGCAGACAGGCAAGACAAAAAATGTTAACTTGTTGACTGCTTTGCCGTAGCTAATCAGTCTGGCAAATTTTCGGTGCCCTGTTGATATTGATGAAAAAGTTCAGGGGCCTCCCAGACGATGTCTCACTTGGTGGAATTACATCATTTTAGGTGGCTTTCCAGGTTAACGTAATAGGGTCTTGGTTAGCCTGGCAAAGAAAGAAAATCGTGCCCGGACACGAAGAGAAGGAAGAAAATGATACTCCTCTATGATATCTGCCAATTTCTGCAAAATCTTTATTGGTCCAAACAGTTCAGCAATTCGTTGTTTGCCTTAACATGGAACCCTTTGGCTGGGAAGCAATAACAAAAGGGGGAAAGGCACAATTTGGCCAAAAATAAAATTTCAATGTGAATGATTTATTCTATCACAGAGAAAATTGATGTATTTATCTGCAGCAACTGTCTTGAGCTGCAGAAGAGATCCTACGTGTGTATTATCAATTAGCCTAGTAATTCTGATCACATTGCACCGGCACTTGACTCACGAATTATCTCGTATATTGATACAACATTCTCTATGCTCAATAGGACTATAATGACCCATTCCAGTAAATCAGACCTTCTGTTCTGGAGAACTTCTTGTAGAAAATGAATGTTATGCTGCAAAAGAAAAAATCACGTTCAGAATCTCTGTAATTTTAATTCCCCAAAGAAATGAGCAACGGAGGTTGCAATGATTCATATGCTAGAAACATGCACAGCTTATTTAGTAATGACATGTGAAATCTAAAGCAAAATCCTAGAGATGAAGGATTGTAAACTCGTCTCCATGCATAATCCAGGTGACACACCCCGAAACAAATTTATAAAGTAGCAGATAACATATTGGAGATGGAAAAGAGAATGTAACAATGTCAGTGTATCATTACTGAAAAATTACATAGCCATGAAAGTACGAAACTAAGATTTACCTCAACAAATTTTAGCTTAAAATTGAGGTTTCCAAAACGTTGGGTGACTTCGTATTCTTCCCGAAGATATTCATGTATCTGCGCATACTTCGCATCTCTCCAAGCAATTTCTGATCTGAAAAATAAAATGCGAGAATGAAAAACATAAAAGGTTGAGGACTAGACTGCCATTTTATAACTCTTTTATTTTGTCAATACGAATGACTTGCAGATAAACAAGAAGCCAAATCTTCCATTCCAAAGACGAGTGGTAACATTAACGAAGACATTACCTGTCAAAGAGACCTACTCTCAAAATCACATCTGCTAAATTTGAGTTGGCCTTCCCAACAAGTTGAAAGAGCTTCTTCCGATGCAGTGTAAAAGTTCCAGTTTTCTCCATTCCACGATTTATTTCAGTGAATTCTTCGACCATACCATCAACCTAAGAGAAAGAAGTGATTAAAAAAAGTGGTAAAATTTATTTATATCAGTCAAAACCAGAAAAGGTAAATGTAAATCGACTTCACAGCAGCTAACAAGTGCACAGTTCTTTTGTTCCCACTATTACAGAGTCGTAAAAGGCTAATTTACTGATATGTCTCACTAAGTTTACCTGTGAAACAAAATGGTCCAATGCGATACTTTGGCCAAGCACGCTGCTAATTATGCGGATGCTGTCTGTGTCCAGATCTTTTAGGACAATGCAATCCAAACCTCCCTCCATATCCTTACCCATCAGTGGCTTCTCTTTAACAGCATAATCTAATGTTTCAAGGACATGTTGAATCAAAATCAGAAATTTCAAAGTTGAGATTTTGATTATAGACATACACACTAGAGATACTTGACGTAGAAAGTTCATTACATATACAGTAGCAAAGAACTAAGGCTAGCAGCTAAAGTAGCAAATTGATCATAACCATGTGCTAATAACTTGAGTTCAGCTCTTGTAATCTACTTTGCAATTATCACAATTCACTCTGAGATACAGTTGTGGGGAATAATGGAACTTAAGGCATGATAAGGAAAAGGAATATGGAGTAACAATAATATCTTTTTAATGAAGAATTACGGCACCAAAGAGATAATTCAACTATTAACATCCTACAGATTGTGAACAAACCTGATTTGCAATTATGTTGATTTTGTATGATAAAGACGTTGATAAACATAATGGTAGATATTTATGCATCTGGGATTTTGGCCAAAGACTTCCTGGAAAATGATTATTGGGTTTTAGTTCTAGGTCAAATACTTTCTGGCAAATAGTTCATCAGAAGAAAGCTGAGACCCCATGTTAAAGCTAGCAAAGAATTCCAAACAATTCAGCTTTTATCCAAAAGACAAATGCAAATCTGTTTTCAATTGTCTTGCATTGGCAAACCAACCTTTTGTCGGCTACAAGTCATGCTATACAATATAAAGAAACTACCATTAAATCAAAGTGTGCATGGCCTCTTTGAGTAGAAGGAAGGCTTTGTACAAAAAATCCGGAGCCATGTGGTATGTTCATCCAAATCCTACTCTACTCAGTACCGCAGAAGACGACAGCAAGATGATTTCAAGTACTATTTGACAAAATCAAGATGTTTCAATAAAAGGATCTTACCATCTTTTCTCATCTCAGGAAGCAAACCAGAAGCATATTTTCTAACGATTTGCAGGTACTTTTCAGCTTCATGATCCTCCACATTGAACAGAACTGCTGAACCATACTGGAATACAATCATGTATTGACTGCTATTTGTCATCTCTCTGACTTTAAAGCCCTGAAGCAAGGCCCCATGATCAAACTCCCATAGACTTAGACAGATGGTTTCTCGTAGTACAGACTAGTTCAAACATGGTATCTTCTTTTGAAAACACCATATAGCCAAGCACACCAAATTAGTAGTTAAAATGACAGATTCTATGTCATGCACATAAAAATAGGAAAGGTCGAACCATCTTACTTGCCTCAGAGAACTCTTGCTCACTCAACTAACCTCTCTTGCCTAATATTTACACCTGAAAGTCCCTTTTAAATTGGGGATTTTCTAGCTAGATGCATTTATATTCCTAAAACCACACTTTTGAATGTGTTTGGTTACATATCAAAAATACTTCTTGGGTCAGCTATTTTGGCTTAAAAGTACTTCTAGATCAAGCTCACACTGGAGGTCTTCGAATCCAGAAGCACTTAAACAAAAGCTACCACACTCCGCAACTGGCTCTTAAAGAAAACTGAACCTCATGATCTATCTGAATCTTGGCAAGTAAAAAAGCTTTCATAATTCATAGAACTAGGGCAGAGCTTCATAGAATGCATTTATTGATTGGATATACACCATTTCAGTGGTTAGTGAAAAAATCACTTCTCTTATGTGTCTGTAATTTCCTTGCTTACCTCTTTGAAGAATTTCATTTTCACCTAAAAGGATATTTTAACCACATAGTGTGATACAAAGAAATACTTAGAGGAGGCTTTATGATTTGTTCTACATTCATCGGGAATCTCCAGTAAGAACTTCTTAATTAACCATAAAACCAATTATGATGTTAAGCTTGCTGAACCAATTATTTGAATACTCAGAAGCCAGCAAGCTGATAGTTTATAACAAACAACTAGCAGATGGATGAGTACTCCACTCCAATTTCTTGGCTTTGTCACGGACACCCATGGAGTAATGAAAATAAATTGTGTCTATGCAGTATCTTTGTCAACTCAATAAAAAAATAATCAAAAAAAAGGTGAACGAAGAACAGGCAACAATAAGAATAAAAAGAAGCTAAAGAAGGGAACAAGTGGAAATATAGCAGGTCATGAATAACTTTAACAAATTTTCTTACAGTCATATTAGATTGAGAGTTGCAAAATCTGAGGGCAATGGAGTTTATTGAGCGAGAGGTTGGAGGAACAATATTTCTTGAATTCTCAGCTTGCATGCTCTTCAGATCAATACTGTCAAAATGATGAATCTGAGAACCAAACCATAAATAAGAAAAAAGGAAAGGGAATGGGATTGGTGAGAGTACGAATGAAACCTAGAAGAAAACATAAAGAGCAATACAGAGATTAGAGCCCCCAATACACAGAGGACACATGCAAGGTGAACAAAAAAAATAACATGAATTTTGAAAGAACCAGTCGTACTGTGACAGAACAAAAAAAATCAGATTCTAGTATCTGGTATGTCACACTTAATGAGACATTTAAAGAAACAGAAAACAAAATGTTACACAAGGCATTGGCAATTTATCGAAAATTAACGCTAAGAATTAGAAACAGACTTAGTAGGAAGCTAACAACATCATAGGATCTGCGACGCATTTTACTAAATCCAGCAATCAAAGCAAAACATCTAAGCACTCAATGAGAAATGGATGAAAGACATAGGACAATTAATTTTGGACATATTACCGACGAACAGCAATCTTTATGGCGTATGCATAACAACCAAATCCATGCCATCCATCTAATTTTTTTTTTATTTAAAAAAAAAAAAAAAAAACTCCTTCAAGTCAAATTATCGGGAATCAATTATATATCGCATACAACTGCTATATCCCTATGGCTTCTGCTTGCTAAAAACGAATGTCCAGTCTCCCACCATCATCATCAAGTATCTACACACAAGAATACATGTATTTTGATAATTCCAAAGTTTCAACTTTTGGATTTCTCATTCATAAATACCCAATAAAACCTCCTAAAACAGCAAATAACATACGAAAAAAACATAGAAAGATTACGAAAAAAAAAACTAGCTAAATACTTAATCCAATTGCTGAACAGAAAATAAAGTTAATAACTTTTTCGATATGTAGATGACGATGAGTGGAACCGAACCTGGTGCAAAGAAAATAAGCTTTGATGGGGATTTTTCCGGCATCCTCATACTCGTCAGAGGCGTAGTAATGATCTTCATAAAGAAGATCATCTTGATGGACTTTGAAATCGAGGTCGTCAGCATATTGGGCGGCTGCAGATGGGGCGGCGGAAAATGGCCTGAAATGGAAGAATTGCGTGGTGGGTTTTGGAATAAAAGGGGATTTACTAAGCGAGGAGGGTTCTTGGATCTGGAATTGATGAATTTAGATATAGTGGCGATGCGTGAGAGATTCAGAGCTAGGGAAGCTCTCCATCTTCCCATTTACTACTACTATTCTATTCTATTCTACTACAGGAGAGTTCTGTCTGATGAATGTTGATGATGCCTCTCAAATTAGTTTTTTTTTTTTTTTGGTATAATAATTTTGGTTTTTATTTTAAATTTTTGTTTTTAGTTTTTTGTTAATTTTAAAATATTTTTGTAGTACAACTTATTTACAGTTATATTTTGTAAATTTTTTGACTACTCGTGCCTCTATTCAAAATAAAACCACATAGGAAAAAAAATTTCAATAACAAATTATTATTAGTTGTGTTTGCACCGTTATAATTTTGAGGTATCATTTAAAATTAAGACTCTAATAATTTTTTGAATGTGATATATATGAAATAAAGGAAAAAAATTAAAAATAGTACTATAAAATATTATTTAAAAATAAAGAAAAAAAATTTAATCCAGAACGGAGCAACTATTATGACTTAGGCCCAAAGAAACAAAATTTATTGATGACTACAAATGTATTTGAGTTTATCATATAATTACAATCCCTTTACTTTTTAAGCACTTCACAGGTAAAATTAAAGGGTTAATTACATTTATGCTGTCGACGTTTGTCCATATTATCATACAACTCGGGCGGTTAAATAATATATATACCCTTTGAACGTCTATAGTTTTGATAAACTCTTTTTAAGTTTGTTCACATTATCAAAAAAAAAAACACAATGACTACATTCATTTGACAAATAATAAATACCTCGTTGAATGTCAAAATATTTTAACAAATGTCTCCTTAATATTTGATTTTATTGCCAAACAAACCTTGTTGAGGTTAAATATAGGATAAAATAAAGTAGTAAGTGTTGGTTTCACACAATAGATTTCCGTCCATTTCTAAATTGTAAATAATATAGATAATTAATGAACGATTAACGAATTAAAAGAGAATTGACATTAGTTTATGAAATAATTTGCATTAATCCTACTAACGTTGGTTGAAAATAACGGATTCTTATTTTTCATCATAATCAAACGGTTTAGTTGATCACTACACATAATTACTCATTGTTTATTTGAAGGATCAAAATGTATAGATCTTTATTAGAGTAAGTTTTAACAACTCATCTAGTTGAGATGATTAAAAATAAAAAAATCTCAATATTTTTTAATTATCTAATATTTATATCCCAATATTTTTTAATTATCTAATATTTATATCCCATTATAGAGTAAATAATAAAGAATTTTTCCTTTATTACAACCTTGTAATTTACCCGAGCCTATTGGGCTATCTTAAGCCGGAGCCAATCTATTTCTCTTAACCCATTCAAACACCCAAATCGAACGGAGAAAACGTCGTCGTAACTGGGTACAGGACATACTTTCAGTCAAAAACACCTGAAAATCAACAAACCCTAAAACCCGGGGGAAAAAAAACCAAAAAAAAAATAAAACAGCAAGTGAAGCAAATGAAGAAATGGCGATATCAGGAGGAGATTTGAGGATCTCTGCAGCAATGGGCCCACGTTTAATGAACCCTCTTCTTCCTCGCTGTCAATTTCCTGCTTCCAAGGTTTACTTTCACCTCCTTTTGTTTTTCTTGTTAATGTTAAAGTACTTTTTTTTCCTTGATTGGTCTTAAGAAGTTGATGGATAATTATTTAATTGTGAAATGGGTTTCATATTTTGGTTTGATTGTGACGTGGGATTTTATTTTGAGCTTACCTTAGCTAACCCTGCCCTTTAATGCTTTAGTTATTTTTATTTTTTTTGTCCTTTTTTGGTGTTTATGTGTTTAGTTTGATTAGTTTCAGTTTTGAGTAAATATATGAATTTAAAATTTAAGGTTTTGTTATTATAGATAGGTGTTTTTTTTTTCTTTTAAAAAAAAAAAAAAAAAAAAAAAATTCAACTGCTGTGGGATATTCAACCTGGCACTGATCGGATCACTTTTATGTCCAAGGTCCAATCTTGAGATAATTATAGCTACTGGGTTTTCCCTGAATTTGTTCGGTCATCAAACAATTCAGAATACCTCTTCCCGTCCCATCATCCGGCTTATGTTCTTCATGTAGCATCCAAACTGAATGGCAGTATGAATTTACATTGATACTTCCATATATTTTGGGTAACGATAGCAAGTAGTACTCCTATTTGTCGAACTTTTAAGTACCAACTACCCATTAGAGGGTTTGTTTCCAACAAGCTTTGCATCAGTAATTTTTTTCTGGTTTACTTGTACTCTCCTGAGTTTTGATTTTTTTTTTTTTTTTTTTTTTTGTGACAAGATATGATTGAGAGTCTGTTGTCTTTTTTGCCACAGTGTAAAACTGTAAATGGTGCTTTATGTGTATCGTTTTATTATTTGCTTCCTAACAGGGCAGATTTCATGTAACTAAAAGTGTATTAGTATTATTTTGAGGCAACTGTCAATAATTGTTTGATTTTGGCTTCTGTTGTTGCACTCTCACAAACATGCAGACCTATAAAGTTAAGTGGAATGACGTCTAGTTATGGTGGAGTAAGGTGGTAGCTGAGTTTGTTCTGTTCTCTATCATTTGCTTCAAGGCAAAATAATCATGTCCTTGTCTAATACTATAGTAACTTTACATGGCCAAAAAGTGTTGAACATATATTCTTGAATTCAATTAGGTTGTGTTTGAATGGGTGGATTCAAATTGTAGAAAGGATTTGAAATTAATGGATTTGAATTGAATAGATTTGAAAGGCCATGAAATTTGGTGAATGTGAAATCCACTCATTTAACCATTAAATCTCACTCTCACTTGTTAGTGGATTTCAAATCCCAAATCAAATTTCTTAACTTGTTTGGATCCAAATCCTTCCATCCAAATGCAGCCTTATCTTATTATGTAGGAATATTAAGGATTTAGATAATTTAGCAATTTTCCTATTCATTTATGGCATTACAGGTAGATTTTTGTTCTTTCCCCAATGGCGGATCTGCTGTCTTCGAGGCATGGCCTAAATGGTCTCGTTGTAAAGCAGTACTTGATGGTCACAGTGTGCTCTGCCATTCCAAACGCTCTCTTGGGACCTTTGGAGAACACAAGCTGTCGTCAAGTGCCAATAGCCAGGAGCTTGATTACTTCCTAAATAACACCATAAACATGAACTTTTTTGAGCGATTGAATCTAGCTTGGAAGATAATATTTCCTTCTCCTACATTAAGAAGGAACTCCAATGCAAACATTGCCAAGCAACGCTTGAAGATGATCCTCTTTTCTGATAGATGTGCTGTGAGTGATGAAGCAAAACAGAAAATAGTAAGCAACATAGTGACTGCCTTGTCTGACTTTGTAGAGATAGAATCACAGGATAAAGTTCAACTGAGTGTCTCAACTGATCCAGACCTCGGGACTATCTACTCGGTCACAGTTCCTGTTAGACGGGTCAGACCAGAATATCATTGTTCCAGATGAAACTGGAACAATTACTAATATCGAGTATAAAGACACTGGAGAAAGTTCTGGTTCCGTTGATGTCTAAAGTTCGATTTCTACATTCCAAATGAAAATTTCAACGATTTTGGGTGAGATAAAGCTTCCGCCAAGCAAGAAAGAGGAAGAGATCGAAGAATTAGAAGAAACACAATTATCTTGTTGCATGTAGCAATATAATTTCTAACTTGCTTTTTCTCATGTTTGGTGTTTGCTACCTTCTGGATTTGGAACAAACTTGTAGTCTTGCTACCCTTGTATATATTCAAATTTCTTGTTGGGAAGTTTTCCTAAATTTGAAAGGTTGAAATTGATTTGCAGTAATGCATGTGGACAATTTAGTTTTTGACCAGAAGTATACATGTCTCCAATGTCTTTGCATTACAAACTTAATATCAGATTTTGGGGATTCCAATTAGGGAAAACACAACACACTTTGGCCATTCTTGAACTTCTCCTCATTTGGCTACAATTTTGCATGTGGTTTTGACAACTTAGTAATATGAAAAATGCGAGGAATCTTAAACCGAAGGCATATTCCCTCAAGATAGAGCAGCCGCCACTACAAAAGTCATCTGGTTTTGGAGCTGTGATGAAATGAAAGTTATGGTGCACTACCATTTTGACAACTCAAACAGTTTGCCGTATACGTATCCGGCATATATGCCAAGGGACAAAAGTGCTGGTTTTTTTTTTTTTAATTTTTTTAATAGGCAACTATATTATTCTATTCTTATATATCCATTATTAGAAGAGTTAGTAGTTGTTCCTCAACCAATAGGAGGTTGTCATTTGAAATGCAGAGCCTATTTTTTTGAATAGGATGACTATCTTATCTTTCAGCCCTCTGCTCTAAATGGAAGGTTTTCATTGGTTGAGAAGTAACTATTGAACATGCCTAATAGTTGCTCTTATCCGACATAAAATTTCTCCAAAAATTCTATCGTTAGATAAGGATATACTATTGTACTTGTTAACACAAATTTTATTATCTAAATTCAATGCATAGTTACACTATTCATTAGTATCTAAATTTATTATTAATTACCTTGTTAGTCATCATGTGTCTAGATTCATTATACAATTTAAATTCATTATAAACCTATAAATATAGACTATTGTATCATTCATCAAATACACACAAGTTTAACAATTCTTTCACAACTCTTCACATGGTATCAGAGCTCAGTTTTGGGTCGGAATCTTCTTATTTTTTCGATGATATTTCTTCC
Source organism: Cinchona pubescens (assembly GCA_025175665.1). Taxonomy (NCBI): domain Eukaryota; kingdom Viridiplantae; phylum Streptophyta; class Magnoliopsida; order Gentianales; family Rubiaceae; genus Cinchona; species Cinchona pubescens. The sequence continues at coordinate 4,272,542 of JANKKI010000077.1, read as the reverse complement.
ATAATCTAATTTTATAATTTGACCTTATTTCCTAACCTTCTCAAATTATTGGATTGATTTTCAGTCCTTTCCACATCCCAAGAAAGCATCCAAATTGTTTCTAAACCTCCTCTGATCGATCTCAACAATTTTTTCACGCTCAGAACCAAATCCATGCGCTTGAGCCATTTTTTGACCCGACTGATACTCAGATCTGCCTGCCAGAGATTGAAGAAGAACCCAAAAAAAAAAAAAAAAAAAAGCGTCATCGATACGTCACTGCACAATCATCACCACTGAGCCACATAAGCAGCCACGTCATCAGACACGCCAGCAATAAATCATCAGCATTATGCCACATTATCACAAATTCTGCCACATCAGCTTGTCACGTGTTCTGGTCTGGTTCTCTTCATTGGTGGTTTAGTTCGGTTCACTATTTAACATTTCTTTGTACTGGTTCGATCTATTTCACTCCGGTTCTATTCCAATTTGACCCAGTTTCTTACTATTTTTGGTTTTTTGAATTCAACTATGGATTCAGTTTTTCCTGATTTTGCTCCAACAGTAGACTTTTCTTTTCAAAGTTGATTGGTTACTAATTTAGTTCTTGGTTTCTTGTTCGATTTTGTACTTCTATGGTCCAATCGGATATTTCTCATCCCATTTGTACTATCTTAGATGAATCTAATTATGTTTTGTAAGTTCAGGAACTGCAAAGTTTGCTTAAAGGTCATAAATTATGGCGAATTGTCGACGGTTCTGTTCTAATTCTAATTGCTGAAGAGTCATCTGTGAAATTTGTTGATCGCCTGGAAGATTGAATAGTAAAAATCACCAAATTATTACTTGGATCTGTACTACTCTATCCCTTAGAGTACACTCCTTACGTCAACAATTTGGACATTTCAACTCTGCTAAAGATCTGTAGGATTTCGTTGCCCATCGATACACCAGCAAGGAATTGGCTAATTAGTATCATCTTCTTACTACTTTGTATCATGTGAAACAATAATCACACAAATCTATTCACTTTTTTATTCCTCATATTAGTAACTTATGGGATCAATTGGCACTTTAGGCAATGTTTTAAAACTCGGATCGGTGACTAAATCGGCAGAGCTTCGATTTCTGGTTCAACCGGTTTGACTGCCGGCTCAATGATTTAGCTTAATATTTAAATAATCTGAAAAATACACAAAGTTGGAACAGCCTTGTTGGTTCACAAAATTTTCTTCCAATCCCAACTATGAAGGTTCGAATCCCCAAGTCTTGAATTCTTGTACTACAATTTGTACTACTCTTAGTTTTTCTTTTTTCTTTTTTTGGACAAACAATTTTAACTCCCTCCTGGGCCCATCTCTTTGTTTTTCTTTTTTAACAAACATAACATGGATAACCATTTTATTCCCCTAGGCCCCAAGTAGGAAGTTGACCACATACTCCTATTTTCTTTTCTTCCCATTTTCTTGTCTCCTCTATTTCCCTCCTCTCCCTTCATCTGCTTTGGCTTCCCTCTCCTCCCCAACTCTTCCTCCAGTGCTCTCCCTCCCCCTTCTTTGGCTGTACCCTTGTCTCCTCTAACTCGTAATGTCCGTTGGCTTCCCCTCCTTTGCATTTTCTGTCTCCTTCTCCTCCCCGTTGCTCTCTGCACTTTTTTTTTCCTCATAGATCTGAGTCTTTGAGAGATGAAAATGGTTGATTTTTGTTGAGTGATTTTGTTTTGGGTTCTGATTGATTTTTTTGGAGAAAAAAATGGCTAAAAGAGGCAACTTATTTTTGAGAAATTGAAAAATCGGTAATGGCCGGTTCTTACGATTTATACCAATTCTCTGATTTCATCCGGTTTTTATTGTTTTTTTATTTTTCTGGTTGTGATATTCACTTGGACCGTAGCCTTTATCAGTTTGATGGTTAGACCGGTCGAACCGGTCGGCCGGTCCAAGTTTAAAAATATTGACTTTTGGATCCTCAATGGGAGACTCCTGGCATGGAGATGCAGCAAAATATTTTGCTTTTCGAGATCAACAACATCTAATGCAGTTTCTCATGGCTCGACATGATGATTTTGAACCCATTCATGCATATTTACTTCATCAACATCCATTACCTACACTTGAATATGCTTTTCAAGAGGTTATTTTTGAAAAAACTCGTCTTCGCCCCCTTAAGGCTTCGGGTCCTATTCTGGTCACCATATTACTGACACTATTTTGACTACAAGGACTGCTCAAACACCATCTCAACCACGAGAATGCCGTTATTGTCATTAACTTGGTCACACTATTTTAAATTGTCATACCCGTGTCTGCTGCATATTTCAAAAGAAAGGCCCTCGCCATTTTATTGCACAATGTCCCAAGAATCTATACAGATTTTCAGGACGACCAGGATATGTCTCAATTAAATCTAGGCCACGATCGTGCTGCTGCTGCTATTACTGATGTTGATAATGTTCATCCATTATCCTTTCAAGATCCTACATCTTCGTTTTTCAATGTTACTCTCAGTGATATCGAATCAATGTTTAAACAGGTTCTGCTTAACTCAACTCCATCTACTATTCTTTCTATCACTCCAGGTGTCCTCTTCGTACTTTGATTTTGCCTGTAGTAACCATTTGACCTCTGACCCTAGCATTTTTAGTTCTAAGTATGAAAATTTATCTACACCACCTATTTATATAGCTGATGGTTCTACTCTGCGTATTAGTCATATAGGCAATATATCCACCTCTACAGTTTCCAATCCTAATACTTTTCTCATTCCCAAACGCATGCTTAATCTAGTATCAGTTGGTCAGTTGTGTGATTTAGACCTACATATATTGTTCACACCTTCTGATTGTTCTGTGTAGGATTCTCAGATAGGGCAGATTCTTGGGATCGGGCGTAAAACTGGTCGTCTTTTCGAGTTTGGTTCATCTCCGCCTTCCAGTCTCACTTATTTTCTTCATCATTTTTTGCTGCTTCTCATTCTTCTATTGATTTATGGCATTCACGCCTTGGTCATGTCTCTGGTAGTCGTTTAAAAACTTTAGTTGTTAAGGATCATTTAGATTCTGTTAAGGATACTCATTTTGATTGTGCTTCAAGTCAACTTGCAAAATATCATACTTTATCTTTTAATAAAAGTGATTCTATTTTCAGTGCACCATTTGATTTTGTTCATTCAGTATTTGGGGACCTTCTCCTACACCCACAATGGGTGATTTCCCATATTTTGTTATTTTTGTTGATGATTTTTCTTGATATATTTGGATTTATCTATTGTATCGTAAATTTGATTTGTCTGTAATATATCGTGAGTTTGCCAACATGATCAAAACTCAATTTTCTAGTACTATCAAAATATTTCGTAATGATAATGTCATGGAATATAAAGAACACTCATTTCTAGAATTTATTCACCAAAATGACACTGTGGTCATGGATCATGCCCAGGAACTTTCTCACAAAATGGTCGTTTCGTGCACTCCTCATTTCTTCTTCTTGCTCTGAACTATTCTGGGGTGAAACAACATTTACTGCTATTTATACCATTAATCAGATTCCATATTCTATCCTTAATAATTTGGCTCCCTCCTGATTATACACAATTTAAAATTTTTTGGTTGTGCCTGTTTTATTTTGCTCCAACCACATGAGCACCATAAATTAGAATCTCGTGCAAGGTTGTGTTGTTTTCTTGGCTATGTGATTGAACATAAAGATTATCGATATTGGGATCCGCAGTACAAAAGACTATTTATATTGCATCATGTTATCTTATGGGAACATAAAATGTTCTCTTCTATGTCTAAATTTCATCTTATTGTCATTTCTTCTCCAATTCTCTTTATTAATCCATCTAGTTATCTTTTTACTAATCCAATTTTCTTCTATGTCTAAATTTCATCTTCTTGTCACTTCTTCTCTAATTCTCTTTACTAATCCATCTAGTTATCTTATGTTTCCTGACGGGCCTATTGTTGAATCTTCTCATGATAGCCCGACTGATGACTCGACCCAAGATCATGCTCCACTTGAGGATCCTGCTCCTGCTGTCTCTTCGAAATTGTCTCCACCTGCCTTATGTAGATCCAATCGTGTAAGATAAATTCTTATTCATCTTCGTGATTTTCATTATTTTTCTACTGTCTTATCTTTCCAAGAACTATCGAGAGGCAAGTTCTAATATGTATGGTAGAAAGTTATGAAAGATGAATTGCAGGCCCTTGATAAGATGCATACTTGGGATCTTGTGGACCTACCACCTGAAAAATCTGTTGTTGGCTGTAAATGGGTTTACAAGATTAAAACTCATTCAGATGGCACAATTGAACGATATAAAGTTCGCTCTAGATGTGTAAAGGTTTTGCTAAAAAACATGGCATTGATTACGAAAAAACCTTTATTCCTATTACCTCGTCTTACTTCTATTTGTAGTTTATTTGCTGTCGCTGGTAACTCTTTCAAAATATATGTTAAAAATCCCTTCCTTAATGGTGATCTTGTTGAAAATGTCTATATGAAACCACTCCCCGGTTATGATCATCCAGTAGACAAGGTCTCTAAGCTTCGTCGGGCTCTTTATGGTTTCAAACAAACTCCTCGAGTTTGGTTTTCTAAATTTAGCTCCACTATCTCGCAGTTTGGGTTCACCTCTAATCCTTATGACTCGGCTCTCTTTCGTCGAGTATCATATGGTGGTACTATTCTTCTTTTACTTTATGTGGATAATATTATCATTACTGGGGATGCTCTTGATGGTATCACTATGTTAAAACGTCATCTTCATCAACATTTTGAGATGAAGAACTTGGGATTTCTAAGTTATTTTCTTGGTTTTGAGATCTCTTCTAATTCTGATGGATACTTTATTACACAAGTCAAGTATATCTTGGAATTTCTTGCTCGGGTTGGCTTAACTAATAATACAATTGTTTCTACTCCCATTCAAACTAATGCTCGCTTCACTCTCCGGTCGTAATGGGTCCCCTCTCTCACATTCTACGTTATATCGTCAGTTAGTAGGCAATCTAGTTTTACTTACAGTTACTAGACTGACATTGCTTACGCTGTTTATGTTGTCAGTCAATCCATAGCAGTTCCTAGGACGACTCATTTTGAAGTTGTTCTTCGCATTTTGCAATACCTCAAGGGTACTCCATTCCATGGTCTTTATTTTTCATGCCATTCTATACTTGATTTATACACTCATTCTGATGTCGATTGGTCCGGTGATCTTACGGATAGACGCTCTATTGTAGGTTTTTATTTTTTTTCTTGGTACATCTCTTATCTTTTGAAAAAGTAAGAAGCAGATTGTTACATCTCGTTCTAGTACCGAAGCTGAATATCACGCAGTTACTGATACTATTCAAGAACTTATTTGGCTTCGGTGGTTACTTGAAAATATGGGCGTTACTCACTCATCCACTACTCTTATTCATTGTGATAATTAGAGTGCTATACAAATTGCTCACAATGAATATCTTCCATGAGCGTACTAAATATATCGAAAATGACTCTTATTTTGTTCACTAGCATCTGGTTCGTGACACTTTTTGATTACAATCCGTTTCCTCACAAGATCAGACTACTGACATTTTCACTAAGGTTCATTCACTCGGTCGCGCTCAACCACATTGAATTTGAGGAGGGGATGTTAATATAAATTTTATTGTCTAGATTCAATTGTCTAAATTTATTGTATAGTTACATTATTTATTAGTGCCTAAATTTATGTTTAGTTACCTTATTAGTCAGTGTTTAGATTCATTGTACAATTTAAATTCATTGTACCTCTAAATATAAGCTATTGTATCATTTATCAAATACACACAAATTTAACAATTCTTTCACAACTTTTCACAGTATTAGTTTAGATTTAAGTTAAGAATAATCTTGACAATAAAAAATCGAAGACTTGAACCGCAAACCTCACACTCAAGTGATGGCCAACTCGCCTAAAGCAATTTGGTTGGAAAAAAGTGCAGGAATGATTACAAATTTGAATTTGTGATTCTTCCCTATCTCGTCTTAAGCTGTACTCGCTTATATCCATTTTAGTATCTTTATTTTATTTATTTATTTATTTATTTTAAAAAAAAAGAATCATTCGCATTTATAGGTGAAAATAATTCAAAGGGCATTCAAAATTGTATTGAGAAACAAAATCAGCACCATTAATTTTTTTTTTTTAGAAAAAAGGCTCATAATGACAGCTAGACTATTTTCCTAGTGTTATTTACAAAAGAGAATAGTGCTGACAATTGTTCCGTTCCTATATATACAGCATAGTATTTTCAATTTGGACAACAATTATTTTAAATAAATACTAGTAGATTATTTTTTGGAACGGTATGAATATTAACATAAAAAATAATAATAATTAGAAATACCTATTTTAATAATTATAAAATATTTTACAGAAAATAATTTTATTCAAACAAGGTAATCGTCGCTCACGGATCTGATAAATTGATAAATTCTAAAATCGATCTCGAGATCGTGACCAATTCTAGCCGGAAATTATATGAGTGATGTACTTAATTTTAAAATACACACTATATAATAGTAATGTAATAAATTATAAACCAAGAGAGTCACGTCTGAACCGGCCAATATCTATATCTATTTGCCATTTGCTAGGGTGAGTCATTGAGCGAGTGGAGCAGGTGCGATTCGCGAGTCATAAATCGGCGAGTCTTCGCTCTCGATTCACCTCGCGTACAGCGTCGTTTCAACGCAAACATCAAAAATCAAAAAAATATTTAATCCATCAAAAGTTCAACGGCTCAGATTCAATCCAGACTCCACACTCCATCTCAAAAACCCTAAAATCTCCTTACTATAAAAGCGCAAGCGCACGCTTACTATCACAGCCTCTGCCATTTCTCTCTCCTCGCTTTTCTTTTTAGCATTTGGAGAATATTTTCTTAGCGACTTTTTTTTCCTTCAAAGCCAAAGATGTCGGACGAGGAGCATCATTTCGAGTCGAAGGCCGACGCCGAGAGCTTCCAAAACCTTTCCTCAGCAGGCCGGAACTATCCGGAAGAACGGTTACCTCGTCATAAAAAACAGGCCTTGCAAGGTTTTTTTTTTTTATCCTAATTTTTCCATTTCTATCTCTCTTGTTATAATCTTCAATATTTTTTTGTGTGTGTTTTTGCAGATTTTGTTGCCGTTTTAAGTATCTGTTTTGTTTCGGATTTTTTATTTTTAGTTTTTTTTTTCTCCGGTGAATTGGAATTTAGTTGCGCCTTTGTACGAATTTGATAGGTAAAAAAAATAGTAACTGAAATGAAAATTTTAGCTTATGAAAAGTATGTTGTTTTAGAAAAATATTTTAGGGAAAAAGGTCAATTAGGAGATTCTAGTAGTTTATATGGAATTAGGATTAAATTCCCCTGATTCGATCGAGCTCAGATCTGGTTTCAATTTAATTGCTCAATACCCATAGAAGTTTGGATACCGGTTGATTTGATTAGGCTAATTAATTAGCATATCTTATACTAGTACAGTAATTGTGAATTTGAATTTTTTTTTATGGTTAATGTAAAGCTTACTGATTTTGGACAAAGGTTTGTACTTTAGCGAATGCTCATGTGCTGCGATTAACATAACAAAATGTTGATGAAGAAACAGGATTGTATGTGCATTAAACGCTTTTGTTGGAAGTATTTGTTTCTGAAATTTTTATTGGAATAAGAGAAGAAAGAGTTTTCTTTGTTTTTTTTCCGAAAGGAACGTTGTTATTGATCTTCAACTGATGCGATATTGGTTTTTGTTTTGCATCTTTTCCTATCTGATAGGTTGTTGAAGTCTCAACTTCCAAGACTGGAAAGCATGGCCATGCTAAATGTCACTTTGTGGCTATTGATATCTTCAATGGAAAGAAGCTCGAAGATATTGTTCCTTCTTCCCACAACTGTGATGTATGTTATTCTGTTATTTTGTCTTCTAATATTACTATATTCTTACTCATGTTTGAGTAGGCATTTTATTTCTTATTTGGTTTTAAAATGTGTATACACGATGTTGCATTTTCAGGTTCCCCATGTTAACCGCACTGACTACCAGCTTATTGATATATCTGAGGATGGATTTGTATGTTCCGACTCCAATTTCCCTTTGTCATATTGGTTACTTGCCCTGTTTGATGTTGAGCTAATACAGCAATTTAAGTATTGCAGGTCAGCCTGCTCACTGAGAATGGAAACACCAAGGATGACCTGAGGCTTCCAACCGATGAAAATCTGCTGACGCAGGTTAGTAAATATTTGGGTAGGGTAATATCCGAGTCTAAAACACAATCAATTTGTTGGCATGGTTCAGCAAATCAGTGTAAAAGGGGTAGTTGTGGAAGTTCATTTATTTTCCTTGTCTTTATTCGTCCTTCCTGGTGAAGGAAAATATAGGAACCAGTAGATATTGTAGTCTGTCATTGCTTAAAATTTGCTAAATGTGATCATCTACGGTCATGGATTTATTTACTTAAGACCCATGTAGTCTTTGACTTGATTGAAGATGCAGCTACGTTGGGAGGTTGATGTCCATGTCATAACTTAATGAGTTGAACAGCACTAGTGCAATTTTTTATTAATATAGTTGTGAAGAAATTGCTGGGCTAAATTTCTTCTGTGGTTAAATTTAGTATCATATCAATATTACCATGGTGCATTTTTAATAAAAATTTGCTGGAATTTACAGATCAAGGATGGATTCTCTGACGGAAAGGACTTGGTTGTGTCAGTGATGTCTTCCATGGGAGAGGAGCAGATCTGTGCCCTCAAGGACATTGGCCCCAAGTAGCTGTTTCTCACAGGAGTTGCTGAGGCTTCTGTATTTTATATATGAAATGGAGATGATGTTGACTTAGTGAGGAGGGGGAGGATCATCAACCACTGTATTTTCTTACTATGAATCACTTTATACTAGATTATTGATGGTATATGGCCTCAGGGAGTTTTTAAGAAGTCACTTTGGTGATAAGGTGTTCCAAGTTGGTTTTTGTTTTGTTCTGTTTGATTACTGTCTGAGATTCATCATGTCTGGTTTGTGTGGGCCAAAATTAATCTGGCTGGAAGTGTATAAACTTGTAGCACCTTCAACTATTGTGGAGTTGCAAAATTTAGTTTCATGAATGAATGAACTGATTCTCCTCATTTGTCCTGTTAAGCTTCTGGAAATTCTACAGTCTCGTTGAGGGAATCATTCCTTTGGTTAAGGACTTGTACAATACAAGTTTTTAAATCACATAGTGTTGTACTGTACAAGTTCTTAAAGCACAAGAAAATGTTTCCGTAAAAGGAACTGTAAAATTTTCTTAAGTTTCTATTTGAATTTGTGGAGTTTTAAATGGTTGTAGAACTTTTGCTTTTGTGAGCAGATGCTCTTATACCTTTTGTATTTTGATTCCACTAGATCACACCTGGAGGTTGTCTAGTTGCTCTGAGAGGGAACGATTTTGACACATTTCAGTTCCTGATACTTGCTGCAGTAGGTAGCTTTATCCCTTTCTGCAGCTTCTGTTTGCATTATCATATAAATCATATCAAAGATAATAGTTGCAGTCATGTAGATTCTATTCGTTATAACTTCCATAATGGGCATCAGAGAAGATAAGCTTTTCTTATTCTAATGCATTGAACTGGTATCTGCCATTCAAATCTGGGACTAATTACTTGTCTAGGCACCTAATGCACTTGAGTTAGGTGCCTAATTCTGGCTGTTAGAGTTCACTTTTGGGGACACATTATAACCAGGAGACCTAATTACTTGAACTGTTAGGCCCATCCAAAATAGGGCAGAAACTTAATCCATAAAGGATTGGGCACAACTATAACAATTGTGACGCAATTTTCTTGTTCGGGTAAATGAAACAAAACAGTAAATAAAAGCCAACTTGCGAGCATCGGTTGACTTATGGGCTGTCCTTATCTTTCTATTGATGGTCGCATAAACATTTTAGTCTGGTTTCGTTTTCTTTGTTACTTCGGATCCTCATAATCATCCTATCAGTTTCAGTCATGCTAATAATTCAATTACCATCTAACTATATATTTCCTAGCTCATGCGTGATTTCAAGTTTCTACTTTCTGACCATCTTATTTTCTTAGGTTCAAGAAAAATTTCAAACCTTATTAAGGGGGGATAGGAAGAGGGAAAATCTTAAAAGTCGAACGTAACATTTCATGATAACGAGTTAATGATCAAACGAGTTAGTTTTGGAGAACAAAGAATTTATTTTACACAATATAAATATTAAAGTAAAGCTATAGTCCATGAAGTTTAATAAATTTACTAGTTTACTCCATTAATGCATTGAAGCCTTAAATAACATAAAAAACATGAAACTAATTAATGACATAAGAACACGTAAATAGATAACCTCAGAAATTTAATCCCCATTTTCCTTCCAAAATTAATTTTCGTGTGGTATAATTGTCAACGGATCTTGCATCAGATAATTGGTAATTATAGCTTCGAAATTATAATTTGGTGTAGAGTCCAGTCTCCACCAATCAATTCTTCACCTTCGTATTTAAAACTTAGAGTACAAGTCTCCCTTACCTTTGTCAGTCGTGCCTACTTGTTTTGTTGCCAAAAGGATTTCTAGATTCCCTCAAAACTCCAGTTGTCAACACCCTCCCCACCTTAGATGGTATTTATCAATTGAGTATCTAATTTATAAAATTATTATTTGATTTGATTCGATTATATCGAATTGAGAAAAAACGATTTGGTATCCAATTAAAGTAGATCGAGTGATCGGATATCACACATTATCTTATATTAAATATATTTTAAAAAATATAAAAAAAATCTATTAATTATACATATATCCTTATAAACAGAAAAGAGAGAAGAAAAAATCTAAATTATAATATATAAAATTACAAATTTACTCCTATATAGGAATCTGAGTGTAAATTTTTAACCTGCTATCCAATTTATTTTATTAACTGAGTCAGATATCTTATTTTTATAATTTAAAATAAATCAATTTAACAATTTTTTTAAAATTTCAAGTTAAATCAATACTTCCACGACATAACCTTCTACGATCACTTCCCTAACAAACAAATATTTTAGTATATAGTACTAGTAAATTCAATGATGTACAACAACATCATCCTTATCCCATTTCCATTTTTATTTTTACATTACTGTTATGAGTTTTTTTTTTTTTGGGAAACATTACTGCTTCCATTATTGAGTTAATCCCTTCAAATTCCCACAAGACAAAAGAAATGACAACAAAAGTAACAAGAAAAGGAAAAAAAAAATTGCATATTAACAATTAGTATTAATACTTTTCCACGCACAAAATAGGGAAAGAAATTATGAAATCTTTAATCTCATGAGAAAAAAGCCAACCAAACAGAAAAAATTACGAAATCTTTAATCTTGTAGCTATATGGATGAGTCAATTATTGACGAAATTAATCGATTTAGAACCGTTTATAATATATATATTAAAAAAGAAAATAGTACCCAACGTAGCAATAAATGATGGTCATATTATTAATAGTTATCTCCATTTATTTACAAGAAATGTAGTTGAACAAATTGAATAACTACAAATTCGAATATTGCAAGATGTCCAAAAATTAAAATTTTCGAGATACACGAAGAAAAGAGTAGCTATTTGTTGTTTAATAATATATAAAGTAGGTAAATATAGCTAAAAACAGAAAGTAAAGAAAGAGTGGACAAGACGACGACGTCTAGACAGGAAAATAAAAAAACTACCCAGCGCAAAGCTACGACTTTCAGTTGCAGACAGTGGAGAGTAGAGAGAGAAAGCAAAGCAAATGAAATGAAATGAAAACAAAAATATTTCGTGTTATTGGTTGCTTGTAATATAGAATAAATATAACACTAGTTATTGTGATAATAAAAAAATAAAAAAATTTAGGATTTTATAAAAATAAAAATATGTCGTGTTAATAATTATTGTAATATAAAATAAATACAATTAGATATTATAAATTTTATTATTTTTTAATTATTTAACTATTTTTCATATTCTTGTGCTACTAGCCTACTACTGCTAGCATAAAAAGCTTCGAAAAAAATAAAAAAAGTCAAAAGTAATCTAAACTAATGGCAGAGAACGATGGATCATCATCATCAAGAGTGCCGGTGCGGCCTACCATAATTTTACCGCCGAGAACTTCAATGGAGAGTCTGTTTACGGGCGGGCCGGGTGCCAGCCCTGGCCCGATGACTTTAGTCTCTTATACACATCTAGATAATGTGTATAAGAGACAGAGTGCCGCTCCTTCTCGCAACTTCTCGCCGGTGCCATGTCGTATCCGGTGGCTGTGCCGGCCATAAGGCAGAGCTTCCAGCAGCCGGAGAATTCTGGTTCTAGAGAGAAGGAGAGCGGTGGGGATGTGGAGTTTAGGTTTAAGCAGAACCGGCCAGCTGGTTTGGTGGTGGCGCAGCCGGAGATGTTTACTGTTCCGCCGGGATTGAGTCCAGCTACCTTGCTTGATTCGCCGGCGTTCTTTTCAGCTGATCAGGTACTTGAAATGATCAATTTCACTTTTTTGTTAAGTAACACATCTAGATGTGTATTTTAATTGTTAGTGAGTATAGGAGTATACGGTTGAATGTGATAGTTGAACTGAAAGTAATTACTAACAGCTTAGTATGTGGAAAAAATGTAATATTTTTTTTGAATATTTTGACTGTTTTCGGCAAATTATTTGTATTTCGCGGAACTTTAAATTTGCATGTTGCATAGTTGTGGAATGAAGTCAATCTTTGGAGTGCATTAAGTCTGTGCTTCTTTCCCTATCAGTGTTGGAATTGGATTATTAATTGGTGTCACAGTGGATATTTTCGATAGAATCTTGAGATCGGAAGCATGATTGAGTAACAATTTAAGAGCGAATAGCAAGAAAAGGTAAGCAATGATGGCATTCAACAGCTTAAATCTAAACACAGTTTTCAAGAATTAGCTCCGTGAATAAGTATTGAACCTTCATATGATCCAATATAGTTGCAAACCTGCCAAGGTGCTGATAGTCGGATTCTGTAAGGACTGTCAATTCTTTGGTTCATCCCATTTCAGAGATTTAGTAGGATTAAAAGAATTTTCTGTAAGCACTGTTGAGAGAGGTAAAATTTTATCCAGTGACTTTCTTTATAATGTCATAGGCATCATTGGAAGCATAAGAAAACTTTACTTGATCTGAAGCATTAATGGCTTGAAGTACATTTCTATTGCATTCTATGTGGTCTTCCAATGTATATCGAACTAATATTTATGCATATTATCAATTATGCTTAGCTGAAAGGTCAGACATCCATGGGGAAGTTGATTAAAAATATCCTTTTCAATCTTTAATATTTCCAGGTTCCTCTGAGGCTCTTTATAGGTTTTCATAAGCTTTTGGGTTGTGCCATTGGAATATTCATTGCACCTTTTTTCTCTCATTTTAATTTTTTCCCTCCTGTGAGTATCTTCTATTTAATGATATTTGGTTTTGGCTGTCTGGCCTCTTTAAGCATAGGTCACAGCAACTTCAAGAGTATAGAACCCCGCAGGCTCATTTGGTGAAATTTTCTGACATTACACATTTATTTGTGTTTGCTAATGTCCGTCATGGAGTCAATTTTTGTGATCTTTCGTCCTATTGATCACTGCCATTTGGATAGGTTATCTGCCTGTATTTAGTTTGCTATAGCTTGCACATTGATAATGCCTGATATTTCGTGATTTTCTTAATATGGAGTTTACAGTTAGTTTCCTTACCTGTCTCAAATAGGGCCCTTTTGGATTGTCCCACCAGCAAGTCCTTGCTCAGGTCACAGCTCAGGCTGCACAAGCTCAAACTCAGATGCACATTCCAGCCGAGTATCCATCTTTATCATCAGCACCTGCTTCACCCTCACCACAGCTTCAGTCACTGACTCCAGGTACAACTGCACACCAGCAGATGCCGCCTCCAGTACCAGATCCTAACATCATGGAAGGGTCATCTGATGTTTTACATGTGGATCAGAGATCACAACCTTCTACTATAATAGTTGATAAACCTGCTGATGATGGTTACAACTGGCGAAAATATGGCCAGAAACAGGTGAAGGGCAGTGAATATCCTCGAAGTTATTACAAATGTACACATCCAAATTGTCCAGTCAAGAAGCAGGTTGAAAGAGCTCATGATGGCCAAGTGACTGAGATTATATACAGGGGTCAACACAACCATCAGCCTCCTCAACCCATTAAGTGGGCAAAAGATACTGGAAATCCAAATGGAACCTTTCAGGAGAACTCCGAATCGGGATTTGTTCGTGGGGCTGAAAATTTGAACAAATCTACGGAGGGGTTGCATTCTCATTCATTATATATGAAAGATCAGGAATTCAGCCAAGCTACACCTGAACAACTGGCTGGATCTAGTGACGGTGAGGAAGTGGGCAATGTGGAAACTAGAGTGGATGGAAGGGATGATGATGAACCAGAATCAAAGAGAAGGTACCTTTATTTTTTTGAGAATGTCTGTCCCGTTCTGAACAGTGGTGCAAGAGTAGTTTGCTCCTTTGTTGCTGTGTGCATTAATTAGTATTGCTACACATCTTGTGCAGGAACATAGAGGTCCTCCAGACATCAGAGACAGCTTCATCCCACAGGATGGTTACAGAACCGAGGATTGTTGTTCAGACTACAAGTGAAGTTGATCTTTTAGATGATGGCTATAGGTGGCGGAAGTATGGCCAAAAAGTAGTTAAAGGGAACCCTTACCCAAGGTACTTTCTTTACGTCTATGCACTCCTGATTATGAAATGTCTTACCATGCTTTATGATATCGAAGTCTTCTGGGGACTTGATTTCAGGACATCTATTCTTATTGAGATTCCGTAACTTTGGTAGTTAAATATATTACAATGCTAAAAGTAGTCCTTAATGAGGAATTCATTCATGGGCAATTGCATGAAGTTCCCTTCTTGGTGTCAATATTTTCCATGAAAGATAGTCAATCGCTCATCACCTCTTCAGTTGTAACTAGCTGCATCTTGATATTTCTGTCCATTCTCTCTCTCTCTCCCTCTTTTCTGGTTTACCTTCACTGTGCAGGCAAGTGCTGTGAACTTATTGATCTCTTCGTTTTGATTGATGTGAGCAAATGTTCGCTATTGTCTGTACTATTGCGCTATAGTAAGTTGCATTGCATGCAGCCATGCACCACCATAAAACACTGTGTCTAAACTCTAAACTATCCTGTTGCTTTTTGCAGAAGCTATTACAAATGCACCAGCCAAGGGTGCAATGTACGCAAGCATGTTGAACGAGCTGCTAGTGATCCAAAGGCTGTCATAACAACTTATGAGGGCAAGCATAATCATGATGTTCCTGCAGCTAAAAATAGCAGTCACAACACAGCCAGTATAGCTTCACAATTGAAGCCGCCTACCGCTCTACTTGATAATCAGTCAAGAGGCCAAAGGGGAGAATTTGATAACAATGGGCGGCAGCCAATAGCAAGCTTACGGTTTAAGGAAGAACAAATAACATAGGTTTTGACGAGTCAAGATCATGTAGGAAAGCAAGAGAACAGCTGGTCAATATACTACACGGGTCAGATGAATCTGTAAGTTGGTAGAAAAAAACAGCAAGAGGACCGCTGGTCAATATACTTCACAGATGAAGCCGTAAGTTGATGCTATTTATGTTTGTTGTTCATGCTTGAGGTGTGAATTTGATCCCAGATGCATACTTAATGTACAATACACAGGACGATACAGGAGTTAGGTTCAGAAGAAATTATAGACTGAATTGAATGGAAATTGTTGTAAATTTCTTTGACGTGTGGTGTTCTCTAGATTATTACTATGTGCATTCTTTTTGTAAATGTTTGTGTTAAACAATTGTAAGTGATGTTTGGGTCATAATTAAACCATCTGCTTCGATTGTCAATTATAAAATGGTCATTCCAGTTTCATATTTGAAGATTCCTTTTCACATTTGGGTCAAAAACATCTTGAACATTTTTGTTTCCTGTTGGTTTTGGTTAAAATACACAACATTTTTTTTCCCTTTTTTTTGGCTGCCTAAGGTTGAATATTTCCAAGAGAATATGCTTTGGTTAAACCTCCAAATTATAGTCATCGCAAGTAGAAATTGCTCCATGATTCAATGAACGAGTAGATAATATCTCAGACACTGCAACTTGGTAAAGTATTCACTTTGGTTTAACCAAAACTTCCAAATAAATTAGAAAAACGTGAAATATGTCTATCATCTTGGATTTATTGTAGGAGTTAGGATTTCAGAGCTGACGAATGATCATTTACAAAAGTAACAGAAGAGGAAAGAAGAAGGTGAACTGTAGTCATAAGCTTAATTTTGAGATTACTAATCATGGATTTCGGAACGATGCTTATAAGTAGCCTCTTCAATGTACATATATATTCTTTTTCCCGGATGTCATACAATTCTGGGTTATACATCATCATTTCAACTCAATCATTAATTACAATTTGAGGTATTTGACCATGATTCTCAAAATCAATTTTATTCAATCTAACACCACACAAGACTCTCTCTGGTAGTTCCTCAGGTTTTTGTGCCTGCAACAGCAAAGAGAGATGCAGGTAAGCTAGAAAGCAATTTGGCGATACATGTGTTCATTTTCTTGACTGCTTGAAACAATGTGATTTGGAGAAGATTATTACAAGAGATAACATACTACCTGTATTGTTAAGCCAAGATCAAGAATCCCATATTTCAACCGTTCACGAAATGCATCAAGTCCTTTCCTCGATATGTAGCTGAACCGATGTACATCCAGGTCGATCTCAAAATAGTTGGCTCCCTGCAGAAAATATTGGTAAATCTTGTCTAGGTCTCAGCGAAAAAGCAAAATAATTTAAAAATTAAGAAGAAAGGAATGTAGCCAAATAACAAAACATCAAGTGCAAAATAGATTGAAAATTCCCAGGATTGAAGAACATAAAATGGGGATGTACCTTGTAAAAAGCATGCTGAGGACGTGAGAGCACAGGCTTTTCATTGTAAGCATGTAAAAGCTTTTTTTCTGCAGAGTTCAACCTCAGATCTTCAGGATTAACCACACCAACCATGATTTTTAGACGTTCTCTAAAAGGGATGATGGACTCTTTTTGCAAAACCTTTCACTGTTTCCATATCATCCGCAACTAATCTCTGTGACAGAAAAAAGACTGAAATTTTAGTAAGATAATCTGGGAGGACAACTGAGGACACTAATGACAACTTTAATGTGTCTCTGGAATTCATGAAGCTTATTCTCAGATTAAAGTTTAGCAAATTTATAATCTTCTGCCCAACCAAATATACAAGGCGACAAGCATTATGAAAAAAATTCTGTGCTTATTCAAGTTAAGCCTATGAAAACTTTTGAGCACACAGAATGTTAATGCAGGGGAGTATAAAATGTTGCACTTCTCTTGCAGTATGTCTAGCAAGATACTGTACACAAATCTCATGGGATCTTCTGCATTACCATTGCTGTTTCCTTGATATCATTCAAGCCATCAACTTTGTGAACCTGAATGCACACACACACACACATAGAGAGAGAGAGAGAGAGAGAGAGTTTGGGAGTGGGGAGGAAGTGAAAAATGGTTCGTGTGAATGCCCCCCACACTCTCTACCTTTACGAATAGAATAAGCACAGATAGCCTTCAGATAAAATTAGGATAGTAGTATATGTCTACTTGTTGGTTTGCAGTCTTATCTGCAATATGTCACATAGACAATAGATTGAACGTCTAATTTTGAAACCTACTTTGGTTACTCTATTTTTTTCACTGAATTTACACTTTTTTTACTATCCTCTTATTTTCTATGTTTATGAATTTTGAAAATCATCTCCTTCCCAGCTCTTTGCTTTGCAGTATAGTTTTCCATTATATTCTGGAAATATAGTAATTCAAGAAACTAATCTTTCTGACATATCCTTGTCTGTAAACAAGCAAGAAATATAGTGCAGATTGCTCTAGGGAGACAGTGAGGTCCAGAAGTTATCTACGTGCAGTGTACCTTTATAGATTCTTGGAACTCTAGAGAAATCTCTTTGTCAAAATTTTCAGATACTCTGAAATACAATACAAGGCTCGTTCCTTCTCCATCACTCTCTCCAACAAACATCCTGTAGATGCAGCAGGATAAGTTGGCAACTGGAACACCACAACAAAGCAAAACATTCAAGGACATGGCAAAATTTGAGGATGTCTAATTTATACAAATCTCAAATTCTGTGAGGATAAAGATGAAAAGCACACCTGAATGTTAACAATAAGCAATGCTGGCACTTTATGGTGAGCTTTTACAGGGGGAAGTTCAAGGTACTGAGCAATATGATGTATCTTCCAAGGGCAGGCAAATAAATCCATACCAACAGGAAAGTAAGGACTGTAATTAGGAGCGGGGTGTTTCTTTTTATCTCTGCAGAGATATGTCATAAGTTTCAGTCAGCAATCAATGCAGATCAGACAGAAAGTGTTCTAAGTTATCTGACATGACAATAGTTTCCAAGTAGCACAATCACATAAATAGTTGATGGAATAAAGTAAAAACTTAAAACCATACCTGAAATAATTCTCTCCCCGAAGCTTAAAGACAGATGATGAAAGTGGACACCAGCAGCCATGAGCTAGAGCTTCTCATCCATTGAGCGTGGAATGGTAAGTCCTGCTTTGTGATGATACAAAAATCTCTTAGATGGACCTGTTGCAGTACTCATAAGTTTAGTAAAGAAACGGTATAATACAAAACTAACAGCACCATTTTATTCCAACCAGAGCATAGAATGTTATTTGAAATCGACATACTTGGTTTTTAACCACAACCATATAGCTATAATGGTGGTGCAAATTGTGTTCCTTATTGTTTAGAAGTCGGCAGGAAGAATGTAGGTTTATATGTATGTGCATGTATGGATGCATGCACCTATATGCCTATTCTACAGTCATTATGTACTACTCACAGAGATTAACTCTTCTCTCAATATTAATAGATGGCAGATTTATAATAAGATGCAAATAGGCTCAAGTGGAGAGGTTCATTTTCACAGACTAATTTAGCCAAATATATCATAACATTTTGGCAAAATTTCTTATAAAGGTGCAGCAGTTATTTTAACTTTTAGCATAATAATATCCTTCGATTTGAATATAACAGTATCTATAATTTATTACTTACAAAATTCAGTTGTCTCATCTCCATCATAAAGTGTCCTTTTAATAGTGACTTTCATTGCTGTTGATTTTCTTCTTTTCGATGTTGACAATGAATTTAATGAGCTATGGTTAAGTAACTGAGGTAAGTGGGACTTTAGATTGTTGTCCTGAGTTTTCTCCTCATATTTCCAGCTGTCTTCTTTAAGACCGTTGAAACTTCCATAAGGAGCATCTGGAATTCTTCTGTTCTCAACACATATTCCATCCACCTTCTTTGAGCTAGGAAAGTCATCACTAGGAGCATTTCTTTTTAAATGCAAGTTGCCATTTGCTTCCTCATTTTCAACTTTTCTTAAATACTTTTCAGTTTTATTACCGTCGTCATTCTGGAAAGTTCCATATAATCTGTCACTTCTGTGGCCACTGCCAACAAAGGAAGAGTTGCTTTCATGCTGAACCATTTGATTCATGGTTATGTCTTCTGATGTATTGAGCCCAGTGAAGGGAAAAAATCTGAAAGAAACAGTGTGGAGAAGATTTTGCTACAAACTACTTTACAGTAGTGAAAGGGAGATCAACATTAGGGAAAGGTGAATCACCTCCATGAACACTAATAAAGTCTTCGTCTGAATCTGAATCAAGGGCACTGACAGAGTCAAACCATGCTTCCTCTTGGCACATTCCTGTTAATTAAAGAACTCAACATCATTATCCTTAACTCAGAAGAGACTTGTTAGACAATGGAGTAGTGATATCAAAATATGGATATGTAGGATATAATTATCAACCGTTAATGTGTTGGAAAGAATATTAGTAAAAATTAGAGAGGGGAGAGGAATAGAGAATCATGCACTAATGACACTACACGAAAGAATTTATGTACATGAAAATTTTATGCTATCTATTTCTTTGTGAAATTAAGGAATTTATTCAGAATGAGAGCCTCATGGGGATATACTTCTGTTCAAATCATAGGTCAATCAGAAGGGCATGCACTTCGTGAAGCTTCACTAGAACCTAAAATGACCAATAAATTTCAATATGCAATTATAAGATTGAGGACCAAAACTGTTCCAGTGAATTTAAAACGAAATCCAACATATCTCAGATGACCAAGTAAGAATAACTATGCATCATGTTGACTCTGACCATTATCTTTCATTTTTGAATACAAGATAGAGGAGAATTTACCATTAACAGAAACTTGATTGTGGTCCTGTTGCAGTTTGGAGCAATGTAATGTCTGATCAGGTAACTCAGACCTTCTGCAGCTGGTTCTTGCATGTGTCTCAATGTTCACTGCAACAAATTCTGGCATCGAAGAACATCTTCCGTTTTCTGCACCGGTGAACTGTTCTATAGGTGCAACAGAAACAGAAGAGGTATTCTTTCTGCAGAACCTTCTAGGCTTGCGGAAGTACTTTATACTTGATTTAAATCTTTTTTTGGGCATTGAGATGCATCCTCCCATGTTGATAAATAATTTGGAAGAAACAGCGCAAATAAAATGCTTTCTCATAGCATATTCCAATTCAACAAAGGATTTTAGCACCGTGTATCACCGAGTATCATAGAAAATTCAAGGAAGGCAGGAGAACGACACACATTCCTGCAAACAAGAACTGAAGTATTAATATATAAATCAATTACTATAGATTGAATCTTTTCTGAGTTAAAGAAAACATTATCCTCATGCATCTGTGCAGAGAGCAATACAAATGAGCTCTCACATTAATAAACCTCAGAAAACCAGTGAGCTCTGCCTCGAACATAAGCCATTAGTAAATTCTTCAATTTGGTTAAAGTACATCTGAATCTCAACAAATTACCTCAAATTGATTTCCCACAACCATTATCTCCAACATTGCTATTTTATCGTTCTAAATGGTTTGCAAACTGAACTAACTATAATCTAGTACAAAAAAGGAGGAAAATAGGTCAAACTTTCTTCGCAGAAAGTTATTTTGTTACTATAGGCAGAAAGTTGAACACAAATAGTAGAACAAAATTGTATTTTCAACAGATGTCATTAGCAAATGGAAGAATGCTTTCTACAGAGTAATCACAAAGCTCTCAACAATAAATACATGTAAAGAATGCTCTGCACATTAAGCTAACAAAAAAAAAAAGATTACAACAGCTATATCCAACTGATTGTGAATTGGTATCAGCATATTCGTTGGAAGAGGGACAATGAATTTGGATTTGAATTCACAGTGATTTATACTTAGACGTTGGTATTGTAATGATAGTTACCTTGGTCAGCAATAAGAAACTGTCATCAACATATCTCAGCAACACTCCATTGATACCTGCATATAAAAAAAAATTTCTAAACACATAAAGAACCGAGCATAAAATTTGAAATTAGCTAGCTAAATACATGCTATGGAGCAATCCTCCAAGATCATTTCATACCTAGCTACCCCATTTTGACCAAACCAAACACATAAAGCCACTCACCAAAAACCAGACAAGTGAAAAAGTGCAGTAATAATAATCTGTTAACTACAAATTGTTACCATGTCTATCATGGACAACAAGAAAATATTGACCCATTCCACATAAAGATGAGTGAATAAAATCTGAAATTAAAAAAAAAATCTTGAAAGGGTTGTCAAGAGTCCTCCATGGACTACTATACAAAAGTCAAGAAAATGACCAGAAATTACTTCAAAGACAAAAGAATGATGGAAAATTATTTCACCACCAAACTTTTGCATTTAAAATACTAAGAGTCAAGTCAAACTTTGAATGATTCTACCTCTACTCAGAAACAATATCCAAAAAAAGACTTGATTGGCGGAGTCAATTAAGTTTCTGTGATCACTTGCTGAAAATCCCAAGAAACTAAGACCAACTTAAGTTTTCTTTCCTGTAATCAATTCTTTGGGACCAGATAGAGAGGCAATCCACACACTAGCTAAGCAGAGAATTCAAGAATGCAGTTCAGAAATCATGAACTCTCTCACACACATGTAACCCCCTGCATGCATCTGCATATGAACTATCATTCAATAATTTTTAAACAAAAATAACGAATTCAAAACTATTAATAATGTATATTATAAATAATACAATATTTTCTCTCGTTATTGATAGGACAACCCACACACATTTCATAGACAAGTGGAGACAATCCCCATAAACACATTCAATACACAGTTTAAATTTCAAATTGAACATTTATCTGAATATGCATGGAAGACCATATCAAATACTAATATGTAAACATGCAAATAATTTGTCACTCAAAAAAACCCAACAAAATAAAAACTACAAACAACCCATGTGATGCATTTACCTATAATCAAGAAGGGACAACCTGACAGGAGAATTGAAGGGATGACATCTATAACACATGTGATGTGAACCCAAGTCTCAGCTTTCTTGATAATTCCTGCTAAGCCAATTTATTAAGCTGTGTGTAATGGTGTAGTAAGTAGTCCAAATACTACCAACTATGGCCCACATTTTACGACTGAACTCCAATCAGAGTGAGTGGAAATGACTATTGATTTAATTACATTAAAAGGAAACTAGTAGTACTGTACTTAAAAACGTTGTTGACTTCCATATGTAAATAAAATTGAGAAAATCCTCGTGGAGTCCTTTACGCCCGAGCTTTTTGTTTGGCAACTACTAATGGACTGGCAGCAGGTGAGAAGTCAGATTAATCTTATTAAGATTCACCCATCCAAATATTTAACGATTTTACTTAAACTCAATCCATAAGAATTCGGATTATAAATTTACAAATTATAGTGGTAACTTAAATATTGACAAAATTATAAGGAATTTCCTGTAATTTACACCTTTTTTTTTTAAAAAAAAAAAAAATCCAGATCGATGGGGCTTCACCGGCTTGGTCGACTTCCCGCGTGTTGCATATTTAATGCAAATAGGAAATAGAAAGCGACCCACCCAGCGACACAAACGGAAACTAAATACGGCAACAAAATAACACCCACTTTATTTATTTATTTATTTATTTTTCTTTTAGGCATTATTCACTCAACATTTTCTTTTCGTTCATTTATTTGTGATTTGGGTAGTACTATTTCAAATTAACATGTATACCAATCAATTCGTTCTTTCAACATGTTAACGTGATTGAAAATAATATAACGAATTTCAGTCTTATAGAGCTGAATTATCCGTTCGGAGTCTTGATTACTATGTTAATAACCTCATATTTAATTTTATGGTACTAATGCAGTTGCATATAGAAAATAAAGAGAGTGGTAGAGAAGTATTCTTAGTCCTTAATGACATGGGATATCTTTTCTAGTTTTTGTCCATTCTGTCGGTAATCCCACTATGCTGATTGAGTTGATTGTTGTTAATTAGGCCAAATTAGTACTCTAAAACAAGAGAAAATTAAGAAAGAACAATCCCATCACACATCCGTGACACTCTAGGTCACTAAGTACGTATCAAGCATTGATTTGACAAAAGGACTAAATTGCTTTGATGGATGTATAGTTTTTGCTTTGATTTTTCGGATTCTGTCTCATAAACTGAAGCAATTATGCTAAGCCATGTAGCAATTGTAATTTACTAGACCTTTACTCTTTAGCACCATTATCAAAGAATCAACACAACTTCCATTTTTTTTTTTTTTTTTTCTTGACAAAAACAGTTCAACCAACTAGTATTAATTAGTTCTTCCAATCATATGTTTAATCCTTTAAATCCAAGTACTTCTTTCAATTACTCTCACCTATTGTTCATCGTACCAACTACCATATAATTTTTTAAACCCTAAATTATATTGTTATATTTTAAAACATCAAATTATACAAATTTTTTAATTACATAATATTATATTGTACTAATATTCAAAGTATAGACATTCTTTGTTGCATAACTTTTTTTTTAAAAAATAATCATTGGTGCAACTAAAATAAGCCCTTGTCACACTTTCCTTTCATGTAACCATCATCCTTGTTGCCTCGCTGCTCGCTAAATTTCCCTCTAAATCTGATTTATGAACTGTGCCAGAAATGAAAGCCTAGGAAGATTTCAAAAAGAATGTCTATGTAGTCGATAAAGCAAACTTCCTTAGTTGGTTTATATATTCCGACAATTAACAAAATTAGGCCAGTGCGTTTTCAAATTAACGACAAATTTGCATCTTAATTAATGAATGCTATCAGACCATTAAAGAGTCTAAAGTTCTACTCTCGTTATCTTCAATTCTCTGTTTAGTGAGCAATTTGTAAAAAGTAAGAATCACTGTAAACTGTTAAAATATCTGCTCTGACCTTCAAGAAAGAGGAGTAACCTACTCTCATTTTAAATTTTTTTATTACCAAAAAAAAAAAAACAAAAATTACAAGTCATTGATTGGTTCATACATGAATCTCCCTTTCATCCGATACAAACTCTAAACATTGCTTTGTTACCAAGTATGCATTAATATGTTGGGAAAAAAACGAGAATAACGCAACGAAATAATTATTCAAGAAAAAATTTTCACCACTTGAATAAATCATAGGACAAACTCAAACAGTAAATAAATAAACGAATAAAATTAATAACCACTTAGAACACACAGAATTTTTACTTGAAAAATTCCTTCAATGTGAAGAGTAAAAAATCACGGGACCTAATGGGGAATATTTCACTATCAACGGATCAATGAGTACAGCAAAATGAATCTCCAGTAAACACCTGAAACTCAAACACGCCCCACTCACTATCAAAAATGAAATAAACAATTTGACAATATACAATAACCTAAATCACAGGTACAAAAGTCTAACCATTAGACAAGAGAAAATAACGATCTAACCGTACAAAATATAACCCACAATACTGAGAATAATATACTGAAATCTCACTACAAACAGAGCAAAATTCACCGTCGAGTCGAAACACGAATCTGTTGATTTTCTCCCCTAATTATTAGAACCGGTACTGTCCTTTTTTTTTTTTTTTTTCAAAACTCACATAATCCCAAGGCTGAAAAGTCAGTCCTATATCCCTTTTTATAAGATTAGGCATGTTCTTTTTTTTTTTTTTAAAGCATAAAAACTTCTGTACACCAAAGCCTATTTGGTTTGCTTTCCTTTTTGTTTTTGGTTTAGGAGCCTTGACTTGTGATCCTCACTTGAAGAAGGACACGCAACAAACTCCCCCTCCAACTCAAGTGGAGGCATTTGCTAAATCGACAACCAAACGACAAGTTTCAAATTTTTTCCTTGTCAGAGATTTTGTCAACATATCTGAATCGTTGTCATCCATATGGATCTTTACAAGCTCAATCGTTTTAGTGTCCAGAACATCCCGAATCCATTAATACAGCACATCAATGTCTTTAAATCTCCCATGAAAAGTTTGATTCTTACCGAGATGAATAGCACTCTAGCTATCACAGTATAACATATATTGCCTCTGGGTAAAATCGAGCTCATACATGAATTTCTTCATCCAAAGCAACTCCTTACAGGTTCAATACTAGCAATGAACTTTACCTCAATAGTAGATAATGCAACAATCTTCTGCAATCTTGATTGTTACGCCACGGGTCCCCCTACAAATATAATCAAATACCCAAAATACAGTAGATTTTATCGTGTCAATATCTCCGACCATATCTGAATCTGTGTAACCACAAAGAATAGGTTTACCAGTCCCAAAATACAATTTAAAATTCGATGTATCCCGAAAATATCTCATAATCCACTTCACAGCATTCCAATGCTCTCTATCCGAATTTTTCAAAAATCGACTAACAGTACCAACTGCATAGGCAATATCTAGCCTATTGCAAACCATTGCATATATCAAACTCCCTATTGCCAATGCATAAAGAACACGTTGCATGTTTTCTTTCTCTTTATCACTAGACGGAACTTGTCTAGTGCTAAGTTTAAAGTGCATAGTGAGAGGAATGCTTACCACTTTAGCTTTATCCATACAAAACTGCTAGAGTTTTTTTTATACAGTACAAAGTTAGATTGATGATCAAGGGCTTCAATCATAAGAAGGTTATTGACTTTGCAAAAATTTTATCTCCTGTTGTGAAGATGTCTTCCATCTGAGTGATATTTGGTTTGGCAACGAGAATCTTGATCTTGAAGTAGAGCAAATGGATGTGAAAACCGTGTTCCTTCTTGATGATTTGGAGAAGAAAATTTATATGGCGCAGTCGGAAGGCTTTGTGGTGAAGGAGAAGGATAATTTAGTCTGCAGGTTGAAGAAGAGCTTGTATAACCTAAAACAAGCTCCTAGGTAGTGGTACAAGAAATTTGAGTCAGTGATGATCCAGCAAGGATACAAGAAAACTACTTCCGACCATTGTGTATTCGTTGCAAAAGTTTGGTTGGGTTCTGGTCAACTATTGAAATCAAGTGGGTTGGTGGTAATTTTCAATTCAACAATTTAGTAGGTGTACAAGATTTACTCTTTGGGATTGGAGAGTAAAGGACATCCTTATTTAACAAAACTTGGTAAAAGGTGTTGAAGGGAAAGGATGGGAAGCCAATAACACAAGAAAGGAAAATACAAATTATGAATCATGTAATCCTATACTTGTGGTGAGAGTGTTTTTTGAGGTGAGAGAGGTTATATAAAGATTGAATTGGGATTTAAGTTGTATTCTTGTATGTGTGTTTTCTCTCATAATAAAGAACATATTTTTTTCTCCTTGGACAAGATTTGGTAATTAAGCCAAATCACGTTAAATCTTATATGTCACTCATATTTTATGTTGTCACTTATTTTTTATTAAATTGTTGTATTTTTTGTTTCTCATTAATTATGTTTATTCCGTATATAATCCCAACATAATATTGTAAATTAGGTATTGAAAAGATGGATGATCAATATAGTGCCCCACCGTTCAAGAACAATGATTAGGAGGTTTGGGTTGTGATAAGCAATTCATTAGTACTTAATTGGATTTGGTCGATCCCCAATTTTAGGTCAAGCTCACATTATTATGATTTTCTCAATCTACCTACCAATTGAAAATAATAATAATAATAATTATTGCATAAGGGATTTAAAGAGAAAACCGACATAAACATTTTGTAAATTTCAAACTATGGTAATTGTTTTTTTATTTTATATTCGGTACATGCGGTTTGCAGTTTGAATCATTTCAAATTATTTTCAGCTTAAAAACAATTAGGTTTTACTTCAATTGTGGAATCAACCAAAGGCAGTCTAAAGTAAATGTTGAAAAGCAAAAAGTTTAAGTCATATTTTAGTATATATCCATTCAAGCACGAAGTAGACATTGTGATTCAGTCAGAAACCTAATTGAAGTTGAAATTAACCACATTAATCCCACATTGTCTTTATGGTATAGGTTGGAGAGCATTATTGATCAACAGTAGCACTTCTATATACTATTTTTTTTTTTAAAAAAAATCCAATATCATATCTCTTCTTTAATCCAGCCAAAAGAATATAAAATATTAGAAATTTACGTACAAAATCATAAATTTATAACCACTTACCAAATCGCATCACGTGGTAAGATTTTATGAAATCACGACCTCTTTAATTTTAAATTTTCGATCGGATTTCTTTCCTTGTTTTTCTTATAGTGACATATGAATGACTTTTATTTAAATAACTTATTTTGTATTAGCCACTTTATATAAATGCACTCTAAAATATTATTATTCTTACCTAAAATGCAGCTTATGTTTCTGTCCCCTTTGACCTTCCCCGCGAGAAGCCATTTCAAAATTAAGAAAGATTAGGTTCAAGATGTTATGTCAACTGAAGTAATCTATTGTTTAGTTGTCAAAATGAATAATTAATCCGTCTTATGCTTCTCTAACAAACTATTAACGTAAGAAAATAGTATTAGATAATAAATTATAGTTTAAATGATTAAAAACTTTTCGTATAATTTATTGGTTATAAATTTGAATAATCAAAGATAAAATATAGATAATCGTAATAAAATATTAAGTGGTGTTACAACCACCAAACAAGATAAACAAGCTTAGTAGGCATATTACATACTGTACTACATAGTATGTAAACGGTATGGATTCAAAAATTGGTTAAAACTCATTCACCAGGTACGTTAGCTAATAATTCTTCAAATTAAAAGTTTTTTTTTTTGGGCTACCATGTCGAAAATAAGGTTTAAGGGTTTTTTTTTTTATTTTTTAAGCCAAATATCTCACCAAATCCAATGGGTTGATGTATTTTCATTCTGACATGATGTAATGTGGAGTTAGTGGGTACTTTTTCAATCCGATTGCTCGTTTTTTTTTTTTTTTTTCAAAAATTAATTTTGTTTTTAGTTTACACCAATAAAAGATCTCCAGCTGATTACATTATTTTACCTCATTTTTCCCCTTATTGTAAGCTGCAATTCGTATGTTGGTCCCCAAGAAAGGATCTCCTCTTTTGCACTTTCCACGGGGAAAAGTCCATTATAGTCAATAAACAAGATTTAAGAGATATTTGGTTTGTATTCGAGAATAAGAATGGAAATTATAAACTTCATTATCGGTATAAGTTTATATCATTCTCTTTTATTTGTTTAGTTTGAACAAGAAATATATATTATTATTTAATAATTTAATCAATTTGAAAACCAAGGCATAGATGGAGAGTGAAAGTGAATATTTTCTCTAAGAAACACTTTTATTCCCATATAATTAACCAAATAACATCTATGAGTGTTATTATTTCTTGGTTTCCAATCCTTTCCTTCATACTCCATAAACCAAACACCTCTTTACAGTCTATCTATTGGAGGGCAAATACTTAGGTAGACTCGATTTTTGACCCTACTTGTAAACCTTGTAGTGTGGATTAAACCTTAGAAAATCTATGACATCAGCTGATGTAAGCAAAATTCTTTAAGGTTTAATCCTGACCATAGAATCTACAAGTAGGATCAAAAATCAGATCTATCTAAGTATTTTTCCTATCGGAGAGTAGAGACTAGACAGACTTTTTGGCCACGTTTCGATCTCAAATTAGTGAAATAAGAGGATTATTTTTTCACCATAAACCAAATTTTTTTTTCTTTTAAGTTTTTTTTTTAAGGGAACAATAAAATGAAGGTTGAATAAAACTATATGCGTAGGAGGCTATCATTAAAAAAACATAACCCCTATTTTTGATAAAGTAGGCCATCAAATGAAGTTTCCTTTTATAGTTGTTAAATAACTACTAAATATCACTAATGACTTAATGATCAATATAAACTTTGTTGTTATTTCAGGCCTAAATTAAACCACAGCAAACTCAATAATAAAAGCTTTAAAAGGCCATGTTCTTCAATCAAAGCTACATGTTAGCCCACAAAATAATAATCAAGAGCTGTCCTTGTTCTTTGTTTATCACAATCCATTAGAAATGTGTCGTAGCCGGCCTATGAGTTTTGGGCTCATTAGCTTTGATGACTACGAGTGTACAATAATTTGAGCTTAATATTGGGCTTAACTATTTGTAAGGCCCAAATTTTAAGAGGAATAAAACTCAATTTTATAGGGCTTTGGGTTGCGTCCACTGGTGAAAACCGCAATAGTCATGTCTTGAGTTCTTAATATTCCTATTCAACAGTTAAAAAAAAATTGAAATACATAAATATTGTATTTGGATTGAGGGATCCGTTTAGATTTGATTTGAGATCTTAATCTAAAATAATGAGTTATCTATTAATTTAGTTGTGAATTTGAAATCTATTAATAAGTGAGAATGGTTAAATGGGTGAATTAGAAATTTACTCAAATTTCATGTCATTTCAAATCCATATATTTTAAATTCTTCTTTCAATTCAAATCCACACATCCAAACACAAGAAAAAAATATTTTATAGTAATCTATTTTGAGTTTTTTTTTTTTTTTTTTTTTGATAAGAATATTTCAAGGTAGAAATAAATAAAAACCAGAAAAAAATTAATAATCAATCATAGTAAGCATAGGAAGACATCTGGTCATAAAAGCATTAAAGTCTGGGTATAATTAAATGTGTCACATGTTTGTATGAATTTGTATAATGAAAGGCACCCACCTTTACCTTCTTTGTTTTTCCCATCATTTAAAGTGCTGAGATTCATTAAAAGCCTGTGGACCTTTTAATTAATGCTATGGGCCCACCCCTCCTGTAGAGTGGTAGTAAAAATAATGACAAATATTTAGGTAGATCTAATTTGTTGGTTCCATTTATAAATTTTATGGTATGGATTAAATTTTAGAAAATTTATGACATCAGCTGATGTAAGTAAGATTATTTAAGATTTAATCATGACCACAGGATTTACAGGTAGGGTCAAAGACAAGATCTACCTAAATATTTTCCAAAAATAAATATTGCACTTTTCATTTACTTAGGAGGTGTTTTGTCTACAATCAAAATTTAAAATTGAAATAAGAATTATAAACTCTACTATCAGAATATATTTATATTATTTTTGTTTATTTGTTTAGTTTGAATAATAAATGAGTTTTATTATATTGATAAATTGGTAAATTTGAAATCTATATCACAAGTGGATAATGAAAGTGGACATTTTCTAACACTTATGAATGAATTCCATAGTGATTCATCAAATAATATTTATGGATATCATTAATTTTGATTATCATTTCTTCTTTTTATATCCATAAACCAAACACTTCGTTAATATACACTAGCCTTAATCACAATTTGTCCCATGTAAATAGGTTGAATAGTTGTAAATTGCCTTTTATATTTATTTCATCTATAAATAACCCCTCAAGTTTAATGTTGTTAAAATTTTCATCTAAAAATAGTAATAAAATGTCATAGTTGCCTTTAACATTTTTAGTTATACTTTGTAAATTTCTTTATTAAAATTTTTCTCTTAAATTTGACAATGATAATAAACTAAATTTATTATTATAAGTTTTTTTCTTTTTTTCTAAGTAGAATAAGGGAGTGCATTAGTTGATCAATTTAAATTTATTTAAAATATATATTGACTATATCTCAACGTAATATATTTACTTAAATAATGTGATTTTTAAATACGAAGTAATGAATTAATTATTCATAATAGATAAAATAAAAATAAGAAAACTAAACAATGTGATTAAATAAATAAAGTAGTTTACTCTAGATATAAAATAAGATTGACGAAACAAATATGTGATAGCATGCTAAAAATGGATGCGAAGAATAAAACATAAAATAGTGAACTAATTCATATAAACATTAATATTGAAGTAGTAAATTTTTTTTTAATAATGTTAGATGAAAAAACATCATTACTTTTGAATGAAAAATTACTTATAAAATAAAATCAGATGTTGAAGTGCAACTCACTCTAATTTATTGTTGATTAAAGCAATTAAAAGATTGAAGGTAATTATGACATTTTACTGATACCTTCAGATAAAAATTTTAATTTTATTTAATCTTAAAGGTAATTTGTATATAGAATAAATATAATAGGCAATTTATAACTGTCCTCTATCTACCGAGGACAAACTATAATTAAACCTATATACTACTATTTTCCTTTAATTTTATGTAAAATAAATTACAGTAAACCCACATGATATGACTATTTGACTCATAACTCTGATGTATTTTATAAATATAATTTAAACTCTTTTATGATTTGAGTTAAATGATAAAATAACGTTTTTCATCCAAATTGATAGAGTATGAAGTACAATCGCCATATATATATATATATATATATATATATATATCTCATGCATATGCGAGTGGTTTAAGGAAAAAAAAATTTATTTTCACTATGAAAATTAATATTTTTTACCAAAAAACCCCTGTAACCTATCTATTTCCACAAAAAAAAAAAAAAAACACCACTAGGCTCCAACAGTACCGCAATTCCATCACCAGCACCACCACAACCATCACCATCACCATCACCATCACCATCACCATCACCCTGCATGCCTTCACTACCACCAGACCAGCCCCTAATTTTTCCTGCAGTCCCCAGCCGCTCCTGTTCCCCCTCTTTCTCGTCGACCCTCCCCTCCTATCCCACTTTCTCGCCCCTCCCCCTTTCCCTCTTTCGTATCACCCATCGCTCTAGCCCCTAGCAGATCCATCCCCCTCCCCCTCACCTTCTTCCTGAAGCTGTAGCCTCAATAAACTGAACACAGCAACAAGTAAATTTTGAGGGTTAGATAAAACTACTTAGTATTCACTTAAAGCAATAAGGTATTCCCATCCGATGTTGCCTTAATTCTATTGTGTTTTTACTGTATAGTTTCAAATCTCAAATCCACGGCACAAAAGAAAAATTAGTTGATTAAGTCACCATTTTCAAGCAACAATTTTTAAGCTAAATTGGTAAAGAAACTGGTGAAAACTCATTTTAATTTAATTCCAAAACATTTTAGCTTTTTTTTTTTCATAATTGCCTAAAAACTTAATTACGTAAGGAATTAAATATTGATCCTTAATTCAAATTACTAATTAAGGTTCAAATGAGTGATTAAAGCCTAAGATTGCTAATGATAAGTTTTGGCCCATCTTCACCCATTTATCGACTTGGACTTCAAGTTCCCACCTCGGTTTACCATTTTTCAATCTGAACCTTTTTTTTTTTTTTTGGTGATTTTTGACATCCTTATCATCTTTTAATAGAAAGTATATAATGGTTTAAGATATATTTTTAAAATACATAAAGGTTATAGATTCGAAAATTATATCACGTAAAAATTTACGGTAATTTATTCTTGTATATATCATGATCAAAATAAGATCTAAGTACGTATTTAGAAAATTACTTGATTGCTTTACAAATTTTGTCGTTATATTTTCAAAATTTGTATAAAATAATATTTCGTATTTTAAAAACTTAATTATATAAATTTTAAACTACAATGGAATGATTACTTTACAAAAAACTTTACTATAAATTCATTTATAAAATTCAAGCTTTAAAATAGAAAAGCATCAGCTGGCAAAATCATGATTCATATTTGCCTTTGAGTTCAAAACAGATTTTAGCTATTAACTTGTCTTTCCAGTTTCCGCATACAATTTCTTTGGTTGTGATAAATATATATAGTTCCACATACAAGATTAGATAAAGCTCATTCTTCGTATACCATTACAAGATTCAACAGGGTGGAGTTCTAGTTTATTTTAGTTTTCCTTTAATACTTTATATATAAGTGATGAAGTTGTTAACCAGAACTAGGGGTATTCATGGATCGGATACCCGATCCATGAGTTAAAAAATAGTACTAGATCCTTACTGATGGGGCATTGTGTAAATTCAGACCCTCTACCCTGTCCATACAAAGCGGATACCCGACCTACCGGAGACCCTCAAAAAAGAGTTAGGTTGACCAGGTACCAGACTCTCACTAGTAACAAAATATAAAAATTTAAATAATGATAGTTAAGCAAGTTAATTTCACAATTAAGTCAACAACAATTAAGTCTAAGTTATAAAATACAGCCCAATATTATATCCCAATAGCAACAAACTAAAAAGTAGCAACATGCCAATAGCAACAATAATTAAATCACAAAATAAATTTTAATAGACGGGAGTGTGAGAAATGAGAATGTGAAAAAGAGGGAAGAAAGAGATGATTGAGGCGGAAAAGGAAGGAAATACAAGGAATTAAAAAAAAAGATATGAGAGGCCGCCAATAAACTTAATAAATATTTACTTCTAATAAAATTTTATTAATCAAATTTACAAAAAATACCCCTAAAATGAATCGGGTCGGGTATCCGACGGATTATAGAATTGTGACCCTGTACCCGACCAGCTTTTAGAATGTGATTTGAGGTATCCTCTTTTTTCGGTTCGGATCGAATCGATTCAGCAGATCATGATGAACAGCTCTAACCAGAACATATATAGTTTCTATAATTCAAGATAATTAGTTTAAAATATTTCAATAAACTAAAACATGCCAAGGAAATTTAGAAGGCCATGTAGATGATGTGGTACAAATTTGATTGCAAGTATTCCTTTTAAAAAAAATAAATAAATAAAGTTGTCTGTACCATGCCATTCGATTTAGAAGGTTAGACTTTAGAGAGCTCCTCCCCCCACTCCAAAACCCCACCACTACCCACCCCCACCCCATAAAATTAAAGGAAAATAGTAGCTGTCTCTTATACACATCTAATCTAATGTGTATAAGAGACAGGTAATTAATATCTCATATACGTTTCTAGATGTAAATGCTATATTGGAGTATAAATATACTATTAATGTTTAAAACAAAAGTATCGTTATCGTGACATATATACATTACTGTATGTCATATTTTTGTCCCAATATTTCAAGAGGCATGTGTCAAGTACAAGCAAAAAAGAGCCTATCATTTTCCAAAAAAAAGAAAATTTATTTTGGGTATTCTTGAATTGCGGCTCAAGTTGGAACAAAAAAGTATAGTTCTACCACACTTGAGGCAAAACTCAATAATATTTCGACACAAATTTTATTGACCAAGAAAATCTCAAATCCCTTTTGGAGATCATTATCAACATTCAATGGCCGAAGTTAAACTCAGCCCACATGGATGCTAGCAGCCATGGCTTAGGTCTGTCACTATTAGATTTAGTCACGGGTTTTCTGTCACGTGAACCCATGAATGCATGGCTGCATGCGCATAACAAAAACACAAAAGCAAGAATAAAAAAAATTAAAAAAAAATAAAAATGAATTGAGATTAAAGTAGTCACGGGTGGTGAGAAATTCTATTACATTTTCCAGCTACCAGCCTACCATCGTTTGATGTTGGTGTTGTGTATAATTTCTTCAATAGTTTAAAGTAAAAGCAGGATGAGTTTGAGATGATGATCATTATAATTAGTCACATTATGTTTTAAAGATTTTTTCAGATGATTTATTAAAATTTGTCACATAATTTTAACTTCATTTTTTATAATTAGAAAATTCTAATTTATTTATAAAATTTATGTAAAATATCTCAAAAAAAATTGTAATATCACCTTGTTTCTCTTTCCTAAAATAAAATAAAAAGATTCAAAAAAATCATAATAATATATGAAGTATATCCAAGGATATTTGAATAAAGACTTGGTCAGGATTACAAACATGTTTCTGTTTCTTTAAGAATGCTTGAACTTGAAGGTAAATCTGAAATCATTGGATCAAGATAATAAATACTACCTACTTCTACGTGTAGGATATGTGATCAAGTCAAAACTGGAGAAACGTAAGTCATATTTATCATTATTTTACTTCTCACCAAAGTTATTGGATTATTTATTTTATTTTATTTTGGAAATCGTGAATTTGATTAATCATGCACAAAGGATCTATTGTTGTCTTTTCCACTTTTTCGGGTTGTACACATTTTCTTCATTGTTTTAGATTTATAATGTTTGCCACTTGCTCATAGTCCATCAATCTTTACTCTTTGCGAGATAGATATAAGCTAGAGGGAAAAAAAAATGTCTCCGTTTGACAACTATTATAATATATGTGATACAAAAAATGTTTAACAATGTATTAAAATAATTATTGTAAAATATTATTTAAACAATAATAATAAAAAAATTCAGTCCAAGACAGAGCCATTTACTTAACTTATTGTTTGTAATTTATTCACTGATTTAATTTAGGAAAAATTGTACATGTACAAAAGTAAACACTTTTGTGTAAGTTTAATTTTAGTAGAAAGAATAAGACATGATCTTGCGAGTGATGGCACTAAATATAATCATTCGAATATGAGATTTAAAGAGTTAACCTATAAACTTAAACTAAGATTTTACTCACCATTATTTGCTCACACATAATATGTTTAAAATGCAGTTAGTCAGAGGTGATTTTGTACACACAACTACATATATAGAGACAGAATAATGCAGACATACAAACTTACCCAGTCACTGCTTGGGCCTCGGAAGATCACATTACGAAATATGGACCAACCCAGTTAAAAAATAAATTTGAAAAAGGAAAAGACCAAGAGAAATATGTGACTTGTGACACTTAATTTATCCCAAAATTAAAAACCAAACAAAAGAATAATAAAAGAAAAGAGATGTGACACTCACAGTTCATCGTTTTCCAATGGCACTCTGTTTATTTTTATTAATACTACCATATCACTAGTGGTTCACTTCAAAACAAAAAAGAAAATTTAATTTAATATTATTAATTAAGAAAAATTAGTTAACTTACCTATATTAACGCATCGCATACGGTTATAAATTTAATATTTTTATATTAGTGACATATTTTTACTTGATTTTGGAGGTTTAAATCTTAATTTGCATACCTAATTAATGCTCGAATGAGTAATCTTGCATCATCATTATTTACGAGTTCAAGTGAAAGATAGAACGACATTTTTCTCTATAAATAACCATGTTTATATGATAGAATTTATGTGCAAACATGAAAATGTTAATCCTATGTTAGGTTATATTTGTTTACTAGTAATAGACTTAGAAGAAGCTACGAGCATGAACATGCAGTGCTGCCTTGACGGAGACTTGAGAAGTAACAGTGGGGTCGCATCCACCGGATGGGGTTGTCCGACCTAATAAAAGAGCCGAGACAATCCAAAAAAGTCATTGGGTCTTTGGATAATTATTATTTTAAATATTACTTAAAATAAAAATTGTATCAATTTTTTAAGTATTGATACACACAAAAAAATAATAATAATTAAAAAACGTGTTATAAATATGTATCATGGTGAGTATGAGATGGAACTCATCAACAACTTTCATAATCCCAAAATCAATTAGTATTAAAAGAAAAGAAAAAAAATGTTTTTTATATAGATTTTGGAATTAGCTGTTCTTTTCTTTTTTTTTCTTTTTTTTTTAAAAAAAGAGCCCAATGCAACTGACAAGAATGTGCCAAAGAGGTCCATGCAAAACTTGAGAAAACTCTGGTCGGACCAATTTGCATTGATATTGCACTCTACTCGAAGGCACAACACACATTCTCTCTACCTTTCTACTCTTATATCAATGATCTGTCGTTCTCCAAATTTCCATTGTTTAATGAGGGGGAAGACCTCAGACTAAATTCATTCCTAACTGTTTTCTTGTGGTAGGGTCCTTTGATTTATTGCCCAAAATTTTACTATTTCCAAGTTTCTTTGATCAACTATACATATATAGTTAGTGCTATCAATTTTTAGTCCACCCCTTTTGTTTAACAACTCACTAAACAATTAATTGGAATATTATCATACCAAAAAAATTTAATTGAGATTTTGACTTCCCTAATAACATACCTTTAGTTGTTTGCATTTTCAATGGGAGAATACACTTAGTGGATAAATCGATGAATCATGATTTTGCGATACAAATGTTTGAACAATTAAATAACGATTATTTAGAATTACATACTTTCGAGTTTCTTACGTATTTTTTTTATAGCAATGTAGCAAGTCTTTTCGTTGAATAAAAAAAACTTTAAAAAATCATAATAAATGCTCAAATTCATCATTTTTTTTTTCTAAGTTGACGTTAGATTTATCAAACTAGAAACGCATTCATTTCCAGTTTATTTATTTATTTATTTTTTTAAAAAATAAAAGAAAATGCATCTACCTTTCCTGTGTGAATAGAAATTTAAAATTTTGGTGCTGAAGAATTATTTTTTTAATCGGTTACATAAGAGTATAATTGAAGAA
This sequence comes from Cinchona pubescens, assembly GCA_025175665.1. Taxonomy (NCBI): domain Eukaryota; kingdom Viridiplantae; phylum Streptophyta; class Magnoliopsida; order Gentianales; family Rubiaceae; genus Cinchona; species Cinchona pubescens. The sequence continues at coordinate 4,234,812 of JANKKI010000077.1, read as the reverse complement.
ATTGATACAAAGAGAGAAAATATATATATATATATATATATATATGATAAATTTAAACCAATAAATTTTTAAAGAAAAGTGATAATTCAGTGCCTGTAATAGCTTAAGGTAAAGATTTATGTAGATCTGATTTTTTACCTCACTTGTAAACCCTGTAGTGTGGATTAAACCTTAGATAATCTATGATATCAGTTGATGTAAGCAAAATTCTTTAAAATTTAATTCTGACCACAGGGTCTACATGTAGAGGAGATTGGGTCTACCTAAGTATTTTACATAACCTAATAGGGTAAGGAAAATACTTAGGTAAACCCGGTATTTGGCCCCACTTATAGACCCTGTGGTTAAGATTAAACCTTAAAAAATCTTACTTACGTCATGATCACAGATTCTCTAAAATTTAATTCACACTATAAAATCTATAAATGAGACCAAATACCGGCCTATCCAAGTCTTTGCCAATAGGTAAAAGATTCGATACATACATGTACTGGGCACTAGTTCCACACCTCATCCTCTTCGCTGGGTATCAACTGCTCCCTTTTCAAGTTCTAAAGTAGAACCAAGATTCAAATTTCATTTCTTTTTAACTAATTATTCATAGACCAGGGGGCCTAATGCTTCCAAATAAATTTCCAGCAGCTTGATTTAAAATAGACAATCAAGCTTGTGGCAGTTGTGTGATGGATATAAAGAACAAAAATTAGTTGTAAAGTGTCGCTCTCTGGAATTGCCCCTTCTTGTATTGATTGTATGGTAATTTCTAGACTTTTCTACATCCAAGAATTATTTCAATTGATTTCAGAATTTAGATTAAAATTTCATTAGTTAACTTCTTGTTTTGTACACTCTTAAAATAATATAATATTTAACGAGACAGTAGAATTTCAAATTTTACAATATCTACATGACAAATAACTAAATTGGGAGGGGTTTACGAGAAGGTAAAAATATTCATAAGCGTTCAAATGTTATAGGGAGGAGAAAAATTTAAAATAAATTCGATTATGTATAAAACCAGTCAAATCTTTACATTTTGAAGTAAAAGGCAATCGAGTCTGTTTGTATATGTATTAGAGGGAAATTTTTTTTCATAGGTTAAGGTATATGCTCCTATTATATATTTTGTGATTCATAATTCTTCACATTTTTTAATTTATAGTTAAAGTATTATAAATTTTAAACTTTTACAATAAAATTAGAGAATATAAAAAATTATACATAAAAAAATATACAATAGAATCATACATTTTAATCTATAAAATAATTTTTCGATGAAGTTATATTAAAAATCGTAGACCTTAATTCATAAAAAAAATTTCCAGCGGCACTCTGACTGCAGTGAGACAAGTGGTTGCAGCCCTGAACCTGTGATACTTGATTTGGCCCTCAGCCAGCCAAAAAAAGGTAACACAAGAAACAAGGAAAAAGTAAAAGTTAAGTGAGTTGGGTGCTAGAGTCTATAGAAGTGATTATTGCCTTGAAAAGCAAATGCCAGTCCCCAACAACATCACTCAAGTCCCTTCTCACCCCTCTTAGTGTCTTCTCTCTTCATATACACAACATTTTTCCTTACAAGATTTTTCAATTAAATAAGCAAAAAAAGAGGGAAAGAAAAGACTAATAAACCAAAAAAAAAAAATATTTACCATTTTTACTTTAAGGCCTTTGGCTTTGTCTGTCTCCACAGCTTCTTCAGAGATGATGACAATGTGGTGGAGTGGGGGGATTATGATTGAGTGAACCAGACAAAGAAAGCTTCCTTGCCATTCTCCATCACTCATTACTCCACCACATTGCACTCTTTCCCCCACAACCCACTATACTACTCAGTTATGCATTTTCTTTTCTTGTGTTTCTTTATGTATCTTGATGATAAAATCCATGGAAAATCAGCATCCAAGATTTGTACTTTTTTTTAGTGCTTGTACAGTAAACTGGTTTTTGATCCCAATCTTTCCCTGAAAATGTGGGGGGACTGAAAGGAAAGAAGAGAAATTTCAGGGTGAAAAATAAAGTTCATTTTTTTTTGTGGCACCACCCCTCTTTTGCTTTATACATTTTTCTTGAAGCTCTTTTCTTGGTTGCAACAGTAAAAATCTACACAATGAGGAAACATGGATGGCAGCTTCCTTACCATCCTCTACAGGTCTTTCTTGCTTGCTGCAGATTTACAGTTCTTATGTTCTTTTGGGATTTTGTTTTACAGTTTTACAGCTTACCTTTTTTTTTTTTTGGCAATTGCAGGTGGTAGCTGTTGCTGTATTTCTGGCATTGGGTTTTGCTTTTTATGTGTTCTTTGCACCTTTATGTGGGGAAGAAGCCGGTTCAGTATATTGTGATGGGGCTTTACACTCCGCTGGTGCGTACTCCTTTATTTTGCTTTCTCTCATTTTGTTTTCAAGTTTGTTTCTTTAGTTGCCTTCAAGAACTGAGATCTGTAAATTTACTGCTTACTGATTTCAGATTGTGCTTCATTATGCTCCTTTGATCTTGCCTCTGCTTCCAGTTTGCTTTCATTACCATGCCTCATTTTCTGTGTTTCATTTCCCTTTTTTCTTGTGGCTGTTTGGTGTGGAAGGGGTTGTTGATTTATTCCAGAAGGAGGTTATAACAAGATTATCACATCCGATTTTTGTTGCATTGCTTGAGACCACAAATTTTGTTTCAGTGTTATCATTCAAGGGATTGGTCATTCTAGAAATTTTTTTCAGAAAACGAGTTGTACCCACATTCCCTGGGGTAAAGTTGAATTTATTAAACCAAATCATGGGGTCTACGTAATCCATTTCAGTGAAAATCATGAGGTTCTATAAACTTTAATACTGAGAGTTCATGGAAACTTGCATACTGGAGGCACATGGTTATTGTCCTTCGAAGTTTAGTCAGTTATTCACTAGCTTGGGGCTTGTTATTTGATTTGGTTAAGCTGTGTTGCTTTGGATTCATGCCCAGTCTATAGTTCACTTTTTTGTGGGCTACTAAAATGTGCGTCAGTTCTAGTTGATTTTTGCAAAATGATGAAACTGTTGTGTTGGCGTGGTGCTTCCTTTTTTCCCTGACATAATCCTTGATCGTATTTCACTTCGCATTTTGTAATTCCAGATTGCAGCCTTAAGTTTCTGTTGTTACCATCACACAACCACTCATGAAAGTTAATGCATTTTAACAAAAAATCTATGAAGTTTGAATACTGCGATTGATTTACAGTTTTTGGGGAGTTTTGCTTTCAAACTACTGAAGCCTTGAATTCCTTTGTCCTGCAATGTCATATTTCATTTAGAGATTTCAATTACATTTCCTATGTTTACACCTATATGGCATGAGACAAACTTCAGTCTAACTTGTCTTCAATCACAAAATGTGAAGATTTTTTTTTTTTTTTTTTGGGGAGTGTGAACAATTCACAAACACTAGCATCTATAAATCTGATATGAGTTTGAAACTACTTTTTGAGTATATACTATTGTCAAAATGGAAATTGACAGCCTTTTTCTGACAGATTATATGTGCCTTCAGCCTGTATATCTGGTGTGCCGCTGCAGATCCTGCAGACCTTGGTGTCTTTAAGTCCAAAAAGTATCTTAAGATTCAAGATAACCAAAAACATGTCCAACACAAGCAATCTAAACTTGGTGGAGAATCAACTTCGTCAATACAAGATGCAAAAGCTGCTACATCTGGAGAGAAAATTATCGATGAAAGTAACAAAGAAGTTGAGGCAAAAGCAGATCATACTGCCCAAATGCAGAAGAAGAATGAATCATCCAATCAGAGAGGACATTTCATGGCCATGTTGGCTTTTATACCTTGTGCCTTCCTGTCCGTAACTGCTCGAGTTCACATGAAGAATCTTCTGAGCAACAAACGAGTGAAGATGGCATGTTCTACTGTAGTTTGTGTGAAGTAGAGGTGCGTTGTGAGATTTGTCCGCCATACGATACTACTTGTTTCTCTATAAACCATGGTTCTCTTTGGTCGAAGTAGTTTTTTCAACCTCTGTAGCATAGCACTACAAGCCCACATGTTTATTAGGATGTTTGTTTGTGGTTAAAGTTATCCTATTCTGCTATTAGTTTCTGTGAGTTGGGTATATGCTATAGATTACTTCTTCAACCCTATTGCCGTTTTTCACCTAGAATGTGAACTATAGTCAAGTGGTTGTTATCTTGCAGGTTTTTAAGTACAGCAAGCATTGCAGAGTTTGTGACAAATGTGTCGATCGCTTCGATCATCATTGCAGGGTAATCCATGATGTAGAATATAATTTATATATTTTTGTCGGGGAAACCTAACTCTTTTTGTTACTTGGTTTTGCAGTGGCTAATTTTCCATACAATTGTATAGGCAAAAGGAACTACCGGAAGTTCTTTACCCTCATGGTCTCTGCCCTTCTCCTGGTATGCTCAGCTTTCACCTCTTGTATTTTTACATCCACAGTAGACCTTAGGTGTCCAAACTCTTCGTCCACGTCACTTGCCATATAGATTTTCTACAAGCTACAAGGTTTTGTGAATACCGGTACATGTTCTTCCATTCAGTGATTATCTTAAATCTTCCACATTGTAATCATCTGAGGAGAATGCACTATAGAAGTGATTCAATCTCCTAATGCTTCCAGAGCGAATGGACTTTAGTCTGCTAGGCCTATACATAAATTTGCACTTTTAAGCTGATTATGTCCTCATCTCCTTGTCCCCTGTATCGTCATAACTATAACTTCTAGAAAACGTCCCTCATCCTTCACTGAAATTATCTAAAACCCAAACTTTGTAACCTGGACATCACGTGAATGTCAGGACAAAAGAGCAAGCATTCCATTTTCCAGTTATTTTGTCATTTTATTGACTATTGACAGGTCTATACAATATTTTTGGACCTTTGGCCTTGAGATTGCAGCTTATACTTCAATGGTCAACTGGCATTCTTGTGCTTATTTGCTGTTTCCTCGAGCGGAAGAAATTTGAACTGGACATCACATCCAAGCTTGGAAGCAGCTTCACTGTAGTTCCTTTTGTTATAGTTGTGGTGAGTGGTATATGATTTCTCTGTTTAATATCGGCTGCTTAATTGGTAGAGCACTAACAATGTTTATGCTTGCATCTGACAGGCTGTGTGTACTATACTGGCCATGATTGCAACCTTGCCATTGGCTCAACTTTTCTTCTTTCACATTCTTCTCATCAAGAAGGCAAATTTTCTATTCTCTGCTGCTGAATTACACTCCTTTTATTTGGGTTGTCCATCCATTTGCTTTTCCTTGATCTTGCTGAACCTGTGATGAACTCATTTATTTCCCTCTTCAGCTTGTAAAGAGAGAAAAAAAATGGTAGAGGCAGTAAGCAATTTGATATGAATTAGTTTGCTAAGCTAATGCTTATTTTTTGTTGACAGGGAATCAGCACCTATGATTACATTATAGCTTTGAGGGAGCAAGAGCAACAAGGAATTGGGGGTCAGCAAAGTCCCCAAATGTCTCCTGTTAGTTCCCTCACTGGATTGAGTAGTGCAAGCTCCTTCAACAATTTCCACCGAGCAGCATGGTGTACACCACCACGCCTTTTTGTTGAGGATCAGGTAAAATTATATATATACTTTTTCCAATGAATATTTTCAATATTGCTTTAGAATGCACTCTGTAACTTTTAGTGAATTGAATGACTTTTCTGTTTTACATGTCCGAATTGTTTCTAGTATTTCTCATAGGTGAATGTTCCAATAACTTAAGAAAATAGAATGATTTTCTTGTTTTCTTTTCCCTCTTATCTATCATTTTTGACAAAAAAGTGTCAGTATCTATGTATTGCACTATATTTAATTTTTACGTGTTTATCTGATGTCCTAAAGTCTATACTTTGTTGTTTTGTACTGTTTTGCGTCAGTATCTGCAAGCAAAGCTGTATTCAGTAGGGAATACATGCTGGATCAGAGAATTTTTTTTGTTCACTATCAGTAAAAAGACCCAAAAAATAAAGGAAGTTTGACTGAAAAATGAGACACGGCTTAATTCTGTTAAGCAGTTGTGTTGAGCATTTTGCAAGGCAGGAGACATTAGTAGTCCTTGAGGCATTACCACCAATAGGCTAGAAAGTGTCTAATTTAACTTCCAATTGCAGTTTCTGCCTGAAACAACAATCATTTAGTTATTTTTCTGATACTGTGAGAACTCCTGGCTTGTTGCAGTTTGATGTTGTTCCTCCTGAGACTGGATCTGTAAGTTCACTTGGAAAAAAGACCATGGTGGAAGAGCCAGTAAAGAAAAAGAACCCTGTACCAGTGAAGATCAGTCCATGGACATTAGCTCGGCTGAATGCGGAGGAGGTGTCAAAGGCTGCTGCAGAGGCTAGAAAGAAGTCAAATAAGAAAGATTCTGCAGCCTGTAGTGAGACAGCAAACACAATATGGTGTTGAAACAGACAGTAGCCTTGGCAGTAGCAGTCGTCGAATGGCTCCAAGGCCAGATAACAGCAGGAAGAGGCCTAGTAAGCGAATGCGCCTTCCTGCGGATTTACCCCTTGAACCTCTGGCAAGAAATAGTGAAGCTGCTGGAATGAGCATGCGGCACATGATGACTAATACCTCAACCAGTTTGGCTCCTCTTCACCTTGAAGCGCCAAATGCTTTTCGGACAACCCGAATTATCTCCAGCTCAGCTGGAATTGTTGCTTCTTCTCCTGAGAGTAGTTTAGACTCCCCTGATATACATCCATTTGGGGCATCCTTGGGAACTGAAGAGGCAAGGCGTCTTGTTGGTTTATCTGCTGCTAACATGAATGTTCAGAAGGAATTCCCATTGTCAAGGTCTACTAGTGATGGATATGATGCATCTGGTGGGGAAGATAGTGACCGAGTTCCTCACAGAATTGCCTGTGCAAAGGTCATCCAACTGGAGTAGCCTACTTTTTGGCTCTGAGCCTGATGAGAGGGTTACAAGATTGAAATTTTCATCTTCATCTAGACCTGAGATTGGAAAGTAGTAACCAAGTAGAGTGTAGCCTCAACATTTTTTCATTTGTTAACTAAGGTTTGTTACTGGTAGTGACCTCTGATCCGACCAAGGTTTATTGGCTTTTATGGATGGAAATTTGTTTTGAAGCAAATGACAAGCACTGTAAAGATAAATCAATGGGGGCAGAAATTTGTCTTTTGCAATTTGCCCTTAAATGAAGCATCAGTTGAGGACTGTTCTTTTAGATTTGAAGGTTGTTTCTTATTACTGAAAGAGGTCTGTGCTGTCAGCACCTGGCCAATTCCCTTGTACTGCTTTTCTCCTGATATATGGTTATTAGATTGCTGATTTGTTCTTTCCAATTAAGGGTAGGTCATCTGTAAAAAATGAGGCTTGAAGATGCTATCAGATCGAAATCTTGACTATACCCTTTGTGTGTGTGACTGAGATCCTCTTCAGATAGCTTTCTTAACAATCCCCAGTTAATGTAGTTAAGAGGTCTCTCCTAGTACTGGCTATGGTGTGTTGACACTTTTAAGATATCAGGGATGTGTTTTCTTCCAAGGCATAAGCTGACATGTCTTGGCTATTCGGCTCCCGAAGTGTTTTTTCTTTATCTTGTTTGTGAAGGCGGATCTGTCATCCGAGATTCGATATGGATGATAATGCTGCACAAGAGAAATTGTATGGTGAACTAAAAAAAATTCATCCAGAATTGCACAAGTAGAAAATAGACAAGGCATCTAGGAGTTCACTTAAACTTCCATCACTTACTGTTTCCCTGTAAACTGAAAAGCAATAAATCCATGTTGAGCTAAAAGAAACGACCACTATTACACGATCCATATTGCCATAGAATCTGTTTCCACTTCAACATAGCCCATGATGCCTCCAGATATAGCTACACTGCTAAGAATATTAATATAACAGACTAGTTTTTTTTTTTTTTTTTTTTTTTTGGAGTAGTTCTCAGCTTGGTGAAGGATACTCGACCATTAAGCTTTTACCAGATCAATAAAAAATACTGAAAAAAAAAAAATCTGTGAATTCCTAGTATAGTATCTGAAAGTAACTTGCTACAATGGCGTTTCACAAGGCCTGAATGGTCTCCTTACAATCCAGAAGTATCAAAACTAAAAAGGAAGAAGAGAAAGAAAGAAACGAAACTACAGTTCAAGAATTATAACAAAATTCAGGAATCCACAGCATGGAAATACTGCAACACCATTCATCACCAATACAAATTCCTCTTTCATGTGAAACTTAAAGGGAAGTAGACAGATTAAACTAGACTTGTGATTATTCCGTACACAAGTTCAGTGACCAGATAAAAGTTATTACCAACAACTTTCTAATGACTTTGTAAAATTTTCCAGCAACTATAACCCATAGGTTCTAGCTATTATTTCACTTTAACAAGCAAAACCCCTCATATGGCCATCGGAACTAAAAGTCTGGAACATGCCTTAGCAGGGTAAGAATCTCTGGATAGCCCATATACACTGGCATAACCATAACATTAAACAAATCACACAACTGTAATTTCACAATGCGCAACCATTCACTGAATAGTCCATAAAAAGATGGCAGTTCAACCAAATTGAGTTTTATGGTTGAACAACAATTGTAACAGCTTTCCTCCGCAGAAAAGCAAAACCATTAATGATTCCATTTAAATACTGAACTATGCTTGCACGCGACAAGAGTCAAAATTGCAAGACGACTAGGATTTTCATGTGGATGTTAGAAATCCATCAACCAAAGAAGCACAAAACTGACTCTTTTTCACAGCGACTAAAATTCATAACTCAAAACTTATTTTCTGTATGAAACTTTAAAGTACCTCAGGTTAATCCAGTCAAATATAACCAAATACATTGACACAAGTTTACTAAAGGTCAAAATGACTCTATGGTTAAGTTGGAACACCAATTGTCAAAAACATATGTACATGAAGCAAGATCCAGTTTACCACTACTGAAGCTCAAAATTCACCCAACATCAAATGTCATACCAATGCCCATCTAAAACAGGCTACATGAATTCCCAAGAAGAAAAGAGTTATCTTTGTATCTAAAACAAAGAGGAAGATACTTGCATGAATTCCCAAGAAGAAAACAGTTATCTTTGCATCTAAAACAAGAAAATAAAACTATATGAAATTCCATAGGCATATAACTATAGTCAAGTGTTAAGCAAAGTATAACTAATAAACAGCACAATATATACAAAAGTTTGAGTTCACATTTGTAATGTAGTTTGCACACAGTATGACCGGAAAGCCTACATAGCATAAGCTGATACTGGGTAAACACAACTATAAACTAAATTCGGTATCATACCAAGCTGACTAACTTCAAACTAGATTAAGCTTGAACAACAGAAACAACATGTGGAACCTTCTCATAATCAAAAGGCAAACTGACATACTCGCACGCGAGAGCACTCCTCAGCAATCTCAAATGCCAATTCACCCTGCAATGCCTTACAATACATGTACAAAACCGCATTTGCAGCAACATTGTGAAGCATTAGCAGAGTAATAAAACCCGAGCATACAACAATCTGCAATACAAAGGCCCAACTCCACCACCCACTAGCCTGACCGGCATTTGCCACAGAGGTCGAACAACCCCAAACCAAGAACCCAATTACAAGCCCATAAAACAATAGCATTGACAACGCCACCCCTTTCATTCCTCTCAATAAATAAGCACTTCTTTGCAATGGCTCATACCCCCATTTTGACTCCACAACCACAATCACACCCCCTAATGTCCAATTCACTTGCAACCAAATTAAGCCCGATCCAATCATTATTCCTACGAAAATCGAAAAACCCAGAAAATATTTCGACTCAAAACTAACTTCTAACCCCAAAAGTTGCAAACTTTTGTAAATTAAAGCAGCCAAAAGGGCCAAAAGGGTTAAGATCAAAACCACAACCTTCTATGATTTGGGATACAAGTAAAGTGGAGACTAAAGGGAGAAAAGAGTAAAGGGTGGACTTAAAAGAGGAAAAAAGCTTAACGGGTCTACCATAAAATCCATGGAAAGTGCTGTAGGAGATTGTGGCAACAGCAAAGACGAATAGGAGGAGGACAAAGAGGGTGTAGAGAAGAGGGAGGAGGAAGTGGGATTTGTTGGGGTGTGGGGAGGTGTATGGTAAGGAGATGAAGAGGGATTGTTGGGTAGTGATGGAATTGGAAGGAAAGAAGGTGGATTGAAGAGTAGGGTAGATGATAAGGGAAAAGGAAAGGGGGAGGAGAAAGGTGACTGAAAGAGCCAAGAAGTGGCGAGAATGGGAGTTGATTATGCGTTTTGATTCGGATAAAACTCCCCAGAGATTGAGAGACTGTGAATAATAGGAGGTGGCAGTGGTAGACATGAGTGAAAATTTGCAGGATTGAGCTGCGTTCTTGTTGGTGGTGGCTGCAAAGAGGAGGAGGATTGAATTGCCTGCTTTGATTGATTGATTGATTTGGGGATGGAGGAATTTGGTATTCTTGAGGAAATTGGAATATGGCCAAATGAGAAAGAAGAAAGAGATAGAGGGGGTTGTGTTAATTGCATTTACACCCTTTAATTATTATTAATTTGTGATTTTTGTGTTTATTGTCTTTCCTTTTACCACTCATAGCAAATAATTAGTCTAGGTCAAAGATATTACCAAGTGTAATATCATTTTTTGCGTGCTTGATGACTCTCGTGTTTATACTCCATAGGTATAAAAAATAAAATAAAATAAAAATATTGCAGTAAATTTATTAGATAGACTCGATTTACTTTACCTCTTATATTTTCTAAGATGAGTCGCTCGTATTGTTTATTGAATAAAATGTACTAATAGTTTTCAAACTTTTAAATTGTTACATATAAAGTTATTAAATTTTTTATTTTGTAAATTTAGTCACTAAACTATTTTATGCGTGTGTTTGAAGTGCCTCCTCCTATTTCTATGATATACTGGAGACATACAATTGAGGTGTTCAGTAAAGCAGTTCAATGATCAAATTTGTAAAACAAATAATTTAATTATTTTATGTACAACAATCTAATAATTTAGTGATCATGAGTGCATTTCACTCTTGTTTTTATTTGGTGCAAAATACACAATTCGAACCAAACCAACTTATTATTGTGATAAATAATTCAGTGATCAAATTTGTAAAATTTGATAATTTAGTGAACATGTGTACAATAATCTTATACACATCTAGATGTGTATTCCCTTGTCACTTTAACTTTTGGTATACACAAAAATTAAAATTTTATTATGGGAATATCCTACCAAGTGACATATTAAATAGTATCCCAAACTAATGAAATTCTACTATTTAAAGTAGTGGACCTAAAAGTAAAATAAATTAGTGGGCCACTATTTAAAATACAAGAATTTCATTGGTTTGGATATACCACTTTATATGCCACTTAGTAGGACCTTTCTATACTAAAATTTTTTGACTAAATTATCTTTTTGACATAGTAATAAATTAAAAGAATCCCAACATTAATTACAAATTAAGTATTTAATATAGTTGGAAAGAGATAAGGAGAAAATTGATAAAAAAAAAATAATTAATACTTTATTAGACTTATAATGTAACAATTAAAATATAACAAAATTTTTTTTTTATTTATTAAAACGATACTTAAAAAAAACAGAAATAATAATAATTTGGTGATTATGAATGCATTTCGCTCTTGTTTTTATTTGGTGCTAAATGCAACATTCCAACCAAACCAACTTGTTATTGTGATACAACACTTGAGCTCTGTATGAGCAATCATAAAATTTTACATAATCCTCAAAGCGAACAGCAGTACACAAAGTTGAACAATACAATTACTTGTAAACCTTCGCCGAACCAATCAATAATATATTGGATTAATTTTACTTTATCTCTTTAACGTTTAGGGTTATAATTACGTTAATGCCTAACATTATTTTTTAAGCATTAAAGTCTCTTGATTAACTGTCAAATCTAATGTAATATTTCCATATTAGATTTTTCAGCTAAATGACCTTTTACCCTCAAATTTTCATAAAAAATTATTGATTCATACAATAAAATTAGCTGAATATCCCATGCTATACACAGGAAAACAAATGCCTATATTTAATATCGATAATTAGTAAAATAACGATCAAGGCATAAAATCTTTATAGTGATAAGTCCTTAATATTAATGTCTAATCCATTCTTTCTAATTTAAAGATTATTGATAATGAACAAAATAAAGTCCTTACTCTTTACCCTATCATCCTCTTTCTTTTTTTTCAACAAAAATAAACAAATATCAACTAATGAGAAAATAAAAATTGACAATCCACTTTAATATCTTCATATAGAGAGATAATATATTTACAAAAGAAAAAGAAATAATAAAACAATTTAAATAAGAAAAGCTTAAAATAAAAAACTTAAATATAAATTAGTGAAATAAAATAATTATTCTCGTCAAGAAAGGAAAAAAAATGGTACAATAAATTCTTGTAGAGAAGATTACCCTCGAGAATTTATCATGAGATTAGCTATTGCTTGCAGAAAGATTATCCTAAGAACATAATGAATGCTATAGATATTTATGCTGGAAACAGCTTCCCCAATATTGTGAAGTAAGCTAAGAAAATATCTATATTTTAAATTTTCATAGATTTACACAAAGATTGAGTTCTACAGTATTCCAGCATGATGTCCTTTACACAGCCATCAAGAAACTTACACAACCTGAAGGTTTGGTGAATGATAATATGATTATTTATTTTGTTTAAAAACACTAACAATTTTTTCTCATTGATTTATTATCAATTGGTCAAGTATGTTTTTGTTAGTAATTTTATACATTCATCCCTCTCTATTGTCTTGTATTTTGTTTCATTTTCTAGATCCAATAGAGGATCAATTTTTGTTTTCAGATTTGGACTTGAAATGTAGCAATTTTATAACGGGGGAGAAAAATGTCAATAAAACTAAAAAATTTGTTTGTCAATACTGGAAATAATAATTTTATAGGTTTACTTTCTCCTCACTTATTCAACATCAAATCAACATACAGAATAAGAAGAATAAATTTTTATACGGACATAAATCACATGCACAATTGTATCCCATGTGCAAATGCCTATGAAATTGGAAAGCGTTAGTAATAAAAGAAAATAGATAACAAAGGAAAAGAGTAAAGAAAAATTACAATTTCAGTAGTTCTTGCCTTACTGATTTTAATTAAGATATTCAGTAAATAACTTGTAGGCATAAAAAAAGTAAATCTCGTCTTCATCACAATTAACCAACAAAAAAATATATATAAACAAAATAGGCATCTCTAGAATCCAAAAAAAAAAAAAAAAACTGTAGGAAAGTGAAAATCAAAACTCAAAAAATGTCCAAAAAAAAAAAAAAAAAAATGCACGTCACATGTCGATGCTTCTACTTCAAAGGTTCTGCTTTATAGAATTCTTTTGCACTATCCACTAAATGAATGCAAAGTGATATTCAATTGTGAGAAAAGAAAAAATGAATTGGAAGTAAAATCAATCTCTCGTAATCAATAAATCCAAAAAAGTAACAGTCAAAACTCCATAGAAAATGTACTTAGCAAATTTATCCTCAAAACCCCACAAATTAGAAAAGGTAAAACAATACTAGGAAAGTTAATCTATCCTAGAAAAAATACAAAATGATATTTAAGAAAATACAAAACTAAAAATAAAAATTTACCCTCATGCACGAAAAAGAAAAGGAAGTATATCACAATCACGTTCTACTTGAGCAATTGAACCCAAAAAAAATTCATTCAAAATATATAAAAAAAAAAAAATGAAAGTTCAAGAGATTGCCAAATCAAAAATAAAAAATTGCCTTCATAGACGAAGAAGAAATGAAAGTATATCATGATCCCGATCCACTTGAGCAATTTAAAAAAAAATTAAAAATCAGGAAAAAAATCAAGAGAATACTAAAAATAAAAAAATAAAAATCACTTTTGGGATGATGAAAAAGAAGGGGAAACATATCATGATTTTGCAAAATCACAACACTGGTGTAACTCCCTTAAATGCAAAATCACAAATTTATCTAAATATTTACTCAAAAAACTAAGAAAAAAAAATATAGAAGAGAAGAAAACGAGAAGGATGAGAGAATTTAATATTTGATAGAAATATTTTAAATTTGAACAAAAGATAGATGGATAATTAGATTGAGAGAAGATAAATTGAGAATTTTTTTTTTTTAATGTTGAACTCTATCTTGTTTGTTATGAAACAAAAAATATTAATTTGTTAATTAAATAATTAGTGATAGATTAAAAAACTAACAATAGTCATGACATTTATCATCCTAGATGCGTTCACAAAAAAGGGTTTTTCTATAATATATGTATAGATAGATGAGAGAAAAAAAATGAATAAGTGAAAATATAAAGAAAAAGAGATAATGATATTTGTAAAAATATAATATTTTATATAAATAAAATTATAAGGGTATTTTTGTCAAAATGAGTAGTAATATTTGTATTTAACCTAAGAATTTAAGTGTTTAAAAAATAATATTAGGGACTAAAATAATTTATAATAAATTAAAGGGTAAAACGAAATTACAACCTCTAATGAAGAACTCAGTCTACACACAATCACACACTAGAAGTCGACATTACACGCATTATCATGGACCTATTGAGGTCGGTCAATTAAATACGTAAAGTATAAAAGTTCTCCCCCAAATCACTCGTCCCCTCACAAGCCACACTGCACGCACAAATAAATACACCATCTTCCCTTTCCTAAATTAACTACTCCCAGTGTACTTAGTACTGTGCCTTTCCTCGGACTTCTCTTTCTCACGTGATTATCCCTTTCCTCCGTCACATTCCCCATCACTCTCACCATTCGGATTTAACGTTCGCCGCTTCACTCTGCAATGTACAACTTATTTTCTTCTTCCTGAAATGAAATGTTCTGACTTTTTATTCAGTTTCAGATCCACAATACTTTCAAGATTCAAGATAAATCTCGTTCTTGAAATGATCTAAGTGGGATTTATTCAAAGTTAGTTTTTTTTTTTTTTTGGGGCTTATTTGGGCTCAACCATTTTTGGGATTTCTTTAAAAAGGAAGTTTTTTTTTTTTTGGTGAAAGATGGAAACTTTAAGTGGGCTGAGTCCCAGAATTCATTCAATTACATTAAACAAAGGAAAAGATGGGAGCCCGGATCTTCAAAACTTGGAATTGGAGCCAGCTGATCATGGTTCTGGATCAGATCACCAATTTCATTCCATGAATGCGCTGGAAATTTTGAGGGAAACTGTAAGAATTCTTCGATATAATTTGACTGGTTTTGTTGCAATTCTAGCCTTTTTAATTTGCCCCGTGTCTGCTGTAGTTTTGTCTAACATATTGGTTGATCAATCCCTTGTGAGAACTCTGAGTTTAAGGCTATTGCTGGTTGCTAAGTCCAGTGGCCTTCCATTGGAGCCTTTTATCAAGCAGTCTTGTCAAAAGTTTTCGGAGATGGCAGTTTCAGCTGCATTGTGCTTTCCTCTATATGTAACATTGTCATTGTTATCTAAGGTTGACTGTTGTTTACTCTGTGGATTGTACGTATTCGCGTAGAAGTTTTAATTCGTCCAAGTTTTATGTGATTGTGAGCAAGATTTGGAAGCGAATTGTGGTGACTTATTTGTGGGATTGTGTAATCATCGTTGGTTGCGTCGCATTGTTCTTTGTACTTCTTGTTATTGTGAGTAGCACATTTTCCATAATGGGGTTCCCTCCTGACTTGATTTTGTATCCGGCAATGGTGGTTGGACTGATTTTCTCAATCATTCTAGCAAATTCGATAATTGTTTGCAACATTGCTATAGTTATCTCTGTTTTAGAGGATGTTTCTGGGCCACGAGCATTGTTGAGGTCGAGTTCACTGATCAAGGGGCAGACCCAAGTTGGTCTTTTGATATTTCTTGGATCGACAATTGGGATGGCATTTGTGGAGGGTTTGTTTGAGCATAGGGTGAAGACAATAAGTTATGGAGATGTCTCTTCAAGAATATTGGAAGGACCTCTTTTGGTAATAATTAATATTCATTTGTGGTGCTTATAGATTCTATGATGAGTGCGGTTTTCTACTTCAGCTGTAAATCATATAGTATGGGAGCCTCAAGAGTATCAAGTCAACCAGTTTTAGAAGCATTGACAATTTCCTTTGAATCAACAGGCGTTCAATGACATCTTGTTGCAAAATGATCTATAGTCTTAAAAGTTATTGTAAGTTGCATTTGAAGCTGATATATAGATTCTACTTGAACATTACTTTTATTTTGATAGTTGACACTTTGTGTCACCGATAAGGAAAAATATGAATGAACCTCCGAATAGACACAACTTTCATGGATGGATCATAAGTTTGTGTGTGGCTCTCAAAATTTTTTTGGTAGTATCATAAAGTGCTTGCAGTTAGATGTCAAAAGGTTAGAGAAAGATTTGGAGAGCTTGATAATAGAAAACTGATCATTAGCTGTATCTCGTGGTGGAAATTATATTGTTCTTTCCAAAACAGTTATAATATATATAGATAGATAAAGTAGATATATATTTTTTGGGTTCTCGCCTAAATTTTGTAAATTAACTCTTCTGCTTTCTAATAGTTTTTTCAGAGTTTAGGCACTGGTTGGCTTAATATCAAGATAATTAGAAATTTCTTGAGAGAAAGGCTGTAGGGAATCTGTGGGATTATTGTGTCCATCTGCATCAGATGATTATATATTCATTTTAATGTTTTTGATTGAATATGATCAGAGTGACTTACTGAATAAGCAAATATCCTGTGTTATTAAGGGTTTTGCCATTTTGGGGACTAGGCATCTATCAGTATCTGGTTTACTAACAAATTAATTTTCACTGCTTGTATATTTTTTTTCCCCTGTATTGTAGCTTTCATTTATCATTTTCTTTACTTTTTTATTCATACAACCATGTAGTCATTTAATGTTAAATTAAGGTAACTGATAGCATGAGTTTTACCCGTTAGCGGGAGATATGCAAAGCTGTCATTTTTAGAAATTTGGAGAAAACATCATATGTTATTCATTGCCTGATAAGGGTTGATCAAGTATGCTATCCTTGCCTGAATGGTTGATCAAATATGCTATTCTTGCCTTAATGGTTGATCAAGTATGCTTTATCAGTTGCCATGACTAATACAAGAATGAAGCTGATGCAGTTGCCAAATGCTGATGTGCTTACTGCTAGCAATTAAAATGCAGGGACCAGAAAACTACATGTAAATGCAAACTTACCTGATCACGATGATCGTCCCCTTGGTGTACGCGCTGTACACTGATTTTGTTGACAGTTCATTTATCATCTTAGAGGTTGGGCTGGTATTTTGTTACAGACCTGGCTTGATTTGCTGTAGAAACTGCAGTAGCCACAGCTCTGTCTGTGATGATAATGCTTTGTGGATATGTTCACAATGCATATCATGCTGTTCTGCGTGTTTGAAATAGCTTCTTTGAAATGTTACAGTATAATGCTAGATCTGACTGGTGCAGCTATGGAAGCACAATCTTCTGTGAAATTGCAGAGCAGCAGATTTTTTGGCCGATTAGTTCATTATTATTGCTTTATAAACAAGATTATTCATCATGTGTACATTGTTGTGACATGTTTACTACAAGTCATTAAATGCTCAGAAAAAATCAGATCCCAAATAATTGAGGCCCTAGTTAATATATGACAATTTGCACTAGGAGTATAACCTCAAACATGAATGAATGACCCACTAATTTGAGAAGGAAAATACTTAGGTAGATCTTGTTTTTGGCTTCACCTGTAGACTCTGTTGTCAGGATTAAATTTTAAAGAATCTTGCTTACATGATGTCATAGATTCTCTAAGGTTTAATCCATATCACAGGATCTACAAGTGGGGTCAAAAATCGGATCTACCTAAGTATTTGCCATTTGAGAAACATGATTCCTATTCCTTAAAAAAGTGCACATTTCAAATGCAATTTTTATTGAACATTAAGCAACTAATAGAATGTTGACAAAATTTATTTTGGTTATTGAGCAACTACTAGATATCTTAATAGTTGTTCAATAATTAATGAAAAAATTTCTATTTGGACAAAACATGGCTCCCCTATTTGTAATAAAATGGACCACCCAATCCAAATGAGTTCTTCCTATTAGTTATTAAACAATTATTATGACACTAATAGTTGTGCTTAACGACCACTATAAACCTTTTTATAAAATATTTAATAATCGACCTTAACATCTTGAATTAAATCTTAGAAATTGACCTTGAGATTTTCAATTAAATCGAGTCTTATTTAACAAAAAATAAATAAAAATCACATACTCCTACAATAGTAGTGGGATCGAAGTATCAACTCCTATAATAGCGGGAGAAATATTAGTATTTAATTAGATTGAAATTAATATATAGTAAGATAAACTATACAACTAACCCAACATTATATTAACCTACAATTACTTGCTACTTTGAGTGTTTCTCTCTTTTGTTGAAGCTCCACTATTTTTTCTCTTTAGTTGAGGCTCTTTCACTCTTCATACCACTTGCTGCTTCAATACTGCAGGTGTTGTGATTTGATCCCTCGACTTTCGACCCAAAAATAACTTAAAGTTGTCGTCCTGGTTGCCAACAGCCAGGTTACTTAAGTTTAGTCCACATTTGGGTGCTAACAAAATAGGCTGACCCATGTTAGTACTGCCCAAATGACTCCCATGACATAATTGGACTTATTTTGTAGGTTTAATTTTATTTTACTCTTTTAACGTTTAGAATTATTATTATTTAAATTTATAATGTTATTTTTTTGGTATTTAAATTTATAGACTAACAGTCAAAGTTAAGGGTGTTAAATGTTTTATACTTAAAATAACATTTTTATTCTCTTTTTTGTGACACTTAAAATATTTTATTTTCTTTCTATAAATAGAATTTTATGAAATTTAATATGTTGATGAATGATAAAAAATTATTAAATTATGTCAACAAAATATGAAGAAAAAAAAAATAAATCAAATAAAACTAAATAAGAGAGAATACGAATATTTTTATCAAAATAAAATGAATATTAAATTGAAATTAATAAAAAAAATTAAATATTTAAAAAATAACGTTGGAGACAAAATAATAATGACTTTTTAAGATTAAGAAGGTGTAAAGTTAAATTAACCCTGTTTGTACTCCCAGTCCAAAACCCGCCAACACCTGCCAATTTGCCACATCTAATTGTCACCCAACAACAGCAAAGCAAACAACGTTGGTTTCTTCGAACACTTCAACCAAACGTTTGCAAAACCAGTAAGCTCATCGAATTCCAGTTCAATGAACATGTATTTCACCCTTCAATTTATTTGGGATTTCTCCGTATTGTCTTTTTTTTTGTTGTTGTCTTGAACTTGATAAACTTCTGAAATTGTTGACAAAGGACACATTTTTGTTCGCTTTTTGGGCTTTGATGGCTGTTTAATATGCTTTAGTTTCCACGTCATGGGTTTTCTCTCTTTTTGTTCTTTTAGTTCGATAACTAACTTCTTGCTAAGTTGTAAGCTGGGTACGTATGCGAGCAGTTAATGCGACGTCAATTGTTTGATGAAATGCGCCAAAGGGATCCTAGACGAGCCCTCAACTTGAGCTACAACCTCCCCCTCTTTTTGTTTAACTATAATCTGTTAATCTATTCTAGGACCTTGTTAGTTGGAACTTTTTATTTAATATTTTGTTGGATTTAATTCATTTGCATGCCTCGAATATGAATTTGATGAACGTGAATGAGAATTTTAATAGTCTTTGTTTTGTGTGGACGTATTTTTTTCTGCCAGAAACTGTTGTTCCCAATGTCATAGTGACAATGATGTCAAAGTTGGGGTTCATTTTTCTACCGCCATTGTGCACAATAATTTGCATATGAGGAATTATGTGAGGCATATGGGCAAATTTGAAGCTTTTTAAAGTTACTTCATTCATGCTGGCATCTTGTTACTCATCTTATTCTATTTTGTTTGCTCTATGATTCTTTAAGCTTGAAACTTTATATTTTACAGTGTCCTTGTGTTTCAGTATAAGGTCCCTATGATCCTCTACCCTTTTTTTTTGTGTGTGTGGACAAGTTGATATTCTAATTTTATTAATCCTGTCATAGGTCTGAAATGGACAGGATCCGGGAAGAAAAAATACAGAGATTTGAGGAGTTTGTGGATCGCCGCTTGAAGCCTGATCTTGTTCACGCTATTGCTCAAAGGTGTTTGTATTATTGTTTTTCTCGTTCGTTCTTTTGTAGGATATTGTACTCTAGATCGCAGTGAGACAGTATTAGAGTTAAATAGCACTGAGTATATTACAATTGATACGCACGAATAGTTTGTGAGTGGAGAAATTGTTCCAAATATATAAGTCAGCAGTTTTAACAACTGGTAAATAGACACTATTTCTACTTTTTTATTTTTAGCAAAATCACTAGGATGGAATTTGAATTTGATTGTTACCAAAAAAATTTCAAAACCTAACCTTCATCTAACTATAATATGCCTGCTATCTTTCCTGAAATCACCAGCTCACAGTTGAAATATGCAGCACTATACCACCCTGTTCTTTAGCTAATGATGATTAAAATGTGGGATATATGAGTTGGACTTTTCTCAATTTTTGTATTTATGTCTCCAAAATAACTTGAGAAATAGGAGAAAGCATTTATTCGATCGTCAGACATTCTAATATTAGTTCAATTTCTGTTTCAGGGACAAGGTATTTGAGCAACAAAAAATTTTGTATCCTTTTCCATCCTCATTTGTCTTGCATTCATATCAGCATTGGCAAAATATTCTTTTATTTCATTTCAAAAAGCCATTATTTATGATTCAGAAATTTCTCTTTCTTTGTTGTTTTTTTACCTACAGTGATGCTTCTGGTTTGCTCTTTTTTCTTGACTCACCAAATTTTAGCTCTGATCTGAAAAGAAACATAGAGAATTTGGAGAGGAATAGTGTTACCAGTCTGAGGACATTGGTCAATCTTGGTTCTGAAGTTTATATGCAAGCTGATGTGTATGTCTCTTAGTACTCAGTGTCTGTCATGGAATTCTAGATAGTGATTCCAATGTTCACATTAAAATTTCTAGCTCAAAGTGGTTTTGATGAAGGTTTACCTTTCTTTGCTGAACTTCTGATATCAATAACACAGATTTTTCCTCCATTCGGATGTTACTTTTGCACTTTTGCAGGCCAGACACAAGGCATATATTTGTAGATGTCGGACTTGGATTTCATGTTGACTTCACTTGGTCTGAAGCTTTAAATTACATTTCTGCAAGGGAAGAAAAGTTAGACAGGTAATGCCACCTTGGCACTTGCGTGAGTACCATTTTTTTTTAATAAGTAGTGGGCGTATGATTTTCTCGAGAAGTTATTTTGAAAATTATGAAGAGTTTGATATTATTACTTACTGAGCTTTCTACAAACTGAACTGTCATTGCACTTTTCTTTTATTTCTCCATTTGAGTGTCCTGCTGCTGTTTGTCTGACCTAGAACCTTTCAACTTTATACTTCCTCTTAATCTCCAAACTTATTATATAATGGATTGATACATTATTGTTTTCTCATTTTCTTCAATGTCTACATTTAATATTTATTCCTTCGTGTACAGGCAAATAGAGGACTACACTCGACTGATCGCATCAATTAAAGCACAGATCAAGATGGTATCCTCTCTCCTTTTACATTTCCCTCCACTCTGTTCCTCTCAAGTTTCACATCATTCCCTTCTCCAAAGTTTAAATTCTGGTCTTAAAGTGTGTCCTTGGATTTAGTTCCTTTTGTTTATGAACCTGACGCCTTAATCATGTATGCTCTATAAATCCAACACTGGAAATGTTAAAAACCAGAATGTGACCCTTTTCTCATAGGTCAATTTGATTTGATAAATTCATTATGAACCTAAGCTTCATTACCTTGAATTATGATCATTATTACATTCTCTGATGCAGGTCTGTGAAGGAATTCGAGAATTACTCCAACTTCCAGCTGAAAGTTCTTAACCAAATGAGTCGTCATAGCTTTGTGCTCTTCCAAGAACGAGACAAAAACATGTTATGAACTATAAGGAGGCTTAGCTAGTGAGGGATGGACTGCAGATATATTCATGTACATTCAACTAGTTTTGTGGTGGGGAAGATCAATCTAAGTTCTTTTTGTAACATTTATATGTGAAACAATTTGATTCAAATTTATGACTTCTCCCCTGGAATTTTTCTTGAAGTATCTCCATTGAAGCTATCACATGAAACCTGGTTGATTTATTGCCTCTGCAGAACTGAAAGCATAACAGGGGAAAAGGAGTGGGACTATGAGAAGATAGTCGAATGGGGCACATTAGATAAACATTTCCTTAAGTGTAATAAAATAAGAAATAAATTGAGTACGAAATACAACTTAAATGATAGATTCTTTGTTATGACTTGGTCATAGGTTTGAGTAAAGTTACTAGGGATGGGGTAGACCGGTAGAGGTTTTTATTTTATTTTATTTTATTTTATTATTTTTTTGGTAAGAATCCAAATTCTGCTTTTCTTTTAGTCCATCTTCCTTTAACTTGAAAATAGTTCTAAAACCAAACTTATAATAAACATCTGGTAGACACAATACAACTTGTAGATTTTATTTCATGAAATTCTTACATTAAATATCATCCACATGATCTTATAAAAGATTTTTTTAAAATTAGATATTTTGAATTTAAAGCAATTGAACAATTAATCATTCTGAAAAATAAATCATTACTAATGTACAACACACCAATTACCGACAAAATTTTAAAAGGTGTGAAATATAACAAGATTAGGTATCAAATGCTTAAAAACCTAACAAGATTGTGGTACTTTTACTAAATATGGAGAAAAGTAGTGTCTATATTGCAATATCAGTTAAATTAGTGAACGAAAAGTAAAAACTCATAAATTGATATAATTAGGTTTTTCTACTCCACTCCACTCCACTCCCGCCAGAAACCTCTAAGAAAGTGCGCGTCCTTCGTCGCCGGAGAACTCCCAGGCGGTCCATAGTAAAACTACCGTTTGGTAGCTTAAGGTAATGGGTCCGATTTTTGAGAATCTTTTCCTCCAGCTATATAATTTTCTTAGCATGGTAGTAGTAATTTCCATTATTTCTCTGTACTTGTTAGCTTTGCTACTCACAAGATGCCATCTTTAGCCGTTTAAGGTTTCTTCAATTTCTGGGCTGGCCACACAAATTTCATTAATTTATTGGTACAATAGCTTCTGAAACTTCAAATATTTCATCATTTGTTCCTGCTTAACCTGACTAGATTTTTTTTTTTTTTTTTTTTATTTATTTTTACTATTGGACTTGAAAAGGTACTATGTCTTGGTGGGGAGATGTTGATGAAACCCGTGTTCTTGTTGCACCAGGTAGCATTTCATAACCATTTTCTTTTACTAAATTTCTGTTTTCCTTAATTAACCTGTGTAAACGAGACATTTTTAACATCATGCGTTTTTATATTTAAGAAAAAAATGAACTATGCAATGGGTCATATTTAGTTATAGTTTTGTTTTTGTCAGGCTGGTCGAAGCTTTTTTTGGACACAAGGTTCTTATTCAATGTGGTTGTGTTGTACGATTGCAGTGGAAATACTGATTATGAATATGCTACACATTATGTGGACTTAGAAAATGAGCCTTTTTTACTGGCTCGTCAGCATTTATATTTTCAATGGTTTGTTGGTTAATGAAGGTTCGATGATGAATCTTTATTTAGGATGGGATGTTGATTTTTTTTTTTTTTTTTTTTCTGAGTCTCTTGCTTGTCATCATGAATTGGAAAAGAGAGAAATTGCTGATAGATAGATGATGGGAATGTAATGTATGATGAAGATAATGCCAGGGTAGTAATAGGATTGAAATCTGAAATTTACGAATGTTTTTTTCTGACAAGATATATTAACTTGGAAGGCAAAATCAGAAAAGAATTTACTTTTACTACTTATGGTTATATAATTAATTGATTTAGAGGAAGCTATCCAGTAAAGTAGTTTTACTTGGTCGATTCATGTGCAGTATAAGTTTCAAAATTGAGAGCACTCTCATGTCTTTCTTGATTTATTCCTTATTTTGATGCTTAGCGTTTAGAGTAACTGAACCTTCTCCAATTACTCTGCTGAAATTGTATACATTTGGAGCTTTGTGGTGGCCCAAAATAATCTGGATATTTGAAGCTTGTGAAATCTTTGGTTGGGTGTCACTAGATATCAAATAAGTTTCTGTTCCCTTCTCATTAGTTAGTACACAAGACGAATAAAAAGCATTTCCCTTGTTTGGATGCACATCTAAACTGTCTCCTCTTTGTGTAGCTTTACTACTAGTTTATCGTTAAACTTAGTATTCTTTTCTGATTGTTATGTAATTTCCAATTATTTTATCCCGTTTGAGCTCTCCTTTTTCCCACTGTAACAGTGTAGAGTGCTTTATTGGATGAACACACTGAACTTTTTGATTTATTGATATTTATATGCAAAGTCCGGTGCTAAAACCTTCAATTCCTTAAGAAATTCATCACATGAAATCTCATTCGACAATATAGCACTTGCTAGTTTCTATTTAGTCATGTAAGAGTGTCCTGCTTTTTAAAATTAGTAAAAGTTTGAACATTTTGCAATTACAGAAGGCGATACAAATGGGAATG
Source organism: Cinchona pubescens (assembly GCA_025175665.1). Classification (NCBI taxonomy): domain Eukaryota; kingdom Viridiplantae; phylum Streptophyta; class Magnoliopsida; order Gentianales; family Rubiaceae; genus Cinchona; species Cinchona pubescens. Next base: position 4,210,137 of record JANKKI010000077.1, on the reverse strand, counting down.
GTTCAGGGAATGTTCTATCACTTCGGCATTCCAAATCTGGTAATCTTACACAAACTCTTGGTTATTTTATTTGTTTTTATTTCTAGGTTGAGCTCTTCATGTTGGGAATTTTATTCTTTCATGTGCCAAAAAGGGTAATTCACTATTTCTCAAGCATTGCGGCCTTTTCAACTGTAACTCGTTGCTCAATCTTCTGTTATTTGTTTTTTTCAAGACATAAACTGTGTGAATATTTGTTGCAACACAAAAGAACTTACTGCATTATCCAGATTGTTTGTTAGCACTTTGTTTTAACAGAGACAATTTATGTTTTGCACCTTTTCAAATATTGATCGTCTCCCTATGTTTTTTGGTCCCTTATAAGGCTGTGGAGATTGTATGTTCTCAGGATTTTGTTGCTCGTGTAACAGGAAATAAGGCATGCTACCTCTACGTTGATGGAGGACTTCTAGAACTAATTCACTGGTTTAAGCAATCTTATGGGTCTTGGTTCTTGGGGGATTATGTTTCTGAAGGTAAAATTGTAAAAATTAAGGATTCGGCTTACATAATTTTAACTACCAATCCTTCCTAATTCAATTTTGCGTTTGAGTGATCATAACTTTTTGCAATTTGCGTTTCTGTGGATGAAGCAAGATTCATATTTTCTGAATCCTATGCTAGTAGTGAACATTAATTTTAGATTTAGCATGACTTAAAAATGGGCATAACCCCATCTTGTAATCTTATTGTTATATTTTGCATTATGAGCTAGGAGTGAATATTTACTGTGGATGCCACAGAAAACGTTGTACAGTTTCTTGTAGTGATCAGCTATAGTTATTACATAACTGATCAGTAACAACCAAGGACATGGAAAAACAAAGTTTCTCACTCTAGTCAGAGATATAGCATAAACATACTTGTGGTCTAGAAACTGATTCTCGAGTGAAACTAGACCTTTAAAATCATGGGGAACTTTTGCAGCATGGACGAGGGAAATTTCTTAAGTTCTATAGGTATAAATCGATGCCAAACTTTGTGGAAGTTGTCGGATGAAATGATATTTTTAGAGTCTTATGAGAGCTATTATGGGTTATCTATTGCTATTACTTCATAGACTTACTTTTTTTCCTCTTTAGTCTGTAGAAAAAGTATTGCTTCCCACTTTAAATTTAAATGATGTGAAACCGCCCAAATTTTCTGTGATGACATTTTGTTCCTTTAAACAGATGGCCGCTTATATACTGCCACTCCAGTAGATCCTGTTTTCATCCTACTGCCTATTTTTGAGGAAGCACGAATGAAGGTATTGCAACTTTTTAATCATATCAGACTTTTGAGATTATCAATCTGTTCACTGTTCTGCTATTTTTTGTTTGTTTGCGGATGCTATTGACTAAATTCATTTTTGTTCGTGAGCAAATACATATTTCTTGTTTCATAAAAAGGAATTGATTAAGTTTAGGAATAATTTACATGTCCTTACTTAATACCCTATTAATCTTTATGCATGTTAGTGAGTTTCGGTAGTGCCACTTGCAGTTGGGATACCAATTTTGCTGGTCTTAGTTGTTATGCATCCGACTCATTTTTATGTCCATGAGCATGCAGAAAGAGGATGATCCAGGCAAGTTCAGGCAACTGGAAGAGATAATTTATGTTCAAGGGTATCCAGGATATCAACAATTGGCATCCATTGCAGAACAGTCCATGCAGATTGTCTGTGATTTCAGAGGTAATTTACGTCATCTAGCTCAATCCCAGCGAAATAGAGTTGTTAAAGTAGTATATTTAGCTATGGAGTGATTTGAGTTATCATATTGGAGGATAAAATCGGGAATTGCACTTTCCTTTTAGAAATGTTACCAAGCGGAAATTCCACTCCCTTTGGAACAGGAGGATTTGTGTTGTATCTAGTAAGATGCCTCACATTATTTTATTGGAATATATTGGTTTAATTTTCACTGTTTAACTAGGGAGCTAACATTCTTTGTTGTCTATCTTCCGTCCTCTATGACAGAAATTGGATCAACAAAGTTTTTTAGGCTTAATGACACAAAGGTGTTAAGTTGGTTGTGCTATAAGGTCAGTTTGATATGTTTTGACCTTCGATGTACATATTTTACTGAACTAGTCAAAGTTTTACTTTCATTGTAAAGGTTCAGTCTTTCTCTTCTGGAGATATTACAGAGTAACACCTGCAAAATTGATGGGGTAGATGAGTAGAAGGCATAATTGAAGGAGATGAATGAGGATCTCTATAGTGAAACTGAGTCCTTCTGTTTTTTGAAAATAAGATTGAATTCTCAGCATGGTATTAGGAGTAGAGTCTTTTTGTGTTACCTATTAATTCTACAAGCATAGTCAATGTACAACTCGTGGCCCGTGTAGAATTTTCCTTCATCAGAGTACATGGCATAATTGATATGCTGAAACTCATTTTTGATGTTGGCGTTCAATCTTCCAAGATCTAGACAACAGATTTAGGAAATCAATACTATTCAGAATAATAAATTTATTCTGAATGGTTATGGTTCTATATGGTTTTAAATGTATCTTTATCTCCTTTAAGGCAAAGCTTCCTTTTCTTTTGGGTGTCTCATTGTTTCCAGTTCTTGTAATTTGTAGGTGCACCAATTAAGGCAGGTTCTACCAACCTTGGATAAGAACTATGCTGCTCAAGCTCAGAAAGCTACATGTATGGTTTTTCTTAGTTATCTCTTATCATTTGAAACTTTACTTTAAATTGACATGCTATCTTTTGGAAAGTTTTGAGCTCACAGATTTATATCTAATGGGCTATAAAAAACATAGTGCATGTATATGCTTAATCTACATATTTATGAAATATAAAAAGAGAACAGTAGATTCTTGATTTGCAGATCACTTTTGAATTGCCATTTTCTAGTGGTAGATGCTAATATCTTTCATCAAAGGAGGAACATGATTTGGTGTTAGGTAACTAATATGTTCTCTTGTTAGTTTTAGATTATTTTGATCTATCAAAGCTCAAGAATTTACATGTTTGGATGGTACAGTAGTTGATGCTGTCTCAATAATTGGTGAATACCTGAAGGAAGAGCCTTGGTTGAATCTTCTCTGCAGCAACTTAAAGTATTGCCTTCAACCATGTTACCATAATTAATTTATTTGTGGATCCTATTTGAATACCATGGTGTTACATCAGAATGGCATTCTCCCTCCCCCTTGATGCATGCAAATGGATGGGTTTGATCCCAACTAAACAGAGTAATGGTATGTTAGGTGATAAGCAGCTAAATTGGGTGCTGGTAGAAGGGTAGGAAGCATTTGCAGCACCCACAAGTACTTACTCTTCAAGTAAATAATGCTTAGGAAGTAGGAAACGTTTGGGATTGAATGTTATGGGGAGCTTGAAAATGGTGCGAGACACTGCTTTGGACTGAAAGTAGATGGAAGGAATTTGTCTTGTGTTGAAAAATACGACCACAATACGGAGATAAAGGGACGTTTTTACCACATAACCACAAGTCTGGATTATACTTGAGAATCAAATCTAGCCCAGTGGTTAAGGGCCTTGTATCCTTGTCTTATAACAATCACTGCCATCATTTTCCCATCCCCTCCCTGTCCTTCCCTTCTAAAAAGAAAAAAGACCTCTTCATATTATTTCCCTCTTTGAAGGGTAACAGTTTAGTTTCTTTAGTGAGATGATTACACCTGCTCATCAAAGGTCTTACTGCTGCCATTGTCCCTTATCCTTTGTCCTTCTGTTCCTAAAAAATAGCTCTAAACTTTGACTCTCTTCTTGGAAGAATAAGCATTTAAATGATTACAACTGCTTCTTCAGGGTCCTTGCCCCTGCTTATATAGCTCCAGCATATTATACAGGGAATGAATGGCCAGAAGGGTTTTGCCATTGTTGTCAGCCTTGAGAATGAATTAGTTTAAGAACCATAGATTCTTGTTTTACTTTTGATGAACATATCATTGGTTTCATTTTCAGGCTGAGCTTACAAGATGAAGTGAGATCACACAAGCTACTGGAATTCTTCCCTTCTCAACTGACAGTGGTCCTGCATCATTTGACCCCATACAGGTACTGGAAACCTACCTTGATTGAATTTTCAATTGTTTCTTAACATTACAGTCGGAAGATAATATCAAAATTTTTCCAAGTCCTTTGTGGTTTGAGCGTGTAGATGCTAGACATTTGTTGATTGTCTATACTCAATATATGGTGCAATTCCGTCTCTTGCTACTCTGACTGTGATAAGGAATAATGGGATGGTAGGAGATAATAATTTATTGCAGAGTTTTACCATGAAAATTAGGTTACTATGTAATATCAATGACACTAACGTCTAAGTGCTATGGGTTTGTCCTGCATCAGGGTAATCTCTGTGAGAGAGAAACAAAACAGTAGCTCTTGAATATGGTCTCTGACAGAATGCTGTAACGTTTTCGTTTACGTTTGGGACAGTTATCTTTTGTCTGTTATTTTTTCAGGATAAGGCTGGGATTGAGAAGAAAGCAATAGTACTAGGAATGGAAGGCTGACGAAAAAGGCCAAAGTAGAGAAAAACACTCAAAATATTAAAGACATGTTTAGTAGAGCTTCAAGGAAGGGAAGTTGAAGTTTGCAATGTATTAGTTGTAATGACAGTATAACACAGTACTGAAATCCCATTTGGAGATGAGTGTGAACTGTGGCATAGATAATGATCCCTTGAACTGGATGCTGTTCTCCTTGGCTCCTATTTCAGATGGTAGGATACTGCTTCTGTATAATGCCATGAAACTGATTGTTGTATAATGCATCAACTATTCATCCTAGTGTTCTCCTTATTCTTTTGTATGTACTTTTGCCCTTTTAACAACAACAGTAACTCTTTCTCCCGTGACATCTACTTTTGATTAGCTTTGAACATCTCACATAAAGCTGAGTGACATGTTGTGTCTTAAACTAGATATTTTGAGTTTGACTTCTTTTTTTTTTTTTGAAAAAATATATAATAGTAAATGATAAATCGTGTGATAGGAAAAACTGATACATATTAATAGACCCAGTTTTACAATTTCGGTTATTGATTTTGTGACTATATTTATTAATATTATTTATTTTATAAAATTTCACTTACACAAAAAATATTTGTAAATAAAGCCAAATAATTATATTTACCTAAATATATTTCGAACTAGTGGCATGCTGCAATAGAACCAAATACCCCTTTTAGATGGAAAATTCACTAAGGTATACGAAATCATAGTACACTTCATCATCTATATTTATTCATATTTATAAATTTGTAGATAAAATATTTTAATTTTTAATTTAAAAAAAAAATTTAATAAATATAAGTATATATGAACAATAAAGTGTGCGGTGAGTCCGAATACGGAATACCTTGGTCTAAGAATTTTCCTTTTAATTGCAACTGTTGGGGAGACATAAACTGCGTTGGTGCAGATAAAACTGACCCTACACATCAATCTATCAATGATTGGTGATGCCAAGTCGGAGGAGCCCAGGTTGGAACAACGGTGAGAATCTCTCACTACGTATACTAAGACCTGCTTGTATACGAATCTTACCATGTCCATCACCCATCCAATCAATCGTTGGACTGTTATTTTGGGTCATGAGTGGGCCTCTTGTGGTTGAGAACCGTTAATTTATCAGACAAATTACTGATCATGTGTACAGAGAATTGGTCCACGGACTCCACACTGCATACACATGACCTGGACTGGACTTGACTACATATTTGATTATTTGGACATCAAATACAACAAAAAGAACATCTTTATTGGGCCGTTGCTTGTTTGATTGTGACTTAACGGCCCGTACAAGAATCTTTAGAAATCAGGCCTATTAAGCAGTAATAGACTTGTAGTCTAATATTTAGGTAATTCTTCATGAAAATGTGTTATCCTTTGTTAAAATAAAATCATTAAGCAACTTAATGAATAAATAAGCGAGAAAACAATCCTATTAGTTTCTCATATTTTATATTTATATTTTTTAGATCTTCACATTTAAAATATTACATTTTAGTCTTTCAAAAATTCAAAATTGACTATTTTGGTATTTTGATACAATTATCAGTATATTTTGGTCTAAAATACTCATATACGTATTGAATATTACATTTTTCATTAGCAAAATTAACAATACACAAATTTTAAATATTAAACAATACTACCTAAAACGTCCATCACCACCCCCAAAATTCTCACCTACCATCACCACCCCTATTTTCCTCCCTGGTGACATTTCCTCCACAATATCTATTCTAACAACTCCAATCATCTTCTTTTTTTGGGACAATTAGTTATTTAGTGTTATGTATTGTCAATTTTACAGTTGAATATATTACGTTTTATATGCATATGAGTATTTCAAGTCAAAATATATCTATTGTTGTGTCGAGAGACCAAAATGGTGCGTTTTGAATTTGTGAGGAACTAAAATGCATTATTTTGAATGTGTGAAACTAAAAAAATACAAATATAAAATATGAGAAACTATTAAGGTCATTTTTCCTAAATAAGCTGAAGCAGACCGCATTATTATTGAAATGTATTTTGACATGTTAATTTTATGCAAAATTCAATAAATAGTTAATAAGTGCTCAACTTACGTTGATTGAAAGAAACTGAAAAATTAGATTATATAATTGACTTAATTAAAGTCTTAAAAGGTATTAGTGAGATTAGCGGATTCTTTATGAGTACTGAGTATGGACACGTTTAATGTGTGTTTAAAATTATACTTAAAATTGACTAAAAAACTAAAAAAAAAAAAAAAGGATTCACAAGAAGTTATGAGCACTCATTGTTTTTTTATTTTTTATTTTTTCATTTATACCCAAAATGCAAATTACACAAAATACTCTTGTTATTTAATGTAGTAGAGTAAATCATGGAAGGTAAAATTTGAGTTTTTACTGTTTAGGGCCCATTTGATTAATGTGTAGTACTTTGTTACTATGGACCCCACTACCTCTTCCATTCTATGGGTCCCTTTAATCAGCTGAGTGTGATGTACAGTACTAAAATGTCAGGTCTGGGGCTGTTTTTAAGGCAGAGAATTGAACGTAAGACAGATGAATAGTCTCTTTACCTTGTTTACAATACAAAAAGCTTTGTGGGGAAAAAAAAAAGAGTGAAAGAGACACTACTGTCTTGTAACTTGCAAGGAATACAAATGCATGTATTGGTTTGATATGGTCCTCCAAAATCCTGTTGGAGAAAGAAAGAGACAAAAGAAAGAGAGATGACAAAATGGGAAGTCGAGAGTCAGACCTCAGTAACTTTACTTCCAGTCCCATCTTTTCTTGGCTTTTGTTTTGTCTCTCTTGTTCATTCATTTATTTATGTACCTCCCATGGTTGTATTATTTTCTTACGTCGTATTCACGGATTGAATACTCGATTTGTAAATTTATATTAATTAATCTTTATCGACTTTGTAAATTTTTTAATGAAATCCAATTCACATATGCTAGGTAGCCGTATAACTTGAAAAAGAATCCCAATTTGACCACTTTCCGTTTTTTTTTTTTTTTTTTTTTTTTGGTTTTTTTACACTTTGACATCAAAAATTTTATGAATTCTTGACCTTAACCGTCCTTTATTTGGGATAATCAAATCCTAGATAAATTTCATGCTATACAATTCAATTTTCAAGAACAAGCAAGAAACTAAGTTGCTTCTTTCATGTGGACTAGACTAGAGTAGAAAAGAATACTTTCCATGCATCATATGGTATTAACAAATTGCAAGATCTCCTAATTTGGAAGATCCAGTTCTTGACTTTATACCTTCAACTTCTTTGTATTCTTTTACTAACCTCTTTTTCCTTGCATGCAACTATGCAAAGGGAGTATATAATACACTGACAAGATGTCAGAAGAGACACATAGTAGTATACGACCGTGAGTAAATGCACAAGGCATTAATTACTCAGACTCTCTACTAAACTATCTTCCACAATTGGCCCTCTGAATGTATCTTCACTGCTCACTCTTCAGTCTTTAGTGTGACCATTCATGCATGGCGGTTTCTCTAAGCTACAGATTGGCAGCACAATATTGCTTAGCCAGATATCCTCTACTACAGCTCTCCTTCTTTTGCGTATATAGACTGTTTTAAACTGTTAATTTAATGCATGCGTATATAAGAAGTTGCTACTATTTGCTTAAGAAAATTTTTAGGGTTAATTACACTTTACCTCTTTTACCTCCTTAAACTTTAGTGTCACTAACACTTTAGTTCCTAAAGTTATATTTTCAGTACTTTATCCCTTCCGTTATTACAATTTAAAGTTTTGACAATTTTACCCCTATTCCATTTTATTCCTTTTTTTTTTATTACACTTTACCCCTTAAAGTTTAAAAAAACTAACACTTTAGTTCATAACGTTATTTTTTATAATAAAGTCATTCAGTTAAACTTATTACATACTTGACAATTGTAATCTTATTTATTTTAATATCTTTTTTTGTTTATTTTGATTTTATGAATATATATTTCCTCAAGAGAAAATTTAAATTAATGTAGAATTAAATATGAACAAATGCCCAAAAGTTTAATTCAGAGTATTACTACTAGATTTTTTTGTCTGAATTAGCCTCACTTGTGTGCCTTGCAATTGAAATAGGATGCACATAATGCTTATAAATGATGTATAATAATACAAGAAAATGAGGATGTGTTTCTTATTTTAACTATACGTTCTACAGGTAAGACCATGAATTGAACATATAAGAACTTTTCATAGTTAGTGGAAGAATTTAGATTAAATAGAGGCAACAATATAAAATAATAAAATAGAATAGGGATAGAATGATGAAAACGTTGAATCGGCATAAGCAAAAGGATTAAATGCAAAAAAAATAACGTTAGAGACTAAAATGTTAATAATTCTAAAGTTTATGAGGCAAAGTGAAATTAACTCATGGGTATTTTTGTTCATTTAGTTAATTTTTCTAACGCCGTTAGTGTTGACCGTTAGTCAAAGAAGTTTAGTAATCAAAAGATAATGTTACAGATTAAATGGTTAATTATACTAAAATTTAAGGAAGTAAAATGTAATTAACTCAAATTTTGATATATGGATTAAGATGCATTTATCGGCAAAATGTAAAGTTTGTAAGTCATCGTAGGGTCTGCAGACTTTGCACGTCAAATCGTCAATGCAAGAATTTACCATTCGCTTGTTATTGTGTAACTTGTGTATTAGCCCTCTTGTCACCTTTCTTTTTCTTTCTTTATTTATCTATTTTTTATTTGAATAAATTCAAAGTAGTCAACACCAACCCATAAACCTAAAGAGAAATCTAGTCCACCCTTGTAATATGCCTTGTTGGGATTGTCATATGTCAACTTAAATACAACAAATTGATTGCATTTAAAATATTTACATTTTTCTGTTAATAATTTCTTTGGTATTGTTCTTATATTTTTTTGTCGTGGGATTCTCTTGGTTTGCCTAATGGTGATAAAAATGTTGATGCAGATTTGTTGGGCCAAGACAGATTAACAAAAACAAGCTTGTCTATTGTATTCATTAGCATTAGTGACCTTATTTCGGACAAAAGCAAGTAAAGAGACTATAATTAATAGTAGTAGATATTGCTGGTGCCTCAGCAGGCTTGAATATCTAATTTATGGACAAGTAATCTTTTAGATTTGTGGCTGGTTTGGCCTATTGTTTGCAATATTTGTTGGCTCATTTCTTGTATTCTACCAATCTCCTTTACCATTTAAAATGAGGTTGTTGTCATCAAATCACCTCAGGATACATAAAGATTTTATTTTGACTTGAAGATTGTTTAAAGTAGACTTCTGCATTCTTGTTTTCCAATTTGGGAAATTCTTTCCAAAATTGGGTAGATGCACTTTGTGGTCCTGCCATATAATTAATGAATAATAACTTGAAATTTTTTGATTTTGTTTAATTGTAGAAGGCCATAAAGGATGTAGGAAAACATCAACATAGAGATCAAGCATTAAAAATTCTTGAAATTTGTCATTGTCTAGTTACATTTAGGGAACATCAAGTTACATGTTATGAATCAATCTTTGATTAATCAAGGAGAAGCTAAGTAATTTGACAAGGGTCATCTCCTTGGTCTTTATTGAGGTCCAAAAAGTGACACTAATCCTCCTAATTGTACTTTAGTTTCTAGAAAGCCAATAAACTTCCTTAAAACGTTACATAGTCGTATTCATCTAACATCACATTACTTATGTAGCTTATTTAATACTCACAAGATATATAGGTGAACCATAAATCAAGCCTACCTAAGAATATCTATTTTGTAAAGTCATGATTCTGCTGGTTCAAAGTTATGCTGAGAGTTAATTAAGATGTTCACAGAAGTAACATAGAATGTACAAAAGCAAATGAAAATTTTAGTAGCTAGCCTGTAAGAAATTATATGGTTCTAATAGCATCTAAATGAGATAAATGGACTTTACATGACAGATAATCTAGTTACTTTACCTAAACCACTAAAATCAATTATACATGTGGAGTAGCAAGAACTTTAGCAGTAAAACATGAGCTTTTTGATATTTTCAGTAAGTTTAGGAAGAGGTGTTGCCTTTGGAGGGGCAGCTGTGTTATCTCTGAGACGGGAAATAGTAGTAGCACCTCTGTTAAATGATGTCGAATCTGAGCGCTCTAGGTAGAGTCTGCCTCTGTAAGCAGCAAGATGAGCGTAGTAAGCCGGAGGCACCAAAGATATAGGCTTGGTGCATCTCACAAATGTGTAGCAAAGATTATAAACCAGCTTTTGCAATTCATCAGAAGTGAATTGGTTTTCGTCCCACAAGACATGATAATGAATTGGACGACTTGTACCCTTTACACCCCAATGGCTACAAAGGTAGAAGTCAAATTCTCGAGGGTGAGTGATCACTGTATCCACAACTGTTCCTGGAGGTATATTACCATCATAGAACTGATTTTGAGAAGTGGGATCACTTCCATCAGGAAACAACCTGGTGTGATGCCGTTTTTGAACAACTGCAAATGTAATGGGAGGTTTATAACCAGGGAATCTAGAACAAGCAGCACGAATTGCTTGCAACTCCTCCTCGAGAATTTTGTAGAACTGTGTTTCACTTACACCAAAAATCTGTAATCATCTCTGAAAAAAATTATTCTCTTAGGTAGCTCGGATAGTTCCTCAAAGAAATCATTCAGTATTTCCCCTACCATTGCACTAAGGTCTTGTATAATCTCTTGTCGATGTGTTTGTGATCTCATTCTTGAAACGTATTTGTTCGCTGCAGGCCAGTTTACACTGCCAACCACGGCAGCAACTGAGGGGCTGAAATCATCCAGTGGGTGAGGATGTGTAACATCAGCACCCATAAAGATCACGGGCTCATCGTATCTCAGGAGTCTGGGAATCGAGGAAGGCAACGAGTTATATAATGCAACAGTGCATCCACCAACTTTTGCATTGATCTTGAGAGCCAAATTTGCCAGAAACTGGGAACTCAGTTTGCCGAGGTTTGTGTACAAGCAGCACTGGCTTACAACCCCAATACTCGTCTCAGCGATTCTTTTCAAGTCTGCATATCCTTTGTGTTTCCTCTCCATTATGCAAATGAGGAGCTGGAGATTGTTTGATGCAGCTCTTAATGAATTTTATTCAGTTTAGACTCCAAGAGCTTTACATTACCAAGCAATTGCATTGATTCAAACTGTGGACCAATAATTGTATTTCTGTTGAGAAGGATGCCCAATTGGCCACACCTTTGAGAAAGCTGGTTGATGAATTTTGGTATGTTGGACTTTTGATCAGAGGTTCCACCAAAACATACAAGTGCCCACCTGTCAATTCGAGTACCTTCAAAGACATGGCTATCCAAAAGGTTCCACTGTCTATCATGTCGAGATGGGATGAGCTCCCTCACATAACCCCCATCCCCAAGTTTAAGTTTGGGTGGCTGAAGTATCCTCCCATTTAGTCGTGTCATTTCTCGTGAAAGTTGGAGTTTGAACTCTCTTCCCTGATCCCCACTGAAAAATAGATGAGTTCTATTAGTTTAAATCTTCAGAAAGAGAACAGATGCAATGTGATCAAGTACCAGCATAATGCATATATATTGGAATTACCTTGTTGGTCCAACTGGACCTGCACATGACTTCATTGATGATTGCCTTTCGGTCTCTGGGCCTTTGGCATCCCATCTTAAGAATTTTGGCTGTCTGGTCATCTGAGAGCTTTCCAAGGAACTTCTGTCCTTCACAAATCACACAAAGCTCCATAGGAAGATAACATGGTTTGTTCCGACTAACTTGCAAGCATGGGAAGTTTCTGAACTGTATATCATAATTATAGTGATCCTTGAAATAGTTCACCAGTTTTAAAATTTTCCCATCTCTGTCTGGAAAGCTAAGATTTTCAGTGGCTTCCTCAGTCAAGCTATACACTCGATATCTTTGAACAGTTTCTCTATGGCAAACAAACACCCTGACATTCTTTAGTGCCCTTTCCACTTCTTGCCTCTCTTCACTGGTCAAACCTCTAGTCTTCTTCTGAGAGAGATCGTGTAGAAAGTCGAGACGCTTTTGTAAGTAGAGAATCACCCCAATGCTCTCATGGAAGGCAGTCACGGAGAAATCCACATTTAGAGCAAAGCCCTTGCTGTGTTGGTCTAAGGCTTTGAAAGAAACCTCTTAAAGCAACAGCCCCTCCTCCAATTTCCTTCAACCCTCCCATTGAACTCGAGTAAAATGATCGCCCCACGGTCACACATTTCTCCGTTGGGCTCTCACGCAGGACAACATCTAATGCGTGAAGATATTCCTGAGGAAGTGGACTCCAATCATCAGTTTCTTTATTCAAGTAGCAGCCTAGTTCTTTTCCATCAAACTTGGATACAAGTTTGATATTAACTCGAAAAAGCTTAAGTGGCTGCTTCTTTTCTATAGAATCAACTATTTCCCCAACTGGTGATAATGACTTGCCATTTGGGATTGGAAGACTGATGAAAACTTCAAGCCTATCATTCTGGAATTCTACAGGACTATACAAAGTCCTTCTACCATCATAAACAGGAAGGGCACCAGAAAGCTCAACTGAGTTTTCCACTACAAGTTTTTGCTTAATCATCCTGGCAACTTCTTTCGATGGATTTCTGTGGAGAGATTTCAACATCATAATGGAAGATTCTCTGTGAAGGGTCAAATTGAACTTGAAAATGGTTGGCGAGGAGGGATATAACAGTCCCTTCCACACCACCAGAATCTGGTCTTCTAGCCACCATCCCTGACTGTTGTGTGGCAGCTGTAACTCTCCTTCCTTCTCTCTTTCCAGAGGGCACATCAGTTCGCCTTTGGACCACCTTCACTGCTTCTTCATTGCAGTCAAACAGAACAAGGCAAACTTACATCAATTTTAATTCAAAACTGACTCTCATTTATCAAACAGTGTTCTTTATACAGTTCTGAAGGCATTAACCACTGAACCAACATTACTAATTCATCAATAGTGTTCTTTATACAGTTCTGAAGGCATTAACCACTGAACCAACATTACTAATTCATCATTTACATTTACATTAAGGTTCTCGATAATCATTGCATCCTCAGCAAAACATTTTCTTATGACATACAGTCCTTTGGGCTTAGCTCATCTAGGAGTGTTATCATTCAGATATAACTCATGACAAAGCGCAATAGTATAGAAGGATTGGTACAGCCGACCCACTTAGTCCTTTGGACTTTAATCATCATGTAAACCCTTTCTATCTATTAGATTCTCATGAACTGACCAAAACATGATTTATAATGTAACAAAAATTCAATCTTGGAAATATTGAAAACCAAGTTCAGAAAATAAAAGGTCAATACAATACAAATTCTTTTCAGACATGCAAACTCAAAGAGTAGAGGATCAAAGGATCAAACCAGAGAAAATCATCCACAGAAAAAGAAAAAAGATGCCAACTTTATGTGTAATGAGTTACCTGATAAAACAGAGAAATCTTGGGCATGGGAGTCAGAGGAGGCAGCAAGAGGAGGATTATTCTGCTTCCTAGAAGGTTTCTGGAAATGGGATTTTGATCTCAAGTTGTGGTTTTGAGGGAAAGGTGGGGTGATGGCTAGCTGCAGAGGCATGGTGGTGGGAGGCAAAGGAAGGAGAGCCTGGGTAGTTCTGGTACTGATTCTGGTTATAGAAGCCAAAGCCAATCCTATTTGAGTGATGCAATAGGTGGTGGTGGTGATGATTCTGATTGTTATGAGGATTATTAGTCCTCCCTCTGAAACTGGCTTTGGATGTGCATTTTCTGTTTGTATTATTGGATTCTTCTGTTTCTTCCATGACTTTGAAGAATGAGATAGATGCAACAAAGAGTGGTAAGCAAAGAGGCTTATATGCATGAAGAAAAAAAAGAAAAAAGAGAAGATATGGCTCTGTTTCTGTTTCTGATATCAGTGAATAAGTTATAGCAGCAGAACAGAAACTGTAGTTAATGCAGAGAGATAGAAAGAGAGGGTCTTTTTGTGTGTGTGTGTGTGTGTGTGTGTGTGTGTGTGTGTTGGGCAGGGTTTTAGTTCATGTGGTATTTTTCCTGTGTCCAGTTCCAAAAGGGGGTTTTGAAGGTGGTGTGTATTATTCAGAGGACAAAAGGTGAAACTGGTCTAACCTAATGAAATAGAGCAAGAAGGTTTGAGATGGGTATGTTTTTATTCAGATTTATAAGCATTCTGTGAATCTCAGTTTAATGAAGTAAGTTTATTGAATATGATAATTGTTTATATTACTAAAAAAGTAGAGAAATCTTATCAATTTTTAATTATTTAATTATATATTAAAAAATGAATAGTAATTTTTTTTAATGTTTTATGTTGGAGGGTGTGAAAAAACCTTGGAAAACACTTAATTTCATCATAGGAAGACTAGATTAGCCTTTTTCGCCCTTTACCTTTTTACCTTTTGAATGAATCTACCTTCTCAGTCAGATGAGAAAGAAAAGAAAAGCCTCATTTTGGTTGGTAAGGAAAAAATAATTTTAGGCCGTTCGCTTAGTAGCATCATTAGTAGCAAAATGTAGTGCTCTTTTTTTTTATTTTTTTTGTCTTTGGTAGAAGTTAGTTATTGATTAAAACCACTAATAATGTTGATATTGATTGGACTTTAATTATCTTCATTGCCATATAAGACTGCCTACTTTGTCACCAATTAGTTTTTCTAATCAGCATTGAAGTCTTAGAGAACATTGTTTTCATCGTCATAATTGTCCTCATATTTACGTTGATTTAAATAAATATCAAATCATGGTTTAGTCTAGTAATTTCTTTTGCATGGATGCAGGCCTGGAAAATGATACCCTATGAGACAAATCTCAGTACATGTTAATGAAGGAATCCAATTAACTCAGTCTCTCCTTGCAACCCTTAGATTTGTCCTTTGCATGATTTAAAGTTTGTGGTATCGGTCGTAATGATATTACTCTAAATCTATTAAAATAATATCGGTGTCGAAAGATAAATTTACTTAAAATTATAAAAATAATATTAAAATAGTTTGTAAATTAATTTTAATAAAATAACTAGTCACAAGTCGTACAATATAATTTCAGTTCATATTAGAAAATGTGCATTGGTCAAAATAACATGTCGATATCGAATCGAGGAGGATAATTTCAATTACGATTAGATTGAATTTTTCAACCATAAATGAAGTGTGCTAAACTATTTGGTAAGAGGTGACTGATAATAACTAATGCAACAGTAAAGTAAGATTTTATTTTTTTATTTTGGTCAAAACAACAGTAAAGTAAGATGAACTAACCCTTTTCATCCCAAAACAAATGAAAAAAAAAATGTGAATATGACAATGCAAAAAGCTCTTCAGGCTGGTGAATCTAGTAGTTGCTACAAAGTGAAAGGGCAAAGGGAGGTTTTAGACTGTTACTTCAAAGTTTTTGTTGATTATACCCTACCAAAGAAAGAGGGCTATTAACTACCAAATAGTAGCAGTAGTAGTATAAGGTGTAGAAATAGGAAATAGAAGAACCCTTTGGATATTTGACTTCTTTCACATGAGAGAAGGCAATGTTGGCAGTGAGAATAAGAATCTTCCACATAGATATCTCTCCCCCCAAAGATAATGACAAGTAGAAGTTTTATGATTCTTTACATTTCTAAGTGTCATTAGAATATTGTGCTAACATCCCAATTCTCAAGACCATCTCTAAGACCAAAATCTTGTGTTTATTCATCAAAATATTTTATAGTTACTTAAAAAAATTATTCTTTTTTCCTTTTTTTTTTTTTTTTTTTTTGGGTTTGGTCGAAATCTTGAAAAGTTGATTCAAGAATTCTTAAACTAATGACAATTAATAGTAATGTAAAAAGATGGGTAATCACTAAATGAGTAATCTACCTCTACTTTTGCCTCAACTTTTTGGAGCATGTTTAGTGGTGGTGGAAAGTGAAGGAGGCCTGAATTGATGCACTTGGGGAAAGTGGGGTCCTCTATCCATGATTTTCTAAGGGAATAAAACATGGTCTGGACTATCACTAATGTGATGATGGGACAATATCATTAGCATTTTGGCCTCGGTTTATTTATTTATTTATTTATTTTCAATGGTAATAATTAAAAAATATTTTAATGTGGTTGGACCACATCATTATCCATATATATCCATTTTGGTCCTCTGTTTATCAATAGACCTAAGCATAAAGGCAAAACATTAATCTTGGTCAAAATGCAAAAATATCCAACTTTAATCTTGACGAGGTTAAGTTTACCTGGCAAGATAATACAAAATTTACCAACAAATCACACCACAAATTGCTCACTTATCATGCCTAATGAAAAGAAACTCCATTTGCCTGATTTAACACTTTTTCTAACTAGTCAATGAAATAGTAACGTTCGAGTTTGACTCGATTTTAAGGGTAAGAATTAATTGCTATTAATTTTGAAATATAGCTATAGATTTTTATTCTCAATGAAGCACACATGAAAGAATATATATATATATATATATTTAAAATTCATGTGTCTATGATAGAAGAATGAAAAGCAAATTTTATACAAGTATACTCGTGTTTATTTCCTGTTAAAATATATCATTATTAGATATATTAGTGCATGTAATAAGAAGTGTCAAAATGGATTTTTTTCCCCTGTGTATGTGTGTGAATATCAGTGTAATACTCATGAATAGAATACAATTCTCGTAAGGTGTAAATAAATATAAATAAGTCAAGAATTTTAGTATTTAAATTTGTTTGATTATTTTAGACAAGTTTGTGATTTTGTTTAAGATTAACTTATTTATTTATTTTATCTAAATTTAAATAAATTTTTATCGAGTTGAATTTGAATAATTTTAATTTTTGTGACTTATTAAGTGGAATTTTAAATCGAATAAAAAAATATTTGTTAATCTTAACTTAATTATTAATAAACTAATCTAAATGAATTCTTACTAAATCAAATTCAATCCAAGTACGAAATAAATTGCTTTGCTTTTCAGCTCTAAATTCTCATGGTTTGTATCTTGCATATTGACAATAATAAATGTCTTGAGCCAACCTCATAATTTCTTGGCATTAGTAAAGAAATTATTGTAGCCTTTTACAATTTGCATTAGGAATCATAGAGTGCCTAGAGCACATGCTTAGGAGTAAAGAATACGATTCACTCTGCTCCAGCTCTTTGTGCTTACCATCTAATACCAGTACAAAACATACAAGATTCTTTCATTTTCTTGGTTCCAATTAGCAAACCAAATTCGAATTTAAATAAATTAGAGAATACTAAGCACTGTATGGAGACTGAGAATTCATTCTAAAATGCAATAGTGTAAAATGATTCAACCGCTCAATTATACTTAATGGGAATAAGATTTAGTTGTTGATGTTACGACTGGTAATGGAGTCAGGTCGACGCGATTTTGGCCCGTCTGGTACGACAAATGAAGAGTCGAGATTTATATTAAAATGAGTTGAGCTGAATTTGAATCCAAATATTAGATCTAATTAAATTGTGAGTCAATATTGGATTTTATTATGATCGGCCCGATTAAAATCCTATTCGAATATAACATATACATATATATATATATATATATATAATACTAATTTTATCCTAAATTAAATAATACTACTTAATTTTATATGGATAATGGTTAATGATTTTGGTTTCTATTAACTTAACTAAATTTGGATAATTAAGAAAATAATAATTGAGTCAATTTAGTTGAAATGTTGTGACTCAATGATATAGTTAATAGTTGCTTATTGATATAAATAGTACATATTATTCTATATTGTGTTGACAGGGTGTAAAAAATAAAATTTTAACAAATAAACTATAAAAAGTTTTATTGGATAATGTGAATTTGGGCCAACCCGATTAAAGGTCGAAATTCGAATAATTTTGTGAATCGAATATGAGTTTCAAATTTGTGAGATTGAGCTAAGGCGATTAAGGTTCGAACCCCAAATAAATTTGTGAGTTGAGTTTGAATTTTGCAAAACTCAACTCACAAAACCCAATTTATATCCCTAGTTGTCGGAAAGGATATTAGACATTAATATAAAAATTATTTAGTTTATGGGTGAAGGAAAATAATGAGAATCAAGGTTAATAATGTCCATAGATTTATTTACTTAATCACTATCGAAATTATTCTATGAGAATGAAAGTATTAAAAAATACCTACTTTTATTTTTCACATGGGTTGTGATTAGGATTTCAAATTGATTAAGTTATCAACGTAATGAAACTCGTTTTTATTCAAATCAAACAAATTTTTAAAAAAAATGACATAAACCTATACCGATAAGTAAATTTATGATATTCATTCCGATTCTGATTCCTCATAATATCTCCAAATAATTTTAATCTTGTAACTGGCATAATACCAGAATTCAAGAATGTAGATCGAGGAAATCAGGAAGCAAAGTTAAATATGGGATTATGCTAAAAACTTCATCCAAGATATCTAGTATACTCCTGAGCCCAAACAATCAGCCCATTACGAAACCTCCAAATTCTTGGGCCTCTTTTTTAAAGCAAAGACTTTGAAGAACTCCTGAGCCTAACAATTAGCGCATTAGAAACAAAACATTGCAACATGTTAAACATGGAAGCATAAGTCCTCGTACAAAAAAGTAAAACATAGATTATTATGTCATAAGCACAAAATAATGATAGTCATTTAGGTATCAACAATTAAATAACTGAATTATATTTTCATTTGTTGAAAAAAAATAAATTTAAAAATCGTTATGTTTTCTCTTTAAAAAGCCAAACGTATTAAAATTCAGTAATATGGAGTATTCTAGATTATAAATGTAGAAATGCTCACAGGTCAGAAATTTATAAGAGAAAATCAAGTCAAAGTGATCTTACCATATAATCACATCTAAAACATAGAAATTAGCATTCTCTAAGGTCTAATCCTTTGGAACTATGCACAAGTAATAGTGCTAAGAATATTTTCAATTTCCTCAATGAGAAGGAATGCCCTTCATAAATTAATGAAGACACTATATACTCAGCAAGAAAGGTACATTGATATTAGATATTTAGCTGCTTACTGCACTTTATCAAGTTATCTGAAGGTTAAAAAAAAAAGATCTATAATTAACAAATATAAGAAACAAATAAATAAGTCAAGCTTTACTCTCACTAAATAGTGTCAGTTGCATAAATCCTGTTTTGCAATGGCACTTTGTCGTGAACCAGAAATAATTTCTTCGTTAATTTCTAGATGATCTATATTATTCTTACAAATTACCCACCAATTCTTGGAAGAATACTATCTGTGCAGAAAATATTGGAAGAATAAGAACCTTTACCACCAAATAACATATTGAAAATCTGCCTCATTTTGATACTTATTGTATTCTTTCAGGTTCCAAAGCATGCTAAAATAAGGTGAATCTTGAGGTTCCAATTTTCTGTTTGCATTTCTTGATGACCCAAGTTTCAACCTAAGACACTGAGATATTTCATTGAAAGCCAAAAGAGAACATGAGAATTTATGTTCACATTCTGTTCATTGGCACTGCAAGAATTGAGGGCTCATTAGCATGCTTTTTGCTTATTTGCTTATTTGCTTATTTGCTCTGTCATCTCTTCTGCAATGTCAAATGATGAGTATTCAGAAGATGGTTGAAGTGCATCAAGAAAATGAAGATCCATGATCCCCATACTATTCTCTTCTTCACTTCTACCTCCTCCAATCTGATCTTATCAACTTGCACTAGCAACGTGGCCTGTTGTAGCATGAGCAACATTCTCAAATAAGATATTGGATTGGTTACATTCTGTGTTATCTGTCTGTTGGAAAACTTACATATTTAAATGTTTCTCTACTTTTTTCTAACACATAAAATATCTGCCCTTAATGAATTATAAATTCCAATTCTCAAAAGGAAAACATAATTAAATTACTCATTATTTATTCTACCTACTTTTTAGGATAAAATCATATATTTTGGCATAAATACATAATAAGATGGGAGATTTTATTTGTATAAAAATATTTATTGTGATTAAAATTTCAAAAATAAAAAAATGATTCATATAATTTCTAATTCCCAATAAGAAAACATAATTAATTAAATTACTCATAATCTATCTACCTATTGTTTAAGATACAACCATCTATTTCGACATAAATACATAATAAGATGGAAGACTTTTATTTGTATAAAAATATTTATTATAATTAAAATTTCAAAAAATAAAAAATGAACATCTAATTAAAATGTAAAGACTAAATTAATCAAACAAAAATCATGTCTCATGTATAAGAAATAAAACTGATTAAACTAATATATTCTCCGTATTACGAATACGTATAATATAATATATTAAATTCATTATAAAAAAATTAAAATAATAATTTGTTCTTTTGTCTTGCTTTAAAATGCATCAAATGTTATGAAAATATCCTTTATCTTATTTTAAAATACATGAAATGCTAATGAAATAGATTTTTTCTTCCTTAACTTATTACGAAATTTTTACATAAATATATAATAAGAATGTGTATAATTCTAAGAGTAGAAAAATATTTTATATTTAAGCAAAGAATAAAATAAAAATATTATATTTTGTAACTGTTATATATGTTCAAATCGTTTTTATTTTTTATTCATAATAAAACATTCTTTTATAACTATTATAAATATTCCAAATTCACTACAATTATTCTCTAATTGTTCATTCAAGTATGCCCAGTTTGCGAAATTTAATTAATTAGATCATTTTCCCTGCATGCTTTATATATAAGTTTAATTACACTTCACTCCTTTTTTAGTGTCATGTGTCATGGATAATACCTAACATTATCTATTGACTAATAAAGTCCTTCTATTATGTTAACTAAACATGTTGACAATTTTACCCTTATTATATTCTAATTTTTTTTTTGTTTAATTTTGTCTGATGAATAAACTTTTCATAAAGAGAATATTTGATTCACGTAAAATTTGATGAAAAGATGCATTAAAGTTGAATTTGGCATTTTTGCTAGCCTTTTTGGCAGGGAATAATTGAAAAAGATGACAAATCTAGCCGATATCATTTTTTAGCACAACTTTTCTTAACTGACGGTCAACTATAATGATTTCATGACTCTTGATTATAGTGACTTCTTTAGCATGAAATTTTGGTTAACATAAGAGATATACCCATGTGTATAGAATTTTTGAGTATGTTTCAACTTAAAACACAAAATTAATAATCATACAAATAAATAATTAAAATTTATATAAAGTGAAAATTTATGGAATATATATAACATTATTTTCTTATTTTTTTTAAAGAATGTGTTAGGATTAATTTAAATTTGTTTTTTCTGTCCTGCATGAAGAAAAGCAAATTGACCAAGCAACAAAAGTAAAATCCAGGAACAAAATAAAAAACTCATAATCTTTAAATGATACAAAAGTATTGTTAATTTTATCTCTTTAGTAGTATTTTTATTACTAACTCGTTGTCTTTAATAACATCATTTTATAGAATATTAGTTTAGATGAACTACTGATGAGTTAGAAAATAAGTTCAATCCATGATACAATGCATATATCTAAAATATTTTGAAATAATGATTGTAACAATACTCTAAATAGTTGCGGGTATACAATGAATTTAAATGTCAAATTCGAAAATTACAATACTGGTTGTTATAGTATGTGTTATAACAACAAAGAAATATTGGTATGGATTAACTATCGATGAGGTAAAAAAACGTTAAACCAATTCTATGATTCATGCTACATCTCAAAGTCTAGAATAATTATTACAAAACCTATAAGAATACTACATATAAATTATGGCAATGACAATATAGAAAAAATAAGAGAGTAAGTACTCTAAAAGACAACATATATTATTCAAATATAGTCATACTATTAAATACTCTAAAATAATTGCAAATATAGATTGATTTTACATGTCAATTTTAGAAATTACAATGTAATTCTTTACTATTTAACAAAATAATAAAGATATAGATTAAATATCTTGGAATATAATAAAAGGAATAAATTGAAAAAGTACAAAAAATTGAAAAATAATAATTCATACACTTTTATTAGCCTTCATTTTGTGTATATATTTAATAAATACAAATTTAATTTCATACTAAAATATTATATCAAAATATAATTTTAGAATTAACCGCATTCGATACCATATTATGTTTGATGTCTTTGTTCTTTATATTTAAATTTATTTTTTCTTATTTTTTGAAATTTTATTTAATCATTTTTGTAATTATTACTATATAATATATTATTTAAGCTCTTGTAAATATTTTCATTAATAAAAGAATTTTGACATGCTTCATTTATTAAATGGTGTTTGATGATTTTATCCTTTAAAAATGATAAAAAATATATAGATATATCTCAAAAAAGTTCAATATTATGGAAAAAAGTTTTTGTCTATAATTGATTAAGTTATTGGTGGGTCGCTACTATAAATTATAACTTATGAACCTAAAAGAAAAATAAAAACTATTTTAGATCGGAGTTAACTACATCTTATGCCATTAAAGATGAATAAAGAATTTAGGGCATTACTTAAGTATTGAAGTGAATATTATCATAATTTTAAGAGATAACATAACTATATATTCTCTCTCTCTCTCTCTATATATATATATATATATATATTTTAAATAATATGTTAGTAAAAAATTAATTGTGATACAATATATATATAAAATCTCACTTAAAGTAATAATATGTAATTTTAGTTATATTTAGAATTACAATTTCAATAGCATTGGTCGTGTGTTATAGAGTAAAATAAAGGATTGTTTTATCTAACATTCATTGCATTTTATAGCAAGACAAAAGAACAATTTATTATTTCAATTTTTTATAATGATTTAATATACTATATAATACATATTTATAATATGGAGAATATAATAGTTGATCTGTTTAGTTATCCTATACATAAGACATAATTTTTGTTTGAGTTATGTATTCTTTATATTTTAATTTGATTCAATTTCTTTCTTATTTTTTGAAATTTTTATTAATTATTTTTTGTAATTAGTATCCATATATCATCCGATTACCGATCAATAATTTCGCTACTAATAGAATTTTAAAATACTTCATCTATATAATGTTTGGTACTTGATAATGATGTTAATTTTTTATTTTATTTTTGTAATGACAAAGAATATGCACATATATTTAAAAAGTACAATACTATGGAAAATATCTTAATATTTGATTGTTTAATTAATTGGTGGTGACGCTATATGAAAATTATAATCTAGGCATGATCTAAACCCAGAAGAGAAATATATATATATAACAAAATTATCATACATTTTTCTCATAAAAGAGAAAATGTGTTTAATTTTTAAGAAAAAAATGAAATTTATATATAATTTTGTAACAAATAACAAACAATGTTGAAAAAGAAAAAGAAAAAAATAGGTAAAAATAATTACAATGAAGAAGAGCAAAGATATTTAAAATATATAAATCTTGTATAAAAAACTTAACAGTTAAAATTTTCATACTTGGTTATCATTCACTAATTACTCAATTATTTTTTAAAAAATGAAAATTTTCAATAAATTAGAAGTGTTACACGTCTTTTCTAGTCTTAAATATATAAGCCTGTTACTAACAAAATGACACCAGTATAGAATAATGGCGTGCATATATATGTACAACTTACAGGACTAGCCAAGTATGTTGAGTTTTTGGGGAAAAACTGCAAAGAGCAGAAAACTTTATTCTGCAAAGTTTACATCGCCAGTGTGGATAAGACAACATCCCAACAGCCTCAATCTTGATAGTAATCAACAAGGGATAGAAAAGGCCTGTTTTGGCTTTCAGAATCAGAAGAATATTGCACTGGTAATAGAGCTGGATCTCGGTAGGCAGTAGCTAATTTATCGAAAAATTCAGCAGTCATAGCATCATTGGGGTCCTCTCTGTCCTTCTTAATCAAAGTCTACAATGAAGTGTTTGAAACAAAGTTAGATTGATGACATGGAAGTCCAATTAATTGATGACAACATATACAAAGATGATTCGGTGCCCTTGAGGGATCTAGCAAATTAGTTTGGAATTCATGCATTGAAATGAAGAAGGTGATGTAGGAACAAATAAGTTGGGCATTACAGTTTCTTGAATACATTAAGTTGACATTTCACGGATGGAACTTGTAATTGAAATTAACATAATCTGGAGATAAGAAAGGTCAAGTGGTAAGTTTGATCAAAATACCTCAGCAGAATAAGCCTTAAAAATCGGTAGAAAGCGTTTCCGGCAATATGCATTGAAGATCAATGTCAGAATTGGAAGAGGGAATATTAAGCTTGATGCTAGAGGAAGATGTTTGAGCGTGAAGATTCCCACTGCAATTGCATGCATCAAAAGGAGAGAGAAGATCACGGAATTGTGGACAATAGGCCAAAATTTTCCAGCAGTCTCATATTTTGGTGCATATACATTGATAAACTGCATAGCAAGTTTACAGATCATCAGTTAATTTTGTGTTCAAATCAACTTCAGAAGAATGTCGAGTACGCCACAATCCATGAAACTCAAAATTGAGTTGTAGTATAAAATGTAATCTGTGAGAAAAGCCAACTCTTCTTCATCTAACAATGTTGATTCTCTTAAATTCTTCTTAGATCTTTCCCCAAGATGATAATCCAATTAAGTATTCAAGTAGTTTTCACTTATATCATTTTAATCCTACATTCATACAGTATTCATTAGTATAATACTTTATGTCCCAAAAAAAAAAAAAAACAGTCTGGTGCATCTTGTGTATATATATGGTAGGTCTCTTATCTAATTAAGTATTTCATATTCATTTTTGAGGAAGTATATCATGTCCACAATTTGGTATTGAAAAAAAAGTAATTATGCTAAATATTTTATATTAATCCAGGAATTCAGAATAATATGTAGGAGCCGAAGGACTAAATTTTGTCGTGACTTCTTCATCAAATATTTATTCATCCAAACTAATACACTCTAGGTTAAAATAAAACCGAGGAAACATACAAAAATTTATCAATGGCAGAAAACAAACCTGATTAGAGTATATTGCGTATGCAAGGCAGAAGTAAACCAAGAGAAATGGCAGAATCAGAGGGGCTAGGAAGAAATATGTTATACCAAGTAGTCCAAAAAAAAGAACCCTTGGAATGGCCCCATGATAAGGGAGTGATGGGGTTTTGAATTCATCATCTGTATTTTCATTGAAAAGTTTTCTTATTAGGCTGCAGATGAGAGGTAGAAGGCGGAAGAGCTCTGTCGAAGTACTTGTCCATCCTGAAGTCACAACATAAGCGATGCTATTCTGTGAAGAATGATGCCTACAAAAAGAGCAATATTGAATGATCATTACTTCACCATCAAGAAGATTTAGCACTAGACACTTGGTAATACCATCCTGTTCCACAAATAGAAACTCAGTTCTAACTTGCATCAAACTGATCTTTAAGTCTTATGATGCATAGGGTTCATTATATTTGCCCAAAGACAAGTAAAATGTTTGCCATAGATAAGGAGAGGATTTTGAGTTCAAAAGTGGTTCTCATAGGACCTTAAGCACGACCCAACGATGTATTTAGATTCTACAGAGAAAGTACGAAGAAAAACATCATGAGAAAGGAAACTAAAGGATGACATAACAAAAAACCAATTTTCTGTGACCAAAAAGATTTAGTTTACATTATCCTTTTCTCTCATTTCTTGATTAGCAATTCGAAGTCAACAAGTTGCCCATATATGCAAACTTGTAAATATAGAAAATTTTCCCTTGCTCAAATTGTGGTTCTGCTGACAAATGTCATTATAAGACAACCTACAGATTTAAAATTGGTTTCTTTTATATCATATGATTTTGCCTTCACTGAGATCCTTTGATCATTCAGTTTTAGATCCAGGTGTACGCTCTTTACATGTTTGCATTTCTTGTCAGTCATAATTCCTGAATCCCGGACAGAAGTGTCTCAATTGGATCAGTGTGGATAAATGGAAATATCAGGACATTAACCAAAAAGAGAGCCATGCATGTATTTCGCATTTGAAGCTTGATGCTATTTATGTCCTATTCAAGTTTTCTATTTAGTCCAGAAGTCACATTTGGAAGTAGAAGGCTAAGTTTTGTATTTGTTCTCTCATGTTAGAACAATCAACTGGTATAGAAACCCCAAATATTCTGAACAATATTCACCTGAGCAGGAACTGCAACAGCAAGACGTGCAGGAATGTTCTTGGGCTCAAGGAAGATGGATATCTGAGTGAAAGCTGATCCAGAAAGAACATTTGCAAAATAGATGTTCCATATGGTAAACCAAAGCGAACTTTATTGCAGGCACTTTTTATGTTCTCACTATTCGATATGTGTCCTTGTACAGAGGATAAGAACTTCATGATAGGGGGGATCATCATAAGAAACAACTGGAGAATAAGACTGGGAAGGTATCCTGTAACTACTTGACTGACGAATGCTCTGTAAAATCAGTAAAAAATTACAAAATAAGTAGCAGACAATCAATTTATTTCATCTAAACCAACAAGGAAAAAATTGAAACTCATAAATCTCCTCTAGACACTTCTATTACATAACTTGGTAGCTATCCTAAGCAGGATTTTTGTCATAGTGATTATACAATATTCTAATCCTCAAGCTCATGGGATAGAATCTACCTCAACTCTTTGTCGTTACTTTCAGGCACTCCTATTCATCAAACAGTTAAGCTCAAAAAACAAATGAGATGTTGTTAACTGTTAATGGGCATGATATTTTCAGGCACTCCTATTCATTAAACAGTTGAGCTCAAAAAACAAATGAGATGTTGTTAACTTGTTAATGGGCATGATATTTTCATGCATGATGGACCCCCAACGATTTAGAGAGCTACCTTTTAACCTAGATCATAGCCTCTATTCCAATGTTTATTCTTCATGCAAGGTGAGATAGGTGTTATGATAACAACTTACATAGACAGGATGCTCTTGAGGAATGGTAACCAAACTTCCAGCTGAGACAGGTTAGTGAGACCTTGCACAAATACAACTGGAATGAGGAACAAAGCTGTGAGAAGAATACAAGCAACTAGGACAACCAGTTGAGAAATCCATCTGCGCATGAATGATTCTGAGAATAAAGGCCAATAAACATCGTGTGGCTCAGGAGCTTGCTCTGTTACCCATTGGGTAGGATTGTCTGATTGTTGCATGTGAAGTGCTACTGCAGCGCCATATCGAGATTTGAAAGACACAAAGGCTGCTCGAACTTCCTTTCACATGCAAAGGTTACAGGGGGGAGAAAGATAATAAATGTCATCAGTATCATAATTATCATGCTGGCAAGAAAAATTAACTTCAGAAAACCAAACACTAATTTATACGGGCTATCAAATAAGAGAAGCAAACAAAGCTTAACTTAACTGCTTAAATGTTTATCTTAATATTGAATTATCAGCAATTAGAACCCATAACCAAATCATGTTTAGAGAGAAAAGTTCAAGCCAAAAGCAAGCAGCAAAACTAAAGGGAAGCTATAATGACACTTGGAAGGAAGTATCAAATTAAGATCAAACTCAACAAAAATAGAAATGCTCAAACTGTTTCCTTCCTCCTTTTTTTTTTTTTTTTTCTTTTCTCCTGCTGTGTTTCACTATCTTTTCTTTCCTGATACACAAGCGCAGTAGGGGGGGGGTATAATACATGGATAGGTAGAGGAAGGGAGAAATAGGGAAGGAAAAGAAAGGATTTAATGGACAGCACAAAATGAAAAAACATTCAAGCATTGAAGATAAACTCTAATTAATTTTCTGTAACATGAAATATTTAGAAGATGGAAGAATGAAAAAAAGCTCCTGATAAAATTACTACAGGAAATGTATATGCAGAAGCCATTCCACTTCAAGGATTGATCAGCGAGAAACATCAAGAGTGATCTAACTAGAATACATTGATCTACTATCTTCATGATCGTGCATAGAAATCAGCTGACTGCAAATCAATCAAATGTATAAAAGGTTACAAGTAGAGAACATACTTCCCCTGCCAGCGAAACATCTGATTGCTCCAACCTCAGATTCTCCTCCAAATTTTCTAATTTCTTTTCATAGTGATCCACAAGATCACCCTTGCCTTTAAACAATCCAAAAAAACCACTACACTGAAACTTTGCTGCTGCTGGTTCTTTTCGTAGGTGGATAAGGCTTTTATACAACTTTTTTGTGTCATTCTAGAACATTCAATAGGTCAAGTAAGATAAGTGATGAAACAAGAAAAGGGCTATCTAATACATATGCAATTTGGAAAGAGTCCATGCCCATGACCAAGTAAAAATATTTCATGTTTTCCATTGCAGATTGAATACTAGCATCTGAGACAACAATTACTGAAACTCTACAGTTCACAATGTTAAACAACCCCGTATTTTATGCAGTCATGTGGACATGCAATAATTTCACAAAACTTGAAATACAATGCTGAAAAAATCTGAAACAATCAAATTTCCAAGATATATTGATGACACGAGATTCACTTAGTATGGAGTACTTTGTACCTTTCACTGTTAGACACATCCTAATTACCTGATCGTACAGAAGGCCATCAGGACATTTTCAGGATTTAGAGAATATGAAAGAATCTCTCTATGATAACAGATACACTTTCATCAGCAAAACTCAAATCATTCAAATTCCCAGGATATCTTAAAAGTACATTACGTCTTGCACTGTACTTAGTTTCACTGTATCAGACTCGCATTTGACTTTCAACACTATAACTGAATGTTTTCTTTCAGGGGGAAAGGGGTGGGGGAAGTGGCAGCTAAACAACAAGTAGAAATACAAAATGCAGAATAATAGATAGCATTACTGAGAAGTTTAAATTGCCTAATCTTAGAAATTTGGGAAAGCTGTTTCATAGTGCACAAAGGTTTCATTCCAGAGTTGTTAATGTATTGCTAGGGCGTGACATTAATTAACTCAACCAGTCAAGAAAAATATTGCATTTCACTGGAAAGAACGAAAAAACTAAGATGGTTCAATTCAAAAACTGCTACACCCCTAGGATTGTAGGGAGAAAAGTCTTACATAAAGATTAAATTTGGCTTCTTTTATGAACCACCATAGATAACAATAATCTAAATCACAGAAAGACAAAGTTAGAGGAAAATCTTACAATGAGATATCGAAGTTTGTTTGTTCTATGAACCACCACATGTGATAAATATGTAGTAGGATGGTATTCCTTGAAAAATCTCTCTACACTGTTGCTGACACTGGTCCCAGCAGAAACAGGCACACTACGAACCAAAATGGTGAATTGATGTGGCTGAGGTTTTGACGAGAGGAAGTATGAAATCCTTTTAGAGGAAACATATTTTTGTATTCCTGCAGATAACATTCAGAAGCAAATTCAACTTCTTTTAAGCTACTAAGTGAATGCATCCACTAGATGCATCAATAGCATATCCTAAGATGGACAAGAACATAAATTGGCCCATATATGTGTCATAAAATAAGCCAACCATCAATATGTTTAGTCTAGTTCAGAACAAAATATATCTTTTCCGTGATTCTCTACTTCCATATGAAAATGCTATCATTGTTTTCAGGAATTTTACTCCCATGAAAGGACAACAAAGATTTAGAGATAGTCTGGTCATGTTTTATCCATGCAAGGAGATGTCAGAAACCATAAGATTGACTTAGATATATAACTTACATTGTAAAGAAGGAAACAAACAAAGATGGTGAGGACATATATAGCACAGAAGTGTGCCCATAGCCTGCCAAAAAAGCATTTCGGTAGTGATAAATTCAGTCCATGCGTTTCTCGGGTCAATGTTACAATTAAAACCAACAATACATATCATTAATCAGAAGTCACCTTTTGGAGCCATTTTTCACATTGGAAATGGTAAATATATCCAGCGAATCACTTGTTAAGTTAGCAAAGTTTACATCCTGAAGTTGATCCCCTGAGAAGTTCACTGGAAGGAGGATAAAGACCCCAATAACACCAGCAAGGGTAAATACTCTCAAACTGCATAATTCAGATAAGAAAAGCATTACACAAGACAGAACAATTAATCATATATCCGGCACGATCAGTCTAAAACATCAAGAACATCTAAGATATAGTCTTTAAAGTATCAAAACTTACAATTGACAAAAACTAAATGCATTATGGATTATTGAATTCCTAATTGAGAAAAAAAAATCTTTATACTCCTTCCATTCTTTGGCCATTTAAGGGACTGAAAGATTACCTGAAGGTGATAATACGCATGAATACAACAGCATCCAAGCCTGAAGAAGAAAGAAGTTCCTCTTCAGAAGACTTCCAAGCACGTCTCACCCAACCAGGACTAGGTAAAAGTCTTTCCAAGTCTTAATCGGAAAGTACCACTCCCTTCAGACCTCCCCTCGGAAAGCAAGCGTGGAGCATATACATTGTAATTGGCAGGTTGTTTCCTCAAACAAGAATAGAGTGTCCAGAACAGAACACAAAGCCCAAAATTTATTCCAACAGACGTTAAAAGTGCCGAAACTAACATTTGCAGATCATGAAGGAGTATTTAACTCTTCAAAAATATTTAAGCTCCAGTAGCCACCACTCCTCTGCGTCAAACCATCCAATAACTCATGAGAATTTTTAAGTAATACATTTTCTAAAAAAAATAACCACCTCTTCCCGCACCCTTTAATGACTCGAACACATTATCAGTAAGTCATGGGGAGTGTCTTACAACCTAACATGTAATTCGATATCGAGTAATACTTTATTATTTACAAGAATTTCACATCCTTTTCTTCTCCCCTATTTTCGTCTCCAACGACATTAGATAAAACCAATCAAGAATCTAAGATAAATCTAGTATAACATCCAATAATACACATCTCATACAATAATTTGTAGCACTTCTACATCTGTGTCTGTGCTTCAATTGTAAAATCATGAACCAAAAAAACTGAAGACTTGTTCAATTTAAATCTCAACAATATATTGATTAAGATAATAAAAAATTAAATAAAGAAAATGCCTATAGTAACCAATATAAGCCAATAAAAATCGCTCAAATATACAATATCCAAAATGGTTCAAATTTAATGTGGGAAATTGAGAAACGTCATAGTAGCATATAAAATTTAGCATATATATCAACTAAAACATCTGATAAGAGCAAAAGATTTGTGGGTTAAAATCAGACACCTTATTCTTGGCTTTGATCAGCTGGAAAGTTTTGTACTTTTTACACGAATCTTGAGAAGGGTTTTTGGGATTAAGGAATAATAAATCGTGAAGAAAGGAAGGAAGGAAGGAAATGGTTTTGTTTTGGCGCTTGAAATTCAACAACTGCCAGTCAAATTATCTTTTTGCTTAAGACGTGGTGGTGGTTTGAGGGTAAATGTTAATAATAGTTGACAGGATTAAAAAATAAGTAAATTTTATTATTTTTTAATATAAAATGAGTAATAAAATTTTTTGTATTTATTATTAGGTCCAAAGGCTATTTTTGGTTAAAGTATTTAGTATAAGAATCAAGAGGAAAATTTTCAAAAACTTTGAGAGACTACTATTAACCATTTGTTTGGTAGGTTATCTATATAACTATTCAATTCCATGAAATGTTTCATAAGGTATTTTTTTTTTGTGTCATATCATAAATTCAAACTATAAATCTTGTAAAAATTTGTCAAAGTACCCTTATCTGGTTTAAAGGGTTCTTTTTTTCTCTAGTTCCTTAATAGTACGCAGTTGGATCATCTCCTATTCCCGTATAGATTAGGTTAGGTTAAAATATTACCACTTTGAAAAAAAAAACCTATATAACTGGTTTGAAACTGTGCTAATTAAAAAGTATTATATAGAGTATGTTAAATTAGGACAAATAATAATCGTTATACAATCTTCTGTCAATTAAAAGGTATATAAGATAGGTTAGATTAAAATATTATCGCTTTAAAAAAAAATCTATAGAGTTAGTTTGAAACCCCGTGCTCAGCACCGCTAAAGTAATAATTGTTATACAATCCAATTAAAAGTAGTTGAGCACGGGTGAAGTAATAATTGTTACACAATCTAATTAAAAACGACAAATACATAAGTAGATTCGATCTTTGATTTCACTTGTAAATTGTGTAGTGTAGATTAAACTTTATAAAATTTATGACATCATGTAAGATTTTTTAAGATTTAATTTTGACCACAAGATCTACAGGTGGGGTCAAAAACCGAGTCTACCTAAATTTTTTCCATTAAAAAGTTGTTAAATTAAGGAGGTAAAATAAGTAATGCAAAGTTTTGATGATAATTTCATAAATCTCAAGAGATTTATACTAATATCATTTAGTACTTTTGACATTTTAAAAACATCACTTGTTTCTCATCTTTTACTAATGAGTCCCTTTATCCAGGTACTAAAATATATGAAATAACATTTATACTTCAAATACCTTAGTCATGTTATGAAAGGGTAGTTTCAAAAACCACTCTTGAGATTTTTGATAATTTTCACTTGACACCCTTTAGTTTTTAATAATTTTTATCAACTTATTTAAAAATATATATATATATATGTGTGTATGTGTGTGTGTGCATGTATTAATTTAATTACTTCTATATGTTTAATAAAAATTTTCACCATGTAAAAACACATAATTAATATTTTGTTTGAAAAAACAAAAATTCGTAGTAAATTTTTTGCCCAGTAAATTTATGAAAATATTGCACATATTAATGTAGTTTTGGGCATCAATTTGAATAACAGTTTTGAATACGTAAAACATATCATATAATATAATAAATAAATATAACTAGTATTATTTTGTTTGTAAATCAAAAATCGAAATTGAAATATGTATTTTTTTTAAATAATAAATTTATTTACAAAAAAAATATGGTTATGTAATGTGCTAGTAGCGTGTGTTGATTAGAACAAAAATTTGAACACATAAAAAAATTATCATGTATTATAAAAAAATAAAAATGATTCGAATTTGTTTTGGAAATCACAAACTCTTAAAAAATTAAATGAATTTTTTGAAGTTTTTAACCAACTTATTTATTAATAATTAGGAACGTATTAATGTGTTTGTATGTGTTGTTTTTGTTGAACCCCAGTTATGTTAATCATGTTTTGATGATGATCAAATCATACTAATGGTTTAATAACAGTAGCAACTGTTAGGAAAGCAGTAGAGTTCGACGCAAATGATCGTCCGAACAAAACAACCACAAGACTTCACGGACGCAAATAAGCTGTCCAGTGTGAGCTTGGACGATGTGTAAGAGACAGACCTTAACCTACATTTCAAGCAAGTCGGACGAAGAACAGTGTCCGATCATATTCCATTGACTTTGCTTCAATCGGACGCAACGCATTCGGGCGTCAAAAGAATACCCTCGAGAACAGAATGTCGGACGCAAGGTTTGCGTAGTCCGACAGAAGCGCTAAATCAGCTAGTTTGTTCGGGTGCTTTGCACATCAGCGATCGAAGAAAGTCAACTAGTTTTCCGATGGCAGAAAATAGCCGTTGGAAAGTGATAGCAGATATTGGCAACTATAAATAACCTTAGGTCAATTAATTAAAAAGACTTACATTGAAGATGTGTATAAGATTTCTAGCCACTATTTTCTTGATAAGATTGTATAAATCTATAAGAGACAGATAGATTGGGTGAACAATTACACTAACGGAGGCTACTCAATAAGCGTAAGATTAACACAGAAATACAATTGTTGCAAATTTGTCTTATGAATTTGAAAGATTGGCTCAACTAAGAGACATAAGACTCTTGAGCAAGAGTGATCCTCATTTGTGTACAAGAGGTTATTGTCTCACCTACTTTGAAGAGACTTTTAGGGAAATTTTTCAAGTTGTGAGACTTGGTAGTTGCCTTGTAAACTCAAGGTGCTGCTGCTGAGGGCTTGAGAAGTTAGGGAGTTTGGTTTGATTCTCTTAATCTCAATATTCTTATTTGTTCTTTAAGCTTAAATTGTTGAATATCTATTGTATTCATTTGTGCTTAAGTTTTCATTTGGTGCAATAAATATTGAATTTCTATTAAGCTTATAACAAGTAGATGTGAGTTAAGAGACAACCTAATTCAACAATTGTATCTTAGGTTATACACATCTAACAGTTTTGAACAAAAATTTAGAATACGTAAGTATACATGATATATAACAATAAAAAATGTTATTAGTATTTTATTTTGAAAATCATTAACTTGTAAAATGAAAATAATTAAAATATATTTTTTAACATTAATGGTGAAGGATATGAAAAATTATAACCTATTGTTATTTGTTAATAATTATATTATATCTTTTTGCCTTTTCTTCCAACAATTTATTCAATGAAAGCTTTGACCTAGGGGTAAAGTTGGGAGGAAAATAGTCTATCTCCATTTAAATTATTTTTTTTTAAAAATAGGCTAAAAGTGTTACAAAAAGTTTGAAATTAAGGGAGGAAAGTGCAATTGTTTAAAGTTCAGGAATACTTTTATGGGAATTTCAATATAAATTACAAAATTAATGATATCCATAGATGGTGTTTGGTTGAATATTATGGGAATGAAAGTGTTAGAAAATGTCTACTTTCATTCTCCACTTGTGACATGGGTTTCAAGTTGAGTAACTTATTAATATAATGAAACCCATTCATATGTTAAACCAAACAAGTAAGGAGGGAATGATATAAACCCATACTAATAGTATGATTTATGATTCCGATTCTCGAATGTGAACTAAACACCTCCTAAGTGAAATTAGCTTAATCCTTATGAGAAGTTTCTAAAATTATCCCAAGTTTTAATCAGACAACTCTTAGTAAATTGACTACTTAAGGGCTCTGTTTGTACAATCTCCATTATTTATTATTTTCAAAATAATGTTGGTAATAACTAGTATTGTCAACAATCATATTACTAAAAAATAGAATTAAAAAAAGTTGTAATATTTGTATCAATATTTTAATTATATTTTAATCTCACATACATTATTATAAATAATAGTTGTATAAACAAGACTTTTTTTTTTATTTATTTATTTTTTAATAGTTAGTTTTTTTCCCATGTGAAATCCTATCCTAAGTATGGCAGATTTCTTAACCACTATGTTTTCATTCACAACTTTAATTAATTTTATGATATGGCAGATTAAATTCGTCTGAAAATTTTGATTGCAAAAGATTTGAAAGGGAAAAAAAAAAAAAAAAAAAAAAATCTTATAGACCCATGCAACATTACGCCCAAATCTTCCATAACGTTTTCTACCTAAGCACAGAAAATAAACCATTTTTGTAATTCATCTTGAATTTGGGATATTACGTAATTGAATCGTACCTTCATATTTATGAGAAATATTTAAATAAATCTGGTTTATGACTCCACTTATAAATTTTGTAATGTATATTAAATATTATGAAATCTATGACATCAGTTCATGCAAGTAAAATTATATAAAATATAATTTGCTAATCACAAAATTTACTCGTAAAATCCAAAACCGAATTTATAATAATATTTTCCCACATTTATGCATAAGTTAGCATTGACTTCATCTCTTTTGAGACTTGAGAGAGTTTCTCTGACCAATGAGACACCAAGCAAAAGTAATCTATTTTAGAGGTGAGCTATAAAAAAATTACGCTACAAAATGATATGAACGAAAAATTTTAATCAAAGATCAATTATTCTACCGAAATATCAATTATGATTGTGCATTTCACTAACTGTACATATCCCATCGAGTTAATGAGTGCAATATATATATATATAACAGAGAATGTTTGCAACGAAAAATTATAACCGTTTGTAATTATTAATACTAAAGAGTTACATCTCCTAATCACAATCGATACCATTATAATAAAATTTTAAGGAAATTTTACAATTTTGTTAAGAAAATCATTCTCTTAATTTTAAAAATTTATATAATACAAATTTTTAAAGTATATAATATTGTACAATATAAATTCTTAAAATATAAGAGAATGATCCCCTAAAAATAACTTTAAAATTTTCTTAAGTTTTTAGCCAACAATAAAAAAAAGTTTAATCCTAATTAGTTGCAACTTAGAACTCCTACAAGTGATAACCATTGGAAGAGTTATGATAGACGTTGAAGCCAATACTATTACAATAAGTCTTTTTTTTTTTTTTGGGAAAAGAGACCCTGACACGTGGAGGATTGGAGGCCTACTATAGATAGTGTCAGGAAACAGTCATTAGATTTTTGCCCTTATAAATTACGGTGTGGATTAAACAATCCATGACATCATCTGATACAAGCAAGATTTTTTAAGATTTAATTCGGACCACAAGGTATACATGTGAGATCAAATACCGGATTTACCTAAGTGTTTTCCCCTATAGATAATACTAAAATTGAAACTTTCATGCTTAAAATTGGCATTTAATGGAGGTCTTTATATGGCGAAATTAAAATGTAAACAAACATTTGTATTCGTATATTTGGGAAATTTATATATGAAATGAGTTATCTGATTCACGATAGGTGGGATGAATATCTTTGTCCACATTTATTCACATAATTCTAACTCATTAAAAATAAATTTGTGCAGGGTGGAAGAGATGAATATGGATCAAGAGATTCATCCCACCTACCGTAGATCAGGTCTAGAATTTTCCCATATATTTGAAGAGTCATATTATATAAAATTTAAAATTATTCACCAATAGTCATATCTTTTAAACATCTATTCAATCTCTATAAATATATATATTTTTAATTATTTGCATTCATTTATACTATATTGTGTGTTGTTCTCTATCTTACAAGGATAATTATTTTAAATCTCTTGAAATCTTATTTGCAAAACATTGGAAAGTAGAAGACTATGAAAATGTTTTGCTTTGTTTTCAAGTAACACACTTGCCCCTTTTTTATTGTTATTGTTTTTCTGGTGTCTACTAATGAGTGATTAGTTTTATTTTTGAATTCAATGCAACATTGTCAATCAAATATAAAAAAAAAAAAAATGAAAGAAAATTAATATGAATTACTTATTCTTACCTTAGGAAATTATTAATTCATTATTTTTTTTTAATGTTATTTGACTTATCTATAATAACTTCAGTTTACTATAAGAAAAAAAACAATTTGTATTACTTGGACAAAATTTGATACGATAACTTGTGTTATAATTCTATCTTGTATTTATGCAAGGGTTACAACCTAGTTTGATACTAAAATCAATTCAATACTTAAAAGTTTAGTAAGCTCAGTCACAAGTACGATATTATAAATTCAAGATCAAATCATTTAATAAAGTCATTAATGTATCAATATTTTTACGAACAAAATCTTTACTAATCTGCTAATAAATTTGTATATGAAATTCGACCAAATAAATTTTGTCAAATAATCGTGAACAGTGGCGAAGTCACATGCAAGTGAGGGTGGCAATTGCCCTCTTTCCGTAACTTTGCAAAATTGCAAATGTTTAAGGAAAATTTTAATTTTATCCTATAATTGTAATCCTAAAATTTGTAACAATTTATTATTTTCTTTGGCTTTGCCTCCTAGAAAGTTAAATAAAACTATGCAATTAAAAATATTAATATTTTTAAAATTAGGAATAGGTGTTGGTATAACAATTTTAAAAAAATTTTGAAATTTAATTTATAGAATGGACATATAATTTTTATTTAAAATTCATTTTTAAGTATACATTGTATAAACATTGATCACTGTGTGTTATTATCAATTTTAAAATTATATATTCTATTATAGCTTTTGACTATTTAAAAAAAAAAAATTAAGAAAACCGTTTTAAATTCGTATAATTGAAGACTAAGTTATTTTTTTTTGCCTACCCTAACCTGAAAATCGTGAACACGTGTTTCTCTGATAATTGGCAAATAAACGGTCATAAATACACAAAAACGAGTTCAAGCTTTTTTTAATTAAAATCTACTTCATTTTTCTTAGAAATATATGGGCTTTCGAAACGGACAGAGCCGTCGTTTTAACTAGAAAATATTTGGGCTTGTGAATTGGTGTCTCATGAGGATGCAGGGGCCGCGCGAACGCAGGCCCCCACTACCACAAATTATGACGTTGGCTCTCCCACTTGGGGAGACCATAGGCAGGCACCCCTCCCAAAGTGCAATGAAGGTCACCTACCCAGGCCATGGGCCTTCATGATCGCCCATTGACCCCGTCCAGGTAAGTATGTTAAACGAGCCCAACTGGTCTGCTTTTGTTTCACCGCTCAAACGTCCTCATTAGATCTCCTTTTCGATGTGGGACTCTTCAACTGAAAGTCCGACTGAAGCCAAACCCTCAAAGATATTTCTAGCAAAATATCTCCAGAAGAGTTGAATTATATAAATATCCAGGGGACAGCCAAACTCGAGCTAGATTCTTCCTTCTTGAATCCTTGTAATAGAATTTTCGTTGCCTACGAAAGTAAGACACTTGTTGTGACTTGTGAGTTTTCAGTTGCACTATTCTAGTCTTTTAGTAGTCTTGAACACTTCCATTGCATATATGCTTCATATATCATTTTTACTCAAAGATATGGATAGTGAAAATACATCAGGAAGACAAAATGATTGGGTTGAAATACAATCACCATCCTCAACAAACAAAGCTCAATGGTTCAATAATGAAAATTCAGTGGTCATCAAAGACAGTTTCTTTAGTGATGATTGTGCAATCTTTCCCCCAAATAATCATGAAGACTTACCAATTCCAAATCACGACCAGCTGAATGAGGTACAACAACGGCAACCACTGTTCCATTCGTTGTCGTCCTCGGCCTCGTCGTCATCTGATTCTGATGTTGATGGTGCAAATTCAGAAGCAAATGTTGAAGAAAACAAAGCTGCAGGGAGCTGGATACGAATGCGTTTGGGATTCTTGACTTTTGGGATTGAGAAATTTGTCTCGCAGATGACGAAAACTCGTGCTGTTTTTAGAAATAGCAATACATGGTCATTTGCTTCAGCAATAACAACAGCTGGAGTGGGAGTAGTTGTGCTGGGGGTGTTATATTATAGCCTTTATAGGAGAGCAATGTAAGAGGTGGCAGAGGAGGCAAGTGTTGCAGCCAGAGAGCAAACATCATCATCTCATGCTTCTCCTCAAAGAAAAAGATCAGGTGCCTAATTACACCTTCATTACATACGCAATCCAGCTAGTTTTTCATGTTTAGTGAACATGGTATTCATTATAGTTATATATATATATATATATTCTGAAGATCCAAGTGTTCGGAATTCTTGAATGCAGAAAATCAATCAGCTTGTGATCCAAATAGCCCAGTTGAATGATATGCTACTGGCACGTAGGAGAGTTCCTGTTATTCAAGTTGCTTGAGTTGCCAGAAGACTTCATCAGCCAAATGGTCATTTAAAATTAAAGTGTCTATATATAGTGATTGTATTTTATCTGAAATGATCATATAGTCATTTCAGATTTCTGTGTTTGGGTATGTGGGTGCAGGGGTGTTGGGGAGGGGGGTGGTTTTAAGGGAAAAGCCAATGGTACTCATTTCGCGATGTAGAATGGGTATTGTGAACTCATTTTAACTACAATAATACTCATCCCGTATTATAGAATGAGCACAGGCATACTCATGTTCAAGAGCCCTCTACTTCCTCCATGCTTTTAGATATGCAAATCCTCCCTGTTATATCCAAGAGGGTTTCTTTTTTGAACATGAAAAAAGTTCTTTTCTTATCAATATTTTGCAAAAGCATAATAATTTATGATTCCTGGTATACCAAATCTGCAAAATTCATGCACTTGCTATTTGGAAATTGATATTTAATTACCTTGTAGAATGTAATATTTCTGTCAGACAGCTTAGTAAAAGTTAAATGACAAATCCATAATCAGATAAATTAGACAGGAGAGCAAGGAAAAAGAAGAATGGAACTGCAACATTGTTGGCTATTCATCAAAACAATAGTCAGTACAATTAATTAGGTGATGTGGAATTGTGGGTACGAATCATTATGCACATTGCATAAACTCCGGGAATTTGCATTACTATTGATGACATTAGAGTATCAATTGACCTGATGCTAACTAGACGTATTGAAAGGGAGATTTAGTGAACACAAATTCTTGGCAAAAAGCTGTGTACTTTTTATTAATCAAAAAAAGGAGCCAGATTATTTGAAGAGCTGAGAAAAAGATTGCCAATGTGGATTTTTGTTCAACAACCAACCAAGAAACGAATTCTTTAGTACATAACAACTTATCACATTACACGAAACGACATTACGATAAGATAATAAAGATTCGTAATTAATACGTATATGACATTATGTTGAATTCTTAAGTATTGAAGTTTAGATATTTCAAATAAATTAAAGAGTGCTCATTGCTTAGAATATTAAATTTGTTGTTGCATGCATTAAGAAAGTATATCCTATCATCTCTAGAATTACCCTACCTCTTTTATTAGGTTTTATATGTAGTTTTCTTTTATTTGATTGTTACCTTTTTTATTAGGTTTAAAAAATGTATATTTAATAAATTTTTATATGACATTATACTAAAATTCAAGATAATTAGTATCACTATATCAGTATTCGAAAATGGAGAGTGAAAACTTTTTTTTTTTTTTTTGTATTTACAAAATTTTTTAAGAAACCAATGGTGTTTAATCAAAAAACATTTTTTATTGAGAAACTTTTTAAATTACTTTTTTTTGTGTATGAAACATTTGCCTTTCAAACAAGAAATGACTTGTAATTGTTTATTATAAATCATAGGAATAATTTCATCATGCCAATAGTAAATAGATTAAATGGCCAAGCATAATATAACATAATAAACTAGATAGTTAATAGTTTATCTTTATTAATAATACAGACACATATTCAATCGATCAAATACAATATAAAGTCACACGATAACATAATAAAATTAGATCGTATTAAAATTTTAAAATCGTGACGAGACAAGGATTAGATGAGGGCATGAA
Source organism: Cinchona pubescens (assembly GCA_025175665.1). Taxonomy (NCBI): domain Eukaryota; kingdom Viridiplantae; phylum Streptophyta; class Magnoliopsida; order Gentianales; family Rubiaceae; genus Cinchona; species Cinchona pubescens. Next base: position 4,168,678 of record JANKKI010000077.1, on the reverse strand, counting down.
AAATTATCATATCACCCATTTTTTCACAATTACTCCTATTTGGATAATTAAGATTTTTTTTTGGTTGGCAACAACAGGAGTACAATAATCAATAACAAGTTAATTAATCCAATCCGAAAAAGTTTTTGTTTTACAGGACTTAATTGTCATTATCACTTAAAACGAAGAGGTCGGATGTAAATTACCAAAACATAAGGGGTCGAGATACTAATTTCACCCATCTAACTTGGGGACGGGGTTTTCTGCACATACACATTCACAATTGAGGCCGTAGTCTTTGAAGCTCTCATCAGATCAGCCGCGACCCTTTTCATTTCTTTTCAGATCAGCCACCGTTGTTTCCTATCAAAAAATAGATCCCCACTTCTAAGGTACAAATCTCTTTCTAAGATTCAATTTTTTCTGGGTTTTATTTATTTCTATTCAATTTTTCTGATAGTAGACTTAAACCCCAGGCATTAATTGCCAATTTTAAGTATAGAAAGTTTGAAGTTTTAAATGAAGCTGCTTTCTTTTTTTACGTAAAGGGGATCTTTTGCCTTGAATAATTATAGTGATGAAATTTGTAGATATTAAAATGCCTAATTGTAGCATTGTTTTTTGTTTTTTTTTTGCTTGCATCAAGAACATAATTACCTTGATTTGTTATTTACAATTTTCTGTGATTTTGTTTGTTTTTGTGCTTGATACGCTTCCAGTTTGTTTAGCCCTTTTTTTATTTTTATTTTTTATTTTTTTAGGGTTCTACATAACCTATAACAGAAATAGGCAAAGATTTGCATTACAAAATTCGGTAGAGTGATTTTTTCCCCCACTTAAATCGCTGGATTGGATATAATAGGGAGTTATTAAAGTTTCTATGTTATATTATGAAATCTTTGTAATTCGGAATCATCTATAGACAGGAATACAATCCTTTCCCATTTCCCGTGTAGCGGATGGGGTTTACAACTGGTTCTTCAAAAAAATTGGCTTAATTAGTCAAGAGTCAGGGCATTGGGGGATAAGCGCTTGTTTTTTTCCTGTGCCGGGGGGTTGTTGTTGTTGTTGTTGTTGTTGAGGGTGGTATTGATCTCACTGGGAGAAGTTTCCTGAGATTGCTAATCTGATTAATGATTTAATTTTATGTACAATTTAGCTTTAAGATGAACCGGAAGTTTGTAGTTGAATTTATTAAGAGAAAGAGGAGAAGAGGGAAGAAAGAAGGGTGGGGTGGGGGGGGGGGGGTTTGCTTCAGGAGCTGAGGTGTCTAAATATCACTTAAAAAATCTCATTAAGTGAAGGAATGCCTTTTGTACAGGGTTCTAGGTATGAAAATCTTCATAAATTTTCCCCTTTCACAGTATTAGTTTTAGTTATGGAAGATTCTGGAAGATAAATACTGATAGAATTGTCAGGTGAGGTGGGTTGAAAAGTTCAGTAAGTTTTAGTAGCTGCTACTATGGGGAATAGGGAGGGATGTTGGATCAGATATGACGTCGCGCTGTCAGATACTATCATAGTATGGGATTACCGAAGGGCATTGAGCAGGGTGATTATGCATTACAAGAGATTGTCTATTTCATGCGCTGTGGAGAAATTTGCCATGATTTTTTCTATCGTGCCGAGTTTTGGGAACTTTTTGCTGAAGCTGTTATTGCCTTTTCCTTTTTCCGGAGCAAATTAATGGCTTATTCCGTTTCTGATTAATTTGTCATTTATAACATGATGCTTGTGTAGCCAGTAAAAGGATGTCTGTATTGTCTGCATTTTATAATTGTTCCCTGTAGGGAGAATATTTATATCTACAATAACTTTTCTCAGCATATGCACTTGGAAGTCTACACATCTTGTCTGGTTTTAGATATGTGTCTGATGTTGTCTCTTTATACTTTGTTATTTTTAGATTCCATGTTTTCTTCTTTCGATTCCTGCATACAGGTTCATGCCACCATCCTATATTCACAATACATTCCGTGTTTTCTCAATACATTTGAACTCTTGAGTTGGGGCATCCAAGTTTTTTGCAAGCTCTGTGATCTTTAAGCTGTATCTAACATGCAGGGCTTCAAACATCTGAGACATTACCATGTCTACTTCCTCTCTACCAATTACCACGGATTCGCTCGCACAGGCTTCTGAAGCCAGAAGCCCTTCTGAGGGCACCATTTCTATCCTGTATCAGATACTTGAGAATCCTTCATCTTCTCCTGATGCCCTAAGAATAAAGGAGCAGGCCATCTCCAATCTCTCTGATCTTCTTAGACAGGAAAACAGGGCAGAGGAACTGAAGAACCTTTTAACCAAACTGCTGCCTTTCTTTTCCTTGATCCCCAAAGCAAAAACAGCGAAAATTGTTCGTGGAATTGTTGATTCAGTGGCAAAAATACCTGGTACATCTGACCTTCAGATTGCCCTATGCAAGGAAATTGTGCAGTGGACCCGTGAGGAGAAGCGAACATTCCTTCGTCAGCGGATTGAGGCAAAACTTGCAGCTCTTTTGATGGAGAACAAGGAGTATTCTGAAGCTTTGAATCTGCTTTCGGGGCTAATCAAGGAGGTGAGAAGATTAGATGACAAGCTGCTTCTTGTGGAGATTGACTTGCTGGAAAGCAAGCTTCATTTCTCTTTGAGAAATCTTCCTAAATCCAAAGCTGCACTTACGGCATGCAAGAACAGCAGCAAATGCTATTTATGTACCTCCAGCACAGCAAGGCACAATTGATCTGCAGAGTGGGATTCTCCATGCTGAAGAAAAGGATTACAAGACTGCTTACAGTTATTTCTACGAGGCATTTGAAGCTTTCAATGCTCTTGAAGATCCCCAGGCCATATATAGCCTCAAGTACATGTTGCTATGCAAAATCATGGTCAGTCAGGCGGATGACGTGGCTGGAATAATAGCATCAGCCAAAGTGGGCTTGCAGTATCAAGGTCCAGAACTTGATGCAATGAAAGCCATCGCTGATGCTTATTCGAAACGCTCTCTTAAGCTCTTTGAGACTGCTCTTCGGAACTTCAACTCCCAGTTAGAGGAAGATCCTATTGTGCACAGGCACCTCTCATCACTGTATGACACTTTGCTGGAGCAGAACCTTTGCAGGTTGATTGAGCCTTTCTCACGGGTTGAAATAGCTCATATTGCTGAGTTAATTGAGTTGCCTGCTGACTTGTATACATGTTGAGAAGAAACTGTCTCAGATGATTCTGGATAAGAAGTTTGCAGGAACTCTGGATCAAGGGGCTGGATGCCTTGTAATTTTTGACGACCCCAAAACAGATGCTATATACCCAGCAACACTAGAAACCATTGAGAATATGGGCAAGGTTGTTGACAGTTTGTTTGTAAGATCTGCCAAGATTATGGCATGATATATTATCTTTTCGACTTTCTCCTTGACATTTTCACGTATTAAGCGCATGTTGATCTTATGTCGTTCTCTGAAACTGTTGTTTTAAGAGTGGTGCATCTCGAGGTGATTATTATTCCAGATTCTTGGATGATTAACTCACTTTATTATTAGAATTCTTGGCAGATTTGGTCATGGTGACAAGTTTATTCTATGGAAGATTTGTTATTTTGGCGAATGTATTACCATTCCTTAGTGTTCAAAATACAGCCAAAGAAATACCTAGACAAAGAAATACACATTTTTCTTTATATATATATATATATATATATATAATACATGATCAAATATTTATTTCTATATTATTATATATCAAAGAGAGTCTTTTAGTGTGATGCCATTTAATATTTTGTTCAATATACCCTTTTAGATAGTTTTAAAACTTTTTGTTTTTTTCTCATTCAAAATAATTTAAAAAAAAAAAAAAAAAGACACAGACAGAGTATGCATTAATCACTCATTTATAAATATCTATCTATACTATATATTAAGGGGGAATTTCACTGTACCTTTTAGGAATAATTCATTTGTATTTTAAATGTTTGTACAGTACAACACCATATGCTTTAAGAGAGGAGTTTTAGTGTCCGTCATTTTGTGATTTTCAAATTTACCCTCCCACTCTCCTTATTATTTTTCATTAACTATCCATAACTCCCTTCTCTTTTCTTTTATTTTTTAATAAATTGTACACTCATAGAGTGTGCCTTTTGTACTAGTTATACATAAAGCAAGAGCCTTTTGCTGTGATGTTATTTAATTGGAAATTCTATAGTTTCTTGTAGGGAATCATTCCCTTAGTTTTAAAAATTCGTACAGTACAAACATTTAAAACACATAATATTGTACTGTATAAACATTAAAAGCACAAGGGAATGGTTCTTTAAAAAGGACTTTAGAATTTTCCTATTTAATGTTTTGCCTAATATACCATTCAAGATAATTTTCGAACTTCCCCTTTTTTTAGGATTCAAAATAATTTAAAAAAAAAAAAAACACACACACACAGAATATGCATTATTCACTAGTTTATAATAAAGCACCATGCTAACTTTATGCCACAAAGTTCAAATTTATTATCCACGAATAAAATTCTTAACCTAAAACAAAACAAGTTAGGCTCATTCCACAATTAATAATGGTTGAAGTCCAAATGTTACTTTGAACTCTTAAAAATTACTTTATTTGATGTAGTTATCCGATCTTGACATCATTTATTGACTAAAATAATGTTCAAACTCGATCTATCTAACTATTTTCCATTATAAATTAATAACTTTAACTTTTATCTACTAAAACAAAGGTTTTCAAGATTTGTGTTTATCAAATGGATAATTACCTGTAATGAGGCCTTGGTTGAATTTAAATTCGATTATAATTTTTTTTTCGAAGTTTATAGATTAAAGGAGAAATCAATGCAATTCCAATTTTACCACTGGACTGCTGGACAGAACCATATTAAACAAACGTGCTTTAAATAGCACGCTTTACGAACAAAAGAAAGAAGGTGGTGCTGAAATCTTAACGCGGCCCCACCACCTACTCATCGTAGTCTACTCCGCCATTGACCAGCGCCGTCATCTCCGCCGATCCCGAAATCTTCTCCCTCAGATCGGACTACTGAAATCCAACACATTTCTTCTTTTAAAATCAGCATGTAAAATTCTCGCCTTCTCATTTACTTAATTACTGTTAGTTTATATCGCCATTAGTGTTTCTCTTGATTAGTTATCTAAGAGTAATTTTTTTCAGTTTCGACCAATTATTGGGAAATTTTTGGAATGTATTAGGGGAAAGAGAATTTATTTTACTGGAATTGAATTAGATCTGGGATTTTTTTTGTGGTAATTGTGTATTTAATTGGTATTATGGTAGCTTAATTAGAATTCTGTTTCTTCTTTAGTGATCCTGTTTCAGTGGAAAGTAGGAAATAGTTTAGATTATTAGGAAAAATGTTGAAATTCAAATTTAGCATTGTTTAGTTCTTTTTAGTTAGTAGGTTAAAAGAAATGGAACGTCGAATCACTGAATTTTAGAGGTCTGTTTAGTTGGCGACTTATTATTATTATTATTATTTTTAATTTTAAGTTTTTGGACAAGTTTTTCTGCTAGTGTTGAAGATTTATGTCGAAAAAGCAGTGAAGTTCAGTGGAATTATGTCCATTTTATTTACTGATAACTAAAATATTGTAATGTAAATGAGGTGCTTTGCTATTCAAGTGAAGGTGCTTAATCTCTCAAATTGAGCACACATATGATATTGAATTGGGGTGAATTTGCACTCCTATGTTATGTGGTGTTCAGTCATTTTGTATTGTTGGTAAAGTGGGATTACTGATGTTGCATGGAGAGAGAGAATCGAGTTTAATGGGTTTAATCGTTTCTCATTTAGTGGTTACATCAAAATTACCATCATGGAAACATTTTTATTCCATGTATTCCTTCACGTTTATGTGCAACTAGAAATTTCTGCCGATTTGCCTCTGTGTTTGTCTCTTTCCTCAGAGTTATGGCTCTGCTAAGTCCAACCCTAACATTTTGGCATCTTATTTACTTTTCTAATAAAAGGGGGAAGATCTTTGTTATTTGTGTTTTAGGAGTCAACGTGTTTCTATCATACATATATTTTAAGTGGCTGCATCTCTCATCTTGTCCTTTTTTCCTTTTTCTTTGAGGGATGGGAGAATATTCCATTGTTCGTCTTTACCTTAAAACTTGCTGCATAGCAGTCAATACCAAGCTGCATCTTTCGTCTGTTGTACATGTACATCAACAAAAACAACGTTCTCTGACTCTCTGTAGAATTTTTTATAAGCAACAGCGCTTATGGTAGCAGCTGAATTTTAGTGGCCATACTGGTGCTTATGTACTTATTTGCTGTAAAGCTTATTGCAGTCCTGTGGACAGTGGACATAGCAAGATATGGCTCCGTCCTGTGGTTTTATTGTTGTCATATACCAGAATTGAATTAGCAGCATATTTTCTGGGATCATTTATACTTGTACTATTGCCTTATATGTTTGCTTTCTGTTGTATGTTTTATTCACTTGATTCCGTCTAGTGCCTATTCATTTGGGAAATGGTCATCCTATGATATACATTCAAGACAGTGTTCTTATTCTGAATTTGATCTGCTTTTAAAAATCTAGGTTTATATCTTCATTTTGCTGCAAAATACCTTGTTTATCCACTTATGGAATTGCTAAAATCCTGACCAAATTTATGCTTACCTTTTTTAGACTACAAGGCTTATGTTTTGATCAAGCTTCAGAACTCTCACTGTAAAGCAGTTGCAGAGAGGTATTAATTGTGGTGCAAAATAACTAAAAATGGGGCGATTAAGGCTACAATCTAATATCAAGGCAATTGAAGAGGAACCCGAAGACTGTGAGACTACCTCTTCCAATAAAGCTGCTTTAGCAGGTATGGTTAATTCAGAAATAGGAGCTGTATTGGCAGTCATGAGAAGGAATGTGAGGTGGGGAGGTCGTTATGTTTCAGGAGATGATCAGCTGGAGCACTCCCTCATCCAGTCTCTCAAGACACTAAGAAAGCAGATTTTTTTATGGCAGCATCACTGGCAAACAATCAACCCAGTTCTTTATCTCCAGCCTTTTCTGGATGTGATTCGATCTGATGAAACTGGTGCACCTATCACAGGTGTTGCATTGTCGTCTGTTTACAATATTTTGACTCTTGATGTGCTTGATTTGAGCACTGTCAACATTGAAGCTGCTATGCACTTGGTAGTCGATGCTGTGACTAGCTGCAGATTTGAGATAACTGATCCTGCATCAGAAGAAGTTGTACTGATGAAGCATCTTTTATACTTCAGGTTCTTTTGGCTTGCATGAAAGGAGAAACATCAGTTGTTTTAAGTAATCAGCATGTCTGCACCATTGTTAATACATGCTTCCGAGTTGTTCATCAAGCTGGCTCAAAAGGTGAGGTGTTACAGCGGGTAGCTCGCCACACAATGCATGAGCTTGTCAGGTGTATCTTTTCACACCTTCCAGATGTTGACAACACTGAGCGTTCTTTGGTTAAAGGAGGCACTTCTATCAAGCATGAGGTGAGGCTGCATCTTTAGTTCTTTCCCTTTTGTAGTCTGTGAGAAAAAAAGAATCAAGGAATTAGAAAGGGTCATCCAAACAAATCTTCTCAGCATCGTAAAAAAGTTTTACCATTCTATCATTCTTATATTTTGGGTTTAGGATGGACATGTAAAGTGAGTTCTGTTATTACAAGAAGAAGAAAGGGATCCTCAAAAAGAACATTTCCTATCCAGAGACACCAAGAATGAGCATGCTCCAATTTCCTTGGGCTATCTATGCCACTAGGCAATTATCTCAAAAACGTCTTGCACTTGCAAAGTAACAATGTGAGTCCTTCGATTATTAGTCTATACTTATTTATCCACAAAAATACAACTCCTATTGTGAGACCTTCACTGTTCCATACAGTCTATATCATCAGCCACTTGTTCTCATTTCCCCTGTTTCTTTGGCAAATGGAATTCTCTTAACTTGTACATGCACAACCTCTCCAGGTTTGGTGAAAATCCTATGAATAGTCAAAATTCTTTGTGAAAGAAATTAACCTGCCCTACAAAGATGAGTAACTTTTGATTATCGTCTCTTCTAAACAACCGATTTCCCGTTACTACATCTGTGTTTTGCGTTCTGTCCCTATCTTTTGAGGATTCTGCTGAGTGCTTTGGGATAGCAGCTTGAAATGCAAATATGAGACTATTGAGAATTATATACTGCCTTTTGACATTTGGCATGTTGTGGCATTACCCTAGGAATGGATGTTGAAAAATATGAATGCAAATTGAGGCTGTATTTTTCATGTCCTGGACAATCCCAAGCATGTGTGGATTTTTTGTTTGCTGTAGTGTGCAGGTTTCATTTGTTTTTTGGTACTTTTTTTTATGTTTGGTTCTTGGGATTTGAATTTATTTGAGTTATTGTTTATAGTTATTTAATTATATTTCCTTTGAGTGCAGGTCAGTGGGATCGGCATGGACTACAGGTTCAGTAGTAAATCCAAGAATGGAAGTGAGTATGATGACCATCCATCTTCTGGAGCTTTTGCTTCTGGTGCTTCCACTGGTCAACTTACTGGTGTGATGGGAGATAGTGCATCCAAGACTGACAATGGAAATGACGGTGTTCCTTATGATTTGCATCTGATGACTGAACCTTATGGTGTCCCCTGCATGGTTGAGATATTTCACTTTCTCTGTTCATTGTTGAATGTTGTTGAACATATGGAAATTGGTCCCAAAGCAAATTCTATAGCATTTGATGAAGATGTACCTCTTTTTGCCTTAGGTTTGATCAACATTTAATATCAGCTATTGAATTGGGTGGCCCTGCTATCCAGCATCACCCAAGATTGTTGAGTTTGGTACAGGATGAACTATTTCGCAACCTAATGCAGTTTGGATTGTCCATGAGCCCACTAATTCTTTCCATGGTGTGCAGTATTAAGGAATCTTTATCAGCACTTGCATATCGAACTCAAATTGCAGCTTGAGGCTTTCTTTTCCTGTGTGATACTGAGGCTCTCACAAAGTCGTTATGGGGCTTCATATCAGCAGCAAGAGGTTGCCATGGAGGCTCTTGTTGATTTTTGCAGGCAAAAAACATTCATGGTGGAGATGTATGCGAATTTGGATTGTGATATAACTTGTAGTAATGTGTTTGAAGAGCTGGCCAATTTATTGTCCAAGAGTGCATTTCCTGTGAATATCCCTTTGTCTGCAATGCATATTCTTGCCTTGGATGGTCTAATTGCTGTAATTCAGGGAATGGCTGAGAGAATAGGCAACAGATCATTTAATTCAGAATCCAGCTCCCGTGAATCTTGAGGAGTATGCTCCATTCTGGATGCTGAAGTGTGAGAACTACAGTGAACCAGACAATTGGGTTCCCTATGTTCGTAGGAGGAAATACATCAAAAGACGGTTGATGATTGGAGCGGATCACTTCAATAGGGATCCAAAGAAAGGGTTAGAATTTCTCCAGGGAACACATCTTTTGCCTGAAAAACTTGATCCCCAAAGCGTGGCTTGTTTTTTCAGGTATACTGCTGGTTTGGATAAAAATCTTGTTGGGGATTTTCTTGGGAATCATGACGATTTCTGTGTCCAGGTTCTTCATGAATTTGCTAAAACGTTTGATTTCCAAGATATGAACCTTGATACTGCATTGCGTCTATTCTTGGAGACCTTTCGACTGCCTGGAGAGTCTCAAAAGATACAAAGGGTGCTCGAGGCATTTTCAGAAAGATACTATGAGCAATCACAGCAGATTCTAGCCAATAAAGATGCTGCTCTCTTGCTATCTCAAGTATTCATTGATAATGCTCAACACTGACCAGCATAATGTCCAGGTGAAGAAAAAGATGACAGAAGAAGATTTTATCCGAAATAATCGGCACATTAATGGAGGTAATGATCTCCCTCGTGAATTCCTCTCGGAGCTGTATCATTCTATATGCAAGAATGAAATCCGCACAACACCAGAACAAGGTGCTGGATTTGCAGAAATGACCCCGAGTCGTTGGATTGATTTGATGCACAAATCCAAGAAAAGTGCTCCATACATTGTTTCAGATTGCAGAGCATACCTTGACCATGACATGTTTGCTATAATGTCTGGTCCGACAATTGCTGCCATTTCTGTTGTCTTTGATCATGCAGAACATGAAGAAGTTTACCAAACATGTATTGATGGATTCTTAGCTGTTGCAAAAATTTCAGCGTGTCATCATCTCGAAGATGTCTTGGATGATCTCGTAGTGTCTCTGTGTAAGTTTACAACATTGTTGAATCCATCATCGGTGGAGGAACTTATACACCTGTTCTGGCTTTTGGTGATGATTCCAAGGCCCGGATGGCCACTGTCACAGTGTTCGCTATAGCAAACAGATACGGTGATTTTATCCGTACTGGGTGGAGAAACATTTTGGATTGCATCTTACGGTTGCATAAGCTTGGCCTTCTTCCTGCTCGTGTAGCTAGTGATGCAGCTGATGACTCAGAAATGTATCCTGAGCCAGGACAGGGGAAACCTCTCACAAATTCTTTATCTTCTGTTCAAGTTCAAGCCATAGGTACTCCTAGAAGATCATCTGGATTGATGGGCCGATTTAGTCAGCTCCTATCATTAGATACAGAAGAACCAAGGTATCAACCAACTGAACAACAACTTGCTGCTCATCAACGGACGCTTCAGACAATTCAAAAATGTCATATTGACAGCATCTTCACTGAAAGTAAATTTCTCCAGGCAGAGTCTTTATTGCAGCTTGCACGTGCCCTAATATGGGCTGCTGGGAGGCCTCAGAAGGGTAATAGTTCAGGGAACAAATCCTGAAGATGAGGACACTGCAGTTTTCTGTTTGGAGTTGCTTATTGCAATTACCCTGAATAATCGAGACCGCATAGGACTTCTCTGGCAGGGTGTCTATGAGCACATAGCTAACATTGTTCAGTCAACTGTAATGCCTTGTGCCCTGGTTGAGAAGGCTGTCTTTGGGCTCCTTCGAATTTGTCAGAGGCTGCTTCCTTATAAAGAGAACTTGGCTGATGAACTTTTGAGATCACTCCAACTGGTTCTCAAACTTGATGCCAGGGTTGCTGATGCATACTGTGAGCAAATCACTCAGGAAGTCAGCCGTCTAGTGAAGGCAAATGCCACTCTCATCAGATCACAATTGGGATGGCGAACTATTGCATCTTTACTTTCCATTACAGCTAGACACCCAGAAGCTTCTGAAGCAGGATTTGATGCCCTATTATTTATAATGTCTGATGGAGCCCACTTGTCACCATCAAATTATGTTCTTTGCATGGATGCAGCAAGGCAGTTCTTGCGGAGTCTCGAGTTGGACAGGCTGATAAATCTGTTCGTTCAGTGGACCTTATGGCAGGATCTGTTGCTTGTTTAGCACGGTGGGATGAAGATGCTAAGAGAGCTATGGCAGAGGCAGAAGCTATAAAACTGTCTCAGGAGATAGGAGAGATGTGGCTAAGGCTTGCCCAGGCACTTAGGAAGGTTTGTCTGGACCAGAGAGAGGAAGTCAGAAACCATGCTCTTTTATCACTGCAGATGTGCTTGACAGGAGTAGAGGGGATTCATCTTCCACAGGGTTCGTGGTTGCAGTGTTTTGATATGATCATATTCACAATGCTTGACGACCTGACTGAAATAGCACAGGGACATTCCCAGAAAGACTACAGAAACATGGAAGGAACACTTGTCCTTGCCCTGAAGCTCCTGACTAAAGTCTTTTTGCAATTACTCCCTGAGCTGTCACAATTGACGACATTCTGCAAACTCTGGCTGGGCGTGCTTAGTCAGATAGAAAAAATATATGAAAGTGAAAGTCAGAGGGAAAAAGTGTGAGAAGCTTCAGGAACTAGTACCCGAACTACTGAAGAACACCTTGCTTGTGATGAAGACAGAGGGGGTGCTTGTGCAGAGGAGTGCTCTTGGAGGAGATAGCTTGTGGGAACTAACATGGTTGCATGTGAATAACATTGTTCCTTCTCTGCAATCTGAATTGTTCCCCGACAACGATCCAGAGCAACCTGGCAGTAATCAAGATGAAATTGGTAAAAATATTACATCCAACGAAACTGGTTCTGCTTTAAAGGACTAGCATCCATCTTCCTTTTTGTGATGCTCGTAAACTTTCTGTATCTCCTAATTAAGCTTGCAAGATAGTATACTCTAGATTAGCAGTAGCTTTTTCTTGAATTTTCTCCTCCTTGCTTTCCACCAGAGATTGACTTCAAGCTGTGACTTGACTATATTTTGTACTAAAAATACGTAAGGGGTCAGTATTTTCTTGGTTGCCCGGTGAATTGTGTAGGTAGGAGTTCTCGGACACTATCAAATTGCTGATATTGTACAGAATCTGAAGCATGTAATATATAACCTCAGAGTGTTATTTTAGTTTGATTGGCATTTGGAGTTCTGGTGAAAATTCAGTCAATTTCGCCATTTTTATTTTTTTTTTTAAAATTTTTGGGAATGAGCAAACTCATGACAAACTTAGGAGGGGCTGGGTTTATGGATATGAGATAAAGAAATGAGAATTAAGGCTAATGATATCATAGATGTTGTTTAATTAATTATTGTGAAAATCATTATATGAAAATGAAAGTGTAATTTAAGTTCAAATTAATTGACTATCAATGTGATAAATTTTTTTTTTATTCAAACTAAATAAATAGAAGAATATGATTTCGATTTCGATTTCGATTCTTAAATGGAACCAAACACTTCCTTTTACTCTGCTTCTCTACTGTAAACCACTGCTTGAGTGCTTAGTACTTGATTGAATTACCCTGAAATTGTTGTGCTTTGATTTGGATAAGGACATCGTTTAAAAATTGATTAATCAACTAATCGAAGTAAAGTCTAAATAAATTTTTAGGATTCAATCTAGATTTTAGTAATTAAATTAGAGCAAAACATGAAATTTTTATATAAATAATTAAAATTGCTTGAGTTTGACTTAAGGTTAGCTTAATAAATACCTTTAAAAAAAAAATTAGCTTAATAAAAATTTATGCATTTAGACTGAAACGGCGCCGTTTCACAAGATCTGAAGTCTGAACTTCTTGATCCTCTTATATGCTCTCCACTCCACTCTGATTCCACGCAATGTCTTTTGTGCAGTTCTAAGAATCCTCAGACCGAGTTCGTCTACTCCACTCATCTCCGATCCGAGTCAACTCAACCTCCTCTGGTATCTCATCTTCTTCATCACACACACCCATGTACTATGTGCTTTTGTTAATCACTAGGACTCTGAAATTCGTCAATCTTATGAAAAAATTTGATTATTCAATTTTATTCCCATGCATCTATATTTATAATATGAAGTTGATCTTTTTTTTTTTTTTGATGAAGCTGAATTGAATTGGGAGTTGAGTAGTTGAGAAGAGAAGAAGATGCGTGAGGTATTTGAAGGATATGAAAGGCAATATTGTGAGCTCTCTGCAAATTTGTCTAGAAAATGTAATTCTGCTGCTCTTCTTCCTAATGGAGGTAATACTTTTATATTGTCTTGTTAATTATGTATTAACTGTGTCTTATTAATGTGGATTAGTTGATTTAATTGGATTGTTTTGAAAATAATTGAAATTAGGAGATGATGTATTGAGTTTATAGTTTCTGCTGGATAGTTAACCTATAGAAGAATCTGGTTTCATGGTTGTAGTATATAAGAATATAACAATGAAAAAAAAAAAAAAAAAAAAGATATCTTTTTTCATTTCCTTTTTTTTGTGGGTTTAACAAGAAGTTGTACTTACATGGGAATAAAGTTGTATATTTACTCCCTGAATTTTGGAGGTATGTGTAAATAGTTAAGGGTCTTGTGCAGGTTGTGAAATCGTATATGATTGTTCCTCCGTTCCTTGGATTGGAAGTTGAATTTTGTTTTATTTTGCCTAAACATGGTTTGGTTGTTCTTTTGGTCTTGTGTTGGGGGTAAATCTTTTATGGGTTATGTTCCCCCTTTTTTTTTTTTTTTTTTTTTTTGTGGTTATGTACTTTTGCAACTGAACAACATGTTCTGTTTAAGTGGAATAAGTGGTGCTTCTATTGGAAAAGGAAGAAGAATATAATTTGCGTCTGCATTGGTTCCTGACTCCTTGCATTATGTTGTATACTTCTTCTAAGATTCGATACTCCATGTATGCAAAATATATGCTATTGATCTTTTGATTCATGAAGCATTGATTAAAGGAAAAGTTAGATTTATGTATGTCAGGATTTATGTGGATTGGGCTCTCAGTAGATATCTGACTTTATATCTGCATAAAAATTTGTGGTTTGAAGTTGAAAAATGGCTGTTCATGTTACTGCAGTTAAGTTACTAGTATTTGTTATTCTCATCCAATAGGTTGTCTTTTTCTTGGGCAGAGCAAAAAAATCAACAAGTTTCTGAAATTAAAGCAGGACTGGATGATGCTGATGTTCTGGTATTTGAAAAAGCTTCTTGCCTTTTATGTCTAGCTGGTGGTCTTTGCTCTGGTCTATAATTAGTTTTCCTTTTTTGCTTCCCTAGATACGGAAAATGGATCTTGAGGCAAGAAGTTTGCAGCCAAGTTTGAAGGCTATGCTACTTGCTAAGCTAAGAGAATATAAATCTGATCTAAATAAGTTGAAAAGAGAAGTTAAAAAACTGACATCAGCAAATTCTACCCAAACTGCCCATGAGGAGCTGTTGGAGGCTGGATTGGCAGATGCTCATGCAGTGAGTCCTGAATCCCGATATAGAATTAATTTGTGCCATAATAAGTATGGACTTGTATACTTGACTTTGTCATTCTGTACGGTTAAAAGGTTATTGGTTTTTTCTTCCTGATTTGTTTGTCCATTAATAGCCTCCTCTTGGTCCAAATTGTTATCAAAGAGTTGGACGTATATTAATCAAGTTCCTGGGGGTCTTCATTTTCAAAGTTGGAAGCTCCTCTCCAATTGGACTAACTTGAAAAGAATAAAGAAAATATGAAATATCACTTTATCATGAGTATGTAATGTATCAAAGTGAGGTTTTCAAAGATAGTGAAGAATCTATCTTTGTTGTATATATTCATTGGCGTCTTCTCCGTTGCATTAGCAAACATCTTGTCTATTAATCGAATTATGTAGGATGCATGACTGATGTGGGTGAAATAAAATTTCATTTGTTTACTTGAGGGCTTAGGAGAAAATTATGCACTCTAAAAGGAATTTGATGTGTCACATACTAAATCAGGACAATTATCTGTTCGACTGACAAGGGATGTTTACAGGCTTCTGCAAACCAAAGAGAAAGAATGGTGATGTCAACAGAGAGACTAGATCAGTCAAGTGACCGAATCAGGGAGAGCCGAAGGGCTGCTCTGGAGACAGAAGAGCTTGGAGTCTCAATCCTCGAGGATTTGCATCAACAACGTGAAACTCTTCTACACTCTCATAAGAAGGCATGTGAACTAGCGTTTACAAGTTCCAACATAGTTTACAGCTCATCACTCTTCTTGCTGGTTTCCTAATGAATCTTAGGCTCTTATCTCGCCCATAAGAATTTTGGCGTATCATGCACCACTGTAACTTTTTGTATGACTTTGTGGTTTGGTAGAAATATTGTGTGCGCTCTTACTCTAGATGGCTACTGTGAGTTATGTAATACCTGTGGGATTTCTTTGTTTTGCAGCTTCATGGAGTGGATGATGCTATTGATAAGAGTAAGAAAGTCTTAACTTCCATGTCCAGAACCATCACACGAAATAAGTGGATTGTTGGCTCCATTATTGCAGCTCTTGTCCTGGCCATTATTGTTATCCTGTATTTCAAGCTTTTCCATTAGTAGACCTTTTGATTCCTCTCTTTCCTTTTGGTCCTGTATATATTGCTGTCACCCTTCATTTGGCATAAATTTACTATGTGAATTGTGATTCATTCCCCATTATATGTATACACTTGTGGTTTGCTACTCAACAGCATAACATTTTCTGTTCAATGTCAAAGAAAGCATGTTTATCAAAATACAGTGCAGTTGCTATTTTCTGTCAATGACTTGAATTTAAGCATCAGGAAGAGTTCTGATCTTTATAGTAAGCCAAAACAAGATGTTAACACAAAGGTAATTGAGATCGTGTATCTTTCTCAATGCTTTTGGTGATCACCTTTCTAACTCCAAATTATGTCTTATTTGTTGAAACAATATGTGGGGCAACTCTAGTTACAAATTAAGGAACAATACAAAACCTTTAAAACGTGTTAGATCATGCACTACTCTTATTTTCTCCTCCATCTTTGAAGGAACACAACTCACATGCCCTTAATTGAGATGAGAAAACAAAAACCAAAACTCCCATGTTTCTCATAAAATCAAAATTTATTCATCCTATCTTTATCAGAATTGACTAATTACAAGATTGCAAATTTCTTTCCTTTTTAAAAAAAAAAAAAAAAAAAAAAAGAATTCTCTGTAAAATTTGACCACAACAAGAGAAATCCCACTTAAATTTCTCCTCCTATTAGAAATCAAGAATAATTAGAAATTTTTGAGGCTAACAATTTGACTCGTGACTTGTCCCCTTCTACGATTCCCAGTACTGGACCTACCGTGCAAACCAAACCTTGACAACAACAAAATATCTTCACTCTAATTCTTTCTTCCTTCCTTCAAGCCTTCTCCATTATTACACTGTTCTTTTTCTTCACGCAGAGAATTCCCTGCTTCTTTCATCTCTTCTATATATAAACTTCTCTCATCAATCCAACCAAAAAAAAAAAAAAAAAATATTTTGCCAGCCATATTGGTTTTTAATGGATTCAATTTCATCAGTATCACCATCTATAGTTCTCCCGCATAGTAGCAGCAACCCTCTTCAGAATCACCGGCGGCGAGTCACTTTCTTGTCTCCATTTCTCAAACCAATTTGTAATAATCAGTTTCGTCTTTCGTATAATAATTGTTCTGAAGAATCATCAGCCTGCAGATCAAGAAGGAGATGTAACTATTCACATGTGGGCGGGTGTAGTGTTATTAGGATGGGTGCAAGAGGAGGAGAAAAAGAAGAAGAAGAGAATAATAGGAGGAGGGATGAAGAAGTTGAGAGAGCTCTTCATTTGGACGGTACAATTCCCGGGAGTTCCAATGAATTCGTTAAGCAAGTGTCTTCACGCGCTTATGACATGCGTAGACATCTCCAACAATCATTTGACAGCAGCAGCTATGATGGTACGTACACTAATGATTTTAATTGAATGAAATCTTTCTTTAGATTCTTAAATCCATCAGAACCCTTTCATTTTTTTCTCTTAATTTAGCTTACTTCAATTTGTTTGTATAAAATTTGCAACTTTTTTCTTTATGAAATGAGTTCTGTTTCACTTAAGTTAGCTTAGTTTGCTTTGATTTCTGAGAATTTTCCTTCAATTAGCAATTTTGTTTGATAGTTAAATCTTCCGTTTCGAAATTTATGTGTGGTGGGAATAGCATTTCGGTGCAAATTTGTGAGCACGTGTAGGAAGATTTGGACTTGAGTGAGATGTTAGTGATGTCTTAATTGATGTGTATAAAGGATAATGCAACAATTGGTAATTCTGTGTTGTTTCTTGAAGTTTGGCCTTTTAGCTTTCTGATATCCATTCCGTCCACAAATGGATTATTTCCAAGTGGGATGGGAGTAAGAATTGAGCCACCTCAAGATCATAGGTAGCCCCTTGTCGACTTGGCAAGAATGGTAGTGTAATGCCACTAGCCAAGCCTCCTGTCCTGTCTTGTGCCTTCTTATCTTAGTTGAATCATTAGAATCTTTAA
This sequence comes from Cinchona pubescens, assembly GCA_025175665.1. NCBI lineage: Eukaryota > Viridiplantae > Streptophyta > Magnoliopsida > Gentianales > Rubiaceae > Cinchona > Cinchona pubescens. The sequence continues at coordinate 4,150,949 of JANKKI010000077.1, read as the reverse complement.
TTACCTGCAAAATGGTAGCATCACTAAGGGGAAACAGAGATGAATATGTGTTATTAAAAGAGTACGATGAGAAACTAGAAACTAGTACAAGCTCTGTATATTGTACTATCATCTGTGTCCCTTGCACATTGTTGTTTTCATTTCGAGAGTGTAATGCGCTGACTTAAACATAATTGGCCTAATAAATGGAGTAATATGTGAAATGACTTAGATTTTAGCATGTGTTAATCAGAGTACTGGAGTATTGAGAACTATCAAATTTAGGTTCGTTTGCCTGGGTGGAAGAAGTGAAGGAATAGGAGAGGACTGGTCTATACTTGCTTTCTCCATTTTCCTTCAGGTTTCATTTCTCGATTTATAATAGCTTCTCTCAAGAATTCACAAGTTTTTCTCTTCTGTAATTGAAATTTATTCATCAAGTTTTCACGGGTGCATGACTTCTGTACTCCTTGTTTTGTTCCAGTATTGGACGCCAACCCCTGGAGAGAACCATCCAAACCTGTGTATGTACTAACCCATAGGGAAAACCAATTATGCACAATGAAAACTCGCAGAAACCGAAGGTGACTTTCTGCTTTATTTGTTATTCTTTCTGAAGTATTGCTAGTTGCTGATATTCTGTCTAGATGCATTGTCCTCACAGTGAAATTGAAAGGGAGCTTGGACTACTGTTTTCCAAAGGGGGCAAGTGGAGAAATCAGACCAAACAGTCAGGAAATGGAACAAAATTTCAGATGCTTGTTGAGGACGTCAGGGAGGGTGTACTTGTGAGTCCTTAAAACCCATTCATTATCTTTCAAGCTAATTCAGTCTGAAATACAAGTTTGAAGTTTTAACATTCAATACAATGTCCTGGAATTTTCAAATGACAGTGCATGAGCTTGTGACGTGTTAATGTTATATTGATGCTTCACTCAGTGTAATGAGAAGATTTGCAGCATGTTTATGAAGCTTTTTTAAGAGAAGAGGGAATTGTTGGGGGTGGAGGGTGTTCAATTTTGGAAGACTTGTTGAGGATGTTGTGGCTTTTACATTTAGGGGTAAATAAGTAGAGGCTGAGTTTCTGCAGGAAATTCTACCATAAGTTATGCTCTGCAACGAAATGCCTTCTAGAGCATGATATTGTTGGCTCAAGCATTTCTAGAGAATGATTTTACACCTATGATCTGTTTAAGTGGAGCCAATTCTGATTTAATGTTGCTCACCATTTTGATCCAATGACATTTAGTTGTAATATGGTCACAATCGCCGGTGCACGTATATGGATAAATGTCTTTTCTAAGGGCAATCTGCAGCTGAAAATTACAATCCCATGAGGCATGAGAGGGAGAGGGATGAGCATCGGAAGCATATAAATTTGTAGTCATAAGAGAAATGATGAAACTGGACCATTCGTGGTTCACAATTAGGGAAGCCAAGTTTAGAGCTACATGCAGTATGTTGCAGGACTTGTACTATGCATTTATCTGCTTGTTGTAGGATGTTCATTACAGTGGAGTAAAAAATGTTTTTGTAAAAATAATGAAACTTGCATTCATCCTTGAGATCAGATTGTGATATTTAAAGCAATATTTTGGCCCCTAGATGTGTAAAAAAAAAAAAAAAAACTGCCAAAAACGTGGTGCATTTCCTTGATGATGACTGCCATTTTTTGGTCAACTTAGCTCGTCCATTAGATCCATTTGTAATACTATTTGAAATTTCCAAAAATGGTTTTCTCAGCCTAAATATACATTATTCTTGTTGAAGGTATTTGAAGATCAAACTGAAGCCGCAAAATATTGTGACTTGCTTCAAGGAGGAGGCCAAGATTGTGAAGGTGTTGCAGAGATAGAAGCCTCATCGGTAAGGAGCAAATTAGGAGGTGGATTTTAGTCACCATAGTTAATTTCATATATATAACATGTTATCTCTACAGGTATTTGATCTCTGCCGGAAAATGAGGGCCCTTGCAGTTTTATTTCGCCGTGGAATGACCCCTCCTCTTCCTGAAAGCTTGAAACTCAACTTGAGAGCACGCAAACGATCCCTTGAAGACCAAGAAGACGCATGAAATTCTTCACCTGGATAGCTTAAAGTAGCAAAATTAACTCGATACTATAACATAAATTCCTGTGTAGTTATACAAACACAAAATTCTTTTTGCTGCAGACGCAGCTTATCAAAAAAAATACAACAATCTTTGCATATAGAGTAACAGGTAATTGCATCAGAATCTTATGAGTGGAAAGTGCCTGTTGTTACAACTGTTATATGCTCTTTCTTCTGTTTACCAATATTGCTAACCTCTTAGTTTAAAAAGGTTCATGAACTGCTGTAAACCATCAAGTGCCATGGTGCCTTGATCACTTCTTAATCACTTTGTATTGACTGGGGCGAAAGCCCGAAAGTCCTTTGGTTAATCTTCTTTTCCATGAAATCTTTGATAAGTACAAACACAGCATTGTTTCAGAGTTTATTTGTAAGCAGGAAGACAATCTTTACTCCTTAGTACCTGAATCTTGATTAATTTGACCATTTCTCTGAGTTATCCTAAATTTGCAGCAAAATTTATTATGATCATGAGTAACTACTTAGTATCTTAGTAGTTGTTTAAAAATGAATGAAAAAAATTATTAAGACAAAACATAGCCCTTTACTTGTAGTCCAAACTGGACTACTTATTCAATGACCACTATAAATCTTCTCATAAATTTACACTTAAAATAAATCAGCTAGCACTAAGTTCGGATGAACCGGATTTACATGTCAACCAATTAATAATTGTAATAATGTGTCTTTTTATTGGTAGAAAACAGTTAACCGTTGGGCCGAATCATCCGAACCAACTTTTATCTTAAAGGTACATATTAGTATTGATGACATACATGATCAAATTTAAATGGTATACGAAGAGACTTTGATCATGTGACACGGTTGCCCCATAAAATGGGGAAGTAAACACAAGAACCGGTCTATGCGTACAGCACAAGACCAGTTGGGTGATTTGACTGGGATTTGAGATGGTCTAACCGACCGACCAATCAACCAACTAACTTGTCTGTCATACTACACCATTTCAGTACTTTTTGGATAAGCCACATCATTTACAGGTGGAGATGAACCGAGTAATTTTATTAGTTGAACATTCCACGTAACAATTAACCAACATCAGATACTATTGGTTCGACAAATTGTATGGCTTTTCGGGTAAGAAAACTTTTGTAGACTTCTACATAGTAAAGTTTGGAACTTAGATTTAACAATTAACGTTTGAATACTATGTAAGATTAGAACAAAAAAATTGTAATTCGTGTATTAGTAAGATTCTAATCGAATTTATAAATTACTAAAACTTTAATTCTAGAGTATTTATTTTTAGGATAAAATACTAATATACTCTTTTTGAAATATCGATTAATTTAATCTCTTATCTATCCCAAATTGATAATTATCTTTAAAAAAATTAACTAATCAAGACCTATTATGAAAATCATAAACAAATTAATAAACTAAGTCAAGTGATAATCAAGTGACAATTAACTTGTAGTATTGTCAACAATTTTGTTTGTTTGTGTATAATTTCGATCACAAAATTTTAAATTAATTAATTTTTTTAAACATGATAAAACAAATTAATCTATACCATAAAAATAATGGACCACATTGATATTTTTTTCCTTTATTTTTATATTCGTTTATTGGAAATCATTCTAGAATATTTGTTTTTGTTGATAAATATAAAGGATCATCTCATAGGCCTCATAGGAATTTTTAACTTTGGCATTTGGTCATTAGAAAAATATGAGAACAAAGAAAAAAAACACATAAATCTATATTCTATAATAAAGACCGAATCTAATTCATTTGGAAAGATAAAGAAAAAGAAAAAAAAAAAAAAAGTAGTAAAAGACAAGTGTTTAGCTGGTTAGATTCTCCACCTCCAAAAAAAAAGTGAAAAAAATCCTCATCAGATTAAACAAAAATACAAAAAAAATTAAATATCCTTACAAAAATTTAAAAAACAAAAAAGTATAAAAAGCATCTGAGCATTATTACGAACACGTCCAAACACGCGCATAAGTTCCAGACAAATAATTATAAACGACACTGAAAACACGCACTAAATTCAGCAGGGCAGACACTTTCGTTGTTGTTGTTGTTGTAATTCTCGATCAAGTCCGATCCGAAATGAGCGGGAGCGAAGGCAGCTCCGGCCATTCCGCCGCCGGAGAAGTACATGCGACGGCGGCGGGGGGGACGGGGACGGGTGAGAAGAAGAAGGAGAAGGCGAGAGTAAGTCGAACCTCGATGATACTATGGCATGCTCATCAACACGACGCCTCCGCGGTTCGGAAGCTGTTGGAGGAAGATCGGAGTTTAATACACGCGAAGGATTATGATAATAGGACTCCGCTCCACGTGGCAGCTCTTCACGGTTGGATCGATGTTGCGAAGACTTTAATCGAGTTCGGCGCTGATGTCAACGCTCAAGACCGATGGAAAAATACGGTACATTTTCTATTACCTGTATACTATAATTTTGCAACGCTTTACGATTGGGGAAAATTACTGTGCTGTCAATAATTGCAGTTCAAATTTTTAGGGTAAAAATTGTTGTTTTGGTTGAATTTTGTAGGAAATGTATATAATTTAATTATTGTGGAAATTATTTATCATAATATGTTATATTTACTTGTATATAGAGAATAGGATGGTTGGGTGTTTGGCAGGGCAAGAGGAGGGTGGAGAGAATTAAATATAGGATTGTGCTTAAATTATCAGCTTAAAACCTTTCTTTAGGCAGGGGAGGAAGAAAGGATTAGTGGTCGTTTTAGTGACTGTATTCCGTGATTTATGAGCATTTAATCAGCAGTTTAAGTGTTTTGCTGTATGATTAATGGTGCTTCGAATTGATTTTCATGTTCTAGTTATACTTAGTGATTAATATAGTGTATATCAAGGAGCAGTTGCATTTTCATGGAATTCTTGGACTCCATAATTTGTGTTTGTGGTTATAGCAGGAAAATTTGTTGGCCCGTTTCCTAGTGGTAATTGAATTCTTTTATTCCTATTTCGGCAGGAAAAATATACAAATGATGTAGCACTTGTAATGCTAGTGACCCTGTCTTGAACTATCTATAATGGTTATCGGGAACAAGTGATAATTCTGGTGTCACCTTTAGGGTTACACAGGTACAGATGGATCTATTGAGTGTGGCGTTTAGCTTGGGAAGGTACCCAAAAAAAAAAAAAAAAAGATTTGACCATTTCTTATGTTGCCTGAATTTCATATGCATAGAGAATGAATGTATCCTGTGGTTTACACAAGGCTAACCATAGCCCAGGCAATTGTTTTATCTAGTTGAAGCTTTCCAATCCTTTAAAGAATAGTATTTGATAGCAGAAAAAAGAAAATGCTGAAAACCATGATTGTCTTAGGGGTGTAGAGATGCAGAGTTGGCTGCTCATATGGGTATGAGGTATAGTTCACCTTTGGTTGCTTAGTGACTGGTGCTGGTGTTTCATTTACTTGCAACACTATATATATCTATTGGTTATCTGTTTACTGAAAGTCTTGCTTGTTTTGTATATTTATTTTTCATGAAGCCCTGGACTGTCTTTGTTTGAGATATTTCTTCAGCTTGATTATCTCCTGAACCATGTTAATGATGGCAGCCTCTAGCTGATGCTGAAGGAGCAAAACAAAAAGTATAGCATGATTGAATTATTAAAGTCACACGGTGGCTTATCTTATGTAAGTTTCACTTTTCTCACTTCTCCTCCCTTTTAATAATCTCTTCTTCTTATTGTTTTCTTGTTAACTCCTATTATCATGCCATATTCGTTTTTAGCTTAATAACGTGGTCTGCTCTACCTGGAGTTTTCTTTATCTCTTTATTCATTTTAGTTTATTTTTCCCACCCTTGCAACATTTCTCTATCACTTGTGAAAACATATAAAGTGTTTTGATTTTGCATGAACTGTTATGCGATCCTTTATAATATTTAATAAGTTGAAGCATTTGATATTTGGACTAATTACTTTTTGTAGTTTGGTTAGGATTTATGAACATGATGTAGTAAAATTTATGCTTGGTTGTATTGGGTTCAGAAAGCTTAGTTGATATCTCAATATTAGTCTCATTGGCATATATTCTAACTTCCTAGGTTTGCTCCACTGTAGTGTTATTTCAGAGTAGCGCTTGAGATCATTTGTGTTTCATGCAATTATATTTCTATTGGGGTTTTGATCCAGAGATCAGTTCATACCTCTGAGTGGTTTTTGGGAGTACCAGTCCTTTCCAGTTATAGCGCATGTCAAATAAGCATGAACAACATGAGCACTACTTTTCTTCTTTGTTTATATTTGTTTTCTTTGCGAGTAAAGGGTAGCGTGTTTGGAAGGTGACTGTAATAAAACGACCCTAAGTATACTATTTATTTAGTCAAATGTATTATTTATATGATGCACCAGTCAAACAATTGAATCTTTGGTCTCATGTCTCATTTTCGCATGACAGATTACTAATTTTCACGAGCATTTCTTTGTTTTATAGTAGATGCTGCCAGTGAACTGCAGAAAATTTTGTGGATAAAAAATACTGGTTGAAATTTGTTCCTTTCAGCTCAAATTTTTACAATATATTTTGCAGGGCCAAAATGGAAGCCATTTCGAACCAAAGCCTGTACCTCCCCCTTTACCAAATAGGCCAGTGTGACTGGGAGATTGATCCTTTTGAGCTGGACTTTTCAAATTCAGCTACTATCGGAAAGGTCTGGAAATATTTTCATGAGGAATTTATATTCTGTTTAACTTTTTTGAAGAAATTCTTTGCTCAGACCCAATGCTCACATGAATTTGATATGGTTGTATGATCAATTTCTTTGATGAATCTTTTTTGCTTCTGATATCTTGGTGAATCTATAGGTGTTTTGGTATTGATACAGTTTCAAGATAAACTCAATTGTCTAAATTGATTGGGATGATCAGTTGATACCAATCCATACTGTAGGCAGGAAATACTTGTTAATTTTTATGTCAAAGCAGTTCAATTTGCTTTACCTTTAGAATAAAGAATAATGTTGTCTCTGGTTTCCTCAAATGTGTAAGCAGTGGCCTCTGGGGTTAATTCCTTTCCTTCAGATGTTTTATCATGTTTCAGGAGCATGTTCTCCTGAATATACTGACCTTCCGTTGTTGGAGCATGGGGGGTATTCGCAAACAGGTCTAAATCACCAATTCTTGTTTGCTTCAAGTAGTTCATGTCTTCTTGTGGATAGTTCAATGAAATGCATCTTATGTTGCACCAAGTATCTCAGTTCTGCATATTTTGTTGACTGTCAGTTAATGGGCTTTGTGATATTAGTTTATTGATAATCAAAGTTCATTGCTGATTAATTCGGTAACTGTTAGGGGTCTTTTGGTGAGATACTGAAAGCTTGTTGGCGTGGAACACCTGTCGCTGTCAAGCGAATTCTTCCAAACCTCTCAGATGATAGATTGGTGATGTAAGTTTCTCAACCAAATTGTCAACTGTAACATTTTTGCAGCAAAGGAGTGTTAATCTACTTAAGTCGTGTGATAGACATTTTGTTATTAGATTGTTGCTGATGCTTTGCAGAGAAAGTGGTGAAGTTTTGATTAATTACCTAACTCAAAATAAGTTTTTTTCCCCTAAAATTTGAGTTCCAAGAGTTTCTTTAAAGCCTCGTGAATGAGATCTGGCTGACTGGCTGTTGGGTATAATTCTCCTATGTGGTTTTGGCAAAGTTTTAAGATCTAAATATCACTTTCTATTTTATCCACTTCCCATGCGAATTAATTATGGCTTGGATACTCATCTTTAGTAAAACATAGATGAAGCCTGATATCTTCTGTCTTGCACATCCCTCGTAATAACTTCATGTGCTTGGCATGTTGGAAAGTGTTTAGCTCACATAATTAGGGGTCTATTCAAGATATACGTGCATAAAGTAACCTGATTTATTTATTTATTTTTTTAAAAAAACTGATTTTTAATGGTTTAAGCTTGTGGCAGGTTAATTTCATTATTTTTCAGTTGTTACTGGGCCTGTTCTTTGCCTATTTAAAGCTGTAATCTTGGCACCATTGGAGGGGATGTCGAATATTTTGAATCACTAAACTAAGAAGTAACTTAACCTTTAAAGGATTGGTGATTTCAACAGCAGCTGTAATAGCAAAACTTGTTAACCTTTTCTATGTTTACTTTTCAGCCTAAACTAAGTTTTCTTTGCTCTTGATACAGTCAGGACTTCAGACATGAGGTAAATTTGCTAGTGAAGCTCCGGCATCCAAATATAGTTCAGTTCCTTGGAGCTGTTACTGAAAGCAAGCCTTTAATGCTCATTACCGAATATTTAAGGGGGGTAAGTAAATGCATTCACCATCCTGTATCTTGAGTTTGTTAACCTTTCCTTATCAAGGGGTTTAACTACCAGCATCACATTTTCCCCTAGGGTGATCTACATCAATACCTGAAGGAAAAAGGTGCACTTAGTCCGTCAACAGCAGTCAATTTTGCATTAGATATTGCCAGGTACTTGATTTAGCTCCTAATTTCCCATTTATCATGTGGGATGATTACATAGATAAATCATCCCGACATGATTAACAAAAGAGCTGTGTCCTATGCATGCTTTGTTAACTGGAAGTAGTAGTGCTTTCAGGAATTTGGAACTATTCTTGAAAAGACTGACTAGCTATCATGCTACAATTGCCCCTACATTTATTTTTAAGTGTTATGCTGAGAAGTAATAGTAACTGATGTCTGGATTAGTCGTTTTTTGACATCAGAAAAAGCTGAACGATGATTTGTTCATGCACTTAGAAGGAATTAAATGAAATGGTAAACTTGCTCTTCTATAGGAGTGAGGTTGGTAAAGGGTTTAGTTAGGGATCGAATTCCTTTTAATAATGCAGTCAAGTAGTTTGACCATATGCATTAAATCTCCTGGGTGCATGTTTCATTAGAATGAGGACAGCCTCTAATGCTTTAAGAACAGTAATGTAATATCTGTCGGTAGCTGATAAGATGTGTTGTAAGTTCTTGTGGTTCCAGGTCATGTATAACGCAAATGTTATGATATCATCATTAAATTAATAATTGGAGAAGCATCAATCTATTTTAGGACTGTCATCTTAAATTGCTGTAAAATAATATCGTGTACTCTGCTTACGTGTTTTATAAATCATGTGGGCAGAGGTATGGCTTAAAGATGTCTCTTCACAATGAACCGAATGTCGTGATTCACAGAGATCTAAAGCCAAGGTGAGTCTCTATTTATATTGCTTCAGATGTAAATATACATCATTCTTTGCCAATTATTGAAATTTCTGCGCCTTCCAGAATATCTCTCGGTTCAAAGCCTATCTTTTTAGTTCCTTCCTTTTTTCTGAGTGGAAAAATCAAAAGCTTCCTGCTGAATATGATTTTCTTTTTCAGGAATGTTCTCCTAGTTAACACTAGTGCAGACCATTTAAAAGTAGGGGACTTTGGCTTGAGCAAGCTCATCAGGGTTCAAAATTCTCATGATGTGTACAAAATGACAGGAGAAACTGGAAGCTGTAAGCAAGCATTTATAAGTATCTCAACATGATAAGACTGTCTATGGTTGAAGTTAGTTGCTAATTTCTTTCTCGTGTAAACAGACCGGTACATGGCTCCAGAAGTATTCAGGCACCGAAAGTATGATAAAAAGGTTGACGTGTTCTCATTTGCTATAATTTACAGATATTGTATGAGGTAACTTTGATTTTTTATCTTGGGCTAAACCTAGGTTGACATGGTCTTGGTAGACCGGGTGAAACAAAAGTGTGGACCCCGCATGTTGGGCCCACTTTTTTTTTGTTTTACGGTCTGCAAAAACCAGGTCTACCTAAGGTTTTTTTCCTTCCATCTTATCATTGTAAAATTGTTCATAGAAAGAACAAATGTATAGATTGAATCATAAGGCTAATGAAATGGTGCAGATGCTTGAAGGTGACCCACCACTTTCACACTATGAGCCATACGATGCAGCTAAATATGTTGCAGAAGGACACAGGCCTATGTTTAGGGCAAAAGGTGTTGTTCCTGAATTGAGAGAGTAAGTCAAATCTGTTTTTAGTCTTTGGGAAGTTTTAAACTTTGGATTACTATGCATTTTCTTTATTAAGGCATATGAGGAAGTGAATGCCATTAAGTTATTTGTAGAAAATCCCAGTAACCACCGAGGCTTTTCTGCAAAAGAGTTCCTTATAAGTAGGATTACTTTTGGAGTTACATTTTACTATTCAGGACCCAAGAAATGAAGTTTAACTCTTTATGTTTTATACCATTTAAAGCAGCCAAAAATTGCCTATCATCTTCTGGTGACACACTATTTTCTTAAACTTTTGCATAGCACTTGCTGCATTCACGCACATGATGGTTTACTTTTGGTTCTTAATATTTGTTGTATTTATTTGCTTAGGTTGGTTGAACAGTGCTGGGCAGCAGATATGAATCAGAGGCCTTCTTTCTTGGAAATTCTCAAGAGGCTGGAAAAAGTTAAGGATAGTTTGTCCTCGGATCATCACTGGCACCGCTTTACTTCTTGAAATTCAAGCCTAAAAGAAAAATTAGTCATGGAAATCACAGAATTTTATCAGTGAGCTCACTACCCCCACCCACCACTCAAACACCCCACCCAAAAAAAAAAAAAAGGCAATCACGTACAAGGGGTTATGACTTGTTAATAGACTTAATGAGGTTCAGGAGTTTTGCTGTTATATTCAGAGATATGACATGTCAATTCATCCTGTTTTAGAAGCAGCCTCTTAAAGTAAGCTTGTGTCTGTGGTCGGATTCCTAATGTACTTGTTTGTTATTTGTTGTGGTTCTAGATGATTTAAACATCTATACACATTATTCTGTCTTATTACCAAAAAAAAAAAAATCTGTCCTATCCTCCTCTCCTGTAACGCAGTCTGTAAAACAGAATTGTATAATGTTCTCCGCAACAGTAGTGAGTGATATTTTTGCAGTTGATTTTCTGTATATGCTGTCCACCGTCCAGTTGCGTTCTAATGCAGTCTGTATATTCTCAATGTGCATTGATGCTACTGTATTATATGCTCATTATTATTGCGCGTGTGCTGTGAATGAACAAGTTTTGTGGCAGTGAGGAAGGGAACGTTCCTGAGGAAAGAACTAAAACTGGTTGTCCCAATTGCTCGTGCAACAACTATATTTTGAAGCTTATTGAGTAGCCGATATATCATGGCAGCTTACATCAATCCAAAGTGTTCCCTTTCTCGTTGTGTTCTAAATTGTATACAAACAAATTTAAGAAGCAACTAAACAGAATCTGAATAACACTAAATAAGCTTTTTCTTCTCAAAAAAGGTCTTGAGATGCCATAGCTGCAACCCAGAGACGGACAAGGCAATAATGAGCGAGAGAAAACTAAACCAAGCCATATTAGAGTGGGTAGATCTATTAAGTTCTTGCATTTCTTCTTCCCTGCATCAAGAAAAAAGTTAGTGTCAGCATGTACGTGAAAACATTTTGGATCAAAAGACATGAGAATATGACCACACCACTAAATGAAAGACATGAGAATATGACCACAACACTAAACGAGAAGGATTATAACACCCACCTTTCTCGAAGATAAAACATCTCATCATGAATGGATTGAACAGTATCGAACATTTTCTTCAGCTCTAATTCCATTAACTAGCATTTGGAGTTAGGAAAAGAGAAGACATCATCAATAATATCCAGTTCAAATATATAGCATATATGTTATGTAAAACGAACAGAATAGTAGTTAAATTTGTTGTCTACACAAGAAAACATGATTTTCTTCACATTGACAGCATATGCATCCGTGTGCCTATGTAATTTTTACACAATATAGCTATCCTTGTATTCACAAAACCATGGCAGGTAAATGCATATGGTATTCTGTGCCTTTAGACCGTCTTCAAATTGGTAACAGCTCACGCTAGACTAAAGACAAGGCTTTGCATGCAATCACAATTCCTTCTCTCGCATTCATCAATAACTAGTCAACTGGAAAAATGGATGTAATTCTTTTGTACAAAACTCCAGTTCCATATTTTAGCTATCTTCTTTTCCTGAACAACTTGTATACGCAATTCTTTTCATTGAAGATTGGTCGGAACAACGGAGCAAAAATAGCAGTAACAAATGCATTAGACCAATGACTCGTAAAGAAACTGAAACATGCCAATGAAGGTTCTTAAAATATCTACTTGCTACCTTGATTAATCTGACTCTCCAGCAAAAAAATCCACATCCACCCATAACCAACAGTCTAAGCACATGATCGAATGGTCCATTCATATCATCAGACCAAAAGAAAAAGCACTTGTATGGATGTACATAACTATCATAAGTTCAGTTATAGGAGTATATGTATGTCAGGGACTTACTTCAACAGAGCCTTTCTTGGCTACATTCGACCAGTCCTTAGCTGCAACACCAGACTTCCAATCAAAATCAACAGTGACGGTAACAGCAGGCTGGTGATCAGCCGCAAAAAAGCAGGCCATGTAATCCCCGGCCTCAGCAGTCTGAAATGCAAACTGCCCCGATGGTACATGGTCTGCATAGTGATAATTATTCCCATAAGATGATGTAACCTGTAACAATCAATCCAAATGAAACTTCAGCTATCAAACAATAAATCAATAAATAACTTCCCTGATACCCTAGATCTCCAGTTAAACAATATTTACATTGAACAAAAACATCATGAATTCATGATATTTGCCCAATGGCAGACACAATGTTTTTCATTTTTATCCATAAAACTTTGGACCATTTCTAGAATTGTGCCAGTCAATTCTTAAGCAAAGGCCATACTAATCTTCTCCGTTCTAATTTTATCGGATATTCATGAAAGAACAGCAAAATATGATCTGTAAGCTGAAAAAAAAAATAACCAACAAACTTAAAAACAAGCATTTGCTTTCTTCACAGGGAAAAAAGAAGAAAACTCAAAAATTCACCTAAATTACAAAAAAAAAGAAGAAAGAACAACCCTCTTCAGATATACACATAAAATCATTAAAAATAGGAACCCAAATGGAAAACAGCTGCTTATACAGAAAATAAATAAATGAAAAAAATAAATAAAACCCAGAAAAAATAGAGGGTTGAAAAGGTACCCTGACGGTGACTCTGTGAGAATCGGGTAAAGGGTGGCCTTCACTGGGGTTAACTATGTGATACTTGCCGACGGTCATGGCGTTTGACTTAATATCTTCAGCTATGCATTTAGTATGACCCACGATTGCAGATCGAATCGGATCGAATGAACCCGGGTTAAGAAAAACGCTATAATTAGTACTAGAATGGTAAAAAGATTGAATCTTTTATATGAATTACAATCCATCTCTTTCAATCAATTAAAAAAAAAAAAAAGGACTTTTTTTTGGATTTAAATTGTGTAAAAAAAATAAAAAAGCTAGATTTTGGCAGAGGAAAAACAAGAGTAAGATTCTTGGTGGATGAGGAGATGGAGTTGAAAAGAAAAGGGAAAGATTTTGATTAGGATTAGAAGTGAGGGAAGAAATCACGGGGAACAAAGAGGAACTGTGGGGTGAAGAGAAGACATGTGAGAGAGATAGATTTAGCCTTAAAATTATGCTTTTTTTTAATTATGCTTTTTTTTTTTTTTTTTTTAAGATTTCTAAGGGGGTAAGTGGGAGTTACAAAAAGCAACTTTCACCTCTTTTAGGCATCTAAATAGTATATAATAATAAAAATATAGAATATTATTATCATAATTACTATAGTAATTTGATGTATGTAAGGTAAAAAAATAATTAAAAAAATGTGTAAAAATAATTATAAAATATTATTTAAAAAATAATGAAAATGACATTATCCAAATGCTGCAAAATTATGTTATATTAGTTGGGTAAGACATACTTTATGGGTGTGAAAATAAAAAAAAAGAAGGAAAGATTTACTCAATTTTTTAAAGAAAATAATAGAAATGCTAGTAAATAGTGGTATTAAGATTTGGTTTGTTTGTTTGTTTAGTAGAAATGCTAGTAAAAAAAATTATACAAAAAAATTAAAAAATAATATATATAGTGGAGCGTTGAAGGAAGTGATGACTTATGAGTTAAATGAAGTTATCATTAGTTTTCTTTTTAGGTAAAATTTGTAATTTTATTTCATCAGGTAAGCAATCAAATTTACACCATCAGAGCAAGCTTAGACAACAAATAGCCACAAACACTTAATTTCAACAATACAGAAAGGAAGTTAGATGATGAAGCTAGATTTAGACTCTAGGTAGAGCAGAGAAAGTAGAAGAGCGGAGGAGAATTTGTGATTGGTATTAATGTGGAGAGATTAGTACATGTTTTTGGTGCCCAAGGTCCCTTTTTATAGATTTACATGAAGGGGCATGAGGATACCATTCTACTAGCTAAACCGGGGCTAAATTACATAACTACCCTTAATGAGGCTGCCACATAGGCACCTCTAGAATATTCTTGGGGTGTGAACCACGCACTAATTTCTAGCATCATCAATAGTCCCCTTGGCTTGGTGCCTATCCTCGCGGTAGGGACCGAGCCAAAAATGACTGTCCGCAGTCCCCAGATGCCTGTGACCGATCCTCTTATACCGAGCCGATGTGTATAAATCTTGGAGCACACCCGTGTTTGCCATACCGATCCAAGGCTGAGGTTACCCGTGGGCCTCTTGACAAGACATGGCTGCAGTGACCTTTTTGCTGAGTCCCTATACACTGGATTTCATTTATTGCGCTGCATTGCTTGCTTTGATTTTGCTGCAAAATTCCTCATTCATTTTTCCGCCGAAACGCCTCGTTTTTTCGTTGAAACTCCTCAAATTATTTCAGACTTGATGGTTTTCCCTCTGTATCCATAGAATACTCTGGAAGGTCCCCCTATTTATACCCCCATTTCTCCCAACTCTCACTTTTTTGCTTATTCGCTCTTACTTTCCTCCTTCGTCTTTTCCTTTACTCTCTTTGCTCTCTTATTTTTCCTTCACTTCTCATTTTTTCCCTATCGTTCACATCCTCCCCTTTTCTTATTACCGCACTCCTGTCCCCCTTGCACCTAATTTTCTCAATTGCCGACTGCCGACCGCCGTTCATCATCCTAGCCGGATACCACAAGAAATCCTCCGAGATCTCTGATTCCCCAAACCTTGCTTGTCTTTCAAGTAGAAGACCATGGTCGGTACGTTCACTCCCTCCTCTTTCATTAGCACGCCGGAACCTCCTTTTCCCGTAAACGCTATTGATAGGCTGCTTAACCCTTCAGACGAGGCTCTCCTGGTAGCAGTCCCCCTGGAACTTTCCCCCCAAACTTGCCCTTGTCGAACCTCCACAAAACGATCACTTCAACCTCCGAACATTAGATATATCAAACACTCTTGACCCCGAGGACATCAAAATACTTAGGGATAGATACCGCTTTCCTAGAAATGTGCACATCAAACTCCCCACTCCCGATGACCGAGGCCACCTACCTCCTCCTGGTTACTTAACAGTTTACCAGGAGCAGCTTGAGGCGGGGTTGAGGTTCCCGAAAGTACCCCTCCTTGTCCATCTGTCTGACCACTGGGATATTAGTATATCCCAGTTGACCCCAAACGCTCTTCGACTTATTGCCGGATTCTCCTTTCTATGTAAATTATACGACATCCCCTATCGTTAGATACTTGTAGGATGATATTGAAACTATCCCCTGTGAAGGGATTCTTTTACATTTTTCCCGGAACCGCGGGCAAACAACTCACTTCGGGTAACCCCTCATCTATCCACGACTGGAAAAAGTCATTTTTCTTTGTCCGATATCTCGACCCTCCAATGCCCCGGGGCCCTTGGAATCTTGTAAAAGAAAATCTTAAAACCAAAAATGCCTTCCCCCAGACTCCATACATGCTAGGAGCCTCATTGAGTCTAACCTTAGAATAAATTTTAACAACCAGCCTGCTATTTTGTCCAACAACATCATAGCCTGGGCGGGGCTGTTCCCTGCCTATAACGTCCCTCGGAGCTACTACCCTCATAAAGGTCATCACCTTTCACCCTTTTTTTTTTTTAATGTTGCTTCGTCATAATACTGACTTCTTGTCTTTTTGCATAGCTCGAAGCATTTCTAATGGGGCTAATGTCTGCTGCACCTGCTACTGGTGCTGGCTCTTCTAGCCAGCCCTCACCATCAACTACAAGCGAATTTCATCTGCCACCACCAACGTGCCATCGGGGAGTGCTGGGACTATCCCATTAGCTTCAGTACCCCCGGACCAAACTGAGGTCGGAAGAACCCCAGAGAGTTCGGGTGGTGAGCTCCCTGTCACACTAGCTCTTCATTCTGTTGCTCACCCTGAGCCTGAGCTGGTTCGAGTTACCAGGAAGAGGTCAAGGGAGACTGCTAGCCTTAGGGAGGGTCCCTCCTCGGCAATGGCTCTCGCCTCTTCGTCATCGCCCACTAGATCCTCCGGTCCAGTGGCGTCGGTGAGGACTCCCGGGAGGGCTCTGGGAATGCCCTACTGTCAAAGCAACTCATCACCTCCTATGGTAAGGTCTACCGTGCCTTATTCTTTTTCATTTTTTGTCTTTCTTTCCAGTTGAATGCTAACCTCTTTTTCTTTTCAGTTGATAAGAAATACAGCCCCGAGGAGGAGATAAAGTCCGTGGGGTCTCAAGATTTGCCATGGGGTCGATTGACTGTTGATCCTCTTCTAGTTCTCATCATCTCGGGGAGTACCGAGTTCTGACCCACCCCGCCAATCGATATAAAAGACCGAGCACAATTTCTGAGGGTGGCTCGTGAACAGGCGAAGTTGGTTACTTTGCCTCGGGACCTAGCCTACGTAAAGAGGTTTACTTCCCAACAGAGGAGGTGCCTCATGTCGATGGACGAACTTCACGTCAGTTTGATGAACGTAGGTGTGTCTGGCCTTTCTCAAAATTTTAACTTTTTACACTTCATTTTTTAGTTTACACCTTTGCTCTTTTGCAGGCTATTACTATCCTGCCCATCGTTATCGAGCGCGAGACCTCTTTCAATTCTGCTATCAATTCCCTGAAGCAGGAGTTGGCTCATGCCAAGTTTGGTGTAGATCAGAAAGTGAAGGAGGCCGTTAAGGCCAACGAAATGAAGTGTAACATTGAAGCGGGCAAGAAGTATGATGAGTGGAAGGTCGAGCTGGCCGAAGTGAGAGATAAGTTTCGTCAGGCCGAGCTGGAAAAGAAGACCCTTCACGTTGATGTCAGCGATCGAGACAAGAGGATAGCAAATTTTGAGAAGAGGTTCCTTCAATTTCAGGAGGAGGTCCAGATGGCCGAGGTGAAGTTTGCTTCATGGGAGAGGGAGCTACGAATCCAGGGAAGAAATGTGTTCGTGGCTTCGGATGAGACAAACGGGATGCTGAAGGGAGTTCACCAAGAAGGTCTTCTCAATGGGGTTCACACTAGCGTATGACCACTTTGTGAAGAATCCTGATCTGTAGGGGGGTTGCCATATGACGTCTCTGTTATCGAGGAGGTCATCATTGGCTTGCAAGCTCAATTCAAGGCCCCAGTACCGATCCCTAGAGCTCTTGAAGTGATTGCCTTGAATCAGGGTGGGCCATCAACTGCAGGTCCCGAAGCCGAGTCTGAACCTGTGAACCAAGCCTCCACCTCCTGGGCCAAACCTTCCACTTCTGCTCCGCAGACTTGACATGATACTTCTGTAATAGTTAGGCACTTCTCTGTAATAGTTAGGATCATTTAATAAAATGCTTGAGTTTTGACAATCTCGCATTTTCTTTACTTCTTTCATTTACTTGCTTTTCATTTTCTATGTTTCTCTCAGGGTCGGAGAAGTATTGCTTTGTTTGAGGAGGGCTATGGATCCTCTGGCATCGAGGGGAAAGCATTGGGTCTCAGCCCTCAATGTTTCGTATTCATGTTGAACGGGAATTGGACCTTTTGATGTCGGAGCAGCTGGATTTTACTTTTCTGAGGAGTTAGGACCGAACCTCTGAGGGTCGGATCTTCTCAAATTTATTTAAGGGGGGCTACTAAGCCTCAGCCCTTGAACTTTATTTTCATGTTGAATTTGAACCGAACCTCCGAGGATTGGAGCAGCTCGATTTTATTTTCTGTTGAACTAGGATCGAACCTCTGAGGGTAAAAAATGCTCAAATTTATTTGGAGGGGGGCTACTAAGCCTCAATCCTTGAACTTTGTTTTCATGTTGAACTGGATCCGGACCTCTGAGGGTTGGAGCAGCTCGATTTTATTTTCGTGTTGAACTTGAACCGAACCTCTGAGGGTTGGAGCAGCTCAATTTCTCTTGGGGGCTACTAAGCCTCTGCCTTTGAGGGGGTACTACTAGGTCTCAACCCTCAATGTTTGCATTTATGTTGAACTAGATCCGGGCCTCTTGGGATTGGGGCAGCTCGATTTTGCTGTCATTGATGACGCGGTTGTTTGATGAATTAATTTCTTTCTTTTGAGAAGGGACTTTTATTACATTTCTTGGTAAGATTTCTTCAAATTCATAATATTTCATATTCTGGGAATAGGGTCCCCTTTTATGTCAACTAACTTGTAGTAGCCCGAAGTGTGAGCTTCTATTACACGATAGGGGCCCTCCCAGTTTGGGTCTAACTGTCTAGTCCCTTCTACACGGCTTGCTTCATTTTTTCGAAGCACCAAGTCTCTGGGCCGCAGGTACAGATGCTTGACCCTGGCGTTGTAGTGTTTGGCCATGACCTGTTTGTACTTGACCTCTCGGATGGACGCATCCAACCTCTTTTCCTCGAGCAGGTCTAAGTTAGCTCGTAGGGCCTAGTCGTTGTGTTCTAAGGCACACTAGGACACTCGAGCTGATGATAGCCCGATCTTTGCAGGGATAACAGTCTTGGACCCGTAAGTCAAGCTGAACGGAGTGTTTTCATTGGCTGTTCGGGGTGTGGTCCTGTCAGAACGCTCATAGGACACTAGGTAATTTCTCGACCCACGCACCTTTGGCTCGTTCGAGTCGAGTTTTGAGCCCCATCAATAAGGTTCGGTTGCATACTTCGGTTTGTCCGTTCGCTTGTGGATGAGCAACGGAGGTGAAGTGTTGTTTGATACCGAGGTTAGTGCATAAGCTCTTGAAAGGCTCCCCTTCGAATTGTTTTCCATTGTCAGAAACGAGCACAGTAGGGATACCGAACCAGCAAATAATATTTTTCCAAAAGAACTTTTCTATTGCTTGTCCCGAAATTGTGGCCAGGGGTTTGGCCTCGATCCACTTGGTGAAGTAGTCAACCGCCACTACTAGGAGCTCAAGTTTACCTACCCCTCTAGGAAGTAGGCCCAATATGTCTATTCCCCACTGAACAAATGGCCATGGGCTCTTCATAGGGACCATGTCCGAACCGGGCCTTTGAGGGATCGGTGCGTGTATTTGACATTGGTGGCACTCCCGCACCAAGGTGTCAGCGTCCGAGTGCAAGGTCGGCCAATAATACCCGGCTAGCAGGACCTTGCGAGCCAAGCTCCGAGGACCGATGTGACTTCCGCATATGCCCTGGTGCACCTCTCATAGCATATAGTTAGCTTCGGAAGGCATGAGGCACCTCAACAGGGGGCACGAGTATGCTTTTTTATACAGGACTCCGTTAATAAGCGTATATTTAGCAGCTCTGTATTTGATCCTTCTGGCCTCGGTCAGGTCCTCCGGAAGTTTCTCGTCGTTAAGATAACTTATTATGAGCTCCATCCAATCGAGGTCCGGGTGGATAGAAGAGATTCTTTCTGAGAAGTCAACAGACCTGCGCTCTCGCACCTCTACCAAAATCTCTTTTGTCAAATGTGAGTTTATTGTCGAGGCTAGTTTTGACAGAGTATCGGTATACGTGTTTCTTGTTCGGGCGATCTTAATGACGTCCACCTTTTTGAATTTTACTATCCAGCTTTTGACCTCGGTCATGTACTTTTTTAAGATTACGCGACTCGAGTCTCGTAGTTTCCTAGGCTTTGATTCCCAACTATCTGAGAATCGAAATATATTTTTAAGGTTCGGGCTCCAATCTGGTGGGCCATCTCCATCCCACAGATGAGGACCTCGTATTCGGCTTCTTTGTTGGTTGCTGGAAATCCGAACCTCAGGACATACGTGAGATAGTCTCCTTCTGGGGATCGAATTATTATTCCTGCTCCGACTTCGAATCCAAATTTACACGAAACTCCGTCAACATGAAGCTCCCATGTGAGGTCTTCTCTTGCTTGCTGCTCTTTTGCTCGATCAATTACCATGACGAGGTCAACCTTCTCGGTGTCACAACTTTTTGCAATAAAATCCGCGAAAGCCTGTGCTTTGATTGCTGTCCGAGGTTTGAATTTTATGTCGAACTCGAACAGTTCCACAGACCACTTTAGTATTCTTCCCGAGGCGTTGGGCTTGCTCAATATACTTTTCAAAGAGAGGTTTGTCAGAATAATTATCTTGTGGCCATGAACAGTAAGGTCTTAGTTTCCGGGCCAACACCACCAATGAGAAAGCTGCCTTCTCAATAGGGGTATAGTTTCTTTTCGAATCTTGAATCACTTTGCCTACAAAATAGATGGGGCATTTTTTGCCATGCTCATCTTGCTTCAGTAGAACCTAGTTGACTGCCAATTCGGTGATTGAGATGTATAGGTATAGCGGTTCCCCTTTTTGAGGAGACGTGAGCCTCGGCATATTACCCAAGTATTCTTTAAGCTCTCTTCAAAGGCTTTCTGAGCTTCTTCGGTCCATTGAAAACCCTCGATCTTCTTTATGAGCCGGAAGAACGGTAAGCCTCTTTCTGCCGATTTGGACAAAAATCGATTCAGGGCTGCCATTCTACCGGTGAGTCTCTGAACTTCCTTGACCGAGGTGGGGGTTTTCATATCGATTATGGCTTGCACCTTTTTAGGGTTCACCTCAATTCCTCGATGAGAGACAATGAATCCCAAAAATTTTTCTGAGGGGACCCCGAATGTATATTGGCAACTTTTTTGGGGTTCAACCTCATTCGGATCGATCTTAATGCCTGAAACATTTCCCTGAGATCTTCTAGGGTTTTCTCATAGGTTTGGCTCTTGACCACCATGTCATCAAAAAAACCTCTATGTTTCGTCCTATTTGGAACTTGAACGTTTTATTGACGAGACGTGATATGTGGCTCTGATATTTTTGAGTCTGAAGGGCATCGTAGTGTAGCAATACGTGTCTCGTTCGGTGATGAAAGAGGTTTTCTCTTCATCTTCTTTGGCCATGTATATATGGTGATAGCCCTTGAATGCATCTAAAAGGTATAAAATGTAAAATCTAACAAATGAATCTACTACTGTATCAATCTAGGGGTACGGGTAACTGTCATTTGGACAGACTTTATTAAGATCGATAAAATCTTGGCACATTCGCCAAGACGAATCTTGCTTAGTTACAAGGACTGGATTACAAAACTAAGTTAGATACAATACTTCTCTAATTAGCTTAGCCACTAAAAGTTTATCCACCTCGACTCTTCAATTACTAAACTGCGCTCTAGACCGAAGAGGCGCTTCTTCTGCTTGATCGGTCTGTATGCTTGGTCTACTCCGAGTTTGTGCTCGATTATTTCTCGAGGGACGCACGGCATGTCTTCGACGGTCCAGGCGAACACGTCCTTGTACTCAGCCAGAAGTCTGAAAAGGAGGGTTTTGAATTCTGCTGAGAGGGTAGCACAGATCTTTATTTTCCTATCTAGAAAGCTCGGATCCAGTGGTACCTCCTCGATGGGGACCTCGTCATGGGGCTTAATTTTTGCTTTGCCCTTCCCATTAGGTTCGGGAGGTTCGAGGATCTTATTAGCATTTTTTCGCAAGCCCATGTTTTTCTCCTCCTCCATTTGACTTGTCGAAGGCTCCTCAAGGCCATTCCAGGTGGGTGGGGCGTCAAAAGTTTGCAGGAAGGTCTTGTCTACGATGGACATAGTTTACAATTGGGATCGCAGGGATATCATGTAGCAGGCTCGGGCCTCCTGCTGGCTTTCAATTACTGTTTAGTATCCTTCAGATCCGTCCCTCAGCATAAATTTTATTTCGATATGAAACACAGAATGGAGGATCCTGTAGGTGTATTGTGTAGGTCGGCCTAAGATCATGTTGTAGGAACTGTCACTTTTTACGACGACAAGATTGGTCATCTCAATTCTGTACTTCGGGAGAGTCCCGAGGCACAACGGGAGTATTATCTGTCATTTGGGCACGACTGAATCACCTGTGAAGCCAACCAGTGGAGTTTTGAAGGGCTTTATCAAGGAGGCATCTATGTGCATTTTGACCCAAGCGTCCCAAAAAATGATATTCGCCGAGCTCCAGGTATCAACAAACACATGGTACATTTCGTAGCCGGCCACATTTACATGAATTATCACAGGGTCATTGTATGGCATTCGGCTAGGAACGGGGTCCTCGAAAGTGTATCCGAGACTCATGAATGGCTTCAATATCTTTTCCCGATCTTCACCTGAAGGAATGTTTCAAGCATATTTTTTTTTGGCATTGTTGGAGTCCCCGGTTGTCGTCATCCCCTGGCTGTTGTGTTTATTACCCTGACTACACAAATCTGCTCGTCTTGGTTTACCGGGAGATTGTTTCTATTTTGGCCACCTCAATTTTGCTGACGAGACAGGCGAGGTAGTGCTGGGCTTCCTCTATTGGCGGTATTTCTTTGGAACTCTGCAGCGGTTCGACTGATGCCATGTTGGCCATGAAAGGCGCAGTACTTTGACTTGTCTCTTTAGTTCGGGGCTAACACATTGAAGGGGGTGGCTCTAAGAACCCCAAATGTTGTACATGGAATAAAATTTCCCTCCTTGATGTGTTGCGCGGTGTGAAGTCAGCGTCCGGAAGGCTCCTTGTCCGCGAGGATCGATTTTTGATGTTATTGTCTGGGTAGACCACCCGATTCGCCAACGGTCTGGCTCTTGGATAGCTCAGCTTATCTGTAATCTTTGACTTTTTAGAGGATGAGGGGTTCAGAGTCTTTGAGATATTTTCTTTTTGTGTGTCGTAAAGTTTTCTTTTTGTCCTATTTGACTCCGTTCGCCTCGTATGAACTCCGATGCTCTCTCCAGGAGCTCGGGGTAGGAGCTCGGCATCTTTTTGGCCAGGTCGACATTGAAACTCCCCGGTTGGATGTCGCTACAAAAAGCAGCAACCAAAATTCTTTCATCTATATTTTTAATTTGGACCACTTCATCGTTGAAGCGGTCCACAAATTTGTTGAGCGATTCGTCGGACCTCTGTCGAATGTTCATGAGGTGCAACGTGTCCTTCTACAGTATTGATTTGCTTCAGGAGTGGCAGAGGAAGGATTTTGCCAGGTCGTTAAAATGGCGGTTGAGTTCATCGACAGCTTTTAGAACTATTTTTGAGCCGGACCTCCAAGAGTGGTGGCAAATAATTTGCACGGGTGGCGTCACTATAGCCATAAAGGCTTGTGACCGCTACCACGTGCTGAAGATGATCGAACGGATCACAATCTCCTTTGTAGCGGTCGAGGTTCGGTAACTTGAATTGCATCGGGAGTAGTTTGATCTTGATAGAGACTCTTGTGAATGGATCTCTATTAATCTCTGTTGGAGCAGGAGTATTCGGAACTAAGTTGTTTTCCTCAAAATCTCTTGAATTTTGTTTTCGAGGCTCTGCACCTCGAGCTATTTTAAAACAGCCGGGGAAGGTCTTCTTGAGTTAGAGTTTTTTGAGAAATGCACGCCGAGTCTTTCACGCAGTGGTAATCTTTTTGATTCGCTCATTGATAAGTGTGATTCGTCAGATTGCCCGTATGAGTGTGACTTTGTTATTTTGTGGAGTAGGTCAGTTGGACTCATGGCATCAACTGGCTGTTTCCCAGGTCTTCGGTCGGGAGTGCATTGTTGTTCGGCTCGTGGAGTGGCCGCTGGGATGGAGTTTTGTTTTCGCGTTGCTCCATAAATGCTCAAAAAGATTCAAAATGATCGGCGATGTATTTCAGAACGTCGTTCTATTTCTGTTGGACCTCAGCTGTGTACCGACATTTTTTGCCTCATCGGTATGCTCCACGAGGTGTTAGTTGCTCGCCTCAGGAGCTGAGAGTCCTTGCTAGCGGTTCGGTGTGTTCCTTGGTTCTTCATCCTTCCAGAAGCAAAAATAGAGAATTGAGATGATTGAAAAGTATCAAAGGAGATGGAAATTTGTCGATTCTCCCAGACGACGCCAATTGATAAAGCTAAATTTAGATTCTAGGTAGAGAGAGAAAGTTGAAGAGCGAAGGAGAATTTGTGATTGGTATTATTGTGGAGAGATTAGTACATATTTTTGGTGCCCAAGGCCCCTTTGTATAGATTTACATAAAGGGGTATGAGGCTACCATTCTACTAGCTCAACTGGGGCTAAATTACATAACTATCCTTAATGAGGCTGCCACATAGGCATCTCCAGAACATTCTTGGGACGTGAACCACGCGCTAATTCTGAGCATCATCATTAGACAACAAACAGCCACAAACACTTAACTTCAACAACACAGAAAGGAAGTTAAAACATATTACGTCAAAACAGTACTAAGCCCCTTAGTAAAGATTTTTTGATCAAATTTCCCTTAGCAAAGATTTTTTGATCAAAATTCCATGCAATTCTTAGCTCCTAATTTTCATATGTATTAGCAACATTCCTCCACCCAACAATGTAGCTTCTCAAATCTTTAATGCATCCCTTAAGAACCACCTCTGCTGGTTTAAATTTCTTGGAGAAACTCTCCTTTTTCTTTCCCTCCAAACATGATACACAGCAGCACCAAGCACCAACTTCCTGAGAAGACCCAAAAAGCTATTACATTGCCCATTGTTAATCCACCATAAGATTTTCTCTTTCCACTCAGCAGCTCCCCTGTATAATTTGCAGTACACTTGTAATCGAGACCAAATATAATAAGAGTAATCACACTTAAAGAATAGATGGTTTACAGATTCAACTTCACTACTGCATAGTATGCACCACCATCAATAGAAATCCTCTACTTTGCCAATCTATCCTTAGTAGATAATCTGTTCTTACACATAAGCCAAAGGATGAAAGCTTGATTGGGAATGTGCTTAGAAAACCTGACCAGACACAGTTAAACCATGGAACATCATTTAGCCGCTCCAAATATAAATTGACAGCAGATTTTAAAGTATATGTTCTAGTAGTGCTTGCAGTCCATGTCACTCTATCTGTCTACATAAGGTTGAAGCTGATCATTCAGGGCATCAATGATCTCAGTTACTCTTCTGTCCCTCCTATTTCCAATAGGCCATTGCCAACAACCATCTATAATTATGGTATCCATTTTAGGATTAACCATACTTCTAAATTTTATTAAGAGATCAGGGCCATATCTTTCTAGAAGAGAACTTTGTGGGTGGCAATTGTGAAACCACAAGAAAGTATTTTGCCCGTTCCCAACGATATACTGTATATACTGCTTGGCATCTGATCTTCACCGCAATAACTTCCTCCAAAACCAAGAACAATCATTTGGGATCTTTGCTTTCCAAAATGATTGATTTTTAAGTTTAATAGTGTGAATCCAAGCAATCCATAATGTCTCCTTCCTAGAACAAATGGCCCATATGTTTGTTTAGCATTAAAGCCTTATTCCAGATCTTCAGTCTTGTTAATCCCAAACCACCAACTATTTTTGGAGTAAAAACTTCAAAACTTGACTTTAGCATGATTTTGGGCATCAGTACTAGTCCAAAGAAAAGCTGATAACATACTTTCAATCATCTCGGTAACTAATTTGGAAAGGATGAAAATACTACTCCAGAACATTTGAATACTCAGCAACACAGATTTGATAAGCTGTAATCTACATCCATAGGCTAAAACTTTTGTACTCCAACCTTTTATTCTGGCTTTCAGCTTATCAATTAACACTTTACAATCAGAAAGTGTTAATATGGTACTAAAGAGGGGTATACCAAGATATTTTACAGGGAGTGTTCCTTCTTTCATCTGCATAATTTTGCAAAGAATTTCTCTTTCCTGTTTCCCAACACATGCAAGAAATACTTCACTTTTATCAATATTAGGTTTCAACCTAGATAAATCAAAAAATTCCTCCAACACTTTGTGCATCAGCTGAATTTAGACATGGTATTTGCAGTGGCAACCAGAAAAAGGTCATCAGCAAACATTAAGTGTGAGATCTTTAGTGATTGACAAGTAGGGTGATAATTGAAGCCATTATGTTGAACCTTTGCATCAAAGATCTGAGAGAACACTTCCATTGCAAGAATAAACAAGTAGGAAGAGATAGGATCACCTTGCCTAATCCTCTACCACTCCTAAAATAACCAACTAAAGCACCATACAAGTTAAGAGAAAAGCTTGCAGTACACACACCATTTTTTACCTAGTTAATATATTTATCAGGGAAGTTCATAACCTTCATTACAGCAAAGAGGAAATCTGATCTAAGAGTGTCATAGGCTTTCATCAAATAAACTTTTATAGCACACCTAGGTTTGCCATTTTTTTTGTGGTAGCCTCTCACCAAATCATGCGCAAGTAAAATATTCTCAGCCATAGATCTACCAGAAATGAATGCACTTTTAAATTACTTATTAAGCTAGGTAGAGCTACCTTCAATCTTTCAATTCATGCATAAGAGTTTTTGAGTAGCATTTATATATTGTATTGCAACAAGAAATAGGTCTATACTTCTTCATGGTGTTTGGGGTTTTGATTTTAGGAATAAGGGATTTTATAGTGCTATTTACTGGGTGATACATATACTCTTCAAAGAAGCAATAAGATATTGCAGCAATACAATCAGTTTTCAAGACTTCCCAATTTTTAGTAAAGAATTCAGCAGGAAAACCATCAGGGCCAGGAGAGCAGGAAAACCATCAAGGCCAAGAGCTTTACCTTGTTTCGTGGATTTGAGTGCACAAAAAATTTCAATTTCAGTCACCTCCTTCTGCAACAAAATCTTTTGAGACTTAGTAATCTTCTGTTTAATACATCTTTGAAGTTTATCATACTGATCAGGAGTAAAATCCCCAACTGCTGAAAACAACTTTTGATAATAAGAGATAGCTGTTTGTTTTACCTTCTCATAGTACTTAGTCTTCTGTCTATTATCTTTGATTGAGGAGACAAGCCTGCATCTTCTAGTTGATGTTGTTTCATACTTTTATGAAAATATTTAGTGTTTCCTATCCACTATATTTAACCACTGTTGTCTTGACTTATCTTTGAAAAAATACTCTTTTGCCAACGCCAAATCAACATAAGTTTGGTGCTTGCTTTTTTCCAGAAGCTACAATTATATATTGAGGGGTTGTAATTGCAATAATTGCTGAATATTACATAACTCTATTTGAGCAGCCACAACTCTATTAGTGACATCACTGTAGCACTTCTTATTCAACTTTCGTAAATCTTCTTTTAATAGTTTTAGTTTAAGACATAATTGCCTTGTAGGATTTCCTGCCAATACTTTCTTGAGTAATTCGTTAAATTGTGGATTTTCCGTCCAGAAACCATGAAATTTAAAGGGTTTAGGACCAGTATCAAAATCCTCCTTAATAGTAACTATTCCTGGGCAATGATTAGAAATAGTTGGATCAAGGAATTTAGCATCCTTATAAGGAAACATGGTCATCTAGCTATATGGACTTCTTCGCATTACATAGGATTCTGTCAAGTTTGCAGTAAATTCTAGCATCACCCTCTCTACCATTACACCATGTATGCAAATACCCTTTATATGGTATATCATTAATATCACAAGAAGAAATACAGTTCTCAAATTCAGCCATTGTACTACCATCCCCATCCTTTCCACCAAGTTTCACATAGTTGAATATGATAATATTGAAGTCACCCATTAACAACGAAGTAGTATCATGGATAATAGATTTCATATTCCTCAATTGATGCCATAGAGGTTTTCTATCTTCAGCCTCATTATGAGCATAGATCATAGTAACATAAAAGTTTTTATTCCATACAATATGCTCAACCAGGCAAGTAATAATTTGATCAGTCATACCAACCACAGTGGCTTTAAGAGTGTTAGAGTTCCAACAAAACTAGATTCTACTAATATCATCTGCTGGAGTATTATGAACACAACTCCAGTTTCTAAAACAATTGTTATAAATCTTAGAAAAGTTTCCACTTCTAGATATGGAATACTTTAGTTTCAACAACACAAACAATATAGGTTTATGAAGGTTTATAACTCTTCTAATTTCAGTTTATTTACATGAGTTATTTAAACCCCTGATATTCTAGCAGATTATTAATAGAAGATGTGGTCAGAGAACTTACCCCTGCCCAGATATCTTCCTTTGACCTTCTCTGTTCTTTCTATCCTTAGCTTTATTCACTTTACTAGACTTACGTAAAACAAGATTAAGAACTGGTGATATAGGCTCGGGTTGTATATCATGTGCCAGAACTTCAAAAGAATTAGTGTGAGCCACAGTTCTAGAATAGCCTTCCAGTACAACTTCAATAGGGCCCCCAAGATATTCTCAACCACAGCATCTTCTGGTTCAACCTGTATAATCTCCACCTTTTGATCATCAATATTTGCATATGGTTTAGCAGTCTCAGGTACACTTTCATCAATGTTTTCCACCACTTGTTTCTTTATCTCAGTATCCACAATTTTTGGCACCTATTTAGTAATCTGTCTGTCTTTGGTATTAAAGGACAGTTCTGGCCACTATGCCCAAATTTCTCACACTTTCTTACATTTGGGTGGTACCTATTCATAATGCACATCGTGAAAAGCTTTGTTACTATCTTTAACAATGTATGGAATGGATTTAGGCAACACACTATTAATTCCAACTTCCACACAAACTACTCTAGACTGATTTGTAGTTTGTTTATCCGTATATAGTGGAACCCCAACAAAACTAACCAACTTACTTAGGGTTTTAGCAGAATAATAATGCAACTTCAAATTTGGTAGTTTGATCCAGATTGGTATGGAAACCAATTCCTCCTTAGACAAATCTAAATTTGGGGACCAAGGGTTTAGGAAAAGCATGTTACTAAAGGCCATGGTGATTGTTCAAGAACTTGATTTTTGCTTTCCTCATAATCACACTTAAAAACATACGTACCAGATTTTAGCAGAATGCGTTCAATGTGTCCAAATGTTTTCCATTTAGCATCAATATACCTCTTTATAACCCACCTTGGTGGTATGGAAGGGCATTCCCAAGAATAAAACCAACCACAACATTCTTCCATTTGAGGAGTCCCTCTTCAACATCCTTGACTATACCCAGAGTTGCTCGGTTCGGACAAGTGGACACGTGGCAAAATTTACCGACCTTCTGAGTAGAACAACATTGATTTAGAACTAGACCAACTACTATCCTGTTCGGTTCACCCAGAAGACAGCTCGGCTCATATATAAAACAATTTAACTTGCAATTTGATGACGGAAGTTTGACGTAAGTGTTCGGTAGTTTAGTAGTTTGGTAGATCGGACATATAACAATAGTACAACAATTATTATTACTGGTCCACTATCTCCTAGATACTATAAATAAGTCACTTAGCGATTCAGATTAATTTTTGTATCATCAATTAGCACCGTCTGTGAGAATCTTGATACAAAAAGCCAATTTCATTCAAACTAAAGTCATGGCAAAACGTTTCAGAAAAAATCGAAATAGAACTCAACTCAAGAAACTGAAACTTGTTTCGCATTATCTACCCCATTAATACCAGAAAATGCCAATTTTTTGCAAACAACCCTCTCCAAAAAGAGGAAATATTTGAATTTCTTGTTAACAACTTTCAAGCTACAAAGAACTTTATTGAGAATCAGCAGAAACAACAAATAACTAGAGATGACACTGCCAGTAGTTCTCATCGCCTTCAAACGGCTTTGTCTCTCATCCTACGGCGAGAAAGATCTATTTTTGATCGAATAGGTCCTAATCCTAAGAGGATAGGGGCTTAGCTGTAGAAGTTGATGGTGAGAACCAACAAGATAATGAATTGATGGCTAAAGTAGATCAACGTGTACAAGAACTCTTGGAAAAGAAGTCCATTCTGACTCTGGAATTATTGGCTGTTGATAAAGATCTATTTATTCCATCCATACAAAATCTACATATTCCACCCCACTTTAAATAGTCTGATTTAGACACCTACAAAGGTACAACCGACCCTCTAATACACATTAGATATGTATATCTATATCCAGATAACTCTTTGGCTATTCAGATGCCATAACCTACAAATTATTTGCTACCATACTCAAGGAGTAATCTCAAAAGTGGTTCAAAGAATTTCCTCCGAGATCGGTAGATTCATTCATTGATCTTGTGAAGAATTCTTACGACATTTC
The DNA here is from genome assembly GCA_025175665.1 of Cinchona pubescens. Taxonomy (NCBI): domain Eukaryota; kingdom Viridiplantae; phylum Streptophyta; class Magnoliopsida; order Gentianales; family Rubiaceae; genus Cinchona; species Cinchona pubescens. The sequence goes on along the minus strand of JANKKI010000077.1, from coordinate 4,120,562 downwards.
ATTAGCAGGAAAACTATACAGAGAGAAGCATCACATTTGTTAAGCGTACGACAAAGGTAGGATGTGAAGTTAAAGCAATACATTGGTAGCTTTAACGATAAAGTCATCCATATCCCCAATGCCGACGAGACTGTGCTGATTGCAGCCTTCATAAGCGGGATCTAACCTGGTATGTTCAATACCTACCTTGCTTCATCTGTACCGAACACATTTGAAAAACTACTACAGATAGTAGATGATTACATTCGAGGAGAAGAATCAAATCAAGCGAAGAGGGAATTGCAGGAACCTCGAGATAAAGCTCAAAAAAACCAAGAAAAACACATTGAACCCAACAAGAAAAAGCGCGCTGAGTCCAATACTCATGTTGATCAGCTTGATCCACCACGATTTCAAGTTGGTCGTCCCCAAACTTTAATAAATTGGATATTAGAAACTTTTTCATTTCAATGAACTGTGGTACTTCCTGATGAGAACTTTACTCGTCTCACTCTAAGGAAGGAAATTTTATACCAAGTTCATCATACAGGGATCATCGCGTCTGCCGCTCCTATTAGATCTCAATTTTATCACCGAAATAGATCAAAATACTGTGCTCATCACAGCGATCATGGCTATGACAGTGAAGAATGCAACGATCTTAAAATTGAGATCGAGAGAGTAATAAAGGGTGGACATTTGCAAGAGTATATTCTCCAAGTTGTTGACCAATTTTGGAGAAATGACAAGGGACCAATTTTTAACAAAGGATCTTCTCGACAAAATTTTCGATATCAGGATGCCCAACCTAACAATCAAAGAGGACCACCCTAAAATAATGATGACGTAGCTGGTAGGGTGATAGCAACCATCGCTGGAGGAAATACTGGAGGAGATTCATACTCGAACGTTAGAAAGAAATATGCTCGAGGCCTAGTTTGGGAAGAAAGAGTTCCTCAGAGACCGCGTTATGGTCTGGATATCTATTTTACTGAGAATGACCTGATCCCAAATCAGATTCTACATGATAATCCAATTGTCATTCATGTCAAAGTCAGAGACTTCAGGGTACACAAAGTATTCATCAATAGTGGATGCTCGATCGATGTTATCTACTGGCACACTTGGGAAAAAATAGAGATGGATCTTGCATAAATTTTAACCTATCAGAACACTATTAGTTGGGTTCACATGAGACACGATTGATGTTGAAGAATTCGATATGCTGCCATTAACCCTGGGAGAAGCACCATGTTCTCAAACATAAATGATAAACTTTACGTTGGTTAAAAAGAGTTCAGTCTATAATATGATACTTGGGCGACCTTCCCTATATATCTTCATTGTCCTGCCATCTGTATGTTATCTTGGCATCAAATTCTTTCTTCCAGATGGTACAGCAGAACAGGTATTCCTGGAGAGACCAACGTGAGGCCAAGAAATGTTACATGATATCTCTCCGAAGGAATGCCCTGAACAAGTCATCTAATCAAGACAACTCATCCGACCAAGGTCCACACCCAAATTCTGAGGTGTCAGGAGAATATTCCCAAAAAATTGTCAAATCTACTGAGAATAGAAAAGAAAAAATTATCTATTAAAGAACTTTACTTTGATGAAGAATTTTTGGAAAGGAAGCCGAGGATGTATCCAGATCTACCACTTGCCTTCAAAGAGGTGTTGACAAAACTTTTGTATGAATTGCAAGATCTTTTTGCTTGGTCTCCTGAAGACGTGCTAGGAATTTTCCAAGAAATTATAGAACACAAGTTTGACATCAACTCACCCCAAAAACCTGTAAAGTAAAAGAAAACACTCTTTGGGCCTGAACGTACTTAGGTTATTGAAAGCCAGGTCAGTAAGTTGCTTGTAACTCGGATAATTAGGGTGGTATTTTACTCTACCTAGCTATCAAATCCTATAGAGCTAGTGCCAAAGCCAAATACAAATTGGTGAATGTGTATTGATTACACTAATCTAAATAACGTCTGTCCTAAGGATAGTTATCATTTGCCTCGAATTGATATAGTGGTAGATTCGTTAGTCGGATTTAGAATAGAACACTTTTTAAATGCATACAAAGGATAACATCAGATATTCCTCAGGAAAGAAAATAAAGAAAAGATAGTATTCATCACTGAAAAGGGCACCTATTATTATCAGACTATGCCCTTTGGCCTAAAAAATGTTGGGGCAACCTACCAAAGACTAGTTAACAAACTTTTCAAGAATCAGATCGGGCGAAACATGGATGTTTATGTTGATGACATGGTTGTCAAAAGTAGAATATATGAAGATACTTTCTCGGATCTTCGAGAAGTTTTTTCCATAATGAGATCTGTAAATCTTCAATTGAACCCCTTGAAATGTACCTTCGGAGTTCCATTTGGAAAATTTCTCAGCTTCATAGTTTCTAACAGAGGAATTGAAGAATCCAAATCTGAATAAAGTACAGGCAATCATTGACATGAAACCTCCTCAGACAATAAAAGAAGTATAATGCCTGACTGGACGAGTGACTGCTCTTATTAATTTTTATCTAAATCGACAAAATGAGAACTTCCCTTCTTCCAAGCCGTCATGAAAGCCAAAGACTTCAAATGGAATGAACAATGTCAAATGGCTTTCGAAGAACTAAAGCAATATCTGACCAAGATGCCATGTTTGGCAGCGCTGATCAAAAATAAAGTTCTACTATTATATTTATCAGTAACTTATTCTGTTGTCAGTGCTGTCCTTGTATCTGGGCGGGACAAAGTTCAATAACCAATTTCTTTTGTCAATAAAGTTCTACAAGAACCCGAGCAAAATTATGCAAACATTGAAAATTTTGCCTTAGTCGTTGCTGTTAAAAAATTAAGACCATATTTTTAGAGCTATACTATCCTGTCAACACAATTTTTTCCCTCAAAGCAATATTGACCAAGCCTGATGTTTCGGGTCAATCATAAAGGTGTATACTTAGTAGTTTGTTGAGCTCCTTGAGTATGTCCTCAAATTTCAGCCCTGAACAGCGATTAAAGCATAGGCACTTGCCAATTTTGTCATTGAAAGTACTTTGCCTAACAATTTAGTTTTACACATCAACGAAAAAGTTGAAGATTATCCGATCTAAGAGATGTATGTTGATTGGTCATCCAACAAAACTGGTTCTAGAGCAGGAATTATCATTAAAACTCCCGAAGGAGATCAACTTACATATGCCATTCGGTTTGGGTTTTAGGTGACCAACAATGAGGCCGAATATGAAGCATTAATAACAGGGATGAAACTCGCCCAAGAATTGGGGGCTCAAGGTCTTCGAGTAAATAGCGATTCCTCACTTGTAGTCAATTAGATTCTCGGCAACTTCAAATCTCGAGGAACCATACTTCAAATGTATCTCAAGAAAGTGCGACAAGTCAAACAATTCTTTCAAGAAATAGAGTTCGTCAAAATTTCCCAAGTAAGAAATAATTGGCTATATACCGATACCTTAGAGAAACTTGCTACGGCCTTATATTCTCATCTGACAAAAGAAGTGTTGGTCGAGGTAAAGGCTTAGTGATCTATAGAAGAGTAAGAAATAACTCAAATTGACAAAGAATTGAATTGGATGACTGCTGTTGTTGAATATTTACCAATAGAAAAATCTCAGATGATCGAGTTCAGGTAAGAAGACTGTGTTTTCGAGTGATGAAATATGAAATACATCAGGAGATATTATATCGTCGCTCATACCTGAACCCCCTCCTCAGATGTTTAGTGCTAGATGAAGCAAATTATGTGTTCGGGAAATTCATGAAAGAATATGCGAGTCATATTGGAGTTCGGAGTTTGGTCTGAAAAGCAATGGTTATGGGATATTACTGGCCGGCGATGTATCACGATGCAAGTCAAATTGTCAAATTGTCAACTATTACCATAAGTGTCAAATACAAGCTCCTATCATCCGAAAGATAGCTACTGAAATGACATTCATTCTCGGATCTTTTCCGAGGGCCTTTCCAGCAGTAGGGACTAGATATTCTTGAACCATTCCTAAAAGGATCTGGAAATTTTAAGTTCCTAATCATGGCAGTTGATTACTTTTTGAAATGGATTGAAGTAGAGCCACTTCGATCAATTTCTTGGAAAAATGTGAAGAAATTTTTTTGAAAAAACATTGTCTGTAGATAAGGAATACCTCGAGATATTATTACAGAAAATGGGACTCAATTTGTCGAAATACATTTGAACCTTTCTGTGAAGAGTTGGGGATAAAAATGCATACTACCTCAGTAGTTCATTCTCAGACTAATAGTCAAGCTGAGCTCTCTAATCGTATTTTGTTGCTCAAACTCAAAACTCGATTAGATCAAGCTAAGGGAGCATGGGTAGAAGAGCTGTTGAACGTCTTGTGGTCTAGCCAAACTACTCCACGAGCCTCACATAAAGAAACACCATTCAGTTTAATATATAGTATTGAAGCTGTTATTCCTCCAAAAATTGGAATACGATCTGCGAGAACTGAAAACTCATCTCAAATTGATAATAACAAAACTAGAAGAGAAGATCTAGACCTCCTAGAAGAACGAAGATTCGTTGCGGCTATCCGAGAAGCTACTTACAAACATCTTAAAAAAATATTATGACTCTACTGTTCAGTCAAGATATTTTAGACCTACAAACCTAGTTCTTCGAAAAAATGAATTCAATCAAACAGAAGGAAGTCATAAATTTGATGAGAATTGGGAAGGTCCATATTAGATAATAGAAGCTTATCCATCAGGATACTACAAGTTCTTTGATCAGTTTGGACGAACTATTTCTCGTATATAGAATATTATTAATTTAAGGAAATACTACAGTGGAATGTAAATGAAACAGCCCTTACAAATTTTTTATTCATCTTCTGTTAAAATATTTTTAAAGACATTCTCATCTGTTCAAGGTTTTACAAAAATATTACCTACTTCAGTGATAAGTGCCCGATCTACAGTCTTATTATAATCTATAAAAGAAGAAAAATTCAAGAATAGATAAGAAAATATCAGAATATATTTTCTTAACTTCTTCTGAGGCTTCCAATAACCTAAAGCACAGGCCTGTTGATAAAATGTCAGATCATTCTTTAAGGCCGACGAACCTATGTACTGGTTAACGTGGTTAACCAATTGAGAAGAAGAAGAAGAAGAAGAAGAAGACGCAACCTACTCAGACTTGAAATGATTGACCTCTGACTTGTACTTGTTAACCTCATCTTGCTTTGTCTTGAGCTCCTCGGTCAGATCATCTACTTGTTCCCTTAAATCTTTCAACTCGTCTTCATGATCTTCTAGTTCTTCATCTGACGAGAAAGATGCATTGGTTGGACTTGTAGCACCTCGAGATCGCAACTACTGCTTCAAAGCTTCTTCATTTGCAATTGATTTTTGAAGCAATTCTTTTAGCTGCTCGACCTGCTTTTCAAGTCTCAAGCAACACTGATGTTCCTCGCTCATAGCATTTTCGAGTTGCAAAATGCCTGAATAAGCGAAAAAAATTTACCGCATAAAACTCTTCAGATTGAGCAACCTCAGATTGTAATTAAGTAGTGAAAAGGTCGGCTACATATGATTGATCTCGTTCTGTGAAGGCATTGTCGACCCAATTGTTGGCAACTCGAGCATGTTGACCACAATCGTTCACAGTTATATACCACAAAGGGTTGAAAGGAGCAGCTTCTAGTTAGTCATCAAGATTTCTGATCACTTGAACTGTCCTTACTATCCAAGGAAGGCTTTAGGAACCACTGGATACACATTCTTCTTCTGGAGTCCAATATCGAGCTCCTGGAGCTGCATATCAGGCAATGACTTCGTTATTACCTAGAACACAAAAAGCTCTAGGTTTGTACAACTAAGGATAAATGAACCACCTAGAACTGGTAGAACAGTAGATGTGGTTCGAATCAGAGGAATCGAAGAAAGAACAAAAGAAGATTCTGAGGGATATCTTCTCTTACGCTGATGAGCAGCTAGGAGAGGGATTGCAATATCCTCCTCTTTGATCTCCTCCATCGAAGCCAATTTGGACCTTTTTCTCTTCGAAATAGCAACGACAGGAGCTTTTCCTTTTTTAGCAACTGTCACGGAGCTGTTGCTATCACCTGATCCTCGAGAGGTTGGAGAAAAATGATCTACTATTTGAACAACCTCAGGAACAGTTGAGCAAGAATCTTCCTCAGTCAAAACAGATAATATCAATTTCATCAAAGCCCCTAATCAAAAAATAACCAGAAAATAAGTTAACATGCAGAAGAATAAAAGATTAGGAATGTGTACAAAGCTCAGACGTTCATACTTATGCCCATTAAAATTTTGAGGAAGAGATGCCCTCTCGACTAGATATGCCCATATCAACAAGTTATGGTCTACTATCGAATTCTGACCCCCGAAGAGAACGGCACAACCCAACTGGTCAATTCTTGTTACCCCAAGATAAGATTCTGGGTCTAATTCTCCTAAGGGGTCAGAATTCAGGATAAGGTTTCTATCAGAAATTGACCATTTCATCTTGACTTTTTCCATGTTAGCTTGAGCAGCAAAAAAGCTAAATTGGATTTCTAATTCTTTATGAAGCTCGGCATATCAGAGGCAACACTAGCCTTCTTCGAACGGCCAGCAAAATAATAAAACCCGAACTCCTTCCCCTACGCCACCTTATAAAAACACCTAAAGCTGTGTGTAGAAACCTTAATATTTGAATATTTGGAGATCAGGCATAGGCGATAAGGAGTCGGAAAGAATTTGGCATCAATTGGGAAAAGTAGATGCCAAAGAAGGAGCACAAGGACAGGAGAATTTTGCATAACTGAAATCGAAAACCTACTTGAAGTCTTCAAAAATCATTAAAAATCCTTCAGGAGGGTTGTGCACCCTATCTTCCTCATCCAAAATTTGAATAGCTACAGTATTAGGGATTTGATAAGTAGATTTAAGTCGACGTATATCCCCAACTTGTAAGGTGGATTTGGTATCCAGAGTGGCAGGAGCCTGTTTGGGAGGAATAGATTAAGGAGGAGCAGACTTCTCGAACATAGGAACCATGCTAATGTCAAATGGCTGAGTGCGAACAACCGTTGTATTAGAAGAAGAAGCCATATCGAGATTTGAGGATTTGAGAAAAAAATTTGGAAACAAGAATGTCAAGCTGCTGGAACTTGCGAAGGAATTTTTTGTAATGAAGGTAAAAAGAAAAAAATGGAGGATGGAGTATTTATGAGAAAATTTAAATTTTTGACAATTGAAATGGTAGTGGGTTAGCAATAACTACTCCAGCAATAAACGTTTCTAATAATTAGAACATGTCTTTTCATTGGTCCTAAAAATGATTGCATCAGTTCTTTTTTATCAAAAGAGTAAAGACCGACCTGTCGAAATGCCTGAAATAGATCAGCCAAATAAGGACTAGCTCATCGAAATGCTTTAAGTGGCTCTAAGTCCTTGATTTAATGACATCAATTAAATGTTAGGTTCACCGAAGTGCTCAAATAGCCATTTTATAATATGAAATGCTCGATCACAAAGTATGATTTCGAAGAAAAATTGTTCTTTATAAAAGAATAACTCATACATGTCCTGTAATTCTGAGTGTTTTGATCTGATCCGAAGAAGGATTGATCAAGGGAAAAATGATGAAAAACTCAAAAAATTACAATCAAAGTTATTACATAAATGAGATATTACAAAGAAAAATACAAATTTTATTACATTTTCAACAAAAGGAGTTACAAATCCTATTCTACTTTTGTTGATCTCCTTCAATCTGCTCTACTTAAGGGTTTTCAGCCGAGGTAAGGGTTCTTGCTATATCCTGATTGTCAAAATAAAGAAAAGTTAGAGGATCTAGATCTACATCAAAAAATTCTGCAACAAAAGAAAAACAAGGTCTACTGTTCATACTAGGTAGTAGATCTGGAATAATTACCTCTTGTTCGAGTATTCCTATTTTTGCCTCTTCTTGTACTATTTAACAGGTTTCCCTAAAAGGACACTCTGACTCAGAGAAGAAGTAGTTCGGGATTTCCTAAAAGTCTTACCTAACTCGGCGTTCTACCAAAAGAGGTAGTCGGGTCATAAAAGTCAAAGTTTCAGAATCCCTCTCAAAAATTAGTTCGGGAAACTGGACTTTAATATTGTCTAAAGTTTTATTAAAACCAACCTAGCGCTCATTGTGAAAAATTTTCCTAAGTTTTTCCCCAGAGCAAACATCAAAAAAGAATTAATGATTTGAAGGGGGAGTTTTTCTTTCAAATCTTCAATTGAGGTCAGGTGTTGAGATATCTTAGATTGCAGCTCTGAACCTCATATTGAGCAGAGATCAGATCGAGGGATTTGGAAGAGAGGCTTTGAGAGATCTGCTTGAACTTATCTCTCATTTTCGACATCTCGGCAGCATGGAGAGTTTGAAGTTCCTAATATCTCTGGTTAAGCCCTGCATCCAGATCGACCTGTTCTTTGTAATGTCTCTTTTGCTCGAATTTCTTCACCTCTTCTATCACAGCAGCATTATCTCTATTGCCTCTCCAATGACCTTTCTAGCTCAGAAATCTTATCTCTATCTTTCAGTCAGGAGAGTAAAAGTCTACGCTTGTAGCATTCGGTTGATCAGATACCAGCCTGAAGTCGCTCAGACTGCTTTTAATCTATTCGAGCAAGCTTCGGCTTCAGTTTTGTTGCCCTTCAAAAATGCAGGAAAAAGATAATCTATAGTCTTTAAAGATCCCCCAATATGGTCCCCATCAAGAATTAGCCACTCAGGTACGAAATGTTAGGCCTCTGTAGAAGAAGATTCCAGCGGTTCCTTCCCGACTCTAGAATCATGAATCACTACTGGTTTAAACCTAGAAGGGTTAGAATTTCTCAACAGAATAGGATGTTCTATGTCTATTTGCAGGAGCAGTGGTAGTTACCCTTTCAGGAGATTGAGAAGCTTTTCGTTTCCTAGTAGATACCACATCCAGAAGAGGCGGCTCAGATTCAATCGCAGTTTGAAGTTCTGGGATCTTGTATTCAGAATTGCCAAAAATCGCTCCTTCCAAAGATGACAGATCTACTAGGATTGCTTATTTTTGGATTCTTCTCACTATCTTTTTAGAGGCCTGACCACCTAACATCACTGCGCGCCCTAAATCAAATTTGTCTTCAACAGAGATATTTTCAGTCGATTCTTCTATTGATTCGGAAGCCATTGATTCTTCTTTCAGAAGAGTGAAGAGGAAATTGAAGTATTTGGAAGTAAAAAGAAAAAAGAAAGTTTTCTGTTGAAAAGTCTGGGTAAAGATTGACCAAATATTTTGAAATTTAAAATAAACAAGAACGTGCAAGGAAATGACGTTTGGAAAAAGTACAACCACTTGCATTTAATGAAGAATTCTCAAAAGATGCAACGAATATATATATGTATGTATGTATGTATGTATGTATGTATGTATGAAGAATATCAATCGATGCAGTTGAGCCTACGATTCTAACTCCATCGAAGGGGCTTATGACGATACCTAGAGTTGCTTGGCTCAGACAAATAGACATGTGGCAAAATTTACCGACCTCCTGAGCAGAACATCATTGATTTAGAATTAGACCAACTACTATCTTGCTCGGTTCACCCAAAAGGCAGCTTGGCTCATATATACCAAATAAAACAATTCGACTTGCTATTTGATGATGGAAGTTCAACATAAGTAATTCGGTAGTTTAGTAGTTTGATAGATTGGACATATAACAATAATACAACAATCATCATTATGGGTCCACTGTCCCCTAGCTACTATAAATAAGTCACTTAACCAAACTTGTAAGGAAGAGAAGAAAAAAAGAAGCAACACATTAACTAGTATTTTTTAGCAATAAAACTCATCGTCTTTCCCCTAACATTCAATCTACTCTTTACTTGTTTTAATTTATGTTCCTTTTCTGTGCCTTAAGTTCATTTTAGTGATTCAGGTTAATTTCCGTATCATCAATCCTCATGATCAATTTTCACCATAGAGTTATGTTGATCAACAATTGGGGGTTCATAAGTCAAACCCATGTCCTCGTGAACACAACCCTGATTTTTAACTACGTCAGCCCATGTGTTTGCAGTATTTGAAGAACTAGAATATTTGCCACAATTTGCCCACGAAAAAATGCTCAGATTAGTACATGATCAACATCTAATCCTTGCATAGAAGGAACAGTGATGGCATGAAAAGAAACCCCAGAGAAACCAGGAAATCCAATCTTTGCCGTGGAAAAAACAATCCCACAAGAGGAAGAAAAGACGCACAAAAGCAGCAGGAAACCCAAAGAAATTCAGAAGAAGGTAAAAAAAGGCAGAATTGAGAGAACGCGTATTTTAGCAGAAGAACAAAACTGCTTTTGGTACACAATGGCAAGTGACTAACCGTATTTTTTTTGCCTTCTTATTATCTTTTGTGATTTATTTGTTTAATTGTTCTTCTAGAATTTCTATGAGCCCATATTGGGCAAATGTATTAGTGCCAAAATATGATTGGTTAATTGCTCTTCTAGAAATTATGATTAGTTACACATATGACAAGTATAAAAATAATAAAACAAAAAACGACAGGCACCAAATCATTCTCTCTCTCGTACTATACAGTATAGAATATTATTAGAATATATAATAATAATAATAATAATAAATAATAATAATAATAATAAAACATGTAAAAAAACCTGTTGATGCATAAAACTTCACCATGTATGTACGTAATAGTATCATAAGAATAATGGTGTTATTTGGACATTATTATTTATAAAAGTACTGTACTATATTTCTTGATAGGATATATGTGAGATAAAAAGGTAATTAGAAAATATGTTTGAAATGATTACAAAATATTATTTGGAGAAAAGTAAATATTATTGGCGGTATAATAATAACAAGGATAAATAATAAAAAAGAATAATAATAAGGGTAAAAAATTATTTTGGTGCAATAATTTTTGGCTACGCTTGTAATATTGTCACGAGGATTAAAAAAAAGTGAATGGTGCATAAAATTTTTGCTATACAATGAAGTATTATTACAAACATAGCGATTTTCACTAATTTTTTTTTTCTACTCTTATTGACTTCTTGTGAAAAAAGTTAGTGCACCAACTATTTATAAATAAACTTCTTGAAACATATGTACATGCATTATTCATCTGATAGCAACACAAGTTTCTTTTAGTTATGGTCGAGGATAATAATTTGTTTTTCTCTCAAACAAATGTTTATGTGCTAATAACATGCTTTTCTTTAAGGAGTAAATTTTTTTTTTTCATTTTGTACGCAAGTACTAATTGCGTACAAAATCGATAAAATGTCATTAAATTTGAAAATAAAATAACTGTTATGAATTCTAGGGAAATGAATATCCATTCGTTCCCCTAAACACATCGGTTAATATGCTATTCACCCCTCTTGAATTTTGTGAAAACTTATCGATTCCCGTGATTCATGTATCATGTTTATAAATCCCCTATCTTGTAACCCTATAAATAGGGGCCTTTGCTACCTCATTTTAGAAGAGCTAATAAGAGTTAAAGCATTTGTGAATTTTTTAATATTTCTCTACTTTCCTACACTTACTATATTTCTACTTTAGTCAAGTTTAATAATTTTTAACTTGGTTTCATAATACGTTATCAATACGACTCTACCTTTGCAAAATGTAGTCGGAGTGGAAGATCTTATTGTTCAAGTGATATTTATGTAAGTTTATTTATCAATTTCTTTTCTTATGGCTAACCTTACTAAATTTGAATTTGTACCTCTTGGTATTTCTGGAAAGAATTATTTATCATGGGTTCTTGATGCTGAAATGCACCTTGATGTAATGGGTCTTGGAGACACCATTATGGAAGCAAATGAAGCTTCTGCCCAAAACCGTGCCAAAGCAATGATTTTTCTTCGTCATCATCTTGATGAATGTTTGAAAGCTGAATATCTTACTGTTAAAGATCCTCTTGATCTGTGAAATTAAAAAGAAAGGAACAACCACCTGAAGTTGGTTGTTCTTCCTAAAATCCGGTATGATTGGATACATTTGAGACTACAAGATTTCAAATCAAAGTGAGTATAATTCTGAAATGTTTAAGATCACATCCTAATTGAAATTATGTGGAGAAATTATTACTGATGAGGATATGTTAGAAAAAACTTTCTCCACTTTTCGTGCCTCAGAAGAATTTGCTCCTGTAGCAGCAATATCGAGAGAAGGGATTCAAAAAGTATTCTGAATTGATCTCATGTCTTCTTGTAACTGAACAAAATAATGAATTATTAATGAAAAATTATGAGACCTGACTAACTAGATCCAGTCCATTCCCTGAAAGTCTTCCAAATATGAACATGAAAGATATTGTGGTCGTGGTCGTGGCCATGACAGTAGTCACGGTCGTGGTAGTGGCCGATATGACTATCATAATCATGATACTTGTAATCATGGTACTTGTAATCATGGTTCATCAACTCATAAGGGCAAACATTCTCACCAGAAGTGGGATAATAATAATGGAAAATGACAAGAGAAAGGTTCTGATTATTTATGCTATCCGTGCAATGATAAAGGGCATTGATCTCACTCATGTAGAGCTCCAAAACATCTAATTAAACTGTATCAAGCATCATTGAAAAAGAAAGACAAAAATGCTGAGGTAAATTTCACCAAGCCAATTGATGATTTTGGCTGATGATGATGATACTATTATTGATGTAATGCATCTTGATATGGCTGATTTCTTTGAACATCTAGAAGGAGGAATTGATCATTTGATTGGTGATGGAAATGTCCAAAGCAAGTGAACCCATGTTAAAATGTCAAAAAGATTAGTTTAAAGTTTGTTCTACATTTCCTAGTTAATCAGTTCTTTTATTATGAAATATATTTTTGTTCTATTAAATTAATTATATTTTATATTTTCCTCTCTGAAGAAGGTATAGATATTGACAAACATTTGGGATTATTGAAAGGCAAAGAAGATGTATGTCTTATTGATAGTGTTACAATACATACAATACTTAAAAATAAGAATTATTTTTCCTATCTGAAGTTGGGAGAAACAAATGTTAATATTATAAGTGGTAGTGCAAAATTAATTGAAGGCTCCAGTAGAGCAAATATATATCTCCTTGAAGGAACAAAATTGGTTTTAAGTAATGCAATGTTCTCTACTAAGTTTCGAAAAAATTTGATTATTTTAAGTTTTAAGGATATCTGCCGAAATAGATATCATATTGAGACCATGGAGAACGCAAATGTTGAATATTTGCAAAATACCACTTTCATTCCTGGAAAGAAATGTACAGTAGAAAATTTCCTTCTCTTTCTTCTGATCTATATTACACTAAAATTAGTGCAATTGAAATGCACCATTTAGTAAACCAGAAGTTTACTAATCCCAAAGATTTTGTCATTTGGCATGATCAACTAGGGCATCCTAGGTCGATAATGATGAGAAAAATAATTGAATATTCGCATGGCCATTCATTGAAAAATAAAAAGGTATTAAATTCAAATGAATTTACATGTGTTGCTTGTTATCAAGAAAAATTTATTACGAGACTTTCACCAGTTAAAGTGGGGAATGAATTCCCTGCATTTTTGGAAAGAATCTATGGTGATATATATGGACCAATTCATCCACCATGTGGACCATTTAAGTATTTTATGGTGCTAATTGATGCATCTACAAGATGATCACATATTGAGACTTTTTTATTTATTATCAACTCGCAACCTGGTGCTTGCGAGGCTACTTGCTCAAATTATCAAGTTGAGAGCACAGTTTCCAAATTATCCAATAAAGAAAATTTGATGAGACAACGCTGGTGAATATTCGTCTCATACTTTTGATAAATATTTTATGTCAAATAGCATTCGTGTTGAACATCCTGTAACTTATGTTCATACACAAAATGTTTTAGCTGAATTATTTATCAAGCGATTGCAATTGATTACTAGACCATTGTTAATGAGAACAAAACTCCCTATATCTACTTAGGGACATGTTATTTTGTACACAACAACACTCATACGTTTAAGGCTGACAAGTTACAATAAATACTTTTCTTTTCAATTAGCTTTTGGTTATGAGCCAAATATTTTCCATATGAGAATTTTTAGATGTACGGTATATGTCCTTATAGCGACACCGCAACGCACTAAGATAGGACCATGCAGAAGGTTTGGAATATATATTGGATATGATTCACCCTTTTCGTGTCAATCATTAGATAGATACCTTGAACCTTTGACAGGTAATGTATTTACTGCAAGATTTACAGATTGTCGTTTTGACGAAACTTATTTCCCAACATTAGGGAGAGGAAATGAACAACCGAAAAGAAAATCACGTGGAATATATAGTCCTTAAATTTTCTTGATTCTCGTACAAAAACTTGTGAAGTTTAAAGAATAATACATTTGCAAAAGATTGCAAATCAGTTACCTGATGTATTTGCTGACTCTAAAAGAGTTACGAAATCGCATATTCCTGCAGAAAATGCACCAATTAAACTAGATGTTCCAGTAGGACAATCTACAAGTGCTATAGCAAAAGAGTTTAAAGCAAGCCAGAAGCGTGATCGACCTCTTGGTTTTAAAGATAAAAATTCTCGAAAGAAAAGAGGATCAATTGATCAAAATATTCTACTAAAGGAGTCGAACATTAACATAGAATTCCAAGAAATCACTACTGACAAAATTGAAGCTCCTGAAGAGCAAATTCTAACCACAATGGATGTGTCCTGAAGAGCACAAGTTTCATAATCCAGAAATGCATGTAAATGAAACTTCTATAAGTTTTGTCACTACAAGAAAATATTGGGACCGAGTTGAAACAATTGTTGATAGTACTTTTGCATATAATGTAGCACTTGAAATTATGGAAGAAATTGAGGATCTTGAACCAAAATAGGTTGAGAAATATCGACATAGAAATGATTGGCCAAAATGAAAAAATGTGATTCAATCCGAATTGGATTCACTTGCTAAATGTGAAGCTTTTGGACCTGTAGTCCGAACACTTGAATGTGTAAAACTCGTTAGATATAAATGGCTTTTTGTGCGAAAACGAAATGAGAAAAATGAGATTGTGAGATACAAAGCGTGTCTTGTAGTGCAAGGGTTTCTTCAAAGGCCAAGTTTTGATTATGATGATACACATTCTCTTGTAATGGATGTAATCACATTGTGATATCTTGTGAGTCTAACAGTACATGAAAAGCTTGATATGTGATTGATGGATGGATAGTCACTACTTATCTATATGGAACATTGGACAATGATATTTACATAAAAATTCCTGAAGGGTTTAAATTGTCTAAAGCATGTGATTCAAATTCTTGAGGAATTTACTCCATCAAATTGTAAATATCTTTGTATGGTTTAAAGCAATCTGGACGAATGCAGTACAATCGTCTCAGTGAAAGTT
This sequence comes from Cinchona pubescens, assembly GCA_025175665.1. Taxonomy (NCBI): domain Eukaryota; kingdom Viridiplantae; phylum Streptophyta; class Magnoliopsida; order Gentianales; family Rubiaceae; genus Cinchona; species Cinchona pubescens. Next base: position 4,105,153 of record JANKKI010000077.1, on the reverse strand, counting down.
TAATTAAAAAATGCTATACAAATGATCCACTATGTCCATGTGTTTTTATCAAGAAAAATGGACTGAATTTTGTGATCATTACTGTATATGTTGATTATTTGAATCTCATTGAAACTCCTGAAGAGATTTCAAAATCAGTTGAATATTTAAAGAGAGAATTTGAGATCAAGAATTTTGGAAAAACAAAATTTTTCTTTGATTTACAATTGAACATTTGGAAGATGGGATATTTATCCATCAATCAAATTATATTGCTAAAGTTTTAAAGCTGTTTTATATGGATAAAACACATCCATTGAGCACTTCAATGGTCGTCGGATCACTCTTGATGTTGACAAAGATCCTTTCCGACCATGAGAGAAAAATGAAGAATTTTTTTGGTCCTAAAGTACCATATCTTAGTGCAATAGGGGCACTTATGTATCTTGCTAATTATACAAGACTTGACATATCATTCACCGTGAATGTATTAGCAAGATTTAGTTCTTCTCCTCCACGACGATATTGGAATGGAGTTAAACATATTTTTCGATATCTTCATGAAACATCTAATCTTGACTTGTTCTACTCTAATAAATCTACTCCAAAGCTAATTAGATATGCGGGAAGCTGGATATTTATCTGATCCGCATAAAGCACGATCTCAAACTGAATACTTATTCACATGTGGTAGTACTGCTATATCATGGTGTTCTACAAAGCAATTTATAACTGTCACTTCTTCAAATCATGTTGAGTTATAAAAATTCATGAAGCAAGTCGAGAATGTGTCTGGTTAAGATCAATTACCTACTACATCTAGAAGAATCGTGGGTTATCCTCCAAAGAACTACAAAGAAATTCGTACAGTATTGTCTGAACACAATGCTGCCTGCATTGCTCAATTAAAGGGAGGATATATAAAGAGAGATAGAATTAAGCATATTTCACCAAAATTCTTCTTCATACATGATCTTCAAAAGAATGGTGAAATTGATGTGTAACAATCCACTCAAGTGAGAATTTGGCAGATTTATTTACCAAGGTACTACCAACTGCTACATTTGAAAAGTTTGCGAAAAGGATTGGAATGTGTCAGTTTAAAAGTCTCAATAAAAGTTCTCAACAGGGGGAGTAAGTACATCATCAAGCACTTTGAATAATATACTTTTTTTCATTCACTAGGATTTTTTTTCTCCATTGGATTTTTTCTTAGTAAGGTTTTTTTTTTAACGAGACCTATTCTCTGTCTAATAGACATCCAAGGGGGAGTCATAAATTCTTATGAATTCTAGGAAAATAGATGTCAATTTATTCCCCTAAATACATCGGTTAATGTGATATTCCCTTAAATTTTGTGAAGGCTGTTTATTTATTCCCGTGAAAATTTATCGATTCCTGTGATTCACGTATCATGTTTATAAATTCTCCATCTTGTAACTTTATAAATCGAGGTCTTTGCTACCTCATTTTAGAAGAGATGATAAGAGTTAAACATTTGTGAATCTTTTAATATTTCTCTACTTTTCAACATTTACTATATTTTTACTTTAGTCAAGTTTAATAATTTTTAACTTGATTTAGTAATAGTAACGAAATTATTGCTTAGGTGAGGAGATTGAGGCTTATTATAATTACGTGCATGTAGGTTGGATGCGTCTATAAAACGGAAATAATTGCAAGTTTTCGGCTCAAAGAAAAAAATTAATGGGGTGGTCCATAACAGCCATAACTAGTTTAACTTATTTAATCCATAATTTTAGCCAAGTGATTGTTGATTTAAAAGTCTCCACGAAGTTGGATCTGTTGTTGCATTGTTGGGACCTTTCCAGAATTTATTGGAAAAGCTTCACCTTCTCCGAGGACCATTACGCTCATAAATCTTGCGAAAAATAATTTTTAAAATCATAAATTCAATGTTACTTGTTAAAATTAATTTATATAATAAAATCATATTAAATCACTAATTTTTTATTTTAAATATTTAATTATATTTTATTTTTTAGTCAATTTATCATTTTATATAACTATATAACTATAGTAATGCACTAAAATCTGGCCATCTTGACTGAAACAAATGCAGTTAAATATTGTTGATTGCAAATTGTAGTATCTGTCCATCTTAACCTTCTTTTTTTTTTTTTTCAAATCTTGACTGCATTTTGTTTCGTTTTGTTGTGGGAAAACGTTGGGGATATCATGGATGATATAAGAGACTTTTAGTGATTGGTTTTTGGGTTAAATACAGTAAATCACCTTAAGATTTAGGTTGTTTTGTATTAAATTCTTAACGTTATTTTTTTTTTTGCTTTACCTTTTTGACTAACAGTTAAAGGTAACCCTGTCGTTAATTTTTTTAAAAAGACAAATTTACTCTTACAAATGTCAATTACGGTAAGCCCCACCTTAAGGTTTAAGCGAAATTTCACTTTACCCCCTCATGTAAGTTTTGTAACATTTAATATAATGGGATAAAAATAAAATTCAATAATGTTATCAATATTGTTAAAAATATAAATATGTTTAAAATTAACTAATATTCTAATTTTCGAATTATGCTTTCTTCAATATTTAAAATTTATAAATACGGTAAAATAATTAATTTTAAAATTTTTGATGAATTGCTAAAGATATTTCATCTAAATTATTTTGATTTGAGCTTTTGTTTAATGATAAAGTTACTTCATATCATTTAGGCATTAATTAAATTATATTAATAAAGGAAAAAAGTAAGAAGAAAATCATTTCAAATAAATATAAAGAAAAGCAAAAAGAAAATAGACTGATATAATTTTAATAGATGATTTTGAGTCTCGTATATTTAAAAATTTATTTTTGTATGAAAATAAAATATAATGAAAAGATCGAAAATACTGATAGTGTTAGAAAGTTTTTGTATTGAAATTTTTTCACAAGTATTTTTAAAGAACCACAGGTGTTGGTAAACATCATTATATTTTTAGTTGTGTTGACAATATTTTTATATTGATGAATGACTAAAGTAGGTTAATTAATACAAAACTAGTATTGGAGACTAAAATAACAAATATAATAAATGGGTTAATTTTATATTTTCTTGTAATGCCTAGGGGTCAAAATATATATTTTTTTGACTTTTTAATAGTCAATTGCTAATGTGTACTAACGAAATGGGCAAAGTGAAAAAAAAAATAACGTTAGGAGATTTAGTGCAAAATAACCCAAACCTTGAGGGGTTTACTATATTTAACCCTTGGTTTTTACCCTTTCTTCCATCACTATCATCTCTTTGTAATAATGTCATTTTGGTAAGGGTTAAATACATTAAACCCCTTTAAAGTTTAGACAATTTTACACTAAATTTTTTAACGTTATTTTTTTTCTCAATTTGACCCTTCTGTAAATACAACTCATATAAAAATGGCAGTTGCAAATTGTTAAATGACTAAATTACCTTTGCTCAAAGCTAGTCAAACTTGCTTGCCAATAAAAACCGATCCTCCCCAAATCCACTTGCTTGAGAATAGCTTTTAATTCTCAAAGCAAAATATTGGAGATACATTCAAGATTTCTTCCAAATTTTCTGAATTCAATTCAAACACACATACTTATCCAAAATCGCGTGCCATCAAATCCCAAAAATGACAAAAATCTCAAACCCCAAGCAAATACACAAAAATAAATAAATAAATAAAAAATAATCACAATTAAATTATCCAACAAAATTAGAAATAAGTTAATGTTTAAAACCAGTTATGGAGGAGGATGGGAGGTAGGGGATAAGGAAGAGGAGTGGAGGGAGGAGATACGGTGGTGGCACATGAAGAAAGGGAATGGAAAGGGAATCAGGAGGGGAACAGGGAAGTGGTCGTGGTGCAGAGGGTGGTGGACCGAGAAGAGGATCAATGGGTGAGGATTTTAGAACGTAGGGAAAGGTGATGTTTTCATGGTGACGGTCCAGGGAAGAGGAAGGTGGTAGTGGTAGTGGTAGTGGTAGTGGTAGTGGCACAAGGAGATAAGAAGAGGGCGGGGAAGTTTGAGGTGGAAGTAGTAGTGGAAATGGTGGTGGCGGCGCAAGGAAATAAGAAGAGGGATGGGGAGTGGGAGGTGGAATAATGAGTGGACGTGGTGGTGGCTGTGCAAAGACATGGAAAAATATGAAGATTCCGGCCAGTGGAGTCTCTAAACCTATAAGAACAATAGAAAAGAACTTGTATTGCGCCTTTTGATGTTGAAGAATAATCCACAATTTCTAAAATTATAGTTTAGCTAATCAAAATTTTAGATTTTCTGTCTTTGACCCCCAAAATTTTGGAAACACAAGTTAATGGACCCAGATTTATGGGTATTTTTGTCTTTCATCGGCAAGACGGGGTTAGATTAGTCCTTCTAATATTAAGCGGCCTTTCCGTTATACACAGTAATGTTAGGGTTGACTATAGGTTTAGAGGGTAAACTAAGAAAAAGTTAATGTTAGAGAATTTAATATAAAACTAATCAAATCTTAAAGGGATTTAATGTATTTAACCCCTTTTGGTAAAGAATGGAGAAATAGAGCAGACTTTTCGTTGAGGGAAGGTTTGTTTCTTTATGCAATTGGACTATAGGAGCCAGATAACCGCTTTTTCTTGTCTTCTGTAAACAGTCTACAATTTTGACATTTTGGATTCTAGCTACTAGTATCAACAATTAACATAGGTGAAAATAACTCTACTGGCCTAGTACCCTTTTTATTGATCCTATTCCACTCTTAAAATGATTTACATCCAGTTCATCTTAGAATGGATTCTTTATTCAAGTTGTAGTTTGTTTTGGGTAAATAATACTTTGCTCTCCAGAATTACGTAGATAATTATACTTTGTACCCCTAAAGTAATGAAATATACACTCCCGTTGACACTATTTATTCATTAACAATTTTAAGACAATCTAATTAAATAACTAAAATACCCTTAGTAATATATTTTGATTTTTATATATTTAAATTTTGATAGTAATATGAAAATTATTTAAAAATAAGAAAAAATAAACTTTATAATATTTCAATATATTTCTGTCTCTTATACACATTTTAATTTTTGGATTTCATTTTATATTATTTCGAATTTGAATGTTTAACTATATTGATATAATAAAATTAATCAAAGAAAATATTGGTAGAATAATTTTCAAGTGGGCTTATTTTCTATTGAAATTTTTTCTTCAGGGATATTGTGTGACGATGTATTTTTTATACAACTTTTGTGATTTTTTTTGACTTTTTTTAGTATTTTACACCTTTAATATTTGATTTAACCTGTGCAAATTATAGTGTCAGAAATAATTGAATTCAATATTTCTCACATTTTCACTCCTAAAGTCGAAGATATCAATTTACTATTTTACTTTATTTTTCCCTAATTATTTTATAACTATTGAACATCAAAATACAGTGAAAAATTAAACTATAATACTAAGGGTATTGTAGTAATTTAATTAGATTATCTTGATGTTTTTAAAGGGCTAATAACACTTTGTCCCCTAAAGTATACGGTTATTACACTTTGCCCCTGAACTATAAAAATATACACTTTGCCCATCTCATATCAAGATATAGTTAAATTACTAAAATCCCTTCATATCCTATTTTGATTTGTCATGTATTTAATTGATTTTCGAAAGTTATAAAAGAATTAGGAAAAAAATAAATATAATAACACATTGATATCTTGGACTTTAGGTAATGAAAATGTGAGAAATTGTTGAATTATATTATATCCAACATCGCAATTTGTACATATTAAGTCAAGTATTAAAATTGTAAACTATTAAGAGACATCAAAAAAAATTATAAAGTTTTGTAGAAATTATATTTTCATACGATGCCTTTACAGAAAAAATTTTCATACAAAACAAGGCCATTTGAAAATGTTATACCACTACTGTTAAATACTCAATAGTTAGAGATAATATAAAATGAAATCTAAAAATTTTAAAATTTAACCAAGAAATATATTGATATTAATTATATTGAAATATTATATAGTTTATTTGTGCTTATTTTTAAATAATTATCACATCACTATCAAAATTTAAATACATAAAAATCAAAATATAGTACCAAGAGTATTTTAGTCATCTAACTAAATGTTTTTGATATTTTAAAAGTTTTAAAAGATGAATATTGTGAATGGGGGCAAAATGTATATTTTTATAGTTTAGGAATAAAGTGTAATTACTCATATAATTCAGGGGACAAAGTGTTATTAACCCTTTTTAAAATTGTTAATAGCCTTTTTTAAATTGTTAATGGATAAATAGTATCAATAGGAGCAAAGTATATATTTTATTACTTTAAGGGGGTAAAATATAATTAGCCATATAATTTAGTGAGACAAAGTATTATTAACCCTTATTTTAAGCTGCGGCACTAAAAATTATAGTCCTCGACTTGAAGAGCTCCATTACATCATATGTGTGGCGAAAATACTGTCCTGTGTCAAGGAGTTAGCCCAAATAGTAATAGAATGATCACATCAATAAAAAAATAATATAAAGTTCAATAGTGGTTGCTTTCAGTTCTTGATTGATTGGCTATCCATTTAGTTAACGATTTATAAAAACTATTGTAAATAATTAAAATATGTTATAATTTATTTTTCTTCTAAACTTTTAATTATAAAAAATGATATGGTATATAACGGACTCAAGTTGTTGTAATTAACAGCCCTGATGGCAGTTTTTTTTTAGACAGTGTAACTCTTTTTTCTTTTTTTTTCCTTTAGAATCTCTAGCTAAAACAAATAAATCTATATTTCTACCATACATAAGTACACATTAGTGGAAACTTCTTCAAATTCAACTTACAAAAAAATCTTAATCACTGCCTAGATTATCGATAAAATAAAAAATAAAATCCAGATTTCACAGAGCTTGAAATATATACTATATATAAAGTAAGATAATTGATTTAGTATGTGATATTATTATATATTTTGTCATATTTACCTCTATCTTTATAATTATTTTCATTAGTATAATTCACATGTAACCACTCATTAACTACTTTTTTTTTCTTTAGTTTTTTATTTATAAAATCTTTGGTATAAATATTGTTTAAAATTGTGCATCTCTTAGTTATGCCTTAGCCGCTAGTTTGTAATTATTTTCGAATCATAGTAACTAACCATTAATCACATGCGATTATCCCAAACCCAGATAAAATAAGGATTACTAATAATAACCTTTACTAATCTCACGGAGTTAATTCTTAAGTCACGTGTCAAATCCAAAAACAATTTTTTAAATTTTTTTTTCACTTTTAAGTAAGAATAAAAACAAGTTTAATTAAAAGTGAAGCAGATCTAACTCCCCATACTTGGATCTTAAATAAATCATTAGGAAAACTACTATATGAGTCCCTTACATTACATAATTGTATTTATTTAATCCCTCAATTTTAAAATAATAATTTTTAGTCCCTGAAAATGACTACAAATGTGAAACGTTACATTTGCTCTCTGGACTAAATTCGGCGCACTTTTTTGCCTAAATTTATCATGTATTTTTCACATGACATATTTTCAAGGACAAATTCTGAAACTCACATCTTCTTCCCATACAAAGCAAGGGTATTAAATTGAGTCGTAAAATTTTTTAAAAAATTTATCCGTATAAACATAATTTAATTGAAGAATATACGGATCAAATGTAGTGTATAAAATTTCTAAATTCTAATGGATCAAAAGCTTCTCTTCTATCGTTGTGGCAAACTAGAGAAAATGAAAATCACGTGGACTCATAACTATGGTAGAATATTTTATGGGTATGAAGAATATGAAATAATTAGTTATTAATTGATTAACAATGAATTTGAACTTTGTTTGTATCTAAGATTGTTTTAAGGACTAACTTGTGACATTTTTTTCTAAATTTTATAATTCGATCTAATATTTTTGTTTGTATTGAAAAGAAAAAATGAGTTTTCAAATTTACCTTATAAAAAATTATAAAAGTGAACATCATATAATTAATTCAAAAAGTGCTCAAATTTGGTTTGGGGATTAAAATACAAATTTTATATTTTTGAGGACTTAAAAATTATTATTTCAAAAATAAAAGATTAAATAAATATAAATATAAAATAATTTTTCACTAGCTTTCCTTAAACCATTACATAATTAATATTTTTTCGGTAGGTAAACAAATAAATAATTAAGAAAATATTAAGTAATAAATATTTCTCTCTCCTTGACACATTCTCTCCCCCTTACATTTTGCCACTCGTCATTTTTCACACACGTGACAGGGCCACTGCCCAAATACTTCTCATCTTTCCCACTGCAAAATTCAAGAACTAATTTTTTCTTTTTCTCAGAAAAATTCATTAGAGATTGAGACTTTATTCAATTTTTCCACATCTTACCCCGTGAATCCACCGCTCTCTTTTGCTCTTCTCATTTTCCCCAAGAAAAATAAAGTTGTGCATTTTTTCCGTCTAGTTTATCCTATTCTAAATTGGGTTAGTTCCAAATTTGGAAATTATGTTAAATTTGTTCATTTTGGCCTGTTGAAAATCTGGATCTTTTGATTAAATATTGGTGCATTTTCTTCAATTGGGTTTCATCAAGTTCTGATTTTTTTCGACTGGGCAATGTCCAAAATTTTAAATTTCAGTTAAATTGTGGCAGTTTCTCCAATTGGATGGCATCATCAAGTTTGGATCTTTGGAATGGGTTCCATCAATTTGAGTAAATTTTTTTTTTTTGGGTGCTGATTTTTGGGATGAAGAATAGGCGGCAATGAGGAGTAAGGAGGAAGAAAATGGAGGTTAGATCAGAGAGTTTGGGACTGGGGAGGTTTGATAAAGAGAAGGGGAGTTTACTAGGTGGCCAAGTGATTCAGAGAACTCGGTTACAGGTCTGGTTTATAAGGGTCTGTTCCAGCATTGTCATATGGACCTGTTTGGTGCAGCTGGTGGCTGTCTGTGAGCTGTGGCATCCCCGATTACTTACCGGATTATCAAGCCGGTTCACTGGAGTATCTACATTGTCCGTCCGTGTTGAGGATACAGTGCCATCTCCTCTGATTCTTCTGTCTGCTAGTGAGTTTCTTGAAAGCTCTGAATTCATTGATTTTAAATTGTTATCTTTGTAGAATTTTCGTAGGAGACTAGGTAGTTGGTTTTTTGCGTGATCTTGAGAATCGTGTATCTAGTAGATGTGGTTTTTTTAGCCCTTTTTTTGGTCTTATGAGATCAGCTTTGCTTGAGAGTTTTTGACAGGTGGGAATGAAGTAACGGTTGGATGTGCAAAGAATAATGACTTCTAGGGTATCAGTGAGATGTGGATAATTGATTATCACAGGTTGTTTATATCAGTATATGAAATAATTTAGCAATTGTAGAGTTTGAATGGAGTGCAAAACGGAGAAAGGCTGTTACGTGGTTTGTAAGCCACTGTAACTTGTAACTCGTAGACATGTTACCTTATCTGACAGTTTAATTTATTGTCCATATGTTGTGAGTAGACAAAGTAATTACCTTTTGGCTGTTAATACTTAATAGGTGTTTACATTCAATGATGTAAATTTTTCCATTATCCACAAAAGAAACGTAATGTCTGTCAGTCTGTGTTGAATCTAATAAGATAGCAATGTAAATTTTGCAGGAAATTATACAAGTAATGGTTTTCTTAAAATGTCTTGCAATGGCGGCTTGAATCAAATGCGTGCTGCGGTATGTATATTTTCTTATGGTTTCTCTTACCATGGTAAGACTTAATTTAGCCCCCAAAAAGGGGGGGAAAAAATGCTGAGAAGAGACTAATTAGCCAATTTGGAATGGTAGATCTGTGACATGGTGATAGTTGCTCGGCTATTAAATCTCACGTTGGTTATTCCAGAGCTTGATAAGAAATCATTCTGGGCTGATCCTAGGTACTTGTGTTTCAGAAGAAGTATTTTATACCACCTTTACATTTTCATAAAAAGTTTCTATGTGTATTTAACTTGCAGTAATTTTGATGACATTTTTAATGTGAGACACTTCATTGATTCATTAAGAGATGAAGTTCGGATTGTTAAGAGGTTGCCCAAAAGGTTTGGAAGGAAATTTGGATACCAAACTCTAGAAATGCCTCCCGTTAGCTGGTCAAATGAAAAGTACTACTTGGAACAGGTTTTTTTCCTTCTTGTTTCAGAAATACCTTTGTAATGTCAATCAATAACCATGTTACAGAGTATCTTTCATATATATTCAGTCAGCATACTCTATCTGTCTACACACATATACATGTGTGTGTATACATGTATATCATCTATTATAGAATGATACATGATTGTCTGATTGCTTTCATTCAAACATGCAGATCCTGCCTCTATATGCCAAGTACAAGGTGATACACTTTAATAGAACAGATACCCGACTTGCAAACAATGGGCTTCCTCTTGATCTTCAGAGACTAAGATGTCGTGTCAATTTCCAAGCACTTAAATTCACCCTACATGTACTGAGATTGAGGCTTTGGGTCACAAGTTGGTCCGTATTCTCCAAGAAAAGGGAACATTTATGGCATTGCATCTAAGGTACGAGATGGACATGTTGGCTTTCTCTGGTTGTACCCATGGATGCACTGAGGAGGAAGCTGAGGAGCTCAAACAGTTAAGGTAACATCTTGTTGAAATTGATGCATTATTTGGATAAACACCTCCATGGGATTATTTCTTAGCTTAGAAAAAGTTATAGGTTGTTTTCTCATTTGTCTACATCAAGATGAAATACACATGACAATGCTACATATTCTGTTGAGTGAATGTTGAAAAAGGATTCATGTTACTGGGTTGTAGATGCGTATATCATGTGCATTTTGTGCATTAGCTGTACCCAAGAAACATCAAATTTGTAGCTCTAGTTTATTGATGAGAAGTGGGGTATCTTCTACTGCATATCAGAAGAAACAGATCTATTAGGTTTCTCTCAAAGTTTTGTGCTTGTATGTTGAATGACCTGTGGTGCCTATTCCAGTTTACTTTCTTGAAAGTCTTGGTATCAGTGGCAGTTGAAATGACTTAAAACAATCATAATTAGATAAACGCACATACACACACACGGAGAGAGAAGAAAGAACAAGAAGAAACTTAAAAGGCATTTAAAAAAAAATTCAAATTGTCTTATTATTCATTTTGGCCTATTTTATATTATTGCTGTCTGTGGACTAATGATTGAGTGTATGACAAAATTATCATAAAGGGTAAAAGAAGGAAAAATGAAGTTATTTAATTGGATTTTGAACCACCCTTAATTTGGGTGTCTAGAAATCTCTTTATGTTCTCTGTAGTAGCATATATGCACACGACTTTTTATTTTATTTTTATTTTAATTTTATGCTGACATCCCTTCCTCCGGATCCAATTCTGGACCAAGGGAGATGACTAGACTCCAGGAAGCCCCATGCTTCCTTGCAAAGAAAGATCATTTGATCCCAAATCTCTTAGTTGACCACCTAGCTGATGTGATTTCCCTTGTTTGTATTTATGATCTCAAAACAAAACTATGATCAAGTTGGAATGCAAAGAGATTTGTAGAGCATTAAGTTTAGATCAATAATTCCTGATTACACAACTACCATATCATCATGGTTTTAACAAGTATTATAAAACCGTCAGAAGATGATTTTCCGATTCCAAGCAATGTTAAATTTCTGGACTGCACTATGGTTTCAGGTATGCATTCCCTTGGTGGAAAGAGAAAGAGATAATATCTGAAGTAAAGAGATCTGAGGGCCTGTGTCCTCTTACACCAGAGGAGACTGCATTGATTTTGAAAGCATTGGGTTTTGATAGAGATACTCAGATATATATTGCATCCGGCGAGATATATGGCTGTGAAAGGAGACTTGCAGCACTAAGATTTGCCTTTCCCAGGATTGTAAGTGATTAGACTATAGATCTTTCTCCAAATAACTTGTTATGCTGTGAACTTTGGACACCCCTCCCCCCGAGTCCTTGGTTTTGCTGAATCGACTTATCAAATCTTGATTGCCACCGAAAGACTTCCAAGTCTTAAGTTAGAAAGGGGGTCAGCATAGTAATTCTCAGTGTTTCTGATACTGACAATCTTGAGGACTGGTAGCTTAAGGTTAAGAATACGTTGTGATTGTTTGTGACTAGGATATGTTATTTGATTACTCAGCTAAAATATCCTAGGTAGTTGAAAGATGATTGACTAAAATTGACAGAAATCTCACACCATGTTATAGATTTTCCATATGCAATTAGTGGCAGAATCTGACAATTCCAGGTCCAGGGTTGGGATTCTTGATTCTTTCAGAATACATATTTTTGAACCTTTGAAAATATCCAACTGTTTGGCTTGGTGCATATACTTAAAGAATGACATACGATTTCCCTGAATTTCCCTTCTATTCTGATTTCAGGTGAAAAAAGAGATGCTGCTTGATCTTGGAGATTTGCAACAGTTTCAGAATCATTCATCTCAAATGGCTGCCCTTGATTTCATTGTTTCACACTGTTGCCAGTAATACATTTGTTCCCACTTATGATGGCAACATGGCAAGAGTAGTGGAAGGCCATCGAAGGTACATACGCTACAACTAACCTAAACAGGAATGTTTAGCGGGACCATTTGGTGTATCTAAAGCTCTTGGCCCTTATTTGTGAGACATCCCTGATTACATTTCTTGCAGGTATCTTGGGTTCAAAAGAACCATCCAACTGGACAGGAAAAGACTTGTAGAACTGTTGGATTTGCATCAGAACGGGACACTCTCGTGGAATAAGTTTTCTGTTGCTGTCCGATTGGCACATGAAAGAAGAATGGGACAGCCTGCACGTCGTAGAGTTCTTATTGAGAAGCCCAAAGAAGAAGATTACTTCTATGCAAATCCTCAAGAGTGCCTGTGTGAGGGAACAAGTTGTGATGATTTACTAGGACCTGGTAATTCAACTGTAGCCCGGTGACATGTGCCATCTAAATGAGGTCTTAATTAGTTCTTCAGTTCTGAAGGCCCAATTGCTAGACACCATGGTGAAGAAACCATGATGATTCAATTAGCAAAGGTTTGGAATTATCAATACACTTGCCCATCAATTTCTTTCAGAAGTCAAGAAAAATGTCAGAATTTTTATGGGCATTGGAGCGGCGTGTTCATACACAAGGTGCTTTGTAAGAAACAACAGTAAGTACAAAGAAAAGAAAAGGAAGATTTAGAAGTTCCTCTTGATTATTAAATGTATTCATTCTTTTTGTTCATATGTAATTGGTTGTCTGATGATAACTGATGGGATGTTCATTATTTAGCGCAAGTACTCGTACAGAAAGCTAATTCTTGATGTGTTACTACTGATTAGTCAACTTGTGCTAGTTCAGGCACTTTCCTGATCGTAACTAAAGGCCATTTTAGATGATTGTAATCATCCGCTACCCAACTACTTCCATAATGCTTTTCTTTTGCGGTTCAATACCCCTTAACTTTCACAATATAGCAATTTTGAGTAACTTGTGTAGTTTCACTGAGCTAGCGTTTTTGGTTTATTCATTAAAATGTCTTCATTTGATGTTAACAATTCATTGACTTGCAATTATCAATACCGAAGGCTGAATCAAATACGTACAGAATCGTGTGTTTTCTTAACTTTCACAATATGGCTCTTCTTTTCTTCTCTTCATTTAGCCAAGTCTGTGCATCTCAGTAACGGAAATGCCCTATATTCTCCAATTTAGTAAGGAGCTATGCGAATACCATCCTAAAAAAGTTAAAAAAAGAAAAAAAAAAAGACAAGCACCTCTCAAAAGACCGACTTCTGAACATTTTCTCTGGTTCTAATGAAAAAGCAATTGGGACTAACAGCCTCATCAAACCAGGAGATCATGAATGGTTTACACGACAAAAAATCAGCTTCTCCACAACAAAAACATCAAGTAGTAAAGTGGAGAACATGCTTAACAATTCAGACATACAAATGCGATACAAAATCAAGGACTCATTGCTCTCAAGTAAACCATGCTTATATCTATGTAAGAGAATAACTCTCATTAAGCTTTTGCTTCATAAAGAAACTTTTAGTTGCAGGACAATTAAGGTTCAAAGCCGGAAAAAATATGAAAAAATAAAGAGTTCTACAACAAAAAACTGATCAGGAAACACAAAATATATATTACTGCCAGTGAAGAGAATAATAGAAAAAAGAGACATCTATACAAACTGGTGACAATGCTATACTGATATCAATTCAGAAATCATCCCCCCTAACACATTCATTTGCCCTATTCACATTAGCAGTTGACAAGCGCATCAGATTCATATTGTCATCAGTTCTATAAAAGGTCCAGAATACAGACTACTCTGGAGGAATTTCTTGCAGTGAATAAATAACCACACGAATGTTGATGCTATTTGACTAAGTGAAAGTGCAGATACAAATTTCGCAGGAATTCAACAGTCATACTCTTAAGATTTACAGAATTGCAAGTGCTCTCAAGGCCTTATTTGGAGGCATAAAATTATAAGCATGAAGAGCAGCTGAAATAGCCAAAGAATTGGTCTTTATGAAACCAACTGCATTTAACCAAAGCAGAGAAAAGCAATTAACCTTCAACCGCATTAAACTTCAAGTATTGGTCTTTATAATTAAATCCCACCAGTAACGAACTAGAACTTAGATTATTTCACTCTTCATATTCCACCAACGTATAATTACACTTTCAGGTTTCAGAAAACATCAAATCAGACACCAAATTTCTTATTAAAAAAAAAAGAAGCAATTTTCATCCAGTTCCACGACAGAAACAAATCCTCAGAAGCCAAAATCAGACCACAAAATAATCTATAATATCGTAAGGCAAAGAACTTTCAATTGTAAAGGAACACTAGTATAAATTAGAAGTTACCAACTAATGTTAAAAATACAATTATTCAAGAATCATCAATTGTTGTCAGAAAACTCCTCAGTTTCCTTTTAATTTTCCTCATAATAACAATCTCCTATAATTCCACTGCTCCCAATCCACAAAATGCATCACATGAATCTCTGAAAACAGCTCAAAAATTCCTAAAACCCCAACAAAAAAATCATGAACCCTCCTCATTCTTTTGCTCAGAAACAGGCAATACAACATCTTTCTCCTCATTCTTTTGCTCAGAAACACTCAAGACTGCATCTTTATTCAATCCAGATTCCTCAACCGCTTCTTCCCTTTCTTTTTCCTTCTCCAATTCCTTCCTGGCCTCTTCTTGTGCAGCCTTCTCAGCATCCAAAAGGGGTTTATAATAATCCGCATGAGCTTCCATACATTTCCTCAATTTACCAGTAACCTCAAAGCATTTTTCCACAATATCCTCCTGGTTTTCATCACCTTCTTGAACACACTTTTCCCACTCCATAAATTCTTCTTTACAACCTCCGGCTTTCATGAACAAGCAAAACCCACATTCCCCCACCTCTTCATCTTCTCCCTCACCTTCTGGAACGGCGTCTTCTTGCTTGACTTCTAAGTCTTCTGGGGTTTTTTCCGAGGGTGGATCTGATGATTCTTGCAAATTAGCCGCTTTGGCTTCGGTTTCTGGAGTTTTGGGATCATGGATTGGCTCCGATTGGGGATTTGATTCATGGGTTTGTGGGGAGTCTGAGGATGGCATGGTGGCGGAGGTTGAATCGGTGGCGGTGGTGGTTGAATTAGGGTTTTCTGATGAAGTTTTAGACGACTGACCTCCAATGGCTGTTTCTTAAACCTCTTTCTGTTAAACCTTCTCTCTGACTATTCTATTCTATTTTATTTTTATTATTATTATTATTGTATTTAACTACTACTTGGAAACTATTTTTATTCGTCTTTCGTGCTAAAAAAGCAAAAAATTAAAAAAGAAAAAAAAAAAATCTTTATATGGAGGGGTTGGGCTTATACAATTTTTCATGACTTGAAGGTGAAACCAGTGAATAAGATATAACTTAGCACTATTTGATTACCAGAAAAATAATGACTCTATTTGATAATTATTATTTTAAATATTTGATAACTAGACAAATAAAGTCTGTAAATACTTTTTACTCATTAAAATGGTATAGTAACATTACTTATTTGAGATATTATTAGAATAAATATTCTATATATTTAGAATGGAATATTATCGTACGCCAAAATCAAAATTTTGAAATTCTTTTAGAAACAACTTTTGCTTTTTTAAACTTTTGAGACACGAATACATTTTAATTTGAAAAAAATTAAAAAATAAACAGTTAGGGGGTGTGATGCATCATAAGAGAGTAAAAACAAACAAAAAGAATTTAGTATCAGGGAGCCGTAAGGTGAGCCAAAACTCGTTATATTTCAATGGAAAATTGGTATTCCCTCACTCCAAATGACTATCAAGGTGCCCTTAGGTGACCCATATAATGGCTAAGCTTGTCTTCAACTCCTTAGCAAAGAAGAAGAATACAAGAGTAGCTGCAGCCTGCAGGTATCACCAACCCCTAAAGATCAGTAACGTTTAAATGTGCATCAAGTCTTGATGTAATTTGTTCCCAAACTAAAACAGGCGACGGTGAACAAAATCAAAACGTATAGCCATAATGCACCATCAACTTTGTCCATTATATCGAACTCAGAAGTCAAAGCTACTCCAAAGGAGTACAATGCCCCGGATTTTCTCTCTTGACAGCCAAAACGAGGATAATTTCTTGAGCTGGCAGGAGAAAATGATGCGTGTTACACTGATTCTCTGATGGAAAAGATTATCATGAGAGTTGCACTGGAGTTGGAAGTTTGGGGGTGTAATTAATAGAAGAAACGTAGATGTCTAATCATCCTTGTCATCACCGTCATCACCGTCATCACTCTCATCGTCATAGTAACTGAAAGGTAGTGGGACTGACTTGAATGCTCTGTACTTTCCAATATTGTTCAAGTGCTCATTCTCCAACCTGATAGGATTAAAAAGATTTCTGTACTTTTTCACTCACTAGCAGTATAAATAGACTGTTTCCAGTGACAAGCTACACGATGCAAGTGATTGCTCAGGAAAGAAAGGAAATTAGGCTGTGTTAAAGAATCCTAGCTAAGTATGTGTTTATCATCCATGAATTGAAGTATAAAAGAACACACAATGATCTGGAAATGCCATGTCATGGAGCTTAATCTGCAATTCTTTTGGTTGCTGAGCCAAGCACCTCAATTAGATTTGTGCCTTAGGAGACTAGCAGTATACAGAAGGGCACTCTGATCAAAGTGCAAGTAAACAATTAAAAGTTACCTGAAGAAGTTCCACATGCCACGCCGGATGATTTCTAAGCAGGAAAATGTGGTTAAAATGGTAGTTCCACGCAGGGAATGCAAATCAAATGGCAATATTAGTTGTAACCAAGCAAACCGTAAAAGAACATCCAATACCTGAAAGAAAAAAACATAATGCATAATGCAATGGATGTCGTGAACAATGAGAAGCCAGTATTATGTAAGTAGATGATTCTCATATTACCATTGCTGCAAAATACACACTCTTGTGGGAAAGTACCAGCTTATCTCTCAAAAACAAGTTTTTTGACTTCTTCTGAAGAAGCCCCCAGTCCACTAGAATTCTGTCCCAGTATGTGTTCATTATAGTTGCTATTGCTGAGCTTACAATGGCTAACACCTTCCAAGTCAATTCCTTTCTCAGTTCAAAAGTTGTTCTAATGACAACTGCAATAATTGTTGAGAAATATCTCGCACCGTTACATCCATGAATGAAGTCTTTCTCTTCTAACAGCCGGCGGACACACTACAGAATCACATGAACGCAAGTATTATTGAACCACTTTGACTATAAGAAGCAATGTTTCATTTGTAAATTGGGTAAGAAAATGATGAGCACAAGAAACATAAAGTGACTCTTATCTGGGGTCAGAAAGAGCACAAAAGAAGCATCTTGGATATCTCAGTGGTTTGTGGCTATGTTAGGACTGCAAGAGATTTATGTGACACTAATTGTAATTATGGAGACTTCCAAAAGTTACCAAGCTTGGAGACTACAATGGAGAGTTATGAGCAATAGGTGATAGGCATAATCCTTCTGTAGTGGATTGCCAATTCAAGTCTTGACTGCTGCTCCTTCCCTCAACAATTTATTTTTTATCGTTGCCTCCCCAATGGAGTTGCAATAACATATTTTGTCTTCAGTAATTATAAAATCATGCTATGCAAGAAAGAGGGAAATGGAAGGATGACTGCTGCATATGAACTGTTAAACGCATCAAACGTTTATTCTGCTTTCTTCTATAATTTCTTAGAGCCATGACGATTGATAAGCAATGAAACAGAAAGCAATAACTTTAATTTGCAAGGATCCTAAGAATCAGATAACAGCATAAAGTGAGCTTTCAGAACAGCGGTGTCTAATATGAGTTAGCCGTACAACGGGGCCAAACAAACAGCACCGGGATATGATAGTTCAAAATCTAGTTCCGAGTTACTACGATTCAAGGTTACTATCTTCCATGTATATGAGGGATAATAAAGTTACATGTTCTATTCACATAACTTTTGAAAAATATAATTGTAGAACACAGAATAGGTAATTAACAACTGAAATGCAGAAAAGGAGTGTACATCCTATTTCACTAGTACGATTCATTACATCATGTTCTAAGCAAAATGAGGACACTGGTTAGAGTGAGACCTGAAGGAAGCGAAGCCAGTATGGTACAACTGCAACAATGAAATAGAACACAGTATAGACATCATGACTGTTACACTTATTTCGTCCCTGAGAATTCCCGTGAGTGTAGTAGCATATATAGTACTCAAAGCTCCTCATGGCCTGTATCTGCAGTTAGACAAAAGGTAAAAACATGAAAGTTGGACAAGTAAATCACACTATCACAGTCTGTGACCACAAAAGGCATAAATAAGATCTGGACCTGGCTAGTAAGTTGGTCAGCCAAAAAAAAATCTGGAAGAGTGACCTGCAGGAATGCAGAATCCAAATCGAATCCAGCTTATTAATAATACATATACCTTCATAGTTATATTTAGATATAAGTCTTTCCGGTCCAATTACCTTATAGAGAGGAGCACAGATACAGCGATATACACATTTAATTAGGAATAACCGAACAACTTGAACGATAGATGATGTTGAAGGGACAGAACATAATGATGAAAACAACCTACATGCATTAAAACAGAATACTTTAAACAACTATGAAATCAATGTAGCAGTAATTTTGATCAACAATCATTCAATACTTGAATCTCACAGTAATCAGGCCTAAAGGAATGAATTCAGCATATTTCTTGTGATCTTCAGCTCCTGAATTCATCTTCATATACAAATGTACCAAGAAAGTAGCCAGAGCAAGCATTGCAAGTCCATTTCCAAGGAGAAATACATCCCTGTGACCTAACTCAGTTCCTTGTTTGAAACCAAATATAAAAGGGTAGTTGATCCTGTAGCGCCTCCAGAAATATATGTTTGCAGCATACAAGAGCATATGCAGAACAATGTATGCATAGAAACTGGAAGGAAACTAAATTTGATATTCAGTATAAAGGAACTGTAGACAAAATAGAAAGTGAACCAGAGAACTGATTTACATTTTCAAAACAAAGCCAAGGTGAAGTTCTCCATTACCTGTAAAGCGGCAAAATATTGTTTATATACAAGTTCCCATCCTTTTGATCTATTAATCTTTTAGCTTCTATTAGTAGGCTAACAGCAATTAGCAGTGCGATTGCAAAACCAGAAAAGAAGCCTGGAAAAATAAGAATGGATTACAAGCTGAACCAAAACAAGATTCTATTTTTAACAAGAGTGGATCTCACAGACTCATTTTGAAGAATGACACAACCTATTGTATTAACAATCTATTTTTCACCTGCAAAGAATGTTACCCGGTGCTTTTCTGTTTTCTGTTTTGGCCTCAGGAATTTCATGCCCTCTCTATGGTTAGCCTTTGCAAAGTGCTTGATAAAGGTTGCCTCGACCCTATCCAAGAGATCAGTAACCTAAGACAACATAAAGTGAGAACTACAAGAATTGAATACTAAATCACCAGGGTAAACCAACCATCCTCGAGGAACAAGGAACAGAAAATTTGGTGATTGTAACCCCTTCCTTGTCTCTCCCATATGGTAATCAATCTCTCTCTCTCTCTCTCCCTATATATATATATATATATATATATATATATACATACACACACATATAGAGAGAGAGACAGAATAAAAGTACTTTTATGAGCAAGAATAAAATCAGCACACATTTCATGACACTTTGTTGGCCACAAAAAGACCAATAAAAATCCAAGATTTTTGTGTTATGTACCATAAATGGTAAGAAGACCAAAACGTAACGGACAATTTCGTGCATTCTGAGTTTCTTTCAGCAATAGGCAGGGGAAAATAAGGGTTCAACTATACAGACAGCTTAGTAAGTACTCAAAGCAACCAGAATTGGATGTGTCCTTTCCTTCCATTACACTTTTCATGTGCAAATCAACTGTTATTTTCCAACTACAACAAACTTGGCAAATGCAAAGACATTGAACACTTACTATACCTTAAAAACCTGTAGTGGATTATCAAACCCTCTAGATGTTAATGTTTTCATAGGTAAATGAACTTGAGATCGATTCTCAATGATTTCTTAAATGACAAGTGGTATGGTGGTTTATATTAGAAGACCTGTCTTCAATTTGCAACACTTTACATTATGGTTATGGGAAAACGATGTGTAGTTTCCAACTAATTAATACATCACCAAACCTACTTAGTAGCATCATCTATGAAGAGTTGAAACTCTATACCTGCCTTAATTGTTTTTCTTATGATCAATCTCATTCAAAATATATAAGTTATGCTCTTGATTGATGGTATTGAACCTTTTAGCTTTTAATGTTCACTGGTGAGCAAGAGGAATGGTCAGCATGGTCCTAAGAAGATATGTTTTTTACTATTCAGTATAACAGGAATAACATCAAGTTGACTGTGTATGCATATAAATATCTGATGTATCATGCTGCAATTTTAGAGAAAATTCTGGACCCAATAATCTAAACTACATTCTTGATGGAGAGACAGAGAAGGCATGTTTGTATTATTTCAATCTTGAGCCTTAACTAAATATTGAAATTGAAACAGCATGTTTGTATTATTTCAATCTTGAGACTTAACTAAATATTGAAATTGAAACACCATCACCCTGTAATATGTTTTTATAAATGGACATTAACAGACTAAACAAACCTCATCACAGCTACCAAGGTAAGAATTATCCACCATTCTCATGTATGATCTTGCAGCACTCCTTGATGTAATCTGCATACATTAAAAGGTTAAAAAATGACAGGTTCTGCATCAATGGCAGAATTTCCAGATACTGGCTTCCCAATTGCAGATTGTCTAAGTATAACCTGAGAGGTTGCAACCTGAAAGATTGGGAGAATAGTACCATACCTTCTCATATTTTTTTAGGATCTTGGAAAATGCTGAGAGGTTCATGAAACTGTTTCATCATCCACAAAATGATCAACAATTCACTAATTAAAAGTGAAACAAGAAAGGTCTTAAAGAAATCAAAAGAATGGATTTGAAAGAATACATTCCCAACCTGTAGTTTTTTAGAAGTTGAAGCTTGATTTTGTAGTACTCAGAGAAAACATTTTTCAACCTTTCCTCAACTTCCTTTAGCTCGTCTTTGTCAAAACTCAAATTCTTCTCTTTCTCATCCATCAAGAAGCCTCTAATAGTTGATATTGGACTTTCAAATGTGTTAGTGATCTTCACTCTATCAAGGATACCCAAAGAATGCCGTCCGTATTCTCTTACCATTTTCTCCCCCCTTAAAGGACTCCCTATGGTTTCACCATTGTTTGATTGCTTGACTTGAGATTCTAAATCTGTTTCCTCCGTCACTGCATATTGGCACACTAATTTAAAATATAAGGGCAATAAGACAATTAATGAAGACATGTTGCATAGTTATGAATCAACCCTGCCTCACAACTTCATGAGTCAATATTTTGATGAGTTACTCATTTGGTTGCTACATCTGGAATCCATTTCATTTGTTCTGCATGCAACTGAATTGTTATGTATAAGGAGAACATAGTTTCCAAAATGATTCGTGAGACAATTCGCAGCATCTGCAAGTTGGAATTGTAAACAATGCTTTTGAAATAATGAAGGTATCATTATAAATACATTGGAATCAGATCACCAAATTTCTAAAGCTTGTGGAAATTTGAAGAAGCCATCATCACTATATGTTGTATGCAGGTCTTGACAAACTAGTCATCTGTTTTATCATAATTTATCAACTCGAAGAAGTGACAGCTTGTTCAGATCATCCCAAAATTCCTACAATCACAAGATACCATGCCCCCAAGCTGACAAGTATACCTTTATTCGCTTGAATTTTCAAAGTTGCAAGGTTAATCTCACTGATAGAACATTTTCAACCTACTAGTTGGAATAACAAATGTGGTCTAAGACCACTCGGTATCATCTATAAGAGACAGGATTCCAAACACATCCATTAACATAAAGATTTCAGTTTTTAAAATCCATTTAGACAGTATCACATATTTAGCTAAACTCTAATTTTCTTTACGTTCCATTTTGCTCATTCAGATTCATATTGCATCTAAATGAATGGTTTTCTACAAGGAGCTCATTCTTTTGGACTTAGGAAGACTGGAAGACAATATCACAAAGTGTTGTAATACATACCTGCGGTCTCGCCTCTGCTTGGAGAACTAATCTTTGAATTTGCTGAATTCTTGGTACCCATGGAGAGACCTTTTGGAGAACTTGATGCATCAAGATGTGGATTCATCACCTTGGTTCGCAAAGCAATCAACGCATCCATCTGTTTATTGAGCAGAGATGCTTCATTAATCACTTCTTCCACCTTGTCCTTGTAGAAGTTATTCACCTTGTTGAGTTCATCATCAAGTTTTTTGAAGAATGTTATCTCATTCTCTCTTCCTTCTTCGGGGGACAAAAGGAACTGTGTGTTGTACAACTTTCTAGAGTTCTGCTGCTGCAAAGAATTTACAGATATCACTTGGTCCTCAATATAACCTGTGCTATGACTGTTCCTCGCTTGTAGATTCAGACCACTGAAGTCTCTCTGCTGTGCAGGTCTCAATGGAGTTGGAGGTTGCTTAGTTTGTTTGAGTCGACGGATCTCTTGCAATATATGTTTAAGTCCGTTATAATCAACATAGGCTTCTGTCCACTCGGGCGTCTTTTGCTTTTTAAATGCCTTCCCAAACTTCATTTCTAACTTCTTCTTCACAAAATGTTGCAGATAACTCCCTTCTCTCTATATACTACCTTTTATGGGTTTCTAGCAGAGTGAAGAGAAATGTTTAGTACGTAAAATTTCCACTATTGCCAGCTAAAATTCTGTAACCTTGTTGTCTACTTTCCCCGCATTGTGCAACAGTAGCAATGGAAAATGTTATGAAACAAAACAAAGAAATATAATGAATAATATTGAATCACTAAAATTTATGATTGGAAAAGCTGTCTCGGCACAATAATCTACTCCCATCAAATATGTTTATCAGAACAAGGTGAAAATGCATATCAAGAAAAGGTAGCGGCTGAAAGCATCTCATAATGGAGAGGAACATGTGAGATTTTCATCCTAGCAGGATATGAATCACTTATTCTTCTCCGAAATTAGTCCTTAAAACTTTCCCCTGACTTGAGAAAAAATACGAAACAGAACTATCTAATAGTACATTACTAAGTTTCCCTTATCCATTTCCAAACAAATACGTACAATCACCAAGATATCACCATCCCATGCAGGATATTGACTCGCTACAAATTTAATCATCAGCCCTACTATTTTGCTTCCAAAACTGATTTATTCAGTTCCATTACATAATTGCAATTGAACTATTACGCATGTTAACCAAATCAATCACCTAGAAAACCATTAACCCACTCGGCATCCGCATCAATTCTTTGTGTCATTTTATTTTCAATTTTTATTTACATTTCAAGTAAAATTCAAACTAATCTGAGAAAAAACTAAAAATTTCAACTCAAGAAAATCAAAAGTCATCATAACCAACAGTAGCATTCAACGAATATAACGTGACATTTACCCAAAATCACCGATACTCAATCAAAATCTCAACGCAACTCTAAACATTTGAATAAAATATCATTAAACAAAATAAAAATGCTAATTAATCAACTTCTGCGCTTGTCAAACTTTAAACCTAAATTAAAAATTAATTAATAGCAACATGCCTTAGTATATTTCACGCATTGCATGCATTAAATTACAAATCAACCAAAATTAAAATATATATATATATATATATATATATATAGTACTAAATTACAAATATTCGCCTGCATTAAATTTCAAATATTCGCATAAATCATGACGATTAATTTTCCACTAAAATTATTGAAGCTACTCACGCCATCGCTACTAAAACACATAATACACCTCGACTATGTGTGGTTTTCTGTTAATTTAGTGTGTGTGAGAGAAAGTACCGAATTAAGAACGAGAGAAAAAGGAGAGGAGATACCTGGAACTGAGAGAGTAGAGAGTAGGGAGAGAGAGTGGAGAGGAGAGGAAACTGTTCGATGAAAATTGTGTGTGTAGTGTGTGTAATGTATATATAAAGGAATGTGACTGAATGCATGATATGGTTTAGTGTTGCATCCAGAATAAACCCTACGCTTCAAGTTTTTTGAGCTGCTAGCCAGCCTAGTTGGGGTGAAGGATTTGGTGATTTTAGGCCCACCATAACAGGGTAGTCATTAGGGGATCAAGGTCGTTAAGTGGTGGGAAGATTTTGATTTCCTAATTTGATTGGTTTTCTAGATTGCTTTATAGAGGTATTGAATGCATCTGATAAGTAAGAGCTTTTGCTTTTATAGCGTACAACCTACCATCACTTGACGCGTGTACTCCCACGTACTCTCACGGCATGAAATTGAGGTTCAAGAAACTGGTTCGTCAGTAGGAAAAATTTTACAAATACTATCATGTTTTCTAGGTTGGGTAAAATAAAAAGCGAATTTTTATAAAAATGTTAGATGTTTACTTTAAAACATTTATTATTTTTATAAAGCGAATTTATTATTACTTTAAAACATTTATTAGGTCATTTCAAATAGAATTGGTTTCTATTCGGTTATAAAATAGATAGAAATACTTATTGTTATTTAAATATTTGGTAATTTAAATCAGAATGGATATGTTTTATTTTATATTTAGTATAATTTTTTTAGATGTTAAAATATAATGGATTTTAAATAAAAATACTTTTTTTTTTTGTTTTTATTCATGAAATATTTCTATAATTCTGAAAATCTTTAAGTATTTTGTGTTAAAACTAATATTATATATATATATATATATATTTGAATGATTAAATTGTACAACTTAATTATTTGAATGTAAATAAAAATTTAATATAATTTTGTAACTTTTTAACATTATATTGTATAATCTAACTACTTTATCTTAATAATAAAAAATTATAAATAATTGTATTATGCCTTCAAATAACTATATTGTATAATTTAACAATTTATCATAATGATAAAAAATTTAAAAAATGCATATTAATTTTATTTTACATTCAAATAATTAAATTATATGATATCTTATTTATTTATAAAGTAATAAGATTACAACTGTGTACAACAGAACTAAAAATTGAATAAAATTTGAAAAAAAATAGATAAATTTGACATCCCATAAATTTCTCTTTTTAAATTGAAGTTGAAAAATGTTTTCCTCAAGTTTTTTTGGGGAATAGCTTTCCAGAATATAGTGGGAATGAGTTTTTTCTTGTAGAATGGCTTTTCCAACTTAAATTTCCTATACCAAACACGAAAGAGAGAGAATAAGTTGAAGAGATCTTTCCATTTCAACACATTCCTGCATATCAAACGTGGGATAGGAGTAAAGGCAAATTCAATTTATTACTACTATAATATTACTAAATTATTTTATTGTACTTTAAAAACGTTGCACAATATAACAATATTTTGTGCTTAAAATTTATACGATACAATCTTTAAAACACAACGGAATCGGGATAGTAGAATTGCTCAAATACTAATAAAGTTGTTTATGGTATGAATAATTTCTAATAAGAATAATTAAAGAAAAAAGTTATATTTGGATCTTCATCAATTTTGGAATTGTAACGGTATATTTTATTGAGAGGAGAATCAAAATCAGGTAAAATCACATCTATATCGGGGAATGGAACCCTGGATGTTCATTTTGTTAAAATAACTTTAACAAATGATCTAGTTTTACGTGATTTTATATCAAGAATGTAATTTCATTTTTTTTTTCTTTGCCCTTGGAATTTCTTCACTAGACAAAGAGGAAAATAATTAGATAGACTTAATTTTTGGCCATAGTTGTAAACTCTGTGATGTGTATCTATGATTTATGTAAATAAAATTTAATTTTAATTACAAAATCTACAAATGAGATTCAAAATCAGCTTTATATTGATATTTTCTAAATAAAAATAGACACCACATGAAAATGAAAAACTTTACTCACCGAACAAAAAAAAAAAAGAAGCTAGAGACTCTTAAACCACCCCTACCACATTTTTTAAAGGAAAATACATTAAAAACAAAACGTGTGATTCCTCTTCCATTATCACATTTTATTGATAAATACTCTTCAGTGATCATCTTCACGCGATTCATTCTGGCTATCTCGAGACCAGACACTAGATATTCCAAATCTTCTTTTTATCTCTACTTTGTCAGATAAAGATGTAAAGACAGTTTTTAAGTGCTAAGCAATATCTGATAGTTTGTGCTATGAAAGTAATAAACCAGATATTGTCAATGATTTGTGCATAGTCTTAATAGAAGCGGTTCATATGGACCATACTAATCTATTACGATTAATAAAGAAGATCTTGATCCTGCAGCCTGAGCTTGTTTTCCATCTCAAGTCTTCAACATGAAAGAAGAGAGCATCCAAATCTTGAACAAAATCGTATGTATTCTACGTGAAAGATGAGGGGGACCCTTTGATTAGAGATGTAATGAACTAATGGGAATTGATGCGTTCCTCAATTTTGTTCTCCAGGGCTTTGCTTAACTCCACTGCAACAGAAGAAATGTGGTAGTTTAACTCGACCACATACCCTGCAGAAGTGCATTGTAGATCGAGTTAAGAACCAATAGAGGCTTTCTAAAGGCAAAAGTCCATTCAACTTGCAGTTCAAGATTTCCATTTAGTTAAGCCATACTGAGAGAAGCAGAAACAAGGTGACTGCTCCTGCCATAATTGGGAACCAAAGAAAAATATACGCGAAGGAAAACCAAACTAGTTTACAAATGGTTAAAGGGGGGACTATTAGCTAGAATTATGATATTCACGAAGCCTCAAACTATGGATATTGTGTCACAATAGATACCATGAACATCAGATTGCTGCAACAATCAAAACCAAACACCTAGCAAACAAGGCATTCCGCTAATTCTTGGAAGTGTAATAAAACAACTGAAGTGACACGGCATTAAAACCGATCTTTTATAGACTACGGAATAACATTCTGTTTCTATCATTACCAAATGTGATAAAGATTAGTTTAATCCTTTTATACTTAAACTGAAAAGGTACTCTCTGATCTCCCTACCCCCACCCCCTGTCTCCCCTCCAATTAGATGTGTCTTAAAAAAAGAAGGAAATGGGGGACCAGTTTAATTGCATAATGAAAAATTTGCTCGTTATTTCACAACATTAACCTCATTATTCTATCCATAAGGTTTCATTTTAAGCGAGATGAACTAAGTTGTGCAATAGTACTGGATCAGATTTCCAAAGATAAGAATGGTTCAATATTTCCATATCCTAGTACTTACAATTCAACTTGTGGAAGAACTCATAAGCAGTAAGAATATAACTTGCTAATTTCATGGAAAAGCTCTTACTTGCAACGAATGATTACTGGCACAGGTTTCAGAGCCTTCGGACCATTTCTTATTCCTCTCTTGTGTGGAGAAACCTGCATGATGAACCAAATCTCCTAAGCAGCTAAGTTGCACTCAACTTGTCTATTATCCTTATTATGGAATAATAACTAGGTGCTAGAAATTTTTGACTGTTGTGCATGGCAATGAAAGTTGAATTATCAACTAATAGGAGCTACATGTACACCTTTATACGAAAGAAGTTGGTTATGTTTTTTTCACCAATTATGCATATACTCTACTTTACAATTTTCTTGGTTCAGAACAATTACTAAATCTCCTTCCTTCCTCTATAATTATAGCACTACTCTACTATGAAATCACATTGGACGGTCGTTCGCTATTTTAGTCATCATACTTAAAAATTGAAAGAAGACAACCAACAAAAACCCGCAAACCCAACAAACAGCACATGGAGAGCTTTACACCACCACAGAGCCTCTCAAATCGATTTTGACTCACGACAACATTATTTTGGAAGATAATTATCATATTGCAGCCTTTGATTGATTCAATAATTACATGGATGGGATGAACTTCCAAATAGTTTAACTCTTCAACTGTTAGTTACTATTAACTTAATCGGTCCTTAGCAATACGAATTAGTAACGCATACCAAAAGCTATTCACCGACATAAATCATTTCTTTACACCGTATCTAAGCTATCATTCTTTTTTGAACCCCTTTATTTGAAATTTCGTAATATGACATAATAATTCAAGTATTTTCCATGTATACTATTCACAATGTAATACCAATAAATTCCCATAAATTTCCAGTCATGAAATCTATTTCTCCAATAATCATGTTCAAATCTTTACATCATATAAAATAGAGCATAATTTTTTTTTAAAAATATGTAGTTTTTTTTAATGATGGGATATTTATTAGCTTTTCCAATTACCTTCTTTTTGGGGACAGCCATGAGTTCCATGGAGCCCTCAATGAAGGAGAAGCTCGGAAATTGAAACCCGATATTGTTGTCGGATTCGGGCAAAACCAACGGCGGCGATGCGGTGGTGAAGCTGTCAATAGCACTCAAAAACGGTGCTGGTTGAGAAATGGTGTGGGCCCACCTCCGGAAGGCTAAGCTGCCGTCGATATTCGACATCGCCGCCGCCATTCTTAACGCCATTTTGCGCTAACCTGAGAACCTCTGCTCTACTGCAAAGCGTAAAAGAGGTTGATTCGGTTTGACTAGGCCCAGATAAACTAGTATTGTCCAACTACAATAAAAGCTCGGGAACCATATTGATGGCCCAAAATTTTTGTGTAACCCAATATCCATTGTTGGCTTTTCAAATAATTTTGATCAGCCCAAAATTTTCATTTTTGGTTCAAGTATTAGCGTGCAACAAATTTTGTTCGGCTGGCACTTTAGCCTGGGCCACATAAACTTCTTCAGTGAAAATCTTCTAAATTGGGCTTCGTAATAGCACTTTCAGTTTGAAACCTCAGAAGAACACTACTTTTTTGGGCCGCGAAAATCTAACCTGCCCGTTGTTCCTGATATATCTGCCCGTTGTTAGTTTTAACTGACAAATACTTAAATAGATCTAATTTTTGGCCCCACTTGTAGATATTGTGGTGTGGATTAAATTTTAAAAAATCTATGACATCAGCTGATGTAAGCAAGATTATTTAAGGTTTAATCCTGACCACAGGCTCTACAAGTGGGGGTCAAAGACTGGATCTATCTAAGTATTTTCCAATATAACAAATGAAAGGAAAATACTACACCGTCTTTCCCCACCTGTAGATCTCTGCGGTCAAAATTAAATTTTATAAAATTTTACTTACATCAGCTTATATCATAAATTTCATACCATTTAATTTGAATTACAGGGTCTACAAGTGTGGTCAAAAATCAGATTTACCTAATTATTTCCGCAAAATGAAAAATATGCATTTTTTTTGCCCATCAAGGGTGGGGGAAGGTTTTTGAAAACTAACACTAATGTTTAAGTTTCATAAGATGGCATTAATGGTACCCATTAGAGATTTTTGTTATTATGCATCCAGTAGAAATTCTTTGCTATTTACATTGCATTGTAAAGTGACTATTACATGCTGTTAAATAATTAAAAAATATATGATTTTATTATTATTTTTTAATAATTTTAACAACTATTATATTTATTTTATATTATAAAATAAATAATTAAATTTATTCGCGTATCAAGATGTAAAAAATACGAACTCTACATAAACATAACGGAGAGCTGACGTGAGATGAGCATTTTTTATATCTCGATACACATAGGTGGTTGATAGGATGAGACGCATGTAATAAATGGAAGGTAGGCATAGTATGTTTATATAGTACTGACTCTGCTCAAGTGAATAGTGGAAAGATTTAAGAAAGAGAGCAATTTAGTTTATTCTGGTAGAATTATGACATTCCAACCCTCTAGCTAAAAGTAGTAGCTGCAATGCTGTTGTCCTACGGATGCTCCCTATTTTAGAGGAAGCCGACACTTTCTTCCAGAATAGTAGTGGCAACTGGCAAATATGGTACAACTGAAACTTATTAGGTATTTAATGGTTAAAAAATTTTACCCTTTCTTTTTAAAAAATAAAAAATATTATTATAAATTTGATTTTTGATTTTACTTACAAATTTTATAATTAATATTAAATTTTATAAAATTTTAATTACATCAACTTATATTATTGATTTTATAACATTTAATTCACACAATAAGGTCTACAAGTGGGACCAAAAATCAGGTCTACCTAAGTATTTTCCTCAGAGAACCATTCTCTTGTATTTTAAGAACTTGTATAGTAAAAAAGATACTATGTGTTTTAAAAACTTGTATTGTACAAATTCTTAAAACTAAAAAAAAATGATTCCCTCTTACGGAACTGTAGAATTTCCTTAATCATATTTAAGTTTTTATACTAGTAGTACATAATTAAGTTTGTGCAATTACACGAGTTCAATCCCTTATTTATTTGATCAAGAAAAAAGAGTTCTCACCCATTTTTGTTACAAGAAAAAGTTCTCTTTTTTTTTTTCCCCAAAACTTTCGTAATCGAATATATTTTATCTATAGGGTATTTAATTAGGTTATATTTACATATGTCCATATATAGGGTCCAAATTAATTCTGAATGGAAAATAAACTTAAGTTGTGTTTGAATGAAGGGATTTAGTAGGGTGGATTTGGATTTAAAATCCAATTTCATCTTAAATTATGCTAATAAGTTAAAAAGATTTAATTGGTGATTTGAGATTTATTAACAAATAAGAGTGGACTTTTAATGATTAAATAAATAAATCTTAAATTTATCTATATTTTATACTATGACTTGCATTTTAATACGTATCTATCATATTTAAATTCAATTATTTCAAATTCGTTCGTTCAAACGCAATCTTATTGAATGTGAGGAACCCTACCATTGTCCTATGGTTTACAGAAACAGTATCATCATTAGCGATACAAGAAGCGACAAACAAAACCCTGTTTACCTCTGTAGTTAGCCAAACAAGAATAGAATAGCACTGTAATAACAAAATGTTCTACGAATTGCATGCTTATAGAGTAGCAGTGCATTTTGGCAGGGTAGTAGAAATGAATCAAATTCTCCATCCATAATCTCGATCTGTATGTACTACTTAATAATTAATTTCTCATACATTAAAAGTTAAATTCTGTTTAAATCTTAAGTTTCGAAAGTATTAGGAACTATTGTGAAACTATTTTTTATTTAAGGTAAAAGATTTGGAAGTACAAACAAAATCAGATCTTAAATGCTTTCTATTTCTGACCTAAAAACCACTGAATTTTTTGCAAAAAACTGTGTTGGCAGCTTATGAGCATTTATCCCTTGATGTAAATGTTATATGTTCAATAACCAAAAAAAGAAAAAAAAAAAAAAAGGACAATAGGCAATAGCAAATTACAGCTAAAATCACTGTACTTAGGCAAGCAAGATTAACAGCAATTTTTATACAGCTACCAAATATTTCTATTGCCAACTGAAAAATTTGTCATCATGAACTAATTGTATAGAAACCTGTTCAACCCGGAAAATTTTTTTTGCTCTGCATTGTAAAATAAGTATTACAAATCGTTAGATTGTTGAAAAGTAATGAATCTCTCCTATTTTTCAGTCATTTCAATAACTGTCATATTCATTCCGCTATTAAAAAGTGAGTAACTTCTACTTGGCTTATAATATGTGCACAAAATTACTCTAATTAACTTCTAGACATAGCAAAATGTTACGTTTGTTCACTGGTTGATTTGTCCCGTTGGTTTTATGAGCTTGTACAGTACAAATTTGTAAAATATATTATATTATACTATACAAATTTCTAAAAAGCTGAAGCAAATATAAAAAAATAATTTCCTCAACAGAATTATAGAATTATCCTCACATTAACATATAGTTCCCTCTTTCCGAATAAATAGTACAAGTTTCCTTATAATTGGAAGGGTCACTTTCTCCCATCCCCATAATATATACTACAAGTTTCCTTATAATTGGAAGGGTCACTTTCTCCCATCCCCATAATATATACGAGTACGTAGGCTCTAAACGAGAAATTACTATAGTTGGCTAAGCATAATCAATTGAAGAAAAGAGGACATACCATAGACATTGTGGTTTCTGCCAATTTGTCAACAAAAGGTGGCATTACTGTAGAATGTAGGAACAATAACATGGGGGGGCATGTACCTCTTTGTCTTGCCTTTTCTTGATCAAGAAAGACATGTAAATAATCACCAAGTAAATATATAGAGAACTGTGCAGTGGAAATATATTCAAAGCATTAATCGAATTTCATCCAAGTAAATAGAAAGGGAAAGTTGATGGTCTTTTTAAGAAATTATTTCTCATTGTATTTTAAAAGTTTTTATCATACAATATTTTGTACATGAAAATTTGTACGGTACAAAATTTAAAGCATAAATAAGATGGTTCTTAACAAAACTGTAAAACTTCCAAAAAAAAAAAAAAAAAGGGGATTCAAAAAATCTTTTAAAATAATATAGTCCAAACGGATTGGATATTCTCCTTATACACAATTATCATTGGGAATTTTACAATCCTTTTTAAGAACCATTCTCTTGAATTTAGAAATTTGTACAGTATAAACTCTTAAAGCACATGATATTATACGGTATAAACATTTAAAATACAAAGGAATGATTCCCTAAAAAGAAGAGTAGAATTTTTCATTATCATTGTGTTAATTACTTAATCGTGTATTGAAGTGATCTGATTTATTCAGACTTCCATTGCACTCATGAATGGTCTCGTGAATGCTTATGTCCGCTGGTGGAACTTACAAACAATAATGAGTGATAATAATAGTGAAAGAAGTTAAAAGACCAATAAAAGAAACATAGAGTTAAAACTGAGTGTTAGGTATTGTTCTACGCGGAATTTTATTTCAATGGAGACACATGACAAAAAAAAAAACCATATTTATTGGAGCTATAGCTACATCTGCCAAATAAAAACTGTGAACTCAAGAACAATTTATTTACTCCTCGGCACTGAAAATATTGGAACAACTACCAAGTGTACAGGTTATTCAAAGAGAAAATATTTTCTTAAAAAAAAAAACAAATTTCAGATGGAAAACAATCAAGAACATTTAATATAGTTTTTAAGTTACGTGATAAAAAAATTTGAAAAAAAAGAGAGATTATTTGTTTCTTCCAAATTTACATGCACGGTATATGTAATGAAAAGGATATTGGTTGAGATTACTCGAAGAAAAGAAAACGTTGTTTTTGGTTGGAAAAAAGAAAATCTTTAGCCAATCTTAGAAGATTTTTATCAAGAAATATCTTAGTAATTTTTTATCTCATATTTTATATGTTTGACATAAATATAATAATATTTTTTAACATAATTTAGAACATATATGTCAAGTATTCAAATAGTGGGTGAGACAGAGAATTAATTTAGATAATAAGACAAAAATATTGTGATAATTTGTGGTACTACTTATAAAATTAGAAATTGTTGTGATACTTGGACTTCGCTTTTCCGGCTGCGCCAATAAGTAATAGATTGAAAAATAAATAAATAAATAAATATATAGAAAGTTTGATGATATGTTACCTGCATGAAATTTAAAGTATAAGTTGGTCACCGCTTTTTAATTACATCAATCCTCTCTTAATTGTAACCACATCTTCTCTCTCACACCTTATTTATTCACTATTATATTATTAAATGAATTGTTAAAATTATTTTATTAAAATTATTATACAAAATCTTGACAGTTTATTTGGTAATGTGATAAAGAAAATGATAGAGTATGTGATAGAAGATCATGTGGCTGATTATAACGATTACGAGGTTAGCTGATTAAGCACTAAGGATCTTCTATTTCACAATATGTGCCACTCTCTATTATATTATTTAATGAATTGTTAAAAGTATCCCTCTCGAATCACACCATTTAATCTTAACAATTTGTTAAATAGTGTGACAAAGAATGACACAAAGTGTAAGACAGAAGATCTTGTGCCTCTATTAAGCCTGCCACCAAACCAACCTTGGATCACCACATATGTATAGCTTTCTCCTGAGCTGTCTAGATCGATCTAATAAGATCAGATTTAAGATTTTAGATGAGTTAGTCGGTCGTTTTCACAGAATCATCAGATGGTTCATGTACTGGGCCCTTCAGAAAACAACATAAAAGAACATGTTTATGCTTGTTAGGTTTGACAAATGTTTAATTCAGAACTGCCACAAAATGGACCAGTTTCTCCAAAATACAATGTTGATTTGTTGAGGTGGGAAGTCAATTAATTAAGTCCCACGTGTTTCTATCAATAATTAAACCGATCTATCTCATCCTCTTTTGTCTTCTTTTTCTTGATTAAGTAGCTAGAAACGTTAGTAGATAGATTCATTTTGCTATCAGCTTTATTAACACCTTATATATTCCATATAAAAGCTGATATGAAAACTCGATAGACTATAGCTTTAAGTAGTTATACTTTTCTACAACATACAAATCTTGATAATACATATTGCATACATACTTGAAACCTAGCTAACTTCTAAATGAACGCTGCTGCAAAAGATTTTCCAGCTAGGTGGCATTGACATTTTGCAGCACCAAGTGAGAGTCCACAGTATTCAGTGACTAACATAGCTGTTGATATATAACTAAAAAGTAGCTGTCACCTTTCATGTTACAGTGAGTAGACAAAAGTTACGCTGACTCCTTGTCACTAGCACTTGCTTATTTGGATTACAACTTTCTTATTGCGCTTCCTCACAAAATGCTATATCACTAATTAAGCAGTCTAATTAAGTAGAATAATTGAAGATCACTTAGAAAATAGGTTAACCCAATGTAGATTTGTCCACAGTGACTGTTTTGTTCCAGTATTTTCTGTTGTCTTTCAAGATCACCACCCGAGTTGCTATGATCAAGATCGTGAAATGGTCCAGTACTTGTGTTATTCAAATTGTTGGTATCAGCATTAGAAAACCCATCCACTAAAATTGGAGGCCTTAAACACTCTTCAACATATGCAGCAAAAATGGGGCATTCAATGTCACTAAATTGCACTGTGTTGTCCAATATTGTTGTTTCACCTTCTAGCTGCAGGTCCTGATTTTGTTTCACTAAACACTTCAAGTTGTTTTGGCCATTTTCTTTAGTGATCCCTCCTTCGTAATTAAGAGCTGGAAATTGTAAATTTTCACCAAAATAATATGCATTTCGAGACAAAGTGAATATGTTATCCGAGACATGTAATGTAGAGTTTGGAGACTGAAGGCTTCCAATATTCGAGGCGAAAATGCCGGTAGTCTTTGTTGTCCATGTCCCTTGCCATACTTTGAGTATGTCAAGGCATGGTGGTACCATTTGCTCCAAAGGTGGTGCTAGCAGTGAAATATCAGTGACTTTATTAAACGGTACTTGAGGGGTTGTAGAGATCGTGAATTTAGACTCGCGAACAAGTCTAGATTCGGCTTCAAGGCGAGCATTCTCCCATTGAGCCATGTGACTAAGATTTGCTGTGTCTTTTTGTTGGCTAGGGCCAATTAGGGCATTGATCTTTGGCTTATGAGTTGTAGGATCAATCCCCATCTTGGTTAGTTTCTTCTTCAAATGTGTGTTCCAATAGTTCTTTATTTCATTGTCAGTCCTCATTGGCAGGTGAGTTGCTATAGCTGACCACCTGTAACAACATTAACAAAAACTTTCAACCGCATACAATCATATAAAGCACCATGTACAAATTCATATATTTACATTAATATTAAATAATATAACACCTAAATTAAAGTGTAACAGAATATTTAAAATCATACAATTAAATTAATTATGTACATGCATACCTTCAAAATGAGTGTCCGTGTTGGTGATTTCTCTATATTGTAAACTTGCATGCATATTATCACAACGTCTTATCATGAAACTTGTATATATATATGATACTAGTTTCTCACCTGTTTCCAAGAAGTGCATGGAGTTGAATAATTCTTTGTTCTTCTTGTAAACTGAATTTGCCTCTCTTAATATCAGGCCTTAGATAATTTAACCACCTGAGTCTACAGCTCTTGCCACATCTCTGAAGCCCTAATCAATATAACAACCACATCACAAAAAGATTTCAACTTATAATTATCACTGAATAATTAAATTAATTAATCAACCGTTCAAGGGTGCATGCATAAATAAGTCTTGGCTAGTGAGTTTGACAGCAGTTGAGATGACTGAAAAGTAAGAAAGTCTCGGTACTTTTTAATTATCTAACAGTTTGCAATAAGCACAATTCAGTAAGTAGTAAAGAATTTTTCGCATATTTAGTTTACCAGCTTTTGCCGGAAGAGCACGCCAACTGCCATGCCCATGTCGTTCAATGTAAGACAAGAGCTTTTGATCTTCCTCAGGTGTCCATGTATTACCCTTTCTTTATTCCCAATTTTGCGCAACATGGTGACTTGCCCATTTTGGAAAACTAGTCTAGAACTATTAATCTACACTATATACTACTAGAGTCTTTAGCAACCTAAAAAGGAAAAATGAGATGTGTCGAGGACGAGGAGGTAGAAGGGAGGCCAAGGGGGCTGCCTAGCTTAGACAGATAAGTGACACTATATAAAGGGAATGAAATTAAATACTTCACAGGATCACACTGTAACAAAATGTGTCTTGTGATAAATTGGGATCCCACATTCAACCGATTGAAAAAGAAATTGGTTGTGCTGATGGTAAGGCTGAAAAGTAAACAGGATTACTAGATACTCGAATTAAAATTAGTTTTGTAGAATTTGTTTGAATTTAATTCGTTAATAATTAAGTCAAATTTGAATAAAATTTCGTATTCGTAAATTTTTTTTATTCGTCTCAAATTTGATTCGACAAGTTTACATATAAAAAATCCAAGCTAATTGAGTTCGATTCAAGTCGTCGACTAGATAAAAACTAGTTTCAATTCAGTTCGAAAGATAAATAAGACAAATATTAAAAAAATAAATAAATAAATAAAAATCAAACTTATTAACATAATTAAACAAATTTAAATATATTCAATTTATTTATATTCATTCACACGCTAACGAAGGATAGTAAACTGATACGAAAGTATCATATACATATGTGCTAATAATGAATGTATAAGATAATGATTCAATATGTAAGTTTCTAAAAAGCAAATTTTGCACATTTCTTTTATCATATTTTTAGAAAGCAATTAATGGTATGCAGGTTTGCAAGTCTGAAATTTATATTACAATCAATTTTTTTAGTTGAACCAATTTGCACATGGATGAATATTAATATGTACAAGAGATTGGTTAGCACAGTCTGTCAAGTTAACAGGATACTTATTAGCAGATGATTGGTTTTTTAAGTGACACACAAAAAAGGATATGCAATTTTGCATACATCAAGAAATCGTTTGGCAGTGGAACAAATCTTACATAAATTTTCCTTAAGAGGCAAATTTGCCTAAAACAGCAGTCCAAATTCCAAAAGCAAAGCCATCCTGTCCATTTTGAATATTGATCTAGTATGGGATATCATCTTGTATATTATATATTTAATTTTTTGGAGAATTTTCACATACCACTACATAATATGTCGAGTAGCTTAGGATCTTCTATTCCATTATTAAATGAATTATCAAAATTCTTTTAAATATAATTAAAATTTTTAGTAAAGAAATCTTAATCTTTCATTAGTTAGTGAGATAGGAAGCGAGATAGAAAGTGAGACAGAAAATCTTTAACGTTTTGCCCCCTAAATGTTCCATGCGCTTCCTAAAATGCATCAAATTTGCCACTCGGACTAATTCAAGGGTTAAGAATATCATGTAAATTTCATGTGGCAAAATGTTGTGGGTGGCACTTAAAGTGGTACCGAGGATTTTGTCCGAAAATCTTTTGCTTTGTTAACTACAATATGTGAGGCTTTTTGTGAAGTACTATACAATAGCCACTTCTATTTACATAATTACATTACCTTTTCTGTTTGTCCTTGTTATGTTTTCTCGGGTTACTTGCACTTTACTCCCTTAAATTTTAGTTTCACAAACACTTTAGTTCTTAATGTGATAGTAACCTTAAAGTTTAAGGGAGTAGAGTGTAATTAACCATATTTCCTTTTTCTTTTGTCACCGGATCGCTTTCATGTTACTGGACCAACCCAATGAACAGCTAACACTCATTGCCCTACACTGACCCAATTCTCTTAACTTCTCTGTAGCCCAAGCCCCAGCCCATGGGTCTAGGCCCGTCCCATGCATACCCACTTCCTTTCCAACCCATTTCTATCTTTATATAGCAAATTAGGGCCGGGTTCAAACCTGAATTGGCTTCTTTTTCATCTAATTTGTGGAATTTGAATATCTGTGTA
The DNA here is from genome assembly GCA_025175665.1 of Cinchona pubescens. Lineage (NCBI taxonomy): Eukaryota > Viridiplantae > Streptophyta > Magnoliopsida > Gentianales > Rubiaceae > Cinchona > Cinchona pubescens. The sequence goes on along the minus strand of JANKKI010000077.1, from coordinate 4,066,366 downwards.
ATTAATTTTTTATACGTTTACAAATAACCCACAATAGCGGGATTAATATTAAAATTGAAAAACTTGAACTAAAAAAGAGATTATTACTGCCTTTAACTTCAAATTCTCATTTTGAAAATTGTTAATGTATAAACACTTCGTTTACTTAAAATAGAAAAATTTGAGAAATTAGCTGGTAAAATAAAGCTGCCATATGATAAATAGTAGTACTAATTAATTATTGTGATAAATTAGTGCAGAAAAGAAGGGCCGGGCAGTCGGGCAGTAGCCGGTTGATGCCTTAATGGTGATATGAATACACTAATAGCCTGACGAAGATGCAGTGTTAGAGTGTATTAAAATATTTCAAGGCTGGACTGATTGTTGATTAAGAAACTGTTTACTCTGTTTTGAATAGTAGTAGTTGGGAAAAAAATAAAGGTAGCATTAATTTTCATTTAAAGCAATGGTCCTAATTAGTTTTGAAATCCAAACGATACGAAAAACACAAATAATACACAATTTGTTTATGTTGGAGATAAGAAGAAAAAACAATTGATGTAACTATTGTTGAATTTATGATTTTGTAAATTTTTATTTTTATAAATTATTTTATTTTTTTGTTTACTCGTACACTGAGGTGATAATGTAGAATTTAAACCGTTTAATAGTTAAGGTCTTTCTTTCTACTTTTGTGCACACTATGATGACCAGTGTAAATGACATATCTTATGCGTGTGTAAATTTAAAAATTTCTTATAAAGAAAATTAAAATTTGAAATAGATAGAAAATCGAAAGTTATGAGAAATTAATGTATTAGGCAGTTAGGAAAAATTATAGGGTCATTTAAGAAATATATTAATTTTGATATTATACCAAAAATAGTTACATTGTGTTTGGATTGGATTTGAATTTGAGGATAAATTTGAAATCAAAAGATTTGAAATGACTAGATTTTGGAGTGAATTGAAAATTCGAAATTTTTAGTAGCTAAAATCTATTATAATTTTTTGAAATTTGGTTACCTAATATTTTATTCAAATAACAAAATGAATTTGAGTTGAAAATTTGAAATCAAATCCACTTATTCAAACAAGCTGTTAGTGTATATAATTCGATCAGACTAGTTCCAAAGCTTGAGGAGATATTTTAGTAGTGCTTTTGGTGAACTGAAAGATACGGGAGCAATTAAAAGAGACTAATAGTTCAGCAAACTTAAAAATGATTTGTTTAGATGTAATTCCCCTGTAGTTTAGTACAATTATAATTGTGATTAATGTCGTATGTGTTAGAAGTAGTTTGTCCAAGATTATAACTATTAATCATTAATAGCATGTTAAGTAAACAAAGTCCCATGAAAAGAGAGTTCTAATTACCCGACATAATTTGCTAAGTGGAGTAGAATATCTTGATCTATCTTTAGCAAGTGTATTTCCAAAACCATATTCTAAAATTAGGGGAATTCTATCATCTTTTTTAGGGATCATTCATTTGATTTTAAAATTTTGTATAGTATAAATTTTTAAATCACATGATATTATACTGTACAAGTATTTAAAGTATAAGAAAATAGTTTCCTAAAAGGAACTGTATAATTTTTCCTAAATTTAAGGAAAGTGCATGTTGGAGAGTATTAAATTTTAAGAAAATTTCATAATTTCTTTTAGGGAATTATTTCCTTACACTTTAAAAATGTTTGTACGACATTATGTATTTTAAAAATTTACATTATATAAATTTTTAAAATCAGAGAAATGATTCGTTGAAGAAAATATAAAATTCTCCTAAATTTCAACCATGAAACAAGAAAATGTGACGCCACCAAATATTGTCCTTAAATCAATTATTTTAGCCAGTAATGATTCAAAACTTTAGAATATTAACTTCTGCTAAACATAATTTTTCAGTCAAAAATTTCCAAGAATCACCATTAACCGCTGCTATGCCAAACTGATTCTAAATTGTTTTTAAAAGAGTAATTCGTTTCGTAATTTCTTTAATTGCATAACTTTTCTCTCTTCTACCCTACCCCCATCTACTCTTCTCTTGAACCCAATTTGTCTTCACTTTTCATTTTTTTCCTACACCTTGTCGGAATGTCGGTAAGCAACATTATATTAGCCAAATGATATAGGGTTTTAAAAAAATTATAAATCTAGAATCATTTGTGAAAATCAGTTCATATGATAAAATCATATTTAATCACTAATTATCGATTTTAAATATTTGATCGAATTTTATTTCTTTTTAAGCAAACATCTGTGCCTTTGTCTGTTTGTCACTTTATATATATACACATGCCGTGTCAATATTACCGCATATCTTTAGTTATACTACTCCTTCCGTTCTATTTTATTTGTTGCTTTAAATAATTTGCTTTGTACCAAATTAATTGTCATTTTAAATTTTTTTAAAAATATTAAATAATATTTTTTCTTAACTTCACCCTTTGTATTATATTAATAAAGGAGGAGGAATATGTACTTAAAAAATTTAATATAAAAAATAAATTTAATCACTTTTAATTATTTTTTACAATATTTATGCAAGTTAATAACTACCTTATAACAATCAAAAACTTAAAATGAAACGAAGAGGGTACGTGCAATACAATCACAATACTAGGTTATAAGAGTATTTTGAAGATCTATTAAAAATAATGACAAATTGAACTTGCAAACATTTTCTACTTGTATAAATTAATTAACCTTGTACAAAAGGAGACGTTTAGATTGCAAATAATGAGGTGTTATTTGGTGAATAATATTTGACTTTTAACTTTATTGATTTTTAAAAATAATATTGATTTTTAAAATAATGGAATAACTATTTGGATGCGAAATAATATTTCGAAATAATCATTTTGATAGAAAATAATATATACCTATTATTTGGTGGACCCATTTATAGGTAGGCCTGTAAAAGGATCGGGTTTGGATCCGAATTTGACTCGTTAGGATTTCGTTTATTTGAATCTGAATCAATATGTAAATCCAATTATCTGGATCCGATTCGAATACATTTATTATAATAAATAGATTGTATATGGATATGGTTATTCTGATTTGATTAGATACCAAATTCGATTAAAATATTAATATGCAATAAAATTATTAGTGTGTATATATATTTGTTTATTTCCAATATAGAATTTATACTCTAATATAAAATACATACATAAATATTAATATGAATGATTTTTTTTTTTTTTTTACAATTTCCAAAAAAAATAAAATTTATAAAAATTTGAAGTTTTTATACATAAATTTTTAAATTTATAAAAAAAAAAAAAAATCAAGACTAACTGAATCCAGATCTAGATCTAACAAGTTCTGATGAATTCAGATATAGACCTCCTTTTATATACCTGAAAGGTATTTGAATTCACATTTGAATTGGATAATATTAAACGGATCCCGATTTCAGTATTCAAGATTTAACCTAAATTCGACTTGCCTAATCGGAGGCTCCATTTCTATTTTTAGCAAAAAAATTTACAAAACAACAATATAAATAGAAAAGTAGTAATTATAAAAATTCTTCACTTAACCATATTATACTACATTTGATGAAAACACCTTACTCAAAATCATTTACATAATTATTAACTGAATATTTTTTAAAGTATAAATAGTGAATAAAGACTAGATATTTGACCTTATATGTAGGATTTTGTAGTCAGAATTTAATATTATCTTGCATACATTAGTCGATATCATACATTTCATAAGGTTTAATTTACAATACGAAATTTACAAATAAGGCAAAAGACAAGATTTACTTAAATATTTACCATAATAAATAAGACATAAATAACGCAATTAATGGATTACATAAATAATAAATAAAATAAAAATAATATAAAATATTATTTAAGAAATAATATTTACTGACTAAATAATATTTGACAAATAATAAGCGTTATTTGTAATCCAAACGGAGCCAGTACTATAAATGCCACCTCTCATCATCACCTCCACCAAGGGTGGCAATAATGTTCTAGGAGTTTTATTCATTGGCCTCCTGATTAATCAGATACAAATTAAATCGGGAGGACGACCAGAAACACCATTAAAAGGCTCACAAATCATAATTAAGGTCACGTGGTTGCAATATTATTGTCAGTTGCTCAATCAAATCATTGTCAGATATGCCGAAATGAGACGATACATCTGCGAATTGCAATAGGACGGGGAAATATCATTGATAGAGTTGATTAATTAAGATCTCCCGTGGGAGTAGTTCTTAATTTAATTAAGTATCTTCTCATAAAATTTTGGTGGTGCGATGATAAAAATTAGATTAAACTATTTTCTTAACTATGGTTTCATTACAAAGAGTTTTTTTAGTCATCCAATTTCATCTCTTACAGGGTAAGATTTTGACAAAATATTTAAATAGATTCGATTTTGAATCTCATTTATAAATTTCATAATTAAGATTAAATATTATAAAATTTTATTTGTATTTATTCTTCAAAATTTAATTCACGTTGCAGAATTTACAAATAATATCATATACTGAATTTACCTAAATATTTGTTAAGATTTTGAGCCTCAAAACAGAAAAAAGGAAACCGAAAAAAAGTAAAAGATCGAATCTAAGTTAATCACGATATGTTGAGTATGTGTCGTCAAATGGGGGTAAGTTTTGACTACTTATTTTATAATGTGGAATGATTAAATCGCATATAACAGTAGTTGATATAATTAAAAAGTAAACATTCAACCGTTGTAATGCGAGGTGAATAATAAATAATTTTTTTTTAAATGGGAGTCTCAACAAGTGATGGGACAGATCCTATTCATCGTGCTGCAGTACGGATTTCATGATAAGTCTTGTGACTCTTGCCATTGAAGTTACACCATGCCTATTTTAGGTCGCAACAACACTCTAGGCTTTAATTTGAAAATGGTCTGAAATTAGTTGGGGTACGGTGCTATCTACTACTATTAATACTTTGGTGAAGTTGAAGCTTCTAAGTGTTAGGTGAGGTGGGCTTGCGTTTTGGTCCGTCTGTTAAAAGATTATGGGCTTAATATCAGTCTTCAAAGTTATTAAAGTGCTAAAATTATATTAAAATATTAACTCTTAATTTTAAATATTTAATATGATTTCGTTTCTTGTTTCGTTGATCTAATAACACATAACTAATTCAGTAGTTTTACTACTTTATATATAGAGAAATAATTAAGAAATTAAGAGACTATAAATGTTTATCTCACTCTTAGGGTTTATTTAGTTCATACATAAATCATTCTCAGATAAATCATCCCCGGATGATAATCCTAAAAAATGTCATTTTCAAATTATTATTCTGTGTTTGGTTTGTTTAGAATAGTGACAAGATATTTTGATAATAATATCATTTTATATTTTTAATAGAGAGAGGAGAATTGTTACAATTGTAGATATAGAATTATTCTCTTACTATTACCTGCTATTTTTAATTACTTTAAAATTTTCACACATAAAATAGTTTTTTAATCAAATAATGTCATGTTTAAAAATAAATAAACTAATAAAATCATTGAAATATATACATAAATTAGCAAGGAATAATAACATTTGTAATAATAGTACTATGTTGAATTAATCTTAAAAAAAAAAAACTTGAAATTACATTAATGAATTAGAAAAAAAATATAGCGTTTTGAGAGAACTAGAACTTTTCATTTAGTTAATAGTATTTTATTACAATGGCTTGAAAATATATGTTTTATAAAAAAAGAAACATTTAAATAAAAATAAATAAAAATAAGGCATTATAATTTGTAAAATAAAAAATGATAAAATAAAAGAACAAGTGTGTATTATGTACTGAAATACATATTTTTCACCAAAAATAAAAAATGATATAATGATTTTTTTGAATTAAAAAAGTAACTACTACAAGAAAATATTAGTTTAAAAAGTAATTTAGGTGTTTTATGCTTTATCTAACCTGGTGGGATTATTAATACCAAAAACCCTTATGGGATGTGTAATACCCCATATAGTCCAGGGAATGAGGACTAAGTTAGTTAAATTGGATGATAGTCCCATATTTAAAATACAACCAAATATGGGATGATATAGGATTACTTATTCAATCCCAAGTCATCCCACAAATCAAACGGACCCTTAATGTATATTTCGGATGGTCAATTGGGTTGAATTGACTTGAGATTAGCCTATTTAATCCAAAAAATAGTGGCCCGAACCTCAACTAAAAATTGAGTTGAGTTGAGTTTGGATCTAAAATTTTGGTCTGATTCATTGTGAGTTTAGTTTGGATCACACTAAATTTAGCCCATTTAAGGGTCGCCCAAATAATATGGGTATATATACTATTTTTTGTAAGAATATGTAACATAAATTATATAATATATATAGTGTATTTAATATTTATTATATAATAATTTTGTTGTATAATTTTTGTTTATATTAGGTGATATTAATCAAATAACGTTATACATGTTTGAAATATATAGATTTTTTTGTTATTTTTTGGGAAAAGATGTTGTGACTTTGAACTGACTCGATTTCAGTTCAAAACTCATTTAATTTTGTTAATTGAGTGTGAGATTCATTAGTGTGAGTTTTTGTGAGATGAGATTAGGATGAATTCTACTATTTTAAAATGGACTAAATTTAGACACATTAAAACCCAACTCACATGACCCAATAGATAACTCTATGTATATACTCATATTTCATGTTTTACCGCAATTTTCACTGAACTCTCAAATCTTATTTTCTTTCATTTATCACTCTTGTTGGATAAATATTTTTTAAGTATACTATGGCCTGACCCTAATTATGAATTTTTTTTATATAAATCAGATCTATGAGATAGTGACGTAAATTTGTTGATTCATATTGAATCACATTACTTCACATCATTCAGATAGGTGTGTAATTCAATATTGATCAAAGATTTCATGACAATATGCTATAGACCGGATCCAGAATTTCCCACCTACGCTTATCATTTATTGATTGCAAAAGCTCTACATGGATTTCAGGGTATAACTTTGACATTGTAAACGTCTATTGGTTTTATCATAACATACAAGAAAATATAGGATTAGCTAATTGTAATATTTCATGATATTTGGTATATGTGAAGAAAATCACAATAACACGATCAAATTAACGTATCCGTAAACCGATTTCAGTTTCTTCATTAAGTGTCCTCTTTTGCTATTCACTAATAAATATGAAAGTCGAATTATTTAAATAGAGTTTGCCTTCAATAAATAGAGGAAAGTTATAAATTATTCTTTATATTTATTTTATCTATAATTTTCCTTTGAGATTTAATGAAGTTAAAATTTTTTATATAAATGAAATATTAAAATGTCATAATTACCCTGTATGTTTTATGTTACACTTTTTGAATTTTTTGTTAAAATTTTTCTCTTAAATTTGAAAATGATAATAAATTTTTTTTCCTTTTATTATTCTAAATTTTTTTATTTTTTTTCTAGGTAGCATGACGGAGTGAGTTAGTTGATTAATTTAAATTTATTTAAAGTGTATATATATATATTGATTATATCTCAAAGTAGTATATTTACTCAAATAACGAGATTTTTAAATTCAAAATGATAAACTAATTATTGGTAATAGAGAAAATAAAGTGATAAAGAGTTATCTAAAATAATGTGATTAAATAAATAAAATAATTTATTAGAGATATAAAAATAATAATGACGAAACAAGTATGTAAGGACATGTCAAAAACTAGATAATGTGAAGAAGAAAAAATAAGAGGAAAATTCTACAGTACATTTTAGGGAATCATTCTCTTGTATTTTAAGGATTTATACAGAGCAATATTATGTGTTTTAAAAACTTATACTGTACAAGTCTTTAAAGCCAAGAGAATGGTTTTCTCAATGGGACTGTTGAATTCTCCAAAATAAAAAAGCAAACTAATTCATATAACTAATATTGAAGGGTTGAATGAAAAAAATATCGTTAATTTTGAATGACAAATTGCTTATAAAATAAAATTAGATACCAAAGTGCAAGTCACTATAATTTATTTCAATAAATGTAACTAAAGTCAAGGAGAATGTAGAAATAAAATTTACGAAACATCTTCTTATATTTGAAGTGACGTTTGAGATTAGTCCTCATATCTTGGTTCGAAAAGGGTCTCAGGCTTCAATATGGACCCAGTAACGTGTTATTGGACTTCAAGGGCCCAATGAAGCCACTAAACACCTATCTAGCCCAAAATACTCCAAATTTGTCAGAGACACCAACTCAACCTTTTCAAGAGTGGTGAACAAATTGTAGGCCAACAAAACATTATTTGGAATTTGGTATTGGATTTAAAATTGGTCCATTAACTCTCAAAAAAAAGTCCTTAAAATCAAATTTGGTTTTTTTTTTCTTTTTATTTATTTTAAGAACAGTACTAATCAGACTCTTTGCTTAGTTCTTATCCTATTTAATATGGTTTCGCAAAAGATTCAAAGGAGTTTTTTTTTTTTTTTTTTTCTTTTGTTTATGATAGTTTTAGGGTTCTTCATGCATGAACACATATAGTTAAACACAATAATTTTGTGTAGGTGCAAAGCTTACAAAGTAATATATATGGAGAAATATTGAGGCAAATCTTTATATTTCCAGAAGCACCTCCAAAAATCTTAAATTTATGAGTGAAATGGAAAAAAACTTTTAGTATTGAGGAAAAGTGGTAAGTCTATTTATCAATACAAACGGAGTTCTGTGAAGTGTCTTATCCTTGACATGAAAACTAGGGGTTACCAGAAATTGCTGGAATATTTGGGAGATTGTTTTTGTGATAGAGCAGTTGATTACTGCCCTATGCAAGAAATTTCTCTAGAAACAAATTGAATTTTGGCTTCTTAAAGTAACATAAACCTAGAGAAAAAGTAACGAGTGGCATTTTACATTTTCTTTTAATTATTTAAAATGAAAAATCAAAGATAGAAAAATTGCGCAAAACATTATACGGTGAACGTGGGGACGAAGAAAGGGCACACACGTACGTTACATTATTTTTTTGGGTCATAATTAATGCTACGAAGTTGTCAAATATTAAATGTTTTCTGATCTTTGATTGTATTTTTATGACATTAATTTTCGTACTAGGTACATCTTTAAATATAATGGAGCCATGTCTAAAGTTATTCTATCTAGTGCACCTATTACGTTTGTGTACAATAACAGATAAAATGATATATATATATATATATATATATATATATATATATATATATAAATACCAGCTAGGTAATTTTATTTTGTGGAATGCGAAATTCCATTAACCTTGCATAGCTGGAAGCTTAGAAGCAAAGATGGCAAGTCAATCGAGTCGAGTCAAAAGACAAAGTCTAGCGAATTTGTCAGTATATACGGATTGTTTCATGCTAAAGCTGAAATGAAAAATGTTAAGAGTCGTGTTAAGCTCACCATGGGACGTATCGTGTCTAGGTTAGTCCTCATACATGTACCTAATTAAGTTGTGTGTGTGGATGGATGGATGGATGGATTAAAATTTTGTTATATGTAATACCGAATAAATATAAGTTGTGTGTGTGGATGGATGGATTAAAATTGAATGAAAGATTAAAAATGAATAAATTTGAATTTGAATTTGGTAGAATTGAAATGACATAAAATTTTGATGTATTTTAAATATATTTATTTAACTATTAAAATCACACACTCATTTGTAAGTGACTTTTAAATTTATAACAAAATTACTTATTTTATTTGTATAATTTATTATATAATTTAAATTTCAAATAAAATCTATACAAATCCCTTCGCCCAAACGTATACTTAGATTCTGTTGTGACATCTATTCTGATTATAGATAGCCAAGCAACAAACAACAAATCAATTGTTAATTGTAATATAATAAACATGCGAGAGAACAAGAAATCATATATAGGTCTCAATCAATACTAATGTTTTGTCGTAATTTCTCTTGAATAGAAACTAGTCTTATTACTGCTTAATTAATTAAATTTCAGTAATGCAAACACTTAAATTCGTTGGGTGGCTCCCATTCGCACCAAATATCATCTGCTTTTTGCGACATAATTTTAATGATGGTGAAAGATATGGAAGAAAATCTGAATTCGGGAATTAAATGCTCTTTTTTTTTCCTGACCTAAAACGACTGGATTTTTTTGGCAAAAACTGTTGCCACTTTAAGCAATTTTCCAGAAATAAATGATGCGCAACGATACATATTTTCAGGTAATCAATCAATCAAAAATAAATATAGCAGTGTGAAAAATGAATGTAGTTAGGTATGCCTGATTAACAGCGAGTTCTTTCAAATAAATATACCTTTAAAATTGTGGGGACGTCTAAAAACTACTCCGGTTAAATAGAGTAAAGGAGATTTAATTTCTTTTGAAGGTGAAATTATTACACTAGGGGCTAGGGGACATAACCATGAATTTGTCCAAGCTAAGGGGAAATTGTAAATATGCCACCTTACCCTGTACTAGCTAATTTTTTTGCACTTGAGGCTTGTTGGATGTTGGCTAAGGAAAATATTTAGGTAGATCCGATTTTTGGCATCACCTGTAGATCCTGTGGTCAGAATTAAACTTTAAATAATCTTGCTTATATTAGCTGATGTCATAGATTCTTTAAGGTTTAATCCACACAACAGGGTCTGTAAGTGAGACCAAAGACCGGGTCTACCTAACAAGTAAATTCTACCGTCTCCATTCTTTTTAAGTGTCACTTTACCCTTTAATACAAAGATTAAGATTGTTATTAAAGACTAGTCGAAATTTTAGGCAAAGTTAATCCTATATGACTAAATTACCCTTTTAACTAATAATAAATTAAAAGAGTCTCAACATTAATTTAAGTTGATAATTAATGGAGTTGGAAATAGATAAGAGCAAAATTGGTAAAAAAAAAAATTAATGTTTCATTGGACTTCTAAAGTGACACGAACAAATTTTTTTTTGCTAAAGTGACACTTAAAAAATAACAGAGGTAGTATCTTTTTAAAAGAATTAAAATTCTTTTGGAAATATTATTGTTTAATTTTCTTTAACTATTATGTTTTAAGTTTTTAATTAATTAAAATCTTGATCACAACAATATATCTCTATTTTAAAACTTCTAGGATTTCTAGCCGATTTATGCTTTTAATTTTTTAAGAACAATTTTTTTTTTCTTGTGGGTTTTATTTTGCAATCAAAACTTCTTAAAAGTAAAAATAAATAGGAAATTATCCTTAATTTTCTTGCACCAAATATTTAAACCAGAACGTTTTTTAAGAAAAGTAGGAACACCTAAGAGATAATATTGTATCAAGTTTGATGACAAAAATACAAAGATCAGTCCCACAAAATTTCTGTGTCTCCTTCGTTGGAACAGTAAAAAATGATTTTGTGAGAGTGTTGTCGATTTTCATTAATGGTACTGAAGAATAAAAGATGCTGCCCCACTCGAATGCAACGTTAAGAACGTGTTGAAACTTTGCCAAAAGAAGGTAGTTTTAAAAGGGATAATTTTACTTGTTTCCTTGAGGTTAGTCATAATTATAGAAACCTCCCTTTTAATTTCAATAATTACACATGTCCCCATTTGAAAAAAAGTGAATATACTAACCTTCTTTAAATAGTTATTCATTTATTTAGAAAACTACAAAAAATAATAAAAGAGAAATAAATCATACCGTTGTCTCATCCCTCTTTTTTTTTTTTTTTATCTGAACAATTGTGTAAATTAAAGTATTTTTTTTTGTTACACTAATTTTTTATATATCGATTATTATGGTTATTGTTTTGGTTGCTATTTATCTATGTCTCGTTGTTAAGGATGGTGAAGTAGTTATGATGGTATATATATATATATATATATATATATGCAAGTGGGAGAGACAGCGTTAGTGGTCGAAAATTTTGGCAAAAGAGTGTCAAGATTTTTAAGATTGTATACAAGTTTTTTTTTTTTCTAGGGCTTTTAATTTGTTTTAGAAAATTTTCTAAGGAGTATCTTAGGATTTGCATTAGTATTATTGATTGTTTTGTTAAAATAGGGGATCTAGGTGAAATTATTGAAAGCAGAAGGAGCGTTCGGTCAATTATCACAAATCCCATAGGAAGAATGTGAAATTATCACTTTCTAAAACAGATTTTTCTAACTTGTGCCCATCAGCCACAAAATCAGTTTGGAAAAATATTAAGTAATCCTTAGTTTTCTCAATGTTACTAAATGTTTTACTCCCAAATTAACAATTAATATTTAAATGTAACTGACGAGCTGTTTGGTTCGCATTTAGAAATTGGAATTGGAATCATTAGGAATCATAAACTTGATATAAATTTATATCATTGTTCTTTACTTGTTTTAATTGAATAAAGAACGAGTTATATTATGTTGATAAGTTAATAAATTTAATACTCATATCACAAGTAGGGAATAAAAGTGGATATTTTCTAACACTTTTATTCCGATAAAATAATTCCGATAGTGATTAATCAAACAATATCTATGATTATCATTCTTTCCCTTCATACCTATACACCAAACACCTCCTAAATTTGTAACAACTTGAGCTAAATAAGGTCGGGAGGTATTAAAAATGTGACTGGTTATTGGAAAGGCATTATATTTCTGCATTAATGTGTTTTTTTCATCATATCTTAGAGAATTTTACAGTTTCTTTCAGGGAATTATTCTCTTGGCTTTAAAAGCTTGTATAGTACAAATTTTTAAAGCACATAGTGTTATACTGTACAAGTATTTAAAATATAAATAAATAGTTCTCTAAAAGGAACATTAAAATTTTTCCATATCTTAATGCAATAAGAGATTAGATTATCACTAGGACAAAAGTAAATAAATAACTTAAATGATGCACAAAAGCAAGTTAGTGAGCTATAACTGAATCATTTTTCAAATCGAGTAGTATACAAAAACAAGTTACTTAACAAGGCTATATTTATAAAAATTCGAATGGAGAATCGGTTCTGTTTGGATAGTAAAATTATTTATTTTTTAAATTAATATGATACAATAATTTCTTGACTATCTTTTTATATCAAGTATATCAAATACAAAAAATTGTTACAATACTTAATTCAAAAATATTTTAAATAATATTCTCCATTTTTTCGCCAAATCCATGCCTATTAGAACCAAAGCCCTTCCGAAGCCATATCAATTCTTTAATCGACTTATATTTTTAGGGCCGAAATTTCAACTATTCGTTTTGAAGTAATAGTAAAATATAGAATCAAATGGAATTGCTTAGCGTCAATTTCTTTTCTCTTATTCAAACTGAATTTTAAAGATTCCTATTTTTCACATTGTAACAGACGTACATAGACATAATTAAACAATTGGCAGGGTATTAACAAGAAGGAAAATATTTTATAAAGTTATATTTCAAAATTATTTTTTAAAATCAATTTACCTGTTAAAATTCTATTGAATGCCTAATTTTTTGGTTTTAGATCTTTGATCAGATTTAATTCTTTCTTTTTTGAATTTAATGATACATCAGTAACTTTTGTTTGTCACTTTATATAAATGAACTAGAATAAAAAATTTATTTGACAAAAAAAACATGGTTCCAGGTCTTAATTGAGCCACATGAATGCATTACTGTCAGCAGATGGGAAAATTTGGAAACAAAAGGGAAAGTGAAAGAATTTAGATTTATACTTAAAGTGTTAGGTATATCGTTGTAGGGGGGACTTGTGATTTGGATTGATATGAGAAAGTCACAAATTCATTACATCAGTGGAGTAATTTCTTCTGTCAATGAATCTGCGAGCTCAGGTATAATTTAGTATTAAATGACAAACAACAAAAAATTTAATGATTATGAGGATAAAATTTCAGAAAATGATTTATAAAGTCATACATTCGTAATTATTTGTTAAAATTAATTTACGTGATAAAATTATAATGAATTACTAATCCCTGATTTTAGATATTTGGTCGAATTTCATTCCTTTTTTTTTTTTTTCAATCTACTGACGTGGATTTTCAGTGTAAAAATTAATGGTACAACCACTGATCCAAAATGAGAAAAGCACGGGTTATTACTCTTGTTTTAAAAATAGTTAAAGGAATTAACTTTTTGAATAAAAAAAAGATTGTTACTATTTCCGTTCTACAAAATTTTGAAAAGTAAACGTTGCTCTTGAAAACCATTTCAGATACGTTTCTAGATATACAAGTTATCAACTTAAAACTAGATATGACTTAAATGTAACATAGATATAGTGTTACATTGTGGTAGAAAAACACAATTTAGATTTTCATTAGCTATTGAAATCCCTATAAAAAGATTATCATGTTGCACAAAATGGTATGTAAATTAAATAAATAATCTCTAATTTTCTTCTTGATAAAAAAGTTCTTATGTCTACTCATTTTGATAAAAGTTGAGTATTGTGTATTACAGGGAAAAAAATTTTGCTCAAAATTTATAATAGAGGGACAACAGATGCGGATATTCTAAATGGAATGACCTAATTAATTATCTTTACATAAGGTTTTTTGTCGATGTGTTTGAGTACGTAAGGTTTCAACTGCAGAAATCGAAAACTTAAATGTTTGAAGGATAATATAGAAAACGTTACTGTTATTTACTCTGTATTATCGAGTTACAATATCGAGTGAGTAGTAGGTATTTTAAAAGGTTTCAACTGCAGAACTTGAAAAATTAAATGTTTGAAGGATAATATAAAAAATGTAACTTCTATTTACTCCGCATTATCAAGTCTGCATTATAGAGTGTGTAGTGCAAATTTAATAACGTCACCAGCGTTGCGAGTAACACTTGCAAGTAATTGGAAAATGATTTGTGTTTTTCTATTCAAATCAGTCCACTTAGACAGTTAGAAAGGGTGACAGCTATCGATTGCCGTGGGGGAAAATGCAAAAGGAAAAAAATAAAAATAAAAAAAGTGACGGAAATCAATGTCATTAGGAATTAGGCAGATATCTACTGGAGAATATATTTTTCTTGTAGATGTAGTTCCTATCACAATATCCTGCATACATTTTTCGGGGTTAAGTCTTCTTTGTCTTTCTTCCTAAGTTCCATCTCAAATATTTATGGTAAGATTGTTAATGATAATATCAGCAGAACACCACGAGAACTTGGAAACCATTTTTTTTCTTTTCTTTTTCTTTTTCAATTGGTATAATAATTAAAGAAGGTAGCCAAAATGATCGCATCATGTAGCTAATGTTTAAGTTTTTAATGTTTTGAGTAATAATAGCATTACAGACACTCGTAATTTTTAAAGTTACATATATTTAATGAAACACCAGTTACATATAATTAGGGACGGATCCAAAAATTAAATTTTGGGGGACAAAAATTATATATACATATCCTTGAGGTCAGATATTTTTTTATTTTTACAAAATTTTAAGGGATGAAGTTTAATTTTTTAAGGGTGTTATTGAAATTTTAAAAGATATCAAGAAAATTATATATATATATTTTGAATTTTTGAAGAATAAGACTATATAAATATATACATATAAAACAATTTTTTATATTCTCTAAAATTTTTGAAGGGTGGAATCTAATTTTTATAATTGTGTAATTATAATGTAAAGAATTTTAAAAGAGGAAAAAATATTTTTAAAGATCTCCGCCACCAATAATCTACTTATATATAACTCAATCGAAAAAGTTTCCGCACACATATATATAAGTGATTAGATAAACTGTAATTCTTCTATTTTCCTTAATGTTTTATATAAATTATTTCAAAACAGATTATCCACCTACCAAAATGTACAACTCATTATTTTGACGACCAAAAGTCTACAAGATAATATAAAATGATTAACATCTCACCACGTACATCACAACATTGTTACTAATATTTGCATCAATTGATAAATGTAAAGCAATCGGAAAATTCTTACATATATACCCTCTTAATTCATGTTAAATCACCTTACTATAAATAATAAGATAATTTAATATAGATTAAAAAATTTATAATATTATGTCATGAATATGATCTATATGAAAAAATTTCTCAAATAATCCATCTAAATTAAATAATATCACATTGGATAAGATTTCACTGTTAGAGAAGACCAAGTTTTGGCTTTGAATCACTTTCATATATGTTCTTGCGGGTCACATAACTCAATTTGTACCACCAAGATACAAATGTTGACGGATCCTCAAAATTAATCAAATCATCAAGCTGATCAACATTAGAAACTAGAAAGTACAAATTTATTTGGAGTACAACTTTAAGTTATTGCAATTCTTTATTGAAAATGAAACTAAAAAAAATTTCTTGCTTACTTTTGCGAGTCTAATTGAATAAGAACAATTTTATAATCATATTAAGATACTATATAATTGTAATTTGAATACGTGTATATATGTACAATATTATGTATTTAAATATTTGTACAATACAAATCTTAAATCACATCGATATAATATTCTAACGAGACAATAAAATTCCTCATCAAAGTAATCTAATACTAATCTAAAGATCACCTAGAAAATAGGTGAACCAGCATTGCTGACGAGAATATTATTCCAGTAGTTTTTATTATCTTCAAGATCACCATCACAGCTGCCATCAAGATTTTGATATGGTCCGTTATCTGACACAATACTGCCAAAGCCTTCCATGAAGCTCGGATGCCTTAAAGATTCGTCTGCAACGTATGCAGCATCAACAGTGTTAGGGTATTCAATGTGATCATCAAGCTGCATTGCATTGTCCATCACTTCCATTCCCATTCTTTCCTCAATAATCTCATCACTTGCTTTTCCATAAAACGTGAAATTTTTTAGACCATTTTCTTTTGCATTGCCTCCTTCGAATGGTTTCGAGTTTTCGACGTAATTGATCATTGGAAACGAGAAATTCTCGTCAACCAAAATTGCTAGTAGTAGTAGACGTGACGAACATGTTTTCGGAGAAGTTTAATGTAGAGGTTGGTGACTGAAGGCTTCCGTTTGATGCGAAAAAGCAGCCATTATTATTAGGCTTTGTTGTTGTTGTCAATGTTAATCCTTGCCACACTTTTAGTATATCAAGACATGGGAGGAATGAGGCTTTGGTTTGATAAGGAATATTATTATTATTATTGGTGGACATCATGCGTAGTTTTGATTCGCGAACAAGTCTTGCCTCTGCTTCAAGGCGAGCATTTTCCCATTGGGCCATGTGGCTTAGATTGGCAGTGTCTTTCTGTTGGCTAGATTCAAGAGGATTGGTCTTTGGCTTATGAGTTGCAGGATCAATCCCCATCTTTGTTAGTCTCTTCTTCAGATGTGTGTTCCAATAATTCTTTATCTCGTTGTCTGTTCTCTTTGGTAGATGATTTGCTATAGCTGACCATCTGCATCATTGCAAGGGGAAAAGAAAATGTTAAAGATTAAAAAGCCAACTACCCAATAATTGTTGCATGATCATGGTACTGTGTGAGTCTTGGGTAGGAACTCCGTATTAATTCCGGAATACAGAATCTTTGCTAAGGCTTCATAATCTAAACTAAAACAGTGGACCCCTATTTTCAGTAGAATCGTGCGATTGTGTTGGTCACTGCACAAAATGACCAACAAAGACTCCCTTCATGCTAGATATTGCCTTTTTATTTAATTTATCATTACAAATGGAACCTTTTTTTTTTTTTTTTTAATCACAAATAAAAGAACTTGATGGAGCCATTGAGGATCATCAAGCATGCATGCTGTGACTAAGATGAAAATATAAATCTATGCAAAAAAAAAAAAAAAAAACACGAGTAAAAAATACTTGCATGAAGCTCAAAACTACACACAAATAAGTACTAAAAACTTCTTTAAGTATGTAGAATAGTTGCCTTACCGGTTTCCAAGAAGTGCATGGAGTTGAATAATGGTTTGTTCTTCTTGCAAACTGAATTTTTTCTCCTCTCTTAATATCAGGCCTTAGATAATTTGTCCACCTAAGTCTACAACTCTTGCCACATCTTTCAAGCCCTACAAAACCAACCAAATTACAAAAGTTTTCAGCACAAATACACTTCGATAATACTCGTGCGGTTCCAAAACATTACCAAAAAAAAAAAAAAAAAATTGTAGACGTAGGTCAATTTTATTTGGCTGGGAGAGCTCGCCAACTATCATGGACGTATCTTTCAATGTAAGTTAAGAGCTTTTGGTCTTCCTCAGCTGTCCATGTACCTTTCTTCAACCCTACTTTATCGCAGCATGGTGATCTACCCATTTTACTATGACTAGCTAGCTTGCAGATAAATTTTTTTTTGGTAGGAATATCTTGGTAGATAGTAGATACTACTATAACTAGAATGTACGTACCATCCCTAGCAGCCCAAAAAAGAAATAAGAGAGATTTTACTTAGAGGGACATAGGGAGAGGCTAGAGAGGGCTATGATTGACTAAAGGTAGCTGAATTATACTGACAGTATATATAGGGAAAGAGTTCATTACTACATTTGGGGTAACGACGTGATCTTTGGGTACGTAAAATCTTTTGATATAGATTAAATTATATATAATAAATAGGGAAAATCGCTGAAATAATTTTTTAATTTTTTTATTTTAATCGAAATAGTTCATCAATTTTTTTTTGTAGTTGAAATGGTTTTTTAATTTTTAATTTTTTAGTCAAGATAGTCCTTTTATGTGAAATATATCAAAAAAAAGAAAAATTTTTTTATGGTGGCTCCACCATGAAAGGACTTTCTTGGCTAAAAAATAAAAATTGAAGGACTATTCTGACTAAAAAAAAGATTGAGGGACTATTTTGACTAAAGTGAAAAAGTTGAAGGATTATTTTGGCGATTTTTCCTAATAAATAATATCAATTAATATAAATAAAATTATATAAATCACAATTTTAATTATTAAATTTATAAATAATTAATTAAATCCAAAATCAAATATATGTAAGCATTTTCTTTCTGTCATTATGTACCAATACAATGTTTAAGCCAAAGGTGGATCTGGGCTCAAAAAGAAAACAAGTTCTCATTTATGCTGTGTATAATCTAAGGGTGGATTCGGGCTCAATAATAATTTGATACTCAAGACGAAACTATGTGGCTATACAGTAACATGGAATGGAAATATATGGTAAATATGTGTCGATCCGTATTGTAAGTGATAGTTTTTGAAAGATCATATGACGTGATAAGAAGTAATTTTGCTGTAAATATTCTTTTTTTTTCCCCAATAAAATTGGAAGAATATAAAGAAATTTTGCTATATTAATTTGAATGGTTAGACGTTTTGTGCTAAATTCATGAGAAATCATATTGAGTTACTCGAGCTAGTATAGTATGAATTGATAGTTTTTGACGTTGGATGTAAAACTTGCAAATATACAATTACTTAGTAATTGAGAAAAGAAAGAATGACAAACGTCTTTGACCCAATACCAAGAGGGCCATGAGTAGCTGTTAAGGATGTTACTACAAGTTTTGTCATACTATCTAATGAACTGTCAATATTATTTTATTAAAATTACTTCATAAAATTTTAATAATTTATTAAGTGGTATAATAAAGAGTAATACAGAATATGAAACAGAAGATTATGTGCATGAGTAGCTTTGTCAACTATCTAATATATAGCTTTATAAGTAATTACATATTTGTGAACTTGTGATAGTGCCATTAAAAAGTTATAACTTTAAACATATTATTTGCCCAAAAAGAAGTCTAAGATCATGTTAATTGTTTTGAGACAAAAAAAGAAAAAGGAGAAAATTGAGGGTCCTTTAAAAAAATAACATGCCATGTCGCACGGCATGATGAACATTAATATTATTGCTAGACATACATTTAAATGTGCACCTACAAATTAAAGGTGAGTAGAAGCGTTTTTCAGTATATGAAATAAACTAGCTACAACTATATATTTGTCTGGCTTAATAAATACTACTAGCAATGTGATATGCTATAGTTTTATTGCCTTTTGCAGCAAGAGCAAGACAGAAAAAATTAAATAGAAATAAATGAGTTAAGTGAAATAAGCAGAAATATTTACCCGCTGTCTTAATAACTACAAAAGATTCTTCTGAACCAGTTATTTTTCATCTTTAAAAGAAGAGGGGAAAGTTCTCTTACGTACGTATTTGGAAATTTTCCAAAGGTTTTTGTTGAGAATTTATGAAGAACAAGACTTTGTTAGATCAATCATTTAAATCACATTGGTTTTGGACCTTTTTGTTACAAAATTGATTAATATTTTTAAGGCTAGAATTTTATTTAATTTTGATAATATATAGGTTGCCGCCTAGAATTTTACACTAATGTTTCACGTTACTCCATTCGTTTTATTTTATATTTGGTATTAAAATTATTGTGTGCCAAATTATCTCTCATTTGAGATATTCAATGATGTATGAAATAAATTTTTTTTTTCAAATTTACTCTTAGTATTATATTAATGGGGAGAAGATTATATAATCGGGAATGTTAATGTAAAATACAGAGGATAATTTAATCATTTTAAATTATTTTTTTATAAAATTGATATAATTTACTAATAACTTATCTTTGTACATTAATTTAAAATGACAATCAAAATGAAAATCATAAAGTAATATATCGATTATTGTTGCATTCAACCGGACAGTTTAGAAATTGAGAAATCAGCTGATGATTAGATGGCAATGATACCACCGTTAATCTTCATATATTGGTATATTAATGATTCCGAATAGAAAATAGAGGGGGCAGTTGTGGAACGATATATGCAGTGTACGTTAAATGTAGTATTAAATGATTGAAAGATACAAGTGTGAAAGATATACTGCATGAAAGATAATGATGAATAGTGAATCTAAGGAGTCTAGCTGCAGTGGTTATGTACCATACAAGAAAATTTTGAAGCTGCAATAATTTTCTTTTAAAGCAATGACTGTGAATATTTTATATCAAAGCAAAAGAAAAGTCAGCAGATATTAAATGCGACTAAAGCTTTAGGAGATAAAAACATACTAAGAATTAACACTTGTAAATTCGTCCTTAACTATATTGTTACGTTTCATGAAATTCTTATCCAGCCAAAATAATAAAATAAAAAGGAGAAATCACGTTAAGAATTTTTTGTCTTACTTTCTATATTAATATCTTGTCTCACCGTCTGAATGCGTCAAACACATAGGGTGATGCATTTGGAATAATAAAAAAGAAAGACAACACAAATTTGGGCCAAAAAACAAACTTTTTATGAAGGGAGCTAAATCCATATGTTTGAACTTTGAATGCATTAAGTTTTTGAGTTTATAGCATAACAACTTTGCATAAAGGGTGAATTTAAGAAGGAAAGAGGACGGAGGGGGGGGGGGGGGGATGAATTTAACCCCTCTTTTAATTGCAGTGTGTAAAGTTGCTCGGGCAAATGAAGGAGTCATCATTTCCCAGCACCAAGAAGAAATGCATCCTATAGGGATCATTAAAAGTGAGCCACTAATGAAATTGTACAGTATTGGTGGAGGACATAATATCTAATGTTTCAAACTGAACCTGCAAAAACCTGTTTATGAACCTCCAGATCTTCATTATCAACTTGCGATCCGCTCGCGGCTCCACCATATGCGGAGGAGAACAGGTTGCCGATTGAATTCTGATCAGTCACATGCAAAATTTAAAATGGTTCATAAAAGGTATTATTGTGTGGTTCCTATCAATATAAATTGCTGTAAATGCTAAAGCAGGTGGAAAAACTGGATTGATTAAATAAGAAGAAATGTATATGGACAATTCACAATTTTGCATCCAGCCTCAATTATTGACTCAAGATTATTGTGTTAATTTCACAAAATCAAAATATGAAACTTCTTTAACTAACCATTATAGTGAAAGAAGCTGTAGAAACATCTTTTATTCAATTTTCATCATTTTTTTTTCCCGAAAATATGTCATTTAAAAAACACAGTAATGAGTACTGCCTACTTGCAGGCTAACGGAAATCTTATTAATTGTACAAGAGGGAGGGCATCAAGAATCTACTGCCTGACGTACAAGCAGCTCCTCCAATCAACTACCCATTAAGAGATGTTCTTCTCTCAATGGGGACTGCACTTAGTAGGGGCAAAAGTGGATTATCAGAGCTTTCGACTTGGTTTCTGTAATTTGCTTCATTGCCACAAGTTCACAGCTGTGGCATCCATGCAAAATAGATGATAAGAGAAAACAATGGATAATATTCTGTATATGTCAATCTATGAAGACTGCTGAATTAATTCATCTATAAAATAACTAATTAGAATGAAGAGAGCCCTGCAATTTGGCGAAATTTCTCGTAGGAAACCCAAAATACGAATTGCCAAGGACCAAGCCTAGCCCAAGTGGGAAAGAATCCCTTCCACAGTGCCCCGACTCCTTCAATTCTAACAGTCTTCACAAGACAATCAACAGAGTTCTTATATTTAGCTTTCCCTTCCTTGCTGATTGCCTCATTCATCATTCTTGTTTTAACTACATCTGCCGGACAACTCAACGCAGTTGCTGAAAGACCTGACATAACGGAAGATAAAGTGTGCGCGTAAATATTATCTTCAGCAATCCGGTTTTGAATAACAAAATGTTTTGCATGATCATAACAAGCTAATTCTCCCATGTTCACTAAAAATGCTCTTTGCACATTTGGGAAAACACCTTTCCAAAGTCCTCCAAATCCTTCTTTCTTAATAATCTCGTTTAAAGCATCAAAGGGCCCCAAGTACCTTGTCTTGTGACCTTGGTTCACCATTCGACTGTCTGCTTGCATCCTCACTTTAATCAGGTCAGCAGGGCTGGCCACTATCTGAGTATTATCAGTAAGCATGTGATCAACAAACCTTCTAAACCAGCTCGATAGCAAAAGGAGAGAGACTTGGGAAGGAACAGGGGATATTTAAAGTAATCAGAAGGAATTCCAGAAAACTTGAAACGATGTTTCACTACATTATACAACATAATACGGCTAAACTAGCTCAGGAATCTTAAACAGACTTACCATTTATGCATTGCCTGCAAGAGAAAAAGTGCCTTGTCACAGTAGCATTACCTAGCATTGTCACAACGGGCTTTCTATAATCCAGTTAGAGTATTAGAATTTCCACTTATCAATTGAGAATAAAAGCAGTTATTAAGACATCCATTGCAGACTTTACGAGCCTGATTAAAGTTGATTTAATCATTGAAACAAAGGAGGAAAACCAAGCGCTAACTGATTTACTACAAGGAGAAAACTAAAAGATTCATCCCATCAATATAATGACAACATTGACAAGTAATGAATTACTAGATCAATCATTAACAAGAATAAAAGCAGGGTAAAGTGTTCCACCCTTTTCGAAACACAGCAATAAATCACTCATTATGTTAGTCTTAGTTAAGTTTGTGAAGGTCAAAAACTCATTATGGACTTAAAAAGCTCTTAGGCAGAAGAAATAAGGAATTTTAGCTCAGATTTAGAGATATCATGATTCCAAGTCCTAATAGAGGAAGCAAGACCAAGAGTGTAAATCATCTTATACACAATAAAATTTGTTTTTCTTGTCCAAGTTTTCAAGCTATAGAAAACATGCTTCAAATTCCCACGGATTCATATCTTTAGAATCTTTTGATAAATCTAGAGTCTATACTTCATTCCTGCTATCTATTAAACCAGTTCCTACTTACCAAAATATGAAAAAAATCAAACAAACAATAAAGCAGTTTCCTTCCATTTTTCATCTAATTTAACAAGGTTTATAGTTTAGTTGCATGCATTACAAGCATATATCATTCAATTCTACCTCATAATCATATGGACCCACTAAAATAACGCAATTGAGCAGCATTACAATCTTATGATCCAGTACTTCATTCTAGTTATATACGGGCATTCGAATTGATGAAACTAAGAAGCATTACTTGATAACTTAATCCATTCTTCATTCCGGACTTTCTAATCATATAGGCACGTATCTAGAATGAAACTAACTAGCATTAGAAGCCATACTTAATCAAATTCTTGATTCTAGTCATGCGGACACGTTTACAACAAAGAAACTAAGCAGCATTACAAGCTTACCTAATCCAATTCTCCATTCTAGTTACACGATCAATGTGAACTAATGACATTAATCAGCATTTACAAGCCTATTGACCCAAATTCTTCATTTTTGTCACACGGGCTACTCTAGAATATCGAAATAAAGCAGCTTTACAAGCTCGTTTCGTCCAAGTCTTCATTCTAGTTAGGGTTGTAAACGGGTCGGATCCGGATCGGATTTAGCATATCCATACCCGAATCCAATTAATATAACCAGATCCGGATCCGGACGGGTCTTGTCGGATCCGGGTCTTAATAAGTTTTTTTAAAATTATATGTAAAATTATTACAACTTATCGAATTTTCTTTTTTTTTTTTAATTACACAAAAGTATTGAGTTCAAAATTAATATTTATGCATGTATTTTATATTAAATATAAATTACATGGGCAATTTACATAACATATATATGTATATATACATATAAAATAACACTAATATGCAATAATTTTATGGGTATATATTAAATATTTTAATCAGATCCGGGTCTTAATCGGATCGAACACAATTGAATCGTTTTACCGTTTATTATAATAGCTAAACGGGTCCGGATCGGATCCGAGTAATTGGAATTTGTTATAAATCCAGACCCGAATAAATGGATCCGGATCGGATAGGGTCCGGGTCTAGACCCGACCCATTGACAGGCCTAATTCTAGTCATGCGGGCAGACACGAATTAATGAAATTAAGCAGCATTTACAAGTTTATTAGATCCAAATTCCTCATTTTCGTCACATGGAATTGTCTAACATAATGAAATTAAGCGTACATCTCATCCAAGTCTTCATTCTAGTCATACGGGCAGACATGCATTAATGAAAGTAAGCAGCATTACAAGCTTATTCGATCTAAATTTCTCATTTTAGTCATATGGGCTGAAAATTCTTTGCTACTCATCCGCACTGCGAGGTGGGTAACACAAATCGTTGAATAATTGAAAAGTCATAGAATCCACCTACTTTTTACTCATCTCAACCACTGTCAACCACTGTCATAATGTGGAGGAGTAACCAAGATTTGCCCGTCTAAAATAACGAAATTAAGCAACTTTATTTGATCCAATTCTTCATTCTATAGTCATATAGGCAAGTTCGAAACAACAAAATTAAGCAACATTGCAAGCAAATTCTAATAAATTTAACTAGTAAAATCATGAGCTTTTATTAAACTTAAATCAAAATTTAAAAAATAATAATAATAATAATAATAATAATAATAATAATAAAGAGAAAATAGTTACTACTAATTAAAATACCTGAGCTGTTGCCCCAGAAATGCCACCAATAATTGCTTTTGAGTACAGAGAAAATGGGTAGTCCGAAGATACAATCCGATTCCTCAAATACTCATAACCCACGATCCGAATAGGAGTATAAAAGAGGTGTCTTAAAATTGCCGGTGACAACCCATTGTAGAGGCCGAGAACGCCGTCGTTTCGGAGGATTTGGGAGGCGAGTTTGAAGGCGTTGGTGGGGTTGGTTAGTAAGAGGGAAGACTGAGACTCGCCGTGGAGCTGAAGCCGAGTCTTGATGAAGTCGATTGGGAACGTCGACGTTTCGGCTACCATTGCTGATAGTGACGTCAGCAGAATCTTCTTTGAGTTAGTGCTGGTGCCATCTCTGGGCTGCATTTGGGGAGGTTCAGGTGCGCTAGAAAGGATTGCATTAAACGGTAGCGTTTAAGTTCTATTAGGGAAAATTTTCTATTCCGGTGTTTTTTTTTTACAAAAAATTACTAAAAACATAGTGTTTAAACCTGATTCGAAAAGATCTAGCCAAGATCAATTAGCTAATGCTTCATTCGGTGGGTTATTAAAATATAATTTTTATTAGTATATAATACTTGAAAATTATTCAATATAATATATAGTGAAAATATTAATAAAAATATTTTATTAAAAAGTTTTAAATAAACAAGCTTGTTCTTGTAAAAAATAATATGATTATTGGTAATTAATGTCCAATAAAAGTTTCTTAGAAAAGGAAACTTAATTTATTTCTTATAATTTTTAATTTTATTTGTAAAAGATATTTAAGGATGAATAAATTTGATAATTTATGTGTTATTAATAAATATTTACATAGCCTTTTTACATGAAATATTAAAAAGGAGTTAATGCATAATTTAGATTTTAGAGAGTAAATAAATTTTTTAAAAAAAGACATATAATAAACGAAAACTTACACGGTATGTGTTAAGGCTTTTTCTCTCTATTTATAAGGTATTTGGTTCAAAACTTGACAATTATAATTTGATTTTTTCTTCAAAACTTGACCATTACCGTTTGATTTTTTCCTCAGAGAAACAAACCTGTCGGGTTTATAAGGTTCCAGGTGTACTGGTTGAATCGGCAAGTTGTATGAAACCCAGCAAGCTCTTTCCTTGTCTCATCATTAGAAAAATTCAGCTCGGCTTCAAGATTGGTTCATCGGTTGAATCGTCGGGTCGGGTTGGATTTTATATTTATGACTAAAAGTTTAGGAGAATTTGCTACTATATTTATAAACACATTTTTCTACCACTATTTTATTTCACATATATAGCATCAAAAAATAGTACAATACTTATTTTAAATAATATTTAAATAGAAAAACCAATTTAGTCTCTTATCTTTGAAAGATCAACTAATTTAGTCTCTTTCTATCACAGCAAACAAATTTGGTCCCTTATCTTTAAAAATAACCGATCTAAGACCTATGATATAAATTATAGATAAATTAATAGACCAAACCACATGATAAGCATGTGGTTGTTAACTTGTTGTAGGTGTACTGTCAATGAATCCGTTAGTTTATCTACAATTTTTATTATAAACCTTAAATTAATTAGTTTTTTTTAAAGATGGGAGAATAAATTGGTCTTTTGGAATTAAATTGATCGATACTTTAAAGATAAGTGACTAAATTAGTCTTTTTCTATATTTAAGATAATATACTAATTAATGACTGTATAACGAATTCTATCCTGAAGCATAATTTTTAAATTGTTCAATTGTACAAACCAGTGACAAACTCACTGACATGACACTACATCCCACAAAAATGATGAAATTCGATAAAATATTTAAATTCTTAAATTAAGAGAGTTAGTGATTAAATACAATTTTATCACTTAGGCTAGTTCTGATAAGTGATATTGAATTTATAATTTTGTAAAACATTAATTTATTTTTTTTAATGTCACTCGGCGCATTTTGGATTTACATACTATACATTTTGGGACAAAACAAATTATTGTACTATTTGATTTTAGTGAAATTGACTTTAATAGTTCTTTACATTTTATATTTGTACTTACTTAGTCCTTCACATTTAAAATGATACATTTTAATCCCATATAAACTCAAAATGTATCATTTTGATTCCTTAACACAATTACAGATATATTTTGATATAAAATAGTTATATGCGTATCACATGTAATATTTTTAAAGGTAAAATTGACAATACATAATGTAAAATACTAAATTGACCTAAAAAGAACCATGTTAGGGTTGTAGGAGTAGAGGGTTGTAAAGAAGCAACAAGGGACTGAAATAGGAGTGGCAATGGTAGGTGAGAATTTTGGGGTGGTGGTGAAAGTTTTAGATAGTGTCGTTTAGTATTTAAAATTTGTGTGTTACTAATTTTGCTTATGAAAAATGTAACATGCAATACGCATGTGAATATTTTAGACCAAAATATGTCTGTAATTGTGTCGAGGGACTAAAATGATACGTTTTAAATTTGTGAGGAACTAAATTATATTATTTTGAATGTGAAGGGTTAAAAAAGTACAAATATAAAATATGAGAGATTATTAGAATTATTTTCTTGATTTTATAAACATCTTTTATCGAAACATATGTGAATAAAAAAGAATATGATAATATTACTGTGAGCCTAAAACTAACCAGTAAATCTTACATGTATAATTGGTATACAAAAATTTTTACGCTATCGGATTTAGATGCATGATACGTGAGCAAAAATAACTTTTAAAATTTGAATAATACACATGTATTGTGTATCTATCTAAAACTGATAATATAAAATTTTTTATACCTCACGACATATGTAAGATTTACTCAAAACTAAAAGGCCTCTCCGGTAATAATGCAAAAGCATATTATGATGTCGACGCATCCTTTGTTCAGCCCAAATTGAAGTAACAAAAGTACTCTTTAAAGTGAACAACCATCAACGTTAGAGTGCAACTATATCGTGTTGGGCTTGGTAGTGGCCTACGAGTCAAAAAATTTGTGGCTTCACATCGATTTCCCAATTGAAGTGTTAATTAATCGCATCTTCAATTAGCATCATCCTCTCATTCTTCCACAATCTCAGTTAGCAATAATACTCGACTTAACAATATAGAACCACAGAATTATAGCTTTAATACTCCAAGGTAAAAAAATAATAATAATAATAGTAATTACATACTAATATCACTGAACAACTAATTAATGGGGAGTTTGCTCAAGTCATTTTCAATTAAATATGTTCATTGATAGCAGTAATCCCGTCAGAAGTACCTTTACATTTGGATAATATAATATGACTTGACTTGTACTTGCTCGATCAGTTAGATATATAGTACCAGTACTTTCTTAGTGCAGTTGATGCATTAAAAACTAGACCAAGCTATTGTTTGATCTTTGCTTATTAGTAGTATCTTGCAACTCTAATTAACCTAGCCTATACGATAAATTCTTACATGCATGCAAACCACAAATCCGTAAGTTCCACGTAAATCCCGTAGCGAGATTCACAGAATCTGTGTCTTTACGATTGCATGCACCTTAAGAATTTGCAACGCTAGAGTCATCACATCACATCAGTAAGTTTTGTTATTGTTATACTTTGAGTTGTCTT
The DNA here is from genome assembly GCA_025175665.1 of Cinchona pubescens. Lineage (NCBI taxonomy): Eukaryota > Viridiplantae > Streptophyta > Magnoliopsida > Gentianales > Rubiaceae > Cinchona > Cinchona pubescens. The sequence goes on along the minus strand of JANKKI010000077.1, from coordinate 4,037,487 downwards.
CAAGATCACCATCATAGCAGCTATTGTGATTGTTAGATGGTCCAGTTCTGTTAATTGAGTTGCCATCACCAGTATCTGGGAAAACACCAAAATCAAAGCCAGCTTCCATGAGATTGGGATCCTCCCATAAACAATATGCTAGATATACAGCATCACTGGGAGTGTTCTAGGGACGACTCAATAGTATCATTAAGCTGCAATATTGTCTTGTTCATTGACTCCAATCTTTCCCCTCCTGAAAACTTGCAATTATTTGGGACAGTTTCTTTTGCCAAATTACCCGTAAAACCAGAAATATTAGTGCTAGAAATTGTCAACAGGTTATTGGAGAAATGTAATATGGATGTTGGAGTTTGAAGGGCGCTCCCGTTTGAGTTGAAAAAGCCATCACGATGATCAGTCATTTCTCTCTTTGTCAATTGCCATGCTTTGAGCATATCAAGACACGGTGGTAAAGCCTTGGATTTGCTTTGGTAATTATCATTAACACTGGACATCATGAGCTTTGATTCTCGAACAAGTCTTGCTTCGGCTTCAAGCCTTGCGCTCTCCCACTGAGCTATATGACTAAGGTTGGCGGTACCGGAATCGAGGACGGTTTTCTTCAGCTTGTGAGTTGTAGGATCGATGCCCATCTTGGTGAGTTTCTTCTTTAGATGTGTGTTCCAGTACTTAGACTGAATTCTTTATCTCGTTGTCTGTCCTTTTTGGCAGGTGATTTGCTATGACTGACCATCTGTATGTAACAAATTTACTAAGAATTCAGAAATTAATCTACTAAATAAGTACTATACCAAACCAATTTTGGAAGAATGGGAATCATGCATATTGATTTCCTTATTATTAGATAAACTTGGCATGTAAGTGAGAAAAATTCTTTGGTAGAGATTCTGCATTGCGGAGCCCCACCACCAGTCCTTGGATGGACCGAAAATACGGGACTCCCTATTTTTCAGCCATAATGCATTCTAATTGCATTAAGGAGTGAATAGTCAAAATTTGATTTTTGTAAGTAAACCGAAGGGGAAAATCACATCCTAGGAAAAAATATTTATCTATGATAGCCAAGAAGTTACCGGTTTCCAAGAAGTGCATGGAGTTGAATAATGGTCTGTTCTTCATGCAAACTGAATTTTCCTCTAATGATGTCGGGGCTTAGATAATTTGTCCACCTTAGTCTGTGTCAGCTCTTGCCACATCTTCGAAGCCCTGGCAACCAGCCAACGACAAAATAAGTTTTCAGCATGAAATTCAACTCGACAAGCCAAGCAAAGCATCTTTAATTTGTGCCATTTTGTGTTCCACCTTTTATTTCTACTCCAGCTATTGTGTCATTAGCCCGACTATATAAACTCATAATTTGACTATGGTAGAAACAGTGAAGAATATCGTCGAATACAACTATACAATGGCCGTGCATGTATACATGAGAGGTACGTAACATGACAATTTTACGTACTAATATCTAAAGACCAATAATGCACCACCGAATAATAGTGTGGAATATCACTTAATTTATTTGAAACATATGACAGAGTCCCGGATTAGAGACTCTGCAATACAGAACTTTAGTAAAGGGCGTTGGACAAGTATTGCGGGTATGAAAGAGTCTTAGCAAGAGTATTTGGATAATATCTTTCAGATACTCTTTTATACCTGCAATACTTTTATAGTCGAAAATATTTCATTTTTAAAGAAAAAATAATTAAAGAAGAGTGCATGGAAGTCACCAGCTTTTGCTGGCAGGGCTCGCCAACTGCCATGGCCGTGTTGTTTAATGTAAGTCGAAAGCTTTTGGTCTTCCTCTGATGTCCATGTCCCTTTCCTCAAACCGACTTTCTCACAGCATGGTGACCTTCCCATTTTGGAGAGCTAATGTGAACAAAAAGTACAAGCTAATCCGTTTATTACGAAATTGGATCCTACTCTACACTACTCTACAAAGCAAAGAAGAAAATAATCTTGGGAGTGAGTGAAACTGCTAGCTACATGATAATACATATATATAGGGAGAAAATTCTTAAGGACCAAGTTGTATCATTTCACTACACACTTGTGTTTTATATTTACCTACATATCTTTAACTTCTTTTAAAATTTTAAAAATTGAAATATTTCATCCACAAGTTAGGATATGTGAATAAATATAAATCATAAAATGCATATTGGAGTCATACACCTTAGTTCATATAACCAAATTTGCTTAGTTAGAGACATAATTATATACTCTATTCGTTCTAATAAAGTCATACTTTTCATTTTAAAATGTTTCAATTTTTTTTGTCACCTTCACAAAGTCAAAACTATTTTTATTTTTCTCTTCATTGGTGCCCTTTCTTTAATTGTTAGTCATATTATGTCTCAAATTCAAATTTTGAATTTGAAAGGTAAGAATGAAAAAGAAATATTAACATCACAATCAAAACACTAATTTTATAAAACTACATTCCCGAAAAAACACAAAAATAAAAAATAAAAAATGGGACTACTAAAAATTGGACCACAAAAACCATCAATAGGTGTACATTTTCTATCTTTCAATTTCACACCTTATACGATCATGGGGCTCTTAACTGATGGACGAGTATCACTACAACATTATTAGACTCTGGTTGGCAACATTTCGTTTGTGAAACTAATACCATAAACGGATTGAGTTGAACAGACTGTCATAAAGACTGAGGTTATGATTATATGCGTTGCCTAACATTTCGTTTATTATTTTGCATATGCATATTTAATAATGAATACCATCAAAGTGTATTAAGATAGATTTATTGCCTTTACGTACAACCGCAAAACAACAAGTGTATTTGGAGGAAGAAAGGGAAATTATATAGTCTCATTAAGATATTATTTTGTTGGTTTTTAAAAATTTATACAGTATAAATTTTTCAAAAAAAGAAAAAAATTTAAAGGAACTTCCGTGATTATTTACCATAGAAATTCAGATCGTGGCATTGAAGAACAGTCCGCTCATTCACCGCTCAAATAAAAAATAAAAAGAAAATTCAAGTTTTGTTTTATTTTTTTCTTTTCATTCTGCATTATGAATCTATTTAGTTGTATATGAAATACTAGTGGATCAAAAGATTCAGAACGAAGAGTTTAAGAATTGAGGAAATAGCTGGTGATGATCAGACGGCAATAAAGCAGCCGTTATTCTTTGTGATATCTTCATGTAATTTAGGGTGGAAAATTCCACTGACAACATAAGTTCAATTACCAGTTTTACTGTACTAAGTATTTTCTAAGGCATGTCATTCTTGCGCAAATTTTTTTGCTACTTACTTTGTATTACAGAACGATTAACCGTTAAATAATTAAAAAATAATGAGATCCCCTTATTTTTCAATCATTTCAACTGCTATCATTATTCCGTCCTATTGATGTGTAAAAATAATTAGTACCAAGGTCTAAAAAACTAAGTATAAATTTCAAGTCCAATTACAAAAATATTTCAAAACAAAGGTGTTGCGTACACAAGCAACCAACCACTACTTCAATTTCTTCACAAAATTGAAGTAGTGGTCTTCCATGCTTTTGGCCAGATTGATTGGATTGCATTTGGAAGCTTTTGAAATCTTTGCCTATAAATTGGAAGCTCAAGTAGCTTATTCAGTGCACCAACTGAAAAGAAAAACACAGAGAATTTTACAAGTTCTTAGAACTTGTTTTGCAGTTTAATTTTCAAATGTTAATTTGAGATATCTCTCTTTCGGTCCTTCGGGATTTTTCTCAAAATTTTTGTATCTTTTTCATATAGTGAAATATTGCTCCCCTCCGCCCGTGGACGTAGGTCTAATAGACCGAACCACGTAAATCTGTGTGTCTCTTTCCATTTATATTTTCTCTGCATATTTCGTTATTATTTTTCGTTATCGTCATTAAAGGTTTCGCTAAAATTAATTTAACTAAATTTTCGGGGTACAAATCCTAACAAACTGGTATCAGAGCTTTGACACCCCGGATTAATTTCTAGCGGCTAATATGACGGTAACGAAATCATATGTTGAGAAATTTGACCGGAGTGCCAACTTCAGTATGTGGCAACTCAAAATGGAGGCTATCCTGATTCAGGATGGCGTTGATATTGCCTTATAGGGGAAGGAGAATAAACCGGAGAAAATGTCAGATGAGGATTTTGCCAATTTGGATAAAAATGCTAAGTCAGGTATTGTCTTAAATCTCTCTGATGAGATTTTACGAGAGGTAGCATCTGAAACCACGGCCAAAGAAGCATGTGGGAAAAATTGAAGGCTCTATATATGAAAAAAACAATGGTGAACAGACTTTATCTCAAACAAAGTCTATACAAACTCCGTATGACTGAAGGTATTTCTATACTCTCACATCTTGATAAATTTGATTCCATTCTTATGGATTTGAGTAATATAGAAGTTAAAATTGAAGATGAAGATCATGCCCTATTATTGTTATGTTCCCTACCCTAGTCATTTAAACATTTTAGAGATACAATGCTTTATGGAAAAGAAACTATCTCTTATAAAGAAATGAAATCTATTCTGAAATCAAAAGATCATATAGATAAAAATATTACTGGAAAAATAGTGAAAATCAAGGGAAAGGTTTATTCATTAGAGGCAAATCTGAAAAGAGAGATACAGATAGTAAAAAATTAAAATCCAAATCCAGACATAAAAATTTGGTGTGTAATTTTTGTCGTAAAAAGGGCCACATTAAATTCGAATGCTTTAAATTGAAAAATAAAGAAAAGCATAAGGATTTTACTATTGAAAAATGAGCAAGTAAATAATGACACCGCTGAAGCTATGTTGCATCTGATGAGAATGATGGAACTATATTTTTTGCCACTATAAAATATTTTTAGATCTAACAATGAGTGGATTTTAGATTCGGATTATTCATATCATATGTGTCCCAATCGGGACTGATTTTCAACATATGATTCAATTGAAGGTGGAGTTGTCCTAATGGGCAACAACACCGTTTGTAAAGTCATTGGTAAAGATACTGTCCGAATCAAAATGCACGATAGTGTGGTGAGGTCGCTCACCGATGTTAGATATGTTCCAGATTTGAAAAAAATCTCATCTCTTTAGGCACCCTGGAAGCTCTTTGGTGTAAATACACAGGTGAATGTGGAGTTCTAAAAGTCACTCATGGTACTCTTGTGGTCATGAAGGCACACAGGTCTGGTATGTTGTATATTTTGCAGGGATCTACTATTACAGGTGCTGCTGCAGTTTCTATTGCAGATCAATCTGATGTTGACACCACCAAATTATTGGCATATGCGTTTGGGACATATGAGTGAGAAAGGTCTGTCCATACTCTGTAAAAGAGGTCTTCTTTGCGGACAAAGTATCGGGAAGATGGATTTTTATGAACATTATATTTTCGGGAAGCAGAAAAGAGTCAACTTCAAATCTCCAGCAATCCACAAAACAAAAAGTACTTTGGATTACATTCATTCAGACCTTTGGGGCTTTCTCATACCCCGTCTAAAGGTGGTACTAGGTACATGTTGACTTTTATTGATGATTATTCAAGAAAAGTTTGGGTGTATTTCCTGAAACACAAAAATGATATTTTTCTAACTTTCAAACAATGAAAAGTTTTAATTGAAAAACAGACAGGAAAACAAATCAAGCGGCTTAGAACAGATAATGGCTTGGAATTTTGTGAAAGCGAATTCAATGAATTCTGCAAGAATGAAGGAATTGTTCGACACCATACCATGAGAATGACACATCAACAAAACGTGTAGCAGAACGGATGAACAGGACTCTTTTGGACTAAGAGCTCGTTGCATGATCTCAAATGCTAGATTGACAAATGACTCTGGGCAGAGGCAATTTCTACCTCTCTGTTACATTGTCAACCGTGCTCCTTCTGCACCTTTGAACTTTAAGACTCCGGAGGAAATTTGGTTAGGTACTCCTGCTGATTATTCTGACTTAAGAATATTTGGGTGTCCTGCATACATGCATGTAAATGATGAAAAATTAGAACTAAGAGCTAAAAAGTGTATTTTTCTTGGGTATCCATCTGGGTGAAAGGATATCGTCTATGGTGTCCTAATCTCAAGTCACATAAATTCATAATTAGCAGAGATGTAACTTTTGATGAATCATCCATGTTACATCCAAGAAAAGAGTCTTTTAGTTCTTGTAACGCAGTTGGAAATGAGAGTATGCAGAAGCTAGTGGAGGTCAAAATTGGCAACACTAGTCTTTCTTAACCAAGTTCTTCTACATTCAGCTAGATGGAGATGAGACACTTGAAGTTGAACTAGAAGAAGAAGAACTTGCATTCCATAGCCAGAGATAGACTAATGAGAGAAATTTGACTACCACAAAGGTATGCAAATTTGGCTGTATGCATTGTCAGTTGCATAGGAAACTGAAGAAATTGGTGAACCATCTATATATTCGGAGGCAGTTTCACGTGCTGATTCATCCAAGTCGTTGATTGCAATGAATGAAGAAATTGAATCTCTCCACAAAAATGGTACGTGGGTTCTTGTGAAGCCGCAGTCAGGAAAGAAAATTATTGGTTGCAAGTGGGTCTTTAAGAAAAAAAGAAGGAATTCCATGGGTTGAAGATGCAAGGTACAAGGCACGTTTAGTTGCAAAGAGCTATAGTCAGGTACAAGGCATTGATTTTAATGATATTTTCTCACCTGTTGTCAAACATAGCTCTATAAGTGTTCTACTTGCTTTAGTTGCCATGTATGATTTAGAATTGGAACAGCTTGACGTTAAAACAGCTTTTCTACATGGCGAACTTGAAGAACAAATATACATGAAACAACCCCCCAACGAAGGATTTAAAATTGAAGGAAAAGAAGACCATGTTTGCTTGTTAAAGAAAATCCTTAGACAGATTGAAGCAATTTCCAAGACAGTGGTACAAGAGGTTTGATTCCTTTATGTTAGGTCATGTTATTCGCGGAGCATGTGTGATAGTTGTGTTTACTTCCGAAAGTTGAATGATGGTTCTTTCATTTATTTGTTATTATATAATGATGACATGCTCATTGCTGTCAAGAATTTGATAGAAATTCACACTTTGAGTCTCAGTTGAACAATGAATTTGAAATAAAAGATTTGGGAGCAGCTAAGAAGATTCTTGGCATGGAGATCAAAAGAGATCGAAGAGTTGAAAAGTTATTCTTGACCCAGAAAAACTATTTGGAGAAGGTTTTGGAGAGATTTGGCATGAAAGATGCTAAACCTGTAAGCACTCATCTTGCTGCTCATTTCAAACTGTCAGCTGCAAAATCATTGTTCAGATGAAGATGAGAGGTATATGGCATCATATACCTTAATTCCAGTGCAGTCGGCAGCATTATGTATGCAATAGTTTGTACACGTCCAGACATTTTACAAGCAGTTAGTGTGGTAAGCAGATATATGTCTTGTCCAGGTAAAACACATTGGTAGGCTGTGAAGTGGATTTTCAGATACTTGCGAGGGACTTCAAACACATGTTTGGAGTTCGGAAGGAACAATAACACTTTGATTGGCTTCATTGACTCAGACTATGCCGGAGATCTTGATAAAAGAATATCACTCACGGGTTATGTATTTTGTATTGGAGGTTGTGCTGTTAGCTGGAAAGCTACCTTACAACATGTTGTAGCTTTGTCTACTACTGAAGCAGAGTACATGGCTATCACCGAGGCAATCAAAGAAGCCTTATGGTTGAAGGGATTGTTTGGCGAACTCAATCTACTTCAAGATGTAATTACTATGCACTGTGATAGTCAAAGTGCCATTCACTTGACTAAAATCCAAATGTATCATGAGCGGACGAAACATATTGATGTGAAGTATCACTTCATTCGGGATACCATTGCTGAGAAGAAAGTCTCTGTCCAGAAAATCAATACCAAAGACAATCCCGCAGACATGTTTACAAAATCTCTTCCAGTTGCAAAGTTCAAGCACTACTTGGACTTGATTGGTGTTCGTGGTGATAATTAGCCTCGTTGAGGCTTATTTGGAGAAGGTGGAGCAAATTTACTATTTTGTGTCAGATGCAAAATCAAGGTGGAGATTTGTTGCATGTAGGATGCTTTTGCATCCTGATACAAGCATCCAACCACTACTTCAATTTCTTCATGCTTTTGGCTAGATTGATTGGATTGCAATTGGAAGATTTTGAAATCTTTGCCTATAAATTGGAAGCTCAAGTAGCTTATTCAGTGCACCAACTGAAAAGAAAAACACAGAGAATTTTACAAGTTCTTAGAACTTATTTTTCAGTTTAATTTTCAGTTGTTTATTTGAGATATCTCTCTTTCGGTCCTTCAAAATTTTTCCCAAGACTTTTATTGTATCTTTTTCATATAGTGAAATATTGCTCCCCTTCGCCCGTGGACATAGGCCTAATAGACCGAACCACGTAAATTTGTGTGTCTCTTTCCACTTATATTTTTTCTGCATATTTCGTTATTATTTTTCGTTATCGTCATTAAAGATTTCGCTAAAATTAATTTAACTAAATTTTCGGGGCACAAATCCTAACAAAAGGTATTGACACGCATCAAACTTACGATGTGATAACTTGCGATAAGAACAGGAATGACAGGGCTTTATCCTGTCGGGAGATTCTAACGCTCAAGTCAAAATTTGCTGACAAGAGAAAATTATAGAGTAAAATGAAAATTGAGAAAAGTAAGAATTTTGTAATGAGATTTGTGTTCTTGTGTGTAAGTGTGCTAATTTTGAAAATTAACTGGCTTTGATGGACTTCTATGACTTATGGGTTTTGATGTAATTCTTTAATCTATGAGATCTTTATTTATTTTAAATTGAATTCATATCGAAAATTATGAAAATATTTTTTATTATAGTTGATTATTTTGACTATATTATTACGTATTTGTAAACTATTAGGTGATATTTTTATACATCATTATGTTCATAATGCCAAGTGAATTGATAGATAAGACTTATTCCTTAAGCTGATTAGGAGTCGGAAAAACGAATTGTGGGAGAAAAGTACCCTAGAACCTGTGTAACCAGTAATGATTAAATTAACTTCCTTTGAGATAATCGTACATTTGTACTTGGGTAAAGTAAAATTGCATTGATTATTTTTTAAAGCAAATGGCCCTGATCATATTTAAAAGCCAACGACATCCAACAACAATAATTGAAAGCAATGATTTTTTCTTATTTTTAATTATTTTAATTATTATTATTATTTAATTTATAATATGAAATGAATAATTAAAACTTGCTATTATAAGACAAAAGTACCCTAATAACTGTGTAACCTGTAATGAGTAAATTAACTTCTGTTGAGGTAATCGTACATTTGTACTTGGGTAAAGTAGACAAAATTGCATTGATTTATCTTTAAAGCAATGGCCCTAATCATATTTAAAAGCCAACGACATCCAACAACAAAAGAAATCGAATTAATTAATATTCAATGCAATCTAGTACGTACTTTTCCAGAGGTAATTAATAAGTAAACCTAATTAATAGACAATGTTGTACAAATTTATATCTAGCACATACACTATATATAGTATTATTTTTCAACACTGACAATAATTTTTTTTTTTTTACATTATCAAATAAATTTATATGTATTCTACATAATTATTTTTTTTTAAAAAGGAATTATTTTATTGTGTGATATATAGCACCGACCAATTTATTTGTTTCTAGGCTGCACCCATAACTGTTAGCACCTTCTCCCTTTCGCTTGTTGGTTCCAAATAGCAGTATAGCACCCAACATTGTTACAACCAAATTCATAGCTAGGCTAGCTAAGAATCATAATTTCCTCTTGATCTTCGAGTAATTCTTTATTAGTTATTTCGCAATACAAAGTAGTTATTTGTATAATCGTTAAATTATTTATTAATCAGAGAATTCATCTAAAAAGTTGTAAATTTTTATACTCTATGAATAATCTAATATTATTATTAATCACTCCGCGCGTTACGAAACAATCGGCAAAAATAGTGTCTAGCTGCTAAGACTAGTGGACACCATCTTCAATTTGTTTTAAGGCAACACAGAACAGAACGTTCGGTTTCATGTGTGATGCATCATTAAAAGCGAGTCCACTATTTAGTTGATGAAATTGTACAGAATTGGTGACGCACATAATTTCCTTAAACTGAACCTGCAAAAAAACGTTTATGAGGAAGATCTCAAGTTAGATTTTTCAGTTTAAAATTCACATGTTGATGTAATAAAGTATCGTATTTTCATTAGCAAACACATGCAGAATCCAGAACAACAAGGGCACTAAATTTGAAGCGGTTCATAACAAGCGCACTGTGCATGGTGACAACAGATGAACTTCAGTAGCACAATGATCACCTACACATGATGTACCGACTCCTCCAGTTATTAATAGTTAAACAATTATCATGCGCTAAATACTACGCAATTGATACAGGACCAAAAAAATTTGAATGTCTCGATACTTAGTCAGATTTTGTTTACTATTACGTTTGTTACTTTTTATAGACGATGCACTATTTTACGCATTAAAACATCTTGAATTGGCCTTCACTAGCTGGATATATACAACATATTATGCAACAACTTGTCCTAGACTGTCAAAATGCATCGTTTATGTTAAAGTATAAATATCTCACATCGATTAAATTAAAAAAATTTAGATTAATTAATAAAATTTATGGATCATTTCACTCATTATTAGTTAATTTTGGCCGCCACACTTAACCTCAAACATTTAAACTAGAGTCAAATTCTTTCTTTATAAAATTATTTTTAATAATCATAATCTCCGGTTTTTGGATATTTTACCTTTAAAATTTTCTGTCGATATTTGTATTTTATACATTTTGCTATGTTGCCGATTCTTCCCCTAGCCGTAACGCCTTTCTCAACGGCTAAGCGGGTACTTTTCAAGGCCAACAAAATAAATTAAATAACATTATGACTGAAAATTTTTAAGAACCGAACCAAGATAAATGGTTATTAAAAAGTTTTGAAAGAAAGAAATTCAAAATAGTTTAAACATAGTTCAAACACTTAAGATAAGATAACCATCAACATATGATAATTAGCCTGACATATTATGTCAGGACTAAATAAATTAAAAGGGAAAGGGAAGAAGGTACCTCAGAAGAGGCTGATGAGGAATACCTCGGGGTCTTCTTCTTTTATTAAATTAAAAGTAATTACAAGGAAAAGTAGAGATGTACAATAGAGGGAGAGAAGAGTGGACTAAAGAAAAGAAAAACTAAAACTTGGCTCTTATCCTCGGCTATACAATTGAGGATATTTATAGACAGCCGGACGTCAAAAAAAATTAAATGTACAGTAGGATTTTTGAAATCCGCACAGTGAAATTACTGTTTCTACAGTGAATTTACTGTTTATGTCTTGAATATCTTCATTGCTTCTTTTGCTTGAGTGTGTCTAAAACACTTTGAAGAATGTCTTCAGGTCTTTCAAGTGGTTGTGATTCACCAGCTAATGAATTATTAGAGTCCATAGAACGTGATTCATTATCATCATTTTCATTATCATCAATTTGATTAAGATCAATAGAAAGATCTTGTTTAATATGTTCTTTTAATTGATCTTTAACTTGCTCCATATAAGCCGCAATAATTTCATCTTTTGTCATAGTGCCTGATTGCACTTGTAGTTTCCTGGCAATATGCCTTACAAGTGCAATCAGGCACTATGACAAAAAATGAAATTATTGCGGCTTATATTCATGAGTTTATCCCAGAATTTGCTATAATATTCGATATAAACAAGGGAAATGATTACAGGTATAACCAAATTCTGGTTTATATTTATAAATTATAGGGATCTAGATGTGTATAAAGAAATAAATTGTAGCCATTTCTGTGGGTAGATTAATATTTTACTGAGAGTATAACTTTTTGAGGATAGGTGAAAATTTTATCCATGAATGGTATAAATGAAGAAATGGCTCAGGTAAAATTTTTACTGAGGGTCCATGGGTAGTCCACCAATGGATAAACCAATTGGGGATATTTTGAGATAGGATATTCGAGCACAGTTTAATAAACCAAGTGTGCTTATGTTTAGAATTCTCATAATAAAAAGTTTTATGAAAACTTTGTATATAATCCCAATAAGTATAAGAAAGTGGTTATTGTTTTTCAAATTGGAATACCTAATAGTAATTCCTGTCTCTTATACACATCAGATGTGTATAAGAGACAGCCATAGGAGGCTGAAAATGCTGAATTTCAGCTGTTTCACTATTAGTAAGAATTTTTCATAATATGTGCGAGTCTTATATGATTCGCCTGGAAACATAACTTTATCAGTCAAATACCTTTGAAGAATTTTCCAAGGTTGATCCTGCCATTGGCAATCTTTTTCATCAAGAAGAAATATAATTTCTTTTTGAAAATTCTCGAGAATTTTTACAGGTCGTCCTATAAGAGACCGAGAACTTCCACGTCTCATGGAACTCTGTAAAATTCTCGAGATAAAAAATCAGGTAGAGAATTTTCAGATCCTTTTTTATAAAATATTTCAAAATCAAAAGGAGTTAATTGAGCTTGCCATCTAGCAAACATTTGTTTAGAAATATCATTTTTAAAATCTTTATTAAACATAAATTTTATTGAATGAGAATCATTAATTATTATAAACTTTTGATTATATAAATCATTTTGAAATTTTAGAACACATTTAACACATCTTAAACCAATTCATGATAATGAATTAGATAAGGAAATTCCTACTGAAATTGAATTAGAATTTAATTAAAGAAATTTGTTTATTATCTGGATTAATTTGTTTTAAAATACCGCCAAAGCCTATATTAGAAGCATCAGTTTCTATAATTTTTGTCCATTTAGGAATAAAAATATCATTCATGATTTTTTGGAATTCAGAAGGAGCATTTTTTAATCCAAATGGCATAACATTCCATTCAAATTGTCCAAAGGGAACATTGAATGCTTATCGATAAGTATGTCTGCAAAAATTTGAATTTGCCAATATCCTGATTTTAAATCAAATTTAGAAAATATATTAGCCGTATATAATTTTTCTAATAAATCTTTTTTATTTGGAATAGGATACCTTATCCATTTTAAAATTTTATTTAAAGGTTTATAGTTTATAACAAGACGTATAAGAGACAGCCAATACGGGATTCCAATACGTCAGATATAGCCAATACTATATTCATTTCTGAATCTTATACACATAAATGTGAATATATTAATTCAATAAGAGAATTAATTCTCACATTTATAGGATCGCTATAAAGCGAAAATTAATTTCTTGGTTTTTATAAGTTCCAAAAACCATTTTTATCCAAATTTTTAATAGGATATAAAGTATTAATAAAAGGAGTTCCTAATATAATAGGAGGATTCATCAAATTTTTAACAAGTAAAAATGTCTAGGAATGCAAATATTATCTTGACAAATATAAGCGAGATATTTTGAAGAAAACGTCCTATAAGGACTGTCTCTTATACACATCTAGATGTATGAAAGTCTTTGGTTATGACAAAAGATCCTGTCTCTTATACCTGCTTATATGCTGTCTCTTATACAGCATCTAGATGTGTATACCCATTAAGGATTTTTTCCAAAAATCATTATCAATTAAAAATTTAATGTTTATATACCGATCTTTGAGATGTGATAATTTGCATAATATTTAAAAAATTATCAAATTTATTTGTTTCATCAGAATAAATATCATTAGAAGAAATTTGAATAGGCTGAATAATTTCTTTGCCTTTATGAACCGATTTTTCAACTAAAGAAAGTCGATTATCTATAAAAACATGATTTTGTTTTATTAAACAAATTTCATTTTTCAAATTTTTAATTTCTTCATGCAAATTTGCTAAAGTAATTCCATTTTCGTTTAATTTGTTTAATTTACTAATTCTATTTTTAACTTCTAACATTGTATATGGCTCATTATTAATGTCAGCCAATTTTAGAGGAATTGAAGATGATGAAGTAGATGATGATGATGTAGAGGATGTAGATGTAGATGCCCAATTTAAAATTTTTGATCTAATATCATTGTCTTCAATTTGTTTAAGTAAATCAATAATATTATCACTTGAAATCATATTTATTTGAAAATCTTTTGAAATATTATCAATTAAAGATTTTCGAAAATAAGAAATTCATTATCATACACATTCTAACTATATTATTATTTATATGTAAATGATTTACATGTGATGTAGATGGAGTATTACTATCTATTGTATGTAATGATGCGAGGTTTTGAACGTGCAGAAATTATATTTCTTCTTGATGAAAAAGATTGCCAATTTGAAGATCAGCCTTCAAGACAAATCTAGATGATGAAGGTAAGAGAATCAATACTATGTCTAGGATTAACATTTGATGTATCAAAACGAAGAACAATTTGTCCATTCGGAGTTGATATAATCTGAGGAAAGAATAATATTCGTCTTGGCATTTTCGATGAAGAAGAAATGTCTTTATTTATTATCCAATGATCAGGAAATTGAATTTCATTCCATTTAATTGGATGTCTAGTTATAATCTGAGATTTATTAAAATTAGTCTCAATTAAAATTGTTTCATCATTAGAAATATTAATCAATTTACACTTTGGATTCAAATCTAAAGTAGTTTATAACAGACAGGAACATAAACATATATGTAAAAGGATCTGATCATATGTGTCTGTCTCTTATACACATCTAGATGTGAGATAAGAGACAGCCTTATAGGGGACGAGGTGGAAGAACCCCAGTTATATCTAGGGAATTGATTTTTCAGTTGTTTTAACAACATATTTAGATATAATATTGTCAAATAAACCATATTTATAAATAACAGATGGTGAAATTTTTGGAATTGTCCACTTATTAAGTAGATTCATATCTTGAGGAATATCATATTCTTCTTTTAATTTATTTTTATCATATGAGACAGATGATAAAGATAATTTTTCTTCCATTATTAAGGAAAGAAATATGTCGATTGTTATCAAATCTTAAGTCTCTGAGCTCTGATACCATTTTCACTAAAAGCCGGAACCTAGCCTTAACACGAAGCCCAAGACCGTATTGGAATCCCGTATTGGCTTATCACCGTATTGGAATCCCGTATTGGCTAAGAGCCAAGTTTTAAGTTTCTTCTTTCTTTTGTCTACTCTTCTCTCCCTCCACTGTAAATCTCTACTACTCTTTTGTAATTACTTTTGTTTAATAAAAGAAGAAACTTAAAACTTGGCTCTTATCCTCGGCTATACAATTGAGGATATTTATCCTAGACAGCCGGACGTCAAAAAAATTAAATGTACAGTAGGATTTTTGAAATCCCATGCATGAAATTATGTTTCTACAACGGTGAATTTCTGTTTGTACGATTTGTCAATAAATCCGTGAATGCACAGTGATTTTACATATAAACAGTAAATGAACAGTATAAAATTTCTGTTTTGGTAAAATTTTTTCTTTGATGCTTGAAGATGCTTTGACATTTCTGTTATTGAATAAAATGCTTGAAAAGATGCTTTGATACACATCTGTCTTGAATAAGGTCATTGCTTCTACAATCTTCCAATACGTCTAAAGACAGTTTGTAAATGTCTTAGGTTCCGGCAAGTGGTTGTGATTCACCACTATCTAGATGTGTATAAGAGTCCATAGAACGTGTATTCTACAGTATCAAAAGCAAATAATAATTTGATTAAGATCTCTTAGATGGATCTTGTAAAATATGTTAATGAAATTGATCTTAACTTGCTCCACATGCTGATTGCACTTGTAGTTTCCTCGGCAATATGCCCGAAAGGGCTTGGCTCCATTGCTTTGGTAATTGCACCAATGTATCTTTTAATTGATCTTTAACCTAATCCCAATAATTATAACCAAATAATTGTTTGGTTTCTGGGTCTATTTTCATGAATTTATCCCAGAATTTGGTATAATAGGTTCGATATAAACAAGGGAAATGATCGGAGGTATAACCAAATTCGGGTTCCCATTTATAAATCCAATACACATTGAAAATTCAATAAAGAAATAAATGGTTTAGCTATTTCTGTGGGTAGAGGAAAATTTCCCCAATTGGTTTATCCATTTTTGAGGATAGGTGAAAATTTTATCCATGAATGGTATAAATGAAGAAATGGCTCAGGTAAAATTTTTACTGAGGGTCCATGGGTAGTCCACCAATGGATAAACCAATTGGGGATATTTTGAGATAGGATATTCGAGCACAGTTTAATAAACCAAGTGTGCTTGTGTTTAGAATTCTTGATAAATATTCATAATAAACAGCATGAATATAAATTTGTATATTCTCTTATACAGTCTCAGATTCATATCTATTATATAATACAATTCTTGATGTGTATAAGAAATCCCCATTCATCGAAGATATAATTTTCTTAAAAATAATTTTTGAGAAATTATAAATAATAGTAGTAGCCATACAGATGCTATGATATTTCTGTGTTTCACTATTAGTAAGAATTTTTTCATAATATGTGCGAGTCTTATATGATTCGCCTGGAAACATAACTTTATCAGTCAAATACCTTTGAAGAATTTTCCAAGGTTGATCCTGCCATTGGCAATCTTTTTCATCAAGAAGAAATATAATTTCTTTTTCTGATATTTTATAATGTCTCTTGTACACATCTAGATGTGTAGAAGAAGCATATAATTACCTTTATGCTGTTGTAGCAAGTATTCTTGCAATTGTCCATATAATGGATGATCTTTTGGGATATTACCCAGATCAATATTGGAAAGAGGACTGTGGATGAGGATCCATATCCTGATAATCCAGATATATCTGAATTATATAATGTTTTTCCACCCCTAGATATAATCTTCTCATTCTTCTTTTGATCCCTATAAGGAGTGAGAACTTCCACGTCTCATGGAACTGTAAAAATTCTCGAGATAAAAATCGAGTGGAAAAACAGATTATATAATATAAAATATTTCAAAATCAAAAGGAGTTAATTGAGCTTGCCATCTAGCAAACATTTGTTTAGAAATATCATTTTTAAAATCTTTATTAAACATAAATTTTATTGAATGAGAATCAGTAATTATTATAAACTTTTGATTATATAAATCATTTTGAAATTTTAGAACACATTTAACGATTGCTAACATTTCATGAGCAATAGTAGCATATTTTTTCTGACTATTAGTCCATTTACCAGAATGAAATTTAATTAAATAAATTTGTTTATTATCTGGATTAATTTGTTTTAAAATACCGCCAAAGCCTATATTAGAAGCATCAGTATTCTGTAATTTTTGATTTTTAGGAATAGCTAATGTTAAACATGGTAAAATTTTTATTTTGATTTAATATTTTTAACTAAATTAGTTAATTTATTATTCCAATTTATTCCATTAAATTTAAGTCTATCATATAATGGAGCTAAATCTTTAGAAAGATTTTTATAATAAGGAGAAATATAATCTAGACAGACATGTAAAACGTTGAAGTTGTTTTTATCTAAAACACTTAATATCTGTCTCTTATACACATCTAGATGTGTATAAGAGACGATTCCAATACGGTGATAAGTCCTAAAATCGGATTTTTGTTTGAAATAGAGAAAGTTTTGGTTTAGATATTACTAATCCATTTTGTATAACAATCTTTTTAAATAATTCAAGATGTTTAAAATGTGATTCCAATGTTTTTGAATAAACAAGGATGTCATCTATATAAACAATAATAAAGTCCATATAAGGAATAAAAATATCATTCATGATTTTTTGGAATTCAGAAGGAGCATTTTTTAATCCAAATGGCATAACATTCCATTCAAATTGTCCAAAGGGAACATTGAATGCAGTACGATAAGTATGTTTTAAAAATTTGAATTTGCCAATATCCTGATTTTAAATCAAATTTAGAAAATATATTAGCCGTATATAATTTTTCTAATAAATCTTTTTTATTTGGAATAGGATACCTTATCCATTTTAAAATTTTATTTAAAGGTTTATAGTTTATAACAAGACGAGGAACACCTCTTTCTTGTTCAGCTTTGTTATTAACATAAAAAGCAGTACAAGACCAAGGAGATTTAGAAGGTTTTATTAATCCTTTTTGAAGTAAAACTTCAATTTCTTTTTTACAAAATTCTAAAAATTCAGAATTCATTTGACATGGTCTAGCTTTTGTAGGAATATCCTGTTCATGAAAATTATCTTCATAATGAAGAAAAACGACATGCTTTTTCCTATCCCAAAAAGCACTAGGATGATCAGCACAAATAGATTGTGAAAATTGTTCTTGAAGAAATAGATTGGTCTTGTACTGCTTTTTATGTTAATAACAAAACTGAACAGAAATAGAAATACTCTTATACTGAATTTAATGAAGATAAAGTGAATATTTTAATTCAATAAGAGAATTAATATCAAAGTAATACACGATTTCAGTGCAATTACCAAAGCAATGGAGCCAAGCCCTTTCAGGCATATTGCCAGGAAACTACAAGTGCAATCAGGCAATTTTTAATAGGATATAAAGTATTAATAAAAGGAGTTCCTAATATAATAGGAGGATTCATCAAATTTTTAACAAGTAAAATGTCCGAGGAATCCACTGTAAATCTCTACTACTATTTATTCACATGGAAATTCTATTATCTATTTCTAGATATGTATCTTATACACATCTATAATGTATGAGCTCAGACAGTTTATATCTAGTTGTTATAAGAGTTTCTTGAAATACAACAAAGATGTCTAACTGATGATCATGGCAACCTATTCAGTCTAAAAAATCATTATTTATTAAAAATTGCTCGAATACTTTATCTTATAACCATCTACAGATGTGATAATTTGCATAATATTTAAAAAATTATCAAATTTATTTGTTTCATCAGAATAAATATCATTAGAAGAAATTTGAATAGGCTGAATAATTTCTTTGCCTTTATGAACCGATTTTTCAACTAAAGAAAGTCGATTATCTATAAAAACATGATTTTGTTTTATTAAACAAATTTCATTTTTCAAATTTTTAATTTCTTCATGCAAATTTGCTAAAGTAATTCCATTTTCGTTTAATTTGTTTAATTTACTAATTCTATTTTTAACTTCTAACATTGTATATGGCTCATTATTAATGTCAGCCAATTTTAATTTAGGAATTGAAGATGATGAAGTAGATGATGATGATGTAGAGGATGTAGATGTAGATGCCCAATTTAAAATTTTTGATCTAATATCATTGTCTTCAATTTGTTTAAGTAAATCAATAATATTATCACTTGAAATCATATTTATTTGAAAATCTTTTGAAATATTATCAAGGTCACATTCAGAAGAATATACTTCAAATAACCATTGTCTAAAATTATTCCAATTTGGAGATAAAAATTCTTGTTTTATTATTTTTCTAGCATATGAACCTGTATACCAATGGATACAGTAGTCATAAATTAAAATCTAATTCGGATTCAGTAGGAAGCCTTATCTAATTCATTATGTATAGAATTGGTTTAACTATATTATTATTTATATGTAAATGATTTACATGTGATGTAGATGGAGTATTACTTATTTGAAGTATATTCTGATGAAGGTTTTGAACGTTTCAGGAATATAATCATCAAATAATGAAATCTGAGATTTTGAAGAAAACGTCCTATAAGGATGTCTAGATGATGATGGTCTAGAATCAATACTATGTCTAGATGGAACATTTGATGTATCAAAACGAAGAACAATTTGTCCATTCGGAGTTGATATAATCTGAGGATCATGCTGTGTAATATTCAAAGCATTAGATGTAGAAGAAATGTCTTTATTTATTATCCAATGATCCGGAAATTGAATTTCATTCCATTTAATTGGTTGTCTAGTTATAATCTGAGATTTATTAAAATTAGTCTCAATTAAAATTGTTTCATCATTAGAAATATTAAGCAATTTGCACTTTGGATTCAAAGTCGAAAGTAGTTTAAAACAAACTCTATAACATAAACATATAAGTTCAGATCCTGGTACATAATTGTAACCATGAATTTTAACATTTAATGTTAAAGCATCAAGTATATTAACATCAGATAAAGATAATTGTAAATTAGGATAAACATTAAAATAAACTGGACCATTAGCCAAACTGGATTGTATAATACCCATTAAGGATTTTTTCCAATCAAGATTACGAGCATCTCGTAAAGCAGCTATAAAAGATTCAGGTAAACCTTTTAAAGTTAACGGTTTAAAAGCAATTTGCACTAAACCAATATGCATAAAATTAAATTTACCAGCAGTTCTATAAGAATCAATATCATTTGAATCTAATAATTGTATAACATGTTATAAATACATTAGATCAGAATTTAAAGGAAATGATTTTTCAGTTGTTTTAACAACATATTTAGATATAATATTATCAAATAAACCATATTTATAAATAACAGATGGTGAAATTTTAGGAATTGTCCACTTATTAAGTAGATTCATATCTTGAGAAATATCATATTCTTCTTTTAATTTATTTTTATCATATGAGACAGATGATAAAGATAATTTTTCTTCCATTATTAAGGAAAGAAATATGTCGATTGTTATCAAATCTTAAGTCTCTGAGCTCTGATACCATTTTCACTAAAAGCCGACACCTAGCCTTATACGAAGCCCAATCACCGTATTGGGCTTCCGTATTGGCTTATCAGTATTGGAATCCGTATTGGCTTGCAAATCGTATTAAAACTAAGTCAGAATTTAGATCAAAGGCGGTTAGCCCAAGACCGCCGCCACACTTAACCTCAAACATTTAAACTAGAGTCAAATTCTTTCTTTATAAAATTATTTTTAATAATCATAATCTCCGGTGTGTATAAGAGACAGTGCTACAACAGCATAAAGGTAATACCATTATGCTTCGGTTATTTTTAAGAACCGAACCAAGATAAATGAATATTCAGCTGTTTCACTATTAGTAAGAATTTTTTCATAATCAGTTGCCATATAAGAAATAGGTAAGATAAGATAACCATCAACATATTAAGCCTGTCATCTTATGTACTACATCTTAGATGTGTAAAGGGAAGAAGTTACCTCAGAAGAAAGTAATTACAAGGAAAAGTAGAGATGTACAATAGAGGGAGAGAAGAGTGGACTAAAGAAAAGAAAAACTAAAACTTGGCTCTTATCCTCGGCTATACAATTGAGGATATTTATAGACAGCCGGACGTCAAAAAAATTAAATGTACAGTAGGATTTTTGAAATCCGCACAGTGAAATTACTGTTTCTACAGTGAATTTACTGTTTGTACAAAAGATTTGTCATAAATCCGATGTGTTATACAAATATTTAAACAGTAACTATGAACAGTAAAATTTCTGTTTTTTGTAAAAATTTTTCTTTGATGCTTGACAGAACTCTTTGACATTTCTGTCTTGAATTTGATTAATGCTTTGACAGATGCTTTGATATTTCTGTCTTGAATATCTTCATTGCTTCTTTTGCTTGAATTTCTAAAACACTTTGAAGAATGTAACTCAGGTCTTTCAAGTGGTTTTTGACGTTAGGATCTAATGAATTATTAGAGTCCATAGAACGTGATTCATTATCATCATTTTCATTATCATCAATTTGATTAAGATCAATAGAAAGATCTTGTTTAATATGTTCTTTTAATTGATCTTTAACTTGCTCCATATAAGCCGCAATAATTTCATCTTTTGTCAGCACAAGACCGGCCGCCACACTTAACCTGGCTCCATTGCTTTGGTAATTGCTGTATCGTCGTATAACTTTGAATTGTTTCTTTTATTTGATCCAATAATTCTTGACCAAATAATTGTTTGGTTTAAGGTCTATTTTCATGAGTTTATAAAGGGAATTTGGTATAATAGGTTCGATATAAACAAGGGAAATGATCGGAGGTATAACCAAATTCGGGTTCCCATTTATAAATCCAAGGGATTGAAAATTCAATAAAGAAATAAATGGTAGCTATTTCTGTGGGTAGAGGAATATTTTATGGCTACTACTATTATTTATAATTTCTCAAAAATTATTTTTAAGAAAATTATATCATCTGAGGAATGGGGGCTTTCTTTTTCGGTGAGGGTAGAAATCCCCCATTCATCAGAAGATATAATTTTCTTAAAAATAATTTTTGAGAAATTATAAATAATAGTAGTAGCCATAGGAGGCTGAAAATGCTGAATTTCAGCTGTTTCACTATTAGTAAGAATTTTTTCATAATATTTCTGGGGTTCATCTAGATCGTCCCCTATAAGGAGACAGAGAACAATCCGGCACTCATGGACCAAAGAAACAATCTCGAAGAAGTTTAATAACTCATGACAATATCATAGAACAAGATCCGATTATAGACCCATATATATTTTTACAGAAATCTATTTGATTGCTCTATATGCAATTCGTGTTGAAATAAAGCATGTGTCCATAACGGATCTTGTTCTTGTATATAATCATGAGTTATTATTCTTCTTTTTATTGTTTCTTTGGTCATAGTGCCTGATTGCACTTGTAGTTTCCTGGCAATATGCCTGAAAGGGCTTGGCTCCATTGCTTTGGTAATTGCACTGGTATCTGTATATTTGAATTGTTTCTTTATTTGATCCACGAATTGCATATAGAGCAATCAGACCAAATTCGGTTCCCATTTATAAATCCAAGGGATTGAAAATTCAATAAAGAAATAAATGGTAGCTATTTCGTGGGTAGAGGAATATTTTCCGAGAGTATAACTTTTGAGGATAGGTGAAAACACTGTGAAGTTCATTTAAATACCATTCCTGTCTCTTATACACATCTTGAATCCGTATCTTGATTAGTCCACCAATGGATAAACCATCCAATATTTTGAGATAGGATATCTCGAGCACAGTTTAATAAACCAAGTGTGCTTGTGTTTAGAATTCTCATAATAAAAAGTTTTATGAAAACTTTGTATATAATCCCAATAAGTATAAGAAAGTGGTTGTTGTTTTTCAACAAAACAATGTTTTTCGGTGAGGTAGAAATCCCCCATTCATCAGAAGATATAATTTTCTTAAAAATAATTTTTGAGAAATTATAAATAATAGTAGTAGCCATAGGAGGCTGAAAATAAGGAATTTCAAAGAATAGAAACAGTTCTTCTGATAAAATAATATTTCCAATTCATGGTTACTAGATATGTATAAGAGACAGGGTTTACATGTTATCTTTATGTTCTTTTACATTGATGAAGAACTTGCTCCAAGGTTCGATATCGCCATTGGCAATCTTTTTCATCAAGAAGAAATATAATTTCTTTCTCCGTCTGTTATAATAAGACTTAGAATCGATTCGATTCATTTTCGATCGAATGAAGCATAGGTATTACCTTTATGTCTGTTGTAGCAAGTATTCTTGCAATTGTCCATATAATGGATGATCTTTTGGGATATTACCAGATCAATATTGGATGTGGATGAGGATCCATATCCCGATAATCCGATATATCGAATTATATAATGTTTTTCCACCCTAGATATAATCTGGGTTCTTCCACCTCGTCCCTATAAGGAGCGAGAACTTCCGCGTCTCATGGAACTGTAAAATTCTCAAGAGTTTATTAAATTGACAATTCATATAATTTTCTTATTTTGAATGGTTATTTGAAGTATATTCTTCTGAAGACCGAGATAATATTTCAAATGAATTCAAAAACATAGTATTGTTTACCATAACAAAATAATTGATATTTGTTCAAGATCATTAATATAATTATTATTCAAAATAATTATATTAATACACTTGAAAATTATATAAGTGAACAGGATTTAAAGCAGTAAGTAAAAATTAATTCTTTTGAAAAATTATAATTTTGATTATAATAATTTCATCCATATTCTATATTTGTATAATCCATTTTCGGAATATTTTCCAAATATTTTAATTTCAATGCTCTTCCTTTCGAAGAATGAGAAGAACTGGCTTTATCAATCATCCTTTGTCTTGAAAATATTTTATATTTAATCGGAAACAGGTTTTTTAAATAATAAATTTTCATATTTTTATCCTGTCTCTTATACACATCTAGATGTGTATAAGATGTTAATATAATTGAATATTCAACATTAATTGTTTAACTTCATGATTAAATTATGTACTAGGATTAAATTATAATCTCTTATAATTATCTATTTGTGAATAATAGACTATTATCACTTTAAATCATGATAATTAATTTGAAAATCATGAAATCTCAGAAATACAATATAATATTCTTTATTTTTATCATCATGGATAGTATTACAAGAATTACAACAATTCTTTTGAATATTATCAGAATCTGTAGAATCATGCATATTTAATTTTATCAGAATCATAATCATCAGAATCAATACTAGTATTATCATTACTAGAACTCTTTATTATCTGTATTTATATCTATTATTTTGTAAATTTCATTTTTAATTTCGTCATCTAAATCTATCTTTATCATCTGTCTCATATGATTTTCATGACAATTTGGGGCTATATGACCTTTTTGCCACATTTATAACATATAATTGGTTTTTCCTAGATTTTCTAGGTTGAGATTCTCTGCTTTTTACGAAATTCTCTCTTTTCTTTTTGTTTTTCTGTTAATCTAACAGGTTTTAACCTTTTATCTTTACGCCATAAAGGTCGTTGATATGATCTTTTCTGTGTAGAAGATTCAAAACTTCAGATGTGTATTCAAAGGTATAGCTTGATTTAATTTAATTTCATTACATAAAGCTATACCTTCTTGAACACAAGTATTGACCAATTTGCCATAAGTATAATAATCATAAGGAATAGAAATATTATCTTTCCTAAGAGCTTTTTTAATTCTTTCAGCAAATAATGCAGGTAAGCCATCAATAAATTTGGCTTTCCAGTAGTTACTATTACTTTCTGGAAGATCAAATACTCTAGATAAAAATGTATCTTTATACCATCGAAAAGACGTAAGTGTTTTACATCTTAATCCATTTAATAAAGTACGAATATTTTCATGATTAGTTGTATAACGTCCTGTAGAATGATTATATTCAAAGCATGCTAATGTATGTATAAAGCGCATCTTCAAAAACATGAGATGTATTAGGTTACTGTTTTAACAGATTCAAAATGTCTAGATGTGTCTAGAGTGAATAATTATCCCACCAACCTTTAAGTTGACCAGTAGTAAAACCGGCAATTATCATTGAAGCAACACGTTTGTCACTATTATTATTTGCTTTTGCTACTGTGGAATACATTAGCATGCGATGAATTAAATTACTAATTTGTCTTTCAGTATAACCATCTAAATTCCATTCATAAATTTCTTTTCCAGAATAACTATTATTAATTACATGCTGTTGTTCTTCATATAAAATATCCTGAGGAGTAGGTCTAGGATAATAATAATGATACATGGTTGGTTTATCACCAAACTTATATTATAATCCTGATATGAGGTCTAGGATAAAAAATAGACACATCAATCTTGTGTATGCTAAAGAAAATAATTTATCCATTTTATTATGAAGAGAACTAATTTGTTCACTTAAAACTTTTATAAAAATATTAGTATAATTATTTTTTTTGATACATATTATTAATATGTTGCAAAGTAATAGGTAGAGTATTATTGTCTACTAATTTTTGAAAAGCATTAAATGAAAGCGAAGTATTATTTGGTAAAGTAAATAATTTTTGTGGAGGATATAACTCACTAGTTTGTTTACCATCGAAAATTGATATGTTCGTTCAAGAACATTAATATAATTATTTAAATAAGTAGTTATAAACCACGGAACAAAAGGAATTATTTTGTTATGTAAAGCGGTAGAATTCATAAAATTCTTTTGAAATATTATCAAGGTCTTCAGAAGAATATACTTCAAATAACCATTGTCTAAAATTATTCCAATTTAGAGATAAAAATTCTTGTTTTATTATTTTTCTAGCATATGAACCTGGACTAAAATCTATAACAGTAGTCATAAATTAAAATCTAATTCGGATTCAGTAGGAATAGATTTCTGTAATTCATTATCATGATCTGTCTTTAACTATATTATTATTTATATGTAAATGATTTACATGTGATTTAGATGGAGTATTACTATCTATTGTATGTAATGATGCAGTTTTGAACGTGCGGGAATATAATCATCAAATAATGAAATCGAGATTTCTCCTTATAGGCTGTCTCTTACACACATCTATAGTATTGAAGTTCTCAGTCTCCTCATAGGGGACGAGGGAACATTTGATGTATCAAAGCGAAGAACAATTTGTCCATTCGAGTTGATATAATCGAGGATCATCTTTGTGTAATATTCATGAAGACATTAATTCTACATCTGATGCTTTGAATATTACCTGTTATCCATTCATGGTTACAATTATGTACCAGGATCTGAACTTATATGTTTATTATAATCTGAGATTTATTAAAATTAGTCTCAATTAAAATTGTTTCATCATTAGAAATATTAAGCAATTCTTTGCACTTTGGATTCAAAGTCGAAAGTAGTTTAAAACAAACTCTATAACATAAACATATAAGTTCAGATCCTGGTACATAATTGTAACCATGAATTTTAACATTTAATGTTAAAGCATCAAGTATATTAACATCAGATAAAGATAATTGTAAATTAGGATAAACATTATTAGATAAAGATATAATCTATAATAATAAAGAAATAATTGTCCACTTATCTACAGTAGATTTACTATCTTGAGGTGTATAATATTGTCTCTTATAAGTTCTATTTTCTTTCACATAATTGATAAAGATGAATTTTAACATTTATCATCTGTCTCATATGATCGATTGTTATCAAATCTTAAGTTCAGCTCTCGAGATACCATTTTCACTAAAAGCCGGAACCTAGCCTTAACACGAAGCCCAAGACCGTATTGGAATCCGTATTGGCTTATCACCGTATTGGAATCCGATTGGCTTGCAAATCGTATTAAAACTAAGTCCAATTTAGATCAAAGGCGGTTACCAAGACCGCCGCCACACTTAACCTCAAACATTTAAACTAGAGTCAAATTCTTTCTTTATAAAATTATTTTTAATAATCATAATCTCCGTTTTTGGATATTTTACCTTTAAAATTTTCGTGATAAAAACTATTTAATTTATTTTGCTATGTTGCCGATTCTTCCCCTAACGCCTTTCTCAACGGCTGCGGGTACTTTTATAAATGTAAAAAACCTCTAAAGGCAAATTGTCATTAAAAACTTCTTAAATGAATTTACTGTTTGTACAGTATTTGTACAGTAAATCCGTGATTATGCACAGTGATTTTACTATTTAAACAGTAACTATGAACAGTAAAATTTCTGTTTTTTGTAAAATTTTTCTTTGATGCTTGACAGATGCTTTGACATTTCTGTCTTGAATATCGATGCTTGACAGATGCTATGATATTTCTGTCTTGAATATCTTCATTGCTTCTTTTGCTTGAGTGTGTCTAAAACACTTTGAAGAATATCTTCAGGTCTTTCAAGTGGTTGTGATTCACCAGCTAATGAATTATTAGAGTCCATAGAACGTGATTCATTATCATCATTTTCATTATCATCAATTTGATTAAGATTATCTTTTGTCTACTCTTCTCTCCCTCCACTGTAAATCTCTACTAAAACCATGTAATTACTCCAAATTTAATAAAAGAAGAATAATTCATTAGCTGGTGAATCACAACCAAGAACATTGAAAGACCTGAAGATATTCTTTTAAGTGTTTTAGACATAATATGTCAAGGCTAATTATCATATGTTGATGGTTATCAAATGATTATCTTAAGTGTTTGAACTATGTTTAAACTATTTTGAATTTCTTTCTTTCAAAACTTTTTAATAACCATTTATCTTGGTTCGGTTCTTAAAAATTTTCAGTCATAATGTTATTTAATTTATTTTGTTGGCCTTGAAAAGTACCCGCTTAGCCGTTGAGAAAGGCGTTTAGGGGAAGAATCGGCAACATAGCAAAGACCTTAAATATTCTTCAAAGTGTTTTAGAACAATGCAAGAATGAGAACCAATGAATGGACTCTAATAATTCATTAGCTGGTGAATCACAACCACTTGACTTAAGATTTGATAACAATCGACATATTTCTTTCCTTAATAATGGAAGAAAATTATCTTTATCATCCTGTCTCATATGATAAAAATAAATTAAAAGAAGAATATGATATTCCTCAAGATATGAATCTACTTAATAAGTGGACAATTCCACAGTCCAAATGGCATAACATTCCATTCAAATTGTCCAAAGGGAACATTGAATGCAGTACGATAAGTATGTTCTGCAAAAATTTGAATTTGCCAATATCCTGATTTTAAATCAAATTTAGAAAATATATTAGCCGTATATAATTTTTCTAAACTTAGTAAATTTAATTTTATGCATATTGGTTTAGTGCAAATTGCTTTTAAACCGTTAACTTTAAAAGGTTTACTCGAATCTTTATAGCTGCTTTCGAGATGCTCGTAATCTTGATTGGAAAAAATCCTTAATGGGTATTATACAATCCTTGGCTAATGGTCCATTTATTGAATTGGTTTAACTCTTTACAATTATCTTTATCTAAGATGTTAATATACTTGATGCTTTAACATTAAATGTTATTTTCATGGTTACAATTATGTACCAGGATCTGAACTTATATGTTTATGTTATAGAGTTTGTTTTAAACTACTTTCGACTTTGAATCCAAAGTGTAAATTGATTAATATTTCTAATGATGAAACAATTTTAATTGAGACTAATTTTAATAAATCTCAGATTATAACTAGACAACCAATTAAATGGAATGAAATTCAATTTCCTGATCATTGGATAATAAATAAAGACATTTCTTCTTCATCTAATGCTTTGAATATTACACAGTACTCCATCTACATCACATGTAAATCATTTACATATAAATAATAATATAGTTAAATCAATTCATGATAATGTCTCTTATACACATCTATCTAGATATAACTGGGGTTCTTCCACCTCGTCCCCTATAAGGCTGTCTCTTATACACATCTAGATGTGTATATAGAATAGGCAAATAATAAAACAAGAATTTTTATCTCTAAATTGGAATAATTTTAGACAATGGTTATTTGAAGTATATTCTTCTGAAGACCTTGATAATATTTCAAAAGATTTTCAAATAAATATGATTTCAAGTGATAATATTATTGATTTACTTAAACAAATTGAAGACAATGATATTAGATCAAAATTTTCTCGAGAGAAAAGCTCATATCAAGACTTATTTTCAGAAAGACTTTTATAAAATATTTCAAAATCAAAAGGAGTTAACATTAATAATGAAGCAATATACAATGTTAGAAGTTAAAAATAGAATTAGTAAATTAAACAAATTAAACGAAAATGGAATTACACTTTAATGTTTATCCTAATTTACAATTCTCTTTATCTGATGCTTAATATACTTGATGCTTTAACATTAAATGTTAAAATATCATGGTTACAATTATGTACCAGGATCTGAACTTATATGTTTATGTGTATAGAGTTTGTTTAGGGTGGTCCTGATCTTTGTTGTATTCAAGAAGGTCTCTTATACACATCTAGATGTGTATAAGAGAACAGCTCATACTTTACGTTCTGCTTCTGGTGATAAACTAGAAATAGATTATAAAATTCCATCTGCTTATATTTGTCAAGATAATATAAGCATTCCTCAGACTGAGGATTTTTACTTGTTAAAAATTTGATGAATCCTCCTATTATATTAGGAACTTTTGAATATCTTCAGTCTATGTCTATTAAAAATTTGGATAAAAATGGTTTCTACTTCGGAACTTTTATCTTCATTAAATTCAGAAATTTATAGTATTTCCTATTACTCGAGATATTAATTCTCTTATTGAATTAAAATATTCACATTTATCTTCATTAAATTCAGAAATTTATAGTATTTCTATTTCTGACGTTTTACAACAGCCAAAAATTCAAGAAAAGATTAAATCTATTTCGAACAATTTTCACAATCTATTTGTCGATCATCCTAGTGCTTTTGGTGTATAAGAGACAGTTATTAGAGTACATAGAATTATGGTCGTCTTCTTGAATGAACGGATATTCCTACAAAAGCTAGACCATGTCAAATGAATTCGAATTTTTAGAATTTTGTAAAAAGAAATTGAAGTTTTACTTCAAAAGGATTAATAAAACCTTCTAAATCTCCTTGGTCTTGTACTGCTTTTTATGTTAATAACAAAGCTGAACAAGAAAGAGGTGTTCCCTCGTCTTGTTATAAACTATAAACCTTTAAATAAAATTTTAAAATGGATAAGGTATCCTATTCCAAATAAAAAAGATTTATTAGAAAAATTATATACGGCTAATATATTTTCTAAATTTGATTTAAAATCAGGATATTGGCAAATTCAAATTTTTGCAAAGGATTCTCATTCAATAAAATTTATGTTTAATAAAGATTTTAAAAATGATATTTCTAAACAAATGTTTGCTAGATGGCAAGCTCAATTAACTCCTTTTGATTTTGAAATATTTTATAAAAGGATCAAAATTCTCTACCGATTTTTATCTCGAGAATTTTTACAGTTCCATGAGACGTGGAAGTTCTCGGTCTCCTTATAGGACGAGGTGGAAGAACCCCAGATTATATCTAGGGGTGGAAAAACATTATATAATTCGGATATATCGGATTATCAGATATGGATCCTCATCCACATCCAATATTGATCAGGTAATATCCCAAAAGATCATCCATTCTGTCTCTTATACACATCTAGATGTGTATAAGGGAAAATTCTTCAAAGGTATTTGGACTGATAAAGTTATGTTTCAGGTGCGAATCATCAAATTTATTTGTTTCATCAGAATAAATATCATTAGAAGAAATTTGAATTGGCTGAATAATTTCTTTGCCTTTATGGCTACCGATTTTTATAATTTCTCAAAAATTATCTATAAAAAAATGATCTTGTTTTATTAAACAAATTTCATTTCTACCCTCACCGGAAAACAATGTTTTGTTGAAAAACAACAACCACTTTCTTATACTTATTGGGATTATATACAAAGTTTTCATAAAACTTTTTATTATGAGAATTCTAAACACAAGCACACTTGGTTTATTAAACTGTGCTCGAATATCCTATCTCAAAATATCCCCAATTGGTTTATCCATTGGTGGACTACCCATGGACCCTAAGTGAAGAAATGGCTCAGGTAAAATTTTTACTGAGGGTTTGGGCTGTCTCTTATATTTGATCTAGATGTTATAAGAGACAGGAAAATATAGGAGATCAGCACAATAATTAGGACTAAAGTTCAGAAATAGATTTAATCTTTTCTTGAACTTTTGGCTGTTGTAAAATGTGAGAAATACCTCCGATCATTTCCCTTGTTTATATCGAACCTATTATACCAAATTCAGGATAAACTCATGAAAATAGACCTCATGACATCTACAGCTGTCTCTTATACACATCTAGATGTGTATAAGAGACAGGTATAACTTTATAATACAAAGGCAATTACCAAAGCAATGGAGCCAAGCCCTTTCGGGCATATTGCAGAAACTACAAGTGCAATCAGCAAATGACAAAAGATGAAATTATTGCGGCTTATATGGAGCAAGTTAAAGATCAATTAAAAGAACATATTAAACAAGATCTTTCTATTGATCTTAATCAAATTGATGATAATGAAAATGATGATAATGAATCACGTTCTATGGACTCTAATAATTCATTAGCTGGTATAAGCACAACCACTTGAAAGACCTGAAGATATGTATCAAAGTGACAGATGCTTAAGCATTACTGTCTTTTATAATGCTTGACAGTCCGCACAGTCTATAAATATCCTCAATTGTATAGCCGAGGATAAGAGCCAAGTTTTAAGTTTCTTCTTTTATTAAACAAAAGTAATTACAAAAGAGTAGTAGAGATTTACAGTGGAGGGAGAGAAGAGTAGACAAAAGAAAGAAGAAACTTAAAACTTGGCTCTTAGCCAATTGGGATTCCAATACGGTGAAAAGCCAATACGGGATTCCAATACGGTCTTGGGCTTCGTATTAAGGCTAGGTTCCGGCTTTTAGTGAAAATGGTATCAGAGCTCAGAGACTTAAGATTTGATAACAATCGACATATTTCTTTCCTTAATAATGGAAGAAAAATTATCTTTATCATCTGTCTCATATGATAAAAATAAATTAAAAGAAGAATATGATATTCCTCAAGATATCAATCTACAAATAAGTGGACAATTCCATTTTTATCACCATGTAAACATATATGTTTATGTCTCTTATAGACATCTAGATGTGTATAAGAGACAGTAATTAAAGCTGCAAATCTATTAATAGGTCCTTTAGTAATTTTACTTTGAGTTTTTTAACCAGATAACTGTCTCTTATACACATCTAGATGTGTATAAGCGACAGGGATCATGCTGTGGAATATTCAAAGCATTAGAATCTAGATGTGTATAAGAGACAGGTGTAATATTCAAAGCACAGATGATCTCTAGATTTGTATAAACTGAGATATTGATGTCTCTTGTGTTAATCTCTTGATACATCAAATGTTCCATCTAGACATAGTATTGATTCTAGACCATCATCATCTAGACATCCTTATAGGACGTTTTCTTCAAAATCTCAGATTTCATTTTATTTGATGATTATATTCCTGCACGTTCAAAACCTGCATCATTACATACAATAGATAGTAATACTCCATCTACATCACATGTAAATCATTTACATATAAATAATAATATAGTTAAACCAATTCATGATAATGAATTAGATAAGGAAATTCCTATTGAATCACGAATTAATCAAATTGATGATAATGAGGCTTTTAGTCACAGTTCATATGCTAGAAAAATAATAAAACAAGATTTTTATCTCCAAATTGGAATAATTTTAGACAATGGTTATTTGAAGTATATTCTTCTGAAGACCTTGATAATATTTCAAAAGATTTTCAAATAAATATGATTTCAAGTGGTTGTGATTCACCAGCTAATGAATTATTAGAGTCCATAGAACGTGATTCATTATCATCATTTTCATTATCATCAATTTGATTAAGATCAATAGAAAGATCTTGTTTAATATGTTCTTTTAATTGATCTTTAACTTGCTCCATCATTTTCACTAAAATGCCGGAACCTAGCCTTAACACGAAGCCCAAGACCGTATTGGAATCCCGTATTGGCTTATCACCGTATTGGAATCCCGTATTGGCTTGCAAATCGTATTAAAACTAAGTCAAATTTATGATAAAGAAAATGATGATAAGAAGGCCGTTCTATACTTAACCTCAAACATTTAAAATAGAGTCAAATTCTTTCTTTATAAAATTATTTTTAATAATCATAAATAGCAGCAAGGATAAAGACCTATTAAAAGAACATATTAAACAAGATTAAATTCTATTGATCTGGATCAAATTAATGATCAATTAAAAGAAAATGATGATAATAATCTTTCTATTGATCTTAATCAAATTGAATATAATGAAAAACATGATGACTGAAAACGTTCTAAAACCTAACCAATTCATAAATGGTTATTAAAAATAAACATTGAAAGATGAAGATTAAACAAGACATCATCTGTCTCTTATACACACTCTAGAAGAATGGAATTCCTTGGATGTAATAATATATATGTCGACTAAACAAATTAAAGGGAAAGGGAAGAAGGTACCTGTCGAAGAGGCTGATGAGGAATACCTCGGGGTCTTCTTCTTTTATTAAACAAAAGTAATTACAAAAGAGTAGTAGAGATTTACAGTGGAGGGAGAGAAGAGTAGACAAAAAAAAAAAGAAACTTAAAACTTGGCTCTTATCCTCGGCTATACAATTGAGGATATTTATAGACAGCCGGACGTCAAAAAAAATTAAATGTACAGTAGGATTTTGAAATCCATACAATTGAAATCTTGTTCTACGGTGAATTTACTTGTTTGTACAAGATTTGTACATAAACTCCGTGAATGCAGTGATTTTACTATTTAAATAAAGAATTATGAACAGTAAAATTTCTGTTTTTGTAAAATTTTTCTTTGATGCTTGACAGATGCTTTGACATTTCTGTCTTGAATATCGATGCTTGACAGATGCTGTGATATTTCTGTCTTGAATATCTTCATTGCTTCTTTTGAGTGTTTGTAGGAATTAATAAAGCTCAGAGGGAACAGCTATTGGTACAAAAAGAAAGGTTGCTTGAGAAAGGTTCGGTGTGCAGATAATTACACCTCAATGGTGAAGAATTGAATGAACAAATTAAAGCTACTTGGCTATATAGGCTTTTAAATTTTGCTCCACAAAGGGAGTACATAGTACTATAAATAATTAATTACAAGAAATAGACAGATTGTGAGGCACGAAAGTTTGGGTGATCAGAACTTGTTGCACGAAATCCAGATCAGTTATTGCCGGGGACCAAAATTTGCCAAATTGGGAGAAAATTCCTTCCAAAGTCCCCAGTCCTTCAATTGTAGGGAAAAAAAAAAAGGGTATTTGATTATGCGGAATGGGTATCTCTACTAATGGAGGATTGAGAAGTGATAATTTTTATATATTTTTTAGTCACCTGAACGATAGTAATACTATAATACTTATCCTACATTACAGAGTTAGTAACACATACTTACTCACAATTTTAATATTTTTCACAACAAAGAAATGAAAAAAGCTATAACATTTGGTTGGTGAGAAAATATTTTTTAATTTTTATTTCTCTAACTGAAAATAACTTATAAAATTTTTGAACGCAAGTTATTTTCTAGACAATTTAAAAATGACATTAAATTTCAAATACTTAATTTTATAACTTCATTTACTAAATTTATTTTTATTTTCATTTGTTGTCCTTTCGTTTTTCTCCTCATTATGGATCCCACAATAATATAACTATTATTATGTTTATTTTACTTATTATATTGTGTAATAATTTTGAAGAAAATCAATTTTTTATTAACTACAATCACCCGTAAAGTATTCATTACAATTACTATACGTCTTTTTAACTTATATTCAAAAAAAGAACCTTAAAAAGTTATGTTTCGAAAAAAAAAATTCCTCAAAGAAAACTTTTTACATCCTACCAAACGGACCCTCAAGCTTCCCATTTTTCTAGCTGCCTGATCGATTCAATGTTCTTCTTAATTATATCTGGTTAAAAAACTCAAACTAAAGAGGAATTACTAAAGGACCTGAAAAATAGATGTGAGCATAATTAAGTATTGCTATCCTTTTTTACTGGTCTAGTTATCGAGTACAAAAGAGTGGTATAAATCATACTACTCCCTCCGTTTAAAAGAAATGGCCGTTTAGTTGGTGTGCAAAGATTAAGAAAGTCATTAAATTGTATGTATTTAACAAAAAAAATAGTTCAAAGTGACTAAAATGTTCTTTTACATTAATATCCTAATTATATAATCATTCTTCCATTAATGTGGTATGAAGAGTAAAAATTGAAAAAATATCCTTTAATACTTTCTTGATTTCTTAACATGACATATAATTTGAAATAAAACAAATTTCTTGACGTGATAATTATTTTGAAACAGAGAAAATACCTACTCAATCTTTAAAAATCGTGTTAAATAAACTTCTTAGTAAGGGATTTGGAGTAAAAGGAACCAATTATTTTTTGTGATTATTTTATTTGTTGTATTAAAGAATTTATTTTGCTCTATTTTATCTAAATCAAAGTATTAAATATTTTTTTTTTCTCAATTTAGCCTTTAGCACAAAAATCAATTGAGGTATTATCATATTCCCCTACTCTTAATTATTATGAAATCATAACCAACTTAGATTTTTTAATATGACATTACACCCAAGCACTTTGCTTGTTTGTGAAGTTGGGAGTTCGAAATCCTTCATATTTTTAGGATAAAGATTAGGTTCCATATTCTTTAGTTCAATTGGACCTCCTATTCTTCTAGAATTAAATAAATAGAAATAAGTTAAATTGTTGTTGTTTGAAAAAAAAAAAAAGTCTTTAATAAATTTCTTAATCTTTTGCAAAAGGGAAAGACTTAGGTAGATCTGATCTTTAGCCCCACTTGTAAACTTGTGGTGTGGATTAAAAGTTATGGAAGAAGGGCTACAGAAGATGATGTAAGCAAGATTATACACATTGAGATGTTGTATACAGAATTTACAATAATACACAAAACCGGATTCACGTAAACTTTTTCCTCTGCAAAAACCTTAAAATATTAAGGCAACAATAACGACGAGAACGAACAATCGGCCAAGAAACAAAGCGGCTCTTATCCCGAAGGGCAATCTAATTTCAGTTTCAGTCAATTTTTGTAGCTTCATCTATTGAACGGTCCCCCGGTTCCCATTAGAATTAAAGAGTCCTAACAAGATCTGGAAGTCAATTCCTCAAATTTTGCAAAGCTTACGGAATTTCATTACTAGTATTTTATTATGTACTGTAGTTCACTTTTGTTTAACGATTGATTGTCCTTGTTCTTTTCAACCTTACTGCCTGTTTTGATTCTTGGCCAAATTTTTGGAATTCTAATGCTCGATTATGAACTCTGTGATGGAAGGCTCGCCCAGCTTGACGCGAAAAATAGAGAATTGAACTTTATATTAAAGTGAGTCGACTTGAAATTAGACTTAAATATTAATATCGACATAAATATGAGTCGAGTTTGAATATTACAAAATTCAACCAGAATAAAGTCTGTCTCCAATAAGTAAATATAAATATAAATATAATATATATCATATATATATATATATATACACACACTAATTAATTTATTAATTAAGCACACTCTCACTCTAATAATCATAATAATTTATTTAAGGTATTTTTTTAACATTTGTATGTGCAGATATTATTAATTTTTATGAAAATATTATTTTTTATTATTTAGTTGTTAGAGATTTTAGATATTCTTTGTATATTTTGTCTCTTAATTTCTTAACTTTTAGTAATGTATGTACTGTAAGTTTGGGCCAGCCCAATTAAGACCCGAAATTCGAATAATTTTACTAACAGAATATGAGCTGCATATTTGTGAGTTTAGTTTAATCCGATTAAAACTCACAATTCGAATAATTTTATGATCGAGTTTCAGTTTTATAAAATTCAGTTCACAAAATCCAATTGACAGTCGTAAGTCAATATAATTTTTGTGTTAATACTGGGTAGAGTTTTCCCCTCCAATTTACCATGTCGTTATCATTTTTTCTTTTGTTTTTTTATGAGAGTCATTTATGTCAATTTGATATTTATACACGTTAGTTGGGTTTAGACGTTTTTACTAAGAAGGGGGGTATTTGTAATTTTTCCAAATCTTAAGGTTTGTTTGGTAATTTGATCAAACCTCAGGGGAGGTAAATGTAATTAACCCTACCTACAAAAGGCCGAAGAGAAAGTAGTTCATTAAACTAAACTGCCTAAAGATCTGGGCCTCAAACCCAATAACATATGCCTTCTGTAATGGGCCAATGTCTATGATTTAGCCTAGGCTTCTCCACTTTGGGTACGATTATTTTAAATCTCATCTTGAATCGAAGAATAAATGAATACTTGCATATTGTAGAGGGGACCAAAGTGTTCCAAATTTAACATACGAATTTGAAATTTTTGCTTCAAACTAAAATTTTAAGACTTCACTGAATGAGTACTTCAATAAACTTCGTTTGGACAATTATTATTGAAGAAAAAAATTTCACTATTCATTTTTCATTTTGAACTGAATATTCTTAATCATTGAATGATTGAAAAGAACTGTTGTTAGAAAGGGTACCTACACTGCATTGTAAACTGAATAGACAAGATTTATTCATTATTTAGATATTATTTGGGATAACTATTGTAGTGTGTGAGATAAAAAAATAGTCAAAAGATATATTAAGAATAATTACAAAATATTATTTATAAAATAATAAATAATGAGTTTGTCCAAACGATTGAACTAAGTGTAGCAATCAAAACAAATAAGCAAATGAGCTAAATTTACCAAAAAAAAAAAGAAGCTCTAATTTTAACAAACAAAGTAGGTTCATTTATAAGACTTCAAATTTATAGTATATTAGGTAACAGGTATACTTGAAAATTGAGTCTCTTAAATTCACAAACATGATATTGTAATTAGTTTTGGGGAGAGATTGGCAAAAGAAAGTAATTACGAGGCCAAATGCGAAAACTTTTCGCTTCTCTTTGAAACGACGTCGGCCTTTTCCCCTTTTGCTTGCCTGTTCGCCCATTCCCTTGTCAAAAAACACACAGTTCACCTACACTATAAATAGACCTAGGTTAACGCACTATTTTCAAAAGATCGAAGTGGCGGCAATTTTTCTGCAGCTGATCCTCTCATAATCTCTCGCAATTCTCACAAGAACTGGATGAATTTTTCTTCTTATTTATGTAATTTTGAATTAGGATATATTAATTTGTGTTGCAAATTTTCTGTAAATTAGGGTTTGTGTGGTTTAATCGGGAAATTTTTCTAAATTTTTCCTTATTTCGTTAATTTTTTTACGAAATGGCTGTGGATGCATCGTCTTCGGTGTTTAATTTGTCGGTTTTAGAATCGCTTAACGAAGATTCGGTCCGAGAAATGGTAGAGAGCTGGAATAGATTTTGTTCAGCATCGGAATCTCTTCTCGGAGGCACCGGCGACTTGTCCTTCGGTTCGGAGTTCATTTCTCAAGCTCAGATTCTTTGCAAGCATGGCCTTCAGTCTCTAGTCCAGCAGCATTTCCTTCGTTCCATTGAGGTACTTTATTTTCTGCTGAAAAATGTAAATTTACATCGTAATTTTGTTTATTATGTATGTGAAAAGAGAAAATTAGGGTACTTTAAGGCAATTTTGGTGAAAAAGACAGAGTATTTAGTTTTTACTGTGTTCTTTTGAAATGATACTTTTGGAGAGTTATTGAATTTTGGGGCACTTTGAGACAATTTGATGCAAAAACTGGAGTATTTGGTTTTTACTCTATGCTATAAAATGATATATTTGGAAAGAATGATTGATTTGGGGCTTTTGATTGTCATTATTATGCTTCAGGAAGTTTTTGAGAAGAATGGTGCGACGAGGTTTTGGAGGCATTTTGAGCCTTACAGAAATGTTGCAGCTCTTGAAATCAATAATGATCCAGTGAGTATGCATGGATGCATTATCATTTTCTATTTGGATTTTATTAGATATTTGAAAGAAAACATTTGAGTGGAAATTTATGGTTTTTACATTGGTGAGTGTTTTGTGTATTATTGTTCTTTGGATGTGAAACAGTTGTATTTTCTGATTGTTATGATAGTGCATATTTAATCGCTGCATGTGGTTCTGTGTGATTTCATATTTTTGCTTTCTCTTAAAGAAGTTGTTTGTTATCCCAACAAACTAGTGCTTGCTTATTCTATGCTGAAAATATTTTGAGATTATCTTGGAATTTCAGCACACTTTTTATTCGGGTCAGGTACCAGATCTGTTTGGAATTTTAGCACCCTTTTTATTTGGGTCAGGTACCAGATCTGTTTGAACCTTATCTTAATTACTGTTGAAACAGATGCAAACGGATGAGATTCAGGAAGTATTATGTAAAGCCCTCGAAGAAATTTCATCTGAGAAACTCTATGAGGAGAAGTGCTTATGGATGTTGGTTCATGCGTTGCAATCTCAATCAGGAAATAAGTCTGACAGACATATTAATGCAGATGCCCAGAATGTACCTCTTTTCTCAAAATATCAACTAATGGTGTCTTCTGTTCTCATGACAAGTCTTCCCAGACACTTTCCTGGTATGCATTTCTCACTTTTTCACTTGTATCATAACTCTAAGTATTTTAGCACGCTTGTGCACAACTCGAAGTATTTTTCACTTGGAAGTTCTGTGATGAACTTTGTTGAGTTAATGTCCATTTGCAGACATACATGCAAGATAAAACAGGATGGAAGCTAGGCAAATGTCAAATCTTCAATTTGCAACTGAAGTTTCTAGACATACCTGTGCTGTATTTTTAGCTTAGTCTTTAAGACTTAGATATGAATCATATGATTCTTTTGCTAATCTATCCTCTTTCTCTCTCTCTCTCTCTCTCTCTCTCATGCACATTCACAGACATGTTATGGAACTTTGGTGTCCAAAGTACAAAAATTTTAATTTCTGAGGTATCTTTTCTTTGATGCCTTCAGAGATTCTGCACTGGTACTTCAAGGGACGGCTGGAGGAGTTGAGTACCATTATGGAAGAAG
This sequence comes from Cinchona pubescens, assembly GCA_025175665.1. NCBI lineage: Eukaryota > Viridiplantae > Streptophyta > Magnoliopsida > Gentianales > Rubiaceae > Cinchona > Cinchona pubescens. The sequence continues at coordinate 3,997,277 of JANKKI010000077.1, read as the reverse complement.
ATGATGAGAATGACAATGAACTAAATGTTGAAGATGACATGGATGTCGATGAGAGAAGTAAACTAGCTTTTCAAAGTGGTGATATTGGATGTTGATGGATGCCATCACCATAGAAGGTTTTCAGAGAACAACAAATTAGTGAAGAACATTGGAATGGTCGTACGCAATCTGAGAAGTCTTGGATTAACATCTATGGCTGAAGATGCCTACGCTTCAGCAATATATCTTCTTTTGAAGGTGGGTAGTTACGACATGTGAAATTATCATCCTTGACATGGAGTACACTGTACATCGTTATTCCAGCTTTGTAGCCATTTAGAATTTTCTTCCTGGAGAGTGGCCAATGCTTTTTTAATTTCTAAACCAACCTTCTGGAGGAAAGTTACAGGTTCCCTTGGCTGTGTGCTTTTTCTTTTTTCTTGACAGGATAAAGTACAAGGTCTTGCCGGTGATGATTTCCGGAATTCTGTTTTGGAGTCCATTAAAGGGTGGATCCAGGTTGTTTTCGTATGCATGTTGTCAACTTTTGTATTCTGCCATCAAATTATTGGAGTTTACAGAATTCATTGAATATTTATTATCTTTATTATATATCAAAGTCATCTATTTATCTTGATTGTGTAGTTTATGCCCTTGGCTTAATAAAGCAAGTGATTTCTGAATGCCTTTGCAATACATGTGGCACATGCAGATGCAGCCATGCTTTATTTTCAATGTTACCATAAAGGATTTTCTCTTGTGATGTTATGCCAAATCTTTACTTTTACTACCTTATTTTCTATATTACACAAATTAAATAAATTTCTAGATTATAACATACTATTTTGTAAGTTACTTGCTGTGCTAAAATATGTTCTTACTTTTATTCATCTTCAATTTAATTACAAACTTGCACATGATTTAAAAGTTGTCTAGCTCTTGAGGCAATTGCAATGAACAGTTATATGTGTACATAATATAAATCAAAATTTTCATGTTGCCATATTAGTATGGGCTATTGCACAATTTTCCAACAATTTTCTTTTGAATAAATGGGCAACAACTTGTGTTGAGCTAGACACCTCTAACAAGTAGGTATAACATGCAGGCTGTCTGCCTCTCCAGTTCTTGCGTGCACTTCTTTCTTACCTTGGTGATTCCACTAATTATGCCTTCCCTTCCACTGGTCTGAAATCACCTTTAGCATCAAGACCTTCTTCATGCTGTTTTGGATCTGAAGCACCTTCTGAGGGACTTGTTAGATGGCAGTTGCGCTTGGAGTATTTTGCCTATGAAACCTTGCAAGATCTAAGGATTGCTAAGCTGTTTGATATCATTGTGGACTATCCAGACAGGTGATTACCCCCCCTCAAATCTCATGTATTATGAGGTTTGTAATAGACATAGACCTGTCAATTGCAAACCTTTTTTTTTTTCGTCTTCTTGCTATTGTGAGCTTGATCTGAAAATTATCTTTGTATTTTCAAGCCTCTGTTCAATGTGCTCAAACTTATGGCTTCATTGCTTGTGTTTGATAGTCAATTGTGTTAGGTATTTATGGTTTGCCTCGAGTTGGATGTCCCACACTTTGAATTTTGGAAATATTGGTGACGTTCTAGTCTATTCATGATAAACAACCTGACAGTGAAGGAATTCAAGTGGACATTAGCTTCTGAATTAGAATATATAAAATTACGAAGTTAATCAGATTTGGTTCTATTTGACCTGAGCACAAATTATATTGGGCTTAGTTCATTTTGGATCAAGCCGTACATTTCCGTTGGACCTTTGCCCTTCTTGGTTGCTCAAACTTCTCACGACTATAGCAGGCTCACTGGTTAGTGCAGCAGGCTCAGCCTTATAAGGCATCATCTGAAATTCCTTGCAGTTTGAGTTTCAGACTGTACAATTGGTATAATCTGGAAGTATTGCAAGAATATTATGTAGTAGTAAGGGATGATTGGAAGTGTTATAGCTTTGAATGTGTACCACTAAAAAGCTTTTGTTATGTTGGTGATGGAGATGATATTTCAGAAACATGCATTGAGAAATTGTTTTCAGAGAATAGGGCAAGCCATTTTGTTAAATTTGTTTTTGTCCATTATAACTTTTGATTCTTCTTCCATTGTCGTTTGAGTAGAGGGGATGGGAATTGGGGTGGTGGTTGGATATTCCTGTGACTCCATGCTTGCTGGACTACAGGAAATATGCTGCTGCAAAATTTTGAAGCATACATCGAAGATTTAGGATACTTTCATCCATAGCACATCAGTAATGAGTCCATCCCTCTCGTAACTTTTTTTTGATGGATCTATACCTTGTATTTGCGTGGTGATAGTGGGATGATTAATTGATAGGATAATACTGTTTATCTTTTACTCTTTCCTGTAGTTATCTATCCTCGATGATGATCAGGACTTGGTACTTCTTTGCTAATAAAACTGTAGACATCTTTTTTTTTTTTTTTTGTGTCAATAATCAGATGCATTAAAGGGAACTAGGGTTACTAAAAAAGCATTAGCTTAATGTTTTTCATTCTTTACAGAGTATTAGTTTTCACTCCCTTTTATTAACAATAGAAACCATGAAAGCATAGGAGACAGGAGGGTATGGAGAATTGAATTCAAAAGAGCATATCAGACTTCCCACGAATGCGAACCTTATCCAAAACACTTTTCTTTAGTTTAATTGATTTCTATATTCGTGTGAAGTAACTGTATTTTGTAAAACTTTACAGTGCTCCTGCTATTGATGACCTAAAACTATGTCTTGAATATACTGGGCAACACACAAAGCTGGTTGATTCATTCATTTCCTCACTGCGATATCGGTTGTTAACAGCTGGTGCCTCCACGAATGATATATTACACCAATATGTTTCAACTATCAAAGCCCTTCGGACGATAGATCCAGCAGGTGTTTTCCTTGAAGTAGTTGGCGAGCCAATAAGGGAATATCTTAAGGGAAGAAAGGATACCGTTAAATGCATTGTGACAATGCTCACTGATGGGACTGGTGGAAGTAATAGTGTATCAGGGAGCACTGGGGATAGCCTTCTTGAAGAATTGAATAGAGACGAGGAAAATCAAGAGAATACGAATGTAGATGATGATGTCAACACTGATGATAAGCAAGCTTGGATCAATGCACAAAGGACTATATATTGTTCTATTGTGCAGCAGATGAAACTTATTAACTAATTATGTCTGCCATTAAGCTGATGAATGTTGCATATTACATCTAAATCTTGCTTCTTTAATGATAACCCCTTTAAGTTGGGAGCCTGATCCAGTAGAGGCTGACCCCTTAAAGGGAAGCAGGAATAGAAGGAAGGTTGACATACTTGGCATGATTGTTGGTATTATTGGTTCAAAGGATCAGCTGGTAAATGAATATCGTGTTATGCTGGCTGAAAAGCTTCTCAACAAATATGACTATGAAATTGACTCAGAAATTCGTACTTTGGAACTCCTAAAGGTATACGGTTGAGATTCTGACATTTTCTTTCATTGTGCAACTATTTTCCTTGTACTTCTATTAAAGTCATTCTAGTGTGGCATCAGTTTCATACTAATGTATTCATGTTTGACTTGATCGTTTGCAGATTCATTTTGGAGAGTGTAGCATGCAGCGTTGTGAAATTATGCTAAATGATCTGATTAATAGAAGTAAAAATAAACATTGATTCCAAAAGGACTAACACAAATATAAAAGCAACCATCAAACAGCAACCTCCGCCAGGTTATAGATTCTATTTTTTTTACCTGCAGCTTTGTGCATATCTGCATCTCGTTATCCTGGATATGATATCCTGTACCATTCTGAGAGCTCTGCTAGTTACCCATATGAAATTGTTATGCAATTGCAGAGCTAGAGGAGCATGAGGAATCTCTCGATATTCTTAGTGCTACCATCATATCTTCAAATTTTTGGCCACCTATCCAGGTTTGTCATAGCTTACCTCTTGTTATTTTGATATAGCTGCTGTCAAAGGAAGATAACTGTATCATCTGCCAATTTCTCTTGATTGACCTGGAAAAGCTAATTTCCTTGAAACAGAAAGGTTCTTTAGCATTTAAGAGTCATTTCCTTTATCTGCTAAGGTTGGTGGGCAGTTCAGGCGATTGAGCAAAAGAATCATTGATTTCATGTGCTTTATTTAATTTGGAGAAATTGTTTCTCAGCTGTTCCATGATTTATAACCTTTTAAGATTTTGCAGGATGAAGCACTCCTTTTGCCTGCGCCTGTGGACCAGCTTTTAAGTGATTATGCTAAAAGGTTTAATCAAATTAAGACTCCTCGTAAATTACTGTGGAAGAAAAATCTTGGTACAGTAAAGGTTTGTCGCTCCAAGACTAAATGCAACTCAGTGCTTTCTTTCGAATATATTGCTGTTCTACTTGGTTCGGTAGCAGTAATAAAAAAGAATATATTCGTATCAGTATATGCACACATATGTAGACCCCGATTGTTTATGCCTATAGATGATTCTTTGGGTTACATTTCTCTACCTTGCTCATCTATTGACTATTTTGATTGTCATTCTGTTATAGTTGGAGTTGCAATTTGAAGACAGAGAGGTACAGTTCACTGTGACACCTCTACAGGCCTCTATCATTATGCAATTTCAAGAGCATAAGAGGTTAACCTGGGAACCATCTAATTTTTCTTTCTATTACTTGATTTGATAAGAGTTATTGTTGAGATGCTTAACAGATTTCATGTTATGTACTTTCAGTTGGAGCTCAAAGGATCTAGCTGCTGCAGTTGGTGTACCTGTTGATGTACTGAACAGGAGAATTAGTTTTTGGGTTAGCAAGGTTAGTTTTTGCTTAGGCAGGTAGTTTTGCACACTCCATGTAAGGCATAATCTATAAGTGGGCATGAATCATTGATTGAAGTTTCCCTCTCACCTTCTGTAGATTGAAGAATGCCACGTTTGGTTTTTGTCTTAGAACATCCTAGTTTATCAGCATTTTCATGTTATTCAGCTTGGTACTCAATTATAATTAGAATCTTTATCTGTTTGTGATTAGAGAAATAAAGAAGAAAAGAAAAAGAAATAGCAGGTATTGGATATGCAGAGTTAAATATATGACAAAAGAAATTGTTAAAGACCTGAAGTTTAGTGAATATGTGGTTTTGTAAACCTTCTCATCATGCAGACTATGCAGTCACTTGTGGTCCATCCATTGAATGTAATTGCTAGCAATCGTGATGAGTGAAGAGAGCATTTGTATAGCCTGAAAATTTGAAATTAAAATTGCCTCTCACTAATTTCCAGGTTTTAGATTTTTCTTTCTTCTTTCTTTCTTTTTTTTTTAAAAAAAAAGAGACTTCTTTCTTATGATTTCCTTTAGGGTAAAATGTAAATAACTCCCTTGTGGTTAGGCAAATAAGCACTTTAGCCCCTTGTGGTTATTAAATGTGCGTTTGACTCCCCTTGTGTTTCTCTCTCTCTCTCTTTGCAAAATGGACGGAAACTATTAGTTGGCCTTCGGGTGGGAAGGGAGGGAGATCGATCGGGGCCTGGGGAGAGGGAAGCGGGTGGTGCGGCGGTATTGGGGGGGGATGGGAGGCTGTTTGGTGATGGTAGTGGCTGCTGGGATGGGAGGTGGTGGTTGCTTGGGTGGGTGGTGATGGCTGATGGTAGGTTTGGAAGGAAGGGGAAGAAGGGTTTGGGATTTTTTGTTTTTAATTCGACTATCACTTTTTGTTTTTTTAATCTCAATTTGACCCCAAAATTTGTTAACTTTTATTTTATTTCAATGTACATTGCTAAACACTTCCAATTGGTTATGGGCAGATATGACATTTTACAAGTAAATGTTAATTTTGATAGTTTCCGTCCATTTTGCCAAAAAAATTGAAGCACAAGGGGGTCAAACGCATATTTGATAACCATAGGGGGCTAAAGTGCTTATTCACCTCACAAGGGGGTTATTTGCATTTTTCCTTTTCCTTTATACAATAGTTTTTTTGGGCTTTATTGGCTTGTCCATTCTTTTGTTCTTGTATATGATTCTTTTTTCATCATTTCTTGCTTCCACTTCTTGGCCATTGTATATTTTGGTGATAAATAATCTGTGCAGACGGCTGATATTTATTTCTTTGGTCAACTAGGGAGTTCTTACAGAATCAGTGGGTGTGGATGCCGATAGCCATCTGTTTGATCTTGTGGACGCTATGGGTGACAATGGTAAAACTGGTGCCACCACAGGTGGAAGCTGTGAGGAGCTCATACTGGGTGATGATGATGGGGAAAGAGCAGTGGCCTCTGTCGAGGATCAGCTGCGTAAAGAAATGACCGTATATGAGGTAATATCCTCTTCATGATGTACTTTTTATTTTTTCTTTTTGTGATTTGAACATCTCTCTATTTGCAGTTCTGACTTCTGATACACAATCAATAGCAAAACTTTTCTGTTTGTAACCTTTTTTTTTTTTTTTTTTTTTTTAGCATTTCTCTCTGCCACTATTTCCATGTTTCTCTCACTATTGTATTGTGCCACATCCTTTGCATTTATGAGAAAGTTTGTGTTTAACTTCCATTAAACTTTGTAGAAAGATACATGCCTGACTGTAATAGCTCTTCTAATAGAGTTCTACAATGAAACTCTGCTGTAATTTAGTTCTTACGCCTGTGGACAGTTTCTGTTGTAAGCGTAATAATATTGAGTTCTTATATTGTAAATGTTCTCTGGTGGCATATGTGGTCCTGCATTATTACTAAGCTGACTGATTTTGTAGAAATTTATTATGGGGATGCTTACCAATTTCGGCAGCATGGCACTGGACCGGATTCATAATACTCTCAAGGTAATTATTATCTTCACCATCTACAAGGTTTGAGATTCAGATATGCACACTTAATAGCATGGTATATATATTGATGTTGCAGATGTTTTGCATAGCTGATCCTCCATATGACAAATCGCTCCAACAGCTACAGAGCTTCTTATCTGGTTTAGTTGCAGAAGAGAAGTTGGAATTTAGAGATGGAATGTATCTCCTAAAGAAATGATAGACTCGTGGAATTATGGTTGCACACATTCATCAGACACTAGAGGTAGCGTACGCTACAGAATCTTTTACAGTATCCCTTCTGTTGATGGTGGAAAAAAGTAGAGATGTGTAGATCTGAACATGCTCGAGCTCTCAAAGAGGGGAGCCATGTTCTTCACGTGCAGCCCCTTTATCTCCTTCGAGGCACCAGAGGAGCAATCAAATATACTAAATCGAATGGAGTGACAAGTGAAAATTTTCTTGCTGGAAATGCAAATAGTTATATAGGTTTTTCAGTTACATAGTGGATTATTGAACCAACTATGTTACACGTTTGAAATGTTCAAAAATGAAGCCTGGTCTTCCTTTTGGTGTTGAAATGCAAAAGGTATTTATATCAGTTTCCTGTTTCTGATAAGTGGTTAAATGTTGGTGTTTCGTATATTTCAGTTTTGGTTGTTATATCAAAAAGTAAGAATTGAATAGAACAAAAGGTTTTGAATCGTGTAGGACACTTTTTTTAAAAAATTATTGCCTCCACTGTGTTGTTTATTGGCTATTATGGCAATATCTTTGCATGAATAAACAAAGCCAAACAAGAATTTGAACATCAAAATCCAAATTTTTCACAAAAAACAAGAAGAAAAAATATAGAATGTTATTACATGTTAGAATGTAGAAAAGTTTTCACGATTTCATGTGTTGAAACTTTTGACAAAAAGTCATATTTTTATAAATTGCATTTAGTTACCATTTAACAAATATAACTTCTTGTTTGAATGGTATCATTTCATGAAGAGACATTTTATTTGAATAATGTAATTATTTGTTTGAATTTGATATCGTTTCATGAATAGATATCTATACATGAATAAGTATCAATTCATGAATAGACATCAATTTAATAAATGCAACCCTTAACTTGAATCAGATCCTTACGTAATTATTAATTTTTATTTTTTTTTAACAATCCCCCACTTAGTTAGTGATACTATTCACAATCAATCAATTTTCAGATTTATGCATTTAGTAAGTGTTTTTTAATTTAAATCTACTATTAGAGTAAATATTTTACCACTCTGGCAAAATTAATGGTTGTACGAATATTAAACCATAATTCTTTATGACAAAATGGGAAATACCACCCACATAAATCTTACTTATTTCTCTACTTGTTCACCGTGAGTTTTAGTATTCTATAATAGCCTTGTGATACTTCCTGAATTCATAAACACTTCTCACAAAGTTTTTATTCATATTTTGATTGAAACGGCACCACTTCACGTGTTTATATAGTTGAAGAAAATTATTTTCATGAAGTGTATTATATATACAACCTTCTTTTCTTAAGTACATTTTTCATGCACTTGCTCGCCATCACCAACAACTTCTTGTTACCCATTAAATCTTTAGAGTTGTTTGATAACAAGAAAGGTAAGATTTTTACTGTCAGTAATTTATTAAGTTGTGATTTTCATCATATCTCTTGAGATTCTTTTTATTAATGGATCAATAAAATTATTCTTAGACCTTACATAAACAACTGTAATTATGTCATTAGAAATTAATCTAATATACTTATGTCTTAAAGCTATATGTCTAAACTTTTCATTATAAATTTTGTTAAAAACTCTTGACATGGTTGCTTCATTATCGCAATATATAGAAATTGGTGGCATTGGTTGTGGCCACAACTCAATATCTAATAACATATTTTTCAACTATTCAACTTCCTTCCTGTGCTGCTGCTAAAGTAATAAACTCAGACTCCATAGATGAATGAGTTATACACGTTTATTTTTTAGATGCCCATGATATCGCACCTCTTGTCAAAATGAATATCCAGTCAGACGTTGATTTATTGTCATTCACACTAGTTATTCAACTAGCATTAGCAAACTCTTCTAGTACCGAAGGAAATTATTATAGTACAAAGGTAAAAGATTTTGTCTTTTTAAGATAAACAAGTACTCTTCCAATTAGGGATGTTCATGGACTGGGTACCCGGTCCATGAGTTAAAAAAAGTACTCAATCTTTACTAATCGGATCAAGAAAATTTTAACTCTCTACCCGGTCCATACAAAGCGGGTACCCGGCTTACCGGGTACCATCAAAAGAGGGTCGGGTTGACCGGGTACCCGACCGTCACTAGTAATAAAATATAAAAATTTAAATAATGATAGTTAATCAAGTTAATTTTACAATTAAGTCAACAACAATTAAATCTAAATTACAAAATACAACCTAATATTACATCCCAACTGTAGCAACAAACTAAAAAGTAGCAACAGGCCAATAGCAACAATAATTAAATCGTAAAATATATTTCAACATACACGAGTGTGAGAAATAAGGATGTGAGAAAGAGAAAGGGAAGAGATGGTTGAGGCAGAAAAGGAAGGAAAAACAAGGAATTGAAAAAGAAGAGATGAGAGGCCGTTAATAAACCTAATAAATATTTACTTCTAATGAAATTTTATTAAACAAAGTTATAAAATTACCCCTAAAATGGATTGGGTCGGGTACCCGACGGGTCACAGAAATGTGACCTTCTACCCGACCCTCACCTTGAGTGACCCAACCCGTTTTTAGAATGCGGTTCGGGTACCCACTTTTTTCGGTTCGATTCAGATCGGTTCAGCGAATTTTTTGGGTCAGCGGATTAAAATGAACACCCCTACTTCCAATAACTTTCTAATGATCAGTACTAGGATTGTGTATAAATTTAAAAAGTTTGCATATAATGTAAGGAATATCTGGTCTAGTACAATGCCTTATGACATATATTAAACTATCAATTGTACTAACATATTTCAATTGACTTATAGATCTTTTCGATTTTTCAATCAATTTATTAGAAACATCTAGTGGAGTATTGTACTTATTAATATTTAAGTGATTAAATTAGGTAAGTACTTTGTCAATGTAATGAAATTGACATAGAACAAAACTCCCACTATATTTCTTAATTTTAATACCTAAGATGGTATCCATTTCTCCCATATCTTTCATTTTGAATTAAGAAGATAAATATTTCTTAATATCATTTATACCGTATATACTAGTTCTTATTATTAGCATGTCATTAACATATAGACATACCATATTTTTTAGTGAATTTAGAATATATGCACTTATCTGCTCTATTATGTTTGAAGTCATGTGATAATATCACACTATCAAACTTTTCATGGCACTGTTTAGGAACTTGTTTTAATCCGTACAAAAATTTAACTAATTTGCAAACTTTCTTTTTATTTCTTGGAAGTATAAATCTAAATGTTGTTCAAGTTGTTCTATGTATACTTCCTCATCAAGATCACCATTCAAAAAAACAGTTTTAACATCTATTTGATGCGCACATAATTTATAAATGGATGCTAATGCAAAAAAAACTCTTATTAAAGTGAACCTTACTACAGAAGCACATGTATTAAAATAATCAATTTATACTCTTTGTTTAAAATCTTTTGTAACTAGTTTTGCTTTGAAGGTTTATAAAGATCCATTGATACTATATTTTCTCCTAAATACCCACTTATAACCAATATGTTTAACATTAGGAGGCAAATCAACTAATTTTCATTTACCATTTGATAGAAGAGAATCTATGTCATCATTATACTACCTCTTTCCAAAAATTACAATCTCTTGAAGCCATAGTTTCACCATATATTTTTGGATCCTCTTCCAAATTTAGTATGATTGGAATTTTATTTAGTATTTGTTCTCTACTTCCTTCATCTAAAAAAATTATTGCTTGTGAAAAAATAAAATTAGAATCTAGATTCTATTTCTTTTCTAACTCTTTTTGTCCTCCTTGGTTCAATTAGAGTATGAACTTCTTTTCTCTTGTCATTTAACAAAGTATTAGAATTCTTATCATTATGTGTCCCTATAACAATAGAATCACTTTTAGTTTCTTATGAATTAATGTTTATATTTTTTAGAAAACTAGTTTTTAAGAATTCAATATCTCTACATTCTATAATTACATTAGAATCTATATGTTTCAGAATTTTTAACATATTCTACAAAAATACTTTTAAGACTTTTTTGTCCCAATTTAACTCTTTTGGGATCAAGAATTCTATAATATGCCATACAATTGCATACCCTCAAATAATTTAAATTTAGTTTTTTTCCTTTCCATATTTCATATAGAGAAATTTTAGTCTTCTTTGAGGGTATTCTATTGTATATATGACAAAGAGTCAACAAGGTTTCACCCCATAAATTAATTGATAATTTTGAATGTATCAACATAGAATTTAATCATGTCCTACTTTTTCTTTCTTGGCTAAACTGTTTTGTTGTAGGGCATATGGACACTTGTTTGATAATCAATCTATTTTCTTAACAAAAAAATAGAAAATTCATTTGAAAAATATTCACTTCCTAGATCACTTCGAAAAATTTTAATCTTTTTTTTCAATTGATTTTCAACCAAACTTTATAACATCTAAATAAATCAAATATTTGATCTTTTGATTACATCAAATATACATAAGTAAATTTAGAATGATCATCTATAAAAATAATAAAATATCTATTATCACCTCTTGTTAAATGACCAATAAGTTCATAAATATCAGAATGTACTATTTTCAATAAACTAGTTGTCCTTTTATTTTTTTGGAAAAAGTCTATTTGTCATTTTTGTTTGAATACAAGTTTCACACTTTCTAGCATTTTATTTTCACAAGTGATTAAATCATTTTTGGACATATATTTTAGTGATTTATAATTTACATGTGATAAACGAGCATGTCATAATTCAAAAGAAGACTCAAGCAAATAAGTGAAAAAATATTAATTTTATTAATATGTAGTTTGTACATTTTGTTCTACAAATATTTCATTCTTAAGGAAAATCACTTTGTCGACTTCTATCACAGCTTTCAAGCCTTTCTTACACAACAAATTAGCAGAAATTAAATTCTTTCTCACATTAGGTACATAGAAAACATTAGTTAATATTAATTTCTTATTGAATGTGAGTAACTCTACAATTCCTTTACCAAGAACTTTTGTAGTATCATGATTTCTCATGAAGTCATTTTTTTCAAATTTGTTATTTTCATATATTTTGAAAAAATTCTTGTTGTTGCTATATGAATTGTTGCTCCCGAGTCATACCACAATCTTCAAATTTTGCAATTGTTGCAATTTTGCTCTCCGTTACCATATAATGTTGAGATGAGCAATCATTGCAACAATTTCTGATGAATTTGGTTGATTTTCAATCATATTTACTTTATTTTGTGAAGCAAATTCTTCTATCTTTAATTTTTTATAAAATTTGCATTGCTTTTTTGAAATGTCCCTTTTACCACAAAAGAAACATGTTTCATTTTTCTTGCCACTAGCATTAGACTCAAAAGTAGAAGATATATTAGTGAATTTTCTCTTATTTTTTCATTTCCAATTTTGTTGGTGTTAGATTTAATATTGTTCACTTTAGTACCATTTTCTAAAGTAAATTTATTTTATCGAATTCGAGTTTCCTTTTCAATTCGTATATGTTTTAGAAATTGGTCTAAATAAACTCTTCTGAAGTGTGCAATAATTTCTTTCTATTTTGATTCCAAGAGGAGGGTAATTTTGCAATCACTAATGCCACTTAAAGATATTCAAACACTTCAACTTTCATGTCTTCCATTTTAAACACTAAAATCAACAATTCATCAATTTGATTCATTACCGATCTATTATCAACCATTTGAAAATTAAAGAATTTCATACTAAGAAATCTATCCGTATTTTATTTCACCGAAGTGTATTTTTTTCCCTAATACCTTTAAGATTTCTTGTGGTCAGATTTGATTGATCAGAATAAGTCATAAAATCGATCAGAAAGTGAGTTCAAAATGAACCCTCTACAACACACTTCATCATCCTCACATTTTATTTTTTCTTGACACCCTTAATGCATCAATATCATCATTCAAAAAATTTGGTATTGGTGACAAATTTTCACCCATAATATAGGCAATTCCTAATTCGGTAAGTAGAAATAGAATTTTGTCCTTCCAGCACGTGAAATTCATGCCATCAATCCTTTCCAGTTTAATCACATATGAATTAAACATCTTATTGAATGTAATTTCTGAACTTGAAAGATTGATGCTAGTTCCCTCCATGATAATCAATAATTTCTTACGATTGTTATATCAAAAAGTAATAATTGAATATAACAAACATGTATGACCCTTTCTTTAAGAAATTATTGCCCCCACTATATTGTTTACTATGTATTATAGCAATATCCCTCCAGAAGTAAACATAGCTAAACAAGAACTTGAACCGCAAAATTCAAATTTTCAATCAATAACTTCACGAAGAACAAGAAGAAAAATATAGAATGCTATTGTATATTAGAATGTAGAAAAGTTTTCAAAATTTCATGTGTTGAAATTTTTGACAAGAAATCATATTTATAAATTGTATTTCGTCACTATTTAACAAACACAACTTCTTGTTTAAATGGACATCATTTCATAAAAAAGACATTCTATTTGAAGAATGTAACTATTTGTTTGAATTTAATATTACTTCATAAATAGACGTCTATACATGAATAAGTATCAATCTATGAATAGACATTAATTTAATAAATGCATAAAAAAATGATGATGTGGCCTGAGTTTGGCAACTCAAATGCGATATTGTGTTTATTTATGGTTGTTTCAATGATTTAGGCTCTATAACTGTACATAAAAACCTGTTTTGCAGCATCCTATGACATGTTTTGAATCTCGTTACATGAAGGTGAAACATGAAATTTTTTATTTTGATTAGAAATAATTTTACTCGACATGTTTAATAATTATTTTTCAGACTAATAGAAGTTTGTCATTTGAAATATAATCTCATTTTTTTGAATAAAATGACTCTTTTATTTTTCAAAAATTTGGACTCTTTATTTTACATGGAAGACTTCCATTAATTCCGACTAGTATAAAATTTCTCGTGAAACATTTATTCCCTAGCTTACATTATTGATCTAAAATGCTGTTTGATTTGATTTTTTTTTTTTTTTTTTTTTTGGGAGGGGGGTTTCTTTTTTCGGGTATGTTAGATATTTATCCTTCAATGTGGATCCAACTCTTGTAAATTTGTGTAAATCATAGTAATTTATAAGAGAGAAAAAATAAAGTGTGAGCACCTTGAAATTGGGGATATGGATTTTTGAAAAATAATTTAGATATACTTAGTTTTGAACTGCACTTGTGAAGTTTGTTGTCAAAATTGAATTTTATGAAATTTTATTTGCATCAATTTATGTCATTTATTTCATAATGTTAAATATACACCACTAAATTTACAAATAAAACTAAAAATCAAAGAATTTATCTACCTATTTTCCAAATTTTTTACTTCTTTCCTTCTTTAGTGGCAAAACAGTTTCTTGCTTTTAATATTGAGAGATTCCATCTGCTACTGAAAATAGCCGTTACAGATTCCGTGTGAGAACCAATCTTGGAAAGGTTAAAAGGAAAAAAAAATACCAAATAGACCGTTACAACAATCCCTCAAATTCAAACTTCTATTTTCTTTAATCTAACCAGAAATAGAGAGAGAGAATGCAAGACTGAAACGAGCGAGAATCAAAAGATGAGAGAAATCTTACAACTTAGAACCACAAGAAATTGATGAAGCATCAGCAAAGTTGCACCAATTGAGATCCAAAGCCACAGAGCTCCTCTTAAGAGAAGAATGGAAAGAATCCATAGATGCCTACTCTCACTTCATTTCTCTCTGCCAAAACCAAAAATCCCTTTGCTTAGCCCACTCAAATAGAGCCGAAGCCCGGTTTCGCCTGAGGGAATTTGCGGCAGCCTTGAAAGATTGTTCTGAAGAGGCATTGAAAATTGAAAGTGCCCATTTCAAGACTCTTCTTTGTAAAGGTAAGATTCTATTCAATCTCAATAGATATGGGGTGGCCTTGGATTGCTTCAGAGTAGCAGCTAATCTTGATCCTCAGGCAAGTTCCAATTCTGAAACTCTTAATGACTACTTAGATAAATGCAAGAAACTTGAGTTTCTTTCAAAGACTGGAACTTTTGATCTTTCTGATTGGATTCTTGGTGGATTTCGTGGAAAAATCCCAGAATTGGCCGAGTATTTTGGTGGGGTGGAGATCAAGAAGTCTGAGATTAGTGGGAGGGGCTTGTTTGCAACAAAGAATATTGATAGTGGCACTTTGTTTTAATCTGGTGACTAAAGCAATTGCTGCTGAGAGAGGGATTTTGCCTCAGGAGGATTTGGACGAAAATGCACAATTAGTTATGTGGAAGAATTTTGTTGATAAGGTGGTTGAATCAGCTAGAAAATGCAGCAGAACATATTATCTGGTTTGGTATGTTATCTACAGGTGAAAATGAGAATGACAGAGAGGTTCCTGAGATTGATTTGTTTAGGCCTGAAGCAGAGGAGAATAGATTTTCGGATGAGGATCTTGATGTGGAGAGAATTTTAAGCATATTGGATGTGAATTCTGTAGTGGAAGGAGCTATTTCTTCTAAAGTTTTGGGAAAAAACAATTATTATCATGGGGTAGGCCTCTGGTTATTAGCTTCTTTCATCAATCATTCTTGTGAGCCTAATGCACGGCGTTTGCACGTTGGTGATCATGTAATAGTTCATGCTTCTAGGGACGTCAAGGCAGGTGAAGAGCTTACATTTGCCTATTTTGATGTGCTGCAGCCATTGAGCAATCGAAAGGAAATGTCAAAAAGTTGGGGCTTTAGTTGTCATTGTAGGAGGTGCAAATTTGAGGAAGGCTTGTGTCATAAACAAGAAATGAGGGAGGTTGAGATGGTTCTTGGGAGAGGATTGGATATGGGAGGTGTTGTGTATAGGTATTGGAGGAAGGTATGAAGAGATGGATGGTGAGAGGGAAAGGAAAGGGATACTTGAGGGCATCATTTTGGGCAGCTTATTCAGAAGCTTTTGGTTCAGAGACATTGATGAGGAGATGGGGAAGAAGGATTCCAGGAATTGAGACTGTGGTGGATGGTCTTGTGGATGCAGTTGGAAGTGATGAAAGAGTAGTGAAAGTTTTAATTGAAGGATTGAAAAAAAGTGGTAAAATTTTTGGTAATGGAATGATGGAAATGGAAAGAGTAATGAAGTTTGGAAGAGGGATTTATGGGAAAGTTATGAAAAGACGAGCATTGAAGAGTCTGCTTCAGATTAGCACTCATGAACAATGCTAAAGTTAGATTAGAACCTTTTATTTAGAGCCAAAATTCGAATTTTGTTCAAGTTTTATTGAGCACTAACCTTTTCTTTACTGTTTTTTTTTTTCAATGTATTGGTTTGCCTTGCCAAAAATAACAATTCTAATGAAAGTCAGTCAGCGTTATCTGAGAAATGTCACTTTCATGAGTTTTGTAATAGCACTTTGTATTTGATCATATCTAACTGTTGTTTATTTGAGTGTTCATATCAAAATTGCACTTTGTATTTGATCATATCTAACTGTTGTTTATTTGAGTGTTCATATCAAAATAGCACTTAGTATTTGATTCTTTACTACCGGAGTTATCTTAGGAAAATTCAACGTTTTCTTTAAGTACCATATCATTGTACTTTAAAAATTTATATGGTATAATAATATATGTTTTAAAAGTTTGTATTATACAAGCCTTAATTCAACGAGATGATTCAATCAATAAGATAATTCACTCAACAAGACTACAGAACTTCTATCTTCTAATGGCCTATGACTTTCATTTCTTTTTCTGTCCTCAAATTTCTGGGCTGAGGTGAGCCAGGCAGCTATCAAATGTTCATTAAGAAACATGAGATTCTATAACAGAGTTGATAATAGTGAATTTCAAGTTTAGATAGGAAGTATAGAGCGCAGTATTTACTGGACAAAGGCCAATAGCAGGCCAATCTTGTTTAAGTTCATTGCGGAACAAAGATTTTCTGAGGTTAACCACACCATTCAGTTGGCAATTTAGTGCGTGCAATTTCAATGATCTATACACAACTTTGTAGAATCCAGACTATTAAGATATTTATTGCAGGGGAAAATCACTGAAATAGTCCCTCAACTTTTTCACTTTAGCCAGAATAGTCCCTCAACTTTTTTTGTAGCCAAAATGGTCCTCCAACTTTTATTTTTTAGCCAAAATAGTCATTTTATGTGAAATTTATAAAAAAAAAATAAAAAAAAATTATGGTGACTACACTATAAAAGGACTTTTTTGGCTAAAAAATAAAAGTTAAAGGACTATTCTGGCTAAAAAAAAATTTGAAGGACTATTCTGGCTAAAAAGAAAGTTGAGGGACTATTCTGGCTAAAGTGCAAAAGTTGAGGGACTATTTTGGCAATTTTCCCTTATTGCAGTAATCTTTTATTAAATGGCAATTATCTTATTAAACTAAGTATATTAGAAAGTAGCTTTAATAATTATTTTACATTTCCAGTTTCTAGTATTTCCAGAATGGAACTATTGTGTATATTCAATTTGTGGAAAAAAAAAAAATGGAATAAATGGTTTCAACAAGGAAACTAAGGTCATGATTAAGAGTGTAAATATAAAAAACCAAGTCCGACACTCTATTATTAAAACTTGTTTCATTATTTTAACGAGTTTGAAATTCTAGTCAAATTTGATTATTTTTCTAGCAGAAATCAAATGAATTTTTATCGAGTTGAACTTGAGTCGAGTTCAAGTAGGTTGGGATTTTTGCATGTAAATTTAAAGTTTTTAACTTATCGTTCGAACTAAACACAAAAAATTAATACATGCTAAATTTAATTCAATCTTAGTTTAATTATTGATAAATCAAATTTGAACAAATTCTTACTTAACCGAATTTGATTTGAGTGTCAAGTAATTTGACTTCATTTATCATCCTAGCCATGATAGTTCCAATTCGAGCATAACTGTCAACATTAGTTCTCATGAAGGCAAAATGATATTCTTCTGGGAACTTCGGAACTTTTCTTTTTTTGGTGAAGGAGAAAATTAATAAATTTCAAGTCTTTGCCCTATGCTCCCACCACTCTGATTTATTCATGATTGCAAGTTTTGGTATGTGAATTTTATACTCCATCCGTTTCAAACTAAGTTTCTTTTTGATCTTTTTGCACAAATTAAAAAAAATATTAAATTATATTAATTTTACAAAAAAAATAAAATAATTCAAAGCAATTAAATTACTTTTTATATTAATATCCCAATTATATAATTTTTCCTCTATTAATATGGTATTATGGGAAAAAGTTAAAAAAATGTCATTTAATACTTTCTTAATTTTCTAATAAGACAGATAATTTAACGCAAGAGAATTTATTTAAAATGACAATTATTTTGAAAGAAGGAAATAATTGTCAATTTGATATATATGTGAACTATCAATTTGAACTCGAATTTTCATTTTTCATTAATTTATTTAATAGGAGAAGAGTTAACTTAATCATGCTCAAAAGTTGGGTCCTAAAGTCTTAGCTAGGTTGACAAAATCAATCAAGGGGACCAACAATACCATCTATTCATATGAACTTTTTGGAATAGCTTCTTAAATCTCTATCTAATAAATTTTGTAGTTCATGTCCAACAGCATAAAATGTTTTAAGGGTTAATCCAATTTGACCTCTTAAATTTGTCACCATCTATTATATTACACTTCTAACTAATTTTTGGTAATTTTGTCTCCTAAAGTTTTAATTTCTTAACACTTCACTCTTAATTATAACGAAAATTATTAAAGTAACGGAATATTCGCTAGTTTTATACACATATTTTTAGTGTATGTTATGGTATTTAACATAGTATTTATTTTATTACAACCATTGACATTACACTAACAACACGTGCATAGAATTTATAAACTTTTTGTTACTTTTATAACTTCCGTCAAAATTTGAAGTGAAATATCATGAAATAAAAAGTTAAGGAGGTCAAGTGGATAAAAAATTAATTTAAAGTGCAATACAGTAAATAGTGATAAGTTTAGAGGACCAAAGTAAATTTAAACCATGTTGCAATATTCTTCTCTTCGTAAGCTGAAATTTTCAATGTTTTTACTTCGATTGCTGATGCCTAGAATTTGTCAAAAAAAAAAAAAAAAAATTGGTGACAAAAATATCTATTCCTATAGCTAGATTTGAATTCTTCCACACAAAACGGCCAAACATGATTTTTTTTTTTTTTTTTTTTAATCTTGATCTACTTTTTCTGCTGTATATTGTTCACTTTGCTTCTTGATTTTATATTTTATGAAACCCACAAGACTGAAATTTTTCTTTTTGAATTATTCAATCTTTTTTTTTTTATATTCTTTTTTCCCTACCTTTTCCTCCTTAAAAAATGTTTAGGTTATAAGTTACGATACTTGACCTTTTTCCCCTGCCGTCAGGCTTTTCCAAAACAAAAATTTAATAAAACGTGACACTAATTTTAATTGAAATACAAATAAAATAAATTATTAAACCACGTAAAAAATATATTCAAGTGATACATTGACCGGCAGCCCTTTTATCCTAGTTTGTTTTACTACATTTTCTAATTCATGTTAATTAGTGAAGAAATAAAATATTAGTCTAAACAGAAGGTGGAGATTTTTTTTTTCAATACATCTCACAAAAATATAATTTTAAATTATTTTTTAGAAATTATAACCGTTTATAATATAATTGATTATATATATATGTTTGTTGTATATAAAATTGGAGAACAAATAGATTAATTTTTTCTGCTTGATTAAATGTTTAATTTTTGTCTTGATTTTGACCTATTTTACACTATTCAAATATTTTCGGACAAATTGAATGTAAAACATTTTTTAATATATTTGGTTTAAAGTGTATTGATCTACTTTTCAAAATAAAATTATTGATATAATCTGATTATTTTTACGAATTTTAATTGTTAAAATATAAATAATCATTGAGAAAAATTGGAGAGATATCCCAATTTCAATCAATGTTATCTTTAACCATATCTACTGACCTTAATTTTAGATTTCTCGTGCATGAATATTGTAAGAATTAAAGTTCTATATCAGTAGAATTTTGAAACAAAATAAGAAAGAAAGAAAGCAAAATTTTTATTTCTCATCCGAAAATCAAACTCATATAAAAGTTCTTAATAGTGATTGTACAAATATTTAATGCTTGTAAGGCGACAATTTGAGATGAGAAATGTGTGAATATAACCTCGCTCGATAATAACATTGGAGTAATTATAAAGTTCTGTTAAGGGTACTATACAATTAATTTTGGAAGTCTTTACTTTAAGTTTTTTTTTTTTTTGAAAAAAGATTATAATATACAAGTTTATAAAGTTAATATTACGATGTCTTACATCTCTATATAAAGTAATTAAATAACAAAATTGTTAGTCTGTTATTATATTTGAAAAAAATAATAAAATTTGATCGAATAAAAATTAATAGTTTTATTATAAAAATAATTTTAACAAATAACACTGAATTTATAATTTTGTAAATTATTTTCCGACGACTTAGAAAATGATCATAGTAGTTCAGCTCTCTTTCTGAATTGTCAAACTCCACCTTTCTGGAAGCCAGATGTTGCATATTCTTTGGGCCACAAATTGATGTGTAATCAACCCATTCCATGTGGATGGACCACTTACACAAAAATTTTCTACTATATGAAAACGTCCCATAACCAGAATGAAAGCTACTCCATAATTTGTACAATATAGAAAAACTGGTTAACATTTGATGCCAAAGAAAAGATAAAAAATTACTACAATGATGCATCCAAAGTGCGTGGAACCTACTCACCGTGATTACAGTCTCAGCATTTAGATCATTAAAGTATGGATAATATTTGCGTGTATATGATATTTGATCATATTTGTATCCTTCGTGACTTGAATTAAATTTTATAAAATTTATAATATCAATTAATATAAATAATATTTTTTAAAATTTAATTCTGATCGCAAACTTTACAAATGAGATTAAATATTAGATTTACTTAATAATATTTTTTCTTGAAGTATTAATACATCAATGGATATATAGTGTTAATAACCATTGTAAAATAATACAAGATATATATTATGTATTCACCCCAAAATATTGCTAAAGATTTTTTATTTCATACCTTATTCCAAACTCTATCTTACTACTTAATAGATTTTCTACTAAAATTTTTAAATATATTTAAAAAGAATTTTGTCAATTTATTAAGTAATGATATCGAGAGTGAGATAAGATGTGAGATAAAAGATATTTAATTTTAAAATACAAATATTTGTTCCAGATATCGATTATTCTGAATTTGGGAGAAAATAATACTCATTATTATATGAATTTTTGAACTATATAAAATGGATTGTCTTTTGACGTGGTGCATTAAGTAGTTTAAGAAAGCTACAAAAGGAAAAAGGTCGTAGAAAAAACGAGGAAGTCTACCAAGACAAGCCACCAACGACTACGAGGCTACAACTACTACCATTAAGACTAAATATGGATATTAAGTGTTTTGTAATCTAAGTGAGAATTTTTTTTAAAAAAAAAATTATTACGTGCAGCAGTATATGATTCAAACCTAAAGTTCATAGAATATTCTTCATTATCTTTAGCTAAATTCTCTCTTGAACTTGGATTATTCAGGGACGTTCTCATTTGCTTTTAACAAATTAAGCAAATTAAGTTTTTTGAGCAGTTTAATATTGACTCAAATGTAAAAACATGATTATTTACATAGTAGCTCCATTAGGACGAACATGTTAGAATATTATTTCGGATTAGCAATTCAGTAACTTTTGAGATGTGATGTGAAAAAATAGTGAAAAATGTATGCAAATAATTATTACATAATACTATTTCAGCCTTAATACAATCCCAACAGAGCTTATATATTTTGTGATATAGTGTTTAACAAGTTATTTTCAGTATCAACTATCTTCAGGTGTTCTCCCAAAATAGAATGCAATTAAACAAAAAAAGAAAAAGGAAAATGGATTGCATAAAAGTGAACAAATCATACCAACATGTACCCTCTAGAATGATAAAATTCAACCCACTCTTATTAAATGAATTTGTCACTAAATATTTTGTTTGATCGTGAAATAAAAAATTCGTATTTCACTCTATATTTTAGGAAAAATTTTGACATAAGACTCGATACATGGTAAGTGGAATGAATCTTTAGTCCGTATTTGTCCACGTCACCTTAACAAATTTTATTTTTAATGAGTTAAGTGATGCAGATAAATATAGATCAAAGAGTCCATTTGTCTAAGAGACAGTTCAGATCCATATAA
Organism: Cinchona pubescens; assembly: GCA_025175665.1. NCBI lineage: Eukaryota > Viridiplantae > Streptophyta > Magnoliopsida > Gentianales > Rubiaceae > Cinchona > Cinchona pubescens. The sequence continues at coordinate 3,975,025 of JANKKI010000077.1, read as the reverse complement.
AAAAATTTTCATTCTTAAAATAAAGGTTAAATTCTTTATTTTTTGGTCTAGTGGGATCTTTTCTTTTGCCTTAAAAATAAATAGATTAAATTGTTACCGTCAAAAAAAATAATGATAAATTCTATCTGCCACGTGTGACAAGATGAGATGTTGATCTAAATGATCCAAGAATTGAAAAAGCTAGCAATGCGGGGCCCACAATTGATCTTGAAGTGGCCGGATAAGAACCACAAGAACTCGCGATATATCTACATTCTTCCTTTCTTCTGCTGATGCTTATCTTTGTCCTTGACCACATTTAAACTAACACGTGTCACTTTATGAAGTGGGGCCGCTGATAGCTACTTTATGGAGACTGATTCTTTTTATTTATTTATTTATTTTTGTAATTTTAAGGATTTGCTAACTGAATCAAAATCGTACACAAGTATTTTCTCAATTCCTTTATTAACTGCATATGTTAAGAATTTATTTATATTAATAGGGAAATTTTTTATATGAGATTTATAATTATCTATATTCTTCCATTTGTGAATAAAATATTTTAATTTTTAAAATTTTAAAAGAAATTAAAGAATACAGACAAATATAAATTATAAAATATAATAATAGAGTTATATACTTTGATTCATATAAAAATTCTCCATATTAATAGGGCTATGAAAAAAGCCAGGTTACTCTCATGCTATTGGAGATTGGAGAACAAAGAGAGGGCTTGCGCAGCTCTTTTGTTTTTGCTTTACAGTTAAGTGCATGCAACTGAAGTAATAGTCCTTGTGAAACAAGAAAGCTGATATGGTATAAGGCAATCTCTACTATAGCATTGGAGGAATTGGGGCTCAATTTTGAACTCCAATAGCCTTGGCTAATTGATGATTAAAATTAATTCATATTGTAGAAGGAAAATGATTCATAGAGGCACAAATTTAATATCATTTGTTAAAATTAATTCACGCAATAAAATTATATTCAATCACTAATTTCTTAATTTTAAGTATTTGGTTAAATTTCGTTCATTTTTTAGCGAATCTAGGGACACATATTCTTGAATTAGAAAAATTCAGTTAGATAAAATTACATCCCTTATGTATGAATTACATAAGATAACTTATGTTATTTGCATATCTTCTCGGCATAATATTGTGGCTGCACATCTATTCTAATTTCTAGCTGGTAGGGTAAGGAAAAGGCCATAGCTTCAAGTTGAAGTCATCAATATAATTTTTTAATTACTCATCTGGGAATGCCTTTAAATTATAGGGGAGAATTACATTAACAAGTTTCATTCTTTGGATGCATTTTGAAAAGTTTTCAGCTGGGAAGCTTTAATTAGTATAGAGCTTTCAAAGAATGAATGATAGAAATGATTAAAAGCTACACGATTTTAATATTTTATTTAGTAATGTGAAACCGTCGATAGGACTTTTCCAGCTTAAACTCCATATGATAAATTCAGTATTTTATCAATTAATTCCACCACACAAGTCAACATTTAATTATGAATAACTTTTTGGTATGGATAAAGAATTTTATTTATTCAACATTACTTTGATCCATAAAACGAAGAAAATGTGACTAAATTCTCTCGTGCATGTGCAGAATGTCATGCATGATTTCATCCATATATGGGAAAGAACTGAGAAAATATATTAGTTAGGCTAGCTCCTAAGTCCTACCTAGCTACAAGTCCAAAATTCAGTTGTGCCTCCAGCGGAAATTTGACCAAAAGAAACAAGAAAATTAAAAGGGATTGACAATGGAATAATCTTTTTGTACGTTAGTATAGAAATTTTTTTAAATCATAGGGGGATATATACCACATATATATATATATATATATTATTTAAAATTTAAATATCATTTTTACACATATAATATATATTTATATTTAATGGTATTAAATTTTTTTTATCCACAGTATATAAAAAATTAACTTATTGATAATAAGACAGAATAATTTAAGTTGGTTAAAGCAGCACAAAACAAGAAAGAAAAAGAGGTGGAAAGATGAGGATATTCTTATTCCAATGGTTATCCGTAGGAGCAAGGAAGAGTAAAGCATTTTGCTTAATCCAGCAAAAAGTATGGCAATAATATATGGCATTCAAATGCATAACCCCACATCAAAACTCTCATACGAGGTATGCATGCAAAGTCAAAAACAATTAACCAATCTAATCTATCCTGATGTAATCATGCAAGCCGACAAAAAACCCTCCTTAATAAAACCTCAAGCCCTCTCCTTGCCAACATTTCAAATCCAAATTTCCTTCTCTTCTTGTTCTTAATTTCTTCAAATCCTCCAATCCCTTTTCCCACAAGCCCTTAATTAATTTCTCTCAAATTATATTTAGTTCCAAAAATCTCTAAAATCCCACAAAAATTATAATAAAAAAAATGGTTGGATTTTTAGCTCTGACCTTCCCCCTGGTTTTAGATTCCACCCTACTGATGAAGAACTAATCATGTATTACCTTAGAAATCAGGCTACATCTCAGCCATGCCCCGTTTCTATTATCCCAGAAGTTGACATTTATAAATTTGATCCCTGGGAATTGCCTGGTCAGTATACTAATTTCTATTTATTTCATCGTACCATTTGATTTATACTTCGTTGTTATTAGCACTTGTTATTTAACGATTTGTTTTTCACAAAATCAACTTAGTTATTTCTATTCGGTTTTTGTATTAATTGACTTCAATTTTTGATGTTGTGGAATGCAGAGAAAAGTGAATTTGGAGAAAATGAATGGTATTTCTTTACCCCACATCGAGACAGAAAATACCCGAATGGGGTACGTCCTAATAGAGCAGCTGTATCAGGTTATTGGAAGGCCACGGGGACAGACAAGTCTATCTATAGTGGATCTAAATATGTTGGTATCAAGAAAGCACTTGTATTTTACCAAGGCAAACCTCCGAAGGGTGTCAAGACTGATTGGATTATGCATGAATATCGCTTGAGTGAAACAAGACCACAACCTAATAAGCAGAATAGTTCCATGAGGGTAAGTTAATTTATTTTATTTTTTCGGTTTTGTGACAACTAGGTCTATATGTTTTTTAAAAAAAAGCATATTTAAAACAGTACCTCTTGTCTGACGAGCATGTAATTAAATTTACTAAAAAAAAAAATAAATGAAATTTGACCAAACTAACTTATATATAGTTAGCTTACATCGTACATGTTTCCTAATTGTGATTTGCATATTGCAGTTGGATGATTGGGTACTTTGTAGAATCTATAAGAAGAAGAATTTTGGAAATAAAGCCGGTTAATGGACATTAAAGCTGAAGATCAAAGTGCTGAAATTGTGGCAACTGCTGATGGTGCTAGTCAAGAATCACAATCACAGGCATTGAAATTCCCAAGGATTTATTCGTTATCTCACCTTTGGGAAATGGAGTACATGGGCTCAATTTCACAACTTTTTGGTGATAATTCTTACTATAATGTTGCAAATGACAATCAAAACACAATAAGCAGTAATGGAAATCATGTTTCAAGACAATTAGGGGAAGTTCAACAACAATATTGGGATACCATGAAGTTCCAAGGGAATCAAAGTGGAATCTTGAACCAGCCAATTCAAGTGCACCCGGTATTTGAATTCCAGTGATGCACACATTTTTTGTGTTGAAAAAATTGTGAATTGGCCCAATGGGATGTGGATCTGCAAGGGTGGTGATAAGGATCAACAATTGTTCAAAAGTTGTAAAATATATATATATTTTTAATTTTATGATAAGAAATATTTTACAAGTCTGTCCAAAATTGTTGTATATCAGCAATCTTTGGAATTTTTATTTATTTATTTATTTTATTTCCATTGAAGCCACAAAGTATCTTCCCAAGTCATTCCAAGATAATGATGTCAACAATCCTTGTAGAAAAATGATATACTCTATCTTGATTAGGACTAAATTAAATAACTAGTGGACTTGAAGCTTATTTAAACAATTTTTTAGACAAGTATATATTGTACTATGAGTCATACTTGATTAGGGATTCTGTATTTTTTACTACCAAATTGACTAATAGAAAGAATTCCTTATTTTATTGTCAATTTAACAGTCACTAAATAAGATTCCAGCATTATTATATAGTTGTACCATTTAATTGATTTCTTTTGAATCTTGATACCAAAATGGTTCCGCCAAGATACCTATAGATCGAACTCAACCAAATATATCCAAAAAAGACTAAATACATTATTGCATAAATCGAATCCAAATAATAATTTTTCTGAAGTCAATGGTGTAGATAGGAAAGTTCTCAAGGTGGACGTTACCTTATTATTATTTTTTTCGCAAATTACAATTAAATAGACTTAGTAATTTTAAATTAACTAAAGGACAAATTAATGTCCAGAGATAGTGTGGGTATGGTTTAAATATTAAGCCGTCAGATGCCCAGACCTATATTTTCTTTCAGCATGTGCCAAAATATGGTTAGACTAATTAGATATTTAAACATATAGTTATTCATCTCTTTTTAACATATTGGCCAATAAGAATTTATTTTTAATTTACTTTAAAAAAATTAGAATTTATTTTTAGTAGCTTACAACAAATTAATGTGATAACTTAATTATAGTCAATAGACGTCAGAGACAATTTCTTTGAATAGAATAAAGACTTATGAAGTGTAAGTGCCAATAACTTAGGTTATATGCACGAGCATAAGAAAGTTTTTGACGATGACATTGATATTTTTATGACAGTGTTATTTTTATTAAGTGATAAAATTATTAATATATCACAAGATTCGTGAATAGAAGAATAAAATTTGAGTTAAATATTTAATTTTAAAAACTTATAATTTAATATAATATTGTCACTTAATAAATTTATAATTTTGTAAATTATTATATGTATTTAAAGTCAATTTAGTTTTGACCATCACAACTAAATTAAATATAGCAAGAACTCCTGCAAATAAGCATGCTTTTATTTAGATAAGCATGAACTACTAATCTTATTAAGAATTTTTTTTCCACTTTAAATTATACTCTTGGTGCATGCATACAATGGAATTATCGCAGTCGTAGGTTGGTAAACTTACATTTGGAAATTCCGCCGTTATCTATTTATGAACAAGGTGTCAGCATTCACCGCCGCCACCTCTTGGAAAATTAAAATAGAATTGCAGAAAAAGGACAAAAGTCCAAATTTATTGTTGACCGCCATAATTTGAGAAATAATTTTCACGCATTTAATATTATACTTTATACGTTAATTTGTGGGTTAAATGCAGCAAACCCCCTTAAAGTTTATATTGTTTCGCACTAAATTAACGCGTTTTAATGTTATTTTTTCTCACTTTACCTCTTTCGTTAGTATATATCAGCAATTTGACTATTAAAAAGTCAAGAAAGACATTTTTATCTCTAGACACTACAAGTATAACAAAACATAAAATCAACCTCTTAAAATTTATTATATTTGTCATTTTAATTCCTAATTCTATTTTTATATCAATTAACCTACTTTAGTCATTAATCAATATAAAAATATTGTCAAAACAACTAAAAATATAATAATGCTTACCAACACCAACGTTTTTTTTTCTAAATACTTGTGAAAAAATTAAATACAAAATTCCTTAACACTATCGATATTTTTCGATCTTTTTATTATATTTTATTTTTATATAAAAATAATTTTTTAAATATACGAATCCCATATTTTGTCATGTAGTTGTAATATATTTGGTAGGAGAGCACATAAAGATGGTTGGCAAAATTGTAGCTAACTTGCTAATTTGTGTATGTACCATGAACATTATATAAGATCAAACTTCCATGTTCGAAATTTTATGGTTCATTAACTTAGGTACTATATCGTTGTATTTTAAATATTTATATAATACAATATTATGTATTTTAAATGTTTATATAGTATAAATTTTAAAATACAACGGTATGGTATACTCTAACGAGACCTTAGAATTTCTGCAAACTTTCACCAATTTCTTTTAATTTGTTCAAAACAAAAAAAAAAAAAATAGCATTTCTGATAGTCCCAATAACATGGAAGAAAAGGTGGAGGAACATTCTAACTTCCATTCTTTCCAATTATTATTCACCTATGCCCTTATTAATGATGAACACAAGAACAGCATGGGAATGTTGGATTCTTGTACGTAGGTTGCATGGTTGTCATCATAAAATCATGGGTATTGATTCACACTTCACAGGTTGATCAAGCAAAGGAATGAAAAGGATGTACCAAAACTAACGCGGCTAATATATGGTACGGCGCAGCCATTGATCGAACAGCTGTATATTCAACAGTATCGGATTTTCTATCTTGTTACGTAACACTATTTAATGAATTGTTTAAATTTTGTAAAGTAATTTTAATGAAGGAATATTAAACGTTTATTAGATAGTGTAATAGAAAGTGACGCAAAATATAAGACAGAAAATCCTTAATGATATTCAGTTAGGACTAAATGCATGACTGGATTAATTCTCAAATATCTGCTCGGCTCAGTCAAACAAGTGTCGCGGTCCCAATGCCGTTTACGACTTACACTTACATTGCCGATCCAACGAATGTAGAACATGTTCTCAAAACCAACTTTGGAAGTTATCCAAAGGTGATACAATCATACTGCCTTCCTTTTTTTCCTTTTTATTAAATTTACATCACTTTCTTGAATTCTAAAGAATCAACTATTTCGATTTACAAACTTTAAAGAACCGACTGATGGATACATGCCAGTCATTAGGCCTAATAAATTCTTCTTTTATGCATGATTTTTTTTGTCACCGAATTCAAATGAGAATTTTTACTAATATCCTGCATTGTGAAAAAAGAATTATTTTTTATGTCACAAAATTAAAAATCACTTAAAAAAATCAACTCACATTACTAAATCATATTAAATTATTAATTCTTAATTTTTAATAATTGATCGAATTTTATTCATTTTTTTATAGATATAATGATTATACATCAATGATCGTTGCCACTTTATTACTTTTGTATAATATATAAGTGTTAATTATGCAAATATGTGCTGGCAGTGGAATAATTCTCTTTATATATGTAGATAAAAGAACTTTTCCTTTTGTGATAGAGAGAGACAAATCATTCATATATGGAAGTCTTGCTTGGTAATGGGATATCTTTAGTGTTGATGGAGAGCTGAGGAGAAAGCACTGGAAGACAGCAAGCTTTGAGTTTGCTTCAAAGAACTTGAGGGCTTTCAGCACGCTAGTCCTCAGAGAGTACAGTCTTGAATTCTCTGAAATTACGAGTAGAGCATCTTTCCAGAAAAAGGAAATAGACATGTATGCAAGGTGATGACTAATGTCTATTCTTTCAATACAACAGGACAACCATTGAAGCAATACAATTTTTGAGCTAAGTAAAAATCCTTAATATGACTGGCAAAAACCTACACTTCTTTGTTTTAATGTTTTATTGCATGAATAATTTTTATGGATTTAATTCTTATCTGGTGTGTGGTGATATATCCTTGGGATTTTTCTAGGGCGGGTAGGGAATAGGGAGAGGTGGGAATGGCAAGGAACCAAAGGAAAGAGGATGAAGGGAAAGAAAAACAAAAGAGTAAGGTAAAGAAAGAGGGAAATAAGGAAAAGGAAAACTTGAAATGAAGAGAAATACAAAAGGAAAGCTCCTAATAATATCTGGAAGTGTTTTTGTCCAAGAATACTAAATAAGGATTAAGTGCCTTAAAAAACTTGGATGAAGGTAAAACTAGTAAAGAAGTACTAATAGGGAAGAGTTTAAAGATTTTAGTACAAGGACTAATTTTATTTTATACCCCTCAATTTATATTCAATTTTCACTTTAATGGCATCTTCAATTTTAGTTTTAAACACTTTGAATTAACCCTAACTCTAAAATTTGCGCTTCAATCCAATTTTAAATACCATCATCAAAGCTAACAGAATTTTTTTCTTTTGCATCCAAAATACGATAGCAACATTGTTAGGCATCCCACTGAATCTATTGTACGCACTAAAAAATTCCTTAATTTTTGTGACAATATTAATTTGGACTAAAGTTAAACAGAATTGAAAATAGGGGATACTAAATGTCCAAAACTAAAATTAGAAGTGCAAAGTGGACATTGAGTATAAGTTGAGAGGTGCTAAATGGATAAAAATTTAATTTTTTTGGATGAAAGAAGAAATATTTTGTTATTAGATTTAAGGGATAATTTTGAAAACCTCCCTTGAGGTTTAGTCTAATATCACTTAGCATCTCTCAACTTTGAGAAATATCACTTACCTCCCATCTCTTGTAAGTGAGACCTGAATTGGCATAAAATGACAATTGTACCCTTTGTTCTTTAGAATAAACTAAAATAACGAAAAGATAGTTTCAAAAACCTCTCCAAAGGTTTTCAATAATTTCACTTGACACCCTTTAGTCTTTTAATAATTTTTTGTCAACTTATTCGCAAAAATATATGTGAGTTAATGTGTTATTTGTCTTTGTTTGAATTTTTTTAGTACATATAAACACACTATATTTTTATAAAAATTGATATTTGTATTGTTAATCACAAACTCATAAATTAAAAAAAATAAATATAATTTTTGATAAAGAATTTTTTTTGTCAACTTACTTTAAAAAATTAAAAACACGCTATAAAATATATCTTTGTGTGTTAGTTTCAATAATAATAATAAAAAGACTAGAACGATTAGAAATAAACCATAAAGTATAATAAAAATGTGGTTTGCATTTTGTTTAGAAAATCACAAAATTGTAGAGTGAAAAAATTAAAATATATTATCTCATTTAAATTTTTTGTCAACTTATTTATGAAAATAAGTGCACGTTAATGTGATTGTGTTCCAACATAAATAAATATTTAAAATATGTAGAAACAAACTATATATATACTATAATAAAATAAATGTAAATAATATTTTTTTATTTTGGAGAATCACAATCTCTTAAGTTAAAAAGGTAACATATAATTTTTTTATGATATTAACTTAGGAAGAACATGAAAAATTACACCCCAGTGTTATTTTCTAACAATCGTATTTAAACCCCCAAATTTCTTTTTCTTTTTTCCAATATTATACCAAATTGATTTTTCACACAGGGGTAAAAATTGAATCAAAATTGTTTCTTTCTCTGCTAAAATGATATTTTAATCAATTGAGCTGAAATTGTTACAACATATATAAGTTAGGAGAGATTTGTGAGATTTTTTAAAAGTTCAGAGGTACTAAGTGATTTAGCATAAATCTCAGGGGATATTTATCAAATTATTCCTACATTTATTTCTATTAAAATTCATGTTAATACCACCCAAATAATAATAATAATAATAATAAACAAACAAATAAATAAGAGAAAAAATTGTCAAGCTTTAACAAAAGGAGATAACGAATACCATGTCACCAAAAGCAAAGGTCCATCTTGAAGTAACGGGCAGCAATGTGTTGGACCAAAAGCTGACCGATTCCCACTCTGGTGTTACACTCCTCAAGTTTTCCCAGTCCTAAGCAAAGCTGTAACTTATGCACACAATCATGAGTAGCCTCACGAACACCACAACTCTGTTCAATTCTCAATTCAAGTTAGCCAAATATCATCACCATCCATGCCAATTCCTCCCAAAAATTCAAGCAAAATTATCTAGTAATCAAGAAAATAATGTAATCGCCTTGCGGCGAAAATTTGTCACAACCTTTCTAGCCGCTTGCGTATTGCAGGGATCCCATGGCAGCACCCCACAAGCAATTGCTGAGAATTGGGGCACACGTTCATTCATAAGGGAAAAATTCTTCGAGCCAGACCTGTCTCCTGAGGATGCAGCTGCCCGAATTCGACAGACGGCTCAAGGACTTCATAGCCTCAGGGAAATGCTGGAAACCATGTCATGGAGGTATGTTTTGCTTTATATACGTCTAAAGCAAGCTTATCTTGCTAAGGACATGAAAAATGCGATAATTACTATCCCGAAAGGCCGCTGGAAATCCTACATTGCCACTGCTAATGAGTTGGTGGATAACATGTCCGAGGTATGATAATCATTTTGTTAAGATAGTTTTTTTTGTGAATACTTAATTGGGTAGTTTGTAGAATTTAATGCAAATATTGGTATTAATTTTGTTTTACAGTTTGATTATTATGTTCGAACACCGAAGGTATACGAGTCCTATTTGTTCTATGAGAAGACACTGAAGTCGATAGACGATCTCGTGGCATTACTAGCGTAGCAAAAGAAGTTGCACTTATATTTAAGGTGAACACATAACATCTAGTGACAAGAAGTTTGACAGATTGAATCTGTTTTTATCTTTCTGCTAGATATTTATATGGAAAGAATCGAGATCCCAAATTTTATTAGTTTAGAAATATGGAAATATGGATTGTATTGTTAAATTTTGTTATTCTGAATGGGGAAAGAAGAAGAACTTCCAATTGTTTCAGGAAACAGGATATCAAGAAATAGACTATGGACTGTCTAAAGAATGTGCTTGTACATTGAAGCCCTCTTGTTTCAAGAAAGCTAATTCGATATTTGATTTCAGGTCATTGAATAGAAGTAACCCAATGATTCACCAAAAGGGCCCTAATTATTTTTGCTTGTAGATTTTAGAGGTCTGTTAAATTTCTTTTTCACCTAGGATGTGTTTGGTTAATAGATATGAAGGAAATGATGGGAATCAAAGTTAGTGACACTCATAACTGTTATTTGGTTAATCACTATGAGAATCATTCTATGGGAATAAAAATGTTAGAAAATTGTTCACTTTCAGGGTGTGTTCGTTTGGATTGAAAATATTTTCAGGAACATATTTTCCAGAAAATTTTTTTGTGTCAAACACCGGAAAATATTTTCTAGTGTAAAATATTTTTAAATTTTTGTCTTTCCTATGGTTGAAAATAACTTACGAAATTTTTTAGCGTAAGTTATTTTTCGGATAATTCAAGAGTGACATCAAACCTCAAATACTTAATTTTAGAATTTCGTTTGCTAAACTTATTTTCATTTTTAATTCTTTTTCATTCGTTTTTCTCTCAATTATGGGTCCCACACTAATATAACTATCATTATGTTATTTTACTACTATATTGTACTATCATTTAATTTTGAACAAAATCAATTTTTTATTAATCACAATTACTTGTAAGGTATTTATTACCATTGTTATAAATTTTTTAAACTTGTATCCATAAAATTAAAGATAAAACCGTTAAAATTTTTTATTTCAAAATATTTTCATTTTGTCAACCGAACACCGGAAAATTGTATGGAAAATAGACTTTTTCATGTAAAATATTTTCCTCAACAAAATATTTTCAATCCAAACAAACACACCCTCATTCCCCACTTGTGACTTGGGTTTTAAATTAATTTACTTATCAATATAAGGGTGAAACTCATTCCTTATTCAAACCAAACAAGTAAGAAGGATTAATAGAAACTCATACTGACAATGAAATTTATGATTCTCATTCTCATTCTTATTCCGATTCCCGAATGCAAACCAAACACCTTCTTAATATAGTTTTTCAATCAATTAAGTGCATTTGCCCCCCGACAACTCATATACAGAGGCAACTTGTCAACAAAAAAAATTCTAACATGTACCTTATAAAAATTGTGAAATAGATGTAGGGTCCACGTGAGATTCACAATGTTTACATCTTAGTGCATGTGCACGGAAATCCACAAATGAATTTACCAGTATAGGTTGAAAGTGTTTGTAAGGAAATAAAGCCAAGAGGGCACACAGACTTTATATAATTCAGAGACAGTACAGAAACACTATATACATAAACAAGAACAGAAGTGCAATTACAATCCCAACAGTAAAACAGCCACAGAAATGCTTAATAAGATCGATTTCCCCCCGAAGGGATTAGTGCCTGGACAATGCTAACGCCAGACAAAATGATAAGGAGAACAATCGATACAACCGCGACAAAAGAACCGATCAAAGATCCAGAAATTCGCTGACAGAAGTCCTGATATTGCTGGCAAATTGCAAACCAGTTGGCTGATGAATTCCCATTATGTGCCAAGTATACTATGGCTGCTGCTGCTGAAGCTCCCGCGGTAAGAAGAGCTACCATCATCTACAAACGTTTAACAACGTTAATTAGAACTAACTACTAATGTAAATATAATCTCCAAGGCACTCATGATGCAAAAGACATACTATATATAGCAATTCATAGGGGAAGTGAAACGTTATACCGTGTCTAAAAAGATAAGCAGAATCCTGCTCTTTGCTGCCCTGCTTCTTACAATGTGAAAGATGGAGAGTGGAAGAGATAGAGCAAGATATCCACATACAATTGCATTCACAATCACAAACAGCCTATTAAGACAGTAAAGAAAAAAGGTTTGTTATAAAATTTATTTATTTTCCCCTTGACATAAATATACGAATTGTTGAGAAGTGACAAAGAAGTGCAACTTATGTGGTAAAACACTTTCCTATGATCTACTCATCATGGAAAGAGCTAGAGGGAGAGGCAGGTATTTAAAAAAAAAAAAAAAAAAGACAATACGAGTAATTTTGAAGTAACTAGATAAAAACCATAATAAGTGATTGAAAAAAGCAAATTAGTATACTCACGTGAAGGTCGTAAAGTCATTATACTGAGCTTGGAATTGTATGAACTGATTGAAAAAGGGAAGTGTTTGATTAGTAGTTCCCATAGCAATGGCACTTCCTAGTGTTCCAACAATTGCAACAATTCTCAGAATGAGATCAAATATAGAGATCCCTCTACTCCCCTTAACTCTGGAAGATGCTTCACCAGCCTCAAGTTTCACTACCTTCTCTTTTGTATCCATTCTTGTCTATTTTGAGTATTAGTCTTAATCAAAACAGTAAGAAAATTTGCTTCTTTTTTTGAGCTGAACCCTGATGAAAGAGTCTTATGAATACAATTCCTGAATTTATAGTATAGTTATTATGCAGCATAACTAAGCAGGTTTGGAAGTTTCTCTATCCACCTATAGAATAAAAGATTTGTGGATAGTAGGTATGATATTGAAATCCCTATTCTTAATTTCTACAAAATTAATTTATTAATCATATGTACACAACTCAGATAGATTAGTGCACTCCAGGACTAATTTCTAGAATCCCAACTGCTCCACTTTCTCTATAGCATGCTTCTGCAAAACTCAATGGATATATGTATGTCATCCCTACTTCCAACCGATCCATCAAAGCATGCTGGAATGATTTTAAATAAAAAGTGACAAAAGTGTAGGGATAGTAGGGCAAGTTACAATTTTTCAATCTTGAATTTGTGGATTTATATCTAAGGGAAGATTTATATCGGTCGTTTGAAAGGATTTTAAGTAGAATTTGAGATTAGTTGTTGTTCTAAACTAGTTATAATGAATATCTATTTATTTTTATTTTGAAATGGTTTTTTGTTATAGGGATGTTTTGGTCCAATGCTATACATTTGACGAAGTGATTAAGACCTTATATGTTACTAATGCGAAGGTCAAGCTCAATGTGCGTGCAAAATTAAAGAAAAAAATATATCAATAAAAAAAAAGGTGGAAGTTAAGGAGTAAAAAATTAACGTGAAAAATTAATAGGATAGTGATTTAGTGGTAGTTACCTTTATTGATAGGTTTTTTTTTTTAATTTTTAATTTCCTTAAAATTAAAAAAAAAAAAAATCTAAAGAAATAGAATACCATACCAAATTGACTCTCTCTTTATAAAAAATGGTTAAGGTGCTTATCAATTCAAACGACATATTGGAGATGTAATGAATAAAATGACGGCTCATCAAACAAAGCGGCCTTAGTGTAGCTAGTATGTTGGATTAGGTGTATATTTTCATGTTAGAAGAAAATTTTAGAACTAAAGAAAATTAAATTGATTGTTCGATAGATAATTAATTAAGGTTGTTCATCATAACTTGCTGAACATAAAAAATCAACTGAACGATTCGATTCGAATTGAAAAAAGAGGGTATTCGAATCGCATTTTGGGCTTACTCATGTTGAAGGTCGAGTACTAGATCATATTTTTAAGACTAACTGAATACCCGACCCGGTCCATTTCAAAGGTAATTTTGTAAATTTGATTAATAGAGTTTCATCAAAAGTTAATATTTAATAAGATTATTGGCAATCTCTTACCTTTTCTTCTTCTTCAGTTCCTCGTCTTCCCTCATTTTTCATCTTCCTTTCCTCTTTCTCCTCAATCACCTCTTTCTTTTCCTTGCATCCTTATTTCTCACACTCACATCTGTTAGGATGTATTTTGTGACTTGCAAGTTTGTTACTGTTTGAATGTATTTTGTATATTCAGACTTAACTGTTATTGACTTAATTGTGAAATTAATTTGCCTAACTATAATTATTTAAATTTTTTATATTTTGTTGCTATTGAGGGTCGGATATCCGGTCAACTCGACCCTCTTTTATGGGTACCCAACTTACTGGGTTGTCCGCTTTGTATGGATCGAGTAGATGATCAAAATTTTCTTAATCTGGTTAATGAGGGTCGGGTATCTTTTTTATTTCATGAACTAGATACTCGATTTATGAACAGCCTATAGATCAGTGTAAAATAGAAATGGAAATAAAATAGTGAAAGACAAATTCATATCTCCAAATTAAATTAATTTCATTTATTCTGCTGTCTTGGCGTATTTTAGTACCTAAAAAGGTGATTTCATGTCATAAAAATTGTGTGTTTGTCTATTGAGTATAATTTATTCGTTTTCCATCTCCATTTCTGTGTGCTTAATTAAGATTTAATTGCTTTTCATTATGAGTACATAAAAAGTACTAAGATGTTCTTATTGTTTAAGACTTTATTATCAAGAAAACATAGATTATTTCGATATATTCATGAGTTGGCCTAAACGAAAAAATTTTTGTTACTCACTCCGTAACACTGAGTATATTTCAAACCGTTAGATACTATCACATCCATTTCGTATTTAAAAAGTGAGTAACCAAGACTTACTCGACTTAAACATCACTTGTTTAATCAAGAAAAGAAAAAAGGGATATTCTTACGTACTTGTTATACTATGTACTACTCCTCCATCGGGTGCAAAACTACCTCAGCAGCACAGCGAAATCATCAAAGATCTAACATATGAATACGAGATAGTGATGTAGTCAAAGTCTGACTTGCCGAGTTTTTAACAAAAATTTTCTATTTTCTCTTGGTAGTACTTTAATTTGAACTCCAAAATTACAAAGAACCCCAAAAAAATGCCCTTATGAAACTGTTGCATATTTCGTAACACACTTTTTTTTTCCCCATCATTTACTAGTTGGAAAGTAAATCATGGAAAGGTTTCCGGCAAGTCATCCTTGGCTGCACTCAAAAAAACCTCACTTCCATTTGCAAGACCTTAGATGTCTCGAATATATCTTGAGAATCTTGATGGAGTTGGTTGGAAATGGAATGAGCATGAAAAAAAAAGGGCATATGCAAATTTCAGTTTCTTGCAACGGAAGGATGGATGTAATTGTAAAGCTTCTCCATCTAAAAATTGGTTTAAGGGGAGAGTACATTTTTTTTTTTTTTTTTTATACTTAGTAGCAGTTCATTTTAGGGAAGAAGAATATTGAGGTGTTTCGTGTATAGATAGATAATAGGGTTAGATTGATTTTCTTGACAAGCATGAAGGGCAATTGGGCAAATGGTATGTGAGTAATGATCAAATCAAATTGTCCTCGAAACTATATAAAGGGTTTAAATAGTAGTACAAGTTCGATAGGTATTCTTACGTGACATAACAATAATTAGAATGCATACTTTCTTTGAATAAAAATTTTCCATAATTTAACTAATCTTGAACTCTCACTATAATTCTCAATTTTTGTTTGAAATGTTAAAATCTAATTTATGTTTCAAAGAGAGAAATATCATAGCAGCTAAGTTGCCTACTAGTCAAAAAAATTTAATTCTCGGCCTGGAATGAAAACGGAGTCACAATCCTCATCCTGCAGTTCTAGTGATTCAACACCATATCATTTGTGGAATTCAATTTCTGGATAAGGGATTGACATGCAATTCCCTATTATCGCGAAACCTCTTTTTGTTGCAGTCATCCACCTAGCTATCCCACAAAACTTATCCTAAGCAACCTATCCTTCCTACGACTCCAAGGCAATCAAGAAGCCTGGATATTTCCTATGCAATACTCTTCTTCTTACTTGTCTGTCTGTCATAAGGAATTTCTCCTTGAATTAACAAGTGAACTACCACATGTAATCACGTGACAATCAAATTGATAGCAAAAGATATATATTATACCACCAAATGTACCATATACACATACATATAATCATATACAATTATATGTCTTTTTTATGTGAGAAAAAATTTAAGAAAATAAGTTATTCGTCTTTGTTGGTTACGAAAGCAAAAATTATCTTTTAATGATTTTACTTGCCGTTTGAACCAACCCATATTGACTACAATTATATTATCATAGAAAACATACAACTAGCAAAATGCGACGTACCCTTAAGGATGGTCACGTAAGGAACTACCCCTCTAGTTCATTACTTTAATAATTTCTTGCTATCTTCAAGAGTAAATACCAAATATATATATATATATATATATATGTAAATACATCTGATTTTAGTAAATGGTTGTTGGCAACTTGGGCTTGCACATTTTCATAAATCAAAATGGCTAGAGATCTTTAAAAACCATTGATAAATAGTCCAACCGAATGTCACCCTGCCCGTTGGAATCTTGGCCCATGAGCATCTTGCTTTAATATAGAGTACGCAACCTTTCTATATGATATCGACTCTCATCTTACATCAGTTTTTAGCTGATACAAGCAAAATTTTTGCAGTCAAGCCCAGGTACTCTTCTCAATCTATTTTCATTTTAAATGTGACTCGTAAGATTCAATATTTTGATCCTGCAATTTTTATCAAGGAAACAAAGAACATGTCAACCTCAAAATGCTGCTGCAAGGAAGAGAAGAAGCAAACGCCTCATGATGATTACTGATAATGATAATGATAAGAGTCCGAAATCAACCGTTCATCAAGATGATGATGATGATCATGAAGAACAATTTACAGAAGATCCAAAAATTTCAGATTCGGAGACGCGAGATCCTTTGCCCTGTCCAGAACAAGAGGTATTAATTATAACAAAGCTAACACACTAACTCAATGAGCAAATTAATTACACTTGCCTGCAATATTAGCTTTTGCCACCATTTTCTGCAGGAGGAAACAATCAAGAAAAAGTACGGAGGGTTAACACCAAAGAAACCACCACTAATATCCAAGGTAGGTAATCATCATATCTTCTGCCAATTTATTGAACTTTTCAGTACTTGATTACAATTTACCATCCAACCTCTTCTTGCATATACTGGCTTGCAGGACCACGACCATGCTTATTTCGATTCTGCTGATTGGGCACTGGGAAAGGTTACATTTTACTACTTGCCAAACAACATTCAAAATCAGTCTAAACTTTGATGATATACGTGTCTCAGTCCTGCATATTTTACTTGGCAGCAAGGAGCACAGAGGAGTAAAGGATCATTGGAGGCACTTCGACCAAAGTTGCAGGTTCTTCTGTATCCCCTTATAAATAGTAGTAGCTCTTTGATTTGTACAAAGAGATCAACATCTCTGTATAACCATGCATTAAAGATATCAAAATTCAAACAAAGCCATGTAGATATTGATTGCAATTACATTAAACAGCCAACACCACACCATCAAGTTCGTTCACGACGCTCAGCTTATGCTCCTGCAGATGATGATCATGATGATAATGGTGGTGAAGGTATATATAACTCTGTCTATTTACAACATATCTGTTGCCAATTTCTGAAAATCCAGATACAACGAGCGTTAGCCATTTTCTCTTTGCACAGATAATGATGGCGGCAAAGACAACTTCACCCCTTCTGAGGAGGAGAAAAAAACCAATGTTTTTTCTGATGATAATTTTCACCCAGATGATTCCCTAAGGCCTCTCAATGATATTCACTACAACAAGAGAAGACTGAAATTACTTACTGTACCCTCCTAATGGTTTTGCCATAAATAAGCAATGCGTTGCAGATCCTCTTATGAATTCTATAACAAGAGCCCTTCCATCCTGTAATTTAAGGCAAGAAATACATATATGCATGCCAGGATCTTTTAACTGATTTCTGTATCTATAGTACAATTTTAAGTATTTCCCTTTGAAGAAACCAACAGAGCGATTTTCTACAGCAGAATGCAGAACCTGGAAGCCACGTACCAGCTTTAACCACTACAATTCCCACTGTTATCACTCCATACTTTGGCAATGTCATTATACAGACAGCACGAAAATACAATGAGTTAATGTTTCTGTGCACAACTAATAACCCACTGGGCATTTATTTAGAGAAATCAAGCCAATGAACCATAGAAAGCACTTCACAAAATTCCTTTCCCTGCACCCGGGATGACCACATTTCAATGACCTTGCTTTGTTGGTCATTCCATAGATTATTCCAAGCAAGACAGTCACTTACCTCATAATTGCTTATGGAAGATCTAAATTCTTTCTCCTACCTATCAAGCAAATTAGTACATTATTTACAACACTAGGTAATGAATAGAATCAATTTCTCAATGTGAAAATACCAAAGGCTAACATACACATACCTCTTATTTTGAACATGTGAGTTAACTTCTGGAGAAGATCAAGCTGAAATAATAAACTTCAGAAGTGAAGCGAATTATGGTGTTCTGGTTACAGTAAATTTTCCAGTTAAGACAGTTGTTTCTTAATTTTTAAGCATAAAAAGTACTTAAATTAACGAAATTTTGCTGTAAGCAAGTTAATTTCAAATTGAATTGTAGAAATGTGCATGGTTATGAACCTCTTAAAAAAATAAAAATGAATTCTATGTATTAGAAAACAGTGATGTTAAGCATGTTAAATCAAATTATCTTTACAGCATTCAGAGCTTATGAACTCCTTCATATACTAAAAAGTAAAAAAGAAAAAGAAAATAGAAACTTATTTGAATAATGGGTTACGCACTTGTGCATCAATGCCAAAGAGAGAACACGTCCCAACCAGCCAACCTGAACAAAAGTGGGGGTAAGGATCCACAACAGATGATAGACATAATCAACTGAAATATCTCTGTTATGCTTCAGTCCTTTAAACCTGCAGTTTAAGATTTCTAGGCTGCAAAACAGGCAGTCCAAAATCCAAAATCACAATAACAAACAAATCCAAATAGATGGAACTGATTGTAGCAAAATACTGAAATATCAATAACAGCAAACAACTGCAGATGCTATTTATATAAGTTTTACAGGTAACCAACTGCATATCAATTAAGTTCAAAGTCTAACCAACTGTACTCATTTGTGAAAGCAGAGCTAAAATGTTTGGCATTACTGGGTACAAAGCCACAAAAGACCTAATAGGTTGTCTGAACGAACATTGGTAACCTAAAGAAAGCAACAAATTTAGGGGCATGGTTGAACACAAATTTCTCATGTCCTGTTCCTCTGGTCTTCGAGGTCTTAGGCTGAAGGCATCATCATAAGGGCAATAGGCTGGCGTCAGGCATCAAAGTTCGTAGCTGTTTTAGTGGAGAGGGAGGAAAGGTAAAAAGAAAAGAGTATTAGAATCCAAGTACAAGTCTGAGGCTATTTTAAGAGACAAAGAGGAAATAGGCACTGTCATCATTGCAAAGCATAATGCTAGATCATGTACTAAACATGTACAGAAGAGATGGACGAGGTTCTACCTTATACTATGAGAACCAGGCACTCAATGACCATAAGATTTGCCATGTGAAACAGGGTTCTGGCCAGATAACCTGTTGGTAAAAGAAGCCAAAGATTGGAACTAGAAAGAGTTGATAAATGTCTAAAAAATACAAACTTCTCAAAGTCCAAGTTTTTAGGAGATAGTTTGTAAACAAAGAAACCAACAAGGAAGAAGAACCAAAACACCATATGCAAAAGAAAAGAAGAGAAAGAAAGGAAAGAAAAGAAAAGAGAACTTTCGAGATGACTCATGTGTCTGTCAACTTATATTACCCAGTACCACCACCAGATCGACCAGAGTAAACGCCATAAGGTGAGCCATATTCACTTCTGCCACCAATCTGAAGAAATAAGTTGTATAAATCAAGTAAGGTAGGAGAATAATATCTAATATCTAAAAAGTATTCTATCATATAAATAATAATAAATGCATTACTGTTCAATAAATATCATCAGGACCTCAACCCGGACGGGTATCAGTGAAATTAGAATGAACAATATAGGAATGCTACGAGTCATCACCTGAGGACCACCATATACACCATAGCTATCAGTCTGTTGTACCAAGTTCTTGGATCCATAACCGCCAGTGTGAGTTGAATATCCATGACTATGAGATTTATGACCGCGGTTGCCATGCTTTGGATCATCAGCTACATCCATGGACACCGGAACATATGGAACAGCTGGTGGAAATGCAGCTAAAGCTCCCTCCATCTCAAATAAATTGGCCCTCAACCTCAGAATAACTTGTGTTAACAAGGCAGTGCTTGCAATATTTAGATCTCCAGTAATCTGTGGACATCATGAATTACAATCAGAGACATCAAGGTTTGGAATAGGACACCACAATGGCTAGGCATCTGTGGCCTGACCATTCTAGATACCCCTACAATTTGAACAGATAAAAGGGTAATTAGAACACATGCATACACACACATAAAGATGAACGCTTTCTAGTTCTCATCATCACATATCATTCACCTGCACCATCTCATCATCCTCAGATGCAACTTTGGGAAGATTTTCCTCAGAAAGGATGCGGATGCTTGCTCTTGTGGCACTTCTCATCTCATTGATAATAGCTCCACCTTTACCAATAAGGCATCCAATCCTAGAGCTAGGTACAAGAAGACAAGTAGTAATTACAGGATCATCAGATTCCTTATCAGTTTTCTCACTGCATCGTGGCTGCAAACGCATTGTTGCATCAATTGTCGGTGATGCATCTTCAAAAGCCTGAAATATAAACAATTCAATGAATTAGCAACAGTATCACAGCTGAATTTCTCTAATAAATACATCAACACATATATTGACTGTTTGGGTTTAAGAAGTTGGGATACTTATAACAAGAGATTTTAACTTTAACCTCTTTTGCTGATACAGATATGATACATTCATCTCCTTCAGCAGCAGAAGTATCCACTTTAATCGATGCACCAGATTCCTGTCTGATTTGTTTAATGATACCACCACCTTTTCCAATGACAGCTCCAATATTTTCATTCGGACAGACCAGACGAAGAGAGAATTCCTTTACAGATGCTGAGTGATCTCCTCCAGCACTTCTATAACCCCTATAAGGACCCACTAGTGAACCAATCAATGGGGCACCAGCACCTGTATTACCTAATGCACTGCCAGTTCTGTAAATGCTGGCTGAAGAAAGGAGTAGATGCTGTGACCGTGAGGGATTATCATGAAGACGAGATGCTACTTGACAAAGAGCTTTCTTCACAGCATATGCTTCCCCAACAAATTACTCTGTATCACACAACAATACAAATGTCAATAGCAGCCTTTATCAGTTTTAATACAAATTGAGAAACTGCAGTTTACAATCAATTTGACATTTTCGTATTTTATAATTACAAGAAAACTAAAATTAAGTGTTACCTGGATCAATTCATCTGAGTTCAGAGCACAAGGAGGCAGATGTTCACTGCTTAAGATCCGAACTTGAGCACCAGACTCATTGCGTATATTCTGAACTACTTGCCCACCTTTTCCAATCACACAACCTATCTGATCCGACGGCACAAGCAGCCGAACTGTCAATTGCTGAGGTGCCCCCAATTCATCATCTATTGGCACCTCTTCAGCAACAACCCTCTCATGCACCTTAAAAAGAGCATCTTGTGCCGGAGAAATTAGATCACCATCATCTCCAAAGTTATTAGTCTCCTCACTAGAGCTATAAATAGTCACTACACGCTCCTCGCACCCCGGTATCATCTCACTAATCCTAATCTTCGCATGAGTTTCGCAGCCCTTAATTGCTTCGCAATATCCCCACCTACTCCAATAATGCTTCCAATTCTTCTCAAAGGACACAAGTACCTATAAACTGTGTCCTCTGGTCCAATGGCATTCGATTCCTTTTCCTCATCTGGATTCCTTCTCTTACTCCCCTCATTTGCTGAATATTCAGATTGAGAATGTATTCTCTTCCCATAATCATTCCTCTGGCCAGCCATACCCAAAAGACTATATTTTTATCCGCACCCTGTTGAACATTAACCAACAAAATAAAATCTAATCAGCAAAAACAACTCCATAGCTTCCAAAAATCCCAAAAATATTCTCTTCAATAACATTCTCCAAAAGGGTATTTAACCAATTTTTCTTTTTCAGTGTACAATGAAAAATACAATTAAAAATGTTAAATCACTCAAATATATTCAACTGACCCTCTAAAGACCAATACTGAACCATAATATCTGCCAAACCACAAAGCTAAATTAGAGTTCAAGTTCACAACTTTTCAGAGATTGCAAACAACTTATATACCACTTTTAAAGAAAACCCAACAAGAAAGATACAAACTTTCTGGGATTGATTTCACAATGGCTTGCTTATCGAACCACAAAGAAAACAGGGGAAAAATTGAAATAACAGAAATAAAGGGACCGAAAAGAAAAAGATGAGAAAAATACTGTGGAGATTTGCAGCTTCCGAGCACTTCAAAGGATTGATGGTCTCCTCCTGCAAGTACTAATGTCCAATTACTGAAACTGGGATGGATTGATTGATTGATGGAGTTTATGCAAAAATATATATATATGACGTGAAAGCAAATATTACTACTAGTATAATACTGAGATTATAGTAGAAATATCTAGAGGACCCCAGTTGGCTATAAATGTTTTTTAGGGTTGAAAGTAGCCCACGATCAAATGTCAATTACTAAAATATCCATCTAAATAGGTTATTATCCACACACAAAAAAAAAAAATACAGGGATGATTTTTTTTTTTTTTTTTAAGAATAAACATAAATTGGTTTCAAAAAATAATTAATTTTGGAAACATAAAGTGGTCCTTTTCTTGAAACTCCTGCCATGTTTTTCTTAGAGGGTAAAGGTAGAGAAGGGGGATAATAATTTTACTTTTTTTTCAACACTATTATTTTTTAGTGAGAGGAGAGTAATTTTAAAATTAATTAAGCCTTTGAGATCATAATTGAAAAAAATAAAGATACAACCATTCTACCTTAAAAAACAAAAGAAAAAGTATAAAACACATCTAACAAGAGAAAATATACTGAAATGCTTTCACTACCCTAATATATATATTTTATGCTATAACACAATATAAGAGAAAACCATTATATTTTACAAAAGATGTGTGTAAATATGACAGAATTTAGGGTGATTAATGTAATTTAGACAAAAAAAGAAAAAGAGAGAAAACAAGAAGAATATCCAAGGAAATAATATTATGATTCCTTCTATACTAAATACTAAAAAAAAAAAAATCAGGAAAAATACATTTGAGCAAAAAAGGAAAGACACTAGGGAAATTCAAACAGTGACAAAAAGAGAAAATAAAGTAAATAAATATTTGTTCCCCTGTAATCTTCTCCATTTGACCTCCTCTTGTCCATAGAGAAAAAACAGAGCAAAAATCCTCAAAATTTCTACCCTTTAACTTCAGATCTATAGTCTTGTTTAGAATGATTCTTCAATGGACAAAATCTTTCCCCATGAGTCCAAAATTTACTCTTCACACACCAAAAAAGGAAACTTCAGCTACTAGAACTAGTACAACAACCTTAAAAAGTGTCAGTAAATGTTCCCAGAAAAGAGATGACTTGAGAGAATTAAAGAAAAGCTCCAATGTTATTAATCCGTGTACTTCAAGATTCTGCTCTTGTGTTTCAAGAAGACATCTCATGGAAGCATTTGGCACTGCTCTTTTTGCTATTGATCCTTCATCTGCCTCAAACTCACCTCCCAATGACCCCAAGGTATGATTCTTGTCTCTGATTCTTTTTGATGTTTCATGGTTGTTGATGATAAGTGCCTAGATTTTCACTTCTCAAATGCTATTTTATATGGGTATTGAACTGTTAAAAGTTTGGACTTTAAAGCCAGAATATTCAAGTGCAAATGTAATTTCTCAATTTTTTCCCTTTCCGGGATTTTTGATGTTTTATGGGGAAAGAGGGCTACTTTTTTTTTTTTTTTTTTTTCTTTTTTTTGGGAGTGGGGGTGAGGACAATGGTACACAAAAGTTTGAAACTTCGAGGATTATGTTTCTGTAATTTGTTGTTTAAATGAGAATAGAAAATTTTCATCTAGTGTAATAGAACATAAAAATGAAATCAATTGAATTGTTGGAAGTATGAGGAAGGGGCATGTATAAGCTCAAGCCTGGTGATTGGATACAGGTTCCATTTCACATTCATGGTGATATTACAGTAATGCTAGTCAATTAAAGTGCTATAGCTTTTAGCAGAGATGTTTGCAGATGTTAACCACCACAGCTTCGGAATGCAGGCTATGTTGAATAAAATTCACCCTAAAAGTCTCTACCAGATTGGTATGAGGAGTTATATGCATTGGTTACGGAAACATGCATGAAACCTTATGAGGCTGAGGTTGGTGGTTGTCTTAGAAATATTTATTATTGGTAGTTTTACCATTTAATTATGTTGAAGGGTTTAAGAAACTGCCTATTCTCTTATAAGATTGCAGGTTATAAGTTGCAGCTTTTTGCTAATCTGAGCGGAAAAGCAAATAGGATTTTGGAGGTTGGCATTGGGACAGGTCCCAATCTCAAATACTATGCGAACGAACCAGGTGTTCAAGTTTTTGGTGTAGACCCAAACATGAAGATGGAAAAATATGCACGGGCAGCAGCAGAGGGTGCAGGCCTTCCACAGACTAACTTTATATTTAAGCAAGCGGTATGAGTTTGTTATGGTGAATTAAATGATCTTTGATATTCTTTCTCTGTCATGACAAACGGATATGTCTAAGAAGATAACATATCATTGAGTGGCTTATAACTGTTTGAAGACTAACTATTTTTATCCAGTTGGCCATATCAGTCAAAGGCTACATTGTGTAAAAATAGCATGCATAATCTGGTTTTTGGTTTTCATTTTAGGTTATCAGCACACCTAATATTCATTATAAATATGCTTATTTTTCAATCACAATTGTAGGTGTTTTTTTTTTTTTCCTTCCTTGATCAAGTCTTTTGCTTAAATATTCAAACCTTCTATGTCTTCAGTGAGGTTCATTTCTTAGGTATGGGATGCCAAACTCTCATATTTATTTTTCCTTACGGATTAGTCCATTGAATATAATTTACCAAGGAGTTGCAATACTCAAAATATTAACTTTTCTCTCAAGTCTGTTTCTGCTTAAAAGACACGAGGTTCATTTAGCTTTGATGGTTTTCTCTCAAATGCCATTAACTTGGGCTAGAATTATCTTGGTGATTAAATTGGTTGCAAATCTGTTTTAAATGTCTCTTCCTTGTGTCATTCCAGACCCTATCAGCCCAGGCTACTCCAAAAGGGCTTTCATCCCTTAGACTTGATTTTACAAAGGAATTCTCCAATCTTTGAATTATATGCAGGTAGCAGAGGCTTTACCATTAGGTGATGCATCTGTTGATGCTATTGTGGGCACACTTGTATTATGTTCTGTTAAAGATGTTGAATTGACATTGCAAGGTATGTAAATGCCCTGTAACCTTCTGCCAATATCAGTGGATTTTTCTTGCCTTTTATTGTTGAAACTTTTGAAGTATTTCTTAATTGCCACTGGTGATTATAGTTGTGTTCAATTTTTTGAGGAACTTCATGATTTTACTGAGTGATGGAATTTTTCTTATGCAAAAGTATCTGCAAGATTAAAAGTATTTCAGTGCCTGGGAATTGCATGTGTCAATTTCTGGGATGCTCTTGTTTTTCTATTTGGTTTAAATTATTGAAGGGCACTCTATTCGAGCTTTTGCTACGAACTGCAATATTTTGTTTGTTAAACTCAGCTCTCAGCTATCAGGTTTTTGCTTTAGTTGAGTACATAACTATTCTCCACAACATGCCGAAACTCTAGTAGATAAAATTTACAACTTCAGCATCAGTATCCAAAAGAATCTCTTAAGCAACTATAAATGATGTAACCTTCATCGTTAGTATTGGGAAAAAAAAATGATATTCTGAACAGCCCATTTATTACTGGTCGCTTAATTTATCTCGAGTTAAAAAGCACGAGCCATTTTCATAAATATGGTTCTACTCGTTTTCAGAGATAATGAGGGTGCTTAAGCCGGGTGGTATGTATGTGTTTGTGGAACATGTTGCAGCAGAAGGTAACTAATTTACATCCTGTTTCTGTTAACGCATGTTGACTTGTATTGCATTGTAACTTCTTCCTCCATCCCCTCCCTCAGACCAAGTTACTATTATCTAGCTATTTGGCTTGATTGGTCATTTCATTGGCCAGATGGAACAATTCGAAGATTTGTGCAGGGAATTCTTGATCCTTTGCAGCAGATTGTTGCCGATGGGTGTCATCTCACCAGAAAAACAAATTGGAAATGTTATTGCTGAAGCAGGCTTTTCAACTGTTGAACTTCATCAGGCTTTCTTATCTACTGCTTCAATAGTAAATCCTCATGTTTATGGAATAGCTCACAAGTAGCTAGGTGATTGATATGCCACAGGTTAATTCCTGTTAGAGACCTCAGATATCAATCTTCCATGTGGAGACTGACCAAGAAAGACAAAGTTCGAGATAGTGGATGACTCTTGACTTGATTCATTGGCTGTATCTCCATTTTCCATGTTAATGCATTGGTTGATCTTCCTAGTGGTTAAGGTATATAGTGGTTGATGACAAAAAGTTGGACGCTTTCCAAAAGCTCAATAAAGGACTTTATCAAATGTCAAGTGATAATGTTTTTAAGAAAGGTTTCATTATCCCTCTAATGAAAAAGCAAACATTTTGAACTTTATTGTTTCTGAAAGAACTAGCAAGAAAAGCAAACATGAATAAATCTGTTTTTTTAACTTTCTTTCCAATACTTTATAATTAGACAATGTTTTTCAATGATACGAATTCTAATGGCAAAACTTTTGGCACTGCTACTTTGCTCCCATCTACCTTGCTATACGAAATAATAAAGAAATTAACAAAAACCCTCCGACATTCCCCTAGTATTATTTATCCTCATATTCCCAAATAAATAGGTAATGGAAAAAAGATAAAAGAGCCAAACACAAGGAATTAAAAAATAAAAGATACGAGAGAGTTTTTGTAATCAAATTTAACAGCGAAGAAAAATGTCCAATTCTCGAATTTTTTTACCATCTCATAAGATCAAGAGCCAAAAAAAAAAAACCAACTCATTCCTTTCCTCCATTATTTCCCTAATAAATAACACCTCCATAGTCCCCTTCCCAAAAAAAACAATATATATATATATATATATATATATAAGTAACTATAAAAAATGAGAAAATTTTTATATGGACTAGTCAATGGCATAATGCTAAGGAGTCGATGTTGGGAGTAAATTTTGGTTACTCATTCCGCAATGCAGAATAATGGAATCCTGTAGTATGACAGTCATTGAAATTATTAAAAAGTAAGGAATTTCATTACTTTTCAATCATCTAACACCCTACAATGTAATGCAGAGTAAGTAGTAAAAAAATTTTCTTATGTTAAACCACATCACCCCACTTGAATGATATAGCTTAACATGAACTAAGGGTTTAATGCATTATGCTATGGATATAATCCATGTAAGAATTTTTCAAAAAAAAATGGTAAAGTAACTGGCAGGGGCCAATCCACAAATTATAACAAAACTTGAGGGCATCAAAGCAAAAAAGCACTTAAAATAATCGCACTTTCTCCGTCAAATTAGGGTTCATATTTCCCATTTATACACGCAGACTGGTCTCTCACTCTCCCTTTCACTCCTTCCCTCCAACCCTCAAAAATTCAGCAATAAATTCGTAAGCCCATCTCCATATTTTTAAATTATCATAATTATATCTTTAATTCGTATTTATTTAGCTGCAAAAGATTGTTTTTTTTTTTTTTTTTTCCTTTTTTGTTGTTGAATAGCTAGATTGCATTTGTTTTTTAATTTCGTAAATAATTATTGTTGATTGTGAATCTTTATGGCAGATGTATATTATGGATTTTAATAGTTTTTTTATTTCTGGGTTTTTTGTTTTGTCCATAATTTTGATTTATTTAATGTTTTTTTTTTGTTGTTTCCAATGACTGAGAATTATTGCGGGCTTGAACATCTTCTTGCTGCTTGACATTAGCTGTCTTTTCATTTGAAAGTTTATTTCTTTACTTAGATTTTTCAGGTACAGCTTTTGTTGGTTGTAGTTTAGTTTTAGTAGTATTTTGTTATCATAATTTTGTGATTAGTGATTGTTTAGCTCAATATTTACAGCTGTGGCTTAATCCCCTTTGAAAAGAAAAGGAATAATGGGGGATGTCAATAAAAGTGGAAATGAAAAGTGTTCTTTTTGGTAAAAAGTTATCTTTTTCCTGTATTATGGGGTGTCTTGTGAATATACCGAATGTTGCTCCTGTCATTAACTTCAAAATGGAAACATGAGAAAGGAAAGTTGACATGTGTGATTGATTTCGTGCTATTTACGTTTTGGTGAATGTTATTCGTTGCGCCAGTTTGAATTGTACGTCTTTGCAGCATATATGTCTTAAACTTATAATTGTCGGTGTACTTTTTTTTGTTTTGATATCAGGTTTTTGGACTCTACCACAGAAAGATTGATGCTTGGAAGGAGTTGTGAGCTGTCTTAGTGGTGATTGTAGGTGCTTATTTATCTGTTGGTCAAAGAAATGCCTTTTATACCATGCAGAATGCTTTGTCATTCCGTTGGTGATTGGTTAACCAGTGTTTGAGATATCACTTGTTGTCAAAGTTCATTAAGCATGTCTTTGTTGTGCCAAACTGTGATGTGAGGAATTTATTGGACCTTTTTTCAAGTTTCATGTGTCATAAACACAGTTGGAGCATTTGGAGAATTTCAATTGCTTAGAACAATGTATTAGTGTTTGATAGGCTAGCATTGAGCTTTAGGAAGAATACTGAAAGATACAATACATCTCATAACTGTTGGCAATTGGAAGGGATTTCTAGTGGGTCTTGTAAAAGATAGCTAAAACGGGGTCCCTGTGTTGTGTGGCTGCAAGGCCACATGGATCTAATGCTGCCAGCAGGGAGTGGTCCATGGGACCACATGAGCCTTACTGGCGGACAAACTCAAGTTATTCACCACCGCCATCAAGATGGGACTTTCGGTTCCAATCTGAAGCACTTTCATTTGGCTCCCATGATGGCATGCAGCTGTTAGGGTCATCTGCATCCACAAATAGTAGAGAAAGTAGAAGCTGGTTGAGAGGCAATCATACAGTCAATCATCAGTATATGGTAAATGATGGTGGTGGCCAGTATTATAGTAGTCCCTCTGACATATCCCCAGTGCGGCAATGGACTCCACCAGCAATTCAAGAGATCAGTGCTGATGATTATAATACTTCAAGGAGAGGTATGTGAACCAGCTGTCTATTTTGATCTATTTATCCGAACTAGAGCATGCTTGTGTTTCAAGAGTTCACAAGCTGTATATTTTATAAGGTGGAGTAAATCTCTGGTTTCTGCTATTTGCTTCTAGTTGTATGGGTTTAATCTGTTCTTGGGATTTCATTCTGTTGGTTTTTTCCACTAGTTCTGCTTCTGCATGTTTCTTCTGATCTTCTCTGTCTTCTCTGTCTTCTCTGTATTGTGCTCTTCCTTTGAGTAGAAAGCCCAGAAACTTGGTCATCAAATAATTGCTTACAGTTACTTCAGCACAAGCCACAAGTTTTCAGTATTACTTGAACAAAATCTGATTGTGGAACAGTCTAGGGAAGATTTTTGTTTGTTCTTTTGCAGTTCTACATATAAATGCTTTCTTAATGAGAGAACTATCTGCATGTGTATGGTTTTGTTTTGTTATTGTTTGGAGTGCCAACTTGGAAGGGCTAGTCAATAAAGGTGGAGCTGGTAAACTTGTAGCTTATATTCCAGCAGGTTCTCTGCAGGATACCAGATGATTTTGGCCCAAAATTAATTCTGATATGGTGTATAAGACATCTGCAAACAAGGGTCATAGTACAGGCTTATGCCTTTTTATTGTTAACTACGCCTGCCTCCAAGCACCATGACATTGTACACTGATACTCCAAAACATTCTTTCAAAAGTAAATGCACCTTCTATCACTCCCACTCATGAAAAAGAATTCATTGATTAACTGGTATGTCGTTTCTGAAGATGCAAAAGTTATTTACTGTGCTAGATGCCTATTTTACAGTTTTATCCATGTAATGATGGTTATGAACTTTATATGGAGCAATATTTGTTGTCATTTCAGGTGTTGTTTGGTTTTGCTCTCGTGTCAGTGCAATGACTGGGCACCTTTGTAATTTATTCTTCAACTTGGCTAGTTTCTATTGGGCTGGGCATTTAGTTATTGTTCTGGTCTGTGCTCCAATTTCGGTCTTGTTCTCAACTACTTATGAAAAGTTATAAGCTGTTTGTTTGAAATTGAAAAAGAACTCTTGGAAAAGCAGGTCCAGAGTTGTTTTGACTTTAAGCATGCATGTTATTCGTATCAAAATACCAACTTTACACATAAGAAAGTAAATGTGTACATGTATTGAACAATGAAAACTAAACCATTTCTTTTCTTTTCTAAACTCTATAATAACAAGAGCAAATTTATTTGCTCTCAAAACTTTAAGATACTCTGCTTCTCTTCTATTCTTTTCTGCTCTCCTTAGCTTCTCAATGGTGCTTCAGGCATCACGCTATTCTTAGTCGTCCCTCTTTTTTGGGTTTACGTATTTCCCATGACATGAAAACTCCTCTCTCCCCTTGACACACAGGAACGCTTTCTTATCTTTCCCCTTTTTCCCTTATTGCCTTTCTCCTCCTTTTCAGACACTATTGAACCAGTTTGTGATTTCAGTATTTGAACTTGAATTTAGAATGGATTTCCAGATTCTTTAATATGCTTTTGGATGCACACCCTGAGTGAGGACTATGGGGACAGCTTAGAGTCTGTTACCTCATGATGGATGCTTTGTAATAGACACTCTTCATTTGTAACTCTTAGTGGTTCACATTTCTATATGAATTTTTAAATTACATCCGGTAGAAAGATTTTTGTTTTTTGGTTTATTTATCAAAATTTTGAGTAGTCAATCTACAAATGAAAATTGCATCTCAGTGCTTGCAGATGTGAGAAAGTTATTTTATTTTTTACTTGTTAGATCAGAGTATGGACAAATACTATTGATTTTCAGCCAATGTGTTCTGTATTTCCTCTTAGTCTTTGCCTGATGGATCTTTTCTTGCTTTACAGAAACATACTCGCAAATTCACTGGCTTGTGTGGGATTTTACAAATGTTATCATGTTTACTGCTAATCTTTCTCCTGCATTTTATGATGGTTCTATCTGATTTCTTGTTCACCCTGTATTTTCCTTGTTCTTTAACATCCCTTTTTTCCCCTTGAAGAGTTATATAATTTATGTCTATTGAGAGTTGTATCAGCATTTTCAAGTGAACAATACCCCAGATCCATTAATAATTTCTATTATGAATTGGCTTTGTACCGACCATTACAGGAATGCATTGTGGAATTTTATGTATTGAAATGCTTCCCCCTTGTTAAGCAGGACAGCATCTAGCTATTGAATTTTGTTGTGTGAAAAGTACAATGCTTGAATATTGGATTACACTGGATCACCTTATTACAGAGTTATAATTATGAGTATAAAATGTATGGTTGCTTTGTTATGGTTTCATCTGGCTTGTGTTTTCCTGTGAAACATTGGATGGGTGGGGGGTGGTAGTCATTTGTTATCA
Organism: Cinchona pubescens; assembly: GCA_025175665.1. Lineage (NCBI taxonomy): Eukaryota > Viridiplantae > Streptophyta > Magnoliopsida > Gentianales > Rubiaceae > Cinchona > Cinchona pubescens. The sequence continues at coordinate 3,943,054 of JANKKI010000077.1, read as the reverse complement.
GCCAGTGTATTTCACTATTCAACGCGAACACTTCATTTATGTAGTTTATTATTGCGGTTGCTATACTGTGCTTAACCATCCGCATAAATAAATGTCCATGTTAATATCAATTACAGATATAGTTTTATGTGCTGATACTCTAATTTTCTTGCTATGCAGTTTCAAGGCCTTTATCCTTTTCACCAGCTATGGAAGTAAGTTCCGATTTTCTTTTTCATGCTTAGCCGATGAGCACTTGCTGAAGTTTACCCTTAATGCAGCTTTCTTTTTTGCAGGGGACATCAGCTGCCAGGGATAGTGGTGGCTCAACTTCATCAAGATCAGACAGTAGTGACTATGAGTCCATGGCTAAGACACATCACTCTCATCGTAATTTTTCAAGTCGGCGATGCTTTATGTCGAAACCTGTTCACCCTTTGTCCTTTCCATCTGATACGCCTAGAAGGGAAGCTACTGACAGTAATGCTGCTGGGTTTTTAGAATTTGATGCTGCTACTCCTCGAAGAGAAAAACAACGTTTGAGCAGTGCTAGTGGCAGTGTTGATCTAACAGATGTTTCTGAGCCATTTGAAGCTGATTTATCCAGCAGATACCGTAATCCGTCAGACGGTTTCAGGTGTGGATTGTGTGAGAGGCTTCTTTCACAGAGATCGCCTTGGAGTTCTCGACGTATTGTGAGAAGTGGAGACATGCCAGTTGCTGGGGTTCTCTCATGCCGTCATGTATTTCATGCTGAATGCCTGGATCAAACTCTTCTCTGACACCAAAGGCACATAAAAATGATCCTCCTTGCCCAATCTGTGTCAAAGCTGAAGAGGAGAATTCTCCGGAACAGAGGGTATTTTCTAAATTCTTTCCACGGCTTAGGCCTTTCTGTGAAGATGGACCATCAAGGCCATGGGGTTGTGCACAGGCAGGAGATTGTGTCGAAGGGGCTTTACATGCACCATCCCGCAGTACCATGCTGTCACTTACCCGAAGTCGGATTAAGAAGAATCTTTCATTGAAGGGGGGTAATCTAGGCAAAGACTTTCCAGGAAAGGTAAGAAAAAGCGGCTCGTTTGCTTCACAGTTGTTCATTGGATCAGGTGATCATGGTGTAGCTGGTTCCTCCAAGACAGCACCTAGCACAAGCTTGAAATGACAGTAGAACTCTGTTTCTCATGATAGGAGCATGATTATTCCTTACATTTGACTCATCAATCCTCAGCCTTGGGTTGATTACACTCGATGTATTTAATTGGGTGGTTCGATTATGTTAGATCTGTAATCTTTTTGTGATTTGGGGCTTGAATTAGGAAAAAAATTCGCATGTGTTGTAAACTTGTAATCCATTTAGCACTAATCTAAATGACAAGCATGTAAAAAATTGTTGGAAATCCCACAAAATCAGCCTAGCCTAGTGGATTCTTGCTGAAAGTATGTTGCCATTGTACTTAGGACCTCTTTAATTGTTGACTGAAGTTCAGCAGGCTCTGGCTTCATCTGGTGTGTTTATTTATTTATATTTTTTTTTGGGATAAAAAAAAAGGTCAGGCAGTGAAGCCTAATAATCGTCGAGCTAGGAACACGCAAATAGAAGCCTCCCAAAATAGTGTCTCGAACAGGTTTCGAATATATATCTGCTTCTGCGGTCACAAATGTATTTGCAGCTAAATTTGGTATAGCTTCCTTCGCAGCCAAAGTGGACCCAAATTTTGAGTAATACTAGAAATTTGTCCAACCTGTGGTTCATAGTGTTGTAAACGGGTTGAATTGGGTGTAAATAGATATATTTTACTCGAATTTGAAGTTGAAGTTAAACGAGTTTAAAAAATAGAGTTTCAACTCGTTCTCGAAAAATTTGATAGAACTTGAGTTTGATTTAAATTCATTTGAAAATAAGTAAAACGAACTCGAATAATTTGACTTTTTCATAGTTAAGTATGTAATTTTTTAGAAGAAAATAGTCATTTTAGTAACTTTATATATAATAAAAAAAATTATATATGTACTTGAAAAAATTAGATAAGCACTCGAACAGAATATACATATACTTGAAATCGACTCGTCAAGTGATAAGAGCAAACTTGATTTGAGTTCGAGCAAGTTTGACTCGAATTCGATCAACTCGATTCTAGTCGAACTTTTGATCGTGCCACTCGCAAACTACTCCCGAATATCTCGATTCAACTTGGAAGTAGGAATTGAAACCAGCAAAATTAATTTAATAAAAAAACAAAAAGAAAAAGATAAATCGTTACTAATTGTTAGGATTAGCAATTCTTATCTCCTAGGTGATCATCTTGGAACTAATGTTTGAATTCAATAACATAATCAAGAAAATGACGGCCTACAAAATGGCAACTACAATGAGAATTGCAGATTGGAATTTTGTTTCCGATTGTGACGTGAGAATTCCACTATTTTAAGGTTTGCATGAAAAATGTTGTTATTTTTCTATTTGAGTAGTGGCCATGAGATACAGCTAGCCGAACAATAAATCATTTATGGGCCAACACATGTCTTTTGTCAAAGCTCGGCGTCCACATAAAATTAATATGGAATGGCCCATGGGCCTTTTTTCAAAAGCTCATTTGGTGAGGGACCATTCTAGTTGCCCAGATTCATGTGATATGTTTGTAATCAATTTTAATGAGACAAGACCACATTGTCTATCAAACATCACACAAGTTGGGCCTTTCAAATTAATATCCACAACCATTGTAATTTTCCAAATGGGCCCCATTAACCATTAAAGATTTGAATAAAAATTTGCAAACTTCTTATGAGGCCTTGTCATTTTGTTCTTGTAATTTTATTGTGTTTAAATTATTCCTTAGAGCCTATAAAAGATAAATTCAGCCATTATTCCAAAGCAAAACAAAATAAGTAAATAAATTCGTGATTGAGACACTTCGATCATTTGGGATCTTTGCAAGATTTCTGTTGCTTTGCTCTTTTTCTTTCTTTTCTTATTCTCCTCAATGGGGGGGTTTTTCTCATGAAGTTGTATATGGGGCCAACGACCAAGGCCTAAAAATTTGACTCCAACATTTGGACCATGGGAATGAAAGGACATTACAAATGGTCAATGTATGAGGGGACCTTATAATAACAATTTTTATATAGATTCAATTTATGGTAAGTGAATAAATTCTTTAATTCACATTCATTTACATAACTCTGATTAAATTTATTTTAATGAGTTAGAGTGATGTGGATAAATGTGAATTAAAGAGTCCATCCTACCTATCGTAAATCAAATTCATATAAAAATTGCCCTCAATTGGCTACAATTTTTACTAGGTTTCGCAAGAGGAACAAGTTGATGCCTAAGAGAGAAAAATCTCTATACGTTTCTCCAATTTTAACATGTACAAAATTTTCGAAATTGTCGTGCATTCGTGTCGGTATATTGCAATACTTCTTTTCTTTTTGGTCTTTTGGTTTTAGATTCAAGAACGAAAAGAAAACAATCACATTTGAGGGAAATACTTACCTGGATCCAGTCCACGGGTGGGATCGTGAACCCCTTAATTCAGGTAAATCTACATTTGCCTCCTCTCCAAAAAATTAATATATCTTGAAAGGAAGAGGTGGAGTAGGTTGATGTAGACTTATCTGATGTAAAGATCCACGGGTGGAGTAGGCTGATGTGTACCTACCTGGACTAAAGGTCCACGGCCCCACCCGTGGACCGGCTTTAATCCCAATTCTGTTGTGGCTATTATACTATGCTTTCAAAGTAGAGCCATGTGAGGTGGGTCCAATTAAATGATGCTCATAAGTCTATCCATACAGCCTAGGCAAGGTAAAACATCCAATTAATTAATAACCTTCCTCATGGTCTTAAACATGCTGCCCCTTACATGTGATTGTGAGACTCTTTACAAGTGAAGTGAGAGTCACATTTTGCTTTGGATCTTCCGTGTCAAATTCTTATCTCATATTTTAAATATTTATTATTTATACTTTAGACTTATAAATACTATACCACAATACACGTGGCACACATATAAAAATTAAGACAAAAGATCGATACAAAATGTTAGATAAAAGATCGTGTGTTGTTACATTTCAAACAAATTAACTCAGTGTTTTTCTTCTAATTTTCAGCATTACCATATCAAGTTTGTTATTGCCACAAGGCCCACAACAAAAAGAGGTAATAAAATGACCAAATTACTCCCGTTCTCCTATTCTCCCTTCATAAGAAGAAGGGTATTTTGGTAATTTCATTTCCATTTAATTGTGGCAATAACATTTGCGGTTTACCCTAATTTTCCCACTTAACTACATCCCACTGCCAAGTTATAGCTTATCTGATGTCTGAAAGTCCATAGTCAATTGAATGTGACGCTATATGACCTGAAAAGTTCCACTCAGGTAGTTATACGGAAAGTGTCATTGCTTTTCATTAGTAAGTGCTATATTGCTCATGAACCTGTCTCCATGGCCCATGACGTTCTTATAACATTTTTCTTTCAGTGTTTTCTGTTTTGGTTTTCACAACTAATATGCATTAACGACCATTCCCATTAGTGTATATGAGAGTTTGTAATACTTGTAAACTTAAATCTTTACAAATGTTCGATCACGTGATCATTATTAAGAGATATGTTTGGCTAGGATTTCGAAATTAAAATCGAAACGAGAATCATAAACTTTAATATTAATATATATTTATGATATTTTCTCTGTTTGTTTGGTTTGAAGAAAAAAATAAATTTTGTTATGCTAATAAGTTAATTATTTGAAATTCATAAATTACAAATGGAGAATAATAATAGACACTTTTTAACACTTTCATTTTCATAAAACTGATTCCTGTAATAATCAACCAAACAATATTTATAGATATTATTAACTTTAGTTTCCATTTCTTCCTTTCGTACCTATAAACAAAACACTTCTACTGATCGAAGTGTATTTGAAATTTGTTTTGCTGCTTCCACTTGTTAGTTGCTACATTCTGTACATAAAGTTTTGGCATTTCTAAACCAAGGGATATCTTTTCGAGATGTTAAGTAATTACTAATCTTATTCCATATTTATTTTAGGCCTTCACAAATGTACAATTCCTATCAGAAAATTTTTGTATGAATTATGTCATGAATTCTTTGATTCAAAATATTTCACATCAACAAGTGATGTAATGTGAATTGATATAAAACATTTTGAGTTAAGAAATCCATAATATTATATCATGTACCCGTCCATATAATCCTTCCCAATCCAGCGATGTGCTTGATTGTGTGTATCTTCTTCTCAATCTCAATTAGCTATTTAAGTGCTTGTCACTTTAAGAGAAATAAAGGCCTCAAAGATGTTATGGCCAGTTGTAAGCCACCATGGAAGGAAGTCTCCATGTGAAACAACAGTCATTGAACATTAAGTTTTTTATACGATGGTAAAATTATTCTTGTAATGTAGCAACAGCACGATGAGCAGCCTAAAATGTAAACCAATCGAATTGAGTACGAATAATATTTTATTTAAACTCATTTGAATTTGAACTTCAACGAGATTTAAAATTCAAATTTGAAGTTGAAAAATTTGACTAGATCGAGAACGATTTAAACTTGTTTAAAAATAAGTAAAACGAATTAAAATTCCTGTAACTCGATTTTTTCGTAAGTAAAAAATATAATTTTTTTATAAAATATAAATATTTTAATAATTTTATATATAATAAAAATAAAAAAAAAATATATAATACTCAAAAAATTCAACAAATATTCAAACATAATATACATATATTCAAAATTGACTTATTGAAAATTTTAAACTCAAACTCACTCGACTCGAATTTAATCAATTTAAAATCGAATCAAATTTTTTATCGATCTCCATTGCTACCGAGCAGCTCATTCGTTTAGAGCCTTAGACCCGCCTATGGCAATTCATGCAAGACTTTACTATCACTATATAGACGAATGAAAATTCTTTAGCCAAATGATTAGTTCTTCATACGTGTCATTATGGCAGACAAGGAAATTTTGCGGTTTTAGGGAGATCATGATCTTTGTCTAGAATAAATGTAATTTTTTATTGATCAGGTTAGGAAATATTTTGGCTATGGCAAAATCTATAGGTGCTCTGCCCTTTATAGGATTAGTTGTACCTCACCTTAGGCACTGAAAATGAGATGATATTAATTTGTTTAATAATTTACAAAATCTTTTTTTGGTAGAAATCCAACTCAACATACTGCAACTCACATGCACGATCATGTTACTTAATTAAAGATATTCATCGCAAAATTTGTTTTAGAAATCCAATCCATGTTTATTCTTTTATCTTTAGAAAAAATTATTTTAGATATATTCTTAAAGAATAAAAGTATTAGTCCTCTGAGTGTAAAAAACTAAAATCTTATAACAATTGCTACAACAAAAATCTTTAAAGAATCATCTTATCCTTTAAAAGGAAATTTTTATATAGACTAAGTGGTTCCGGTTCATATAAAAAAATTTCTCCCTTTTAAAGTTCAAATCTTGGATTTGACTTTAATAGTCGAGAAACATATATTATTTCATATTATGGTGGTCACCTTAATTTTTATTTTTTCCCGCGTTGGATTGGAAATGTGTGTAAAATCTACTCAACACAGACAGCTAAAATAACTTTAGGTGGAAATGATTTTTTTTTTTTTTAATTCTTGCCAGATAAAAGGAAGGCAATAGTTCAAAATAGAAAGAAGAAGAAGACAATGGACTAGACAATGGCGATTCTACAAGATATGAAAGTAGAGCGACTTTGTACTTTATTGATGCAATTGATGTTGATTTGTTTGATGGATATAGATTAGCAGCTAGTAAATTCCTGCATTGCCCTCAACTCAAATATATAGTCAGTTTATTTGAATTTAAAATATCTAAAATTATTAAAACAAAATAGGTCACTGGAAAGTGGTTCTTTTTATTAAAATTACAACACATGACCGATGTATACAGATGATATTTATTTGTCATAGTAATGCGAATTATACATACAGATTATAAATATCTTACATTCTTGAGAAACTTAAGAAAAGAGGAAAACGCAAAGAATAATCAATCTATTAATCTTTGCATGTAAAAGGGACATGATAATGATACTTGAGCGCATGATGCGCGAAATGATTTCTTGCACAGTAACAGTAACTGTCCCAAAGAAACTAATCTCGTCATTATGTAATGATGCTGTAATATTATCCCTAATTAAGTGCGATTTGCACAGTAATAATGATTCCTTCCAATGCTTTTGTTTTATGAATTAAACTAACTTCAAAGCAATAATCAACTACTACTTTTAGGTGTTATAACTCCACCACAATCATGCAATTCAAAATTTCAGTAAAAGCATCAATAGCATTACAGAATGTGATAATTTGAAAATCAAATATATTTAAATAAAATCTGATTATAACTCTCTTATATGAACGTTAAGTTGAACCAGAAAGTGTTTAAAAATAAAAGATCGAAAAGTGAAGGATAGAAAATATGAAATAAACAAACCTGTGTAAGATTACAACATGTTATATTTCTAATAGATGGTCAAATGACAAAAAAGACACAATACATGTAAGTACATAGGATTCTTAAATCTCAAGTAATCAGTTGAGTGAGAGCCATATTGAAACGGTTGTCATGAATCATATCCCTAATCAAAATGGCCCTTATTGGTTTGTCATTTGAATCGTGAGTCACCCCTTTACTTTTCTCCTTAATTTGCCTCTTCAAGAATGATGAAACACATATCACTCTTCTATTTTCTTTTGTTTTTTTTTTCCCCTTCTCTCTTGAAAGCCTCCAAGTCTTTACCATAATAATATATTGATATGGTAACTAAATCTTGAGCTTTTAAAAGGTACTCTCAACCAAATCCCATAGCCTTATTATAGGGTTGTTGCCTTATTGGAAGTGCTTTTTTAGGGGTTTTTTTAGTAATTAATGAAATTGTTTTAAGTTCTTATGCATTGTAAAAAGCCTTCAATTTTTCTTTTGTTGGATTAATTTTAGGGAAAGACTTAGGTAAATCTGGTCTTTGGTCCCACTTGTAGATCTTGTGGTGTGGATTAAATGTTATGGAATCTATGACATAAGCTGATGTAAGCAAGATTCTATAAGATTTAATCTTGACCGCAGAGTCTACAGATGGGATCAAAAACCGGGTTTATGTAAATTTTTTCCTTAATTTTATATATAGTTGGTGTAAAAATATTTTTGCATCATGATGTCTAGATGCATGCAACATGTGACTAATTTTTGAAATTTAAATAATACATGTGTGTAATACATCCAAATCTAATAGTACAAAAAATTTTATACACCAACATTGTATAAAAGATTTTTTTTTTTTTTTTCATGGTAGTTAATTAGGTCAGCAAAGTAAGGAAGTTAAGACACATGAATCTGTTCAGGAGATGCAGCCTATAACTTTACCAGGCAAGAGTTCCACTGATCACGGAGATATTCTTCTATGTAGGACGTGCGTTGGCAGCGAGTGCTACTCAATTTTACAGTTTCTTCTGAATTTGGAAAGCAAAATTATTGGAAAACACTTTTTGTAAAAAGTTACTATTAAGAATATTATTTAGAATAATTATTATAATAAATTTTTATATTTGATTTATATAAGATAAAAAATGAAACACTCTAAGTCTAGTAATGGAACTAATTCTTTATTTTTAAATACTTGTATAGTATAATATCGTGTAATTTAAAAATTTATACTGTATAACCCTTTCATGCTGACGAGAAGGTTCTCTCAATAGAATTGTAAAATTTATCTAAAAGAATAATTAAAAAATGTGTTACCAAATGATTAAAAAATAATGGATAGTTTTAGCTATCCAAACAAAGTATTGTTTCGAAAATTTCTCTATGCTTTCTTATGCACGTTCATGAAATATGCTAACACAAAAGATCATTGTCTAAACGGAAATCTTAATTCTAATTTTCAAGTGTATTTCACTTCAACTTTTAGTACAATCCAAGATTGGTAAAGATGAAAGTTAGTACATGAAAAATTAAAATAAATCAAAACAAATCTAGACTCTTATTTGTTCCAATTTCTTGTGCGGACTTCTTAGTAGCTCGTGGTTATATTATATACTTAAAAAGTTCAACAACAAAAAAAAAAAGTTGAAATATTAAAAAGTTCAAAATTAATAAGTTCAATGTCAACTTTAAGATCCATATCTAAAGTTTGAATTACATTAACTAAGGTAAGGCTCTTCATCGACATTGCTTCTTGGACTCTTCTAAAGCTTGAATTACAATCGCTGTTGAAGGTTGTGGGTTTCAAATAGGATTAACAGGGATACTTTTGTGAGTGAGAAAATCCAAGGAAACTTTTTATTTCTCTGTAAAAAATATATGCTTTGAATTGACAGCATTGGAAATTCGATGCTTTTTGATATGGATTCTTCCGTTGATTTCTTTTCTTTCTTTTTCCAAACAAATATGGATCCAACTAAGAATTGTTGTTAGCATATTAAAATCACAATAAGATATGATTAAAAATATGATTATCAGTTTGAGTGCAAATGGCCGGTACGATTACTTCATCATTTGACATCTTAGACTTTATTAAGGGAACAATTAAATGGCTCATTGACCATTTAGTAAGATTAGTTGTACATCACCAACTACTCGTGTGTGCAGCCAATTATTAGACATTGATCGACGCGCAAATGCAACTACATATACAATCACAGAAATAATACAAAAACTTGTAGTTGGGTGGTCAAAGTCATGTAATTTATTAGGATGTTATGGGTATAAAAGAATAAGATTCTATTTTCAATAAGAGGCCAAAGTATAATGTTAGAAGAATTTCTATGCAAAGCTACCAAAATTTTCTAAAGACTTTTGAAGATTTTTACACTTGGGAGGGCCATGTATTTCTTGGACCCAAAACAATGACAAAATCATCCCTCAAAGTTGACATATAGTGCAACAGTAAACACATGACAATAAAGTGTAGTTTAGATGGTAAAACGTTTCTCTTATGTTCCTAAACGGTAGGAATGATTTTCTTTTTTGAATTACTTTACAATTAACTTGGGAAAAAGATGAGAGAGAGAAAGAGATGGAGAAGGGATTGCTAATGGTGATCCAGGAAGAGATGGAGATTGGGTTCGCTAATGGTGGTGGAAGGACAAGCGAGCGAGTGTTGCCGGAGCATATTGAAATCGGAAAAGAAGGGTGGTGAGAAGAAGAGAATTAATTTTTTTTTTTATAATTATTATAATCTGGAATCAGATTTGGAATGGACAAAACCTCCCAATTTATTCGGAATTGGAAGTTACCCAATTTTTAGAATTAATTCCAAAATTTTAAATCCCATACCTATTACCTAAGCAATCTGAATAAAAATTTCTCAATTCCCATTCCCTTCAACCAAACACACCAAAATCTTCAGTACAAAGTTTTATCCTTGGATATAGAGGATTTTGATATCTGGAATTTTAAAGTTTAGTATAAACAGCGAAAGGTTTGATTGAACATAAAAGGAAGGAAAATCTAGGACGCAATCAATATTTGATTGTGTTCCTGCCAGAGTGTCTTGGAAATTGACGGTCCAAATATGATCTCAATCTCCCAAGTTCAGACAAAAGTACTGGAGCCACCAAGAATAACCATAAGAACGAATCTCAAATAAACCGTGGAAATGCTCACACCATAAGTTAATTATTAACTGTAATTAATCCAGTTACTTTCCTAGATCGTATCCCCTTATTATAGCTATTTTGTTCTTGGAACAAATTTTGGCCAATATTAGTCTTGCAGCAAATTACGATACTATAATGTTGGATTTATAAAATCGTACTAGAGGATGAGGTTATAAGTAGTTATTTTACTACCGATGTCATATGTATACAAACAAATAGTAATAATTGGTTAGCCGAAAATGAATTTCGCACCATGTTAAATAAATGGAGAAACTAAAGACGTTTTTAATTTCGACAACACCATAAATAGTTCGAACTTTATGAGAACAATAATCAATTTTAACTCAAATAGTTTGAAGGTAGAATAATATGTATATACATGTACAATATTTTATTTTTCATAAATATCCGAAAATTTTCGTTTGGAGACTTATATGAAATAGGATTTATTTGAAAGAATATTTGAAATAAAATTAAAATGGCAATAGAGAGAAAATCCAAATGGGATTTTGAATGCGGAAGAAAGAGCCAAAAAAAAGTACTGCATGTGTAATCAGAATACTGCATGTGCATTTGCTATCACATGGCGCCGAAAATAACCCTTACAATCTTTTTCGTTGGATAAATTGCATTCGGAGGAGTTTTATTTTTCCTCTTGTGAAAAAAGCCCTTCTCTTTTTAATCTCGAGATCTTTTCATTCAAGAGTCCAAAATTATATTATTTTCATTCAGCAGTATTTATTGTAAGTGTAAATTCACATAATGAATTCCTCGGGAAGAAACAATTTTCAGAGGTTGATGTTACAATACAAGAATAATCATAAAATGTAAAATTTGCAAATGGTGACCCGAAAAGTATTAAAGATTTTTTATTCTATTCACTGTCTTACTATTTAATGAACGATCAAAATTCTTCTATAAAAATTTATAATTATATTTAAAAAAAAATTGATAATTTATTAAGTAATAAAATAAAAAATAATACAAAAATAAAATGCAAAATCTTTTGTCGTCGACAAGAATGACATATGTGTACGTGGATGGTGATCCTATTCCTTTATATGGATCGCTAGATACCTATCTTCAATTGAGCATTTCATTTTCATGTAGATATTAAGCGAATCAATAAAAAAAAATTTCAGCTATCTTTTCAAATGATTTAAGTCCAAAATATTAACTCAAAAAACTCATCTTAATTTCCCCTAGCTAACTCATATAAAAGATTAGACATAATAAATACGTAAATTCGTGTGATATAATATCAACTGACCAAATAAAAACTATGTAATATTATATCACATGAATTTACGTATTAATACAAATAAAAACTATGCAATATAATTCACCTGATATAATATCAACTGACAAATTCATGAGATTAATTGTTTTAGTCTATTAATCAACATTTGAACTTTAAACAAATCACCGGTAAAATATCATGCTACGTGCTAGCATGAATTATGATTTTAATGCCCGACACTCCAATTAGGAACTAGCCACAAAAGCCTCCCCCCTCCACCTCTTTTTCCCCTTCTTTTTTCTCGTAGCTCGGCCTTTTTTTACTAGTAACTGTAACATAGGCGGCCGTTGAAGTTCCAGGTTAATATCTTTATTTTATTTTAATTGTCGAATTTGTGTAAGAGAATTATATATATATATATATATATATATATTAAATTAACAAAAACATAATTTAAATTAACTGAACTATCTTTTGATATCTCCAATTATATAATTATTCATCTGTTAATATAAAGATAAAAATTAAAAAATATTATTAAATATTTTTTAATTTTATAAAGTGATATATAATTTAAAATAAAATAAATTTTAAATTTATTTAAAACAATAAATAAAATAAAAGGATAGGAGTAATGAAACTTGTAAAAGTCTTAAGGTGTGCAGACTTTGGCGCACAATGGTATTAAATGAAGGGAATTATTTTTGTCAACATGTGAAATCATGCAGCTACTTTCCGTCAAATTCTCTTTATCACAGCAGATTCCGTATCCAATTCATTCATTTATATTCTACCGGCCCTAATCAAACGCCCGACTGATAAAGCTGATACTACTTGCTTTCATTTACTGCACTTCTTTCTTCTTTCTTTTTTCTTTTTTTTTTTCTTCAGTAAATTCATTAATGCACTTCAATAGTCGTCTAAGTAGAAGCAGGGTTTGATTATTCTGAATTTAGTAGAAATTCATGTCTCTCTCTTCTATTGGAAAATTGACGTTTTTTTGTAACTATTTTCCAACTCATTTATTCTTTGTTTTCTTTTTATTTATAATTTCTGTTCTTCTTTATTAGTATGATTGTTGAAGATAATAATTCAGACCCAAAAAAAAAAAAGAGAGGATTTACTGGAAGGATTTAGAAGTATCTAACTAAATGCTCTAACAAGAAAATAGTGTAAAAAGAATGGAACTAAATGCTCTGACAGTAAAATTTGAGAGGGATAAGGGTTGATTAAGAGAAAAAGTAGGACGATTATACCATCTAAAATTTTCGACTCTCCATGCGTTATGCTAAACTTATACTTACCAAAAATAAATAAATAAAATTTGAGAGACAGTGTCGTTGACTATGTTAATTAATTCATATTCAAATAGAACATGAAACCGTAAGCTCCCAAGCAGCGGGAGGAGCCCAGGGCTTTGACCGCGTACCTGCTGAAGAATGAGCCGGCGACTCATAGGCAGTGGTTTGATTAAGGGAACCCACCGGAGCCGTAGTGAAAGCGAATCTTCATACGGCAATTGTCACTACTTATGGACCCAAACCTAAGTGATCTACCCATAAGGTGACCAGGATGAAGTTTGGGTGAAACTAAGTGGAAGTCCGAATCGACTGATATTGAAGAATCAACGGATGAGTTGTGATTAGGGATGAAATGCCACTTGAACCCAGAGCTAGCTGGTTCTCCGCAAAATGCGTTAGTATGTAATACTTTGATTAAATCCATGAAAAGAAAACGAAATAACAACTCAGAATAAAAATAAATCAATTTAAATTTCTAGTTACATAAAAACCTGAAGTTGACAAATTAAATAAAATTTTAATTAGTTTCAAGTGGAGCAAAAGAAACAAAATAGAAAAAAAGCGAAGAAAAGTAAAAAGAGAACAAAAGAAAGAGAAGGGAGTCTGCGGCAAATGGTCGTTGCTCGCAGCTTGCATGTGCTTATCGCGGAAATTGTTTTTGAAAGCTCAAAGAGGAAAAAACACTAAGACCCCCACTTGGATGTGTCAAATTAATTTCCCACCCAAAAATATCCAAAATCACACGCCTACTAACCATAAAAACCCAACGACAATCCCTCCAAATCCCACTTGAAAATTGGCCTTTTTTGACAACTTGATGTATTAAAATTCTCATATGAATTCCTAGTATATAAAATAGTTTCGTCACGTTTATATTATCACTATTTAATTTTTAAATCAATACATCAAGTTATTAAGGTATAATTTTATATAATTTTATAATTATTTTTTGAAATTTTAAATTTTTGTGTGTTAATATTTGCTATAAATTTCACATTTTATTAAAAAATAAATAATTTTATATGAATTATTCATTACAAAACTAGAGTTGACTCTGTTTGTGGCATGAAAAAAATATAAAAATAATGGAAGTATTTTTAATTTTAATATCAATTATTGAATGCATTTTCATATTCAAAATACAATTGTTATATAAGTAGTCATTTTGTACTTAAATTTTAATGATGAATGCTACCAATTTTATTTTGAAATTTTCACAAATATGAGCCGTTCATATAAAAAAATTATTCAATTGCACCAAATAAAAGAACACGATATTGAGAATGTAAAAATATTACAACCTTGATAAATCTAAATAGGTTTGACAAAAAAGGACAAACATCAAATACTTTATTTTTTTGCAACCATATAAAGCATCATACATGTTTGTTCCTCAACCATAAATATAATCCCATAAACATTACTATAAAAAAGGTACACCAATTCCAAAAATTAAAATCTAAAAATGCACAGTAATCATCGAAATTGATACTGAGAAAACTTTTTAAAAGTTACAATACATTTAGGTTGTGTTTGGATTGGGAGATTTGAATTGAAGAAACTATTTGAAATGAATGGATTTGAATGGAGTAAATTTGAAATGACATGAAATTTGATTGAATTTCAAATTCAATCATTTAACTTTTAAAATCACACTCACACTTCTTAGTAAATTTTAAATTCACAACTAAATCAATTAGATAACTTATTATATATTAAAATTTTAAAATAAATTCATCCAAATTCCATCATCCAAACACAATGTTAGAAAATAACTACAGTATTAACTAAAGCACTTGAATTCCCATACTACTCGAGGCCTTCTTCACCGTTGCTTGAATACAATTTCAATATTGTTTTTCATATCCATTTCGACCACCTAAAATTGTTGATGAAATGATTAATCTTAAATATTTAATCTTATCGGCTGCACCATTCAGATGGTTCTCATTCCCTTATCATAACAAATCTAACAAATACTTGAATACTCATTACCCCACCAAAAAAAAAATTTAATTAATTAATTAGTTAATTAATAAACGTCTTATCTTGAAAATTTTATTATTAAGTGTGCGGATTGGTGTGCATGCTATAAATAGAGAGGAGGGGAGAGAGAATAAATTGCAAATGATAATGATTATTGTGTTTGAATTTTTATTATCAAATTATCTTTTTAGATTATTTTACATGTGATTTTTAACAAAAATCGTGTATTCACAAATTTGAAATGGAAGGAATAAAAGATAATAGATAAGTATATTTTGTTGTAGATTTTGGATAGAAAAAAGAATTGATTGGATAAAATACCCTTAGGATTTAGATGATAATGATAAATTTTTTATTTGAATATGAATTTGAACTTAAAAAAAATTGATCAATAGATAAACATAAGAATCTGATAGGTACAATTAGTATTTAAAATGAGAAAAAAAAAAAACTGATATATACTAATCACACATATATATTTTGAAATTTTAAAATGAACTAGTTATATCTTCAATATCTTATCTACACAGCAAACAAAGAACTTCTTCATGTCATCAACTATCAAAGTAACTTATGTACGTCATTTTAATATAATTAAATTAAATTAGATTAGATTAATCTATTTGATTTAAAAAATAAAATTATAACAAAATAAATAGAATAAAGCTGTGTATGTATGTATAGACTATTTTTTTTTTTTTTTTTTTTTGGGTGTTAAATTAAATTTATACAACTTGCAGAAACAAAATTTATACAATTTGAACTTGAACAGTTGTTGGTCCCCATCAAAGAAAAATGTGTCACAGTGTCAGTTAGAGTTTGTTACTACTATAGTTTAAAGAACCGAAAGCCCACCTCTAAACCCCTATTTATATCCCCCTCTTCCCTGCCATTTTCTTCCAACCAGCCAACTTCTTCACATACTCTCCTCCCTAGTTCTTCCTTTCTTTCTTGCTCTGAAGTAATCATCTTTCTCTTCATCTTTTCTTCAAATTTAATTCTTGCAATTTTTTAATTAACACATAAATGGTGCTACATTTGCTAGTCTTTTCTTTAATACTAATTGAAAATGCTAATTTTTTCTTTTTTAATCTACAGAAAATGGCTGTCATGGGGCTTTTCTTGGTGGGATTTCTTACACTGGTTACAAATGTTCATGGTTATAATGGAGGGTGGATTAATGCTCATGCCACCTTTTATGGAGGGGGTGATGCCTCTGGAACAATGGGTATGTAACATTTTCAATTTTTACCCCTTCTTTTTGGGTAACAAAAAAATTATACTATGTTCTTGGACTTTGCTAAATTTTGATTTTTCTTTTGCAAATTTAGGTGGGGCTTGTGGCTATGGAAACCTTTACAGCCAGGGGTATGGTACAAACACTGCAGCATTAAGTACAGCGCTGTTCAACAATGGATTGAGCTGTGGATCTTGCTTTGAAATTAGGTGTGTGAATGACCCTAAAGCCTGCCTGCCTGGTACCATTGTGGTCACAGCCACCAATTTCTGTCCACCAAACAATGCCCTTCCCAACAATGCTGGTGGATGGTGCAATCCTCCCCTTCATCATTTTGACCTCTCTCAGCCTGTTTTCCAGCACATTGCTCAATACAGAGCTGGAATTGTACACATCTAGATGTGTATAAGAGACAATTACAGAAGGTATGTTGGGCAAATTCTTGAATTTATCATACTTGAACAAAATTTCGTAATTTAGTTCCTTTTGGACCTTAAGAAATTAAAAGAATAAATCTAAAAGCTTTAGACATTAGCAAAATTCTACACTTCTGACAAAAATATTATTTTATTATATTTTAAAATTTTGGTATAATATAATATTATATATTCTAAAATTTTATATTATATAAAATTTTTAAATTAATGATATGATTTTCCAAGGAAACAGTAGATTTTAATCTAGATTCTAGAGGTTATGTTATTTAGAAATCAATAGTGGGGCCAGAGTAATAAATTCTTATACACATCTGTTTTCTTGTGATGTTTCCATCACTATAGTAAATTGACACTAATGGGCTGTGGTAAAACTTTCTATTAACGGAGAAATGAAAATTAATTTTACTTATCAATTTTATTTTTTTCCCTCAATTAAAGGTTAATAATTAAAAGCAAAACTAATTATGGTTTTTATGGATTTATTTGTAGGGTACCCTGCAGGAGAAGGGGAGGCATAAGATTCACAATAAATGGTCATTCCTACTTCAACTTGGTCTTGATTACAAATGTTGGTGGTGCTGGCGATGTTCATTCCGTGGCAATCAAAGGGTCAAGAACTGGTTGGCAGCAAATGTCAAGAAACTGGGGACAAAATTGGCAAAGCAACAATTAATCTTAATGGGCAAAGCCTCTCATTTAAGGTCACTACAAGTAATGGCCGGAGTGTAGTGTCCTACAATGTTGCCCCTCCTGGTTGGTCCTTTGGGCAGACTTTCACTGGTGCCCAATTCCGTTGAAGCTATCCTTAATTGCATCATTAATATTTTTGGCTACTATGATTTGCCTAGTGAATTAGGGGGCTTGATATAATTAATAGTATTAATTAATGAGGTCACTAGTATTAGTATTGTGACTATTTTTCTTTTTTGATTTTTCACTTTGGTTAGTAAATTTAGTAATAGTAGTTGGGAGAAGATATATTTTTAATTATGTAGCAAGGGTAATGGCCTCTAGGTTCAAAATGAGGAGGACATTTTTTAAGATTGTACCTCTATCATTTTGATGGTGTCCAAGTTTTGAAGCCTTTCAGTTCTTGGGGCTATTACTGTCTTTTTATTTTATTTTTGTTGCCCTTCTGTTATGAGGCAGAAGAAGATGGCAGAGGTGGAAGGACTACAAAGAAAAATTTAATCGAGGTTACCACCCGCCTTTAGTAGCAAGTGTTTGATTTTAATCTGGTTGGAATTGTTCCATTAGGTGCTTAATTCCTATGAATTTAAATTGTAAATAAATTTGACTATTAATGGAAGAATGTTTTACCTACTACCAATTGTAAATATTTTGTCGATTAGTATCTTTTTGTTGTAAATTTATCATGCATCCTGATGTCGTAAATTAAATATACTTAAATATATTTTTCGAATACATAATCGATCCTTTCTCACGGGTGCCCGTGGACATTGTCCGGTTCATTTACCTTTTGGAGTCCAAGCAAGGAATTTATACCAATGATTATGAGTTTTCCGCCTTAATCATTTTGGATGGACTACACTAAACATATCTTTCTAAGGTCATTAATTTCTCAATTTGCAATTAATATTAAATTTTTTTTAATTTATTACTATTCAAAAAGATCATTTAATCATATAATAACAATGTTAATTTTACTTAAAATTTAGCGTATTTAATAGTAATAACTTTAATTTTTTAACTAAAAACTAAAATAACATTTAAAAAAAACGAAAATAATATCTTAAATCACATAATTCAATTTAATACACATTAATGGCCCATTTAGCTATTCATTCGACATTTAACATCAGTGACAGGGCCACACCAACCAATGTTTAAACTTGTGACAAGTGTAATAAGGTAATTTTAAAGATTTCGAAGGACAACACCTGCACTTAATCATCAATGCGTTTTGCTGCTGTAAAAGTTTGACAAGTGTGATAAGGAATCTTTAAAGGTTTCAAAGGACAATACATTGCAGCTGCGGATATTATTTTGTTTGAAAAAATATTTAAATAAATCTGATTTTATTTTTAATTATAGATTTTATTATTAAATTTAAATATTATTTATATCAAATGATATTATTTATTTATAAGTTTATTTAAATATTTCTCTTTTATTTTCTCCCTCTATCCATAATGTTCCACTTATTCTTTAACTAAAACCTTAAAAAGGGTAGCATTTGCTACCCAGTTATTATCACAATAATATTTGTTAATTTAACAGCAAAAATGCAATGAAATTACTAAATTACCTCTGTCCTAATAAAGGATATTTTGGTCATGCTATTACCTTTTTGCTAGAACATTAACAAATGTTTTATGGCAATTAGGAAAAAAGAAAAAAAAAAAGAAGGGAAAATCGCTGAAATAGTCCTTCAACTTTTGCACTTTAGCCAAAATAGTCCCTTAACTTTTTTTGTAGCCAGAATGGTCCTCCAACTTTTATTTTTTAGCCAAGATAATCCTTTCATGTGAAATTTATAAAAAAAAAAAAGAAAAAGTTGAAGGACCATTCTGGCTAAAAAATAAAAGTTAAAGGACTATTTTGGCTAAAAAATAAAAGTTGAAAGACTATTCTGACTAAAAAGAAAGTTGAGGGACTATTTTGGCGATTTTCCCAAAAAAAAAAAGGAACAAGCAACACCTTAACCAAAAGGAAAATATTAATATATTTAATCAAATTTTGAACTTTACTTATAAATTTTTCTGTAAAATCAATTCATATTTTAGATTTCATTCACAAGAAAATTTACAAGTCAAATATGAATCTATTTAAATATTTTCATAACCAAAAAAATACCATTTTAAAATGTTCAATCTTCTTGAATGGTCTAATTAAAGTGCGAGTTAAATTGAAAGAGGGATTTTCACAAGATTCGAAGTTTGAATGTGATAGATAACAACCATGAAAGCTTTAAACTTGAATTGAAATAAATTTTGAGGAAAAAGCGAAGACACGTGGAGGAGTCTTTCTCCAAATTTCAAAGCAAAACAAACTCGGGTAAAGAAAGCGGGCGGGAAATGAGGTCTATCTCGGATTCGGACTAGGACTAGTCAAACCTCACATTCTCTCTCACTTACTCAAGTCAAGATTGCGTCTCTGTACTTTATTGTTAAGCTTTCTCTAAAATCTAGAGCCCCGTGACTTCTCTATTTGTCTCGTATGGCGATAAATTTTTCAATGTATCTATTATGTAATTTGTGATTTGATATTTATTTATATAATTTATTTTTTAAATTAAATTTTTATATGAATTATATGATAAATTTTTTATTATAAAATTCATGAATCTTAATTTATTTAAAAATTTTCCTTCTATACCTACAATATTTGAAACAGATTTTTCTAAAGTATCTTAAATTCTTTCTTGAACTAAAATTTATAAACTTTATTGTAAGTTTCACCATGGAGTTCATCTTCGAGCGGTGCCCCACCATGAGCAATGACTTCTTGGTTAGTAATTTTATGCAATCCCTCAAGGGCCACGAAAGGGGAATTCTTTTATTCTCTGGTTAGTTATTTATATCATTTGATATTATTTATTTTTTAATTATGATTTAGTGTACCCTAACAGTCTATAAGTTGGGTCTTACGTGTCTTCTTAAGTATTTACCCTACTACTACCACCATAGTGATGAGGTTTCCAGATTTGAATATCCAAAATAATGAAGACAAATAAACAAAAATCTCCTTATTAATGAAGAAAAATCAACAAAAATAAGACAACTAGTAGTTTTTTTTTTTTTCAAAGAAAGAAAGAAACAAAAAGAGTAAAAGAAATTACTTATAGTACATTTTCCGAGTTTTTCTTTATAAATATCTCCTGTTCTTAAACCATTGGTAGAGCGAGCGTGGGTCTCAAGGGCAATTACCTCTACATTTTTTTAAAAATTAGAATTTTTATATAGAAAATTTTATTTTACCCTCCTAAAAGTTTTATGGATTAATTACATTTACCTCCCTTGAGGTTTGGCCATATTACCAAACAAACCTGTGGTTTGATTAAATTATAAATTTTTCCCTTCTCACTAACTACCATTAACGGAACTTTTAAAAGACTAAATTATCCTTATCATATATTGCTTAATAAGTCCCTCAATTTTTTCTAAAATCAAGAATAGTCCTCTAATTTTTTTTAATATTATCAATTTAGTACTCAACTCATTTCTCTACCACAAACTACCGTCTCCTCCACCTCTATTCCACTTCATCAGTTCCTATTAGGAATCCATAATACAAATCAGCAAAAAGATTTATTGAGACATAAAAACTCAAAAAAAACCATGAAATCTATTGAGATCAATTCACAGAAATTAAAAATTTAATAGGAACCCATCACTAGTGACCTTTTAATTCTGCAAAACCTCAAACAGCCATGGAGTGAAACTCTTAAAAAAAAATCAAAAGCTCCTTATCGTCGTTCGATAGTGAAAGGATGAGAGAACTATGGTATGTAGGATTGAAATAAGAAGAACATGGGGACAATTTCTCTTATAAATCTGGAGGTTTATAGGAGGAGGAGAGAATGAGAGATAGTTTGGATTTGGTGGTTGGAGGGAAAAGATAAGGATAGATGATTCTGTATCTAGTTGCTGGAGAATGAGGAGGAGGATGAAGGGTTTTGGTTTGTAGCTTGAAGGGGAAGAAAGAGGAATAGGAGGAGGCTATGTGAGAAGGAATGAGGAGAGAGACAGAATGTTATAAATGGGATTGGGGATAGGGATTCGGTTGGATGGTTGGGGTTGGGGTTGGGGTTGGGATTGGGGTTAGGGTTAGGGTTTGGGTTTGGGTTTGGGTTTGGTTTGGGATATGGGTCTGGGTTGGGGTTTGGAACTTAAAAGGGATGGAAGGTTTTGGGTTCGGGTCAGGTAGGGATTTAGTTTGGATCTGTAAGATTATAAAATGACATTTATTCACAAATTTTGAGAAAATAAGAAAAATAAATAAGAATGAAGAAGGGTAATTTGGAAATAAGAAAATTATTTTTTGCTAATGTCAGCATTTTCTTAATAGTAGTTAACGGTAGGGTGATACTTGTTATTCGTTTGACCATTCAAGGGGATTGACTGTATTTTTGTCAAACTACAAGATCTGTTTGGTAATATAGTCAAACCTCAGGACAGGTAGATGTAATTAACCCAAGTTTTATACATTCGTATTATTGTCAATTTTCTAGTTGTGCCAATGTATTTAACAATCAATGGTAATTACAACTAGGGGTGTCAATGGGTCGGATTATCAGGTTTGATCTCGTGTCGTATCATGTGGGACCTATTTTTTATACAAAATAGGTGTTCGTGTCTTACCCATTCGGATTCATGTCGTGTTCGTA
Organism: Cinchona pubescens; assembly: GCA_025175665.1. Taxonomy (NCBI): domain Eukaryota; kingdom Viridiplantae; phylum Streptophyta; class Magnoliopsida; order Gentianales; family Rubiaceae; genus Cinchona; species Cinchona pubescens. The sequence continues at coordinate 3,920,861 of JANKKI010000077.1, read as the reverse complement.
TTTGATACGTTTACTATTGAAAGAGAGCATCAGCCAATTTAACAAATTAAATAACTTGCGATCCATTTAAGTTAAAGTCCCAAATTTTAATTATTTAATAACTTAAACAATTATTAATATTAACTTTGTTATTATAGTACTTTAAAATTCATCATTAACATTATTAAAAAAATTTAAACAATATTTAAAATGATTATTATATTTGATTTAATAATTTAATATTAAATATACTATTCACAATTTTAAAAGATACTATATTAGATTATAATCAAGAAAAATTTTCATCAAAATTTGTTCATACAATAATTCAACATATGATCGTATCAATCTAGTTTAATTTCGTGTCATAAATAGATTAACTCAATAATGACTCGAAAATTTTTTGAATTCTGTCATAACTTATTAATATCGTATAATATACGTAATATTGTATTATTAGATCGTGTGAGAAATTATCAACCCTAATTACATCATTGTGAAAATTAACTAAACATATGTGCTTTGAAAACTCTATATTTAATTATTGAAAAATTTAAAGTATACCGTAAGGTGCCATACAAAAATCACAAACATGTACGTGAATAATTTAATGTTTGGTTGACTAATGGAAAAAGCTTCAATACAACGGGGTACGGCCTACGGGGATATGATGTAACTGCCAGGCAGAGAAGCAGAGAGAGACATGGCGTCGGAGGGAGCTGCGGCCCATGTGAGTAAAGCCGGATATTCCGCTCCGATTTTTATTTGTGTCCTCGTCTGTTTGTTCGTCCTCGGTTCGTATGCCTCGGATTCATTCTTCAGTTGCTTTCCCTCACAAAGTGTTTGATTAGTGTATTTAAATTTTACTGTTAATCAACTCTCCAACGAAAACCGGGGTTACGAAAATACTAGGGCTGTTGTTCACTTCTATAAAAGCTTAGTGAAGAATGGGCCGCTTATTAATCCGATTCATTTCAAATCTTAAAAATAGGTTACTCACACTAGTTAGTGTTCGAGGATAAATTACCGATATAAGTGAGTTTGAAATATATTATTCAACAAGTATTGGAATTCATATACATGTTATAACTTAATATTAAATTTTTTTTTCATGTTTCCTTCTCATTTGTAGGGTATTTGTGTAATCTTCAGTCAGCTTTTATATTTGATATTTTTTTTAAAACTCAAATTATCACAAATGGATGAGTCATCCGTGTATCTTAATAGGTAGCTTTTCCGTGACCAGGTACGACGGATTGGGTTGGTTAATTAAATGGAATGGATACTCCCCTTCTGAAAAATACTTAGGGAAAAAGACTATTTTGTAGTACCTAAATAAAATAAAATGAATTCACTAAATTGTAAAAGCTTCCCAGGGAAAAACCAAAAAATAAACAAATGTAACCAATTTTAAGTAGCATTTCGAATTGCCTGTCCTTCGGTTTGGTCAATAGCTTGGGTTGTTCTCTACGGGCAATTGGGCCCATGAGTTAATTTTTAAATTAGTCCAAGTAAAAGTCCATGAATGCAATGGACTGATCTTTGTTTCTTGATTTTCCTTCTCTTACACCAAGATTTAGTCCAATACTGACTTAAGCAGTTAACCTTCATCCGCTGGATCTTTTACACATCCCTATCATACTAACTTTCAGATCGTAAAGCAAGTTGGGCCAAAGTCGTGAGCTTAAATTTATTTTTCCTGCCCAACTAGGAGAAATGATAAATAAAAGACAAATGATATTTACACACCCCTAATAGTCTCTTACACACCCTTATGTCATTTCGTCAAGTAAAGAGACTAAAATAACCTTCATGCACACCACTATTTTTCTATATCTAAGTTACCCTTGTTTTCAAGGTTCACCTATCACAATAATTTCATCTCACATAATTATACACCGTATAACTAAAATTTCATTGTAATTTCGTATTCCTCTGTTTACGTGGCCGCATTAGAAATTTTTTGTACACCTCTCTTAACTTATATCCCTCTTAACAAATTCAAACACCAATTTACTATTCAATTCTCTGAGGAGGAGAATAGTGATTTTCACACGTGAATTGTAGCAGACCAATCTTCTTATTATTGAACAACACCATTAATATAGTAACCATTATAAAAGTGAATGAGATGCTTGCTATTTTAAGAACAACACTTAACCTACAAAACATCCACATTTGATCATGCATAAATTTCAAATTTTCTTAACAAAAGTAATATCTTTCTAACATCAAACTTCCAAAATAAATAATTAGATGTCACATCCATATAATCAATTCATCATATTATCCCAATTAGTGATAACCAATAATAGAAACTTAACCACCCCAACACTGAAATTTCACACTATTAGTAGAGCATCAATGAAGTTTTTATAGATTGTATCCAACGTCAGGGTATTGTAATCAACTAGAGTGCATATCACAGCAAGATTTATAGTCTACATGATATAACAAAGCATCCAACAAATCAATATTTAGTTGAACAGTATTAATCCCATCACCATTTCAACAGTTCCTAATTATCAGAGCATGTGAATTTGGTAAAATAATATAAAAAGTAGTAAACTAGAGTATCCAAAAAAATTGAGCAATAAGTGTATAGAGTAAAAACACCTAACATAGGATTTTTCACCTTTATCAGGACAACTACAAATATTATCTCCAACACCGCCATATCCATCACATTTTTTTAACTTTTTCTACAATCTTAAATGCAGAATAGTCACGCTTCAATGAATTATCTTTCTTCCTTTTGTTTGAACTTATAAGCTGCCCTCTATGTGAAGAAATTTTTGGTTCCAGAGTTGATGGAAGTGAAACATTTGTAAGTTGAGAGATCTGTTGTAAAGTAGCGTCCTTTTGGCTAAGGGTCATAAAATGAAATTTATCTTGAAATTCCCCAAGAATAATATGGAAGCTATCTTCATTTCTGTCCAAATTTTCATTGCTAATATCAAATGATCTATTGTCTATCCTCCATCATTGAGAATGTATATCATACAATTCCAGAACACTATATTTTTTCTCTCTAATAATATGTGCACAAGATAAGCCCATTATACTTTTAAAATATCTATGCATTCCGTAAGCGGTCCATCAACTACTGCTAATTCATATTGCTCAAAAAGTAATTTAAGAGCATAGATAGAAACATGACCTTTAATCTTTTCAAACAAAGGAATACAAAACTTAAGAGACATCTTGATTTTCCTCACTAGTAAACCTTGTTTTAATCTCTTTATACAAATTTTCTATGGCTAAACACCCTTTTCTTTTACTTCACGAAAATCACCAGTTGAAACTTGAATATACTTTTTGAGCATTGAATGAGCATCTTCTGCCCTTGAACTAGTATGATTTCCCAAATGTAAATGTTTTTCAAAACATGCATAGACAATTTTCTCTTTGAATGGCAGCCAAATATTTTTCAAGTAATCAAGAACTGGTGGCTTCTCTTTGTATTCGGATTCAAAAAATTACCAAGAAGCTCCAAAAGTGAATTCATCAAGGGACTTAATCAAGTTTGTCCAATCTAATTAAAATACATCCCCTTCCTTTTTTTTTTTTTTTTTTTACAAAAATATTTCTTACATTTTGACAAAATATTTTTCTGTATGCCATATGCACAAAAAATTTCTTGTACTTGGGAAGACAACATCAATTGCATTAATCAAAGCCAGCTTTCTATCTGGAACAATAACTGAAAGATCATTTTCAACACCTAAGATTTTCCAAAACCTTTCTAATACCTAAATTGTTTTTCCTCTTCTTTTTCCAACGTCACAAAACATTAATTAAAAGAGGTATTGAAACTTGTAACACCAATAATTTCTATAAGTGGCATCTTATACTTGTTTGTCTTATATGTGCAATCCATCACAAAGACAATCAAGTAACTTTTTGTTAGCATAATGAAATAAGGATGCACGAAGAATAAATGGGTCAAATGACCTTCTTTGTCACACACAATATTAAAAATAAAACCAGACTCAGACAGACCAAATTCATCAAACAAAGCTTGAATTACTGTGCGCCCCATGAAGCTTTCTCTTCGAACTATGGCCTTTGCATTGTATACGGTTCTAGCTATTGTTTGAACCTTTGGATTACTTTTTCAAAGTGATATGAGTATTAACTGTGGGGCAACACCAGCCATCGACATTTCTTTTATTTGTTGAACCTCTTTTTCAGAAAAACGCCAATAAGAAGAATGCCCTGACATATCATTCGATGGTTCATGATTATGCTGTAAATTTCTAATATCTAATTTCCATAATTCATACTTTGTTTTTTCCTTCCCAGCACTTCAAAAGGACAATCTATTAGTCGAGATGAAATTAATCTTTTATACTGTTTGTGGAAGTATTGGAGTCTCGATATTTCCCCCCTCGATCACATCCAATTAAGACATAACAATCTTTCTTGGATCTTTTTATAGATATGGTGTATTCTTGTGAAAAAGCAATTTCTCGAACACTTTCAATGAGTTCTTCACGATTGGTAAAAGACAATTTTACTAATAGGCGAAAGTACCATGTAAGAATCCTTTGACATCTTTGTTGAAAAAAATAACAATAAAACTACATTCAAGAATAATTTAAAGCGTAAAGAGATCATATTTTAGTTGATGATGTAAAAATTAATGAGTGAACAAAGAGGCACAACCTTTGTACAATCAAACAAGAAGGAAATTTGGGAGTATTCATTCATGTAATACATATGAAAATGTACATATATTACATAAAGTCAACACATATTTGAGTTAATCCTAATTAATTCATTTTGGTTAATACATGTAATAATTGATCTAAGCTTGCAAAATTTTTAAAAAACTATTTCTAGATAAATTGACATCTCTGGTTAGATATACTCTTAAGTAAGTTGTAAAGTTATGTTATAACCACAAATTAGGTGACGAGACAGGTAATTTATGTATGGTCTTTAAGCAGAAAAAACTATAGGTACCCATAACCCGTTATCTTATTATAAAACACTGTCAAATGTCATTAGAAGCTTTGTTCCGTGAAGGTAGTGCACAGGTTAGATTAATACATAGTCACTCTAACTACATTGCTAATAAATTAATGCCTTACTGTCTCTAGAAAAATTCCACAAGCAACCCCAATTACAACCACAATAAACATCAATATAAGAACTTAGAGTCGGTGATCCACAAAGATATCCCCAAAATCAATTTTCAATTACTCAAATTCAATATCATCAAATTCACCAAAAATTCCAATTCAAATCCATGAAATTAAGATTTCGAAAAGGCAAAGAAAAAAACTACAACAAAGTGTAGAGATTTATCAGAAATATTGGTAGATGAAGATTCTAGAATTGGATAATCCGAAATTTTCTCAATACTTTTACCGTTTACAATCTTTAATATTTCTTCCACATCCATGGAATATATAGAATCTTCAAGCTCTTCCATTTGTCAGAAATAAATGAGAAGAAAATTTAGTCGGGAGAAATAGGAGGAAAAAGTGAAAAAAAGGGAAGAATGAGAGATAGCATAATTGGATTCAAATGAAAAAGATGAAGTGGTGTTTGGCAGGCAATAGGAAAGGGTGATTTAGGTATATAAAAACAGGATAGTGTGAATGGAGGTTGTTTTAGTCTCTTTACTTGATAAATTGAGATAAGGATGTGTAAGAGACTATTAAGGATGTGTAAATACCATTTGCCAATAAAAATTAAAAATAATAATCTTTGGTAATTAACTAAAATTGTAAGTATTTTGTGAAAATTCAAATAAAAAATAAAATGTGGAGAATTCTAAAATTCCTTTTAGAAAATTATTTCCTTAACTTTAAGAGTTTGTACAGTATAAATTTTTAAAATATATAATATGGTATTATAAAAGTATTTAAAGTATAAAGAAATGATTTCTAAAAAAGATTGTAGAATTTTCTAAAAGTTTTAGTATTTATTCTTGCTATATACTAACAACTACTATTGGATTTAGGTCCTTGGCATGTCTGATGGGCTAAACGCCAAAATCATTTGTGGTCTTGTAACTTATTTGCACTATAGGGTCAAGGAAAAAACTTACATAAATTCGGTATTTGATCCCACCTGTAAATCTTGCGGTTAAAATTAAATCTTATAAATCTTGCTTACATCAACTTATGTCATAGATTTCATAACATTTAATCCACGTTACAAGATCTACAAGTGGGATTAAAAATCAAATCTATCTAAATCTTTTCCCTTCACTAAATATGAGTTTTTTAATAGTCAAGTGAAGAGAATTTAAAAGTCAAAGGCCGATTTGGAACTACTCATTGCTATCTAAGTTTTCACTCAACTAACCAATCAAATTCAATAATAACATCTTCCCTTTGCTCAAACCAAATTCTTGTAATTATTTTTCTATATTCTAAAACCTTTTTTTTTTTTTAATTCTAACAACTTTTATTACCTTGTTTGATTTATTTTTATTTTTACTATATAAACTAACACAAATAAACTTACCTTAATAAAATATTGTAATACTTATAACTAGCTCAAAGGCATAATTGGCACAACAAATATGATACATTGAGTATTGAAAAAAAATATCCTTAAATCAAAAAGTAAAAGAGAAATTCGTTAGACAACTAATTATTTTTGAAATATTATTATTAAAATATTGTAATATTTTTTTTTTTATATCATACATGTAAAATAAAAAAGTGATTAAAAAATTTTTGTGGAATGATTATAAATTATTATTATTATATATCCTTTTCCAATTTTCTCGTCCCAATTCCTCACTGGGCAGTGGAAGTGAAGTGATGTTGCTCAGACTTCAACTGCTTCCTTCTCAACCCCTCCTAGATGTTCCCACCACCACCACCACCACCACCACCACCATTCAAAAGCATTTCAAAAGAACCCAAATCTCCATTCTGCCCCTCTCCCATCTCTCCAATCCGTCGAGCACTGTCTCTCCTCCATGGGCATTGAACGCTCTGCCCTCGGCCGGATTCTTGATATGTTTCCTCAGCTCCTCACCGCTGACCCAAATGCTGAAATTTACCCCGTTTACGAATTCTTACTAAACGACGTCGAAATCCCTCTTCCTGATGTCCGGAAATCCATCATCCGATGCCCCAGATTGTTAGTTTGTAGCGTAAAAAATCAGTTACAACCCGCATTGGATTTCTTGAGAAATTTGGGTTTTGTTGGGGTGAATAGGATCACTTGTCAAACGACTGTTTTGTTGGTTTCGAATGTTGATCATACATTAATTCCGAAAGTTGAGTTCTTGATGGGTTTGGGATTTGATTATAATGAGGTGGTGAAGATGGTGTTGAGGTCACCTGGGCTGTTGACTTTTAGTATAGAGAATAATTATCGGCCGAAAGTGGACTACTATTTTGAAGGAAATGAATGGGGATTTGGAGGATTTGAAGAGGTTTCCGCAGTATTTTTCGTTTAATTTGGAGGGAAAGATCAAGCGGAGGCACCGAATTTTAATGGAACATGGGTTTTCAATGCCATTGTGGAAGATGTTGAAGGTTAGTGATTGGGAGTTCAATGCCAGGTTGATGAAAATGCCATTGTGGAAGATGTTGAAGGTTAGCAGTCACTGGAGGAAAGATGGTTGTAGTAAGTTGCTCTGATTTTTCCTTCTAGTAAGATGTAAATTTTTTCGGAAGAAGATAGTTCGAACAGAAATAGTATATTGTTGTTCGTTGTTTGTCATGAAATGTGACCTTTGTCAATTGTATATTTGTGTTGAAGGAAAAAAAAAAAGATAAGATCTTTAATATGATAAGCCGTAAGCGAGCTTCATTGTTCATTTATATACTTGGCTTAATGTTTTATAATGTTTTCTGATTAGTGCTTATCATGTGATTGCATTGACTGTTGAATGTTAATACTACTGATGAGAACTTTGAGTGATTTAAATTAGTATTGTGGAATGGATAAAATTGAAGATTCTATGTGATATATTATCAGGACATACTCATTATGTAGTTGTATAGACTCGTCGGGGTTATTCAGAGGGGTGAGAAGATAGGGTGCGGAGGGAGGGAGGGAAAACAATGTATATCAGTTTACTGAATTTGATTAAACATTAACTACTCAATTAAAGGTATTGATTCTTCCCAGAATCCTGATCAATAAGGTATTGGTTCCTCAAAAAAAAATTGGCTGACAATTTAGTATTACCAAAGGCTGCTGTCTTACTCGGTGGTATATTGAAGAAACATGTCTTTCTTATTTGTATAGGTATCCTGTTCTCCTTTCTGTTTGAATTCCTATTTTTGGTTAGTTTCATAGCTTAAGTAATTGAGGGCAGGGCTGAACAGGAGCTTTGCTACCTACCTCAATCCATATCTCAGAAATCCAATTTAGATCATTTTCAGCGTCCTGTTTCATTTATGGATTGAGGTAGTGTAAGACACATTTTAGAATTAGTATCATAGAGGCCTTAATGTTGCCAAGTATTTTGGTTATCAGTCTTTGGCATTTGGAGAAGAGATAACAAATCAATATTTTGATAGACACTTAGGTATGTTATCCTTGAAAAGAAGGGAAAACAGAAGTGTTAAGTATGTCTCGCTCATGGGTGCTTGTCATGGGCCAAAATAAAGTACAAGAAGAACCTCCTTTTCACAAGCAAATTAAGGTTGCGTGCATTTTACTTCTCAGCACACTTGGGGTGTCAGCAACTGTATTCACTAACATCTTCTACAATTTTAGTGACTTTTGGAGCATGAAAAGAAGCAACATTGACTTGTCCTTGTTAAATTCAAAAAAAGAAAAGAACATTAAGAACTAGAACGTACACAAAAGATCATAATGAAAAGGAACACATCTAGAACATGACTTGGATTGTGGCCAACTGTGTTGGATGATTACCGACAGGACTTATTACCTAAACAGTAGTATATCTCAGAAGTGGTTGATAGCATGTTTAGATGCGTCTAAGTCTAATTCAAGTCACAGTTGTCAAAATTGTAGTTACTGCCTCAGAAACTTCATGCTTCATTCACTGCATGTCCTTAAATTCCCTTTGCAGTGAACTCAGACCAAGCAGTTGCACTATCTAGTTTCACGTTATTGCTTCACTCTTCTTTTGATTCCTCTGTGTTTGTGTCTTGATTTCCTAGCATAATCTAAATCTACAAATACTCCATGTTGGAAACTGGTAGGTCCATCATCAGGTATTGGGAGGATTGGGATGGGATTTCTGTTTTGACCAACAACAGTGGGTTCCTTTGCACATATTGATAGATCTTATTTTGCTGATATAAGGTAACCTAACCAGTGATAGTGCTTTTATAAACTTTGAAATTGCTGTGTAGTGATTAGTTCAGATGTCTACCGACTGATATTTAGAAAACTGCAACACATCTGAAGCTTAGGAGTGGCTGCACTCATCATCTCACAGTAGTGCCCGTTGTTTTTCCCTCTCTGGTTGAACAATTAAAGCTAGACCTCTAACTAGCCACTGGAATATAACAGTTAATTGGTTTTCCTGTTTTCCTATTTAATGACGATTTCTTTGCAGGATTTGCCAAATGTGTTTAGAATATAAGTTTTACCTTCGTTTGAAACCAGACAGGTCGAAATGAATTGTGGGCCTATTGCTTTTCCTCATTTCATGTTCTGTGGTTTCTTTAAGAAGCAATGGTTGATGTTTGTGGAAATGAACTTAAAATCACCAAACAAGTTCTTGTATTTGATGCAAATGTGAAACAGTCATTAGGACCAATGTTGCACAGTTTGCGATTCGTAGTGGTACGCTGTACGGGTACGAGAACGGGGTACGGTCATTTTATAATTCGTAATACGTGGGGGTAGGCTTATTCGGTACATGCTTTCTAGTTCATGGTACGGTGATAGTATAGTTGTCTTAAGAAATTTCGATATATATCATGTATACAAATAAATTATATTTACTTAATCATATTAGAATTTGAAATATATTACAATTTTAGTTGTACTAGAGTTTTAGATATATTAGAGATTTAAGTTTGTTTGCTTACTTTTCAATGATAGAATTTCTGAACGCTATTATGACCCGAATGTATTGTGTTCCGGTACGCTCGTACCAATACGGAAATCAGAAGGGAAAGAAGCGTATTAAATAACACTGATTAGGACTTAGGACTTCAAAATAGAGTGGGCCTCAATATTGGGCTTGCTTTAGCTTCAAATGTAGAAAACTAAATAGTATATGGTTGGGTCCTAATGTCCTTGGGCATCCAGCATCTTAGAATTTTGTTGGGCCGTGTTGTGTATGAGCCCTTACAGAATAAAAATAAGCAACGTTGTTAAACTGATGAAATGAATGTTTAGAAAAATTTGACATTTTACACTTATGAAGTTCCATGTTTAACCTTCATCACCATATTTGCTTTCTGGGATTCCTTCTGCAGGTCAGCTTTAACTCCAGCATGAACTAGGACTTTTTTGTTTGAAGGGAATTACTGACTTGCATATGGTGGAAAATAGTAACAGTAATGAAATTAAGACCCATACATTGGAAGGGAATCAAACAAGAAATTTTTCACTGTTGAGGCTCACTCTGATCTTTTATTGCTAGCATACCAAGGCCTCATTTGCTTATTGACCATTCTTACTCGTTCCTCCCTCATTCCTATTTGGACAAATTCAGCCTCGGAACCATTTGTTACCGAGCAAAGTTATGTAGTAATATTTTTTTCACTATCTTTTGGCCGGGGAACAGGGAACTGTCGACGTAGTAATGGGGGTCTTGGTATGTTAATTTGTATTGACAAGAGGAAAAAGATCTGTAAGTTGGGAGACAACGTCAACCCTTGGATCTTTGGCATTCGCTAGTATCTCAGAAGGACATAGAAATGTGACCAAACATGTCATAATAAGACACTAATGTCACAGTTCAGACTGGATTCTAAGCTATATGGTTAAGAATTCGTGTACATCCTACTCTGTTCAGATTTTGAGATTATTTAAAAAATGGATTTTCTTTGTCGCTTTGGGTAACAAAGGGGCCAGTATAATCCATAGATAACCTTTATCTTTGTATCCAGCTAATCTAGTTTGAAAGCAAGGTGAATATAGTCATAAAAAATTTTGGTGGCAAGGAAACTTATATCTTCTGTATTGAATCACGAGTTTTTTCTTGATTAATTATCATTTAAGGCAAGTTCTTAGAACTGATTGATCAAGTTTGAAACTGTTGTTTTCGAGAAAGTGATTTCCATATTATACGCCATCTAAGCTCCATTAAGATTTACTTAGATTCAGGGAAGATGGTGGGGATTGCAAAAGATGTAGTACAAGATTTGAATGAAGGCCCCATTTAAGTTGTTTGTGGTTCATCACCCACCCAATTGCAAGAAAGGACAAACCTAAAAGTCTGTTAGGTTTAAAATCTGACAATCTGATTCAATGATGTAATGCATGCTTTGAACAATCTGACTCAAGACGCCTGGTAAATGGTCAATTACTAGATGTATATATTGCATTTTCTTCTTGGAAATGATCAACTGGAAAGTCTGGAATGGAATTACTCTGCTTCTGCTACTAATAATTTCTGTAAGAGAATTTAATTCTTCAGCGTAGTGGTAGTACCTTTTATCTATGGCATTAAATTCATCAAGAAAATTTTTCCTTCTCTTGCGAATTGTATAGAATTCATGCAAACGTGTGGATAGTTTCCTTCCCTTTTTTGGTTATCATTACGTTTGTTAGAATAAGCCGAAGATAGAGTTCAGCCAAACACGCTTCTAACATCAGCAGTTCAGCATCCAACACATACCAAATGGATAAATGAAATGTTTTAGATTCATTCTTCGGTATTTAAGGATGATTATTGAAACATTTGGAACCCTCAACTCCTTGTACAACAGAACATGGATTAGACGTTGTTATCTAATGGAGATTGGACCAGTAGATTCTGAGATAGGATTAACTATTAGAAGAACCCTCCTAACACTGATTCCTGTCACATTATAGAAAGTGACATTAGCTACAACATTTGCCATAGATTGGAACTCTGACTTCTATTAGTATAAAACTAGATTGTTCTGTTTATCGACTAAATTGAGTCCCTAATATAAAACTAGGACGAATGTTTAGCATTGCATTTACACAGTATGTGTATAACATTTTGCCAATGTGCTTTGAGAAATAGTACAAGTAGTAGTAAAAAACATTCATTCACATGAATTTGCACAGGTTTTGTTAGACAGTACGGTGTGCAAGATCCATGAACCGTTGAGCCTGTTTTTGTCTCTTTGAAGCAGCAGCACATTGGATGCTGTGCACGTGGACATGAAGAAGAAAGAGGAAGAAAGACCAAGAAAATTTCAAATCTGGACAATGAGAAAGCAGAGCTATTGCATGTATATATTCTTTTCCTTTCCCTTCTCCTCATCAATCCACTGAAAGAAAATCTCAATCAAAATCAAAGACTGTCCTTTTTCCTTCAATGCAACACAATATACCCCATGCATGCACAGTTACATAACTTCTTACACATTTACAAAACGGTACAAATTAGCTCAGGTTTCCAACACTACCCTACCCCTTCTTGGCTTTTACTAGTACTACACTTACATTTGATAGTTCTCTCTCATACATGTAATTAATAATACTTGCAAAACTTAGTACAAAATAGTACTGTTCTAAGTCAGAACTCTAAGCTAGATAGATAGAGTACTAACCCAATAGAGTAGATAGAGAGGGAAGTGATGGATTGGCTAGTCCTATTCACTTTCTGTTTTCCAAGACCAACACAACAAGAAAATAGGGCTAGCTTGCTAGCTAGGCCTTAGGAGTTGGGAGTCTATCCACTCCGTCTTCACAATAACTGAGAAGTATTAGTTACTCGACGATTCGCAATATATTATATGTTTCATAATTGTTAGATAACTAAAAATCAATAATTTTGTTATATTTTTAATTATTTAATAATTTAAAATATTTATTTTATATTACTTAGAGTGAGTATAGTAAAGAATTTTTCACAATTATAAGTCCCTTGAATTTACTCATCTAGTTTTACAATCCAAAGTCACTAACTTTTTACTATGAGTTGTTAACATCTAGCAAATCATGAAAAATAAAGTGGGGTAAATTATAATCTACCTTTAAATTTCCATTTATAGCATTAAAACTTTAATGATGTCATCTTTCTTTAAGCTAGTAATTTATACTCCACTAGTTGTTCTGATGTTTCCAATGTCTCAGTAGACTTAGCTACTCATCACTGACTGTTAAAGATTATTGCACTAGTAGAACAGTGTCATCTTCTACCTTTAATATATCTATATCTGGTATCATTTCCCCTATAGATCCATCTCCTTCTTTGGATAGTTCACGGAAAGTTAGTCAGTAAAGTAAAAAAAAACCTCCTCACTCCTCTGCTGATCATGAATGGACTTTTGTTGCTCTACTACTTGTCTAATTCAATGTGTTACCTAAACTTTTTAGTGGGCCTTCAGCTGAATGAATTTTCTAGACTTGATGTCCAAGAACTGTAACTCTGTTGTTTTTCTGTACAAGCTGGATTGTCATCTCATCCTTGACCCACTGTTCTTTTATTTATTTCTAAATTTTCCTTTTTTTTTTTTTTTTTTGGCAATTACATAATACTGCAAGTAGAGTTTGTACTTAACCCAAAAAAGTAACATGATGAATGCACATAATCTTGTGCCAGATATCCGTTGTATAATGCTTCGGGATATACAATTTTTTTACTATCTTTTTATTTCGCAAATACAATTTATAATTTTATTAAAAAATTAATAATACAATAGATACCGAGTAATTTAGTTTAACGTTATTTTATAACTCTCCACAACAACATTTTAAAGTGACAATAATTGTCCATTTGGGAATTAACATTAGAATTAATAACATTTATTATTATGTGTACATGTATGCAATCATGATCATGGATGTCAAGAATGCATAGTTTCATCATTATCCAAGAGGTGGTCTTGTCAAAGTTTCATGAGGGGATTGATGAGACGGGTCTCTACTCTATACTTCCCTCACTCATTCTCATAGTAACTCAAAAGACAAATCTCTCTTTTAAAAAGTAGCTAAGCTAATGCTATAATATGAGTGTTTGGAAGAGGTAGTTGGATGTTTGGCACGCACATTAATTCATGTTTTGCAAAAAATTCTTATATATGAATGGGATTTAGAGTATGGTGTTATGAAATTCTTGATTTATGTTATTTTATATCATTTATTTAGGTGATGTAAAGTAATACAGATCAAGAAATTTATGATTCTATATCACAAATTTGATTTACGTAAATAAAAATATATGTCATTCTAAGTTAAATTTATTTTAGTATAGTTGTTTAAGAATTTATAAAAAAATTTCATTCAGACAAAATATAAACTCCTATTTGTAGAAAAGTGAATCACCCCATTCAAATTAATTCCTCTCATTAATTATTAAATAATTACTATAATGATATTAATTATTTAAGATGATTATAGTAATTATAATTTTTACAATCATCATCATAAACCTTCTAATCCTTTAGGATTGACTCTTTCTCTCTCTCAATTATATTGTAGGATTGATCAATTACTCAATTGGGGACTGATTAATTACTTCATTAGAGACTTTCTTTCTTTCATGAAGGGACACCCTTGACCCTACCCAACAAACACAGTAGCCCCACCAAGAAATTCACTGTGGGTCACTCAAAAAAGTACCCTTGGCATATCTTTATTTAATTCTGTTTCCTTCTAACGAGTTTTGTCAGGTGACTGTTTTACTAGTATTAAGTCCTTGTGTCCTATAATCTCCATCTTGATGGCACTCCATCAAAACAGGAAAATATCAAATAATGGACTAGTGTCTAATGTTAATATACTAATCAATTACTAATACATTTAATTGGAAATAATCTTGTTTTGCATTCATAACTATCTATCTGATGATCTATGTTCTTGGTTGTAGTAGTATAGTAATTTTATTTCCCAACGTGAGAGATCATGATTATGATTGAGTATGATCTCGTTCTCAACAACTTTTTGAATATTGATTAAAACTTTATTGAATTTTAAAAATCACTTTTTTAATAGAATTTGCGGACAAAAAATTAAAAGAGAATGTCTTTGTTTTACTTGTTTAAATAAATTAAAAGTTAATTTTAAAAGCAACTCTGCAGTTGTCAGGGTGTCAATGGATCTTATCGGATTCTTATCGTGTCGGATCCTTATCGGGTTAGTGTCAAAAAATCTCTATCCGGACACGATCCATTAAGCATTCATGTCGTGTCGCGACCGTTTATTAACGGGTTGACCCGACACGACCTATTAACCCATTAACCTTTTTATACTAATACAAAAGTTATTTAGTTTATCCTGATGACAGGTCACAATAATCCACAATTAACCCGTTGATCCGAATTATACAATATACCATTAACGGGCCTATTATTTTGTCAAATTTTTGTAAATACTCCAATTAATTAACGGGTTATTCGAGTAACCCGATATCTTAACGGATTAAAAACGGGTTTTGTCAGGTTAATCAATAAGAAAACGGGTTATTGGATCAACTCGTAGGTTGACACGATCCGACCCGTTTAATTTCAAATTATTAACAACTCGACCCGATAATAATCTAATTAAATGCAAATCATGTTTGGATCTATTAATTCTGTGTCGGTGTTCAAAATTATCACCCCTAACTGCTGCTTTTCTTAAAACGTTTTTCTACAATATTAAAAAATAACTACTTTTAATAAGCAGTTGTGGTTTGCAAATCCCATGCCATGTTAGTTGTTGGGTTTTGGTCTTTGTTTTTGGGAGCTCCTTTTCAATACTGCAAAGCTACAGAAACACACTCTAATAATGGCCATTTCCCTTTCCATATAGTTCCAAGGGAACAGTCCCAACAGAATCTCATGGAGCAGTCCTCTTCCTATGCTGTTGCGGGCCACTCTCTTCACCATTTCCGGGTCTCCTGTTCTTTTTAGTGCCCTTGTTGGTATTTGGAGTGTACGTGAGAGAGTAGACTGAGAGATTGAGACCTTTAGAATTTTAATTAGCACATGAGGATACAGTCATGCTAAGCTATATTGATGTAGCACATTGCTGTTGCATCATTTTAGAGGGAAAAGATTATGTAAACATGTTTATTTTCAAATGCATAATTTTGTACTACTAGAAAATTACTCAAAAGTTAATTGAAGCTTTAACAAATTTGTTCACGTTACATAAGACTACAATCTAATAGTAACAAACAACGAAATATAGTTGAAATGATAAATTAGATTTTTTCTATGATTTAAATTATGAAGAGATAGAGGGAGATTCATGGGGAGTAGTCATGTAAACTTTTGTTATATGCATAAAGAGTCATGATGAACAGTAATTCTTTTCATGCTACATTAAAAAAAGAATCTAATAGTAGTCATGTAAAATTTTGTTATATGCATAAAGAGTCGTGATCAATAGTAATTCTTTTCATGCTACATTTTCTAGAATTTGGATAGATTTGGGGAAACATATAAAAACATTCTTTCATTTGTTAGAAAAATTTGT
Organism: Cinchona pubescens; assembly: GCA_025175665.1. Taxonomy (NCBI): domain Eukaryota; kingdom Viridiplantae; phylum Streptophyta; class Magnoliopsida; order Gentianales; family Rubiaceae; genus Cinchona; species Cinchona pubescens. The sequence goes on along the minus strand of JANKKI010000077.1, from coordinate 3,904,370 downwards.
AAAATTAAAATAGATGAATTTTTAAATCCGTTTAAATTAGAAAGTTAATTACCTAGATCCTATCTTAACTATTTTTATTTGTTTAAGACCCATACATTATGTAACCTATCTCTTATCATTTATTTTTCTCCAAAGAGTTACAATACTAAATATTATGGATCATTAAATAAGTACAATTCATTATGATACATGATTAATATAAAATGATATTATTTATAATAAATCAGAATTAAAAATACTTTACCTATATAATGTTTAATGAATTATTCTTAATAAATTTGAAAAACGTGTAACATAATTGTGCATGAGTAATTTCATTCTTGCAACCAAATTATAATATTTTTATCAAAAATTAATAATGAAAAATTACAAATTTAATCGCTAAACTATTTTTAATATCTCATAGAGATTTCTCATTTTTTTTAAATTTTTTTTTTGTCTTCAACAATTTTTTAATTGCACAGAAGTCCCCCAAACTTTTTTGAAAAACTTTTTTTCTTTTGTAATCCACATATATACCGTTTATTTTTATTTAAATCTTTGTTCTTGAGTTCTTTAATTTTTGTTACCATGGATAGATGACTACTTTGATTGAAGGAAAATAAAATAAAATTGAGGGACCTCTATGAAATTTCGATAATAGTTGAAGATGAAATAGTTTAAATAAAACTCGGGACCTTCTTGAGGGACTAAATTTACAATTAATTCAATTGATAATCTTGTACTATTTCACAACGAATAAACAAAGTTCCAAATTAAATTTTTTTTCTTTGCATCACTTTCCAACATTATCTTCATTAATAATTAGCTGCTAATTGATGTTATTATTAAATGAGGATGTAAACATATTTACTAAAAAGTAACTTTAATATTATATCTTATCTACTTTTTAGTAATTTTTTATATTATTACATTTACAAATAAGCTTTGTATAATTATATGCTAATGAGTAAATCAATTGTTGTAAGTGTTTCTTTTTTCTCTTCCTTTACTTATGCAGAAAAAAAATAATTACACTTTCTTTTTTTTTTATTTATTCTTATTTAAAAAAAAAAAAATCCACCCTCCCCTATTCTATAATAACTCGAATCCATTACCAATGGGTCATAGTATCACCTAAATTGTACTTGGTTGTCAATAGCCTTTTATTTATTTTTATAGGCCATTGAAATATGACATTTTCAATTTTAGCCATTTTGATGAAATTATTTACTTATTATAATTTTGATCTCATATTTTGATCTAGAATTTTATCTTCTTAAAAATTAATATGTAATCTTTCAAAATTTATTTTTAAACAAACAATACAAATTTTTTAAAGATTGTCAAACATATGAGGCTAACATTTGTGATTAAATGAAAATAATTATGTACACGACGATTAATGTTCAATAACAATTTTTTTGTAAGACAACATAACAGTTTTAATTGCGTATTCAATGATCATATTATATAATTGACTTTTTTATTTATTTTTTAGTTTATGGTAATGGAACTTACTATTATATATAATTACTTAGTTAATGATAAAAGTTTTTCAAGCAATAATCGTTATACTAATATTTTTTTATTATATAAGTTGTATATATTTATCTTTCTTACATAGCATATTTATCAACTATCTACTGTAAATATAAGTTAGGAGGTTTTGGACTTATGAGAAGTATTGGAGTTCTATCTTTGTGCAGATTTTAATGTTTTTCCTTTTTACTCTTGCCATGGGCAAAAAAAAAAAGATTATATGCATAAACTAAAGATTTAATGATCCTTTTCAAATAAGTAATATTTTAATCCGTGACAAATATATGATAAAAATATAAGACTGATTTCATTTTATACCCTTCGACATATACTCAATTTTCATTTTACATCCCCAATTTTAGTTTCGAATACTTTGCACTTTTAAATTTGAAATCTGTCATAGCTCAATTTATTTTTAACATCGTCACCAAACTTAATGGAATCTTTATTTATGCAACCAAAATATTGTGGCTACATTGTTGTATATCTTAGCCTCAATTTGTTGTACACACAAAAAGATTATGTTAATTTTGGTGACTGTGAAAAATTAGACTGAAATTGGACAAGTTTGAAAAATGGGGTGCAAAATGTCTTAAATTGAAATTATGGGTGCAAAATATATTTTTTTTAAATATCCATATTTTAGTATTTTTTTTTTATCTTTAAAATTTATTGGGAACAAGATAGCTGATATTCAAAAAATATACACATATTAAAGTTAAATATGTAAGCTATTATCATACATAAGCCTCATATAGTTAATGCTTATTTCTTATAATTAACTTTTAGTCATTTTTTGCATAACTGAAGTTTGAATATTTTTAAGAGTGCATTCAAGAATTTTGTTGCTTTTATCTATTCTTTTAGTTTATGGTGTTATATGTTGGCATATAAACCAAGCCTAATTAGGATTTGGAAATTTTAATCATATTATATTTAGTAGTTGAATTTGTAAGGGATTTATTCTCTAGTTTATTTGGTATTAAGAAATTGCGTTGGTCCTTGAATCCCTTAAGGATTTAGATTAGTTTATACCTATTTAAAGGCATTGTGCCTAGTTATTTCAATTGAGGAAAATTATATTGAAAAGTGATTAAATAAAATTTGTTTATCCTCTCACAAAATTCCGTTCATCTAATCCTTCATATATTTTCAGTTTTGTGCATGAAAGCCGTATGGCTTACTTCTAAAAGTTTTTGGCCATCTTAATTGAGTAATTATTTTAACTCTTTTAAAGTAGTATCAATTGTGTGTTCCACTGCGTAATTATTTGAGTCTATCAAATTGGTATCAGAGCCCTAGGTCAAAAGTTTGATCTTGTGGCGTTTGTCAAAAAAATTAGAGAAAAAGAAAAGTCCTAGGCTGCGGTCTTGGGCGTGAAGATTGTGTTGGTGTACTCGAATTTTAAAATTAGACCACGTGAGATTGGTCTTGGAGTACTCACAATTAGGGTGTAACAAAATTTACCCTAATTGGGACAGTGATCTGAAAGGAGAGATCATGTCGTGTTAAATTATTGTTGGTGTTGGACAACGATAATGAGAAAAAGGTCGTGTCAAATTTGCAGTTGAGGAGCAAGGTAGGTCAATAAATTCAAGAATGAAAAAATTTCAAGGTACATAAATTTGTTATTTGAATTGTCAAGATGGGTAGAGAATTTATTAATGGTGAAAATTTTGAAATTTTGCACATGTTTATGAGTAGTGAAGAAAGATTTGAATGGGCAAACATCATGGAAGAATATTTGAAAAGATGTGGTTTAGGTGATGTCATAGAATTGAGATTATCCAACCCTTTGCCAAAAGAAATTATGAAGAGGAAGGCAAATTTGTTTTTCAAAATTATGCGTAAATCAATGGTCAGAAAAAATTTCAAAAGGGTTATTGTTAATGCTCTTGGACAGATTTATTTTATATTTTAATGGAATTTGCGGATGATGATTGTGATTGCAAATCTAAATTTAAGTTGGAATGGCAAGTTGATTTTGAAAAGGATATGTATGTCGATGATGGCATAAATTGTGAAAAATTTTATGAGGTTGAAAATTTTGATTTGCATTCATTATTTGAGTTGATTGAGGATGAGGAATTTGTCCATGGAAAAGATAAAATTGTTGAATTGGACGAGGATGAGATGGAAATTTGTGATTTGGTTAGAAAAGAATGAAAAGAATTTGAAAAATACACCATTGATCTTTTTGAAAATATTATTTAGAAAAATAATATGATGGATGAAATTAATTTTCTTGGAGTTGATGAATTAGTTGGAGAAAAGGGTGACCTTAAAATTGTTGTTCAAGATTATGGTGGAGTGGACCAATTGATTGAAGATTGTGGTATTGAAAAATTTGGTGGTGCAAATTATGAAAAAGAAAATTATGATTTCTTGTTTTTTGGAAATAATTTGGAGGAATATTGTGTGAGACAAAATTATGATGTTCTCAACTGTGATTGGGTAAGTATGGATAAATTCATTGATCGAGAAGAATCAACCACCAAGTTATATGTGAAATAATCAAGATCCGTCCACTTTCACGTGTGAAAATGAAGATAAAGACCAACAATAAGTTGGGTTTACCTATGCTCCGTACGGCGACCGAAATCTGCATAGAGATTGTAGTTCGTGATGGCGTCGGACCGGATTTTATGAAGGCTTGGTTTAAGGGAGGCAATGTTGGCATATAAACCAACCTTAATTAGGATTTGGAAATTTTAATTATATTATATTTAGTAGTTGAATTTGTAAGGGATTTATTCCCTAGTTTATTTGGTATTAGGAAATTGCGTTGATTGAATCTCTTAAGGATTTAGATTAGTTTATACATATTTAAAGGCACTGTGCCTAGTTATTTCAATTGAGGAAAATTATATTGAAAAGTGATTAAATAAAATTTGTTTATCCTCCCACAAAATTCCGTTCATCTAATCCTTCATATATTTTCAGTTTTGTGCATGAAAGCCTTATGGCTTACTTCTAAAAGTTATTGGCCATCTTAATTGAGTAATTATTTTAACTCTTTATTATAAAGTAGTATCAATTATGTGTTCCGCTGCGTAATTATTTGAGTCTATCATTATAGAATCTAATAGCATTAAGGTTCTATTTGAATAGTGTAAATTATTCATTATTTTTCAAATAATATTTTACAATCATTTATTATTCGTTTTCTAACTACTTTTTAATCTCACCATATATCAAATTTAACGGTTAGTTACTGTATTATTTTAAATAATATTACAAAAAATAACTATCCAAATAGAGCCAAATTTTGATTTAATTATCAAAAAAATTTATAACTTAATTTATATATTTGACATTTAAATTTCATAATATTTAGCACGGGTTCTTAGGCTAGTAGTCATGTAAAATTTTGTTATATGCATAAAGAGTCGTGATCAATAGTAATTCTTTTCATGCTACATTTTCTAGAATTTGTTTGGATTGATATATTTGAAGAAATATTTAAAATTCTTCTATTTGTTAGAAGGATTTGTAAAATTAAAATATATGAATTTTTAAATCCGTCTCAAATTAAAAAGTTATTTGAAAACTTTTATTTTTTCACTTTAATTTGTGCAGATTCGAAATTTATTCATTTCAACTTTATAAATTACTCCAAAAACATAGATGAATTTCAAAAAAAATTTCAAATTTATTGATCCAAATACAAACTAGGTTATTTTTAGGTTAGAATTTTTTAGGTTAATAGAAAAGGAATTTTCCTTTTGTTTAAAAGAAAAAATTGAAATGACCCAGATTGAGATTTGATAAATATGGCCCAAGAATATAGTGTAGAACTATTTATACAACCAATTCCACCTAATCAAAACAAAGTTCAGTTGTTGTTAAAAGAGACTGTTTAAATGACTGATGATGTGATATGATTTTGACAAATACTTACAAAATTTAAGACTTGTAAATGGTTAAAACAAAGTTAGTCCTCTAGAAATATTTTTATTATAACTTGATGCTTATCGTTATTGCTGGCAAAGTTGATCTACTGAAGAAGGATAATGCTATGTAACCACACAAACCATTTAAAATTGCATTTCAAGAATCCAATCTAAAGATGGCATCTCTTAATTTGGATATGGTTCAAAATCTATATACGTATCAAAGAAACATATCTTTTGTTCCTATGCAAATGTATTTTTCCCTAAAACATGATATTAAGTATACGTGTCAATTTCTTCCCATATCCATAATGTCCAAAAAAAGTCTCACTATAAAATATAGCCACTTTGTATAACAAACTAAATAGTTTTCCTTCGTATAACAAACTTTCTTCGTTTGGCTCGTACGAGACAAATTAGCCACGGCTGATGTACTTAATAACTAACATTGTCTCATGTTTACACTAATTAATTCTTTTGATCAATAAAATGGCTGCTGTTTTACGTAGGCATATAAGAAACGATGACTAACAACCCTTTCCAAAGTATTCTTTGGAATTTATAGACTATATTAAATGGGTTGTTGAGAAAATCTTGTCCACTTCTTAGGCTTATCTCATCTAATGATATCATCGCTGTGAATCAAATTACATTGAGAAATAAATTTTTGACCAGAAAACCAATGATGTCCCACATATAGTGAGCTATTAATTGTCTGTGTATCTTTTTGTTTTTTAAAGGATTAAATGCAATATGCACCTTTGAATTATCATAAATTTGTATTTTTGTCCTAAACTAATCAATTTTAGCACTTTTAATATTTTAAACTATCAACCTGTAATACATTGTTAATGAGTTTTTCTAATTGTTTTGGAATTCAAAGACTTTAATGTATGTAATTTATATTGGTTTACCGAAATACTCTTACTTATTAATCACCATTAAAGTCTTTTTATTAAAAAAAATAATTATCAAAATTCACTAATTTTTATCCAATTTGAATAATGTGCTTTGAAATAATAGTATACGAAACAAACTTCTATACTTGATAGTTTCGGTGTAAACTACAAATTAACAATAGTTTAAGAGTACAAATTGCAATTAACCCAAAAAAAAAAAAAAAAAAAAAAAAGTAGTAGTATAAGAAATTAAGAAAGTATAAGACCACTCTAGTAGGGTGGCCACACGAGCGGGTTAGCCTAGCTTTGCTTTGCAGAGACCACACGTGGGCATGGGGACGAAGGGGAAAACAAACCAAAAATATGCATATGACGAGAGCAATAACACATCTCAAAGGCTGGACTGCACTGAGCACAGTTTTTCTCACCACTCAAAACACCAAATCACACGCACGGTTTTACTGAATACTCTTGTGGTCTGAAAAGTTTAGACATCATATCGATACTACATATTGTCCTTGTCTGAAAATACAACTAGTATACACTAATAGGAACACCCGTAACCCCCCCCCCCCCAAAAAAAAACACACACACGTTTGGTTCCTTTAGAATTTGGTTGCAGCAATGTTGTCTCCATTCGTAACTAATCCCATCTCATCAATCTTCGCAATATCTCATTTTCCTCTCACAATTTATCTGTGTTATTGTACATCAATCATCACACCCAAACGCTTCTGTTTCTTGCTTACGTATATATATATATATATTTTACTCACCAATAGCCAACATTCTTTTATCTAAACCAATATGCTTTACAACTTATCTGGCTAATAACGACTTTAAGCACGACAATTACACCAAAGTATTAAAAGAGTTGTTTAGCCCATGTCATGAATTTCACATTCTCACTTGTGGATGCCATATCTGTCGTAATTCTATTTTTTTTTTTTTTGGCTAAGAGTAGTGTATAGTCAGGACAGATTACTCGTATATATTTCAATGTACGATTTAAGGTATTACTTACAGACTGTTCATCAATATAAAAAATTAAGAAAAAAACGACTTAAATTTTAAATCTTTTGATGACATGATCATCTTGTTTACCATTTGAGACAATCTCGTTAGCATGTATAATACTACTACTAGAATTGGATGTTAGATAATTACGTACGAGTAAATTAACAGAATGAGAGTGATGGTATGAATACGACACACTCTCATGCACATCACATGCATACAACCATATCAATTACCATACACCATTATGAAAAGCTGACACATACAAATACTGACCCTATTACAAGAAAGTAGATATTGACAACGAAAACATGCCTCTTTGGTTGGGACCCTATGGTCTGAGATTGGCCACTGAGGTTGGAAATAACTGAAAATGGGGACAATTCTTTGCTGGCTTTTATTCTTATTAAACAGTATTTTTCAATTGTTGATGAGGCATTTCTGTTGGGGTTCCTGTTTTCCTATAATTCTAGTATTAGTACACTAAAAATAAGAAATCACATTTCAAAGTTTGTTTTGACCGAAAATGTTTCAGTTCACTGAAAATGTAGTACATCCCTGTTACGCTGACAACTATCAATGAAAACGTATACCACCAGGTTTTGTTTTACTAGTACACAAAATTGATATTAATCACTGTTTTCCTCTCACAGAAAACAGTGAAAAATTTATACTTGTAGTATTAATGAAGGCCCTCCCACTAATTTGTCAATTTCTCAATCAGAATTTGTTTTTTCTCCTGGACAGCTACCATTCCTGTTGAAGAATTGTGCTTATAACTTGAATGTGTTCAATAATTCTTTCTTGAAAATCAGACCATTGCCCTCCATTTTTCTATACTTAAATATTTAAAATTAAAAAATAATATTAAAATACGATTAATTTTATCTCATTAAAAAGAATATTATATTAAAATTTTAATTCATTCCGACATAATTTCACCATTGTATTATGAACCACATTTGAATAGTATAAGAATTTTCAAATTTTGATTGAAAATATAATTATGGTAAAACTTTATCATTTTTTGTGACAATAAAATGCAGTTTAGTTAGGCGGTACAACGTTTTTTTTATGATTCATTGATCATGAGTTCGAGTAACTAGAGAATAAGGGGAGAGGTGGGTTTAAAAAAAAAAATTACCATTTTCTTCTTATTTTTTGGCAATGCATTTATATAAAACTTGATTTGAATTATGAATGGTTTTAATTTTTAAAATAATTTTTAATGTTTATTTTTTAAAAGTAAACGGAGATTCTTTCATTTATCCCTATAACCTATAAAGATGATTCTTATCCCCATAGACAATTGTTATTTAGAATAATTTATTTGAAATAATTACGTACCATAATTCCTCCATTTATCTAAACTTTCTATTTTGAGTATACCTTTTTGCACAACCAAAAGATGAAAAGGACAATAGACACAAGAAACATGTTGAATTTTAACTGTAACCAAAACAGTGAATCAACAGAAACACCAAATTAAAAGACTTAGGAATCGTTGAATTTAAAGTTTTGTAACTATCATGCATGACTGGATGGAGGAATGGAGCTGTTCATGAGAGTTTGTGTAGCTTCTTTCTAACGCAATTTTTTAAAATACCAAACTTGTTCGTAGAAGTTTTCCTGCTTATGAACATTTTGCACATCAAAATTTCAGTGAATAGTCCGATTATCTATCATGCCTACATTCCCTCACTGTTCTGAAAAATTAATTTGGATGTATTAAGTAACTTTGGGTCATATTTTCAATGTCTTGCTACCATTAAATTGACTTCTTGGCATTTTGTAAAGGGTTAAATGCAAAAAACCCTCTTGAACTTACACTTCAGTTGTACTTTACTTCTCTCAATTTGTTTAATAAGCATTTTACATATTTTTAGACAAAATTACCCTTATTATTTTAATTATTATTGTTTTTCTTCTTTTCTTCTTTTTTCCTTTTATTTATTTTCTCTATCTTGTTTTTCTTCTTTCTTTTTTCTTTTTCATTTTTCTCTCTTGCTACTATTAAATAATTACTTTACTTTTAATAATTAATTAATTAAAGTTCTAAATTTTCACATATGTCTAAATAATTTAATTTATAGATTAATCATCCTTTAATGCAATAAATATAATACAATAAATATACCTTGTTATAATATAAAGTTTGTGATTAACTATTAATAGTAAGATTAATAAATAAAAAATAAAATTTTTGAGCTAGAGGAAATTAAAATTTATAGTATGCATACTTAGAATATATATTTTAATTTTTTTTGAAAAATTATTTTATCTTTTTATAGTTTGTTTATTTGTTAATTATAGCATTTGTAAAACTCATAAAATCTATATTATACTATTTAATATATGTTGCTTGTATCAAAAAAACTTATTTAATCTATAAATTATTTATAAATATGTAAAAAAATAAGAGCTTTTAACTAACCAATTACTTTTAGTATAATAATTTAACAGTAGTAAGAAATAATGGATAAAAAAATAAAGGGAAAAATATGAAAGAGAAAATAAATAAATTTGTAAGAAGAGACAAAAAAATATATAATATTAAAATAGTAAAGGTAATTTTGTCTCAAAACATAAAGAAGTAAGGATAGGAGATAAAGTGCTTATTAAATAAATTAAGGAAAGCAAAGTGTAACTAAGATGTAAGTTCAAGGGGGTTTTTTGCATTTAACCCTTTTGTAAATTGCCATGTATATTGAGATACCAAAAGGAAATCAATTTAAGCTAGCTTCTGATTTTTTTTCTCTCTCTTTATATATATATATATATATATATATTATATATATATGAATTTTGTGTGTAAGTGAAAGGATTCAAGCTTTGTACTAACATTGATGTACAAGTCGATATTCTTATCAATTTAATTGAAAATGTTGGACTTTTACTGGCTTCGGGTAAATATTGAACTTGGATATTACGTCCAAGTAGAACTAAATTTCCATAATAAGGGCATTTGTGCTTCTGTTCTTGGCCATTTTTTAGAACCTTTAATTAGTCACTAATAAGGGGGAAGGGACGTTTGGTATGCGGGAACGGCATGAAATGGAAAAGTCATTATAAATAGAATGTGTTTTTAATATTTTTATGGGCATGAGAAACTTTTAAATTTTTTTATTAAGGATAAAAAATTTAAAAATTTACATATTACTTTTTCATTCAAATATATATTAAATAGCTTAGTTTACTATTTTATAACACTATATATATTTTTAAAAAAATTATATTCATTGTGATAAAATAGTGCAAATAAAATAAAAATATAATTGACCATTTATGGTATCTAATGGTATTGTATGTTATTTTTATATTTAAAAATTTTACATGTAATTATATTTGCCTAGAGAAATTATATTATTTAGATTTTAAATATCAACCGTGTAGTTATATTTCTCCTTAAAAAAATAAGTGTTACAATATCTTCAAAATATTAAAATTCTTATTTTATGCAAATTTCACATAATTAAAATAATAAATTATACAATTTAACTAATTATCTACTACCATATTTATTTTTTTAAAAAATGTGTTTATCTGCAAAGAGATTACAACTATGAAAAGAAAAAAATTTGAATACAATTTGAATAAATTTGGATAAACTTGTAATCTCATAATATTCTCTTTACAAAATGAAGTCGGAAAGAGCTTTTCTTAATTTTTTTTTTTTTTTGGAGGGATGAGAATTCAAGTATCTAGTTGAAATTGTTTTTCTTGATGAAATGACCTTTCCAACTTAAAACTTCTATACCAAACATATAATGGAATGAATAAATTTAAAAAGTCTTCTATTTCAAGACCATTCCTACACACTAAATGCGGAGTTAATACTTTGTTAAAGTGGAATTGAGTGAGATTTTGATTATATGCTACATATTTGGTGTAACATTTTATGTGATTTTTAATCGATCCATAGAATATTAATTAGAGACAAATGTTACCTCGTAAAATAGTGTGGACAAAAAAACCAATTGAGAAAGTAAAAAACAGTGGTGGGATTTCTGAACTGTTACAAATATTTCGTTAGCACTTATGACAGCATTAATCTAATTATTTATGAAAGCTCTAGATATTTTGTCATCTCCTCTGATGGAAAAATAAGAAAAGAAAAGATATTTTGTCATCTCTCGAGTTACTTCTTGGGCTACTTAATCAGATTGTGGCATAAATACTGACCAAATGTAGTTGATAATTTATAATCTGAAATTTTAACATTAAAAGTTCACGACCAAATGAAGTTAATATTTTTATTTTGATATGGATCGATGTTTGGGGGGCTAGAAGAAAATGTTTTGTGGGAGGTTGAAACTAAAATTTTATAGTATAATTAAGTAATTTTTCATTTTCCTCTTATGGAGAAATTGAATCTATGTTATCCACGTTACATCAAATTAAATCACAATTATTGAGTTAGATTTAAATATATATATATATATATATATATCAAAATTCAAATTTTTGTTGTAATTAATATATTATTTTCTTTGTCTCCATATTCAACTTGGCTATAGTTTAAAAAAAAAAAAAAAAGCTATAGTTTTTAAGAGTGAACATCAAAATTATATAATTTAAGTCATGAAAATTAAGGTATATATAATTGTTGTATGTTCTTGACGGTATTGGTTAAGTTGGAATAATCAAAGCTTCATTTTCAGCATTTGACAACATATATAAGGTGTCTAAGATCTGTATAACTCCAAGCAAGCAAACATCATATTTGGAGTCTCTCTTGTCAATGTCTTATAGAGACAGCCTAAGACCTTTACTTATAGTGTGATTTATAGCAATTACGACTTAATAGGAGGCCAAGACAAGAAAAGCTAGAAAATGATAGTAGCCAATTAATTTCACTCTTTCCCAAACAACTGGAAAAAGAAAAAGAGAAATCTTTTACTCTTTTCTGTTTTTGTATACTACTTGTTATTTATGATATTATTTTAAAAAATATTTAAATTAAATACTATAATAACTTTTGAAATACGATATACTATATGAAACGAAAAAGTAATTAAAATAGATTTAAAATAATTATAAATATTATTTAAAAGTTAATAAATAATTAGATCGGTGAGAACGGAGCCAATTTATGGTAATACTTTATCACAATGAGTGTAGTGTGATAAAAAGATAATTAACAGAATATGTTAAATATTCATGAATTTCCTTTTTTTTTTTTTCGAAAAATTACTTCACCGAACAAAGCCACAGAAGTGTCTTTTTCTCTTTCAATTCTTGAGGTAAAAAATGGCAGTATAAATACTGGGATGATACAACCTTTTGGTGTCAGTCAGTGAGTGAGGATCAGATCAGTCCACTGATCGAGGTGGTTAATCTACTCACTCAAACTCAAACTTAAACAATCCCACTATCCACCCCAAACCAATCCCCCCACACCCTAATTTTCCCTCCCACAGCCAATGCACACACAGAGTCGCTTCCCTATTCTGTTAGAGATACTTTTGCTGTTTTTCTTGCTCCCAAGTTTCTTTTATCCAACTGCAAAACTCTCCCCTTTCTCCTTCTCACTTCACCATCTGTCAAACTTGCTTTCTCCTTTCTTTTGGTCCCTATAGTTTAAAAATAAAAAAAAAAAAAAAAAACTCTTATTTTTGCATCCTTTTTCATCACGTCATGATCAAGATGAATATGACTTTGTAACAGTTGATATTAAAGCACCCTTTTTTTCCTGTCAGACAAAGAATTGAATGATGGCAAAGCCAAACAACAACAACAATTGTATATATCCACCAAATAGCACAAACATTTGCATTGACAGTTATCCCTCAGGCTCAGGACCCTCTTCACTTCTCTTCTCATCCTCATTATCATGTTCTTCCTCTTCTCCTTCTTCAGGTTCAATGGGCATGATTTTTGCAGATATGAGATCTCTATCCATTACTCCTACTGGAATGGAAAATGAAGGGAGAGCTTGTTGGGGTACTTTTCCTGATTACATGAGAAAATGCAACTCTAGAGAAAGTACTGATCATCTTGCTGGAGATGGTAAAGGCTCCTCAGAATGCAGTGATGGGTTTGGAGAAAATGGTAATGAAACCATTGATCTTAATACTAGCTTAACTACTCTCGAAGAGAAAGCTAGTAGTGGCCAATCAAAGCTGTGTGCTAGGGGACATTGGAGGCCCGCTGAAGACACAAAGCTTAGAGAACTTGTAGCCCTTTATGGCCCTCAGAATTGGAATCTCATTGCAGAAAAGTTGGAAGGAAGATCAGGTAAGAAAGTTTAATTCTTGGGCATCATGATATTAAAAATTTAATCTTTTTCTTGAAAATAAAGTTCTTTATATTTTTATTTTTTTCACTTGTTTGTGCTTTTTTTTTTTTTAATAAAGGGAAAAGCTGCAGATTAAGATGGTTTAACCAGCTGGATCCAAGAATCAACAGGAGAGCTTTTACTGAAGAAGAAGAAGAGAGACTAATGGCTGCACATAGGCTATACGGGAATAAGTGGGCCATGATTGCTAGACTTTTTCCGGGAAGAACAGATAATGCAGTCAAGAACCATTGGCATGTTGTGATGGCTAGAAAGTATAGAGAGCAATCTAGTGCTTACAGAAAGCGAAAGATGGGCCAATTTGTCTGCAGGAGAGTTGAAGATGAAAATCTTTCAACCATCAAAACTGAACCAATAATAGGAGTACCTCCTCCTCCTCCTCCTTCTCCTCCTTACAGTTTGATGATCAATAATATTAACTCCAATGGGACACATAATGGTGGTGTTGCTGGTGTTGATAGGGAGCGGGATTGTTGGTTGTGGATCATATATTTCACCCCACATGGTAGCTGGTGGGGAAGCAGTCAGTAGCAATATTGTGCCCTCAAACTCTTCACCACAGTGGATTTTGCTCACAACAAACACATTCTGATCTCTTCCCTGGTGTGTCTCTTTAATATATATTTTCTCCTATTTTTGCTTCATATTGATTGATTTAGTGGTTATGTTTAATGTTTGTTGCCTGTCTCATGCCCTGGATTTTGGTACATGTGATTATGTGAACTTGTGTACTGTGCTGGTATTCTTGGTGTTTTTTCCCCAGCAAACATCAAATTTTCCCTGTTACTATTACCTGTTCCATTTACCATTCTCAACTTGGACAAGAGTAACTAAATAGTACTAGTATTAATTTGGTTGGTTAGTTGATACATACATGTTTACCTCTTCCTTGCTACATGGAATGGAGCAAAGATAAACCATATTGTTCTTTTTTATTTTATGAAAGAGACCAAGTTTGAATTAAAATTAAAAAATTAACTTAGATGCCAAAATAATTGTTATCTTTCACTTGAGATAATCTTTTTTTGTGTCTCTGAAAAAGCATGCAGTTTCTTTAAACTTTAAGATTAAGTCTGAATCATCACATAGTTGTTGTTTGTTGGTACGATTAAAAAATAAAAAATTTTATTATTTTTTAATTATTTAATAATTTAAAATATTTATTTTATAACGTAAAGTAAGTAATTTTTTTTTTTATTTAGTTTAATTTTGGGAAAGTACTTATAAGCTTAGACAAAAGTGTTGAACTGAGAACTATTCTTGTTTTTTGGCAGGTATCTGCAGCAATGGGATGATGAGCATTTTCAAGCAAGGCAGACCTTGGAATACGCCAAGAGATGAATCCAACATCTCATATCTATATAATCACCATAATGATCAACTCTCTCCCTTAATGACTGCAAGGCAGCAGTCACACTACTACCAGTACCACCATCACCACCACCCACCTAGCAGTAGCAGCAGCTTCTCATCAGAATCAATACCACCACAAGTTTCAGTCACTACTACTGACCATGACCGTGCGTCATCAGCACACACACAAGACAGAATAACCAACCAATGTGTAGCGAGACCCTTTCAAGTCTATAGACTTTCTTGGGGTTGGAGCCACATGAAGTTATATAATAAGCCAAAAGAAAGCTGAAAATGGTTTTTACTCAATCCCCAGAGAGGATCTCATTACTCGACTCTGCCCATGTTTTCTCATTACTACAACTGAAGAAGAGACATTGCATTTTTTAGTCAAAGAAGAACAGTGCAAGTTCTTTCAGTTGTGTAACAGTGAAATATCAAAGCCTATCTTTCAGAGTCATGAATGCCTATAGGGTCAGATGATGGAATTTTGCTAATATAGCTGGCTCAAACAGTAAACATTACAATTAAAACATCAAAAAGAGTAAAATTTGATTTTTATTGTTCTCAAATTTTTTTGTTTGGCAAGTAATTTTTAAGTACCCTGAAGAAATAAAAGTAATTAACTCTTTATGAACTTTGTTTTTTTATAAAAAAAAAAAATGATGGAATTTCTAAGTAACAAGGTAGATCAAGTTCTGTTATTACCAGTAAATGTTTTGTTTTTACAACAAAGAGAGGGGTGGAGCCAAGTCTTGTGAGATATGTGGGATCAAAAATCATGGGAGATGGTGATGAGACTGAGGAAAAAGACAAAACAAGACATTGGGGGAAATCTGAAGACATCCTTTTCTCATGGACCTGCAAAATTCAGGCACAAATTCTGGTCCTGAACACAAAACCTGCTTCCGATGCAGTCATTATGGTAACTGTTTAACATCCTTGCCTCAGCAAGAATCTTCTGAGAGTGGTCATGCTACCCACATGGGATTGTTATTTGGAACTGCCCAACAGTCAAATACTTACTATGACATATTGGCATACCAAACAACAGCACCCCAGCGCCCCCCAACCCATCCCCCACACCAGCCCCTCTCCAAAAAAAAAAAAAAAAATTCTACCCTCACCCCTTAAAAAAAGGAGAATTAAAAAGAATAATACGAAAGAAATGGTTTTGTACATCAATGGATCTTTAGACAGTGGAAGAAGCAAATGATTTATTGCAGCCTGCCATCATTACTCCTCTATATCTAGATTCATTATCATAGTCAACAGTCATTTTCAACTTGAAATAGACTTTGAGATGCTTAACAATTTTCTAATTAAGGAAAGCAAGCAGCATTATGTTACCAATGCAGTAAGTAGTACTTTGTTGACTTAACAATATATAATTTTTCATCTTTATACTGTTACAATTTCCACATCATTTTCGTGAATTTGTATTTGACTAAATATCTAGAACAAGAAATGCACATTCAGAGTAATTGATTCTTTTGTTTAACAACATAATAGTGAACAACAAATTCTCATGTATCAAGAACAAAAATTGATACTGAATAAGAGTTAACAAGTCTCGTTCAGGATAATGGTCTTATTTATTAATATCCTTTGGAAAATTGTTCATCGACTCTATTCTATTTTGATTTTGAACAAGTTAAAGAATTCTTAGGACACATAAAATCATTGGTTATTCAAGTTTACTTGTAGATGTAAAGTAGAAAGTGTTCAGAATAAAGTTAAATTGAATTATAGGTAACTTGATGAGGATAAAAATATATGCCCAATCCAGTGACTCATGTGGCACAGTTTACAGGAAAAGTCATGCATCAGATAAGTTAAAATTACTTGAACTTTAAGGTGTAATTTAGTCCCTAGAGTATGATCAAGGCCATTGGTGGAAATCATTGATCCTAGAATAAATAGATTAATTACAAGATTAGTTATTCTTAAATGAATATAATACACGATTTAGTATTTTTTTGAATTCGCAATCGCATATAATTATTATTTTTAAATATAATTAATAACTTGAGTATCGGAGGCTCTCGAATAATGACCTCGGTATAAGAGACTATCGGGGTAATGGCTGATCGCTACTCAAGATGTTCGAGCACTTCTCTGGTCAATTCACCAACTCGATACTTCCTATCTACCAATCTGGGACACTAATCAAAACCTGCCAAGTACCTAAAACATTTATATCATCAAAATCTTGGCAAATTGTTGGTGTTAAATTTACCAAAAACGTTATTCTTAGATAGAAATTCCTCGGTTAGAGACATCTCAATTGTTGCTATCAAATATGTACAATCATACACATTTAACTGCTAACTACGAGGAAATCCAGCTCGCTCTGTAGACTGCAGTTGTTATAACGTTTGGAAATGTGTGTTGTGTGTGTGTTTTCGAATCAGAGTTTTGTCTGCAGTTTGGTTGGATCCATTCACTCCTGAAGATATCAATCTCGAGTGGGCCTCTAGCTTCTAGTCGTACACGAGGATCTTGTTTTGGGCTTTTGGATTTGTATTAAATTCGCTAGAAGGGTCATAGAAAACTGGATTACGAATTTGATTTATATGGATTAGGAGCCCGATTAATTATTAATCATGCAAATTAATTAGCCTATGTATAAATAAAACAAAAATGCATTCAAAATCATCAAATTAAATTGTATGTTTCTTGTGTTCAAAATAAGCAAATATAATATACGGTTGGCCCATTCAAAGTGTCCATTACTTGGGCCCAAGAAAACCGCACACAAGAATTAAGCTGATAGGGAAAATTACTAAGCGGACCAAGCATAAGATACTAAGTATGTGCCCACAGTGAGTTTCGACCTATAAATTTTGTTTCTCGTGTGTGTGTAAACCTCAATTCATGCAAGAATATCGACTAATAGAAACCTCTTAATTTTCAAGTTGTAGAAAAAGGATTGGGATCTTCTTCATTATCCCTCTCTTCAATTTCCATCAATGACCATTTTTAACAATCCACAATTCTTAAAAATAATAAGATTATATTAATAATTTTGCTTTGTTAAGTAAGTCAACATACTTTAAAACCAAATATAGTCAAAAAATGTTTTATCATTCAATATGTCCGAAACATTTGGATGGTGTAAAATAAATTTAAAACTAAATATACTCAAAAAATGTTTTATCATTCAATATGTCCGAAACATTTGGATGGTGTAAAATAAATCAAAATCAAAACAAAAATTTAAACATATAATCAAATGAAAAAAATTAATCTATTTGTTCTCAAATTTTATATACAACAAACATATACAATAAATTATATTATGAATAGTTGCGATTTTTAAAAAATAATTTAAAATTATTTTGTAAGGTGTATTGAAGAGAAATTTTCTACAATTAATAGAGAGAAGCCTAAACCGTAGAAAAGTATGGGATTCTAATATTATAGCTTCAATTGAAATATTATTTGGTTTTCTTTTGGACATAACTCTACAATGCTCCACCACTGACATAATGGTTTAAGTGGAAAATAACTATTGTAATAGTAAACTCATAGACGCAGTGAGTTTGAAAGTTACAAACATCTACTAAAATATTATTAAAACACTAAATTATAACTCAAATGAAAAAAATTTTAATTTATCGATAAGTGTCTGAGATATAAGGGGTAGTTATTATCTAAAAGTTATGGGAGAGAAATGGCGGGGATGACAGCTTGTTGACGGTTGAGTGATATAAAGTATTGGATAAATATCAAATATTATCGGTAGGATTACAAATTGTGAGACTTCTATTTTCCAAGAGGAATGAACATGGGGAAATTCAATTTTGTATCACCAAACTATCACTACATAGGTAGATAATGCCACATCATTTTTTGTATGCTTATTTGAAAATTCTCACATTATAATTATTTTTAAAAAAATGAATATTCTGCTTCTTCTTTTTTTTTTAATTTTTGGAAAGAGTTTTTTAATAGATTCACATTTGAAAGGTTTTATTTAAGAAAACTCCAACTCCTGCCACAAATTCATCAACATGTATCCTTTTAATTTCTTAATTTCCGTTCTCATCTTCTCTCCTTCTTATTGATTAAAAACTCCATTGATAGTATTGCTTAGTAAGTTTTTTTTTTTTTTTTTTTTTCTTGAAAAGAAAATGACAATGGAAAAATCAACTCATACGTAATTCATTTACATGATGAAAATATTTCCAATAAAGCTAAAACTCTAATGGTTGAGGAAAATTATGAAATCTGAAATTATTTACTTTATATTTGCAATATATATATATATATATACAAAACCTCTTTTAGTGAGAGTCATAACAAGCTGACATGTGACACGTTAGATAAAAAAAATTTGCTCGGTAAATAATAGAGGTTCAAGATAAACTACTTAAATAGTTACCTAATTTTTTATTTAACTACCCTTATTTTTTTTTTAAATCTCAATTTATGCACACCTCTTATAATTATTTTTTTCCAAAAAATGTAATAAAATTAAACGTGCATTATAAATCATAATATAAGTATGAATTATTAATATGTATAAGTGAAGAAAATAAATATTTATTAATTATACAAAATTTGAATCTATATATATTGTTAGTAAATTAATTTACATAACATGATTATATTTAATTAGTATTTGTCAAAAAGCACAATAATTTATTATATCACAAAAAGATTAAAAAAAGTGTTTAAATCAATTTCGTTGTTGCATCTTCTTGAAACTTTATATTTATTAGTAGTTAATTATTCAATGTTAATTATCCCACCTGACTCAATTATATCGGATTGAAAAAAAAGTGGCCCGATACTCAGTTCATATACATATGGTACCTGGTCAAAAAGGGTTGGATAACCGAGTACTCGACCCAGTCTAATATTATATTTTTTTGATAAACTTTTTTTAAAAAATATATAAAATGATTATTAATTACACATATACCATTATAAAAGGGAAAATAAAAAATTTATTAATATTATGCCATAATATCCATTAAAAATGTTTATGGACCAGGTTAGGCACCTGCTAGGTAGCACATTTTTTGACCTACGTACCTGACCCAATAAGAGTAATACCCGACCAGCTACCCGACTTGGTTTTATTAACCGGTTTGCGTACCCTATTTTTATAATTCGAAATTGACCGCTTCATCAAGTTTTTTGGTCGACGGGTCAAGATGAACACCCTTATTGTTATATATAATAACTTTCATAAAAGTAGGAAGATATTTAGCCTAACTATATCTAAATGATATCATTCTTACAACCTAATTACATTCAATTAATATTTATAAAAAAAGACAATAATTTATTATAACACAAAAAGATAAAAAGGTTGTAAGATCAATTTTTTTTTTTTTTTTTTGTATCTTCTTGCTACATCGTATTTAATGGTAATTAATTATTCAATATCAATGGAGATTATTTTTAAGTGATTATATAATCGTAATATATTAAAAATTAGTTTTAATGTTTTGTCGGTATTATTGGTATCACCATTAACTGTATTACTTTTTGTTTATTGACTTAAAGATATAACTAATATACTTGAAGGAAAAATGATGCAGTAAAAATTAGTGTGACTTTTACCGTATGAGATCAATATTTTTTCCAAAAATGTTATAAAATTAAATTTGTATTATAAATCATCATATAAGTATGAATTATTAACTAGTTACAATTAAGAACATAAATATTTATTAATCATGCCAAACTTTTACCTATATATAATTGTTAATAAATTAATTTTAGATATGGATATATATACTTAAATAATAATTTTCTTAAAGTAGGAAGATATTTAGTCTAACTATGTCTAAATGATATCATTCTTACAATCTAATTCTATTCAATTTATTCTTATCAATAAGAACAAATATTTTTTATATCACAAAAAGATAAAAAGGTGGTAAGATCAAATTCTTCTTTTCACCTTCTTGCAGCTTTTTTATTTATTGGCAATTAAAGATTCAATGTCAATAGATATTATTCTTAAGTGATTATATTATCATAATACATTATAAAAATAGTTTTAATAGTATGTCTTATTATTGGCATCACTATCGGTGTATGTTTTACTTTTTATTTGTTGACTTAAAGATATAACTAATATACTGGAAAGAAGAAAAGTAAAAATTAGTGTGACTGTTATCGTGTAAGATCAATATCTTCATTGTATTTTCTTGCAACTTTATATTTATTGGTAATTAACTATTCAATGTCAATAGGCATTATTCATAAGTGATTATGTAATCGCAACACGTTAAAAAATAATTTTAATAGTATGTCTTTTTATTGGTGTCACCATTAATTGATTGTATTACTTTTATAAAATTGATTTAAAGATATCACCACTAGACTAGAAGAAAAAAAAAATAGAATAAAAATTAGTGTGCTTTTATAATAGTAGTTTACAAGAAGGCCAAAGGATTATAATTGATTTTTTTTTTTATTTTATAAAAGAGTTGCAAAACAAATAGTATGTTATAGATTATTACATAAGTATCGATTATTAACTGTACATGTTAAATACAAAATTATATTGGTTAGAATAAGTTAGGAAACTAAATATTTATTTATGTTTGAAGCAAATTAGGTAGACAGCTTAAAGGGTTATTCCTAATAAATTGAAAAGGTGTAACCTAGCTATCTATGAGTAATATCATTCTTAAAATCTAATTAGATCATCGTAACACTTTTATCAAAAAATTGATAAAGGATAATTACAAATTTAGCCCAAAAACTATTTTTAAAGTTTCAAATTTACAACATCAAATTACATATATGTGATAAGTTTCTTATTTTTGTTTATCTTCTTTAATCAAAACTATGTCGTTCAAATAAATACATGTCATGAGATGTATGACCTGTTCTCCTAGAACAGGACCTTCATACCACATTTAAAATTAATAATCCTTTCACAGAACACTTATTTATCATTACTCCGGTGATGACCAAAGCTTTGCTTTGGTTCACCTCCTGGGTACTCGCTCAGAATATGGATTTCTTTGCTCGGAGCCTTTAATCCAGAGGCAGGAAAGAGGGTTTGGGAAACCCTCCGACTGACTCTGTGGTGGGACAAAATCTATCACCAAATTCATCAGCAATTACAAGTCAATAATGCACCATTCAAGAAAATAGAGTTACTAATTCACAACATAAATCTTATAATCAGTGCTACCCTATGTGTATTGTTTATATCTATATTGTAAAATATTAATGCACTATTATTTTTATAAATTTAATTACAAACAATTTTTCTATGACAATAACAACTTACAAATCCTTTTATTTTTATATAAGTTGTACTACTCTAAAAGAGAAAAATTATGTTTTAAAACTAAATACAATCTTGATCAAAAGGCACGGAAACGTGAGGGTAGATAAGTTTATTGTACTTATTTATATACTTTATTTTATAACTCCTACTTTTGAATTTTACTTTCTTAATATTATGTTTTACTAGTCTAGATCTATGTGTTATGCATGAGACAAAAGTATAATTGTTCCTTTCTTTTGTTTATGATCATTGTTTTTTATTATTAAAATATTTATACTATCAATATATATTATTTGATCTTCAAATCTATTCATATTACTTTTATTCCCGTGCATAGCACGGGTTTCTACGCTAGTATATATATCTATATCTATAGTATAGGAGAATGGGTGTTTGTGAGAAATTCTAATATTGACATGTGGCATATAAAAGATGTAGGCATGGTAAATAGTTAAAGCGAAAATATTATTTACTTAATTAAAAATAAGAATTCAAATTAATTATTAAATTGTATCTTAACTACTTTTATTTTTCTTATTTTAACTACTTTTATTTGTTCCAAATCCTCCCTCTATGTAAACCTACCTCCTATAAATAATTTTTTGCTAGAAGAGTTACAAAACTAATTGTGTGTTATGTATCAATATATAAATATCAATTATCAAAATACATGTCAGGTTCACTTTTCATATTTGAAAATACCTTACGTATATAAGGTTTAAAGGGATATCCTTAATAAATTTGAAAATTTTGTGTAACACGATTATGTATGAACAATTTCATTCTTGCAACCCAATTATAATAATTTTATCTGCAAAAAATTGATAAGGAAGAATTGCAAATTTTTAATCCTAAATTATTTTTAAAATCTCATGGAGATCCCTCAAATTATATTTTAGTTTTTCCATCCTTAAACTATTTTTTACACAAGTTTTCCAAACTTCTTTGTACACTTTTTTGTCCCTCCAGTATTTCGTAATACAACATACCCTATATTTTTTATTTAACTTTTTTGTCTCTCGAGATTTTTGTTTTTTTGTTTTTTTTATCATGGATAGATGACACTTTAACCCAAAAAAGAAAAAAAAAAAACCCTTGAATGACCTCTGTGGGATTGTGAGAATTCACTTGGGGGACCTTCTTAGAGACTAAATTTACAATTATCTTAGTTGATAATGTATTGTATCACAAGAAAGAAACAAAATTTTAAAAATAACTTTTCTTTGCATATTCTTCCAACATTATATTTATTAATAACTGTGGGTTGATGAATGTTAAGGTTAATTAAACTTTAGCCCCTAGAACTCAAATCCCTGTTGCACTTTGCCGTTGAACCTAAAATATATACATTTTGCCCCTCTAAAAGATTCCCAAATAGAAGTAGTAGAAAATAATGATGAAAAAATTTGCTATTGACAAAACTACCTCCAAAATATGTGGAGGAAGTTACTTTTTAATACTTAATTTTTAATCATTCCATATTACAAAATGTAAATATTTTCACATTTTTTCTTAATTAATTTATATATTATTTTTCATTTCTGAAAGTCAAGCATACACAGAAGAATTTTTATAAATATTTTTTATTCATTTTTATTTTACAGTAACTAAACATGTTAAAACTAAAATCAGTAATTAAAATATTTACTTAGTAATTTTATTTACTAATATTTATATTCAATATTAAAAATATTTTACTTACCAATTTTATTAATATATTTAGTTACTGCAAAAATAAAATTAGTTCATGGAGAAATTTTTAAAAATTAATATGGAATCATTAAAAATTAAATAAATAAAAAGTAATTTTGTCTACAAATTTGTGGAGTGTATAGTATTTTGTCAAAAGAAATTGCTATATCATTATTTTATATTTGCTTAAATTAGAGAATCTTTGAGAGAGGGCAAAAGTTTAATTGTTTTGATTCAGAAAGCAAAGTATAACTGGGGCTTGAGTTCAGGGGATAAAGTGTAATTAAATGATGATGTAAACTTTCTTAAAAAAGTAATTTCATATTATGCCTTCTTTACTTTTGGTAGTTTTTCATTTCATCACATTTACAAGTATGATTTGTATGCTGATGAGTAAATCAATTGTGTAAGAACCGTTTTTTTCTTTTTCAATTAAATAATAATCATACTTTCTTTTATATGGCATAGAAGTATGAAAATTTTAATTTTAATCATTTTGACGAAATTAAATATTTATTGAAATTTTTGATCGTATAGTCTCATACAAAATTTTGTCTTTTTGAAATTTAATATGTAATCTTTAAAAAATTATTTGGTTTAATTACTAAAAGTTTTAGCCATCGTTATTATTTCACTAAAATCATTTTTATAAATTAATGACACACAGATATATACACTTTTAAAATAAAAAGGTATATATGAATATCAATATTTTTTATATTTCCTTGCGTAGCACATGTTTTCAAATTATTATATTAAAAATTAAAATTTTAATATTCCTCTTCCTTTATGTATAAAAAATTTACTATAATAAATTACGTTACTAATTCGATACTTTTGAATTTATCTTCATATTATCAAGTAATCTTGAAATAAGAAAAATTTATTGATATACATTACTTAAGTACTTTTTCATTATAACTACCAAATAATCATTGATTAACAAAAATAATAAGAAAAAGCATGATAATGTCAATTTAGTTATAAAAACAGTAACATGCTTGTAAACTCAATAATCACATTTTATAAATGTTATACAATTCACTAAAATGAATATAAAATATACACATTTTAGAAAAAAAAAATTACAAACTTAAATTTATTCGAAATCATTCCATAAGATTAGATGATTATACTAATTATAAGAGGTAACAAACTTGATTAATAATCAATTAAATAAATTACCAATTTTTAATTTATTATCCAATCTAAGCATTCTGATCGAAATTCAAA
Source organism: Cinchona pubescens (assembly GCA_025175665.1). Lineage (NCBI taxonomy): Eukaryota > Viridiplantae > Streptophyta > Magnoliopsida > Gentianales > Rubiaceae > Cinchona > Cinchona pubescens. The sequence goes on along the minus strand of JANKKI010000077.1, from coordinate 3,879,197 downwards.
AAAAGATAAGAAAAACTCATTTCTACTTAACACATATGGATAAATGAAATGAGAAATAATATGCAATTTTTAGTTTACTTACTTATATCAACAACAGTAGATATCATGAAAATCAATTATTACTTATATTATTTATATAAATAAAAACTAAATAGTGTAAAAAATTAATAATATTTAAATTTATTACAATATTATTTATTTTATTTGATTTAATTATTAAAAATTGCATGCCACTATCATGATTTTATTAACATTATTTGATTTTATAAATTAAATACATTTACATGTTTACCCGTGCATAAAACGGGTTTTCCTGCTAGTATATATTATACCAAAACCTCTTTTAGTGAGGAGTCATAGCAAGATAACACATGGCACATTAGATAAAAAAAAAAAATTACTTAGTAAATAATAGTGGTAAAAGATAAATTACTAGATTAAACAGATCTAGTTACTTAATCTTATATTTAACTACCCTTATTTTTTTTAAAATCTCAATTTATGCACACCTCTTATAATTAATTTTTTTCTAAAAATGTAATAAAATTAAACGTGCATTATAAATCACAATATAAGTATCAATTATTAATTATAAGTTAAGAAAATAAATATTTATTAATTATGAAAATTTTGAATCTATATATCATTGTTAGTAATTTAATTTATATAACTTGATTACATTTAATTAGTATTTATCAAAAAGAACAATAATTTATTATATCACAAAAAGATTAAAAAAAGGTGATTAGATTAATTTCGTTGTTGTATCTTCTTTAAACTTTATATTTATTAGTAATTAATTATTAAATGTTAAATATTCGACCTGACTCGATTATATCGAGTCGAGGAAAAAATAGCCCGGTACTCAGTTTATATGCATATGGTATATATATAAATAATAACTTTCATAAAAGTAGGAATATATTTATCTTAACTATGTCTAAATGATATCATTTAGTCTTACAACCTAATTATATTCAATTAATATTTATAAAAAAGAACAATAATTTATTATATCACATAAAGATAAAAAAGTTGTAAGATCAATTTTTTTTTTTTTTATATCTTCTTGCAGCTTTATATTTATTAGTAATTAATTATTCAATATCAATGGAGATTATTTTTAAGTGATTATATAATCGTAATACATTAAAAATTAGTTTTAATGTTTTGTCTTATTATTGGTGTCACTATTAGGGGTGTAAACGAGCCGAATCGAGCATGAATAATGCCCTACTCAAACTTGAACTCGAAATTTTTTACAATACTCGAACTCTAGCTCGAGCTCGAGTTCGAAAAATTTGAGGTAGTTCGAGCTCGATTCAAGCTCGTTCGAAATAAGTAAAACGAGCTCGAGCTCGAACTCGAGTAGCTCGTCTTTTTCTTAGGTAAAATATGTAATTTTTTAAAAAAGTATGGACATTTTAGTAATTTTATATATAATAAAAAATTTTAAAAAAAAATTATATGTGTGCTCGATAAGCTCGACGAGCATTCGAGCATAACATCTCTGTGCTCGAGATCGATTCGTCAAGAGTTTCGAGCTCGAGCTCGCTCGACTCGAGTTCGGTCAACTCGAACTCAAGTCGAGTTTTTGACCGAGTTGCTCGCGAGTTGCTCATGAGCAGCTCGGTTCGTTGCCACCCCTAGTCACCATTGACTGTATTACTTTTTGTTTGTTGACTTAAAGATATAACTTATATACTTGAAGGAAAAATAATAAAAATTAATATGAATTTTATCGTGTGATATCAATATTTTTTTCCAAAAATGTTATAAAATTAAACATGTATTATAAATCATCATATAAGTATGAATTATTAACTATAAGTTAAGAAAATAAATATTTATTAATTATGCCAAACTTTTACCTATATATGATTGTTAATAAATTACTTTTAGATATATATAATAATTTTCATAAAAGTAGGAAGATATTTAGTTTAGCTATGTCTGAATGATATCATTCTTACAAAATCTAATTATATTCAATTCATTTTTATCAACAAGAACAATAATTTTTTATATCACAAAAAGATAAAAGGTGGTAAGATCAAATTCTTCTTTTCACCTTCTTGCAACTTTTTAGTTATTGGTAATTAATTATTGAATGTCGATAGACGTTATTCTTAAGTGATTATATAATCATAATACATTATAAAAATAGTTTTAATAGTATGTTTTATTATTGACACCACTATTGGTTGTTTTATATTTTATTTGTTGATTTAGAGATATAACTAAGATAGTGGAAGGAAAAAAAGTAAAAATTAGTGTGACTATTATCATGTAAGATTAATATCTTCATTGCATTTCCTGCAATTTTATATTTATTGGTAATTAACTATTTAATATCAATAGACATTATTCGTAAGTGATTGTGTAATCTCAACACATTAAAAAATAATTATAATAGTATGTTTTTTTATTGGCGTCACCATTACGTGATTGTATTACTTTTTGTCTGTTGATTTAGAGATATATAGCACTACTTGACTGGAAGAGAAAAAAAAAGAAGAATAAAAGTGTGTGCTTTTATAATAGTAGTTTACAAGAAGGCCAAATGATTATAATTGATTTTTCTAAGAGAGCTGTAAAACAATAGTATGTTATGGATTATTACATAAGTATTGATTATTAACTTTACATGTTAAATATGAAATTATATTGGTTAGAACAAGTTAGGAAAATAAATATTTATTTATTTGAAGCCAATTAGGTAGACAACTTAAAAATGTTATTCCTAATAAATTGAAAGAGGTGTAACCTAACTATCTGTGAGTAATATCATTCTTCAAGTCTAATTAGATCATAGTAATACTTTTATCAAAAAATTAATAAAGGATAATTGCAAATTTAGTCCAAAAACTATTTTTTAAAGTTTCAAATTTACAACATCAAGTTACATATATTTGATATGTTTTTTTTTTGTTTATGTTGCTAAATAAATACATGTCATGAGAATTTATGTGGTGGGACAAATTATCACCAAATACTATCATCAGCAGTTACAAGTCAATAATGCATCCATTTAAGAAAATAGAGCTACTAATTCACAACATATATCTTATAATCAGTGATACCCAATGTGTATTGTTTATATATGTGTTGCAAAATATTAATTCACTATTATTTTTATAAATTTAATCACAAACAATTTTTTCTATGACAATAACAACTTACAAATCTTTTTATTTTTATATAAGTTGTATTACTATAAAGGAGGAAAATTATGTTTTAAAATTAAATACAATCTTGACTAAATGACAAGCAAACGTAAGGTTAGATTACACTATGTTATGTGTAAAAGATTTGTTGTACTTATTTATATACTTAATTTTACAATTCCTACTTTTGAATTTTGCTTTTTTAATTTTATGTTTTAGTAGCCTAAATCCCTGTGTTATGCACAAGATAAAAGTATTATTGTTACCTTTTTTTTTTTGTTTGTTTATGATCATTGTTTTAATTATTAAAATATTTATACCATCAATGTATATATGTATTTGATCTTTAAATTTCATATTACTTCTATTCCCGTACATAGTACGGGTTTCTATTATAGTGTATATATATATGTATGTATGTGCGGAGCTTTTTTGTATTGTCATATGAACTCATAAGTAATATTTGTAAGATTTTTTTATTTGAATTTATTACTTCATTGCATTTTTTTTCTGCTTAGATAATTGCAATTCTTTCGTACCCGACACCAAGGATCTGTAAGTTAATTGGTGAAAGAAGTTTTTTGGTATAAGTTTGGAAACTGATAAAAGTTTGACAGAATTTAAGGAACTAAAAAGCTAGGTGTTGAATTTGGGTAGGAGTCTTCTTAGTTCTTACATAAAACCTTCCAAATGTAAATTCATTAAAAAACTCTTTTCAAAAATTAAAAAAATAGAATATTCAATATTTTGAAAATAATTATGATGTGAAAATTTTCAAATAAGCACACTCAAAATGATGTGATATTGTCCACTTATATGAAGATAGTTTAATGATACAAAAGTAATATGGGGATATATATCATTACTCTTTCCTTAATACTAAATTACTAATAGCCAAAAGGAAGAGAAAAAGACTAAAAGGAAAATTAGTGGAAACATTTGTCCATAAATGCCACAAATTCTTCAAAATCAAGAAGTCCATCTTCATTTTGATCAAAAGCACACACCATTTTTCTACATTCCTCCAGTTTAGATCCTTCTTTCATTAGGCACAGCCCACAAAGAACTCTCTGAAGCTCACTTGCATCTATAAAACCATCTCTGTTCTCATCAAACACTTGAAAAACTTGCTTAATCTCTAACAAACTAGGTTCTTCATCAACCAACATTTCAGAAAAGTCACTCACTCCAACAACCCAATTTTCTTCGATGTCTTCTTCCTGACACGAAATTCCAAGTCTATCCATCACTATTTTCATCTCTTCCAGGCAAATTTCTCCATCACTCAGTTTCTCTAGAGGGCTTGTGTCTACAATTTTCGTGTTGCACAACTTCGTCCTCATCCTCCTAAAGGTTCAACTTGGTGAAAGAACACTTGGAAAGATTTGTGAGAGAATAATAAACACATGGAAAGACATAATTATTGTAAAATCTGATGCCCCATTGAAGAATTTTGAAGAGTGAAAGGAAGAGTATTGAGGCAGAGGCCTTGATTTCCATTAGAGGAATTAAGTTTTACTATATAAATTGACGAATTTTTCTGAGCTAGACAAGATATGCAATGTTAATTTGCTTCTTGATAGTGGATGATGATCGAATGAATTGAATTGTGCGTGCATGGCAATGCAATGCTATCAACTTGTTTTTATAGTACTAAATTTTTACGTAAAGACAGTTGGGAAAGGTATTAGAATACTAGAAAATTACGTACAATAATTGATTTTGAGATTTCATGGAAATTGTTACAGGATTTAACATGGAGAAGCCAAGAAGTGTATTTCATGTTTCTTGGAAAGTCACCGGACATAAGAAATTTTCTATTCTCCGGCTTTCAAGGTAGAGTGAACGTGTATAAGCAAGAGAATACGAACATGACGAGAATATAATCCAAAGTGCTGGAAATTTTATGGAAGTTTCTCTGAAATTTGCTTCAATCATAACAAATTTCCTAAAGGATACTAAAAGTCTCAAATACTATAACTTATGGAAAATACAACCATAAACCCGGTCTTTCACTCCACTTGTAGACCCTACGATCAAAATTAAATCTTATAAAATCTTGCTTACATCAATTTATGTCATAAATTTCATAATATTTAATTTACACTACAAGATTTACAAATAAGATTAAAAATCAGATCTACCATAACTTATTAATTAAGGTAGACGGAATCTTTTGTAGACGGTGTCAATTGTCTTTTCTTTTGACCAAGAGGGTCCACTGGGGGTTAAAGGAATTTATTCTTCACCGTGTTTCTTCCTGTTTAACCAACTCAATTAAGTTTAGCTGAATTGATCATCAAATACTTTATTCGAATGTAAAGTGGGAAGTTTAAATTCTCACCGTATATTTTTAAGGATAGTGAATTAAGTTTTTTTTTTCTTTAACTTCATTGAACTTTCTCCTTTCCCTCATCGTTCAATAGGAATAGGTTAGATATGTTGCCGTTTAGAAGAAGAAGAAGAAAAAAAAAAAGTGTTTCTTCTTGTTTAAATTTGTTTTACTAATTTTTTATTCATTGTTATTATTGCTGTAGTCAAAGAAAATATTTTATTTGTCACTCAACAAAAGATGACAAAAAAAATAAATAATTTTATTAATTTTTAATTATTCAACTACTTCAAATACGAATCTGCGTTTCAAAGCGGTTTCGGAGTACTTTTTCGACATCAACACACCCGTAAATTAATACTCCGAATTTACTCTACTTCCTAAGGTTGAGATAAAGCCCACCTCAAAATTTTAAAGCCCAATTCAATTTCGAATGCTCCTGATTCGTAAAGGGCCTAGTGAAGCAGGTGTCATCTAGTTGACGGCCTCCTTGTTTAGTTTCTTAAGCCCAAATTAACTGCGCCGGAAGATGCATTATTTATTAATTTGCCTGGAAAAAAGGGATTAAATTTATCATTTATGCCCTTGTGGAAATGAAGAATTAACGTGGTATTCAAAACACTTGGACAATCCAAAACAAATAACTTTTCAAAGATTCCAATTTAATTACGCAAAAGTAGAAAACATGGGCGACCTCACTTCAATTTATCTTTTTTTTTCCCCCGAAAGACGTTAATTAATTTTATGTTAATAAAATAACTAAATTAAACATTTCGTCTTAACTTCCTACAATAATAAGAATTACTTATTTTAGTCATTGCGTTACCTTTTTGCCGTGGCATTAACCAGGTTGCTGTGGCAATAATATTTGCCAAATTCTCACCTTATTTTTCCTATTTCTTCAATTCCTTTCCGAGTTATAGACAAAAGTTTTACAACTAACTATTAATAATTGATAATTACTTTTTTCCTTTCTTACCATGGAAGTGAATGCAGCTAAATAAAAGGGACCCTGTATTTCAAAGCCGGCAAAAATATGGAAATCAATTCATGCCATTTTAGTATTACTTCATAGATGTCGAACATTCTAGCTAATTTGACAACAGTATTATCCATACAATATCCTGTTTTGTTCTTGATAGGAAAGGACCAAACATGAAAAGGAATGAAAGAAACAACATAAGAGGATAATAAAAGTCTCCATAGCATCACATGCTTGGGGTCCCATAACAACTCAACTTCCACACAATATGTGGCTTTGGAAGGTTGATAACTACACTCAGATATCTCCATTGTCTCACCCTGTTGATCAGTCTCAAACACATGTTTTGCTAGATTTTTAGTACATCCAAAAATATATTTAGTCATGTCCCTATAATATATGGTTGTGTCAGATTTTGTATTCTTCTTGCTAGATTTCGTTTATATGATTATTTGTTGCTTGGCTGTGTATGAAGATTTCTCCTGGAGATTCCATACAAGAGGAAGTGAAAAAAAAAAAAAAGGTAGAGGGAAAAAGGCAAAAATAAAGAAAAGAAAAGATGAGAAAAGAAAGGACTTTATCCAGCATTAATTTCATGCTTTTGGCATGAAAGGGAAAGATCATTGGCCTTTTGTAACTCATCTTACTATTAGTTTATCTCCACAAGTGAGGGACCAACTAAAGAGCCATAATGGTTTCTCCCAAATGCCCTCACTATAGTATCATTATTTCTACTTGACTGGCTTGTTGCACCGAAGAGGTGGCTAGCTCTCACAAAGTTGAGAGTTCATTCTTTTCACCTTAAGTTTCTATTGGCTGTGGCATATCTGCAACCATACTAATGATTGTAGGCATGGAAAATCTGATTAATCTTCCCATTTTGTAACAAAAGGGGGGGGGGGAAAGAGTAGAAGTTTTTCAAGTCATATTTACCTTGAGGTAACCGACGAATTGCATAATGGCTTATGCGTACTGGTATTGCATATTATGTATCGAGGTCATATCTTCATTCTATATTTTTAACAGAGTGACATATTACGCACTGGTATCGTATCACATATTTGGAATTATTATACATCATGAGTTTGAAGTCTGAACTATGTCATCAAACTAATTTAAAAAACTTATCATTAATTACTTTGAAGCTTAGTTCCATTTCTTGGCTTTTTGCTGCGAAAAATGGCAATCATAGTACCATTGGAACTATTAACCCGTACCAGATTTTCCATTCAATATAAGAAATGACAGGGAAAAACCAAGACTCGAGCATTGACTGGGAGAAACTAAGATTCAAGGATCAATGATTTGTTATAAAGCAAATGCTGTTGTCTCCTATCATATAAAGCAATTCCAGTGTGCGGATTAGAAGGGTTCAATTTCATCAGGGAAACAAGAAAATATCTAGTGTGCAAGATTTGGTATAGAAAACCAGTGAAAGACTGATGTAGTTGTTCACTTGAACTCAATCCCCTGATAATGAAAGGATATTCCTGATTTCTGGTTATTCTTTTGCATGAAGGTTTGCTACATCAAGAATTTTCCTTGTTTCCTACTTTTACTTTCTTTTTTATGAACTTATATATACAACATTTACACTCACTGGAAAGTCACAAGCATAAATATATAGAAGGAATTCTTTGTACCATTTACAAGAAAGATGAATTAAAAAGTCGCTAACTGAAACTTTTGATGATTGCTCCATCCACAGCAAGAAGAGTGCCTTCTGCTCTTCCTCTGGCTTCAACAACCACCAATCAGTTCCTGCTCTACAGTTGGTTAAAAAGGACACAACATTTTCTGCAGTTATGGAAGTGGATGGATTTCTCCAGAAGTTGTTAATGTTAGTAGGTGTATGATTCAAGCTGCATCCTCCCAGATATCATTGAAAAACTTAGTGAAATTTTAGTCTCACTACGTGCTCTCGTGGAAGTGCTGTGACCGAGAAAATGCTGCTGGATTAGCTTGCAACACCAAAGATGTATCAGCAACATGATTCTTGAAGTCACCCTTTGAGGGAAAGGCCTTAAAGAGACTTCTCCCACTAATTGCATCAATCTTTTCATTCTTAATTCCTAGTGTTGACCATATATTTCACCAGAGCTCTTTGCAGCTTCATTTGGATCATCAATCCTCAATGTCTTAGGAATTAGAATGGAGCGCTCTGCATGATTCCTTTCAAAAGGATCTTTTTTTCCTTGGTTTGGAGGACTAATAATGTTTCCATCCCTGGTATGTTTCCCGAGGGTAGGTGAAGTAGGACTGGTACTCAGGGCTGAATGATCTGGAGAAGAAGGTGCTGGAGATAGCCATGGCATATTCCAAGGGCTTGGTGCAGCACAACCCCAATAGGGCGGTGCCGGATAGAATGAAATGGGAAAACCAGAAGGACCAAGGGCAGTTGGAGGCAGTGGAGTTCTCCATTGAGCAGAATTCCATAGATAAGGCCAAGGAGGACCAGGAAAGGGTGGCACATGTGGAAGATAGCCATGACAACTTTTGGAAACTGACCCACCACTGCCCTCCTTTTCTGTTGAATTTGACGTTGTGCTAGAAGATCCACTTGAATGATCTTTTGCCATTTCTCTCCCTCCACAAGGAAGATGGTAGTGATTCCGTGTTCAGGTTCTTGAAACCTACTTGGAAGATGGTTGTGGGATCTCTCTGCAAGGTTTAATACTGTGGCCATAGATTCACAAAGCGGCCTTTCTGAACCAAATGTAAGAACAGTGCCATTTGCTTTCAAAATAGGGAGGTGAATCCCATTAGCACCATCACCTCGAGCTGCTTGGAGAGTATCCGAGACCATTATATGATGATAATTGGAAGGGCAGATGTTCTTATTCTTGCGGCGACCAGAACCAACAGGCACATTCCTCATTGTTCCACCTGCAGTCCAGTATCTCTGACAATTTTTGCAGAAATGTCGTGGCTGGTTGACATTGTAGTTGTTGTAGTAGCAGAACTTAGTATCCATGCTATTACATCTCGGACACGGAAGTATTTTGTCAGGCTTCTTCAGTGTCTTTTCTTGAGAGGAACTGTTATCATTTAGATCTTCATTTTCTGCATTTTTTGGTGACAAAGTTTCATTGTCAGCAGCAGTCTACATCTTATGGTCATCACTAAGACCAGATACTGTTGCTGGCTCCATTGACTCTTCTGCAGTTGGATTGAATAAGTCATCTTCGTGTTTACTCTCAGTAAGTTCTTCTCCTAAAGTATTCTGATAATTTCACGAAAATCTAAATAAGAAACAAGTTCACCTATGCAGTAGCATTATGTAATAAAGATCAGTTTAGTAGATGAAGAATCTTCACAAAGAGAGTACGAAACATCCAAATTCACTATCTTAATATTGCACATACAAGATTACACATCATCTTCCTTGTAGCTTACAGAGAGTGAAATCTGATCAATTATTATTACTGAAGATACCAGAAATCAGAGGTGCTGGAAGTCTACCTTCCACAGGAATGGCTTCAGTCAAGGCAACAATTTTGAACAAGTAGAGATTGGTGTATTTGTTTCGAAAAATGAGTATATATCCCCTGCCTCCCATTCAAATGCAAAACAGGATGAGAATTGAGAAATGAAAGAATAATGTTAGCAAAAAGAATATGTGAAGAATTTTGGAACTATTCCATGTAACACTTGATCTTTATAGTTCTTGAAGATACTTTGATTCTTTTAGAATTTATTGAATTTGTCAGATTTGCAATTACAACATGCAGCAAAAGGTAGCTGATGTACCTAGTAGACTTAAAAGTTGGATTTTTTAAGTTATCAAACTGAAATTGCTTAAAGAACACTTTGACAAAGACAAGGTTTCTTTAAGCCATACAAAATTCCAGGCATAAAAGCAAAGCAAAACTGATGGAAGACTTTGTAGGAACATTTGATGTGATAAACTGATCCATCAAACTTGAAGTTACACGAAAATTGAAAGCAAAAATTGCTGCTTCCATAATTGAAACCATTTTGCTCTTTGAGCAATGATCCAAAAAGAAAAAGAAGAGGAAAAAAAATGCAGAAATGATTTTTATTGTCCTTATAGTAAACATGGTTGGAACATAGTATATTAAGTGATAATTTGCACATCATGAAAAAGATGTGTTTTAAAACAAGGTTTCAAACAGTAAAAGACTTCTTGAATATTAATTCAATAGAAGATTTATGCTACAAGAAAACATCCAATATAAACCCTTCGCTCCCTACCAAATAATCAATGCTTTCAGAACCAAATAAATAATAAAAATAGATCCAAACATGCACAGGAAAAAACATAATTGCCTATATCCATTCGAAAAATGGATAATTACATTAAACCAATCACAAAGTCCATCATGATCAAGAAAACAGAGTTTTCATGACTAAAAGGTAGCCGCTGAACCCTTTTACACATACTAAAATCGACCCATTATTCATTTTCATCTTTTCTAAAAAGGGTTGTCCTCAAAATCCCACGTAAACAAAGATTTCAATTTGTTTAGATGGGCTAATTCTGCATGATTGTAAATTTGAAAAGCATTTTTTTTTTCCATACCTTGTTATATTCAGAAGCAGCTGTGTTTGAAGAACTTTGACGATCACGTTGATTATCAGCATGAACAGAGTTATTCGAGACGACGTCGTTCTGAGGCAATGATATCGTCTTCCCAAACAGCTTAATCCCCGAGTCTTTCAGTTCCGACATTCTTGCACTTTTTTTTTTCCTCTGCTTTCTCCCCTGTTTTTTGACAGAAAATAGAAAGTCTTTTTTTTTCTTTTCTTTTCTTCTCTATCTTCTTTCAATGACTTGAATTCGAAGTTGAAGCCCAAGGCTTTTGTTTTGATTTTGATGAGGTGTTTCGCCGTTTTTTCTACAATTGTTTTCTGGATTTTTGGATTTGAATACTATAAGAGGGTGGAGGAAAGAGAAAAGTATGATTGCCACGTCATTAAGGGAAATGAATTCTGAGCCACAAGTTCTTTGTGGCATGGGGAGAGTTTGGGCAATGATATTGCCACAGCTAAAATCGTAATGCCACAGCTATTGCCAATGAAATACTAAAATTGCCCTTACACCTATTCAACACTACTTTCCAAAACCAATCAGAAAGCTGCTTTACCCCTTCCACGGGTGGCGTGCTGCGTATTTAGTCTTGGCCCGTTTTGGGAGGTCTGGTAAAGTTATTTGGAGGATCTGTGTTGATGCTGAGGGGAGAAATACCCAAGTTTGGAGCTACTTCACCCTAAATCTCCTTACAAAGACATCTCATTTCCTTCATCAGCTTGAAGGTTTCTGTCTTTGACATCAATTTCTCGAATAAGTGTTAGTTACTCATTCTATAACGTGAAGTGAGTATGACAATCATTGAAATGATAGAAAAGTAGAGGGATGTCACTATTTTTTAATCATTCAACGATTTACAAAACGGAGTGAGTAATGAATAATTTTTTCAATTTCCAACATACATAACATTCCAAAATCAGTTCTTTTTCTTTGCAATATTTCGGTTTTCCTGGGACAGGGTGAGGGGTAGATTTGTCATTTGATGAAAATTTACTGTGGCATAAAAATTTTAGTTGTGACAATATCATTGTCCTAATGGTTTGAACTCCGAGGGTGGAGAAGGGATGGGGCCTGGCACCATAGGGATGGGACCCATATGGGGATTTTCTGATTCCCCAACAACGGTTGCGTTGAAAAAAGAAATGAGGTTGTAATTTTCCTTCCTCTTTTATCCATGTCATAAACCCTTTCCTAATTGCCTCCCCGTTAAATAGTAATTATTTTTTAAATAATATTTTAATAAAATCCTAAATATATTTGTTAACTGATATTTTAACATAATATATCATATTTTAAAAAGTTATATAATACTTATTTTAAATTATATATCAAACAACTATTAAAACGCGTATGTATTTTGTAATGTTAAAAGTGTTGTCAAAATACTACAAAGTGATGATGTACTAGTTGCATTTAATATTTTCTTGAAAAGGAAATTATAGTATACATTTTTTTTAGTAATTCAGGTAAAAATAGATTTTTAACATTCCAAATAAGAAGTCAATAGAACTGAATGTTTGTAAAGTATGGTGGCACTTCAAGTGTCAATTTCAGAACACATTACTACAAATGCTGCTCCAAACTGACATGGTACCTTTTTCTAATCATTTTTACTTTTAGGAGAGTTAGTGGTTCTACTATTATAGTTTGTGCTTTTTATGAAAATATTGTAAAATATACCAAAAAGAGGTTCTTATAAATGTTCATGAGCAAAAGATTGGTAATAGGGAATTAGATTCTTGGCATAACTTTCGAATTTTGTTTATCCAGAGGCTTCTGTTCTTTCGGTTTCTATTTATATTTATCTATCTGTCTACTAGATATTATTTTATTTTATTTTATTTTTTTTGAGTAGGCTCCATTACAATCGGAGACACCATATGTGGCTGAGAAAAAATGGAGTTGAGTTGTATTTTCATATTTATTTTGTTTGGAGAAAAATGTTTGTCACACTAAGGGTTAAGACTGACAAAATCTTTATTCGGATACAGTTAGATATGTTGTATGCATCAACAATTTAATTGAAATTTGATTTTTTTCAATCTCTTTGTTTTATGAAAGAGAAAAAGGTAAAATTACAATTTATTTAGGACAATTCATAGATTTTTACGGAAGAATTATAGATGAGTTAGAATCTTCTGATTATAAAGAATGGGATTAAAATAACTACGTAACAAGTTTTAATTAGTCATTTAAATAAATCTTTTATCAGACTTATTTTGATTTACTTTATATTGTATTTTTTTTTTCTACTCCTAGGCTTTACTTATCACTTTTTTGCGTTTCGTTTTAGAATTGTACCGCTGTTTTTGCATCCTTATTAGTATTTTTCCATTTGGGATTGAACTACTAAACAGAACATTAATGAATAGAAGACCAACAATAAAATTACGGTTTCAGTCCTTCTGCATTTCCACTTTTTTTGTAGTCAAAGTAAAAAAAAAAAGGACAAATTCTATAACTTCCTGCCGTATGTAAAATGGTAAAACCCTCTAGCCAAAGTGTGAATTTGAACCAGAAAAATTATTATAACGTACAAATTTTAAAGTACAAAATAATCAAATTATATATAGTACTATGAAATACATGACTAAACAAAAAGTCCTACTGAATTCGAGTGTTCCATCTCATGTGTTTTCTCCTAAGCATGATCAAGAAATTATAAATTTCTTTGAAGTTACTTAACACCATTTGAATTGTTTTTGCTATTCATTATTTTCAAAATAATATTTTGTCATCGTTGCTTAAACATGTTTTTCATACTCACATTAATACACATATATATATATATTCAAAAACTTGCTACATTATTCTTTCCAATAATATTTTTAATAATATTTTAAATATGGCTCTCTAAATTATTTTTTCTTTCTTTTTGTTTTGGAGATACACTAAAAGTAGAAACTAATATTACATACTATTTTCATCAACTTTCCATCCGTTTTACATATTACAAGATGCCTCCTATGATCATTCTAGCTCAAAAATGAAAAAGAAAAATAAAATGCTGGTGGAAGTACTACTAAATTAGAATGATAAATTTTTTTTGATAATAAATAGTTTAAGTGGACTTGCAAGATTTAAATATGTCAAAATCTGATAAATACGCGGAGCACGTGGCTGATGGGTCCACGTGGATACAATCCACCTGTCAAGTAATTTTTACATTTCTATTGGGTGCTCTACCTGCCACCTCAGCAACCCACATTCAAATACGGTGGTATTGGGACCCACCTGCCAAAAGGTAAAGCGTAAAGTAACATCATCACAAACCAACAAAGGAAACATCTGAGCCGTTCAAAAAATCCAGCTAATTTTGTCCCGCCACGTGTCCCCACTGACACTGGCAGTATTTCTTCCGTGTATCGCGGGAGGAGGGGCATAAAAGAATCTCCTTCTTGTGGCTGTCATTTGCTGATACAAGAAGGATATCTACCTTGTCTTCTGACACGTGTCTCAGGGTCTTGTTTGCAGATAAGACCAGGTCCACCGTATCTCTTTCTCTTATCTTAATAGCCCTTGTGATTTCCTTAAATACTAGAGCAAATGGCAAAAAAGTAAAATACCAAAGAAATAAAAGGTGAAAAATTATAAAATTGGGAGGTTAATGATAAGATGGATAGCTATTACATTACATTTGCAGGGGAAAGTGTCTGAAAATTACTATTGTGCCCTTAAAGAAATAAAAAGTTGTTGTGGACATGAAGGTAATTAAAGAAATCTATTAATTTTGATATTATACTAAAATATTTTACTTGTGCTTTATATATAGTTAGATTGTGTATTATTTTTCTTGCTTCTTTCCCATTTTCAATGGTTATTATTTATGTTTGTCAATTAATTGGTGAAATATTGGAAAAAGTCATAATATCATGTGTCTTTGACTCTTGACATATGGCTAGGATTAATTGCAAGCAACACATGGTTAGAATTACTCACGTAACATAAATTGACTAATAACCAACTAATCATGTTCAAGGGTCTTATTGAGTAGTTCATATGCTTGTGATGCTTTTATTTTTCCACCGAAAAGATTAATGCAATTGCAAAGTCCTTTTGTGTCTTTCTTCTTTGTTTGTTTCTTTTTTTTTTTCCACAACAGGAGGACAAAGGAAAATTTATAAGAGGACGGGGGACAAATATTAAAATTATAAGAAAGATTTACACACCACTTAAAAAATTATTCAACTAGTGATACAAGATTGATCTTATCATAGAAAAATAATAATACATACGAGATGATTCTCAAAGAATCATAGAATTTTTCAGAACGATATTATTCGTTTTGAAAAAGACCGAAGATCATTACTCCTGTTTGAACGTGTATGCAATATGAAATACCCTCATTCATAGGGCAATACAAGGAGCGGGTAACGCCACTTGGGATTTGTAGCATTAGGAGGGTATGGTAACTTCTTAAAGAGTTAATTCAAATGTTACTTATTATTTTTTTAAATCAATTCTCTCTTATTTTTAGTGACTCGAATTCATAAATAATAAATTATAGAAAAACGTCTTATTATCTAAATTGTACTTCGTTATCCCAAATTTTATAATTTGCACTTCTTTGTCTCAAATGTTTTAATTTAGTACTCCTACTTGATTTCTTTTTTTGGACCATTACTGAATTGAAGAAACAATTTTGCTAGTAAACCAAGTCTAGCTAAAACCTTGTCAGACACCAAAAGGATACATGATATGGTGGTAATAATCACCATCTACCATTTAACCTTTGACATTTGTTTCCATAGCAGATAATCAGAATTTTTACAGGCAATTTCTTCTCTCAAGTCTTTTATATATATATATATATATGTATTTTAGGTTCTTACTACTTTTGGGTAGGATTCTCTCCAATCTAGTCCAATAAATGTATGGTAATACTAATTTTCTTCCTTTCGTTGCTAATGTCCTAAATATGATTTTTTTTTTAAAAAAAAAAAAAGAAGAAGAAGAAAAATCGAAGAAAAACATAATGGTTTAAGCTTTGAACATGATGATGCTTGAGGTCGAAATTCAAAAGTAGGTGAGGGCCAATTTGCAAAGATTTAAGTGATTAGATTTCTGTCTCTCTCTCTCTTTTTTTTTTTCTCCGATTTTATTTAAGATATTTCTTAATAAACTATTTTACGTCTCGGAGATCAGATGGTCGATCTTGAGTATATAATACGTCTATCTCTTTCTATTTACCGTTGTGCTTTTATTTCTCTCTTATAACCATTAGTTATTAATTATGCTTTTTACACTTTTCATTTCTTTGCAAATATTTGTGCACTTGAAAGTTGAAACATGCAAAGTTTAATTGAAGAAATACAAAGAATGAAGTGTTTATACAACTATAATACTAATTTAGAATTTTCTTTTGATTTATTTTTTCGCTTATTGTGTAGTAATATAACTACATATAACAAATGATGCTTTTAAGTTTTAACATCTTGTTGGGGTCTAATTCTGTTTTTTGTTTTTCTTTTAATATTTAGGCTAAGTTTATTAAGATCAAAATATAGTGGATATGATTAGTTTTGGTATCCGTGATTAAAGAAATAAAAAGTAAGTCCTTTGGATTGTATTAATCGTAAAACAATATTTTATTATGATTTCCTAAACAATTTTTTAAGGGAAAATTCTAAGGTTGGTAATGGAATCATTCCGAAATATTGTATTTTATAAGTTGTACATACAATATTATATGTTTTAAAAATTTATACTATACAAACCTTTAAAACTAACGAAATAGTTCTTTTAACTAGACGGTAGAATTTTCCCTTTTTAACTACTTATCATATTACATACAACACACCACAAAAAGTAGCAGAATACTTATATCAAATATTATTTTAAATAATGATTATCTAATTAATGAAGCAATTATCTCGTTAATTTTTGTCACTTGAGGATCATATTGTACCATGGCCGGCAGCGGAAATAAGGCGGCCTATGTCATTTTACCACGCAAATTAAGATCGAAATGGTAGATAATTAAGCGACTGAAAAGAAGCATTTTGCATAGCATTTGTGGACGAAGTTTATCGGAGAAACGTTTACACATGCATCCACTCTTTATTTATATTTATATTATATATACTGCCTAATTAAATACGAAAAAATCTCTTTAGTGATTTTTGGCTTAGAAAAGAATAACAGAATTAAAAATATCAAATCACAATCTGTCAACTTCAACTATGTACACCTCTAGCACCAAAACTATATTAGTATTTTATTTTAACTTGGCAGACCAGAAAGTAGAAGGCTTTATTCAAAGTGGTAGCTCAAGAATTATTACGTGCAGTTTTATCCTTAATTAGCCTGTTGCTTTCATGACATCCTTAGGGCATATGCCCTAATAACAGAAGAAAATTCTAAGAGAAGGGATTTTTAATTCTATTTCACATTCTTCTTGAGCTTTGGATGTGAGTGATGCTACATTTGTTTTAGAGCACAATTTTTTAAGATACTAGCTTTTAGTGAAAGAAATAAAGAGTTTAAAGTTAATCGACTTATCCATTTTTTTTTTATATAAAAAAAAAGACAAGATATAAGTTCGCATCCTACTTGAAATGTTTTTTTATTAAGTAGGATGAGAGTTGGCAGCCCGTCATTGGCTGTAGCAGGTCCATGAGTTCGACTGATCCAAATCAAACTTTAATCTCTTTAATAAAACAAGTAATGCAAAGAATTTTTTTTTTTTTTTTTTTAAACGTGCTCCATAGTATAATTTATGCTTTGACCTCACCTTGTCCTTAGAGGATTTAATGTAGAAGGATACCCACAATTTGATGTTACTTAAAAAAGGAGGTAAAAATTAAGACGATAAGGTAGATGTCTAAAGAGAAGAAAATCTTGGCATAGTAGATTGTTGTATGAAACTCCATATTAGATTAAATCTCATTGTACGTGAATTCTATCACAAGATAATAATCATAGGACTGATATTTGATTCATTCATATCTTGATTAATCAACTTCTTTTTAAGTACACTTAGTTACACCTTATAGAAAACTCTCCACTAGGACAATAACAATTGATTGAAAACGAGAAAATAACAATGGCAATGTTAAAATGTTTTTTTGTCAACTTTCACTAATTCCCTGGTGGGATATACTTTTCATATGAGTCATTGACTTAATATATTTCACTAGAAGTGCTCCACTGAGATAACCAATGTTGGAGTTGAAAGATTAATTACATGCCATGATGTTATGTACATTGAACTTCCACGATAATACTACTAGAATAAAAGCTGATCCATGCACATATTTGGACCTCCTAAAGATTAAACCCCATAGAAAGCACTCTAAATTAAATCTTCTATCTCATTTTTTGTCACAAATTCTATCTCACTCTTTAATTGTTTATATTTGTATTTTAACTTACAAGTATTCATTATATTAAAATATGCGTGACGAACATATACAAAATGAGATAAGAGATTGACATAGATAGTGAGATAACTTACAAGCATCCATTATATTAAAATATATGTGACGAACATATACAAAATGAGATAAGAGATTGACATAGATAGTGGGATAAAAGATCCCATACCGATAGAAGGTATTGGGAAACAGATAAATAAGCATTTTTAGGGAATGGAAGGGGGGCTAGGTTAGGTGTGCCTCCATTTCAGGGAACTTTTATTACTTATTGACTTCATGAGAAATGATTCTTTTATGTTTCAACANCAACTTTTGCATCAAAACGTATCTGAATCTCTGTTATATAAATAGAGAACTTGATGTTAAAGAAGCAAGCTATATATGTTAAGTTTGAGCCACTCAAACACAAGTGAAGAATGTAATTATAAGAAATGGCAGGGTGCGCCCTTCATCTACTAGTGACTTTCCTAGCTTTCTCTTCTCTTGTTCCCTTCAACGTTGTTGCAACATCAAGTAAACACAACAATTCATTATTTACCTTAATTAAAGCAGCTGAAACTTTTTCCTTATTCTTATTGCTTATTTTTGGCTAAGCATTTGTTTATATTTTTGGTAATTATAGGGGCCATTTCTCTGTTGAATGGAAGTCATGATATTCAAGCACTAGATGATATTAACCAGGTATGTTATTCAAAACAATACATTTATAGAAAAACGCAAATTCAACACTACTTGACAATATATACTAACGACATGTCACTAAATCCATAAAAGAAGGAACGAAATCCAATCAAATATCTAAAATCAATAAGAGGTTGGTGATTTAAAAGAATTCTACCGTCCTTTTGATGGAACCATTTTCTTGACTTTAAGAACTTGTATAGTATAAGTTTTTAAAACACATAGTGCTGTACTGTACAACCCCTTAAAGCACAAGGGAAGGATTCCTTAAAAGAGGCTGTAGAATTTTTCAGTGATTTAATAAGATTTTTCGACGTGAATTACTTTTAACAAGTGATGTTAAATTGTGTTATAATAAATTATTATTATTATTATTATTATTATTATTTGTGTAATGAATTGTTCGCACATTTTATTTGGCATGTAAAAAGCAGATCACAACTGGAGAAATTGCAGAAGAGGAGTTCAACTATCGTAGGATGGATTTCGAAATCCATGACTATCCCGGACCAGGAGCAAATAATCGTCATAAACCACCTCCTGGAGGAGACTAGGTTTAGTATTTGGTAATTATATTCCAAAAATGAAGATTTCTAGATACCTTTACTTTTCCACCAATCAAACGAGGCGTTGTAATAGGTAATTAATGTGTGGATTTGTGTAGTCTACCTTTGTACAAGTAGAGCATTACCTAAAATTGGAAGCTCTTATATGATCGTAATGAAACATTTTCCCAGGAAAAAGGGAAAGGAGATTAAAATATAATTCTATGAATGCAACAGTGTATTTGAATATATTTATCAGCTTAATTACCTCTAATGGCTAATTAATGTGTAGTGCCTTACCCTAATCTTTAATTTCATTTTGGGTACGTAGTGAAAAGAA
Source organism: Cinchona pubescens (assembly GCA_025175665.1). Classification (NCBI taxonomy): domain Eukaryota; kingdom Viridiplantae; phylum Streptophyta; class Magnoliopsida; order Gentianales; family Rubiaceae; genus Cinchona; species Cinchona pubescens. The sequence continues at coordinate 3,859,222 of JANKKI010000077.1, read as the reverse complement.
CGTTGTGAAATCAAGAAGAAACATGTCATGATAACAGAAAATTCTTGTAACTTTTTTCCGTCGAGTGATGTAAAATGTTAATGATAATAAACACCTAGTGGTGGTCATTTTTACATGTTACAAGAAATACATTTATTGGGCATCAAATTTATTTTTGGAGGCTGAAAATTTTTTTATTGAACATATCTGTCTCATGTGCCACATAAACAAGATTTTTAAGCTAAAAATATAGATTGGGAGACATAGTTTGAAAGAAAGATTCCCTTATATAGTAATCAAGTAGTTTGAAAGAGAGAGATTATGTTCGGATAACAACGAAACATACCTTAGATAGTGAGATGTTTCACTTAAGATATATTGATTATATATTTGAGATACTAAAAATAAAAATATAGGAGAGTGGGTTTTGAAAAAAATAAAGGGATGATATTCGGGTATCTTAAAAGAAAGTTGAATAAAGCTATAAAGAAACATGCGGTGTAAATCATCTATACATATCCTCCCCGCGGAAAATGAAAAGCATAGAGGAGAGGAGTATATTAAGTGGAGAAGTGGATTTTAGGTGTCAGCCACTGAAACCTCTGATAGACCATGCAGGCATATCTATGATTCCTTCTTTTCTTATTTGATTATTAAGAAAATAAATTGAGGACATCCTTTTCAATTAATTTTGTCTGATGAAATATGTTATTGTGTCTGATAGTACTACACAGTTTTAATAAGAGTATATATGTAACAGTCAAGAGAATCAGAAATATACAGCTCGTGGACGCAAGAGTTCAACTTTACGGGCAAGATTATATTAATATATTTTAGAGAAATTATTTTATAATTTTTGTAAAATATTAAGAGAATAAAATATAATTTTTATGTGGGTATAGTTAAATTTTTAAGAAAAAATCTGAAAGGAATATTTTGAATAAAACTATATAAACAAATATTTAAAAAATACTTAAAAAGTTTTTAAAAACTTTAAGGGGACAAAATCTAATTTTTATAAAAATATAATAAAAAATTAAAAAAATTTAGAATTTCTTTTAAAGAATTATTTTTTTAATTTTAAAAATTTATACAGTATAAATTTTTAAAATATAAAATATACATCTTTTATAATTATTTAAAATATATAAAAAAATAATTCTCCAAAAGAGACGTGGAATTTAACTAAAAAAATTATAAAATCTCATAAGGACAAAATTCGATTTCAAAATTCTTGGGCGCGTATACCCCTATCCCCCACCGCATCTACATCCGACCTTGGAAATATGGGATATCTTGGATGTGGGCTTTTCAGCAGATTTGACACCATTTGCATAAAAGGCGTAAACGACAATCTGGTTGAAATTTCACGCTTTCAGAGAAAGGAGAAGATGTTGCATTGCCCGTTTCTAATTCTAGTCCTACTTAATAATACTTTGCCCCTAAATTAGGTAAATAATTACATTTTATTTTTCTAAACTAAAACAACTACACTTTATTTCCCTTCACATGATTCATTCTTTACAAATTTTATAATATCAAGATAATATGGTTAAATAATTGAAATACCTTTAATAGTATATTTTAATTTTCCATATATTTAATTTTGATGTTCCATAATTATAAAAAAAAATAGAAAAAAATAAAATATAATAACAAACTAATATTATAATAAAAATTATTATTATAATAAATTATAATAACAAAAGAATTAGGGAGTGAAAATGTAAGAAATTGTTGAATTACATTATATTTGACAATACAATTTGCACATGTTAATCCAAATATTAAAATTGTAAAAAGTTAAGAGATATCAAAAAAATCATAAAATTTTATAAAAAAATATATTGTCACACAATATATTTAAAGAATAATTTTTAATAGAAAATAAGCCCATTGGGATTATTTTACCATTATAATTAAATATTTAAATTAGAAATAATATAAAATTAAATAAAAAATTTAAAATTTGATCAAGAAATATATTGATATGAATTATATTAAAATAGTATGTAGTTTATTTTTTATTATTTTTAAATAATTATCACATCATTATCAAAATTTAAATACATAAAAAATCAAAATATAACGCCAAGAGTATTGAAATCATTTAATTAGATTATCTTATTGATAATAAAATTTTTAAAGAATGAATAATATGGATAGAGGGCAAAGTATATTTTTTATAGTTTAGGAGGCAAAGTGTAATTACTCACCTAATTCAGGGGTAAAGTGTTCTTAACACTTGAAACAACAAGAATAAGACTGACCCGTTGCCCGATGGACTGGTTCTACTTATTACTGATGGGCCATCCACAGGCTTCTGGCCGCTGAAACAACGAGGCCCATTATATGGCCCGTGCTTCTTCAATTGCTACTTTATGCAATATGATCTTTTATATAGACTAGTTGAAAAGGCATAATTTTATAAATATATATATATATATATATAGATAAAAAAAAAGAATAAAAAAATAGATGTAGTTGTGGGGAATAGTGGAAAAAAAGTTATAGTAATTACACTACGATGATGATAATATAATTGGCAAAATAAAAAATGACACCGTTCTTTCTTACCTTATATATATATATACCCACAATAGTGAGATTGAATACAAGAAAAATACTAAAACCCACATATAGTGGCATAAATACTAATAGCATATAATGAGACTAAACTGCTACACTACTCCTAATCTATTAGTACTAATGGTGAAAGACACACTCAATATGTGTGCTATAAAAAAATAATTTTATAAAAATTACCTTAAATTTATAATAATAAAACTATTTCTGAATTATTTTAGAAGCCAACATCATATATTACTATGGTAGTTTTTTAGTATCAAAATTCATGATGGGGGTTACATTTTGTAGTGAAAGCACCAAATGGGAAAGACCACCATATCTATTGGAGACTCTCCCTTTTATATACAGTAAGATATTACTACTATAGTCGTTGCTTGGTTTGAGTACTTCTTTCTCTTCTCGTTGAGATTCCATTTGGATTTATGATGTTAATTGCTTTCACTTCACTGGAAGTGTTAAGATTTGATTTATGAACCTTTAGCCGCTTTAGCCTTAGGAAACGCACCTAGTGGCCAATAGTCTAATAGGATGTTGGTTGGATTGATATATGACTTGGAGTTTATATATTAGGAAATCGACTTTAATACATTTGACGTTTGTATTTTTTTATTTCTTTATATTTAAATTATGTATTTTTGTCCCTAATAAATTTAAAACGTATTATTTTGATTTCTTGATGTAATTACAAATATATTTTGATATGAAATAATCACATATGTATTGCATGTTATATTTTCTGTGTGAAGGACAAAATTAACAATATATAAAATCTAAATATTATGTAATTAGAAAATTTTGGGATCTATATTCCATCTTGAAATATGTCTCATTGCACTTGCCTTCACTTAATCATCTTATGCCACTCATCTTCATTCTTCATATTGCTGATAATGAATGTTGAAACGTATCCACATTATTTGTTTAATGTGACACATCATGTAAGATATTGTTATTAAATAATCTACGTATTTGTAACATGCATGGAATACATACTCATTTACCGTTAACATTTCATCTCCGGTTATTATTAATATTATTTGGATACTTCAGTTGTAACGGTGTAAGAAAACATTTTCTGTGATTTTATATCTGCAATGAATTTGTTTGTATTTACTGTACTCAAATTAGTTGCTAGGAGGGCGGCAAGCGAGAAAAACGTTAACTACGGACCGCCAGTTATGTAATCTCCTTTTTCTTTTATTTTCTTTAAATTAAGGCATCAACAGTCACTTTAAGTATTGCATTGCATACGTTTAGAATTTACACACATCCAACAAATCCAAATGTTCATTTTAAAGCCTCAAAATTACACACAAATGAATCTTGATAGTCCAAGTCTCACTATCAAAATACAGTATTATGATTTAATTCGAATTCCAAATCACAATCATTGAGAACCCAACTTACCTTTTCGACGGTCCATATTAATATATTTGTAGTAACTTTTAAAATATAACCAAATTAGTTTTTATCGTGATTATAAAATTTTGCAAATTTATATAGATAAAAAGTAAAAACCAAGTAAGAGTGACACATTGCCAACGTCATTTTCGATAGGCAATTATGTTGCATCCACGAATTGATTTTTCTTTAGCCGAAGGAAATGGAATTGCATGCAATTATTCTATGGTGGGATGGCGACAAGTTTCCTTTTGTTTTCGCTTTTCTTGATTCCTGAGGCCATATTCTTCTCATCTTCCTCTTTCCATGCTTTTGGATTTGTAACATCTCATCACTTAATCTCCCTTGTATATGGGTGGGTCCCTCACCATAGCTAGCAGAATAATAATTGATTGAGGCAACTTTGTATTTTTAGGAGACTTTTTGATTCACTGCACCTTCTTGTGCTACTCATAGGGTTCTTTGGCATCATCCCAGAATCTCCTTTTCTTGTTATGGAATATTATAAAGCAAAAAATAAATAAATAAATAAATAAAAGAGCTTCAAGTACATCAGATGTTTTAAAGGAAAAGCTGCTTCAATTCTTTCATTTCCACTTCTTTTTTCTTGTTTTTCAACCCCTTTGGGGCCATATAATATTATCATAAATCCCCCTTGGTAATTATTATATTCCTTTCTTCAAATTTGAAGCAATGTTTGTTAGTGGTGCAATTATGTTGGATGAGGAAATTGATTGCATGGGACTAAGTCCAAAAAGTTCAAATGTGTTACAATAAATTAATGTTTGATTTAATTCTCAATATCCCATTCATTTTTTTTCCTCCAGTGTACTTGAATGCACAACTTACTTGCTTTCACTCTTTCACATAATAATAGCTCACTTTTGTTTTACGTCGTTGTTAAGTATTTAATTATAATTTTGTATCAACGTATAGCAAAATCAGTAACACATTATTTATAAATAAAGACATTTTATGCACTAATCTTATAATTTTATGGATCATCCAACCATCTTATTCGAAACTTTGCAAGTAACAAGCTGGGACTCGGTCACTCAGCCATGATAAGCTTCATGGAGTGTATGTGCCTCGTAGAATCCCTTAATGGAGGAGGAGACTATCTGATTGTATTGCACTGATAAAAGCAATGCTTTGGAAAATCAATCATTGGATTTTTATTCCATTCATCAAGAATGGGCACTTGACCGAAAACCAAGAAATTCGAAGAAGATTGATCTTGATCTAATTGACTTTTCTGATTTCTTGTTGGCCATTGTTAATCTTTTTCTCTATCATGATCTTTACCCTTTCTTTTTTCTTTTCTTTAAAGATTTAGGATGGTTATAGTATGTTAAACAATAACATCAATCAACTCAGGTATACGTGGATTTGAAGCTAATTAAAGAAAGCTAGCTTTCCTATATCTCTTATGTTCATTTGTTTATGAAGTTAATTAATCCATGTTCTCAACTTCTTAATTTTGGTACTAACAATGTTACATTGTTGAACTTTGGGTGGTTTTCTTTATGCTACATATATTTTAATGTCCGTTTCTACCTTCACTTTTCCTTCCATCGGATGTCTTTACGATTCTTTTTTTTTTTTTAACTAATTTTATTTTACACTCTTCAATTTATACATAATTATCACTTTGAATCCCAAGTTTAGCTTTGGACACTTTACACTATCAATTCTTAGATTTACCCCACCTCAATCCCTTTTTTAACGCTATCTCAAAAATTAGCAGAATTTTTTTCATGTGTGTAATAAATTTAACAAGATGTACAACATTGGTAATACAATATTTTGGATTGAAAATAAATTCCGAATAAATATTCCATTAAATTTGGTAATGGTGCTAAAAAAAGAATAAACTAAAGTGAGATCAATTTGAGAGTTGGGGTATAAAGTGTTCAAAATTAAAATTGAAAGTGCAAAGTGGGAATTGAGTATAAGTTGAGGGGTACAAAATGGAATTAGTCATTTTATTTTTCAAAAAGAAATGAATTAAAGTAGTGGAAACAATTAATTTGGCCATTACATGATGATAGATTTCTTTTTCTTTCAGTCTTATCTTTATATAAAGTACTTTTTGTTCGATAACACTTACAGCAAATTTGTCCCAAAATCTATTACTAGATTCTTTGATTCTTTCAGCCCTACAAAAAACAAAAAGAATCTGCCAATCCCACCACAACTTCAAAAAAAAAAAAAAAAAAAAATTATAGTTGTGAAAAGGAAAGACCGACTTGGATTATCTATACTCTTCTTTAAAAGATATATGGAACAAAACTAAATAGAAACCACAATAGGATAAAAATCATGACTCATTATACTGTTGTAATGTGAAGCTTAAGAAAAGTCTTTTTACTTCATATTTGGTAGTATTATATATATATATATACTAGTAAAAAATCAAATGTACATCAAAACATTTATTTTTCAAAAAGTTCATCCATTATACTGCGTCATGGTGGGGCTGCCAAATTCATCAAGGAATCAAGCAAAGAGAAAAATAGAGTGAATGGGGCGTGGGGGTTGGAAAACAGCAGAATAAAAACAAACCATACACTTTTTCCTCTTTTCTCTGCTTTTGAGAACCAAATTTTAAGTGTGTTTCTTTTTCTGTTTTGCTGCCTCAGAGATTCTCTCTACCCTTTCAAGTCAAACAAGAAACTCTAAAATTCAAAAAACCAAAATAAAATAAAATAAAAACTTTGAAAAAAGAAGCTAGAACTATTTGGACAATTGTTATTCTAGATATTATATACCTTATTATTGGATAATTATTGTACCAACTTTTAAGATATGATATATGTGAGTTAAAAAGATGGGGAATTTTACAATCCCGTTGAGGGAACCATTCCTTTGGCTTTAAGGGTATACTTGTATAGTACAATTTTTTAAAACACGTGGTGTTGTACTGTACAAGCCCTTAAAGTATAAGGGAATGATTTCCTAGAAGGGGTTGTAGAATTTTCTTAAAAAGATAATTAAAAAGCGTGTTAAAAAACAATACAAGGGTAAAAAAATATTTTTAATTTTTAAAGTTTGGCTCATTGACATTTTTGGTCCCCAAAATTTCATAAAAAATAAATCACATCCCTTATCTTTGAAATTTTTACTAAATTAGTACAATGGATAGAAAAAAAACATACTTCTTTGTTAAAAATTATGAGAAAAAGCTGTTTTTGTTAGTTTAGGCAAGAGAAAATAAAAGGTAGAGGATAATTTTTTGTTAGGGTAGAGTCATAGAAATCAAAATTATGCTATTTTTATGTTAATTATCCTAATTGAGTAAAAAATTAAAAGACGAGGGACATGATTTATTTTTTTGTGAAACTTTGAGAACTAAAATTATCACGGGACCAAATTTTGGGGATTAAAAATATTTTTTACGTCCATAATAGAAAATACTAGCGAGTATTATTTTGAAAAAAAAAAAAAAAAAAAAAGGTAATGGTGCTGTCCAAAGGACTTTGAAATGGAAAAGGGGAAAAGGGAGGGAGGGCCAGAGCTCATGGCATATATTCCTCCCAACATTTGACACTCCAGTAATGTTTCCAGATACGGAGTGAGAACATAGGACAGACAGACAGACCAACAACAACTCTCAATTATAAAATCAACTACAATTTCCACATATTTTAGGCAGAACTGAATTACAAGAATCATCAATCATCAAGCACCCTTATCCTAAGTTTTTCATCCCTCATCAAAACTGTATTCTCTCAAATTTATAGCAAAAAAAAATTAATGGCTCTACAAAATGTGCAAAATAAAGAAATGGGCTTGGTTTTATCTAGTGATGCAAAGCCTAGACTGAAATGGACACCAGAACTTCACCAACGTTTCATCGATGCGGTTAATCAGCTTGGAGGTGCAGATAGTTGAGTACAAAACCTTTTTATCTACAAGTACCCTTTTTTCCTGTTTACATGTTCTAATTAATAGTATTATTGATAATTTCTTGAAATGCAGAGGCTACACCAAAATCATTAATGAGGGTGATGGGCATTCATGGTCTTACTTTGTACCATCTTAAGAGTCATTTGCAGGTAATTTGCCATTTTTAAGATTACAAAGTGCTAACCTTGATGGTTATTTTGTTTCTTGATGATAAAGTAATGATTTTTCTTGTGTGTTGCAGAAATATAGGCTGGGGAAAAGTCAGCAATCACAAAACTATAATGAGAATTACAAGCCAGAAGGTAGGCTACATATAGACACTAGAATGAGATAGTTTAGGATGTTTGATATGATCCCTTTTAACAAGAATGATGACTGACTAATATGATGCAGAGGGGAGAGAGAATCAGAGGAGTCATTTGACTGCAGAGATTTGTGAGGGAACTCAGAATCAGATCAATGAGTAATAATTGTTAGAAAAAAAAAAATTCCTTCTTCATTGGATAATAGTAAACTAGTATTGAATTAATAAGGTGGCTTTTTCTGATGATGTTAATTTATGTTTGCCTTTATCAGGAGCTTGCAGATAGCTCAGGCTCTACAAATGCAAATGGAGGTGCAGCGGAAACTTTACGAACAAATTGAGGTAATAATTATGTGGTTATAAAAGTTTATGTCAAAAATCTGAACTACAAATCATTAACTTGTATGGATATTCAGGTCCAAAGACATTTGCAGCTGCGAATTGAAGCTCAAGGAAAGTATCTGCAATCAGTTCTGAAAAAAGCACAGGAAACACTAGCTGAATATGATGCATCTGCTGTAGGACTTGAACTTGCTAAGGCAGAACTTTCTCAACTAGTATCAATGGTTGACATTGGCTGTCCAGCGTCTTCTGTATCCGTATTAACGGATGTTGAAGGCTCAATCTTGAAAGACACAGAGAACAAGCAGCTGACAGGTAATGGATGTTCACTGGAAAGTTCTCTTACATCATCTGAAAGCTCAGATGGGAGAAAAGGAACAGACAAAACCAGTGCATGAAATTGAAGAAACTAATAACTGGAAAAGAAACTCAGCCTTGCTATCCTTGATGGAAATGCAGACTGGACAAAGCAGTGGATTAAACAACCAAGCTAGTGAAAGAAAGAGGACTGGCAGAAACATTTCTGTTGAAAAACCACTTGCTAAAAGATTTCAATCCCAGAGAAGTGATGAACAACCTTGAAAGTTAGAATTCCTTGGGACCATTGATCTGAACAGAAAATATCTGAATGACTTTGATTCTGGTCAAAAAACACTAGAATTGAATTTCCAATAGATATATTCAGTGACTGGAACTGTTTGCAGATCTATTAAGCAATTGATTATTATAGATAGTAGATTGTTTATAAAAAGCCATGTATATTGATTGAACCTAAAAGAACTTATGCAAGTATATCCATATAGACATATATTGTTATGCATTCAGTTGTTGAACTGTGCATCAGAATAATTCACAGGATTATAGTATAGCTATATGATAGTTACTTTTAAGATGACAAAAGATACTTTGTTACTGATTAAATAGATGCCTAAACCAACATGGAAGTATTCTTGCAGATTAACAATATCCTTTTCCGCTTGATACTTGCAATATTCCTTCTCATCTGTCTAGAAAAGCCTTTAACACAGAGAAAAAGAATTCTCTGAGAGATTCCAAGAATCTATTTTTTCTACTTTATGAAGAATATGAAGGCAGAAATAATTATGCATAAACAAGCAGGAGTAATATGAAACATCAACAAACCAACTTTCTAGCAGAACTTAATTATTTAAGATCCAAATTGCCGAGGATGTTCTTTAGATGTCTATCCTCAATATTTATACCGAAATTCTCCCCCTCCCAAAAAAAAAAAAAGGTTAGCTCTGGGTAACAAGCAAATCAAATTGTTCAGCCCTTGAAGCTAGTAGGATAGCCTTTGTAACTCAACAATTTAATGCATTAGCAATCAAGACTTTAGTTTTAACCTATAAGGCTAGATGAGAACTTGGCACAAATTTTCTCAAAATATTCTTTTATCTGGGAGATCATTTCCTGCAGAAGGTGTTGATTGCTTGATTTGGTTTCACCTGCCTTGCAAATAAAGACCCTCAAGCAGACATTTCTACAAAATAAGAGAGAAAAAACTCTTCTTTACTAAATGAAAAGTGAAAAAGAGGCTCATCCATGATGACAATCAATGTCATAGAACCCAACCCACCCACAAAAGAGAGCATCTTTACAGTGAGGAATCTAACTAATGTCCAAAATTCTACAGAAACAGCAATGTTGACAATTATTGTACAACTTGTATATCAGGCAAGTCCCCAAATAAATTGATGAATCAATCTTATGCAATGATACTTAGCTGGAGGACTGGATGATAGTTCCATGTTTAGCTTTCAGAATTTTATCTGTCATGTGAAATCAATGGAGGACTGGATGATAGTTCCATGTTTAGCTTTCAGAATTTTATCTGTCATGTGAAATCAATGAATGAGGCTAATATCGGCTATTTTGAAACTTCAGAGCTGTTTGGTTTGTATTCGAGATTAAAATCAGAATTGAAACTTCAGAGCTCTTTGGTTTGTATTCGGGATTAAAATCAGGATGAAAGTAGTTTGTATTCGAGATTAAAATCAGAATTGAAATCTCAGAGCTGTTTGATTTGTATTCGAGATTAAAATTAGAATGAAAATCCTAACCGATGTAAATCAAGAGTCATGAATGAAATTTGTTTCGGTTTATGTGATGACTTCCATTATTTATGTCGTGGAATTCACAATTACTCTCAATTCATCAATACTTCTCCAATAACTTAACGTCCATTAAGCACTACTAGTGTATGATCCACTAAAATGACAGGAAAAAGGATAAAAGTAAAGTTCATTTCTTGCCTGCCATTATCACAAACTAAAGCAAATTTCTTTACAACAAATCTTGATTGAATATACACATTATTCCCACCTCACTTTGAAAGCCAAAATCTTGCAAAGTTTAAAGATAAAATGGAGTCCAGCTCACTAAATCTAACTCTCAGAAGAATCAATAGAATCATTGGATCCATTCTGATTACTCTCTTCACCTCTCCTATCATCACTACTACCACTACTATAAGCAAAACTCACCCAAATTCCTCTCCTCATCCTCCCACCATTTTCACCATGTTTTGTGCACTTATCATCATCATTATCCTCAACCGGCATCTTGTATCTACAAACAGGGCAAGACCCATGAAGGCTTAGCCATTTCTCAATACATTCTCCATGAAATCTATGCTTACAAGGCATTTCTTTAACCACCCTCCCACCAATACCTCCAACCTCCCATTCCTCCAAGCAAATCACACACTCCTCACCAACTTCACTAGTAATTTCCACCTCAGGCATAGCTTCAATGGATGCTTTTGAGGCTGGTGGCTGCCCATCTTTACTCAACAAATCTCTCAACAAAGACTCCAAGCTTGAAGAAGAAGAGCTGCTGCTGCTGCCGCCGCCTTCAATCACAACCATTCCTTGATAAGTAAAGGGATTTATGAGGATGATCCGATCTGTAGTTTCTTGATCTGGGATTGATGAATCTTCAAGTGGGTTGGGAGTATCTGGGGTGTTTGTTAAGGCAAATATGAAGGGTAAGAACAGAGCAAGGTCTTCCCTGTTTCTTGATGATAGCTGCTCAGGGAACTCTTCTGTTTCTGAAGCCATTTGGTAATTGAGTTTGTTTCCGGGAAGAAAGAAAGAGAGAATTTTGGGCTGAAGATTGATTGATTAATTGATGGAATTGGATATTGGAGGAATGGAATTGGGGCGCAAAGTTTGAAAGAATATATGGGGAAAAATGGGTGGGATTTGGAAAGTTGTGGAAAGATCTGGAAGTGTGTATACAGAGTGGTTGTTAAGTTAATACAGGAGTTAGATGATGATTACCTAATCGGGGTTGTCATTATCAGCAGATGAGATATTTTGCAGGGTTTAGATTTGGTACCCATAGGTTCAATGTAGTTCTCCTAGGCCCTCAGCCTGTTATACAGCATAAACTATAGTTTGGGGTGATCAATGTAATTCGAGATCAGAAATTTAAGATTACTTATCTAAAAAAATTTACGTGATAAAATTTTATTAAATTATTGACTTTTGATTTTAAATAATTGGCCGAATTGTTTTTCTTCTCATGCAGATCTAGTAACACGTCAAGTCAAAAAAAAAAAAAACACAAAAATATTGTAACATTAAAGTCAAAATTATTAAATTTAATTACAAACATGATTAAAATAAGAAATATGGTAAGTATAGATAAGAAACAAATAAACAAAAAAGTAGTAAGAAATTCTCTAATGCTCAACTTTTATTAGTCTTGCAAATGAAATACCAAAATTCCTTATTTATAGAGTTAAAAATAGAAAATTCATGGACAAACACTTATTATGATACATAAATAATGTAAATTAATAAAATTTCAAATAATTTAAAATAACTAAGGGGATAAATATCACATTAATTAATGTATTTAGAGGATAAATAAACATCCATTTTCAAATAGAATTCATAACACAAAACAAAATATGAGCGGCTAGAGCTTGGGGAAATAGAATGGAAGGAAAAACATAATTGACGTAGATAATGGAGCTTGCAAAAGAAGGTAATTGAAGTAGTCAGATATCAACATAAAAAGGGTACTACAACCTGTGTAAGTTTAGTAACATCATAGCATCGAAAAATTTATCACTCATTCCGTATTATAAAATTAGTACTATAAATTATTGAATGACTAACAAATAGTAGGATAATCTACTTTTCAATCATTTCAATAGCTATCATATCCATTTTACATTGCGGTGTAAGTAACTAATATTTACACCAGAACATGATAAAAAGCCATCTATCCACAGTGAAGACGACGTCATTGAGTCACAAAGTAGCTTTCCCATTTTTCAAATTTTTTTTCGAAAATAGATAACGCAATAGAAATTTGGGGTTTGTCCTTTTTTTTTAATCTTCTACTTCTTCGGTGGAGACATTTGCATAGGAAGGAGAAAGATAGAAGAGAAAAAAAGAAGAGAAATTTAATAGATAGATTTTAAAGAGACGGGATCTAACTTGTTTTTTATTTGACGGATCTTTCATTTTTTCTCATTGAGTTATTGAGTTTTTTGGATCAACATTTTAAAAATTTTCGAATGTTTTGAGGGTAGCTGTTAATGTGAATAGGGTGATCAAAGAGGTCACTATGACAGTATGACCTAAGTCAAGAAATTTTTATATGAATTAGATCCATAACATAGTGACATGAATCCCTTAATTCATATCATTTTATATCATCTATTTAAAGTGATGTAGGTTAAGGTGGTATGATATGAAATGATATGGACTCAGGTGTCATGAACCTAATCCATATATGAAATTTCGGACCTGAGCTAATCTCACTAACATGGCATGACATTAGTGGTTAGATAATTGCAACGTTTTGGGTATCAATAGGTAAATTCTTTTGTGGATCTTGGTGTTCATACAATAAGACACAGAAATTGTGGACTCCATTATGTAGTGGAATCCAGGTTAGGGTCCACATAAGATCCATAATTTTTGTGTGTTGGTACATGAACACCAAGATCTATGTAAGAATTTATTGGTGTTAATATGGTTGCTAATGAGTGATTTATAAAAAAGATTAATTTCTCCTACACTGATAATGTAGAAAAATTTTTACACCATCACTCTAAATGCATATCACATAATCTTTATTCAAATTTCAAATAGGATTAATATTTTGTATAATGTCAGCGTATGATGCATGCTACAAGTATAAAAATAATATTTGAAATGAATAAATCTTTCTTAAACCATCGATGTAAATTTTGTTTATATCAACGACTCACTAAATTGTGACACATCATAAAGGTATACAGGTAATCTGTATTAGCCAAACCCACCATCATGTGAGTTAAAAAAAAATTACTACATAATAAAAATTCTTTTAAATTCGGTAATAGAGTGAATCAAACTCTTTTTTCTGCTAAATCTTTCCCTTCTTATAATACATCCATAGCCGATTAGATTCAACAGTTCCACGGCTCTAGCCACCAATTTTTTATCTACTATGTCCCTTCCAAGTTATTAGCAAAAAATTCTCAATCTTTTCCGTCTCCAAAGAGGCCCCAGAAGTCTCGTAATCATCGATACAATAATAATTTTATTCCTCGGCAAATCGAAATTGCAAATAGGTTCCCTTAATCTATTTATTTTTACAGTTTTAGATACAACTGTTCCTGATTTATTTTCTTTTTTCTTGAAAATCTGATTTGATGTATTAATTTTAATACGGAATTGCATAGATGTACATGTACATATCGATAATTATAGATTGCTTATCAAATTTTCTTTTTGGCCAAGTACAAAATCGTGTAACCAAAGAATGGTAATCAAATGGCAATTAGATAGGTATTGTTCCCGATTTTTTTTCTTTTTCTTGAAAATCCGATTTGACGTATTAATTTTTAATACGAAATTGCATAAATGTATGGTTAACAGTATACTAGGTAGAGCTAATATCATAGTTTTGACAAAATTGTGAGGCTTTTGAAAGCTCATTCAGTCTGTATCTGTGACTTTTTAGTATGCTATGCTCTCAGAATTTGCAGACTATAATGACTCTAAAGACTCAAATCTTGGTGATACTTGGACTTTATATAGTCGAGGCATTGAACAAGTACAACATTCCCATGATGATGATACAATTTAAATATTGGAGATCAAAAATTTTTTTTGCCAAGGAGAAAAACTTTCACAGATACTCCATTGTTGTAAGTGGTAGTAATCGAGAAGATGTGAATGAGGTTATCAATCATAGGATTGTACCAGGGTTTTTTTTTTCGATGAATTTACAAGAAATCCTTTTTTGTTTTCTTTTGTAAAATTTAGTTTACTTTATGCTTGAGATAGAGAGTGAATGATTTAGAAAGGAAAAAAAACGAATATTTGTATTGTATTACACGTTGTATGCTCTTGTGAATAATATATTCTACCCTAGGATGCAATTTTTTTTTTTTTTTTTTGGATAAACCAAAGATTATTTTATTAAACTGAGAGTTGGTCCAGTACATTTGTTTATAACTCATGAGCAATAGTACTCAAATCTCTCCTAAAATCTTAACCTAAAAAAAATTCAACAACGTTGGTTCCTTGAGCTGTTAAATTGATACATTGAATGATTGGTCCCAAGTTGGAGCATCTACTTCGTTCAATAACATGCTAACAACACATTGAAATTTATTAACTCTAAAATGCAAAATTAACTTATTGAAAAATGTGTTCTCTTTTAGTAACTTGCTTTGTTGTCCCATTGTCTATTATGAAGGTTTCCCAGTAATCGAAATCCCTTGAATGCTAATTTTTGTAAGAAATTTAAAATCATTGCCAAGAGAAAATAAATTATTGCCCAAATGTTCAAACTAACATTTAGTCAAGTAATAATAACTTGAAAAGTCAACTTGTATCATTAATTTTTTCAAGTGAAAAACACAATATCTCAAAACTATACTACTTGAAAATAGAAGCCAAACAAAAATCAATCAATATTCTCTTTATAACTGTGGACATGTAGTTCTCTTGTGTCCCTTTTTCTTGTAATTAGAACATTTATTGCCTTGATGGGATTTTTCTGTACCACTTTTCATTCTCAGGGTACGAGGACGTCCTTTTGACACAACGGTAATAGGGTCTAATACAGTTATATTCACACAGTCAACTGGCATGTTTGGCTTTGTTTAGGACCACCATCTTCAAAATATGAGTCAACTTGAGAATTAAGAAATCCAGTGCCTTGCTCGTCTTCATAAGGCGATTCATCAAGATTGTCACGTAATTATTGCAATCCTTGAAGTGCAAACCTCGATATTTTGGCATACTAGTAAACTCTTATAAAAGTCAATTGACCAACGAATGCTATATTACATGACATTGTTCAAAATTTTGCACTAACCTGTAATGTTTTAAAACTATGATATTAGCTCTATCTAATATACTGTTAACCACACATTTATGCAATTTCGTATTAAAAATTAATACGTCAAATCAGATTTTCAAGAAAAAGGAAAAAAATCCAGGAATAATACCTATCTAATTGTCATGTGATTACCATTCTTTGGTTACACGATTTTGTACTCGGCCAAAAAGAAAATTTGATAAGCAATATAATTATCAGTTATGTACATGTACATCTATGCAATTCCATATTAAAAATTAATACATCAAATTAGATTTTCAAGAAAAAGGAAAAAAAATCGGGAACAATTGTATCTAAAACTGTAAAAATAAATAGATTAAGGGAACCTACTTGCAATTTCAATTCGCCGTGGAATAAAATTATTATTGTATCGATGAATATGAGTCTTCTGTGGCCTCTTTGGAGACGGAAAAGATAGAGAATTTTTTGCTAATAAATTGGAAGGGACATAGAAGATAAAAAATTGGTGGCAAGAGAATCGGCTATGGATGTGTTATAAGAAAGGGAAGATAGAGTAGAAAAAAGAGTTTGATTCACTAGAGAATTATATTACCGAAATTAAAAGAATTTTTATTCTGTAGTAATTTTTATTTAAGTATGAAATTTTTGACTCACATGACGTTTGGTTTGGCTATTCAGGTTATCTGTATGCCTTTATGATGTGTCACAATTTAATGAGCTGTTGGTGTAAACAAAGTTTATACAGATGGTGTATAAAAGATTTATTCATTTAAAATTTAAATAATATACACATGTTATGCATTCGCACCCGATGGTGTAGAATATTTTCTACAATGGTGTATATAAAATTAACTCTTTCAAATATTATTTTTGTACATGTGGCGTATAGCTAGATTCGATGGTGTAACAAAATTTTTACAACAATAGTATATGAAAGATTTATTCTTATAAAAAAATGCATGCCTAACCTTGAAGAAAGAGGTCATAAAATTTTTTATTAGAAAAAAAGAAAAAAAATATATTTGATTCTCATTGTTCTATATTGGGAAGAATTTTTATTTTGCTCAATAGCAATTGTTGGACATGTCTAAAGTCTAATAATTACTCTTGAACAAATGAGAACCCCCTCCCATTCAAATGAAAAACTCATATTTATTGTTTTAAGAGGAATTATTAGCATGTCGAATAATTGTTCTTAACTCAAGAAAAAAATAATTATTCCTGACCAAAATAAACTTCTCATTGACCGTCAGATACATTTTTTTTATCAAGATTTTTTTGCCCCTGATAATAGCGAAACATCAAAATTTGGAAAAGACCAATCATGTTTAACTCTTTGACTAGTGTTCCATGACAAGGTTTATAGTGATTATTGAGCAACTATTGGTATTCTAATAGTTACTCAATAATTAATAGAATAAACCTATTTGGGAGGTCCACTTTACTAAAAATTGAGCGATCATTTTTCTCCAAATAGGAGCCCCTATTATTTCTTGAACAACTATTAGAATGGCTAGCGGTTATTCAATGATGAATATAAATTTTATCATGTTCTATAGCTATACAAAAATGCTATAATGAAATACTTAATACTCTTAAAAGTTCTTTCCAGTCATGGTATTCGATACCACGAGTTTGCCATTTCTTGTTGCTCCTCCCCAAACCACTATTTTCAAATGTCAGAGTATAAATATCCCATATCAGTTAGTTAATAGATATTGAACTGATTAATAAGGTTACACTCATTGTCAATTGGTTTTGAAATGAAAATTTATATTTTTTAACATTGTATCGAGCTAATCTCAAGTTTTATCTCATTCACGTATTGAGAAGGAAAAGACAATTCATCAAAGGAGGGAGTTGTAGGCTTAAGTTCTTCTTGATGAGAAAAAGATAGTTCATTAGAGGATGATAGAGTTGCAAGTTTAAGTTCTTCTTTTCAAGAAGAAATAAGCAGTTCATTATAGGGTGAGTTGGAGGATAGATCTGCAACTCCTTCACCCTTGGGAGGAGATATAAATGAGAAAAAATTAGATTGAAGCAAGAATGTTAGGCTTTGGTGGTAAGAAAAATGTAGTTCTTTTTTAGTAGTAAAGAGAAAGTTATGTGGTGTTTAGTTCATGGGTATGAGGGGAAGGAATGAAAATCAAGTTTAATGATACTAATGCTAAATGTTGTTTGGTTAATTATTATAACAATTCTTCTATATAAATTAAAGTGATAAAAAATGCACACTTTCAGTCGTCACTTGTAATTTGGGTTTTAAATTGATTAACCTATCAATATAATAAAATTCATTCATTGTTCAAACCAAACAAGTAAAGAAGAATGATATAAACCCATATCGATAGTGAAGGCTATGATTCTCATTCTAATTTTGATTCTTGAATGCTAACCAACCATCTCCTTAGATCTCAAAATTGAAGGATGAAAGGATATTGGGCTTTGGTAGTAGGGTAGAAATCTAGCCAAAGCACGGTGGCAAGTGGTAAACCGACAAAAGAGACGGTTGCTATTGCTAGAATGCTTTAAAATTTTGATTTTGGAAATGGGATCTTCTAGGGCTCAAATGTTATTGCCACACCCAAATTTGTTATTGCCATAACAAAAAGGTAATAAAATGACCAAAATAATTGAAGTACAAGGGAGTTAAATACACATTTAATAATCTAATCTCTCTTACAAAGGGGTAAAATGCATACTTAACTAACCATAGGGGTTATTTGTATTTTACCCCTTTTTTTTTATCTGCACACATGTATGGTATGCCCTTTTCACTATTAGTACTTTATACAGTGGAAGAGTAATTTTAGTGTAATTTATATTTTTGGTATAATTTTCAACAAAATAAAAATCAACACATGCCCATAACTTCCTACTAGTCCTATTGGCACACTTGATGTTTGTGCAAAATTGTGTCAAAATTTTCTAAAAAAAGACCAAACACTAAAATACAAATTAAATTAAGGATATGTGTGTGCAAATTTGGGGTGAATAAAGGAAGTTATTTTGGAAGAGGTGGGAGGTGGCGGAGTTACAAAATTACACCAAAATGCTCATAAATTATTAAAGTAGTAATAGTAATAGTAATTACTATTACTACTTTAAGAGCACACCCTTAAGTCTAAGACTTTTACACTTTTTACTAATATCCCTACCTATAACTTCCGTAACTTTCACTAATCCCTCATAACTTCATTAACCTCTCATGTGCACAATTGGGGTATGCCTTTAACCCTAGTAGTAATAACTACTCGACAATTACATGTTATTGGATAACTAGTAGGGAGGGCACACCTTCCGGGTGTGCAATCTAAAAAAAATATTCACAATTTCAAAAAACAAAAAGAGTAGGTTATGGAAACTAGCAAGCAATATACACTCGATGTGTGTGTACAATCCCGTTGAAAGGTTTTAGTTTGTCAATTACATGATTTACAAGGAAAATTTACAAAGATTTATATATATCTGCCTAAGTAAATTTAATTTTTTTTAAAAAGTCAAGGAAAAATGTTGTCAATGGATGTAATAAATTGATGATGATGGTTGACGTAAATATTTTTTTGTGATCATATTACTTCATAATCATTGCCAACTTTAAAACTAAGTAAATAAAATCAATATATAAAATAATCAATAAAATTCAAATTGTGATATAATCTATTGATGAAATATTCTGAATGTGAATAAAACAGAATATTAAAAACACATATAGGTTAAAGGCTTATGAAAGTACATGAATGAAAATTTTATGTTGAAGTCTTCAATTGTTTTTTTTTTTTTTTTTAAATTTTACAACACTAAAACACCAAAATTAGAGCCACATTTAACTTTTTATTCGTTATGCATAAAATTCAGAATGACTACAATTTTGTGCATTGGAATAAAAAACATATATATGTGATAAAGGATAATAAAAGTACCTCAATACAAATTCATATAGTTTGAGGGGGTTCTGAATATTTATGTTTCTTGTAATCACCACAACATTTAAAAACCAAAATTAATCACCACAACATCTAAAAACCAAAATTAGAGTCGAACAATAATTTAGCAGTAAATGCAATTTTTTTTTTTTAGTTTGTACGGACACCTTCAACAAACTCATGAGAATGTTAATTTCTTTAATTACAGAATTTAAAAATATTGAAGCGATGAATGTGAATTGTGTGAGACGGGGAGAGAATTTATGATAGAGTGTTTGAGTGGAGATTATAAAATAGAAATAAATATACCTGATTAAATAATGGTAAGTTTTTTTTTGATTTAATGGTCAGATTGAGATAAGGGAGTGTCTGGAGAATGGGTTGATCGGTGTTAGTGGGAGTGTTATTATTGAGTTATTAGGAGTAGTGGGTAGTTTTTAGAAGTTAGAAATTACAGTAATTACACCAAAAAAATAAAATTACCCGGAGTGTTAGAGACTTATTAGGGGTAGAGAATTTTTAGAAGAAGTGGGTAATTAAGTTTGAGTAGTTTTTTACATAAAAATGGGAAATTCTACGATCCTTTTTAGGAAACTATTCTCTTGTACTTTGAATGCTTGTACAGTACAAAATCACGTGCTTTAAAAATTTGTATTGTACAAACTTTTAAAGTTAAAGGAATGGTTCCCTAAAAGGGACTGTAAAATTTCCTTATAAAAATACATTATTTACACCAAAAAGAAAATTTACACTAAAAAGGGATGAAGCATTATATAAAGTAGTAATGTTAACAAAAAACTAAAAGAGCATAATTTAGGGAATGGAGAGTGAAATGTGGGAAGGGAATTATGAGAAAAAGTTATAGATAGTTAATTAAGTAAAAGATAATAAAGGGAGTGGGAATGGTAAATTTGGTATATTATAAAATGACGTATACCAAAAACCCTTCCTCACACTTTATATCATACACATAATTTCCCATAATCCCAATTTAATTTGTATTTTATTTTGTCTTTTTGTGTTTTTTCAATCAATTTTAAAAATAATATTACCCACGATAAAGTGTGACAATGGAACTAATAGTATTTTACTTGGCAAATTTCCATCTCTTAAATGTGTATCTAGAGACAAGCACCCCCCTCCGATAGCCTCATACTGCATGAAACATGAAACGTTTCGAGTAATTAGTTATCAAGCAACATATAATGTTTTGTTTTTAGTGTTTTTTTTTTTTTTTTGGGGAGTCGAACGGTAGAATATTTTGTTTAGTTAGTTACTCGTTCAAATTTTGAACATTGCGTTAATTACTTTTGTCTTCTACAAAACTCCCCGTATAAACTTACATGCAATCTTTTCGTTTGAAATCTTTCACCCCAATTGCCATTTCACTGCATAAATATTCTTCTCCACTACCAATTTAATCATCAAACTTCCAAGATTTCGAAGTTTTTGCACTCATTTTTTCCAAAAAAAAAAAAATGGACCATCCAGAAGCAATTGGCATCAAAATTTACAATGCCTCGCCACAAGTTGATCCATCAATAATATACCCTTGTTCATCATCCCAGGACGATGTTATTGCACCGCCAGACAATATGCCTCCACCTCCTCCTCCTCCTGGTGGCAGAAAACGGCGATTTGTCGCAAAAGGGGTGCAAAAAACATTCTCCAAAACATCAATGCTGGTGAATTTTCTCCCAACAGGAACCCTTCTCACTTTCGAAATGCTTCTTCCATCTGTTTACGGCAAAGGAGAATGTTCACATGTCACAACTCTCATGATCCATTTCCTACTCGGCTTGTGCACAGACAGCCCTTGGACTTTCTTGCTTTTTCTTCCATTTCACCGACAGTTTTCGCGGCCCCGACGGGAAAGTTTATTACGGGTTCGTGACTCGTAAAGGGCTGGCCGTCTTCAAGCATGGACTTGGTGTGGAAGTGCCGAAAGACGAGAGGTATAAAATTGGTTTGACTGATTTTGTTCATGCGTTTATGTCTGTTTTGGTTTTTGTAGCCATTGCGTTTTCGGACCATCGGGTGACGGATTGTCTGTTTCCGAATCATGCAAAGGAAATGGATGAAGTGATGCAGAGTTTTCCCTTGATGGTTGGGGTGATTTGTAGTGGTCTTTTTCTCGTCTTCCCCAATACTCGATATGGCATTGGTTGCTCGGCTGCTTGAAGGGAAAAAGTTTTTGTTACTCATTTCGCAATATAAAATAGGTATCTGAATCGTTGAAAAATTGATCTCGTCATCTTAACGATTGTAAAATCTAACCTACATTACGGAGTGAGTTTACTCGCTTGATGGATGTTCAATTTGTCTACATGGAGCGTATGAACAGCTTTGGTTTAATCATTTTGAGTTTGCTTTTTAAGGTCGTTGTCATTAGTGTTAATTTAGTATTCATAGGGTTGTTGTAATTGGATGCAAGAATTAGGGAAGTACTATTTGCTCGCTTGTTGTATTTTAAAATTTGACTTCAACTTCAATAGGAATTTGCATGACAACGTATTTTGCTTTTCTCACTTTCTTCTCTTGGGAAATTATGGGGGAAACATAAGGATTTTTCTGATTGATTAATAGTATAATGTTTTTTTTTGTTTTTGGGGGCTAATAATATAGATGTTACTTGAACTTGACAAGAAAAGGTGTTTTATATCAATATTAGTAGTGGTTTACAAATTATTTATAGAAAATTCTTGATACATGATATACTATTTTAACCAAGGTTGTGCATCCCCAGAAATGCAGACTGCGAAAACCACTTTGTTACTCAAATTTCGTACCATAGAATAGTAAGGATTTATTGCAATTCATTTTCCATAGAAATTCTAAGGCAGCAGAGCGTCTATATTTAGGATTCTATGATCTTTTACTTAATTCGTATCATAATGAGTTGAATGGTTTCTAACTTTGTATTTATGGGGAAGAAAATTTTAATTGGAAGTGCAAACCGAAGTCACCCAAAATTCTGTGTCTCTGTGATATAAGCTAACAGTGGTAACTGGTAAAGAATTCACATAAAAATGGAAGTTACATAATAATAATCCTATAAGCACAACACTGAATTTTATAATAATAATAATAATAAATACACTATAATAATTATTTTTATTAGTAAAATAGCATCAAATTTTTCTGTTGGTCTATATAAAAGCATCTCCTCTCCTTCCCACTCAACATATGATACAATACCCTATAGCTGCTTGGGACCAACAGCCTTGTGATAAATCCTCCGAATTAGGCTATCATCAATACAATAATATGTATATAGTAGGAGTTAATACTAAATAGATAACTCCTACTTACTTGGTCTGTCAAATATACATGATTAAGTAGCTCATTCTAGATTACTCGGGAATCAAAATGTTTTAATCGCCACAGCAGTTAGCACGTTTTGCATCTTGAAGCTTCTGCCAAAGACACAGCATTTCTCGAGGACCTTGATAATGTGCAATAACATAGCCATCTTGACATCCCTCATTGAAGATCCTCCCATCCTTCTCGTATCTCACTTCCAAACCCTGCTTCTTGATATCTGCAATCCAAATGCCCATAGCAACATCCTCTAGCTTGAACATCTGTCACATTAAGCCCGTAAGTTCTTCAATTTTTGAACGCTTTAAGGAGAGTTAACGAAGGAATGGCAGGAAGCAGTGCTCTTATTAACCAACAACACTAAGAAATTCAAATTTTCTAAAAGATAACAAGTCTAGAGAATGGTGCAAAGTTGTACCTTCAGTTGGCCTTTTCGATGTCTCTTGTAGATTGCCTTTGCTATATCTTTTGATATAACATATCCAGGACCATGTGCCCAAGGAGGATAGGAGTCTTTAGATCAGGCCATTCCTGAAGCAAAATTACATGGATGAGCGTTGATCATATAACACATTGGGAAATGTAAGAAAAATGATACGAGAAGTTGAAAATACAGATGCATCTTCCACGAACTCATGGTTCAAAATTTTAGTTTTATTCTCCAGCACCAGCAACATAAATACCACCACTGCCCTCACTAAAAGGGAAAAAAAGAAAACAAAATATTTCCTCTCTCAACAACCACCAACAGAAATAAAGGAAAGTCAAAGGAGGAAAATCTACTCTAAAAAATGGATATTCTATGATAAAACTACGAACTAAAGATACAATGAGATGTAATCAAGTTAAAATTACCTCAGGACTGATGTACCACTTGCTATGTTGCTGGTCCTATGTGGATGGGAATCAGAATTAATGAGCCCATAAAGCAAACCACGATCTAGATTAATCCTATTCAAGGAAGCCAAAATTTCATCCACCCGAACAAACGCATCATCATCTGTCTTCATCACAAATTTTGCATGAAACAACCTCCGTCTGTTCAAGCAATCAAGTCAACTAGGCACAAGAGATTTTCTATAAACCAGAAAGAAACAAAATTTTACCCCAAATATACAAATAGCTAATGTCTTCCATGTGATAAGGCTATAGTAGTCAACAAAAGGCATCAGCTGGATGTCACCATAAGTTTCCGCCTCATTCCATAGCTCCTGATTCACCATCTGGTTTTTATGCTACAAAGCAGAGGTGACGCATTCATCATCTTGTCCAACAAATGACATTTTAAAGGGTTGTGATTAAGAAAAGGTATAACATCCATCGTAACTGTAACACTGATTAAATATGTTCTTGGTAGCGGCAATAATTCTTGTATCTTCTAAGAATGCCTAACAAAGGAATGTCATGTCTTCAATATGATCTATATGTATTCTTGCTTTTACATTGTTAAATCAAGCATGTCAATTTAAGAATCAAGCAATGTAACTGAATTAGCACCCCTCCACTTGAAAACATAAAAGAGTAGTTCAGGATTTTGGCATGTGCTAATGTTCTTCCTGAAAGAAGTATAGATTACATGAATGCACGGCAAAACATTTTGCACACAGCCACACTTTTGAAACAGCCACGCCTGCAATTAACTAGATACCTAGGTCAAACTAGAGTAGCCATTATGGTGTACAAACATAAATAGTAACTGAACCACGCAAGATAGAGGGACATAATTAACAAAGCTTGCAAACTTACCAAACCAACAAAAAAACGGACTGCGACTGTTCCAGACCTCACAGGAGCATACTGCATCCATGTTCTTCGAACTGCCATTCTGCGTTTAAAATTGTTTGCGGTAGAGAACACACCAATGAAAAGAGTCAACCGTCCACGAGGAGGTAGGGGAGGTACTTTAAGAGCTTCGATGTCAATCATGTGTTCTAAATCCTCTGACGTAGGTAAGCCACTAGCCACAACAGAAACTAATTTTATGTCTCCAGAAATCCTTACTTCATTAACAAGCCATGGTTCCAAAGTTACTAGTTCTGAACATGCAAGAGATGGAGATAAACAAGTCAATGTAAATGAACACATTTCTTTGCCCACTATACAAGTAATAGAGGGAAAAAAGTAAAAGAAAA
Organism: Cinchona pubescens; assembly: GCA_025175665.1. Classification (NCBI taxonomy): domain Eukaryota; kingdom Viridiplantae; phylum Streptophyta; class Magnoliopsida; order Gentianales; family Rubiaceae; genus Cinchona; species Cinchona pubescens. The sequence continues at coordinate 3,833,981 of JANKKI010000077.1, read as the reverse complement.
GAAAAGAAAGAAGGAACCTACCTCCCGAAAACCAAAAGATGTTATGTGCTTCCCATCAACTGTCATCTGAATTCCCTCTGATCCTACTCTGAGTGTCGCCACAAACAGATAACCTTGCTTAAAGGGAAAATACTTTTTTGGTTTAGAACCTTCCTGAACCATAGAAATTTTTGTTGATACATTGGAGTGTTTGATACCCATGGTAGTATGGTTCACTTCTTTCCCAACTATCTGGTTACACTGGTCCAATTCATCCACTGACATAAAAATGAATAGAATCATCAAACAAGCAGAGCAGCCAAGCACAAAGATAAAGGTTTGACATCAAGTTATATGGAAACAAATAGTTCAGTGAATATCTATATCATATTTGCATTATAAACAAAGTCTGCACTTTCGGATATATGTAAATTTTTAGTAGCAAAAACATTAGCAAATTCCTTTCTCATGTACTCAAATGGAATTTGCACAAGGCAAAAAAAGCCTCAGGAATCGACAGCAGCAAAAGCAGTATAACATAAATTGTCTTAGTAACTTGACCAAAATTAACTGATCAAATGTAAGGAATCAAATAAACTACATCTAAATCATAAAAGCATAGAACAAAAGAAAATGTAGGCAAATATTTCCTTCACTTATTAAAGAATATATGGATGTTTAACTAATAGTCCTGGAAAGAAATTAACCAGGAATCAACTCTGTTCAAGTTAGGGTCATTGTTCAGATAGATTTCCAATAACGATTTCTTGATGGAAATCAGATTTTACAGAGCATTATTTGCTACTTCAGGACATTTTATGCATTCTCCAGAAAACATTTAAATTGTACAGGACATGAACTGTACAAAGAACAAGATTTGATTCGACAATGTTAATCCTGTTCAGCACAGTGGATGCCATAATAAATGGACAATCTTATTCTTATTAACCAAATCAGGCTACAGATATCACAATTATTAAGTAGACAATTTCATCTTTGTTGCACACACAGAAGATTAAAAACCAAAAAGGAAAGCTATTTACCTTTCCTATTCTTCTCAGGAGTAGGGGATGGACAACGATCCTCTTCACCCCAGTCATGTGCAATTGTCCAGGTGTTTTGGACAATTACAGGATCCTCGGTTATTTGATCACCTTGGAGCCGAACATTGTAGTGCAAGATAATAGGAGGGTCTGGCTCACCAGGAAGTGCTTCCCCAGTTAAGTCAATCCGAAAATTACCAAGAAGACCATTTGGAATGCCAATAAATGTGATTGACGAACCCTGAGTTAATCCACAAGGTACTCGAAACCTAAAGCTGTTATCATCAAGTTCTGTGGCATTCATCTTACTAAGATAATGAGGACACTGTTTCTCTTTTCCTTTTCCCTCTGAACTCTCATTCATGTGAAGCTTGTCATGTTCAACAGATGCCAAAAGATAATTATTCTTCCATGCAACACCAGCTTCCTTAGTGGCCTCTAAAGCATGAGGTAATACCTGATCATGGCTGACTAAATGTCGCAAATGGTTCCACGTATGCAAAGACTGCTGCTCTTCATTTGATATATTCCTCTTAATAAAGAGATCAGAGACTAGAATATCAGCTGAAATGACTTGAGAAGTATTTTCCGTATTCTGTACTACTGGGGTAGCACCAGCATTTATCCATTCAAGAGGGTTAGTTGCATTGAAAACTGAGATGGGACTTGTAAGATTGTTTTCCTTGATGGGGCTTTTCATTACATAATACCCCAGAACCACTAACATCAACAAGGATGTAGAGAAAACACCTGAGTACCATTTCTTCATTTCTCGTCATTACAAGAGCACCTCAACAAATCTGGACCCAGTTATCAGGGAAACCATTTCAAAGAATCCCAAGGGTTATTCCAGGAATTTTGACATGCAACAGAAATTTTAAAGATTAAATCATAACAAGATACCATCAATCTTCTATGCAGAAAAATTTGTTTCTGTATCACAACCATAATCGACACAAATGTTGAGTCTTGCAACTGGCATACTCTATTTTGTGAGTTCCGCTAAAGGTTCAGATCCTATAATGCACACCTCTGAGCTCCATTAACACCTAAAAAGTTCTGAAATGCAGTTAGGGACAAAAAATCTGAGATATATGTATGATGCAAAAAATAAAATAAAAATCATGTATTTTCCTCGAAACATGTTCAAGTACTGTAAATAGCTTCCCACAGCGAAGGAGCCCATGCAAGCAGAAGGAACTCAATAATGAAATCAAAGCACTTTATCCGAAATGCTGGAAATTTGATGTAAAAAAATAAAACATAGATCATTATATGCACAATGCAATTTCCTAGACTTCACCAACTTCCTTCCATCGCATGTTATGATGAAATTTTGTGGCTTAATTTGGTGGCCTGTGACGACAGTCAACTGAATTAAATTAACTGGCAATGTTTAGGTAAAAAAGCTAATACTAGCTTGATATTGGCACAAACTAATTAATGCGCTTTTAATTCATGATAACACAAACAACAAACCAAGCCTTATTCCCACCATATCCTCCTTAACTTCTAGATGAATGCTTTTAATTCATGTGGCCACCCTTAAATAGGAAGAAAACTAATTAATGAGCTTCCAATTTTAACTCAAAATGACAAAATTAATTTGCTACTTGTAAAGAGTAACAAACTAATCAATAAATAATGATGCAAAATGAATTCTAACGCTGGATAAATTAAACACACGAAGATCAAAGAACGAAGATCGAACAACGGAGTTTAGGTGAATCATCAACAAAGAATGAAATTTCTAAAAATAAACAGATTTTAGTCTGAAAAAAAAAATTTACTCCTACCATTAATAAATTCATTCCAGGTTTCTGAGGCTGAGGAGGTAGTTAAAAACTTCGAATTCTCCTGAAAGGCGAAAACAGCAACAAAATTAAGCCTCGTACTGTTCTTTAAATCAAAAAATTTATAGCAGTCTATGCCGGCCAGATTAAGTAACAATGTGAACAATATTTAACGATTAAAACGAGATAGATCAGCCAAAAGCCGCTAGAATTTCCACTACTCAGAACAAACTGCCAATAACTACATCATTCACTTAATCCAACAAACAGATCTCAATTTCAACTTCACAACTCAAATTACTCAAAACAAAGGATTAAAAAAATATAAAAAAAAATAGATTCAAGCTTTTATATTATTATTCCTTTAACGAAAAATACATAATTTGATACTTTAACGAAGTTGAAATTGTATCTTAATAGCACTTTTAACCGAAAAAAATAAAAGAAAAAAAGATACATAATTTGATATTATTCCTTTTTAAATACTGCAAATTAACAAAATTGAAGTTGAAAAAGCAGCAGATTATATATGAAAATTCAACAACAAAAAAAAAACTGCAAGAAATTTGATGTAAGTGTGGTGCTTATACATCTAGGTCCGTAACAACGGAGAAACTATAGAGATCGGATAATGCGATTAAGGTAAAGATTAAGAAACTGAAATTTGAGAAATTAAATGAAAAAAAAAAAAGAGAGAGAGCGAGAAATTTAATGTAAATAAAATGTAGCAAGTGTTGAGGAAGTAAAGCAGGGGTTTGAAGAAAAGTCCACATAGGACAAGAAATGGAAAATTTTTATAAGGTCAGATTTACATTAGTAGGAGGGATAGATACGTTATTTATATTCAACTATTAATAAATTAAATGATATAAATAAAAATAAATTAAAAAATATGTTTCACTTATAATAAATCAAATAAATATATAAATTTTTTCAAGAATCAGAGAAAAGTGACAAGATGGAAATACTTCTCCGTAATTGTCATGGACTCATAGTCGTGTGTGGCTCGTTCAGATTGACATTGACTGAAACCTTTTAATTCTTATTATAGTCAAGTCGTAAAATTTTTACTTTTGTTAGTAGTTATTCTCACGATTATTGAACGTAGAGATAGTGTTCTTTTTTCTTTTTTTTTTCCGAAAAATAATAATTTTATTTATTATTATTTTTTTTTTATTTTTACAGAAAAAGTTGATTCTCGATCCCAAATAGATGGTATTATATATATATTTTTTATTTTTTTTATTTTTTTTATTTTTTGGGTGGGTGGGTGATTGCAACTGATAAATATGTTCAGTATTGATCATTGGTTAAGGCCAATATCTTGTTATAAGTTTAGTTTGAAACGATAAGTAGTTAAATTAATTTTAGATGTGAAAAAATTATAATTTTCATTTATTGTGCAATTTAGACCATTAATCTTGTGTGTTTATTTGGAAGCGGTTATTGTTTGTACCCTTTTTCCTAAATTAGATATTATTTTAATATATTATCATGAATTTTTAAAAATAATTTTTGAAATTGTAAGTGAGTGTAAATTAATGGTCCACAACACCTATCAGTATCACCATCTAATTCGTCAACGAATTAGAATAAAATATGTAAAACGTGGAAAACCGTGTGGGGTTGTTTTGGGTGAGGCTTTTTCTATATGAATTATTTTTGTGGGTGAGGGATGGGTTGCTTTCATGAATGGCGTGTTTGGGGGAGGTAGTCAAATTGCATGAAAAGCAAGTTCTGAAAAATGTTGTAATGAATTGTTTTTGTGTTGTATTTTATTTGAGTTGGTATCATATATATGTGTTAGGGATATAGATGTCAATGTGATAAAAATTCCATTTGTCTTTTTCCTTTTATTCAAATTAAGTTAATTTGGTTTCAATTAATTTTGTTTGGACAGTCATTATTTTTAAAATATTACTCTAAAAAGTATTATATGTAAGTTTTGATGACTATCGGTAACTAATCTATTCGTTTGCACAGTTTCTTTAGAATCTTGTATACATATTCTTAACTTTATTTGTGTGAAGTTAGTTTGTAGTACTACTATATATAATTTTTACAGAAAAAAAAAAATTACGTATTTGTTTTTCAGTAGCACATATGTTGAATGTGTTTTGATTAATAATACTATACATTTGGAATAAATTATTAAATTTAACTGCAAAGCTCTTAACCATCCCAACAAAGCAAATATTTAAGTAAATCTAGTCACCTGATATAAATTAAATTAAATTTTAATTACAAAATTTATAAATAAAATAAAAAATTAAGTTTATTTAAATATTTTTTTTTTCAAATGCCGAAGAATTAGGTACAATATGATGGTTGCGCTGTCAAATTTTTGCAGGTACATCGTCATGTCATTTTAGCGGCTTACATACAACAATGCACCTATTTAGCCACGTCTTAATAACGTTATAAGAAACTAATAATGTTAGTACTACTAAATAATTAACTAATGTCAATTGTTAAATAAATTATAAAAAAAGGTCAACAATTTCGAATGGACACGTTTTGGCATATCTAAGGTGTTAATAGGTTGTGTCAAGTCTTTATCGAATTCGTATAAAAAAATTTAATTTGAACACAATTCATTAACCATTCGTGTCATTTCGTGATATGACCCATTAATTAACGGTTGACCGGACACGTCATTAATTCGTTAAACTTTTTACACGAATACAAAGTTACTTAGTATAACTCAAATGACATGATAATCCACAATCAACCCGTTAACCTCTTGACCCAAATAACAAGATTTGCCAGTAAAGAGTGTAATATTGTTTCAAATTTTCATAAATGTCCCACTTAATTAACAGGTCGTTCAAGTTACCCTATATCCTAATAGGTTAAGCGGATCGTATCGGGTTAACCAATAAGATACTGGACTATCAGATTAACCCGTGGGTTGACTCGACATGATCCGTTTAATTTCAAACAATTAACATCTTATAACAAACCAATTAAATTTAAATTTTATTTAAATCTATTAATTTTATATCGTCTTCCTACCATACTCGAAATTGGTACCCCTAAGCATATCTTTGTATCTTACTAATCAGCTGATTATTTTCGATTTATATAGAGATATTTTTGTCTTTTAGTCCCTTGAGATTAAACAAATATGATGATTTCCCTTTTATTTTTTCCCCTGCTATAAATTTTGTAACATCTACTATTAGCCATGTCAAATAATTCAATGTGATTTGGGAAAATAGTAATGTTGCCCGAATGACAAATTAAGATATCAAATTGATGGTATGGTGCATCAAGAAAGTTGTTTGGGCATCTATTCCTAGAAGGCTTAAATAAACTATGGAGGTTTTTCTGAAATCTTCTTTGGCTCTTAAGTTTTCTTCAAAATGAGAACTACACTTGCCCGCATTAAAGAAACTTTAGACTTAGACGGTCATTGATGTTATAGTGATGTTTGATTCGCGAACAATTAGAATTAAAATAGAAATCATAAATTTTATTATCAATATGAATTTGTGACGTTACTTCTACTTTACACTTGTTTGGTCTAAAATTAAATTAAATTTTATTATATTAATAAATTAATTATTGTGATACCCAAATTTCATGTGTAATAAGAACTAGTATTTCTAAAAAAAAATTAATTTTATAAAATAATTTTCATATTTATTAATAAAATAACATGTATAAATATCATTATTTTTTATTCTTATTCACACATCTTTCTTTCATTATCGGAAACCAAACAGTCATAAGTACATAATTCACTACTTCCAACCACCAAGCGTGTTCGAATAATTTGTGTATATCGAGGTTTACTCTCCCTCAAGTCACGTTCCAAGCAGATGACGACTTGACAATTGGCAAAATTATATAACTAAAAAATTACTATGAGCAAAGTAATAAGTAAATAACTAAGGACGGGTTCTAAGTTTAGGAAAAATTTACAATTTATTTAGTAAATTATTCTTTTATATTTGAAAGTATAATATAATATAATATTATATAATTTAAAATCTTTTAATATATAAATTTTGAAAATTAATAAAATAAATCGTCCGTCAACATATGAGAATTTGGTCATACCTGGTAAACTTTCTGAATTACAACTGCTGCTTATAAGTGTAAATAATAGGTGATATTGGGCAAAATCAGATGAAGAATTATTCTTTTAGTGCCTCAAAATAGCCCTTATTGCCTTGTATGCTTCCATATTCAAGCATCCTCTTCATGAATTTTGGAATTGCACATAAAGTTTCTAAAATAAAAATTCAGCAACACAGCCATGCAATTAACACTTAAAAACTATCACAGACAGTTATTTTTAATTGGATACAAACAATTGAAATCACAACAAAAACAAATTAAGTCAACAGAGATAAATTTGAGCTGTAAAATATTGAAGAAATTAATATAAAGAAATTCTACATTCTTTAAATTCCACCCAACATGAATTAGAATGGAGGAAATTCAATCCTGGAACCACACTTGCTACGTGGCAGCACAGGACAGTCAATGATGGTTGACCCAGAAGTCTCAACGCATAGGTAAACCTGATAAAGCTGGCTATTACCAGATAGGTCCACGTTGCACTCTATGTAGGGAGTGTAGCCAATTCCACCTCTGATTGCCGCTTCGATGCTATCCAAGCTATAATATTGTCCATTAGGTTGAATTCCTGCATATTAACATTATATTTATAAAATATATATATATATATATTTATTTTCTTTCTATTACTAGTATACTACGTACAAGACAAAGACAGAGGCAAAGAAAGGAGATTATATAAGCTTCAAATCACATAGTAAATTATTTTTTTGTCCATACATCGGATTAATTAGTACGAATTAGTCTATCTTGTATATGTATGTGGAATGAAGAAGTCAAATTCTGACTTAATCTTTAGACGAAATCATTTCTTGGTACAAAAAATTCTAGTACATATTGAAGGGGAAGTTGAATATACGTACCTGCATTTTTAAGGATTTGCAAGAGATTGGATTGTCTCTTGAGGAGTAGAGCAGTTGCAAAATAGTCGTGCTGATCAAGAATGGATTCGGAACAAGTCCCGTGTTTGTTCCACTCATGCGCCCAGAAGCTCAAGCTGTCACCACTTGGGCAGGCTAGCGATGGCCAGTCCTTTTGCATTCTAGTTGTGATGTCTGAAATCTGGAAAATTTGTTGATTGTGAGAGTTCAAAATACAAATTATCCTTTTTATTTGAGACTAATTTGGGTTAGTAATACATTTTTAGTGACTTAAATCTATGATTAAAAAGTATTCATTCTGTCCTATTTTATTTGATATGATCAAACTTGTACATAATTTAAGAAAATTTGATATTTGACCTACTAATAAGATAATTTTTTTTCATAATTGTCTTTCAATTAAGATACAAAATTTTTTAATTGATTTTGGTGCTTTAAATTTTGAGATAACTTGTGAGAGTAATTAATGTTGAAACATGAATTTAATGCTATATTTTTTTAGACTTGTATAAAGAGTAAAACAGGAAAAATATGTTTTAAAAAATTGTCATTTTAAAAAGTGACAAATAATTTAAGACAAATTAAAATAAAAAAATAATATATAAAATAAAACGAAAAGAATAATAAAAAAAATATACTATTTTATTTTTTAAATTATACTTCGTTACCATCGGAGATATTAATACTATCGATTTTCTTCAAAGTTGACATGTAATTAGTTTGACATTAAACATCGCATCAACAACACAAATCTGTTGGTGCAACCTTATTGTCCTGCGTTTGTAAATGTCATCCAATTAAGCTTCGTAAATCTACTGTTTTATTTCGATGTGTTGATGTCGAGATATTAATTGTAATTAATTAGCTTCTACAGTTTTTAATTGTTGAGAGTACACATGCATACCTCGGATGGATTGAATTGGGTATCTGGATCACAGTTTGATGGGTAGGATCCATCATTATAATTAGGCCAGAGCCCATGAATGCTAAAATCCGAGGCAGGCTTTCCTGTTTTTGGATAGCAACAACCTTGTTTCGACTCGCAATATGATCCCGGCCACTGCAATAAAATGCATTCCAGATTTTGATGTCAGAATAAAAAAATCTTTAAAAAAAAATATACATATTAAGACATAGCGAATGTTAGTGACGGATTGAGAGTTGTTGGGCAAGAGATAGCAAATTCATACTACTTTTTAATGAAATTTTACAGGAATTAATTGGAATTTTATTTTCAAGGGAAATCGGATTAATTAAGTTTAAAATATCTTTTAAGGGTTTTGTTAGGAGGACCTCATTTTTTCTCGAGTATTTTATTTCCTTAGATTCGGTTTTTACTAGAGTATGTAGAGATTCACGACAGATTCACTTAAAAAAAAGTTCGATTTTTACTGCTAACAAATTGCTTGAAAATTTTAAAATAAAAGGTGACCAACCTGTTGAACAAAGTAAAAGAAATCGAAGTCTTGTGAAGCACATAGAACTGCTAGACATTGCAAGGCCAAAAATTCAATCAAGATTGAGAAATTGTGCTTCATCTCCATCTATAGCAATTTTTGTGTTTTATGGATAGATTTCGAAGAAAATGTTTGTGGCTGGGGATTTGGTGTGTGACTTATAGTCGACCACTTGGCCCTATTTATACAGGCAAAAGATGGAAAGATGGAAAGATTTTTGCATTAAAAATGGAGACTAAGTACATAACTACCTCTATCAATCATTCGTTATAACGAATGAATTTGGGAACCTTTTCATCTTTTCATGTAACGGATGTGGAAAATTGTTCACATTAAGGAATACATGTCGGCTTGTCCTTATTACCTTTCTGTTTGTACGGCTTTTTTTTCTTCTTGAATCTTTGAAGATATTAAATTGAATACAAGTAGCTACTACATTGTTCAATTCGGAAGCGAATTTTGGTAATTGATGTTGAATTATAAAGATAGTTTCAATTTATTTGCCCCATTCATACAGAAAAATAATTTACAATGTCATAATTTAATATCACTTGTCAAAATAATTGTTGATCTTAATTTTAAATATTATGTCGAATATTCCTGCAAATCTAATTTTACATTAATAATTTTGTTACTTTTTATGAATGCACTGTACTATGATGAAATTGGACTGCGAGATATTTTATGATTGAGTTTTTAGTGGTGATAATTCTTAGAAGTAAGCTGCAGTTAATATCCATTTTGGAATTTATTAATTGGTGTTATTAATCTTTCGTACACGTTTTATAATATAAAGTGAATATGATATTCATGTTGTTGAGATGATTGAAAAATAAGAGAGGTTTATTATTTTTTAATCATTTAACGATTTAAAATACTCACAGAGTAATATAGAATAAATAGTAAATAATTTTTCGACGTTCACAACACATTCAAATCTTAAGATGAATCTGGGCATTGAGTTCATACATTGGAGGTGAATGAATTTGGCTCTCCAGTCCACCACATGATTCACACAATAAATTGGGGTTCGATTATTTCCCTTAATTGAATCCTGTGCTGATGACTGCTGAATGGTACACCTAGTTGGGAAGTTTGACATTTGAGTGGCCACAGCCCATTCCATTGATATTGAGCTGATATTTTGCACTATCCATTTGGAATTTTGTTCCTTCTATAAAATATAAGATGCTAAATATATCAAGTTGTTTTCCTTGGTTGGTTAACCATTTTCTTTCTTTCCCTTTTTTTTTTTTTTTTTTTTTTGTGTGTGTCAAGTTGCATCAATTAATAGATTTCACATTGCAAAATCGAAACCAACCTTCACACTCGGCAGTAAGTTCTCATTAGAAAGCAAAAATTTCGGTTTTCCTTTTGTTTTCTTGTCTTTTCCATATTAATATTTATTCTTTTCTATTTTACTTTCCAATATTTAAATGCCAACATTCACATTTTCATCAAGTTTTAACTTTCATGGCAGTTTCGGGCGCTAAGTTAAAGGCTTAAGCCTATTGAATTGTTATATTCAATGGCTGGTTGATCAAGGATCAATGCCCAACAAATTATTTTATTGGTTTGCAGTTTGATCCTTGCATTTTATGAAATATTGTAATCATGTACACCTTATTTTTAGGCATTATCATATACACCGTTAATCCAACCAATCAATGGCTCAATGATCTAATGATGGAATATAACTACATGGACCTGAATGCATTACGTAGAAATATTTGAGGACAATTTTGACTTTTCCAGTTAAATCATCCAAATGCACATAACATGTACATGCTTGAAGGGATTATTTTTTCACACGATATCCTTAGATAATCAGCAACCATAAAAGATCCTCCAATTAATCTAAGCAGAAAAAAAAAATCAATATATTTAACGAGCTAAACATCAAAAGTATCAAAAGTCAAATTTATTGCAAGTGGAAATAAATCACTACAATCTTGAAAATAATTTTTGGGATACATTAATTATCAGCTAATACATGGTTTTTTTTTTATGCAAAATATCAAAATTCGTCATGGGACGAGGAGGAAAATGAAGGAAATTCAATTCGTGAACCGCATCCTCCGCCATGCGGGAAAACCGGACATTCGATGAAGTCCAAAGAAGAAGAGTCGACGCACAAGTAAACCTGGTAAAGTTGATGATTGTGGGATTGATCAACGTTACAATCTACGAAAGGCGTGTACCCAACACCCTTTTCAATTGCATCTTTTATGCTCTTCAAGCTGTAAAAGTCTCCTGGACTAATTCCTGCATGTAAAATTCACCAGAAAAATAAAAAAGAGAGAGATATATGATTCCCTTTATAACTGTTGAAATATTATATAATCAAATTAGTATGATTTGCAAGACTACAAATCTAGAACTATATGTCAAAATCAATTCACATGCGAAGATCATATACACTAATTAATTCTTGTTTTTAGATAATTGGTAAGATTTCGTTTATTTTTTTGGAGAATATAGTGACACGTAAATGATTTCGTCACTTTATATAGATATACTGATCATTTAGTTAGTTGGTTGTTTTTTTGAAAATTTAGTGGGACAGGTCAATAATTTTATCATTTTGTATAAATATACTAGTTATTATTATTATTTTGGTTTTGAGGGTAGTAGGTATTCTAAATGAAACAACAATGCAGTGTAATTAATGATACCTGCGTCGTTGAGGACTTGGAGAAGGTTTGACTTTTGTTTAAGGTCGAGAGCTGTTTGGAAGTACTGACGTTGGTTGAGGAGAGAACATGTTCCGTGTTTCTCCCATTCATGAGCCCAAAACCTCACTCCATCGCTACTTGGGCATGATAGGGATGGCCAATCCTTCTCCATTCTCCTTATAAGATCCGAGATCTACAGATATTCCATGTTTTTTCACAAGTCAATTCCCAAGTAATACACAATTACAACTAGGATATGAAGTGTCTTTCAAAGATAAGAGCATTAAGGGTATTTTTTTTAATTACCAAAAAAAAGTAAATTAGAATCTCCAATACCAGTTTTGAAAAATTCACATATTCCACTAGAAGTTGACTTGTGAAGTTTTGGTAACCAAAACGTGAAGTTCTCCAACCACCCCCACCCCCCCCCCCACCCTGTCTCACACTTTCTGGAATTTATTTATTTAGCTAGGAACTTAACGTAAGACTGAAGACAACAGGGGCACGCAACTTAATTATTTTAGTTGGCCATAGCCATCATAGTAGGTTGTTATTTGTCGAGCAGTTTATCACTGAAGCGGAGTAAATCTTGATTTTTTATTCTATAATTTGGAATGGACCTGATAATTATTAAAATGATTGAAAAATAAAAAAATCTCCTAACTACTTTTCAAGATATGTAATACTCCCTCCGCATTATAGAGTAAATAATAAAGAATTTTTACATTCAAGTGCTACTTTACATGTAATAGGGAAAAAAACACAAATAATCCCAAACTTTTTACTAATCCAGTTATGGTCCCTCAACTTTAAATTGAGACAATTTAATCATCAAAAGTTTTTTGTTGGGCCTATTTGGTCCCCATTAGGCAACGGCACCATAATTATTAAAATCTCCACCCTAATGCATCTCATACGAGGGTAATTCAGTCATTTAACATCTTGAAGATGAAAATAGAAGTCTCTAATCAATTAACATTGACAAAAAATTAGAAAAAAAAAATGAAAAAACCAAATTGGGGCAAATCAGGATGCTAATTTTTTTTCAACAAAGCAACATAAGTGTTTGCTCCATTTGATTTTGAAAACAACTTTTAACTTATTTAAACATAAAAAGCAAAAATATTTCTTCCTTTAGCTGGCCATAGCCATCATATATAGCAGCTAGGTTGTCACTAATCGGTTTATCATTCAAGTGCTACTTTATGTGTAATAAAAAGAATTAATTGTTTCTTGATTGATGACAACTGGAATGTGGAAACAATAATAATCACTACTGCTCTAATCTTCAATAGCTCTTCACTAGTCATACAGTAATGCGAAGTAGCTAGTACAATCGATAAAATTATTAATAAAATAGGGATTCATTTAAAATGTATGATATAATAATTGTTGTTAGTCACTCCGCATAAGAAAGAATTTTTTCCTAATTTTTAACCTTCAAAACACACACACTCACCCTTAACGGCCATTAAGCTACTGACCTGATCTTAACAATATGTTTTACTTCTTTTTTTTTTTTTTTTCTTTAATAGGAAATATCCCCAATTTGTTTTGTAGCAAATGAGGATTGTATCCTTTAAAAGCTTCAAAAAATAATCAAAATAACTCTTACCAAAAAATGAGAAATACGTATTAATCAAACTTATATTTTACCCACAAAATATTTTGGTTAGACTATTATACTGAATTTTACCGTAGTATATATGTTGATCAATATTCATTAGTTAACTTGGTAAGTGAGAGGGACAAACATGCCCTTATAATATTCTATATTAATGTTTCCTCATCTAATCTCATCAACAAACTATTTTATCACGAAACTTTTTCTTTTGAGGCTTCATATATCAAAATAATTTGAATCTTGAAGTACCTCAGATTCATCAAAAGAGCTATCCTTCTTACAGTTTGATGGCCATGAGCCATCATTCCGATTCGGCCAAAGCCCATGAATGCTGAAATCTTCTGCCGGCTTCCCAGTTGTTGGATAGCAACAACTACGCTTTGTATCACAGTACGATGCTGGCCACTACATCCAAGAAACACACACCACATATATGATATTTCACATACAAATTAACCTAGTATCAATTATTGTACATGCCCAAAAAATAAAACAAAATTTACGTAGGATCGATATATGCTTCACCTGTTGAACAAAGTAGAAGAAATCAAAATCGTCCTGGGCCAACACATAAAACTGTTAAACACAACAAAACCAAAAGCTTGAAAAATGATGCACTTTCGGATTGCATCTTTCTTTTTGTTTGCCTTGCAAGTTACTACAATTTTGTTGAACTTAATTCAATTTTGTTCAAGGTTTAGACTTGAGAAATGGACTATGTAGGAAATTGTTCTTGGGTTAGCTGCATTTATAGGCCAAGATTACTTAACGTTGGAGGGAATATCCGAAATAGTATATACCTACCTAACATTATTATAATTAATCAATTCGTCAATCGGAGGCGTGTTATATGTAATACTTATGCATATAATGGAGCTTACTCAAAATTACCAGTGTAATTAGTATAAGACAAATAGTTGCATCAAAGATGTTGTGATTTTTAAAGTTGTCGGAAGATATTTTTATTCTAACGGATGAGTGTATAAAAATTAAGGATACGAAATCTAAAATTTAATAATGATAGATTAGCATTGGGAAGTGTTTGTAAGATTAATATTGTGAGTTTATCATATTTTCCTTAAGTATAATTTTTCTGGTTAATGAATTATATTTATTAACCATAATGTTTTTGTTTACTTACATAATAAACAATTAATGGCCTCAAGTGACTAGTCTGTATAGTCTTTGTTTAGATTAATGAACGTGATAAGATGTCTGTCCTTTAACTTCAAATACAATGCATGGTACGTGTATTGAATTATAGAAAGACTTCTAGGTTTTTTTTTTTTTTTGGGTATTATACCATGAATTTTCAGATTTATCCCATTATCAGTTTTTTTTTTTTGACATATTACAACTCTAACAAAGTTTAGCGATTATAGCCAAGAATAATTAATGTGATAATGCACTAAAAGTCAAAAAAAAAAAAAAAACTTCAAAATTATATAATAAATCTGGCATCTTTGAGTTAAACATCCTAAATAAGATATAGTCTCATAAAACAAATCTCACACATATGCATTAAACAACTATGCATTAGTATATTTCTTCTTATTGGTTGAGCTTTCTAGTTATTGGGCGGACTGGAGTGTTGGTGGGCTGAAAATAATACCAAGTTGATCGGTTGCGGATAAGAATGTTGGACAAAAGAATTCTTACTGAAATTTTGATCTGAACACTTGTAATATTGTATATTATTTGAATAATTGAGTAACCAATTGGTACTATTGCTTTGAGAGAAGGCTCATATTTATTTTTTAGGGTCTTCGCCTGCCATCCTTGAAATTTCTTAACTTCAATCAATGAAAGAAAAAAACGAAGTGCCATAATTTTCTGAAATGAATACTTCTAAGTATTATATTTGTTTATTAAAAAATACAATCTATCAATCGATTTTGTTGCTACTCGAGAAGCTCTCATGACAACGGTTTAGAAAACATATGTTTTTAAACGGCAAATATTCTCCAATGAAATTTTATGACATCACATAAACCACCTTTCGTTTCTAAAGAAGTATTATACTAAGCAAAAAAAAAAAAAATACAGATCTTTTGTCTCATATATTCATACTATTTAATGAACTGCTAAAATTTTATGAAATAATTTAATAAAGTAGATGTTAACAATTTATTTGATAATGTGACAGAAAATGAAACAGATTGTCAAATAGTAGATACTTAAGCAAAAAAAAAAAAAAAAAAAAGCCCCATCAATTTTTCATTATTGGATGGAAAAGGTCGTAGTAATTAATAGTATTCATTTCTGACAATTAGGTTTCCCATCTATTTTTGATCTGGACGTCCTTCAGATTAGGTCGCGATGAAAATGACTCGTCACTTCAGTTCTGGATAAATAACCAAAAGTGGAGGCCAAACTTAAACGAATGCCAAACTTTGTCCTTTAAATAAATTATCATAATTAACTCCGAGTGCCGGAGAAGTTAGGATGAATGCCTGGATTATGGATCGATTGCTTTGATTGTTGTGACTTGTACGCAATATACAGACAATACGTCAAAATCTGCAATAAGTTAATTGCATCTATTTTCCCACGAAACTTGCACACTTTGCTTTTTAGAGTATTTCGGGAAAAGTTAATTAGGATTAGTTTTATTTTGTACCCTTCAACTTATACCTAATTTTTGCTTATGCACATCCAAATTTTATAAGGGATAATCTGCACACCAACTCTCAAATTTATTTTACTTTAGCTCTTTTTTTAACTCCGTCAAAAAAAATAACGGAATCTTTGTTTTTGTACACAAAAATATTATTGTACATCATGCTGAATTTGTCGTATACATGAAAAATATTATTTTATTAATTTTTTAGATGGCGTTAAAAAAAATAAGTTGAAGTGAGACGAATTTGAGAGTTTAGGTGCAAAGTGTTTAAAACTAAAGTTTGGGGTATAAAGTGGGAATCAGGTATAAGTTGAGAGGTGTAAAATATAATTAGTCCGTTTAATTATTATTTTTCCTCTAGTTTGATTTTTGCAGGGTAATTTAGTAATGCAAATTGTAATTTGTAAGGATTTCAATTAATATTAAGTGGCTTTAGGGGAAAAATTATTGTTAGAGTTGTCCAAAGAGATTAGGAAGATTTCAAATAATTGTCCTAAAACGAGGATAATTAAGGATACTTGGGCATAATCTTCAACATCTTTTAGCCATGAAACTTTAACCAATCAACCATTCTATACTAATAAATTGTCATAGTGCAACCGTTATATCAAATACTTCTAAAGTAGAGTTTGTTTATAACTTTGACCCCATTATTTTTCAAGCACTCCGCTATGACATATGTTCTAGCTGCTTTGAAATGAAGTACTTCTTTTAATTCCAACCTTGTAAACAAAGTTTCTACTAAAAATAGTAATCTCCAGTGATGGGCTATTTACCAGAAAATTGAAATGAGCTAGCCTGACAGAGTGTAATGTTCGGTCTGTTATTTTTTTCGTCACCGTTACTTGTCATACATGTATAACGTGTATGATATGTTACCTCACCAAATGAAATGACATACAATACTGAGAATATTATATACAAACCGAATTAGAAGTTAGTACTAATAGGAAGTTTAGAATCTACTTTACATAACAAAATATTATTAATTATTTGATTTAGGCAACTTTTTTCGAAAGATAAAACCTAGTGTCATGGTATATATAACACAAATTCAATCACTTAGTTTCAATAGAAGAAACTAAATAAAATGGATATAGAAAAGGCAATCTTGAAGGTATCTGTGCTCCTGAATGATCAGCTAGGTGAATTTCCATATATGGTTAGAATGATGGGAACTGGATATTGGAGGAGCACTTCCCAATGGTTGGCGTAACAGGACATTCAATGATGTTTGAGCCAGAAGTATCAACACAGATGTAAATTTGGTATAGCTGGCTATTTCCAGAACTATCAGTATTGCATTCAATCCACGGGGTGGAACCAATTGCACTCTTAATCGCATTTTTTATGCTACTCAAGCTGTAAGACCCTCCATCCGGTTGGATTCCTGTAAAATGTACTATATGTAATGTATCTTAGAGAATCAAGATGTTTGGATTAGCTAAAAACGTGTACCTGTACTTTGTAGAATTTGGAGGAGGTCTAGATTCTCTTTGAGGTCAAGTGCTGATTTGAAGTAGCTATGTTGGTCTAGGATAGACTCAGAGCACGTCCCGTGTTTGTCCCATTCGTGTGACCAAAATGTGGTGCCACTGTTGCTTGGGCAAGCCAGTGTTGGCCAATTCTGTTGCATTCTGCTAACAAGATCTGATATCTGCAAAGTTCAATCCGAGAAAACCGTCATTAGGGACAAAGAAGACCAAATTATATTTGAGTTGTATTCAATTTGTAATGTAATTACCTTGGATTGATCAAAAGGGTTGCTAGGATCACAATTTGATGGATAAGAGCCATCGTTATTATTAGGCCAAAGACCATGAATACCAAAGTCTGATGCAGGCTTTCCAGTTGTAGGGTAGCAACAACTTTTTTCTGTATCACAATATGATCCTGGCCACTGGAAAAGAAAATGGTACAGCAATTTAGTGTTTAGACGAAGTATTGAAGTCCATTGTACTTGATAAATTTGAGTATTAATTAGCCTTACCTGCTGAACAAAATAGAAGAAATCAAAACCTTGTGCAACACAGAAAAGTGATAGACATTGTAAAAGCAAGAGTTTGATCAAAACTGTAGTGTTGGATTTCATCGCCATCTCTACTAATTAGTCTGTCTTGTTAAAGTCTTTCTCAAATTGTTGTGATAAACTGATAATACTTCAATCATTGTGGTCCTATTTATAGCCAGCAAATTGAATACAAGCTTATAAGCATGTAGTATGTGTGAAAAGGATGCAAATGATTGATGTGTTTCTGCTTGGATTTATTCCTCGTTTCTTTTTCATGGAGACAGAAGAACTGGAAAGATCTTCCAATTATATGCGGATATTCCTTTGTATTTTACTTAAAAATTATCCTTTGATTTATTTTTAATTTGATGTACTTTATCTAGAAAAGCTCTTTCTTATTCCATTAAATAACAGTTTAAATCAAACAAACAAAGTGTTTATGTTTATATTGTATTATATGTCATTAATTTGATCCTCTAATTAATCTATGTTATTCTTAATCTGTTTTGTTCAATCTATTTCAATTGTTAAGTGTGAACACTAAAGAGAGAAGAGGAAACAAGAAACCTAGCACAAAAACAATTTAGTCACAATTTAGGTAGGTCATAATTGCCTTGATTAGACATGGCTTCGTAAATCAACTTCACAGTTTCACACTTCATAGTACATGTAAATTTATACCTGGCTATATATGCTTCGCTAAGAATTCCCACGATTTTGAATTAACATCTTATACTATTTTCTATCAGACTGATGAATTATTAAAATTATTTTACTAAATTAAAGAGACAAAATTTTAACATTTATTATGTAATGCAACAAAGAATGATATAGAGCATGGAACAGAAAATCACGTGTCTAATCCTATTTCGTAACAATCGGTTACAATCTTTCAGCATGGAAATTAGCGAATGAGAATATTCCTTGTAAGTTTACATGGAAATTACGATCTTGCTAACAGGTTATAAATTGCATTTGTTTCTAATGGGGACAGAAAAACAGGTAACATCATATCTTGCTATCAAACGAGAATAACTACAAGAATTATCCCTAGGATTTTGTTTTTTTAATTGGTGCCATTTAATACAATATGCAATGTTCATTAGCTAATACGATAATTGTATTATGTGGTAGTTGTGAATTTTGACTATAATGTGATCATTTAAACTAGTGAAAAAGAACAAGGGCCTTCAAATGAGTAGGTAATACATGGATTTGAATAACTTAATCAAAAGTTGAAGTTTAAATGGATCGATACAACAGAACCCTCTTGCCAAACTTCATATCAAATGAAAAAAAAAAAGGTTCAAATTCTTGTCCTATTTTTAGAATGGAGGAAATTCAATATTTGCGGCATTGCAGGAGTTATGGTTCTGCTTTGGACATTTGATAACTTTTGAGCCAGATTTATTGACACAAAGATAGATCTCAAATAGCTGGTTGTTGCCTGAGACATCCACATTGCATGTTATTACAGGTTTGGACCCTGTTGCTCTTCTTATGGCTTTCTTGATTCTCTTGAGTCTGTAAAACCTTCCATCTGGTTGTATTCGTACTTGCAGCAGATAAATATAATTAAGGGTGTCACTTTAATTTCTATGCTATAAAAAATAATCAGCCATTTCTCTTGCATAATTTCAAGAAAATCGTACCTGCATTCTTCAAAATTCGAAGGAGGTCTACCTTCTTCTTGATTTTGGGAGTGGCTTCAAAATAATCATGTTGGTTGAGTTTGTACTGCGAGCAAGTACCGTGTTTCATCCACTCATGTGACCAAAACCTCGTATTGTTAGCGTTTGGACAGGCTAATGATGGCCAGTTCTTTTGCATTTTATCAGTCAGGTCCAATATCGAAAGACAAGAAAGCTTCAGTGAGCATTGGAAGCTGATCATAACTTCATTAAATTGTGCGAGAAAACAGCAACTTGTATTTGTATCGCAGAATGCTCCTTGCCACTAGATGAAGTACAAAAAGAAACTTCAAAATTCAGAAAACTCTTTAGCTACTTGCCTGTTGAGATTCAAGATTGGAAATAACTCATGCAAGTTACTTGCCTGTTGAACAAGTAGAAGAAATCAAAATCTTGTGCACTACAGTATCGCAATACTGAAACAGATGGATTTGATTCCCATGCTCTGAAATCAGCTAAATTTGTCTATCTCATATGCAAATGCTGATAATGAATATAACTGAGAGTTTTATACGAAGGCAAACGCGGCAATTAGTTCACTGTATTATGGTATTTAATACTATAGTAATTGTTTATTGATTATTCACGTGGCATCGGCAGACTGCCAACTCTGACCTCTCGTTCTTCCTTTTATCTATTTCCATTAGTGCATCGACATCTTCATAGCCTCGTAGGGGATAATTTTCCCAATTTTGCAGTAACATGGCTACGTTGTCATCATATTTTAAATCATTCAACCGATGATTTTGCCATTTCTTATTGCGTTCTTTTAAATGATGAATAATATGAATAGAAGACAAAGTGTTATATTTTTATAGTTTAAGCAGGCAAAGTGTTATTAACTCCCGAAAATTCAACATCTTCCATTTCCACCTAAAACGCTTTTCCCAAAGAACTCGAGATTTTGATAATCAATCAAGGATTGATTATTGAGGAAACAGAGAACCCATAAAATGCACCATTCTTTTTATTATAGGGCAAATACAGCTGTCACAACGTGACAAACAATTGAAAAGCAGAGTTTGATAACACAAGTTCTCTTGAGTAATCAGTCAACAAAAGGGTGTCTAGAACCCATCAATACTTCTCCAATCAAAATTTCACAATTATCAGACATGCAATTCCCCAAGAAAAGCTGAAAAGGAGATTATTAATTAGCCTAAACACCATTAGGCTCCCTAAATGATTGGAAACTCTATGGTGGTATTGCATTCTCTCTTAAGGGTCACTGGACATTCTATGATATCTGAACCAGCAGCATCAGTACAGAGATAAATCTGGTAGAGCTGGATATTCCCAGAGGCATCAGTATTGCATTCAATCACCGGAACATGACCGGTTCCTGTTCTTATAGCTTCTTTAATGTCATCCAACTTGTAAAACTTCCCATCTGGTTGAATTCCTGTGACAGATTAATTCTCCTAATTAAACTTTCCAAAACCATTATGGATTTGAATTGAAATTTTTACTAACAGCAAATTAATGTGTACCTACCTGCATTCTTAAGTATCTCAAGAAGATTGACTTTGTCCTTGATACTGAGAGCAGGTGCTGCGAAGTATCCATGCTGGTCTAGTTTAGACTCTGAACACGTACCGTGTTTAGTCCATTCATGCTTCCAAAACTTGGTTCCGGTACTTTTCTTTCCACATTCAAGGTTTGGCCAATTCTTTTGCATTCTACTAGTCAAATCTGAAATCTAGACATCAATAATATATGGCTGAGATGATCAGCAAAAGACTTGTAGACATCTTTTTATTTTTATTTTTTATTTTTATAGCTAAAAACAACTTAGTGTAAATACTTATTTATTTCTTGCAATTCTTTTACATGGAACAAAGAACTAAATTAGGCAATAGACATCTACCTTGGTTTCATTATAAGGGCTGTTGGGATTGCAGTCTTCTGGGAAGGTATTATTGTTGAAATGAGGCCAAAGGCCATGTATGGTAAAATCTGTGGGCTTTTCTGCAGTTGGGTAGCAACATTTTCTCTTCGTGTCACAATACGATCCTGGCCACTGAATCAAAGTTGCAAAGAAAAAAGAATTTAATGCAGTTTTAGAACTTACAGAGCTATAAAACAGTCGATCGAGAACAAAGAAAACTCACCATTTGGACAAAGTAAAGGAAATCGTGGCTCTGAACTAAGCATACATATGATATACATTGCAACACTAAAATGTGGAGTAGGATTAGCTGACTGAATTTCATATTTGTAGGAATGAAAAATATTAAATCTTGATAAAAGGATATAGTAGGTAGTGCTATTATCTTGATTGTTGAAGTTACTATTTATAGCTGAAACGAGGTAATCCAAAGAGAAGAATGAGTAGACAGTAATAGTGAGAAAATATTGGCTGATTTGTTACCGTGATTGGTCTTGTGGTTGGTGTGGTTATTAACCATCAATCATTGATAATACTTCATGATTAATTAGAAACCAATTATTTCTGTCAAAGTTTCATGCTTCCTTACTTGCACGTGAAATACAGGAAGCCAACCAAGCTAAACTTTAATTTTTTGTGTTCTTCAGAATTGTTTATTCCAATGCAAATCTACTGTCTGATTCTCTAGCAATATCAAGAAACAAATTTGTGGCTGCTAGTATGTAATCGGGCCATCTTTTTTCTTTTTTTGGCTACAAATCATCTCTGTCTAGGAAACAGTAAGTCTGTGGTCCAAAGAAATTTGTCACTTTTGTAGTCCAGTAACTCCAGTTCTCTCATGCTGACAATGTCAATCAGAATCAAGATTATGAAGTTGCGCCAGTGAAAACTGATCTTTCTCAATGATTGGTATAAATAGCAGGAAAATTCTAGCATGGACATTTTTTTTTAAAAAAAATTCATTCTTACATGAACCACTAATCACAAAATGTATAATTTCTATACATAGGGTTTGCATGTGGGGGGTTAAATGAGATCCACAAGTTTTCCATGCAAGAATTTGCACAGACGCTAGATTGAAACAGTTGTTAGAAAAATAAAGAAAAACAATAATAGTCCCTTTGTGTGATTGATAGTACCATACTAACATGCTTTGAAAGTTTGCACCAAATAATGTTATTATACTAATATCTTTTAAAAGTTTACTATATAAAGGAAATCATTTAAAAAATTACAAATTCATAATGACTTACTAAAATCATTTTACGTGACAAAATTTTATTAAATTACGATCCTCCTAAGCTTAGACATTCGATCAGATTTATTTCCTTCTTTTTCGGATTTAATGACACATTTGTAATTTTTATTTGTCAGTATATATTTATTACTTTGTAATGATCCATTATTACACTATAATCCTGTAAATTTAATGCAAAAACTTACACAGATATGGTCTACACTTTTACTTGTACAACTATTGGAGTAAGTCTAATATTATGGAATAAGTGACATTAATTAATGTTGGAAGATAAATAGTTTAAACATACATCACGAGATCTACAGGCAAAACCGTAAACAAGGTTCATGTAAATATTGAACAGTATTACCAATTAGTGTTGGATAAAGCAAAAATATCATGAAGATTTCGGGTGCGTTTGATAAAATTGAAATCTGAAATTTGAACAATGGAAAATTAAGTATTGAAGTATTAATTTGTCGAATTCATAAAGTTATATCTACTTGATAATAAGTTGAATTTGAGCACTAAATTAAAATATTTTACCCTGTATATATTATATAGTTTGATGATAATATTATATTTTTTTATAGGAGATTATTATAATTTTTATATTTTTATTACAAATAAATAATTTATTAATATAGAGTATATGTGTGCAAGAGAGGAGGTGTGTGTGATAATGAAATATTATGTACAAGTATGTATTTATATATGAGAGAAAATGAATAAAATGTGTGCAAGTGTGTGTTTATGTGTTGGAAAAAAGGAATATAATGTGTATAAATGTGTGATTTTGTGCGAGAGAGAAGGAATATAGTATGTGTAATTATGTGCTATGTGTGAGAGAATGTAGTGTGCAAGTTTGTATTTATGTGTGAGAGATAACGAATATAGTGTGTGTTTATGTGTGAGAGAGAAGGAATATAGTGTATTCAAGTGTGAGTTTGTATGTTATTTTACATGAAAGAGAAGGAATATTTTATATGCAAGTGTGCGTCTATGTGTGAGAGAGAATGAATATAATGTGTGCAATTGTATGTTTATATGTAAAAGATAAGGGATATAATGTATTCAAGTGTGTGTTTGTGTGTGAAAGAGAGGGAATATAGTATGTGCAAATGTGTGCTTATGTGTGAAAGATAATGCATATAATGTGTGCAAGTATGTGTTTATGTGTGAGAGAATGAATATAGTGTGTACAAATACGTATAAAAGAGCATGTGAGTGTGAAATAGAGAAAAATTTGGTAAATTTTGCTATACTAATAAAGAATTTAGCAAATTAAGCCATAGACTTTTCATTTAAAATTTTGTAAAGACATTAAGTGGCATTTAATGCATTTAGAAGTATAAAAATTTTATTATCAAACATACTTAACACTTAATGAATTAAGTTTAGGATTAATAACACTCTGTCCCCTGAATTAGGTGGTAATTACACTTTGTCCCTAAACTATAGAAATATACACTTTGCCCCCATTGACATTATTAATCTATTACCATTATTAAAATCATTAAGATAATCTAGTTAATGACTAAAACACCCTTGATACTATATTTTGATTTTTTATGTATTTAAATTTTGATAGTGATGTGATAATTATTTAAAAATAATCAAAAATAAACTATATAATATTGCAATATAATATATATCAATATATTTCTTGGTTAAATTTTTAAAATTTTTAGAATTCATTTTATATTATTTTGAATTTGAGTGTTTAACTATAGTGGTCGAACAATTTTCAAATAGGCTTATTTTCTATTGACAATTTTTCTTTAAAGGTATTGAAAAAAAAATATTTTGCTATAAAATTATGTGATTTTTTTTATAGGTCTTAGTATTTTACACATTTAATATTTAGCTTAACCTGTACAAATTGCATTTTTGAATAATATAATTCAATATTTTCTCTTATTTTCACACTCTAAAGTCAAAGATATCAATGTGTTATTATTTTATTTTATTTTCACTAATTCTTTTATATTTATCAAAAATTAATTAAATACATTAAAAATCAAAATATAATACTACGGGTGTTTTAATCATTTAACTAAATTTTATTGATATTTTAAATTTTTATTCACATCTTAATGTGATAAGAGATAAAGTGTATATTTTTATTGTTAGGGGGCAAAGTGTAATTACTCTCCTAGTTTAGGGTGACAAAGTGTTATTAACTCTTAAGTTTAAGCACTTAATAATGGGGTTATCAAACACCGCCTTAGTGATTTACACCAACGGAAAAATTTTACTATAGGAATATCCTATCAAATGACATATTAAATTTTATTATAGGAAGATTCTATCAAATGACATATGAAGTGGTATCTCCAAACCAATGATATTCTAGTGTTTTAAAATAGTGACCCACCAATTTATTTTATTTTTAGTCCCACTACTTTAAATATGAAATTTTATTAGTTTGAGAATGACACTTGACAAAACTTTCCTATAATAAAGTTTCTCCCAGCAACCGGGCTATATAGAGATCTTTTAGAAACAACCCGTGACTTCTTTTAGAAATAACCCAAGATAGTTTTTGTTTTGGACTTCTTTTAGAAACAACCCAAGATAGTTTTTGTTTTGGACTTCCCATTTAGGACTACTATTAAAAATGGACAAGAATCCATATAAATCGGACTTAACCCGACAATTGACCAGTCATGACCCGATGTGACCGGACCCGACCCTTTCCACATTACCTTAATACCCCTCCTACGCACGAAGAAACCTTCTGACAATCTGAATCCCCATCAAGAAAACATTCAAAAACCAGGGGAAAAAAAAAGAAAAAAAAAAACACAGCCCAGAACGAAAAAACTGAGAAAGAGAGGGCAGAATTTTCATCATCAGCCCTCTCAAAAACCCAAAGATTGTAGGAAAAAAAGAACTTTTTTGTTTTTAATAGAAATTCCTTTGATTTGTGAACCATATGCTATGAAATTTATTGATCTGTTGATATCATATGGTTCACAAATCCCATATTTTTGATGCGCCGATACATCCAATGCCCGTACTGTGAATTCCTGTAATGATCGCGAAAAACCCGACAATATGGATCCAACGAAGCTCCAGTTCCGGCCCAACCGACCCGGTTTCAAGAACCCATATAAGCAGAACACCAGATCAGGCCTACTATTATTGTATTCTTCAATTGCATTGGTTTCTGTTGTTTTATGTTATATATTACTATTATTAATTTTTCCGAACAGGGGTAGTGATGGAAGTTATTATGGTGGGCACAAGAAATATGGGATTGTGATTGATGGAGGAAGTTCAGGTACGAGAATCCATGTGTTCAAGTACGAGGTTGAAAAAGATGGGATTTTGAGGTATGATTTTGGGAAA
This sequence comes from Cinchona pubescens, assembly GCA_025175665.1. Taxonomy (NCBI): domain Eukaryota; kingdom Viridiplantae; phylum Streptophyta; class Magnoliopsida; order Gentianales; family Rubiaceae; genus Cinchona; species Cinchona pubescens. The sequence continues at coordinate 3,807,636 of JANKKI010000077.1, read as the reverse complement.
AATGGGTTGGCTTCAATGAAGGTGAATCCGGGGTTGTCTGCTTATGCGGAGGAGCCGGAGAGGGCTGCGGCCGCGGTGGCGGAACTGGTGGAGTTTGGGAGGAAAAGGGTGCCTAGGGAGTATTGGAGGGAGACTGAAATTAGGCTAATGGCGACGATCTGCTGGGATGAGGATGTTGGAAAAACATGTCCAAGATAGGATTTTGGAGGCTTGCCGGACGGTTTTGAGGGGGTCTGGTTTCAGGTTTTATGATGATTGGGCTGCTGTTATTTCCGGTATGAATACCATCCCGTTTGGATTTGAGGATTTTTGTTTGTTCAGTTTTCTGATTTGTATTAATAGATATATTTTATTGGTTTTTAGAGTATGTTGGAATTTTAAGTGTCTGCTTAAGTTGGTATGATCGAAATTCATAAGCTGGTGGTGGTATGTTGAGACATTAGTATTTAAGCTTTTGGGAAGTGCAGAAACATTGAAAATTAACTTGTTCAGATATTTAATGTTTGCTATTGGTTAGTGTTTGTTGTGACTGTTATGCATAAAATTTTGAAACTTCAAGCGACAATGTGTTTGTTGAGAAGTAAAATTTGAACTTTAAGGAAGCATGCCCTTGGTTTAGTTGTTAAGAGTGTAAGTGAAGGTATTGCTGGACTGTGATACTTAGAACATGTAATTGGGCAACAACATAGAAGTAGGAGTTCGAGTTTGTATTATAGTCTGAGTGAAACTTGCACTTGCATAGTCTTTTGTATTTGACTGTTCCAAAAGAAAATTGTTCCTAAGTTGAAAATTCTAGACAAATTTGTGCTTTTTGCATGGTATGACACATAATTAGTATGGTTATTTATCGTGTTGAGTGAAATTGCTGCATTGAAGATTTTTTTTTATCTTTATTGCAGATTGAAAGGAAATATTTGAAGCCAATACTTTTGCGAATTACTACTTGCTTTATACTTACCTACTGTCTACTAGTGCAAGGATTTTTGGCAAATTTTCATCTTTGCATTATACTGTATTCACTGGTTTGTGTGGTTCTAGTATCTTGTCTGATTGTTGAATTCTGTTTAAAACACATCTGAAGTTTGGTGATGTGTACCAACCTCAGCATGTCCTATCTGATAGGCAGTTACCTTATGCTATATGGGCTTTATGAAGTCATATGCATCTTTGATTCTTGTTATATTTCCATAGTCTAACATTGATTTATCTAATTGTTTTAGGATCCGATGAAGGTTTATATGCTTGGGTTGTTGCTAATTATGCCCTTGGAACTCTAGGTGGTGATCCTCAGGGAACAACTGGGATTATTGAACTTGGTGGTGCTTCAGCTCAGGTTTTGGCTTTACTTGCTATTGATTGTCTGTTCTGTTGTTTAAAATGAAAAATATTTCATTAAATGTTAGGAGTTGTCTGAAACTTTCTGGTTAGTTGAGTTTCTCTTCCATGGACTAGCAAAGCTTTTTCTGCAATGGTCAAAGACTTTTTATACACTACTAATGCAAATGAACCGGCCAACTGCTATTGTTATTTTGGCTCTCTATTGTCCTGAAATTATGATTCTTTATTCATTGGTATCTAGATTACTTTCATCCAATTCTTAGCTCTATGTGAAAGCATGAGACTTAATAGTAATTTTAATCAGTTGGTACACAATTTCAGGTTACCTTTGTATCAGATGAACCCTTGCCCCCTGATTACTCTCGTACAGTCAAATATGGCAATTTCACTTACAACTTGTACAGTCACAGTTTACTCCAATTTGGCCAGGTAATTTCCTTGTACTTGTTATAATTCTTTGATAGTGGAACTGAAATTTTTTCTGAATCTTTTGAACTGTTTTGCATTTTTCCAGTGTTTTATTAGGGTCCATACTTGTCTACTTATTAGTGTTCCTGCTCCTCCTCCTCCTATATCTCCTTCTCTCTCACAAACACACATACACACACATGATTATTGATTTGTTTAATGAAATTCTTGTACTTTTCAATGACTAAAACACCCAAATCAATAGTTCCATAGTATTGGCCTTATCTGAATGTGCTAGACCTATATGGAAATGTGAGTTTGATGAGGCATTATTCCTGCATGAAGAAGAAGCTGTGAATCTACGGAACCCTCTATGAAATGCTATTATGTGCTTTGCAAAAGATCCTTAATTCAAAAACATAATATCTTAATTTCTGGAAGATCTTAAAGTATTAGGTTTCACTATTGCATATGATACTGCTTTTATTGGCGTTTTTCCAATCTCGGTGGCAGGTTGCCAACGCTAATTTTATTCTTTTTGTCAATGCTCCTATGTGCACATGATGTTTACTTATCATAGACAAATAAATTAAGCTATGAAATAGCATTCCCGTCTTTCTTCAAATCTGCAATACAGATTCTTTTTTTTTTTAAATGATAGGAATGTTGTTAATAATCTCTAATGTGGTAAATCAGCTACTTATTGCTTTCCGCCCTTTTGCAGGATGTAGCTTTTGACTTGCTACTGGAATCTCTCGTCTCAAGAGGCCGAGAATTAGGTATGCGAATTATTCTTTCATCTTTGTATTGATACGAGTGGTCAAGTGGAACTATAGAGTATTCACTTGATATTCTGAATTAGCTTAATAAACTTGCTTCTAGGTCATCTGTTTCTTACTGACATGTTTTGATTTTGGAACACCATTCCTAACCAATTTACATGATTCCCAATCTGTAATGTTGAAGCTGGATAATGTTACTTTGTCCTCCATACAGGTTGAGATTTTCTCCCTCTATCCCTAGAGATTGAAGAATCTTTTGTACCAATTTTGGCTGTCTCAAAACTTTGACATTAAGTCAAGCATCAATATACAAAATTTGTTTGTCAATGAAATAGTAAGTAAATTGGGTAGATATGCTGTAAGGTTATTCTCCAACGTTGTCTATTAATAATGCAGAAGGATGAAACAAAGAGTCAATTTTTCTTTTTCTGTGGTTTGTGTTCACTTTCTTGATTGGGAGTCCATGCTACACCATCTTGGGGAAATGGGGTTGAGAGTAAAGAATGGTTGTGCATTTTGCCATACTATTGGAGTTTATCTTCTTTAAGGTGCATGTGGAGAATTGAATATCATAGCCTATGGAAAGATTTCCTTTCAGTAATTCTTTTGTTTATTTTCTGTTGATGCAGCTACTAATACTCTTCAAAATGGGAACAGCTAATGGACCCCTGTACTCCTAGAGGTTATATGCACAATATGGCATCAAGGAAACTCTCCCCTAGTTCTTTGGCTGAAAAGAGTAGATATCTATCTGATCTCCATCCTAGTGGTAACTTCTCAGAGTGCAGATCTGCCTCTTTAAAATTGTTGCAGAAAGACAAAGGTGTGTTCCTATTCTATTGCTATTAGTGAGTTGGGGTATGGGATAAATGTTATTCTACTTTTCTCTTATAACACTGGAAGCAAGTAATTAATGACACTCCCACTTATATAAAATGCAGACAAATGCTCCTATATAAACTGCTATATAGGATCAACCTTTATCCCCAAGCTCCAGGGAAAGTTTTTGGCCACAGAAAATTTCTTCCACACTTCTAAGGTTGTATGTTTGTTAGCTTTTTCCTTTTTAAATATCACTACGAATGGCTAAAACATTACTAACATTTTACAAGATCTGCAATCTTGTGGCAGTAAAGAAACATTCTCAAAATTTTCCTTTCAAAATTTTTTTTTCTCTGTAGTTCTTTAGTTTGGGCCCACGAGCGGTTCTTTCTGATCTCATTGTTGCTGGAGAAAGATTCTGTGAGGAGGATTGGTCAAAATTGAAGAGGAAATACTACTCGCTGGATGATGAGAATTTGCTCCGATATTGTTTTTCTTCAGCATATATTGTGGCCTTACTTCATGACAGTCTTGGAATTGCTTTGGATGATGAAAGGTAGTTGAACTAGTTATTTCTGTTCAGTATTATGTTTTCATAACATGACGTCAACTCTTTGTAACACAATACAGTTGTGACTATCCTTTTCCCTTAAAATGACTTGCAACCCCATCCAACACATACACGAGAAACCCAAGAGAGAGAGAGAAGAAGGGGGGGATGAAGCAGCAGTTGAGTCGAGACCTTTTTCTTTCCCTTCCTTTTATCACAATAACAGAACACTCGCAAAGAAAATAGAAATATTGATTTTGGTAAAGGTAGCCCGAGGAAAATGAAGATATTTGTTCTTTTGGCCAGTATGCAAATATTTTATACTCGATTGTGCTGTATTTGAGCAGGATTGGGTATGCAAATCAAGTGCAGAATATCCCACTTGATTGGGCACTAGGTGCTTTCATCTTGCAGAGCACAACGGCCATGGATTATGTACATTCTCCCTCAGTTGCCTCAGTGATTGCTGGCGACTCTTTCACCTTGTTAGTTTTGTTCGGTATCTTGCTTGTGTTAATACTTACAGTATGGTATCTTTCAAAGTGTGGAAAACCTCAGTTGAAGACAATATATGATCTGGAGAAAGGGAAGTATATAGTGACTCGTGTTAGTAGATACTCATAGCTTGTTTTATAGGATAAGGAGTTCTTGAACAGATGCTATGGATGAGGACCAAGAAGATGAGTTGAGTGTGAGTTCAATTTTGCTCAACTTCGGTGGCTTTTCTTCACATAGAAAATTATGAACGATCCATGTTGGAAGGTCGAAGATAGTTTTGGGATGGAGCAAGGGAGGGAGGGAGGAGAGAGAAATCATCCCCATTTTTTGTAAAAATCGCTTCTTTATCTGTTTACTTAATACCGTTATCAATTATCATTGGCATGAATTTAGGCAGGTATTAGGCCGAGTGACACGAGAATATAGCTTTAATAACATAGAGGGGTCTGTTGGCGGTTGCCAGTTGCCACGAAGTGCCAATGATAGTGCAATGTTAACTGATACTAGTAGTACTTGTTGAAGTTCTAAATAGTGCAAACAATTTTTTGGATGTCAGCCTTTTGTGCCTTTATGCCTTACGTTGAGAAAGGGAAATTGTTCTACTTGAAGTTGTATGCAATATGGATCTCTTTTCCCCCATCCCAGCCCTTCTTTTATTGCTCTTAGGAGAAAGAGGAAAAGATAAGGTAGAAATGCTTAATGCAACATATTTTACCGGAGGCATTTTCTCTAAAAAAAATATTTAGTTCTTTTTTTTTTTTTTTTTTTCATTTAACGCCTTCCAAAAGTCCCTTTCCGAACGTTTTAGTGCAAATGATGAAATATTCCTTTCCGTTAACTGTATGCAAGACAGCAATAAAGGAGCTTTCTTTCTGACGATGCTTTCTATGCCAAGATTTGTCATTTTTGGAGATGAATTCAAGGGTTTTTTTTTTTTTTTTTGGTCGTGTAATGGACCAAATATACACAGTGCATAGTCAAATTTGGAGTGCATGAACTCCACCAGCAAGACATTTTTAGTATTTTGGATCATGATTTTCTTTCTCTTTTAGAAATCATATCATTGCAATGTTGTTCTTGTTTCACACATTGTGGGGCGTAGATTCCTATATACATCAATTTTTAACCCACAAAATTCTCACGGTTGCATCTTTTGTGTTGGTTCGTGATAGTACCATTTCATCTAGAATTTTCTCTAATATAGTCGTTTGTTTTCCTATTCCATTTTTCAAAGGAAATTAGCCTTAAACGCTAAAACCCAAGTACTAATATACGTCCAAATTCGCTTTCGTTGATTCAATATATTGCATTTGATAGACAATAGACTATAAATAAAGTCTAAAACTATTTTAGACTTTAGTCCATTGTCTATCAAATGCAATATTTGTTTCCATCACTAATTTAACCTACATTAATTGCCAAATGTGCAGCTTTTATTGGCATTATTCTTTCATTAGCAGAAAGTTTAGTCAAGGGATTATTTGCTGATTTGCTCTTAAATGTTTTTATTGTACATCTTCAAAATATTACATGAACTTAAACAGTCTTTATGTGAATGAAACCTCCTAGAAAAATTTACCAAATGCATAGGAAAAATCAAACCATGTACATCCAGTTCCACATCATGAGTCATGATGAGGTTACCCACTACCAAAACCCATTGAATGCAACCCTGTCAATTCACTCGATTCATTTTTTTGGCCATTTCCTGTACTACTACTATTTGGTTTGGCACTATCTTCTTTAACATTTTCATCCAATCAATGGGAAAAAAAATCATTCTAGGCTAACTCAAAGTCTAAACATTCTAGGTAATTTTCAATTAGTGGAATTATAATTTGTCTCTACTTTTCTCTCCCTCGTGAAAATTTCGTCTCATTACACAGTACAAAAAAAAGTCTACAACTATTAAATAGTTATTATAATAGTAAGATGATAGAGTAATAAATATTTATTCTTACCAAAAAAATATAAAAGTTTCTCCCTTTAGGTATATAAATCTAGTTTCACTATGTTAATTAATACAAGTTACATTTCCTGTGTAAAAAAATCGTGATATAATGAAAAGTAATCATTTTAATAATGTTTCTTTTTCTTATTTTTATGTGCATTACTTACCTTTTGACAAATCTAATTATTTTTTATTTGTCAACAAAAATAAATTTAAAAAATTAGCTGGATACACATTTGATCCTATATTTTAATCAATTAACAATTTCTTTGAAATCAATCAAATAAGACATTTTTATCTTTTTCTGAATTTTTAACAAATGGAGTAAGACCCATACAAACACATGAAGACATGATATAGAAAATTTTAATTTCAGCAAATTCCAGGAAGCCACCCAAACGAATATTAACACAAATCCCTATAAAAGGCGTCGACTTCTATTTATTGACTTATCGGTTATCTTTCTTTTATTTTTGTTTTTTTAATTTAGTTGGGACCAAAAAAAACTCGATTTGCTTAGCATTTTCTCTTCTTGTTTTTTTGTTTTGCCATTTCAATTTCCTAAATCTTCGGTTTCTCATTCCAACCAGGTACATTTCTTATTCCTCTTCCCATTTCAATTTCTCCAAGACTGAACCCCCCTACCCCCAAAAGAAAATATCTGATCTCGCTAACAATGGCCAGCGTGATCGGAGAAAACTAAAAAAGAAAAAAGAAATGGGATTTTTTTTTTTAATCTAGAAAAATAAAGTTATAATCTTTATCAAGAAAGTTTTGATTTTTTTAAAATTTTTTATATGGGTTTTCTATTTTAAGTCTATATTTGAAGGATTTATCGGTTGATTTTTGTATAGGAATTGTTTGGTTTTATTTGTGGGCTGTGCTGGTTGGTTGAGAAAATGAGTGAAAATCTGTTGGTGGTGCCTGTGGACCGGATTGTGAAGCTGACTCAGGATGAGAAGCAGCGGGATGAAATGGTGGGACCCTCTTCTTCATCAAAGCCTGGGAAGGAGGAGGTGGTGGTGATGGTGGAGGATGGGGAGGAGAATGAGAAGGCGCCTTTAATAGCAATGGCTGAATGTCGCATTTGTCAGGAGGAGGATTCTCTGACCAATTTGGAGACTCCCTGTGCTTGCAGTGGTAGTCTTAAGGTAAAGTTTTGACAACCCTTTTGGGATTTGGGTGGATCGTTTGAAGGTTTTTGTATATTTTAAGGTTTGATTTTGTTTAATGTATGTGCATTGTTTGTCTTGATCTAATTGTTGGATTGGATCTGTTGAGCTGTTAAGATAGAAACGCTTTGCCCTTTTTGCAATCTTTTTCCACTTTTGATCTGTATTTCTAGTGTTTCTTGTTGTTATTGATGCTTTGGGCTGACAAGTATGTAGGATAAAAGGAAAGTTGTTATCTTGGAGAACCTCTTATCGTACTTTTTTTTGGAAAATGGGGTTGGGGATGCTAGTTTTTGCATTTGATTTATGCCAAGTTTCGGGTGATAAATGCGTCTTGGGGACATAAAGATTATAAAACGTGTTTGAAGAATTGAGGTCGGATTGATTCAGAAATTCAAGTGTCAAATTATGGAAATAAATTTAATCTGTGGAATTTGGCAAGATTAGAAACCATGGGAAGGTTATGTAGGATGCTAACACCGAAGCAAATAAATTCAATCTGTGGAATTTGGCAAGATTAGAAACCTTGGGAAGGTTATGTAGGATGCTAACACTGAAGCATTAGTGGAACGAAGTATGTTGACTTGACTTGACTTGCCTTGTCTTTTGCAGTTATTTTACAGAACTTTAGTAGAAGTGCTATTCAGGTTAGGAAGCTACTTTTGGTCATCTTTTTTTCCAAAGCATATGCATGAGGTACCAATTTCTAGAATGTTTCTTACAGGAATAAAAGTTAAAATCCTTCTTAGATTTAAAATATGATCTGAAGACCTGGTATATTTCTCTGCTGCTATGCAGTCATCCTTCATTATATGCAGTTTTAGCTATAGGGGATGCTTTTTTTTTAGTAAAGGGCTATTTATCTCTTGGTTTATGACCTTGCATGTTTAATTTTTTCTTCCAAAGTTTATCTTCTTTTTTACCTGTCAAGTTGTTTCTGTATTCTGTCTGTAATGTACCATTTGAAAGACTTTCCACTTTCTATGCTTCATTTGTTCACTTTTTTTTCTATGGTACGGCAAATCCATTACCCCCTCACCCGTTACAGTCCACTTTAAGAGCCTTCATGTGGCATGATTTTGGTGCAGTATGCTCACAGAAAATGTGTTCAACACTGGTGCAATGAGAAAGGGGACATTATTTGTGAGATCTGCCATCAGGTATATTTTGTGTCTTTACATCTTTTTCATTTGTTATACAGTTCTATAAGATCAATTAGTGCTATAAAAAAATCTAGTGTGTGCATACATCCTTCTACAAAAGCTAATAAAATCTAGTGAAGGATGCTTATGGTAATTGTTTATTGCTCAAAGAGATTAATAACCATATGGGTATTCTAATCATTTTGACTAGAGTGATGGTTTCAAATAATAAGCTTTTCTTACTTTCGAAGAATCCCAGACAATAAAGTCTCGTCACTTTGAACTGATTCCAGGCTTCCAGCTGTAGTGGGACACTCAATTTCATTCAAGCCTAGTTACTTTCCATGCCTTAAAATGGCAAAGAAATTTTTAAACCATAGATTTGTCCATTGAATTTGAAGGCATAAATCAGGATTATGGTTGCTTGTTGCTTATTCAACTTAATCTGTTTTATCCTTTAGAATAAAAGTCAACTGTGACATGATTGGGTCACAGTTATCATCTATTGCACAAGATTGGTTGCTTTTATAACATTTTAACCTAATAATGACCAGTGCTGTATTCATGTCTATCATCTGGAGGTAGAATGACTGAAGATATTCCTTACTGATGAAGCTGTAGTAAGGCTACTCGATAATGTTTAGCACAACTAGTTTTTTTGAAAATTGTGTAATCACAGCTAGTTTTGTGTTTTCAACTATCATTGTTCTTGGTCTTCTGACACAAACTTTCATTTGATTATGCATTTTTGTTATTGTTGCAGCCTTACCATCCTGGTTATACTGCTCCTCGACCTAATCCTGAAGAGACTACAATAGATATTGGGTAATGTTCAATGTTTGTTGCAAATTCCAAGCTGTTGACCATTTCCTATTGAAGGCCATCTCACATTAAATCTTTCACATAGGGCTAAGGCTTCCTAACAATTAAATTATTTTTAGAAAATGAAAATTCTGTTTCAGGGGAGGATGGCAACTTTCTGGGACACCTTTGGATTTGCATGATCCTCGCCTCTTGGCAATTGCAGATGCTGAGCGCCAGCTTTTGGAAGCTGAATATGATGATTACAATGCTACAAACGCCAGTGGTGCTGCATTTTGCCGTTCGGCTGCTCTAATTGTAAGCTTTTTTACAATTACAGATTTGCTTTTTTTTCCTCATTATTGTTCCTTTGCTTGTGACAGACTGATTTAGGAGATAATTCATCATCTGCTTTACACTGCAAAATTATATAGGAGAAGAAAAGTAAATGTCGAGGGAATAATTGCTCTTTCTGTTTCGAGGGAATAATTGCTCTTTCTGTTTACTTGAGACTTGAGTAACTGTAATAGTGTGGTGGCCTGGTGGGACTTCCAAACTTGCAGGTTATTTGCCCTTGCATCCATTCGTACTTGACTGTATTCTAAAATACATCAAGCTGCAAATGGAGGGAACTTCTTCCCTTCTGCTTTTCTTTCCCGCCCATATTCTTATGGTTGTATGTCAATCTTATGGCAGCTACAAATATCAGCTTTTGCCATGACCTTGTATTATTTTTCATGTTTCTTCTCCATCATTTGCTTTGTCAGATATAAAAAAAAATTCTTACATTTTACACATGTCATTGGCAGTTAATGGCTCTTCTCTTAATGCGGCATGCATTGACTGTTACTGGGATGGTGATGGAGAAGATGACCCCTCTGCATTTTTCTCTGTAAGTTGGACTTGGACTGTCAATCTGCTAGAAATAGTTATGCCTCGTGGTTATTTTGTGGTTGCATTTTAGTGGTCTAATTAATGGACACTCTGCAGCTTTTCTTACTTCGGGTTGCTGGCTTCCTTTTGCCGTGCTACATCATGGTCTGGGCGATTAGTATCTTGCAGCAGCGAAGGCAGAGACAGGTTAGTGTCTCTTTGATGACTAATTTAGCTATCCATTTCCTTAAAACTTGTATCTATTCTTCCTATACAGCTATACGTGCCACACTTCCTGAAGAGATGCATTTTAGCCTCTTAAAACATTGTGAAACAACACATTTGCATCTTGAGCTAACCTGTTCAAACTCCAAGGAGAATGTAGTACATATAGATGTGATTTAAATTTTCTTAATGCTGAAACAGGAGGCTGCTGCATTGGCTGCAACCCAGTTTGCGTTTGTCGTACAATCTGGACAAAGTCAGGGGTCTGCACTTTGAAATTGCTTCCACAGCACCTGGACCTGCACCAGCGCCAGCAATAGCAGTGGCTCCACAGCAGGAGCATGTTTAAGAAAGAACTCCTGCGACCCTTTTCACCCATGGGAGCAGTCGGCATTTTTGACTGCATCATCGTAGAAAGGGTCACTCTCCGAGTCATTTGGATATTCGCTTTCCTTTTTTTTTTTTCAAAAATTGTTTCGGTTGTATGTATATAACACCGATGCCTCTGTATTTGAGCTGGTAATTAGGAAAATCAGGTTGGCATGGGTCATTGGTCATTTGTTGAGCCCCAACTCTTACCAATATCTGTCCCTATGATGTATTGCCAAGTCTTATGCATGATTTGGATAATATCCGCTCTTGACATGTTATCATCAGTCTGGGCTTTAGGACCATTGTGGTATAGATCCCTATCGTCTGTCTGTAGTTCTATCATTCCATGGTCTATTGGGATATTTTCCCTTGACATTTGTTTCTCAAACAGATTACTTGAGACAAAATCTACCCTTTCTCAAATATTTTTTTTGCAGGCATTTCTGTCTTTGGGCAGATTTCGAAAACCAAGAAAGGCTGGATCAATGTGGTCGTCAGAAAATTAGATTCTTGAATTACAGTCGAGCAAATGAAAATTGTGTTAAAGAATGAATGACATTTGAGTTTAAACTCTTGTTCTCTTAAAGTAATCACTTTTTTCCTGTAATAATTTCCCATGATTACTTCTCCACTAACAAATATATTAAACAATATCTATCTATACAAAGTGAAAATAAGTTGAGTGTCACCGAAAGAAGGAACAAATTCTGATTATTTATATAAAATTATAAAATTGGTAATTTAATATTGATTTTATAATTTTATTATGTGAACTGGTTTAACGATTGATTCTAAATTTGTGATTTTGTAAATTATTTTTAATCACGGGCTCCAAATTCTCTTTTTGGTCAAATCCACATCCATATTTAACAATGGACTAATAACTTGAGACTAAAGCTTGTCGCCAGCGATCCCAATGCAACCTAAATATGCCGTTCCAACTGAAAGCGTTTTATGTAGTCATAATTCTGGAAGATTTATTGAAGCAAATTTTGAAACTTGGAAGAACATATTCTGAAAATGGATTGAATAATCTTTAAAGTGGAAGGAGCATCTGCTTTAATCATGTGTTAATGGTAACATTCTCTTTGCACTGTCCCACTTTTGTCTCTGGAATTCAGCAATGATTTGCAATTAAACCGACGGGTCCATCAAAGATCCTTGTTCCATCTGCATAATATTTTTTTAGTGCCATAAATGAATAGACGGTTAGTTACTGATGAATAATGTTTATTTAGAGACAGTCGAGAGAGTTGTTTGTAATTGTGTTTCCGAACCCTTGACCAATCTTGTAAATCGATCAGATCTTGTAGGTCGGTATGTTTAATTAGATCTCGTAGGTCATTTAATTGATATAAGTACCGAATTGATCTAATTTAACATTAAAGCTAATTTACATATATTGTCTTTAATGAACTATTTAATTATATGCATCGTGGACTCGGACTTATAGTAACCCGACTTGGCCCAGTGGTTCAACCAGTGAACGCGGTGAACTGGTCTTGAAACTGGATTGGGTTTCTCCCGTTACTAGACAAGGAAGGAATCGGTAAACCTAGAAACTTGCCTGGGTTTGGCGAAATCCGATGTGTTTATTTTTTTGAACAAAAAATCAAATTGTAATTGTCAAATTTTGAACCAAAGACCTCTTAAATAGAAATAAAAAACTTTACTATCTAATCATGTAAGTTTTTATTTATTATATGCCTCTTTTTTATTTATTTACTCTCTAAACTCTATTTTATGTATTAACTTCTTTTTACTCTTTATGTAAAAAGATTATGTAAATATTCATTGATAACACATAAATTGTCAAATTTCTTCATCCATAAAAAATCTTTTCACTATAATATTAAAATTATAAAAAACATATTAAATTTCCTTTAGAAAACTTTTGTTGGAACCTATTAATTACTAAAAAATTATTATATGTTTCTACAAGAATAATCCTATTTTTACGGTTCAGAAGTACCAAAGAATTAAAATAAATATTAAAATATATTGTTATAATAAATAACTGTATAAGAAATATATAAAACATAATAAATTACCATTGTACCACTAAATAACCCATCTAAGAAATACTGAAAAGCTATATTTATACTTAAAATTTTTTGAATAAAATATATTTTTATCAATATTTCACCATTGGTATTCTATATTATATTTAAGTGACCCACCGATTGAATCAGTAACCTACCAGTTGAACCAATAATCCGTTAATCCACTACTCTTATTGAGTTCCATTTCAGGTCGAGTTTAATAACTATGTCAGCTTATTGGGGGAACTAATTTCTATTTACCTATGTCACATGGTTTTTGCCTATTTAGGTGAACTAATTTCTGTATCATCATGTACAAACATTTGAACAAAAAAAAAAAAAAGAAAAAAGAAAGAGATGCATGCATTTCATTAAGAGCTTTACAAAACATTGGACCATTCAATATACAGGGATGATGGGCGAAGGTGGCTACAAAAGAGTAGCGAGTAGTGACCAGGTAAGAATCTCTAGTTCTTCCAAAAAAAACAAATATGATAATTTATAAAAAAAAATATTTATTTGAAACTAACGATCCCAATCAAACGGAATCCAATGGGCCGGTCTTTGATGGTCAGCTTTCGGGTCTACCAGTCGGGCCCAGAATATGTACTTTGAGATGCAAGAATTCCACTAAGACTACAATTAATCCCCACGGGAATTAACTGGAGCCCATGTGTTTGGGCTATAAATCAGAATTACCTTTTAATGTCTCTGGAAATTTAGTGTTGGAATGAGATAAATTCCTAGAGATTCTAACACTGGTCAACTTTACAAGGCAGTAGAATCTAACAAGTACACATTACATCCCCCAACCTCGATCAAATAAATACGTACCCGTACCAGAAGCTAAGTAAATCAAAGAGTCCCGCACCAAATATTCGTCCAAGATTTCCTCCCAAAGACAAGAAAAATATTAGTCTACGATGATATAAGAGGAATTGAAGTTGACAATAAAGTGTAATTTAGACATTAAGGTATTTTTTTTATAATTTATTAATTATGAGTGGGAATTATTAAGTAATTGTGTGATGAGTGTTTTTGGAAGAAAAAAAAAAGAAAAAAGAATTGAAGTTAGAATCAAATAAAACCCATGGTTAATGACCTTTTTTATTATTATTTTTATTATTTTTACATTTGTTCTTTGGTTTCAAAACGAATTGTTAGATCTAAGAACTTTCACAGCACAACTAGGGTAAAATGACCAAAATTCCCTTCTATATTATGAAGGAAAAGTAGAGGGACAGAGGTATTTTGGTCGTGTCACATATTTTTTTTACTGCAACTCAGTTATTCTTTTCAGTTTAATTTAGTATATAGAGGAAAAGAAATCTGATCACTCTACTAGAATAAAAGAAAAATAAATACTCAGATGAAGTTGTACCACTTGTTGGACTGACTTTAATTAGTCCATGCACCATCAAGATCTCATCATGCAATTTGAGTAAAGCATCAGAATTTCCGCTTTAGAAGAATGTTCCAACAAGCATGTGCTTTTGTGTATATAATAGTATGCAGAAGAACAATTAAAAAAAAAAAAAAAGATGCATGGTGTACCCTCTACCTGGTTAAACGAGAAAAAACAAATTGCAAATTTTAAGAGAAAGGGACACTTGAAGAATAGAATGGGTCTTGTTTGAAACATTGAATATTTTTTAAAAAAAAAAAACAAAAAAAGAAGAGAAACAAATAAAGCATAAAGAAACACATTTAGCACAAGAAACCAAGACTGTTATTTTAGTTGCATGGAGAATAGAGCTTGGAATTCTAAAGTAAGATATCCAAACTGGCATAAAGCTAATGTTTGGTTTTTTTTAAGGAAGAGGGATGTTCTCTATTTATTCCCAATCCTTTTTTTCCATCTCATCTTGCTTTATCAACTGTATGATTTGCTTACTGGACGAATCTGGTTATTTTAGGTTCTCAGGCTCATAGTATTGGCTTTTGTTTCTTAATCACTAAGGAAAGATGACCAACCATAACACCCCTTTGGATCAAATCATTTAAAAACTTGAAGACATACACACATTCACGTCAAATAAGATTTTTGGTGTCACGAACAAAAATTAATCGTCAATTTTTTTTAAATTCTTTAATGGTGTTATCTAACGTTGAGCCAATAAAATTATTGATAGTACTGAATTGACACCAATAGTTAGTATCGAAGATCTGACGTAGCATTTTCCAGACACATTTACATGTAGTAAGCATGTTTGGATGATGTGGCAGTTTGGGGATTCCGAGTGACTGACTTGGTCTTAGTTCAGAAGACAAAAGCAGAACAAATGATAAGACATGCGGGGGAAAACAAATGAAAAAAGATGCTTAGCTTCTCAAAGGTATGTTGTTCAAAGACCTTTATTCATCCTAGTCAGATTCTTTTTACAACAGCCTTAGTTTTGCATAGATTGCAGAGATTTATGATTGGGGTGAATCCAAAACTCATATTATGATTCTGGGCCCTCCACACTTTCTTTATTTAAATTAAATGGCCCTAAAAAATCTCACTATAAATAACTCATAAGCTTATATCTACAGGGGTGGAATGCAGAAGAAACAGAAGGATATAGTAGTCTCTGAATACACATTAGGAAAACTTTAACAACATTCTTTTTTTCTTTAGAAACCATGGTCATTAGTATTCCTAGGACATTTGTGATCCTCATCTACATAGGATTATTAGCAGTTCATCCAGATAATGTTTGTGGCATCAGAAATCTAGGCATTGTTTTGAGATGGAACAGAGAAGGGCATTCATTAATATTACACAAGAATCAGCGAATACTCAAGGCAGCTGTCATGAAGGGGACGCTAAACACTGAAATGAAAGCACCACCAGCTGTAAACAAGAAAACTGATGATCCTTTCCAATCAAGCAAAAGAAAAGTGTGGAAGAGGGTCGGATCCCATTCATAACAGGTCTTGACATAATCGCGACAAAAGAGGGAAAATAGCAATGCTGCAGCAGAATTGTGTGTGAGAGTGGGGAGATCTTGTGCCCAAAAATCTGTAAGGAGTTTAACTGCTGCATCGAATATAGGAGAATGGTGGTATTGAAGAGTTAAAGAGGATGTCTTACAAGCATCTGTGAGCCGGGATTGTCTCCAGCAGCAGATGAAGATCAGTCAAAAACTAGAGGAAAATGATGGTGGCTCAAGAAAATCACAAGATATTACTAGTGTTTTTTGCATACTCAACCGTTTTGGATTCATTATTCCTTAATCGCTTGCAAAAGTGACTATATATATATATTACTACTGGTCTATCTTTCAGCTCAAAACATATTGATTGATTCTTGTGGATTTGAATAGCATACTTTACATTTCCTTTAGCAGAACAAAGAAACATCAACAATCAATCGACTAGTTGTTACTTATTACCTACGTGGCTTAGACATGTAAAAATGGACAAACAAATTTTGCTTCACACTATAAAATGCTGCCATAGATTGCACATCAAGTTTAAAATCTGACCACAATGGAGCTAAAACTGCATGTGAATTTATTTAGTTTAGCCTACCAACTGCTAATCCCCGACTGATTGAGATATCTTCATGATTTTTAAGTGCAAAACTTCCAAATTTTCTGACAGTGTTAGGCTATTATTTCTATGGCCAATATAACCAGCTACAAGCAACGCACGAAAACAATAATCAGATTGCTCATTGTCATACATACAACATCAAATACGAAAAAAGTTTAACAAAAAGAAGAAATAGAAATTGAAAGGAGCCCATATCATGGAATAATGCACCTAATAGGCTAATACATACTCCATTGTGTGTGGTGTGTAAGATTACATTGAAGAAAAATAAATGACAGAATTTTCAATTCACCAGTGAATTGAGGACTAATGTTGCAACATGATAAAGCATCCACGGTTGAAGAAAAATAAGAGACAGAGATGACAGAATTTTCAATTCACCAGTGAATGGAGGACTAATGTTGCAAGATGCCTGATCATATGCAATTAGCTTCTGAAGGATGATAATTCTTCCCCTCCCACATAATCGATAATTCGATTAAAGTTAAAAGCAAAAAAAGTCCCATGAATTTTCATCATAGTTGCATTTTTTCCCTCTAAATTATTTAACGAGCAGTTAACCCACCTTCTTCATGTTTTGGGACAAAATTGTCCCTATTATTTTAATTATATTTCTTTTTCTTTTTTCTCTTCTTTTTTCCTATTATTTCTTTTTTTTTTTTGCTCCCTTTTTTCTTTTTATGACTTTTCCATTTTCTCTTGTCACTTCTAAAAAATTATATTGCTTGCAATAATTGATGAACGAAAGATTATAATCTTTCACATGAAATAATTTAATTTATAAATTAAGTACGTTTAGTAATACGAGCAACATATTTTTTGTAATATATAATTCGTGACTATTTACTAATACTAAATTAATAAAGAAATAAATTAAGAAACAAAAAAGACAAGTCATTAAATTAAGTATACATTAAAAATTGAGCATTCAAGTTATTTGGTATCATATTTTGCCTAAGTTTATTATATATGCGGCCTTTATATTAGTCGGTTGTAATATTTTGAATATAGTGTACTTATTTTTTTACCAGAAAACTATTTTTTTGACAGAAACATAAGGTTCCACACTGATTCCTGAGCTTTAATTATATTTTTATACTAAGAATAGAATTTTTTAAAATTTTCTTTTGAGTCAAGTTTTTTAATTTTTGTTGTAGCTTTTTATTTCTTGGATTTATTACTAATAATCAATCATGAGCATTATTTTTTTTTTGGTAAGTAATCGTGAGCATTATATTATAATAAAATATTATTTTTTTGTATTATATAGCATATTTAATCTAGTAATCTAATTATTCAACAACATGTAAACAAATTATAAAAAAATAAACGAAAAGCAAAAGTGAAAACTAATAAAAAGAAATGAAGAGGAAAAAAGAACAATAATAAAATAAAATATAATAAAATAATGAAGAGCAAACGTTACTTAAATAATTGAATGCCCTTATCAATTTTGATGTACTTTTTATTTTTGATAATGGTTTGATATTTATTGAAATTATGAAAAATAAACTATAAATAAATGAATTTCTTGTATTAGATGGTGAAATTATGAAAAAATTTGGACTCAAATTGTATTGTACTTGCAATTCGCACAGATTTAACCAAAAATAAAAAAATATAAATATCAAGACACAATAAAAAAATTATTACCACACAAAAGTGGTAAAGAAAAACTTCCCATAGGAATTTCCATATATTTCATCAGTATATAAATTAGCAAAAAATTATAAATCAATTTTGATCTTCCATTCCTAAAACCATCTACAAATTAACAATTCCCATTAAAGGTAAAAATTCTTGAGGACATGACACCAACCCTGAATATCCAAGTTCTAGTTAGTGTTCCAGATCCGCTTATAATTATTTTCATGCCGAGTTAGCTTAGTTTTTGCTAATAGGGACGAGAGTGTGAATATGAAAATACATGCGAGAGTCGCGTTCATTCTTAATTCTTCTCTCAAACCTCTTGACTTTATTACCTGGTCTAAGATCAATAGCAAACAGGCCCCTTTCTCTCCATTCAACAAACAATTCTCCACCTATAATAGCCACTGGTCGAACCAAATATCGCGATGAAGATGAACCATAGAATGGATAACGTCTTGCATTCATGGAAATGTCAACTTCAAGCCATTTTATCCATAAGAATGGTGGTTGTTGATGTTTCAAGATCCAGATATTGATTGATGGTTTACGGTAAATGTCATGTATCTTACATAAGCAGAGAAGACCATGATCATCCGTATCTACCACATTCATCGTACTGTGCCTATTATCCCATTGGCACAATATTTTATCTTGCGGACTACCTGGGTGAGACATGACACTGAATTTTTCTGTTTTTGGATTGAATGCCATGATGGACTCTTCACAAGAATCCGCCAATTGAGTTAACACGGACGTGATGAATTATGTGTTGATGTTGCGTAGCGATATCCAACCATCCAATAAAGAATACCATTTACGATTACTGGAGGAGAATTTAACCTGAGTGACAAACAAACAAACAAACAAAATGTGTTACTAGTTTTTTTTAGATGTTTATATAAAATAAATAAATAAATAAACCTGGGTGTATATGAAATCGGAGCATCATGGTCATCGGGCAGGTCTCTCCAACAGAGCTTTTGCGGTTGGGAGTAGTGATGTTTTGATTTTGACCAATCTAAATCAAGTATGCTAATTTGCACTCGTCCATTCTTAGGGCGTAACTTTCCTCCCCACAGGAGGCAGTATTGAGGCCGATTGAGTGATGGATGGAAAAAGATCCCGTATATTGATCCTCCTCTAGGAGTGACTAATCTCACCTTCTCTCGGGTGGTAGGATTGAAGATGGAGTAAAAACTGAATGGTGACGATTGACGAAACCTAATAACATCCTCCAAGAAGACGAGATCTTTTGTCAATCCATTGCAAGCATATAAGAATTTATCGGGATTGAATAATAATTGTGATTGTATGAGGTTAATTTTACGAGTCCTTGTTCTTCTTTTTGTTGCACCCCAATAATCTACCCAAGATATATGGTCGTTCCAATCGTCACCATCAAACTCACATGTATTTGAACGTTGCAGGATAAGCATAGTTGGTGGATCAACCCTCTTATTCTTTTTTTTCAGATGCAATTCTACGAACTCAGGGGTTGAGGTTAAAGCCTTCCAATTCCGACAGACACACCGACAAATAAGGACAGATTTTACTGGTAGTTTGCTCAGAATTTCTACCAGGATGTCATCCGGAAGAGGTGGGATTGTCCTCGGCGGCAGCCTAATTGATCTGGAATTCAATATCAATGTTCGGATAACATAAATGATCACGACGACGAGGATAGATAGAAAAGCAAGAAACATATTGGTAGGATCCATCCGCCGGAAACAAGTCTCTGGTTGAACAAATTAACTGCGACACACACCAATTCTAGTATTTATTCACCACCTAACATATAGAGTTACACATAAACATGGGAGCAGATTAGTGTCGTGGTTTTTAAAAATTCTATAGTTTGTGTAATTCCCAAATAACTCTACTTACTTATTTAATTATAATTCTTATTCAAAAGGTAGCTCTTCGCTTATTTAAATTAAATAGAATTCTTAAAAGAAACTATCGCAGCCCACAAGCTACGTACGTTGCTCTCCAATTGGCAGGTCGAATCTCAAAATAGCGATCCTCATGGTATCCCTCCCCCCAAAATAAAAAATTAATTGTAGCCCCAAAATGGCTATTTCTTTTTAGGAGAATATTTAGACAATTTTGATTTTAAATCTCACTTATAAATTTTAAAATTAAGATTAAATATTATGTGTAATATTATTTATATCTACTAATATCATAATTTCATAAATTTTAATTTACAATATAGAGTCGCCAAGTGTTATTAAAAATTGTCATTAAAAATTAATTCTACTTAAGTAATACAGATTTTTATAGACATAGCATGACTAATACGAATTACACATATATGCATACACTACATATGTTAAACTAGACTACACTTGATGGAAAAATTCTTAGATAAATTAAAGTGTATGACCTTCTCATATATTTTGTGATTCTCATTTATTTACATAAATTTTTTTTTTTATAAATTTTGATCAATTTTTTTATTTGAATTATGTGACTAATTCCTGATAATAAAGTGTATATAGCTTGATCTACCCACTTAATGACTTGACCTTACCGACATCTGTATGTGTTTAGCTCAAAATTCGGTGCTCTCTATTTTGCATATTGATAAGGTGACACATGCCCATCATCATAATATCAAGAATTACGACGATGATTAACAATAGTCGTTGTAGCATGCTATTGTCAAACACAAAATTTAAAAACAATTGTTAAAATGGTCATTATTAAAAATATTATTATAATATTATTTTGAATAAATATTATAATAAATTTTTGATATGTTATAGTAGTATATGTGTACTAGTGACATAAAAAGTAATTGAAAAATATGTAATAAAATAATTATAAAATATTATTTAAAAATAATGAATATTAATTTCTGTCTGGAAGATTTGTTACATGCTTCTAAACTCATACATATTCTTATTATATTTTATTTAGGTTTGACAAACAGTAGACATCAAAATACAATTTAAGTTAAAAAGATGTTTTTTTTATAATCTATTAATTATAAGTTCAAGTCATTTAGAAATATATGGAGAATAGTAAGAGTTTTTTTTAATCTTTGACGAACAATAAATTTCTAGTTAGTATTTGTAACATAATTTTAAATTCATAATTTTCTTCTTAACATTTTGATTCATTTTTATCGCGCAAGATTTATGAGGATCTTGTGACTTCTACCAGTTTAAGACTACAAATTATTTTGTCAATATTTTTTTCCGTTTCAAAATAATTGTCATTTTAGATAATTTATTTTGTTTTATTTTTTCTGTCACTTTAGAAAATCGAGAAAGTATTAAATGATATATATTTTTTCAACTTTTAACTTTGGTGTAACATTAATGGAGGAAGAATTATATGGTTGGAATATTAATGCAAAAGGGTAATTGAGTCATATTTTGTCATAAAAGTGATGTAATTTAATAAATTTCTTAATTCGTGTACACCAACCAAAAGTGATAATTATTTTAAAATAGAAGGAGTATTAATTTGTGTGGATATACTCAACTAACTATTGGTTTTTAATGTAAACCGGATTCCGAATTCGAATTAGGAGCAGTGGAAGTCAAAAGGATTGAGAAGATGCAATTGTTCTTGTCCATTAGTTTATTTGTTTTTTTAACCAAAGTGAAAATCATATCATCAAACCACAGTAATGTGTACAAACCCTGATAAAGTAGTAGCAGTACAAGCCGAAAATATAGGATTCCTACACGCTATGAGGTGGGTAACTCGTGACCATCCCAAAGTTAAGGTGCTGGACAAAAGTAGGTGTCGTGGATAAAAGAACAAAAGACTATCTACAGCACTAACATACTCTGCAAAGAGAACCTGCGACTGGTTCTTGGTAGATGTGTTTAACCCCAACGGTCCACAGCTTGCTGAGAAGGACCTGCAATCCAATATTACACACTATTCAGTCCAATTGTTGGGTAATTATAGTCAAAATGGGTGTAGTCTGGAGTGCGTAAATTGGAATGGCAAGGTAGCTTAAGCTAATTGGACTCATCCCACTATGGACAATGAAGTGGCCTTCTACTGGAAAAGTTTGAAGTGAATATTGTCAAGAAGATATTGAAAATCTTGTGCTTGTATTCTTCCAGGGTAAAGAGGAATACCATGAAATCTGTCAAAGCTAGGAACACTTTGAATTGAAGTGGCCAATATTGACAATGCACAAATTAATCTTGATCGATTAAGGTGAATTTGAAATGAGGAAAAGAAATAAATCTGGATAAGTTTAAAAAGATTAATGAGATTAGGGGAAGA
This sequence comes from Cinchona pubescens, assembly GCA_025175665.1. Classification (NCBI taxonomy): domain Eukaryota; kingdom Viridiplantae; phylum Streptophyta; class Magnoliopsida; order Gentianales; family Rubiaceae; genus Cinchona; species Cinchona pubescens. The sequence continues at coordinate 3,785,216 of JANKKI010000077.1, read as the reverse complement.
CGATGTATTTTATTTCTTATATATTGTATATTGTTTGAAGGCATTGACAGGTCATAGATTGCCTCTTACAAATGTGAGTAAGTGTCTTATTTATAGAAACTTGGGGAGAGTGGGACCTATAATAATAATTTCTATAAAATTATTATATATCCGACCTACTAACCTACCGAACTACTTAACTACTTATGCAAAACTTTCTGCACCAAATTGCAAGTTAAGCTGCTTGATGGCTGTGCCGAGCAAAACAGTGATTAGTTCAATTCAAATAGATGTTTTTATGCCCAAGAGGTCAGTAGATGCTATCACGTGTTACGCCCCTAACCCACACATGCCAGGCACGTGCCATCCGTCGTACTCATGAGTAACTCAATGAATACAAGGCTCAAATAAAGTACTAATATGTCCTTAAATTTATTCAACATAGCAACAAGTATCCTTTCACAAAAATAAAATAAAGTGCGGTAATTAATATAACCAATCAAAATACAAAAATAGATAACTATTGTTTGGAGCATGCGGGCTAACTTATTTATAACATTTCTACGGGCATTAGCTCCTAGTATAGCTACCACCTTAATTTCTCTCCTCGTCCTCGTACGCTTAGTCCTTATCTTCTAGTAAAACTACTCGTACTTGTTTTCTGTACAAAAATATAAAATACATAGAATGAGCGACAAGTCGCCCAGTAGATAGTACTCACTTCTATTGGATCATGCTATTACATATAATAATTCAAACATACACAACATACCATCACATGCACATGCTCTTATCAAAATAATTTTTCTTTTGCAAAACATATGATGTAGAATATTCATATACTTGCACATTCATCAATGACATGTAACAATTCTTCATAACATGAACTTTCTTATAAATGCATACTTTTATAACGGAGAATATGTACTTAATTAAATGGCTCAAAACTAACAAACAGTCATCAGCTACTTAATACACAATCTAGTAGTTAACCTTACTAGAAACGGGTGTCAAGGGTTTTCGGGGACCATTGACGTTATTCTTGTATTGCCAAGTCTTTCTTGGCTCTAGTGTCAAGTCTTTCTTGACTCTGTATTTGCCAAGTCTCTCGTGACTCTAGTGTCAAGTCTTTCTTGACTCTAATTCAGGATTATAATCCCTACTGACTATTTCATGTTTATTTGGGGGCACAAATTCTTATTATTATCCATACATGTCGTACGTACCAAACATGTTCAAAACAATACATATAATTACTCTTGCCTTACTTTCAAAATCACAAAATCATATATTCATACATGATCTTGATTTTTCTAATAAAGTAACTTCTTGAGAAAAATATAATTCGTAAATACATTTGAAAATCATGCACAGTTCAAAAACAAGTTTAAAAATGTATATTAAAAAAAAAAAATTTTTCTTACAGAAGTAAGCACCACCTATCTCAATATAAAATCAAACATGTTCGCCTTGTGTTGACTCATCCTCAGTCTCGGTATTACCTATAAAATTCATAATTCACTACTTAGTTTTACTATCTATAAACTATCCATATTTAAAATTAACTCTCTTACTTAACTCGCTTCATACATACTTAGTTTAACTTGAACAAATTATTTGTAATACATCTTAACCATAATATCTTAAATTACTATATCTTAAATCTTTACTAATACTAAATGAAACCTCTCGGTACCCTCTACTATTTAGAAAAATTATTTAAGGTTCTTTTGATAACTTTTAAGAAACATTAAAGATATAGCAATAGCGTGTAAAAGTATTTGAGGGTAATTTGGTAATTTTAACAAGTTTTTGGAATCTTCATAAACCTTATAAATATCTTTGGGGGTCATTTGTTAGCTTTACTAAAGTTTTAGGGGTCAATCTGCAATTTCCAGAAACTTTTCAGGTCTTTGTCATACTTTTCCTAAGCTGTGGGACTACTCTACTAAGTAGATTTGGGCTCAAAGCCTGATGAAGAACCCTTACTATTGCCCAGTAGCCCAGAAGAAGTATGATAAACCATTTATGGCTACTCAGCAGTCATCTTTAATGTTTTAAAGTCTAAAGACTTAATGGGCCTTATGAAGTTCACATCCATAGACAAGGACAACGAACCCCTATATCCTGGAAGTCGACTACTAACAAATTTGCAGGTCCAATAATGTGTATATTACTGTCTAACGTAAAATTTATATTGGTTATTAAATATATTATTAATTATTTAAAAATTAATAGAAAGTTCTTATTTAGAGAAATATAATTTCCTTTTTTTTTGTAAAACGGGCTGTTTAATCTAAATGAATTCCTTCAATTAATTATTGAACAACTACTAATATGCTATTAGTTATTCAAAAACCACCATAAATTTCATCTAAGTCCCTTTGATAATAGTTTTCGGTTGTTTTTTGTGTTGGATCGGTTTTTGTTTTGTCTAAATTTATATTGTATAAGTTAACAAAAGTTAGCAGCCCCTTCATGTTTTGCCCTATCTTAAAAAATAATTCTATACACTTTCACAGTTGATTTAAATGCAAGCGACATGCACGATAAAAAAAATTTCAAACATTGTACATCATGAAAAGCTTATGATAAAATTTATGTGATAAATTAACGGACCAAATTACGTAATAATCACATGAATATTAATCTACAATGTTGTCAATAATTTTGTTAATTTATTCATGTTTTCCATCACAAGTCTTAAATTAGTTAATTTTTCTTTTTAAGATAAAGGATCAAATTAATCTTTTTAATGAATTAGAGACCAAATTAATCAATGTCTTTAAAATAAAGAACCAAATTATACACTTCTTTCTATAAAAAATTAATTCAACTACGATGTGTCACGAATCCTAAGGGTGTGTTCGTTTGGACTTAAAATATTTTCTTGAGGAAAATATTTTACATGAAAAAATCTATTTTTCATACAATTTTCCATAGTGTTCGGTGACATAATGACAATATCATTAAAAAATTTTAACAGGCGTTATCTTTAAGGTATTTAAATACCATTGTAACAAAACTTATAACTATGGAATAATAACCTTAGAAGTAATTGTAAAAGATAGCTACGCATATTGTACAAAATTTAATTTTAGAAAAATATATTAGAAGTAATCTATTATGTATAATAATTATATTAGTGTGGGACTCATAATTGAGAGAAAATTTTTTATAAAAGAATTTATACTGTGTATTATAGACATCTAGATGTGTATAAGAGACAGATTGTATATGGCACGAGTTAAACTTCAATTATGAAAATAACTTACATTCAAAATTCGTAAGTCATTTTTCGGAGGAAGGAAAATTGAAAATATTTTCCACGAGAAAATATTTTCGGTGTTTGGCTCCAAAAATTTTGAAAATATTTTCCTAAATTTTTGTGCAACACCGGAAAATATTTTCCTGTAAAATATTTTTCAATTTTCCTTCCTTGAAAATAACTTGAATTTTTGAGTGTAAGTTATTTTCGATAATTCAAGAGTGACATTAAAGCTCAAATACTTACTTTTATAATTTCGTTGCTAAACTTATTTTCGCTTTTAATTCTTTTCATTCGCTTCTCATGAAATATGTCAGTATATATTATAACTATCATTATGCATATTTTACTATGCATATTGCACTATCATGTAATTTTGAACAAAATCAATTTTTTATTAATCACAATTACTTGTACGTGCATTTATTACAGATTGTTATAAGTTGTCTCTTATACACATCTAGATGTGTATAATTACACAGTTAAATTGATGTTTTTTTGGTATTTTCATTTTGTCAACCGAACATCTAAATTGTATGGAAAATAGACTTTTTCATGTAAAATATTTTCCAAGGAAAACATTTTCCTCAAGAAAATATTTTCAATCCAAACGAACACATCCTAAGTGTAAAAGAATTTCTGTATTGTACACGTACAGAAAAGCAATCCAATAATTTAATATTGGTGGAGGTGGTATGTAGTGTGAAGGAAAATATTCAATAATTAGGGTCCGTTTGATTGATGTAAAATGTTTTTCTCATTAAAATATTTTTTAGAAAATATTTTACATAAAAAAATTCTTTTTCATACAAGTTTTAGGAGTTTTATTGACAAAATAATTTTTTTGAAATATAAATTTGTTAACATTTTTCATCTTTAATTTTACGAATATGAGTTAAAAACTTAAAACAATTGTAATAAATATTTTACAAGTAATTGTAGTAAATAAATTGAACACAATGATGGCTATATTATTGTAAGACCCACAATAAAGAAAAAAATGAATGGATGAGAATTGAAAATGAAACCAAGTTTAGTAAATGAAATTATAAAATTAAATATTTGAAATTAGGGTTTGCTTGGCTGTTGAAAATATTTTTCAGAAATTTTCTTGGCGGCAAACACGAGAAAATATTTTTTGTTTGCAAAATATTTTCTAATTTTCCTCTTTCTGGCTAAAAATAACTCACGAAATTTTTGACCGTAAGTTATTTTGCGAATAGTTCAAGAACAACATTAAATCTAACATACTTACTTTTGTAACTTCATTTACTAAATTCATTTTCATTTTTAATTGTTGTCTATTTGTTTTTCTCTTTATTGTGGATCCCACAAAAATACAACTATCATTATACTTATTTTACTACTACATTATGTTTATGATTTAATTTAGAAGATCAATTTTTTTATTGACCACAATCACTTGTAAAATTTTCATTACAATTGTTCTAAGTTTTTTTAACTCATATTTATAAAATTAAAGATGAAAAACTTTAAAAAGTTATATTTTAAAATATTTTTATATTGACAACCAAACACCAAAAAATTGTGTGAAAAATGAACTTTTTCATGTAAAATAATTTCCAAGGCGAATATTTTCCTAGGAAAATATTTTATATCCAACCAAACGGACCCTAATATCATTCTTGAATTATTTGAAAAATAATTTATGCTAAAAAATTTTGTAAGTTATTTTAAGCAAGAGAAAGAAAAATTATATCTTCAAGTGTTTGGCACGAAAAAATTTCTAAAAAATATTTTAAATCCAACTAAGCAATACCCTAATGTACCACTAAATTTATCCCCACCTCGGAACTAGTTTGAACTTTGTAAATTTACTTGAAAAAAATTTGACTCAATTTTTTCAGTTATTTCTGAGACCAAAATATTAGATCTATAGACCATGAAACTGGTACAGAATCATATACCCTAACCCGCAAAAAAAAAAAAAAAAAAAAAAAAAAGAGCACAATTCATGTACAATGCATAAAATTTTGGATTCGTTACACATTGTTAAGAATTATGATGTTTAGAATTGTAAATAGGTTATAAATGTATGTGCTCCTAAGAACCAAACAAAGCATTTAGAATTTGAGAACCCCAAATTCTTTTTAATGAATTAAAACAACTAAGTGGTCCAACTCCAATAATTTTAATTGAAAAATTTTAAAAAAAATTGAAAAATTCTACTGTCCATTTCAAAGAACTATTCTCTTAGTTTTAAAAAGTTATATCACATAATGATATATTGTATAAATATTTAAAATACAAGAAAATGATTTTGGAATGATAGAATTTAGTAACTATAGTTTCTCAAACAAATTTAAGTGACTATAATTAAGGAGATAGTTTGTTGCTTAATTAAGATGGGGATGGAAGGCAATTAAGCAAACTTAAAACAAACACATTCCTCAATGGAAAAGAGGTAATGGACAAAAAACAAGCATGTCTGCTCTAGTAGTATTTACTCCAACATCTCAAGTAAAGTGTGCTAAAATCATACTAATTGTAAATCTGTTTAAGAAATGAGAAAAATCATCTATCCAACCTTAACACACTAATACAACATCTCGATCTGAGATAATAATAATTGGTTGGAATATCGAAAAAGAAGTCAATTCACCGTTTGAAGAACACCAAAAATTTGAGCAGTAAATCAAGAATGTATTAGGTATTTGAATCATCAACTGATGCTCCATCAATAGTACTAAATCATCAAGTCGCTTCAAACTGCAGTAGTATTACTGATCTTCAATGGCAGGCAATAGTAACCGTCTATCATAATGGGCAGTAAGATTGCATATAAGAGGGATGCCACCCCAATAATACCACAGATAAAAACAACAAACTTCAAGTTTGTGCTCATGTGACCAATTCTTCTTGTGATTTTCAAACAATGACTTCTGATTTACGTTTACAAGAAATTTTACCACGTACACCATCACAAGAACGGATGTCAGGATTTGAGCATAATTGGGTAGTGGTGGAGGTGGAGCTGGTGGTTGTTGAGCAACGCCGCCTTCTTGATGAGCAACTCCGCGCTCTAGATCATCTTGAGGATCATCTTGAAGAGGAACTGGTGGTTCTTGAACACCCCTTCCTTGTTGTTGAGGAACTGGTGGTTCTTGAACACCTCCTCCTCGTTGTTGAGGACGAGGGGTTGGTGGGATAGCATATTTTCCATTACTTTTTTCTTCGAGCCTCCATTTCTTAGCAACTCTATTAATTCTCTTCACAATCTTTTTCTTCTTATCCTTCAGATTTTGGATCTCCCATATATTTACAGCCAATGCTCTTATCAATCGAAACAAAGAGAAGGCAATTCCAGTAATCACCAATATTCCAATTACCCAAATAAGAACAGCCATGGAACAAAGTATTTTTTCCCTTGATATAGTAAAAAAAAAGATTGTGTGCAATGGAACCTAGTAGATAGGTACAAATATATGTAAAATTTTTGACAGAATAATCCATTTTCTCCAAGATGACGTTCTTTTCTTGAATCCAACCTGATGTTTCAGCATTGACCTCTTCCAGTTCTTTCTTCAAGAGATCGTCATTTTCATCAAGAAAATCTGATACGCTGTTGTTATAATCTCGCAATTTTAGTACATCAACCATTTTGAAGGCGGCTTTTCAGTTCTGGGTGGCGGGAGGCGGTGGTAGTAGGCGCTGTGAGACGGTGATGGGCGGCGGTTGTAGTAGGAGCTGTGAGAAGAGGGGCGGGAAAGGGTATTGGAACAGAGAGAATTTTTTTTATTTTTATTTTTATTTTTTTCACGTCAATTGAATATCATATTAACTATAATGCTAGTATATATAAGCGGCACTCCCATTTTAGACTTTTACTGCTGAACAAGAACCTTGCATCTGCTTGGTAGGAGTTATCCGTTGAGGGGTACTTGTGTAAATTGGTTTGCTTTTGTCTAGTCGGTTTGGTTTTGTATACAACTTGTTCGGCATAATATTAGAAAATATTTATATAGATTTGATTTTTTGTTTTATCTATAAATTTTATAATTAAAATTAAATTTTATAAAATTTAACTTATATCAACTTATGTTATACATTCTATAATATTTAATTTATACCATAAATTTTACAAATAAAGCTAAATACCAGATCTACCTAAATCTTTCCCTAAATATTATGGCCTTTATTTTTACTGCAATGCGTGGTTCTTTACTCTTTTACGCTTGGGGTGCCCACTTTTTTGTCATTTTGTTGGAGGGTATTTACGCCATTCAAGTTTTATTCTTACACCTATTTTAGCGATATGTACTGCGTCTCTATGCAACTAATTTAGTCGTTTACTTTTCTGCCCTTATTCTTCTGTTAAACATATAGCCAAGTCTACTTTTGGGTGCAGTTGAACATACCAGAAACTTATATACTTTATTACCTATTATGTCCATGAAGGGGTGTGAGTGAAACAGGTATCCACCTTGAGGGTACAATTGTCATCTGCTACCAAATGTAACAAAACCGGAGACCCGGTTAGCGGCAGCCAGGAGTGGATTAGTTGGACGATATTCTTAGAAGGACGTTTGCGGTGGTGGCTGTGGTTTTGCTATTGCCATTTGTGGTAAATTTTGATTTTTCTTTTCTTCTTTTCCCTTTGTTCGATTTGCTTTTAATGTATTTTTCAAAAAATTGATTAATTTGGGGGCTATAATTGTGTAATAAAGTATCACATTTGCTATTGAATTTGACGTGCAAATTGACAAAGGCAGTAATATTTTATTGGTTTCATGTGATTCCTACAATGATTGTCCTCAATCAAGTGGACTTTGGGGTAAAATTCTACCCTTTCATGTAAAATCAATTTTTTTTTCCTTGTTTGTTTTCTCCCTTATCTACATTTTTCTTTTGGGTTCTTGATATAAAGCTCTGGGGTTTTTAACTATGTTCGACTGCTTGGTTAATTGAGGATAAAATACCAATAAAGTTGTTGATATATCTTTGTGAGTGCCCAGATCTGAGTTAAAGGTTAGGGACTTTTGCATTTCTATTTTTTGTGTTGTTCTGGACCTTTTGTGTTCTCTCTCTTTCTTAGTAAATGGGGGAAAAAATTTAAAGAAACGTTTTTGGGTTGCAATTTTTTAGGTTGTTGTGGGAGAGAAGAAGGCTGGCCCCAACATCCAAGGAAGTTCAGAATTTTACCAGGAGAAGGTGATAATAGGGATCTTTGGTAAGTGTTCCATGAAGGTATATCTTGATTGGTTCCTTTTTCTGTTGAAGTTATTGATTTGTATTAAGTAGATAAGGAAATTTAAAATTGACGTATAGAAATTAAGTTTAAGTTCTTTTCTGGTTGGAATTATCTTTTGTATATGGAAACTTAGATTGACTCAATATTTCTTTATTCTTTAGTTATGAAATAATGCTCTTCTTTTTATATTTTATGTTCTTACCAAAGGAAAAATTCCCATGCATTTGTTGTTTTGTATACAGCTACCGGGTATCTCCTCATACCTTTACCGGGTTTGGAAGGATTAATCTATCTGCATGAACAGGGTGTAATTCATTGGCATCCAAAAGGTAATATGTCTTTGTTTAGGCTTTTCCATAAATCTGTTCAATGGCTATGGATGAAAGTTTTCATTGTATTTTCATATCCAGTCTGAACCTTTTGTGCATCTTTTTCTCTTATGAAGGTTTGTGAGCGGGTGATTAGTTTTTTAGTTTGAGTTTTATGGGAAAGAATTCCCCCTATTAAAGAAACTGAAAATTACAGAACCTTTTTTTTGTTGCTGATGCGGACAGAACGACAGAGGATGTGGTGTATATTGCCGTTAACTTACATACTGTACAAAAATTGACCTCAATGCTCAGTTTGGTGCTCACAGCAATGTGGTTGCTGATGATTGCCTCTTCTACATTTGATTTTTTTTCATGTGTTTTATTGATTTAATTTAGTTCTTTTTGCTTTATATATCTGTTGTGGGCTGTGCTTAGCTGAGGTGTACCTTTTATATTTGTGTTTTTTCTTCTTTCCCTAGGTCTCAGTCAATGATTGGCCATCTTTGCTTTGTTGCTTCTTTTGATTGTATTCATTGTTTCTATGTGTATGTTATGTTCATGTCAAGCTTTGCTTTTTGCCATTTAGAATAGCAATAACAATTATTCAAGTTATTTGTTTGACTTGATCATGATGCTCTTAATGAGGCCTCTTATTTTACAGCTTAAGACATTCAAAACTCATTTAGTTATTTTTAGAAATAAATTGTGAGATGAATTATACCTTTTCATTGAATTCTCTATCAATTTTTTCCTTGACTGTTCAACCGGACGATCTCATCTACACATGCATCTATATTTTAAAATTATGCTACTTGAAGTGGAGTTCAAAGCATTCTGAATCATGCATAATAGCCACGTTATTCATGTCCTGGCAAAGGCACATGATTTTATTTGTACAAATTATTATTTTTATGCATCTAATGTGTGTGAATGTGTGTACATGTGTCCGTAAGTACTCATGCACCATCGATTTTCAGTGGGCAAGTGGTTTGTCATGGTTTAGCTCTGTATCCTCCTTTTACCTTACTGTGGTTCTGTTGAATATATTGGTTATTGATGAGCTTTTACACAATTCTTGAATTGCTTCCTGCAATAAAACTAAAGGTACTGATTAGTAGTCTTTGATTTTCTTATTATTTATGCCATGCCTTATTTAATACGGCATAGTTTAGGATGTCTTTGATACAAACTGTTCCACAATTAATCTCATGCCTGATCAGTTCTTCATTTTTTGTGATAATGTGGTCAATCTGTTGATATTTAAAATATAGGTTTCTGTAATTAGTGTTTTTTGAGCTGTTCAAAATATGCTAATTTTGGTTGAGATCATTGGTTATTTTTGATCTTTTGGTTACCTGTCATTCCTTTCAGTAGTTAGTATTTTCATTGCTTTTCCTAATACTTGGCTAATATGTATCATTTTGGTCATTCTGCTTCCATTCAAAGCCGATTTAAGGTAGAAATAGAGTCAAAATGCCTGTTAATCTTAATAAAGATTTTAGAAAGATATTGGGGCTGATAGGCTACAGTTTACTTGGAATTTCTGATCTACTAGCTTATGGCAGAGTTTAATTGAACTTCAGCTGATGAAGTTGTTCATGAAGATGGCCTTTTGAAAAAGAAATGAAGACCCAAATTGTGCAGCTTTTTGGGTTCTTAGCCCCAGAAACTCGTTAGTCATTGATGCTTGGAGAGATTCTGAAGGGGTAGAAATGAATTTGAACCATCAGGTTAGCAATTAACATCTATGGGAAAGTTGAGGCATTGGCTGATGAGATTGAATAAGAGTCTCAAAACCTTCCCATAAATGGTCAACTTTTTGGACTTCGTCACTGTGGTCTTCTAAGACGGAAACAAGCTTCCATTAAAAAAAAAAAAAACACATCAAAATATGAAGGAGTTGCTGCTCCATAGGATTACCATATATCAGAAGAAAGAGCTTTGGATAGTAACAGAGAGAAGAACTAAAAAAAAGTATCAAACTATCCACAAGTCCCGAGATGGTACACAAATGCTTATCCTATAATAATTCTTCTTTATATATGCCAAACATTAGCAATCTTATACTCATTTGGTGGCTTATTAATGAAAGAAGACTCTCTCTGGTAACAGTTCGAAATGTTTTAAAGAAGAAGATGAAATGAAACAATAAATTGAGCAAAGTAATAGCACAAATTTGCTCAGTAAGCAAGCAAGTAAATAGATGAAGGATAGCTTTAACAGCAAGGAACTTTCTAAAGCAACTTGCAGTCATGTGAGGACCAAGAGGGGTCAGGCCACTAAAAACCCAAACCTTGCTGAGTAAGCTCTTAAATTTGACACTAAGATTTGTTGATTCAATACTTGCAAGACTATAGATGGCCAATATGAAGCATTAAGTGTGTGTGTATATATATATATATATATATATATATATATATATATATATATATTTTACAGGATAGGAAAAAAAGAATTAGTCACAGGATGGTGAATTGCTTCAATAACTTGTTCCAAGCTTGCAATAAGGTAATCATCTATGGTCTCTTATTTCGTTATTATCTCTTGGTTCTTAATGTTCAGGCTGAATGTTGATAAATTTTCATTTTTTTAACATAACTGGCAAGGGAATGATGCTAGATGAGATTATTAACTATGTACAATCACTGCAGTAACAAGCGAAAGTAATGCCTTCTATCTGCTGATTCTTCCCCCTACTCCTCCCCTTTATTTTGATAGCCAAATGTAATCAAATTTCATGTCAGATTAATCAACAATATGCTTGAGAAGAGCATCTTCTCACTTTCTTATGTTTGTTTACATTTTTCTTGACCAGTTCTCTCCCTTATTTTTTAAAATAAATTGCATTCGAGATAGTTTCTTATGTTTGTATTTGTTCAAATATTGTTGCTTATGAATTTGAAATTATTTTGTGCTTGTAAAAGGGGCATTGATCCTTCTTGTTTGAAAACTGTGGCAAGTTGTGCACAATGATGATGTAGCATGGTATTTGAATATTGTTTCTGCAATTTTAAGAAATTTTTTTTGTAGATTTTCATTTGACAGTGTGAAATTTTGTTTCAAGTCAACGTGCTGGGTATCCCAACCAAAGGTTGAACCCCCTCTTCATTCCTTTTAACTTGTAGATTAAATTTTAACTAGACTTTTTTGTGTGCAATGGAGGAGACTCTAAAACCCTGAAATTTATTCATTTTAAGTTTCAAATTTTATATTTACTTGGAGATATCAAATTTATGGTTCGAAAGGTGATTATATTTTGGCATGAGTAGGGACAAGATTTAGTGTAAAGCTAAAGAAGCCCTTTTTTTCAAGGAGGTTAGACAAAATCATATGGTTTTCTTTCATTGAAACTTTTCAAGTTTCTAATTATTTTCTTTGGAGTTTTTTTGACCTCTGATCATCTAAAATTTTTAAATTTACTGATTTCTTTTATCTTTTGTGGCAAGTTCAATTTTGATAGAGCTCTTGTTTTGGGGTTTCTTTTTTTTTCTTCTTTCTTTTTTATCTTAATCTTATGCAAATTTTTGTTGGGATGTTAGTCAAATTAGTCCCAAGATTGTTGCACAGTAATTGTAACTAGGAATAGAAAAAGATGCCTGATAAGTTTTTATTTCCTTGGTTTCTTTAATGTATGTTTTGAAGAATAAGTTTATTTGATAGTTGAAATTAATTGTAGATCTTCATAATTGGGTAAGACACAAGTTACAAATAGAGTAAACTTATTATGGTTAAATTTAAGGTTATGAATCTCCCTAATTTTTATGTCTTTTGATCTCATTGTGATGTTGCAAGGTACTATCGAAAGAGGAAAAAATTGGCAGCCGTGAATATCGGAGAAGTAGCATTTAGAACTAAATAGTAGTAGATTTGGATCATTTTCTTTTGTAATGAATAGTGATATATCATATCACAGAATTGGAATATATTAATAGTTTTGCTATCTTAAGAACCAGTTTTGAAACAAGAAAACCAAACTGGTTTTTCCAGTTTTTGCTTATGCATTCCAGTTTTTGTTTTGAACTGGCATTGAAGGTTTGTTGAATGAGTTGGTGGTTGGAAGTGCGAGGCAAAACTTACTAAAAGTCAGTTTTTAGTTTATATCTGCATTGCATTACATTACAAGTATACAGGTTGCACAGCCTACCTCTCCTGGTTAAATATAGAAATTCAGTTTCTTCATACAGGGCAGGATGGTTTATACAAAAGTCAATACAAAAGAGGACAGTCACATTTTTTTTTTTGTGAACTCTGTAATCTGTATAGCTTGGCCTACGGGCTTCACTGTTTGTGTTCCATTTTCTGAATAGGTCTCGTCATTTACCACTAATTACTAGATTTTAGTCCACTTGTGCTACAAAAGAAAGGGGAAAACAAAAGGACTCCAAATGCAATCCACCGTCAGTGGTCTAGAATAGCCTAATGGGCCCTAATTTTTCTATGATGTAAAAAGCACTGTCTACCTGTCCTATGCCATCTTCGGGCAATATATTGTCAATAGATACCGATCTCTGGACGGAAAATTTTTTACATGAACATAATTTTACTTGTACATTTTATGATTAATACTAATCACAAGAGTGATATATGTTAAATAATGCATGTTGATGTATAAATATGAGTGTATCTTTTATTTTAATCACAAAATTTACATATGATATAACAATTTCCTCCCTCCACATCTCCACCTGAACAAATTCTGAATTCCATATTCAATCGGCAATTGATTAAAATGTACGTTGCATATCAATTGTGTTAAAATGTGTCAAGTTATATGTATATAAATATCTTCTTCTTTTTTTTTTTTTTTTTCTCTTATTAGCTTAAAAAGCCCCTTAAAACCAACAAATGGACGTGGTCTTCGAAATTAGAAAATTAAATCAAGTTTTGTTAAACTTATTTCATGTTAATAATATTTATGCAAGAACTTAGTTATTCAATAACCTCGTTAATGTTTTTAACTTTTTTGACGGTATTAAAAAAAGGAACTAAAGTGAAATAAATTTAAAAAGTTTAGAGTATAAAATATCTAAAATTGAAATTTAATATGTAAAGTGAAAATTGAATATAATTTGAGAAATGCAAAATAGAATTATTCTATCCGAAAATATTTAGTGTTGAATCTGTAATATCTAGACACCTAAGTTTATCTATTGAAAAAAAAAAAAAAAGTTTATCCATTGAGTAGAGAACAAAACTTTATGAACTGGAAGTTCTATCAACATTAAAAAGTAAAAAAATAAATAAATTAATCACGAGTATCAAGAATAGATTACTGATTGGATTAACATTGATGGTCTTGCTACCATCATCATTGTTGTTGGCATATTAAACCAAATTTATTTAATTTAAGAGTTTGAGTTTAATTAAATTTTAGTGGTTGAATTTATAAGAAATTTATTCCTTATTTTATTGTTTCGTTGTTCAATTAGAAATTGATTTAGTACGGGATTATAATTCAATTGTGGCTGCCACCGGATGTTTACTTCGCATTCGGGAATCAAAATTGAAAAATGTGGATCATAATCCTGTTATCGGTATAAGTTTATGTCATCCCTTTTACTTGTTTGTTTGGATAAGGAAGGGATTTCATTATATTGATAAGTTCATAAATTTGAAACTCATTTTGCAAATAGGGAATGAAAGTGGACATTTATAAGTTCATAAATTTGAAATTTATATCGCAAGTGGGGAATGAAAGTGGACATTTTTTAACATTTTCATTTCCATATAATAATTCTCATAGTGATTAACCAAACAACATTTATGGATATCATTAACTTTAATTCCCATTCCTTCTCCTCATACTCATAAACCAAATGCCTCCTTAAATCCATTAAGGAATTAGATTAATAGGTGTGGGTATATATATATAAAGGTGTTAATATTGTTTGAGGAAAATTGATTATTCAAAGTTTGTTGTTAAAATATTATCCTCCCAAAACGTCCATTGTGCACCCTTCATTTGATTTGCTAATGTGATTGCCAAATTGATTGATCAAAACTTTGGAGTGGCTTCTATTGCTTTTTATTGAAAATTGAAATTGTGATTAAATCATTTTTTTGGTTTATTGGTTTTTCTTTTGTTAGTCAAATATTATTTGTGGGTACTTTTTGCTCCTATAATTAATATCAGAGCTTTGTGTTTGATCCTACAATATTTACGAGGAGGTACAAAAAAATCGTGTTGGTGTACTCAAATATTAAAAATTGAATCGCAAGAAGTTGGTTTTGGAATATTCGTTTGACAATTAAGGCGTAACGAAATTGACCTTATAGGACAATGATTTAAAAAGGAGATCCTGTCGTGATTATTGTGTTAGTATTTGACAGTGATCCAAAAAGAGAGATCTTGTCGTGAGTTAAACAACAATCAGAAAAAGACCGTATCAAATTATTGATTGAGGAGCATGAGATCGAGAAATAAGCAAGGTTGGCCAAGAAATCCAAAGGATGAAAAAAAATTTCAAGATTTTATGGAGGAAAAAATGTTTGCAAAAATCCTAGTTGATATTTTTGAAAACATATTATTGTAATCGTGGATACAAAAAAATAAAAAATTAAATTCTATGAATAGTTCATATATCTTATAAGATTGTCCTTTTTTTCTTTGATGGCAAAAATTATTTTTAAACTTGGCAAGAACAGATGAAAGATATTTTTCAATTGTATTGGATTATGGCAATATTATTGATCAAGGATTTGAAGAATCTCAAGAAGGCAAACTGTTGACAGTCGAAGCAATTAAAGAGTTGGAGAAAAATATAAAGTAGAATTGCACATCACTATCTCAACATTAAAGTCCAGTTGCATGTATTCAATAAATTTATGAATCCAAAAACTACAAAGGTGGCTTAGACAATTTAAATAAATTCAAATTGTGGATTCATTGACGTGAGAAAAATCAAATTGCAAGAGTTCAAAAGACAATAGGAGTTGGCCCAAATGAAACCAGGTGAGCTAGTTAAAGATTTTATTGGCAAAATCAATAATCTTGCCAATGATATGAGAACCAATGGTGAGGTTCTTGAAGAAGTTAGAATTATTGAAAAAATTCTACAATCATGGAGTACAAAATTTCACACTAAAAAGATGATTTTTAAGGTGATCAAGACCTTGAATACTTTGAAATTCAATATACTAGAAGGTGAATTGGAGACTTATGAGATGTCCTAAGTCAACAGACAGTTGAAATAGTTGAGAAAGCATTACAAGCCAAGGTGGATCAACTTAAATACAAAAAGGAGACAATAAATCTAGTTTAAACAAATAAAAAAAGTCAAAATTTTAGAGGTAGAGAATGTAGAGATAAAGGTAATTTTAATGGTTGTGGTAGATGTAATTTTACTTACCTACCAAGAAACAATAATGGTAATTTTAGGAAAGACCAACAAAATAATCAGTAAAATAATAATTTTTAAAGGATTGATAGATTTAAAATTAGATGCTTTTGTTGTAGTAACCGGACATTATAAAGATGAATGTTGGCATAATAAAAATCATGATGGAGAAGTGCATGCAAATGCATGATTGAAAATAATAGTAATAAACACACAGACTATTTTGTTTTCCTATTCTGAGTTTGATGAGAAAAAAAAAAAAAATGAATGGTTTATTGATTCTAGCTCTAACAATTATATGTATGAAAAAATGAGTTATTTTCTGATTCGAATGAATCTTTTAAAACTTATGTGAAGTTTGAAAAAAATGAAAAAGTGTTTGTTTAGTAAAGGAAAAAATTGGTATTGTTCTAAACGATGGATTTTCTCATTTTATATCTGATGTGTTCTATATGTCAAGTCTATATCATAATTGGTTCAATTTGGGGCAGTTGTTTGAAAAGGTTTTGATTTGCAGTTTAAATATGGTATTGGTAATATCACTAATGATAAATTAGGATTAATTGCTAAGGTAAATATGAACTATAATCGTTTGTAGTGTCTTTTTCTTAATTGTGGTGATTATCTTGCTTTAGTTCTATGACTTTTGATGATATTTGGTTATAGTATTTGCATTTTGAGCACTTGAATTAGGCAGTTTAAAATTTTTTGTAAGAAAAAATTTGGTTGATAGTTTGCCTTTTATTAATTATTCTAACAAGTAGTGTGAGTCATGTATCCTAGGAAAAAAACATAGAGATATAAACATCTAAAAGACAGGGTTTGGAGAGTAAAGAAACCATTGCAGTTAATTCATTCAAATGTGTGCTCAGTGAAGGTTCTTTTCAATGGTGATAGTAAGTATTTTATCACCTTTATTGATAATTTCAGTGGAAAGACTTGAGTATATTTTTTGAAAAATAAATCTGATGAATGTGATGCATTGAAGAAATTTAAATATTATGTAGAGAAGCAAATTGATTATTATATTAAAATTTTAAGAACTGATAAGGGTACTAAATTTCTTGTGTGTGATGATTTTTTGGAAAAGCATGACATTAACATCAGTTGACAGCTAGATATGCTTATCAGCAAGAATGGAGTGGCTGAAAGAAAAGTAGAATTGTGATAGACATGATGAGATTCATGATGCATTCCAAAAATGTGCATGTCTAAAGATTTTTAGGTAGAAGATGTTTCTTGTGCTATTTATATGTTAAACAGGTGTCCTATAAGGTGTAATTATGAACAAATTTCAAACGAGACTTGGAGTGGTAAAAAAAATCACTTATTTCTTATTTAAAAGTATTTGGTTGTCTTGGTTACACCCATGTTTATGATATTTAATTTGGGGAAGAAATTGGATAATAAAGTAGAAAATGTATTTTTCTTGATTACAGTCATGAAATAAAAGAGTACAATTGTTAAATTTTGATACAGAAAAATTAATTATTAGCAGGAATGTTACTTTTAATGGCAAAGTGCTTGGGATCGATCCAAAAAGGATCCTAACTCATCATCACGGCCTCCGCCAGTGATTTCAATAGTAGAGGAATGAAGTTCTCGTAAACAAACAGATGTACCAATTGTGCAGCACGTCCCAGCAAAGTTATCTAGTCGCTTGCAAAGATAGCACAATTTCCTACTTGTTTGCAAGATTATATTATCTTAGTTCTAATGATAATGATAATAATGTGCCTGATGGAAATATTGTGAATTTTGTATTTTTGGCAAATTGTGATCTTGTTACATTTAAGAAATTTGTCAAAGAAATCACCACGTTCAAGCCATAGATGAAGAGATTCATTCTATTGAGAAAAATATCACACGGGATTTGACTACTCTGCCGCTGTCAAAGAAATCAATTGGAGTCAAATGTGTGGATAAGACTAAATTCAAACCAGCCAGAGAAGTAGATCGCTTCAAAACGAGGTTGGCTATTAAAGGTTACAAGTAAAAGACAAATATTGATTATTTTAAGTTCTTTATACATGTTGCTAAATTTGACACTATTAGAATGATTGTCTCATTTATTGCCAATAATTTTTAGAATATTTATCAAATGGATATGAAATCTACATTTTTGAATGTTGTTCTTGAAAATATACATATATGTTGAACAATTTGCATGTTATGTAAAAAGGAGTCAAGAAAATAAAATGTACAGGTTGAAAAAGGGCATTGTATAGGTTGGAACAAATTCCTAGAGTTTGATACACTTGTATAGGCTCATATTGTATTGATTATGGATTTCAAAGATACTCATATGAGAATACTTTGTATATCAAATTTAATTCAGGAGAAGATGTTCCCACTATGTACTTATATGTGAATGATTTGATTTTCACCAGCAATAATTCTAAATTAATTTCTTAATTAGGGAAGGTTATGATTAACCATTTTGACATGACAGATTTTTGGGTTAATGTCTTATTTTCTTGATATTGAAATTTGTCAGTTGAATGGTGGTATTTTTATTTTTCAGAAAAAATATGCCAGTGATATGTTGAAAAGGTTTAAAATAAATACTGACAAATCAATGAGGGCCTCAATTGAAGAAAAATTAAAATTGACAAAAGATAGTACTGGTGATTTTGTTGATGCTACTTATTTTAGGAGATTAGTTGGGAATTTCAAGTATTTGACTTCTACAAGACTTGATATTACTTTTGAAGTTGAGTAAACTTAATTAGTAGATTTATGAAGACCCAATGCCATTCTCATTTGCAGACAGTTAAGAGAATTTTGAGATACATTCAAGGTATGCACTCTAATGGTATTTTTTATACATAAACAGTTAGCGATTGGGTTGGTGATATGATACAAAGAAGGAGTACTTCAAGTTATCCATTTTATTTGAGTACTGATGTATTTTTCTGGTCGTTAAACAAGCAGCAAGTGGTAATTTTGTTTACAGCTAAAATGGAGTATATGGCAGCAACAAGTAGTGTTATACAAGCATTATGATTGAGAAGATTGCTTGGATTATGCAATACAAGCAAGATAGTCCTACAAAACTGTTGTGTGATAGAAAATCTGCTATTAAGTTGACAAAAAATCTAATTTTTCTATGGACACAATAAAATTGACATCAAATTCTATTTTATTCATGAGTTGGTACAGCCAAAATGATTACTATTATTATTGCAAGATTGATGATATTTTTACAAAATCACTCAATTGGAGTCACTTTTGTAAAATTGAAAAAAATGTTTATACATGTTTAGATTTGAGTATTTCAGTTTAAAGGAGACAATGTAAGCTATTAAACCAAGAGTCCTAAGTGTCAGTATCATATTAATCAAAATTAAAGTGATTATATTGGGTCCCTTATCACATGAGATTCTGACCCATGGTTTCTATAATTTTATTTGTCCGTTGCGGGAGTCCTTGTGTAGGATAAAAACCCGTGCTGCCCTAATTGTTTAAGTGTGCCTTAGAGAAAAATAAAAAGTTTGATGCGCGCTTTCGTTTTTAATTTTCAGCCATCATCATTCTATTTTTCTTGTGCTTATTTAATATTTGGTGTGTTTAAATCCTATAATTTATTGCCTTGAGGATTTATCATAACAATAATTATCATCCTTTAATAAATTCTGATATTTGCTGATTTACGTTGTGATTGTCTGATCGTTGGTTGCTGGGTTCATATATACTTTGATAAAAGGATTTTCTTTCTTGATTTTTGGGAATTATCTACACATCAGATATCGACAAAAAAACAAACAGGAATTCCCAGTTTCTTGAAAGCAGTAACAATAGTACACATAACCTCGTTAATCTTCTTTGCTTCACTTGAACAAAAATAGAGATATTTGACTGAATAGTTTGATATTTAAACCACAACTTCATGTTAGGCAGGAGTTTGAACATTGTTTTTAAGTCTGCAAAGTTAAAATGCCTAATTAACATTTCATGAGTGGTTCTGTTTGAAAAATTAAATATTATTCAGGATATTATTTAAAATATGATTTATAACAATTACTATAAAATTGTTTAAAATATAATACATGTAAGATAAAAAAAAAATAGTAAAAAACTTATTCATTTTAAAATATTGTTTAAAAAATTAATGATGAATATTGCTATTCAAAGGGAGCCGGCAAAGGGTTTCTCTGGTCTTCCCAATTATGAAGTTGGACTGTCTTCCCAATTATGAAGTTGGACCGTTAATAGACTGGTGTTACTACTGAGAATGTAAAGGCGGTTTTTACCAAATTTAATTCCCCATATTCCTTGTAGATGAATTCCTATACTAATCCTAATAAGTATTTGCATATCTTGCGCGTTCTCTTTTGATGGTGATTCAAATATTAGGGGAAAAAACTGCTACAAAGGTAGTAGCAAATCCCTTTTGCCTCCTTTAATTCTTGTTACGAGAAAAAGGTGAGTATGGTACAATTATGATGAAATTAAGTATATATCTTTCACTATTTTTATATAGGTAAAATGTAAATTAATTCTCATGTATTTAGGCGAATAAGTATTTTATCCCATTATAATTGTTAGATGTGTATCTGACCTCATTGTGGTTTAAGTATTATTGCAAAATAGACGGTCACACACCTAAGGCACGTTTGGAATTGTTTTTTATTTTTTTATTTTTTTAAAATAAGCCTATAAAAACATGAATTGACATTTTTATTCAAAAAAACATAACCATCTCAAAACCTTTTGCCATCACAACTTACCACCTTTTATTCTTTCCCCACCAACATAGCCATCACCACCACTACCACAATAACCCCCCACGCTACCTGAACCAGTGACAACCTCTCTGATCTTCTTCCATAGTCTTTTCTCATCCCTGCCTCGCCACCATCCTCCTTTCCTTATCTCATCCTAGCCACGCCACTCCTGTCCCCTACCTACTCCACCCTAACCACTAGCCACTCGTTACCCCCTTCTGATCTTCCTCCACATGTCCACGACCTACGCCTTCCATTGATCTCCTTCTAGCTCTAGCTGGTCTCCCCTCTCCTCTCTTCCCTGAGCTCCCTTAGTCATGGAGATAAGACAAGTGAAAAAGTTATTGTTTGAGTATTTAGTAATGCAAAAATTAAAATATGACATGATAAAGTAATGACTTTTTTTAGAAAGACGGCATTGTTTTTGGGACATTTTAAAATAGGGAAAAAAAAAATACAATTTTAGTTCTCAAAGTTTTGGTTCTCAAATTTTCAGACAAAACACATTTAGTTCTCAAAATTTTCAATTTAACAACCAATTTAAGACTAATTTGAAAATTTCGTTAATTACAAACCTGTTAAATCCCAAGTTTCAAATGTGAAAAAAATACAATTTTAAGTCTCAAAGTTTAGATCATGGTCTATTTTTGTCCCCAAAATTTCAAACAAAATGCATTTAATTCTCAAACTTTTTAATTTCTGTCAATTTAGGACAATTTTAAAACTTCAGTCAATTACAAACGGAAAAAGTCACGTACATTTCATGTAACTCTTAAATCTATCTTGGATATAACACTTATCAACTAATTTTAACTCATTTAACCTGGTATTGAAAAAATTATATCCAAAGAAAGGATAATATAACACAATAATAATTCACTAATAAATTCAGACAATAATTTAATTTAAAATTAATTTTTGGGGTATAATAGAACAATAATAATTCACTTTTTACAGGATAATGAAACTCATTTATTGAGATTAATGTTTAGAATGTTTGTTGAATATGGTGAAATAAATGAAAGCTCAATTTAGTTGCAATTAAAATTAACAAGATTAATGATTAATATATTAGTTTAAAGTTGTACTTCAAATGTTCATAAGTAACCTCTTTTATTATATTTTTAAATTAGCGATGGATTTTTCTATGGCTAATATTTTTTTAAATATTTTAAAATATTAATTATTGACAAATTTTTTCGTCACAACTGTTATTCTTAGCAATGGAATTTTAGGTCACTAAATTTTGCAAAAAACAAAATAAAATAAAATTCATCACTAATTTAAATCTTCCACAATATCTCTGAACTAAATTTAGTAAACGGTTTGCCAACGGAAAAATCCGTCGCTGAAATTCTGTCGATAAAATCATTGCTATATTTTATGGACGAGGCATTTCTGACGAATGGATTCTATTAGCAAATCTGTCATTAAATCGTTTAGTGAAGGTTTTTTGCCAAAAATCTATTGCTAAATTCATTACTAAATGGGTTGAAATTAGTCATGAAATGTTATAATATAGACAAGAATAGTGAATGGTTAAGTATTGATATATAGTCAGAGAAAAAAGAGAAAATATAATCTAATGGGCTGAAATCAGTTAGGAAATGTTGTATTTCATGATAGATTTAACAGTTACGTACAATGCACAAGACTTTTCTATTTGTAATTGACCAAATTTTTTAAATTTGTCCTAAATTGGTAGAAATTTAAAAGTTTAAGGATTAAATGTGTTTTTGAACTTTGGGAACCAAAATAGATCATGACTTAAATTTTGAGGACTAAAATTACATTTTTCCATGTTTGGAACTTGAGATTTAACAAAGCATGTGACTTTTTTTTATTTGTAATTGATGAAATATTTTAAATTTCTTCTAAATTGGTAAAATTTGAAAGTTTGAGAATTATGTGCATTTTATATGAAACTTTAGCGACCAAGATGAGTCACGATCCAAATTTTGAGATCTAAAATAGTATTTTTTTTCTTTAAAATAGTAATTGTGAGAAATAGATGGGACAGGAGAATGTAAAATATATTATATATGTTATCTATATACTACAAGATTGCAATATATTGAATATAGATGAAAAGTAAGTGATATTTTTTTAACATATTTTGAATAGTTAATCTGGCCAATCTGTGTGTAAAATCTCTTTACATACTGATTATAAAGATAGAACTTATAAATACATTACTAGTAATTTTTATACTAATTTTTGCATAAATATAAATGGCATTCACTTACAAGAAGAGATGTGAGAAAACAAACATGAAATATAAGGATGTGCACACAAAAAAAGAAGCATGAAAAATGCTATCAAAATTATTACTTAGCATTTGATTGCAATGATCAACACACATTCGTAACAAAATCCTCCAGACTAATGTTCATATCTTAGTTTCAATCAACAAAAAATTGCGACTACAAAGGGGAAAATAGACTAAAATTCATAATCATCTCCAGCGCTATAATAACAAAATTGCTAATAAGTCAAGAAATGGTAATAAAAATTTGAAATATTTATCAAATATAGATACATATCAATCCTAATGCCAATCAACTAATCTAGTACACGCCACTTAAACCAAATCCGAAATATTATTCCCTGAGTAGATGTGGCCAAGGCTCACACAAATTTTTAAAAAATCCAATATTCTTTCACTATTGAAAAAGTATAATAAATATCAACACCAATCTCGACAAGCCCTATAGTAGATAGCAGCATGCAAATAATAGTTACCGTTATACTCAATGCAAATAGCAAAAACATCTGTCCAACTCTATAGGGAACTTAGTCTATGTAATAACGTATGGAATGATAGGACATGTAACTTGTAACACATAAAATTCCAATTTGTAATCAACCCTTCCTTAGTTGCCTTCGCTCTTCTACCCAAGACTCATATGTCTATTAAAAAATATGTAGAATAGATGATAAGTAATTTAATTATATTTCTCTATTCAGAATTAAAAATTATATTTCATTACGAACGGATATTTTAGGCATTACGAAAAGTAGAGAAATACTTAAATATGTATTCCTATTAGAAATTAAAAATTATATTTAATTTCTAAAAACGGGTATTTTAGACATTACAAAAAAAGGGAGAGACACTTATATATGTTTTTTTTATTGGAAATTGATAATTGTATTTCATTAAGGGTTTGTATTTTAGGCATTACAAAAAGGAAAAGAAACAAAAATGGAGAGAAACAACTCGCATATATATATATATATATATAATAGTATAGATAAATAGATAGATGTGTGTATGTTTCTACTTACTCTGCTATTAGGATTTCATATTTTGCACATAATTAGTTTTTACCATGGTTGTAGTAGAGGCTAGCATATTGGAAGATCAATCGGCCAAAATAACCATGAGCGGCTACGATATTATAAGTTTTTCCTCATTACTGAATCTGTAACCTTCATTAGCAGATTCATTTTCTGTGGTTTCCCTGATCAAACTAGAAGTTACCAAGGAACCATGCATAGCACTGAATAGGGAGCCGCCGAATACATGTACACGCCTAACATGTGAAATGGGTGCATAAGGATGTTGTGCTCAGCCTAATAGTACAATCATGAAATTGAAAGTACCAGGAATTTCTAGAGGCATACCATAGAAAAACTTCCTTGACCAATTGGATAGATCGAGAAAACAACGGTAGCTCCTTCATACTCACTCTAACTAGTTATTTTGGTTTTCTACTAGCAGCTTTAACTATAACCTCAGCTCTATTTATTGGTTTGAACAAGATACGACTTATTTAAAATTAATATTTGAAATGAACATTTCATAAAAAGAAACCCTTCCGTGAGATTTCACGTATTCTATAGTTACTTACCGCCTCCATTGTCAATTCCCGGTCATTGAGATTCATGTCAATTCGGATTAAAATTTAGGTATATATATTACTTTTTTTTTTTTTCGAATCAATATTGGTTGGGCTCGAAGGGTTATGAATCAATTTACAAGTTCAATCCCAATGTCTTGATTTCTAGTGGCAATACACCGCGGGCCAATATATATATATATATATATATATATATATCATCTGCTAATATATGACCAATTGAATGTTTGAATAAAAACACTTTCCGGCATCATCCCATTCCGAGGACTCACAGAAATATCCCGGGCAGTGCCACAATCTATTCGTTGTACAACAATGTGTTGGACTACTTCAACAAGTCTGCGCGTGAGATATCCAGCATCTGATGTTCGTACAGTAGTCTCCGCAACTCCTTTACGAGCTCCGTAGCAAGAAATGATATATTTTGTTAAAGAGAGTCTTTCGCGTAAATTGCTTTGAATGGGTAAATCAATCATTTGTCCTTGAGGATCCGACATTAATCCTCTCATAGCTACAACAGGCTCACACAGCAAAGTGCAATCTTAGAGTTTTGGACTATGCTATTCTTTAAAAGCTGGCCTTTATTTATCAAGGTCATAGAAAATATGTTTTCTATTTTTGCTTCATATTGTATATTCAATCTATGGTAGCTGAGTTTTACCAGTGCTTGATTATTATTAATTGCTTTTATATCTTTAAATTTGATCCTGATTTTTCCTATTCTATATTCTAAACCTACTGCTGACTTTACATGGTTTGATTTTAGCCTTAGAGTTACCTTCTCATATTAACTACTTTTAAATGACTAGATTCAATATTGAACCTTTAGTTTAAAAAGCTTGTGCTAAATTTATATAGCCTATTCTTTGGTGTTAAAAAAAAAATTCGAAAAAATGGCAATCAAGAAAAAAATATGCCGCTTTGAAAGAACTTTATATTGAAAGGGATAAATGTCATCATGTCCAGTATCAAAATAATGTAAATGCTAAACATAAGGAATCTCGACGAAAATTGGTAGGTGAAAAACACACAAATAAGTAATAAAACAACCCTAAATTTTACCTAACTAACACCTGCACTCTTGCAAGTATAAAAGGTAGGTTTATAGTTAGTAGTGAGTGAGTGTCATTCATATGAGGATTGATTGATAATTACTAGAATATTTGGGTCGTTTACTATTTAGACGAATCAAAACAAAGGCAATTTCCTACTCTACTAAAACAATAAAGACTTAACGACTATGGGAAAAGTACTAAAATTAATCTGGAAAGCAATTAAGGTTCACACTAAGTTAAGCTAATCAATTTTGCAAACAAAGAAGCACCATATGAGAGTATACTAGACTAAAAAGTAACATAAAGTGTAAGAGTACTTAAGAGGTAACTTTGATCTAAGACTCAAATTATTTTAATTAAAACAAGAAGAATAAACAAGGATGCTAGACTAAATTACCACACCAAAAGAGCTAATAAGATGAGAACAATAAAATAAGCAATTAAAATTCTAAGTTAGAAAGGAAGTAAAATCTAAACAAGTGAACAATTATACAAACACTAGTATTAAACTACTCTATCACTAGGAAAACATAAATGGCTAGACTAGGAAAGCAAGAAATTATATGACCATAATACACTAATATTAAACACTACTCTAAGGAAGCATTTAAATCATGACTAATTGATGATTGCATAATGATTGAACAATAAGGAGGAAATTGCTAAAAATAGATATTCATACACTATGATTTAAACCCTTGGTACAGGCTATGGCATTCTTCATTCTTTGCTATTTTGGGAAAGAAATTGAGATGCAAGATTTCTAGATTTAAACTAATGATTAGGTTAAGAATATGCAATATAATGCAAACCCATAACTAAACAAAACTTAGAATCTAGGAAAACACAAATTTAAAGTAAGATTAGCAACTAATATGAAGATTTAAGCCAAGTCTAGAAAGTAGTGAAAATTTGACAAAAAATTAAAATGCAAGAGAGAGAAAATGAGAGCAAGTAAAATTAGCATCAAATGGAAGATAATCAAAAACCCAATAAATTAGAACTAAAAAATCAAATTTTTACAACTATGATTAAGTTAAAATTAGAGTTAAAGATAAAAGTATGAATAGAGTACCTGACAAGATTAAACTAGACTAAGGAGGCTCACAACTAAACTACACCTACAACTATGTGATTGTGGGTGTGTTTCTAGGGTAATTTCAAAAATTATTTAGGTCAAAGTGTTGACTTTTCATGCACAAAACCGTTTTATATGGTCACCATTATAATGATACAAATTCGGTTACCGCAATTATTGAATAAATCTCGTTCTGCCTTGGAAACCGCAGTTGTCGAATTTGCTCTTGGAATCTCATGAACGCGGTTGTTGCTCTTTGAAGTTGAAGTGGTGGAAACCACGGTTGTGATTTTCAGAGCTTGTATTCCTTGATCGCGATTGTGACGTTGTTGACCAGATTTTGACTTTTTCAACTAATTGCATTCTAGTCTCTTGCTTCTTCCACATCTTCAACAAGCAACAAATTTTCAAAATCACTTACAAAACACACTATAATACATAAATTAGAATGCACTTAATATCATAAATATCAATTAAGCCTAGATTAATGCATATTTCTATATAAAAAAAAAAACCCTAATATAAGTATAAGTTCCTAAAAATCATGGATAGTCATAAAATATATACAAAAACACCCAAAACGAATCTGAATTATACTAAGATGGTCAAAATTACGTAAGAAAAAAGGGTAAAATAATTCTATGTATGTAATAGAGTTATTAGAATCTGTGGAAGACATTTCTACACTGGCTCTATC
Source organism: Cinchona pubescens (assembly GCA_025175665.1). Classification (NCBI taxonomy): domain Eukaryota; kingdom Viridiplantae; phylum Streptophyta; class Magnoliopsida; order Gentianales; family Rubiaceae; genus Cinchona; species Cinchona pubescens. The sequence goes on along the minus strand of JANKKI010000077.1, from coordinate 3,757,689 downwards.
ATTTTGCAATCTATTTTGCAAACGAATTTGGACACGCTCACGCATTTCGTGAGCAAGAGAACTAGTAAACGCTACAAGTGACATTCTAGTAATGAATGTGAAAATATTTATATACATAATATATTGTGCACATCTCCATAAACCCCCATGTTGTGTAGTTATATGACTTGTAGCCTCCATATATTTAGAAATATATCTTAAACTCTCGTGTGGTTTAAATTAAAAGGCAAAATGGATGAAAATAATCCAACTTGGCGATGTTTGAAGTCCAAGCATCCCAAGTGCGAGTGTTTGATGAAAAAAATATCATTTTCCCAAAAAAAATCTATGTTTATGACAAAAATACCCTTATTTTACAAAAGAAATTATTTCAATACTACCAACCACCACCACCATTGTCAATCAACTCTTTCTCCAAACCTGTCACCAGCATTAACCCCTCCACCCTTACCTTAGATGAGTTGATACCTCTCCTTAACCATCCCCTTTCCTCCTTCGACCTCTTATCTCCTCTCCTATAGCCTCTTGTCTTTTCTCATTTACCCCCCACAACCATCTCCTTTCCCAATCTTTCCACCATAGTTATTAAACCTGTCTTGGAAAAGAACCTGGCGAGGGAAGTGGGTGAATGGATTACTGGTTCAACTGGTAGGTTACTAATTTAATCGGTGGGTTACTAATACATATAATTTTATTAATAATATATAATCATTTTAAATTATTAGATATAAAATATCTATTAAAAATATTTATTAATTTTAATCTATTCTTGATGAATTTAGAATAACTAATTATTTAAAAACAAAACAAAATATATTAAAATAGTTATGTTTAAACTTGTGTAGTAGAATGATGTATAATAAACATATAGAAATTAAGAGTGAAGTATGAAATTTGAAAAGGATAAAAGAAATAAAATTAAGGTAACAATCAAACAAGTAGCAAATGGTGTAGTGGTTGAAATTCCATTCAATACTCTCAGTCATTTAGAGGTTTAGAATTCGAGTTTTAGCAAAGGAATTTTTCTTCTAATTTGTGAAATCCCCAGGTTCCTTAAATAATTGATCGAGTACCCAGTCTTTCAGGTTCAAACGGCGGGTTCTACAGGTTTATCCAGGTTCCCTCCTTATTTGGTCAGAATAGGAACTCAACCCGATCTAGTGGCCGATTCACTGGGTTGACTGGTTGAATCGCCAGGCCTAGCTAGTTTTCATAACTATGTCTTTCACAGACACACCGTCATCTTCCTCGTAGCCCTCATGATCCTTTTCCCCTTACCCCTGTAAACCTTCCTCTTCTCTAATCTCTGCAATAGGCTGACCTTTCTCTCTCCCGTAGCCCCATTTCCCGTCTTCCTTACCCTGTACCTCTTTTCTCTCCTGATTTCTCCAACAGACCATCGTCTTCTCCCCCATAGCCCTTTTTCTTGTCACTTCCCGGTAACCCCATCCCTTATGTTTTCTAGATTTTATAGCCTTCTCCCCTCTTTAACCTGGCATAGCAGCCCCCCTATCTCCTCTCCCATCACCCCTCCCTTTCTTCCTCAAGCTAGTAGCTAGGCTTTTTTTTTTTAAGAATTTTGATTTTCTAGGTTTAACTGGAAATCAGAAATTATGGGATAGGAGAAAATAATTAATTTTACAAAAATCGTTAAGTTAAATGAATTCCGTCCATTTTGCCTTTTAATTCGGACCATACGAGGGTTTAAAGTATATTTCTAAAGCATGTGGAGGCTATGGATCATATAATCATACCACAAGAGAGTTTATAGTAACTTAACCTAATACATCTCTAAAAAATTATTCATCAAGATGTAACTATTGTTATCAATACGTAATTATTTCATGATATTTTTTATTTATATTAAACTTATTAATATATTAAATTTATAATAATAAATTTAATAATAATAATAATAATAATAAAAATAATTTTTAGACAAGTTAGATCTTTAATCGAGTTGAGTCTAACTTGGCCTGAGATCGGCTAAACAATAAAAAGGAACTTGTTTATCTATTCTAATGAGTTTGAAATAACGTATAAATTTGGTTTAATTATTTTCGGAGGCGAACTATTACTTATTGAGTCAAGCTCAAATAAAGTTTAAAATTATAACGAACACTGAGATATTTGATTTATGGATGTAAGTGAAATGAATGAAAATCAAAATTAATGATAACTATGAATTTTTTTGGTTAATTATTATGAAAATTATTATATAAGAATGAAAGTATTATAAAATACTCATATTTATTTCTTACTTGTGATTTAGGTTTCAGATTGATTAACATAGCAACATAATAAAATTAATTACTCGTTTTTTATTCAAACCAAACCAAACAAGTAAAAGAGAATAATATAAACTCATATCAATAATGGAGTTTATGATTCCATTCTAATTTCGATTCTCGAATGCAAACCAAACACCTCCTAAACCTTATTAAGCTTATTTATATATGGGTAAAATGTAAATAAATCCTTTGTAGTTAAGCAAATAAGCTACTTTAACCTCATATGATTATCAAATGTGCATTTAACTCCCTTGTGCTTCAAGTTTATTTGCAAAATGGATGAAAATTGTCAAAACTAACAGTCATCTATAAAATGTCATAGATGCCCTTAACCAATTAAAATATTTTACAAAGTTTTAGGGTTAAATTGAAAATAAAATAAGATTACAAAATTTTAGAATCAATTAAAAATAAAATGAGATCAAAATTAAAAATTAAAAAAAAAAATTCAACCTCATCCCCTCTCCCCTACCTGAGTCACCGCTACAATCACAAATACTTACGTAGATCCGATTTTTTGTTCCACCTGTAGACCCCCGTTGTCAGGATTAAATTTTAAAAAATCTTGCTTACATCAGGTCATGTCATAGATTATCTAAAGTTTAATCCACACCATAAAATTTATAAGTGAGATCAAAGATCGGATCTACATAAGGACATGATTTGTTTTCTATAAAATTTTGGAGATAAAAAATATCAATAGGCTAAACTTTAAGGACATTATAAAAATGTTTTTTACCCTATTTGCATATGTTGTGCGTGCCCATTTGATATATTCCATTAAAGAGGTTTTGACTCAGAGCGCATACATTTTCCTCCTGCAAGTAATCATCTTTTTTCAAATCTTGCAGCACATTGGGTTTCGTCGTTTCAGTAATTAAGGGGGTTTTAATTTACTTCATGATAATTTTTGTTTTTTTTAACATAAAAATAAGATATTTTTAAATTTTTGTCTGCAATTTTTTTCTTTTAAAATAAGTTATTTTTCAATATATAAAAAAAAAAAGGTTAAACCGCTTTCGGTAAATTGTTGATAAAAAGAATAGCTTCATGCACTCTGGTGTTTCTTTCACAATTAATTCTTTTTCTGACGTTGTCATTTCGTTGGTCATATAAATGCTTAAATGCCATTTTTCTCGGGGTGGATTTGGAGCACAAGAGGTTGATGCTCAAAATTATTAGAGTTTTATTAGTCTTCAAATTAATCTTTCTATTCTCTTTTAAGTGTTACTCTTTAACTTTAATACAAAAATTAAAATCATTATTAAATAACCTAAATTTTATTCAAAATTGATCCTATATAACTAAATTATTATTTTTGGCTAATAATAAATTAAAAGAATCACAACATTAATTACAAATTAAGTAATTAATGAAATTAGAAAGAGACACGAACAAAATTGGTAAAAAATAATTCATGCTTTATTGGATTTCTAAAGTGATACTTAAAATGGAATAAATTTTTTTGTTAAAGTGACATTTAAAAGGGAACAGAAGAAGTAATTGAAGTGCCCCAGTTTTATAAATCAAAAGAGACAAAAAATTAAGTATGCGTATCTACTTTATATCGCAAAATTAATGTAGTTTTGGACTTCAATTGTAGTTTGGGTGAAGGGAAGAGTAAAAAATAGAAAGATTTGGGAGTATAAATATTTTTAGAGTTAAGCTTTCTCAAATTTTATTTTAGTACTTCATACATTAGTCTCCCATCGTTGGCTTTGAGTTTGATGCTCAATAACGATTTCCGATCCCCGAAGAGTATGATTGGTAGTGATTGTATTGCTTTGCCGACTTCAACAATTAATTGCTCAACTCTTAAGTTTGCAACACTCTTTGGGTAAATAATGTCGTAGATTCTCAATTTCACTTTTTGTATCAATCTCTTATTTCATTCAAAATATATTCATCATGTATATTTTTGTAAGATCTACTATAAGTGACAATCATTTAGAAAGTACGATAAAAAATAAGATAACACGTGAGGTAGACGATTAAAAATAATAATTAACCTATAATAAAGAGAGTCAATAAAGTGATTATGTTCTTCTTTTCTACTACTAGCTCTTTTTTCATAAATCTAGACTTGAATCACTAGCTAGGCCATTTCTAATAAATACAATTTGCATGCAAGAAAAAGATAAAGATGACCAATTCTAAACATCTAAATTAATGATGATTTTAATTAAATCACCAAATCCTAAAATTTTGAACACTTATAATTCCATGAACAGATGGGTGCAATGTGTCCAAAACCCAAGAATTTTAATTTGTGCCTGAAAATGTACCTTTAACCTTTTATTATACCTTTCTGTAATGTTTCACATTTGTTTATGCAGTAATGTTATTTGATTCTCTTTGATTAATAGTACCTTTGAGGAATACATCAAACATCCATAGGAGTAAATCACTACTCCTACATTCCATTTTGTATGTTCTTTTAGGTCAGCTACTTTGTTCTAAATTATCTGTTATTTTAAGAATTTTAATGAAATATTAAATAATTTTTTTTAATTTTATATTTGATGTCATATTAATGGAGAAAGAAGATTATGTAAGTGAGGAAATTAATTTAAAATATAATTTAATTATTTTGAACTACAGAATATCTTTTTATAAACTTAATACAATTTTATAATTTTTTTAATTTTTATGCATCAACTCAAATCCTCAGTTAATATGAAAAGGAAGGAGTTGTAACTTGTAAATAAGCAATAACTTCATAACCTTGCTTTTAAATGCAGATTGAAAATTGAAGTTCGTCTAAAGATCAATTTATCATTTACTATATCGGTACAAACAGTTTTATTGCTCGTCTTGAACGGTTAAATCATGCTTAAGATGACCTAGGGATTCCCTTACCCAAAAAATAAAAAGGCCCCAGTCACAACCTCCTGATTTTTTAATATGAAAATTAATATAAGAAATTAGAAGAAAAACGGATTATAGATTTAACTGCAAATTACAGAAAAAATTTTACAATCTATTACACTGTTATGGAGAATTTGATCCAACTTGGGAAAAAAAAAAATTTTACAAGAAAGTATGGACCAGTAAGATGCTTATCTTGAAAGAAATTTTTGAGAATACAAAATGTATATTTGATTTTTTTTTTTTTTTTGGTAAATAAAAAGGTTAGGTCGAGAGAATTTGATGTGACTATCTCAACTAAAGGAACCTAACCGCCACAAAATATTTCTTTTGCCATAACTTGCTTGGACGAATCCAACTTGGTCACCGCAAACCTACCAACACACCAAAATGAACTAGACCCCACTTCTCACTGTATCAAGCATTATAGGCTACTCTTAATTTGATGAAATATAAAAGCGAAATACTAGTAGTTCATGCTTGTGCATCATGGTTAATTATCTTCATTCTCTTTTTTTTTTTTACCAAACTAGTTATCTTTTCTTCTTGTTCTCCGGGAAGGTAAAAAACGAGTCAATTGAAATCTTTGATCAGCAGATCTATTACACAATCAAAGAAATTGACCAAATTTTTACTCTTCAATATCAAATTAATACCCTGTAACAGTGTACAAGTCCTAATTAATACTTATGGTACAAGTGTTAGTACAACCACTTTAACTCCTTTTCCCTTCGAAGAATGAATTTGACAAAGATTTAGGTAGAGCCTATCTTTAATTTCACTTGTAAATCCTGTTGTGTGAATTAAACTTTAGAGAATCTATGACATCAACGGATGTAAACAAGATTGTTTAAGATTTAATCCTGACCACAAGATCTACAGATGGAATCAAAGATAGAGATCGAATCTATCTAAATATTTTCCAACGAATTTAACTCCTCCTAACTGAAAAATAAATATCCCACAACTAGATTAATACTTCTAACTCACCTAAGATTCCATTTGAACATCACCTTTGATCGATGATGGCCTTCACTTTTCAACCAATTAATCCGCTCCTACACTGTTCCAAGTCAAGGTCATGGCTTCTAGGCTTGTAGCAGAGGATCCCATTTCCCTAATTAATCCTCTTAACCACAAACTGTAATAATAACTACTACTAGTAATAAGTAGTTTGTGTCGAGTTTTCCTCCCATGATATTTATGCCTGCTCCGAGTGTACATTGTAAATTTAACGGGGTGTACATATTAACCCCTCCCTCTTAATTGCCATCAGCAAGTAATGTCAGCGAATATTTGTTGCTCCCATCTAACCTTCATGTCTCAACCGGTGCGAACGCAGGAATGAAGGTTTGAGAGTAAAAAATATAACAACAGATTGTCTATTATATAAAATTATGTGTAATCATTAAATTTAAAGTGTCAGACTATTTAATTTACAGTAAATAACTTTATTTTATATTTCTTTTCATGAGACACATACTTGAACCCGTGACTTTCATGTCACACGGTCGAAAAATATTTTATCAAAATATCGCTCCACGAAATAATATTTATATAGTAATGTCAAATTTTTTATTATTAATGACATTTTCTTAAAGAAAGAATAAATTATTTTGGGGATATTGTTAATTTAATTGAGTAATTTATAAACACCTTAATAGTAAATGAATTAAGTTTTTTATCGAATTGTAATAACAATCAAAAAGAAAAAACTTAATTAGTAAATTATTAACAATAAACGTTAATTAGATAATTTACACTACGTATTGCAAAAATATATTAGACACTTAAAATTAATAAATGAGTCAAATTCAGACCTCAAACAAACAATAAATCTTAAATATTTTATAAATGAAATAAAATATAATAAGACAATATAGTAACTTATTTTAATTTAAAGTGAGGCTATAAACACGAAAATTTTACTATTAAAATAATTAATTTTCAAAAATAAAATAATAGTTCAATATAAATAAGTTAAAGAACAATTAACATGACAAATGATAATAATGTAAAAAATTTTTAAAAAATAGAGATAATAAGAACGATATATATATATATATATATATATATATATATATTATAAATTGAAATGGTTAAATCATACAATTATAATTTTGACTAATTATGTAGATATTATTAATAAAAGTATTATTATAAAATCTACATAGACATATATTTTAGGTTAATTTATAATTGTATAATATTTTAAGAGTTTAAAATCTAATTTTGTAATGTTGTGATTGAAATTCTAAGAACTTTAAATAAAAAAAATATGAAAAGTAAAATTTTGAGTAAAACAACATTTAAAAAAAAAAAAACTTGGGGGAACGACAAATTATATATTTTTTAACAGTTAACCCTTCTAAATACACATCTATATGTTATAATTTTTAAATATAAAATTTTCCTCTTATACACATCCAGGCGAGGGTTTTCCGCCCTTGTGTCTGGATGTGATTTGCTAGACTGCGGCTAGTAACTTCATCCTTCTGAATATACTACTGTATTCGTTGGAATTTGTGTCATATTATATAATTTATTTTGTTTTAAATTATTTATCATTTTAAAAATTAAAGAAACTATCAAATAACTATTTTCCAACTTAATTCTTGGTATTATATTAACAAAGAGGAGGATTATGTATCTTTGTGAATTTAATGTAAAAGAATAATTTAATTACTTTTAACTAATTTTTTGTACAATTAATGTAATTTAATATCTTTCTTAATTTTTGTGCATCAATTCAAAACGATAACCATCCATTTGATTTTATTTATCGATTTAAAGAATTTATTTTATTTCCATTTACTTGTCACTTTAAGTATTCAAGAAATACTAAATAATTTTTTTAACTTTACATTTGATGCTATATTAATGGAGAGAAAAAATTATGTAATTGTAGAATTTAATATAAAAAGATAATTTAGCAGAATTATTTTGAACTGTTATTTTATAAAACTAGTATAATTTAATAATTTTGTATGAATCATGAGGCATCAACCAAAACGTTAGTACTTACGAAGTATAATACTACTAGTAATTAAGTACAACCTCCCAAATGATCGAAACTCAAAACCAGGATGTCTATGAAGGTGTGTTTTATTGCCTACATCTAACCTTTATGTCCGAACGTGATCTGTAACCGTTAAACCTCAATCCAAGCCTTGGATTTCCTTAAAACAAGTTGTTGATATTCTTGGGAAAAAGACTTTTTGTCAAGTTGTATATATCTCTCATTTATCACTATGAAACAACCCCCAACTCAACTCAAACCAAATAAATCAATCCTTTGCATAATCCTCAGTGTTCAATGATCCTAAATCCTAATCACCATAAATATCACCCACCACCTCTTCTAACCATTTCCAAGAATCTCACAAATAAAATAAGGGTGTTCAAAAGTCAGTCGAGTCAAATTGTTGAGTCGAGTTAAGAATCGAAAAAATTTTACCTCGACTTGTTTGGCTTTTGACTCGATTTTGATTCAAAATCAAATTAACTAAGTGATTTTTCGACTTGACTTTGATTTTAACTTCCAAATCAAACTACCGATCGAATAACGATTTATAAATTGACTGATTTAATTGGTTTATCGGTTGAACAAGTCGTTTGACTTTGCCGGTCAAATATCGATCAAATAAGTTGAACAAATATTATATATATATATATATTATTTGTATATATAATATTTTAACTATAATATTTTTAATTCTTACTAATAAAATATTTTAATAAATGATAATATTATTTTTTCTTAACACTTAATTATGTTTTATTTGTATAATTGTTGGTGTCATGTACAATTTATGTACTTATACATTAATATAAGTGTACAACTTGTTAACGTAACACTTTTATTTTATTAACTAATTAAATGAATTACTAATTTCCTTTTAATACATATAGATACTAGAGTTAATTAATTATTGAAATATGTGGGCCATATATAATATATCTATACATACATGTTCTTATGTTCATATACTAAGATTTGTATAATTTATAATTATAATAAAAATATATTTTACATAACGTCAAATTTATATACTTATACAATTATATTACATAACTTATTAGTAAAATATTTTTAGTATCAACAAGTATATTAAATTCATTACTAACTTACTATTAGTATAGATAGAGTTATGTAATCATATATATTTTAATCTACTTATAGGATTAACTTAAAATTTGTAACTTATGTATGTGTATACGTTATATATATACATATATATGTGTACATACAAAGTGATGCATGCAAATTTGTACATGTAATCTATTTAAGATTTATATATATAATATATTACGAATTATATTTTTGTACACACATTATATAAAGATAATAATGTGGATGATAAGGTGGAAATTAGAATTATTAAAAAAATTAAGATACTTGATAATGATATGCATAAATATAATATAAAAATTGACCAATCACCACCCTCATGAATCTTACTTTTTGTTGAATGATATTATTATAATTTAGTTATGTATTTTTTTTAATTATCTATGAATTGAACTTGTATTTTGAATTTGTGGAACTTGTACTGCAAACATTTGAATTAATTCATTTGTACTAGATTGGTTAGATTGGTGGTATTATGAGAAGGTTGAGAAGAGGAAGGAATAGATGGGAATTGGTAATAGAATGACCTTATTAGAATGGGCTTATCTGAGATGTTTTTTTATTATATTTTTAGAGTGAAAGATGATGTTTAGATGATTGCGATGTACAATGATTTTCCAATCACGGTAATATAAAGTTCAATTTTACTCCAAAAAAAAAAATTCTTCATTTACTACATGTAATGTCTCTATATCATCAATGGTGGCTAATTTGTGACATTAATTAGTGTAATTTGTGACATTAATTTTTTACAAAATAATTTTAATCTTTGGAGATGATTTAGAATGTTGGCCAATGATGTCGGAATTTGAAAGAGAAATAATGAAATCTGCCATAACGATTTGCAACCTAAACTTGATATATGCCTATTATTTGAGGGCCAAACAGAGAAAAGAATTTTAAAAAAAAGGATCTCTCATGCCAATAACAGCAATGTGGTCACTGTCTTACCAAGATGAATAACTTTTTTTGTAGAGAATCCTCAACAGGAAAAGCTGTCTTTTTAAATTGTCATAACTTAGGTCACTGCTTTTCACGAAATTTAGTTTGGTTTAGCCTTTTGATATAATCTTTGTAAGAAGTGGACTTAATTTAGTTGTCTATTAATTACTTAGTTTGATATTCAAATATACTAAAGAGGTCTAGCTAATGATTTCTTCATCAAGTATCAGGGAAAGCCTTTCCTAGTTTAAGTTTGGCTTGGAGCTGTTAAAGAGACAGTGACTACCTGAGCCCGAAGATAGTTGAGTGGTGGATTGATGAAGTTAGAAGTCCACGAACTTTTTCCAATTGATGGCCTAAGGATTGACATGAATGAAGTTTCCAATTTAACTGTGATGGTTTGTGTACAATTCCTAAGGACAAGCAATGTCCCTCTAGAATTGGAGTAGGTTAGGTATGCAGCCTAGACTTCAAGAACATAACACTAACAAAATGGGATGGTCCACCTTACAAAATAAATGCCTTTGGAATACAAGCATTGCCAGGATACAAAACAATAACCGCAAGTGCAATTCATTACAACAGTGTATTGGAATATGATGCACATAGCTTGAATGGTTTTACAGGAACAATTGCAATTCACAAGGCTCTTCAATGGCTCAAGGGTAAGCGTCCGTTTATCTAGTCTTCAGGCTACTATGCTACACATTAGACAAGGGATAATACGGATACTTGGGAAGACTTGAAATATTCAATTTCTACGATGCTAAATTTTGACATTTTTGGAGTTCCAATGGCAGGTTCAGATATATGTGGATTGTATTCAGCTCCTACAGAAGAGCTTCGCTATCGTTGGATCGATTTAGCTGCCTTCTATACCTTCTTAAGAGAAGGGCATTGTGCAAACTTCTACTACCTAAGACAGGAGCTTTAGCAGTCGGATTCTGTGGCTAAATCAACTAGAAATGCTCTTGGTATCAGATATAAACTGCTTCCAACCGTATACATTGAACTATGAGGCACATATAAAAAGAATTTCAATTGCTTGACCACTAATCTTCTCCTTCCCTACAATCACCAAACTTTATAGATTGAGCATCCAATTCTTGCTAAAAAGCAGCCTAATGGTTTCACCAGTACTAAAGTCGAATAAATCCAAGGTTAAAATTCTTTTTCCCCTTGGTCTTGGTATAGTCTGTTCGTTATAGAACATGTCATTGTGTCAAAAGAACCTCACTACCTTACATTGGATGCTCCTTTGCATGTTATAAATGTGTCTTTATATCAAAATGCCATAACACCAATGCCACAAGGTGGATTGATATCTAAAGATTCGTGGAGACACGAATAACTCCCTTCACTCTCATTGTGGTCTTCTCAATAGGAGTTGATGAGAGGGATGAAGCGAAAGGGAAACTTTTCCTCAACGACAATGGGCTTCCGGAGAAGAAAATTAGAAATAGATACTCAACATACATTGATTTCTATGTAACAGTGAGTAATGCAGCTGCAAAGGTATGGTCAGATGTTCAAGAGGGCAAGTTCTTATTAGATAAAGGTTGGACCATTAAAAAAGTTGCAGTACTAGGTTTGGATGCAATTCAAGGTTGTTCATTTGCAATTGAAGTTGATAGAGATCCCATTTTATATGTTTCCAATTTGGACTTTTAGTGAGACAGAGAGCAGTTATCAATATACTAGTATAAAGCGCCAAAAGAGTTTTTCTGATCTTCGGTCGTCCTACTTTTGGTGCCAAATTTTTTAGGACAAAATGGAGAAAATATTGGTTTTGTGTGAGAAACATTTGGAATTTCCACGATTAGGGCTATGGGTCGAGGATGTCTTCACTTTAACCATCTCATTTCTTTTTTCCTCTTATACTGCTCCCCTTTCCTCCCTACCTCGTCGTCTCTCTCTTCTTCTATCTTCTCTTATATTCCTTTATTTTCTTTATACAATTAGGGCTTATCGGCATAAACGAATCAATTTTGATAATTTTTTGTAGAATAATCTCCCCTCCCCCTATTCTTATATCTCTTTAATTTTTTTCTCGATGTTATTTTTTTGACGTCTTTATTTTTCTTTTCTCTTTTCTCTTACCTTTGTTCCTCTTATCTGATTTTTATAAGAGATAGTTGGTGGAATACATTTTGTTTCCTTTTGCCTAAATTTTGTTGGAGATAGATGGGGGATTGGATCTTTACCATGATTTTTGGGTTCTCTTTGACCTTTTCAAGTATGTAGTTCAAAACGCATTTGGTTTGAAGGTAATATCTTTTTCCATTCTCAATATATCTTCAAAATTTTAGTTTAATGACTTTTTACTATTTTCCTGGATAAGTGTTACGTTTTTTTTGCCCAATTTTCTTGGTTGTTTTTTTTCTTTGAGTTGTAGGTTGGAAGTTGTCTCTTCTATGAAATAGGTATAATTATTCCTACCATTTTCCTTTCCAGAAAATTTTAAGATTCAAAACCTAATTTTTTTTCCTTTGATTAATCTTTCTCATCTTCAGTAGGATTATCCCAAAATTTAGCCAATTTATGTTTTTTTAGTGCTTCTTATGTATAGGGTTTGAAGGGTTTAGAATGTTCGGCAAAAATATACGTGTTATAATTTACTTTTCTTAGAAGATATAAAATGGTTCTTACTTTAATTTCCCAGCATTGTAAGTTGAGGGATCCAATCTGAAAATGCTTTCAGTTTCAGGCTGATTAAATAAGCATTTCTTTCCTCAATTTGCTCCGTGTATTGTTATGATTAATATTGATTGTTAAAATTCAGTGGAGCATAGGCTCACTTAAGCAAGTAGTATATCTCGATGGGAATAAGAATTTCAATACTTTACTTTCTTGACAAGTTTGAATTCACAAATTCTAGAGACAAAATTCTTACCTCTCTTTGTCAATAATTGTTGAGTTTAAATCAAGAGTAGGGAAGAAACAATGCACGAGCAGAGAAGAGAAGTCAACTCAACTCAATTAATTTCTTTTTCACCTTTTTCTCTATTCAGTTACCTAATCCGAGGCAAGTCTTCGCCATCATTTTGTAATCGAAAGCAAAAATTAGTACCTTTCTGTATTTTTTTTAATCCACAAACAATCAAAATTTATCTTTGGGAACTCAAACAGCTCAAGGACATCTAAGTGGATGTTGACTATATGATTTGCAAGTTAAGACCTCCACTAATTGAGATCATTTTAATTTCAACTGATGTTTCTTCTCTTCAATTCATATCTTTATTGGTATTTTCCTATATTCTTAGGGAGGTTTTGTTGTATAGAGAAACCAATATTAGAAATAGGTTATTTGCTAAATGGGTTTTTGTTTTCTTTTAACTATATACATGTTGTTATTTATTTATTTATTTTATCATCATCATCACATCATCTGTAGAACCTTAAATTTTTAGAGTTCTCTGTTACTCTTAACCAGCCACAAAATTAGAAATTGAAGGAATAAAATAATCGCGCACAAATATATAGAAGGAAGAAATAATTTTATTAATATCTCAAACAAATAAACTCTCAATGAATTTGTCAGACTCTCCCAATAACTTCTTAAAACTCTCTCAATAATCTCATCAGATTTTCTCAGAAAAATACTCTAACATGTACCCTATATATAGACTCATAAACTTACCTAACAAAAAATAATTCGAGAATAATTACCAAATAAACTACTTACTACTAAAATAATAAAATTACTAAAAATTGACTCCAACAAAATACTAAAATTAAATAGGAAACTTCCAAGCTTGGTTTAGTCTGTTAGAAAATCGAGACAGAAAGATAATTAAAATAGAACAGAATATGCCGAGGCGTGTGATCACTGTCCTTGAAAGTGATTTCACCCTCCAAGGGATCGTAATCCACTTATGCAAATAAGAACACCGGGTAGTCACTCTCTAGAATTCAACAGCAGCCTCGATCTCGTACGCTCTCGAAAACAAGGTTTCAACCTTAATATTGGACTACTCACTACCCAAGGAGAATAGAAGAAAAGAGATTTTCAATTATATTGAAGAGGACCTCAAAGCCTTTATTTATAGTGATAAATTCGACCAAAATTTAGAAATTACAGCACTGCTTTGAGAGAAAATGTAGGTGACTTGGGAGAAAAGAAAGGAAATCCATCTGGCTTTGAGAGAAAAGGCAGGAACGCAAGTCAAGTTCAGACAAAATAGGTAATACCAAACGGAATAGGTAACCAAAAAATATAGAAAGAAAAACGTGACGGAAGTAAAAGTCTAATGGTTCGCACGCACGTACCATACCACCCCACACCATGTGGGCGCGCGCGTGTGTGTTTGAGGAAAATCCCCAAACCATCAACCATACATAGTCTAGACTCCCAACTAGTATTGCACAATAGCAAAGCCCCAAACACATCTAACATGAAAACATCCAACACAAAATTCCACCATGGGACTAAAGATTTCCTACAAAAAGACGAAACACAATTGGAGGGAATTTCAAATTTATCGAAAGTGTATTTTTGAGGCAAATTTCCAATATAGTCTTCCAACATCATCATCATCATCATCATTGTTATTTTGCGAATTGAGTTTTGTAACTTGGCTCTAGCACAAATTCTTGTTGAACATGGAAAAAGAATTATTATTGGAACTTATGTAGGTTGTAGCTCTCCCCCTCACTCCAAATGGAGACCTCAAAAACCAGTTTATAGAAACAATTGTTTTCTTTGACACAATTTGCAAGGTATGAATGCTCATTTCAAGGTTGGGATAATTTTAGAAATTATTGATAACTCTTTATGTTTTTCCCTTACTTTCTTTTTTCTCTTAATGTGTTTATCCTCCCTTGCTTTAAGCATGTTTATTACTTCATTAATTTCCTCAATCTTGAATTAAAGAGTTGGTTCTTCCATTTGTAGTTTTCGGGAGCCAATCAATTACATATATAGCTTGATGAGTGTAGGACGCAGTCTAGCTGCATAATCCGCTGATTAAGTTTGGTGATATCCATTTTCTGTGTATTTTGGGTTTGATAATTTTTATGTTTTTTTGTTGTTGAAATGTGGATATGTTTTTTGTGCATTATCTGCTTTTTGTTATAAAAATAAAAAAATAAAAAAAAAAATTGTGTTAAACTTAAAAATTAAAACATAGAAATAAAAGTTGGAAAGTCTTTTGCTTTTCCATTCTTACTGCAGTTATAGATTTGTAGCGATTTTCTTCGTTTTAGATGGTAAGGAACTAGAATGGTACCGATTTCCTTTTCCTGAAGATTGTTTTTTGATGTAAAGATAGTGTTTCTCCATTTATTGGACATTGATTTTTGTCTTTATTAAGATTCTTTGGTTAATTTTGTCAATTTGTTTGATATGTTTGCATGGCCGTTGTAGGTGATGTTAAACCAGTGGTCTTTGTTTCAATAGTTAAGAGTGAATAAGTTTGCAGTTTTGCATCTAAGTGGTGTAGTTGGAGTAGAAGATTGTGGTGCGTCAATATATTTGAGTTTCGTATAGCTCATCTCAGATGAATAATACCATTTTTGGTGTTTCTATATGTTTGATGGTTATCAGGGAAAATGGTTTTGGAATGTTAATATGGTGTTTATTTTTGATGAGCTATTGGCTTCTTTTTTTACATGGCATGTTTTTAGAGAAACTATTGCTTCCCTATAAAATGCTTTATAGATGTCACAGTTACTCATTATGAAATTTTGAATTATGTTGCTGCCTGCAGATTCTTGTTTCCCTTTTAATTTAATATATATAGTAGCAATTTGATAATATTTTCTTGCATGGAGGCAATAAGTTTTAACTACTATGTACCCTATTAGCTTTACATAGCATATTGCTTCAACTGAATAATATTGATGATGTCTTCTCTTTTCCCAACTCCAAATGCTAGTTAATGGAAGCACAGCTGAAGAAAATGTTTCGTACTGTTCAATCCATTCATGAAGAGATATTTTATCATTGAGAAAGGTAGGGTCTGTATATAATCCTTTCTTACCTAGTGCAACAGGTTAACAGATTTACCAACTCTAACATGGCTTGGTTGAAGCTCATACACACAGCATGTTTTCTTTCTCTCCTTTTTTTTTTCCTTCTCCTCTCTCAACTCTCTCTCTTCTTGTTCCTCTACTTATGCAGATCATACCATCTCCGTCCACAATCCACACCTTCTCTCCGGTCAATTGGATTCCTATCCTTTACCTCTTCCGTGCAAAGCTGGCCCCTCCTTTCCAATCCATTCTTTGTTTTCTCCATCAAAACACATAAGAAGAACACAACATCTCACCACTATTTTTCCTTTTTTAATCCTTATCAAAAAAATATTGTAAATTATTTGTGAAAAGTTGATGACGAAAGAATTTATAGGCCAATGGTTAAAGGGAGCTACTTTTAATTTATTATTTTGGATTCAAGTGTTCCTAAGTTTTGCGAATCAAGATGGCAGCCTTTTGATTTTAGGGAGTAGTGGTCAAGCCGGACTTGTAAATACATCCAACAAAAATATCTAACTTAGTCAAAAGATTTGATTTTTATCCAACATCAATATGTTTAAATTCATTAATTAGTTAGGAATGTAGCCTGGTTTTGTTTTTTCATGGGTAGTATATGCCTTGTGATTGTTGAATTAGATATAAGATTGTGCAATCTGTTAAATTTTTTGTATTCATACTAAAAATGGCAATAGAGAAATGGATGTGCATTTGCAGATCAACAATATAGATGGGGTAAGGGGCAGGAAAGGGAAGAAAAAGGGATAGCAAAACAACAAAAGCAATTAGGGTGCTTTAGTCATTCAATAATTTTATTATTTTTGTCTTGAAAAAGGTAATTGCAGCTCATAAGAAATAAGGACAATTTAGTCATTTGACTAGTTCCGTTAAATGGCGTTAGTAATAAGGAAGTACATGTAATTTGCCCAAATCATAGGATTTATTTGGTAATATAGTCAAACTTCAAGGGAGGTAAAAGCAATTAACCATAATAAATAAAAAATTTCCACCACAAAAAGACAAACAAGCAGTCAGGTTGAAACCCACAAGGCGCGCATACTATTTTTATTTTCTTTCTACTTAAAACAACAATCCTAGTTATCATTTTCAAATTCCACCATAATTCTTACAAACATATTTCCAAATAGAGCTACAAACGAACCGAGCTGCTAACTCAACTTGAGCCCGAGCTCGAGTCGACCGAACTTGAACTCGAAACTCTCAACGAGTCAATCTCAAACATATGTATATTATGCTTAAGTACTCGTCGAGCTTTTCGAGAAGTATATAACTTTTTTAAATTTTTTTTTTTGTTATATGTAAAATTACTAAAATGTCCATACTCTTTAAAAGAATTACACCTTTTACCTTCGAAAAAGTCAAGCTACTCAAGTTCAAACTCGAGTTCGAGCTTGTTTTACTCATTTTCAAGCGAGCTCGAATTCGTCCAATTTTTTGAGCTCAAGCTTGAGCTCAGATTTTAAAGCTCGTTCGAGCTGAGCTTGAGCTCCGAGCATCATGAAAAAATTTGAGCTTGAATTCAAGTAATGCAATATTCGTGCTTGACTCAACTCATTTACACCCCTATTTTTAAACCCAAAATCTATGCCAACACCTCAAAACCCTAGGCTAGCCGAAATCCAATAGATCAAGAAAACAAAAATTTCATCCCGCCATCAACATCTCCTTCTTCTTCGATACCACATCCACCCTACATCTACATCTTCTTCTATATCGCACATCATGAAAAAATTGAAAACATTAGAAGAAATTAATAATAAATTTTCGAGATGGATTGCAAAAAAATATGTTATAATAAAAAAGATAGAGGATGTGGTTAATGGTTTCAAAACAACATCGAGTTATCTATTAGGTCTCCGACTTTTTTTTATATATAGCATCACTAGGGAAAAATTTCCCTATGACATGATTATTTTCTCTTGCCTGATGGGTTCTTTTATTATTTCTGGAATCATCATGTTGATGTTCAGATTGTGGAGGAAGTTTACTATGACGTGGCACTAAAATTCAAAGTTTGGATGTGAAGAAACAAAATAGTCTAATGGAAATTAGTGTGTGCGGGAACCATTTGAATATGGTAAAAGTGGGTGAAGGTTATGTTCCACAACCACCTCCAGTTAATCCACTGACGGGTACTGGTATAGTGCCGGTTGATATTGAAAGTCAACTTACCAAGAATGACAAGGCAACGACAGTAATGTTCACGGGAGAATTTGAAGGAGTCTAAAACCAATTTTTGGATCTGAGAGGGAGAATTCCATATATGACCACAGATGTCATGTCTCTGATTGTTAATGCTATTATTATTGCAGTTGCTTCCTTTATTTGTGCAATTTCGCTACCCTGTATGATATATTGGTATTACTACAAAAATGTAGGGTAATTGAAGCAATTGATTGGACTGGTTAGGTTTGCAAACATGTGGGCTAATTGAAGCAATTGATTGGTTTGGTTAGGTTTGCAAACGTGTAGAGTAATTGAAGGTTAGGTTGGTGGTAGTGTAAGAAAGTGTTCTTAGTGGGGAAAGGATAGATGAAATTGGCATTAGAATTCCCATTAGAATGGGCTTATGTTTTTTGGGTGATAGTTTGTTTAGCTTATGGCCATGTGCAAAGTGATTCACGTTCAATTTTACTCCAAAAAAATCCTTCATTTACTATTCCATTTGAATTTTTTGGGTATGTGTTGATTTGAGTTTGGTGATAACCATTTTCTGTGTATTTTGGGTTTGATATTTTTTATGTTTATTTTTTTGAATGTGGATATGTTTTGGTGCATTATCTACTTTTTTGTTAAAAAAATGTTTTTTTCTTTTGTGCTAAACTTAAAAGTTAAACATAGAAATAAAAACAAGGCATTATTAGCAAGAAATGTGTCACACCCATTGACATATGTCACACAAGACGAATTGAAGAGTTTCACGACATGGCTTAAATGGATGTGCGTCAAACAATCTGATGGATGGATTGGGTTTTTTTCTTGGTGTAGTATTAGCCATTGTCATCCCTTGTCTCACTTGTAGTAAGACAACTTATTATGATAGTAGACATAGCAGGCCCTATGATAAAATCGTGTAACTCTCTCTTAGCACTTTAGCAGCCTTGTCTTTCTTAACTTGTGAGGAAATATGGACTCCGAAAATTCTTGTTCTTTGATACGCTCTGTGATGAGAGCAAAACTGTCAGAAAAGGATACACCAATCAACTCAATGTAAGTTCATTCTTTCTTTCTTAATCCTTTGTTTTATATTAGTAGTCATTGTTTGGATCAAGTGCATCAATGATGAAAATAATAAGGTGCTAGTGAGGGATGAGAAAATTAAGGAAAGGTGAAAGAGATGCTTCCATCAACTATTCAATGAAGACAATGAAGATAATATTATTTTAGGAGAGTTAGATAAGTTTGAGGAGTATAGAAACGAAATATATTATTAAAGGATACAGGAATCAGAGGTGGAGGAGGTTTTGAAGAAGATGAAGAAAGAAAAAGCAGTTGGCCCTGATGATATTCCAATTGAGGTATGGAAATGCATAGAAAAGAGCAAGGGTATAAGTTCGCTTACTAATCTTTTTAATAAATATTGAAGAGTAAAAATATGCCTGACCAATAGAAGAAGAGTACTCTCATACCCATATTCAAGAACAAATGGGATATACAAAATTGTGTGAATTACAGAGGTATTAAGCTAATGAGCCATACGATGAAACTTTGGGAGAGGGTGATAGAAAGAAGGTTAAGAAACAAGACTAAAGTGTCAAATAATCAGTTTGGTTTCATGTCAGAGAGATCGACTACTAAAACCATACATCTCTTAAGGAGATTTAACGAGAGATACCATGTTAAGGAAAATGATCTAAATGTGATTTTTATTGATTTTGAAAATGTATACGATCACTAGAGAAGTTATGTGGAGAGTTTTAGAAAAAAGAAGAGTTAAAGTAGCATAAATAGAAACAATAAAGGAGATGTATAAGAATGTAGTTATAAGTGTGAGAACACCAGGAGGGTTGACATGAGAGTTCCCTATAAACATCGGTTTACACTAATATCAAGTTTCACTTCTAAATCCTTATCTATTTGTATTGGTCATAAATGAACTTACAAGGCACATACAGGAGAAAATATCATGGTATATGTTATTTGCAGATGACATTATTTTAGTAGATGAAACAAAATACGGGGTTAATGCTAAACTCGAGATTTGGAGAGAGACACTTGAGGCAAAAGGATTTAGAATAAGTAGATCAAAAATAGAATATATGAAATTTAAGTTTAACAAGAGTGCACGAGGAATAGAATAGGGGTTAGTATCGGAGATCAAGAAATACCCATAAGAGACAATTTTAAGTATTTAGGATCAGTTCTTCAGAGTGATGATGGTATAAATTGAGATGTTACATATCGGATACAAACAGGTTGGACTAAATGGACAATGGCATCAAAAATATTATGTGATCACAAAATTCCTTTATGACTTAAGGGTAAATTTTATAGAACAGCAAGTAAGCCAGCAATACTTTATGGGTCTGAATGTTGAGCAGTAAATTATATGTGTATGCACATGAGCAAAAGATAAGAATAGAAAAAATGCAAATGTTAAGATGGATGTGTGGGTACACTAAGATGCACAAGATACGCAATGAGTATATTCGTGAGAAGATTGGAGTAGCATCTATAAATGAGAAGATGAGAGAAACACACTTAAGGTGGTTGGGTTATGTGTTAAGACTCCAGCAGAAACGCTTGTCAGGAGAGTAGATTTTAGAGAGTGTAATCAACATAAAACAGGTACGGGAAGACCGAAAAAGGTTTGGTGGGTAACTTGTAACAAAGATATAGTCCATATAAAAAATGAGGAGGATATAGTCCATGACAGAGTACAATGGCGTAGCAGGATTCATGTAGCCAACCCTACTTAGTGGGAATAAAACTTGGTTTGTTTGTTTATTAGTTTGTTTGTGTACTTTGAATTTAAGATCCTTTTGTTGGGATCAAATGCGGAATAAACACAACTAATGAGAAATCAAGAACACAACAATTTAATGAAAAACAAACAACAACATGAACAATATGAGTGACACACGAGATTTAACGTGGTTCGGCTTAATTACCAAGCCTACGTCCACGGAAAGAAAACCCATTCTTTATTATGAGAGAAAACACACATAGAAGAATATAACTTGAATCTCAAGCCCAACCTTTGTATAACCTCTCTCACCCCCAAGAACACTCTCACCACAAGTATAGGACTACGTGGTTCCTAACTTATATTTTCTCCTCTTGTGTTGTGTCTTTGTATTCGCCAATCCACCTATTTATACGAAACATTACTTGGTCACCACTCCAAATAATAATAGGAAATAACTTGTCTTACACCCTAAATCCTATACAAATAAGAAATTACTTGTCAACTACCCCAAGTAAGTAAACTATTAGGAAACTACTTACTCTCCACACAAAAGAAATTACCTAAAATAAAATTAGTCAATTTCCTAACAAATCTCCACCTTGGTAAATATTTCTTTTAGCAAACGCAAACCAGCCAAAAATATAACCATTTGCCTTCCATTTCCACTAATTCACATGGTGACTAGCTACATACACCGAATCAATACAGTCTTGTCTCCAATTGATTCAATCGGCAAATGAACATGTGTGACTAACCAAGTTCAACCTCCAATCGACTTGCAATTCTCCTTCCCCTTCAGCAGGATTTTTCTTCTCACTACCATTTACAACTTGGAAGCAATCTTGGATCCCTCCGCTCCCAACCTATTAAGGTAATCAAATGGTACAAATCACAATACTTCTTCTCTTTCAACAGGACTGTCCTGCCATGTGTGGTTCCATGACTCCACCTTCGACGAAAAACTCGTAGCCTTAGAGTCTAACTGGCTAAAGAAAAATTGGATTCTTTCATATTTTTGAAATATGCCACACCACCCAAAAACGAACCAATCCATTTAATATTTTGATTTTCACTACTCCAATACCCGTGATTTCAAATGTATACCCGTCACCCAAAGAAAAAAAACTTGTCTTCTTTACTTGAAGTGCATCAAAATATTCTAACCATTAGAGAAAATATTTAAAATGCAACCAGAATCTAAAATCCAACATGGAAGAAATATCCAAATGGAGATCGTGAGAATATCTCCACCTGATGCATGATGTCCAAAATCAATAGACACCGCCATTTTTCTTGACCCTTGAATCACCTGCCTTAGATTCACCGTCAAGTATCATCCTTTTTCGATTCTCTCCTCGAGCAATAAATGCAATTTCTTGTATCTCACCGTGGTTTGCCTTCTTTTGAGATATCAGATGATTGCATATTCTCGAGCACCGAAGTGTCTTTCTCGTATACCAGAGACGTCATCACACTTTCATAGAAATCAGGGACCCCGAGATAAGAAGTAAAAGGGCCTAATCTTCTTCCTCGATTTCAACACAAACTTTTTAGAGATAATCCAAAATTCCGTCGTCTCCACAACAAAGAGTCAAATCAAATCTACGCACCTCGATTCCAACTCTTTCCACTCATCATCTTTCATGCTTGTTGGCTTTTCATCCTTTCCCTTCAATGAGCATCTTTTTGCCAAACCTTGTTGAATAAGGATGTCCTTTACTTTTCTAACTGAAAGAGTAAATCTTGTACACCCATTAAATTGTTGAATTGGAAATTGCCACCAATGCACTTGATCTCAATAGTTAACCAGAACTCAACCAAGCTCTGATACCAATTTGTTGGGATAAATACAACTAATGAGAAATCAAGAACACAACAATTTAATGAAAAACAAGCAACAATATAAAATATGAGTGATACACGAGATTTAATGTGGTTTGACTTAGTTACCAAACCTACATCCACAGAGAGAAAACCCGTTCTTTATTATGAGAGAAAACAAACATACAAGAATACAACTTGAATCCCAAGCCCAACCCTTGTATAATCTCTCTTCCCCAAGAACACTCTCACCACAAGTATAGGACTACATAGTTCCTAACTTGTATTTTCCCTCTTGTGTTATGTCTTTGTAGTTAGCCAACCCACCTATTTATAGAAAACATTACTTGGTCACTACTAATTCCAAGGAATAATAGGAAATAACTTGTCTTACACTCTAAATCCTATACCAATAGGAAATTACTTGGCAACTACTCCAATTAAGTAAATTATTAGGAAACTACTTACTCTCCACACACAAAAAATTACCTAAAAGAAAATTAGCCAATTTCCTAACACTTTTTTCGCTACATATAATCACAATTATGGAAGTTAAAGACATGGAATGATTTTATCCAAATCTAGTAACACATGAATGATAATTATTATGGAAGTTAAAGACATGGAATGTATTGAGGCTATTTAATGAATTTGGAAATTAATCATACGCTTGCAACTATTCTCTGTGGTTTTGAATAGTATCTAGAAGGTTGTTTTGATTATCTATTGGACCGCTTCTCCAGCAAGTGAGATCCCCCCCTCTCTCTTTCTCTCATATGTGTGCCTATGTGAGTTTGAATGATAGTGAATGCCGTTGCTTCATAGCCATGGTTCAAAGTCGCGGTCGAGGTAATGGTCGCAGAACGTATCGACGTTCCACATCGGTTTCGGTGTATCACTCGCATATCTGGCGATATACATATTTTATTATACATGAAGTCTAAAAAATTCTAAAAAGAAAATTAAAAATTATACAACACCACAACTAATTTAGTTGTCAAATTAAATTAGCAAAATACAATTATAACTAGATATTAGTCATAGTTGTTTATTATAAATAAAGAATGATAAATCGAAACACCACAAAATACTACAAATATATTATAAGAATGTTAGATACATATTTCATATAAAAATAGATAGTCAATAATTCCTAACACTTGATTCTGCATCTTTTTTCTTCTTATTCATACAGCACAGTACTATCCCAAGAAGTAGAACAAACAGCAATGCACAACTCCCAGCTGCAATGGAAATTATCGCCCCCTACTCAGGAGGTTTGTGATAGACTTGAAGGCCTTGTGCCTTTGAATATTAGTCACAATGGCCTGATACCTGCAGTAGCTATGAAACTGGATATACAAGCCTAGCAGGGGCCTGTTTTCCTACTTTCTTAGAGTGGCTATATCCTAATTTATTAATCACCCCTCAATCAGATTTCCAGGAAAATGGTTGTGTTTCTAATACTCAAGAAAAGAGGCAGCAAATCTATGATTTTGAATATGAAAGAAACTACAGTAGTGCTGCTGCAATGAGAATACCACATACACTAGGAGAGCTGATTATGATGAGCCAAAGAAAAAGTTACGATTGAAGAAAAGCTGTTCAAATGCAGACACAGAATCTTTCCAAGGTAACCCTCCACCATTCATTCTACAACTACGACCATGATATATAGGACAATTTTCTTGCTTGACCATAAATTGTTGGCTAGGAACAGAATTTCATGAAGACGAATGCACTCGGATGCTGCATCGTTGGATCAAGCAACATTGTTGGCAGATTTCACAGAAGATGGACGAGGCAGCTACAACTTAAACTGATGATGTAAATAAGGAGTACTCATGTTATCACATAAAGCAAATCAGAGTCAGACTTTGGACCATTGTTACAAATACTAGCAATATCCAGAGTACTTCAGTTGAGCAATTGCCGAGTCGACTCAGTCAACTCGGCGAAGTCAACGTTTCACCCACGCGAAGCGTCGAGGATCATCCGAATCTTCCAGCTCCTATGCCTATTCCGGAGTCTCCAACATGTCCCAGTTCTGACTCGTAACGGTAGCCTCCGCTCTGATTTCGACTCGACTGAGTCTTTGAACCATGTTCATAGTAGTCCATTTATGTACTTCACCAACTCATGGTTCTCATGAGCTATGAGCAAACTATTTGTGCGTTTAATTCGTTTCTGTTTGACATTTATTTTGCAAACATGGTATAACCCCCGTATCTCATTGTCTGTTCATCTTTACCATCCGAAGCCACCCAAAAAAGAGAAAAAAAAATAAAGGAAAAGAAGTTAAGAAGTAGAAAGTAAAGAAATATGTCTCAGTATCTTCTTACGAGATCAACTTAAGCCAGTGGTGGCTTTGGCATTTGCTACCATGTATGAACAAATTCATGCAAAAGAAATTTTGTGTGTAACTAGTAGGGTCTTCAAGTTGGACTTGCAGAAGCAAATATGACATTTGCAAATCGAACAAGTTTTGACTAGAAGAGATCAATACATAGTTTTTCTAATTAGTAACGGAATTATTTTATTATGTAGGATTCCAAGCATTTTTATTCTTCATTACTATAACTTTTTGATGAAGTTAAAAGTTCTATACTTCTTGAGTTGTGATTTAGAGAGTCATAATTTGGAGCCTTGCCAGATCTTCATGAAGAGCTACTTCAAGAAATGATGCTACCCCCTCTGAGGTCATATGTTCCCAATTTAATCCAAGAACCTACTATTTATAGGTTAGCCATTTGCACCCTCATTTCCTGCTATTTTCTCTAAAAATGGTTATTTGCAAGTTGATTGATTTTTTTTTTTTATCTTCCTTTTTCTTTTTTGGGTGTTTTTGCTATGTGTTTTTAGTAGTGTTTTGTTTGGACAATTTGATTTAGTTTTGTGGTCTACTTGTAAAGAAGTTTCATCTGGTAACAACAAAAAAACATAATAAAGTTGTTAAAAAGGTTTGTTTTTAATTTATGCTTTGTAGTATACTTTAGTTGATAGGTTGGATTATTAAAAGCTGCTGATTTGGGAATTCCAACCCAATCTGGCTATTGTACAGAAATGTTATTTGAAGTGGAAATTGGCAAGATTTTGTTCTGAGTTCTATGTAGTATTTAGTACTCCATTCTTATTTGTGTATGGAGTTTGGTATTGCACAATGTCTTGGTAAATCTCCTATCTTTTGATCAAGTGAAGTGCATGATAGTATAGTAAAGTAATTTCCTTTATGAATAGCAAGAGGCAAGAGAATGAAACTTTCCCTGTTGGGAATGGCTATCACTTCTTTTGGTTGTTTGGGTGACACACTTCTACTTATTATATCCATTCTCGAGCTGTTGACTTCATGATTATAGAATAAATGAATCTGTTATGCATTTTGGTGAGAGTATCAAAGAAATTAGCAACGAGAAATTTGGCGAAGGCATGTAAATTGCTATTCCTTTTTATTACCTTCTCAATAAATTCTGGATTCTTTAGTGGTGGTTCTCTTGAGTGCTTTAGGAGAACCACATGACTTTTTCTTTTTTATTTTTTCAATTAATTAATTATTTTTTCCATGGGACCTTTTCATTTGCTTGTTGATATTTTTTGGTGACTGATCTCCATTTGATGACAACGTTGGAAAAATAGATTTGATTGACCTTTGTGGTCCTTGTTTACTAGTATGTTAATGTGTAGAAAAATAGATTCTATTATGTATCAAGCCTTTATTTTTTATAATAGCTAGAGCAATTGCACTTCCATTTCTCTTAGTTTACTTAGGAGTTAGTGGAAGTCGAGATTTGTTTGCAGATTACTGGTGATATGCATGGTGCTATATTTGGTGGGTTGCTTTGAGTGCACCTGAAGCCCATTGCAAAGAGAAAGTATCAAGTGAGTCAATAATAATGTTCTTTGTTAGCTACAGACAACCATGAGATTTTTGTGCTTTTTCATACACTGACTATTCTAGTGGTCATTTTTAAGTGCATAAGGGACAAATCAATCATTTGTATTCACAACCAAGAAGTTGCTACTAGCCTCTAATTGGGTTTTTTTAAGTTGTCAAGGCAAAGCTCACTAACTTCATGTTTTAGTAATTATAATAAAGTAAGTCGGTAACGTTTATTGGTTTTTTTGGCTTGTAGACGGGTTTATACACATCATGATTTCTTAGTTTCAGTTTATTTCATGTCCTATCTAAAATTTCTTTGAACGTAACTGGTGCTATAATTTTTGAGTTTTCATGTTGTTTAACATTCTACTTAGTAGCCCTTGCCATTGATGATCTTTTTTTTTTTTTTTTCCTTTTTATGTTGGGAATGGTTTTCACCTGATGGTTATCTAATTACAACATGGAATGCGAAGAATTTTAATGTTATTGGAGTTTATTATGCTCATTGGAATGCTTCTTAGTTCTTCAAGATGGACTTGAATTTACTTGTTAGATATGCTACTAGTTTCCTCTAATGTGAATAGATCTTTGGTTATATTATCAGTATTGCTTATTGTGGTATTTTAGTTTCTATTTGTTATACTTGAAATGGAAGGGTTATAAAGCTTTTGTTTGTATACACTCATATTTTCGTTCAACCAGTCCAACCATCTTGACACCTTAGTTTGGCGACCTAACTTGCTATATTGATGTCGATTTGCAACATACAATAGACAATTTTTTAACTTTGCATCATATTAATTGATTTTTCCTGTTTCGCTTGTTGGACTACATATTTAGCTCTCTAATGCTCTTTCAATTGAGATGTGTATGTTTCTTTTCATGTGACAGTTACAAAGACCGTCATATTTGGTGGTCTTCTTAATGCTGATATGGAAGAAGATGTTCACCGACTGGCCAGAGAGTGTGGTACAGTATGTTGCGTTATTAATCTCTACTCAAAGATGAGCTTGAGCATCATGGCAAGTAGTTCTTAGTGCATTTAGGTTTCCATTTCTAGCTTCATGCTCTTAATCATCATGCTGAGTTGATTAAGAGATCTTGCTATGCATAATAGACATAAAAAGTTCAGGTGCATATCTATTCACTATTCTATTGTAGGATGGAGATTTAATTTAAGAGGTGAATTATAGTTTTGGGTCAGCTGTTTGCAACTGTTTCGCACTTCACTTGACATTTATGTCCCTTATTCATCTTACTACTAGCAAGAAGATATTCAGTTCCTCAAAATTTTATAGACATAGCTAAATTCATATTGCTCTTTAAACAACTCCCCTTCACTGTATTAATCAGTGGCTTTTCTTGTTTTCTCTTTCTTGTCTTGTATTTAGCATGGTATCATCTAGTATACGGCTGTAAACGAACCAAGCAGCTCGCCAGCAGAACTCGAAACTCTTGACGAGCCGATCTCGAGTATATGTATATGTATAATATGCTTGAGTGCTCATCGAGTTTTTTGAACATTATATAATATTTTTATTATATGTAAAATTACTAAAAGGTCCATACTTTTTAAAAAAATTACATCTTTTACCTATGAAAAAATTGAACTACGTCGAGTTCGAGTTCGAGCTCGAGCTCAAATTTTGAAGCTTATTCGATCTCGAGTTCGGGTATCAAAAAAAATTTCGAATTCGAAATCGAGTAATGTACTATTCGTGCTCGATTCGGCTCATTTACACCCCTAATCTAGTATATATTTTATAGGTAGATTTTCTTACTCTTATGGTTAGACCCTCTGACCTATAAGAGGTCAGGTCAATATGGTCAACTAACTAACCATGCTCGACCATCCATCTAAATGAACATTTGACAATTAATAACGTAATATTGTCTCTTTACCTTTACAAGATTACAAGACATGCATCATCCATCTAAATGAACATTTGACAATTAATAACGTAATATTACAAAATTACCTTTACAAGATTACAAGACATGCATCGCTATTTTATACAGTGAACATTTCATATACCATCATTCACTACAAGATGATAGGCATTATTTGGCAGCTTTAAATGGTAGAAAACATAAAAGAGTAAACTTCATTTCTTCCATCTGAATCCCGAAAATGAAACTCCATTAAATAAAAGTAATCCTATAAACTATTTTCTGAATCCCGACAATGAAACTCCAAAGGTAATCCTATGAACTATTTTGCAGAAAAATATAGCCTTGGTGGTTGTTGGGATTTTCTGAAAAGAACTTGATGGCAATTCAGTGGCACATATTCAAACAAATGGTAAAGTTTGAGGTATTAGACATCCAATTAAACAATGACAACTGTGTATTGCACATACCAAGGTGGTAAGTGACATGATTTAATCATTTAATAAGACAAAAACGGGTTGATGAAGGGTAATTCACGGTCAAAAAATTTTAAGGGGTAAAATTGTCCTCAATGCTATAATTGTCATCATCCGAATAAATCTCGTATCATGAGTGACACCACTAACGGCTTCTACCACTTGAGAGAAATCATAGTCAGATCTAAACAAAAAAAACGTATAGATGGACTGGGGGAGGTGGTGCCGATGGGAATGGAAAAGGAGGAAGAGGAGGAAAGAGTCTTTAAAGTCAACAACCGTTGGCAGACTACTGTTCCTATTTAGTATTTTTTTAGTTTTTTTATTTTTTATTTCTAGAATCACTAAAATAGTTTCTCATCATATTTATTATGTAATGCCTATTTAAGAGACAACTCGCGCTGAATAATATATTGAGAAAGTAATAAAACTTTTGATAGCAGCAAAACTTAGTGTGGTTTCTTGTTTGTGAAAGATATGTGATTTTTTAAATATGAAAACTAATACAAGAAATGAAAGAAAAACGGATTATAGATTTAAGGGTTAATAATATTTTGTTCACCTGATTAGGTGTGTAATTATATTTTATCACCCTAAATTATAGAAATATACACTTAACTCCTATTTATATTATTCATTTTTTAAAAATTTTAAAATATCAAGAAAATCTAATTAAATGACTAAAATACTCTTAGTATTATATTTTGATTTTTTATGTATTTAATTGATTTTCAATAGTATTAAAAATATTATGAAAAAGTAAAATACAATAACACATTGATATCTTGACTTTAGATATGGGAGTAAAAATGTGAGAAACTATTGAATTATGTTATATATGACATTACAATTTGCACAAGTTAAACCAAATGTTATCAGTGTAAAATACTAAAATACATCAAAAAAAATTATAGAAAATATACTTCATACAATATCTTTAAAAAAATTTCAATAGAAAATAAACTCATTTGAGAATTGTTATACCACTATATTTAAACATTTAAATTCAAAATAATAAAATAAAATCCAAAAATTTAAAAATTTGATCAAGAAATATATCGATATAGATTATATTGAAATATCAATTGCTTTATTTTTGCTTATATTTAATTAATTATCACATCAATATCAAAATTTAAATACATAAAAAATCAAAAAATAATTTAAGGGTATTTCAGTCATTTAATTAGATTATCTTACTAATTTTAATATTGATAATAAATAAATTGTGTCAATGGAGACAAAGTGTATATTTGTATAATTGAGAGGGTAAAGTGTAATTATTCACCTAATTCAGGAAACAACTAGTATTATTAACCCTAAATTTAACTACAAATTACAGGAAACATTTTACTATCCGTTACACTTTGTTATCGTGAATTTGATCCTATATGATAAAAAAACAAATGAAAAATTGACAAGAAATTATGGATGAGAAAGAATGTTATGTTGAAAGAAATTTTTGAGAATAAAAAAATGTGTGTCTAATTTGATTATTCTTAATTTGACGAAATATAAAAGCTAAATACTAGTAGTTCATGCTTGTGCAACATTAGTTAATTTCTCTGACAACATAGGTTAATGCTAAGGATACAAATTTTAGTACAAGTCCTAATAATTATGGTACAAGTGCTGGTGGTAAATGACTTTAACCCCTCCTAACTGAAAATTAAATATCCCACAACTAGGTTAGAATCTCCTGTGTTTAGCTACTTCTAACTCACCTAAGATTCCATTTGAACATCACGTTCGATCGATAATGGTCTTTCAATCTTGACTTTCAACCAATTAATCTGCCCCTACACTATGGGAGATTCTAAAATTGTCTGAGTGCCAAATCGAGGTGGTGGCTTGTAGGCCCGTACCAGAGGATCCCATTTCCCCAATTAATCCTGTTAACTACATAGCCTACTAATAACTAATACTACTAAGCAATAGGTGTCAAGTTTTTTTTAACATTTATATTTATGCTTCCGCCAAGTGTGTCAAGTTTTTTTTAACACGATATTTATGCTTGCGCCAAGTGTACATAGTAAATTTAGCAGTGTGTCCATATTAACTCCTCCATCATAATTGCCATCACCAAGTAATTTCAGTGAATATTTATTGCTCCCATCTAACCTCTGTGTCTGGATGTGATCTTCTAGATTGCGACCACTAAGCAGTAACCTCATCCTTCTCCATTTACTATTCCTCCCTATCATATTATTTTATTTTATGGTCGAATTAAATAATTTTGCATTGTTTTAAATTATTTGTTTAAAGATTTAAAAAATATTAATAATCATTTTTTTTTCAATTTTAGTCTTGGTATCAAGTTAATGGACAGATAACGTATATTAAAAATTTTAATATAAAAAATTAATTTAATCATTTTAATTTAATTTTTTTATAAAATTGATATAATTTAAAAAAATTATACACTTTTTTTAAAAAAAAAATATTCTCTTATACTTTAATAATTTGTACAGCATTATATATTTTAAAAATTTATAATACAAAATAATTCTCATAACTGTAAAATTTCTCAATAATTTTTTTTTATCTTTACATACCAATCCGAAAATACGGTTAGAATGGAATAGAGAGACTAGACCGCCATACTGCTAGTAATTAAGAACAACCTCCCAAATGGTCAAAACTCAAAACCTGGATTTCTATGAAGGTGTGATTTATTGCCTACATCTAACCTTTATGCCCGAACGTGATCTGTAACCGTTAAACCTCAATACAAACCTTGGATTTCCTTAAAACAAGTGGTTGATGGACTTTTTGTCTAGTTGTATATATCTCTCATTTATCACTATCAAACAAACCCCACCTCAACTCAATCCAAATAAATCCATCATCTTTGCATAATCCTCAGTGTTCAATGATACTAAATTCTAATCACCATAAATATCACCCACCACCCCTTCTAACCATTTTCAAGAATCTCAGAAAATCTAAGTGTTCACTCTCTATATTTCTTTCTCTCTCAAGTTTTAACCAAAGAACAAGTGTTCTAAAAAATCCCAAGTTATAAACAGTGGATTTTGTTTTCAATTTCTACCAATGGCTTTAACCAACAACCCTACCCCCACCACAACTCCTGATACTGACAATGATACCCCACCACACACCCGACCCATTAGGCCAATTACCTTCACCAACAACGAGTCATTCAAGAACCACCATCATCACCACCGCCACCACCAACCGCCGCCCCACGTGGCGGTGGCGTAC
Organism: Cinchona pubescens; assembly: GCA_025175665.1. Taxonomy (NCBI): domain Eukaryota; kingdom Viridiplantae; phylum Streptophyta; class Magnoliopsida; order Gentianales; family Rubiaceae; genus Cinchona; species Cinchona pubescens. The sequence continues at coordinate 3,725,264 of JANKKI010000077.1, read as the reverse complement.
CGAGAATGTCTCAAAAACCATGCAGCCAACATAGGTGGCCATGCTCTTGACGGTTGTGGGGAGTTCATGCCTTCTCAAACCGCCACCCCCACCGACCCCACCTCACTTAAATGCGCCGCATGCGGCTGCCACCGCAATTTCCACCGCCGCGAATACGAGGAATACTCCCCTTTCATCACCACCATCAACCCACATTTTCTCGACTTCCGCCACCCTAGAAGAACATCCCCCTCTTCACCCTCTTCGCCACCACCCCAGACGATGTTAGTCACCCTCAGCACCGCCGCGCACGATGACCAGCAGGTTCCAATCCACCACCACCTCCACCAGATGGTGGCAACGCCGGTGACGCCAAGAAATACAAAGTCTTCCGCCGAGAATCTCAGTGGCAGAAAGCGGTTCAGGACAAAATTCAGCCAAGATCAAAAGGAGAAAATGTACTCTTTTGCTGAGAAATTGGGGTGGAAATTACACAAGTGTGATGACAATATTGTTCAAAACTTTTGCAACGAAATAGGTGTCGCCAGAGGGGTCCTCAAAGTTTGGATGCACAACAACAAAAACACTTTGGGGAGAAGAGATAATATTCGCAACAACCTCGTCAACCTCAACCCCACCAATATGGAGGAGGAAGAGGACAACAACATTAATAATGGTGGAGGCAATTGCCCTGATGAGAATGATCATGAGGAGATTAATAGTGGGAGTGGGGATGCTAATCTTGATCTTGATCTTGATTGTAATATCACCAATGGGGCGACTTCTTCGTCTTGACAGAATGTGAAAGAGGAAAAGGAGTCTCAATACATCCATCCGTTAAAGCTAAGCTGCTCAATTCGCATTAGAGAGATTTTCAGAAAAAATAGGATGTTTTGATTATAGAAAAAGTCATGTAATATTGATTAGTGATTATTAAGGTTAATCAATCAGTTTACATGAGTAAATAAAGCATCAAATGTTTAGAGATTTTTAGTTTTAGGTATATAATAATCAATTGATCTCAATAAATCCCTTTATATTTAATTGTTCATAAATTTATTCTCATTATGAATTATTATTAAAAGACAACAAAAAAAAAAAGGAGAAATTAATCGAGTTATATATTGTGTTCCATTGCACTTCATAACTTTTCACTATGATATCCTCCATTTCGGTGGAAGCTGGTCATGGATATGTTCGTTTTTTGACTTTTGTCATTGTCTTTAAATTCAATTGTGAATTGGGTATGTTTTTTTAAGGATGGATATGGTGGTTATGAAGTTTTATACCATAAAGGATTATTTGATTTTGCTTTTTTTTTTTTTTAAAAAAAATTATTTTGCTTATTTCACTCATGGTTGGTTGTCAAACAATGGATCTTAGATATTAATTATGAGTGCAACCTCTTGAAGCAAATGTTGTATGCAATTTTGTCTTCTTTCCATTTATTTTGCATTTGTACTTGCCACTTTTTGTAGGGGATATGTACACACTTGTCTTAATAGGGAATAATGGCACTATGGGGGTGGTTGGTGTACCTTTGACTTTTGACTAATTGAGTTTGAAAGTGAAGTAAACGGCATGTTTTTTAGTATTACTTCTACACAAAATTTATTCCCATTTATCCTATTTTCAAACTCTTTCTTGTTTCTATTTTTGGTTTGGCATTTTTTATGTTAATAATTTCATTAAGTGGACAATATAGACCATCTGGCATGCATGTATATGAACAAACGTTTTTAAGTGAATATATTTATTATCTTTCAGAATAAATAAATATAAAAAAAAATTTACAATATCTTTTAGTGAACTATTCTTTTATATTTTAAAAGATTGTACAGTATAATATTATATATTTTAAAAACTTGTATTATATAATTCTTTAAAACCAAGGGAATGGTTCTCTCAACGAAACTGTAGAATTCCCCACAAATATATATTACATATTTAATCTTATAAATCTCAGTAATTAGAGATTATCACGATTTAGGAGATTATTTAACTTTCCTTTTCAATCACAAAATCTTTTACTATCTTTCTTTTACGTAATTATCAAACTTTAGACCTTCTTTGTCAAAATTAATCAACATATTGAAATGGTGAGTGAAGCATGCTTTATTTTCAAGCTTCATAAAATCACAAACATACAACTAGCTATAGATGTTAGAGACGTGTAATTTAGAAATTTATCAACACCAGTTTCTTGTTTTACAATATCATATACAGAAAATAAAGGGTGTTGAGGGATGCAAAAAAAGATTAATGAAACCCTAGTAATTACAAAGAGGAGAAATATTGCTGCTGTTTGCAATAGGGATATATTTTCATCAATTTTAAGACTTCTGAAATTTTTCCTCACTTGAATATTAATAAAATCGAATATCATGGTAGCTTGTATAATTTTGAAGACATCAATTTTTCTCCCTTGTAGACCATTTTAATAATCATCAAAGACTAAAGTGGAAACATGAAATATCCTGCCGGTTTCCCCAATCACTGTTTCAGAGTTTTTCATGCACTTTTGTGTGCTCTTAAGAACAATTAATTATATGGCCCAAAAAAAAGGAACGATTCAAACCTAATCACTTCTCTAATCTCATTATCTCTCTCTTTTTTTTTTATTCTAATTTTCCTTTTTTTTTGGCTCTGTTGAGAGGTGGTGGGTCTGATGATTTATTAGATTACAAGGTGACTAGAATCCTCTTACAATTAAAATAAGACATAGCATCTAAAATAGTTTACATTATCTTGCAATTAATCTGAGCTTTTAAGGCAAGCAGAAACAGACTTTTCCTTATGTGCTTAGATAAATAAAATGTGAAGCAAACTGTTCCCCTCCACATTTCACCTTCTGGTTGGTTTCTAAGGCGGCAAGCTTTGGTTTATTTCGATTAAAGAAAAAAAAAAGAAGAAGAATTTTATCATATTTTTAAAATATATTTGTTAAAACTATAATGGTGGAGATTGGGATTACTTGGTTGGAGGAAAGCTACTTCAAGATTTCCTCCATTGTGTCAAATTGACGGAAAAACAAATTGTTGACAAATAGATCAAATTCAATTAGCCAAGTTAGTAAAGATACACTTGAGCTTATGTAAATTCAATTTGTAATAATTTGTAGTTAAATCTTGATTTGGTAAGCTACGTAAATAGTGTAAATAATTTTCTATATTAACAATGTATACTAAAACACAAATTTGATTTTTTTTTTTTTTTAGAAACATAAATCCAATTTTGGCATGTATCCAAGAAGGGTGAGGCAAACAATTGACATTCCAAAGCCCAGACCTAGTGACAGTATTCTGATTTTAGCAAACCAAACCAAACCAAATCAAATCTGAGACTTACAGTTTTGAACACAAACCTATGAAATGCCAATCTGAAATGAGACCAAAAGTCGAACGATGGAAGCCCAAGAAACGATGAATATAAAACTACGACTTTATTTACATTGGGCTTCAAAAATAATACAATGTCCGGATCGGAGAAGTTTTTCCTCTCTCACAAATTTCCTTCTCATGATGATCTCATTGTTTTAAGGTCTCTAATAAAATTCACTTGTTTAAAAAGAAATAATACAATGTTACTTTTACATCTAATTCTAAAAACTTTCTTGGTTCCAAACTTTGCGATGGCCCAATATTTGCATGAACTTCATGACATTAGCAGCGTGGCAATAATACACATTATACATGCGCGCAATTTTTTATTATATTATGTTTGTTTAATATTATCAGCACAAAAATAGTAATTTATTCGCCATATATTAGATTCTTTCGCATGCACTTAATTAATATGGTTATATACATAAATTTAAATCGAATAGGTAAATTTTCATTTAAAAATTTTTAGGATTCATTTTGGGCAAAGTTCTAACACTTGGCATGGTCCAACTATTGTACCATCTTTGAACAAAGTAACTAGTATCTCTTTTTCTTTTTTATTAGGGTTTTGTTTTTTAGTTCAATTTAGAGAGACAAAGAAGTTAAATGAGAGAGCTTTAAGCATGAAGATTCGGCTTTTTGTTTTAGGGCCATCAAAATCCTACGTAGTCTGCATTGAAAACTACATTAGTTGGCTTTGATGCGTATTCTTTACTTCTTTGAGACGACGGATGCGTCAAGGCCACGACTTTAGAATGTTTCGCGTGGAGTTTCGCGTAACCATACGCAATTTAATTAACTACTCATTAAGATTCTAATTAATAATTACGGCGAATTCTACAGGTTCGTTGACAAAATTATTTCTTCGATTTTAAGGAATAAATTTTTAAAATACATAATATTATACTGTACAAACCATTAAAGTACAAAAAAATAATTTCTGGAAAAAAACAATAGAATTTTTTAATAATTTTAATTATAAATTTCTTTGTCAGCCTAAACTCAACAAAAGTGCCTCAAAACCTTTTAAAAGTTTTATAGTAATATGTCTTTTAAATATTTAAGGATTAATAGTTTATACACATGTAAAAAAAATTTTACATCACCAGGTGTGGATGCATGTCACGTGTATAAAAATGACATTTGAAATTTAAACAATGCACATGTGTCATGCATCCACACTCGATAGTATAAAAAAAAATTTTACATCGACGATGTATGTAAAATTAACTCTATACTTAAGCATCCAAATTTAAGACATACTTTTTTAATAATTCAATCCTCTAAATAAACTTTTGTAATTAATTAGCATATGTGGAAGTGTTTGAGCTTGATGTTTGGAATCAAAAACGAAAATTTTATTTTCTATTCTTTATACTACTGTAACTAATGTGATAATTGCGTACGTCTTAGATGTCAAAACTATATAGTATTTCAATTTACCCATTTAGCAGCCCACGAGAAAAGGATATTTGGATTGTACAAACTTCAAAAATGTAAATTTTGATAATAAATTGCTGAAATGTGATTCTCAATTATTGCTACTAATCAAAGTTTAACTGGACGATTATGAAGGAACATATGTGCAATTAATATATGTTAGCAATTGATAAAAAGCCAAAATGGTGTATTAAATGGAGCCAAGGAGATATATTTGTTATTTTTCTTGGCAAGCAAGAGATATGTATTGATAGTATGACAACGAAGTGCAAATTATGTTGTAATAAATTTTTCTATGACTTACAGATTATGAATTCGATTCAAATAAGTGAGAAGTGAATTTTTTTTGTTGAAGTGTTGATAGCATTTACTCTTCACCGTGAAACACCAAACACTAAAAATTATTGTTTGATGATATAAATTGATTGACGATAAAGGATCCTAATATGTGCAATCAATAAATTGGAATGCATTGCATAACCATTAAGGCTTTCCAAGTCAATGTAACAGTGAAAGCCCACTAGTTAATAATGGACATGGAAATGAGCCGTAGCTTAATAGTTAAGCATATTTCCCTTTCAGAATATGCCATCAACGCATACATTGAAGCCAAATTGGAAGAAGAGCCTCAAATGAAAAAACAAAGGAACGTGATACTCGTATAGAACTAGACCATGTCAAGCCCTACCATCTTGGCTCAAGTCTATATCAAAATTTTAAATTTTGGAATCTTCAAACTGCATGTCTTAAGATGTTAATACGCTTTTTTTTTTTTTTTTTGACTTTTTTGTCATAGTTTGGATTATATACATATATATATATATTATTCTTGTATAACTAGAGGCGGGGTGGGAGGGACGGTCGACTCCAAAATATTCAAAATTATATTTTTTACTTCTCTTAAAATTTTTAAATTATTATTATACTGTTATGAAAATTAGATTTTGTCCTCTCTTCAAAAAAAAATTTAGACAATATAAAAAAGTATTCTCTATAAATGTATTTATATAGTCATATTCTCCAAAAGTTTTAAAAATATATTATTTTTCTTAATATTTTTTAAATATTTCAATAACTCCCTATAAAAAAATTAGACTTTACATCGTAAAATTTTATAAAAATTATAAACTATTTCTCTAAGAATATTGTATATATAATAGATGTGTATAAAATTTAACTCTTGAATCCGTCCCTGTGCATAAAGGTTGCTTTTTTGGTTAGGGACGAAAATTTTTCAAGTTAGTATTCTGAAATAACTTAGTTTGTATTCAACATTTGCTAAAAACATAATTAAATTCAAAACAATGTGTTTTTTTTTTTTTTCTTTTTCTTTTGAAGGGGTGAGAACTATGTAAAATTTTAATAGTCTTGAGTACTCATCTTATAAAGCCATATTCAGTGTTTTAACGTGGGTTGTAATTGTTCGTTCCATGATTTCCATTTTCCTCGTGTTCTCGTTACCAATAACATTCATCCCTTTTGGAAGTCAAAAAGTTCCATGACATCAAATCATCTAATACATCTATTAAAAAAGATATGGACTTCCACCTAAAGACATGGTTTTAAGATGCAAATTCATATATTTTAACATAATATCAGAATTAATTTTTAAATATTTTTTTTATCTATTTATACGTATTTTGGGTTCTGTCTAATTATTCTAACGGATTTTTTTACCTCTAACCCACGTGTAACAAAATTCTGTCTAACCTCTTCTAACGGACTCTAACTTACATGCTATAGGTTTGTATGTCCAACCCAAATCACGTGTGAGAGAAAGTGTTAAATATAAATCTCACATCAATTAGTTAAAATATCTTAAACTAATTAATAATATTTATGGATCACCTCACTTATCACTAATAAATTTTAATATAGAAACCCATACCCTTTAACAACATTATTTCCACATATTAACTTCTTAAGCTAATTAAAAAGTTCGTTGGATTCTCCCATTCCGCAAATAAGAGCCAATTTCTACATCAATGCAAGAAAATGAGGATTAGAGAGAGCTAAACAGCTTCTATTAGAACCAACTCCACTCTTAATTGCTTCTTCGATTGTAAGTCGAAAATCTAGGGAGTGCAGCAGTGTATTCGTATGATCTCGAGGTTGGTTTCTCTCCCTCTATTCTATTCCCTCGCGGTTAAAATGAATTTCTCCGATACAAATTAAGAAAATTGTAGGCTTTTCTGTTCGATGACTAAACCAAACTTATAAGTTCCTTATTTATTTTAATATTTTTGTTAGATTCAGTTTCAATAGTTTAATTATTTTAAGAGTAGATAGTTATTTAGTAATTACTATTACTATCCGGTTATTTCTTGCCGACCAATTTTATGAATATATATATAACATACGTGTTAGAGTATTTTTTTTTGAGAATTTTAAGAATTTATTAAGAGTTTAATTTTGTGTCTGGATCGAAAAATTCTAAAAATTAAAATTCTACATTTCTTTAGATTTTTGTGCCTAGTATCGAAAAACTTAAAAAAATTAAAGTTCTACATTTACATAGATTCATCTAAAAGTATGATGATCGAATTATTATGGAGTTGTTCACTCCGTAATGAACGGTAGTACTCACAAATAAGATTAGAATACGTTAAAAATGCGGATGAGCAACAAACATAACTGCTCACAAATCGGAGTAGAGTATACCAAGAAAAATACACTTTAGATATTGTCATTAAAAAAATAAACTTCCATTAGCATTAGCATAGTTACAAAAGACAAATTGTGAGAAATGACTTTCCACAATAACGAGTGCTTGACTCCACCAATGTCCCACAAGGAAGCAACGTGTGAGATGGTGAGAGAACAGAAATCGAGAAAGAAAAATAAATGCAAATACCTCGAAAAGAATCCAACCGACAAATGCTTCTTTAAAAATCAAAAAGCCAGTTTTAGTCTAATCTCAACCCTAATCTCTTGCAAGTCCTAAATGGACTCCATTTATAATAAATTATATAGATGGTTTGGATTAAATTTATTCATATTATTTTATTTTATTTTATCAAAATAATTATTTTCATAAATGATATAAATAAATTTAAATCAATAAATTCACGTTACTTATCATAAATTAAAATTATTTTAAAAAATTTAGCATTTATTTTTTTACCGACAAAATTTAAGAACATGATAGATTATTTTTTTAGAATCAGGTAGGTATATATTTTACTTACTACGTTTTCTTTTAAATGTTATTTTTAAAAAATTATTTTATTTTAAAAATTCAATAAAGTATTAAATTACTTTATCAATTTTATTTTTATTTCTCTCAAACTGTGTTAATTATTGAAGACGAAGAGAGTTGAATTAAGGGAAAAGAAAATTGTGTGAAGAAGAAGAGAATTAATTTAAAGACTCATTAAATTTATTATTAGTCAAAAAATAATTTAATACTAATTTTTCTTAAAATTTAAATTAATTAACCTATAACAATATTAATTTTTGTACTAAAACGTTAAACGGTAACGCAGAGTGTTAATTAACTTACACTAAAAAATATTTTATATATTTTAGTAGTTTAAAATTTCATAACACCCATCAAACAAGATATTAATGATAATAAGAGTTGAAATTTGGATTTTTTATGATATTATACCGTTAACCGAGCAGTTGGACCCTTTTTAGTAAATCATTCAGTGCAATTCCGCTTCATCTCATTCTTCTTCAAACCGTAGCTTTCTCCCTCATTACTTGTCCGAAGTTTACTTGCCTTCCCACAATCTTCGGCAACATGTTAGGCTTAATAGAATTGGGGCACCAAATAGCCATAGTGGACAATCCACTGAAGCACCGACTCCAATGAAATAATATCATAGATTCTCTTCAGAGAGATATATTGTGTCTCCATATGGACAAAATCTACAGTTTCTTGTCATTTTTTCCCCGTGGGCTCACTATATTTGCTGAGAAATGATAGCACAAAATATGTTTACACTTGATTGTATTGATGATTTCCCAGATTTCCTTTACCTTCAAAAGCTGATTTAGTTTTGTAGATGAAAGGTTTTTTAGTGAGTTTTTGTGCACAACAATGTTTAGGTTTGGTCATTTTCTGTGGGTGTCTCTCTGCAAATTCATGCTCAATATCTTTTGGTTCATAGAAGAATACATACGCAGGTATGATCTTTTGCTGCTTTTGTTATGTGGGCTTTCTTTTTTTTTTTTTCTTTTTTTTCCAAAAAAAAAAAGATTTTTATCAGCTCGGAATGTCTGCCTTTGATTTTGCAGAGTGAAGACTGAACATAAGTCTGTACAGAATGGTTCAAATTTTAATGTCAATCATCCCCAAGAAGATGATGGATTGGATTCTCAGAGTTCCATGGGTTTTGACTCTGGTGTTGCTGCAGAAAATGAGACTTCAAACTTCTCCTTTAATTTAATGATTCAGGAATCTAAAGATTCTAAAGAAAATATTGCAGAAACAGAGGACTCTGCTTTTCTCAGTCTTTCATGAAGAGTGGCTTCAGTGCCAACTCCCTTAAGTATCAATTCATGGCAGGCAAGAATGTGATGGGATTCATGGAAGAGCCAGAAACTGTGAGCTTTACTATTCAAGAAATGTTTGTGGAATCAAATGATGGTTTGATCAAACCTGAAGATGAGATAAAAAGGAACTCTGAAGAAGAAATTCAAGAATTTGATACATGTTCGAATGCTTCGAATAGTGATGGTTCTTTTGTGGAATCAGGGTTCTGCAACAGTGATGATCTTGAAGAATCTACCATGGAAGAAGAGACTCCTGTGCGAGAAAGAGCAGATTCTTCATTGAAAACTCCATCTAATGAGCAGATTCTTGAGAATAAGGAGGCAGAAAATTCAGATCAAAATGCTATTCTCAGTGATGAAGAGATGGATGATGATGATATTTCTTATGAATTGCAATTGTTTCCAACGAATGAATTCTCAACTTCTGATTTAAAGCCAGAATTAGAAAATTCTTGTGATGGATCATTTTATTGGCAATCAGGAAGTTGAGTCAGGAATTACTGAAGTAGTACTTTCTTCTGATGCGAAGTATGATGAATTTTTGCCCAAAGTTACTGAAAGAATTCTGGTTGAGAAAGAGGTAATTAGTAGTAACTTGTGTACTATTAAGGAACTAAATGTTAATGAAGGTAGACAGGAGGATATTGATGATGAGTACATAGAATTGGAGCCGAGTTCGAAAGATGCAAATGAAGTAAATGAAAAAATTGTGTCTCAGAAACATGAAAACTTGTTTGAGGATGCATACACAGGAGAGAATGAAACAGAATTGATGGATGGAAGTTCACAAGGATTTGAACAAGAAAGTTTGGTAAAGGAATCAAGGAAATCAGATTCTGATGATGAAGATGAGTTTGATATCTTATTAGAACATCAGGAATTAGTGAAACAAATGAAAATGGAAATGAAAAATTCTAAAGTTAGAGGGCTTCCTACAATATCGGAAGATGAAGAATGTGAGACTCCAAGTAGATTGTAGAAGATTTGAAGCCCCTAAAGATTGATGACAAGTTTGAGTACAAAGATATCATGGAAGAAATCCACAAGTTCCACAAGAGTTATGCAGAAAAGATGCGAAAATTGGACATCTTGAATTACCAAACCTTGCATGCAATTAGTAAGTTAATGCAGTAAAAATTTCTTTAAATGCAATTACTAAATACAAATTCTCCTCTTATCATCATAAAACAGATAGAATTTTTGTGCTGAAAATCTTCAAGAGTTAAATTAAGTGAACTGTACCTTTTTTTATGGTCCATATTTAATTAATGTCTCATCAGGATATGTTGACAATGAATTCATCAAAGGGCATACTCGATGTGCTGAAGCATATATCATGCTGCCTTCTTAATGGAATTGAATAAATTTTTCTAGTTTTGTCCTAGAATAAATTGCAGAATAGTAAATGAGTGTCCCGTCAAATCTGATTATTTTTCAAGATTTTTATCGACAAGATCATTAAGGAAGGACAACTTGTATTGATTGGTGGGTCTCCAATCTGTACCATCCATACACCGCCAAGAGCCCACTTCACCGTGTAAAGCTACCTTAGTTCTAAACCCCTCATAAATTACCAACTAATTAGTAGTATAGTTTTTAATGTCATATGATCCATCTTTTCTACCTCCACCAAATATTATACAAATCAGATGATTATAATATTGTTTGTGCCACTATTCTTGCAATAGTTGTGATTTGTCAACCTGCTTTTGAAAAAAGACATGTTATATTGGTACTAATGCTGCTATCTAGTTAGCTTTTTTCATGTTGATTCATTGTTTGAAGTGCTTTTAAGGATTCTCATTAAGAAAATATTTTGTAATGATTTCATGACAATTGTAGGTTTCCTCCAGCTTAAGGATTCTCAACTTTTTATGCCTAGTAAAAAATCTCTACTTTCATCCATCAAACCCTTTTCATTACCAAACATTTTGCTATTCAAAGAAAGGAGGATCTTTGCTGATCCAACGCTTAAATCTATCACTGAGATGCATCAACACCTAGAGTTGGTGTATGTTGGACAGATTTGCCTTTCATGGGAGATTTTGCATTGGGAATATGGAAAACTAAAAGAGTTGCTAGAACATGATTCTGAAGATCATCTTTCGTATAACCAAATTGCCGGAGAATATCAACAGTTTCAAGTACTATTGCAAAGATTTGTGGAGGATGAGCGATTTAATGGACCTAGAATTCAAAACTTTGTTAAAAGCCGATGCTTCTGTCGTGGCCTTCTTCAAGTACCAATCATCAGAGGTCAATGCATTGACAAAATTAGATAGTACACTTTTTAGTGATTGAATTAAACTAACTGGCAGATTACTGATTGAAGTTTACTTTACTTTAGATGATTGTACCAAGGACAAGAAGGAAACTATCTTTGATGAAAAAGATGTTATATCAATTTCCATGTTGGCAGACACCATCAAGGAGTCAATGCAGATATTTTGGGAGTTTCTTCGTGCTGATAAGGAGGAAGTTTTCTAATGGGGTACGAAAGACTTTTCAGGGAAGTCCGGTTGATTCTCAGGCAGATTCTGAGCTGCTTATGAATGTTAGGACATGTCTTGAGAAGGTTTTGTTCGTTTTTCTTGTTCATTGAATTTTCATTTCCTTTGTTTTGACACGATTGTCATCGATACCTGCTATAATATTTCTGTTTTCTGTGCATACAGAAGGAGAGAAAGATCAAAGACATACAGAGAAGTGGAAATTGCATAGTGAAGAAGTTCCAAAAACATCAGGCAAATCAACCATATAATACATTGTTGATCTCTCAGGTGGAACTGAAATTAGTGACAAGGGTGCTGAGTTTATCAAGATTGACAACAGATCATCTGGTTTGGTGCCAGAAGAAGCTAAACAACATCAATATTGTCAACAGGAAAGTTCGCGTCGAGCCCGCATTTTTACTCTTTCCATGCTAAAATTGATTGGCACTCCTTTTGCAAATGTAGTATGCATGTTAGATGATAGGTTTTAAAGAGTTTAGGAATTGCCCTCTTTACTTCAATTTTGGAAGGGGTAAAGTAAGAGGTGGATAATAAACTGAGATTAGGACATTTTATTCTGTATTCTGGTGTTTGAAATGTTACAAGTTAAATAACTTAATAATGTACAAATTCATTATGACATTTTACCTTGTAAAGCTTTTCCATTTGGTCTGCTAGCCTGAGACATCTTACGTTCTTAAACAAAGGAAATACTTAGGCAGACCTGATCTTTAACTCCACTTGTAGACTTTATGATGTAGATTAAATGTTATAAAATTTATGACATAAATTGATGTAAGTAAGATTTTATAATATTTAATCTTGATCGCAGAGTCTACAGGTGAGACAAAAAACTGAATCTATGATAGTATTTTCCCTTAAACAAAAATACACCTTTACCACATTAAACTTTGGATATCTGGATATAATAATGTTTGTACTACTTGTCAAAGCAACAATTGTTTTTCTCATTTCTTTTAATCACATGATGATATCAAACAGATCAAAAGATTTTCTATGCGAAGAAATCAATCGTTTGTATGAAATTAAAATATCTTAATTTTTCCAAGCATTATTTCCATTTTTATTTTTTTTTTGTACAAATTTTGCGACAGCGACAGCTAGGGATTTGTCAAGATCCAAATATATGCCTATGTCAAAACCCAAATGACCTTGCCCAATTCTATGAATTGGTATCTGAAAGTGACAGGCCTACGTGGCCGAACCAGTTCGTATTGTTGGCCCATCTAGGGTAGGATATTCTGGACCTATTTAGTTGAGCTCCTCGTGGCCCAATTCCTTGCTATTTATGGAACGAGAAAATGAACTAAATCACAATTTCTTATTACTATTACTATTACTACTTTAATAATGCAAAACTATTTTTCATATAATAATGATTTTTGATGTAACTATCATAACCCCTTCAATCAATCAACAAATAATCTACAAGCAAATAATCTTCTTTATTCACTACCAAATAACTTCCTTTAACTACTATAAAATTACACACTGGACATAAAATGTGCTTACGTGAATAATTTCCTATTATCCCAAAATAGTGAGAATAATCAAAATTACTTCCTTTTGCATAATCTCTTTACTCATATAGTCATATCTTGTGTTACACAACCTTTTCTTCTATATGAGATTAAAAAAATTCTTTACAAACGTTCCAAAAAAAAAAAAAAAAAATTCTTAACTCAAAATTGTTTATATTGCATATGATAGAAAAAAAAAAAAAAAAACGGTACATCATAATTCAATTAAGGAAAAAAAAAAAAACTTAAAAAAGGCATGAAGAAGTTAATGTACCTTTTATACTCAAATTTCGTAATCGAGATTATGATTAAATCAAAAATAACTTAAAAATTACTATGATATTTTGCAGTTGTCACAATTTTAGATGGACATAAAACCATTATGAGTATATGGTAATTATCCAAACTTAAAGGGGGAGAAAGTGAAAATTACCCCAAGTCATAAGAAGGCCAATTTGACATAATCTGAATAAATGAGTCTAGGGTGGACAAGCAATTTGCTACCACCCGTTATATATCTTTTTCTCTCCGCCTCAAAAAAAAAAAACCCTACCTGCTTCAGAAAAGCACAGGACACCGCAAACACGCAGCTGAAAGGTTGGTGAAGAAATGGTGCAACGGCTCACATATCGCAAGCGGCATAGCTATGCCACCAAGTCTAACCAACACCGGGTCGTCAAAACTCCTGGTAAAAAGACCCTTCATTGTCTTCATGAAACGACGGTTCCTATTTTTATGCCCTGTATGTGTTTGATTATTTGCTTGTGTAAAATATTTATTGATGGGTTTTCTATTTTTTGATGGATTTAAAAAATAGGTGGGAAGCTAGTTTATCAGACCACAAAGAAGAGGGCTAGTGGACCCAAATGTCCTGTTACTGGAAAGAGGATTCAAGGGGTAATATGCCTTGTTTCTTGTTTGAATTTTTCTTTTGTTAATCTATTGAAGGCATTAGAGTAATTTTTTTTTTTTTTTTAAATTTAGATTTAGAAAGATGTTGTAAAAATGAATTCTGGGATGATGCTGTATTGCTTCAACATGCCTCAAGATTTGAATTTTGTTTGTAAGGTTTTTTAGATTGTCTTGGTGAAAGTGATTTAGGGCGTTTATTTGTTTTTCTTTAGATTGTGAATTTTGTTTCTTTTTCTTTGCTTCCTTGTTAATTGGCAGTGTAATAGTAACTTTTGTGGACCATATTGTAAATGCTGCCTTGTTTTTGGTTGAGAGCTGTGAGCTCTATTTCTGTGATTTGGTGCTATTTTATGTATTATAGCTGGAGGGTTCTTGAGGCTAGGCTCCTAGAGTGATACCCAAGACAATGATGATCAAAATGCTATCTTGTATTGTCTTTTCCAGTTAACTGAGTTCTGTCAGCATCTAACTTTCTATTAGGTTATGTTTAACTCCAAACTATAAATATTGGTAGTAGTATTTTCTTAGAAGGGAGTGCCTCTGGTTATAAATTGTATTTTATAGAGGATATAAACGATTGTCTAATTTAGGGGATTTATTTTATGGTCGAAGATTTGCAAAGTGATTGCTCAACCCTGTGACTGCCTTTAATGTTGGTATATTAAAATTTTACTTATGTGTGTGAGCGATAAACTTGTTTCTGGATCTTTGAGCATCATCTTGATTCTGCTTACAAAATTTGAAATCCTTGTACACATTCTTGTCAGTACAGAAAACTTCTGATTTACAAGTTGTCGTTGGATCAGAGTATCAAAGGGGAGAAGTGCTTTAAAACGTTTATGTTACTTGAATTGGTGTTAAAAAATTATGAGAGCTGGCTTTTTTGATGAGTTTGTTAAATTAAGCATAAAAACTGTGGAATGAGATTTGTAGATATATTGGCTTTTAGCAACTTTCAGGAGTGGTGACACCTTATTGAGTATTTATTTTTTAAATTTCTGTCCACATTTGTTGCCTTGCATTATCTTTTACGTGCTCTGCATGTTTGGAATAGAACATTAGGACATCTAGGTGGTCTTATTCTTGGCTTGATGATGCATTGCAGAATAAGTGTGTAAAATTGGAGTATGAATTTAGTTGATTTGCCTATAGCATAAGTCTTTTTTTTCTGAAGTAGATAGTATTTGATGGGTTAAGTAACACTTGGGTCAATTGAGAATGCATGATCTGCTGTTAATACCCTGTCATAGGCTTAACCGAACTGAAGATGCAAATATAATGTTTCTTGAATAAGAATGTAGAAGCTTTCTACCTTCATCTATTATATGATCCGCTTTCTGTCTAGGCATTTCTGAAATGGATCACTTTACTGGAAGGTTGCCTTATAAGGTGTCAAGTATTTTAACTTTGACTATTTTGTGAATCATGATTTTTACTCTATTTCTTTTTTGTAGATTCCACATCTCAGACCCGCCGAATACAAGAGGTCTAGGCTGTCTAGGAACCGGAGGACTGTGAACCGTGCTTATGGTGGAGTATTGTCCGGAAGTGCTGTGAGGGAAAGGTTGGTTGCACATCTGGATTTTTCCCCTCTTTGAAGAAGTTGATTCTCGGATATCATTTTGTTACATTTACAGGTGGTCTTGATTCGTATTTATGTGGTGTTTTTGTTTTGTAGGATTATCAGAGCTTTCCTTGTGGAAGAACAAAAGATTGTTAAGAAAGTTTTGAAGATTCAAAAGGCCAAGGAAAAGCTAGCTTCCAAGAGCTAAGATGGATCATATATTAATTTTTTATTAGCTTTGAGAGCAATATTTGTGATACAGCTTTTCTACAAGGAATCATGAAAATGTATTGTGAGGTTATTTAGCTCAATGCTTGTGTTTTTTGGGCTCCTTTTGTACGACTTCCAGTGGGGTACTTTGTTACAATTCCATTATGCTAGGATTTTGTTTTCATTTCTTCATGGAATTTAAAGTACAATGAATTCTTGATGTTGGTTTCAGTTGTTTTATTTACCCATAATTTGTCTGAATTCCAATGTTTATTTTGATATTTTCCCATATGAAAAATGCATTGTTTAGAATATTTTCACCTCCATGATAAACAATCCAATGAAATTTATATCAGGATGCGAGATTCAGAAATCCATGAAATTGGGTATCTGTATCAAGTGTAACTGCCATGAATTCGGTGGTTTCACTCATCAGTGTACTAGGAATTGCCACTCTTAGATCCTCTTGCGTGGCATTTATGTTCCGTGCGAACAGGGAGTTAATTAATCCGAGTCTTCTATCATATGTTCAGGATAGCTTCTTCCACTTGATAATTGGATTCTTGGCCAGTCTTTTGCTTTCTAGGAGTTGTGCTTCTTCATTCCTAGCTTATTCTTCTATTGAAGTATTCTCTTCACTTGGATTATATTCCATTGCATTTGGAATGATTGTCGCTATCAGTCCATTAAGATATAGTATGTGAACATACTAGTATTCCGGCATAAAGTTACTTGCATATATTGTCATTGGAATGGCAATAGCCTTTGGCTTTTACAAACCGTAAAAAATATGAAAAGCAGTGAAATGAATGGGGATTAAAACTTAAATACAATAGAGTAGTGTCAAATGCACTCTCGGACGTCCAGGCATGAGGAACTTTAAACTAAGGTAAAATATTCTACAAACAAACGGCGGTAAGAATAGTTGACTTGACATATTTGGATAAAGTAAATTTTTATATGGATCATATCCTTTAGTTTAGGAAGAGGTACCTGTCGTTAATGGGGAGATAATATAGTTAATTTTTATAGTAAAATTTATTTTGGTTATTAAACGATTGCTAGACAGAGAAATTTTTAGGTGGATCGGTCCAAAGATATTAAGTCGCAAGGATACTTTTTTTTTTTTTTTTAATAATAAACTTGCTGTAAACTTTCACTAAGAAGGAGACAAATCAGCCTCACAAGTGCATTACATAAGAATTCTAGGGGGTTTAGCCATGTACCGGAGCTAACAAACCTAAAAACTAAAATTAGAATTACACTGTTAGTTTGTTAAGTACTAGAAATTTTATTTCCCTATCAATCTAAGTTGGATTTGGGCTTTTACATGGTCCAAACACTGTAACAATCATTAGAATATCTGATAGGCTGTTAGAATTGGAAGCAATGCTCGAGAAGCTACCACATTGTGTTGCTTAACCGCTTGGTGCATTGGAATAGGTAGGGGCGAATCATTTATAAGTAATAGATTTGGATCAGGGTATAGCAAACGCCTAACATGGGCTGTTGGCCGATTATGATTCCAAAGCCGGTAAAGTCGTACTTGGGAAGCCCATCTCTTCTCATGCTCCTTGGGCTCACCTTAGTTCGACATCTTTTTCTATTTTTCTTTTTTTTTTTATTTTCTTTTTTCATTTTGCAAATCAGCAAAAAAGGAAAAAAAATATGTATAGGTTTTTTTTGGGGCAAAAAAAATAATATATATATATATATATGTGTATGTGTGTGTTAAAGACACATACATGTAAATATGCATAAAAACCTCAAGTACCATGACCATAATTTAGCACATAATTTGATTAGAGATTAATACATTGATTCCCTACCTAAAATATTTACATCTCTCTAGATTATAACTTCACCTCAGAATAGAAAAGAATGTAACACAATAAGAATATCAAAACTAATTAACTTACAAAAAGAAAAATTCAAGTAGAAAAGGTTTTTGTTGCTCACTTCATAATACAAAGTGGAAAGATAATTAAAAGTGATAAAATCTCCTTACTTATTAGTCATTCTAACGACTATAATACTCATTCTATAATAGTACAGAGTACAAACTTGCTCACTTGAGTGTAGAGCACAAACTAACTTGGATATAGTAATGTTCATCATTTGATTGTGAATTCAAGTATAGCACTTGTTAGTAGAAAAACCAATGGAAATATCACTACCAGGACAAGGTGTAGAATCCCACAACAAATTCGACTTCCATGCATATTCACCCATGTTCATCAACGCCATGTTGAAGGAGGGATATTCAACAGATTGCATTATTGTTCCCCAATATTCTTGATCCCTTTGTGCCACATTGTCATCCACATTCACCAAAGTTGTTGCCGTCTCTTCTGAATTCTGATCATCATATTGAGTTAGATTTCTTCTCAATTCTTGATCATCAGGCAGTGTGATTGTGAAGTAGTTGTGGTGAAAGTAGTGGTCTTGTGACAGTTCATCGAAATCTTCGAACACGGAGGGTGGTGTGTTTAGTAGCATGGAAGAAGCATCAATGTTGCATTTTGAGGGTTCAGATGTTGGGATTGAAATGGTTGGAAATGTGGAGGTTATGGGGAGGTCACATTTTGAAAAACTACCAATTGATGATTGTTGCACATATTTTGTACTATCATCAAATTGGATTACTGAACTAGTTGGTTTGGTTGTTGAGTGCATGCTAGTATTTGAACTGAAATTGCTAGTAGTACCATAAATATTTTGAGTTAAAATGTCAGATGTTGTACTAGTAGTAGTAGTTTTAGGTAGCATTGTAGACACACAAGAATGAGAGAGAGCTCTTTGTGTTGTGGAGTTGGCTTTCTTGAAAATCCTGCAAATGGCCCATGCATCCTGAAAAGTCCAATATAAGCTCTAAGTTTCATATCACCCAAAAAAAAAAAAAAAAAAATTATAGAAGGTACGGGAAAATTCTAAAATGGACAGCCGTGGATACTTTGATCCAAAAGTAGCCACATTAGCCATATGAGTGACGTGGGTTCTTCTGTGTCATGATGTTATGAACTCAGTCTAAACAAGAATGTGCCAAATGCATGTATGTGTGCGAGTACTTACATTTGGTGGAATGTTGTCTTTGTCCATGTAACGCTTGGACGGTCCAGTGTCAGGAATTGAAGGTAGCCTAAACTCATGCATCATCCAGTCAGTTTTTATCCCTTTTGCAGCTCTACCCTTGTAGAAAACTAGGGATTTCTTTAGTCCAATGCACTTGGAACCTTCAGAAGAGTAGATCGGCCTATCTGTCCCTGTCGCCTTCCAGAATCCAGCTCCAGTTACTCTATTAGGTCGTGCACTGTTTCTATATTTTCTATCCCTTGGGCAGTAGAAATACCATTCTTTTTCAACGTCCAGTTGTTGCTAACTCTACTTGCAAAAAAAATTAAAAATTTAAAAAGAAAAACTTAAAATATTCTTGCAAAAAAGAGAGGAATATAAATTTTGCTTACTTGGAAGATCCCATGGATCAAATTTATAAATGTCAAGTTGCTTGATAAGTTCAATGGAGGGGGGTCGGTGCTGTATCTTCCTTCTTAGATAAAACCCTACTAGTTCCTCATCTGTTGGATGAAATCTAAACCCTGGCAACATTACCTCATCCATTTTTTCACTATCATTTCTCTCATTATCCATACTTTTTACTTCTGACAAAAGGGTACTTGTCAAATTAACAAACTGTAGAAGAAATTTATATATTTCCTTGCAACCAATTAACCACAAGAAAAAAAATAATAATAACAATAATGAAACCTAGCTATGCAAGTACTCTTCAAGAAACAAAAAAATCTTTGAGAGAACTCAGCTGAATTATCTAGAAGATGTTGGTATTTTCTTCTGCCTTAATGTGAAATAAATTTATTGACTATCCTGTAATAAACTGAAAGGTTGAAGAAAAACCAGAAAACATGAAAGCATGCAAGTCCTTTCAGAGAGTCCAAACACATAAATACAATGAAGAGGCTGAGTTTGTAATAGTACTGTCTCATTTTGAAGTCATTATATGCTTCCTGAAGAAAGGTCTGGCCCCGAAGTATAAGCCGCCTTTTGTGGGTGGACTTTAAGGAGGTTGTTTTCTAACGAGGATCGCTCTCTATCTCGGAGAAGGAAGCTTTGGACAAGCACATAAGACAGCTACCAAGAGACTCTTTTAGTCAAGAAAATGGAATCCTAGCAATGACTTTTAGTTCCCTCTTACTTAATGACCTAATTATATTAAATGAAAGCTATATTGTTTTGCTTAGTCCAAATGGAGGAATCTCAAGAATTACCAAATCAGCTGTTTTGGGGATTGTAATTTCACTGTCACTTCTAATGTTTTCTATTCAGTTGATGATAGTTTTTTAATGTTTTAATATGTACGAGACAGACAATGCAAACTTCCAAATATATGGTGATTTTTTATTTTCTTGGTTTGAATTGATATTTGGATATAGATCAAAAGCAACTCCCAAAGCAGAAGCTCAAAATATATATATTCAGCTGTCAAATTCCTATGACTAAAATTTATTTTAGAGTCTTCAGTTTCTCAAGATCCAAAAATCCCATTTCCATTCCATTCCCACCGTTTCTATTCCACTGACTCGTCAAAGATTATTGAATATTTCTTCTGTCTAAAATATCTGGGGGAGTGCATATAGGCATATAGCTAGGCAATAATATCTGAATGGACCATCCATCCTGAATAAACCTTGTTTAATTAACGATCATTTGACCTTCATGGGTCCATCCCCTACATTTTGGGGACCAAACTTTGCTATTAGAAAATTGACTGAAGACCAAGATGTTTTAACTCTTACCTTGTTGACAATTTTGACCTTAATATTAATTATGAGTTAATCCTATGAAAAATGGATTTGGTTAGAGTTTGACTCCCAAATCCTGCTTGTCATTGTCTTTTATTATCTTTTCAATCTTGTACACTTAAGAAATTTGAACTTTTTTAATTACTAGTAAATTCTACGTACTTTGCACGTGTATCAAACATCATAAATTAAAACTAACTATTATTTACGTAAAAATACATATAAATACTCTCTATTTATTTTGCTTATCGTATTTGTTTTTTTGTCTTTAAATGCTTTGGTTGTGTTCTCTTCTATCTTTTGAAATTTGAACTTTGAATCCTCTATTATGCTTTTTAGTATTATATTTTTATTAAAAATGTTGAACTTTTTTTTTCCAAGTAGTACCTTCAACTTCTTAAATACACATAATTCTAGTTCTACTTTTAAACTGTCTAATTTTTGTCGAATCAGTATTAACAAATCAATTTATGACCCTTGGGAAAGTTCTTTTATAACGTTAAAGAAATTACTTTTTTTGTTTAAAAAAAAAAAAAACTACTTGTTCTTCCTCCCCTCTAATGACTCGAACCCATCGACCAATAAATTAGAGGGAAAGCGTCTTACCATCTAAGTTGTACTAATGTCAACTTAAATTGGAAAAGAAAATTTGTAAAATAGCTTATTGTTTCTCTTGCAAGGAAAATTTGATATTTCTTTTTTTGATAAAAAAAAAAAAAAAAAAAAGTTATTACTATAAAAAATAGAAATTTCAGACCTAAAATCTGAAATTTTAGTATTTGCTATGCTTTAGAATATTGCATTCTAAAGCTCCACCTCTTTAATTTTTAAAGTAGTGAATGCCTTAATTATCAGCTTAATGTCTTTATTCTTTTATATTAAACACTTGTTTAGCTTTTATTGATTATAGATCTTATATTTAATTTAATTTAATTTATTTTCATCATTTTTATCATGTACTTTTAATATCGCGAAATGCTATACTATTAAATTTATGGTCGTATAATATTTTTGGACATCTTAACTTTTTTTTTTTTTTTTGTTCTACTTTTTACATTGAATATCAACTTAAAATCTCCCATTAAACCTGTACTTCTTAACTTTTTTTTTCTCTTTTTTACATTGAATATCAACTTCAACGTCTTTGTTTTTTTTTTTTTTCTATTAAAACACTTATCTAGGCTTTATTATTTTTGTTGTACTTATTTAGTTACATTTAATTTCTTCATTTTTATCTTGTTTCTTTAATATCATGAACTATGTACTATCAAAATAATAGTTGCACTATTAAATTTTTTGGATTAATTACATTTACCTCCCTTGAGATTTGATCAAACTATCAATTAAACCCTGAGTTTTGCCAAAACTACAATTACCCCCTTCAAAATCATTAACTTATAACAGTTGCACCCCTTCCGTTAGTCAATTAACATTGACTCATTAACAGCCGTCAAAACCATGAAACTTTTATATTTTAGTTCTTAAAATTGCCATCGCAACCCTAGTCTTCCGTGTTATTCCCCTAATCACCACTTTCCCCGCCACCTCCCAAAACTCTCTCACTAGTACCTACATGAATGTGGCAAGTGTAACAGATGGGGGTAGGAAGAGTAATTAAGTGGAGTTTAAGGGAAGTGTAAGTATTTGGGGTGAATTCGAAAGTTGGTTAGGCGGTTGGAGGAGAGAATATTAGTGGAAGCTAAATTGACAAAAGGGCATAAATAATACTACGTAGTTTTGGGAAAAAAAAAAAAAGAAAATTAGGAAACGGAAATTAGGGCAGCAGGCACACCAATTGGGAATTGAAGGATGAAAACCACGTTGATTGATCGTGTCAAAATCTCATTTGTTAGCTTGGAAATGAAGTTTTATTACTTTTCTGTTTAAATAGCGTGAGTAGGAGTTGGGGAATGTGGTTTTTTTGGCTAAAAAATTGTAAAGAGATTTCCTTAGGAATTAAGCCCAATTTTGAGCTTAATTCTCCTTTAATTTCCTTCTTTCTTTTTCACCTTCTGTTTTTCATCCATCGCTTTCTCTATCTCTGTTTGTAATTGATAATTACAGTGTATCCTTTTGAAAATTTAAGAATATTTGAAGTATCAATAAAGGAATTATAATTTCTAGCCCAAATTTGTTTGAACTTGTTGATTTTGCTTGCTGAATTGTCTGGGTTGTTACAGCAAGCCCCACCAATATTTCAAGAGCTTTGCTGGCCTTAGTGTCTGAATTCAAACTGTTAATAAAAACAGCTACCAAATAATTTGTCCTATGGACAACAAAGATTTTCCAAATATCTTGGAGCTGAAATAGTACAACATACAAAAGCCAAGGATAAGAGGCAAAGCTCTCAAATCTTACGGACAACAATAGCACACGGTAAAGCTTCAAACCAAACAATTCTAGGCCTTTGTCAAACACGAGTATGACCAAGATCCAAGAATAGAAATTCCAACATAGATAAATTTTAAGTTAAAATAAACCCTATTACATAAAAGAACATCACCATAATTTTGTAGCTTTGTGGGAAAAGGGTCGAGGCATGGGTGACCAGATCAAAAGAGGGAGGGGGGGTTTGGTCTTGGACTTGATTTTGATTTGATTATGTGTTGTGAACATTATATCCTTTACCTGCATTCTTTTTTCAGGTATAGGGTGGTGGGAGTTGGTTGGGGATGGCAAAATCAAGACTGGGATTTGGATGTGAATTTGTTTTTGTTCTTGAGTTTTCGTCTCTGTTTTGTATGATGTGGATTTTCATTTAATTTCGATTTGGAATACAAATTGGTGGTGGCCGAAGATGTTGGAGTAGAAATTGTAAAAGGAGCTGAAGCTATTGGTGGTGGGTGGGAAGTAGGAGGGTCAGAGAGGTGGGGATGGGTGGAATAGGAGGGGACGGAAGTGTCTTTGAGGGCATTTGGTCTTTTTACAGCTTCTGTTCGGGTTTAACGGTGGCACTTTTGGGAGGTATTTGTAGTTTCGCCAAATTTTGGGGTTTGATTAGTAATTTGGTCAAATCTCAACAAAGCCAAATATAATTAACCCAAATTTTTTATGTCATTTAAATTTAAAATATTGTTTTATAATTTAACACCTTGATTTTATTCTCTCTTTATCTTTTTATTAAAAAGGCGAGCTAGAAATTATCTTTTTATAAGGGACTCTTATAAGTTTTGGGATGCATAAATGACATTTTGTTCAAAACAAATTTTTATATTTTATTCTCGAGAACTTTATAATAAGAAGAAAATCAAAAGAAATAGTTATTAAGTAAACTTTTCATGTAACGTCGATAAATTTTTTTATACCATCAGATTTAGATGCATGTCATTTGTGCATTTAAGAGAAGACATGTTTGGCAAACAATATTTAAGAATTTTTTTTAATGGACATACATTTGAATTTAATCCTTTTGGCTGCTAGTTCAGTTTTCAAATGGTTACTAAGCTATGGTTATGATCTAGGCTTTTATTAGAATTAGATTAATACAATTTTTAACCTAGTAGACTAAGTTGTGTTCATTCACTACCTAATACATTTTTTTTGAAACATACATATTTTTTACTTTTACTTTCTCCCATATATCAATCCTTAAATATATAACTAAGTTAGTATTTATATATTTATTGGCCGATCAAAACACTAAAAAGTGACCTAGAAAAACTTTATCATGTGAAATAGAGCTGCTAGATATCACGTATAAACATAAAAGAAATAATTGTCAATGTTAGATTTTAGATCAATATTAAAAGTTGCATAGTGCATACATACTATCAAATTCTATCCAACATGCATGTGTATTGTGACAAAGATGATAAAACTTTGGGGAGACAATACATACCTATGAATATCAACAGAATTTGGGACATTAATATGTATTTCTTCTCTCCTTAAACTTCAAATACGTAATAGCTTTAGATTACAATTTGAACGGAGGGGTCTCGAATTAGAAGTCAACAAAATTACAAGTCAACAATTTGGCTTTAAAAGTAGGAGACAATACTACCCTGCTTACTAATACCTTAAGTTGTTTTTAAAGGACTTAAAAGTTTGATTTTTTTTTTTTTTTGTAATTGTATTTTATTCAGATATTCAAATCTAGATATTTGAACATTTAATATTCAATATAATATTGAACCTTCACTATGTATTTAATTTATATAATTTTTTTTTGGATTAGCATCATAACAAATCAATAATTTAAAACCAAAGGAACTCATAGAGATGGGGATACATTATCTTGTTACCTTATAATAAGCAAAAGAAATTAAAGCAAATGAAATATAATGTTTTATACAAACCAGTAAACTGATATATGTACAGTATTTTTAGTTGACTTTTACCAATTCTAGGCTTCCGGTTGTATTATTTTCCCTTCTCTGAATTGTTCTTTTTTTTTTTAGATCCCTTAAAATAAAACTTATTCCTAAGACTTATAAGTAGTATTTGTGATTTCAAAAATCAAATGCTAAGGAAAAATTAAAAAATTAAAAAATACTATCGGGCACACACCGTTTTGGACCTGTTCATTAAGCCAATAGAACTTGTTGTGTGGGGATGGGGATGGGGATGGGGATGGGGATGGGAGAGGATTTGATGGATGAGGATTGAGTCATTGAGGAATAGAAGGGGTTAATGAAAGGGATGCCAGGAAGGAGAGACGGGGCATTAATTTGAGTTTGAATAAGAAAAGAGTTCAAATTTAATTGAGTAAAGATTTCGATTATCATTGAGGAATAGTTTATCTCTCACTTTATGATTAAGAGAATCTTAGTAGATTTTTATTATTGGTAGTTTTTTAATATAATTCTATTATATTTCATTTGGTAAAATAGCATTTTACATTCTTGTCAAATGCATATATATTTAAATAACTAATCTTATAATCATGGACAAATTAGGTAATTCAAAAAAGAAAAAAATAAACTCACACTTTTATAATAGAATAGATGACCATTAACCAACCTTGGCATACATTCAATATAATGGTCAATGTATTTCAATTAATTCAAAACTCCCAGAATACTTGATTTTATTTTCCATCTCAAAATGATATATATATATATTTTTTCAAATAATAATCAACTATTTGCATGCATGTATAGAGATTACGTAGCCCTGTGACTATTATATAAAAGACTGGTATGTAGGAAACTACTACTACAAAAGCTTTTTGTTTTTTGAGAAAGGAAACTAGAAAAGTTAGAATTACTAGAAGTGGAGTAGTTGGTTTTTGATATTTGGCTTATAAGATGAAGGGAAGGATTCAATTTCCTTGGATATTGGAGCCTCTTGGAGAAAACCCACAGCTTGGATTTCCACAATTTCTTTGATTCAAGAAATGCAAACAAATTATGCAAAGTTCACACAATGGACTGCTATTATTGTTTGGATATATCTTTGCAAAATTGCTCAAAGTTTCCACATTTAAATCAATTTTCTCGCACTAAAGTTCGCTAACCATGTCCTCAAAGTGGATAGCAAATAGAGTACCAAGTATTAAATGGGGTTGATATTCACAGAGTCAAATGCCAAACTTGGGGTTAGAGACTTCAAATTTAGTGAAATGAAACCCCCCATATCTAATAACCCTCGTTTGAAACCCTATTTGTCTGTCTTTTGACCTTGGATTTGCTTCCCACACGTGCTAGTCAACCATTCTAATTAATAGAATGTGTCGAACCCTTCAAATTCAAGCCTATTGGGCATTGGATGCTCTCTTGTAATTTTTGATATTACACTTTTATTATATTATGTGATAGATAATATTTGTTATTTATTTAATATTTTTTTATATTATAAATATACATATCGATTCATCATACAGTATAATATAAATGTAATGCGAAAAAGTATAATAAAAAATTTAATACCATACAGGACCATATTATTTACACCTTCACTCAAATCATTTATACCCACACTTCATAGAAAGTCCATATTAATTTGGATTCATGAATGATAGATAATGAGATCCATTAGAAGAAGTACCATCAATCTACAATGGAACTTTAAATTTGTTAACTGCCCATCATTAAAAAAATAACAAAAATAAAAAAATAAGAAGAGAAATAGAACTTAAACCATAACCTTTTTTAAAAAATAAAATAAAAATTCACAACCTAGATTAACAAGTTCCTTGCTGTTCAGACTCTAATACTATACTTACAAAAACTTGTATTATACAAGTTCTTAAAGCCAACAAAATAGTTCTTTCAACGGAATTGTAAAATTCCCCATTATTGATTCTCAGAGTTACAATAATTAACTTGATACAAATGCCTTAGGTGGTCTGTTTTCCTTTAATTTGTTGAATCAAATTGATTACTAAATGACCATTTTGCTAGACAAAGACAAGCCCGATGACCACTTTGCTAGACAAGACAAGCCCAATAAGTGTTAATAGCATTAGTAACGTTTTTGGAGCCCAAAAATTAAATAACTTGGTGGAATTAAAATAATAAAAAATTCTATGAATTCTTTTAAAGAAATATTTTTTTATACTTTAAATATTTATACCGTATAATATTATATGTTTTAAAAGTTTGTAAGAGACAAAAACTTTTAAAATCAAAAAATAATTTTTTAAAAGAAATTGTAGAATTTCCTAAAATAATTTTGTCAATTGCAATTGCTTGAGTTTTTTTAATTTTTAATATATATATATATATATATATATATATATATATATTATATATATATTTAGGAGCAGTACCCCACTTTCTCCAGGATCATTTGTGTATTAGCAACGTAGGATGGTATAATGTAGATTTCCAATTAAACCGGAACGGAAGGGCAATCGGCCCAATCCGGTTAGCTTTGCATGAAGTAAACCATAATTAACCGGTTGTAAATTATCACAAATCATTTGTACACATTTCCAGCAACCCTGTCCCAACCCAAGAAGGAAAACTTTGATTCCGTTTTGCTTTTCCTTTGTAGTGAAAGGACAGCTAGTTGTGGCTTGTTGGATTATGTTATGAGAGGGTCAAATGTCAATAAATTTTTAAATAGATCAGATTCATTATAGATGTTATGGATTCTTTAATCCAAAATTATCTACATTACCTTCAACAAAATAAAAATAAAAATTATAACTCTTCTTAGTGATATGAGCAATTTTGAACCAATAGATCCATACCTGTTATCATGGATTCGATCCATTTAATAAATTCCATTTGAATACCTTATCTAAAGAAGGTTAGTGTAGATAGAGGTTTTAAAAAGGTCGAAAGTCTTGTTCAAAAAATAAAATTGTGTTTGGGTTCAAATTGCATATAAATAGATCTTTATTTTTAATTGTTAATATGTGTTAACGATAACTTATCTTCTCCTAAACTTTTCTTCACATGAAAGAAAGGGAAGTTCCCTAAAGAATAAGATTAAGGAAAGCTTCCATTGAAAATAGGAGAATTGAGGGTCAATTTGAGTAATCAACCTTGATTAAATATTTTAAATGTATTAATAAAAATACATAATTAATTTTGATTAATAATTTTAAATAATAAAAATAATTATTTAAAATTTTTCAATTTCGTACGGTCATACCGGTCATTTAACGGAATATAACGGTTTCACTCCATTACAAATCATAAAAGGACAAATTGTATATTTGCAAATCATAAAGAACAACTTAAACATTGACCAAATTACATTTTTTTGGGGGTAATTTATCCTAGTAATTTCTATTTTTGCAATAGAATTGAGATAAAGCATGCTTATGAAAATTGTAAATTTTCTAGCATATTCAAAAACTATAGTTTTATGGTGATCAAGCGATACCTCCAACCAACCATAGTAGTAAGTACTGAGGAGGTGTTTGGTTTATATGTATGAGAGGAGGAAATTAGAATGAAAGTTAATGATATTATAGATGTTGTTAGTTAATCACTATAGAAATTATTTTATGAGAACGAAAATATTAGAAAATGTCCTTTCATTTTTCACTTATAACTTGAATTTATCAAATTGATTAATTTATCAATATAATGAAATTCATTCGTTATTCAAAACCAACAAGTAAGGCAAATAATTAAAACTATAATCGGATTTCGATTTTTGAATGCGAACCAAATATCTCCTAAATACTATTGGTGTGTTATAAATTCTATAAAGTGGATGTCTATTCATCTTCCTAAACACATCGGTTAATGGATATTCATCCTTTTGAATTTCGTGAAGGTTTATTAGATCCCGTGACTCGTGTATCATATTTATGAATCCCTTATATTGTAACCCTATAAATAGGGGGTTTTGGTACTTCATTTGTAAGTCTTTTGTAAAACTTTTAAAAGGCTTTTGAAAGGAAGGATTTTTGAAAAACTTATGAAAGTTGATAATATAGAATCTTGGAGAATTTCTTACTATTTATCTGTCTACTATTCTCTCATCTACACTTATAAATTTCATACTTTAGTTAGTTTTGTAGTCAAGGTTAATAATCTTGACTTAGTTTTACAATTGAGACGTTATCAGCACGAGACTATGACCAACTGAGATAGAATTTTAAATCAATACAACAAAAGTATGTAGAACTTTCAATGTGATAAAGATACGTGAAATTTTAATTATCACAGCCAATGTACGATTTAAAAATTTTAGGTACTCTCTATTGCCATCTTTTATTTTTATACTTTGAGTTGTATCAACATAATATTATTAGAATTTATTTTAATAAGTTTGAATCATGTCAAATTATACCAAATTTGAATATATGGTCCCTGATATAATAAACAATCCATATTGAATTTTGGATGTTGAAATTCATTCGAATTCTATGTGTCCTGAAGGCACACTCAGAAAAAAGTAAAATACCATATCCAAATAAGGCTAAACAACATTTATGCCTTTCATCATTATATCCTTGAAGGATTCAAAATTTTCCTATTTAAAATGATCCAGCAGATCTATGAAAAAATTGTACATATCATTAATGAATATATATTAAAGAAAATATTCTCTACTTTGCTTGCCTCAAATATACTCCTGAAGAAACAAACGGCAAAGAGTTTTAGAAAATATTCTAACTTTCATACCTTCTTATGACTGAATACAATAATGAGTTATTATTCAAAAGAATATCGTCCAATTAATTATACTCCATTCCCCGAAATAAATGTGACAAAAGTTTAAATGGTACTTGTGGACGTGGTGGTTGTCGAAACGAACATATTCATGATGGTTATCAGTAAACACGACTCTGATTGTAGTACTACATCTTACCACAAGAAGTGGTAGAATTGTGAAGAGATAAAAGAGAAAAATATCAGTCATGCATTAAGAATGATATAAAAAATAAACGTTATCGTTATGTTGTGAAAAATCATCGATCACGTACCTGTCGTACATTAAATAATAATCTTGAATTTTCTCAATAATCATTGAAAGATAAAGAGAAAATCATAGAAACAAGTTTTTTCTATAATGATTTTGACCATACTATTGGTTTTTTTCCTGAAGGAAGTATTGACCGTTTGAGTTGATGGTGAAAATAACTAAGAAAGAAAATAGCGTGATATTTTATTTGGTAGTCTTCATTACAATTTTAGAATTCTACATATCTTGTTGTTTTACATTAATTTGTTATCTTATATTGTTTTACTGTTATATTTATTTTATTTAATGAGAAATGTATGGATATACATTTAAATGTATCTGAAGTATGAGAATATGTCTCTAATAATGTAACAATACATATGATATTTAAAAGTAAGAAATATTCTTTCACCTGAAATTGGGAGAAATAAATGTTCATACTCTAAGTGTTATTGCAAAAATTAATTGAAAGCTTCGGTAAAGCAAATATATGACTTCTTGAAGGAACAAAATTGGTTATAAATAATGCACTCTCTCTACTAAGTTTTGAAGAAATTTATTAAAGATATCCGCTGAAAAGGATATCATTTTGAAACTATAAATGAGAAAATTATTGAGTATATATGTAACATTAGAAATGAAATATGCTATGGAAAAGTTGCATAGTTTTTCTTTTTGGTTTGTACTATACAATTGAAGCACGTGCTATAGTAAACCTGAAATTTACTGATTCAAATACTTTTATTGTTTGGCAATGACCGATTGAACCATTCTGGGTTAATTATGATGCGTAAAAATTATTGAAAATTCACATAGATATCTATTGGTATTTATTGGAGAATCAGAAGATTTCTCAATTCAATAAATTTTATGAAATTTATGTGAATTCTCAAAAAATCTCAAAAGTGGATCAGGTATATGAATCTAATGAAAATAAAGATATTTTGATAAGTTATGTCACTATTGAAAAAAATAGAACCGAAAAGATATTGATGTCGACAACATATTATTATTTATAATATAAGTTGATATTTTGAATGAAAAACGAGAATTTTGAATGCAAATTTGTTGAAGAATATCGACATAGAAATGATTGCAAGATGCAATATAAAAAAATTCACATTCAAAACGTGAAAACTTTGGACTATAGTCCAAATTCCTAAAAGTGTAGCAGTCGGTTGAATACAAATATATTTATGTGAAAACGAAATGAGAAGAATGAAATTGTGTCATATAAAGCACACATTGTTGAGTGAAAATTTTCACAAAAATTAGGCATTGATGATAAAGAGATTTATTTTCTTATGGTGGATATAACTACCTTTAGATATCTAATTTGTGTGGCAGTTCATGAAAAATTGAAATGCGTCTAATGTATATTGAGCAAATTTTGTATGATTCATTTGATATCGATATCTATATAAAAATTCCTGAAAGATTTAACATGCTTGAAGCATGTAAAGTTTCTTGAGAACATTGTTCAATGAGATTGCAAAAATTCTTGTATGAGTTAGTTCAAAGCAATCTAGGAGAAGTTGATATAATCGCCTCAATGAGTATGTCTTGAGTAAGAGCTATAAAATGACCTAATTTGTCTATGCGTTTTCACAAAAGGCACAAAATCAGAGTTTGTGATAACTGCTGTATATGTTAATGATATAAATATTATTTAAATTCTCTGAAAAAAG
This sequence comes from Cinchona pubescens, assembly GCA_025175665.1. Taxonomy (NCBI): domain Eukaryota; kingdom Viridiplantae; phylum Streptophyta; class Magnoliopsida; order Gentianales; family Rubiaceae; genus Cinchona; species Cinchona pubescens. The sequence continues at coordinate 3,693,426 of JANKKI010000077.1, read as the reverse complement.
TTCATTAGAACTCGTAAAGAGATTTAAAAGATAATAAATTGATCTTGAGAAAGATCTATAGTTCGAGCACTTATTGAACGAAATTTTTATTCATTAATAAACTTATACCAAATAGGTATTAGAACGATTTATTTGGATAAAATACATCCATTGAGTATCCCAATGATTATGAGATTGATTGATATCAAGAATAATAATTACTCGTTCTTGTGAAAATAGGGAAGAACTTATTGGTTTTGAAATACCATATCTTTCAGTGCGAACATGTACTGTAAATTCTTTAGTACGATCTAATTCTTCTCCGATACGAAAATAGTAGAATGACATCAAGCATGTACTTCAATTTCTCCGAAACATTGTTGATATGAGTTTATTTTAGTCAATTCAATCTAAATCAAAGTTAGTTGGTGATGAAGATGTTAGATATTCATCTAATCCAATACAAAGGTCTATTTTCGAATGAGTTATAAAGAAATTAATATTATGGCAATTCAAAATTTTAGTCACTACTTCTTGCAATCATTATTAAAATAATCGCAATATATAAAGTAAGTAGTGAATATGTTTGGTTATAGTCGTTGACCCAAATATCCAAAAAATATGGAGTTTAACATTAGAAGTGAGATTTCTAATAATATTATATAAAGACAATATTGAATATATTGCTTAGCTAAAGAAAAGCTACATTTCTCCGAAATTTTTCTTCTCTCATGATTTTCAGAAGGATGATGAAATTGATATCCAACAAATTTGCTCATGTGATAATCTAGCGGATTTATCCAAAGATGATACCAGCAACAACATTTGAGAAGTTAGTTTGAAAAATTGAGATGTATCGTCTCAAGGATATCAAGTGATACTTTTATGAGGGAAATGATATGTACACACTGCATTCTTTTTCCTTTGACCATGGTTTTGTCCCAATGGATTTTTCGAGTAACGTTTTTAATGAAACAACATGCAAAAGTGTATTATAAACATTAAATACGCACTAATATGTACTCTTTTTTCCTCTACTATGATTTTTTCCCACTGAATTTTTGCTAGTAAAGATTTTTAACGAGACAATAATTCTTCACGTGTTTTGATGCATGGACATCCAATGAGGAGTGTTATGAATTCTATAAAGGTAGATGTCTATTCATCTTCCTAAACACATTGGTTAATGTGATATTAATCATTTTGAATTTCGTGAAAGCTTATTGAGTCCCATTATTCGTGTATCATATTTATGATTCCCCTATCTTGTAACCCTATAAATAAGGAGTTTTGGTATTTCATTTGTAAGTCTTTTGTAAGACTTTTGAAAGGGTTTTGAAGGATTTTTGAAAAACTTATGAAAGTTGATAATATAGAGGGTGTGTTCGTTTGGTTTGAAAATATTTTCCAATGTAAGATATTTTTCAATTTTCCTTCCTCTGGTTAAAATAACTTATAAAATTTTTGAATGTAAGTTATTTTTCAAATAATTCAAGAGTAACATTAAATCTTAAATATTTACTTATTATAATTTCATTTGCTAAATTTATTTTCGTTTTCTATTCTTTTTCATTTGTTTTTCTCTTAAGAATGGGTCCCATACTAATATAACTATCATTATGCATATTTTACTACTACATTGTACTATCATTTAATTTTGAACAAAATTAATCTTTTACTAACCACAATTACTTGTAAGGTATTTATTACCATTGTTATAAGTTTTTTTAACTTGTATTCAAAAAATTAAAGATGAAACCGTTAAAAAATTTTATTTCCAAACTTTTTTATTTTGTCAATCGAGTACCGAAAAATTGTATGAAAAATGAACTTTTTCATGTAAAATATTTTCCAAGCAAAAAAATTTTCAATCCAAACAAACACACCCAGAATCTTGAAGAATTTTCTACTATTTCTCTATGTACTATTATCTCATCTACACTTATAAATTTCTTACTTTAGTTTGTTTTGTAATCAAGGTTAATAATCTTGATTTAATCTTAGTTTTACAATATGACAGACTAAAAAAGTCTTCTGCTTTTCTTTTTTACCCTTCTAAAAAAGGCTTTTTGCAAGAATGGTGAGTGTGAATTAGTAAATACAAGTAGTAGTTACCCTGTCGGTAGGAAAATATACTGCTGGAATTATGGTTTGGTGAGGACTGATTCTGAATTAAAACAAATTATATCATGTCAAGTCTTGGCCTTGTTTGGCACCGACTGCTTTCAAGTCCCAAATCAGAATGGGTCTGACTTTTAATTAAATTTGGCTGTTCCTTTCCATTTGTACAAATGGCAAATTGATGTGTGTACTTTGAATTAAAGAAAAGGCAGTCCTTTGAAGTAGATGAAGAAATTAAGCAACTTGGACGTCTTTAATTATCTTGTTCTTATCAGTACGTTAAATTTCGAGTAGGTCCTTCTCAAGATGAGAAATTAATTTCTCTCTTTTCATTCTTTGATGTTTAATTATCTAAAAAACTTTCTTTATTTATTACTCTTTCTAAGCAAGTTTTATTGAAATGTAAACTTGTTAACCTTTAGTGACTTGCACACCCATATGACCAAAAAAATAAAGAAGAAAAAAAGCAATATACATAAAATGCTTAGGAATTAGGACTTGATAATATTTTTAAAACGAGTTAATCTTTCATATTTTTTATAAATTAGATATAAGAAAATTAATTTTTTTTAAAAAAATTGGAAAACTTATCTTGAATCCATTAATAATGATAATTCTCCACTAGCTGGATCCAGTTATCTTAAAATGAGCTACTGCTCTCCACGTCGAGCATTGAAGCAAGGCCATAAAATTATAATGCAGAATAGATATGATATTCGTAGATATAATTAAAAAATAATAAAATTTTTTATTTCTCGATTACTTATAATATTAATTCTATAATATAAAATGAATAATAAAATTTTTTTCTCAACGTTATTGGAATTTTTTTTTTCTTTTTTGGCAGGAACAAGACATTTTCAACTGCTAGAATCTAGATGCTCTATAGACCATAAGACATTATTAAGCAATAAATATTCCATAAAATCAATACTATGACCAACATTCTAGCAGTAGTGATATTTTACTCCCCAAAGAAAGTCCATTATTAAAATCCTCTGTTCAAAGGTTCACCACAGAACCATGTACCACCATTACCTAATAAGAGACATGCAATGCACAATGATCACCAACAAAGATCATACCAATCATGCAACATTTACAGCCGTTAATCATGTGGACTTTCTACTAATCAAAAGGACCACATGGCCTCTTCTTCCATGAAAACCATTAAATCAAAAAGATCTTTCATCAATGTAATTGGTCCCATCCCCATGCCCATGAAGGAGTAGCAGTGGATCAGCGGTGCTCTCTCTCTAACTTCATTAGCGTGTGGGTCCCCCATGCCGTTTCTTCCAGATCTGGCCTATTAGATTTAGAATGGGTCTCAACCTAATTTGCTCCCCGACGGGTGTTCATTCTTTTTTAAACACCAAATCCAATCATATTATACCACGTCATCCAATTCTGGATTACTCATCACTAACCGGCATCTAATTGGTCTGGTCTTTGTAGACCACACACGTACAAAATTGCAAAATCTAGAAAATCCGGACATAGTTTATTGGGATTAATGTTGGAAGTACAATAAAATCGCTCAAGATTAAATCCCTTTTGTCGATATTTTAGTGTGTGACTGTGTGAGAGAGAAGGATAGACATCGTGACACAAAGACATTTTTTTTTTTTTTATAAAAAAAAAATAAAAAAATCATATGTCTATCTCTATGTAGAGAGCACAGAATCCACTTACTGATTTTTACCCACACTAGTCCTCTTCTTCTGCTTCAAGATTGAAGATTGAATCTTTTGAAGAGAGCTTGGGGAGGAAGAGGTCTTCTGCACATCTGAAGCCTCATGATTGGCTCAGAATCAGCATCTACTATTTGACAACCTAAAGTTTTGAGGCTTCAGATCCTGAAGAAAGCTGTGATTTTGATGTGATTGGTACATTACTTTTTAGACCCTTTTAGCCGATCTCTTATCCCTTTTGATTTCTTGGCTTATTGAGGTTCTTTGGGTGTTTGTTTCTTGAGTTTAAGTTCAATAGAAATCATCAAAAAGCAGTCTTTTTTATTTTATTTTTTTATTTTTGGAATATGGTGTTCTGAACTATAAGCTTAATTTGGTGATTTTTTTTTTTTTTTTTGGTTTTTCTGTTGGTGTTGTTGTAATGTTATTAAGATTTGTTCTATTCCTCATATTGAAAGAGGTGTATGCTTGTACTACTTTATTAGAGACTTGGAATGTTGTTTGGGCACTTAAATGTTCTCATTGAAAGGGAATTCTGATGCGGATTGATGGGATCTTTTATGATTCCAATAAATAGTCCACTGATTATTAGGTGGTATGTGAAAATAACACTATGCTTGTTATGGTTCCATCGATCTTGGATTTAGTTAACTTCTATTTTTTTTCCCTGATTGGGGAGAGGGTTGAATAAAGTTCTACCTTTTCTGTCTAGCTTAGAATGGAAATCCATTTTGATCTCATTAGTTTCTAGGGGTTTAGAAAGGTTATCAAGCATATGGCTTTAAGGAGACCCTCTTGTACTGATATGAGAAGATTCCCGGCCGATTCCCATGTTTCCTTTATATTCGTTGGATTATGGTCTGAATTCTAGTTCAATTTGCCAGAAACCATTGATAACGTCAAGAAAAGTAGATTTTTCTTTTCACATTTGGATTTGATTTAGTCCCCATTTTTTGCCACACTACATAGAAAGGCATATTAAAGGAACAAAGTTTCTATCTTTGTTTGGCATATCCCTTGTACTATTAACTAAATTCATGATGAAATTATTTCAGGGATCTCATGGCAAACAAATTAACTGCTGGGGATAGTAGGACTCGGAGTTCTGTATCAATTTTTATAGTAGCAGGTCTCTGCTGTTTCTTTTATGTGCTTGGAGCATGGCAGAGAAGTGGGTCTGGGAAGGGAGACAGCATAGCTTTGGAGGTGATCAAGAGTGCTGCTGCCTGCAGTGTGATTCCAAATCTCAATTTTGAGACCGACATGGAGCTGTCGAGCTGGGATGATTGATGATTCTGAGTCAAATGTGAAAGAGATTAAACCCTGCAAACCTCGCTACACTGATTACACTCCATGCCAAGATCAAAATCGTGCTATGAAGTTCCCAAGAGAGAATATGAATTATAGGGAGAGGCACTGTCCTTCTCAAGAAGAGAAATTGCATTGCCTTATTCCAGCTCCCAAAGGATATGTAACTCCATTTAGGTGGCCGAAGAGTCGTGACTATGTTCCATATGCCAATGCGCCATATAAGAGCTTGACAGTTGAGAAGGCTATCCAGAACTGGATTCAGTATGAGGGGAATGTGTTTAGGTTCCCTGGTGGGGGAACTCAGTTTCCTCAAGGAGCAGATAAATATATTGATCAACTTGCTTCTGTGATACCCATTGATAATGGGATTGTTCGAACTGCTCTGGACACTGGTTGTGGGGTATGTTGAGTGCTAGACAGAATTCTTTATAGTATAGTTTTTTGTCTTCTGCCAACTAGTTTTCTTGTCTTTTGATCTTAAATTGAGATCTACGTTTCTTAAATTATGATATCTTCTTTTACCTCTCTTGTGATGATCTTTGTCTTGTGTGTTAGGTTGCAAGTTGGGGAGCATATCTTTGGAAGAGAAAAGTTATAACTATGTCATTTGCACCAAGAGATTCGCATGAAGCCCAGGTTCAGTTTGCCCTGGAAAGGGGTGTACCTGCTGTTATTGGTGTTCTTGGAACAATAAAAATGCCATATCCTTCTAGAGCCTTCGACATGGCACATTGTTCCCGTTGTCTGATTCCATGGGGAGCCAATGGTGAGGACTTGTAATTTGGTCTTTCTTGTATGATTCATATACATATAAATGCATATTTCTTGCCTTGATAAAGACTTCCCATAGTTGCGTGTCTCAGTATTCTCTTCCTGTCCTCTTTTGTATGAGGTCAAATTGCTTTACTGTTTCTTCTTCCATGTTTCCAGGAATTAGTTTAGTTGATTGAATATGTGATTTTTTGCGTTCGCAGATGGCATGTACATGAAGGAAGTTGATCGAGTTCTCAGACCTGGTGGATACTGGGTTCTATCTGGTCCTCCTATCAATTGGAAGACCAACTATAGGGCCTGGCAACGCCCCAAAGAGGAACTTGAGGAAGAACAGAGGAAGATTGAAGAAATTGCTAAACTTCTCTGCTGGGAGAAGAAGTCCGAGATGGCTGAAACTGCAATATGGCAGAAAAGAATTGATGCTGACTCTTGTCGTGCTGCACAGGAAAGTTCTGATGCTACGTTCTGCAATGCTGCAGATTCAGATGACGTTTGGTAAGCTCTTGTAGCTATCTACTAAGAGTGATTTTTATCTGTTGAACAATGCTCCTTTACATTGGGCACTGTTAGACAACTGAATTGTACTACTCTTCATATTATCATATTATGAAGAGTCTTGTTATTCCATGATCTTCAAAAGAGAGAGGTAATAGGCCACTAGAGTGAAAGATGATACCTGCAGTGAGAATGGGGTTGAGGAAGAAAGAAGTCTTAATTTAAATGTTTATGTTGGGTATGTCACAAGAATAATGGGGGATAAGACTGGTGGAAAACTATCTAGATGTGCATGTGAGTACAGTAATCATGGAGCCTACCTTTAAAAGCCATGTATTCTAATAAGCTGTCTGAAGCTTAATTTAGCATCTTGATTGTGATCCTTCAAGGACATCATAGAGAGCCGAGTTGAAACTTCCTCTGTTTATTACTCTCGTGTATTTCAGATAGTCATTAAGATTGGGTCTAGTCCATGTTTGGTGGTCCTAGGAATAATAGAATTTATCAATACTCTTTATTTTGCATATGACCTTTCTTTTACGTCTCTTCATCTTGATAAGTTTCTTGCTTTCTCTTTGTACTATCAAGCTGCTTAATCTCATTAAATTGAGTTAATGTTTCCTTGTATTACCGTATCCAATAATTATTATCAGGTACAAGAAAATGGAGGCATGCATAACACCATATTCAGTTGGTAAGAGTAACGAAGCACCTGAATGGAGACAGTATCAAGCCATTCCCGAAGAGGCTTTATGCTATTCCACCGAGAATTGCTAGTGGCTCAGTTCCTGGAGTCTCTGTTGAATCATATGAAGAGGATAACAAAAAATGGAAAAAGCATGTTAGTGCTTATAAAAGAATCAATAAAATCCTTGACTCGGGAAGGTATCGCAACATCATGGATATGAATGCTGGATTGGGAGGTTTTGCTGCCGCACTTGAATCTCCCAAATTGTGGGTTATGAATGTTGTGCCTACAATTGCTGAGAAGAATACCCTGGGTGTTATTTACGAACGAGGGCTAATAGGCATCTATCATGATTGGTATTATTTATGTTCCTTCTTGCTTGGGAAATTTAGGAATTGACTTGTGTAGAATTGCAAATTTTTTTCTGGAAAATAAAAGGTCAAAAGGCATAATATAAAGGAAAGACAACCACCGATATATAGAGAAAGATACTTTGTCATCTTCCCTTTTCTTTTTCTTTAGTAGCTTTACTATTTTTTTAATTCAGTCCTCTTCAAAACGATTCACTAATTTTTGACTCTTTATTGGTTTTGACTGTGGTTAGGCATATATTCTTTTTAATACTATTTGATGAAATATGACAATAGAATCTTTTGCTGACTGCTATATCTCCCATTCAGGTGTGAAGGCTTCTCCACATACCCAAGGACGTATGACCTCATTCATGCTAATGGTCTTTTCAGTCTATACAAGGGCAAGTAAGTACCGTTCTCAGTTATTCATGGCTTGTAACTATTGAAATATTGCTGTCACCTTATCAAATATTTAGATAAGTTGATTCTTCATTTCTTAGCGTTTAATGCCTCTGCAATTATAGAGCAACCATTTAAAGACAGTTGGGCTAGCAATCAAACCCAAAAGCCTACAATCAGTTGCTACTTTTCCCTACTACTGTGACATGAATAAGCTTTATAGGATTGGTTTCTTAACGTGTTACCCATTTATTGATCCTGTCATTATTCCATAGCCATTAAATGTTGGCATTCCTCTTAATGATCAACTCAAACAGATAATAAACTACTACATCTCATTCCTACTTAAAAACTTTTTTAAATACATGATTTTCATTTTGTCATTGTAATTGTCTCAGTCCATTTCATTTGATTTATTAACTTGTTATATGACTGAGAAAGAGAAGTATTCATGCATGGTTGTGACCAAATCCCATACAGGTGTGACTTTGAAGACATACTTTTGGAGATGGACCGAATTTTGAGGCCAGAAGGTGCTGTTATAATCCGTGATGAAGTTGATGCGATTAACAAAGTGCAGAAAATAGTAAGGGGTATAAGGTGGGACTTCAAATTGACAGATCATGAGGATGGTCCTCTTGTTCCTGAGAAGATTCTGGTTGCAGTCAAACAGTACTGGGTTATCGGTGAAAGCAACTCTACATCCACAGAGTGAACACCACGAGGATAGGCTTGACTGGAAACACGTCTATCCAGAGCAGAGATTCTTGAAATTTTTCATCAAACTGTTCCAGCCACCTGGGAACAACAATCCATTTTAACACGAGATTTTTGCTGGTAAGAGGTTAACCTCGAGGAAGGGGCTCCTTTGTGGATGGCGAGTAGAATACATGTGTTAGTATTGTACTTGTAACATTTGCTTTATTTATTATTCATTTGCCCAATTGGATAGTCTACTTCTTTAACTCAATGTCACAAGCAAAATCATGAATGAAAATCTGTTTGCAGGCTTCTGATTTGGCAGTACCATTTCCTTTCCTCTTGGACAGATTCTTGAAGAGGGATATACAATTACTTTCAACTCTTTAATCTTGGTTCTGCTACTACAACCAATGAATAAACACAATGGTATTCTTTCTGCTCAAGTGAATTTGCAGCAGCTCATTGATCTAACAAACAAGTTCAAAACTTACAAACAGTATGGTCATTCTTCATTGTGTTATAATGCAGATGATAATGAAGTGCAAATAGAGCGGTAAAACGTTTCTTCTATGACTTATTAGTCATGGTTCGAATCACTAATATAAGGTAGGTAGGTAGAAGTGGTGATTTTTTAAAAATAAATAAATAATGCTGATGATTTTGTTAAGCCTGTGTGGCCAATAAATGCATCAAGCTGCAAAAAATGGGTAGTTTTGTGGCTGGTCTGATGTGGGACAGTAAAGGAAGGGCATGGATCTAAAACTCTAAAAGGAATTTGTGACATATTCCTACCACTACATTAATACTTTCAACTTACAAACAAAGCATTAAAATCTCCTAAACAAAAAGTCCATTTTTGTTGTTACAGTCTACGAGGGATAAACCATTATTAGGAGAAACTTTATTGTAGGGAGGTCTTACCAACTGTTATGTCAAGTGGTATTCTTAAATCAATGAGATTTTACTATTTAAAATTGTTGGTCTAAAAATAAAATGAATTGGTAGGCCATTATTTAAAAATGTTAGAATTTTATTGGTTTGAAGGTACCACTTGGCATGACACTTGATAGAACCCTCCTATAATAAAGTTTTTCCACATCAGACCAGCCACATGAGAAATCTTCGGTAGAAACTTTATTATAGGAAAGTCCTACCAAGTGTTATGCCGTGGTATTCCTAAATCAATGAGATTTCACTGTTTAAAATTGTAAACTTAAAAATAAAATGAATTGGTGGATCATTACTTCAAAATATTAAAATTTTATTAGTTTAGAGATACCACTTGATATCTCCAACCCTTTATTTAGCTTTGCCCAATTACGATAAGAGATCCCATCTAACATTCATTAATATTTAATTCTGGTAAATGATTGATCAAATTGCTTGTCGTACACAATCAGCGTATTAATAGATATATGATGATTGATATGTAGCTAACAAGAAGAGGTAGGAGAGCTTAAGATTGTCTCCATATAGGGACAGATCGAGGATATTGTAGCTACTAATTAATTGGAAGATTAGTGAAATTTTTTCGTGACACTGTCATCTTTCGAAGATTTATGGTTGAAAGATTTATGGTTTCTTATGGTTTCGTTTGGCAGAATTAACTTCCTAGGTGGTCAGTAGATTCTAAAGTATGTTAAAATTCCAAGAATAAGTAGTATGGAGGTTGACAACTAAATGCAGTTTAAGTGATAAAGACGTTTCGCTCTATTTGATCATAGTTCGCTACATATTTGATATACACCAATGGTACTATTTCTGTCCACTCTCTTAATGTCACACGGCTCCTCCCCTATATGTAGTTTCTCTCCAATCCAAATGATTGATACCCAATTTTATTGCACATACCTACCAAACTTGCATGGCATTTTTCTTTGAATTTTCTCAGCAAAATCTGAACTTCAGATGACCTGAAGCTTCTCCTCTTCAAACCAAAAAGGTGTAATCAGTGTGAGAAAAGTGAGAAACTCCTGGATTAGTTTTGAGGTCTTTATGTGTAATTTTCTTTAGTTCCTTGTAGTATATTTCAATTTCTCTTGTAAAATCGTGCTTCTTAAACTTTGTGTGTACAAATTCTTGGCTTCATTCAAACGCAAAATCTCTATGGCAATGCTTACACTGGATACAGCATCATCAAGGAAACCAACATCTCAAAGACCTTGCTTTTCAGGAATAGCAGAAATGATGCCTCCTTTTCTTCTTACATAAATGGTGCTGAAGAAACTTTTGTATTTCAAATTGCAGAATCCAGTAAAAACTGCAAGTCCCTAATCTCCACCTCATTTGAGCATCTTCATCTTGTAAGCAAGAAGGCTGATGATACCGAAATCGATATATTTAGTGCTGATAAGTATTTTAATGAAGGGGTTGATGAGGAAAGTCCAATAATTGCCAACAAATACCCTCCAAAGGTCGATGAAGAGAAAGATCCTCCACCTGAATTCGCGCTGGTAAAGCAACAAACTCAATCAGGTACTCCAAGTATTCTCTCTGAATCAAGCTGGAATAGCCAAAATGCATTGCTGCACAATATTCACCGAAATCAGCAGCCCCCGAAAACAAACAAGGTCAACCTGAGGAGCTTTCTGGCTAATATTGGTTGCAACTGTCCTTGTATTGACAAAAACTCTGTTGACATTCACTGGCATCCCAATTGGTGAAAACAGTTCCAAGTCAACAAGGAGGGTCATTGGCAGGCAAGATCATGGCAAGACAAGAAAACCAACAAAAGCAATCGATTTCATTAGCCTTAATGAGTCTCAATCAAATCCATGGATCAGGGAAGATTCACACTGCAGAAACTTTAACCAACTGGGAATTGGATTGAACAAAGAAGGCCATTTTAGATTTCCAGCTTCTAATCCAAAGATTGGAGATAATGTATTGGAATTGGAACTGCAGCGAAAAGAGGAAGAGGATGCTACAAGGCAGAAGTCATTAGAAGTGTTTGGTTCCCCAACACAAAGAAAAGGGGAAAAGTCCATGAAACTTGAGAGAAGTTTAAACATGTTTACTTGTGATCATGCAATTGTTCCACAGGTGGAAGACAATACTGCCAATTCCAGCGGGATGTACAATGACACAGACAGCGATGCAAGTTCAGACTTGTTTGAGATTGAGAGCTTCTCCACTAATCCCAGCCAGATATCTCACCAGGCAAGCTTCAGCCAGGTCCATCACACAGACTAATTGTTATGCTCCAAGCAAAGCAAGTATAGAGTGGAGTGTTGTCACGACCAGTGCAGCCGGTTTCTCAGTCATTTCAGACTCAGAAGAGCTGAGAACAACAGCCACAAACGCTAATCCTCATGGTGTAAATGGTAGAACTAAACCAGGGAGAGACGTGCCTAAAAGGCGTTCGGGTATTCTTTCAGGCTGTCACAGTCAAAAGGCTGTGAGAGTTGCAGAGGATGTACACAGAACAAGTGAAAAAACATCCCCTGGTAGGCATCAGAAACCAGAGTTCTTGATGCCAATGACAAGGTTTCATGCTGAAAGTGAGCTGGCCAGGTTTGATAAAAGAAATGGCCATTTCAGCCAAGGCAGTAGGACCTTTATTTTTGGATATCCCTCTTAGTAGTGTTGTTCAACATCACAAAATAGAATAGTATAGGGATATTTTGGATGTATTCACTTGTATTATTATGAGAATAGCTTATGCATTAGGACATTCAAGACTTTCAAGCTATATATTTATCTTCTTCTTTTTTTTCAGAATTTCAAGCTATATATTTATCAAACATGCATCTTCTGTTGAAGCATGCTACAAGTTAGTAAAATTTTTATGCTTTACAATCTGATTTTGCGGCTTCAAACAATGAATAACATTAAGTCTTGATTGCGAGAATGAAATTGGCATTAAGCATGGGTGTGAATATGTGATTAGTATTTCCGACGAGACATCACCATTTTCAATCAAGAAAGAGTGCCAACAAAGTAAGCAATATCCTATCTTATTTATGCATGAATAGAATGTGATTGTCTGGTTAAGAAAAGGGTGATTACAATTGCTGCTGCAGCTTAGTTGAGAGATCAAACCGATCAGAAAATTGTAGCCAGGCATGTAATCTAAAGGTGTGTCCTCCTTTAAAACACCAAAAGAAGAAGTCTTGAGCTTAGAGAAAGTAACAAATTAGAGGATGAAGATGAATGGTTGGAACCATGTGAGAATGGGGTAACGAAATGATAAGACTTTAAAGAGTGTTAGATGACACCTATAAATGTGATGTAAAAAGACTACTACTACGGCAGCTGATTGAGAAACTGAACTAATACCAAAAATTGATAACAACTCTTGAGCCACCAGGATTGACAAAAAGTCTCAAAAAGGCCTATTTAAACATGCCAGTCAGGTTTCTGATCAATCAATTTTGATTAGGATAAGGGTGTTCCATTGTCATGGACCATACAGAGGTAATAATATTCATGATTTGAACGCATCAAGGTAGGGCTCCAAAACCCAAGTGCCAGATAGGAAGAAAGAAAAGTTGGAATAAGGAGGATTGATTTTTTTCCTTTTTTTTCCAGAAGAGGGTCCAAAGATTGTGTACCCCATCATTTTCTGGACCAAACAACTGAGATTAGAGCATGTTGGTCACTGCAAAAGCAAAAGCAAAAGGCATTTAGTGGTTCTTTATCGAATTATAAATATGTGATGTTTTTGAAACTGGATATAAAATGGTGACAAACAACTAAAGAAACTGACCTCTATCCACCAGGATGAAGATAAAAGAAAAAGAAAAGGCAGTGCAAGTTAAGCCATGGAAGAACAAAAACCAGAGCTCTCTAAACCACACCACAAACACATTTTGAGACAGGCATCGATGTCCCCACAGCTGGACAATGAAAAGCAAGGTTAACATAGGAACAAAAATGAGCAGCCTGTACAACATTGTTAAATGAGCTTCTTCCACTTCCCTAAATTGTCTCAAAAACTTGTATAGACAATAAAAAGCAATTATACAACAATATATCTAAATATAGACATATGCATATTACAGAAGTAATAGAGAATTTGGAAGAAAAAAGGGAACCAAAACTTGTAGTGGTACATAATCTGGCACTAATAATGATCGATACAATCTCATTCCTCCTTGAAATCTTTGGTGGGTCTTGCTTCAAAGCCACCTTCAACTCTCTTTTCGAGTGTATAAGGCATGTAAGTACCAAGAATAGGTATCCATTTTATCCCACGTAACAAAGAACGGCTGAGAAAAGTTATACTTAGTACCATAGAGTTGGTGGTGTATATCGTGATAGGCAGAATTGTTTCTGAAGAAAAGATGGAAAAGGTTTCCAGGTAGCCATAGACCACAATGGTCATCAACTGTTTTAATGGTAGCGAAGGAGAAAAAGAAGATGGAAGCTCTTGGAGACATGCCCGAAAGGAGGAAAGATAAGGCACCACCAACTGTGTCAAGAATCAGCCCTTCCAAAGGATGGTTGTACAGTGCTCCAAAAGCATATGGAACAACAAGACGGTGGTGTTGAGAATGGATATGCCGGTACAAAAACTTGTTTTGGTGCATGTATCGGTGCATGAAATATTGCCACGTATCTAAAACCACCATTGCAATGAAGAACTGCTTAGCCAGAACAATAATGGGACGCTGCTGACTTCCTTCAGCTTCACCATCATTGCCAGTAACCTGAACCATACACAAAATGCATTCCATATCAAGCCAGGCAGCAAGACAAAAAAACAGAACAATACTATTTCAAAAACCGATGAAATTAGAAGTTAGATCTCAAATATAAAGCATTGGCATAAAAAAACCCACCATCATACCAAGGAATCATGCCTAGCTATCTGTCAACAGAAGTTATAAGTGTGACACTTCAAGTCCTCCTGTACCAGGTTTTTGCCAAGGAAAAGATGGGAAAAAGCTAATTTGACTTGATTAATAAAACAGGCTCGTACTCCAGTTACTTTTATCATTCTTACTGATAGAGGCACTTGGCAAGAGTCCAAAGCATGACATGATTCTACACGAGTCATTTCAGCAATATTCCAAGTATGAAGTCTTAAATTACAGGTCAATGTAAATTACTGGAGCTGCATCTGTCCAAGTTCTACAGGCATAGGGAGATTGGTTGAACCCAAAACCTCTTTCGCAAAACCATCCCCTTGGGGTCAATCAGGAAAATATTTCTCCCACAAGATCAGATCATGTAAATTAAGCCAGTCATTTAAGCACAACTTGATGAGATTATATAAGCTGTTCTCAAAATACACTGCCTTCTATGTTTCTAAAACCCCAAGTACTCCAGGTATCTCATGTTTTTATGTCACCCAATAACTAGTACTACTATTAGTGGCACCACTATAGAAACCCTACTACGATTGGAAGGAGTACAACGACAATATTTCCACTAATTACCATTAATTGATTTAAATCTTAAACCACTATCAAGTCATAGAATCATGAATCTGCTGAAGCAAAACTTGCATAGACAACAAAACATGCTCCTAAGAATGCCTTCCTCCAAAAGAGATTTGCATAAGCATGGGAGGGGTGAAACAACCAAATTACATGAGTGAGAAATCCTGACATCCTTACAGGTTGAGGCATCTCTGGTTAGAGCAGAATAGAATGCATTATAGTCCAGATGCTGCATTCTTTCCTTTTTCCCATTATACTTTTTAAAATAATTTTTCCTTGTTCAGCTAGCTAGACTACCACAACCAAAAGAAGTACCAATTATTTATTAGGGAAAGAAAAATAGCATATCCTGACAAGCCATCAAATATCACACCAGGACTTCTTTCGATCTAACTTCATTTTAACAAATAGTAACCAACATGGGTGAGATATTAAGTTTTCCATCATTTTCCTTGTAATTTGCAGTAACTAGATAACAATTTACCACCTTCAAATTGAAATTCACAACCTAAGATAAACAACAAAATAGGGGAGAAAGGAGGCTGTACAAAAACGAGGAAAAATTCAAATTTTGCTGTATTGAGTGCAATTTTTGTTCTTATCATCTCATTGAAGTTAATGAAGCTTACCAGCCCAATCCCCCAGAGCAGAAAAAAGAATGAACATGAACAAGGACTTCAATGTATGCTTCATTCAAAATTAGGAAATATCTAAAGATAAATTACATGTTTCAAGATATATTTTCTCCCATGTGCACCGAAACACTACCTGACCTAGCTGTGCAGGATCAAATTAGATAAACATAGCCACTCAAACTTCATGTATACTTACATCCACATCAAGCACATCATAAACTGCTCTCCAACTAACCCTCCAAAAATATGATAATACTACAAAACAAAGACATTAAAACTCTTCCCTTCTAACTCATCCATCTGATCAAAATTCCCTCAAAAAAACAAGCAGCTCAAAAAATCACATTATCCCTAAATTCCTCCTAACAAAAAACTAAAAATCCCAATAACTTAAAAAGGGACAAGATTCCCAATACTATGAAACATGACAGGGGGGGGTGTCCCCCAAAAAAAAAAAAAACCATATCCTAAAGGACAAAAAGATCATATCTTTCAAAAAAGAGGACTAAAAAGATAATTTTTTTGAAAAGAAAATAGCTGGAAAAAAGGAACTTACAGCAAAAAGGACGGTGGCGACGATGGCTTGAATAGCCTGTTGAAGAAGAACACCTTTGACAACATCCCTTTTAGAGACCAAATTCTTTTCATCCTCGTCTTTCTTCGAATGCAACCTATAATAATCCAAACCTTCTAGCATCTTGTCTATATATATCCCCGAATACACCCAATACACCACTATTGGCACAAACGTACCCATCAATTCATCTGATATTTCCACTCCCCTCACCTCCATACTTTACTTTAAAAAGAAATAAAATTAAAAAAAAAATCCAAAATTACTGATTCAAAAACAGACCCTTTAAAGCAAAAAAGACAATTTTTTTTTTCTTTTTTTTTTTGTTGTGGTTAAAGAGGTTGAATTCGATTCCGAGGTGTAAGGAACAAAACCCTTGTAGAGCTGAATAAGGTTGGAAATTTTGGTTGACTTTTCTTTTTGTTGTTTTAGTTTTTGTTTTGGTCTGAGATTTCAACGAGGAGGAAGAGGAGGACTGATTCAAAACAATAAGGAAAAGTGCCGTACCGGGGCAGATGAGACGAATGATGATTCATTGATTGTTTTCTTGTTGGGGAGTTGGTTTTTAATTACTTTTACAACCTTTTTTTTATTAACTCTCTAATTATTTTCTTACATAGTTAAAAATAGGGAAAATAGTGCTGGAAATCATTAGTCTAAGTTATAAAGGCACACTAATTGTCTCAATGTATATAATCGTTAGTTTTTTCTATTATTTTTTAAATAAATTTTGTAATAATTTTACATATATTTTTTATTTTTTATTTCATATATATCACATCAAAAAAAATTATTATTATTGTATTTTTGTTAAAATAATATCTCAAGAATAATAGTTGTCCAAATAGATATAATTGAGAGAATTTTACAATTCCTTTTAAGAAATCATTCTTTTAGTTTTAAAAAGTTGTGCAATACAAATTTTTAAATGTCATAGTATTATATTATACAATTATTTAAAATATAAGAAAATAATTCTCTAAGAGAAAATTTTCCTATAATTTATTATACAATATTTAAAAAATAATAATAATAAAAATTTAAATAATGACGAGCATTAAAACTCTTGCTTATAATCATACTTTTGTCATTATTACGCACGGTATAAAATATATGCAATATAATAATATTATATTTTTATAAAAAGAAATAATTTTTTACATTTATACAAGATTACAAAATTATTAATGTATTAAATCTGTTAAAAAATAAATTTAATTAAATATCTAAAATTATTGAATTTGTGATTGGATATAATTTTAACATCACACCAAATATTGGTTCTTTATACACTACTTAAATACATTGTATAGATATAAATCGTTTAATTTTTTTAAAAGAAAAAAAAAACTTAAAGGGGAAAAAATAAAACGTGAGTAGTGGTTAGATTAAGATAGGAAATTCGTGGGCCTTTTTCAAATAGATGATGTGTCAATAATTGGCCACAGGTCTACGACTACGACCCGATGCAGCCCCTCGCCTCGAAGTTATATGCATTCGCGTTGGCTGCTTTGAAGAAAGTCACAAACCATTGTTGTGTTGTTGGGGATTGGCTGATTTACTAATTTGCCCTTCCACACTTTTTTTTTTTTTTGTTCAGACAGCTACAAAATTGTAAATGAATTCAAAATATTTGATATTCGAGTTAACTGGTTTTCAGTAATAGTTTATTTAAATTTGGTTTATTAATAATCAAGTTAAATTTGAACAAAATTTAGTTTTAGTTAATTTTTTTTTATTTGAATTCGATTTAATAAGTTCAAAATTTTAAATTTATATATAAAAATTTTAAACTATTCGAATTCGATTTGATAAAAATTCATTTACTTTCGCCTCGAATATTGTATGCCAAACTTACAAAATTTCCAAATCTTTAAAATAATCAACCAAATTTGAATATTAAAATATCTAGTTTATTTCTATTTATTTACACTCCTATCTGCCTATCTATCCAACTTCATCCACATAGGTTTAAGCATTATTCCTTAATATAATAATTTATGCTAAAGTATGACATTCCATCCATAAATGATTAAAGGATGGAATTACAATTAGAGAAAATTCTATAGTTATATGACGAATTCAATTATATTTAAAAATTTATACAATACAATATTATGTATTTTATATATTTATACAAAACTAATGAAATAATTCCTTAATTGGCCCACAAAGTTATAAAATTTCCCCATTAATTAGTAGTAACACATTCTCGGCACTCCTAACCAAAGTCAATGAGCCATGCTTCATCTACCGGCAAATCCTTTTTACGAAAGGACAATTTTGCATTTCTATTTTTCAATTTTAAGAACAGTATGCTTATCTATCCACCAAGAAAGAATTCTTATTGCATTGTTGTCATTTTATTGTCCATGCATAATAGAATAGGATGCAGAATGGCATGAATTTCTCATCAGAAATTGAACAAATCTTAACGAGATAGAGAAAGCCAGGAAGTTTGCTGCTAAAGCATGTACACAAGTAACCATTTACACTGGTTAATTTATAATACTAGTTTTGCTTTTTACAATGTTGTCACCATTGAGCAATTTTTGAAGCATTGTACAAAAGTGGTTGGAAACCACCAACCAACGAAGGTCTCCAAGCTAAAATTATAGACAAGAAAAGTTAGTTCTGGGACATTTTTCCCGTAGGATTTTTGCTGTACCATAAACAACCATGAAGCTCTGCAACAAAAGGAGGAAAAAATATTCCTTATATGTAGCTTCAACCTAGGATTCAAGGGTCTTCTTGAAAAAGTTGAGCTTGGCATTATCTCTTAGTAGGGGCTGCAGTGGAATCAACAAGTAACAATTAGATGTTTGGAAACAATTTTATGGCCTGCGGTTATATTTGATAAAATTGTTAACATACAAAATGAGAGAATGGTTCACTACCTTTTGTCTTGGTGTGATTGTTGGAAGCCAGAACTGCAGATTTCCACCCTTCATAATCATGTTTTTCCTTTCGCCTGCGCTTTTTGTGGGCAGAAGGCTGCAATCAGGTCATACAATAAAATTATTCCCCATCTGAATACCATGCACAAATTCAAAGCTGCGACAATACAGTTCTAACAACAACCTGGCTATCAGTCCAAGATACAATTTCAGAAGAAAGGAAATTCTAATAAACAGATGATTCAGATGGTTTTTAATGCCAGCCTAACTAGTAGCAGAGGAACACACACTTGTATTGGAATCATTATGATATGTTAGGCAATTACCTGCGCTCCATCATCAGATGAATAACCACCGTCCTCAACAGTCCTCTTTTCAGGTAATGCATCCAGCAGATCTGCATATGCAAAAGAGATAACAAAAGCAACTTCAGACTAGGAACTCCAGCCTTGTTAAGCCACTGAAATGTATTAAAAAAGCCCAATACAATAATGACGATCACAGTCCACAACCCACAAGATCAATCACATTAGCTTATTACCTCGGTTCCCTTTCACTTCCCTAGGATCTTTCTTCTCCTTAGATGTGCCAAACACATCGAAGCATAGGTCCTTCATAGACCTGTTATAGTATTTTTAGCTAATCATGCCTGGTGATTTCAGAAAATGTACAATTTTCCACAACCAAAAAGACAAGCAATAAGCACATGTTCATACTTACACAGGTAAACTCAGATTCCAAGGTGCCACATATCTCAATCAACTTTATTTTGTCGACCATTCAGCTACACATGAGCAATAGATCATTAGCAAATTTGTTCTTCTGCAACATTCGCCTCATATGCATGAGATAGACAAAAGATGTGATGTTTTACCTTGTGTCTTTTTGAACAAAGATAGAAAGCCACAGCAGTGAAAACAGGTCTAGTGAAGTCAGCTGTTTCCCTGCGAGAAGGTGGCAAGGAAGAAAGAAACCGATCCTTGTATCTGATAATGAGCACAAAAGAGAAAGTACATCAACATTTATACCAGCCAAACATTCTCTTCACGAGAATGGCGGAGTCATTTTTGGTACATATTAACAAATAAAGGTACTAGTAAGTCCAATTACATAGTAGCGGCTGCATCCGCAAACTCATTGTGCCATATGCATTCCTAAACTTAGTACCAAACCACATTACTAACACTATAACAAATAATAAAACGTTAGTCCTGTTACTCAATTGAAGATATGCACTCACAGACACAGATTTTCACATGTAACCAATTCATAACCAGCAAGTAGAGTATCTATTTGTCCTACTTGTCAAACTGCAGAACATCTTTTGAGCAAAGTAACGACAAGAGTTTGGAACTTGTGTATTGTACAAGCCCTTGTGAACAAAAGGAATGAGCCTTACACAACCAAATTGAATCGCCAATTCCCTAACATCAACCTTGTTCCTACACATAATCAAAAAAGGTGGGAAAGAGAACATTTCATCAATTTTTACCATCAAAGAAATGAGTACGTCTATGCTACTTACTTAGCAACGCGGAATGAGTATTACAGTAGTTGATATAATTGAAAAGCAAGGGATTCCATTACTACCCACTTAACATTGTCGAGTGAGTACTAAAAACTTTTTCCAAAGAAATATCCCATTAACAAAAGAACTCAAATTTTTTGCTTTTGAACTAATGGATGACATACTTGACTCCAATGCCATTCTGCATCGAATTAAAGCATCTAATGTAAGCCCTCTCTGACATTCCACTCAACTTTACTGCCGCTTGTCGATCAAAAATCACAAGGATCCATCCTAATATCATACCAAAATTAATCCCAAAAAAAAATGAAAAATAAAATCAACCCACCACAAATTCAAGAAAAGGGTCTCCAGTACTAATAAAGAGTAACTCAAATTTTACCTTGCAGTAGCAATCTCTAAACATATTATAGCCTTGCAAATCTCCCCCTAAAATGAAAAATCAACAATTAAAAAAATTCATAGAAATGGAAGCAGCATATAGTTCAAAATTGTGTATGATTGCTTACAACACCGATGACGGAGGAGTCAAATTGGACGTCGGCGAGGCGGCGGAGCTCGGCGGCTTTGGGGATAAGGTGTTTGGGTTGGGAGAGGCCAAGCTTTTTGGTGATTTCTGAGAGGTCCATTCAATTTTTTTCTTTTAATTTTTCTTTTCAGTAAAATGGGTTTGGGAGAGTGGAGACTTTGAGAATGAGAAATGGGTTTCAGCATTTTTCTGTTTTATTTTGAGAAAAAAGGATTTTGGGGGGGAAAGGGCAATGGCGGGTGTGTGAAAAGATGAAAATACTGGGATTTTGGCGCCATGTCTGAAAACTGCAACAATAAATCACTTTACAGTACTATTTAATGGAGAAAAGAGGAATTACCCTTTATTAAGTTAATTTATGCTGATTACCCAATGAAAAGGTTTCAAAAGAATTTATTAATTTCTTATACTTTTCACGAATTTAATATTTCTAACATAAAATTAGAACTCTAATTTTTGAAAAATACTTTCAGTTTTTTTTTTTGGGAAAATCGCCAAAATAGTCCCTCAACTTTTTTACTTTAGCCAAAATAGTCCCTCAACTTTTTTTGTAGCCAGAATGGTCCTCCAACTTTTTTTTTAGCCAAAATAGTCCTTTAACTTTTATTTTTTAGCCAGAATAGTCCTTTAACTTTTATTTTTTAGCCAAAAAAGTCCTTTTATGGTTTAGTCACCATAAATTTTTTTTCTTTATTTTTTTTTTTTTTTTTATAAATTTCACATGAAAGTACTATCTTGGCTAAAAAAAAAAAGTTGGAGGACCAAATTCTGGCTACAAAAAAAATTGAGGAACTATTTTGGCTAAAGTAAAAAAGTTGAGGGACCATTTTGGCGATTTTCCCTTTTTTTTTTTTGGTCCTTTCAGCAAGTTTTTAAATATTATACAAAGAAAGTTAAGAAACTACAGCACCAGTAAAAATGTTTAACTGAAGAATAGGTTCATAAAGGCCAATTTTTTCTTTTTTACTTTTTTGGGTACTTTTGCTTTATATGCAAAAGTAAAATTGGGATTATTAATTCCAAGAATAAAAGTGCAGTTCAATTGGTTCGGATAAATCGCGCCTTTGAATGCTGCATCATGAAACACTTTTGAAGCCCAACACCCTCAAAGTAGTGAATTTTTCCATTGAAGAGAGTGGTTTTGATTATTCTTTGGGCAACTTTATACACATTTGAACCCAGAACCAGGTAACTATCCAGCAAACAGTTTCCGTGGAGGCATGCGTTCCTTTCTGAGCTCTTAAGCCCTTCAATTTAAAGATAATTCATTCTTGAGAGTTTTCGGTTCACTGCTCTCAAGCCAGCCACAAAGTTCACACAGGTTCATTAAGTTCATTCCCAACACAAACTCCAATCTAAGGAGAATTTTGCTCGAGTGGATAATGTCTTTCGCAACATACAACTCAGAGAGCACAAATGTGTTGTTGTCTTATTTAGGAGGGAAGTACCTATAACTTGCACGGCGCCAACATACTCCTTACATGATGTAAACGGCCGTTCCACCGGATTTAATAATTCAGTAACAAGGGAAAAAGGGAAGTATGTGCAAGGATATCAACGAAACAAAGCTCAATCAATGTAAAGAAAAGATCGCAAAAGTTGAAATGAATATTTGCAAACGTTAGAACAGGTTACAGTTCCATTGTAAAAGCTAACCTGACCCAACAGAATGAGGAATCTACCAAAGGTATTTCCTCATGCAAGATATCGATACAATCTTCTATCTGCACTGTCCCTCTCCAAGAAATCCCGCTCAATAAGAGATTCAATCCGTTTCTGTTATTTCTCCAGGATTGGCCAGAAATCGAGATTGCAATTGCTTTGTCACCTCTGCAATAATGTTGTTATGATCCAATACCCTCCGGGATTTCATGATCCTAACTATTGCAGCTTCAATCTGGGGCTTCCTGTCCTCCTCAACTCTTTGCCGTGTCTCCTGTTTTTCTGGTTCAGATTCTTTTTGTGCAACTACAGTTCCTATCTTCACCTTATAAAACTTGCTTGTAAATTTATCGTTGACAAAAAAGACATCTTCTTCTCCAATATCTTTGCTCATGGGTTCTTTCCTAAGAACATTCTTCCCCTTGACACAAGCCAGGGACTGTAAGCACCTTTTTAAATCAGCAGAAGGAATCTCAGTGGCCTGCTCAATATCCCTGTAGCTAAGCCTATCAGTAGTGTTAAATAACATAAGGACACACATCTGATAAGTGGACACATTCAGCTCATGCTTCTGCCCCTTTCCAAAGATTGCTTTCAGATCAGCGGTGCCCATGTTTGTTATATATTGCCAGGACAATCTCCGACCTGTATGGGTCCCAAGATAATATGAACGGAATTTCTCACAAAGGGCCGACATTTCGGCAGGCAGATTGCAAGTGATACTAGATTGAGTGGGCCAGGACCCTGTAGTCAGAACCTGGACGACCAATGTGGGACTATCTCCCAACTCAGCACCATAGGCAGAGTAAAACCCTTGCATTGTATCCTGAGATGTTTTCATGTCAGTGAACATGCCCTCTAATTTGGAAGTAAACTGGTACCCGCATTCTGTCTTCAATTTGACAATCAGACTTCTCTCAGCATCATCAGAAACTGTTTTTCCTGATAGAAGTCGCTTTGCCAAATGCTGTTTGTAATATTTTTCAAACACATCCTTCTCCTGCAAATATCGGAACAGCATCATCACCTTGTCAAGAATAGTTTCAACATCCTCCTCACTGACTCCCTTCAGACCTTTCCGCAGTTTCTCGTCCACAAACAAAGAAATAAACTCAGGAGAACGAGAAAGATTAAGATTAATGAAGAACTCAAAAGAGGAGTTCAAGGCATTCTGGAATGTCTTGTCGTTGCTAAATGCCAAATTTATGATTTTATCGTACTTATCTTTTTCATTCAAGAGGCACTGGACAAATTCCACAGGATCCTTCAACTTCTCAGGATCAGTAACAAGCTGTTTACCAGTTTCTCTCAAATGCGAAGTCATTACCTCTCTTATTGTTAAAAGACCATTAGGAACCCGGCGAAATAAGTTGTACATCCTTCCCAAATCCTCATACTTGTCATCAATTAGCATATTCACCAAGCCTGAATTATCCATATGAACTAGTCGAAGCATGTGGCTTGCAATCATCTCCTCCTCAACGACATTGGTAATCTTAGTTTCACTCTTTGCATCCAGATACTGTGAGACCCTCTCAATCTCTTCATTTAGACGTCTTTCAGCTTTCTTGAGATAATCACCACAGTCGCAGCACTCAATGAACTCCTGGGACTCTGCCCTGTAAAAAAATGCAGCTGAAACTTTAAGAAAAGGATTCTCAAAGTCTTCTTGATACACTAAAGGTCCTAAATCCATTAGCATCTTAATGACATTTCTCATCAGCCCCCTGTTAATTACTTCACCAGTCCTTTCTCTGAATATTAATTCAAGAAGTGTATCGAGAAGTCTAGTCTGTATTTTACTGGAGTGTATTACATTGTCCCTCCAGAGATTTAGCCCAAGCTCATGAACAGGGGTTTTATGGTTAGTTTGAATGAATGTCCGGTCCATGTACATCAATATGTCACGTATCATCTGCAATGCCTTATTATGATCGGTCCATTTCCTGTTAAGCTCTTCCAAGAAAGAACCACCTTGGGCAGCCTCTATGGATTTCGCCATATCTTGTAGGTGGAAAGTCATTGTTGCTACAAGTCCTGAGTACAGTTTCTCGCCAAATTTATGCAACACCATGTTGTAAGCATTTCTGAATCCATGCAAAATATCAGACATCAGAGGCAAAAAGAATCTACTCACATAATGAAGGATTATAGTAATGGAATGGCAGGGGCTGGAAAGGGAGTGACAAAATTGCTAAAAGCGAATGACCTCTTAACACATGAAGTGGAACTGACAAATGACAAAGAATCAAAAGAAAAGAATACTAAATACCAATTAGTACATGATTAATAAGGAAACGTTACTTTAAAAAAAAGAAAATCTATTTTATACAGAGGGTAGCACAGGTATGTTAAGCCACCGGACAACATCCATGAACATCATTGTAGGCATGAAAAATGACAAAGTAAATATGAAAAAAAATCGTCAGAAGACAAATCTACATGGCGTTAATTGTCATTCAGTTCTAATATCAACACGTATACCCGAACTACTTTCTACTTATTTAGCAGAAATACAAGAAAAAAATAATCAAAAAATATGCCAGTAAACTGTCCAATAAGAAATCAAAATGCCTCAAAACTAGATAAGAACCCAAGCATTATCTAATTATTTAAAAGAACAAATAGAATACGAATACCTATCTACAATCAAGTTTCATCCGAATTCTAGCCTGTTAATGTAGCATTAACTGCCCTAAAAATGCATCTCGGAACACAAATTAAATCAAGCTATAACATGCAGGCTGCAGCTTGGACCAGCAAACAAAAATAGCATTAAATCAACTGCAAAACTCAGTTATAAATCCTATAAATTAGTAAACTACAAAAAGCAAAAATAAATCCAGATAATTTCTTATAATTCAGCAAAAAAAATTACTAAAAACATCAAAATAAAATTGAAAACAGTAAAAATCTCAATTGAACTGCAATTTAATCAGCATAAGGCAGCAAAATAACATATATATAAATATAAAAAAAAATGAAAATTAACAGAAATTTAAGGAAAAATATATATGTAGAAACCTATAAAGCTCTTCGAAGCTGAGGCCACTGGCGTTGTGGTTGTAAATCTCATGAATAGCATGTTCCAGAATCTTCCAAGTCTTGTCGGCGAATTTCGGATCCACCACCACTTTATGCTTAAATGCCTCTATCTGAAAATTCTTCTTCTTCTGATTACTACTATTCATCATATATATATATATATATATATATATATATATCTATGTAAAATCACCAAGAAAAAAAAAATCAAATCGAACGGCTGACTTGGGATTATACAGATCTAGAACGGCTGATAATAGTTTTGTGATGAATAATCAACGGAAAAAAGGAATTTTCGAGGGTTTGAAAATTGAAATGAGCAGAGGTAAAAGGGGAAAGAATTTGAGAGATTTTTTTTTTTTAATTTTTAAATTTTTAAATTTTATTTTGTTTGGTTTATTTTTAAGATGGAAAACAGAGGAAAACTAGAATCTTGGGTCAAGTGTATTTATTAGTGGGGGTAGGGGTGGAAGAGGAAGAAAAGAAAGGAGGAGAAGAATCTATTTGCTTACCGGTTTCAATTTGTGTTTTTATTATAGGCAAAAATAAAAAATAAAAAAATTGTCTTTTTATTTATTCTTTTGATGAGTAAAAATATTTTAGAGTAGGTTATTTGTGCACATTTTTTGTCAATATAATTATTTATGTTAGGCGGTAAGATATTTTATGAGAAAAAAAAGAAGTAAAGTCTCGAAAAAGATAAAAAATAATAAAAGTAGAAGCAAAAGTATGGTAGTATATGATTTTGGAAGTAGAGTAAGAAAAATGGTTCTTGTTTTTTGTTTGTTGATTTTTGTTTGAAATATTATAATACTACTTTCGTTTCACTATATATGTCATATTTGAATTTTTTTAGTAAATGAGTCAAATTTTCAAGACTAATCTTTCATATTGTTTTAAATTTTTTATAAATTTTAAATTTCATGTTGTAATAATTTATATAAATTTCACTTTTATTAAAAATTTTTATAAATAAATAAATTTAATTATAAAATTAACATGATTGATCAGAAAAGTTAAATTGTGACAAAATAGATGAGACGGAAGAAATATTAAATAAGGATTAAAGGGATTTTGTTTTAAGTAGTATAATTTCTTTGCTTTTCTTTTGGTGTTTGTGTTGCTTATTGATTCGGGTTTTTAGTTGGGAATGTGGAAAACGGGAATTTTTTTATTTTTATTTTTTAAAAAATTTAATTGCTTCTGTTTGTGGATTTGGTATTAGCAAATGAATGGAGCATTTTTGGTATTGCTTCTGTTTGTGGACTTGGGACCATTTGCCGTTCTGTTTTTGTTTTTTCTGGGCCTGGTTATGGTAATTTTGGTAATGAATTATGGTTCTCATGCATAAGAGAGAAAAAAATACAGCCCAAGATGGGATTAACTGCGTAGTAATTCAATTGATTATCAATATTGGATTGGAACATGAAGAATTGTGGGCCCAAACAATTAACTGTTTACAGTGTAGACCAAGCCCCATCATTTCTAATTTATAGACATAAAAAGAAAAGAAAAATCATTTACAAAGCAATAAATTCATAATTACTTGTTAAAATTACATAAATATTATTAAATTACGATTTACTAATTTTTAATTAAATTATTTTATTTATTTTATAGATTAATAATTTTAAATATAATGATATATCAATAAATTTTATTTTATACTTATACTTATCAATTTATAAAGATGTATTCGAAAAAAAAATGTCGTGCAACTCATATAGATCATAACAGATATTGTCTTGCTAAATTTAGTCGCGAATCATTTCAATAGTTGGGAATCAATAACAATTCTAATCCATCAAATGCTTACATTTATGTCATACAAAATTAAAATATGATCCCCCGACATTTATTTTTAGCCCTAGGTTTTTCTCACCAATTAAATTAAGGACCAATTTAAGTGCTTAACAGGAAAAAAAAAATTTATTTTCAAAATTAACTAATTTTAATCATGAACTTTTTTATAGCACGAAGTACTAACTTTGTCACTCATGTTTTCCTTTTCAATTAATTTAATTGAGAACATATCACAAAATATTCAAATACTAAATTTCATTGATTTCGATGCAATGTCCTCAATTCACCCAAAACTAATACACTCACCACAAAAACTAATAGAAAAAAGAAAAAGATGACAAATTTAATTCCTTCTCTTTTAGAATATTAATTAATTTGGTCTCTCATGTATCATAACAAACTAATTTGATCTATTATCTTTAAAAATTAGTCAATATTAGGCCTACGAATGTGCAGTAGTGGTGGTGTTGTTGTCGAGGACTCCGTTCGTTTGTCCATAATTTTCAACACAAACTTTAAATTAATTAACTTTTTAAGAATAAAGAACTAAATTAATTTTTTTTATAGATAAAAGACTAAATTAATCCATATCGGGTAAGATAGCGCATTGGTCTTTTCCCCCAAAACTAATGAAGGCGTGAAACTCCAAATCGCGTATTCAACCTGCAGAAAGTGCGTCATTCTCAAGCTAACTGATCCTACTATAAAAGACACCAACTCCTCCACACTCTTCTTCTTCCACCACCTTCTCCCAATTTCACCTCAAAAAAACCCTAATTCAATCTTCGGTAACGACGATTTTCACTTTTTTCAAGTTTTCAATTTTCTTTTTATTTTCAGCGTTATATATAATTTTTTTTTCAGCCGCAAAATGTCTGGGGAAACATCCTCTGAACGTCCCTTGTTCGGTGGCGCGATTTCCAGTACTTTCCCTCTCCGCTTCGAGGTTAGTTTTACTATTTTTCTTTCACAATTTTAATTATTTTTTCGATTAAAAAGTTTTTTTTTTTTTAATCTTTAGGATGTAAGCAACATTCGACAAGTTCCTGATCATCAGGTTAGTGCGACTCTTTTTTTTTTTTTTGGCAACTGTTTTCATATTTTTATTATTTTTTAAAAATATTTTTATTTGATGAACTGTTGTTGTTGAAATGGTTATTGTAAAAGGAGGTGTTCGTGGACCCCGCACGTGATGAGAGCTTGATTTTTGAGCTTCTGGATTTGAAGTCTGACGTGGCTGATAATGGGAGTGCCACATGGTTCCTGCAAGACCTTGCCAATGAACAAGATGCTGAGGGAGCTATGGTAATGGAGAATTTTTAGGACACCCCATTTGTCTATGGAGTATATAAGTATTCAGTGAATGCTGAAAAACGTATAATATTTGGAAATTTTTATTTAAAATTTGGATGTTAATAATTCTGTTGATCGATCAATTCGTGTAGTGTGACAATGTGATTAGTTGTTAGACTTATCTTTGCAATATTAGAAAGTTATTTTACATTTTATTTTTGCTGAATTACAAAACAAGGGGTGGTAAAAACAGCCTTCTTTTTTCAGGTGAAGCACTATGTGTATTGAATAGATTTAGGGAAAATTTTGTGTGTTGATCATATAGGGTGTTAGAGGGAGGGACAGGAGTCAGTCAAATGCTGGTTATGCAAGCAGTTTTTGAATATTTGATTGATGGGGCAGCTAAAAACGGGAGTGAGTCAATTGTCTGCCAAAACTCTCTAATAGTGCTACTTTTCCCTCCTCTGGTCTTTTTCCATCCAATTATGTGATTTGCGGTAATCAATGATCCCATTGAAGAAAAAAGTAGAAGATTGGAAAAGAATTTGATAAGAACAAGTTTCACTTGTAGACTAAATCACTAATTGATGAGAGCTTCTTGCTGAGCTGGTCCTTTAGGCGCAATTTCTAGTAATTCATAAAGTTCTTTTAGCTACATGGAGGATTATAGTTTGGTTCATGAAATAAGCAGCTGATATTCATTATTTATTTTATTAACTTCTTATTTCAGGTAATTGAGCAGTCAGGGGTTTTTCAAGCTGATGGGTTGCAGTTTGGTAACGTACCTGCTGTGATTTCAACTGCTGTTGGCCAAATGGTATACTCTTATCTAGATACTAGGAATGTACTAATGTTTAGTTCACATGCATTATCGCGTCTTGTATTTCATATACAACATGATTCAATTTTGTACACTCTGATTAATTGTTCTTGTTTTTGACTTTTAGGCCATTTCTAAGGGAAGGCAAGGCAGGGAAGCACAAAACTTGGTCAAGGTAGGTTTTACCCACTGATTTTCAAAATCTCTGTGCTGCTATTAGTTTGATCCAAGAACTGGAAACTGAAAGTGTTATTGGACCATCTCCAGCTGTATTTGGCAAATTTGCGCCTTAAGGGAGTTGCAACAGATGTTCTCATGACAGCTTACGAGCCTATCGTGATAAAGTAAGTTGGAGAATATTCTATTTGTACTATATCAATCATCTTCAACAAGAACTGTAGGGTGGCCTTGACATAAATCTAATTGGTCTTCATTCAATCTGTCCTTTCCTATTAACCCTTGATCTTCATTGTAACTGTAGTAAGAGATTCATTCTTAATTCTTTTTTAAGACAGATAAAAGTTTTTGGCCAGCCTATTGTATGTTTCTTGTCCTATGGTGTTGCTAATCCTACCCCCCTTCCTTTTCTTTCTTTCTAGTTTTGCTCTTCTTAAGTTATACTAGTATCTGTTTTTCATTACCACTTTCTCCTTGTAAGAGTACATCAGGCATTGGGTGAAAGCACTAGTAAGGGGACTTGAATTTACTTCTCGAATCTTATTTTGTTCTAATTTGATTGCATATATTGAATTTTTAGGGAGTCAGTATTCTTGTTTTGATGGTGCGTCATAACACATCTAGATTTATGCTGTATTTGTCTCCATCCATGTTGATGAATTTCTCTTTTGCAATTATAGGCCTCCTTCTTTTTCTTTTATTTTTAAATTTTAATTATAGTTGATTTTGGCTCAAGTGCTCTGTACTGTTGCTGATGCAGTTTTGTTTCTTTTTCATTTTGCTTTTGTAATTGTAGCCCGTTGAGTGAAACTGCTATCACCGTTGGGGCTGGTATTGCTGTGCCTGCTGCACAGTCTGGACGTATGCCAATGGCTGAGGTTTTTCAACTTGCTGCCACAAGTTTCAAAGTAAATGATTGGAGCCTCTTTGGTGCTGGTTCTTGAGAAGTTCTTGGAGGGTATGTACAAGCACAACACATTCAGATGATCCTAATGCCAAAGAATGGTCATTCAGATTTGGCTTTTACCACTAAAAGGTTCAATCGAGTTACGTTTAGGAAGTGCGGGAAATTTGCTAGTACTTGTTTTATTGTCCATTTTCTGACCATTCAAGACCGAATTGATATTGGTATCAGTAGGTTCTGCTGTTGGCAGTTGTCAATCCGTTAATTCCTTTTATTAGGTGTAAGTTTTAATGCCAGATTTAAATTTTTGAATTTGCAGATTGTACCTAGTAGTTAGTTGATTGCTACTTTCCAGGGAAAAAGTGATTGTTATGCAGCAAATCCAGTTGCGCATCCTTGTTGTTTGTTGTGATGTCTCATAATGATTCGTACTTCGGCGTAGTGCAAATAGAATAGAGCTTCTAGAGTTTTATGATCTTTTAATATTGTTGTCTTTAGGGCGGAAAAAACTAAAAAACCAAAAGGAAGACAAAAAGAAAAGAAAAGTAAGGAAAATTTGGTTTTAGAAAAAGTAAAAAACCAGGACCCTGAATACTCTTGACAATGGGTATTTCAAGTTCCTCATACCTCTACTAGGGAAGAAAAAAGAGCAAAAAAAAAAGAAAATTTTTTATGAATAGATGATAACTGTTGTACTGGTTAATATTTATCATCCCTCCAAGGTGTGATAGCTTTGGACCTAGTTGGATGAATGATTCCTTTGACTTGCTTTTGCACACATCCACACGTCAAAGGCTATATCACTATCATCAAAAAGTTTAGCAGTAAGCAGAAAATGAAAATCATGCATTGGCGTCCTTTTCTTTTACCTGTAATATTGAGAAAATCGTCGCACTGTGAACTTGCTGGAAAAGTAGAACACAAAGTTGAGGAGACAGAGTCCACGATATGTTATACTTTTCAATGCACATGCTTAGAGTTAGAATTTTATGTTATATTGTGTGCATTAAATTTCTGAAAAATGAGCGAGCTGCGCCTATGAATTGATTTGGAATGGCAAATGAAAATGACCCAAAAAACCAATCTAGATTCAGCAATAACAGTAGCAATTGCAGAACATGATGTTTTCCTAAGAAAAAGCAAACTATTGTTCATTGCTTATCACTTACTTAGACAGTAGTAAGTGGGTCATGATCCGGGGAAACTTTTGACGATGGATAAACCTTAAACTACCCCACTTTACCTGTTGTCATCCTCAAATAATGTGTAATTATTGCCTCTTCATAGTGTGTAAGAACTTATCGGTCCTTGAAATGGAGTAAATAGTCTTCACTACTGTTGTTTTCTTCCCTCTTTCTCGCAAAAGAGTTTCATTTGTTTTTATTTTTTGTTTATGGTGATGGTGTCGTTTTTCTTGCCAGACTGTCTTAGTTTCGCTTAGATTTTTTTTTTTTTTTTTTTTTTCAATTGGAAGTATGAAAGAAATTGCTCCACCAGTACGTTGCTCTTACAGTTCTCGTTTCCTAAAAATGGACTTTTGGGTTATCATCAGTCGTCCTTCTTGACTTCACTCAATTTCTTCGTTTTACACACAGCGATGTATTACCTAACGATGATATATTTTTATTATTGTAAAAAGTAGGAATGGTTTTGTAAGCATATGCAGAATCTATTAACCTTAAAAATGGACCAATATAATCTTTGATTATTTTAGCGTCGATCCAAGAAATTCCAAATGGATTAAAAGTGGAGAACATGTATTGGGCTGTGCCTAGAGGTGTAAACGAGGCGAATTGAGCACGAATAGTGTCATATTCGAATTTGAAATTTTTTTTGATACTCGAACTCGACCTCGAGCTCAAACGAGTTTCAAAATTTGAGCTCGACCTCGTTCGAAAATAAGTAAAATGAGCTCGAACTCGAGTTCAAATTCGAGTAGTTCAATTTTTTCGTAAGTAAAAGATATAATTTTTTTAAAAAGTATGGATATTTTAATAATTTTACATATAATAAAAAAATTTTAAAAAAAATTATATAATGTTCGAAAAATTCGACGAACACTCAAACATATTATACATATGCTCGAAATCGATTCGTCAAGAGTTTCGAACTCGAGTCGAGTTTTTGACCGAACTGGTTACCGTCTGCTCTGCCTACAAGTTCTGACCTTTCTGGAAGTCAGTCACATTCTTCTAGTCCAACATTAGTACACATACAATATTCCTATTTAAGTCACATTTGAAATGGCTGCGTAATTTTCTTCTAAAAAGTCGCAGTCCCATTTATTATTTGGCTACTTTATTAAAGCGAGTTGGAAAGATTCAACGTAATTAATTAAGCACTACTGATTTTTTTTATTTTTATTTTTTTGTAAAAGATTACCTTATTATAAGACGAGTTTACCGGCTCTACTGGAAGTTTATTATGACTAAAATTTGAGTTAATAGTTATTTTTACATATCATCTACCACCAAAAATTGTCGTCGTGGAGATTTGATCTTACCGGCTCTACTGGAGGCTTATTGTAACTAAGATTTGAGTTGATAGTTGTTTTTACATGCCATCTACTACCGAAAGATTGCCGTCGTAGAGATTTGATCTCACCGGCTCTACTGGAAGTTTATTGTGACTAAGGTTTGAGTTGATAGTTGTTTTTACATGTCATCTACCACCGAAATATTGCCGTCCTGGAGATTTGATCTCACCGGCTCTACTGGAGGCTTATTGTGACTCTATCAAAATTTGAGTTGATAGTTGTTTTTACATGTCATCTACCACCGAAAGATTGCCGTCGTGGAGATTTCATCTCACCGGCTCTACTGGAGACTTATTGTGACTAAGATTTGAGTTGATAGTTGTTTTTACATGTCATCTACCACCGTGGAGATTTGATCTCGAGCTTCTTCTAATTATTTGAGATTCGAACTCAAATCTTCTTCCAATTATTCGAGTCTTAATCTTAACAACGGAGGCAACCCTCATTGACATATTGAAAGTAATCATATCTTATTGCAAGAGGCATAACCATCTTTTGTAAAATTCACCTTTTTATCTATTTTTTAATGACTCAAATTCATAATTAATAGGTCATAAAAAGAACTTTTTATTGTCTAAAAAAATATTTAGAAATGTTTTGCTTCCGTTCCACATATATAAAGTGGTAATACATACCGTTCTACAAAACATACAAGAAATTGTTTTTTTTTTCTTTTCTTTTTTTGCAGGATGAATTTTACTCAGCTGTATGCTTGAAATTTGAAACATTGTGCTAGGAAAAAGTCTGAAACTGATTTAAAGTTTGGACAATAATTGAAATGGGGATGAAGCAGGGGACTGACTAGTGACTGCATTGCATCAAGTGGGAGGTTCTTGAAGTAGTTGTATTATTGCAGCTGTGACGGGTTAAAGAATGTTCTTTTATCGTTGTGTTGTGGACACCGCTGGACTTGCTCACCTTGACATATGCTAGACCTTGCTACATTTATTTCCCCATACATATGGAAAACCAATTGTCTTGGTCAATATATATATATATATATATATATGAAAAATTTTACGATACTTTTTAGGAAATCATTCTTTTGTACTTTAAATACTTGTACTGTACAAGCTTTTAAAGATAAAAAAATAATTTCCTAAAAAGAATCGTAAAATTTTCCTATATATTTATACAACTACTTATAAAAGTAATCAATTTTTCCTTTCTTTGTCATGTAAACCTTCGTGTTGAATTGATAACTTTCCACAATACAAAAAATTTGAAACTTACCATGACAATTTTATCATTAAAATGTTTTGGTTTAAGTAGCAAGAGAACGAGACATAATAGGTAAAAAGGACCAATTCGGTATCTTATTTTTAGAATATCGAACAATTTGGTACATTATCTATCAAAAAGATCAATTTAGTTCCTCGTACTTAAAAAAATTAACTAATTTAAGATTGGTAACAAAAATTGTGGACAAATTAACAGAATTGTTGACAACACATTTATTGCATGTTAATTACCACGTAATTTTTACGCGACTTGATCTATTAATTTGTTCATAATTTTTATCATAAGTTTTAAATTGATTTTTTTAAAAAAAATAAAAGGACTAAATTGATCTGTTATGATAGATAAGAAATCGAATTATTCAACGTTTCAAAAGATAAGAGACTAAATAAGAGCTTTTTCCGACATAATAAAAGGAATTCCAAGTGATGAGTTTATGAATATTGAATTACATATGCAAATTAACAAGTGTTATTATAAGTTCAAATTATTGTACTGTCATGTCTAAACAGGTTGTGTCATGCGTAAACCTTAATTAGGAAGCAATTAATGGCTGTAATCATGGTGAAAATATGAAATTATTGATGATAGGAAAGGAGTACATCAACGGACTCAATTAGGCTCCGGTCAATCTCGCGCGAGTTACTAATTTGAAATTATGCACTTTGTAGGGCAAGGCACCCAGTATTACATGCAATATTGTCAAGTGATAGAGACCCATAATTTGTCGATTGATATGTATAGAGTACCTTATAGTTATCCATTAACATCAAATCATTACTACATCTAATTAATGAGGCTGACATGACTTGCGTTCACAACCCCCAATCCATAGATTAGATGGGAATAACTAATTAACAAATATATAGTATTTCTTTAATTAGGGTTTTGTTTATCAACAGAATTAGCCACCAGATCTTCTGTATTATAACTCGTCATATCCCTTATCATATTGTAAATGAACTAGTAAGATTAACTCATTAAAATTATTTTATAACTACAATTTGCTGGTTGAAAATGATTTTCATACTCCCTCTTTGACTTAGGTTCAGCTTAGGCCATCGAGAATTCTTGAAAGAAACTCCTTTTACGGTAAAATCCTATGAAAAAATAGAATGAAAGAAAGGAAAGAAACTAATCTAACCAATTTTTTTTTTTTTTTTTTTTGGGAATATCCAACCAAATTAAGTTTATCTACATGTGACAAAGCATGCCAATTTGGTGGTTGTTTCGAGCAAGAAATGACTTGGTTTGCAAACATCAAACATAACTAACACTATCATCATTAACATTCAGATAACAGGCACAAGTCAAATGCGCATCATTATTACTATTGTTAATTTATCCAATTATATCGAAAATCATTAACAAACAATTAATAATCAACTTTTATATCTAATGGTGAAGAGACATTGATCACGACATAATATCACATTACATTGACGATTATTGAATGTCTTTTGCCATATGATCATATATGTTTATGTTTGCATTAACGTGGTAGTGTTAAGTAATTCAAAGTTCAATAGGTGAAGTTGTCAGTTCAACCACCAGCTTTGCCAGAGAGGATTGAGGGATAGTTTTCATTCATGAGCTGGACATTGCAGCAAAGGGACTATCAAATCTGAAATTAAATAATTGAGAGAGACATGCATGAGAAATTTTAGCAATCCCTATAGGTACTTTCTCTCTCTTTTCTTTACTTTTTTCCCAAAAAAAAAAAAGAAATTTTTTTAAAAGGTAAAAAAAAAAGTTATTTTCTTTTTTAAACTATTTTTGTAACAAAATCTAGCAACTTATTTCCTTGTTTAAAATTTTTCAAACTATAGTATTATGCTATTGAAGAATTAAATGGTAAGTTGGGTTTCTTTCTATGCTTTTGTTATTTCGAATTCTTATCTCATAATATACTTACTTTAACCTGAAAGGAAGTGCAAAATTATTTTCATGAAGTATGATAAGGTGCTAAAGTTAAAGTAATTCTATTGATTAAAGATTTTCACTCTCATCTCCTCATGCTGTGCCTCCCAACATTCGTAGCTGTCATTCCTTTTCATTTTTTCTTTTTTTTTTTTTCTTTTCCGGACAATCTTGTAGGAGAGAGTTGTTCAAAGAAATGCGCAAGTGCCAATTTATTTGGAGAGAAATAATTGAGGATGCCACTGATAATTAATAGAGAACATGTTGAGGAGGAAATCATTCCAAATTTTCTACAGAACTGAAAATTCTGGTAGTTATGAAAAGTCATGCAATCAAAAGTTAGGAAAATTTTATTGTCTTATGCAGTTGTATTTTAAATATTTACATAATATAATATCATCTATTTTTACTGTATTGTACAAATATTAAAATAGGTATCCTAAAGAAACTAAATAATTCCCCAAGAAGTTAATATATACGTTGATTAATTTTATTTTGTACCCCTCAACTGATACCTAATTTTCACTTTACATCCCAAACTTTAATTTTGGAAGCTTTGAACTTGGAACTCTCATTCGTCCCACTTCAATCCTTTTTTTAACGCCGTCTAATAAAAAATTAGTTGAATTTTTCTATGTGTACGACAAATTCCGCCGTAAAAAAATTAATATTCCGTAAACTTTTTTGATCGTATTCAAAAAAAGGATAGAGTGGGACAGATTTGAGAGTTCGGAGTGTAAATTGTCCGAAATTAAAATTTAAAGTACAAAGTGAGAATTAAGTATAAGTTAAGGGGTGTAAAATAAAATTAGCCCTATATATGTATATAAGGTTTTTACTTCAGCACTTATGCAAGGGTATACTGCATAAATTCACACAGATTGAGACTCGGACGAAAATTCCTCGAGTTTGTTGTCTTCACAAATTCATAGAGAGGTGTCGGTTCTTCTGATCCACTCTACAACAAAACTAGGATGAAGGGCTCAAGACACACATATATTTGAATAATTGCATTGCCCTTTATTTTATTTGTCCTCTTGCATGAAAATTAGACAAATTAAAGTCCAATTGGTTATCCAAAAAAGGGAGAAATTAATTTTGATAGCAGTGATTGCTGACTTATGTTTGTGGTTGTACCTGGATAATAATACTAGTCTTCAAGGAAAAAAAATATATAGAAAGTAAACTTCGAGATGGAATGAGCAGCTTGACTTTGAAATTGGGTGGAAAAACTATTAATTGTGTGTGTGAATGTCCTAGCCAAAAAATAATAGTCATACTATTAATAAAGTAAAAGAATTGATATCTCAAATTGAATATCATTCTTAATATACTTTTAGCAAATTACTTGCAACATAATTATCTATTGTCGTAACTTTTCCCACTTCTTCACCCTCATCAATTATTTTTTACTTTTAATATCTTAAATTTTAAAAATATGATTCTTTTAATAGTCTGACTATTAATAAATAAAAAAAATTAATATGTCAAATTTAATATCATTCTTAATATACTCTTAGTAAATTACTTACAACATAACTATCTATTGCCGTCACTCTCCCCACTTCTTCACCCTATTATCCACCTCATCAGTTATTTTTTATTTTTAATATCTTAAATTTTAAAAAAGTATTTTTATTATTCTTTAGTAATTAAAAAAAATTAAGAACTGGACAATTTAATATGTTATATTTTATGTAATTACTTTTCACAATAAATATTTATACAT
The DNA here is from genome assembly GCA_025175665.1 of Cinchona pubescens. Taxonomy (NCBI): domain Eukaryota; kingdom Viridiplantae; phylum Streptophyta; class Magnoliopsida; order Gentianales; family Rubiaceae; genus Cinchona; species Cinchona pubescens. Next base: position 3,655,236 of record JANKKI010000077.1, on the reverse strand, counting down.
CTTTTCAATTGTAATGTACCAAAATTACTAGTAATAATAATAATAATAGTGTGCGTGTGTGAATAACTTCCGAAATTCCGACAATACTGTTTGGACGATTGGCTAAGGGCAGAATGATTGAGAGGGTAAGCCATCTTCATCAACTGTAGAGGAGATGGCATAGCACGTGATTATCTTGCAGCAAGCATCGTGACTTCGTCACCTAACCTAATTCCATGGCCCCATCTTTTGATGAATATGTAATTTGACTCGATGTGGACGTTGTTGCTACATGGTCTCTTTTGAGCCATATTTTTTGGTGAATTTTTGCATTCCAAATGTCTTTTCGTACATGCAATTTATGCACTTCTTGAAAATGTTTCACCAACCCAAAAAAAAAAAAAAAAAAAAATCTGAGAATCAAATTGATCTAGTTTTCTAATTTGAAGTTGAGAGAATAATACTAGATTAATAAAAAAAGTATGAAGACCATTTCTGTCATTTGGCTTTTGTTTTTGTTTTTTTTTTTTTTTTTTTTGGGTTGTTAGCTACTTATGCATTTGTCTATGGGTACAAATCCATCAATATGGTTTCACTTAATATGTGTAAGAGTTGTTCAACTTTTTGTCGAAGTCATATGCTATTGTCTACGAATGGATTAATCCTCTGCACTCTCCCTGCCTATGTAACAACTTGAAAACAATTTTTTTAGGTAAAACTAAATTACCCCTGAAAAACAAAAATTCTAGAGAACATCCCTCATGTTTTGCATGTTTTCTTAATCACATTACATTAGGATTCTCAAACTACTAAACTTCGTAATAACAACTTACAGAAAATAGGGGCAAAAAATTCCATGACAACAACAGAATAATTGATATGTAGTGTTTCTAAATTAAGTGCCTATGTAATTAATTGAATACTACCACTCTCCTTAAAAGAGATGATATAAACATCTATTTATAGGTTTTTTTTGCTGCAAGATTTTCTATCTCACATCCTTCTGTATCATACTATTATATAAACTGTCAATATTTTGTAAAATAATTTTAACCATTGATTTAATAGTGTCACAAAAATAATTTTTTTACCCTCAGTCAATTTTCCTTCTAAGATACGTAAAATTAAAGAGTTCCAAAGAAAGTCGACACAAGAAGAGAAAGGCAAAAGAGGCAATATATAATGATTGCATGAAACAGATGGGGAGCCACTCGATCATCTTTTCTTTTCTTTTCATTTTACTATTTTCTTTCAGTGCTTCCCACTATTGATCTTCATGGATTTTAATTGAATGATAAAAGAACACCTCACGTGGAGTCTGAATCAAGGGACTGTCCAACCACAATAAAAGGACTCCCCCATTAGGAATTAAATTTTCAAAAAAAAAAAGAACATTTATTTCTCAAATTTATATTTATCTACTTAACCTCGTAAACAAATTAATTTTCACATGCAACATTGATATTTTGAAAATTTCTGCCATCAGAAACATTCCGTTATATTTTAAATGATTGTATAATATGACATTATATTTTTTAAAAATTTGTACGATACAAATTAATGGGTCAACAAAATGATTTCTTAAAGAGTAATAGTAGTATTAAATAACTGTAATTTTTTAAATCATAGTGGCTACTTATTATAAGTGATGCTTTTATTAATGAGTGTTTAAAAATTAAGGAGTGAAATCAACTTAAAATTTAAAGATTAGAAATAAGTTTTAAAAAGAATCCGTAACTTATTAAAAGATTATAGTATACAATATTCTTCCTATTTTCCATTAATGGGTGTAGAATTTCCATGATATTCTATCAAACAAAAACTAATAATTAAGATAACCATAGCTTTATGTATGATCCCACACCCCAATATAATTCCCACTCATTATGGTTGTTGCTTAAAGCCTTGCACTCACTCTTCCCTTATCCCCTCTCCCTCTCTCTAAAGAAACCAAAGCTAGAAAACCAGCTGCCAGCTTCCATCAAGAAGGAATTATGCTAGCCATAGCCTAGAGAGAGATTTTTTTTTTTTTTTTTTTTTTTCAGAATTAAAAAAAAAAAAGGTGAAAGAAAGGATTCAAGAGAGCCCACAAAGAGGGCTCAATAGAGAGTCATCCACAGCTAGATAGATGTACTAGTAGCCTTAATTAGCCCCAAAAAATATATTAATCTATACTATATGATCATCATGGAAGGTGATCATAATGTTAATGCTATTCGCAGGTCAAATTTCCCACTACAACTCTTAGATCAGAAAAGAGATCATGATCAACAATCTTCAATCTATCCCTCTTTAGCCATCACAGCTGCAGCAGCAGAAACTAGTGTTCCAAATGGTCCTCCTGATCATCACACATCCAATAAGAAGCCACAGCTGCCTAAAAGAACTTCAACAAAAGATAGGCACACTAAAGTAGATGGTCGAGGACGCCGGATCCGGATGCCGGCTACTTGTGCAGCCAGGGTTTTCAAAAAGTTCAGCTGACGAGAGAGTTGGGTCACAAGTCTGATGGCGAAACAATCGAGTGGTTGCTTCAACAGGCCGAACCGGCTGTTATTGCTGCCACGGGGACTGGAACTATCCCCGCAAACTTCACTTCTTTAAACATTTCCGTTAGAAGCTCCGGCTCCACAATTTCAGCTCCGTTGAGGAATAGTTATTACTTGAATCAAAATCATACGGGGATGTTTTTTCCTGGTTTTGGTGTATCATCCTCGGAGAATAATCCATCCATGTCATTGATTAACTTTCCTGGTACCAATAACGTAAATGTGAATGAGATGTTACATGCTAAGCAAGAAGTACGTGATCATCAATTAGCTGAAAATTTCTTTGCTAGTCACTCTGCGTATCTTGACGTGGCTGATAGGAGAAAAATAAGAAGGCCTGATCAGGTAGATCTGACGACAACGGCGACATCTTTGCAAAATCATATCGGTGATAATTATATGTTACAATCGAGTTCAGGTTCCATTACGCGGCAAGTGGCCAAATTCAGGCGGGGCCGAAGTTTTTGATGGTGACGAATAATCCAGATTCTGTGTGGACGACATTCCCTAGTATGATGAGTACTAGTAGTAGTCATAACAACTCCTTGCATAGAGGAGGAGGAGGAGGAGGTTCAATGTCTAGCAGCAACGGATCACTACATTTCATGAATTTTCCTACCTCCACGATGGCCCTATTGCAGGGTGCGGCAAATAATGGTGGTGGAAGTTCTGGTACACATGCCGCGGCGTTTGACGGGCAATTAGGCATGCTTGCCGCATTAAATGGTTTCAGGGCGCGGCCTGTTCCGGGTGGTGGAGCTTCTTCAGAAGGGAATCCTGATCATCATCTCGGAGGTGAAGATTGGAATGATACAACAACAACAACTAGTAATACTGATCAGTGATCACCACTCCTAAATCAATTACCAAAAAGTGTATGCTTTTAATTCCCTTCTTTGTGTACTCATATATGATTATATGCATTTCGTGTAGGAAATTAGTCATATTAATTAGCCAGGTCTCAGATCGAAATTGATTGGAAAGTGAGTTTGATTTTTATTGCTTGATGAAGAGGACTATATGTAGTAGTAGTATTAGATAGGCTTTTTTTTTTTTAAGAATGATATTATTGATGTTGTTTGCAAGGGTCTCTCTTGGAGAAAACAATATATGTGGAGTGTCTTTTTCAGGAATTACATATAAAATGTGTTGATCTTTTCATGATTCATTAGTTGGGTTCAAGTAATTAACAACACTTTGCATGCGAAAATTCATTGTATGAGGTTCCTTATGATCAACTTACATTTTTGTGTTACAATTTTGTGCTTCCATTTCTTGATAATGAATTATGATCGATTAGTTAAAGGACAATTATGTTTGGAGGCTAGAAACATGAATCTCTTTATTGATTCGATGTATATTATCATCCATCCTACTACTTAATTATCATGGTACAACATTGTAATTAAGGTTGCATGTATGAGTAAGAGAAAATGGTCCAAATCAAATTCACCCTAAGACGCATGGAGGAGCCGGAGCCCACATTTCTGAGCTTCAGCCTTTCAGGTGGCTTTCATGCTTGTCATCACTATATAGATACTGATCATATTGCCGAAAACTCGTATGAATTTACCAAGTACTTGATGAATCATTCCTCCTCTTTCTCATGTAAAGTGGCTGCAGCCACCGATGATGGTGGGTTTTTAGTGACCCTACCTGCAGCCTATTTATTATACATGTCTACCAATTTTAGTAGATCTGTACTTTACGTTGATGAAATAGCAAATTATAATTGGATATCTAATCAGAACCAAAATGTGGTGGAAATGGATAAATTCTTTTTTACTGAGTATTTTTTTACTCTTATATGACTAAAAAGTAATGAGACTCCTTATTTTTAGTCATTTTAACCGTTATCATACTTACTCCGCATTGCAGAGTCAGTAATTAAGATTTACTATGAAAAATGATGAAGAGTTATATATGCTATCTTTGTCATATTTACTTTGTGACCATTGCATAATTGTCATTTCACTAAATGTTTGTTTGTTTAGTACTGATAAATCTCCTCTTCTTCATTCTAATTTCTTGCATCATTTTGCTTCTAGTTAGTTTGAAAGGAGGATTTATATATGCCAAAGGGTTCTCATGAGGATTAGATACTTTACAAGCATCTAGCTATGCTAATTACTTTGCCTAAAATATCAGTTTGAGATCAATGGCAGGAGAAAATTTTCTAACTGAATTCACTACTTTGTAAGTGAAAATTAGATTGATTTGCATGAAAATGGTGGTATATAAACTTTGTCCATGAATTAATATAACACTATCCAGTCAAGACATGATGAATTTACACAGTTTGTATGAATACTTTGTCATCATATGAAGAGGTTTTTTCAATTTTATTAGTCTATGGTTTTGATCTTGATTAACCATGTCTTTGACTTCGGGGAAAAACGGATATTTTTTTGGACAACTATTATTCTTGAAATTTTTTTTGTAAACGTAATTGTAACAACTTTTTTGATGTGATATACGTGACATAAAAAAGTAATTAGAAAACATATATAAAATAATTATAATATATTATTTAAAGAAAAGTAAAAATTATTTGATATCCAAACAGCACCGTCTTTGATGTTCATTCTTGCATTACAAAGGGAAGCATCAAGAGAAAGCTAGAGTAACTAAATTAATTAGTTTATGTTTTCTTTCAGGATTAACCATATGTGTTTCTATGTTCATTAATTCTTGCATGCACTGCAAGGGAAGAATAAAAAAAAAAGCTAGAGTAACACATATATCCGCCAATGGGGCTTATAATGAGGGTGAGCTAATGACAAAAATATATACAAGGCTATGCATATTAAGCTCTTGTGGGAGATATTTTTCTGTTTTCTCTCTGATTTTGGACCTAGATAGTTTTGTCCATGCAATATTCTTAAGGAGAAATTAAGGCCTTTAGCATTCGGGGAGGAATTAGAAAAAGATTAATATGGTTAATTAGAAAAATTTCAATTAAGGCCCTTAGCATTTGGGGAAGAATAAATCTAACAAATGGAATTTCCTTTTTTTTTTTTTTCAAACAAATGGAATTAATTAACCATATTAATCTTTTTCTAATTCCTTTTGTGAATAAATGAAGAAGCCTTAATTTGTTATTAAGTTCTAATTCCATTGAGCTTGTGTTCCTTTTTTTTGGGTAAATCATTGAGCTTGTGTTCATTTCCAAGAAAAGGGAGCATAAGACTTTTGTACATAACAAAATGGTATTATCTCTTCTAATAACTGCCAATTTTGCACATGGACTAATTAATTCTTTGTTACACCTTTAAATTTTCAGGGTTATAAACACTTCGAATTCAAGATTGTGTAGTCCGAACATGGACTAGCATTCAACTTAATTCTTGGCAAATCATTCGAATTCGGACGAAGAAAGTGTACTTATAATTTTTTTTTTAAACTCACCTCTCCCCATTATTCTCCAGTGACTTAAATCCATGACCAATATAAAAAATATTTTATCATCTCTAAATTACAACTTCATTGTCAGTGTATATATACATTATCACATGCAGCTATGCTAGGGTTATGATTCAAGAACTCCTTAGCTAAGCGTAGCATTCTAATCAAATTAATTAAACAATTTGTTAGAAATTGTGTTTTTTTGTCATTCTAAAACGAGGGGGTTTAACTCTTCCCATCCTTCCTCTTCTTCTATTTAAAAGCATAGGGAAAAAAATGCAAGCTTGCATAATATAACAGAGAAATTTTCACAAATTCAATTTTGGATCGTGATGAATGATTAAGTCCCAACAATTTTAGGGGTCTAACAAAGTGAATACAAATATTTAACTTCAGCAAGAAATTGACGCAATGTATCCCCTCACTCCCCTCCACCCTTCAAAAAGAACAAGAAAAATACAAGAAGAAGAATAATGTAAAATTGACAATTTTATGTTTACTACATTTTTCCAAATATTTTCAAGGGTAGATTCATACGCCATTTTATGCAGTTATACTGGTGCATTCATGGCAGAAAATCGACATTTAAGGAAAATTGAAAGAATATAAATTGCAAATGATCCTCTCAGATTTTCCCAACCACGAACATATTAATTATAAAATCATGGTTTTAAAGAAAGATTAAAGAAAAAATTAAATAGTGTACTGATCACAAGTCACAACTGTTGCTCTTAATCATGGACTATCGCTAACACTTGTACCACACTATTCATTGTTGTTCTAAAGTATGTTGAAATTATAAATTGCAAGATAGATATCAATATTTTTATTTTAGTACTATGTAAACAAAAAAATCCAAACGTTAACCCTTCTTTTTCGCTACCGATTAATAAAATAATGAGACTTAAAACTCAAAACATATGGTCCAAGACTTAAAACTCTATTGAGTCTATATATGTCGCACATCATATTTCACACCTTGCCATACTATATTAATTTTGACAATTTATTTGACAGTATGACAAGAAATAAAACAAGATGTGAGATAGAAAATCATGTGACGTCTATATAAATATATATTCAGTATCTATCTTAAATAGTTTACTCCTTTTTTAAAAATAAAATTTACCTTTCTCTCCTACCCTTTAGAAATTTTAAAACGTCTTACCATTTAAATTGTATTTTGTTATCATACTAAATAGTTTCTTTACCTTTTTTATCCTCAATTTTTTCTAAGGTAATAATTAGTAGGGAAGGCTCTTCTTTTGTTAACTATTCCATGGCGCGTTTTTGGGAGTCAAAAGGTTGTACAGCAAACTTGGAAATTTAGTCCTAAAGCAGAGATCCAATACACACTTACTTTACCACCATCTTAAATGCAGAAGTAGAACCAGCAAGGCTTCCTCCACATCCATGCGTGTCTAGTAAAACTTGTTCCAACCTTAATTATCTAGCCGGAATACGATTGATCATTGCAAATTAGAGGAATCAACAAAATGAGCTGTTAATCATAAGTAAATTCTCCCACTGTTTTATTTTAAATGTCGTTTTAGATTTATATACAATTATTAGAAAAACTATAGAATTATATCATCACTTTGACGGAAATATAGTTCAAAGTTACTAAATTATTTTTTTATATTAATATTTTTCAATTATATAATCATATATCTATTTATATGACACTAAGGGTAAAATTGAAAAAAAAAAATCACTTAATTTTTTTTTAAATTCCTAAAAAGATTGTATAATTTGACACAAAATAAATCTTAAAATGAAAGGAATGGAGTATTTTAGTGCCAATTTCTCTGTGAAGCACAAAGATGTCATGTGTCCATGTCTTGAAATTTTGATGTTTCTCTAGTTACAAATTTCAATCTCCTTTCCATACTTTCCAGAAAATTGTCCTTTTCTGTTGCATTTTCCTCGTCTATTTTTGCTTTAAACACTCTCTTTTAGGGGCCCTTACTCGAGACGGGCAAAACACTTCCTTTGTTTTTCACTATAGTCTTGAAGCCTAAAGAAAAAAATCAGCAGCAGCAGCAGAAGAAGTTAGCAGCTAGCACTTGTTCTGCAATCTTGTACCACAGAGGTTATCAAGTCCCTTTTTGTGGAGGAAAAAAAAAACAAAAACAAAAAGATGGGTAATTCTGGCAATAATATTCTTGCTGTGGTAGCCAAGAACATTGATGTCCTAGCTATGTAAGCATGTGTTTTTTGTTCTCTCTCAAAAGTTCTTGATTTTTTCATTGATTCTTTTCCTAGTACATCAAATTCACAATGTGAAGGTTGCTGCATGTAACTGTACCTTGTTATCAAAATGTTATGTTGAAAGTTAAAACCAAGATTTGATTTTCTTCACAAATAGACAAATATTATTGCTTTTCATGTTTTTATTCTAACTAAAAAATCTGTTTGTTTTTTCCCCCCAGGCCTCTGGTTTCTCTTGTTTATCCTCTGTAAGTCTCTACCCTTTTGTTGCAAAGCTTATATTCTTTCTTTTTTTTCTGTATACACATACATAGGGTACTTTGCATTGCAAACTTACAATCTATTAAAGGAAGACATTAAAAGATACACTGCTCAACTTTTGTTGTACAATGGACAACATTTGTCATGATCAATCTCTAGCAAGATTAGTAATCCAAGATTAATCCCAATGTTCTGTTTGTCCCATTAATTTTGTACTTCTAATGTTGTTTGAAAAGTGGATGTTCTGCTTTATGGTTAGCAGGATTGCCATAAACCCTTTATCCCTCTGCTCCCAAAAGGCATATAAAAGAGGATTTAAAGAAAGAATGAGGAGATGAGGGTCCTGATGGATATTCTGTTACTGTTACTATTTCAGATAGTAGGGAGGGATGTCTTTATTTGCTATAATGCTTGTATTGTGTACTTTTTGTAAGAGTTGTTGAAAGGTAACTGACACAAGAATTTGTAATTTTTGTGTTTGATTCTTTGACAGGTATGCTTCTATTAGGGCTATAGAGACTAAATCTCGCGACGATGATAGGCAGTGGTTAACATATTGGGTTCTTTATTCTCTAATTACACTATTCGAGCTCACGTTTTTCAAAGTTCTCGAGTTGTAAGTCTGCTGCAAACTTCAGTTTCATATAGTAGTATCTCTGTTATTGCTGAACACTGGCATGTTGGTATCCACTGCCTGAAATTGTTGCCAATGCCAATGGATAGATGATATTTTCTGTATATGTATTATTCTCTCTCTTGAAATGGCTGCACCAATCATTCCCACATTATCTAAATTGAAATACATCCGATGAGCTCTTGCTATTCGATTTTGTTCTTGGCTCAGGCTTCCCATTTGGTCCTATGCAAAACTTGTTGCTGTATGCTGGCTAGTGCTACCTCAGTTCAATGGAGCAGCTTATGTCTATGAGAATTTCATTAGACCTTTCTACAAGAACCCACAAGTTAAAATCTGGTACGTCCCTCGAAAGAAGGATGTTTTTAGTAAACCAGATGATGTCCTTACTGCAGCAGAGAAATACATTGAAGAGAATGGACCAGAAGCCTTTGAGAGACTGATAGCCAGGGTATGCTCAGCATATCTTTCTCAACATTACTTTCTGATGATGTTTTTTACCTTATCATAAATTGAGAACCAATTTTTGCATTCACACTGATTATTTATATGCACATACTACTGATGGTCAACTGCCTGAGCAGGATCCATCCTAGTCTTAATGCGATAAGAGTCTGACAGGATTAAATCATGATTAATAAATGTTTATTTTTGTTGAAATTTCATCCACAGACGAACACAACATTGGACCCATTCATTGTCCTTTGTAAGAAAAACAAGACATTCTTATTTGTCAAAACTGTTGGTAACATTAAATCTTGTTTACTTGTATGAACAACTGCTTTTATTTTAGTATATTCTGTAGAAATCCATAATGGATGGTTTTATGTTTCTGTGTACAGGCTGATAGAGAAGCCAGGGCAAGGAGGAGCAACTATATGATCTTTGAGAATGATTATGGATACTAGCATTATATATCACTACATTTTATGTTAGTATTTCTCTGGCTTGGAGACAGCTGCACCGAGTCTTTGATGACTTAAACCATCTTCCTTTACTTTCTCTGGTTTTATAAGATACAAAGCTTGTTGAAACTGAGCATACTTATAACTGAGAATTCTTCTTATTAAGATGTTTCAGTATTGAGCAATGTGAAATGTGGGACTTTATTGACAACTTCAAATCTTTACATGACTGTATTCTACTTCTGGATATCTTTTACTTCTCCATCTGCACCATTCTTCCAAGTATACTTAGTTTCTTCCTTTCATCAAAACAAAACTTCAATATTGCAGTTAGAATATTTTGAGCTAAAACTGATTATGGCTAATTTTTATGAAAGAGATTGGTAAGTTACTGATTCTCTTTGGTTTTATAATTGTAATACAAGAACAAAGGTTTCCCTTCTTTTTGCTTTCAAAATCTTTTGGTTTATTCTTTTGCTGGGAGAATAGTTTTTCTTAAAAATCATAATCAGCCTACAAATATAGTCAATCAAGATGGATGGAATAAAATTCATGTCAAATGACTCAAATTTAACTTTAAAAAAATGTAAAATTCAAGAAAAATCAAACAATCAATCATTTTGATTGTTCACATTTCCAAAAGTCAAACTGTGAAAGGTTTTTTTTTTTATTTTTTTTTATTTTTATAGGTCAAATTCTAAAATTATCCAACTAGAAATGTGGTAGTCCACCCAAACAACCTTATATACCATCACAATGTATTCCCTTTTGAAACATTATAATTTGTGAACTCGATTTCTAAGTCTCAAAATAATTTTTAACTCAACAATTAATATATGATTCTGAATTTGAAGGAAAAAAGAACAATTTTATTATACACTTTATTGCGTGTCACTATCTCCATAAATATCGTTTAATATTTAGTTGATTATTGGACAATATCAATGTATAAGCATTTAGTAAGAAACATTATTCGTATAATAATAAAAAATTTAAGAAATCATATATATATATATATATATTATGATACTGTCTTGCATTGCATCCAAAGATTTTGACAGATTAATGTAATTTAGCATTAAAGAAGTTTCACTTATCTCTGATCAGAAATGACAAGGCAGAAACTTTTTGGTCTTATTTGTCAATAGAGCTCAAGAAAGGGACAAAAGCAGAACATCCCAGTCATCAAATCTCAGATGCAAAGTATCTATTTGACTTTTAGATGCTGACTCCGAAACAAAAGGGCTGTTAGTAAAAAAGAAAAGCAAAACAAGAAAGGGGAAAGAAACAATGGAAAAGAACAAAACTGGGAGGGAGAGAGGGGATTTTTTTTTTTTTACATTTCAGAGCTCTTCTGAAACAAAATTTGCTGATTTTCCTCTTCATCTGCAGAACCCTTTTTTTCCCAGAAACTAAGGGGAAAAAACCCTTTAATTTTTCTGAAAAGTTGTCATTTTTTGAAAGAATCTTTCTTTTTCTGTTAAAATCATTGAACCCCAGAAATTAGAGCTCAAGAAAAAGGAAGAAGGCGGCCTCAGATTCATCCAAGTTGGCTGCTTTATCTCACATTTAGTGAAATTATAGGTAAATGCAAATCTTCATTGTGCATTAGTGTAATTTCATTGGTATTAACCTGATATAAGATTGTGTTTAAAGGGTTCCAATTTCATTGCTAATATTCAAGAATTGGTGGAAAATTTTGTTCGGAAGGTAGACAAGGGGATTTTCCTGGGAGTTTAGCTCAGCTGCTCCGGAGCTGAAATATTGAATGGTCGAGACTTGAGAGTCTTGAATACAGCTCTTGAGGCCAGTTCAAAAGTTTTCAGCTTTTTTTTTTTTTTTTCCATGCTGTTTATGAGATGGTATTTATTTTTTGGAATGATCTTTAGGAGATTTATGATGGGGTAGATAAGAAGTGAATATCTTTTTGTTGTGAGCTTGTCGTTTTATATGGGGGAGAGTAGGTGTAGGAGGAGGAGGAGATTGCGTTTAGGTTGTGAAGGTTCAAATGGGTTTTGGGCTTTTGAGAGTGATCATATTGCAACTTGAATGGCTGATTTGCAGAGGCATAGTCTAGCCGAGAAAGACATTGATCAGGTATTGCAATTCCCATTTTATTTACATTTTCCCTGTTCATTTCAGATGTATCAGAAGTTTAAGGTGTTTAAATGTGAGGATAGTTTGACGATGGTTTGTTTCTCTTTTTGGATAATAAAGGCCATTACAGCACTCAAAAAAGGGGCGTTTCTGCTGAAGTATGGGCGGAGAGGGAAGCCAAAGTTCTGCCCGTTTCGACTATCAAGTGTAAGCTTTTTATGCAATATGAAGCTTCTAGCTTTCATGCCTGAAAATGTGAATTTTGAAGCTTGTTTAGTTGGTGACTTCAGTTTTAAATGTTATTAGTAACTACTGTTCCCATCGTCAAAAAACCATTTTGTCATTCTTTTTATGCTTTTAATTCATTGTCAGTTTTTGTGGCTAAATTTCAGGATGAGTCTGCATTAATATGGTACTATGGGAAAGAAGTGAAACAGATTGAACTCTGTCAGGTTTCAAGGATTATTCCTGGACAACGTACTGTAAGTTTGCTGGTTTTCTTTTTTTTCTTTTTCCTCAGAAAATGCTTTATTCAATTTGATCAGTTTGTCTCTTTCTACTTCACATTTCACTTTGGCATGAGCAAAAGAAATTGAGTTTCACATTTGCTCTATTTCTTTAGTTGTGAGGGCCATGTTGGGTTGGATAAAGTAATTGGTTGTAGAAACTGAAATCCTGTAGTAACAAGGAATAAGATTTTCATAAACTTTTTTTGAGCAGATAATTCTGAGTTTCTTAATTACGTGTCCTTTGATATGCTCCTCGTAGGTATAGGCGTTATTTGATGCTGAAAAATTAGATGGTGTCTGCTATTTTTCGCCACTCAAGATTTTTTTATGCATATTTTCAAAGTGTTGATATTTCTAAATAGCTTATTCAATTACATATAAACCAATTCCTAAACCAAAGATTAAATGAACTTGTGTTTCCATCAACTGTTTGTTTTGCATATCTGGACCTTTGGAATGTGCATATTTTCACTTTGTCATATTAGTGGTGAAATTCTTCGGAGAAAGGTTATTAGGGAGAGAGAGGGAGAGATTACTGCAATTGGTACTAGATTTAAGTTGGAGATTACGCATAGTGAGATTTTTTTGCATACTAAAGCACTACACCTTCCTGAGGTGCTTTCATGCTCCCACACAAGAGGAGGAAGTTTTTGTCGTTATCATGTAGGAGATAAAACTATGAAAGTAACACTTAATTCTTGGAAGTTTATTGTTTTATGGACTGGTCTTGAATCAGAAGGCCGTCATGTCTTGTAGATTTCTTGTAGCAATTTCTTGGCACAAATTCAATCTCACTACATGGTGCTGTCCAAATTATGCTGTGTAATTGCCATTCTCTAAGTATAAAAATGAGATTTAACTTATATGGTAGTGGTCCTCCCTTTCAGGCAGTCTTTCAGCGGTACCCCCGACCTGAGAAGGAGTACCAATCATTTTCTCTGATTTACAATGATAGAACATTGGATGTGGTGGGTTTCTCATTGCTTTCTCTCAAGAGATAAAATAGTGGTCGAGCATGAAAGACAATTTCTTTCATAATAGGTTCAACTTTGCCCTGCTAAATTATCAATTACCATCCTGGACAGATATGTAAAGATAAGGATGAAGCTGAGGTTTGGTTTGTTGGTCTTAAAGCACTTATTGCACATGGAAACAACCGCAAGGCAAGGAGTGAAGCAAAGGCCGATACATCATCATGTGATAGTCCGCATGGTCGAAGAACCTTTCGATCAAGTTCAATTTTTGTGAGTTACCAGATGACCTTCTTTGTTAATTTCTTCAGAAATTAGGGTATTTTGGACTTTCTTTGTTATCGTGTTAACCTTCTAACTGTATTAGGATCAAGGAGACACTCCTCGATATTCTACAGCTGAGACAGTTCGAGTTGGTTTGGGAAAAGTCTTTTCTGACATTGTTTCGCATACAGCAACATCCAAGAACCCTTTGCTGGCTGAAACAGTTTACAGTTCTGTCAGTTCACTCTCACCTGGAGCAATAGACAACTCAAATGGCCGAAGTTCTACAGCTGAGACAATTCGAGTTAGTTTATCCAGTGCTAGGGAAAATGTAAGTTCATCAAGCCAAGGATCCTGTCATGAAAATGTTGAGTGTTTGAGTGATGTTTTCATCTGGGGAGAAGGCACTGGTGAGGGGATATTGGGTGGGGGTGAACTCAGAGTGGGTGTGTCATTTGGGAGCAAAATTGATGCTAATTTGCCGAAGGCACTGGAGTCGACGATGGTGCTTGATGTCCATACTGTTGCTTGCGGTAATAAGTATGCAATGTTAGTTACTAAGCAAGGGGAAGTATTCAGCTGGGGTGAGGAGGCAGGAGGTCGGTTGGGGCATGGACTTGAGGCTGATCTTTCCCGTCCCAAACTAATTCATACCCTTGGTGGTATGAACATTGAAATGGTTGCGTGTGGGGAATACCATACCTGTGCTATTACTCTTTCTGGGGATCTCTATAGTTGGGGTGATGGAACTCATAATTGTGGATTGCTTGGGCATGGAAGTGAGGTCAGTCATTGGATTCCTAAGAAAGTCGGTGGCTATATTGAGGGTGTAGAAATCAGGTTTCATATATCTCTTGTGGGCCTTGGCATACAGCTTTTATAACATCTACTGGACAATTATTTACATTTGGAGTTGGAACATTTGGTGCCTTAGGCCATGGGGATCATAGTGGCACCAATACTCCCAGAGAAGTTGAATCCTTGAAAGGACTTCGGACTGTGAGGGTTGCTTGTGGTGTTTGGCACACAGCTGCAGTTGTTGAAATTAGTGTGACTTCTGGGTCTGGACCATCAGAAGCATCTTTGTCTGGTAAGTTATTCACCTGGGGGAATGGAGATGAAGGACAGCTTGGACATTCTGACAAAAATCATAGACTAGTCCCTGAAAGTGTAGCTGCATTTCATGATTTAAGTTTTTCTCGGGTAGCCTGTGGACAAACTTTAACTGTTGCTTTGACGACTGCTGGGAAAGTATATACAATGGGAAGTACAGTTCATGGGCAGTTAGGGAGACCTTTAGCTGATGGCAAGACTCCCAGCTGTGTTGGAGGCCTGATTATACATACAGCTGACAGTTTCATAGAGGAAATTGCCTGCGGTTCACATCATGTTGCAGTTTTGACTTCAAAAATGTTGGTTTATACCTGGGGAAAGGGTTCAAATGGGCAACTAGGCCATGGAGATAATGATGATAGAAATACACCAGTTCTTGTTGATTTTTTGAAAGACAGACAAGTAAAAATCGTAGTATGTGGATCAAATTTTACTGCTGCTATCTGTCGGCATAAATGGATATCTTCTGCTGATAATTCTGTGTGCTCTAGTTGTCGTAATCCTTTCAATTTCAGAAGAAAGCGTCATAATTGTTACAACTGTGGGCATGTCTTTTGCAAAGCATGCAGCAGTAGAAAATCCCTGAAAGCTTCTTTAGCTCCAAGCGTGAACAAGCCATATCGTGTCTGTGATGATTGTTACACTAAGTTGCAGAAATCTTTTAATTCTAGGTCTGCACCTCGAATTCCTAATGTCAAAAGTGAAAATATACTCTACAAGGCCCTTGACGTGACCGAGAAAAGGAGACTGTGGGTCCTCAATTACCAGAAAATGTTCCCAAACTTTTTCCCTCTAGCTCATTCAATCTAGCTGAGCGCAGCAGTATTCAGAGTATCTGTGGAATAGAATCAAATGGTAGTAATCTGTTCATTTTTCGGAATGGGGATGATCATAGAGGTGGCATTCAATCCAAAGCACCAGCTAGTCCAATTGAGATTTCTAAGTTCCCCTCATTATCTGTTCCTGGTTCTATAATGGTTTCTCGGGCAACCTCTCCTGTTCAAGGAAAAACAATTCCACTGCAGCCTGCAACACCTACACTATCTCTGAATGCAAATAAAGTTGAATCAACTGGTGATTCAAAGCATAACAATGCTGTTCTACACGACGAGATCAACTGTTTAAGGGCACAGGTAAGCAGGTTCATAAATTACATACCTGGCATGCTTACTATCAGTACCTAGTAATTGATTTTTGTCTTACATGGTACACAAGACTGAAAATAATCAATAGTGTAAAGCTTTTCAATTCTGATGCTGCAAAATCTCTTGAAGAAGTAAGTTTGCAATGCTCTTGGATTAGTTTGAGAAACATTATTGAATAGTGACTACCAGAACCATTTGCAAGCAAACAAACTACATTTTAGCATTAATACTGATACTTGCATACAACTGGTTCCATGAAAGGCATCGACTGTTTTGCAGTTGGATCTGTAATGACACTTATCAGCAACTGTTGTTGTATTAAAATTAAAAGGAAATGATTATTAGGATTCTACTTCTTTTGAAGGTGGAAGAACTTGCCAGCAAATCACAACTCCTTGAGGCTGAACTTGAGAGGAAATCGAAGCAACTGAAGGAGGCTACTGCACAAGCAGCAGATGAAGCTGAGAAAAGCAGAGCTGCAAAGGAAGTAATTAAGTCACTAAGTGCCCAGGTCAGCTTTTCTTTACATGAAGAACATGCTTAAATATTTTTTTTTGCGTACGATATGGCATTTTTCCATTAAATTCTGGAGAGATGTCTTTTTTTTTTCCTTGCCATACATTGAGTTTGGATTGCTGACTTGCAACCATGATCAGGTTTTTCCTTTTTGGTAAATATATTCTTATGCTGTAAAAAACTTGAAGAACCCGAAGATCTTGCTTCAAGAAAGTTGATATACTTAAACACATTAACTTTCGGAGCATATATTGGTGAAACTCTAGAGTATAAGGAATTTTTTTGCTGGGACTTTATTCTGCAGGCTTAACAGGATGTAAAAATGCTTCAACCAAAAAACAAATCTCATGGTCATGCTACTGTCTAGAGTTGTCTGAGAAAATGAAATTCTTGTTATGGATTGTGTCAAAATATTGACATAATTGTGATATTTAAATGCAGGGCAACCTTTGGAAGTCAATAATGAATTTCTTTGATGCATTTGACACAAGACTCCATTACTTTCTTCGAGACTACTTTATAAAACTATGGAATCTTTCTTTTGGCTGGTTGTATTAAAGATTTGACTCAATCTAGTTTCTCATGTTAATGGATTTTTCATGTGAAAATTATGTTTCAGCGAATGACAGAGTCTAACAATATCTAAAATCTGATAATCTAACAGCTGAAAGAGATGGCTGAAGGTCCTCCTGCCAATAGCAAGTCACCTTCCAATGTAGAACAATTATCTGATGATCCTAACCGCTCCTTTAGTTGGAGGAATGCAACCTGCCTAGGCCCTCTTAAAGTTGATTCTAGTGCCACCTCAACTACTTCAGGGTCTTCTAACGGAGTCAAGACTCAGATGCAGAAGTCAGAGAGGGTGATACAGGATGAAACAGGCGTGTATATAACTCTCTGTTCCTCTCCAGGGGGTGGAAATGAACTCAGACGGGTTCGTTTCAGGTACATGTTTGATGTCCCATTTTCTATTTTATTACATGTACAAAAGTCTCAATCAGACAAAGTTATTCAATTCTGTATTAGATTCAATACCTTCAACCATATGTGTATTCAATAGGCATTACGGACTTGGCCCTATTTACAACGTTTCATCATGTGTGAGTAGCTTGTAGTTCTCAAAATCCATCTTGTTTCCATCGTCATATCAGTCTATTGTCAGTGCCACATGAATATGTTTGGCTTCAGTTATGATGAAAAGCTGTAGCCGTCATGTGAATAAACCTTAACAATGCAACACTCTTGTTAATTTAAACCAAAAAAACAGAAAGGTACAATTTCTTGTACTTCCTGAAAGGAGGATCATTGATTTATATGATTCCATATCAAACTACTAATGCAAGTCAAAAACATATTAAACATTTTTAGCTGCTGTATGTTCTAAAATTTTCTGTTTTTCCTGTAGCCGGAAGTATTTCAGTGAGGAGCAGGCAGAGAAGTGGTGGGCAGAAAAAGGAACAAAAGTACTTGAACGTCACAACATCACGCCACCAAATTAACTTGTGGCTGCTATCTCTGTATAGATCGGGTATTTTGACAGCTTAGTTATGTAACCATCTTCTTCGCTGTGCTGAAATGTTCCTTTTCTCCCTTTCTGGGTTAATGTGTGAAGTTCAAATACTAGCTTCCAGGCAAGGCAACGGGTTTTGGCACCGCTATTCGGTCACATCAGAAAGGTATGGAGAAGAATACAAGTATGAGTCAGACATGAAGACTCGTTAGAAGGATAGCAGATGTAAAGTGTATCCTTCATCTGTAGCTGTATCATTTTTCTTCGTTCATTAGAAATCTTAGCTAGAACATAGTTCGTGCATTTGTCCCATGTTCAGAAAAGAAAGCAAGAGATGAGATTGTTTTCCAGGTCTTCTTTCCTTCACTCTTCTTTTTCTTTCACGTTCAAGCATTCTAACAAATTGAGAATGCTCTGAAATTTATACATCAAATGAGAGAAAAAAATCTAGAAATTCAAGATGGGCACTGTAATATAACTACATGTCTTGTACAACTTTTTACAAATCTCTCAACCATTCTACAGATACACGGACGCTGTGATTTCAAACACATGTTAGCTATGATCTCATTGAATAGAGGAGGACAATAGTGTGATCATGACTGCCAAATAAAAAATGATACAGCCGTAGGTTCTTGCATTGCAGTTCGGAAGGATAAGAACATGACATGTAATTGTTTTAAAAAATTTTGGTAAATTTTATAGGCATAGTTTTATCTGATTACGCCGAAGATAAAATTTTGAAATGTATCACAGTTAAAGGATGCTCATGTGGCATACACAAGGTCAATGTTCTGTGTTAGCTCCGAAATTCCTTGCTCCCTGTTAGACAACTCAATTGTGCTGCATCCAGCTTCCTTCTTTACAGTTTGACTACATTCTACCTCTTTGATTGAGTTCCCTTCATTCTCCAGCATATTTTTGCAATCAGATATTCTCCCAGCCATAGCATAAGTGCTAGTGAGGATGAGTGAATCTGCAGGGTGTTCATCGCAAACTTCTTCCAATTTTCTCCTAACAAGCTCTCCCAACTCAACGTTTCCATGGACCCTGCAAGCTGCAAGTAATGCTCGCCACGATGTAGCATCCTCCTCAATTGGCAAGCTCTCTTGATCAGCTTGTGTGCATCCTTGAGCAGACCAGCTCTGCCTAATAAATCAATCATACATCCATAATGTTCAATTTTAGGTGTCAAGCCATAGTGCTGGACCATTTTTCTGAAACAACTCATTCCCTCTGTTACTAATCCACCATGGCTACATGCATTTAACACTGCCAAGAAGGTGACTTCATTTGGCCTGAAATCCTCCTCCTCCATTCTGTGGAACAGCGTAACGGCATTTTTTGCCTCCCCATTTACACCATAACCCTGTATCATGGCCGTCCAGCACTTCACATCTTTGCACGCTATCCTGCCAAACACATCACTTGCCTTAGAAAGCAATCCACATTTAGCATACATATCCACTAAAGCTGTGCCAAGAACTGCATCCAACACTATCTTTTGCTCCTTCACATAGTCATGTACACACTGACCCGCAGCCAGAGACCCAGATGAAGCACAAGCTGAGAGCAACCCTGCCAAGGTTGATGCATTGGGCTTCATCCGCTTCCTGCTTCATTGATCCCAATAAACTGAATGCTTCTTCTACCAAACCCCTTTTAGCATATCCATCTATTAGACAATTCCACAAGACAACATCTCTTGCATCAACTTCATCAAACACCCTACGCCCTGAATCAATGCAGCCCATTTTACCATACATGGAAACCAATGCACTGACTACATTTAAATCGAAGAAAAATCCAATCTTGATACAATGTCCATGTAAACATCCACCTCCAGAAACACATCCCAACTCACCAGCGGCTGATAGAACACTCAACATTATTGTCTTACCAGCAACATGACCACCATTGCATAACTGCCTAAACAAGTCTACAACCACATAATACTGAGATACACCAAGATAGCCACCCATCAGAGTGCTCCATGACACCAAATCTCTCTGTTCTGCAAATTCATCAAACAGTTGGCGGGCATCCCTAATTCTTTCCCAAACACAATAAAAATGCAAAAGGGTATTCTTTACATTCAAAAACAGCAAGAAAGACCCTCAACCCAGATCTCAAAACAACTGAATGAACACTAAGACCAGTCCAAACGGCCAATATTCTGGAACAAGATTTCAGAACTGAGACAAAAGTAAATTCATCGAGCAAAATCGTTTGAGCCCTTAAGTAATTGAACAGAACAAGAGTCTGTTTTTCATAATCATCACTGATTGAATAGGCCCTGAGAATAGTATTGAACATATAAAGATTTGGTTTTTGTGTATTCTTGAAAATGGAGACTGCATAATTTATATCTTGAGTTGCATATGCAAGAAGTTTGCTTAGTGGGAAAGGTAGTTGATCAACCCCAGATTTATACACATCTAGATGTGTATAAGAGACAGCAGATGTTGTTTTACTCAATCTAGAAAGTTAGAATCTTTTCATCAGGGCAATAAGTGGAATAGTGAATTGGGAAAAGAAATTTTGTGGCCAAAGTTTGCAACTTTCTCTTGAGCATGAGCTAATTTTATTCATTAGAGTTTTTCTTCTGAAAGAAATAAGTTGCTTAATCTCTAGTTAGAACCCAAATAAAAAACCACGTGCAAAGTTGGCTTACAGAATAAGTTTAAACTTTGGAGTACAAGACACCAGTGGTGTAAATCGTTCTATCAGTGATCCTAATTGATTCAAAGACCCTTCAAGTTGTTGCAACCGTGGTTGGCCGTCAAGAAGGCGACTGAATTATGAAAAGATTTAAGCAAGTTTGTTTGACGGCCTTAACTGAAACCTTAAGATAGTTAGTACCCCACGCAATTGGTGTTGTACCATCAAGAATTGGGATGTGTAGTTCAAGAGAGAAGTATTTGTTTTGGGGCAATCCCCATTAGAAAATGGAATCAGAAAACAAAACCAAAATAAAAACCCACAAGGAAAAATGGGTTTTTCCGGTGACATTTGCACCGGTGGATTGATTGAGATCGTCCGGCGAGAATCTACTGAAGGAGAGATTGATTGGTGGAGCAAAAAAAAAAAAACTTCACATAAAAATATAAATAAGAAGAGAAATAGAGAAATGTGCAAGGGCTGAAATAATTTTACCTCAGGAAGACAAAATTTTGAGGTTTGTTTTCTTTAATAATCTTCTGAAACCTTTTACCGAAGCCGGCGACGTTAGTGGGTTACGCGGAGAAGGAACTGTTTTGTTTTTCTGACAGCTTCTCAGTTGATATTCGGTTATAGCAGGCACTGCGGCGTCGTTTTCATGGTTTGACCCGCTTTTCAATAAATTGAGGCCCGCTTGGGGAGCACTAGAAGACATGAAAGACTTAGGGTCTGTTTGTTTGGGTTTAAAATATTTTCTGGAAAACATTTTCTATATTTTCTAATGTTTGGTTCAATATCTAGTTTAGAAAATATTTTGTTGGGAAAATATTTTAGAGGACAGGAAGAAAAATAATTTACCTTTCACTTTTACTGAAGTCATTTTCTTTAGAAACATGTGTCCCGCATCTTACATCATTTACCAAAGAAAAAATACATTTCATCAATCTTGGAGACGCAGGGGCGAGTGAGACCGAGGGTCAATGCCCGCGGCCACAACAATTTCCACCTCCGGTGACGACGACAATCTTCTCCGATCGAGAGAGCGTACGATATCAATCGAATCACTCGACGCCGGTAATCATCCTCGATTGCAGTTTCGACGCCGGTGAAGTTAAAAAGGTAAGAGTCTTCAGTTTTAGGGTTTTTTTTTTTATAAATCTTTTGCGTATTTTTTTTTGAAAATTTTTCCAATTTTGGGTTTGATTAGTTTTAGATTTTTGCTGCAATTCAAAATCACTGTACAACTGATTTTACTTGAGGATTCATGGTTTTGTTTTGAAAAACCTTTTACAATTTTCCCCCTGAAATTTTTCTCTCTATAATTAAGAGAAACTGTTGATATTCTACAAATCTAAGATCTTCGTCAATGATTTTTATATGAGGTAAGTACTTAGGCTTAAATTGGTTGATTTTTGGTGTTTATTGATATTAAAATCTTCATATGTCTTGGTATTCAAATTCATTTCTCCGGCCAACTCTAAAATTAATACAAAATCAACTAGTTTTATGCGCATTTTATGTTTGTTTTATTGCAATAATTAATGAAAAAGTTCACTCAAACTCCAAAAAAAAACCCATCTTCAGTTGTTATATAAATTTGAAAAAAAAAAAATTCTAAAACAACGGACGCATATTTCAGTTAAGGCCGTCAAACAAACTTACTTAAATCTTTTCATAATTCAGTCGCCTTCTTGACGGCCAACCACGGTTGCAACAACTTGAAGGGTCTTTGAATCAATTAGGATCACTGATAGAACGATTTACACCACTGGTGTCTTGTACTCCAAAGTATAAACTTATTCTGCAAGCCAACTTTGCACGTGGTTTTTTATTTGGGTTCTAATTAGAGATTTTATTTCTTTCAGAAGAAAAACTCCAATGAATAAAATTAGCTCATGCTCAAGAGAAAGTTGCAAACTTTGGCCACAAAATTTCTTTTCCCAATTCACTATTCCACTTATTGCCCTGATGAAAAGATTCTAACTTTATTGCAGTCATGTAAAACAACATCTGAAAGATTGCTCGATTCTAATCACTCAAATCCATGGTTATATGTTCAAATCTGGGGTTGATCAACTACCTTTCCCACTAAGCAAACTTCTTGCATATGCAACTCAAGATATAAATTATGCAGTCTCCATTTTCAAGAATACACAAAAACCAAATCTTTATATGTTCAATACTATTCTCAGGGCCTATTCAATCAGTGATGATTATGAAAAACAGACTCTTGTTCTGTTCAATTACTTAAGGGCTCAAACGATTTTGCTCGATGAATTTACTTTTGTCTCAGTTCTGAAATCTTGTTCCAGAATATTGGCCGTTTGGACTGGTCTTAGTGTTCATTCAGTTGTTTTGAGATCTGGGTTCTTGCTGTTTTTGAATGTAAAGAATACCCTTTTGCATTTTTATTGTGTTTGGGAAAGAATTAGGGATGCCCGCCAACTGTTTGATGAATTTGCAGAACAGAGAGATTTGGTGTCATGGAGCACTCTGATGGGTGGCTATCTTGGTGTATCTCAGTATTATGCTATTGGTTGTAGACTTGTTTAGGCAGTTATGCAATGGTGGTCATGTTGCTGGTAAGACAATAATGTTGAGTGTTCTATCAGCCGCTGGTGAGTTGGGATGTGTTTCTGGAGGTGGATGTTTACATGGACATTGTATCAAGATTGGATTTTTCTTCGATTTAAATGTAGTCAGTGCATTGGTTTCCATGTATGGTAAAATGGGCTGCATTGATTCAGGGCGTAGGGTGTTTGATGAAGTTGATGCAAGAGATGTTGTCTTGTGGAATTGTCTAATAGATGGATATGCTAAAAGGGGTTTGGTAGAAGAAGCATTCAGTTTATTGGGATCAATGAAGCAGGAAGGGATGAAGCCCAATGCATCAACCTTGGCAGGGTTGCTCTCAGCTTGTGCTTCATCTGGGTCTCTGGCTGCGGGTCAGTGTGTACATGACTATGTGAAGGAGCAAAAGATAGTGTTGGATGCAGTTCTTGGCACAGCTTTAGTGGATATGTATGCTAAATGTTAGGATTGCTTTCTAAGGCAAGTGATGTGTTTGGCAGGATAGCGTGCAAAGATGTGAAGTGCTGGACGGCCATGATACAGGGTTATGGTGTAAATGGGGAGGCAAAAAATGCCGTTACGCTGTTCCACAGAATGGAGGAGGAGGATTTCAGGCCAAATGAAGTCACCTTCTTGGCAGTGTTAAATGCATGTAGCCATGGTGGATTAGTAACAGAGGGAATGAGTTGTTTCAGAAAAATGGTCCAGCACTATGGCTTGACACCTAAAATTGAACATTATGGATGTATGATTGATTTATTAGGCAGAGCTGGTCTGCTCAAGGATGCACACAAGCTGATCAAGAGCTTGCCAATTGAGGAGGATGCTACATCGTGGCGAGCATTACTTGCAGCTTGCAGGGTCCATGGAAACGTTGAGTTGGGAGAGCTTGTTAGGAGAAAATTGGAAGAAGTTTGCGATGAACACCCTGCAGATTCACTCATCCTCACTAGCACTTATGCTATGTGAAGCTGGGAGAATATCTGATTGCAAAAATATGCTGGAGAATGAAGGGAACTCAATCAAAGAGGTAGAATGTAGTCAAACTGTAAAGAAGGAAGCTGGATGCAGCACAATTGAGTTGTCTAACAGGGAGCAAGGAATTTCGGAGCTAACACAGAACATTGACCTTGTGTATGCCACATGAGCATCCTTTAACTGTGATACATTTCAAAATTTTATCTTCGGCGTAATCAGATAAAACTATGCCTATAAAATTTACCAAAATTTTTTAAAACAATTACATGTCATGTTCTTATCCTTCCGAACTGCAATGCAAGAACCTACGGCTGTATCATTTTTTATTTGGCATGATCACACTATTGTCCTCCTCTATTCAATGAGATCATAGCTAACATGTGTTTGAAATCACAGCGTCCGTGTATCTGTAGAATGGTTGAGAGATTTGTAAAAAGTTGTACAAGACATGTAGTTATATTACAGTGCCCATCTTGAATTTCTAGATTTTTTTCTCACTCATTTGATGTATAAATTTCAGAGCATTCTCAATTTGTTAGAATGCTTGAACGGCGAATGATCAGAAGAGGTGAAGGAAAGAAGACCTGGAAAACAATCTCATCTCTTGCTTTCTTTTCTGAACATGGGACAAATGCACGAACTATGTTCTAGCTAAGATTTCTAATGAACGAAGAAAAATGATACAGCTACAGATGAAGGATACACTTTACATCTGCTATCCTTCTAACGAGTCTTCATGTCTGACTCATACTTGTATTCTTCTCCATACCTTTCTGATGTGACCGAATAGCGGTGCCAAAACCCGTTGCCTTGCCTGGAAGCTAGTATTTGAACTTCACACATTAACCCAGAAAGGGAGAAAAGGAACATTTCAGCACAGCGAAGAAGATGGTTACATAACTAAGCTGTCAAAATACCCGATCTATACAGAGATAGCAGCCACAAGTTAATTTGGTGGCGTGATGTTGTGACGTTCAAGTACTTTTGTTCCTTTTTCTGCAGCTGCCACCACTTCTCTGCCTGCTCCTCACTGAAATACTTCCGGCTACAGGAAAAACAGAAAATTTTAGAACATACAGCAGCTAAAAATGTTTAATATGTTTTTGACTTGCATTAGTAGTTTGATATGGAATCATATAAATCAATGATCCTCCTTTCAGGAAGTACAAGACATTGTACCTTTCTGTTTTTTTGGTTTAAATTAACAAGAGTGTTGCATTGTTAAGGTTTATTCACATGACGGCTACAGCTTTTCATCATAACTGAAGCCAAACATATTCATGTGGCACTGACAATAGACTGATATGACGATGGAAACAAGATGGATTTTGAGAACTACAAGCACATGATGAAACGTTGTAAATAGGGCCAAGTCCGTAATGCCTATTGAATACACATATGGTTGAAGGTATTGAATCTAATACAGAATTGAATAACTTTGTCTGATTGATACTTTTGTACATGTAATAAAATAGAAAATGGGACATCAAACATGTACCTGAAACGAGAAACCCGTCTGAGTTCATTTCCACCCCCTGGAGAGGAACAGAGAGTTATATACACGCCTGTTTCATCCTGTATCACCCTCTCTGACTTCTGCATCTGAGTCTTGACTCCGTTGGAAGACCCTGAAGTAGTTGAGGTGGCACTAGAATCAACTTTAAGAGGGGCTAGGCAGGTTGCATTCCTCCAACTAAAGGAGCGGTTAGGATCATCAGATAATTGTTCTACATTGGAAGGTGACTTGCTATTGGCAGGAGGACCTTCAGGCACTCCTTCAGCCATCTCTTTCAGCTGTTAGATTATCAGATTTTAGATATTGTTAGACTCTGTCATTCGCTGAAACATAATTTTCACATCATGAGAAACTAGATTGAGTCAAATCTTTAATACAACCAGCCAAAAGAAAGATTCCATAGTTTTATAAAGTAGTCTCGAAGAAAGTAATGGAGTCTTGTGTCAAATGCATCAAAGAAATTCATTATTGACTTCCAAAGGTTGCCCTGCATTTATGAAATATCACAATTATGTCAATATTTTGACACAATCCATAACAAGAATTTCATTTTCTCAGACAACTCTAGACAGTAGCATGACCATGAGATTTGTTTTTTGGTTGAAGCATTTTTACATCCTGTTAAGCCTGCAGAATAAAGTCCCAGCAAAAAAATTCCTTATACTCTAGAGTTTCACCAATATATGCTCCGAAAGTTAATGTGTTTATCAACTTTCTTGAAGCAAGATCTTCGGGTTCTTCAAGTTTTTTACAGCATAAGAATATATTTACCAAAAAGGAAAAACCTGATCATGGTTGCAAGTCAGCAATCCAAACTCAATGTATGGCAAGGAAAAAAAAAAGACATATCTCCAGAATTTAAGGAAAAATGCCATATCGTACGCAAAAAAAAATTTGGGGCATACATGACCTGTACTCTTCATGTGGAATAAACAGCTGACCTTGGCACTTAGTGAGACGATTACTTCCTTTGCAGCTCTAAAGCTCTCAGCTTCATCTGCTGCTTGTGCAGTAGCCTCCTTCAGTTGCTTCGATTTCCTCTCAAGTTCAGCCTCAAGGAGTTGTGATTTGCTGGCAAGTTCTTCCACCTTCAAAAGAAGTAGAATCCTAATAATCATTTCCTTTTAATTTTAATACAACAACAGTTGCTGATAAGTGTCATTACAGATCCAACTGCAAAACAGTCGATGCCTTTCATGGAACCAGTTGTATGCAAGTATCAGTATTAATGCTAAAATGCAGTTTGTTTGCTTGCAAATGGTTCTGGTAGTCACTATTCAATAATGTTTCTCAAACTAATCCAAGAGCATTGCAAACTTACTTCTTCAAGAGATTTTGCAGCATCAGAATTGAAAAGTACACTATTGATTATTTTCAGTCTTGTGTACCATGTAAGACAAAAATCAATTACTAGGTACTGATAGTAATCATGCCAGGTATGTAATTTATGAACCTGCTTACCTGTGCCCTTAAACAGTTGATCTCGTCGTGTAGAACAGCATTGTTATGCTTTGAATGTCACCAGTTGATTCAACTTTATTTGCATTCAGAGATAGTGTAGGTGTTGCAGGCTGCAGTGGAATTGTTTTTCCTTGAACAGGAGAGGTTGCCCGAGAAACCATTATAGAACCAGGAACAGATAATGAGGGGAACTTAGAAATCTCAATTGGACTAGCTGGTGCTTTGGATTGAATGCCACCTCTATGATCATCCCCATTCCGAAAAATGAACAGATTACTACCATTTGATTCTATTCCACAGATACTCTGAATACTGCTGCGCTCAGCTAGATTGAATGAGCTAGAGGGAAAAAGTTTGGGAACATTTTCTGGTAATTGAGGACCCACAGTCTCCTTTTCTGTCACGTCAAGGGCCTTGTAGAGTATATTTTCACTTTTGACATTAGGAATTCGAGGTGCAGACCTAGAATTAAAAGATTTCTGCAACTTAGTGTAACAATCATCACAGACACGATATGGCTTGTTCACGCTTGGAGCTAAAGAAGCTTTCAGGGATTTTCTTCTCTACTGCTGCATGCTTTGCAAAAGACATGCCCACAGTTGTAACAATTATGACGCTTTCTTCTGAAATTGAAAGGATTACGACAACTAGAGCACACAGAATTATCAGCAGAAGATATCCATTTATGCCGACAGATAGCAGCAGTAAAATTTGAGCCACATACTACGATTTTTACTTGTCTGTCTTTCAAAAAATCAACAAGAACTGGTGTATTTCTATCATCATTATCTCCATGGCCTAGTTGCCCATTTGAACCCTTTCCCCAGGTATAAACCAACATTTTTGAAGTCAAAACTGCAACATGATGTGAACCGCAGGCAATTTCCTCTATGAAACTGTCAGCAATCAGGCCTCCAACACAGCTGGGAGTCTTGCCGTCAGCTAAAGGTCTCCCTAACTGCCCATGAACTGTACTTCCCATTGTATATACTTTCCCAGCAGTCGTCAAAGCAACAGTTAAAGTTTGTCCACAGGCTACCCGAGAAAAACTTAAATCATGAAATGTGCTTGGCAGCTACACTTTCAGGGACTAGTCTATGATTTTTGTCAGAATGTCCAAGCTGTCCTTCATCTCCATTCCCCCAGGTGAATAACTTACCAGACAAAGATGCTTCTGATGGTCCAGACCCAGAAGTCACACTAATTTCAACAACTGCAGCTGTGTGCCAAAAACCACAAGCAACCCTCACAGTCCGAAGTCCTTTCAAGGATTCAACTTCTCTGGGAGTATTGGTGCCACTATGATCCCCATGGCCTAAGGCACCAAATGTTCCAACTCCAAATGTAAATAATTGTTCAGTAGATGTTATAAAAGCTGTATGCCAAGGCCCACAAGAGACATATGAAACCTGTACGCCCTCAATATAGCCACCGACTTTCTTAGGAATCAAATGACTGACCTCACTTCCATGCCCAAGCAATCCACAATTATGAGTTCCATCACCCCAACTATAGAGATCCCCAGAAAGAGTAATAGCACAGGTATGGTATTCCCCACACGCAACCATTTCACATACATGTTCATACCACCAAGGGTATGAATTAGTTTGGGACGGGAAAGATCAGCCTCAAGTCCATGCCCCAACCGACCTCCTGCCTCCTCACCCCAGCTGAATACTTCCCCTTGCTTAGTAACTAACATCCCATACTTATTACCGCAAGCAACAGTATGGACATCAAGCACCATCGTCGACTCCAGTGCCTTCGGCAAATTAGCATCAATTTTGCTCCCAAATGACACACCCACTCTGAGTTCACCCCCACCCAATATCCCTTCACCAGTGCCTTCTCCCCAGATGAAAACATCACTCAAACACTCAACATCTTCATGACAGGATCCTTGGCTTGATGAACTTACAGCACTGGATAAACTAACTCGAATTGTCTCAGCTGTAGAACTTCGGCCATTTGAGTTGTCTATTGCTCCAGGTGAGAGTGAACTGACAGAACTGTAAACTGTTTCAGCCAGCAAAGGGTTCTTGGATGTTGCTGTATGCGAAACAATGTCAGAAAAGGCTATTTCCCAAACCAACTCTAACTGTCTCAGCTGTAGAATATCGAGGAGTGTCTCCTTGATCCTAATACAGTTAGAAGGTTAACACGATAACAAAGAAAGTCCAAAATACCCTAATTTCTGAAGAAATTAACAAAGAAGGTCATCTGGTAACTCACAAAAATTGAACTTGATCGAAAGGTTCTTCGACCATGTGGACTATCACATGATGATGTATCGGCCTTTGCTTCATTCCTTGCCTTGCGGTTGTTTCCATGTGCACTAAGTGCTTTAAGACCAACAAACCAAACCTCAGCTTCATCCTTATCTTTACATACCTGTCCAGGATGGTAATCGATAATTTAGCAGGGCAAAGTTGAACCTATTATGAAAGAAATTGTCTTTCATGCTCGAGCACTATTTTATCTCTTGAGAGAAAGCAATGAGAAACCCACCACATCCAATGTTCTATCATTGTAAATCAGAGAAAATGATTGGTACTCCTTCTCAGGTCGGGGGTACCGCTGTCTTAAAGACTGCCTGAAAGGGAGGACCACTACCATATAAGTTAAATCTCATTTTTATACTTAGAGAATGGCAATTACACAGCATAATTTGGACAGCACCATGTAGTGAGATTGAATTTGTGCCAAGAAATTGCTACAAGAAATCTACAAGATATGACGGCCTTCTGATTCAAGACCAGTCCATAAAACAATAAACTTCCAAGAATTAAGTGTTACTTTCATAGTTTTATCTCCTACATGATAACCACAAAAACTTCCTCCTCTCGTTCATTTCCAGACAAGGGTTGATAATATAATTTAAAGCATGACTCAGAAGTTTTCTATATTTCTTTTGTGGATTTGTCAAAGTCTCACTCAATAGCTGGAGACTTAACTTGCAGAATAAAATTCTCCATGCCCATCCTTTGTTCCCTCACTATCAGATAAACAACCAGCCCACTTCATTTCGTCTATCAGAACCTTCAAGTTGTCATATATCTCTGCACATCTTGGATGAGCTTTGTCATCCAACAAGAAACATGTGTACCTCAGATTTAACCTCTATCCAGCTGCAACCTGGCTCTTTTTTGAAGTGACTCTGCCTCATCACTTTCCTTAGCTTGGAAACCTCTTCCCACATTCCAGCATCGGCATAGATATTTGATAAGAGAACACAAGTGCTGGAGTCTTGAGGATCCAATTGCAGAAGTGAAGCTGCTGCCTTCTCTGCTACCTCAACATTCCCCTTCATCTTGCATATACTAAGAAGTGTCCTCCAAATTACATCATCAGCCTCAAAAGGCATTTCTTGAATAAGCTTCAAAGCTTCAGTAACCCGGTTTGACCTACCTAGTATATCCACCATACAAGAGTAATGATCCAACTGAGGATCTAATCCATAATCAACCTGCATGGACCTGAAGTAATGCATCCCTTCCTCGACTAGACCTATATGTGCACAAGCTCGGAGAACTGCAACAAAAGTTGCATGATTAGGTTTTACACCTTTAAATTGCATTTTTTCAAAAATCTGCAAAGCCTCTTCTCCAAGACCATGCTGAGCATAACCACAAACCATGGCATTCCAAGTCACAAAATCACGGTTTGTTGCTTTGTCAAACGCCAACCTACAATCCTGCAGGTTTCCACATTTTGAATACATGTCAACAAGAGTGCTAGTTATGAACACATCTGCTTGCAACTCTTGCTTGATTATTTGAGCATGAATTTGCTTTCCAAGCTCAACAGTCGCCAGATTAGCACAAGCATCAAGAACTGTTGCATAGGTGAAATTATCAGGTTTAACTCCCATTTCTAACATCTTAGAAAAGAACTTCTGAGCTTCCTCGCTTTGTTCATGTGATGAGAACCCAGAAATGATTGCATTCCATGAAACAATTGTTTGTTCATTCATTATACTGTGAAGCTTCTCAGCTTCTTCTACCTTTCCACACTTGCAGTACATGTCCACAAGAGCACTTCCAATAAATGATTCAAGCCCCATCCCAGATTTAATGATCAGGGTGTGAACACTAGTGTATCTCCATCCCGCGGCTAGGAGCTTGCTGACCTGCACAAGCTTTTAGTACACTACCATAAGTAAATTCATCAGGTTCCACGCTATGCTGAAGCATTGAAACAAATAGCAATATGGTTTCCTCCTCATTCCTGTTCTGCTCGTAAGCTGCAATGAGTGCATTCCAAGAGACAGCATCCCTTACTTCCATTCCATCAAATGTGCAACGAGCCTCAACCAATGCTCCACATTTTCCATACATGTCAAGTATGGCATTTTCCACACAAACATCAGACGCAAAAGGACTCTTAGTAGCTAATCCATGCACTTGAATTCCCTCATTTAAACCTTTGATTACTGCACAGGCACTAAATGCACCAGATAAGCTTATTTCATTGAAACCAAGATCGGACTTCAATAAAAGCTTAAGTACTTCTAAAGCTTCATATCCAAGATCACCTCGAGCATAGCCAACAATGATAGCATTATGAGATTGCAAACTGCGGTTGGGCAACAAGTCAAATGATAAAAAGCATGTGCTTCGCGTAAGACAAATTATCACATTTTGCATACATATCCAAGGTCGCGGTTCCAACTATGACATCATATCCAAAATCATTCTTGATTGCATGACCATGCAATTGAGATCCCAATCGCACCTCCGACAATGCAGCACATGACCTGAAAACACTAGCATAAGATGATTGACTCACCCCGAGCCCCTCTCTTTGCATCTCTCTGAACAATTTCAATCCGCCAACAAGCTCATCATTTTGAACACAACCTGCAATGGCAGCACTCCATGAAACCCAATTCTTCTCAGGAAGTTCACTGAAAAACTGAAAACACTCGTCTAAACTCTTACATTTCCCATACATATCTATAAGCGCACTACCTGTAACCACGTCATAGTCCAACCCCACCTTAACTACGATACCATGTACTTGAACCCCGAATCCGTAGTCTTCCAAACCAGAACAAGCCTTTAGAATAACAGCAAAAGTAGTCCTATCAAAAGCCACTCTCTCTCTTTGCAAGACTGCCCACGAAAATCTCAACTGGTTTTCTATAATCAACATTTTGCAGGTAACCCGAAATCAAAGAATTCCACGAAATCACATCCCTCTCAGGCATCAAGTCAAAAAACGATTGAGCCATCGCAATATCATTCGAACAATAAGCAAAAATCATCGTATTCCACGAAACCGTGTCTCTCTGAGACATATTATCAAACACTTTATAGGCGTAGTCTAAATAGGAGCATCTCGCATACAATTGAATTAAACAATTGGAGACAAAAATTGAGGGGTTGAACCCAGTAATTAGCATTCTGGAATGGGCTTGCTTTCCCGGGTCTAAAGCTCTTTCTTTTGAGCATTCTTGGAAAATATGGGAAAAAGTTCTCCTGTAGTTGGCCGGTACAACACTTGAAAATGTAGAGAGAGGTAATGTAGATAAGGCTAGAAAACTGCTGAATGAAGGCGTTGTTGGGAGAAGAAATTGTCTGGTTCGGCATATTAGAGAAGCCATCAACTGTTGGATGTTATAAGAGACAGGCATTCATCATTCATTCTTGGCGGGACTTCTGACCGTTAATCGTTTTATTTCCAGAAATCCATTGTTATATTAACTGTAATTTCTCTAAGTCTTTCATGTCTTTGAAATCCGTTAATCAACTGTAATTTCTATGTCTTCCATGTCTTTGAACTGCGTGTGGGGGTGGTTATATGTTTTGAGTGCATTTATGTAAACGTAGCAAGTAAGTAAAAATTATTGATATGTTGTTAAATTTTAAAAAAAAAAATTAGGTTAAGAATTTTTGGTAAAATTTTGTTATGTAAAATAATTTTGATAAGTGATTATGAATTTGTAATTTTATAAATAAACTTTCATATGTTTTATTAGGAGAAATAAAACCCAAAATTTACAAAATGACATTAGGACCTTTCTGTTTATACGACACATTTTAAGGGTATGAATGTATGATTGATTGTTTTGGTTTTTGGTTTAGAATGTAAATTGTATGATTGGTTTCATTTATTTTAGAATGTAAATCGTGTAAGGAAAGCTAATATTTTGATTGCTAATTTGAGGAAATGTTATCTTTTGTTTGTATTACATAGAGAAAAGTTGAGAATGAGGGATTTGCTGCTTGAAATTTTGAGAAAATAGCAGCTTGTAATGTTGGTATTCAATCCACAATCCACCCTTAGGTCACAAAAATATTGCAATGTAATAGTTTTCTTTGTCCATCTCAGAATAAAACGACATTAATTTTGACACTGTTCCTTTCAAACAATTCTATCCGAGTGAGAGAGCATTGCTCACTGATTGACCATTTGCGTAACATAACCAAAAAATTAGTCAAACTTCTCAATCAATTTAAGTGATCAACAAAACGATACCTAAATACTAAACGATACTTATTTCATATCATATAATAGAATTTTTTAATCTTTTTTGACTAAATATTCGAGTTTTGATAAAACTAGTACAAAAAATTTATATCGGTCAAGAATCAATAGGAGCCTTCTATTTAGGATGTGGACTCATATTTTTAAAAAATAAAAAAGGGTTACCTTATTTAAAAAAATGAGCCGTGCATTCTAAATGACAGGCTGCTATTGGTTGACGAACAACTATTCAGCATGTTCAACAGTTATTCCAGACTAAAATAAAAATTTCCAAACTAGTACTCTTTATAACAATTTTTCGTCAAAATTAGAGCCAAAAAAACCAACTTACACGTTATACTGGAAAAGATTGACAAGTTGTGACGTGTAAAAATTTATCAAGTTGTTCTCAACGCAAGTTAGGTGCTTTAAATAATCTCCTTTTTAGTATGTGGGCTAATATTATCGTTCCCAGGCCCAATAATCACCCATAAGTGTCTCCAACCCAGTAAAAGGCCCATTAGGGCTTTGACTTCAAACCATGCATCGCATATAAAGACGCCCATTAAACCCAATCAACACTCTTCAAGCGAAACCCTAGGAGTAGTCTATTCACTCTTTGCATTTCCAGATCGCCGTCGCCGACCTGAAAATCACCGCCACTTCGGCGGCGAACATCAACAACTACTACTACAAGATCTCAATGGTGCACGTCTCTTTTTATCGCAACTGTATATACTCGTTTTCTCTCCTCAGCAAAATTCATTTATTTATTGAATGTTATTTAATTTTTTTTAAATAAAGAAGAATTATAGGATAATTGTTTGTATGATGATGAGATCATCTCTGTATTTTATTTTAGTTGTGATGTTATTATGGCAAATTTGTATTTTTTTTTTTTTTTCATTTTGTGATGTTTAGGGATTTTGAGTATTGAAAATTAGTGGTGATAAAACATGTGTCTTGAAAACTTAGTTAAGTAATGAAATATAGAGTTTTTGTGAAATTTGAAGTCTGTTTTTTGTTATGCTTCTTTTTTTCTGCTAATTGATAAGTTTAGTGTCGAAAATAAAGTGGTTTTTTTTGGGTTAATTGCATTTTGCACCCGTAAACTATCCTACTTTTGCACTTTGAACTATTCTGCTTTTGCACTTTGCACCCTAAAGTACCAATTTTGCCAATCAACCACCTCCAACTTCTAAATTTTAGCTCTATATTTTGCATTAATTACTCAAAGATAGATGGTAAAATGACTCATTTACCCTAACTAATTTATCCAACTTTAGAAGAAAAATATCCCGTCTTTAACCTTACACCACTCACGGATGCACAGTACAACACTATTGGATTCTTGAAAAATGATTCAGGTCCAAATTTGGGTTCAAATTCTGGTTAATAAAATTCATATATTTAGGGACAACTATATCGCAATTCTCCCATTGGACATTCAGATTTTGCAATTAATCATTTACACTTTGAGAAATATGATCATAAAACGGCTTACGAAATTGTTAAATTGAAAGTTGTTCATGCCAGAGATAAGTGAGTAAAAATAGTTAATGTTGGGTGTATAACTGTGTTGGGGAAAAAATTGATAATTTGGGGAAATTGAGCAAGGTAGTAGTGATATATAGGTCATTTTCTATTTTCCATTGAGTAATTGGTGCAATATGCTAAAAAAGTTGGAGGTGGTTGATTGCCAAAATTAGTACTTTAGTTCAAGGTGTAAAGTGCAAAAGTAGGATAGTTTAGGGGTGTTAAGGGCAATTAACCCTTTTTTTTAAAGCTCAGA
Organism: Cinchona pubescens; assembly: GCA_025175665.1. Lineage (NCBI taxonomy): Eukaryota > Viridiplantae > Streptophyta > Magnoliopsida > Gentianales > Rubiaceae > Cinchona > Cinchona pubescens. Next base: position 3,619,720 of record JANKKI010000077.1, on the reverse strand, counting down.
AAGAAGAGGATTATGAGTAAAGACTAAGTAGAAAAGCTATCAATGCTCGTCTCTGATGTTGTCTTTACGGTGATTTTTTTGGGTACTATATGATAGTGTTTCGTTATTGGAATTACATGGAATATTGGTAGTTGGGAATTTAATTATGTGGAAAAATGTTATGACACTTTACTTGTTATTTCTAAGTGCATTTTACTGAGGAATTTTGAGTTTCAGAATGTTATCTGTTTTAAATGTTTGAAAAAATTGGATGGAAAAGATTGCTATTTTCAATAAGTCTTGGAATTAACACAGAATGCCTAATTCTACTGAACTCCTCATTCGATTCTGTATAAGAAATCTGAAAATGCTCTTCTGTTTGGGAGGGGGCAATTGTACACTTGGGAATATTTTAAGTGATTCTCGTACTTGTTGAATTTGTTATAGTATATGTTACAACTTAGCATTGTGTTTAGCAAACAGCATGTCAAAGTCTGTTTTAAGACCTTAAAATTCTGTATTTTAGATGGCAAGACATTTAAGAAGCCTCGTCGCCCCTATGAGAAGGAGCGATTGGATGCTGAGCTGAAGCTTGTAGGAGAGTATGGACTGCGTTGCAAAAGAGAGCTTTGGAGGGTTCAGTATGCTTTGAGCCGCATCAGAAATGCTGCAAGAATGCTTTTGACTCTGGATGAGAAGGAACCACGTCGTATTTTTGAGGGTGAAGCCCTTCTGAGGAGGATGAACAGGTACGGGCTGCTAGATGAGAGCCAGAACAAGCTTGATTATGTCTTGGCTCTTACTGTTGAGAACTTCCTTGAGCGCCGGTTGCAGACACTCGTGTTCAAGACTGGTATGGCTAAGTCTATCCACCATGCCAGAGTGCTCATTAGGCAAAGGCATATCAGGTAAGAATGATATTTTGACTCAGTGACATGATATAGAATACATCAGGTGTTCCATGGTTCAGCCACTTATAACTTTTATTAATTTCTAAGCTTCCTACTTTCCTACACGTGTAATGATTTTGATGTACATATTGTGCATGAATTTAAAGTAATACATTTGAGAAACATATCTGTGCAGATTAAAATAGATGTTACCATACGAGTCAAACAGTTGGTGATCTATTACGACCAACTAAACTTATGTAGAATTATGTAAATTCTGGAGAAGATCATATATAAGTTGCCTATGCTTCCGCTCAACGGGCTTGTTTTCTGAAAGTGTTCCCTTGCTCAACCCTTTATGTTTCCCGCTGATAGTTTTGCTTTTAACTGCATTCTAAGAAATTCTTTTTATTGCATGACTGTTCACACAGCTTATATGATGCAAATAAAATTTTCATCTCATTCTAACTGATGATTACATGATGGGATTAGACAAATGGCTTTGCATAATTCTCTACTTGGTTTCAGAGTACTTGAATGACATCTTCTGGGTCTGGCTTCATGTAGTTGTGCTTTCTCCTCAAAAGATTTGAGGTGGGGGTGTGTGTGTTAATTTTGCTGACAAAGATGTGTCAATAGTTAGGTGCATATTCATACCCAGCAATACTCAGCAGTATAGCTATCGAGTAAAATCTGATTTGACAACATTTGTAGGTCATGATGTAGTTGTGTTTCTATTCCAAGTAAATCTGGTGTTTGAAATTCTTGTGGGGTAGACAAGTTGTGGAGTTATTACATATGAACTACCGTTGTTTGTAACTGTGATAATCTTATCTTATAGTGTGGCCATTCTGCTCTCCATTAGATAAATCACGTGCCTTTTTACTTCAAGATGCATACTGTCCGCACTGTAGTATCTTCAGCCTTACTGAACCAGATAATCTCTGTGCAATGTAGAGTTGGGAGGCAGGTTGTGAATGTTCCTTCCTTCATGGTTAGAGTGGATTCTCAGAAGCACATTGATTTCTCGCTGACAAGTCCTTTTGGTGGTGGGCGTCCTGGTAGAGTAAAGAGAGTAAGTGAAAGAACACGAAGGCAGCTGCAAAGAAGGCTGCTGGTGGTGATGGAGATGAAGAGGAAGAGGAATGAGGCATTGGGTCTTCAATGTAATCTTTCATATAATACTGGAGAGTATCAAACTTTATCTTTTGCCCCTGTAATACCATCTCGTAAATTGTTTGTGGTTCTGTTTTAGACCTTCAGACGCAGGAAGTTTTGGATGGTTGCTGCTCTTTTCAAATCGTTATGGAGCTTTTATCATTAATTCATGAGTTTTGTCGTAGTTTGTTATCTAATATAATGTTCTTGGTTTCTTGAAGAAGACAAGATCTGTCAACTTAACAGTTGGGAGATTTAATAAACAGGGCCTCGTTTAATTCCATATGGTGAATAGATGATGGAAGTATGAGTGGAGAAAGATCAATCCCAAGCTAGGACTAGGAGGCATTATTAGACCACCCTAATTTTTACCATTGAAGGGAATATAGGAATTCTCAGAATGTTGCTTCTGCTTCCTGCGATGGAAAGCAAATAATACTTGCTGTTTAGTTTTTTTGTTGTTTTATCTTTCCTATTGTGTAAATGCCAACGAAAAGATTGTGGTTTTGTTGCTATATTCTTTCGAGTCAAATTATTAATTGCTGCTATTTCCTTGTATTCTTTCTACGTGAAGCCTGTGTGAGGACTGCACTCTGTTAATTCAAAGAACAAAAGAAGCTAGAGACTCATATCCAGCAGCTCTTTTTCGATTGTAATGAAATGTCAAGAAATGTGTAAAAGATAATTGAGAAGATTGAAATATGTAACAACAGAACTGCTACTGAATAACGAAAGCACCCAGTTTTCGTTCTAGTCAATAAAGCATTATGCCGTCTGGGTTTGTAAGTTTGTTTACAGGTTTCAGTTTCAAGGAGAGCCGGACCTTGGACTTTGGGAGGACTTTGGGAGTCGGTTTCGGTTCTGGTCGATTTTTTGGTTTTGTTTGATTCCAGTCTTGGTGTGGATCACGCTTTCTATTTTTAATTTTTTTTAAAAAAATTAAAAATTAGAACTTATAATATTAAAAAAATTAATATAAACTGATTTGGGAGTCAGTTTCGGTTCTGTCGGTTTCTTTTATGTATCCTTGGGATAATGAAAATGAAAATGAAAATGAATTCCGTAGTCGGCCCGGTTCCGTTCGTTTTACAGTTTTTGTGGTGCTTTATTGGTGTAGGACCACAAATGACAATCTAAGGCCTTGAAGATGGGATCCAACGAAAAAAAATAATTATATGGATTCGATTTATGAGATATTATTATATATCTCTTAATTTATATTGAGTCATATTATTCAGCTCAGTGATGTAATTCAATATAAATCAAGAGCTCATAAAGGTGCATGTAAGAATTTCAAGATCAACCATACCTAAAATAATCTTCTATATACCTATAAAAAAAAAAAAAGTGAAATTCTTACATGCATCCTTCATCTACGTTAAGTGGGATGGATCTGTTAATATATATTTATCCACATCACTCTAATTTATTAAAAATATAAATTTCTTTAGGTGATGTAAATGAATATGGATCAAAATATCCATCTCACTTACCGTAGATCGGATTCATGTAAAAAAATTTCGGTTCATGGTAATAGTGTCATAAGTCTCTTGATTTATGTAAGGTCACATAAGTTATTATGGATCGAATCTATATAAAAAAATATACTTGGGATTTTAACCTTAGTCATAAATGGTTTAATAGGAAACAGAAATTAGAGTTTTATTAAGTATATAACGACCATAGTAACGTGGGAGTCGAGAGAGACTTCTTAATTTTCAAGATTGAGGTTGTCATTTACTTTAGGCACCGAAATACTAGCAAGTGTAGATTTGCATGGAAATATCATTTTAGTTGTGTGGTCGTTAATAAGTAATGTCCCAAAAAATACACAAAAATATGAAATGAAAGTCAATTTGAACTTTGATTCTTCTAATACGAAATAAGGGTAGAAAAATGAGCAGCCAGCTAGCTGTTAAAGTTAGACGGATAGCTCCTTCAGCTTGACACACCCAACAACCAGTACGTAAACGGAATTATTAGTCTATTAATAATTTTACAACAACCAGTACTGAGAGTGAAGAAAGTCTGCATTCAAAAGCCAAAAGATGAGTGCCACTAGTTCTGCCATCAAATGTGGGGCTTCTTTGAATCGCTTTAAGGTGACTGCAAGTGGATGATCTTTCTTTATCTAGTTAAAAGGAAAATGGAAAACTCACGGCATGTAATTTTATAGAGCGAAAATTTTTTGTTACTCATTCCTTATCGTAAGGTAAGTATTACACATAATTGAATGATTGAAAGGTTATGAGATATATATTTTTTTTTAGTCATTTCAACGATTGTTATATCGATTTCGTAATGCGGAATGAGTAATTAAAACTTACTCCTCATATAGACCCCTCAATGTGTATTTTTCATTCTTATACTTTAAGTTGATCTCACCACCTAATTTGTAGATACTTATCTATTAGAATAAAAATTCTCCAGTAAAAATTATAATTAATGTATGTGAACTTTAAAAATTACGATATTTGTCATGCTACGACTTCTCCTACTTAAATTCTTTTATGTTGTGTTTGGGAGCTTAGGAAAGAAGAGAAAGTTTTGAATGAAGAGAAAAGAGAAGGGAAGGAAAGTTTCTTTTTAGGTTGTTTGAGAGTTTTGAAAGGAAAATTTTATTAATATTAGTAATTTACTAAAGTACCCCTTCTTTTGATATTTTTGTATTATGTTTAAAAGATAAATATGACATTTCATAATTAGTTGTAAAGAAACATAATTTTTTTCTTCCATTTCCCTCCTTTTTTCCTTTTTTTTTTTCTATCCATTAAAACTCCCAAACAAATGAAATATCAAAACTTTCCCTCGTTTCTCTTATTTTCTTTCTATTTCCTTCCATCCAAATTCAACCTTAGAGTTGGTTACGAAGTATCAAACCAATTAGTGATGCTCAAAGATTAAAACTAATCGAATTTATATGATCTTGTATATCCAAAATGCGGTAAGTAAACGAATTATACCATATATGGCCTTAACCTCAGCTTTTCTCCATGTTGCATATACTAAGGAATAAGCACATGTAGAGAATAGTAAATGTATCAGTCAAGATTGTGACATTTTAAAAATTATTCTTGAAATATTATTTAAATATATAGTGTGATAATTTATGAGATATGTGTGAAATAAAAAGTTAATTAAAAAACGTATATAAAATGATTGTAAAATATTATTGAAAGAATAATGAGTAATCTAACCATTCAAGTAATCTGTATTTCATTGTTTTCTTTATCCCTTGCCAGCACATCCATAATTAGCTGAACAAAAAACAGCTTAAAATGGAAATTCACAAATTGATGTCAGGAGGGAAGGGGGACGCAGAACTTGAACGGTTGAACCTTGGGAGGGTGAGATTCATTGGTCTTCACTTTTAGAGGATGTGTAACTCAATTTCATGAACTTTTAAGGGGATAAAATTTAATTTTTTTTAAAGGGATTTAATTACTTTTTAATTATAGCAAATATTTTGCACTGTTTTTTACAATCCACCATGAGTAGTTGTTTGGATGGCTCTTTTTTTTTTTTTTTTTTTTAAAAAAATAATAATATTTTCTAGTTATTACTCAAATACATATCATATCTTAAACTATAATAATATCATAAATAATAATTGTCAAACTTAGCCACTAATAAAGGCAGAAGTTCTAGAACATAATGTAATATATTCTCTTTTTTCATTGGTCTTATAAATTTTAAATTCGTATTGCATGATTAGATGCTGGTGGACAAAATTTGGTGGAGAATAGACATAAAAATTCATAATTATACGGTCCAGAGTCCACTTCCAATGTGTTCACCATGAAACTCACGAGAGTTATACGCACATCTTAGAATTGACGACTTCTCAAACACGTATCACGTCAAAATGGAGGAATATTAAATTTCCACAATTTTTTACTTAGTAAAAAGTAGATATCAGACTAATCTACTTATAATTTTGTTTACTGTTTAAGGACTAATTCCGCTTGACTTTGATAAATTCTAACTCAAATCTATTTTTATAGAAATCTTTTTTTTTTCTTTTTTTTTTTAAAGAAATCTGTTTGGACGACAAATCCTAAGTCGAATCTATTTTTTTCTCCAAATTTTTAGGATTATTATAGTATAGAATTTTCCTAGAAATATACCCCCCTTTTTCTTCGGTTAGACTAATTACTACCACTACTAAAGGGAGCTAAAAGTTTTTTTTTTTTTTTCCTTCAATTAGACTAATTACCCCCTTTTTATTTTGAAAAATCACAAGCTCATTAATTAAAAAAATAACATATATTTTTTGTGATATTAACTGAGAAAAAACATGTAAAATTGCATCGCAACATTCTTTTCTGGCAATGTCATTTAAATCTCCCAATTTTTTTTTCCTTTTTTTTAATGTTATATCAAATTGATTTTCTTACTAGGGGTAAAAATGAAATCAAAATTTTTTCTCTCTCCTAAAATGGTATTTTAATCAATTAGTCTGAAATTGTTATAACATATACAAAGTTAGTAAAGAGATTTGTGAGATTTTTTAAAAAAATTAAAAATATTAAATGATATTAATATAAACTTTAAGGTGAGATTTATGAAATTATCCCTTTCTAAAAAATTTATCCTATCCATATTTTCTTGTAACTCAACTCTATAATTAAAAGATCATAAAAAAAAATATTTTAGCAACTAAATTGTAGTTAGTCAAGATTTATGACAAGCAAGTTGTAAGGAAAGCTTCGTCCAAATTAGTTGAAAGGTGCAAATAAAGTGAGAAGTGAAGGAATCTTCAAGACCTTAGAAATAAGATAAATACTTAAATAGATTTAATTTTTTATTTTATATATAAATTTAGTGTGTAAATTAAATTTTAAATAATTTTTAATATCAATTAATATAAATATAATTTTTTAAAATTTAATTTTAATTATAAAATTTATATATAAGACCAAAATTCCAATCTATTTAAGTATTTTTCTTAGATACCATAGATTATACGGCAACCCTTTTTGGGTTTTCCAACTCCCCAATCCATCAATACTTCCCAACTTTCAAGCCAAGTGGTGCGGTCCACAATACACAATCTAGTAGCCCTGTCACTTTCAAAGCCAAATTATCATAAAACATTAGAAACTTGTATATATGTTGATATCTGACTCATTTTATATGCTTTCTTGTACTACTTCCTTTCTTCTAGATAAATTTATCATTCAAAAAAAAAATACACACCACTTTTTGCTTGACCTTTTTCACACGAAAATATTTACATAAAATCGATTTTTTATTTGACTTATAAATTTTATAATATAAATTAAATTTTAGATTATCTATCATATTAATTTATATAAACTAAAATTTTTTAAAATTTAATCTTGAAAAAATTGCTAAAATAATCCTTCAATTTTTTTATTTTAATCAAATTAGTCTCTCAATTTTTTTTTAACCAAAATAGTCCTTATAACTTTTATTTTTCAGCCAAGAAAGTCCTTTTATGGTGGAGCCACCATAAAAACCTTTTTATTTTTTTGATAAATTTCACATAGAATTTAAAGTACTATCTTGGTTAAAAAATAAAAATTGAAGATCTATTCTGACTACAAAAAAAAGTTGAGGGACTATTTCGACTAAAATAAAAAAATTGAAGGATTATTTCAGCGATTTTCCCTTTACTACTTATTACAGGATCTACAGATGTGATCAAAAATCGAGTCTACCCAAATATTTTCCTCCACGCAATATATGCTTCTGTTCACTTCAAGAAAACAACAAATTCATTATGCGAGATAAAGTTTATGGTGGTTATTGAATAATTAGTGATATTTTAGTAATTGTTTGATAATTAATGGAAAGAAACTTTTTGTACAGAGTAACCCACTTTATTACAAATTAAGGAGCCATATTTTGTACAAATAAAATTTTTTATTAATTTTTAAACAATTACTAAAATATCAAATAATTGTTCAATAACCACAATAAATTTTGTCATACACCCATCTTTTTCATGATGTCCAATGCCGTAATTTTCATGTATTAGGTAACATAAATTGATATTCAAATTAACTAATTAGCAATATTTGTTCCTCAATGGATCTCCATATTTATGTGTTATGTTATCTTTAATAACAAAGTAATTAATCATTAAGTTAATTAAAGAAAACACTTTGTCCAGTTATACATAGGTGGTCTGCATGTCTTTTATTAGAAGGCTACAGAGCCGTTAATTAGTTTTTTTGAGAAAATTCATGGATAGACAAGGTGCATGAATTTTGTGGACAGGAATTAGTTATATAACCAAGTAAAAAAATTAATTTAAAAATTAAAAAAAAAAGAGTTATATAGATAAATAACAATCACTGATTAGACATTGTACCTGGATTTGCTCATGAATTTTCTAGTTTTGTAGCCGTCCTCTCCACAATGGTTTTTTAGTTGTCTGTTTTGTCTTCGTATAGTTATTAAATCTGATTCGACTTGGCAGTTTAATCGGTGAATCTGATAAATTAACTTTGAAAAAGTTGGGTTACTTTGATGACCAGATAAAGAAGAAACTTGTCAGATCATACAACCCGATGGTTCAATCGGTAAATTCAAAAATTTGGTCGGATTTAAAGAAACTCAACGGATTTGTTTCCTTAAGAAAAAAAATAAATTGTAATTGTCAAATTTTGCACCAAAGACCTATTAAATAGAGATAAAGAGTCTTACCACCTAATTATGTAAGATTTTGTTTATTATATGTCTCTTTTTTATTTGAATTTTTGAAAAGTTAATTTTTTATATGTGTTTGTATATATCATTATATATCTTATAGTCAATATATTTTAATTATGTATATACAATAATTTATTATTAACATTTTATTAATAAGAGACAGAGAGAAATGAATTATTTCAAATTTATTTATAATTAAAATTTTTTAATAAAATATATTTTTATCAATATTTTTACTATATATATATTATATTTAATAAGTTGCAGATATTATATATTAATAAAATATATATATTCGAGCGACTTATCAATTGAATCAGTAATCCGTTAAATCACATACTCGTTGAGTTTTTTTCCGAATCGAGTTTAATAACTATGATCTTGTAACCAGGTAGTATTTTTGTTTGCTGAACTCTATCATATGTTTATAACATATAAGAGAAAGGAAAAAGCGAATATATATATATATATATATGAAGTGCCATATGGAATCCCAACGAGTGGCATATATCTATGTGATGGGTAAATATTTAGGTAAATCTAATTTTTTATTTTACTTATAAATTTTGCAGTATGGATTAAATTTTATGAAATATATAACAATAGCAAATATAAGTAAAATTTTATAAAATTAAATTCTGGTCATAAGATCTACAGTGAGGTAAAAAACTGAATTTATCTAAATAGTTTTCTCATGCGATATCCCAATTTATGAATGGGATTACTCAAAACTTGAGTTCGAGACTCTTTGTTTTTATTTAGGAAAAAAATTAGGTAGACCCGATATTTGATCCTATCTGTAGACCATGTAATTAGAATTAAATTTCAAAAAATCTTACTTACATCAGTTGATGTCATAAATTCTCTAAAATTTAGATGTCTCATTCACATCACAAAATTTATAAATAAGAACAAAAACTGAATTTACCTAAATTTTTACCTTTTGTTTAATGTTGGCAATACATTATGATGCAGGAAGAGATCTTCTGTTACATAATTATCTGTTACATACCTTTTACGCCTTTAATTTATTGACATGGGTTCCCATCAACATTTTGTAGGTAATAGTGTTGACTCTTATCAATAACTTAAGGAATGTAAAAAAAAGTGTAATGTAAAATTGTGTAACATAAGAGTTGAAATCATAGTATGCATGCATACACGTCTTGTAAATTTTTGCCGGTTATATTAGCATTGTGGACCGATGACAATAGATGGTATCCCTATCATTTTTGGATGGGTCTCGTCCGGATGTATAGCATAATAAATAAAGTCAATTTTTTCGATATTTGAATTAAATTGGTAAAAGTTTTGATTAGTCAATTATTTGAATTTGGCTCGAATTTGACGTAATAAATTAAAAATTTTAAATTATATGAGTTCGACTGAAATGAATTTGATTTAATAAAAATTTGTTTAAATTTAACTCGAAAGATAAATAAGTTAAGGCAGGACAAAATTTCAAATTTATTAAAATAATCAAATAAATTTAAATATTAAAATGTTTAATTTGTTTATGATCAGTTATACCCTTATCAGTTTCTTAGTCTATTTTAGGTCACACGTTTCCTGTTATTTAGATCATAAATTTAGGGTTAATAAAAAAAGTAGATAAAACTCCACCATAGATTCTCTTTTTGAAAAAAATAATTCTCAGAATAGTACCCTATCGATCGACAAGCAAGTTTAGAAAGAAGTTCAGTGCCAAATTCCCGATTAGTAGATGCTTCCGGTTTCAAATAAAAGGAGGGGAGGGGTGGGGAAAGGGAGGCATCTCAATTATTTGGGTCACTAAAATGCTAGTAAAATTGTTGGGACCGCTTCTTGTTCTCCATATATGTCACCAAAGTGGAAAGCAATTTTCCGTATCTTTAGGTAAATTTGATATTTGACTCACTTATAAATTTTATAATATAAATTAAATTATATAAAATAAATAATATCAACTTATGCAATTATGACTTAATATTTAAATAAATTTATAACTAAAATTCAAAATTAAATTTACTTAAATATTTTTTTAATCTTATTGACTTAATTCCTTGCCCCATTCTTTATTCGTAACAAATATGTGGCCATGATAGATATAGTTGCGTGTGGATAAAGGTCCCAATCCAACCAAAAACAAGTTGGATTGGGATTGGAAAAGATAGGGAATTTTGGTGTTATTTGTCAATCAATAAGTGCAAAACAGCGTCGGATGCGTAGAAAGTTTTAGAGAAGTAGAGTCTTGTGGAATATTTTTATTAATATTATAATGCGCTTAATTTTCCAAGTGTTGATGACAAACTAGTAAAGATAGCACACTATTTTTGCGAAATAACTCTTCCGTAATGTTAGATTTTGTCAATAATTAATTAAAGCTTTGAATAGATATTTATTATTTGAGATATTTTTAAATTTGGAATTAATTAATTGTAATATTTTTTATAAGGTTATTTGTGAAATATATTTAAGGAATAATTATAATACATTATATGATTATAGTGGTCTAGTTCGAACAACAGTTATTTGGGAATATTATTTACATAGTAATATAATAATTTTTTAATATGTGATATATGTATGTTAATTAGAAATATATTTTAATAATAAATACATAACATATTATTTGCAAATACTTTTCAAATAGAGCCACTACCTTAGAAACTAAATTAAATTAAATGCAAAAACTAAAGCCTAAAATTTTACAAATTCTTTTGGTTGGATAATAGGAGTAGTTTTTTCTCTTTTGTTCCCTAGGAGATAAAAAGAAAATGGTTTAAAAAATTACAAATTAAAGATCACTTTTCTAAATTAGCCCATCTCACAAAATTAAATTAAATCATCAATTATTTAAATTAAAATTTTCAATAGATATCGTCATTTCTTTTTTATATTTTGTGACATATCAATAAGTTTGTCTTCACGTTTTTTTGTATGGATGATTTGGAGGTAAAAGGAGCGTGACAAATGTAATTGCCACACGTGTAAATGTTATTGCCGCAGCTTTTTTGCCAAAATACCAAAATTATTCTTATGTACTTAAGGGAACAATGTTTTTTTGCTATTATTTTGCGTTTGGATGATTCTTTTTTTAATGATTCTTCAAATAATATTTTGTAATAATTTTATATATATTTTTAATTTACATATACCTCATTAAAAAATTATTACAGTTCTTTTTTAAATAATATTCCCTAAATAATAAGTGTTGAAACAGAATCATGAGAAACAATTTTAGTATTTTAGCACAAGCAGCTTTAGCAATAAGATTTATAGCTGTGGCAATAACATTAGCCAAGGAGTACTTGATTATACTAGTACATGGATTGGACAAAACATTTTTTTCTGAAAAAATTGGACAAAATATCCGATTGGCTGGATATGATAGTAAAATTCTTTGGTAGATCAAATTTTATGGTATCATCGTGATATATTTTGTGATTCTTATTTATCTGCATAGTCTTGTGCACCTTTAAATTTATTATTTTGCATAGTCTTGTGCACCTTTAAATTTATTATTTAAAAAAAATAGGTTATGTAATTAAATAAAAATAACAAGGTACATTACATTGCGGGGGATCATTAGGAATTGATGGAGGCGGCCCCCTAAGAATTCAAAATTTTCATTTACCCCATCGAAACATTTTAGAAGTTCAATTTCGCTCTTATACAAATTATACTTCATTCCCTCAAAATTGTAAACAAAATGTATACTTAAGTTGTTTCGAAATGACTAGCATTATAAATTTTAGACAAATGTTTAGGTAGATTCAATTTTTGACCCCACTTGTAAACTCTGTATTGTGGATTAAACCTTAGAGAATTTATAATATTTATCTGATGTAAAAATTTTTTTAAAATTTAATCCTGACGACAGGGTTTATAGACGATGTTAAAAACTGAATCTATCTAAATATTTTCCTGACTTATACTCAAGATTTTACTTCTGCATCTGTCTTTGAGTGCATATATTTTTGTCTATTTGAGAATTTATCGGATATGGCTATATTAAAAAAAAAAAAGATACTTAATAGTTCACAAATGAGCGAAATAAAAATAAAAAGGGAGTGTGATAATGGATCTATATTCTCTAACAAACTAAATGGGCTTGTTTGGACAACAAATAATACGTATTATTTGTCAAATAATTTTTGGTTAACAATAATTACTGTTTAGTCAATAAAGTATTTTTTCAAATAATATTTCGTACTATCCATGTTTTGTCTTATTTATTATTCACACAATCCATTATTTAAACTATTCATATCATATTCATTATTTATATTTTAAAGAAATATTCTATTAATAATTACGTAAATGATTTTAACCAACGTATTTTCGTCAAATACAATGTGGTGAGGCTAAATGAAAAATATTTACAATTGTCACTTTTCTATTTGCATTGTAGACATGTAAATGAGTCGGATCCGAGTCATATTCGACATATATCAGACTTGGATCTGATTAATATGTCTCGGATTCGGATTTGGATCTGGATCTGGATCTCCGACGGGTTTACAAAAGTAAATCCATTCTCTGATCTGTCGGGTCTTGTTGGATCTGGATCTGAATCTTAATAATCTTTTTATAACTTTTAAAATTATATATAAAATTATTACAATTTATCGAATTTTATCTTTTTTTAATTATAAAAAGTATTTAATTCATAATTAATATATATACATGTATTCTACATTAAATACAAATTATATGGGTAATTTACACTATATATATATGTATATATACATATAAAATAATATTAATATATAATAATTTTATTATATATTAAATATTTTAATCGGATCCGGATCTTAATCCGGTAGTAACACCAAGATCCAGATCCGATCCATTTATTATAATAGGTAAACGATCTGGATCGGGTTAGATCCGTTTTAGACCTGAACCATTGACAGACCTATTGCATTGTTGGTTTTAAACATTTTGGTAATAACTGAAGTTGAAGGTAAAGCACCAATTAGGCTTGTAAATGGGTTGGATCCAGACCAAATCTTGCAGATCCATGCCTAAATCCGTTTAATATTATCTGATTCAGATCTGAATTTAGATTTTTTCTAGATCTATAAAAGGAGATCCATATCCCAATTCGTCGGACCTTGTTCGATCCAAATATTGATATTATTTTATAAATTTAAAAATTTATATATAAAAACTTTAATTTTTTATAGAATTTTATTAATTGTAAAAAAAGAAGATTTAATTTATATTCATATTCATTCATGTATTTTACATTAGAGTAAAAACTATATTGGAAATAAATAAATAAATAAATATATAATCAGATCAAAACAACCATATCCATATTCGATTGGTTTATTATACAATAAATAAACGAATCCAAATCGAATCTAGGTAATCAGATTTATACATTGATCTAAACCCAAATAAATGATTCATGAAACTTGTAAATCTGATTTATTTACAAACCTATCTCTAATTGCTCACAAATTATATTTAATACTATATTTTGTGGGTTTAAATTTAATTTAAAATGTCAAACAATGTCATTTTTTCTTAATATGTTTTCAAGTACAATCTAATATTAAATAACAGACAAATTGAATAGATGAGTAGAAGCGTTTGACAATCATGATTCGAAATATAACTTGTTTGGCAAGTCGAATTACTCAAAATCTAATAAAAAATAAAAATTCAACCATCGTAAATAGAGAAATCAATAAAGGAATTAAACAAAAAATCCTTCATAGTTATTTAATTAGTTGTGCAATTATTTTATTTTTAAATGGGTTCAGCAAATAATAGGTATTCTTTATTTATAATTCAAATGATTATTTTAAAATATTATTTTGTATTCAAATAATTATTCTATTTTTATAAAGTCAACATTATTTTTAAAAATCACTAAAATTAAAAGACAAATATTATTCATCAAATAATTCTTTATTATTGACTGTACAAACACCACGGTGCTTTTGTATATGACACGAAAGACAAGAGGACGAGCGATGCATACATGGCGGACGAGAGTCGTTGTTACGAGAAAATTTTATCAAGAGACATGTTAAGTAACTTCTTTAAATTCATGATATTTTATTATATAAATAATGAGTATAAAAATAAAATAAATTAATAAATTATTATTTAAAGTACTAAATTTTTTTTAATTTGATAAAACCACTTAACATACTACCTACTACCGTATAATAAAGTTTTTTTTTTTTATGGCTGACAATGAATTAATGAATTATTATTTAAAATATTAGAATTTAAAGTTTTTCCATGGCGGACAATACTAATACATTCCTGCATCGGGTACTACGCATTATCAGCCAAAGGGACCACGTCACGTCACTTTAATTGCAGGGCCCCCACTGAAAGTTTTTCCTATACGGCTCTCTTCCCATGGTCCCGCATGCGGGGCCTACTCCCTCGAGAAAAGGTCTTGTCAAGACTAATGTCTGATGACATGATATGCCCCATCAGGCCTTCACTTCTTACCGCATATCTATCGAATCCAGATATGATGACCATAAAGCTTTTTCAGGAATGGAAAATACTTGGAAGGATTTAGTTTATTGGTTCGAGAGAAATGAATAAGAATTAAAATTAATGATATTTATAAATATTATTTGATTAATTTTTATGAAAAATATTTTATGAAAATAAAATATTAAAAAATATTTATTTTTATTTTTTTGTATGACATGAGTTTTAAATTTATTAATTTATCAATATAATGAAACTCATTTTTTATTTAAATCAAATAAAATAAATAAAAATAATATTAATTTATACCGATAGTGAAGTTTATGATTTTTATATCGATTTTGATTTACGGATACGAACCAAACAGATGTTAATTAGTTCATGTTATTAACTTTATTCATAAACGCTATAATACTAATTAAAAATTATGAAATAAATGGCATTAATAAATATAATAAAGTTTTATTATAAATTTTAATAACGATTACGTATAAAGTTTATAAGTGAGATTTAAAATCAGGTATATGTATAAATATTTTCTATCGGGAGCACTTGAACTCAAATCTACATTTACTTATGAATAAATTTTATGGTATATCACAATGAACGATTGTGGTTTGATTTATATATTAAGTTTACTTTTTGTGATTTGTAAATTTATAATTCGTGGGTTTGAATTATTTTGTAAAATGAATAAAAGTTGAAAAATGTAATAAAATTTTTCTAAAAAAAAAAAAAATACTCTTAAGCCCCCTAGAGGCTTTATCTACTGCATAGCAATAGTATTCGTCGAACGGGTGGATTTGTATTTTATTATAGCATTAAATTTCATTTCTATCTTTGAATAGTACGTGTTTTAAACTACTAAAATAACCTCTTCTTTTCACCTTCTCAATGTTCACTCAAGGAATTTCGTAAACCATAAGGGAGGCTAAAAATTAATTAAATCACAAGTGGTTCCTTGTAATTCCTTTAAGTTTTATTACCGTTGACAACGACATCTAGTTTAGATATTAAGGGTGTATTCATTTGGATTGAAAAATAATTTCAGGTAAATTTTTTTCAGAAATTTTTTTGATGCCAAACTCCTGAAAATATTTTACACCAATTTTCCTTCCTTTGGTTGAAAATAACTTACAAAATTTTTGAGCGAAGTTATTTTTCGAATAATTCAAGAGTGACATTAAATCTCAAATACTGACTTTTAGAATTTCGTTTGATAAACTTATTTTCGTTTTCAATTCTTTTTCATTCGTTTTTCTCTCAATCATGGGTCCCACACTAATATAATTATCATTATACATATTTTACTACTATATTATACTACAATTTAATTTTGAACAAAATCAATCTTTTATTAATCACAATTACTTGTAAGGTATTTATTACCATTGTTATAAGTTTTTTAACTTGTATTTATAAAACTAAATATAAAACCGTTAAAATTTTTTATTTCAAAATATTTTCATTTTGTTAATCGAACACAGAAAAATAATATAAAAAATAGAATTTTTCATATAAAATATTTTTCAAGAAAAATATTTTCAATCCAACAAACGAACACACCTTAAAACGTTTTTTTTTTTGACCTATCTGTTATTAGTTCGAGGCAAGGAGGAGAGAGAGGGGGAGCGGTGGCATTTAAAAAAAAATAAAATCACGCGAAAATATTATCAATTTAAAAATTTTGAGTATTATAAAATAGTCCAATTAAATGATATTTGCGGAGTACTATATATATTTAATAAGATTATTAGTAACCTCAAAGGAGGGGACTAGTGTATAAGATCAATCGATTGAAGTTTATTAGCATACCGTAGAATCATGGAGAAGGGACAGGGGCCGTCGTCTCCAACTATTGTTGGAAGCCAGATAATGATCAACAAAAAATTGAATTGTTTGGGTCGGATTTAAGAATCAAAATTTTGATAATTGTGAGTGTATTGTTAATCGTCGACAGTATAATGATTTCTACACATTAAGTTGTTTGTGATGATTTATATCTTATTGATCATGATCAGTATTATATGATAGGGTTGAGACGGACAACTGTTTCCAAGTTAAATCCATTTGTTTGTAGGTAAGGGTGTTTATCGATCGGTTTTTCGGTAATTTTTTGATTTTCGTTACAAGAAAAACTAAACTAATTTTAAACTAAATTTTTCTTTAGTTGATTGGTTAACTAAACTTATTTTTCGGTTTATCAGAAGTTCAATAGTTAATTTAAAAATTAAGTATAAAATTAAATGCAAAACTAATAAAATTATTAAATAAAAACCTACAACTACTAAAACTAATATTAGAAACTAAAAAATAATAAAGAAAAATAATATGGAGGTATTGAATGAATGAAAAATTGGAATTGGATTATTAAAAAAAATTAAAAACTAAAAGTAATAAAACTAAAAATTCGATAATTCCGTTATTAATTTTCAATAACCAAATTTGAATCATATAACTAATTTTTTTTATTTGATTTATTTGAATACTGATTATCTAAAAATCGAAACCAAACTAATTTGGTTCGGCCGATTTATTCGGTTAAACCAAACTATGGACATCCCGGATATCTGTTGGCATTTCCGTCAGAAAATGTTTATATGGATACGATCTATAGCATAGTATCATGAATTTCTTGTTTCATGAAAGGTCACATCACATTATGAAGTGATGTGTGATGATATGGCCTTACATGGATCAAGGGATCCTTAGTATAGTACTATGGATCGGGTGCATATAAGAATTTTTTCCTGTCCACCTGTCTTTATTTCGAGAAAGTTTTGATTACTAATTCTGCAATTAGGAATGGGTATTACAGTCATTGAAATAATTAAAAAATATGAGGGTTTCACTATTTTTTAATCATTTAACGTATTATAATACTCACCCTACAATATAGAGTGGGTAAGGGAGAAATTTTCCTCTATCTCATTGATTGCTGGGAGCTCTTATCTAAATCATTAAAATCTCTTTATAGCACAATTATAGGTAAGCAAATTGATGTGTCCATTGAGTGGGGAAAAAAAAGAAAAAAGCAAAAAGTTATAAAGGGTATTGGATGATTTTGTAATATTTAATTCTCTAGCGTGATGTTTTGCCCCTCCTTTTAGAGAATTTAAGAGGGGCTGCTTTCCTAAAATGATTGTAAAAGAAAAGTTTCAGCATACAAGCCATGATTTTGTGGTACTCTGGTATTTATTTCCTAATTTTCATCTAAAAGTTCTCTGAACTTTTATTACATAAGCCATTTGTTGGACAACTTTATGTGTTTTGTTTAGGGAATAAATGTAATATGATTAGACAATATGTTCACTCCAATTCCTATCTTAGTCAACGAATCAAAAAGAAACATATCTTCTATTAACTTGTTAAAATTATTTTCATCCAAAAATTAGCAAACGCCCGGAAAATATATCTTTTTTCCAACCAGGGTAAGCATTGCTACTCATCAATTGTTACATCTTTTGATGATTTGATTTACTATGCCTTGAGATACGAAGCTTGAGCTTAAAGTGATTCATTTGGTTTTTCCTTTTTTTTTTTTTCTAATCAATATGGTAAAAAAATTAATCCCAAGACTTAGTCAAATTTTATGAGCATTTGAGATCATTATTCATCTCGAGATGTGCTTTATTTTCTCCTAAAAAATTTGTGCACACAACTTTCAAATGACGTGGTAAACTGTGTATGCTATTGCTACCAAGTTCATACCTTCCAAATAACTCGCTCAGATAGGCAATAAATCATCTCTTTATACCAAGTACTAGTTTCTTTATTCACTTCTTTATAATTTTTATTTTGAAAATTTAGATGTTTTCAATCTATAATTTCACTTTTAAATCTTATAATATATATTAAATTTTATATAATAAATAATATCAGTCAATAAAAAAAATAATAACATTTTATCTTGATTATAATATTTATAAATTTAAACTCAAAGCACATGTACTTAAATATTTTCCTTTTACTTTTTTTTTTCATTCAAGATAGAAAATCTTACTCCTAATAGGTGTAAAGGTAAAGTGTTCGATTTGCAATTCCAAGAAGAGTAAAGGCATCATCAGTGCTCATTTTTCATAATTCGAGAATAAAGTTAGATGTGGGAAATACTCAGGCAGTACGGCTACACTTTCTTAGATTTTATAGGGGAAAAGACTTAATTAGATTTGATTTTTAACTTTACTTATAGATATTATAGTATGAATTAAATATTATAAAATTTATGACATAAGTTGATGTAAATAAAATTTTATAAGATTTAATCTTGATAATAGAATTTATAGGTGAAATCAAAGATTGAATTTATATAAATTTTTTTATTTATATTATAAATTAAATATTATAAAATTTAAGTAAAATTTTAAAATTTAATCTTGTATGCAAAATTTAAATGCGGAGGCCAAGACCAAATTTAGGATAATATTTTCCGAAGTTAGTATCAAACTGAGTAACTTTTTCTTGGAATATCTAGTCACTAATGATTCTCTTGAATTTCTGATTTCAGTGGGGGCAACTTAAATATTTTACAAAAGAAGAGGGGTATAAAAACGAAAAATCAAAAAAGAGCCTCCATTTTCACTTTTTTTCCCCTCAACTTTTTACCTCTTCATAAAACCCCCCCCCCTAAAATATCCTAAATTACATTCTAACCCCCAAAAACTACATAAAAAGTTCAGACTGCAACAGAGTATAGTAATCAGCAGCATCATCCTCAAACTCCCACAACCCATCCCCCAAAAACGGGTGATTTTTTTCTCCACTTATAATCTCTTCATCTCCACTCTCCAATCTGTTTGGAAGTCCAAGCTCATCATCAGAAGCTTCAAGAAGATGTTTCATCATTCTAAGTCTATCATCATCGTCATCGTCATCCTCATCTTTTGAGTTCGGGCTAGAAGACTCCGACACGGAGCCGGAGCCACCACTCTGGTGGTCGGAACCGGCCAAGGAGGCAGAAATCTTTAAAGGGTCCTCCTCCGCCACCGTGGCGGAGGAGTCTTCAGAAGAGAGTTCTTGCTGAAGACTTTGGAAAATATCAAGCATGTATTCTTGGTTAGGCTCGTCTTCTTCTTCTTCAAGAATGGAAAGAATTTGGTTATATGATGATGATTTATGACGCTTGTTATCATCTACCTCACATTCATTATAATTGTTTTCTTCTTCTCTTTGGCGTTTTGACTGAGAAGAAGTAGTAGTTTCAGCCATTTTTGTTGGCAAAAGAGTAGATAAGAAGATTGGAGCAAGAAAATAAGAAATGAGGAGAGAAATGGGATGAGGAGAGAGAAGGGGGGATGGAAAGGTTTATATAGAAGGAGGGAATAAGTAGAGTTTTGGTGTGATGAGAAAAAAGTGAGAAGAATATTTAATTGCAATTTCTTTAAAAACAATTTGTTTAATTCAATAGCTCTATACCCTATAAGTGGAAAATTTTTTGGTGGATGAAATCTATAATAAGTATTGTAAATTCTTTAATATATATTTATATACATTAATTTTAAAAAATTTATTTTATTGTATTAAAGTGATGTTAATATATGTGAATTAATGGATCCATGATATTTACTATAGATCTTATTCATTTTTAAAAAAAATTCCTATAAGTGATTTGTCACTAAATTAATAAAAAAAAAAAAATGTAACCAAACATTTCATACAATATTATATAATTTTATTATGTAAATTAATTTTTATAAATAATTTTAAATTTGTAATTTTATAATTAATTTTTTTAATGAATATGGGCATGGAAAAAAAGTGATAGAGAAAAGAAAGATAAGATGATTCGTGATGATAATTTTTTAATAAGTTATAATTTTTTTTTAAAATTTTGAACCTAATAACACTTTTAATTTTAAATACTCAAATATTAAAATAAAAATTCTCTTAATAAAACACATACTAAAATATATAATTTTGAAAGTCATGACATTTTGATGCTGGAAAATATTTACATAGATTTGGTTTTTGCTTTCACCTGTAAATTTTGCGATTAAAATTAAATCTTATAAAATTTTTTTTAAATCAACTGATATCATAAATTTTATAATATTTAATTTACACCATAAAATTTATAAATAAGATAAAAAATCACGTCTACTTAAATATTTTTCCATCTATACTAGTTCGAAAAAGTTTAGAAAAAAACTTGGCATTTAATAACTTCTCGTGAACCTTGATTTGATCAGGGGAAGTCAGAGTTATTCTAAGCATTAAAATATACTTTGGAGTCTTTTGAGGAATATCAACCATCGATTTTAATAAAGAAAAGATGTTCATCAAAGAGTGGACATGTCAATTTCTTTTTTTAAAGGTAAATTAAAGAACGAAAAAATTCTTATATAAATTCGATCTAGATAAATAAGATGAATTTTAATTTATATTTATTTATATTATTTTAAAAATTTATTTTAATAATTTAAATAATATATATAAATATAAATTAAAAAATTTATTTTACTTAGTGTAAATCGAATCCATATTAAAATTTTTCGTGCGAGAGAAAGTGGGAAGCCTAAGAAGACCTGGCAAAAACAGGGGAAAAAAAAAAAAAACTTATGAAGAAAGAGGAGAGGACTGAGGACCCCATAATTTTCTTTGATTATTTTAACGTTTCTTTTAGTCTTAGCTGGACGGCTTTTGTACTCCACCTCGTGGAGAGGATGCTGAGCACGAGAAGATGTTATAGTAATTTTTTAAAGTTTAAATTACTCTTACTTGACCTGACTTCTTTTCTTTTTGATTAATGTCTTTTATATGTTTGGTATAAAAATTCTTTTACATCAACTGCAAATACAAAAATATTTATAAAATATTATTTAAAATTTTTATAATAATTTCTTAACATATATCCAAACTCGTATAGACTGACGATATAAGTAATATTAACAATTGTTTTTATATTAGCTATTTGATCTTGACAAAGATTTAGATAGGTCCGATTTTTTATCCCATTTGTAGACCTGTGACGTGGATTAAATTTTAGAGAATTTATGACATCAATTGATGTAAGCACATTTTTTTAAAGTTTAATCTTAACTACAGGATTTACAAGTGATATCAAAGATCAGATCTACCTAAATATTTTCTTTTAATCTTTTACTAAGTAGTCATGTGATTTTAATAAAAGAAGTATAATTATGCATTGGTGTAATAATAAAAATAAAAAAATAATTGATTTTAACGTTAAGTAGAAGTAACTTACCACCAGGCCACTAATCCATTGAGTCGTTGACTGGTTAATCTCTTTTTTTCACGAAGGTTTGGTCAAATCAAAAGTGTCTGTCACTAGTACCGTATAGCATCTAGCATAGGATAACTCCAACGGCTATGAGCCTATGAGTCATCGGTGTGACTGCAACATCTCTTGTCGGAAAAATTCTTTGTTATTACAGAATTAATAATTTTAACTGTTAAATTATGAGATTTTTTGTTTTTTTTAATTATTTTAACTGATATTATATTTAGTAGAATAAATAATCAAGATTTACTTATCTTTACGATATTGATTGGATGGCCAGGATGACCCGATATGAGGGAAAGATTTAGATAAATCTAGTTTTTGGCTCCACTTGTAGTCCTTGTGGTGTGAATTAAATGTTATGGAATCTATGACATAAACTGATATAAGTAAAATTCTATAAGATTTAATTTTGATCGCAATGTCTACAGGTAAAGTCAAATATTACCAGATTTATATAAGTTTTTTCCAGGTTTGATTTCTGGCCTTTGATTATGCATATAGGATCCTATGAGATTCTTCATCTAGGGAAGTGAATAAGGAAAAGAAATTACATACAGAAAATTGTAGCAATTGGATGAGGCGAGATAAGATTGGGATAATTCTCACACGAATCAAGTTTATGATACAGTATTATAGATTTTTTTATTTATATTATTTTATATCATTTATCATTTCACATTATTTAAGTAGATGATATGGAAAAACATGGATAAAAGAGTCTATGACAGTATGTCATAGATTCAATCCATATAAAAATTTTCTGACAAAATTAAATATTGGGGTAAGTATAAGGTTGATGTGTATTGATAATATTTAAATAGATTGATGTTAATCTTATCTGTAAATTTTATAATCATAATTTAATTTTATAAATTTTTATTATATTCATTGATATTATTTATTTCATGAGATTTAACTCATATAACAAAATCTTGGCCGTAGCAAAGTAAAACATGCTTTTCCGCATGGAAACATAACCAAATTTCTTTCAATTTCTTTTGCACTAAAAGATTAGAAAAGATAGGAAAATTCTTGTGTCGACGGCATAGTGTCATGAATTTCTTAATTTACAAATTTTTGTATCACTTTCTTAAAGTGTGTGAAATGATGTAAAAATTTATGAATTACGAAATCTATAATATTATGTCATCAATCGGATCAACGTAAGAATTTGTCGAAAAAATATCATGGCTTGAACTTTCATCGTGTGCAACACGTTGTACCAATGAAAATGGCAGCCTAGCTAATTTTTTAGAAATATCTATTGGATAGTACGAATTTGGCGACGTACATTAATAATTTGGTGTAAACAGATCTTGAAAGTATGGAATTAATCTCAATCATGAAAAAGATGTCACGAGAATTGCACTAACGTTTTAAAATATGAAAAATGTTCTTTTTGGCACAATCAAAGTAATTGGAGGAGTTAGGAAAAGTGAATAAAGCAAGTCTGCTAATGCTTCATATTACAAAGATGGTTTTGGTTTGGTCATAACGTGAAAGGGGAAGAATTCTTCGTGTGTCCACAACAAAAGCAGCTTCTGATTGGTGATTAATTAGTGCAACTCAGTTCTTAGAAATTAATTACAACAATAAGAAAATGTGCCACACTTCTTTTACATTTGACTCATGAGACGTGGAAGCTTCAGCAAGAATGTCTAGAGATATTATATTTTGCCAGAATCTCAAAAGATCGGGATGGATGAAAATTCTTTACATGGCGAGTATTTTTGACTGTTGAATAATTAAAAAGTAATGATATTTTCACGATTTTTAGTCATTTTAACGACTGACATATTCATTTCACATTGTGAGGTGACAGTCAAAACTTCCTCGTAAGTTGGACATGCCAAAGGATTCAGGTGCATATTGACAAGTTTTAGTTATTGGGGAATTTTTTAAGATCTTGAAATATTTCATGTTTTTTTCATTATCGACGGATTTTGATAAGATTTCCAAAAACAAAATAAAGGCAGGCAATTATTCTTCTATTTTTAATTTCTCTTGATATATTAGAGGAGGGATATGAAGATTGTTGAGTAACATGGTGGATACAATGAAGATATGAAAATGGCCTAAAAATTGATCATTCGATTTAGTGCTTATCATTTAGTTTATCTTTTGCTTGCCTAGAATTAAGTCGGAATACAATGAGTAAAACTTGTAAGTAAATGATTTTATTTGTTAATGCCCTGAAGGATTTCTCATTAACTTTATCCTAAAAAAAGAAAGATTCCCAATTAGTGTTGCTAATAATCAAAAGGATTCACTATAGTTAAGTATTTTTAGTTAATTTTTGTTTTCTTCTTTCCCACTCGTACAGTTGGAAATTTTTTTATTTAATCACTCCGTAATGAAGGATGATCATCAATAATTATTGGACAGCAATAAATTCATACTTTTTAGATGAAATTTTATTTTTTTAATAGAAATAATTAAACAATTATATTATCAAATAACTAACAAAGAAATGACTTCATATACTCCATTCCAATAGTGAGACGTTCCCGGCACGGTAGTCAATCATTCAACATGGTTGAGGAGAAGCGACAGAATCAAAGTTCATAGTATTACAAAACAATTAGTGGATGATTAATTTTTCCATTAGCAATTAACTAATTAACGATCTTCTCGTACTAAACCCATCGGATGCGAAAAATTCTTCTATAGACCAAGATGTACAACTTTACTGTACACTTTGTGGTTTATAATTCTTTACATTTTTTAATTTCTTTTAAAAAATAAAAAATTATTGTACTTTATCCACAAACAAAAGAATGTAAAAAATTATGAATTACAAAGTGTACGCTAAAACTACACACTTTGATTCATAAAAAATTTTCTCCTCGAACGCTCAGTTCTGGAGTCTAATTGAATATTAAATATATTCTTTGACCAGATTGCTACCATAAAAGCTGTTGTGCGACAAAGAAATCACCATTGTTGGAATCTAGATTAACATCATTTAAATATTCTTGGGTATTTATTGTAAAATTTAGTATTAAGTGAGTCAGGAAAATTTTTATTTGGTCTTGATGTATCACAGGTGGAATAGATCTCTTGATTCACGTTTATTCACCTCATTTTAATTTATTAAAAATAATTTTTTTTAAAGTGATATAAATTAATGTGAATAAAAAATTTCATTCTACATATCGTAGATCAAATCCGTAAGTGAGTCAATCAAGCATAACTAGACATCGCACTATTGTAACTTTGTAAGCCACCCGCACCAAAGAGAACAATGGCTGGACTTCACTTATTTGTGTTTATTTAGTGTAGAAAAGGTCAAAATTACCATAAAATTTGAACATCTACTGATTTTATTTATAAATTATAAAATTTGAAAATTCTACAGTTTTATTTAAAAAAATTATTCTGTTAACTTTAGAAACTTGTAAAACTAGGCAATTTTCTTATAAAAACTACTTAATCCAGTTTTACCTAGACTAGTTAGGCTTATGATCAATTTCATATATTGGTGTATGTGTGCATTTTACAAATTAGCAAGTCCTTTACAAAAATTGAACATAAAAGAATTGTTGAAAAAATGATTTCTTTAATCATTCAAGTTGTATGTAAATGAATTATAGTTTAGTTGGTACTACTCTTTTTCTATTATCTATTAGTCATACATTCGAGTCATTAGGTATAGGAAAAAGGGTGAGTTATAAAAAACCCTTAAAGTTATGCAATTGTTAAAATTGGTTTTTTCTTTATTTATCGAAGCAAACTGTTTTTTTTTCTTTTTGCTAAGTCGAAGCAAAGTGTTTACTATTAGCAACAAGAGAATATATATAATATGTAAAAATCAAGTCTCATTATAATTAATACATAGAGAGTTTTTATATAAATTTACAAGAGAACTTTCTAAATATCTATACGTAACAAATTTTGTTAATCAAAATAATTAAACTACTAATATAATTACTTAATTTATAAAAATAATTAAAATAACTATATATCAATCACATATTTATGTATTAAATTTATTTACATATCTGCTCTTGACATTTACTTCGACTACTTCAATGAACAGTGATGTTCTCCAAAGGATTCCCATTTAACAAGACAACCAGCATCGAATAAACAGGTACTTTTGTTTAGGTCTGCATTCATATTCGTATGCCAACTTTACACCTAGATTTCAAGTTCAAGTTCAAAGCATTGAAGATTATTTTATTAATGTTGACTGAAAAAAAAAAAAATTAAACAGGCCAAGTTTAATAATGAGTTAAGATCTCAATTCGTGCAAATAATACTTTATTACTTGTATAATAATCTTGTTAATTAATCATCTACGAAGATCTAGATCGCATGTGACGTTCATAAACCAACGTCTGATTCGTTGTTTACTTTCGATCTGATCGACGTGCATAAATCATTTCTCATTTTAAAATTGAATTAAGGGCGTTCACTACAAATAATTTATAATATTACTAATTACATCTATTGTCCCCCTGACATTTGTCATGATAATAGAGATATCTTCCCTATAGACACAGTGTCTCTAGATAAGTTTCATACCGTCTCCGTTATTCTTATTTTGTCGTAATTTGACTTTTTTTTAATAAATTTTAATAAATTTTTTTAATAAAAATAAAATTTATATCAAATATGATCATTTAAAAACTTAAAATCTTTAAAAAATTGCATATTCTAATAAAACATTTAGTGTTGAAATTTAACTCGTTGACCAAATGTGACAAATTATGTGGATGGAGGTAGTAATTGCTTCATAAATCTTTCATAAGTAATTATCTAAGTATAACTTCAAAATTGTTCTTAAAACTCTTTTTTTTTTTTTTCGATACAACACAAATTAGTGAAAATATATTAACAAGTCTATCATGGGGGTCAATATAATCATGCAAATTTTCGATAAGGCTAATACGATTTGCTCAAAATTATGGGGAAAAAAAGGGTTTCATTTATTAAAAATTAGGACAAGTGAACCATTTTAAATTAACTAATCACACTGGTGGAAGAATCTTATGTGTGAAGTGATTAACTGATAGTTAAAACATCTAGACAATTATTAACGAAAGTGTGTGGCATTTATCTGTACTGTGTGGGTTTGTGCCTATTCTTCGGGTTCATTTGTTCACTTAATTTGTTTTTATACATAGATGTTCAGAAACAAAACAACTGAAATAACTACAACAACATTCACAGATGATTAATTGGTAGATCAGAAATGACTGAAAGATTAATTATCGTCGATTATCTTAAAAGATTTTTCACATGCAGGCTGAGCTCTAGCTAAGACCAAAATTCCCAACAATGCTAAACCAGTGAATAATTAAAATTGGCATAATTGTACGGAATTTCTGTACTTTAATCCTACAAAAGAAAATGCTTATTTAGCATCCATTGTGTCTAACACGATGAAGATAATTAATGATGATGAAGAACATGTATGTCCCGTGGACCAACTAGGGTTGGTTGAGACTACAAGGAGACGATCAAATCATCAAAAAATTTAAAATTTGATTCTTACTTTTTTTCAATCTATTTTTTAAGTAAGCAATGTATTTAAATACCATTGTCTACCACTGTAATATGTATCGATAATTTATCCAAACTCCAAAAAAAGAAAAATAACCTACTAGTCTTCTCTTAAATTTTTTATTAACACAAAAAAAAATAAAAAAAATATTAAATAGATATGTCCCATGTGGTACAGTGGTAGGGCTGGCATCAATTACATATCCAATGTGCCATGCACGTGGTAAGTGGACCTAATTTCATCAGTGTTCTCCCTAAATGTACGAAAAAAACACTTGCAATTTTTGTTTCAAAGGCCCCAACTTGTAAAGTAGTACTACATCAGTAGTTGTGGTGTTTGCTCCAATCTGGCGTTGTTATAATTAGGTTCATAAAAGTTAATAAACCAAGTCATGGCCGAAGCATGAAAAATTCGTTGCAAGTTTCTATAATGCATGTTGTGTCTCAACCACTCGGCAGATTGGACCAGCTAGCATATGAGACGTCGATTGCTACTTTAGCTTTAAAGAAGCTCGAAGATTAGATATCACCCACATTAGGGTTCAATTATTATTGTTATTATTATTATTATTTTGACTAGAATAAAGTTTAAAAGAAAGGTATATTATCCTTCTTTTTCAAAATCAGTTATCATCGCATATTTTATTTTACTTACCGTCTAAATTAATCTTTGGTGGCAGGGTTTAATAATTAGTAGTATGTAACAAATGTAGGAGATTATCAAATATGGTTGATCGGTTAATTAGGGAGTCGAGGCTCAATGTTAGACACGATTGTTGGAGACAATTTTAGGTTTAGATGTAATTGTTTGAGATAATTCTAGGTTTAGAGCAGTTCATGTACGCTAATGCATTGACAATTTTAGGTTTAGATGATATCTTTTGAATATTGACAATTTTGATTAAAGCTATAGGAAAATAGTTAGATAGGTTCTGTCTATAATTTTATTTGTAGATCTTGTGATGTAAATTAAATTTTATAAAATAAATGACATCAGTAATATAAATAAAATTTTATAAAATTTAATACTGACTATAAACTATTTTATAGGTGAGATTCAAGATTGGATTTAACTAAACATTTTCTAAAGCTATAAATAGTTTCAAGATAATCGAAGGAACAATAAATATAGAGATATCCAAATTCATAATGAAAAATTCTTACATGGATCCAGTTTACGGTATATGGAAAAGATCCTTTGGTCTATATTCATTTACATCACTCTAACTCATTAAAAATAAACTTTTTCAATGTGATGTGAATGAATATAAATCAAAGGGTCCATCCTGTCTATTATGGATCGGATTCATATAAAAATTTTGTTCCATATAACGGTGAGAAGAAGGCTATTGTCAAATCGTGGTTTTTATTTCAGAATAAAGTATTGTGTAAAAACTTTTTTGAGGCATAACCCAACATCTGAAACTGAAACTGAAACTGTTTGTGATATGCAAAATCTTTTCACTCGGAGACCAATCCCAACTTTATCCCACTAATCAGATTCCACGTCCTTGTCTACAGTGTAAAATTGTTCTAAGAATAATTATACTTCTTCCTCGAATATAAGATTGATAAAGCATCCACTAATCACATCCTTAGGTAAAGATTTATGATGTGTTTGGTTTATAGATATAAGAAGAATGAATGGGAATAAAATTAATAATACTTATAAATGTTATTTGGTTAATTACTATAGAAATCATTCTATAGAAAATAAAAGTATTAGAAAATATCTACTTTTATTTCTAACTTATGACATAGGTTCAAATTTATAAATTTATCAATATAATAAAAAATATTCCTTATTCAAACCAAACAAGTAAAGGAAATTGACATAAACCCATATTGATAGAGAAGTTTATGATTTTCATTCTGATTCCGATTTTTAAATGCGAATCAAACACCTCCTTAATTAAGAACCAAGAAAAGATAAAGTTCTATGTAATAAATGTTTTATATACGTGTAAATAGATCAACTTCCCATAAAAATAGGCCATGTCCACAGCTTTTATTGAACTAGAAGAAACTACAGAAAGCATGCTTTGTTTCGTCTCTATGGTAACTCTAATGTATTTTATAAAAAAAAAAAAAAAAGAGAGAGAGAGAGACAGAGAGTCTCCCAAGGTTAAGAGAAGATAATATTTCAAACTCTCAACTAAAACTACACTATATATTTTATTTCAATATTAAAAAACTTCGGAAAGAGCTAGTGCACAAGTTGGTTTGCATAAATAAGTTGGATTACATCTTTTTCAAGCACAAAACTGTCGACATTTTTTATATTTGTTTTTCACCTTTATTATTTCACAGGAGATATGTGGTTCGTATTATGGAATTAGAATGAAATTGAGAATCATTAATCTTATTATTAGTATGAATTTATGTTATTCTCCTTTATTTGTTTAGTTTGAACAAAAAATAAGTTTCATTATATTGATAAGTTAATCAATTTGAAGTTCAAGTCACAAATAAAGAATGAGGATAGGAATTTTCTATTCCCATAAGATGATTCCCATAATAATTAACCAAATAATAACTATGGTTATAACTAACCTTGATTCTCATTAGCCTTTTTCTCCCATACTCATATACCAAACGTCTCCCTAATTTAATCCGAAGGAAGCTGTTAGCGGGCTTTTTGGGATTGCCATATATTGTCTTCAATTATGCATTTGTGATGTTTTTGGACTACTAAATTCGAAAGGGACTTGAAATCTACTTTTTTTTTTAGGTCACAATAATCAGAAAAGGATATATTGGATATGAAATGAAAGCCATGATTAAGGCATTATCAAAGAGATTGCCACTACACACCACTAAAGTGGCAGCTGTCTAGTTTACTTTAGCTAGAGTAGTTATATGCTTATAATGTGCCACATGCTTTTTGATGTTTTATGCACTAAGTAAAGCACTAAGCAGGCCATTATTAGCATGTGAACTCATCCCTCTTGCAAACTAGTCAAATGACATATATATTAAACATAATCTTGAAGAAAATTAAATGGTACTAGCTACTCAAATATGCCAAGCTATTGATAGATTCTTGGAGGATTTGATCTATTGTTAACTAAATTACTGACACTTTTTTTTTTTTAAAATAAATGTATTGTCTAGTCTGTTTAATGAAATCATCGCAGAAAATTTGCTCAGCAAAAGAAGGACAATAGGCCCTTTTTACGCATAATAAGTTGTATTTAATTTTGGTAGTCCTCTTTATTTTGCTTTTTAAGCTTTCATCAATTTGCTGACTTGCTAGTTGTTCTTTTTTTAGGTTTGGCAAGTGTAATTTTGCTTTTGTTTTCACGTTGATTGTCGGACACAAATTTACTTTCTATCAATAAAGCATTGGAAAATTTTATAATTGTTTTTTAGGGAATTATTTTCTTGTATTTTAAATATTTATACAATACAATATCATGTACTTTAAATGCTTGTACTATATAAATTTTTAAAATTAAGAGAATAGTTCCTTAAAAAGAATTGTAAAATTCTTTGCAAGCATTTTAACACATGCTAAATTAAAAAAAAATGCTGATTTTTCTCGAAGGTTTTGCTTACTTTTCTAACAAACTTAAAAAAAAAAAAAAAAAAAACTTGAAGAAGAAACAATTCTTCCCCCCAAACTTTATTTTGGCATCCACGTACTATTTTGAAATATTTTTTTACTCTTTATTCTATAATACGGAATGAGTATTCTAAATTGTTGAATGATTAAAAAATAATGAAACTTTTCTATTTTTTAATCATTTTAACGATTGTTATACACATTCTATATTTGTGACGTGCACGTAAGTAGTGCATTAAGTGAAGATCAAGTTTAAATTTCACAACTTGATTTACAGCTAATAACAATAACGTGCATATATATTGTTTGTTTCTAACTTTTCATGAAAACGAAGGAACCAAATTCGCCGAAAACAGTTTCTAATTAATGCACTATAACACACAATCCATTAGAAAACAATTAATTTAGAGCTTTCGTCACTTGATTAAAAATGGGCGGTTTTTTGTAGCTGCCTTGAAATATTGTGCATGATTTGGGATTTCCTTCTCAAGTTGTGTGTAAAATTCGATAAATATTACGGGAAATATAAAAAAAAAAAAGAAGATATGACTTTGATCGAGACCACTAAAAATTTAACAATGTTAGTTTGTTCGTTTGTTCAGGAATTTTAAATACTTAAAAATAACGTTAGAAATTAAAGTGATAGTAATTCTAAACGTTAAAAGGTAAAGTGAAATTAACCTTTTATTTTTCTATTTTCTTTCATCATTTCCCTAATTTTAAGTTTTAAAGAGGAGGGGGAGAATGGACCGAGACCACCCTTCACGTCATGGCAAACCTCATTCAAACATGAAATTAATATGCTATCAGCTGAGAAAAAAATCCACAAACTTTACAAACTAAGTAATTAACATGTGGAATCACGTTTTTCCTTATTCTACACAACGTAGAAATTCGTGAACTTTAAGCCAACAAAAAGATACCAAACTTCACTTTGCAATCATTTAAGACGGAAAGCGTTGTTTGTTTGTTGCAAGATACATATCAACTTTGTCATGCGTAACCAATTACGTTTTCAAATGGAAATTCTAATTTTTTTTCAACTCCATCACGTGTATTTCGAGATACATCGAAGGGAAAAAAAAAATACTACGGGTGTCTCAGGATGATTGACAAGTATGGTCTGATTTATAAATATTATTACGACGGATGACACATATCATCGTATAGACGATGAGATAGGAGACAGGAAGTGAGACAGACGATCCTGTATCAAGAATAATTGAGCAATTTATTTTTCATTAAATGGGCTTGATAAAGCCCGTTGTCATGTAGATTGATCCGCTCCAAACGAAACACCTGACATCTTTCACTTGACCTCTTGATGTGGGCTTATCTGTCTTCTTGGCTACTATATATGGGCTTGGTGCGTTTCTCATTTTTGTTTTGTTGAAGGATGTGGTGGCTATTTGGGTTTGCTATGGAATATTGGGCACGCATTTGGTCTAAAGATATGGGGTTGCGGCTGTTTTATTATTGAAAAACAATGAAATTTTTTTATTTTTCAATCATCTTACTGACTCCTTTTATGGGATCTACAAATTGGTTCCGTTCTACAATAGCCAAGACTTCCTTTTATAGGATCTACAAATTGCTTGGGATTTCGGTATGAAGTACCTTGAGCGGCAAGTACATGCACGGTCTCGTAACATTAGCGAGTCTACGTTTTCTGTTAGACAGTGGTGCACACACAATTTCAGGTGAGTTTACTCCTTTTGATCAAGCATGCCATTCCAGAAAATTTTAGGATGGTATTGCAACATTTAGTCAATTCTGGTGGGAAGGCAATTCATGCGCATGCGCAAACGAATGGTAGTGTAATTCAGCTTCAGCCTCCATTCAACATTTTTTTTTTTTTTGGCTACATTTCACTTTTTGAATGACAATAAATTTACAGTGAAAGAACACGGTTTAGAGGTTTTTTTTTTTTTTTTTTTTTAAAAAAAACAAAGGGAGGGGTGTTGAGGAAAATTTGAAATAACACTATAATTATTTTAACAATCTTATAACTTTATTTAAATTTGACTTATTTATCCTTTGAACCGAACTCAAAACGAGCAAGATTTTATTGAATTGAATTTGAATCGAACTCGATTAACTAAATTTTTGACACACAACTTTAAAATTTTCAACTTAACCACATAGTTCGAACCGAATGACTTGATTATTAACGAACGAAGTGCAACGAATTCTTACCCGATCAAGTTGAATTTAAGTATCAAGCAACTTCGTTAACTTTTCAACACTGCGTGGACCTTGCAGTCCAAATTTAACCATCCACTCCCCACTTGCTAATTTTCTAGAATATGTTACTCCTAGAAAGCCTGATGGAAACAAGGAATTTAATAATCACAATTTACTTATCCACAACTTAGATGCCGTGGCACCAGATTGGAGCTACCCAGCATATCTCTATCTGGTAGTGTTTCTTTTGTTCTTTTTTTGCGAGTTTCAGGTGGAAGAAAGCGAAAATAGTGCTTGGAATCGCAAGGAATCTCACAACACCAAAGAAAAAGTATGAAAAATTAATGGTAGATTGAACACAAGTTGAACACTTGGAGGACAGGTAAAGTATTCCAGCTATCCAGTCATCACTCCACTTGTATCCAAAGGATAATGCTTAATATATATATAAAAAACAATTGACAAAATAAAAAATCCATGCTTTCTTTGACTCTATTTCTCTCTCTCTAGAAATGCTTTTGCTGAGTACAAGAAAACGGATTTATAAAATAACAAATAAAAAATGAAAACCCATTTGCATCGCATCCCAATAAATCCAAAAGAGGTTAAAGAAAGAAAAAAAAAAAAACCAATATTGAGTTTGATATTTTTGGGGGGAAAATGAAAATAATATACACAGGGAGAAGTGCTTGATAAAACTAACACAATACCTAGCAAAGAACTGAGAGTCTTACTAGTAAAGAAGACGAGAACGAACCAGCAACAAGAAGCATATAAGAAAAACCAAAGAAACATAGGAAAACATTAACAGATGTTTGTAGTTTGTACTATGTTAATGCCACATACACTCTAAAGTAAGGAAGTCGATGCATCTTGAATCACTGGAAACATAATGTGATGATTTCCGAGATATATTTAGTTCAGTCAAAACTCACCAGAAACTACAGTGTCTCAGTAGTAAATGCCACCAGATCTTCCGAGATGAATATGAGCATAGATCAATAAACACATACAAGGCGAATGGCATTTACTTTGAAACATACAAAATGTGATTTATAATAGAACATTATGCATCTTTATTTCGGGGATAGTTATTTTGGCAACTTTTTCCCCTTTCCATATGTATGGCCTAATCTAGCATAAACACAAAGTTCACTTCATTTCTCAGGCAAAACTTCTCCTAATCAAACTTGAAATAATCCTTGCAGAAGGCATTTCCGTACTTGTTCTTTTTAAAGCTACGAAGAGAGTACAAAATGTTGACAGTGAAGGAGGAGGATTTCAAGCTTATGCAGCCATATGACAGCAGCTTAGCAGTTTCTCAGGAGACTATAGTTCCTTTAAGAACATTTTTTAGGATTAACTCCTATTCTTGTGTATTAGTTAATCTGATAGGCTAGAAATACAAGTGTGTCTATATTCGCACAAATGAAATACACATATGCATCCATAATAGAAACTATTGTACTATTTAGCTTGTCTAGCACAATTTCTATGTTAATCTACTGTAGATGTGAAACCACCAAGAATTACCGATGGCATGAGTAATAAATAGGATATGCAACTATCAGTCAACACTTGTGTTTGCAGAAGATTTCAGTATGTACATAAATCAAGATATAACCTCTCGAAATACACACAACTTAGAAATATGTAAGGTATATAACGTGAAATAACTAACAAAAATACTGTGGTTTCCATATATTGCAGTAGATGTAAATTTGAAATTCCAACGAAAAGGGGAAATCCTTAAAAGACAAAAAGCAAGCATGCACCATTTTAGGCCAAAAATCAAACATACCTGTACAAAACATGATTCAATGAGAAATAAAAGAATAGTGGTTTTATCACAAATTCCTCACCTAAGCACCTCGTTACACATTTGTCCATGCATTGGTAATCCACTTAAAAGGAAGTATACTCCAACTTTTATAGCGGGTATGCACCCATATTCAAGCAATTTAAACACATACTTAGTGTTAGTATTATACAGATAAGAAATATTAACTTCCATTTTGAAACTGACGTTGCATTTAATAGAGTGTTGAACACAAGCTGAGTGTCCAAAGAATTTAGGTGAGTTCTACTATTGTCAGATAGAAATATGTAACTCTTCAAGAGTGTTTCAGCTTCCTAATAAAACAGAGCAAGGAGTGGGAGGACAAACAGCACTCAGGTATACTAGACAAAAGCAATTGCGGAACAACTTTAATAATACAGCTAGTTCTCTTTACTCAAGGATACCCTTTATCGTCATCATAAAACACTCAGGAGAATAATGAATCTAAACTCTACTAAGAAGTTGAGCTATAATACAAAAACTGTTCACTAGAATTAAAAACACCATTGAAAAGGGTTCAAAAAGGAAAAAGCTCAAATTGTAGTTCATAAATTTCATGGCTGAGAATAAATGTATTGAGTACATAAGCCATGTTCCCAGAGAAGAACCTTTCATCCTTATTTTCTCCCCTCAAGACAATGCCAATAAAAGATAAAGGATTATAAAACTCCAGTAATCTAAATTCTTTGATTTTGAGAAATTCTCCAGCAAACGCTAAGGAAAACCTACCAATGTATTGAAACTATCTCTTTGCCTGTGTTAATAAAAATGGGGAAGCCAATTCCACGGGAAGAAAATTATGGATAGAAATTTAAAAAATGTACTCAAGACCTCTTTCCAAAGAAAACATTCTGTTGAATCTTGAGTAGAATCTGCTAATCCTCCCTAACCCTCCTCCCCCCACTTAGAAAAACAAAAATAAGATGAAAAAAGAGTTGGGATAAATTACCCATTAGCAAGAATCTTGTGCCACTGAACCAATCTTGTATCTGTTAGCAAAGGCAGTAAGGCACCATTAAAGTACACACAGTGCCACCAAAGTCCAGCTCCTCAGCATCCCATTACAGGGTACCTGCACAATTATAGACAAAACTTCCAGACTGCTTTCGGCCAAGCAAGTTCCACTGTGGTGGGCCTTCACTTGGAACCCATGAATTGACTTCAATGAAGCCTTCACCAACAGATCTTGGTCCACCAATTACAATGAGCCTGTCACCACATGCCCTAAATGCCAAGCCCCAACCATTCATTGAACCTGCGCGTTCAGGCAATCTTCCAACTGTAAACCACACTCTATTGTGTTTATCATACTTCCTCACCGCCATGTCAGCATAATCAGCAGCATATAACTCATTATTTACAACTGCGACCAAAGGTGGTGCTTCAGATGTAGCAGGTGTCTCAGTCTCCCTGGCTGCACCAGTTCTCACAGGGGACATATTTGGAATTTCTGTCCAAGTTCTTTTTACCAAATCATATTCCTCCCCACAAGTCAGGAGCTTTGATTCTGGCCCTCCAATTCCTCCAATTACATAAAATTTTCTGTCCATGAATACCCCGGAACACATTTTCCGTGGTTTATTCATACTCGGAAGCGTTTTCCAAGTTCCCATTTCCGAATTATACAGCTCAGCAGAACTAAGGATGTTCCCCTGAGAATCACAACCACCAGCTAAAATTGCAATCTCCCCTCGGCTGGCAGAACCAAACAAGCATCTAGGTGCGATCATGCTCATTCCTGAAGACCACGAGTTTGTCAACAAGCTGTACCGGTAAATGACATGAGACATCACTTCCTTTCCAAAAACAAGAAGTTCAGTTCCAACTGCCAGAGACTCCTTGTCTGAAAACACAAAACATTCATTAGGATTCATTGTTGGTAAACGCATCCAACGGCGACGAGAAGGATCAAATGCTTCCCATTCGAGCAGCTGGCATGAAAAATAAACCCAGTGCTCAACCACACCATTCTGCCGCCTTAATCTATAAAGCTCACCAGTCCTTATTAGGGAGCGAAAACTACTGTTCAATGATGCAATGGCACCATAGTCTGACCTTGAACAACGAATTAAACAGCTATTACAATAGAGTTGTCCCGGCCGATGACATGAATGAGGGAACTCGAATCAGAATTATTTCCAGCATGACACCGATTACTGGATTGGTCAGATGGGGTCATCGAAAGAGCCCCCAGTGTCAGAGCGGTCTCTAAACTTTCTTGAGCATCTGATAGCTTAGGAAATTTTGTAGCAATAACTTCCTCCTCCCCATCATTTTGAAGCGGCCGCTTTCCATGCTTATCATGAATCTTTTCTATCCTGTAACTCATGCAAGTCCAGTTATTTTCTCGCTCACAGGTTCTTGGATAGTCCCTTGAAACCAAACAAGACCTGTCTTCCAACATGACTTCCTGAACCAACCCAAAAAGAACAGCTTTGTGGACCTTCTATCAATCCAAAGAAGCCTCGCCTGTCAGGCCGGATCCACTGCAGAAAATCAGTAGCTGAAGTCCCATAAATTCCGGAAATTTTTGTCAAAAGTACAGAAACAAATTTTTGGGATATAAAAACAACAATAGCAGTTTCTAAATTAGTTGGTGAACTGGAACATAAATGTTAAACAAAAAGCAGTAGTTAATGATCAGTTTTTTAATAAATTCAGAGAATCCCAGTTAGGCCAGCTAAAATTTTCAACAAATACAGCCAAACGGATGAATACAAACATAAAAACGGTGACAAAAGCTTCTTGCTTTAAGCTCTATCCACAACTTTAGCTGATCCAAGTTCATCAAAAAAAGATCTAAACAGAGAAGCATCAATAAAATCTAATCTTTGAATAAAGGCTAATAACTGAAGGGCTCAAAAAGACTCCCAAACAATCAAATTTCCAAAGAATCTGAACAACCCAGAATCAAAGACATCATCAAAATCAAGTCCTTTGATTAAATGAGCCAAGATTATTAACCAAATAGCAAATTTTGAACACCCCAGATCTCTAAATTCAGATCAGAAAAATCCCAGAAATCAAAACCCCTCAAAATGCGACAATAAATTAAGATAATCTTGCATTGTTTTCAATAACATGCAGCTGAATTGATCAGATCTATTTATCAAGTATCCTTTAGCCAAATACCAATAAAAAAAATACTTGTAACTACTAAACAGAAATGAAAGGACAAACAGAAAAACAAGTACCTAATTAATTAGTTGTAATAAAAGATGGCACTTACGGATTGGATAAGCAGGAAGAAAAGGGAAGGAAGGACTTGATTGGAATTATGTAGAAGTACAGCAACAATCCCTCTTCTTCTTTATATCTGAAAAAATTCTCTGTTTTTTTTTTTTTAAAGTCCTTTTTCTCTCTCTTTCTGTATATATATATATATATTTGTATGTCTTTGGGAGATACAAAGATGATATATATGTGTGTTTAAGTACAGCAGTTTCAGTTCTTGGCGTTCTGGCTTTGGCTTTCTCTTGAGACTGATTCTCTCTGCAAATTAAGACAGGCTTTGTGGCATAATCTCTTGCACTTTGGACTTTGGAGGACCCCCTTTATCTCTCTCTCTCTTCCATTCTCTTCCTCTCTCTCCCTCGTTTTCACTCGTTTGATGTTATTAGAATCAAACTTATTTACTAATGGTTAAAACATACGTATTTAGACACATAACTGTATGCATAAGTATTTCCATAAAAATGCACCCTTTTTTATCAAGACGAAGAATATTAATTACTAGAAAAATATATACTTATTTAGTCCCGAAAGCATTGCTAACCTCTCATATGTAGTCCTGAAACTTAACCAAAAAAAAAAAAAAATCACCTCTCCCTTTTATTTTTTTAGTAACTCAAACCCACCTCTTATTCTTTAATAACTCGAACCCATAACCGATAAATTATAAGAGAAACATCTTACTACTTAAGTTATGCAAAAGAATGAAAATTAAAATTTTCTTATACTCATAAATGTTATTTGATGGATCACTATACTATGAGATTCATGTTATAAAAATGAAGGTATTAAAAAAAAATTTATTTATAATTTAAGTTTTTAATTAATTAACTTATTTCGATTTCAAATCAAACAAAAAAATGATACAAATTTAAATTAATACATAAAATTTATAATTTTAATTTTGATTCTGATTTTCGAATCCAATAAAACAACTTTTTAAATGTGCATCATATTATCGCAAATTTACCACACTGGTTGAATTTCATGTAAATTCCACCATGATGGTCCTCATGTGCATTTAATGAGCATGACATATTTGAAATTGAACATAGATTTTGTATTGCTTGAATATATTTTATTTAAATATAAGCATCATCTATCTGAAAAATATTGATATCTTATGTCTAACCTTTTATATATATATATATACACAAAAAATTCTACGATTCTTTTTAAGAAATTATTTTTTTATTTTTTAAATATTTGTACAATACAATATCATATTCTTAAAAAATTTATACTGTACAAATTTTTAAAATCAATAAAATAATTTACTAAAAAGAATTTTAAAATTTACCTATATATACCGATAATATATAGCTAGCAACACAGACTTCCAAGTTGAATATAACAAATGCTTTGATGGAAGGATATAAAGTTACATGTATATCTTTTAATGTAACTATAGTCGGAATTGTCAAAAATAGCGGAATTGGGGACTATCAAGACAAATTTTCAAATTGATGGACAATATTTTTATTTTGAAACTTAAATCTTCACATGTGAATATATACTATTGGCACATTAATTAAAACCAATAAATGCACTTAATTATTCTAAGAAATATTTAGTAATTACAAAACAATTACTTTATTGTAATAAAGATAGATATCAATGCATCTAACTTGTTAAAAAGTCCATGTTGATAACATTGTGTCATATTCACAAAATTACAATCTGGTTCTTCATAATTGCCAAATGTAGGAGTTTTTTTTTTTTTTTGGTTTTTATTGACATCTGACTTTTTCCTTTCATTTTTTTTATATATCTTATTAGAATTAAAAAAAATGGAAATTAAGGTCAAATAATATTTTTATGCTGTCTTCCTAACAACAGGTAAAGGGCATGTCACCAGGTCATATATTGAGGGACAACAGCACTTTGTTTTGGAAGGATCTGCTCTATCTAATTTCAGTGGCATCAAGTCGCAGTTATAATTCGGCCCAACCACAATATGGATTCAGTTACACCTCAAATTGGCTATCTCACTAAGAAGTATACATGAAAAACAATATCAGGCGGATGTTGAATTAAATGTCACATTTTGAAAATGCCATTATTTATGAACAAACAAATTGTTCTAATGTTGAATATTATAGCATACTTTGAAGATATAGACCACAAAAATTATAGGCCAACAAATTTAGAAAAGCATTATTACAGACCAAAGATTCTAACTTGTATCACGTGTGTTGAAATTACCATTGCATTAAAAACTTGGATTATGTAAAAATCAAATACAGTCTCTTAGGATAATTTTAAATAAGCTTAAAATTCGATTAAAGTATCTTAACTAATATTTTTTACGTGTGTATCATAGATGTAGAGTTTTATGAATTGCAATCTTTCATTTCTTTCTTCTTCTTATTTTTTTTTTCTGTAGAAAAAAAGTTTAAGAGAATGGTACCTGGTGGTCACTCTCTATCTTTATCAAAATACATTAGGAGAGTATATTTTAACGATCTATAATGATTCTTATAAATTGCTGCGATACTTAAACGTATTAATAATCTAATTATTCTACTTATCATCTAATCCAACCCTGTTAGCCATTTCCTTTAAACTGTGCATAGATTCTGAATAATAATTCCATCTTTCAATTATAGACAAACTACTTTATATCTATATAGGTTTTAGAGATAGGGTCGGCTTCAGACTTTCTTGCCTAGCTATTACCATGAAAATAATCATCACATTCGCCTACCGATGTCTCTTTGTTTGTTCATGCAACCTTTAATTTCTTTTGAAGAAATCAAAAAAAAAAAAGAGATTAAGCTAAAATGAAGTACTAGTAGTTGGTCAAGTCGATCTAAACACCAGGGTCAATCACAAAAAGCAGCAACTAAGCAAATGTGTTTTTGGCCATCTCCAACTTAATTAAAATTGACCTCAGTTGATGTGATTACGTTTTCTTTTATTCGTACTATTAGGCGCCCCTAATAAAAAAGGTACAACTTTCAAAGCACAACTTTACCCTTTTAATGCCTAATCCCATTTGCATAATGTTTAATATTGAGAATTTGTGGACGGTACGTATCGTCTCCTAAAAATGCAAAACTCAGAAAAAAAAATAATAATAATAATAAATTACAAACAAAGTGCAAGACTTCTAATAATTTTCTTATTTTCCTTTTTTACTTTTGTGTGGAGGGATACAGCTGACCAAATGTCCATCGTAATAATCAATAGATTAATTTATCTTCTCAATTCTTGAGATTTTATGGACATCGGTAATCTGTTGGAAAGGTCTAATATATGTCGCTATTTGAATGTGAAAATGACCTTTATCCAACTCTAATCTAATCTTTTACAATCACCAAACAAGAAAGGGATGGGGTAAACATTGGAAAATTATATGTACACTGTGCAAACAAAAAGAATACCGTGTAAATTTGGTATATGTATAGGAGTACTAAGGACTAATTTGTATAATCTTATCTTCTATGAGTATATGGAAAAATGACAGACATTAGCTTGTTACGTTATGGATTTGAATTGTACAAAAAAAATTTAAAAAAACAAAATTAAGCATTAAATTTTATTATGTCATTTTTGTATAAAATCTTTTTTTTTTTTTCTCATCTTTTAGATAAGATAATACTTCATTTCTACTCGTCTTCTTAATGATTCGAACCGAAACCAATACATCACATGACTTACACTAATTAATCTAAGAATACTAATATTAATTTATCATGACCTAATAAATACTTCTTACACAATAGGATATATACGACTACGACTTTTTAGTTACTTTAGGTTAGTGCACTTACACAAAATAACAAAATTATTAATTCATCATTAAATTTTTTTTTTAAAAGAGAACAAAATTAAATTCAATTTAAGATTTGAAATCAAGAGATTACCAATAATTTAATATAATTTTATCCCGTAAAATAACACTAATAAATATATTAAATTTATAACTTTATAAATTTTAGATGAGGAATTTTACAATTTCTTTTAAGAAATTATTTTTTTAACTT
The DNA here is from genome assembly GCA_025175665.1 of Cinchona pubescens. Lineage (NCBI taxonomy): Eukaryota > Viridiplantae > Streptophyta > Magnoliopsida > Gentianales > Rubiaceae > Cinchona > Cinchona pubescens. The sequence continues at coordinate 3,577,002 of JANKKI010000077.1, read as the reverse complement.
TAAAATTTTATATAATACAAATTTTTAAAATACATTATATTATATTTTACAAGTATTTAAAGTATAAAAAATAATTTTTTAAAAAAAACCGTAGAAAATTCCTTAATTATTTCCTTTTTAGTTGCTACTACTATTAATACGGTGGCACAATGGAGTTCCCTAGTAGTGCCCCGACCGACTCTTGCCGTGTCATAGACAATCTCTATCTAGCAGCTCCACCGAGTGGTCAATCTTCTCAGCACGAGATTTTGACCACCGAAGAGATACCTTTTGATAATTCAGAGAAAAAAAAAAAAAAAAAATACAAAATTACACTATAATAATAAAAAATTAATAGTGGCATGTAATCAATAATAAATGTTTCTGTTTTTCTTTTGTCTTGGCCGCTATGGAGAGCCGTCCAATTGTAAAACTAGCAAACATCAGCTATGAAAAAAATTATTTGTCATATTTATTTCGTAATATCTAAAGTAAATATTATAAATAATTAAATGATTGATGATTGAAAAGTAATGAAATATAGTATTTTTTTTATTATTTTAACTACTATTATATATATTTTAAATTATAAAATAAATAGTCAACAGTTATTTTAACAACAGTAAACAAGTATTTTTTTTTAAATTTTTATTTTTGATAGTAATAGTAAAGAACATAGCTACCAAACTAGTCCTGATGTTAATCCTAACCAACCAAAGTCGTAAAGAAAGGCATTTTAACCTTTTCTGTCTATGTCTTATTGTTATTATCATTTGTTTGTCTTCCTCCATCTTTCTCTATTATTATCATTTTTTATTCTAAAACTTATTTTTCTTATTTCCAATTAAAATTACATAGAAACCCACTAGAAAATGATTTAACCTAAATTAATGCGATCAAGTATTTATTGGACTGAAAAAAAACAGTGTATAACTAATATGTTTTGCTTTTAATTTCAATAATATTTATGAAACGAACCAACTTATACAAAATAAGTGGAAAAAAAATAAAATATCTAACATTTGCCATAAAAATAATAACATATTGATCCAAATTTTTTCTCCACAGGTGTGAATCATAGCAATGTGCAAAAAGTCGTGCATTGACAACAAAAATATCAACCAACTACATTTAGTGGAGTGGTCAGGAAATACTACATAAATCATTTTTCGTCGTAAGGTTTGAAATTTAAACTCTAATTCTTGCAAAAATCTAGACAGATATTAAAGTATGTTTGTCTGTTCTAGAGGATTTCTCTCCCTCTAGTCTCTTAATAGTACTTAATTAGGTATCCTCTTATATAGTTTGTTAGGCTAGAATGTTATCAATTTGACCAAAAAAAAAAAACAAAAAACAAAAATATCAACTTCAATGGCAAAAATGAAGATTCTGTACATTCATATCAAAATTCCTTATCAAGGGTTAGGAGTTGAAGTCAAAAAAGATTTCTTTCCTCCATTTGATTTTTGCTGACAACCTAACATTACGAAGATGATGGCCACAAGGTCAAACCAAATTCTATCTCTTGATATATTTATTTCTTTCTCTTTTTTTTCTATCTTTTCCCGTCATCTAAGAGATTAAATTGAAGTGGGTAGAATACTAAACTTCTTATTTTCCCAAATCAAATATGAAATTTTAAGGAATTTTACGGTCGTTTTTTAGATAATTATTTTTTAAATTTTAAAAATTTATATTATATAAATTTTTAAAATATATAATATTGTACTGTATAAATATTTAAAAATTCTTTAAAAAAGACTATAAAATCTTCACAAAACTTTTGGATGTCTTTTATGATCTTAATTCTCAGGTAAAGGTAATTTTGCGTAAAAAAAAAAAAAAAAAGAAGAAGAAGAAGACGGTCCATATCCGTCCAATTTTCCGTTACTCGTACCTTGGACCTTGGTTTTATGTATTTGACCAAAATGCGTGTACGACTTGACGGCGGCAAATTCTGCCAACCCAAATCCAACGAAAACGTATAGATTAATTTTGTGGACGAAAAAAAAAAAACTAACACATGGAAAGGAAAAAGTCGTGAGGAATCTTCGACGATTAAATCGTGCGGCGCACGTGATTGGTTAGTTACGACTTCAAAATTACGAACCCGATCCGATCTGCATTTTAACAGAAAATATGGTACACACGTGCCAGAGAACAGGAGGATTTTTTGGGGCAAAAAAACGTCGGCCTTGAACGACGAGCCACGTGTCGGCGCACGTGGGAACCTTTGCTCAAGCATGTGTTGTGAAAAAACACTGTATATGTCTTGGCAAATATTTAAATAGTTTCGATCTTTAATTCTATTTGTAAATTCTGTAATATGGATTAAATTTTAGAAAATTTATAATATCAACTGATGTAAGTAAGATTTTTTAATATTTAATTCTGGCTACATGATCTACATGTGGAACAAAAAATTGAATCTACATAATTATTTTCCATATGTCTATCTCTCTTCCAGATGAGAAAATAGATTAATTTTATTTTACATCCGTCAACTTATGTTTTATTTTTACTTTATACTTCAAATTTCTTAATTTTAGATACTTTGTGTTCCAAATCTTAAATTCGTCACAATTTTATCCTTTTCTTCACAAAAAAAAATTAGGTGGATGTATAACAATATTTTTACGTGTAAAAAAAACAATTTGTTAACTTTTTTAACGGGGTTAAAAAGAGAGTAAAATGGAAGAAATTTGAAATTTAAGGGTTCAAAGTGTCCAAAATTAAAATTTGAAATACAAAATAAAAATTGAGTATTAAGTTAATTAATGCGAAATAAAATTAATCCTAAGAAAATTGTAAAAATGGAATAATGCATCATTTCGAATGTAATGGTTTAACATTCTCAAACATCAAATATGGAATTACTATTGAATATCAAACGAAAAAAATATGGAATTGCTATTAAAAATAATTCATAAGAGATTGTGCATGTCTTATAATCTAATTCGTACGTATTAGGTATAATTATAATATAGGAAATTTTATGGTTCTATTATGCATTAGGGTCTTATATCGTTATATTTTATATATTTATTGATGTAATATAATATAATGTATTTTAAATATTTATACAATATAAGTATTAAACTACTATAATTTCGTACTCTAATGAGATCATAAAATTTTTCTTATAAGACAATGATGCAATTATATTCAATGGGATGCGTATGACCGTTCATATTTCATATTTGTTGATATATGTTGTTAAATTGAATTTAAAAGTCATGAATTAGTGTATTGTTAGTACTTTTTGACTTAGAACACCACCTTTTTAATAATAAAAAAAGAAGTAAAAAATTTCTAAACGTTTTTCAGTAGTTGTGATTCCAATTCACTATTCACATTTGTCAATATATAGTGTTCTTAGTTTACGTAAAAAAAAAAAAAAAAACGGAAAAATATATAAAAAACAAAAACAAAAAAATATATAGTGTTCTTGAATTGGAAAAAAAAAATCTTATATTGACAATAAAAGAAGTCGTGAATTAACCATGTATTTGTTATTAATATATTGTTAATGGCATTCCAAAAATATATATTAGCACTACATTAAATATAGGAGTTATAATGCCTTAATGTATATATAACATATTTTTTGACTTACAACACAAGACAATGTGTTCGTGCATTTATTACTTTTCTTCAGATTCACTACTGTTTGTATATGTAATGAATTGATTGTAAAAATGTTGTATTATATCCATGTTAAAATATTGATCACTTTTTTTTCTTTTCTTTTTTTTCAATTGTCACAAAAATTTGTCTATTACGATTATCCAAAACTGATTAATAATCGAATGATCCTACCCAATGCTTTAATCACGTGAACTTTGAATCTCTAGATCTTTCGGTCAACGTTAATTATAGCACATTTTAAAGGAAGTCAAAAGTGTTGAGGCAATAAATTCCCTAGTCTTAATTTTGTAACTAGCTAGTAAAAGATGCTAATGGTTGGGGAATTTTATTATCCTGTTACCATATCATATCGTTGAATTTTAACTTTATACTGTAAAAGTATTTAAAACATATGATGTTATATCATACAAATATTCAAAATATAACTGGTATCGTGCCTAAATGGATTATAGAATTTAATACAAAGGAAAAATAGTATAAATAGTCCCTCGAATTTTCAAAAAATATTTGTTTACCCCTCTGAATATAAAATGATGAGTTTTAGTGTCTCAAAAAATCTAGATATATATTTTTGGTCTCTTATCACAATTCCGATAGTATTTTGGCTAGAAAAGATCACCAAAATTGTGATAAGGGACCAAAAACATGCGTTTAGATTTTTCGAGAGACTAAAACTCATTATTTTATATTCGAAAGACTAAAAAATATTTATTAAATATTTGTGGGACTATTTGTACGATTTTTCTATAATTAATTATGAATACATGATATACATATGTACTTGTTAGTTTAAAAAGTTCTCTATACTCACAATACTTTCAGTCATTTTTTAGATTTCGATCGTTATTTTGTGAAATAAATTTTATGAGATTCGTACAAACAATCAAAATTAATATTTTTTTGTGAAAACACATAATTAATTAATATTAAGAGTGCACACTAGTAAATAATTGGCTAAAATTAATTTAGCAGCTACTTTTGTAATCTTTCTCAAATATATTAATGTAAAAGAGTAATTTAGTCACTTTAAAATATATATTTTTTATAAAATTGATGTAATTTAATAACATTTTTAATTTTTGTGTACCAAGTCAAAACGACAATTAAAATAAAAAGGAGTGGGTAAGTTTTTTACTTTAGCTTGGTCATAGCTGGCCAAATTACATATACATTGTATTTTCCATGACAAACAAGAGTGAAACAAAAATATTTTATAACATTGGACAAACAACTAGTTTTATACTTGATTATTATGCTAATTTCTTTCTATAGTTTACATATTCTCAGTTTCACCAAGCCTATAGAAAACAAGAGGAAGAAGTCAAGATTATATAGAGCTCTCTTTTTTTCCATCCCTTTTTTAGAAAAATTCGTATAATAATCCATTGAATATTCAGAAAATATTTTTTAATCTCTCAAATATAAAATGTTGAATTTTAGAATCCCTCCAAAAATCTAAGCTATAATTTCGGTGGTCTTTTCTAGCCAAAATACTGTTAAAATTGTGATAAAAAACCACAACATACTTTTAGATTTTTTGAGAGACTAAAAATTTATTATTTTATACTTGACGGATTAAAAAAAATTTATGAATATTCAAAAAACTATTTGTAAGATTTTCCCAAATACAAAATAAGCCTGTAGAAATTGATTCTAAACAATTATAGTACTATAGCTAATTACTTGCCACCTCAGTTAATCACCATGGTTTTATAAAGAATCAAGAAGATAAGTACATCCAGTAAAAGGTTAGCATGTGTGAGAATTTCCGCCTCCGCCGGCCTTTGCTTGCGTGTCTTGCTTTAATAATTTACCTCTACCAAAAATCGAAAAAAGAGAAAGAGAAATAACACTTTAAATTTTTGTTTTCCTTTTCTTTTTTCTTGAAAATAATAGGACTTTACTATTGCTCTCCAATTTTGCCAGCAAATCGGAAAATTCTTCAGGATACATGTAGATTTTGAATTTTGTTTTTATTGGCAAGGCAAGATATACTTTATCTTAACTTTTGCATGAAGGGCCTAAAATTAATTTCAAAACGGACAAACTAAACTTATCTTATACCAACAACTTTCAGAAAATGTGTACTATGTGGATTTTAATTTACCCTTTATGTGTTACAAATTTTATTGGTTGTAAATATCACTTATGTATTTTAATTTTGATAAGTAGTGGAAGTATATCTATATCTAATTATCTGATAACTTTTACAAATTAAGTTTTTTACATTAGGTAACTTATGGATCATTATACTCTTACAAATAAAGGAAAATACTTACATAGATCCGGTCTTTTGCCCCACCTGTAAAACCTACGGTCAAGATTAAATCTTATAGAATCTTACTTACATCAGCTTATGTCATAGATTCCATAACATTTAATCCACACTACAAGGTCTACAAGTGGGGTCAAAGACCAGGTCTACCTAAATCTTTCCCATAAATAAATATATGCATGAGGAATATAAGTAGTGTAAAATACGGAGTGCCAAATTTTCATTTTTCTTTTTTCTTTTCCATTCTCAATTCCTTACATTTTTTAAATATTTTTTTAATATTTTATTTAACTTTTATAATACGTTATCAATACGACCAATCCAGTAAAACTTGAAGATATGTAGGTATTCTCTTGTCCCAATACTTATTGATTATTTATTTTTGATTATTACTTTGAATCATGTCAAATTTTACCAAACTCAAATCTACAATCCTTGAAGATATGTAGGTATTCTCTTGTCCCAATACTTATTGATTATTTATTTTGATTATTACTTTGAATCATGTCAAATCTTACCAAATTCAAATCTACAATCCTTGACATAACTGGCAAGAATTTCCTTTCATGAATTTTGGATGCTGAAACTTATTTAGATTTTATGGGTTTTGGAAACACCATTAAAAAGAAAAATACTGCATCCAACTAAGACAAGGCAAAATTAATGATTTTCCTTCTCCATCACATTCACGAAAGATTAAAAAGGTGAGTATCTCACCGTAAAAGATCTTGCAGATCTATGAAAAAATCTGAAAGATCGATTTGACAACCAGAAAACAATAATTCTGCACAAAGCTTGTTATGAGTGGATGCATTTAAGGTTGCAAGATTTTAAATTTATAAGTGATTATAACTCAACAACATTTAGAATCAATTTTCAATTAAAATTATATGGGGAGAATATTACTAATGAAGATATGATGAAAAAAATATTTTATACTTTTCACACTTCGAATGTGCTCCTACAGCAGCAATATCGTGAAAAAGATTTTACGAGATATTCTTAACTAATTTTATATTTTCTTGTGGCTGAATTAAATAACAAATTATTGATAAAAATGATGAATTTCGTCACACTGAAACTGTTCAATTCCTTGACGTGAATGCAAATATCTAAGTGTTCAATTCCTTGAGTGAATGCAAATATGAAAGTGCTTCAGTTATTTTTGTCTGAATATAGCTATCCATAATAATTTTAAAAATAATTATGGTTATGGCCGTGGACATGGTCGTGGCTGTTAAAAATGTCGTAATAATTATCCATACCATCAGAAGTAGATTAATACTAAATAGTAAAGATAATGAGAAAGGGAAAGAAAAATTTGGTCAAAATAATCTTACCATTCCTTGACGTGAATGCAAATATGAAAGTGCTTCAGTCCCTGAGGTGAATATAGCTATCCATAATAATTTTAAAAATAATTATGGTTATGGCCGTGGACATGGTCGTGGCTGTGAAAAATGTCGTAATAATTATCCATACCATCAGAAGTAGATTAATACTAAATAGTAAAGATAATGAGAAAGGGAAAGAAAAATTTGGTCAAAATAATCTTACCAAAAATACTGAAGATTTGTGTTATGATGTGACATGAAAGAACATTGGTCATGTATTTCTCGTATTGTTGAGCATCTTGTTAAATTTTATCAAGCATCCATCAAAGGAAAAGAGAAAAATGTGGAAGTAAATATACTTATCAAGGTGATGGCGTTATGACAGATTTTACATTGATAAAGTTAATGACTCAAAGTATAATGCTGATGATTTCAATGACCTTATCGATATAACACATCTGGATGTATCATATTTCTTTGAGAGTTTGAGTAAATTATTGGGAATAAATAAAACTGTGAATTTTTTTTTTTAGATTATTATGTTTTTTTTTATAGTTTATTCAGTTTTTTTTTTTTTTTTGTTTAGTTTAAATTGCACCATTTATTTTAATGTAATTTGTTTCATTTTTTTTTTTTTGCAATATTTATTTTGATTAAGTCATTTTTTAATGAAGAATATGAGTATTTCTCAATCAATGATTGGATTCAAGGACATTGAAGACTTATATCTTATTGATAGTACAACAACACATACAATATTTAAAATAAGAAATATTTTTCTCATTTAATAAAGCATAATGCCAATGTTAATACAATATTGGGTAGTATTGAATTAATTGATAGTTCTGGAAGAGTCATTGTATTATTACCCGAAGGAACAAAATTTATTAATTTTTAAAGAAATTTATTGTAATTTTTAAAGATATCCGTCGAAATGGATGTCATATTGAGACTGTAAATAAGAAAAATATTGAGTATCTATATATAACAAAAATAATATCTGAAAAGAAATATATTTTGGAAAAGTTTTCTACTTTTTCTTCTGATTTGTATTATACATATATTAGTACAATTGAATGACATGTTACAGTAAACCAGAAGTTTACTGATTCAATTATTTTTATTATTTGGCATGACCTGTTAGGTCATCCTATAAACAATATGATGCGTAAAATAATTACAAATTCACATAGACATTTATTGAAAAATCTGAAAATTCATTAATTTAGTGAATTTTCTTATGCTATTTGTTCTCAAGAAAATTAATTATTAGACCATCACTAATTAAAATCGGGATTGAATCCCCAACATTTCTGGAACATATTCAGAGTGATATCTGTGGGCCCATTCTCCATAGTTTTGATAGATGCATCTACTAAATGGTCTCATGTGTGTTTATTATTTTCTCGCAATCTAACGTTATTGCGAGATTACTTGTTCAAATAATTCGATTAAGAGTACAATTTAAATTATGCAATTAAGAAAATTCATCTTGATAATGCTGGTGAATTTACATTTCAGACATTTAATGATTTTTATATGTCAATTGGTATAACTATTGAACATCTGTAGCGCATGTTCATACTCAAAATGGTCAGGGAAAATCATTCACAAAGTGCCTCCAATTAATAGTTAGACCATTACTTATGATAACAAAATTGTCTACTTCTGCGTGGGGACATATTATTTTGCATGCAGCAGCACTTGTATGTATCAGGCTAATAAGTTATTTGAAATTCTCTCCATTACAATTGACTTTTGGACAGGAGCCTAATGTATCCTATCTAAAATTTTTTAGTTATATAGTATATGTTCCAATTGTTCCACCACAACGCACAAAGATGAGTCCTCAAAGAAGGTTGTGAATATATGTTAGATATGAGTCCCCATCTATAATTAAATTTCTTGAACAATTAATAGAGAATTCACAACTTATTTACGGCACGTTTTGTTGATTGTCATTTTGATGAAAATATTTTTTTCAAAATTAGGGAGAGAAGATAAACAGTTGGATAGAAAAATGGAATGGAATGAATTATCGTTATCGTACTTTGATTCTCGTACAAAATAATGTGAACTAGATGTTTAAAAAATAATTCATTTACAAAATATTGCGAATCAACGGTCAGATTTATTTACTGACCTAAAACGAGTTATTAAATCTTATATTCCAGCTGAAAATGCTCCAATTAAAATTGAAATTCCAGTAGAACAACCTATAAGTGAAAATGATAGTAAACTATGCCTAAAGTGTGGTAGACCAATCGATTATAAGGATAAGAATTCTCGAAAAAGAAAATGAGCAACTATTCAAGATGGCATATAATGGAGGCAAGTGATTCTGAAAAGATCCTAGACATAATTAATCATAAAATTTCAAAAGTGGATCATGTACCTAAATCTAATAAAAATAATGAGATCTCAATAAATTATGTTTATTTTATTGAAAAAAGATAGAATCGAAAAGATATTGTTGTCGACAATAATTTTGTTTATAATATAGTAGCTGATATTTTGAATGAAAATGCAGATCTAGAACCTAAATCTGTTGAAAAATGTCGACATAGAGATGATTGGCCAAAATGAAAAGATGCAATTCAAGTAGATTAAATTCACTTTCAAAATGTGAGATTTTTGGACCTGTAGTCCAAATATATAAAGGTTTATAGTTGGTGGGGTACAAATGGGTATTTGTGCGAAAACGAAATGAGAAAAATAAAATTGTGTGATATAAAGCACGCCTTGTCGCACAAGAATTATCACAAAGGCCCGACATTAATTGTGAAGAAACATATTTTCCTGTAGGGGATGCAATCACGTTTAGATATCTTATTAGTTTGGCAATTCATGAAAAAAATTTAAAATGCGTTTAATGAATATTGTCACAACCTATATAAATGGCTCGCTTGATACAGAAATCTATATGAAAATCTCTGAAGGATTTAACATTGAACTGACACATATAAAGTTTCTCAAAAAAATTGTTCAATAAAATTACGTAAATCCTTGTATGGATTAAAGCAATTTGGGCGTATTTGGTATAATCGTCTCAATAAGTATCTCTTGAAAGAGGGTTATAAAAACTATCCAATTTGCCCATATATTTTTGTAAAAAGAACTGGATTAGAATTTGTGATAATTATTGTATATTTTAATGATATAAATATTATTGAAACTCTTGAAGAGTTTCAAAAACAATGAATTGTTTAAAGAAAGAATTTGAGATGAAAGATCTAAGTAAAATAAAATTTTGTATAGGTCTACAATTTGAGCATTTAATGTATGAAATTTTCATTCATCAATCAACTTATACAGAAAAATTATTAAATCGATTAAATATGGATAAAACACATCATTGAGTACCCTAATGGTTGTAAAATCGTTTGATATGAAAAAGGATATTTTTCGTCATCGGGAGAATGATGAAGAACTTCTTGGTCTTCGCGAAGTACCATATAATTTAAGTGCTATAGGAGCATTAATGTATCTTGTTAATAATACATGACCTAATATAACATTTGCTGTAAGTTTGTTAGCAAGATTTAGTTCTCCTCCAACATGAAAACACTGGAATGGTGTTAAGCATATATTTAGATACATCCAAGGGACAATTGAATGGGTTTACTTTATTAAGTGATTCTAAATTACAGTTATTTGGTTATGTAGATGCCAGATATTTATCTGACCCACAAAAAACTCGATCTCAAATGGGTTTTTTATTCACATATGGAAATACAACTATATCATGGTATTCAACAAAATAAACTTTAGCCGCTACTTCTTCAAATCATGCAGAAGATATTCTGCATATGCAGAACATATTCTGCATATGCAGAACATATGCAAAATTAATTATTAGAAGAGAAACTGCCAACAATATTATATAAAAATAATGCAGCATGCATAACTCAGTTAAAGGGAGGTTATATTAAAGGAGATAGAACAAAACATATTTTTTTCAAAGTTTTTATTCTACACTCATGATCTTCAAAAAAATTGTGATATTGATATCCAACAGATTCGCTCATATGATAATCTAGTTGATTTATTCACAAATGCGCAATCAACATCAATATTTGAGAAGATATTTTACAATATCGAAATGCGCCGTCTCAAGGATATTAAGTGAAGTTTTAATGAGGAGGAGTAATAGTATACGTTGTAATCTTTTTCCCTTGATCATGATTTTGTCCTAATGGATTTTTCAAACAAGGTTTTTAATGAGGCAACATGCAAATGTATACTATAAATTTTGTATACTCTTTTTCCTTCACTTGATTTTTGTCCCACCGAGTTTTTTCTAGTAAGATTTTAACGAGACACATGATCTAGTTATTAGATATCCAAGGAGAAGTGTTACAAATTCTATTGGTTGTGAACTTCTACACATGTATTTTAATTTTGATAAGTTATAGTGGAAGTTTATCTATATCTAAGTATCTGATAACTGTAGTTACAACTTACGTTATTTACATTTCCATGTAATTTATGGGTCATTGTACTCTTATAAATATATGCACTACATGAGAAATAAAAGTACAGACTGCCAAATTTTCTATTTTTCTTTTCTCCCTCTGTCTCAATTCCATACATTTTTTTATATTTTGTTTAACTTTTACAACATTATGTAATTTATTCTTGCTTTGGTTTTCTTTATTCTTTTTTGTCTTTGCATAATTTTTTTTTTTTTGGTTTTACATATTTTACCATATCAATCTAAAGCCTGCTTTACCTTTCTTAATTACTAATTCACAGGGCACATTTAATGTGTGTGCAATGAAGAAAATTTTGTGTAATTTAAATTTTTATGTGAAATGTAACTCATATTAAATTATGTGATTGCTTTGTATAATTCTAAAAATCACATAAATTCATGTTAGTTAATACCTGGAATCTTTTGAAAAATATTTTTTTTTTGAAAAAAAAAAATTCCAAAGTAAGATCAACATTAAATATTGAGACTTTTTTAAATGCAAATCAAATATAAAGTAGAAGTGATATTTCTTACATTTAAATTAGATATTTAGGCAAATATTTAGACGGCACAACTATTTTCCAATCAAAAAAAATTTTCAATATATATATATATATATATCTAAAAGGATTAAAGCATCACTGTTTCACTATCAGTAATCGTAAAATGAATCTTTTAAGGACTAATTAGGTTGAATTATCACCAAAAGACAAAACTAATTTGGTCGTTATCATTTGATACAATAATAATTTTACTTCATTTTTTATATGGGAAGTATTTTAGTACTTCCATTTTTGCTATAAGATATCAATATAACACTATTAAATTATTGCAATTATCTAATGAGTATATGGGTTTGCAGTCCTTAGAATCTGATATTCAATTCCACATTTAATTACAAAAATTTAAAAAAATTATATCGAATTTAGGATTCATTAAAAAACTACATGAAATCTGAAAAATCACAATAAAGTTTCCCGACGATAAGTGATACCAACGGTTGTAAATCGCTATCTTATGATGGTATCATTTTCACCTTTCATCAATTATCAATTGCATAGGCTTACCTTTCCATACTAGAAAACAAATTAATTTCAAAAGAAAATTAGAGAATAAAGTGAAATATTATTTTTAACTAACATCAAACTAACAAACTTACAGTGGTATAAAAATGTAAAATTTTAAAATGAAAGTGTAATTGCATGTTATTGTTGTCTTACTTGAAGGATTCGTCTGGTTGCACATTTTCATTTATGATTTGTGAATTTCTTTGACATTATTTGATTTAAGGTATGGAAGTAGTAGTTAAGGATGGAGTTAAGCCAACATGACAACATGGTGACCGGTGATATACTGAAACTTTTTTTTAAAAAATTTTAAAAATGAGTTTATAATACTATAATACACTTTCATTTTATCCATAAAAAATGTTTAATATCAATTCCAACTCACATACATCTTTAAGAAATTAATGTATATTAGTAAGGTTAAAAAGGGATATGCATTAAATTTGACACAAGTTAGCTTTATGCTACATTATATATAGCTAGATTAGATTAGATTATAAATTTTAAAAGTAAAAAGAAATGAATAAGGTAAAGAAGTTGGGAGTGGTGGAAAGTAGTGGATAAATGAAGTTACAGCAATATAGTAATATATATAGATAGTTATGTAATAATTTACTAAAAGTATATTAGAAATAACATTAAATTTGACATATCCTGCCCTCGTACTATATTAATAGTAAGATTGCATCATTGTAGTGTCAATTGAGGCCTATGTGAGTAGAGTTTAGCCAAATTCTATATTGTTTAATTAATCAATCTAGTTCTTTATTTTTGAAATATCGATCAATTTGATTTTTTATCTATCACAACAGAATAATTTGGTCCCTTATTTTTAAAATAAGTAACCAATCTAATGTTTATAATAGAAATTATGGACAAATTAATGGGTTAAGCCACGTGATAATTATATGATTATTAACCTATCGTAGATGTGTTGTCAACATTAGTTTGCTCACAATTTCCGTTACAAGTGCTTTAAATTAGTTAATATTTTTAAGGATGAGGACCAAATTGACCAAAAACTTAAATATAAGAGACTAACTTGATCTTTTTTTGCTTATTTAAAAATTAGGTAAATTTCTTATATATATATATTTCAAACTTGGTCGATTTCTTATAGGTTCGAAGAAATTATTTAACTTCCTGTATAATTACTACCTGTGCCAAACTTAGATGATGTTTTTAGCAAGTTGAGTTCAAGTCAATTATGAATATGATTTGATATAAAGTGAATTTTATTTACTTCGACTTGAATTTATGACCTAAATCACAAAAAATATTTAATTTTATTATTTGAGGTACACTTCTTTTGGGTTAAAGATTTACTTATGAGCAACAACAAAATGACGTTTTCTGAAATCATAGATGTTTTACATTCTCACGTATAAAGTAAAAATACATCAAATTAATCTTTAACTTAGTGAAAACAGTCACGAGGCTTTATCCTTCGTACTAATCCCTGATAATTTAATTGACAGAAATAAGAGAGATGAAGAAAATGGTAAACAGAAGCAGGCACGTGCACAGATCATCTTTTGGGACATATGGAATATAACAGTAATAATACTTATAATCATGAAGATTACATAAAAATAAATTAATAAAACAATTACAAAAACAAACTTGAAAACCAAGCAACTCCACTATGGTCTGTGCATTATATATTTCTCTCCCAACCCACAAAAAGATACTGGCGTGCACCAACCCAATTAATAATTAATCTCCCTCATGGTTCGATCGAGGCAACAATTTCTCCAATCTTATCCATCCATGTGTCAACCACTTGTCCCAAGACTTGTGGTCATGTGAAGCATTATTGGATGGTGAGAAAGTTTTTCTCTGGGAGTACTAATCTCAACTCTAATCTCACATAATACACAGGCTACAGTTTCCAAAGATTATAGTAACTAATTATTATTTGTTACTACTAGAAAATTAACGGAAAATACAGCCTAATCTCACATAGAATGCAATCTTAGTTTATTGACTTGGTTGATTTTTAAATTTAAACTTAACATACAGAATTTATTTTAGCATATTCTAGTCTCAATGTCAATTAATGCAATTCTCAAAACGAACATCTTTGCGGAATAAATTTGTTTTTCATAATTCGTTCTCTCACTATCCTTAATTTTTTTTTTGTATCATGTAAAGTGTTGATATATAAAATGGTAACCTGTCCTAGTGTTAGAATTAGAAAAATAATCAACTATCCTTCTAAACTTCAATACTAACGGTCTAATTCATATTATGCCAATTCTTTAGGAATAAATTTGTTTTCTAAAGATTTTCTGTCAATACTTTTATATATCAATTTTGAGGGCCACGTAGCACATGTAGTTGACAATTTGATAAAATAATTTATTTTGAGGAACATTATATACAGCTAGTGGATCATTGAGATTAACAATGTGGAATGTGAAGTAGTACAAAATCAAGAAGGTAGATTACAATTATCTTTTTCCTATAATTAGAAGTTCATAGATACAATTAAAATAAAAGTTGCAAACTTGCACTTATAGTGTATTTTGGTTTGTTACGCAATTTAGAAAGCAAAATTTCAAGACTACAACAATATGTGTCACAAGCTACAAGTAATGCTCATTAGCACTACGCAATCTACTACTAAGAAATGACATCCAAGAACAGATAATGTGGTAGTAATCGTGTGCCTTGTAGGGTACAAAACAGATAATGTGGTAGTAAAAATGGCAACTTTTTAAACAATCTAAAATTTTAGCTTAATAGGATGCTTAAAATATTAATTGCCATTTTATATGAAAAGGAATTGAAAGATTATCAAACCACATTAGCTGTCTAAAATTTATTCCAAGGACAAATTTTTTTTTTAAACGTAAGCACTAACTAGAGCTATAAATGAAACCAATTAAATTAATCGGTATTCGAATTGAATTCATTTTAGTAAGAGGTAGTTCAAATTTAGTTATCAATAATCAAATCAAATTTGTACAAAATTTAACATTCGTTCGTATCTAAATTTTTTAGTTTGACTTGAACTCAACTTGAAAAGGTTAAAATTTCAAATTTATATGTAAAAATTTCATATTATTTGAGCTTGATTTAGACTCAACTCGATAAAAGCTCAATTGAGTTATACTTAAAAAATAAATAAGTCAAATTTAAACACAATTAAAAAATTATTAAAATAATCAAATAAAATTGAACACAAAAATATTGATTTGTTTAGACTCGTTTACACACCCCTGCCACTAATGAGAGAGTCACATACAGTTTTGCACTTTAATTTACCATGCATATGAAGTAATTGTGAATAATCCTCGAAATCATGAAAATATTTAATCTACATAAAAACTTTGAAGACGGAACCAGTTCACTTGTATTTTAAAACTTTCAACAAATTAATTTGTTTTGAAAAGTTTAAGGAAAATAAACGGTTTACCTGATTCCATGATTGAAAAGAAAATAATAGAAACAAATTACATAAGAGTTTTTTTTTTTAATAAAGGATGAGGGAAGACAAAGTTTATAAATCATAAAAAAACATAGAAACGAAATGTGGCTTTCTTGCACAACTAAACTTGAGTTGCCATTATCTCAATCTTTTTCTTATGGGCTTTTCTGTCTCTATTATTATTATTATTATTATTCCTTTTCTTTTCTTTTTTCTATAACAATTTGTTTGCGTCGGTTGATAGTGTTATTTCTTGTTTTGTGTGAGAAAGAAAAGAAATGAAGAAAATTTGGAGGAGAGACAGAGAGAGTGTGGCTGTCCATGTGACATGTATGGCGTTTATATGACATGGATTGCATGTTAAGTTTTGAGTTTCATCTGTCAAAGGCCCACTTTTAACAAATAAAGTGACGAGTTTAGGACCAAAATTCCTTAGGTAGAGAGACACAGAATTGTCAATTCTATCTCCAACTTCCTTTTCGACAATCATACACACATGCATTTTAATGGAGCCTTTTAGAAAGAAATCGTTATGGACAAATTTACCCCTCAATCTAATTATAGTAGGCCTATGGCTAGCCCTAAATATGGAGTAAATCTTGGTTACTCACTCCGTCATAGGGAGTGGGTATGACAGTCGTTGAAATAATTAAAAAGCAAAAATGTCTCATTACTTTTCAATCATCCAAAAGCCTGTAATATTCACTCCGTGTATTGTGAAGTGAGTAGCAAAATTTTTTTTCTAAACATGTAGATAGAAAATCGGTAAGTTTTTCAACCTTTTCAATCTTTATACATAGTGGAAGTTATAGTACATTTTTTTTTTTAGTTCTTCAGTGATTGAGTCTTTATTAGATATTTAATCTCCCAGTATAATTGATATGTACATTATGGAAAAACTTATAAAACCCTTCAAGTTTTTAAGTGTCCTTTACTTTTATACTATTACTAGGAGCATATATATCACTGCATAATAAATGTAGAATGATTTTTTAAAATCAATGGTAAAAATTTAACGAGCGAGACTACTTTTCCTCTAGCACAAAATATCAAGGTAAATAGAATAACTCACTCTTTGTACTAGATTAAGAACATTAATCATTCAAGAATAATTATAATAAGATATACCACAAATCTTATTTCAATCGTAACTATAAAATGAAAAATCATGTTTTAATTGATAAATTAAAAACATTCTCTCGAGTCACACAAATATCAATAATTCTTGTCTCTTGTATTTAAATTTTCCTACGAATCTAATTATATCTCACAAGTAATTTTTGATATCTTATTCTCATCTATTTATATATATAATTTTGTTTCAATCATATAACATAGATGCAATATCATAAAATCCCTACACTTCTTAAATGAATAATGCCTGTAGGTTCTTTACCACCGAACAAAAATTTCGGCTTTTACAAGGTACTCACACTCCTCTTCCGATAATTATTAAAGTTCAATTAACACGAAAAGGCAAGTGGAAGAGTTGGAAGGGAAGTAGAGACGTATTCCTTGTTCTCTTCTCAGTTCTCACCATCTCTATCTCTAAAGAGACAGAGAATTTAATTCCTCAATGAAAAACCAATATGGTTAGGCAAATGTCACTTTTCAAGATTTCAATACTTCCATCTTTCAATTTCTTTCCTATCTCTATTCCAATTACATTGAATTAAAAGTCTTCTACAATTAAAAGTTTTCGTTCCCTTTCATTTCATTTCCTCTCCATATCACCTTAGCACCTTAATTATGCATTACCATACACATCCAAACTCTCTCTTTTAAGTCTTGAAAGATAATAAAGAATAGGGAGCAAATAATCCGTGAATTTCGCCAAACCAAGCAATTAAAGAGACTATTATTGCGATCACAAAATTCTACTTAATTCATTTAAACGGCCACATATACATGACAATGACATTACAACACTTGTTGGAGACATCGGCTAAGACATTTCCATTATATAGTGACTAAAAGCATCTTTAATTTCTAAGCTCTTGGTATCTTTTTCTAGTCCATCTTATTGGTTATCACTTCCATAATAATTAAAAGCCATTTTTTATGCCTTTTTACCACCCTCTCCTTAGTGTCTACCTATTAATGATAAGACTTGGAACATTATCTACCACATTACCACTATATATGACCTATTATCATAGCCCAAACCTCTCTCTCCACCCCAACCCAACCCAAAAAAAAAAAACCCAAAAGTCTGCAATAATATTTAAAAAAGTGGGATTCTAATTTTATATTCTCAAATCATCCACCTCTCTTAATCATGTCTTGATTTTAATTTTAAAGCGAATCTAATATAGTTGAGATTTATAGTATATTATGATGGGGTGATGTGAATTCTTGATGATCACTTTGTGATGAGTTGAGAATATTGCATGTTCTTCTTCTAGAGATATATTGTCATGTCAATGATCAAGAATTATTTGTGGCTAGCTATACATATTTGTTCTTCTTATGAGAAGATTTTCAGCGATAAGTGGTTATGGACAAGTGAAGTTAGCTGGAGTACATGTGATAAAGTTGGTGCAACAAGATCTGAAGTATCACATTAAGAGTACTATATATTCTCAACAATAATAAATTTAGGCATAAAATATAAACTCTCTGATAATATAATCCCTTTTTAAAAAAAGTTGGATGTTCTGCAATCACTTTCTATTCTACTTAACGCTTTTAAAAAGTCAATCATATAATCCCACCTCCATTTATTAGCATGTTATGATTATAATTCTTCATACTGCTTCATTCTTTTATATATGAATTGCTACACTCATTATATATAACAACTACCAAAAAGAAAAGAAAAAAAAAACGTTAAACATTACAACTTGATCGATTGCATAATTGTGGAAATTAATCTTCGTTGTCATACTATAAATTCTGAGATATCATTCCTACAAATTCCAAAACCAACTGGCTCCCAATCTAAACCATAAATATAATTGGATCATTTTGCCTTAACACTAGCCAATGGCCCCTTCTTGTTGTACTTATCTTTAGAGCACACCAAAATCCTCGCATGCAAGTGGCGATTCCGAGTACAACACAGTTATAACCTTCTTGTTTAATTAATAAGTCCTTAATGTTTGGGTCTTCTGATAGGTTAATTAATTAACTGCTTTAACTAGATAAGCATGGTCCTCTATATGCAAAATGACTCAAAAAGTTTTTATATATGTTACTTCTTCAAATCTCTCAATATCGGCATCATTAAAAAAAAAAAATCGTTCATCCCTCTACTCTTTAATGACTCGAACTTATAACCAATAGATCTCAAAAGAAACATCTTACCATTTAAATTATACTTCGTTGTCAACATCTACCTCATTATTCCACAAACCAAAAGTTTTAATGGGTACTTTTCAGTATTCATAAGTAAAGTTGAAATTGCAATTCATGCATGTTCAAAGGTTGCAAGTGGTTCCAACTTCCAAAGATTTGTGTTAAGTAAATGGTCAAGTTACAAGTGGTTCCATCATCTTTGGAAAAAAGGGTTGTAATATTATTGGTAGAATTCCATTACTATGATTTAACATGTCCATGAGAATGAACATATATATGCTTTACGTGATTCTATTAAACATTTTATAGATATGTATAATTTCTGAGGAAACAAATGTTCCATCATTGCAAGGGCAATTATCAAAATTTAGAATCCGGTTCTGAAAGAATATAAGGTCCTTTATTTATTTATTTATTTCCTGTGTTTGCATCAAACATGAATTTTCACTTTCCATTACAATTTGTTGTTCTCCTCCCGTGTTAGGTCTCTAGGAAAAGCATAGTTGCATTCGTGGCCAATTTTAACACCAGAAAGGTGGGATATTGCCAGGAAATGCTGCAAAGTACAAGTAATGCTTTTGAAGCCTGCTGGAAATCGAATACTCACTATAAGCAGTAGAAATTTATGCTATTGCTGGCATAATATTAGTACTCGTATCAACGACAAAGAAATTAGCCCATTGTAAATTAAGCATATATCATTCTTTTTCTTTTATCTTTTCCAGTGATGAAGTCCTGACAACATAAATTGTTTTATATCTAGAATAGTTACGCTGATTCAGAAACCCTAGCTATGTCCTAGACTTTGATTTTTTATTATGAAAAATGAAGCAAAAATTGCATAGTAATGGATTATTTTCGGACACACGAACTATTTTACTAGATTCATAAAACAGGTTAGTTCACCTTAATTACAATGGCCAAATATATACAACACAAATTAATTCACTTAAAACATGATTAGTTAATGCAGTCATCACTCTATAAAGCTAATATTTTGGTGTAATTTCAAAATCAATGTATATCCTAAACTGCCCCTTATGCCTAAACGACCTATCTACTATTCTAGGGGGCAAAATTTTAACATTCATACATGTTTCCCAGCAAAAGTGATGTTATACCTAACTAACACTCTTAATTTTTTAATAGGAAAATTCTACGGTCTTTTTACAGAATTAATTTTTTGTATTTTAAATGTTTGTACGGTACAACACCATAAGCTTTAAAAGGTTGTACTGTACAAATTTTTAAAACCAAAGAAATGATTCCCTAAAAGGGATTGTAAAATTTTTCTTTTTTATAATCACCCACGTTAAGAATTTAGTTTCAAAATGTTTAAATTAAATTTCTTAAATTTACGCACACATAGAATGTGCAATTTATTGTAGGTGTATGATGCGAAAAAAATGTGCATGATTGGGCTATCTAGGACCTAATTCTAAGTACCCTTTTTTAATTTTTTGTTAAAAAAGAAAATTATCAAAGTGTTTAAAATCATTGCTAGCTAGGCTAGAGGTGTTATACTTGAATAGTCTAGTCTTATATGATCAACTTTGAATTATGAAATCTTGCATGCACTCCCTTAAATGGTGGACCTAAAACTACAAGATTACTAGCTAAAAGTCTTAATCAAGACTATTAGTATGAGTTATGACTAATAATGTTTAAATTCAACTT
Organism: Cinchona pubescens; assembly: GCA_025175665.1. NCBI lineage: Eukaryota > Viridiplantae > Streptophyta > Magnoliopsida > Gentianales > Rubiaceae > Cinchona > Cinchona pubescens. The sequence continues at coordinate 3,555,818 of JANKKI010000077.1, read as the reverse complement.
CATCTAAAAATTTGACTGTGTTTTTTTTTTTTTTTTTTTTTTTTTTTGTGGACCACTTGGGCCGGCCTTTCAATGAAGATTGCTGTCAATCTGGTTCACCTGTCGAGGTTGATTCCTTTTATTGCACGGCTGCCGACTTTGCCCAGTCATCAGATCAATCCCTGGCAACGACTAATTGAAATTTGGAAACGAATGGAGTTTTGCTTTGTATACAATTCTGGGCTAAGCCCATTGGTATCTAAGCAAAGGTCTTCAAGACATAATGGACTTATCTTTTAGACCAGGCAGAAAAGAGGCATGGACCATAATGTAACTCAACAAATCCAGTGTATATATGGGCCCTGTAAAAATTTTTAAAGTTTGGCCCATAAACTTTGTGTTTGAATTTACAGCTCCCAAGTCCTATCCTCTAAGGCAAAGGTATGCCCAACATGTGTGGGACCCACATTAACTCCCGTGTAGAGTCCACATGTACAGCCCCACTTTTATTATGAGACAAAATTTCCTACCAAAAAAAAATAATAAATACCTATAGCAGACAAATAATCCGGTGACAATAAAACTAATTTTATTTTATATTTTTTAATTTTTATTTGATTTTCATTTTATATATTAAATTTTAATTTTGGATAATTTAAATATTTAATTTTTAAATTATATATCACTTTAATTTTTTAATCTCATCAAAAAAAATTAATAAAATTTATATTTTTATATATAAAAATATTATTACATTTCATTAAATTTGTTGCATATATAAAAAAATTTCATTAATTTTTTAGATTGCATTAAAATAGTATGAATTTGAGAATTTGAAATATAAAGTTCAAAAATTAAAATTTAAAATATAAAATGAAAAATTGAGTATGAATTAAGGGATGTAAATAAGAATTACTCCGGCACATTAATGACAGGTCAACTCTTTACAGAGATGGGAAGATGCAAAAGGGTCTTGGAGTCCATCTCTCTTCTTGCCTCCTATGTATGCCTTCTTCTCTTCTGGGCTTTCAAGGGTACAGTTTGCTACAGAACCCCAGATGGGTTCCGTCCGTGTTGTCTTTCAGGTGTCACCTTATTCCTTTAATTTTATTGCTTCATATAATTGAAATGTATAATGTTTATTGATTCATGCATATTTTGATGGGAGTAGATAACTAGCCCATTTACTGGGTTGATTGTTGTGCAGTGCCTAATTGTAATAATGAATGATATCAAGATTGGATTTTTATGTATGGGTTTTTTTAATTATCCTTTTTTGATATTTCTGCTTGAAATAATTTTTAAGTGCAAATGTAACTTCACTGAAATTTGATTGATGAAAATGATAAAATAGTTTGGAATGAATTTGAAGAGAGATTTTCCCTTTTCTTCCAACGACTCAGCTGTTAAAGTGCATTTTGCACATTAGGGGATTGTGATCTTCAAACTGTTGAAGTGATTGGGCTTCAATTTGTTGAGCACTGTGTTGCTGTGCCTTCTTGTGCATAGTGTGTGACTTCTTTTTTGTTTTGTAGTCTTGCAGAGCGACTTCTTTCAATCTGTTTCTCTCTTCACTTTGTATCAAATATCACTTGGTTTGTAGAATAAAGAACAATAAAATCTCAATCAATAAAACTTTTTTTTCAGAATGTTGTACATAGTGACCAAAATTGTGTGGAAAGTGTGGCTAATGGTGCAGCTACAAGATTTCCACAAATTTCTCCAATTGCCTTAAATCCATTGCCTACTTTATATTCCCCCACCACTGGATTCTAGGCTCAACAATTTCTCCGCTAAAAGAAAGAAAAGAAATGAAACAGTCAAGGTAAATGTGATGTCTCTCTCAAACAATCTTCTTTAAGAGAACCGCACATGAGGGATGTGCTTTTCCTACTTTGCATAGTAAGGATGTTGCCAAGTGGTTTGATGCATTTAAATGCAGACAAATTATGGAGATATTGAATTTGGCTTCTACCCGACTGTTGCACCAAGGACAGTGGAACATGTATTCAAGCTCGTGCAGTTGGGATGCTATAACACCACTCACTTTTTCCGGGTAGTTACAAAAAAGTATAGAACAGTTGAAATTTCATTAAGGCAAGGGCTGCAGAGTTGCATATTTGTCAATGAAATTTGTATACCTGGTGCAGGTTGATAAAGGATTTGTGGCCCAAGTGGCAGATGTTATAGGAGGAATTCCGAAGTGCTCCAATGAATGAGGAGCAAAGGGTAGAAGCTGAAAAAACTATTATTGGCGAATTCAGTGATCTCAAGCATGTAAGAGGGATTCTTTCCATGGGAAGGTAATATGATTTTCACCAACATCTGCATGCTGGATACCTGTGATGGACTGTGCTTGGAAAAATGTGGAGGATTTCATTTACCACCCCTTACCCTACAAATATGATTTCAACCTTCTATAGAAAATCAAAAGATTTAACACTTGTCTGACATTGCTTCTCTAACTTATATGGGAAATATGGCATAGTAACCTTCAGCTTTTGTGCAATTGGAAGTTAAAATTTAACATATGTTTCTGCCACCTAGAAATCTTCATATTCCAGGATGATGGCTTGTTATTTAGATGCTCTTACTTGAAAGGGTTTATTTCTTGTCATTAGTTTAAGGAATATCATCTTATTCATCTGCCAATTGCATGCAAAAATTAGTTTCAGAGAAGAGTTTAAGGAATGTTGATGTACATTCATGTTGCGTCCCACATCGGGAGTGTGAGCGGAAATGGTAGTGAATGTAATAGTACAGGTTATGGGATACTAATAACTTGATTTAAGCATTTTGGCCTAGTGGTTTAGGGCAAAAAGTTATTGGGCTGCCCAAGCCAAGGGTGTTACAATGGGTATCAGAGTGAATATGATGTAACCTCTGCACGACACGAGACCAGACTAGTGGAATTGGCCTGCAGCAACGTGGATATTTGGACCTGCCTTTGCGGGGACGCAAGGCCTTAAGGAGGGGTGAATATAATACTATGGGGTATGGACTACCAATAATTTGGGTTAAGCATTTTGGGTAAAAAGTTATTGGACTAGAGGCGCGGGATGTTACAGTTAAGCAGGTCACATAATGCTTGGTTGTGGGAACATGCAGTGAACTAAATAACTCAGATGGAAACCTCCTTGTAATATATGCTATTCAGCTACATCTATTGAACTAATTGAAGTCAATTGGGTGGCAACATTTAACTCTTGATGCTCAAATATACTCTTAAGAGGTTGCACAGCATCTTACTATAATACTGTCAAAGTTCAAAGTGGAGCACAACCATTTTAACAGCACTTGGTACCTTGGATACCTTAGGAGAAAAATAAAACTTTGCATACTTTTTGCCAAAGCATAATAAACGAGTATGATGCTGTGCAAGGACAAAAATTGAAATGGATCTTACAGTTTTTTCAGCGAAGTCCTCAGAATGCCACCTGTGATTCAGTGGTTTCAATTTTTCATTATATGAATCGACTTATTCTCTAACCAAACTTTTGCTCTGCTTGTCTAGGTCTTCTGGTTTTAACAGTGCTCAATCCTCATTTTCAATAATACTTGGAGACGCACCTTTCCTTGATGCCCAAGTATGCTAGAGGAATCCTTCAGCATTTTTATTTTCAGAACTGCAAGTTACGTGACTACTAACTTTGTCTGGTCACATTCAGTATGCAATATTTGGGAAGGTCACTAAGGGTGATGAAACTGTAAGAAAGCGGTTGAGCAACTGCCTACTCGCACTGAAGGGATTTTTGTAATGGTATGAATCTCTTCCTCATTTCCTGATTTCCAGAGGTTTCTTGCTTCAAATAGTTAGAGTTTGTTTAAAGCTGCTAATCTACTGCATGATACTAAGGAAAGGGAGTTGGAACTTGGAGGTAAGGGCTGGGGAATGGTTCATCTTCATTATCTTGTTGACCTGATCTCTAGGAACTTCAGCCTTCAAAGAAACTCTCTCTGTCTGTGTTTGCAGATAATCACTATTTTCTGAGCTAAAGTTCATTTCACTATATCACTGACACAATGAAGAGATATATTTGCATAGTGAAGGCTTGATCATTTATAGTCTTTCTTTCATATTAATTGCTTTTTTTTCCCTGTAATAATACGTTCCACTATGAATTTTCCAGCCAACTGAGCGCATCGCCATTTTGTCCTCATATTATTATGGTAAGAATTAACAATCTAACTATCTTTGTTTCTTTCTCCTAGACATTCTCAACACATCTTTATATGTCTTATAGGGATCTAGTTCTTCTTCATTCATAATAATGGCTTGAACCCTGAAACTTACAAGGTTGGGGTGCAGGAAATTGCAATTGCAATATCAGCATTTTTGTCTGTGCCATATCAATGTTTAGTTGCACTTATTCATTTTCATGTCATTACTTTGTTAGATACAACTTAGTACCCATATACCTTAGTCACTTATGTGAACTTTGGCTTAGGGCTTGTTCTCAACAGCTTTTTGAAAACTGCTTATAGCTTTTCTGAAATTGAAAACTCACTTTTTTAAAAGAATTTCTGGACACAAATTGAAAAATGTTTTTTCTTTTTCATATTTAGATAAGCTAAAAGTTGTTTTCAAAAGAAACTCTCCACCTGCTTTTCTATGAGTGTTTTTTTCAATTTCAAAAAAAGCAGTTTATAGTTTTTCATAAGCAGTTGTGAACAAGGCCTTAGTTTTTATCTTGGTCTTTCTTCTTTTAATCTTTTAGAAGGGGAGGTCTATCAGGTGTGAATGTAGAAGTGAGAAGGGGGCTGGGGATGGGGAGAACCGAACCCTCATTTTTAAACAAGGACCAAATACCCGTAACCACTAGACTATATGGGATTCTCTTTTAAGTTGGTAGTTAACCATAATACTTTCTAGAAAAAGTCCTGCTTCAGTAATTATATACTGTGCTCTCTTGAAGTTGCAAATTGAAAGAAAACTGTGATAACAAGTGTTTTTCTGTTGATTCCTCATGTAAGTAATTATTAGTGAGGAATTGTTAACATGGTACAAGAATGAAACTTAAATCTTAAGAGAGCTCAATAAATGTAACCTTTACCATTCATTTTGCCTATCAGTCTACTTATACATCCCTGTTGGAGTCAATCATCTTTATCTCCTTCCTTGATATATTATTAGCAGCATCTTCCTCTTTATATTGGTACTTGTTAATAATTTTGTTTTCTGATCGGTTTCTTTAGACACAGAGATGGAAACACGAGGACAAGATTGGTCAATATAATTTCTGAAAAGGAGTCGTGCTGCACCTGTTATTGAAAGTTAGGTATCTGGTTTTGCAAGTTTTACACAGTTCAACAAGCAAACTTTTTTCTACCCTTCAACAAGGATTTGGCTTACTTTTGCAGAGAATGAAATGTGTTCATAAAGTCTATAAGCAATAATCAGGTCTGGCTGGTGACACTATTTTCTAAGTTTTCTTCCTCTTTTTGGTCAATGTAGTGTATCTTGTGTATTTACTGAGTGCTTAGCCTTAAACTTAAGATTGCAAATGCACTGAAATGTCTTTCTGCCAATTACCAGGCATCTGATTACCATGTCTGAAATATAAAGAAGTATCTACATATGTACTTGAGCTTAAAAAGAAGAGAAATGGTAAGTTATGAGAGAAAAGAAAAGAAGAAAGATACAAGATTCTTTCCATGTTGATTGGGAATTTAGGAAAGGAAGTGAATGATTTTGGACTTATTGGGTATTTTTATGGGTAAAGTTGGCATTTTAAGAAAATTAAATTTAAGGCATGAGTAAAACTTTCCTTCCATTTCTCTCCAATTCTGAGGAGAAATTTTTTTAACCAATCTATCCTCTCATTCCTTTCCATTTCTCTTCCTTTCTACCCAATTAGAAAAAACCTTTATATTTCCCTTCTTTTCTGTCCAAAACTTGACTCCCAAACTAAGCCTAAAGTGTCTGAAATGTTGCTGCAACATATTGTAAAAAATTCTTGCAGTTTTATAGTTGATATTGCTTAATTATGTTGAAAACATCATCTTCTTAATTTTTTTTTTAAAAAACAAGGTTGGTGTAGTAGTTTTCATCTTTTTGTTCCTTGCATTTTATGTTGCATGGTTCCCAAAGCTGTGCCAGAGGTTTGTAGGCCAGGAGCAGAAGCTGAAACCCCAAGATTTGACAAATTAAAAAGTTTGTTGGGTGCCCAGAACATGATGGGTCAAGACATCTGCCATTGCTTGTGATTTGTCCAATGAGGGGATATATTTTGTGTCTGATTAAGGTGTATATATGTGTGGATTTGTGTGTTTAAGTCAGGTCTCAACCCATCAAAAGATGTTATTTTTCTTTACATACCTTGTGTTATTTTTCTTTACATACCTTAGTCATTTATCCTTGAACCAATATCTCTACAAATTTAGTTACATATATACAACAAACTGAAGTTGTTTGAGCAGAGGGCCTGTGGTACTGAGTGAAAATTGAAAATTGTCTTGCATGACTACTATACTAGATGGATAAAAAGAGAGCAGAGATTCTTAAGACGGGAATCATGGGAAACTTCTACTTTTCAATCTAATTGAATGATTGGTGTTCCCAACAATATGTTTTTGTTACATGATCTGTAATCCTATATAATACTTTGGTCTTTCGGAAGAAGGTGGTATGACTTTGTCAAAGGTTTCTTGTTTCCTTTTGAATGTCGTGCTTTTTTTATTAAGCATCTTCAACCATATAATTCTCATCATCTGATGAACCTTCTTTCAGAATATAAGACATACTAGTCCATTTAGAGTCATAAGCCATGTTTCTATATTTAAGATGTTAAAAGATCTAGTACAAGTTTCAGAAAGGGGTATTGATGATGAAAGCTTCTTTGATCAACTGGTAGAAAATTGAAAATTGACAACTAGATAGCAGAGTATGAAAAAGAGAGTGTTCAGATAAATATCATCTGTGAGATGCTTGTCATAGTACAACTTAAAGAAATTGGATGAGATTTTTATTTATATTCAGTCACTCGTGTTTCAGATGGAAAGATGAAGCCATTCTGAGCTGGAGAATCAGAAAGCTAACCCTGGAAAAGGTTATCAACTTGATCAGATTTGAAGACAATTTACTCAAGAATGGAGGAAAGTATGAAGCATTATCTGGAAGATCTGGTAGCTGACTGGCTTTGGAACAATTAAATGTTTTTTGTGTCACTTAACTTTTTTAACTGGTTGGTGTACTCTTTCACTACGAGATGCTCTTTACCCTTTCAAGTGCCATCATTGTCACAGCAAGAATTTTGTTCTTGAAAACTAGCTGCAACTTTTTTTCCCCTATATATCTTTTAAAAGCATCTACCATAGATTTCTACCTACCCCTTGGAAGCGTTTTACTTTTATCACTTGGGTTGTACTTCATTGTCAAAGTAGCTATCATGATTAGTTTAGAAAATCTCTTTAAATTCAAGTTAGCTATGGAATATCAACTGATCACTCTGTAAAACAGAAATGCAGGTGTGATAGAACTTGCCAAGTTTTCCACACAAATCCCTAAAAAAATGCGAGTGTAAAATCTAAAAATCGAGCAACTTGTGGTGCCTTTTTTGTCTTCACAAGGAGGAAAACTTCTTTGTTCCAAAAAGTGAGTGCAGTATCTTGAACAATTTGCCCAGTACTGTGACTCTCCGTCTTCTTCTATCGTGGAAGATCTGAACCTAAGACCTTATCTTCACCTCAGCCAAGTGTCCAGATTCCAGGACCCTTTTCGGCGCGTGATTTTTTTCATGTAAATTTGTTTGTTTCCTGTCAGTATCTGTGAATCAAAAATCTAAGCTAATAAAGCTCGATGGTATATCGTTCTGGTGAGTGGCAGATATCATGCAAGTCTAGAGGATGGATCTTCCACAAATTATTTATCCAATCAGTCAATGAAAAATTCAATGAAATAATATATAGGAGAATGGCGATATCATGTAGTATATTTGGTAATTTTACGTGTACACTTACTAAAAGGCAAAGTGTTTAAACTTGTGTGACTTGTACTTCATGAAATTATGAATATTCATTTCAGGGTTTAGTTGGATCAATAATTGCATTCTATTGGCGGAGGCACTACTATTCTCTGACATTACTCCATTTTGCATATTTGAAATCGAAATTGTGACCGATTCTTATATTACACTTTATATTTTTAATTTTAAACATATTATAACCTTAAACTCTCATGATTATTTTGTTTCAGCCAATTTTTAGTACTGTTATCAACTCTAATTGAGGTTCCAACGAGGCACACCATATATCTAAGTGGAACATTCATCAATGTATATTTATAATACTATTAAAAATTAGACTAAAGTGTGACAGATCTAAATATTAAGGGTGTAATATGTCTAGAATTTAGAATTGCGGGTGCAAAGTAGAATTAATCGTGACTACTTTTATTGGTATAATACTCTTCTAAATAAGTACGTGCATGCACATACTACTTAATTTTAGTAACTGTGTCAAAAATTAAATTAAAGTGAGACACATTTAAAAATTTGGAGTGTAACATAATCAAAATTAAAATATAGAGTGAAAAATAATAATCAACTACGAATTAGGAGTTGCAACGTGGAGTAAGCCCATATTCTTATGCAAGATTGAGTAAACCCCAAGAAAATTTCAGGATTCAGTTAGAAAAAGATGAACAGAAAACAGCAGTAAAATTAGGGAAATGCACAAAACTCTCAAAAACTAATGGTACATCAATGTCAAATATCTCAATTACAGCTCCTAGGATGGCCTTTAATTGTTAGATAATAATGTTTGTAAGCCAAAAATAATAATCAATAATGTAAACTAGCCAAAGTTCCAAGCCTTTTGTGGTGTGGTAATGTTTTGATTTAGTAAGTTTTTCATTAGCAGTTACCAAATTTCCAAGATCCAAACGAAGTCTCGAGATAACAAAAATGGACCACTTGACAAATTCAAGAAAGAATCAAGAAAGGCTTTTATCATCCTCTTAATTGGCTGTCGAATTCAAATACGTACACAAGTCTCATCACTGCATGCACATCCATCAACATCTTTGTTGTTGCAGTCATAGGATGCAGAAACATGCCAAAACTCAGCCTCCAGAAGCTATGTCCCAACACATCAATGGGGGGAACAGACCACATGCTTAAATTACTACTACAATTCATCAAGCTTTGTACAATACTCGATGTTATTGGCCCACAGTTGACAAATGTGTATAGTTTTGTTTCATTACATGGATTGTTGGGTTCCCTATAGTGTAAATGTCTTGAAATTTTGAGAGACAAAAAGAACAGTCTTCACATGAAAAATTGACATCTAGAAGAAGAAAACACACTAGTTTTGTTGCGCCCAAAATCACTTCATCAAACTCCATTCGCGCGGTATGGGCTTCCCCATTTCGTCTTTTGGTGTTTGACTTCAAATTTGTGCAGCTTATGCTTGTATTTTACAACAAAACCAAACTTAATTATATAAAAGATTATTAGTTACAAAATTGTCAGATTCTGCTTATGAGAGTTGAGTCTAGTGACCCAAATATTGATAATAATAGTAGACATTCAAATGAATTCTAATGATCACTCTCTTGGATGAGTTTTAAGTTGAGCATATGCGAGAGAGAATTTGAGAAATATAAGTTATTTAATAGATATGTATCTCAAATTTGGACAAGCTCAATAATGTTTGAACATAAATAACAATTTAAAATATTTAAATTAAGTTACCCATGACTCAAGACTTATAAATAATACAATATTTTCTCCCATTATCAATGTGGAATAATCGATGTGGGATAGGGGGTCAAAATCACCCCTTCTTTAGATTTTGTTTTATTATAAAACTTAAAATTAGAGTTCGATACCATGTCACATTCAATGCGTAATGCACTTTGTGTCCTTACAAAACCCAAATTCGGAGCCTAAAGTGGTATTGGGCTGTGTAATGTGACCCAATATCACTGATTCAGTCTCACCCCATATAAAGATACGAGGTTCAATTTGATTCTAACTGTAACACCTTCGATTTTGGGGGGCCAAAAGATTCTAACCGTAACACCTTTCTTTTTGGGGGCTAAATAACTTTTGAACGTAAATAATAAAGTCAAAATACTCAAACCAAGTTTTTGGTATTCCATAATCTAGAATGATATAAACAATAAAAATATCTCCTTCTATTATTAACATAAGACGGAGCATCACATGTACGTGAGATTACACTAATTTTTTTTTTATTTCACATATCGATAATATTAAACTGTGGTCACTTTTAATAGCTAAGTACAAACATTGAAATTAATCTAGTTTTTATTTAAATGAAGTAAATAAACATTATCAAGGAAATCAATTACTCCCCCAAAAGAACTTGTCTCAAAATTAAAATTACCCTCTAATTCTTCTACGTAGATATTTGTGTGCACCTCAATTCTCAAATTTTGAGTCCCCATAGTTTGAATCTTTTGTTGATATAACAAAAACAAGAGAAACATCAAAAAGATATATGGGAAAAGGATCATTGATATATGATTTGTACAAAAGAGAGAAAAGGTCACGTGACTGATGTCGGTAGATTAAATTAACAGAGGAAACATGGAAGCCAAATTCAGAAAAATAAGATTATATGCATTGGGGGGTTTACATTACATTTATGCTACAGAGCCAAGTGGTCTAATTGGAAAATGGCACCACAATTTGCAAATTTGCATGGGCTCGGACATGGCAAAGTGGCTTGTCATAACCTTTGAGACATTGATCATGGAACAGCATTTAAATGCTTGACCGATGGCTCCATATATATATCATTATTGAAGAAAAAAAACCTCTGCATATCTGATAAGAAAACCACGATTTTAATGTCTCAAGAGGGCCAGGAGAAAACATAAGATTATGAGAAAGATTAAAACAAATCAAGATTTGGTGATGCTAATGAAGGGTTAATAATGCCAAGATAAACCAATTATATGGTTCTCTTCTTTTGTCCACTGAATAACTAGCTAACACCCAATATCACCATTTTGTGTGTCCTTTTATTTTTCTTCCTGTCTTGGTCCCTTTGATTTTTAATCCATACGTATGAATTGTAATATATCTGCCCGTTTGTTTGCTCGTTTGGAAATTCTTTTGGTAAGCACTATTGTTAGATTTGCCTGCATGCATAAGGGACATTAAGCTGTTTTATTTAGCGATCTAGGCATGGCAGTGGGCCCACCGGCCAGCACTTTATCTTAACCGGCACAGTATTAGGGTTGTTCATCCTGACCCGTTAACTCGAAAAATTTGCTAAACTGATTCGATCCGAACCGAAAAAAGAAGGTACTTGAACCGTATTTTGAAACCAGGTCGGGTAGACACGTTGACGGTCGAGTACTCGAGTTGAGGGTTGAGTAGCGGGTCACATTTTGTGTGACCCACCGGGTTCCTGACCCGGTCTATTTCAGGGATAATTTTATAAATTTGATTAATAGTATTTCATCAAAGTTAATACTTACTAGGGTTAGACCTCTTCTTTTTCAATTCCACATCTTCCACTCATTTTCCTCCTCAATCATCTCTTCCTCTTCTCTTCATTTTTCTCCTCAATCATTTCTTCCTCTTCCCTTTCTCTTCCTCTTCCTCTTCCTCTTCCTCACACTCGCGTCTATTGGAATATATTTTGTGATTTAATTGTTGTTACTACTTGCTAGTTTGTTGCTGTTGGGATTTAATATTGGGATGTATTTTGTGACTTAGTATAATTATTGTTGACTTAATTATGAAATTAACTTGCCTAACTATCATTATTTAAATTTTTATATTTTGTTACCGGTGAGGGTCGGGTACCCGGTCAACCAGACCCTCTTTTGCGGGTACCCGATTCGGGTACCCTAGCTTTGTGTGGATCGGATAGAGGGTCGAAATTTTCTTGATCTAGTCAATGAAAGTCGAGTATTTTTTTAATTCATGAATCGAGTACTCGATCCATAAACACCCGTACACAATATATCGGGTACCCGCTTTGTGTGGATCGGATAGAGGGTCGAAATTTTCTTGACCTAATCAATGAAAGTCGAATATTTTTTTAATTCATGAATCGAATACTCGATCCATAAATACCCGTACACAATATGACCCGTTAGGTACGGTAGTGGGTTTAACTAAACTCGGTCTGTACCATAAATCCAGAATAGGGCATGGTTTTTATTGACCGGCACAGCGCAGATCACCTTGCGAGAACCTACCAGTCGATAGATTGGCCTATTGACCAGTTCGATCACCGATCTACCATTAAATACAATTAAACTGTCACAAAATACATTTTTCTAACTTCTTTTAATCTAAGTTTCTTTAGTGTTACAAATTACTTCTTACACTCTTGGGGTTGAAAATTGAAATATGACTAAGAAACACACTGAAACACATTCCTCAACACGTAATTTGGCAATTGCCCGTAGACTTTTTTATTGGCTTCTTTCTTTCGATTTTAGCCATGGAGATTGGAGAGAAAGTGGAGGGAGAGAATTAAATAAACAAGCAAGCATTAAATGGTATCTGTAATTTAATAAATACCTCAAGTATCTGTGGTAAAAAAATTATAGAGTTTTTTTATTTATTTTTTTTGTAAACCTAGCAAGGAGCACATGCAAATTATACGATTGCACGTTGATGATACAAGGGGTATGCCCAGAAAGATCTTCTGAATGATTTGTCTTATAATAGTACATTTGAAAGATAAACAAATCTTTCTTCGTCCTGTTTACAACACCACCCCATTAATTAGTTTCCATCAGCTCAGACTCATGTGACCAGCTTGCATGGTACTCTAGATCTTTCATTCTGCTCTAACTTAATTTTAAATTAAGGATGTATTCTAATGATTAAGTGTTTCAATCTCCATTTGATCCTCGATAAATGAGATTAGTTAAAGTTAACTATTTTCAAAGGAAGGAAAAACACTTATTTAAAAAAAAAAAAATTAATAGTAGATTTCGACATACCCTCAATGACATGAATATATATGACCAATAGATCAATACGATAAACATCTTACAGTCTGACTTGCATATATTGCATTACCTCGTCAAGAAAAAAAAAAAAAACACTTAAAATTATTGAATCAAATCAAAAAGTTTGTACAATTATATAATGTAACATATCAATATAGCTTATAAGTAAACAATTATCATTTTACTTACAATTTATAAATGATATATACTTTGATTGGAAATAAATAGAATTGAAGGATTTGGATTCAAGATTAACGTACATTCAGCAAGAGAAATAAACTTGTTCCTGAGGTGCAAGTACTATTTGTGAGCTGTGAATTGTGACATATCTCGACTCTTTTGAAAGTGTTTTTTTATTTTATTTTATTTTTTACTTACAAAAAAAAAAAAAATTTAAGTGCTGGTTGACTGAACTTTCCGTACTTAAATTTGATTTTGCCTGTATTTATTAGATTATTTAAAGGTATCCAAACAACTTGATCAACTTGCAAACTGTACTATTATATCGTCAGATCAATCTAACGGGACAACAAAGAAGTAGAAAAAACTCAAAAGAAATAGACATTAATTAAATTCATAAAATTCATAATTAATGCTAGTTTGTCATAAAAAAAAAAATTAAAACTCCGGAATGGTGAAAGAACCAACTGGATTTATCACTATTTAATTCTGTGCTGTATTAGTACCCACAGGATACAACAAGCATGTAATCTTCACTCAGTTGCTTCTGAAATTAAATATACAGGTTCTGCAGAATGCCACAAATTAATTTATTGGACTACTTCTGTCGGTGAAATTGAAGTTTTAGAAGGAGAAAATAGATGCAAATATTTATGGCATTTTTTAAAATTTCAATTCAGTAGAAAATAATTTGTGCCTTTTGGCTATATGACAGTATTTAATGGTGTTATTAAGTTACATACTTATACAACTTGTATGTTTGCTTGTAAGATGCTTAATTATGCTAATTAACTTTGATGATTAAACCTGCCAAGTAATGCTTGAATATTTTAGTACGTAATAGTTTTCGCATGCATAAGTAGTTATATGTCATGTGATGCTGCACGAGGTGCAACGAAGAAAGAGAGTATACTGTTAAAGATAGAGAGATGGGTCTAGTATTTATAAGTTGAGGTTTCAAGTTTTATAGATGGAACCTTTACCTTGTGGGGTCGGGTTGAGATTAGTTAGTCAACCAAATATGTTTGGATTATTTATATGATCGTCTATATTAACACTCACGTTATATTATGAAATTTTCTTGCAGAAGATACAAGACACGTGTCATTATTATATTAGTCGAATACTTTACATATCATCATGTATACTAAATATAAAATAATCCAATTCGTGCCTAGTCCCACATTAGGATTGATTTGTTCATCCTATTGGCTATTGGTCCTTGGCATATATAATATCAAAAACTAAAAGAATGTACATGGAAACTAACATCACCTCGGATTAATTAAGCAAAACTTCTTGTTATGCACGTGCCACAGAGAGATTACCACATATTTCCTGATCGAGTATATAACAAATTAATTACGTACGTAATCGTATAAACAAAACCACATAAAATTAAGAATCTCCATTTTGATTCGCCAATATTGGGTTGGCAATCATAAATATTATTCGCGACCATCATCATGAGTTCATGATCATGTGTTCTTACACATTTTTCTTTCTTTTTCTTTTGTTTTCTTTTTCTTTTTTTGGATCCCTTTTTCTCTTTCTTTGGCCTACCAAGAACCTTCTTAATTAATTAGTAGTATTTGATCTCACAGAACTAAAAATTCCCTACTTCGTATATAAATAAATAAATCTTATACACATATCTATTTCACAGATTTGCACAGATAAGATGTTAAAGTTTAGTAACTTTTTTGAAACAAAACAAATTTTTATTGGACATCATACAGGCGGTTTATATTGACCAGTATTAGACTAGTGTGATAATCAATATATTCTTGCTTTCTTGATTGGAAGTTAAGGTGTCTTTTGAAGTCACAGACACACAACATGCTAAGTGACTTCATTATTTTAATAGCAAGAGTTTCACTAAATAAGTAGTTTTTTTCTCAATTTTTAAAAAAAGAAAAAAGAAAACACATCTTCTCTTATCCTCTAATGACTCAAATTCATGATCAATACGTCATAAAAGAAATGTCTTATTGTCTAAACTGTATTTCATTATTAATTTTTTCTCATTTTATAATTAAGTACCACGGTAAATAACAAATTTTTATTCTTTCCAATGGTTGGTCTTGGCTTAGTGATCGAGAATACATGTTTTTGACAACCAAATGATCATAATACCAACTTTTACCTAAAAGGTAAATTTTAGAGTTAATTATTTTTGTTACTCACTCTATAATACTATCTTAAATCATTAGATGATCGATGAATTTTTGACGACCAAGTGATAATAATAACAACTTTTATCTAAACAGTGAATTTTAGATTGTTAGGTCTATTTGTTACTCATTTTATAATATAGAATGTATATATTAAATTGTTAAATAATTATAAAATAATAAATTTTTTTATGTTTTAATATTTTAATGACTGCCAGACGCAATATGAATTTTGCACGTACTTACTCCTATTTGACTCGTGGCCCTGAGTGCACTTTCTCATACCTCAATTTATTTTATCAAAATGTAAAATTTGTGCACTGGTTTGGGTGGCAACTCTCTCAATTCCCAAGTATCAGCAAAGTCCCAAGCCTTGATTTTGTCCACAGAACTCCGCCCAGGAATCTCGCCGGAAAAAAATGCAACATATTCCCGTCACGTGCGGCCATGTAAACCCCAATGCGCATACACAAATATCACTGTTTCACCGAGTGAACTCAACTCTCTAGGTTACAAGTATTGAAGTAACATACATTCTTACTAGCAAACAAAATACCAAGTCTTTTCTTTATTGAATGTTTCTCCTTGTTAACTGAGATTCCCTACTTGAAGTATTAGCAACATGTAAAAACTCGAACATCAAAAGGAGTAAGAAAATAGTGTGACTACAATTATATGACTCTTTCGATGATCGGTTTGAACTATAGTAGAAATTTTAGTAAGATTTTTTATCTTACTTATTGTACTAATTCACAATTTAATTCTTTAAATGCATGTCATATGTATTTCGTCAATATAAATACTATTTATAATTCAAGAGATATATTTATTAAAAATAGAGTGAGACAGAAATTAACCGAAGAAGTGAAATATAAAATTCGAATTCACGTGAATTATTAGATGGATATGTTTTTGACAAATTCGAAAAGACAGCTCAAGTGCAGAACAGTAGTAAACAAGTATTTACTGCATAATACTACCTATTCAATCCTCATTAAAACTAATTTCTTTGAAGCATAAACACAACAAATATTAGCGAAACTCCTTTGGCATTTAACTTTGTGAGAACTGATGTATTAAGAGGTAGGTGATTTATTATATATATTATCCATCCTGGCTTATTATCATTTGAGTAAATGACAAAATTTTTGGACTAAGGTAGAGGTGAGATTGGACGCGCTGTCCAATATTTTGCAATGTTATTGGTCAGTGGTCAACAATGCCATACTCGACTAGCCCAAGGCAAGTAGGTTAGGCTCTAGCATCTACCAGCTTCGTAAAAGTAGAAAAAAATAAAAATAAAAATACTATACTAGTAGATTTCATTGTAAGTTTAAATATTGAACATGAAATGTAGTTTAAAATTAAGAAAAAAATTGGGTACACTCAATTTTGAAATTTATTTATAAATTTTGCTATGTAGATTAATTTTTATGTAATTTTATTTATATTATTTGATGTTATTTATTTATAATATTTTTTAAAAAAATTCTTCATACTATAATAAAATTATGTCGTTTGTTTTAAAATTTTGTATAGTACAACTTAACAAAATATAATATGATAAATTTTAATTTACATCATATAATCTACTAACGAGGTTACTAAGATCAATTCTGTATAAGTATTCAATATTTTACTGTAATATCAAACCAAATGTTTTTTTTTTTTTTGGACAGAAAACCAATAGTTAATTTTGGTACTTAATAAAGAAAAACACTACTATAATTCGATTTTTTATTTCACTTGTAGATTTTACAGTCAAAATTAAATTTTATAAAATTTTACTTACATCATCCTATGTAATAAATTCTATAACATTTAATTTATATCACAGAATTTACAGATAGAATTAAAAATTAAATTTACCTAAGTATTTTTCCTTAATAAATATTAAAATGACAAAAAAATAATAAGATAACATGGGCTTGCGTGCTGATACTGACACAAAGAGGCCCGCAAAGTTGGCTGATAACACAACCAAGTTTCTCTAAACCCACTTGAACTCTAACCCCAGTTTGATGACACAAAAGAGAAGGACAGTATGGCGCTCTCTCTCTCTCTCCATCCTCAAATCTCTATTTAAAAACCAACACTCTCGTCCACTGCTTTCATTCACCCATGCACTGCTTGTCTTCATCACCTCCAACACCAAATTAACACTCCCAATTTTCATCAGCTCTCTCTCTCTCTCTCTCTATTAATGGTTATATTGCTTGCCTTATCCCTCTCTGTCCCATAACTTGTCTCAAAAACAGTAGTATTCTTTCTATTTTTCTCCATCCTTAGTTTTCTGACAATAATAATGTCTAGCAGAAGATCACGTTCCAGGCAGTCTTCAGGAGGAGCATCTTCAAGAATAACTGATGATCAGATCGCTGATCTTGTCACCAAGTTGCAACAACTTATTCCTGAACTTCGCAGAAGGCGTTCAGACAAGGTAAACTAACGTAGTTAGTTTAGTTTAGTTGAGTTGAGTTGGTTTTTCGTTTATTATCATCAAAGTCACATACTACATTTTTGTGTGGCCTTCATTTTCTCTTCTTGGATAAGTTGTATCATCATTCAAAAACTCATTCTCCTGCCCACAACCCACATTTATTGCCGTGGTGTGTATTTAATATCTAGCTCCAGATTAATATGTGGTATTCTAGTGTTCCTCAGATTTTGGATTATTTGCTACACTTTTAATGTTATACCACTCAAATGTTACGAATGTAATATTAATATCAAAAAGTGTATCAAAAAACTCAAAATCCGCCCCCATCTATTTATATAAATGTGCATAAATTCTTGCAGTGGCAATATGTTATCATCCAGTGAAAACACACAAACACACACAGAAGCAAATGTAGCTGATGATTTTGATCTCATTTTTGTATATTTTAATTTTTTTTGTTGGTGCAGGTCTCTGCTTCGAAGGTGTTGCAGGAAACATGCAACTACATTAGAAACTTACACAGAGAAGTGGATGACTTGAGTGATCGATTGTCGGAACTGTTAGAATCAACAGACAGTGACAGTGCTCAAGCTGCCATTATTAGAAGCTTACTAATGTGATATTATTAGGCAATGTATTTCATGTACTATTTAATTTCCTTCTTCGTCCATCGTCCTACGTACGACGTACTAGGGTTTGGTCCATCTTGGCCAACGTACCAACATGGGAGTTGGCTTCAACTCCATTATATATATATATATATATATCTAATATTTTTCAGTTCAGTATTTACTCTTCTTGGGTAGCTTTGCATAGACCAGCTGTAATAAAATGCGCTTGCACTTGCACCCCCGCTGGCTAACTTCTCTTATGATTTCCAGTACTCATTATGGAGTAGCCAATTTTGTTTTCTGTTGTTTCTTTTTCCCTGCATTGATGAATGTATCATAATATTGGTACTATATTTAGATTCTCTCTCCTCTTCCCTTGACCATTTTAACTCTTCTATTGCATTGCGAAACTCCCATTCACAGCCGTTACATGGAATGAAAATAGGAGATTCATTATTTTCAGTCCATCCATCGATCTAACTGCAAAAACTTACTCCTTTTCTATTGCCTTCAATTTTGAACTGCATGTATGTTGTATATTTTCGAAGGAAATTTTTTTGTATAGATCACAAAGATGTATGTATTTTGTGGTCAGAAATTAATCACATAACTCAAATAAGAATATTAATTTAAAATTTAAAAAGAAAATGAATTATATAGATAAACAAATATTACAAGATGCATAATAAAAACATACACCTTGATATACTTAAGAATTTTCCTTCTCACATGGTAGGTAAATATGTGGTTCTACTGTTACATTTAGGAGATTTTCTAATTACTACATGTCGTACCATCATTTTCCAGATGTGAAATGTCTCATTTCACATCTTCGACAAAAACAGATAAGATATCTTTTCAGATTGCTGATTCTTTCAAGTTTTCAAGTGAGATTTTAACTCTTAAACCATTCTTGCAAAGGGGAAGAATATGTAAAAACCCCACATCCAACTTACTGTAGAAAAAATAGAAAGATGGATGGATGTAAGCAAGTAAAAACACAAAGCAATTTGAAAGATATTTTCACATAGGAAAATCATTTTGAAAGCCACAATTCAAAATCATTTATCAAAAGTAACAACAAAAATCATTCACGTGACAAAATTTTATTAAACCATCAATTTTTAATTTTAGATATTTTATAGGATTTTATTTATTTATTTATTTATTTTGAATAATCTAATGATACCTCTTGATCTTGTCAAATGATGAATTTTGGAGAATGTACTGTTCCAAATATATAGGTCAAACCTCAATAGTCAACCTATTGAGGCCAAGAGTTTCACAAACCTGCGAACTTTAATTTATGGAAAATTCTACGGTCCTTTTTAGGGAACCATTCAAATGAGATTTTAAATGCTTGTACAGTACAACACCATATGTTTTAAAAACTTGTACTGTCAAACTTTTAAAATCAAGAAAATAGTTCCCTAAAAGAGACTGTAGGATTTTCCTTAATTTATATGCCTGCAAGTCAAACAGGAGTTTAATCCTTCTTGAAATGTTATGGAAAAAGTTCAATGAAAAGAGCTATTAAATGAAAAAATTGCTTGAGTGCGAGTGGTGTAGCCTCCATGAGGGTTTGTTTACCTCTTCAATTATTTGGTTTAATTATTCAGTTCAAATCATTTTAATTTTTGGAGTTCTTTTTTTTTTTTTTTTTTTTCTAGTAGTACATTTTTTTTTTTAAAGATTTCTTGCTTTATAGGAAATGAAAAATTGTTCAGAAACTATAAACCCACGTAAACGCCTTTTCTAACTTTTCTACTAAGATGATTAAAAAAAAAAAACATGGATTTTGTTCTTCAAATATTTGCTTAGTATATATTGACAACGCATTAATAGACTCGTATTTCTTGGGCGGAATTCGACGACTCAATTCTTGTTGGACCCAATTCAAATAGTTTGGAGATTTTATTAGTCAAAATTTGTAATTTTTTTCTTTACAAAAATCGAAATATGAAATATTAACTTAAGTGTTAGTAGCAAATTATATTCCACATTAAACTTACATGAAGACTAATCTGGTTTCGGCCCAAAAAAGAAAAGGAGAGTAACGTTAGATGAAGTATCTGGGCCTAGTTCAGGCCCAAAAGGTTCATACGAACCCAAAACCCATTAGTGTGGGTCGTCCACAGTAGATCATCTTGGACAGGATAAAATATGAGGAGGAGAAGTTAAAATATTCCTATCCCATTTTTTCCCCCAAAATACAAAAACTATCCTTTTACTTTGCCTTTTTTCATTTGTTTTATATTTGGATATATACGATTAAATAATTTCCACCCAAAAAAGAAGATTGCTTAAATATCATGAATGAAAAGATAAATTAAATAATTTTCCTTAATTTAACTTGTGTGATAATTAGGGTATTTGAATTATTTCAACAAAAAAAAAAAAATATTTCATTGCATAAATAAATTCCTTCATTTTGCACATAACTCATACCGTGGAGTATATTTTTGTTTGAGAAAATACTTTTTAAAATAAATCCTTTTTAAGTTTTCTGGTGTGGAGAAAAAGTCATATTTATGACATAAGCATGACAAAACCAAACTCCTTAGCCTATATATACATTAAAAAAAAAAAGAAAAATAAAAAAACCACAGTTGCCTAAGTTGCTCTTCAGTTCCAGATACTTCTTTCGCAATCCACCATATAATTATTTATTTCCCTCCGGTAATCTCTTCTCGCACTAATTTCTTTTTGCAAATAAAGCAAAGATAAATTCTGCCTGGAAATAAATAAATTAGTTGAATGATTTTACTCTCTCTTTTTTTTTAATTTTTATTTAATTAGCTTTTGGTTCGTAAATTTGAGGGTAATTATGGCAATTTTTTAAATTTTCGTATTGTGTTAGAGTTTATGTGATGTTTTTCTAGTAATTATTGATTATGATTTCTGTCTGATTGATATTGATTGCGAAAAATTATGTGATTGAACTCTGTGTAGTTGGAATTTTAAACCCTAGATCACTTTGGGCAGATTCTGTGTTTGTGTGTATTTATTTATTTTTGTATAATAATGGAGCTTCCAGTTTAATTTGCGTTGCTTTTTCATATAAACTTTGGGAAAAAAGAGTAATTCGAACCCTAATTATTGACCCTTTGACAGAAGTTTTTCGAGTTTCAAATTAGAATTGCAAAATTCTTTTAGTTTTTGAAGTTTAAAATGATAGTTTGTCAAATTGAAGCATTTTCTTTTAGATCTTTCTAGAATTCTGGTTCTGTTGGCTGGATTTTGCTTCTAAACAAGCTAATCATTAGGCATGGATGCTTCTATAAAGAAAAACATTTTCTTTTTGATTTTGGAGTGTAGTGTTTGAGTTAATGTGGTTGCCGTAGTTTTTAACTATGATGTGAAGGGTTGTAGCAAAGATGCATAATTGTTGCATCTCATTATAGGTTTATATGTGGTGATGATATCTAAGTGAGTTTTATGCCTATATGTGGTGATGATATCTAAGTGAGTTTTATGCCGTTGACTGTTTATCGGGGAATGTACATCTGTGTGGTGTTGAGTTGGTCTTATTGTTAATTTTGTCACCTAATATCTGTGAAAGATTTAATTGTTTGCATATTTTCTGTGTTTTCTCAGGTCTGATTTATCCAGTTTGATATGAATCCTGGTGGTTATACAGCCGAGGTTACTAGTCTATCACCAAATGCAACAGAGAAGGATGTCCATAATTTTTTTGCTTTTTGTGGGGAAATTGACCATATTGACATTGTTAGGTACTGGTTTAAGAGTAGTTTCACCTTGGCTTATTTTTTTATATAGTAGTTACTCTCTCTCTCTCTCTCTCTGTAATTTTTTCCCTTTTCTTCATCTCTGTATAGCACTCTATGTAGGCGCTGGCTGCAGAATTAAACATTCTTTTTCAATTTTTCTATGTCTCATTGTGGATTGTTTGGTTTATATATGTCATTTCTGAGAATATTCATATTTTTTAAATAGCTCTTTTGCATTTTTAGTGAGATCCTATAAAGTCCTATAAATTTTGTGTGGGAGGATATTCGAAATAAGCTGTTTGTTACAAGGACAAGCATTGCATTAAGTTCGAAGGAAAAATTCACGATACTTGAATTTTATATTATGATGAATATTATCATCTGTGGCCCCAATGAATTCAAATTTTTTGATTGTTTTGCTCTTTTACATTTAATTACATAATTCTGAATTGTTAATGCAAGTTCATTTTATGAAATACTTTCCCACAGTAATAGTGGTCCTTGTGATTTTGTTAAAGCAGAGGTGGCGAATATGCATGCACGGCCTATGTAACATTTAAAAGTCCTCATGCTCTGGAGACAGCAGTCTTGCTCAGTGTAAGCTCCATTTGTAAAACTTATGTTATATACAGATTTTTATACTTGAAGCGTATCAAGAATCAATTTTCTTTTGTTTTTATTTGGTTGTTCATCTTTGTACTTTTCCATTCTCTTCATGGTGCTTGGTCTTTTGTGCTTGTGGCAACATTCTATATTTTCTTCTCCTATATGCAATGAATTATTTTAAGATTTCCTGGTTAGTTAGTTGTGAATGTCACCCTCAAAGAACTGTGCATCAAGTACAGCTGAATATTTCAGGGGAAAGATGAATAAATTGAGTACCAGAGAATCCAGAAGAGGGTCAAAACTTATTGCAGCCATTCTTTCTTACAGTTAATATAAGCTTTAGTGTCTTTTTTTCTGCAAAAAGATGGAGAGAATTCCAGTCATATAATTTTTGTTTTCAAATTCAAACTTATTCTTCTTAGGGATCTCACTGACGTGTATATTGTTGGGTAGATTGTACTAGTTGGATTGTGTTTGCTCTGATTACGGGTATTCTGGAACTTCTACTACACTGCAAACTTGTATCTAAAGTATGATTAGACAGTGCCTTAGGTTGAGTATGTTCATTCCAGTTGATCATGTGGATCCTGTTGTATGTAATGTTTTTAATGACCTTGCTTGTTGTTTAGGTCTCTGTTTTTCACTTGCTAAACAGTTTCTTCTACCCTTTCATTATTCTAAACTATGATCTTCTCAGGGAGCCACAATCCTGGATCAATGTGTCTGTATTACTCATTGGGGACACTATGATGATGACTATGATCCTTGGAATCAGTCTGCATGGACTCATGGGAAGGATGAAAGTGCTTCAACTGTATGCATCAACTCTGTTTTAAAGTTGTCACAGATAATTAAATAGTGAATACCACTTCATTAGTTTCTGTGACTCTGAGATATTACTTTTTAGCTATATAATCTTTTTACCATATTTGCAGAGCTCAGAAGGTCATCAGTTTGTTTCTTCTCCTGGTGAAGCCATCACTTTAGCTCAAGATGTGGTCAAAACTATGCTAGCCAAAGGATATGTGCTGGGAAAAGATGCACTAAGCCAAGCCAAGGCTTTTGATGAATCTCATCAGGTGTCAGCAACCGCAGCAGCCAAGGTGGCAGAATTCAGTGAGAAAATTGGCCTCACTGACAAGATTTGTGTGGGGGTTGAAGCGGTTAAATCAGTTGATGAGAGGTATCACGTAACTGATGTTACCAAATCAGCTGTATCAGCTACAGGTAGAACAGCAGCTGCTGCGGCAAATGCTGTTATAAACAGTAGTTACTTCTCCAAGGGAGCTTTTTGGATCTTTCTGGCGCTCTAAGCAGGGCTGCTCAAGCTGCTGCTGATTTGGGTAGTCGGGGAGAAAACAAATGAAGATTTCTTGTTTTGAACATAGATTCAGCTACAGGTTTCCACATAAATTCTTAATGTTTTACTGTACATAGGTTACACGAGTATTACATTCTAACTTTTATAACATTCACCAATTATGATATAGTCGGATCCTACCGGTATGTTAGTGTAAATATTATTTACAATTATATCTTACACAAAATATATATTTCGTGGTGTAAAAATTGACATTGAAATACAATTTAAGGAGGTATTTGGTTTGTATTTGGGAATCGGAATGAGAATTATAAATTTTACTATCGGTATGGTTTTATGTGTTATGTTATTTCCCAGTGTTAGTTTGGTTTATAATGGAAATGAGTTTCGTTATATTGATAAGTTAATCAATTTGAAATTTAAATCACAAGTAAGGAATAAAAGTGAGTATTTTTAAAACTTTTATTCTTATAAAATACCTGCCCATTTTTGTAATAATTAACTAAACAATATCTATGATATCATTAATTTTGATTTTCATTCTTTTTTCTCTCACGTACTTATAAATTAAATTAAACACCTCATATTCATAAACTAAATTAAACGCCTCTAGACAAGTTTTGAGTCATTAAAGAATAAAAGATATATAGAATTTTTTTTTTTTAATTTAAGAAAAAAAATGAAACAAAATTCTCAAGGAAGACTTTGTTTTCTTCATCCTTGGTGGAAACTTTTCTTGATGATCAGAGACTTGCGTTCGTGGCGCGCTGCATTGGTGCTGTGATGTGTGCACTATAATAATGAAACCTCATAAACTGCTGTGATGCGAACTTCAGCCGTAAACTTGACTCCAATGTTTCGGTGTTGATAACCTCCGCACTCGGCATCCTTTGTCCAAAAGCCACGTACATACTCATATTAATATTTTGTTAACAGATTAATCCATATACGCTGTCGTTTTTCTAGTCTATTTACAAGTATGATCGGTCAGCATCACGCGGTATAGAACTTGTTTCCGAGATCGTTGGCTGTGGTGGGTCCAATCTGTTGCGGGAGAGTCGTCAAACATAAAACTACATTTAAAAAAAAAAAATCTGGCCATAATTGTGTTTTCCCGGGCCGGGCTCAATTGATTGTAGTCAAATCACATGTCCATAGTTATTAAACCCAACCAGGGAAGAGCCCGCAAGGAAGATGAATCAACGTGTTACTAGTTTAACATTTAAATATATTTTTATTAATATATTATATCTATAAATTATTAAATACAAGATATATATATAATAAAAATATTGATAAAAATATATTTTATAAAAAATTTGAAATATAAATATAACTTTTAAATATTTACATAACCTTTTTATATTAAGAGTTAAAAATGAGTTAATGTATAGAGTGGAGTTTTGAGAGTATATACTTAAAAAATAGGCATATAATAATCCAAAACTTAAGTATTTCAATAATACACAGGCCTGTAAAGAGCCAAAACTGAAATAAAAATTATTGAAATACTTAACATCCTAACACTACTATTATTTTTCTTTTACAAAAGTTGGATAAATATTAGTCACCTACAGCTGGACTAGTATCCCAATTCTCATGTGATATGAATGGATTATTCTACAATAATTTTGAAAAAGAAAATTCCTACTAGCAGATTCAAAAATATTATTTAATGTAACAAAAGCAACAATCACGTGTAATTATAATTATTAGTACTCCGCAGTTAATTTTTTGCTTAGTAGATATTTAGCAGAATTCTAATTATATAACTTTATATTCTTACTTAAAATGTATCGTATAGTATGAATATATTATTTTAAAAATGTAAAATTGAGTTTTTTTTTTTTTTTTTAAATTGGAATTTTAAGACTTAATTAATTTAAAAGTTTTTGTAAGTGTAAATTCACACTTGCTAATAGAGTAATGTTTTAACATCATTCGATTTTTTTTTCATTTTATTTAAAGAAAATCAGTCAATCAATTAATAAATTGATGAATTCCAAATATTTGAATGTACATTAGTGACAACCTATTTGTTTGTCTTTTCTATTTGCTAAGTCCCACAATTCCAGTAATCCAAACGGGCCGAGTTTGGGTTTTCTCGGGCCTTCCCAAATGTCCACTTGAGTGATCCAATGGTATATATCACCTCCTGTACATCATTCCTCATGGTTCTGCACCCCACACCATTAATTCACAAAAATCTCAGATTCAGTTCCACTTCATCACACCCGCCCAAATTTAATCTCATATTACTATAATTCTTAATTCTCCCCTTTCTCTCTCAATTTTCCATTTCAAAATCCAAAAAAAAAAATCATAGTCCAATAATAATGCAATAATTAACAAAATTAATTTTTCATAATCATAATCCATTTAAATCAAATTTAATTTTTCAGCTCGAGCCGACGATTAACGCCGACAAAATGGATGCGGTATCGATCCGCGTGCCCTACCGGAATTTAAAGCAAGAGGTTGAACTCGTCGGCTGACGATCAAGCTCAACTACGTCGTTTACAGATCGCCACTCAAAATCATACCAATACAAATTTTAGTAGTACTAGTATTCATAATAACAATGAAAATTTTAGCAATATTGATGTTTCATCGCCGCCGTCTACGGCGAACGGAGATGCTGAACTTCGGTCGGAGAAGCATAGTAGTTTGTTCACGTTGATACTTAGTTGTACGGTGGCCGCCGGAGTACAATTCGGCTGGGCGTTGCAGCTTTCTCTTCTCACTCCTTACATTCAGGTTTTGGTTTCTCACTTAATTAATTGTTGCTGTGTTGATCTGTAAATTTGATGTTTCCGGACTGTTTTCTGAACAGTGGTTGGGATCTCTGGAATTATTATTTGTGAATCATTTGATAGTGAATGACTGAATGCGATGATTAAATTATCATATTTGGTTGAGCGAACTTTAGCAGTTATTAAGTAGTTGTAGATTGTTAATGATGTTCTCTTCTCGTAAATGGAGTTCTCAGTTTGAGAAAGTTGTTAGTAGTACTATGCAGCTTATTGATGGATGTGGATTTGGATTTCAATCCTAAGCCCTCCCGAAATAAGGATACTTTATATATGTTGTGGTTAATTATCAGTTAGAACTTTCCCGATTGATTCCAAAATGATTTGTATGCGCATGCTAAGCTGTGACTGTAGAATATATGAGAATTGAGAATGAATTTTTATGCTGATATTTTTTTCAGAATAAGCAGGAATTTATCATACATTTGATATAAAGTTCTTTGGGGTAAATTTGACTTGCTTTCCTTGAGGTTTTGCCTTTTGATTATGCTTACTGCCTTTATCACACCTGTTAAGTCATGGTTGAAAAGTTTGTATCATATTATGCCAATGGTGTAGCTCAGGAGAATTTGTTAACATAAAGTCATAAACTTGTCTTCAACATGGAAATATAGGTGAAACATGAGAGACAGGCATCACCGCTTTACAACCTATTGCTCCTTAAACTCAAAACACATCATTTGTTGACATTTAAATTGTATTTGTACTTGGAACTTGACTAGATCATCCGGTCATTTGATTCTCATCAAGTAGTGACCTTTCTGTTGAACCAAGGTAGATTATGGCTCATATACTGGTAGAATTCTTGGGCTAGTAATTACCAGGTTATGGTCACAATTTTGATAACAATTATAGTTTTCTCAAACAATCTTTTAGGCCTGACTAGTTCTTGGCCTTCATTTTGAAGAAGCACAAATACAAATATGAGCCACTAATACAAAGCAACACCAAAAAAGTGAGACATGATCATGGATATATTGCATACGTTAATTGTACGAATAATATGTACCAATTATTCCCTTAATAAAACATTACTTTTTGACAGAATCTTGGATCGAAGAGTTAGATTCAGGTTTTAGGTTTGAAATGTACCAACATGAGATCTAACATGGTACAGCAAACTAGTGAAATCAGTAATGTATTGAATGTCGCCTTGTATTAGTTATGCAAGCATATATGACATCATATAGTCTGTTACATCATTGATTTGAGAACATTTGTTTCTGTACATGCCAGCTATGCTTCAATTGTCACTTTTTTCCCTCACTATACTTCTAATTGCTTTGTATTTATTCTAGTGCCTACTGTCTAATTTTTCCTTCTCGGTATTTGCAGACACTTGGTATACAGCATGCTTTTTCTTCATTTATCTGGCTTTGTGGCCCAATAACAGGTCTCGTGGTAGGTAAAATTATCAGTTGATTAATTGCCTTCAAGAACCATAATGTCAAAGTTCATTATCCATTTTGCACATCAGTCTATCTCATTTATAAATTTTCTTTAAAGATTATTAAACCAGATACTTTCCAAGCCCCGCACACACACGAACAAAAAAAAAAAAATTTGAACTCCAAATATATCTTAAAAGAAAGTCAGTGTGTGATTGGGCATTCATGACACCTAAATGAAACATCCATTTTTAGCATCTAGCCGCATAGTTTGTCCCAAAAGTATGCCATACACTTTCAGATTTCTGTAAGTACATACCGTTGTATGATTCCTCTTGGCACCTATCCAACATCAAGGCTCTATAAGCCCTGAGGTTTGAAACTAGCACTCACAGCTCACAAAAGTTGAGAAGCCTCCTGTTGTAATAAACAGATTTGTGAATACATGTGCTGGACATAACTGTGCACTCGTATGATATCTGATGAAAAGTGGTAAAACAAACTTGAAAATCGTCAGTTCGAGCTCCATCCTCTAAAATAATCAATGATGTTTGAATATTTAGTCTTGTTGTCTTGCAGGTACAACCTTGTGTTGGTATATGGAGTGATAAATGCACTTCAAAATATGGCAGAAGGCGACCATTCATATTTGTTGGATCTCTAATGATCTCATTTGCTGTAAGCATTTTCCTAGTTTCTTGTATCTTTATTTTTCATTATATGCTATTGTGATCCGCTAAACCAGATTCTGTGATTAGGTGATAATTATCGGGTTTTCTGCTGACATAGGATACTTTTTAGGAGATACAAAAGAACACTGCAGAATAGGTAATTGTTACCTTGGCTACTTCTTTGTTTTGTTTTCACTCATATCAGATGTGAAAATTCATTAACTCATGCAACCACAGCACATTTAAAGGTACTCGTACAAGGGCAGCTATTGTATTCATTATTGGGTTTTGGATGCTGGATCTTGCCAACAACACTGTGCAGGTGAGCTGGAAGTAAAAGGAAAATTTTGCTCCCTCAGTGGATGAATGCCTTTGAAGTTCTTTATAATGGCTGAAAAATGTTTATGAGGTAACATTGGTGGTTTTAAAGTTTGATTTCTTTACAGGGTCCAGCTCGTGCTCTTTTGGCTGATCTGGCAGGTAAACTCTCTCCTTCTCTTTAAAGAGCAAGATTGGGGGATTTTTTTTGTGTGTGTGTGTGTGTGATAGAGAGAGAAAGAGAGAGAGCAACCATTTTTTCTCATGATATTTCCTCTTGGACCTTTATTTTTTCCGGATAGAGTATTTATGCTAACACTGTTATGATATTAAGATAACTAACAACTATGCTTTTATCATTCAATTTAGGCCCTGATCAAAGAAACTCAGCAAATGCTATATTTTGCTCATGGATGGCTGTTGGAAACATTCTAGGATTTTCCTCGGGAGCCAGTGGACATTGGCACAGGTGAAATGTTTTTGCAGTTGTGGCTAGAAATGCAGATGGGCCCATATCCCTTTTTGATATAGTGTTATTTATTCTACATCATGACTAGTTTGACTAGAACAATTTTCCTTAGAGCTTTGTGCTGATTGCAAATGTCAACTTTGCTTCAATTAGTGATGATTTTTCTCCTTTCATTTGTAAATCTAACTTGTAAATCTTGAAAACCTTAGAGATCATGAGTAATTTTTTTTTTTTTCTAGATCTGACAAGTTATTTTCTCTTACCAGATGGTTTCCATTTTTGTTGAGTAGAGCTTGTTGCGAACCCTGTGGAAATCTTAAAGCTGCATTTTTGGTAGCTGTGGTGAGTTACTGGTGTAAACTGGTTGCAGGAAACTATTTAATAAGATTCATCTAGTCATGTTTTACATCCATTTAACTGTGTAAAGGACAACTTTTTACTAATGACATTGAGAGAATCTTTCTGTTATTTGGCTGGCTTGAACTGCATTGCGACATACTAACCTAACAAAAGTTCATTTTTATCTCCTAAACTAAGTACAACTTTTGTTTGAAAAAGGAAGCAACAAAAAGAAGGGAGGGAGGGGGGGAGGAGGGAAGACAAACGAAAATATCAAAAGAGCTCTTAAAAAAAAAAAAAATTAGGAAAGAAGAGCAAAGGAAACAAAGTGGACAATCTTGGAAATCAAATTATCATTCCAATACAGGTGACTGAAAGAACTCGCTTCACATTAAAAGTCATTACACTATTTTAATATGAATAAGTGATTAGGGAAAAACAAAATTAAGCAATTACAAATTTATAACAGTTGATCTGGTAAATGGAGTATTGAAGGAGGAGAGCATGATTTTGACTTGTTTATAGAATAAAGAGTATAATAAAATACCAATTAGAAGTAATAAGATTAATATTCGCTTTGGATTGGAAGAAGAAAACGTTATAGAAATGAAATGAGAATTCAAAAGGATATGATAATTTCTAAGTTAAGCTTAGAACATGGCTTCTAAAATTATTGAATGCCAGATTTCATCCTAAAAGAAGATGTAATGGTGTAAGAGGATTTTCTGTACTTTGAACATAGAAAGCATATAAGCAATTTGAGTTGTATATCTTGAATCATGTCTAAGCTATCAGGATTTGACTAAACCCTGCTGCGAGTAAAATATCTCGAAGCAATTATGGTTTCCAATACTTTTTTAGAGCTACATTGGAACATCAAGCTTGATTTTTCAGCTTTTATGATGAGTTTTCTGCAGCTAAATTAGTTGTCTTGAGTACCTATAATTATACAAAATAAGTTATCCTAATGTAGATCTCCGCCTGTATCGAGTTTTTCTTAGCATAGCTGGTCCCAAGCCCGGGTAAAAGAGGAGGGTTGCGTTAAGTCAAGCAACCAGCGTAAAACTTTATCAATCTCATGAGATGAATCCACTACGATATTGCGCTAATGCTAGGGCATTCCTCATAAGCGACGCATCGCATTTTAGGATATGGTCCATGACAGAGCACAATGGTGTAGCAGGATTCATGTAGTCACCCTCCTTAGTGGGAATAAGGCTTGGTTTGTTTGTAAGTTATCCTAATGTAGATTCATATGGGCAAAATATCTGACAATAGCTGATGACTGGATGGTTGTGATTTTGGGGCATTTTCAATTAATTTCTTTATTACTTTGAAGGTGCGTAATTTCATTTCTAGTAGTTCCTTTGTTTTGAGTGCATGTTCAATGTTCTGATTGTTTATCTGAAATGCGTTCCTTTTGAGGTTTTTCTATATTTTACCAGGTTCAGATTCTAATCCCTGCTGTTACAACATTGTTAACATTTGTGCAATCCTAAAATCATTCTTGGCTGACATAGGTGTTCCTGACTCTATGCACACTTGTCACACAATCTACTTTGCTAAGGAGGTTCCATTGGCCCCAAAGCAATCTGTTGGTTTATCAGATGCTGCTCCTCTCTTGGATAATCCCGAACAAATTGGCTTTGAACTTTCGAAATCAGAAGTACAAAATGATAATGCAATGGAAATCAAGTCCAAGAATGATGTTTTCGTGGGTGATGATAATGTGACAAATAAAAACCAAAACGGTGAGGAAGATGTAGTTGAAAGTTTCAGTGATAGCCCGGGAGCAGTTTTGGTCCATTTATTAACTAGCTTGCGGAAGTTACCTCCAGCCATGCATTCAGTGCTAATTGTCATGGCTTTGACCTGGGTAAGTTCTTTTAATTGATTCCTCATTTATCAAGTGCCTGTTTGCAAAATAACATTTTTCTCATCTCTTGATTATTTTAATTGTTGGCCCAGTTTATAATAAACACTTTCTCAAAATTTTTTAAAACCTTGTTTTTGCAACTATTGTGGCAATAGCTGTCCTGGTTCCCATTTTTCCTCCTTTGACACTGATTGGATGGGAAGAGAAGTTTATCATGGTGATCCCAAAGGAGATGCATCAGAAGCTAAAGCTTATGATCAGGGTGTCAGAGAAGGTGCATTTGGTTTGCTATTGAATTCGGTAAGAACTCAAAGAATTGAGCATCACTACTTTTATAGGTTTTACACATCAAATATGTCCTTCTTTAGGTCTTCTTGATACCTCGTTTATCTCCTGTAATAAAATTTTTGGTTTTTTTTATTTATTTCTTTTTCCTTTTTTTGTTGACCAGGTTGTTCTTGGGATCAGTTCCTTCTTCATTGAGCCTATGTGCCGGTGGATGGGTGCCAGAATAGTTTGGGCTACAAGCAATTTCATGGTGTTTGCCTGCATGGCAGGCACTGCCATTATTAGTTTGGTCTCCGTTCAAGGATATTCAGAAGGGGTTGAACATGTCGTTGGAGTGAATGGAGCAACCAAGATTGCCTCCTTGGTTGTTTTTTGTCTTCTTGGCCTTCCTTTAGCTGTGTCGTAAGTCTGTAGTTTTCACATTGACCCTCTTTTTTTTTTCTTGGGTGATATTCGAATGTCCTTGCTCTCTTCTCAAGCATATTCTTCTTGATAAGGATTGCTGCTTGTACTGCCACTACTTAATTCCTGCTCTGAAAATTTTCTACTTCTTACTTTA
Organism: Cinchona pubescens; assembly: GCA_025175665.1. Lineage (NCBI taxonomy): Eukaryota > Viridiplantae > Streptophyta > Magnoliopsida > Gentianales > Rubiaceae > Cinchona > Cinchona pubescens. The sequence continues at coordinate 3,523,109 of JANKKI010000077.1, read as the reverse complement.
GTTGAACTTTACATGGATTGTAGATCACTTACAGTGTTCCTTTCTCTGTCACTGCGGAGTTAACTGCTGATACTGGGGGTGGCCAAGGTATTTTTGGAGTAAAAAAGATTTGTTTATACTCTTATTTATGATGACTAATTCTGTGATTTGGGGATTTTTACAATCTGAGCAGGATTGGCCATTGGAGTGTTAAATCTAGCAATTGTTATACCCCAGGTACTGTTATTCTTTGGTTGCCAGATGATTTTGCATGCTTGATATAAAATTGTAAAAAAAAAGTTTTGTGAGTCAATGGTGTATTGTTGTTTACTAAAAATGTTTCTTCTATTACGAGCACCAGTCAATTGCATTACCCTGCTCCTAGTCATCATGGATGATACGGAATCTCGTTTGCTGTTCTTTTTATTGTTTCTGTTAGATGGTCGTGTCCCTTGGTGCGGGTCCATGCGATGCCTTATTTGGTGGAGGAAACATACCGGCATTTGTTTTGGCGTCATTATGTGCCCTTGCAGCTGGTGTTATCGGGACCCATAAGTTGCCAAATCTTGCAAGCAATTCTTATAGATCAACTGGCCTCCATTTTGGTTAGTGTCTGGATCAGAAGATGACTGGTGGCACACCAATTCATCAATGATTGATCAAAAGAGTTGAACTCTGAGAAAATATTCCCAGCATTGCTCAAAATATTCCCATATCGCTCTTTCCTTCCTCGGACTGATGTTGATTCGCAGAGCTGATAGTATAAAAATTCTTTCATTTTTTTCCTCCCAGTAGTGGGAACGGTATATCTTTACATAAAATGTAGATTGCATTGATATTACAAAGCTTGTAGTAGTATAATAGCTTAGGAATGACCTTTACTTTTGTAATTTTACAGCATTCCATGCCTGAAAGAAATGTCACGATGATATCTTTGTTTGTCATCAAAGACACTAGTTTCCTTTCACAATCTAGGAAGACTTTGTACAACTTGTGGAATGCATAATACATGGTCTTTGAAAAACTTGAGACTAGCTATGAAATCACCTAGGCCCACTACTTCAAGGGAGGCTCTCAACATGGGACTGGGTCATGTGAAGGCCTGCTAGTATAGAACCTGAGCCATCTAATGGGAGGAAGAGATTGGACCTCAAGGGGGAGTTCACTCAAGTAAAGCCCAAGAAAAAGAATTACCTGACGAACCAATACTTGAAATAGGCTCTGTTAAGGCCCAATATCAAGGGCTACTTGCTTTTTTTGCAGTGAAACTATCAGACTGTAGAGTTATTAAAGAGGGCTGGTGGAGGCCGGAGTGGGATCTTCGACTCTCCTGAGTACCAAAATGTAAACAAAAACTCAAAATGGACCTGACTAATGTTAGTTTATGGACTTCATGAGCTATTCTGCACATTATCATCTAGTTTAAGTTGGAAAACATCAGATTGTAAACCCGTCTTTAAGTCATGATTCATGGGTTATTCCCTTGTGGGCTAAAGGCCCAAATTGTGAACATTGTCCTGCTAAGCCGCCAGGTCTAACCCGCCAAACCTTCATCCCATAAAATAGCCCGTCACACTTACATACTTTACAAACCCCAGATTGCATATATTTGGGATTTTTTAAATGTTTGACAAGTGTGTTTTGAATTTTGATTTAAAAATATTATTATTGTTAGAATATATATATCAATCATATAACGTGTAAAGTAAGACAGAAGAATGTATTCTGATTGCATAACTATTTTTATTTATTCTATACTAACTTACCATCCCAAACTTATCGAGGAACTTAAAAATTTAAGTGGTTTTTGAATTTTAATTAAAAAAAAAAAGTTAGATTCTTTTACTCCTCGGAAATGCCAAATTTAAACAGCCTTTAAACTATATAGACACATTCCAAACCAATTCAATGAATCAACTGTAGAATACAATGAAGTGTCATAAGTGAGCATACGGATGGCGTCAGATTAAAACAAAGAGATAGAGAAGAGAAGCTAACTCCAATCAATCAATAAATTTGCCACTCGCTTAATGTCCAAGAAAACACAAGAAAATAAAGGTGTCTCTGAGGGAAATCAATCAAACAATATCGCCAAAGAATATTTTGGTCTCCAAATACCACGTACTAAGGTGGTTGGTTGAATTGGCAATTCTTCATGACACAGTTTTTAGTCCTATTCCATCGATTACCTTAATTTACTACTGCTAGTGGACGATTGCTCCACATATCTTTGTGAATTGCCAACGTAAAACTGTCCCACGTTAAGAAACATATAATTGAGCACAAGCATCTTCCCAATTTTATTATGCATTACCCACTTATAGATAAATGTCTACACAAATACAGCCGTGAAATGTAACTTTCACTTAATTAGCTAAGAGAATCTTACATCCCAGAGAGGTTCTTTTCTTCTATAGTTCCACTCTATCAATGAGAAGGGAACCCTTCTGTTTTTTCTCACAATTCCCTAACATCCATGAATAAGTTTTTATTATTTTGATAAGGTGGATGTTTTACTACATGTACAACAAGAGTCCAAGAATGGGAAGAGTTATTTCCTAGTGTTTTAGGGGGGCTTTTGCTCCTCTATTACACTTTTATTACATTATTTTGAATAAGTAATATGTTTTCTCTTACCATGACTAAATATTAAATAAGAAATATATGTCACTTATTTAGGTGTTATAACATAAGTGTAACACTAAAAAATGTAACAAAAGACCTAAAACCGTTTTAGGGCCACTTCACTCCCACCTACAAGGGATTGGGCACTAGAATTTACTGAGCATTTATAATTTGGTCTTACTATAATTGTTTGAGCCATAGTTTAAAAATTTAAAAAAATTTGGTCGAGTTGTATTGAGTTGACTCGACTCAATAAAACTATACATGAATATGATTGAGTTTTAAATTAAATTTGATAAATTCACTAAGTAATTACGAATTTTTATCCCAATTGATTTTTGAATATGATTAATTGTTAATAAAACTTCTGGAATTTAAATTTTATGAATTGATAATAAATAATATGTAAAAAATATTATATAATAAATCTAATTTTAAATAGTTAACCTAATTGTTAGAATAATTTTACTTTTAATACATCAAATAATATATCTATATGTCTTATAGTTAAAAGTTTTTAATTCATAACTCGATAAAATTCAACCAAATTTATAAATATTCAACTGAATAACTTTTCGACTCGAATTGGAATTCTGTATTTTTAAACATTGCTTTGAGCTCAATCTTTATACTAGTAAGTGTGTATTAAATTTCCCAACATGGACAACCCTAGTAACATCTTAATTTTCTAACAGTATTATTTCCAATTTTTTGAAATTTGGACGATCAAGGACAATATTTTGCTCGTTTAGTTTTATTTTAACCTCTAAAGATTATAAGTGGCCTTTTCTTTTCTAATCTCAAACATGGTTCATTCTGAGGATGCTTGAAATTGGTTTTCCTGGAAAATTGAATTTCTTAAGCTACTTGATCTTAGCTAGAACTAACTCATAATTCAATATTGTATGTGAATTATATATCAGGTATGCTCACAACATGTAAGATTTAACTTTCAAATTCTCATGTCGCAGTCTTAAAAATATATATGCTAGGGAAAGTTAAATTGCATTTTATTAAACAAAGGAAATCACAAAAAAAATCAAATAAAAAATAAAAAAATAAACAAAGGAAATCAAAATAAGAAGATGCCCAATTAAACGACCTGCCAATGTACAGTTTGTAATGGCCCAACTTGAAATTTTGAATGCAACAAAGGGCTAAAGAAATCAACTGAAAAGGTGCATAAAAATATAAAACTTTGGAGGAAGAAATCGGTAGTTGATTAATCACTTTCAAGATCAAGAAAAGAAGGAAGAAAAATGACGTCAAGCATAGAGGGCACATTGGGATCAGTTTCTAAGCTGAAAATACCATAAAAAAGCATAAGAGCTGGGAATGCATGTGGAGGAGAAGATTCAGCTATTTCTTTACTATTTTCTTTTTTATTTTATTTTAAGAGTTATTTAATTAATTCAAATTCAAAATAATATTAGAAACCCACCAAGAGAAGAAGGAGCAAAGAACATGATGGATCCATCCCATTCCAATGGCACTGGGGTACCCTGTCTTTATAGCATCTAGATGTGTACTAATAAAGTCATGTGATGCAGTGATCTCTTGTCTTTGGCCTTCTATAAATTGTTAATCATGATTTGTACATAGTGGGACCCTTATCCACCATCATGATCAACAATTCAAGAGATTGGTGGGCTCTCTCTATTTTCTGTCATTCAATTTTTTTTCTGTTTTTTTTTTTAAAAAAAATCAGATATTATTTAGAAAGAATGAGAGTTACCTACCTATTGTTGAATATGGCAACTGATGATTTCTTCATCCAAACGTACATTTGATGTTTTGCTACAGATAAAATATAGAATATCCTTACTCTTTCTTTACATATCACTTTCCAATATATGCATGCATTTGTTTTATGAATTTGATTTTTCCTACATAAATATTTTCAACTCATGAATTACATATATGATATTCTTGAATATATAAGGGAGGAAATAATAAATAAATAAAAAGATAGACAATTCAATAGCCATTCGTTATATAATTTTCAAAATTAATTAATTAGATCTCAGTTAAGCAAGAAAAAGATCAATCAATTGATGGATTGATCAGATAATTGCCAAACGACATGTTAAATCATCAACAAATTTCTGGCAAATATGTTTGTGGCCAATATTTGTCTTCCAGAGGACACTTTGCTGGGTTCTCAGCATTAGTATTTCGACTTTATGGCTCTAACATCTTTGCTTCTTCTATAATAGGAAGAAATGAACCTTAAATTGGAGAAAAATTCAAGAATTCAAGGAAAAAGAGAAAGGAAAAATGTTAATCTGGGAAATTTGGTACATAGAATCAATTAGAGTCTATATGTACGAGTTTCACTTTGTCCTTGCCATATAAGTGGTAACAATTGACGAAATTTTGGCTGGCTGATTAGGACCTCTGACCTTCTTTCTTTTTCTTCCAGTAAATGTATACATCAATTTACCACCTCAAGAATGAAGGTCCTTAATAATTTTACCCGACTTCCGATATTGATTAAGCTCATTGCAGGGGATATTTACTTTTTAATGTTGTACAATGTCTTATACGACAAGGTGCTTAGTTTACTCCTATTTGGTATTAGTTCTATCTTCATCATCTCTCATATAAAAAAAAAAAAAAAAAAAAATTCCATCCACACATGTACAAGAAGACCATTTGGTTCTATCATTGACTTTCTAATTTTCTTGGGGATGAAATGGAGTGTAATGGTAAACATATTTGGGGGATTATTACTTGAATTATTAATTTTCTATACACTGTCAATGTAAAAAATTTTCTACACTATTGATTGTGAATGCACTATATATGTGTAAAAAATAACATTTAAAATTCAAATAATGCACACATGGCTTGTATCTACATCTTATACTGTAGAAAATTTTTACACCGATAGTAGATGAAAGATTAATTCATTAATAAAATAATTGAAAACTTGGATAAAAGTCTACACATTTTAATGACTTCACATTGCAAATGATTAGATGGAATTTTAGTACGAAAAGGCAACTGTTAGTCTTAACACAACATTATTATAATTTGATGTGATATGTTGATCCAAATTTAAGTGAATTGTTGGAAGGGGATCAATTAGATTACTAATGTAACATTGAGGAACAAATCTCGACTTAAGAATTGATGGTCAACGAATTAAAAATTAGTTTACACTAAAAAAACTAGACCAAAATATTTAAATTAAATAATTAATTGTTCATGATCCGTGGTATCGTATTCAAATTATTTCTCGTATCACTTATGACGTGGTATGAGATCGATCTTACAAGTCAACCGTTCACGAGACTTTATAATTGCAATATGATCGTTCATTAACACCACTAACATAATATTTGGTCACATTACAAACATCAAATTTGGAAACAAAGAAGAAATGTGGAGTGATTAGACTATAGAAATTGGAAAGCAAGGGTATTATTTAGCTACATTTCACGCAGCAGGATGAAGATATTAGATATAGATGAATAGTTGGGGAAAGGAACACCAAGACAAAAAACACCAGGTTAGATTAGCTTGGTAGGGTTATTGAAAGAGAGGGAAAGAGCTAGGATGCTTGTGCCTTTTCCCAGAACTCTTTTTAGCTCTTTAGTTTCTCTTGATCATCCTCTCTCAATTGCCCAATTTGACTGGCTAAAGCCTTATAAATCTTGAATTCTTGATGATATGCATTTGTATGCTGAGGGGATAATGGATGGGATAGGGCTTCCTCCTGGTGCACGATACATGTTGGTGAGTTAGGTGGCAACTGCTGCCCTCCCTAATGGACCCTATCTCTAGATTCCTGCCTCTTGTTTGTGTACCCCTCCTTCTTGAAAAATTCTTTAATGAATTCAGTTTAAAAATATAATTTAAATTAATACATATCACTCATAAATAATATATATTAAACTAAATTAGGGCCTCTTTAAAAAAAATAAATTAATTAAAATAAGAAACTAGCTGATTCAAAATAAACCCCTCCAAGAACCAAAAGATATAGACATCTCGTTTCTCTTTTCTCTCAAGTTGACAAAAATTGATCAAAGGCATTAAAATATAACTAGTGCAAGTCTCATTTCTAAGTCAGTCACTCAATCTCCAAAGAACAATTAACACACAAACACCTACAGGCTAATAGGAAATAATTGAATATGTTACTATTGAGTTTATTTAATAGGCTTTAAAAACTCCTTTTTTCCTTTGCCTTGAAGTCACCCACTTCTCATTTAAAAAGCATATAATATGAATGTATAGTATACCCATTTTCTCTCCTTTAGCAAGCTAGGGAATCAAACTATTTCAAAATGTTTGCTGCCATCTTATTTTATTCATCAAAAAGTGTATGGACAACTGTCCTTTGTTGATATACACTGCCCACTTTTTGTCGCATCAATAAAGGGAAAAGAAAATATAAATCAATGAAAAACTTTTAATCCCTTTAAAAAGTTTACTTTGGAAAGTTACATGATCAAGAAATTTGAAATAGCTGCTTGATTAGGTACTCTAGAACTTCATATCAATCCATCATTGTCCTCTCCAATTGAAAGGAAAAGATAGATTCATATATAATTCTGATAGTTAAGCATCTTCTATTATATATTTTATTTCATTTTTTGTTTTATTATTAAATAAATTATCAAAATTTATTTATAAAAATTTTTAATTATAAAGAATATTAACAATTCATTTGATAGTAAAACAGGGAATAAAATAAGAAATGAGATAAAAAATCTTGTGACAATTCCAACTAGTTGACAACATATCACTGTTTGATTAGTCAAACCAAATCAAACAAATTGAAATTCATTAGGTAAAACTATAAAATCACTTATATTTTTAAGAGAAGGTTGCAGTTCTAATTCTATTACCTAATAGAATGACTTTAGAAGACATATTTAATGAAGAAAAATCCCCATGAAGTACATTATTAGTTGCATTTTACTCTCTCCAACTTATTTTAGAGGTATTTAACTCTTCTTTTTGTATGATTGGACAAAAATACCCTTTTTAAGTAATTTTTTTCTTTTTCTTTTTCCAACTATTCTTTCCCACTTTTTTTCCTTTTCCCTTCCTTTCTTTTCTTCTTTTATTTATTTTTTCTTTTTCTACCTTTTCGCTTGCTATTAGCTACTTCCTTCATTCTACTATAAATATTTGTACACCTAAAATAAATTTTTTTTATTTTCTTTAACTAATTATTTATTTTGCTGTCTTTGTTTATTTTCTAATTCTTATTATAAGAGGACATATATTTGTTATATTTATAAAGTATTTTTATTTAATCTAAATTGTAAATTATAAAAACATATATAAACAAGTTGGATTTATAATTAGTCAACCATGTTGAAAATAAATAAGCAAATTAATTAACTAATAATATTTTTATTTGTTATTTTTTTTACATTGATAAATTATTAATTATTTATATTTTAATCTATTTATTTAAATTTTTAAACTAATATTTGATTTGTTGAGACTCAAATTTTTGATTCATTGAAACTCTAATTTGCTTATATATATTTAAATAATTTAATTAATAGTTTAAATACACTTTGATGTAATTAGCATATATTCTATTATAAAGAAAATTGTAAAAACTTTACAATAATAAAATTTATGCAGCAAACGAGTTATAAAAAATAATTAGTTAAATCAAATTAAAAAATATATATGTCCTAATTATACAAATAATAATAGTATAGGAAATGAACTAACTATTGGTATGAGAAAAGTGAGAAAATTCAACTAATTCTTTTTTTTTTTGTTAACTCATTTTTTTCCCAAATTTTATTATTGTAAATTCACAAATTTTATTGTTGTAAATTCATTACATTTTCTTTTATAATAGAACATATTTTAGTTACAACAAAGTGTATTTAACATGTTAATTAAAATATTTAAAGACATATAAAGAAATTAGAGTTCAATAATTCAAAATTTTGAGTCTCGATAAATCAAATATTAGTTTAAAAATTCAAATATATAAATAAAAATAAAAATAAGGGTTAATAATTTATCATGCAAATAACAACTAAAAGTATTACTAGTTAATTAATTTACTTATTTGTTTTACTATAGTTGACTAATTATAAATCTAACTTGTTTATATATGTTTTATAATTTAATTTTACATAAAAAATGCTTTATTAATATAACAACTATATTTTGTTGTAATAAGAATTAAAAAATAAACAAAGACAACAAAATAAATAATTAGTTAAAGAAAATTTTAAAAAATTATTTTAAATGTACAAATATTTATAGTAGAATGAAGGAAGTAGCTAATGGCAAGCGAGAAGGGAGAAAAAGAAAAATAAAAGAAGAAAAAGGAAGAAGGGGAAAAGGGAAAAAAAAAAAAAAAAAGTGTGAGAAAGAATACTTGGAAAAATAAAAAGAAAAACAATTATTTAGTAAGGATATTTTTGTCCCATCATACAAAAATAAGGAGTTAAGTACCTATAAAACAAATTAAAGGAAGGTATAATTTAGGAGGTTTAATGCTATTAACCCCTTTAGAAAATCATAATCAATTTTACATTATTGCATATATAAACCCTACTTCCTTCACGCAAAGAAAAAGAGACCCTACTTCCTCTCTCTCATGAAATATACACGTAAACATATATATCAAAGCCAAAAGGAAAAGTTTTGTGAAGCCAATAAGGTATATAAGCTATCCATCATCACTACAATGAATGCCTTATTTTCTCCCTGATGCAAAGGAACCTAGGTACTAACAAACTATTATTCACTCCTCCATACCCTCTTCCACCCCCACCCCCAAAAAAAAAAAAAAAAATCCCATCCACCAAAAAAAAATGAAAATATGACTGTCAGATCAAGATTTCACTTGTTCAGCCAGCTAGAACAAGCCTTCTTCTAGGTCATGACTTCCACCGCCACAGCAATGGCCTTCTTCCCAGCCAATTTCATGCTACAAACTCCTCATCATGATCAAGATCAAGACCCTCAACAACCTCCCACTTCTTTCACCACCCCAATTCTCTCCTCATGCGCCCCTCAAGATTTCCACGGTACATTAATTTTCTATATTTTTTCTTCTTCCATTCATTTGTTAATAGGGTTAATTTTTGATGTCACACAAAATAGTTCTTAGTATAGGGGTGCTTTATATGATGTTTTTGCAGGTGTTGCTTCGCTTTTAGGGAAGAGATCTATGTCGTTTTCGGGTGTGGATGTTTGCGATCAAGAAAATCATCATGGCGGGGATCTTCAGGATGATTTATCCGATGATGATGGTTCACAAATGGGAGAGAAGAAGAGGAGGCTTAACATGGAACAAGTTAAGACTCTTGAGAAGAATTTTGAGTTGGGTAATAAGCTTGAACCCGAGAGAAAAATGCAGCTGAGCAAGGGCTCTTGGTTTACAGCCTAGACAAATAGCTATATGGTTTCAGAACAGGAGGGCTAGATGGAAGACTAAGCAGTTGGAGAAAGATTATGAGGTTCTCAAGAGACAATATGAAGCCATCAAAGCTGAAAATGATGCTCTCCAAGCTCAGAACCACAAACTTCATGCAGAGGTATGTGTGTTGAAGTGATCATCATGAACTTTTATTTATTCAGGGTTTTTTATTAATTATCATGTAATAAACATTTAGTAATCTTGCATGAATTCTGTGCAAGAAACGGTTTCCTGATATAATGATTTTCAGCATACAAGAATCAAGTCTATTGGATATTTCTTGTGTTGAATTTTGCATCACAGAAAACTGAAGTTCTATTACAGTTATTAATCCATCCATCTAAGATGAAAATATGTGTTTCTAGTTTCTATGGACAGAGGAGGGAGTATAATATGTTTTAGTACTTGGGATTTAGTACTACTTTTTACTACTAGACTCTCAACTAATTATTATCCATCTAAGTCTATTGAGTAATTGAGTTTGATTAGTCAAATTCAGTGAATGGCATATAAAATATATATATATAATTAATAAAAATTTGATCTTGATTGGTGGCCAGATATTGGCACTAAAAAATAGGGAACCGACAGAATCAATCAACCTCAACAAAGAAACAGAAGGATCTTGCAGTAACAGAAGTGAAAACAGCTCTGATAATATCAAGCTGGATATCTCAAGAACTCCAGCAATTGACAGCCCTTTATCTTCCCATCCAACGACAACTAGCAAATCCCTCTTTCCAACTTCCATGATGATGATCAGCAGGTCTACTACTACTACTCCAGTGCTCTTCCACAACACAACAAGACCTGCAGATCATCTTCAGTGCCAGAATAAAATGGCCGATCATACTACTACTGTTAAAGAAGAAAGCTTGTGCAATATGTTTGGCATTGATGATCAAGCTGGATTTTGGCCATGGCTTGATCAGCAACATTTCAATTGAGAATAGCAGCAGTACTGTTGGCCTTATTATTTCTGTCCTTGTTTTGCAATTTGAGGTTTCTTGCAATATGATAAGGTCATGATCATCTGACAGAAATTATCATGCATCATGTTGCATGGTATTTATAAGTTCTTGTTTTTTGTTACATAGAATGGTGTAAAGAGGTAGTAAATTAAATTATCATGTTGAGCCTAAAAGGAGGAGGACAATTATCACAGACTTTTATTGGAAAAATAAAAAAAATAAAGAAATGCATTATATACTTTGTTTTTCTTGAATTCAAAGAAATATTGTTTGATAGAGAAAAAGCTTCCATGTTGAGTTATGAGTAAATGCAAGCTAGTGATTTTGTTTAAGCTCTATCAAGAGTAAGTTTGGCTACAAATTCTTTATTTGCGGATGTGTATAATAGCTATAGAAATAATTTTAAAATAGCTAAATATTATTATTTTTCAACCATCCAAGTCTAAGTATCAAGAATTTTTCCATGAATGAGCCATGAAAAAGGGACTTTCCCTTAGAGAATAAATGTTGATTTTTTTTTTTTTTTTCATGTTGCACTTTTATAGGAATATTATGGAATGTTTGTTAATTGATTGATTACTCCGAAACAAAAACCTTAATTTGTTCATTTTATTTTCTTTTTGACTCTATGGTATTAGTTAAATAGTCTCCATCCTTACTAGCTACACGAATTTGAATCTCATCCCTTTTTGACTTATCAATTCCAAAAGGGAAAAAAAAAAGAAAAAAAAACTAAAATTAATGTAAATGGAAATAGTGAAAATTTTCTTCTTGTAGTAAAGATTGAAAAAATGGTTTGAATTACGGAGAATGGTTAGTGGGGAGAGAGCATCAAGGCTCAAATTCCGAGAGGAAAAGAGGACAAACAGATGGAAGATAGAAGAAAACAAGGAGAGTTGGAAATGGTCATTCTCGTGAAGGGGACTTTGGCAAGCTTGTGCTGACAAGTGACAAGGAAACGTTATGGTATCAAAGAAAACATGTACCCACCATCTTTACTTTTTTGGCTCTTGCATGCATCTACCTTTGGCTTTGAGTTCACTGCATTCTTTTTCTTTTTCTTTTTTTTTAAATCCAGTATTATTATTTTTTTCCTGATAGATTTTTGAAAAGAATTCATGTGGCCTACCGTCAGCCCCTCACTACTCACTCACTCACTCACATCCCAGAATTCAACATTAAAAAAAAATGAAAGAAAGAAAAAAAAGTATCATTTCTACAACCTCTTTTTCTTACTATTAGTGTCATGCATCTTTCACACACTTATGGCCCTCTTTTCTTTGTTTCAACATTTCACACATTCCCTTTATTTTTCGTACGTCATTGATTGAATGAATATCTCTCTTTCACATTCGACAAAGGATTTTGATTTCCACAACAACATGATCTCCGTGGTACTACCTTTTACTAGGATTTTACCCTGTCAAGGTTGATTCAAATTAATTCCATTCAAATCATCTTCTTGGTTGATAAATGTTAAATTAATTCTTGATAAGTGGCTTCTTGAAACATAATGTTTGATAAAGTGGAGAACTACTTTTATTAGAGCGAAACATGAATTTTAGAACTTGGAAATCGAAAACCTATATATTAATATGAATTATCGAATTAACGGACCAAAGATTAGCAATTCAAAGTACTAAAATTCATTTTTTTTATGTAATAAAAGAAAAAATAAGTTATAATAAATTTCAACCCTATTCTTGACGATTCAAACTCATGTTATAAAAAAACTGTTTTATTATCAAAGTTGACTGATCTGTATTTCATTGTCACCCCAATGGACCTTGTTGACATGCTTATCAATTTTCCATCTAAAACAGCTGTGGACTTTTCTACGTGATCCCAAGAGGAGAAAATTAAAGGGGAAAAAAAAAAAATCCATTATACCATCACAAACACACAGTATATTTTCAAATCACCTTAGATTTTACAGTTATTTATCACCAACTGTCAAAAACAGATCATCATGCTATTATCTAACTTAGATTCAACTACCTTATAATAAGCCAATGAAACACAAACAAGCATGTGAACAACATCTGTACTACAACACACTAAACGTTGTGGAAACATTAATTAATTAGCTTCCAATCAAACTTAAGCAGAAATGGATGGAAGATCAAACTTGTAAATCGCGCATTAATGTGAACCTAATCTTCTTTATGGGATCATGTGAAGAAGATTAAACAAACTCTCCCTGGCACACTGCAAAAAACTCGTGGCAGGAGATTTATTGGGATCTAATTATAATTTTAAATGCTAATTTGTTCTTCCAAAATATGTTTAGTTGCAAATTAACAATTCTTGGTTAAGTGTAGAGTCCACTAGTGGCCACGTGCGTAGGGGATTTATACCCTATATTAACAAGAGATCATAATGGATTAGTATTTGTTAATATTTAGAGGACATGTGGCTGCCAATAGCAAACAATTATTGAGTTTCTTAATATTAATGAATGGGTGTTTCCAAGTTACCATTTTTAATTTATTTTTATTTTTATTTATTTATCTTGTTTTTTGGAGTTGACAAAATAAAGTCTACTTCTAACATGAGTGTAACAGCATCTATAACTTTTTTTAATTTTTTTTTAAAAAAGGAATCTTTTTTTCTTTTTTTTTTGGAGAGATAATTTCAGGAATCTTGTGATTACTTGGCACTAGAAAGTGCTGTGTTTATTAGAATATCTACCTAGGCCCATCATTTCTATCTAAATTTTTAATATATCACAAGATTCTGAAGGCCTCAGGCATCAGACATTTACTCTGGGTGTTACTTATATTATCTGTGGCCTAGTTTGTGGTGAGCCCAAAACCTTATAACGAAAATGAAGATCCATAAACTATATAGAACCCAATATTCATATGAACGAAGAGTAAATCAAAAGATAGTGATAAGCAGTCATTAAATATTTTTTTTTTTTTGTCAGTAAATACTCCTTCAGTCCTTCTGTTTCTATTTCGGTGTTATTTTAGCTTTTAACACAAAGAATAAAATTATTATTAAATAATTTAAATTTTAATAAAGTAAAGTTGATCTTATGTAATTATATTATTTTTTTACTAGTAATAAATTAAAAAAAATTCATATTAATTACAAGTTAAGTAATTAATGAAATTGAAAAAAATTAAGAAGAAAATAATTAATGTTTCATCGGAGTTTTAAAGTAACACTTAAAATAGAATAAAATTTTTTCGTTAAAATAATACTTAAAAGGGAACAAAATGAGTGATAAGGGACAAATAGGTTTTTTTTTTAATCAAATACTTAAATAGGGGTAATGTTCAATTTTATTAGTTTAGGGGAATAGTGTAATTATTTTATACTTTAGGGGCAAAATGTTATTAGCCCAAATAATTTCAGGATTTCCACAAAAGAGTGGCTGCATGTATGCCACGTGGATCTTATATCCACTGAAAGTTGGAGAGAGAATTTCCCACCAATCAATTCAACTACCATAACCGTTAATCTGAACGGATAAACCATGGCAATGGCCAGCGCCACCACTTCCGCCGCCTCCACCACCCCAATTCTTTCATGGAACCCACCACCACCTCCTCCATCATCCACAATTCTCTCCACCTTAGTACCAAACTACCCTTCTCCAAACCCCTCTCCAAATCCTTCATCAGACCAATCACCAAGATCCACGTGTCCGGCTCCAAGCCTGCCACCACCTCCACCGCCACCTCCTCCAAAGGCACCCAAGAAACCATCTTTTTTGACGGCGGAGCTCATTACGGAGACCTCGTAGCAAACCTTCTTCTGGGTTTCACTCTTCTTTGGCTGCCGTTAACATTAGCTGCTGTTTTGAGGGCGTTTTTCTTGAGGTACAGGTTTACTAATTTGAGGGTTACTGTGATTTCAGGCCTAACTGGTCAAGATAGAAGTGATTTTGCATATCAAGTGATTAAAGATGTTCAAGTTGTTCCAAGATTTATTGGTGAATGGGGTGATATTATCATCACTTTGAAAGATGGAACTAAGGTGGACTTGAGAAGTGTTCCAAAATTCAGAGAAATTGCTAAGTATTGTCTTAAAATGTTGGCTGAGTAGCCTGTTGTTTTAAAGGAAACTGGACCTAAAGGATTTTGATTTCTAAAGGGTTTATGGAAAGAGGTATGTAAAGATCAAAATTTTCTTGTTTGTTGAATGTTGAGTACTAATTAATGTGGTACTGCATTGATTTTGGTATTTGGCAATTCTTGTTGTAAAACGAACTCGTGTAATTATTCAGTTTTGTTTTGGTATACTGGTTTTCGTGTTTGGATTGTTTATATCTTTAATTGCTATGGATGAATTTTCAGTTTGCTGTGAATTGGTAACCTTCTTTGTTTCTGTAGCTTGGTAGTGTTTAATAGTAGTAGTTACTTCAGGGGAAATATTCTGTTTTTATAGAACGCAGGAGGGAATGTTGTAGCAATATATTGGCCTTTTGTTGGAGTGTTTGCTGGGGATGAAACATCCATTTCAAGTTTTTAATTTGGAACTGAGAATACTGTAGATAAACTCTAGTTTTACTATCGCATACAAAAGCACAAACCTCAAGACATGTCAGATCTCAAGTTTAGTTTAGATTTTTTTTTTTTTTTTTTTTTTGTTGGGGTGGGGGGGGAGAGGCTAAAGCTAAGATGCAATGGTGGCTGAACGATTATTGAACTCAAAAAAATATTTGACAAGCTCAATTCTCAAATGTAATGAATACGATACTATGATATTTGTCTTAAACTTCCAATTCTAGTTTAAAGCTGTGTTAAGGTTAATTCAACAGCTATTTAGACGGATAGAGGTCCCAATGCTGCCCACTGCCCAGTGTAAGGATCCATGTTTGAGATATTATCATCAAAAGCTGGCAGAGTCTACACTACTAACACAGAATGCTCTCACCATTCTAGATACAGAGATGTACATGTCAATGTTGTCTAGGTGAATGTGCTATCGTCTTTTACTGGAAGTACTTGAGTTGGAATGGGGTTTCCGATTGGAAGGATCAGGAATTCTACATGTAGCTTTCTTATTTCTCTGAAGAGAGTCAGTAATTTTAAATGGACAACTTGACTACAGCTAAAGTCTAGAAGCACAAACCATATAAGAGAGATTTGTCTCAACAGTGACATCTTCTTTTGGTTGTATGTAGTCATAAAAATGCATGCTTAACTTTCATTACCGCCCATAGCTTACCATATCTAGGCTATAGCTTCAAAGGGCCTGGTCCAAGTTGAGCTCATTTTTACTCCCCAGTTTACCTCTATCTTACATGTCTTAGTGAAGAACTGTGCTAGAATCTTATGAAGCTTCATTTGGCAATCAGACAAATTGTCAGCTTAGAATACTGTCTGACATAGAATCTGCATGACTTCTCTTTTGCTGTGAACATGCCAATTAAAGTCACTTCATGGAAATTCTGATCTTCTGCAAAGTGATAAGAATGTGCTCAGGACTAAATATTGGTTTCTTATAATTTGACAAATAGTATTTTTGGATTAGTTTCACCAGAATAAGGAAACATTTCAAATTTTATTGAGAAAAGTGCTTCCAGCCTTCATTTAATATACTAATGAAAATAATTTGATTGTATATATAACAAACTTCTAAGTAGCAGTTATACTCATGAATCTTTTTAGATGTTGATATTACTGTGTTACCAATCAATGAGATTGATTAATGGACTATGAACTTAAAAGAAATTGAACTTACTTTTCAATTATGCAGTAGTAGAAATCCATGTCAAAGAGAATTTAAGATACTAGTAGAAACAAATAAAATTTCAACATTAGCATTGACAAATATATGAATATGTTTTATTGCAATTCAAGTGATAGCATGCTTAGGGTATAACTTGTTTACCCTTGCATTTTTTTCTTCCAATAACTGCAAAGATTTTGTTGTGTGACACGTAAATGTCTGACTTTAGTCATACAGTTTTTGTGCGTGTTTTTGTTTTCTGGGTCTTAATCGTAAGAATTTGCTGTCAACTCCTTGTAGTAGGTAACAAATGATGCAATTAGATCTTTAGATTCTTAATGGTATGCCCCCCCGAGAGAAAATGCACGTGGGACTTGCTTGTCTGTTTGTAATGATCTCTGTTCTCAGGCTGAGGTTGGTTTAACTACACCAATTTGCATTCAATTATGAGAACAGAGAGGCTTGGCCTAGCTTCAGTCTGTTGGTGGAGCCTTAGTTTTGCATTGGACTATTGGCCCTCTCAATATTCTTCTATTTTCTTATTTCTTAGTTCCATAACCTGTTAGATTTATGATTATCACACTAAAACTTGAAACAGTGTCTAGCATGAGCCCATAATTCAACCTCATGCAAAGCAGCATTTGTTTGGTGAAATTTAACTAGTGGTAGAGAAAGTTACATCAACTGGACTCTGAATTTATGTCTGTCATCACTTTTAGCAAGTGCAAACTGGGGTCCAAAGGACACACTACTGTTAGAAACTGCATAAAGTGCAATAAAAACTAACTTGCTGCTTCAATGATCTACAACACATGAAGCTATTCTATTTGCTTAAACTGGCTAAAGATTTATAGGCGCACTCGAAAGTAATTCACATAGGAAATTACATATGGCTCCTCTTATTATTAGGTGGCTTCTGTATGCTGATCTGTCTTCATCTGTTAGCGTGCCTGCACCAGCTGCTTAACCAAGTTATGATTGTCCTCCTCTTTCATTCACACTCATTATTACCTTAACAGCTCCATGTTAAAATTGTGCTCAACTACCTTTTGCATGTCTTGATTCATTTGCTTAGTGATAGTTTGCCTCTTCGGGATTTTCTCCCCGACTTTGTTCTGGTTTTAAAATCTCTCTTCTGACTTGGGTGTTCAATATAAACTAAAACAGTCATTAACCAATTAAAACATGCGAAAACTAAACTTAGCTAGAACAATTACCAGACATGATAAGAAGACACGTTTTGCTATTTCGTTGTTTAATCATATTGGGGTTATTACTGTCTATGTTGGTTAGAGTCCACTGATGAATAACAAAGACCAGTTTTCTTTTGTAGAGTTCATGCCATGACCATAGACTCTGATCGTCTTCCCTACATTCTCTGGCAGATGAATGAAAAGAATAGAAGTGAATTCAATGGACCAACATAAAAGCTTTAAAAGGAACAGTCTCTGGGGTTACACTCATCAATTAGAACTTTTGACCATTATTCAGTGGCTTATTCTTTTGCTGTTGTTAATATAATTTACTCAGAAAAGCATAACTTATATGACTCTGGAAATTTGAGAGAGAGAGCCTGGTGGTGTCCAGTCATAGCTGTAGCACAGCATGCCAGTCGAATTTTGGCAAATTCTTGTATTTGTTAACATCTTTATGAAAAGATGATAAAGAGGAAGTGTCCCATTTTTAGGATGGAATGTTTTCAATCCTTAGTGCCTTTATAGCTTGGCACTTTGCTAAGGTAATATATATCCTTTTCCATAGCAAGATATTCATCATTTAGATGAATATAACAGTGCTTGTTGCGTCTTTAAGCAAATTGTAGGTTGCTTTCTCCCCCAAAAAAAAAATTGATCAGAAATTATTATTATAACTAGTGAACTTATTTGATTTAACCATAGGAAAAAAGGGTTCCATTAGAATATCCTCATTGAAGATCATATCTCTCGCAGGCCCCTCGAATAAACTCTATAATTACGAAGGAACGGAGACTGTGGTACCCAGGCTTTGTGACATTAGTTGTTTATTTTGTTTTCCTTTTCTTTTTGCTGATTCTTTCAGTTTTTTCAGACTTCATAATTTGGCTGAATTCTTGATGGATTACTGTGTTTTGTAGCAAGGATGTTGGCACTTGATTTCTGTACCATTCCCCTTGCTTTTCTTCTTTATATGCCATCTGAGAATGTCTTTGTATATTGTCTTTCGCTTTCTACTGAAACGAATTAAGCCATATTGTATCCACTTCACCACAGCACGGGTCGCGCTATTTCTGACAGGACAATTTACTTATTCTATTTTTTACCTTTTAACCTGTTTCTTATTTCACAAATCATTGTCAGATACAGAGATAATGATTCATATTTTGCTGGATTTGTAGGATTAACATAAAAATGAAGATTACCCTGGTAAATTTTAATGAAAGAATTCTTCACACCCTAGAAGGGAAAGTCAGGAAGAAAAACAATGAATAATTTGTCTATGTTGTGAAGGAACAAGATGTATCCAATGTGTGAAGTAAAAGCGCCATCTTATTTGTTCAACGAGAGAGTCTAAACAATAGAGGGAGAAAATTTGAAGGATAGAAATATTGAATAGACATATCCGTACGATTACGATTTGTTATATTCTACTAGTATTTTAACAAATAAAGTGAAATATACTAGGTTTTTTTTGTAGTGAAGTTTCTGCCATCTTCTATGTGCGAATGACCAAATGCAACAAAGAAAAGAAAAAATCAAATGCCAATTGATTAATAGAAGAGAATTAATGGGGGTGATAACAAGGAATCCGGTAATCACAAAAGGAATAAAAGAATAAAAAGCCAAGTTGATGGGAATGTAAAATATAATGGGGCATAGGATTCTCAAAACCTTTCTCTTTAACGAGAGCGTGCTTTGCAGAAAAAGATGAGTGAAAGAAAATCCACACCACCAAGAGACAGGCTCCTTATGACCTTAAAAAGTTCGCTCTAATTTCACAAGACTCACAACTCACAAAGAGATCAAATTAGTGTGTGCCCACACCACACCAGTGTAGGAATCCCAAGCACTACATTCACATAAAGCTGAGGTATCAACCTCAAATTAATTTTCATCCCACACCCACACCCCCACACCCACACGTGGGGTCTTTTTGGTTTGCTTTTACATGGGATTAAATTTTGTATTTGCTGTATGAAAGTGCATGAGTGTGTGAATGTGTGTATACATATGCATGTATTTGTGCTTTTTGGGAAACACTAAGTTCGGTCTATTTCAAGAAAGAAAAATTATTTATAAAGTTATAAAACTTATCAAAACTACTTTATGTTACTCTATAATTTTATATATTCATTTGAATTTCTTACATCTTTTTTAAATCTAGTGATACATCAGTTATTTATATTTATCACTTTATATTAATGAATTGATTCAAGAAAAAGCAAGGAGGGAGTGACCAAGGCTACTTGTGAATTTAGAACTACTTGTGGGCCAATCTAATTTTTAGTTTTACATCTTTAGCATTTACTATTATTTATAATCGAAAATGTGGATATCAATCATGTTCTTATGTGGTGTTAGTTTGCCTTAAAAAGAGGATTCAATCAAAGACATTATTTGTAAAATCAGCAATAGGCAAAATACAATACTAGGGATTAGGGAAGTAAACGAGACGGATACTCGTTCATTTAGATGACCTCAATCCTGTAATTAAATTTTTATTATCATACCAATCCCAAAACCCTATAAGGTTTAGGTAGCTGCCTTACATTTAAAAACTTGGTAAAATTTCTTCCACTTTTTTGAAGACGATCATGGCTGGGATATCCCCACAGGTATGTATCCTGATTAATCTTCACGTTAATATACTATTAATTACCGGTAATTACACTTTCAGGACCAAAAGTTTGTAGCCTAAAATTCTCATCTCTTTCATTGACAACATCATTATGATTGTTCACTTTTTTACTAATCCAACTCAATATAACACAGAGGGGAGCGCCCACTAATTGGATTGGTCACGGGACCCTTTGAATGGAAAGCGTGATAAACCTTAATTTGTTATGGATATATGATAACCTAAAGCACAAACAACAAGAGCAATAACAATGTACTTTGAAAGAGCTTTAGGCAAGGTTTTTGTTGCATTCCTCTAAAGACAGATTGTGATCTAATAAAGTTGTTTTAAGACAACTTATTTTACTTTCTCTAGAAAATGTTGGAAAAGCACACTAAATTTGTGGGGTATTTTATGAAGACTTTCGGAGGTTAGGCAAAGTATCAATTTGGTGTGATAATTTTGAAAAAAGTCACACTACAAGTTACCAATACGGTAATGAGTAGTAGTAGCATCACATGTACTGTTATAATTTTTACGCGAGAGATTTTATTGTGATAAATTAGTGTCTAAATTATGGGACCTACATAAAATTTAAGAATAAGAAATAAGCATGAAAAGGAGTTATTTGTTGAAATATGTATTCATGATATATGACAGATATCATTCCTTCACTTCCTTTTGCCGTAACATATGCATACATATATATATATATATATAATCAATTGTCAGGAAAAAGTGATTATTAAGTAGAAACTATATATAGTGTAGTAAATCAACCGAAAAAATTATTCCCAATCACACATAGATTAGTTAATAAAACGTTAGGGATAAATTGATGTAAACAGTAAAATAACGAGATGGGTGTAGTGAAAAAAAATAATTATTATGTCTTGTTACATGCTAATTCAACAAAAACTGGGGAGGATTGGTCTTGATTTTTTTTTTTTTAATATGTGATGTTATTTTATTTTTTGTTTTTACTTATGGTGGTAAATTGACTTCTTTTTTTTTTCAAAATTTTAAGAGAATTTAGTAAATGAACGAATTTATTATACAGATACTAGTGGGAAACAAATAATTTAAATCCGTTTTTAAGTAGTAGATTATGCCTACAATGATCATGAAATTAAACTACAATTTCCTTTTAATTCTCACCACAAGCTGATAGTCACTCACATGAGAACGAAGGAAAGCTAAATGATTAGATTATTGAATTCTAAGTACTAATGATCATTTGAAGTGTCTTTTTGTTCGAAATTGTGCTTTAAAAAGGCCCACGTGATTGTTTTCTTTTCTTTTTATTGATCTTTTTTTCGACAATATATCTATTTTTCCTTTCTTCTTAGACCTTTTTTCTTTTTTTCTTTTTTCATGAAAAAGGAAAAAAGAAAATTTAGGTAAGTAGAGTACACTTGGCAAGTCTTGATTGATTTGGTGGCCGCGCGAGTTGAAATGATGAAATTTTTATAAATCTAGCAAAAAGAAAACGAATTAATCTCCCTCTAGATGTGTATCAATCTCTTTTGGAACTTGGGCCTCACTATCAATACTAAGTGGCAATACCAAGCACCACTTTTATTCCTTTTTTCCACAAAACCAAATTCTTCACATAGACTAATTAACTTCGAATTTTATGTGCCATTAGCCAAATAAAAAGTAAATAAGAAATTGACCGTTTGTGTAATCTTACATGTATTTTTTAATGGAAAATTTTACAATTTCTTTTAGGAAACCATTTTCTTGTACTTTAAGAATTTATACAGTACAACATTATATATTTTAAAAATTTGTACTGTATAAATACTTAAAACCAAGGAAATGATTCCCTCAACGAGATTATAGAATTTTCTATTTTTTAATATTTATTTAATAATTTCTTTCTCTCAAACACTCCCAACTAGTCGTCATTCTCATATTTTCGCCCTCTCTAAATTTTATGAATAATTATATCTACTTTTCAGTCACTCATTTGATATATTAAAAAGTCATCGAATAAACTTATAAGTGCTTTGTGTATTTAAATATTCATAACTTTCAAGATCACATTATTGTGACTCAGAACAAAATTATACTCGACGTATATCAATTCAAATTTTAAGTTATATATTGTCATTTTTCTCCAAGTCATATATTAAATTATATTTTTTTCCCACTTCGAGAGAGACATTAGAAGTCGAATTCTTGACTTTCCGTCCTGGCTATCTGCAGTAGCTAGAGAAGTATCAATTTACTGGATCATCAGCTGTCTTTTAAATCTCGAGACAACGAAAAATAGGAAATATTGATGAATACTTTTTTTTTTAGATACAATGGGTAATACTCGACGAAAATCTTATGCGCATAAGCATAGATAGCAGTAAAATACACAAAAAAAAAAAAAAAAAAAAAGAATTTATATGTGCTCAAAACTTTGCATCTTTAATTTTGTGTTTTTTCATCATCCTTAATTAAAGTTTGCTTAATTTTTTATTATAAGAAAAACTTTAATTAGGTAGAAAAAATGGCACTTAGCCATACAGGCCAGTTGCATTCTTGTGTGGAAGGCATGAGCCTAACAAAAGCTTCAAAAAAGATTAAAGAAAATTCTACTTTACAAGTGAGCTAGCGTGATGCCATACCATTTTTCTAGTTTGAATGATGCCTATTTTTTTAACAAACGCTCCTGGAAATCATTTTGATTCTTGCAAATCAAATACTAGCTTTAATCATCTTGATAATGAATAAATATATATTGCCAATATAATTAGTAAAAGTAAATGCTGTTAATTAAGGTTCCAAATAAAACTAGAGAAGCCATGAAATTACTCAAAATCAAATGTGTATAATCATTTCCTTTATTCTCTTGTCACCAGGGTTAATAATTAGTCAATTAATCAAACGCATTGTTTCAAGAGATACCATAACTACATTCAAGTTCATCATCATTAGGACATTCGGCTCTGTCATTGAATGCTTTAATCTGTTAAGTGTGTTTGATTGGAACACTTTTTAGAGGTACAAAAGACCCTGAAAACTCATTGGTCAAACCCAAACCCAAACCCCCTGTTATCACGTGCTTTTTGGAAGATCGAATCCACAACCTCATGAGCCAGCTTAGCATGCACATTATACAAGTGAAACATTACATTATTATCTTTTTGATTTTAAAAAATTGTACAATATAAATTTTTAAAGTATATTGTATATTATACTTTACTAATTTTTAAAATATAATTTACGGATTATTTTTTAAAAAAACAATAGAATTTTCTTATATTTCCATTCTCGTGGATAATGGATAATCTATTTGAGAGTAATGTTAAATTTTTGATATGGTAAAAGATCTAAGAAAAACACTTTGAATGTAAAATGGTGTGACATAACGTAAAATAATATTGACACAAAAATATTAAATAATTATCTCTCTTTTGGATTTTAAGTGGAAAAAAAAAAAGAAAAAACAGAAAAATAATTTTTAGAATAATGATACTTAAACGTGATGTAAAGACAAAATATAATCTGTTCAGCCCAGGGAAGATTGAATATGACCATAAAATAAAACAAAATAAGTGTAGGTGGATGACCATGGACTATATATTCTTTTCATAATCAAAAACTATTTCACTGGAAGACTAACAAACTTAAAAACATAATGAAAAGGATCAATCATGGGTGAGTGGAGGGCTGATTTTTCGTTTTGAAAATTATGGGATTGTTGTGTAGTGTTGAGACAATAGAAGTAACTATGAAAAAGTAGAGAGGGAAGTGGGGAGAATGTAAGAAGCTTTTGCCTAGGGTACCATCGGGGGGTTGGACTTTTTTGGTATCATCTCACTCTTTGATGGCTGCTTGTGGCCTGTGGGACAAACCTCCACCGACCCTTCATCTCTTCTGGTCTTCCACCATTCTTATAAGCTTACCTTTTTTCATGTAACAATTAGATTCCCTCTCTCAAAAAAAGCTTATATGTTTTGTTTGTATACCAAGAATCGGCCATATATCCATGCATGCCTGCGTGCATGCATACATACGATAGCAACTCAGGATATTCTATCTCATATTCTGTATGAATTTTTTGTTTTATACTCTATATCTTTAGTATATAAATTTTAACATAATAATGTGTATAAAACAAAACACACGTATTAAATATTCAAAAAGTGAGACACGAATAGATGAAAAATTATAGTGCAAAAGCTTGCAAATACATTTATTTTTAAAGACGTTTTGATTGGACAAAAATACTTTGATTTCTATAATTGAAAAAAAAAAAAGAAGAGAAAGCTCAATGGTGAAAAAATATATAGTCGATTAAGAAAAAAAATTTATAATAATTTTCACTTTTTTTATATGGCAACAACACTTGCCAGTTGCAATAGAAAACTTCACAAATGCAATTTAAAAACCATGGATGCATCATAGATTATTTCCACAAAATATATAGCCCAACGTGACACAGATTTGTAGCTTAGTTACTTGAATGTTGAATCATGAAATATGAATGTTTACTTTTGGCGGGACATTTCGCTATCAAAGAAAGGGACGGATGAGACGACGACCGGCCATTGATGTATTTTTGCACACAAGCTAATAAGCCAGGCTGGGCTCCACCCTTACAAATTGATTAAAAGAGATGGACACCATGTCAAAATGCTTTTCCACTTGGCATTCAATTTTCAAGTCCACGTAGGTATGGATGCCAACATATAAACGGTTATTGGAGGACTGTCTAGTCTAGATGCTATGCTAGACATGGCTCATCTTCAATGCTATCAAATTTGATGGGGTGTAGGCTAATTATTTTTGACAAAGACTTTGATCAAATTTACAAAAAAAGAAAATAAAGAAAAGAGAATTACTTTGATCAAAGTTAAAGGATATATTATAATTAATTAACGATGTATTTATACAAAGTAATAAAAGGTTATTGATGTGTTATGATATTCGAAAAAAAAGATTTGACAGAGAATATAAAATTAAGAATAGATAATTCGATATGATTTTGTTATGTGGAATGATTTTAACAAATATTCCTAAATTTATTTTTTTATAAGTAAATTTTCATTAATTAATTCCATGTGTCTTCTGTATAACCAGACATGGTTCAATATTCAATGTTGTGGTTATCTAATAGTAGTGCTATAAATTGGAATATTTTTCACCGAGTGGAGGGCATGCTTGCTGGATTTAAGACAAAAATGACGTGATATTTCAAGGTTTATTTATAAGAATCCTGAATTCTTTTGATATGTTACCATTAATTAATAATGCGCCGGCTGTTGTATAGTACCCCACAAATTAAAGATGATTTCAAAATGAATAATTAATAATGTTAACATCAAACTAAATGTAGACAAATTTTGGTGGAAGTTTTGATGGTTTGAGAAATTTCCTTAGGCTACTAATTGACAAGTGCTGGCGTGCATTGTAGTCGTTAAAATGACATATTAATGTTTTGATGTTGTAGAAAAATTTTTTGTTATTTATTTTATATTGTAAAATAAGTATTATAAGTTATTGAATGATTAAAAAATAGTGATATTTTCTTACTTTTTAATTATATATATTAATAGTTGTCATATTTATTCCGTAATGTGAAATAAATAGTTCAAACTTAATCGATGTTGTAACGGTACACAGAGGACATGGATGGACAATTGATCGTAACCATATTTGTTTCTTTTTTTTTTTTTTTTTAGAATTATCCACATTTCTTGAGTAAAGGATATGATTCATATACATTACAAAATTAATATATATATATATTTTTTTTTTTAATTTTTTTGCATGAATGGCTCTAAATTGTTGTCATACGTATGAAAATGTAATACTTTTTCACTAATTTTATCTGCTATATATCCATTAATCTATGAAATGGTTGTAGTTACAAACATTTTTTCTTTTCTAGTTTGGTCAATTATCGGCTTGGGATCATATTACTATATTGCCTTTATCCGAATACGCGTTAGACATAATAGTTGACTTTTAAGAAAAAGTAAAAAAATTCCCAAACTTTTGTTTCGGACAGAAATATCTCTTTGATGCAATTTTATACACTCACTTATCACTTTGAAATTTCAATTTAAATTAGTAATTCTTTAATAAAGCATCAATATTTAAATATTGATACTAGAGATAAGTCCCCTGATATATGACATTTATTACTAGAAGATTTAACTTATTAAGTCTTGATCATTTAAGAATTTATTTGTGAAATGAATTCAAAACTTATATCAACATGTATATCTAGGCATTAAGTGCAAATGAATAAATAAATTGACTTTTCGATAAACTACCACTCGACTTGTTATTTGTATGTTTGAAAATTCTTTTCCTCTATGTAGATGACTAAAATAACCACTAATTGTTTGGTTCTTGAACACGTTATCTAATTTGTACTACCATTGATTATGTAGAATTTTTATTTCTGTTTTAAATGATCCAGCAACACTCCCAAAAATCATTGAATAATTTGAATTAATCGTCAAATTACTCCATTTCATTTTAAGGGTAATTTTGGGTTGGTGTACTAGAATTTAAAAGATCTATTAAATTGCATTAATGTTATATAAAATTAGTTTAAATTGACTAAATTATCTTTCTACGCTAATACTACTTAACTACATAATCACCCTCCATTACATAGCACTACGGGTAAATTGAAAAAAACTCATCTATTACTTCTTTTTTTTTTTAAACGATATATAATCTGACACAAAATAACTTATCTTTAAAAATTAATCTTTGAAAAAATTAATTATCTTTCTTCAAACAAAAGAGAATAAAAAAAGAATTCGCATTTTTCCATAAAAACATATTATTTATTGGTAAGTATTTAGATAAATCTGATTTTTATCCTTATTTATAGACCTTATGGTGTGAATTAAATTTTATTTAATATATAACACCGATTAATGTAAACAAAATTTTATAATATTAAATTCTGATTGTAAAATTTATAAATAAAATAAAAAAATCAAGTATACGAAATATTTAGATGAATGGCGCCAGCCTGGACCTGAGCACAATGACATGAATAAAATTGCCAATTCAACCCAATCCCATGCTCACGTGGTTGTGTCCAAGAAAGAAGAAAATCACCCCTCTCTATCTGCTGCTCAAATAATTCATTCAATTATTCATTTATCGCAATTCACACATGAACAATGGACCCAAAAATATCCCAAATGAATCAAAAACTTTGAAATTGAAATGAAAACCAGTCCCTGTGATAGTGCAACAGTTAGCTCACGAACATCTTCATGTTTCATTCAAAAGATCCTACTTACCTAAAATACCCAAAAAAAAAAGAAAAAGAAAAAATATAGAATCTTATTAGGGAATTATCCCGTTCTTCTTAAATTTTTATATATTACAAGTTTTTAAACCACAAAATATTATATTACATAAGATTTTAAAGTATAATAGAATGATTTTTAAAAGGAACGATAAAATTTTTCCATATATTGGGACAATGAAAAAATAATAGAAATAATAGTAGGGGGTTCATAGACAAGGTGCTTGATCTATATAGTCATTACAAAAAACGAGCCAACACCTTATCCATATCTAGCATGTCGGATGACCAAGTATCCAATTCGATCCAATATTATATTTTTTTAATATATAAAAATGACTACTAATACACATATACTCCTATGAATAGGACGGGAAGAATAAAAAATTTATTAATATTACCCATAATTTGTAAAATTACAGATAACTGGATCGGGTATTTGATGGATTGCAAATTTTTGATTCACTATTAGATCCGATACTAGTAATATGTAATCCGATTTCATTAATCAGTTCAATTAAAGTTGAGACATCCTATTTTTATGATTTGAAATAAATTTATTCAACGAATTTTTTAAAACTAACTACGGGCCAAAATAAACACCCTTGAATAATAGTGACGATGCCATAGTGAGTGAGTGGGTGGGTGGGGGTGCAGTAGTTGCTTGGTGCACTCAAACTATGGTAGAAGTATTAATTATGGTCTCGTGGGATTCAGCGTTTGTTTTCAAACTCCCCTTCATACCCGCGCTCAAAAGCAGCAACAATCCGTTGAATGCTGATTTTTTTTTTTTTTTTTTTTTAAAAACCATCCCGTCCATTTCCACATTTTTATGATCTATTTCCATTCAAAGCATTACCTTTTAGACAACAAGAAAGCCACCTCCAATCCCCCCCCCCCTATTATGATGGTATGTCTAATTGAATACTATGGTAGCTAAATTCAATCCATCATTTTAAAGAAACAATTCTCAAAACCCATTTATACACACCTAATTTAGATCTGCACTTAAAATACTACTCCGGCTACGGCCTCGATATATACACGTCCACGACGTCGATCTTTTTCACGTATTTCGAGGCACGTAATGATTTTATTACTTGTTTGAGTGTGTAACAATACATTTTTTTTTTTTTTTAGATTGTGGTATTAGTTCTTGTGATTTTTCTTAACTGAATCCTAAATTTATTTTGGATTCTCTTAATGTTGCTATTGTGAAAAGATCGAATCCGAGGCAAAAATGGCTTAAAGGGTTATATATAGTACTATCTTAAAAGGCCAACAGTGCCATGTTTCTCGTGTTTTAGCTGTTCCGTTTCTAGCATCTGTAAAAAGAGGAGAGAAAAGAGGGTGAATAAACTGTTTCTTCTTTTTGCCTTAGCAATTTTTTTTTTTATATAATAGTCTTACCAAAAGACATACTTTAGCATGCGAGAGCGGGGGAGAAACGGCGCTGGAGAAAGATTTTAAACAATGCAGAGTGTGAAGAGAAAGGCTAGTAATAGTTCGAATGCAAATACTACTAATCAACAATTGCCAAAGCAGAAAGAAAGAAAACGTATAGTTTCTTGGTCCCAAGAGGTCTGTTTTTTATGATTTTCTGTTTTCTATTTCTTCTGTAAAAATTCAATACTGCTATCTTGTTTTTGTTATTCTGATATGGGTTCTGTGTATTTTTGCTGATTTTGATTGATTGGATTTGTTTTGAGTTGCAGGAGGATGATATATTGAGAGAGCAAATTAGAATCCACGGAACAGAAAAGTAAGGATTTTTATTCTGTTTTAAGTAATTTGTTTGAGGGGAAAGAAAAGTCCTGATGACTGGAATTTTTTATTATGTGTGTAGTTGGGCGATCATTGCTTCAAAATTCAAGGATAAAACAACCAGGCAATGCAGAAGAAGGTTGGTTGAGAAGAATCTAAGATTAGGCAATCAAGAGAATAGAATACTTGAATGGGATTCTAGTTTGGTGCTTTTTCTGTGGATTGTGATGTTGATATGACAATGATGATGCAGGTGGTTCACTTATTTGAACTCTGATTTCAAGAAAGGTGGATGTCACTGTCTCCAGAAGAAGACTTGCTGTTATGTGAGGTATAGTGATGCTTTCATTTTGATGTTCAAATTAGTGATTTTGAACTGTTTGTCTTCATGCATTGATTGAGAATCTTCTTCACTCTTTTTTTTTTTTTTTAAATAATATTTATTACCCAATTTTATTGATTATTGATATTAGTTTTGGTTTCATTTTCTCTGACTTGGTAGATGATTAGTATATTGTTTGAGATGACATTAGATCTAAAGATTGATTGCCTAATTTCAGTTCAGTTCAGTCCCAAATTCCGAATAGGAAGACTGATCATTCAAATTCAGAATTTCAGATGAACATTTCTGTAGTTGTTGGATGGAGTGATCTCATATCTAAGATGGTATGCAGGCACAGAAGATATTTGGCAATAGATGGACTGAAATTGCAAAAGTCGTTTCAGGCAGGTAACAAGAGTTGTAATCAGTAGAAGATCTTTTTTTTTTTTTTTCTTGTCTGATGTATTTAAACAATTTAGACCTAGAGTAAAAAAGGAATTGATCAGTGTGGTAATTCTGATCTTTACAAGCAGAACTGATAATGCTGTGAAAAATCGGTTCTCTACCCTGTGTAAGAAGAGAGCAAAACATGAAGCCTTAGCAAAAGAGAACAGCACTTCTTCATATATCAATTTGAGCAATAAAAGAGTTATCTTTCCAATTGGTCTAACTACAGATGGGATATCAGAAGCTGCAGGGCCCCTTAAGAAGATGAGGTAACAATGGTGCAGCAATCTTCAAATTCTACGTAGACATCACTACAAATTTTATGAATTGACTCTGCTCTTGTAATTCAGGAGAGCCCACATCTCAGATCCCACAGAGAACTGCAACCACGAAGTTGGGGAATGTGAAACAACTACTCAGTTGCTTAGACCTCCATTTGCAGTACTGGCTCAAAACATCCACAACATTGGAAGCAAGTTGTTAAGCGAACAGCATGTTGATGATGTAAAGGAGGCTCCAGTTGATGGTAATTATCTTTTCATCCAATTTTTCTTGGCAGTAGAAGCTCCATTAAAACAGTCATCAGTGCCTGACAGCCAGAAGAAAAGGATATGCATGACTGAAAAGTGCATTGTTTAAAACATTGGATCGTTGAAATCTGATAGAAAGATAAATCTTTTTAAATTCTCATGCAGCTGTCAATATCAAAATTCAAGGAACATTTCTTAAGAAGGATGATCCAAAAGTATTAGTATTGATGCAACAAGCACAATTGCTCAGCTCACTTGCTGCAAAAGTTAATTCAGACAATACAGATCAGAGTCTTGAAAGTGCCTGGAAGGTAGTTCAAATATTTGACTTTCAGAATATATCCATCCTCAAATATAGTTGAACACTTTTATGAAATTTACATATTCTTTGTGCCTCTATGGAGACCATTACATCTAATTGATTAAACAGTGTCTTACCACTTGTGACACAGGAATTAAACCATATTTGGTTTAATATATGATGCTCCTATATCTTAGTTCAGTAAAATCATACCACTCGTCAGTGTTGAGATACAAAGGTCTAAATTCGGACCTCAATCTCCACCATTGGCTTGTAGATACAAAACTACAGCTGACATGTTTGTGATTTTGGCATCCTCTAATACTCCATATAAAACTAAATGTCCTTTCAGGTTCTCCAAGACTTTTTGAACCAAAATAAAGAGAGTGATG
Organism: Cinchona pubescens; assembly: GCA_025175665.1. Classification (NCBI taxonomy): domain Eukaryota; kingdom Viridiplantae; phylum Streptophyta; class Magnoliopsida; order Gentianales; family Rubiaceae; genus Cinchona; species Cinchona pubescens. The sequence continues at coordinate 3,491,584 of JANKKI010000077.1, read as the reverse complement.
ATCACTGCTTTAGAATTTCAGACATGGATTTTCAACTTGAGACTATTAAGGATTTGGTTGAGGAATTACAAGGTAGTAATGAGGGAAGCCATCCATCCTGGAGGTAAATAGACCAGGCCAGACAGGAATTTTACTTAAGATCTTTTAATCACCACCACGGTATCTAATTGTTGATTGTGCAGGCAACCTGACTTGTATGACGAGTCCTCAGGCAGCTCTGAGTATAGTACTGGATCAACTCTGGCAACTCATGTGCCGCTTGATAAAACTGAGCAATGTCAATCTGAGCTATGTGTACCATATCAGGGTGTTGGACCTGATTTTCAATTCCAACTCATGCATGTGATCGGCATGGGCTTGTTGAAGGTGATTTTGAAATGTCAGACAGAGAACCTACAAAAAAAGGTTTGTCAACGTTGATTAAGCCCCTCCAGTACCTTTTCATTTTCCTTCTTATAGATCACTGAAGAATTAAATGTTAGTTTTGACAGATATCTTGCCAGATTGTGATGGAATAAAAGCTGATGGTGTTGCCGCATGCGGTGGCTATTCAAATTTGGAGTTCAGTTCCCCTCTTCAAGAGACTCCACTATTCAGAACAATAGCAGCTGCAATTCCCAGCCCAAAATTTTCAGAAAGTGTGAGTAATCTGAGCTTTATGTATTATCTTAGATTAGACTGTGTCAATTGAGCATCAAGCAATTACTACCAGAAGAGTGACTAAGGTTTGGATACGTGTATCTGCTAACTTGGACAAAATTAAAGTTGAGACTCTGTACATGGATACTAGAACCAAAGGTGTGGCCCTAAGCTTTGCAGCATGAATTGCTAAGCTTGTGAGAAAAACAAAGTCTCTAATTTATGGTTAAAATCATTGAATATCTGTACGTCTTTATGTAGTTACATGAATTTCAACAAGCTATTATCCATTTAAGTAGTTTCAAGCTAAACTTAAAGACAAATTTATGAAACCAATGAAGAGTTACACTCGTGTTTCTATTGGTAAAATGCTCTGAAGCCAACTACAAAATCAACCCTTACAAAAGGACTAGAAGATTTAAAGAAAAGAGATTAGCTGCACTTTTAGCTTTAGTTCGGATTCTGAATGTGACCTGGGAAAAGATCTTAACACCTGAAGAAAACTAAAGATGATTTACACTAAAGAAAACAATGAGGTATTTTCATCGAACTTTGTAAACAGAATTTATTATTGATCATTATTTAGTATTATTGCCTCTTTTTCACTGAATGGATGCATGGTATTTGTATCTGGTTCTTGTTCATGTCACAGAGTTATCGTTATCAATGTCAATATAATTGTTCCAAGGCTAAATATTAGTTACTTACTTCACGTGTTTTGCAGGAGAGGCATTTCCTACTGAGAGCACTTGGAATGGAGTCCACATCCTTCAATCCAAGCACCAATCATTCACAACCTCCAGCCTGCAAAAGGGCTCTACTACAAAGCCTATAACCAATTTCATTGATCCATCTCACTTGATTCAAAAACTCCATCACTGGATGTTTAGAGTTTTCAGCAAATGGAGCTTTTTACCTTAACTTTTGAGCTCGTTTCCCTTCCATATCAGTCATTCCGAACTGTGTTTTTTGCAGAAGTCCTATGGGGATCTGTTTTGCAATCTAGAATGTTATGGAACATTATAGATTGTCCTGTGCTTTCCTTTCCTTTCGAGTAACCTTCCTAATACTCGCATAGATTTCCTGTGTGGTTCACTATTGTGTCTAATTCTTTTGTGTGTTGTGGGACTCGAGTTTTGGTATTTGATGTTCCCACAAGTTTTGGCCCTGATGATGCCAATTGTACAGAACATACAGTATAATAATTGAACCCCTAGCCATTCAGAGTGTAAGTAGACACCGGCATCTCGCCAGATTTACCCCTTTATAGAGAAGTTTAAAACATTGAAAGCAGACAATGAGGAAAGGAAAAAAAAAAAAAAAGGACAAAGGAGGATCAACCAGTTGTATTGTGTACTCCTAGTTTTTCTTCAAGGTGTGCAAAGTATTATAGAAGAAGTTTTGTTGGTGTTATATATTCTTTTCTTCTTTAGCTTTACATGTAATATGATTTACACTTGCTGGAGTGGAGAAAGCAATTTGGTTCCAGTGTGCAAACATTTCTTCTTGTCTCAGTTCTCTTGCTTATGTAACAGGAAAATTACGGCAAAATGAAGGAAATTTGAAACAGATGTACATAAGCACAGATAAAAGCATGAATCCAATTGGATAAAATGTGCCAAAATGGATCTGAAAAAAGCATTGTAAAAAATAAGAGCACTTACAAGATCCATTGAAGCTTTTCGCTGGCATTGACATAAGAAACTTTCTCCCCTTCTATGTCTCGGTCTTTTTCTCTGAAAGACTCTTAATGCATGGAGGGGCAAATCTTGTAGGGAAAAGGGGGTCTGAGAGATCTGTTATTTAACTTGGTCAGCGGTTGGTGGTGGAGGACAAATGTGGGTACTAGTAAAAGAAGGAGGGAACCCTGTACAAATTAAAGTTGAGCACTCACTGGCTGTCATTCACCTCAAAATCCACCTTAAGCAATTACAGAAAGAATTAATCTGACATCCAAAAACCACATCCTGTAGGGAAAGTCAGTAAATGTATTAGATATTCAAGAGTGCCAGCCTCTTCCCAGCAAGTTAAGAACCTCATTAGTTGAGACAACTTTGATTAAGTGCAAGGATTACTGCTGGTCCACCATGTTCCCCACCATTCACTTGAAAAGTATAGGAAATTAAAAAGTGGTTTTTGCCCAGTTTGCTTCTTTGCAATTAAAACAAGTGATTTATTATAGAATTAGTTTTAAGTGGCCATATATAGTTCTCAATCTTAACAACTTGCCCCGAAGTCAATATCTGTGTTGCAAATTGTTTGCTAGTATTTACTTCAGGAGATTGAGGCAAGCAAGCATTGTCCGACCTCCCAACAAAGAAAACCAGTGGGAAATCCAACAATGAAATTACCAAAATCCAGCTTAGTTTCAATAGTTGTTTAACTTCTCGTGACATTAAATCCTTCCATTGTTAGTCAATTTAATGAAGGCCTTGAACTAAACCAGTTGGTATCTCAACCAAAACAAGAAGCAGAGTAAAAAAAAAAAGAAAAAAAAGAAAAAAAGCTCATAGACAATATAAAACCTTTATTTTCTTTGGTGGCATTTTAGTGAATAGGAAATAAAAAGGTTTCTGAAATTCAAGCTTCCATTCCATCAGTTTCAAGGTGTCAGGTAGATTTCTTTTGCAAATTTCGGTTCCATCAGCTTCCATCAAACTCTCGCATAAAAGGAAAAAAGAAATATACCATCAAGCTTAAGAGTAATCTCCGTCATATTTACTAAGTTGAGGTAAAATCAAGTATAATGCAATCAAAACATTCAAGATGCCAAGCTAAAGCACAAAATGCCAAAATCTGTGTCATAGAACGTATATATTCACTAGAATAAATCAACTATCAAGTACATTTTTCTATGCTCAAAATGCAATGTTGGCCTTGCCATTGTACCAAATACTACATAAGAAAGAAAAAGGAAAAAAGCTATGGCCTTGCAGTTACACCAATACCATATTAGAAGTCCAAAGAGAAGTCAAAATCTTAAATCCAAAACTACAACCATGCTTACATCGGCTTCCTTTTCTTCTGCATCCTCTGCAATTTTCTCCACTTTAGGTAAATCTGGTAGGATAATCCAGAGAAAACCATGGCGACACTTCCCCATTGTTTTGTGGACAGAGGATTGCCACTGAGCAGTGAAGACACCACAATGCTTACAAACTTACGGGTAGTGGTAATAGTTGTGTTAGTAAGGGAACCAAACCGACTGATTCACTACCGGGGTTAGAAAGATAAAATTCTGGCCCACTGCACCACACAGGCAATAGAGCAAAATGTCCCATGCTGCCTCCGGATGCTGCTGGCAGAATTTAACCGCCTCGTATCCACTGGCTTGTGGCCAACCAAACATAAAGATGACATTGTAAATGGTACCCCATAAGTTCATACCCAGCATGATATCCCAAGCAGTTGTCTTAGGGTACCTGAATCAGAATAGGCACCACCATTAATGCGACAAATATAGGAATTCTACAAAAACAGCTTGATCTTTTCATCAATAAGAAAAAGGCCCAAACTTAGACAACAGACCCCCAGTTCAATTACCTTGCAGTAATAGAGTCCTGAGTTGCATTGGTGAATCCATCAAAAGCTAGGTTCAGAAAGCATAGGCCATATCCAAGTTGAGGATTAGGATGTGCCAGCTTGCTGATAGATTTTGAGCTAGGCTGAAACCAAGGAAAAGTTAAATGCAAAAAGACTAGAAAGGAAAAAAACAGGGGAACCTTCATTCCATGTACACATATACAGAGATGGATAGAGGAAGAAGAGAAAGTGATGACATTTTATTTCGAATCTTAAACATCAATAGCTCACCTTTGACAGAGCAAACATTGATACTCCACCAGCAACAAGTAGTGTACAAACATATTCAGGGAAGGTATATCTTATGCCATAAACTAGTGTACCCATCAGCATCACTGCATAAAGGGAAAGTCATATTTAATTAAACCAAAGCATTGGAAACTTGGCTAAACCACTTGTTCAGCTTCTCTGATATATTGCTTATGCATATCAGCTATCACAGGAGAAAAAAAAATATTCCCTTTTAAATGCACATGACTACGCCAGAGCTTACTGATTACAATGTAGAAGAACAACTAATACAAATTCGTAACTAAACAATTTGCTGATGCCTACATGCAAAACTGAAGAAGCTCTAGAATGTGAACTGGACGTAGGATAACATAATTTCAAAAGTTGAACTGCTTCTTCTCTAATACAAATGGAAAGTTAGCCTCCATTCCAAGAGTTAGGCCAACGAAATTTAAGAAGAAAGCGGCCAAAGACTAATTACAGAGACCCTTCTCCCTGTTCCCAATGGTGTGCAGGTGTTGGCATTTGTCAATTAAAAACTTTCAAACAACTTTTTCTGCAGAACAGTTATATTTTAAAATTATAATGCTTGCAACTAACCTGGAATCATTTTTGAGGATTTAGCCAGGACCTGCAAACAGTAATAATTTGCTTGAGGATGCTGTTCAATGACATCCAATATTTAAAACATTGGAAGAGGAGCCTTTCATGTAACATAGTTCTGGAAAGTGCGGAAAACAGTTCCAGGTAACCTCATATTCAACCACTATAATAATCTTCACAGACCAACTATAATCAGAAAACAGAACTAACCTGACCAGGGTAGCTGATATACTTCAAAGATTCAATTCCCATCGCCGGTCCAATAGTATTCGTTACTCCAGCACTCCAAAAACTCCACCACGGAGCACCGCCTCCACCCTTACCATTGGACCAAAGCTTTATCACTACAAAATAAGAAATCTAAAGTTTACTACTTTTCTTCTTTTCGTGATCAACCAAAATATTTGTACCATTTCCAACAGCATATTACATAAACAAAATAAAGTTCAAAAGAAAATAAAGCTTACTTATGAAAGACCATGTCAAACAAACTACATTCTGTGCCAAGTTGAGGAAAGCCAAGTGCTCAAACCTCTTCTTATCCGTCCCGAATCGCTTAGTCGATCTAAAGCAGAATTAATGACCCCCGAATCAATATGAACAACAATACAATAAGTGATCACTCTACTACTTCAACTTCTTATATGCATGTATTATTCAAGTACCAAAAATCACGCTTTATTTATTTATTTATTTATTTTTGCATCAATTCGAAATTTTTAGGAAAATTTTGCAATAAAAGTAACATTTCAAGAATCACTATACAATTACTACATGTTACTGACATAAATTGTTGATAATTTTGTGCTCTAAAATGCAAAATAAATTAAAAAAAAAAATACGATTTATACAAAAAATTCAACTAAAAATGAGCTTAAATATTGTAAGGAGGATTAATTAAGGATAACAGAGATCGATCGGAAAATGTAGAATGCTTACACAGTCTCTTGAAGGACGCCTTGATAAATATACGCCGACCAAATTCCGGCGACGCAGAAGGCCATGAGGAATACGCGTCTGAGTCCGGCGCTGTGAGACTCCATCACTATTAATATTATTCTTCCTACAAAAGTTCCTCTAACTTCGCCGGAACCACCAGATCCGGCCAGCCACGTCTATTCTCCGGCGACGCGAGGGGAGGCGAGGCGACTTCTCTGCAAAAAGAATTGGAGCCAAACGACTATTCGTCGAAGTGTCCGTTTGAGGGGCTTTATATATTAAGTGGTCTGCGTGGGGTCCTGGTACACGTGGAAGTTTTCTATTGGTTTTGTGAACTGGATACTTAGATCTTATTGGATGAGGAGACGCAATCCCACTTCACTAACGGGCTATATGTGTTCCAAACGTGACGGAACTTTTGAAGTCCTTCACTTTTTTATTTATTTATTTTTTAAATTATTATTTTTTATTATTTTTTCTCTTGAAGAATTGCATTAACCGTTTATACATTTTTCGCAACAATTTTTGGGTCCAAAATTTCTTGTTTTTTGGCCATGTGTTAGTATGTGAGAATAACTGTGTGAAGTGCGTGTTGGTAAGTCTTTCTTTTCTAATTTTTTAGAGGAAAATATTTAAGTGTGTAGATATGAAAGATTTCTTATATTGGCTAAAAATTACTACTATAAAAGGAATTTGGTTAGGTTTTCTAAATCAAAAATTAAGATCTATAAATAGAAGTGTAAACAATTTTAAGTCTCATGTATTTAATTTCAAAAATTTTAGCAAAATGTTGAGTTCAAGTAGTGTTCTATAGTTTTTAGTTCTTAACTTAATTTGGCAAATATAGTGCGTGGTTTTTTATTATTTTAAATATATATGCACACAATTATAACAAAAGGTAAATATTTTTAAAGATGACTGTATCTATATAAAGTAATAAATAAAAATCACTAATATATTTAATAAAATCTCATCACGTGAAATAAATTTAATAAATAATTATAAGTTTACGACTTTGTAAATAATTTTCTAAGATTTTCTAGATTATTGGGTTCTTGCAGCCATTTCAATTCTTTTGGATTAGGTCCAAAAATATTTCTTTTGGATTGGGGGGTATGATTTCTTTGATTAAAGATTGGGCTAATGGAAATCAAATAAGAGTACTTATCTATTACCCATTTAGGCCCGCAGGCCTAAGCAATCCCAATGTGACCACTCATAAACGGGTTGCTTTTCTTGCTTCGCGGATGTTGAACTCAAAAACATTTTCTTAAAAAGTTGATTAACGCGTTCCAAGTAAATCACTTTGTTTGATTTTTGCTTGTTTTTACCTGTAAAAAGTTATTTTTTAGAAAAGTCGCTCTAAATATTCACTTTGAGAACACCACATGTGAGTTTAAAATATATTTGAATTTAAAACGCGTAGGGATTATGGGTTATATTGACATACCACGTAGGGATTTACGGTAATGTATCCATTTTTCTAATACTAAGAAACAATTTTACTTTTATGCCCATATTCTAAATACTTCTACTTTCTTCTAGATATCTTTTTTGGCTCCTAATTCTTAATTTTTTTTTTCATTTGGATGATCACGAAAACCTTTTAAGGTAGGCGCATTATTTCATGAGCTAAAATTAATGTATACCTAGACATAAAAAAAAATATAAATTCACATGAAATCCACATTTGATTGGAATTTACATTTTCTGTGTCTTTCATGTCTTGATATATCGTACACATAGACATATAATTCAAATAAATAAATAAAAGGCTAAAATAAGGTCTTGGTGAATCCATACATAAAAAAACAAATTCAAGAACAAGTAAACGTAGCCCTCAACTGAATTGTTCAATCCTAATGAAAGACACAAAGTATGATCATTACTCTCTTGGGTTTATGGATCAATTTTTTTTTTTCTGTAGGCATCTTCAAGTAATTGGCCACCACTCGAAATAATTTTGTAATGTTATACAAGTAAAAAAAAAAATAGGGCGAAGTTTTTTTATTAGTTGACTATCAGTTTATATCAGTATACACTCTGCCCCAATCTTAAGTTAATGGAAACTGTTGTTCCTAATTGACTTTTTCTCTCTACATACTTTGTATATTATGTTATATCAGTTTGGATGAATTATCTTTGTATATTATGTTATATCAGTTTGGATGAATTATCTTTGTGAAGATCGGGTCAACTATGAATTTTTCTGCATCACATGCACATCTCCTTCAGTATTAGGCCAATAAGTCATTTAGTATTTGATCTTTTTATTCCAGAAAATGATAGCACTGCCTTGGCCCCGCCTTTCAACTGCACCTGAATGGGGTTTTCATGTGAAACTCTATACCAATTCGACAGATGAAAGCCAACAACTTTCCTACATCATAAAGGGTTTACTGGTATAAACTATTTCATAAAAGTCTTGTTTGAGGGCAAAGTCTTTGTTAGTAATATTTATTACCTAAAATACAATCTAGAATAATCTAGAAATATATACAACTAATTGAAATATTAACGGTATTTTGTTTTCGGTTTTTTAAGGTATATTTGGAAATTTCTTCATTTAGATTGTGCTTTTAACCAAAGTTTTTAGAAAAATTTTCAAGTATTTTAGGTTCTGAATAAGAGTTTACGTATCAGAAAAATGTAGCTAAAAAATATATATTTTCCAATAAAATTTCCCCAAAAAAGGAAATTAATTAAGAACAAATAATGAATAGAAGCTTATGAATTCTTTAGCAACTTCCAGACTAAAAAGACTATTCTTTTTTCCTCATTGCGCGTGATTTATAAAAGTTTTACTTGATTTTTAATCACCATGTCATTAATTGGTTGATATGATAGGTGAGTTTAACATTCAATTAGTGCGAGACTTATGTGCTAATGTAAGATATCAGAAATTCCACATCAAGATTTGTTCCCATCTAATTGAAGTGCTTCTTAAGCAAATAAGGTGGAAAACAAGTAACGTACATTTTGGTGTTTTCCACGGTTTCAAAGTTGAATTTTCTGATCCCCAAACCACCAGAACTCTCAAGTTGACTTGGGCAAAATTCCAAACACAAAACATAAATTTGAAGTCAACTTGAGGACCCCAGTCTGTGTTTCCTTTATTGCTTCACTTTCAATTCATGAAACATCATATTCTTGGCTGGCTCCATACAAATATACATTCCATCGGTATAGAATTCTCTATCTTACGTTTCATTCTTTATTTTACTGTTTAATAAATTATTAAAATTTTCTAAAATAATTTTAATGAAGTAAATTTAACAATTTGTTTATTCGTGTAACATAGAATGAAACAAAATGTTAAACAAAAAATTCTTAACACAATTCATCCCTCACTGTACGAAATACTTAATATGACTTGTGTTATTTTGAAGAATGTTATAAATACAATTTGATTATCATATTATATTTAAATAGAAGTCACATATAGAAAATAAAAATTTCAAATCACACACTATAGTATGACCTTCATTTATAATTCACGGCAAGAGCAGCAACAGATGAATCACAAAACTATTTAAAATCTGTAAATTATATTTTAGGAGTTAATTTGATGATCAAAACTCTAATCTTTCTTGTATTTGTACCCACTTTCATAGGAGAATACTTACCTGTCTCGATCTACGGATTGCATCGTGAACCCCTTTAATCTAGGTAAGTACACGTTACCTTTTCCCCTCTAAAATACGTGGATTGGTCTTTTATTTTAAAAGGAATAAGTAATGTGAATTTATCTAAACGAAGAGGTTGGTCTTTTATTTTAGAAAAGATAGTCAATGTGAACTTATTTGAACTAAGGGATTTACGTCAATATTTTCCACTTTCATGTATTCTAGTTGGAAAAAGATCTTCTGGCGATCATATAATGCCCACGTGTACCAATTATAATAATTTTAGAAATTACCCAAGACAACCATATAGCTCGATTATTTCTCCAACCACTGGTTTAGTGTGAAAGGATTCCGGATTCTGAGAAATTTGGTCTATCCCTCGAATATTTGATGTTTGAAACTTAGAAATTTGTTACTGGAGGAAAAAAAAAACTTGTACAATTGGGTTATCTCTTCTTTTGTTTTTTGTGTTTTTTTTCTTTTTTCTAATTATAAAGGCAATAACTTGTTATGTGTAAAAAGGCCCTCTATGAAAAGAAAATATTCTTTATTTTCCCATAGTGAAAATTTCTTCTAAAAAAACATTTTTTTTTTCTTAATGCTGTCAATTTGCTAAAAGATTTCTTTTCAATAAATTAAGATTATGTACACTCTAAGAGAAGACAGTCCCAAGTTATTAAACCAATTCTTTTTTGATCAATTAGCCCACTTTTGACCTTCACCATTGTCGATTATTATCTTCACTTTTTCTTTTTCCTGTTTTTTTCTTAGGATAATATTGTATTGGACAAAAAGATATTATATAGAATAAATTTGACCAGAGATGCTATAGAGAAACTTTAGTTTTAAGCCTCCTCAAGCTAACGTCATAGGTGAGGTGTTTTGAATCCGATTCTTGATTTTTTATGATCTATATTATTTCCAAATCCATTGTACATAAAACGAATTGCCATCACAGCTATATATATGGTCCATGGGAGAAATTTTATTATAGAAAAGTCTTATTAAATGGTATGTTAAGTAGTATCTCATGAAATTTTATTATTTAAAATAATGGGCCTAAAAAATAAAATAAATTGATGAATTATTATTTAAAATATTAAAATTTTATTAATTTAACCACTGGTAATACCTTCCTATAATAAAATTTGGATACAATAAATGAAAGTTTTTGGTTGGAATCAGGAATATTATAAGAATGTGTAACCAACTTGATGGGCATGCGACCGACTAATAAATTGTGTCATTTGAATAAATTGTGTTATTTCGTCAATTTTCATTCTTGATTCCCTGCGGTTGTAAAAGGGTTGCGGGAAAAAAAAAAAAATTTTATATAATCAGTAGTTGAAGTTTAATTTATGGAACCTTGTAGCTTCTTGCATAGACGATTTGACTAGGTCCACATAATTATAGGGACTTGTCTAGTCCCCTAAACCAAGTCAGGTAAATAATGAAAAGGACCTTTATATGCAAAACATCACTTTTTTAGTCAATAAAATTTAAAAAAAAAAAATTGGAAAAGGAATCTTAGCTGATTAAGAATTAATTACTAAGTGAGACATAAATTTCTTTTTCTGCTTGTGGGTAATTGCTAGAATCTTAGACTTCAATCCATTTCTTGTAGAACATATGTAGGAATTACAAAAAGTAGACACAAATAAATTAGAACAAGAAAGCAAATCAAGTGGAAAGGAAGGATCAAATGCCGAATACAAATTCCAAAATCTAAAAGGAAATTAAGGTTTGAAAGAAAGTAAACTAAAGGGAAGAAACGTGGATGCATGAACTCTTTTTGTTCAACAACCCGAGAATAAGTATTCTACATTGGAAAATACTCTAGATAGATATGATCTACGATTTTATTTATAAATCTTATGGTGTAAATTAAATATTATAAAATTTATGATATCAGTTGATGTAAGTAAAATTTTATAAAATTTAATTTTGATCGTAAAATTTACAGGTAGACCCAACACCGGACCATAGGATTTTCCTTCGACATTGTCAATTAGTAAAGTACAAGTCAAATTGCTTTATATCAATAAAACTTCAATTTTTACATACAAAAAAAAAAAAGAGCTCAAGTCAAAATATTTTCATAAACTGACTCGGAGAATGTGAGATGAAGTAAGCCTTACGTTTCTAAAATGTTAAAAAAAGAAAAGAAACAATTATTGCGGTTAAAAAAATAAAAAAGAAAAGAAACAATTGAACTGTTGATTTAGATGATGATTTTCAGTAAAAGGAAAGGCCATTTACCAAAAACATTAAAGATTCGTGCTGCCCGCATTCAAAGATTATGCACACATTAGATCTAAAATCTCTCGAAACAGCACACAATCCTTCTAAAACTATTTGAGTTAACATTCATGCAATTTACTACTGTACTAATTTACTTCTATTATAGTTGAACAAGAAAGATTGGTGATATTTGACATTATATAAAGGTAAACGCAAACAATGTATTTGACATATGATTTTGGTCCAAAGTGTTAATTAATGTATATGTGCATCATAGAGATGCCAAATTTTGCATTGATCTAATGAAAGAACTCTAAGCACCATTACAAAATTAAGAGTTGAATTTTTTTTTTTTACAATCTGAAGTTGATGATATGAGAATGATTGAGAATTACTCTCGAAGTGTAATTAGATTTTTTTTTACTTCAAAACAATCGAGGAATGTATCAATGAAAAAATGAAAAGAAAAAAAAAGGAATCAAGGATAGAAGAGCAATTATACCTTCTTGATCAGGTGAACGTCATAGGTTCAATGTTTGGCCCCCTTTGACATACGAACAAGATGATGTAGATGATACATCAGCGGCATTATTGTGGTTTCTTGACTTTAGTTAGCGTCTTACCACTATCTACCTTGTTTGTTGGTCCCAGGGGGGCAAGAAATATAACAATTACTAGGCATTACTTTCCAAAACAAATTATGCACCACATTAACTAAAGAATTACTACTTCAATAAACTAGTATTACACACACTTCTTTCAAAAAGAAATGTATGATGGGTTGATTTAGATTGTTTACAAAAATAATATTGCAACACTTTGTTCAAATATGATGTAGGTGAGATAAAAAAAAAAAAGTGGTTAAAAAATGTGTTTAATCAAAATATTTGAGAAATTTTTTTATGGGAAATGGAATATCCAAACAAACTAGAGTTTATTGGTGCAATTTCCTTGACGCACTTAGAAATCAAGAATTAATTCTTTTTTTTTTTCTTTTGGTATATACTTGAGAATTACAAGAAGGGTAGTCTAGGAAATTAAATTTTACGTTTTAAAGCCCCCAAAAAAAGTTGAGTAGCCAGTAGTTAGGGCCACGTTATAAACTTGTTTTTCATTTTTAAGTAAATTTTGTTTACTGGCCACCAGTAGACTTTAAAGCTAAAAAATAGGAATGTAGAAAATTTTTTATATCATGCATACAACAACATTTGAAATGCACATGTCATGCATTTTAGCCCTTCTCAAATTTAAAATGTATTATTTTAGTCATTTGACACAATTATCAGCACATTTTGATCTGAAATACTCACGTGTATATCGAATGTTATATTTTTCATGAGTAAAATTGGCAACATATAAATTTAAATATTATTGGATACTATCTAAAACCTCCATCACTACTATTTCAAAATTCTCACCTATCATCACCACGCCTATTCCCCTTCCTTGCGGCTTTTCTTCCATCAACTCTACTCCAATTGCTCATTCTCTTTTTTTCAAGACAATTTATTATTTAAGATTCTGTATTGTAAATTGTACATTTAAATATGTTATATTTTATACAATGCAAGTATTTTAAGTTAAAATATATTCGTATTTATGTTGAAAGACCAAAATAGTGTGTTTTAAATTTATGGAGAGAGATTAAAATGTATTATTTTAAATATAAAAGATGATGGATTATTAAGATTATTTTTCCCAAAATTTTTTTTGAATTTGTGAGTGAATAAATCATTTCCCTCAACGATAAAGAGGTAAACCAAGCCTATTTTCCAACCAATGGAAACTTGGAAGCTAATTCATCAAACAGAGGCAGCAGCTCCCATTTTCGTCCTATTTTCTCATCTCTTTCCTCTTCATTTTTACTACTACTATTACTATCTTCGGAAATCCCTCTCTCTAATCCTCTCAGTTATCATGTGAATGCCGTTTTCTGAAGTTTTTTTTTTCCTTAGTTAATAAAGTAATCATTTGTATGTCAACTACTTCCACTTCTCTTCTATTCTCTAGCTGTCTATCTAATATCTGTCTCCTCTATCAAACTTTCAGTTTACTGTTTTATCAATAGTGGGCTGTTGTAAAGACAAGATTTGTATCTATATTCTTTGATATTACTAGTATTTTTTTCTATATTAATCATCCTGTTGATGGGAAATTGCTTTGGTTCTTCAGCAAAAGTTGATGCCACGCTAAGCTTCCACACCCCTTCTGGTAACTTCTTGTTTTCACATACTTGAGGTGTATTCTGCACATATTTTTTGTTCAAATTGTCAATTTGCTCTGTGGGTTTTTTGAGTAAAGTCTTGATCTTTGTTCTTGATATTTTGTTTCTTCTTTCTGGGGTGTTGTTTTGATCTTGTTGGTTCTCTATTGACCTCAAGTTAACATCTTTTGTGGGTTTTTGCTCATTTTCTATAGCCCTTATTGCTTTGATTTTGACTTTGTTTCTGAGATGTGGTTGTTCATGCTCTTATTTTTTCCAAGCCTATGAAATTTTTATCTTTTGTATTTTTCCTTGAGCTCCTTCTATTCCAATTCTTCCTATTTCTTTTCTTTTTAGGTGGCTTGGTTGTTGGTTGTCCTTAATTTAGTGTATTTTGTCATTTTTTTTTTTGGTGGTGTTGATGGGCTGCTTGTGCTTTCTAATTTATCACATCTATTGGAGTATGATTGATTATTGGTGTCTTCAGTCTGAACATGGAAGTAAAAGTAAATGATTAATCCTGGCTGGTCCAGATTGTATTGTAGTCGAGTTTGTTTTTGCTGTCTCCAATATTAGGATCGAGTCTGAAGTCAATTTGGTCGATTTTTTTTTTTTTTCCAAATCCAGCTCACTTGCACACGCTCTGTTCCGGAAAGACCATGGTTGCATTACATGTTACAGTGCTCATATCTAGTATAAAGGTTCCAGCTTCGGATATGTGGTCTTTACCTAGATGATGGATCAGAAATTTTGGCCTTAGTATTAGGATTTTTATTTTTGGTAGAGCCAGAAGTTACTCTTAGTAGTTAAGAGTTTTAAAATTGGCTAGTTTTTTTTGTCCTTTTCTTGTAGTGGTTATGTATTTTTGGACCTCAATGACACTTGAGAATAAAGGAAATCTAGGTTCAATTTTACTTTAAACAAACTTTATTTTCCTGCTACTAATGTGAACTTGAAGGCGATAATTGAAGTAAAAACTAATCTGCACGAGGGCAGAGTATTTGTGTCCCTCAACCTCGTTACTGTAGATAAAATAATGTGGAATGTTGGAAGGAGTAAGATACTTCCTTCCAGGATTGTTAAAAAATTGGTGACTTTAGGACTTGTTTGTATGGACGATTAGCTCTTCAGGTTCCTTGAGTATTTCATTTCTAGAAATAACTGGAGGATATAACCATTAGTGACAGCTAGATTGACTTGCAAGACATTTTTGAACATGTAAAGTTACACTTACTATGTCTGCAAAGAAAGAAGTGAAAATGAGCTATATATAATGCTGGTTACCAGTTAAAACAGTCTCAATAATTTCATTTCTTTTGCATCCAGTTGCAGAGTTGAGAATCCCTAGCAAGACCAGCAATTCTTCAGGACCTTCTAGTCTAACCCTTCCATCTTATAGCGGAAAGAGCAGTCTCGATAGCTTTCCTACTCCAAGATCTGAAAGTGAAATATTGTCATCCCCTCATGTTAAGTCCTTTTCACTTAGTGAGCTAAGGAATGCAACAAGGAATTTCCGATCTGAGAGTCTTCTTGGGGAAGGTGGATTTGGTTATGTTTTTAAAGGATGGATTGACGCGCACACGCTTAGTGCTGCAAAGCCAGGCTCTGGATTGGTCGTTGCTGTCAAGAAACTGAAGCCTGAGAGTTTTCAAGGCCACAAGGAGTGGTTGGTATGTTCCCTCTTTATTTTGATTTTCAGTTCTCTGCGCATAATTTATTTTTGGACTGTTCACTAAAAAGCAATCAATTGCAGACAGAAGTCAATTATCTGGGGCAACTTCACCACCCAAATCTTGTTAAGCTTATTGGGTATTGCTATGAAGGTGACAACAGGCTTTTAGTTTATGAGTTCATGCCAAAAGGAAGCTTGGAGAATCACTTGTTTAGAAGTATGTTTTGCACTGGAATGAGCTTTTTCTTCATTGCATGAATACTCGATCAACCTCTCATCCCCTTTGCTAGTAAAGCCTGTGAGCTTTTTCATTGTTGTCATTTTTGTTTTGTGTGGCTGTTGTGTTCATTCATTTTTCAACTTTCCAGCATATTGTTACTCCCTGATCATGTCAGTTACTGCCTTCCATGTGGAAGAGTATGGGGGTAATGAATGGCTCCATGATATCTTAAAAGAAATTTAAAATTTATTGGGCTTATGGTCTTTTCTTATGTTGTAAGTAGGGTCTTAGTCAGAGCATCAAATCATTAGTAATTTATCTTAAACAAGTTGTGACATTTCATACTGTGTTTTGTTTCATAGAAGGAGCGCAGCCTCTCTCTTGGGCAACAAGAATGAAGGTGGCAATCAGTGCTGCTAGAGGCCTATCTTTCCTGCATGATGCTGAGGAACAAGTGATATATAGAGATTTTAAGGCTTCTAACATTCTTTTAGACTCGGTATAGTTGCCTTCTTTTACAATGTTGAATAACTGCTCCCTGCCTTTCTCCTGAAAACAGACCATGTTTTTGTTTGTAATACTTTTGGTTCTAAATGATGTCTCAAATTTCAGGAATTCAATGCAAAGTTGTCGGACTTTGGTTTGGCAAAGGCAGGTCCAACTGGTGATAGGACTCATGTATCCACTCAAGTTATGGGAACACATGGCTATGCTGCACCAGAATATGTTGCTACAGGTCCCTGAATTTTTTGAGTTTTTTCTCTGCTGGCATTTTATTCTCTTTTGGTTATGTGTAGAATGATAAATTGCTGGAATTATGTACTAAGGCTCTTTGCAACAAACAGGTCGACTGACTGCAAAAAGTGATGTGTACAGCTTTGGAGTTGTTCTGCTTGAGTTATTATCTGGACGCCGTGCAGTTGATAAAGGAAAAGGTGTAGAGCAGAATCTTGTGGACTGGGCTAAACCATATTTAGGTGATAAGAGAAAATTGTTTCGGATAATGGACACAAAGTTGGAGGGTCAATACCCTCAGAAAGGAGCTTTCACAGCTGCTAATCTCGCTTTGCAGTGCCTTATACACATTCTCCGATCCAAAAGTCAGGCCACGAATGTCTGATGTTCTCGCAGCACTAGAAGATCTCCCAAGTCCCAAAAGTTTAAAGCACTCTCTGTCAAAGCATCAAGCCTCTCCTGCTCGTAATTCTCTGAAACAAAATCGCTCACCCCTGAATATGACACCCTCTGCATCCCCATTGCCTTCCCACCTAAAGTCTCCACATGCAAGATGATTTAGAAGATACCATGTAGCTGGGTTTTTCTATGTATATTCCTCAAACTTTTCTTATTCCTCTTCCAAATTTTGCTCTCAGATTTTGGTCTTTACATGTACTTGGGCTGCAGCTCCTATGATGTCCTTGGAGCATGCATGTATTAACACTATCTTAAGCTAGCTTATGCGTTTCTATCCAGATAGAAACTCATTTGCTATTTCTATGTAGTACTACATGTTGTTGCAGATCCATATGTGCACATTTCCTGATTTCCATCTATTTGTGAAGTACATAAAATTTTCCTTTTGATTGCTCTGACCTACTCTAAGAGGGCATATTTCTACTACCGATTATGCATATGATTTGATGCATGTCAATTTGTGTTTTTGCTCTTTTTTTCTTGATTGCACGCACATACACACGTTTCCTGTTCTTTTTCAGAACATAGCACTTGCTTGACTGTCCCTTTGCCAGTGGAAAGTATTTGTAGCAAAACTACTCCATCTATTATACAAAGTGACCGAACCAGTAATATGTTATTAGATTCGTGAAATCAGTAATATGTTACTAGATAATATGTTACAAGATTCGTGAAATCAATAATATGTTACTAAATTCGTGAAATAAGAAATGAAATTCAAATAAGTATCTAAAATTAGATATTAGTGATTTAATATAATTTTGTTATATAAAATGATTTTGACAAATAGTCGTTTGTTTGTGGTTGATAAGAGTTAACAATGATGTGAGGCAATTGGGCAAAACTGACATACAGAATTAAAATTTCAGATTTCTTTTTTCCTTCCAGCAAGCAAGGAATTTAGAAAATTTCACAATCCCTAATTAACTGCCACACCCAAATAATTTGTCTGCCAAATTAGTAAGACATTTGACACGATCGAACAGAAAATGACAGCAAATAAAAGCATTGCTACAACATTTTTTTTTGGGAAAAAAAGAAAATTTAAGTAGACTCTGTCATTGTAGATTGTGTTAAAAATTAGTAAAAGTTGTTTACCTGACTGTCATTGTCAATCCTTCACATTTTCTCAAGACTTGTGCTTTTAACTCATATTCATGGAGTATGCTTAATTAAAAATGGGGGTTGCTAGCTTGTTAAATTTATAATATTAATTTAATTTTTTTTATTTTGATTCTTGAATGTAAAGAAAATAACATATCCTGTAAAGGGTAGTTTTGAAATATAAATAAACTTGACATGGCATTAAAACCATCCTTTTGTTTTATATGCTGTAATTATGATTTTAAACTTACAGCGAAATCTACTAAGATATGATACTGTTGTGATATTGACCACTATTAGGAAAAAACTTACATTAACCCCGATTTTTGTTTTTACCTGTAAATCCTGCAGTCAAAATTAAATCTTATAAAATCTTGTTTACATCAACTTATGTCATAGATTCCATAACATTTAATCCACACCATAAAATCTATAAGTGGGACAAAAAACCATATCTACCTAAATCATTCCCCCACTATTATATGCTCATCAAAGCATAACTCCAAAATTATCCTGTAACTGAATTTAAGGATAAAATAATTTGAAAATTTTGACCAAAGTGGTGAACAAGATTTTAAAACTCTCAAACTAAATCTTTTTAAACATGACAAATTTCTTGAATTCTTATGGAAGTCCACTCTACAAACTAGTCAAACATGGTGTGAACTGCACTATTATTTATGGGTTCAACTACAAAAGTAAATACGCAGACACATTTTTTTTTATGATTTATATAATGATACTAACCTATTCTTACGAATCTACTACTAAGGGGAAAGCACAACTAAACTAAAGAATTAAAAAAACTCTATCTTAATATAAACCAAACAAGTACTATATTACTGTTCGAGTTTAGATTTAAGTCAAGAATATTCTTGACATTTAAAGACACAGCTATATTGGTATATGGTTGCATTAAATCATGCTATCTAATGCAATAATTGTATCTTTCATCAAAGCCTCAGCTACTTCTCTAACATCAGAATCACCTAACATCGTTTTAATGTGCATCCAATTAAAAGATTTTTCAGTTGTGGGTTGAAACTTCTTTATTTCTCAACCTTATTATTAATTTCAAGTGCAGATGTTAGCTTAGCCTTAACTGCATCACCTGGTACATGGGATGGGAGAGGTTCCATAGATTACGCTCAATCCTTTTTGTGGTTTGCACTTTTTGTGTCTTCGATTTATCAGATCAAACTTAGCTAAATTCCCATCTACTAATATATGGTCACATGCAATGGCGGATGTAGGCGGGGACGGATAGTGGCAACCGTCCTCTAAAATTTTAAAATTTTAAATTTTTACTCATAAAAATTGTAGTCTTAAAAATTTAATTTATATCTTTATAAAATTTATTTTTTGCCCTAAAAATTTAGAAAAAAATATAGATTAAACTCTATAAATAAAATCTAACGAAATCTTGTTCTCTCAAATCACAATTCCTGTATTCGTTCTTGGTCCTGTGAACTTACAATTATACAAGGGAGACAAGTAGGCAACAACATTTCATCTTTCATTTTTATACAGATGAGGCCGCATGATAATGGTTGGCTAAATTACTACAAGAGCCCTAGAACTTGATTTAAAATTAAGTTCTATTTCTTCGTTTATGATTTTTAATTTTCTTCATTATATAGTTATATCTTTGATTTACATCTTAAGATTTTCTTTTATAAATCAAATAGGTCATTTTATTACAAAAATAATGTATATGTATTTGTGTCGTGTGTATGTATAAATGCGGGTGAGCATGTGCATGTCTTATATAGTATCATACGTAAATGAGTTAGCAATTTGTTTACACAAAATAAACAACTAACACAATGCAAAAATATAAGGTGAATTTTCAAGTTCCCATGATGTATTACAAAATATAAGTTTGGTTACTTAATTTGCAATGCAAATTGAATATAATAGTCGTTTAATGGTTAAAAAGTAAAAGAATCTTATTACTTTTTAATCATCCAAGGTTATGTAATAGTCACACTGCGATGCGGAATGAATAGTAAAGCATTTTTCACAAAACATATATCATACCCTAATTTTTTTCCCCCCTTGTAATAGTTTGTATCACTGTGCCAAGCACAATGCGATATATTTGCCAAGTTTGCAAGCATAGAGACTGTTAAAGAATATGAACCGTCATTTTAAAACTAATTGATGATGAGTGGTGTGATCTAAGAATTATTAACTAGTTCAGAATCTTTAAGTTAAGTGATGTGAGATACTTGTACTTTGATACCCCTTCTTACACGTGATTTTGTTTAGTTGAGAACCCGTTACGTGGGTTAGACGTGAGAAAGTCCGTTGGAAGGGGTTAGACAGCTAGATAGAACCCAATGCTTCTAGACATGTGGATGTGGGAAGAATTAAATCTAACTCTGATACTATGTTACAAGAACATGAGTTTTCATCTTAAAACTAATTGATGGTGAGTGTGGTCCAAAAATTTATTAACTAATTCAGGATCTTTAGACTAATTGATATGGAATACTTGTACTTTGATAGAGACACATGCAGTATAAAATATTCATAATTTTGTTAATGTTTCTAATATAAATCAATGTTTGAAAATCAGATCGGATCGGCCGATTCGACCCGTCGGACCGCGAACTGGAAAAAGCATCGGTCCGATCCATCTATATATCCAGTCTGTCCAAAAAACCGGGAACCGGTAAAAAATCGATTTTTTAAATTTCAAAATAAAAAATGATTTAAATAAAGAGAAAAATTAAAAAATCGTGAAATAAACTCCAAAATAGCAAAACATTGAACACACCAAAGCCTAAACTATTAAGTTATTATTTTTTTCATCTTTTTTATACTTATTTTCGTATAAATTTCACTTTTCTTATTAGAATTACTTGATCAGTATTTTTGGGTATTAGGACTATAATTCTCCAAATATAGTGTTTCACTTCTATTTTAGATTTTATATAAATATATTTTAGGTCATTTTAAATTATATCACACTTTGGTAAAAAAAAAAAAAAACTTAAATTAGTGAATCGGCTGGACATGCCACCAGTTCAATGTCCGATCCGGTTTTCAAAACATTGATATAAATGGAGCGAAAAATGGAAAATCGTTGCATTTTAACAAGATTGCTCTGCCGTACGCAAGGTACAGTCAATTTCTATTGAGAAGCATAATAGAACATTTCTAAGCAAGAAATTTACCTCTTACAGATGCGACCAACAATCTTATTTATGTAGCGAAGTCGGCATGAAATAAAACAAGACTTTTGATGAAAAAAGAAGAATAATTATTTAAGGAATGAATTCATTATCTAGGTAATTATTAATTTTTAATTGTCTAGTGACATTTATTTATAAAAAAAAATTAAAAATAGATCAAGGTGAAGAAAGTTGTTATTTTTTGAAGAAACATTTAAGCACTACATAAAATAGGATTGGTTTTACATAACTGCATATAATTGTATATTAGCATCGAAAGGAGTATAAATTACGTACCTTATAACTAGGTTCTTGTTATCAAATAGCTCAAGTGTAAATCAACAAGCAATAAATAGAAAATGCAAGAATTAAATGTTAGAATAACATATTGTAGCAACATATGTCAGTAACTTCTTGGATTAATATTTCCTTCACTAATGATGTAGTAATTTCATACCATCAGGCAAATATCTATGCCAAGTAAACTCACCATTATGAGGTTTGAACTCCTTTCTATTTAGTACATAATGATCCTATAATAATATTACCATTCCTAAAAAAGAAAATAAACAAATTAAATTTCATGCTAAGAAACCAAATTTTTATCTTCAGCAACATGCACTAAAGTTTTCTTTACTTTTCAAAAACTACAAGCTTCAAAACAATAATAATTGGAATGGTAATACAATTACATGTGTCTTAATGTTTTGTTCCCTCTTTGCCTTGGGTATCATCTCCTAAAACCTACCTAATTCATGCAAAACATAGACATGTAAATATATTATCAGTATTAATGTGATTAGGAATGCAATTGTTGATTGAATTAAAACAGTACTCCACATTATCATTACTAATTCAATAGCAATTTAAGGCCCTACTCTTCTTTAGTTCTTTCTTTGCCTTCTGTAGTTCGTTGCTTATGCAATTCATCTCTCCTTGTAAATTGGTTTAAATTATAAATCTAAGTACATGAACTCATATATTGCTTCAAATGAACTCATACATTGCTTCAATTCTAAGAAAATTTTGGGACCTTTATGCCTACTTTTACTCGTCACCTATGCAGAGAAATACCAGATATAAACAAATTATTATTTTTTTTTTGAAAAAAAAGTTTAGAAGGATGGGAGATTACCCTCTTTTTCTCTCTCTCTCTAGGATTAGAGTAAGCCATCGACACATATTTTTCAGCAATTTGGTGTAATTCTTACATAGAATCGCCCACCAACAAGAGATTGAGAGTCGAACTTAAAATTATATAAGATATAACAATGAGAAATCTAGATATAAATGTCATATAATTAAGCTGCAACATGCATAAATATGATCTCAAAATACTTGCTATGTATCAAATGAACCCAGGAGTTCCCCCAAACACTTCAGTAGGCAGCATTTCTTTAGCCCTTAAGACAAAGAATAATGGCCCCTATAGTGAAGTGTTCAAAGGAACTCTAGGGTACATCTGATGCTTTGTTAACTCCTCTTATTTTGCACCTTGTTAGGGCATTGGCTTTCGGTGCCAGCTATTTATAGAGCTCCCTCCATGCTGTTTGTATATGTGGTCACTAGTCACATTTTGTATTTTTTAGGTTGTCTGTCAAGTTTCAATTGGCTGTGTCCTTGGAAAAACATGTATATATATGAACCTAGTCATGATATAGGGCCAAATGAAAAATAGCTAATCGACATATATAACTTGAGTGGTTTATCTTTCTTTTTGAGTGCATTCTTTTCGCTCAGCACTACTATCTTTGATTTCTCCTTTTCAACTTTTTCTTGCCCAAATAACGTTATTATCAGTAAGTAGACGCATGTAGTACTGTCAAAATCTGTCAACAACTGCTTAATCCTAGTCATTACGAAAATAAACCTAGTATCATGCTCAATCATACATGGATTAAAAACCTTTTTTTTCCAGTCCTTCTGAGATTATTGTAGATGAACTTCTGTTAATCTAATCCATTTGATTTAGTTTCCGGATGTATTGGAATTAGGTCGTGAGCATACCAACACTAATGCACCAGATTCAATCAGAACTCC
Source organism: Cinchona pubescens (assembly GCA_025175665.1). Lineage (NCBI taxonomy): Eukaryota > Viridiplantae > Streptophyta > Magnoliopsida > Gentianales > Rubiaceae > Cinchona > Cinchona pubescens. The sequence continues at coordinate 3,468,111 of JANKKI010000077.1, read as the reverse complement.
ACAATTTAACTTACTTAGACGAAAGTAATACTAAGATAGGTGACCGGCCCCATGTTAATTGCACCCTGGTTGTATTGGAATCATAATTGTGTTGATTATTAAACCTGGAAATTAAGGATAAGACTCGGGATGCGATTGAGTGGTGGGACTTTAGATGATACTGAACTTGTACGCATGCTAGCTTTAGTGACAACCACATGGTGGTAGATATTATTCTCATCTTTTCATCTGTTACACAATTCTGACTAGGTTCATACTTCATAGTGTCTAGCGATTTCATTAGCAAAGATTCCCTCTTGGGATGCTGTCCTGATCACAAAGGCCATAATACCATACTCTTCACCACAGATCGAATGCATTGGATCCTCGCCTATACCAGCTTCCAGAAGCAACTTCGTAGAACAAATTTTAACTACCATTTCATCATATGTCCTTGGGATGAGGATGATGGAGGTTTCTTTTATGCTTATCTTATCGAAATTGATTAAGATTTTTTTTTTTTGGGGGCAATAAGAAAAGAAAAACGTAAATCAGTTAAAGATTCTTCTTGAATTTGATATTAATTTGATCTAAAACCCAATTGGTTAAAGTTTCTTCTTGAATTTGATATGAATTTGATAAATAATTTTAAAGTACATTGCAGCCTGAACTATTTTTTTATCCAATTTGTACTTTAATATTTTCTTTTCTTGTGTATCCACTTTAATTCTACTGATAAAAGATTCTGAAAATTTAGTAGCTTCTGTTAACGATGAGATTGATGGAATAATTTAACCATTAAAAAATTCTACTTTAGTCCAGCCATTGATTTATGATAAGAAAATAAAACATTAGGGTAAAAAGTGGTCAAAAGTTTAGATGCAAAGTGGATTATACCCTTTACTAGCTTGTAAGCCCGTACTGAGCATGGGAGGAATTGAATTTAATTATTCTTGTAAATCAACTATTTATAGATATCAAGTTTGAGAGACATTTACCTTGCCATAAACATGTAATTGACAATTAGGTTGCCATAAAAGAATAAGTGTCTATCATTTCTCATGCAATAAAAAGAAAATTAGACAGCAACTTACTTTCACTGTAACGTAATTTGCAATGAGTCATTCCAATAAACCACATTCATGAAAAATTACACATAAATATGTATATATATTTGGTAACTACAGTATAACATTCAAACATTTAAGCATATGGAAAAGGACTGAAAACGAAAAAAGCAAGAGAACAAATAAAAAGTCAGGAAAATAAAATACTTACTCTTCAAGAAGAAAACCATGACTTTGATTTCTTTTATTTGTAAGTTGTTACTGCAAAGAATTTTCCTCTAAAAATACTTGTATGAGGATCAAATGACACCAAAGAAACAAATAAAAGTTAATACAGAGATGTACGCAAATGAGTACATAGTACTTATTGTAACCTAAGTACATTACGTAAAATTTGGATCTGAATAGTCTAAATGTGCATATATAAACAGTTTGCAATTATTACGCTATCAGATCGCATCGTTTGTGAAATGTCAATTTAATTTTTTGTTATTTGCAAAATTGGTGATAACAGTCTATCGAATAGTGATATCGTTTGAAATTGTTACTTTTCTATCTAAAGAGGAACTAAACTTCCTACATCAAAGATAAAAGAAGTCGCATACCATAATGAATTCCTTAAGCATTATACTATTGCCACGTGGAATCTTGCAAATTAAGAATTAAGCAGCTAAAGAAAATTTGCAAAATTGGAAAAGCGCAGTCAACGTGCAAATGCTATTGACACAGGCCAGGCATTTTCGGGTACATTTGGTGTTTTAGACGCCTGAAAATTGATAATTGTTTGACACATATAGATAACCAGCTCTTTAACCTTTTTTTAATTTATTTTTTATTTTTAAATATCTGCCTGTATCATTATGCCCCAGTTCTTTCAAGATTGAAAAAATTAATGATCTCTACAGCGTGCATTATCAAAATGAGACATGGCAATATTAGTATGTTTCTCTTTTTTTGTAGCCACTCTTTTCTCTCTCTCAATATAAAATGCAGCTTAAGTGATTAAATGTTTTCGTCATGACATATTGATTATAGATTCGAGTCACTAAGGGTAGGAGATTAATTTTTTTATTTTTATTAATTTTAAATCATATTGCATTTTGTGGTCGCTATCATCTACCACCAAGATTCTGATCTAATGTGCTGCACCAGATGCCTAACACAGAGCCATGATATATAAGTGTTAATTGTGTTACACCACAAGGCTAATGGAAAATATATTATGTTTTTTTTTTTTTGACATATGAAATATTCAGGTAATTGATTGGAAATGATGTACAAAATTGAAAGGCTAAAACTAAAGTCTACAAAAATTTACATTCGTTCTACAGTCTACAGTACAATTGGAATACACCAAAGGTTTTTCTTCTCTTCAACAAAATTCCATAAAAATCATCTGAGAGGGAATTAATATCAAAGAATTGATCGAGCGATTGTCACTAGTTCCTTTTGGCGATTACTGAAATCTCGTTCAGAAAGCATATCAATGGCCTTCAGGAATGTTGGAATCGACTCCCGTTGAATTTCGATTTCGGCTGTTGTTCTTGCATTCGCTGGGCAGCCCTTAAATCAACTTTTCAAAAAGTCATGTTTCTATTGGAAGTCCAAAATTAGCATATGCAGAAATATGTGAGTGATTTAGACCAGCCATGCATATGTAGTACTACATATATATATATATATACTATACATATATATATATATATATATATATATACACTTCTTTTTTAAATTTACAAAAGGCTGCGTTTGGATTAATGGATTTGATTTGCAGGATGGATTTGAAATGAATGAATTTGTATAAGATGGATTCGCAATGACATGAAATTTGAATAAATTTGTAATTTACTCATTTAACCTATATAAAATCTCACTCTCATTTGTTCGTAGATATCAAATCCCCAACCAAATATATTAGTTTAAATGGAGGAATTTGAAAGCATTTGATTTGAAATCTAATTTATAATTAGTTATCCAAACAAGTTAATTGATTTAGTTGTGGATTTAAAATCTATCAACAAGTGGAAGTGTTATTTTAATAGTTAAATGGGTAGATTTGAAATTTACCCAAATTTCAACTCATTTCAAATCCATCCAATTCAAATCTATTCATTTCAAATCCCTTCTTCAATTCAAATCCACCCATCCAAACACAACGTTCACTTATTTGAATATACTGTATTAACTATGATAGATTTGATTTGAAATCTAAATCCTTTCATCCAACTGCAGCGAAAGTTAATTACAGGCATGACATGTGTGGTAATCTAGCTATTATATACGATGTAAAAATGGAATAATATAAATAATGTATTTTCACGCAATTTTCTAGTAGAAACTTAGGTTCAGTTTCAATATAGAGTTCCTCTACAACTTTTATCGAATCCTGTTCCTCTAATTAATGTTAGTGCATAGTATCATTTAGCCCCAGTTAGTAATGAAACTAATTGGATGTGAAAACCAAGTAAATCGTCGAAATGGATTATCCTTGAGATGTAAATGATCACATCAACTAGGTTTATTAGAAGCTCTAATAAATGTACATGTTTGATTTTTTCCTCTTGCAATAGCCGTTTATTTTACTTGTCATCATGCATTATTTTTGTTCTTAATTAAAGATATCGGAATTAATCTATATGAGGATCTATAAGCCTAATATTTAGTATACATCCAATGAATTTTGACCCATATTTTACACCATTCAAATATTTCATGCAAATTGAATGATAAAACATTTACGAATAAATTTGATTTTAAAATTTGTTGATTTACTCATCGAAAAAAAATTATTGATATAATTTAATAATTTTTATGAATTTTAGTTGTTTAAATATAATAAATCATTGGAGAGAATTAGAAAAAAGTGTACTTAAAAGAATTTAACCCGGATAGGCCTTACGTTCCCCTTACATTACCCTCTTTCTTTGAGATGAACAGGTAGGCACAGCATAATCCCCACCTTTTGGTGGTTTTAATTAATAACAAAAGCTAGGGCTTATTCTAGTTTATCCCCCTTAGTTTGTATCTGATTTTCAATTTGCACTTTATACTTATTTTTTAGGCATATTACATCTTGAATTCTTATATTTATCCATTTCAATTAAATTTTTAATACCGTTATCAAAGTTAATGGATATTCCATCCGTGTACACCATACACTTAAAATAGAACATTCGTCAAATTTTTAGCACTAACCTGTGTCAAATTAAAAATTTAACTAAAGTAAAACGAAAGCGGTGCAATGTATCTTAAATTTAGAATTAGGGATGCAAAGTAAGAATTGATAATAAGTTACGGAGTACAAAGTAAAATTAGTCATAACTTCGTCTATTGGTGCAATACGCTCTTAAACAAGTGTGTGTTATGCACTTGCTTCACATCCTTTAACTTTAATGACAACGTTAAAAATTAGATTGAAATGGAATAACTATGAGAGTTCATGATGTAATATGTCTAAAAAAATAAATATATGGTGTAAAGTAAGAATCAAGTACAAGTTAAGGATGTAATAATGCAAAGTGAAGTAAGGCCTTGAGCTTAATTTGATTTAACCCCCAAAAAAAAAAAAAATCATTTCCCAATTAAAAGAATTGAACATATATTCAGATTTGAACTAGTACGAGAGATTTAAACCCCCCAAAAAAAAAAAATCATTTCTCAATTAAAAGAATTGAACATATATTCAGATTTGAACTAGTACCAGAACAGCAACTTACACATCTTCATAAAGACTTGATGAAACCAAATGACAAGTATTCATCATCCTTTGAATTCTTGAAAAATATAGCTAGTATCAAGTGAACCCGGGAGTTCCCCCAAACACTTCAGGAGGGATGAAATGATACTACAAGTTTTATAGAATTTAGTCCCTCATGAAGCGGTCAGGGGAACTCTTGGGAACCACCTGATGATCTTAATAACTCCACGCACACTTCAATTAACTGAACTCTAGTACTAGTATTTATAGTATCTTACTAAAAAGCTTTCTCTGCATTCAGCAAAATGTTGTGTGGCACTGAGATTTGCCAGGAATTTACAGATATGCTGAACCTAGCCGCAAATGTGGCAAATATGAAAGATGAAGAATATTGGCATATGGTGATTGTGGTCACACATGTAAACCTGGCTTTTGTTTAAATTCAATTTCATATTATGCTGCCCCAATAGATGGGAAAATTCATCTCATGATTCTCATATCTAAAATAGCGAAAATCGAATTTTAAATTATTTATCGTCTAAACTAACCTATATCGGTATATTTGACTGTCTTGGCATATGCATTCATCATTTGTTTATTTTTTAGCTAGGTTCTATATCAAGTTCCATGAACTAAAAAATTTGTGAATATTTTAAACAATGCATCCAATCATGGGTTGCGGCATACAAGATTAAATAATAATGTATCCTTTCACGTTATAATGTTCTGAATATGTTTTTAAAAATTATACAGACCAATTTTCAAGGGTTGAAAATACTCAAAAAAGCCTTCGGAGATGAAAGATTCAAGAATATATCAACTTGCATATGTCATTTTCGACCCTTCATTTAGTGCACAATATGGACTAGGTTCAAGGTCAAAGATTTCCAATCCCTCAACATGGGTTTCTGACCCCGCTTCAGTTGAACATCATAGTGATGGCATGTTGTATTCAATGTTATGCCCGCAAACAGGAAAACCGGACCGGGCATTGAATCGGTGAATTGTCTCGTTCGCGGGTTCAATTGGTTCGACCGGTTGAATTGACCAATTCACTAATTTAGTTTTTTTTTTAATATTAAAGTGTGATATAATTTAAAATGATCAAAAATATTTTTATATAAAATCTAAAATAGAAGTGAAACACTATTTTTGTAAAATTATAGTCATAATACCTAAAAATACTAATCAAATTTCTTATAAGAAAAGTGAAATTTATACAAAAATAAGTATAAAAAATAATAATTTAATAGTTTAGACTTTTGTGTGTTCAATGTTTTAGACATTGGAGTTTATTTCATATTTTTTAATTTTTCTCTTTATTTAAATCATTTTTATTCTGAAATTTAAAAAATTGATTTTTTACTGGTTCCCGGTTTTTTAAATTCCAGCAACGATATTTCTCCGGGGCCGTGACATTCCTCAATGGATTTCTTTTTGCCGGATCTCCGGCTCCTACGGGTCCTTTTTACGCCATGGATGCTAATATAGATCCATCAGGTTTCATGGAGCTATATTGTGGACGTATAACACTGGTGCTACTACATATGGTGGGGCGTCGGCGAGCTATGGATGTGTATTTGTGGGACATGGATAGTCAATTAGCTTGGCTAGATTCCACCCAACTTGGAATAGTGGAAATTCAGTTTTTGCATTTTGTGCCCAAAAGATTTAAAAGCTATAATTTCAAGACAACAAAAAGGTGCTGTTAGAATAAATAATTTTCATGAGGTGATGATCACATTATGGAAACAAATAAGTTTATGGGAACGTTCTACATACGAATCATTCCATTAGTTCTAAAGTTTGTATGGTATAAAATATTATATCGTAAAGTTTTTAAAAGAACAATGATATAATATCTAAAATAACTGTATAAGTTTTCAAAGTTTATAACGAAATTATTCAATTTTCATCCGATTTAAATCTTGCTTATGTAATTTACTTTAAATTCAAATTCACGTAAAAATAAAAAATTACTTTAAATTCATCTAATTTTGATGATTACTCATCAGGTCTAATAAAGGCTGTATGAAAAAATAGTAGTAGTAGTTATTTTAATTAGTTACTAGTAAGGATCAGTTCCTATTTGTAGTAATTCATAATCTAACCAGACAATTATTTGACTTTCTTAGCTTAGAGTACTTAACAAGAAACTAACCAATAATCCTCCAAGTAAATACAAATATACTACAAACAGTCAAATGCCACCACCCAAAACAAAATGAGTATGGAAAAAGTAACTAACTGCAATCATGTCTGAGCAATATCTCAAAACCACATTTACAATTTAGTCCTCAAATTAAAGCTATGGTTTGCAAACGTGTACGGTAACAAGGAAATACTTAAATAATTTTGGTTATTATTCTACTTGTACATCATGTAAAATAAATTAAATATTATGTATTAAAAAATATAAACTTTCATCTCAAAATCAATTGATAATAAATGATGTAATTTAAAAATTTATTAATTAGTTCAAGAATCCTTGGCCAGGAACATGGGCTTCCCTAGAGTTCCCCCAACTTCACTGAGTTGTTGCTCATCGGATCTAGTATAAGTTGTATGAAAAAATAGTAGTGGTTATTTTATTAGGGTTAATTATAATTTGCTCTCTGAATTCGATAAGTAATTATATTCTGTCTTCTTGAACTATAGAAATATACACTTTGTTTCCCATTGATGTTTTTCATCTATTAGCAATATTCAAATCATTAACATAATCTAGTAAAATAACTAAAATACCCTTGGTACTATATTTTAATTTTTTATACATTAATTTTAATAGTAATGCGATAATTATTTAAAAACAAGAAAAAATAAGCTATATAATATTTCAGTATAATCTTATCAACATATTTCTTGATCAAAATTTTATTTTTTTTTGGATTTCATTTTATAGTAGTTCAAATTTGAATGTTTAACTATAGTAGTAGAACAATTCTTAAATAAGATCGTATTGAAAATTTTTCTATGGCATTGTACGAAAGTATGTTTTTTATAAAACTTTGTGATAACACTTTTTTTTATATCTTTTAGTATTTTACACTTTAAATTTGGCTTAACCTGTGCAAATTGCGATATTGAACATAATATAATTGAGCATCTTCTTACATTTTCACTCCATAAAGTCAAAGATATCAATATATTATTATATTTTATTTTTTTTCCTAATTCTTTTATAACTAGAGAAAATCAATTAAATACATGAAAAATCAAAATATAATACAAAGGGTATTTTAGTCAATTAACTATATTTTATTGATATTTTAGAGGATGAGTAATGTGAATGAGGATAAATTGTATATTTCAATAATTTAGGGGGTAAAGTGAAATAAACCCTAGTTTTTTTTTTTTGGGATGTGTTATTAAACCTTTTATTAATTACTAGTAGGGATCAGCTTCTATTTTCAAGAGTTCACAATCAAACCACACACGACTAAAATTGACTTCGCAGAAACTAATCAATAGGTAATAATACTACGAATTGAATCTGCAACAAAAACAAACAAATACCAGATATTATGTCTAATACAATACTTCATCAAGTCAAAAATCAAAGATGTACAGATCAAGCTAGACTGAATAAGTAGCCAGCACAAATTAAGGAAACTAATTAAGTCAACAATTTCAATATGTTTTTGCATGTTGAATCGGTGATAAAATTTTCATCCGAACAAACTTTCTAGTCATAATGATCACTTAAAAGAAATTCTTTCGATAAGCTTAAAACTTCCGACCCTGTTTTTGCATGGTACATCGCAGATAATATTACTTCAGTGGAGTTGTAGGATTTGTCCACAAATGGCTGCTCATGGTCCAACACTTGTATGGAATCATCAATTCTTGCCGTTGCCGCCGCCGCCGCCGAATTTGTTTGGCCGTCAACCGCCGCATCAATCATCATCCAGGGAGTTGGATGATCTATGTTTGACAGTAAAAATTGGTCCCTACTGCCATCTTGATCAATAATATTATCACTATAACTACCAGTAGTGGCCATAGTGTTGCATTCATAATTACCACAATCTTCCAATATTAGTTATGGCGGTTGAAGGATTATTTTCTTGCAAATTGCTTTCTTCATCAATTTTTGATAAAAGCTCATCAATCTCAGAGAAGTCATCACGATTTTGACTATCATGATGATCTACCACTTCCAAAATCATGCTAGCAGTACTGTAAACACCATCATTATCATCAAGATTATGATAATCTTGATGATCATCTTTCTTTTGCTGCCGGCCCTTCTTTACACAACAAAGAACGTAGCCTTCCACGTTCGGAATCGATGATTTAAGACTGTACTCATCCATAATGTATCCTCCATGGCTCTGATTATTTTTCTTGCCACCATTATCATTAATCAAAGTGTATGTAAAATTCTTTTTCCAACCCACAACCATTCCTTTTAAGTTGTATACTGGGCTACCTTTATTGTTACCTTTCCATGTTGCTTTATTCCTAAACCTCCGACTAAATCTTGATCCACCTTTAACCTTTTTCTCGGGTTTAACATAAAAGTATCGAACTTTTAATGGTTATGATAATTTTTCCACCCCCTGAATAACTCATCCGGATCGATATTGTAAAGATCACATTCTTCAATGAAGCCATTCGTCGGCAACGGATTTCCCACAGCTTTGTGTTCAAGATAAAAGATTAAATCTTGAGGGCTAGGCTCAAACGTATAACCCATAGGAAGCTTAGGCTCCATGACAATCGAATTAATAGCAAGACAAAAAAACTATATAATCCAGGTAAATATATTTTATTGAGAAAACTAAATGAGTAATGAAAGGAGAAAAGTTGGTAGGAGTACCTTGGAGAATGATATGCAGAGCAGTAATAATGAATTAACCTAATGGTCTATATTTATAGTTTATGATCAATACTAAATTTACTCGTTTTTTCGGGGATGATAATCCGTTATTTACACGCAAAAATGAGCATCAATTTGGAAACTTTGGTGTCAATCAGGATAGGTAGACTTAACCTCACTGCTCATTCGGTTAGGTAGACGGTGGAAGTTACGGACTTACGGTTGTTGTGCATGCATGAGTTGCCACGTTGATTCTATAAAGAGGATCACATTAGCCTTCGTGTATGTATTTTTTAAAGTTAGATGATTTATTATAAATTGGTTCGGTTTTAGGTTTCATTTATAAATTTTGTAGTCAATATTTAATTTTATGAAATGTTGCTAAAATCATTTGATATCATTCATTTCATATGATTTAATTTATATCATAAGATTTACAAGTACGTTAATAGATCAAATCTGTGTAAGTACTTCATTTATAAATTAGGGTTAATTGTAACTTGGACTTTGCATTCTAAACTATCAATTTTAGTATTTTAATATTTTATACTATCATTTTTGGTACATTATTCAAATTAGTTGAAAATTAGTGAATTTTTCTAATTATTTGTGGGTGAAAAGACTTTATAGAATATATAGAGACTTTAGATTGAGTTTGGATCAAAAGATTTGGCGATAGATTTAAAATTTCATCAATTCTTTAGAGTAATTTTTAAGTTTAAAATCAATAAAATTTTAAATTTATCTAAATTACGAAAAGATTTCAAATAATTTCTAATTCGAATGGATTTAAAATTCATTCATTTTAGCGTTACAAATTCTTCCAACAAATTGGTAGATTTCAAATATTTCCCCAAATCCATCAATCCAAATATATAATTATAGAATTTATATAGTTTCCATTGGGAAAAAAAAAAAAAGAGTTTCAATTGGGGAAAAAAAAAAGGTATTTATAGCATTTTACTGATTAAAGCGTGCATGTATATACTTGGCGTATTTTTACATGACTCATCAAGAAAGTCATGTTGTCAAGTGACTCAACTTTCTATTTTCAAATTGTGAACCCAAATCCTATATAATTCAATATACAACTCTTTTCTACCTTTTATTTACTTACAATTGTGAAACACGTAACACTATCAAAAAAGTCATGGCACAAAGACATTCGTTCGGCAAAAACAATAGAAACCTTTTTGTTCTCCTCCTCAAAACAATTTATTTAATTGTTCTCGTTGATAGTACAGCACCATTGCAGAGGTAAGAACATCTTTTCTTTGGAGAGTAGAATATAGCATTAGATAAATTTTGCAATTTTTTTACGGAATTATCTCAATGCGTATTAAAATATTATCCAGTACAATTCATTGTTCTTTAAAAAAATGTATTATATAAATTTTAAAATACAACAGGATGTTCTTCATGAGACCGTAGAAATTTCCTAACACCAACGATCGCGGGTCTTATTTCCTATCCAGAACGAGTTGCAATTATTTCTAGATATTAAAAAAAAATAAAAACATTTAGAAAAAGTGGGTTCTTGTTAACATGTCATATGATCATCAATAATTTCATTTCAAAATTAATGTAACAGTGGTTGAATCATGGAGGCGACTTAACCAACCGAAGAAATGCTGTGGGAGAATTTCTGATCAATCCAACAACTGTGAGGTACTTGAGACTAAAATGGAGATTTATTGCTGGCTTTGATATATCAGCCACTCCAGCAGTAGCCAATGGAGTAGTCTAGATATCTTCCCATCATGGAATGGATATTTGTATGCTGTCTGTGCAGACAATGGAGCTCTTATATGGAAACAAAATCTTGGAAACTTAACTGGGCTGCCACCAACTGGGGCATATGTGAATATTACCGTGTCAAGATCCACTCCAACTATTGCTAATGATCTTCTGATTGTGGGAATTTATGGACCTGCTGTGGTGATTGCTGTGAAGAGATTGAATGGACAACTTGTTTGGCTCAGTCACCTTGACCCTCGACCTCTTGCTGTAATAACCGCATCAGGAACATTTTACTTGGGGTTAGTGGATGGATCTTATCCATCATTCTCTATTCTTATTGCATATTTCTACATCATCTAAATTTTACAGTACTTCCAGTTATAAGAACTTAGAACTTTTTAGGACTAATTTTACTTTGCATCCCTAAATTTATATCATTATTCTAATTTTGGATCTTCAATTTTAATTTCAGGCTTATCATTTTTCAAATTCGTCTCACTTCAATCAGTTCAATTGCTAACACAATCATCAAAATTAACGGAATTATCACTTGTGCAAAGAAAATATTGTTACAAATTATTGTACATGCGTAAAGATTCCATTAATATTTGTATTAATATTAAAAAATGAACTAAAGTGAGATGGATTTGAGAGTTTGGCATGCAAAGTATCTAAAATTAAAATTGAGTGTGTGAAGTGACGTTTTGATTTTATTGTTACACTTTTTGATGTGATACTTATATGACACCATTTGCACGAATGACATGTGTCCCTCATTTAATAATTACTCATGGTAAAGTAACCTGTGTTACTCATCTAAGTGATATCACACAAGTGTCACACCAAAAAGTATAACAGGAAACCCAAAGTTGTAAAGTGAGAATTAGGTATAAATTGAGCAGTACAAAATAAAATTAGTCCTTTTTCAAAAAAAAAAAATTTTTTGAAATTGAAGATATGAATCAATTTGTACTACTTGAGAATGGTAAAATTCTAGTAGTATATAGTGTTTTAAATTTGATACCAGGGCATTCTACGTGGGAGTGTCCTCACTAGAAGAGCTATTGCCAATTGGACAATGTTGCATATTCCGTGGTAGCATGGTAAAGCTAGACGCCCGTAGCGGCACAATTTTATGGCAAACCTATACAGTCCGGATAATGGTGGCAAAGTAGGAGGCTATGCCGGCGCCGCTATATGGGGAAGTAGCCCTTCCATCGACGTTTTCAGGGGACTTGTCTATATAGCAACTGGCAATCTATACAATGCTCCATTAGAAGTTCTAAAATGTGAAGAAGCACAAAATAATCAAACGAGTCCACCAAGTGCTCCTGATCAGTGCATTGGACCAGATGTTCATTTTGATTCTATAATGGCATTTTGTATAAATTTCAGACAGATTTTATGGTCAACGAGATTGAGTGGCTCTGATATTTACTATTACGCATGCTTAGTAAGCCCTAATAACCCAAATTGTCCTCCTGGACATTATAATGATGCAGATTTTGGAGAGGCACCAATGCTTCTTAGCATAACTTCGAATGGAAAGAAACATGACATTGTTTGCCGTGCAGAAAAGTGGCTTTGCTTGGGCACTGGATCGTGATAATGATGACATAGTTTGGTTCAAAGTAAGTTCTAAATAGTAATAATTAATTGCACTAGTATGTAGGTATGTAAACGGGTAAATTAGGTAAAAATTTAAAAAAATCAGATTTAGATTCCATTAACATTATCGAATTCGAATCTGGATATTTAACAAGTGATAAAAAGGAATTATATTCTAATTCATAGGATCCAAATTTGGATCTAAATCTTGATATTGTTTTATAAATTTGAAATATTCATATCAAAACTATTATTATAGAAGTTTCTTTTTTGGTAATTATAAAAAAACCAAAAAAAAAATAGTTCTAAATAATATTTATGCATGTGTTTTACATTATGACAATTTACACAACGTGTTTGTACATATAAAATAACTAATATACGTAATTTAATATATTAAATATTTTAAACGGATCGGATTCTTGCACCAAAGTCAGAACAACAAATCAATATTCGATTCATTTATCATAAAAGTGAAAACGAATATGAATAATTAGATTTACAAATTAATCTTGAAGGGGTCAGATCAGAATCAACATAGTTTTGATATTATTACACCAAAAATATTACTATTAGCTATAGACTTTATATATAGTTACATCATTATCTACATATTTTGCAGCGGGCTGGACCAGGAAGCATCCAAGGAGGAGGAATATGGGGTGCAGCAACAGATGGACAAAGAGTGTACACCAACATCGTCAATGGTGATAGACTGCCTTTCACCCTCGCCCCATCAGCTCAAACGACAACTGCCGGAGCATGGGTGGCCTTGGATGCCAACACTGGCGAAGTCCTGTGGTCCACAGCCAATCCCAGCAACGAGACATCTCCGGGGGCGATGACAATAGTCAATGGACTACTTTTTGTTGGATGTGTAGCTCCAAATGGTCCATTTTATGCTATGAATGCCAAGACTGGTGATATAGTGTGACGTCATACAACACTGGTGCTACTATTTATGGAGGGGCCTCGGCTAGCTATGGTTGTGTCTACATTGGCATTGGTTACACCCAACTTGGACCAGTGGAAATTCAACTTTAGCCTTCTGCGTTGTCTAAATACCTATGGAATAATAAAGCTGTATAGAGAAATAAAATTGTTAAGAATTTTCGTAAGGAAATTGTGATATGTGATCTCTTCAGAACTCAACTTCATGGAGACCATTTGCAAAAAAAATTTATAACTGTAGCATGTTATAATGTAACAGTTGTAAGTTTTGGGTAAATTACAAGAAACTCACTTATGGTTTGACCAATGTTTATGTTAATTCTTATAATTTTTAAATTTACAATTTGCCTTCTTGTGATTTAGATTATTAATGAAACTATTAAATATTCCATTAAATGAACTATTAACTGGTCAAAAAATTTTTATTTAAAAGGTTATTTTAGTCATTTATAACCGTTAATAAAGATTAGTTATACAATTTGATATAAAAACACAACTCCTTCCTTCTGGCGGAAAGGATCGTTACACAGTAAAAAAGTATTAGATTTTGGGATATTTTTTACTTATTGTACAGATTCAATATGTTTTTAACTTTCTATTCATATTGTAAAAAATCTAAAATCACAACGAGGCAAATTATAGCCTAACAAACCATAAAGAGATAACCTATATATTGTTCATACCACAACAGGGTTCTTTGTAATCTACTAGTAAGATATACATGCTCAATAAACTAGTCAAAACACAAGTGTTATAAGAAGTAGGTTTAACTATTGTAACAACAAATTTCTCAAATGAAGTAGTAAGATATAAAAGTAAAAAAATAATACTAATAAAAAAATATATCTATACTATTATAAAAGTTTGAGTGGTATTTTTTCCTTGAAGTGTTTCTTCCTATTTTGAACTACCTAAATTATCTATAAAGTAAACATTATTCGCTCCTTAATTGATGGACGGAATCGTAATAATAAATTATTATTATATTACTATAATCAATTAATTTACAAAAACAATTTTAAAGGCATCAAACTTTAACAATACTTATCCTACATCCTACACAAGTAAAGTTAGAATCTTAATTAACTTAAAACACTGTTAATTATATGTTAATTATTCAAAAGGGTAAATATTAAAACTATAATCATATTTACAAAAGCAATTTTAAAGACATCAAACTTTCACAATACTTATCCTACATCCTACACAAGTAAAGCTAGAATCTTAGTTAACTTAAAACACTACAAATCAATCATTCAACTCACATTTAGGACCTTATTTTTTCTTCAAAAAAAAAAACAAATCGACAGTCCAATTCCCTTCATACTTCATGCAGAACTCATCCTTCATACACATCAACCAAATCCCCTATCATCTAGGAACTACTAAATTCACATCATAACATCACAAAAACAATTTTAAAGACATTACCCTTTTATAATACTTAATCTGCATAGAATTTTAATTAACTTAAAACACTACAAATCAATCATTCAACCTATGCAAAACTATCATCATCATCACTGAACGAAGTCACATTCAGGCCCTGATTTTAACTTTAAAAATAAAAATCAATAATCCAATTCCGTTTCACAGTTTATGCAGAATTCATTCTTCATGCAAAACTCATCAACAAAATTCCTCTCCATCTGGGACTGTCTAAATTCACCTTGTTGTTTCTCCTCACGTTCAGGCCCTTATTGGATGCTTCACTATCACAAATGAAATAAAAGCTTAGCATACCTCCACATGGTTCTGTTGAAAAATAATGAAGAATGGGATTTGTGGTGCACAAGGAGCAACATATTTTTTAACAGAAGACATCCTCAATGTGAGTTAGCACAAAAATTTCTTGTACAAGTTAATATCTGGACTTCACTCTTCAATTTCCATACATATAGCATCTGATTGCCTACTTGATGAAACATAGAACCTGGTTTGCTCTTGCCTCATCTTATGAAAGATTTTTTTTTCCTTCTCTTGCTTCTTATAGAGATCATTTTATCTTGATCTCTTTGTTCCAACCATTTCTCAAACCAGAGAGATGCTAGAACGACTTTTAGCATCGAATGTAGCATTTTTCATTCTTATAGAAAATCATACTGACATCAAATGACAATTGCATATTCTGAATTATCTGATTGAAGATCCTTTGAATTGTGATGTATACACTGCCCCTATGTAAACTTGCTGCCTCGCAAAGACACAATAAAATGCAGCATAATTTGAACCCCAACAAAAGAGTATAAGCCTATCAAACTCACACATGAAACCAATATGCTTTCGATATCTAATGAACTAAAGAAATATCCATGCATCACGAAGCTTTATGGACAAATCATACTGTTGCTTTTGATTCTAATAATAAGTTCGGCTGTGCAAAATCATATACAAAGTTCTTCTTATCATGAAATAGCAAAAGTTTAAATATATAAAATATCTACCAATACCATCCCATTGTTAATTAACCTCCACTTTGCCTCAATATGGAGGGAAAGAGAATGAGGTACTCAACACTCTGGATAACTTTCTATCACTAATCGTGAACCCTCCACTGCTAATTTTTTCTCAGAATGTTTCCGGTCACAGACACAATGACTCACTTCCTAATACTAACAATAAGATTTAAAAGTATTCTTGAGCTTTAAAGCAATCAAACCAATTCATGATTATATCATAGAGAGATTGGTATACAAGCCATACTTACAAATATCTATTGTGCAAATGTTTATAGCCAAATTATGTCCTAACTTTTGTTGATTCCATTGACAGTGATTTTTGAGTTGAATTTCTCATATAATCAATTTGACCATTTTTATGTATTCTACAAGCAAAAACTTACTTGGAGTAGGCTGAATATGACACAGGAAACCAAGATGAGGATCTGAAAACCGAAACCTTAATATGCCAGCTACTTTACAATCCGAAAGTGCAGTCTACATGCCCCCTTCCCTTTGATGAGGTAAAGTGCGGTAACCACAAAATGGACCTAAACTAAAGCAACAGATTCAGAAGCAGTTCAGAAACATTAGGTATCTAAAAATAGTATATTTACATGATTCTCCACATATTATGTATACATCGGACATAATTTTTTGGCAATGATTAGCATAAAATGACCAGTTAATGCATTCATCATAATGCAAGATGCATGTACAACTTCAAAAACACTGAAAACAACTTTGATTGTCTTAAAAACTCAAACTTAGGACCCTAAATATCTTCCTGATTGTGCTAACTTAACATAATCGGCAACCAAATCTCATAAACTGGAACATGTCCCATTCTGGAATTTAAATCTCTCCAAGAAGATGACTGTTATATGCTCCAAAGCAACATAAGTTGTGTCAAGATCACACATCTGTAGCACAGATTTCACAAAGTTCATGAAAATGGTGGTATATGTGATCATTTAGACTTTCGTCACATACCTGAATAACAAGGGATCCAACATCACCAGCTCCTTCCAAAACAAGGATGGATTTGTTAGCAAAAAATCCAGACCTTTGAAGACCTTCATAAGCAGTCTCAATTGCAAGAGGAAGACTTGCGGCCTGAATACAATGAAATCAATATTCTTGGGTTTCAAAGCCAACAACTTCTCCTCAACTGCAGTATATTCTGCCGGTGAGCCAAACTGTTAGGTCCTTCCAAAGCTTTCTCATTGATATCCCGTTCCTTTAAGGCCCTTTACTTGGCTACCGACTTTAACCACCATACCAGCAACATCATAACCTGACAACAGTCTACATTATCCTAAAAACAAAAGTAATCAAAATGAAATATTAGATTCTGTTACTATTTACTAGGAGGCAAAACACAAGCATAGTTACCAACTCCATTTATTTGCAATGCATATCCAATTACTTGGATATTTCGTGATATTTATTAGGCATTGATCTGATTTTCATCAAAATTCAATCTTAAGCTAGGAATTTCACTCCATCAAGCCATCAAAACTCTTAAACTCCTATGGATTTTAATGCCAATTAGTGCACGCATTTGTGGTCTTCCTCTTTCACAGCATGAAAGAATAATATTGCATATAACTGCAAAACTTACAAGGAAGTTAGATCATCTAACTAAATAATAAAGCCTTCCCCTTTAAGCAATATGTTTTATATTACTTCAAGTTTACTTATCAAACTTTTGAATAGAATTGAATCTCTTTTCCTTTTACTCTTGCCTTTTATGACTATTTTGATTTCTTTTTCTCCAGGTATTCATTGGTTTCATAAAGTTTTTAGTTAATGGAACAATTATTGCTACGCTCTCAAGTTGGTAATTGTTATATTGAAAACTAGCTACTACTCAATATTTTTAAAATGTATTTTTTAGCTAGATTATTACTCAACAAAACAACTACTTATAATATGCCTTATTATTATTGACAATAAGTGCCTTTATTCAGTTACCATATAATGGTGCAGATCAAATGTGAAAGCATAAGTTAAAGTGATGAGAGCAAAGTATGCAAAGCTCACCCAAGTTGAATGACAACAACATATCCAATCCGCCACAAAAAATAGAAATAAAAGAAAATTTGCACAAATTTCTAGCAATGGAGAAAACACAGACGAAAAGTGCAAGATCTACACAATTCAAGAAAAGTAAGTATGCTAGATTAACTAATGAGCAAAGAAGGAGTTACATTGAAAATGTGAAGAATCTTAGAAAGCAAACTCCTGTTGGTCAAAGGAGAAAAAGGAAACAATTGAAAGACAAATGGTTGTTGAAAGCTCAAATGGCTGCATCTAACATCGAAGGTTAGTAAAATAAATGAAACTTGTATAGAATGAATTCCAATATACATAAAACAACATTGTAGAATGAGCTTACTAATCACTAATAATTTCTTCATTATTTTTCCATCATATTGTAATGGATGGTGAATTTTATAATTCTGAGCTGCATGAGCTGAAAAAGATACAGAATTGTACATATTGCAACGCTATCGAGTTCAATTATGAGCCTCCAACTTTTTGCTGTGACAATGGCAAGATTAAGCTGGCTCCAGTTCAAATTCCCCAAGACTTATTGGAGTTATTTACTTTTACAACAGAGGAGTCATAATTATTTTTGTAATGAAAGTGTTCGAGCATATAATGGCATGTTCTCATTTGCATCATTTGGGGTAAAGTTAGATAAAAATCTTGCATCATTATTTTTGGAAAGTGTTCCAGCATATAATGGTCTGTTCTCATTCGCATCATTTGGGGTAAAGTTAGATAAAATTTTTGCATCATGAAGAAGTGGAGTTTATACATTTCGAGTTCAAGGATAAGTCTACCATGATCTTCTAGATCTGATGCCTGATGAGGATGGTCCTATATTTTTCCAACTATACTTTCATGATATTGAAAATGAAGTTAAAAACAGTATGAAAACAATAGGAGATGCTGATTTGAATGAAACTATAGCAAAGAATCTTTGAAAATAGTTGATGTTCCTTATAAAGTTTTTTAAGAGTTTGAGACAATTCCCATCACTAGACAACATCAAAATACATCTTGTAAAAAATGCAAATTTAGATCAACGTGTTTACAATTGTCCAACAACTGATCAAGTTACTGCAATATGGATGGAAGGAAATAATTCTAACATACCGTTTAAGAGAGACATTGTGTGGCATTCCCATTCTGGCCAGAGGCATAGAATCAAATATTACTTTGGTTGTTATGATTCTCTTCAATACCCTCTTATTTTCCCAAATGGTGATATTGGTTGGCACCAAAATATTCACAAAGTCAATCCAGCAAAATGTAGCACTCCAGTTGAGCAGAATAAAGAAAATGTGTCAACCTTTACATCTACAGAAAGTGTTTTGGCTGTAGAAACTCAAGGTATTTTAATAACTACACATTTTACAGGTATACTAATTTATTTATTAACAAGATCTCTTTTTTGTCCTTTCTAATTTCTGTAAATATCTACAGTGAATTCTAATGCATGTACATAAGAAGACGAAGAAAGTATCATGCCAAGAATATAGACTCTTCATAAGCTACAAATTAGACCAGCAAGCCAATGTATTCTACTTTTTGCTAGAAGATTGTTGCAGTAATTCACTGTAGATATGTACATGAAATTAGAAACCAATTCAGTTGGATTTTTACAGACGAAAGAAAAATGAAATGAGAGCTGAATTATGTCAAGGAATTGTTGATAGACAGATCTAACAAGAGCAAGTGAAATTGGTCAGCTAGTTGTACTTCCAACATCTTTTGTTGGTTGACCAAGGGACATGAGGCGCAGATACCTTGATGCATTGACATTGGTACAACGATTTGGAAAACCTGATCTTTTCATTACGATGACATGTAATCTTTAATGGACAGAGATAAAAGAACATCTAAAAAGAAAACAACGTCCTCAAGACAGACCAGATTTAACTTCAAGAGTTTTTCGAGCAAAATTGTAAGATTTAAAAGATCAGTTTGTTCAAGAAAGAGATTTTTGGGAAGGTTGCTGTACACGTTTATGTTATTGAATTCCAGAAAAGAGGATAAAGACATAATAGTATGCTCATCATGAGAACTTCTTTTAGATGTTTGTCTTGGAATTTTACATACAGCAAAGCATGTCTTTGAAATTTTACATGGATCTTTCTTCTGATAGCGTGCATTAATCTTTGTCTTTGAGTTTTACATGGATTTTTCCTCTAATGGCATTCATTACAAGGCTAATAAATATTAATACTAAACAAATAAATTCAAATAAATAAATACTCCACTAAGATGTTTTAATAATACATGAAAAAAAAAGTTCTTTATAGCTAAGGTAACATGCATCATGGATTAATTTATTGGACCCAAAATTTCTTTGTACGAGTAATTGTTCATTTTCCCTGAATAATATATTGCAATAATTTTAACAAGCTTTTCATCTACCATTTTACCTACTAAAAGCTCAAATGTAAATTTATATTTTTTTTCAAGGAACTCCATAAAAAATATGAATGATGAGATGCTTATTTACCTTTATCATATCTAATCATGTGTACAAGATGGCACTAGATTTTTCTGTTAGGTTTGAATATTGGCCTAGGCAGGTAAACACTCTCATAGCACTTAAGGCAAAACAAATTTTTAAATCATTTAGATGTGTATTGTGCATTTTAATGCATTATTTGACTATTTTTACCTTGTGGACCATTCCAAATCAAATTCACAGGTTTGTTTGTGCTGAACTTCTTGATCGAAGAAGAACCCGATCTTATATGATTTGGTTATTAAGCATACGATGCATGGACCATGTGGAAAGAAGAATAAGAAAAACTCATGCATGGTCAATGAAGAATGCAAATTCCACTATCCGCAAGCATTCTGTGAGAAGACACTACAAGGAGAGGATGGATATCCTATTTATAGAATAAGAAATTCAAACAGAATTGTCATATTGCGAAAGGCAAAGCTTGATAATCGTTGGGTCGTCCCATATAACCCATACCTTCTATTAAGGTACAACTGTCATATCAATGTTGAGATATGCTCTGGGGTGCAAGCAGTCAAATATCTCTACAAGTATATTTACAAAGGGTATGACAAAGTATATAGCTGTCTATATTGCACACAATGATGGTCAAACTGTTGTTGATGAAATTTAAAATTTTCAAGATGCTAGGTGGGTATCGGCACAAGAAGCAATGTGGAGAATCTACGATTTTCACTTAAATGAAATATATCCTGCTGTCATTAATCTCCAACTCCATCTTCCCAATAAGCAGTTTGTCACATATTGGAAAAACCAAAACTTGACAGATGTTTTTTGTTGGGATCATATTTCCAAAATAATGCTCACCGAATACTATGATATGTGCAGGAAAAGGAAAGAATCAAGGAAATACTTTTATTCAGAATTTCCAGAACATTATGTTTGGGATAAAAAAGAAAGATGTTGGAATAAAAGGAAACAAGGAGATGTAATTGGCCGCATAAATTGTGCTAATCCAAATGAGGGTGAAAGATATTACCTAAGATTGCTATTAAACCATGTTAAAGGCCCAAAGTCATTTGAAGATTTGTTAACGGTGAATGGATTTTGATGCTCAAGTTTCAAGGTCCCAAGCTGGACAAAAATGAGGATTGCTTGAGTCAGATCAAAGTATACAAGAGTGCTTGGATAAGGCAGCTACATTTCAAATGCCACATGCATTGCGAACGCTCTTTGCAACTATTTTAGTTTATTGCCAACCAGCAAATGTGAGAAAATTATGGGATAACTATTTCCCAACAATGTCAGAGAACGTTAGAAGACATGTTGGAAGTACAGTTGAGTTAGAAACCTCGAAGGCATTAAAATCTATGAATTTGTTGTTGGAAAGCATGGGAAAAAGCATAAAATTGTATGATTTACCTACAATTGTTACTTCATCTAATGAAGAGAATACCAGTCCAAGAGAAATACAATTTCAGATATCTATTCACATATCAGAAAATGATTACTCCACAGAGCATAACTTGAATAATGAGCAAGAATATGCATTCTTAAAAATACTAGATCGAGTTGATTCAGGAAATGGTGGAGTGTTCTTCATTGATGGCCCAGGAGGAACTGGTAAAACATATATTTATCGCGCCTTATTAACCCACTTGAGATCAAAAGGTCTAATACAATTGCAACAACAACATCTCGTGTAGCTGCAGCAATAATGCCTGGAGGTCGAACTGCTCACTCCAGATTTAAGATTCCTATAAATGCAAATGAAACAAGTATGTGCACAAACTCAAAGCAAAGTGGGCTTGTAGAACTACTTCGTAAAGCTTCATTAATCATATGGGAGGAGGCACTAATAGCAAAACGATGGGCAATTGAGACATTGGATAGAAGTTTAATGGATATAATGAATGACAAAGCACCATTTGGCAGAAAAATCATTATTTTTGAAGGTGATTTTAGACAAGTTCTACCAGTTGTGCCAAAAGCAACAATTCAACAAACAATTGAAGCAAGCTTGGTCAAATCATATCTATGGCCAAAAATGGAGAAATTTATTTTGACATCAAATATGAGAGCAAGAGCAGATGCCATAATATAAGTAAATTTCTTATAAGAGTTGGCCATGGGACAAACCAAGCATCTAATGGAAGAAATATTCAGATTCCGTACAACTAGCTGACCAATTTCACTTGTCAATGCATCACCAAATATTTAATTAATCTCTTATACCGTCATTGATGGAAAATGCCAATTCAGCCAGTTACATCACAAGTCGAGCAATACTTGCAACAAGAAATGAATGCGTTGACAAGATAAATGAAAATATGATTTCTTTATTTCCAGGCAAGGCAAAAACTATACCAGCTTTGATGAAGCAATAGATGATACTCAGAACAATTACCAAGAAGCATTTTTGAACTCCTTAACTCCAAATAGACTACCACCTCACAAATTAGTCTTGAAGCATAATTACCCAATAATTTTATTAAGGGATTTGGATCCATTAGATGGTATGTGCAATGGTACAAGACTGGTATGTAGAGAATTAAAAAAAAATGTAATTCGGCAGAGATAGCTATAGGTCAATATGCTGGAAAAGAAGTTCTCATTCCCCGCATACTATTATGCCCAGCAGAAAATGAGGAGAATAGATACCCATTTCAATTCAGAAGAAAACAATTCCCAGTAAGATTGTGTTTGGCAATGACAATCAACAAAGCACAAGGACAAACGATATCAAATGTTGGAGTGTATTTGCCTCAATCGGTATTCTGGCATGGCCAATTATATGTTGCTCTATCTAGAGGAATCTCAAGTTCAACTACAAAGATCTTAATTATACCGAACGCTTCATTAGTGAGAAAAGATAGATGGACCAAAAATATTGTCTATAAGCAAGTTTTAATTGCAGGTACTAAATTCATACTTTTTACTTGAATATTGTACATGGGAAACGAAGAGATATAATTATATAGTCTTCTTTTTACTAATGTCCCCTTCTCAATTAGTAGCTTTCATTTTTTAGTTGCTTGAAACACTTTTATTTATTTGCCATATAACTAACTTTACCAAAAAATATCTAGGTACTAAATGAACAGAAGAGAAATCAAAATCATAAAATATTTCAATCTTTATACTTCAAAAAGGTTTAAAAGTTTCACTATAATTTCAAAATCATAAAATACTTCAATTTTTCTGCATTTTGTGCCTAAAAGATTTAAAAGCTATAATTTCAAGAGAACAAAAAGGAGCTGTTAGAATAAATAATTTTCATGAGGTGATGATCACATCATGTAAACAAATAAGTTTATGGGAACGTTCTACATACGAATCATTCCATTAGTTCTAAAGTTTGTATGGTATAAAATATTATATCGTAAAGTTTTTAAAAGAACAATGATATAGTATCTAAAATAACTGTATAAGTTTTCAAAGTTTATAACGAAATTATTCAATTTTCATCCGATTTAAATGTTGCTTATGTAATTTACTTTAAATTCAAATACATAACTCACACATCCATATACTCTAAAGTGAGTAACATTGGGTTTAACATTCCACAGCTTCTACAATGGAGAAATAAATTCAAGTTTGGGCTAAAGCAGTCTATTAGTGACATGGATTGCCGTTTTCATGCACTCTGCCCAAAAACATGGAGGTAACGTTTTTGGAATGTATCATACTCCTACAAATCTTTGCAAGATGTCGATTTTTCCGTTCAGCTACCCCATTTTGCTGGGGCATACTTGGGCAAGTCAACTGTCGCCTTATCTTGTGCTCTTACAAGAATCTAGTGAATTCATTTGAAGTGTATTCATCTCCATTGTTCGTGCGTAGACACTTTATCTTTTGGCCTATTTCTTTCTCCACAATTTTCTTGAATTCTTTGAACTTGTCCAAGGTTTCAGACTTTTTCTTTATGAAATCAATCCAAATAAATCTAGAAAAATTATCAATAAACGTAATCATGTATCTCATTCTGCTTATTGATGGTTCCTTCACTCGACAAAATACGTCTGAGTGAACTAATTGTTGGCTCTGAACTTTGACTCCTCGTATGGAAGTTGATGAGCTTTTTCATACTGGCAACCTGTACAAACAATGTCATCTCGTACATCTAACTGAGGAAGTCCCTTCAGCATTGACTTCATCATCATGATCTTCAGCCTTATGGTAACTTACATGCCCTAATCTAGCATGCCAAAGATCAGCTGTCTCATTCTTTCTTACTTCATCAACATAGACTTCTTGTGCAGACATCACGTACACGATCTCCATCCATTTTCCTTGCATTATTGGTGCACCTGTTATCTTCTCATTTTGATACACCTTGACTTCATCTGCTCTGAGCAGTACAAAATTGCCCGAAGCTGTTAGTTTAGAAACTGACAGTAAATTCTTCTTCATTCCAGGTACGTGGAAGACATGTTGCAACTCCACCTGATGAGAATTGTATCTAAGTAGTATAGTCGCATTACTAGTCTGAGTAATTGGTAACTTAGAATTGTCAGTTGTGACCACCATTCGACCTCTTTTGTACTCTGTCAAGTTTGTTAGCTTTCTTTTATCCCCGGTCATGTGATTTGAGCAACTTGGGTCAATAATCCAATCAACATTATAATTGATATGATTGGTATTTATGGTTGTAAGAGCTAACTCATCTTTTTGGTCAGTGGTGCAACATGCAAGGTTTAAATGCACACTCTTCAACTGCAAAGGATACTTGTACATCCCAATCTTCATAAGATTCATTAACCTTTTGGGAGGATGTGGCAACATTACTTTCATCTGGTTTTGACCTGCAAAATCTAGCGTGATGTATTTTCTTAATACATTTGTAGCAATTGTCATTGCTCCATTTTTTATTGCCTTGTGACCTTTGATGCCTTCTATCTTGGCCATTTGCACTTTGGTTTTGGCCAACTCTTCCTTGATTGGTGCTCATCCACTGCTTCTTTTTCTTGCCTCTTTTTCTTTTGGTGAAAAGTGCCTTTTCTTCATCATTAGTGGACACTTTAGACATAGAGCTATCTAAAGCTTCTTCATTGGCAAATAAACTTTCCAACTCCGCTAGAGTTGGTTCCTTGGCCCATCCTCGGGTAGCAGTGATGAGGCCCTTGTATGACCTTTCATCGCAAATTGATTTAACCTCTCTTAATACTAACCTCTGTATGCTATATGTGAAATAGGCAGTAATTCATTCTCGAGCTTTTGGAGCTTTACATCATTAGTTTTTGCAAACAATGACGAAAGAGTGTCTTGGCATCTTTGATCTGCTGCAACAAGTCATCTTCTATAGCCATTGCCAAAGCATACATAGCTTTACCGATTTTAGCTTTCCACTTCTTAAGTGGCTCTGCTT
Organism: Cinchona pubescens; assembly: GCA_025175665.1. Classification (NCBI taxonomy): domain Eukaryota; kingdom Viridiplantae; phylum Streptophyta; class Magnoliopsida; order Gentianales; family Rubiaceae; genus Cinchona; species Cinchona pubescens. The sequence continues at coordinate 3,441,946 of JANKKI010000077.1, read as the reverse complement.
CCGTTGGGGGTGTAGTATCATCTCCGCCGACAATAATCCACAAGTCCTGTCCACATAGGTAGAATTTCATACAAGTACTCCAGGAACCGTAGTTGTTGAAATTGATACTTAATTTATCAATATTTTCAACCGAGATAGAAACCTCCGCCATAGTTAACTTTATATGGCTCAAACCACAACCTATGTGTGATATAAAAATTTACAGTATTTAACTATGTTTCTGGAGAATCTCCTCTAGTGTACCTGCAAATAAAGATTCAACAAGAACGGATGTTCAGTTTAGGATAAACCTCGCTCTGATACCAGTTTGTTGGATATCGGACCCAAAATTAAATTTTTAAATAGAGAAAATAATCAAATTTATAACACAAATTTCTACTTTAATACAACTATATTAATATTAAAGTACTGACTCACAATGATAACACTCACAAAAAAATAACTCTTTATTTGAACTAACACCGAAATTCTACTAGACACTGAGACTTAAACACTCTGTTATAAACTCTAAACTTATAACTTGAACTCAAGACTCTTGGCTATGAATTGCACTTGAGACTTGGATGCATTACAACTGAAGAAAATGAACTCTATTTATAGTAATGAAACTCTTGACATTCATCACCATTTTTCCTCGTCACATTAAATGCACAGCATGTGAGGATCTGATGAAATCATACAAATTTTGCTAAAGATTGAAGAGTGATCTTCCGCCCAAATTTTGCATACTGAAGTTGAAAATATTTTGGAAAAAAGTCAATAGTCCTATAAACCTATGACAAGAAATAAATAATAAAAGTGGTAGTCCACATTTGTTGACTTTTCATGACAAATTGTGCTACTATTCTCAATATTTACATGAATGACATATGTCTCTCATTTAATATTTACTCATGGTAAAGTAATATGTGTTACTCATCTAGGTGGTATCACATAAGTGTCACACCAAAAAGTGTAACAGGAGACCCAAAGTCACAAATTGAGAACTAGGTATAAATTGAGTATTACAAAATAAAATTAATCCTTTTTCAAAAAAAAAAAAAAATTGTTAAATTGAAGATATGCATCAATTTGTACTACTTGAGAATGGAAAAATTCTAGTAGTATATATTAGTGTTTTAAATTCCAGGGCATTCTACGTGGGAATGTCCTCACTAGAAGAGCTATTACCAATTGGACAATGTTGCATATTCCGTGGTAGCATGGTAAAGCTAGACGCACGTAGCAGCACAATTTTATGGCAAACCTATGGGGTTTCGGATAATGGTGACAAAGTTGGAGGCTATGCCGGTGTATAATTCTCAACCGCTATATGGGGAAGTAGCCCTTCCATCGACGTTTTCAGGGGACTTGTCTATATAGCAACTGGCAATCTATACAATGCTCCATCAGAAGTTCTAAAATGTGAAGAAGCACAAAATAATCAAACGAGTCCACCAAGTGCTCCTGATCAGTACATTGGACCAGATGTTCATTTTGATTCTATAATGGCATTTTGTATAAATTCCGGGCAGATTTTATGGTCAACGAGATTGAGTGGCTCTGATATTTACTATTATGCATGCTTAGTAAGCCCCAATAACCCGAATTGTCCTCCTGGACCTTATAATGATGCAGATTTTGGAGAGGCACCAATGCTTCTTAGCATAACTTTGAATGGAAAGAAGCGTGACATTGTGGTTGCCGCGCAGAAAAGTGGCTTTGCTTGGGCACTAGATCGTGATAATGGTGACATAGTTTGGCTCAAAGTAAGTTCTAAATAGTAATAATTAATTGCAGTAGTATGTAGGCATGTAAACAGGTTAAGATTAGGTAAAAATTTAAAAATTTCAGATTTAGATCCAATTAACATTATCAAATTCAAATATGGATATTTACCAGGTTATAAAAAGGAATCATATTCTAATTCATCGGATCCAAATTTGGATCTAAGTCTTGATATTGTTTTATAAATTTGAAATATTTATATCACAACTATTATCATCGAAGTTTCTTTTTTGGTAATTATATATAAAAAAAAAGTAGTTTCAAATAATATTTATGCATGTGTTTTACATTACTATATTAACAATTTACACAACGTGTTTGTACATATAAAATAACTAATATACGTAATTTAATATATTAAATATTTTCAACAGATCGAATTTTAAGGTCAGAACAAAAAATCAATATTCGATTCATTTATCATAAAAGTTGAAACGAATCTGAATAATTAGATTTACACATTAATCTTGACGGGGTCAGAGGATCAACATAATTTTGATATTATTAAACCAAAAATATTACTATTAGCTATAGACTTTATATATAGGTTACATCATTATCTACATATTTTGCAGCGGGCTGGACCAGGAAGCATCCAAGGAGGAGGAATATGGGGTGCAGCAACGGATGGAAAAAGAGTGTACACAAACATCGATAATGGTGATAGACTGCCTTTCACCCTCGTCGCATCAACTCAAACGACAACTGCCGGAGCATGGGTGGCCTTGGATGCCAACACCGGCGAAATCCTATGATCCACAGCCAATCCCAGCAACGAGACATCTCCGGGGCCGGTGACAATAGTCAAAGGACAACTTTTTGCGGGATCTGTAGCTCCAAATGGTCCATTTTATGCTATGAATGTCAAGACTGGTGATATAGTATGGTCATATAACACTGGTGCTACTATTTATGGAGGGGCCTCGGCTAGCTGTGGTTGTGTCTATAATGGCATTGGTTATTCAATTGGTGTGGCTGTGTTACACCCAACTTGGACCAGTGGAAATTCAACTTTAGCCTTCTGCGTTGTCTAAATACCTATGGAATTTGAATAAAGCTGTATAGAGAAATAAAATTGTTCAGCATTTTCATAAGGAAATTGTGATATGTGATCTCTTCGGAACTCAACTTCATGGAGACCATTTGCAAAAATATTTTATAAACTGTGGCATGTTATAATGTAACAGCTGTAAGTTTCTGGGTAAATTACAAGAAACTCACCTGTGGTTTGACTAATATTTATGTTAATTCTTATGATTTTTAAATTTATAATTCGCCTACCTGTGATTTAGGTTAAAATGAAACTATTAAATATTCCATTAAGTGAACTTTTAACTAGTCGAAAATTTTTATTTAAAAGGTTATTTTAGTCATTTATAACCGTTAATAAAGATTAGTTGTATAATTTGATATAAAACACAACTCCTCTCTTCTGGCGGAAAGGATCGTTACACAGTAAAAAAGTATTAGATTTTGGGATATTTTTCACTTATTGTACAAATTCAAAATGTTTTTAACTTTCTATTCATATTGTAAAAAATCTAAAATCACAAGTGAGGCAAATTATAGCCTAACAAACCACAAAAAGATAACCTATATATTGTTCATACCACAATAGGGTTCTTTGTAATCTCCTAGTAAGACATGCATGCTCAATAAACTAGTCAAAACGCAAGTGTTATAAGAAGTAGGTTTAGCTATTGTAACAACAAATTTCTCAAATGAAGTAGTAAGTTATAAAAAGTAAAACTTGGCAACTTACTACGATTTTTAAACTTGGCAGATGCATTAACAGAATTTGAACTTGGCCAGTATTGTGGCCTGAATCATGAAAAGGGAATATTTTTCATTATTATTGAAACAAATATAAAGTCACAATATCAATTTGTCTCCATCATTTGTTCTAGTTTTCCATTACTTTTCCAGTTGCTTCTTTTTGCTACCCCCACCATATCCTAATTAAGGATTACTTTTTTAACCGGAAATTCGCCGTAACGTATATGTGAATGGCAGTAAAAATTAGGGGTGGACCAGAAATCATGTGGAAATGTAGAAGGCCACATGACCTGAATACAGTATGTACATCGTAAATTGTCATCAAAATTTGGAGTAGTTCTTTGTTAGTCACTCAGGATACGGAGTGACTAGAAAAGATGTCTAATTACCTATAAAGTAGGAGACTCGTCTAAAAGTAAAAATCCCTTATTTTATGGATTATTCGAAAGTTGATATTAGTCACTCTACAATACCGACCGTAGAATCACTAGTAAAAAAATTTTCCAAAATTTGATTCCCAGAGACCCATTTCGCCATAGAGCCTAATAATGGTGCTGACCAAATATATTCCAAATCTTGGCTGTTTCGTGCTTTCGATTCTTAAGCTGGATTATGAGTTTCAATCTCGGAATCATTTTAATTTGCGGTACTTTTTCAACTATTTTCTTCCTTTTTTGTTTAATTACATTTTTTATTTACTCGACACGTGACATTTTAACCATTGAGTTTGCAGCTGGAATGAAAATTAAGGGGGAGTGCAACTTCTGTGAATATTTAGAGCTTGATGGTGTATTCATCAAGCCCTTATATTCGCATTCGCATGAGCATATACAGCTCATGGTGAAGCTAAAGATGCACATGCTACGTTCAAGAAAAGGTTTAAAAGTGCCAACACGAAAACTCAACAAAACACTTGCTGCTCCTGAATATGACAAAAATTATCAAAACTGAATAATAACGTGTCTGCAAAACCTCAAAGAAATCCATTCAACACAAAAATAATAAAGTTTCTGAAGAAAAACCAAATTTGCATTATTAGTCCTATATAGCCTCATAGGACTACATTTTCTGCATTCCTAATAACTTCCTCAAGGCTAAAATGGATCCTTATTTCATACACTGTCAATAACAACATTTCCTTACACGAGCTAGACTAGATTTATCACCGAGTTAATCATCTTTTTATGTACATGGTTTCAATCCAATCAAAAGAAATGGGAAAAAAAGCCAGTATATGCTTACAGAAATAATTACAAATGGAAATTTACCTGCATAACTCTCCCCTGCGGTGTACAAACATTTAAAAGAAATCTAAATACCACAATATTGTTCAAACATTTAAAAGAAATCTACTAGTTATTGATACAACAAGAAATGATACTTCAAATGAATCACTTTTATTTTCGTGAAATAACTTTAGTTTCTTTCCGGAGGATAGGCCTAGATTAAGTTCCTCTCAAGTAATTGGAGAGAATTTCTCTCCAATACACTTTATAAAAATAATATTAAAAAATATTTTTTAGAAATTATATGTATTCATAATGTAATTTATTACATGCATATACTTGCTATATTAAAAAAAATTGAAAATAAATTCCGTTTGATTAAACGTTTCAATTTTGGTCTTGATTTTGACATATTTTACATCATTTAAATATTTCGGGCAAATTGAATGATAAAACATTTACGAATAAATTTGATTTTAGAATGTGTTGATCTACTCATTGAAAAAAAATTACTGATATAATTTATTAATTTTTATGACTTTTAGTTGTTTAAATATAATAAATCATTAAAAAGAATTAGAGAAAAGTGTGCTTAAAAGGAATTTAACCCGGATAGGCCATACGTTCCCCTTATATTACTCTCTTTCTTTGACATAAATAGGTAGGCGCAGCATAACTCCCACCTTTTGGCTGTTTTTATTAATAACAAAAGTTAGGGCTCATTCTAGTTTATCCCCCTTAGTTTGTATCCGATTCTCAATTTGCACTTTATACTTATTTTTAGGCATATTGCATCTTGAATTCTTATATTTATCCATTTCAATTAAATTTTTAATACATCGTTATCAAAGTTAATGGATATTCCATCCGTGTACACCATACACTTAAAGTAGAACATTCATCAAATTTTTAGCACTATTAAAAATTTAACTAAAGTAAAACGAAAGCAGTGCGATGTATCTTAAATTTAGAATTAGGGGTGCAAAGTAAGAATTGATAATAAGTTATGGAGTACAAAGTAAAATTAGTCATAACTACTTCTATTGGTGCAATACGCTCTTAAACAAGTGTGTGTTATGCACTTGCTTCACATCCTTTAACTTTAATGACAAAGTTAAAAATTAGATTGAAATAGAATAAATATGAGAGTTCATGATGTAATATGTCTAAAAAATAAATATATAGTGTAAAGTAAGAATCAAGCAGAAGTTAAGGGATTCAATCATGCAAAGTGAAGTAAGGCCTTAAACTTAATTTGATTTAACCCAAAAAAAAAAAATCATTTCTCAATTAAAAGAATTGAACATATATTCAGATTTGAACTAGTACTAGAACAGCACTTACACATAGATCTTCATAAAGACTTGATGAAACCAAATGACAAGTATTCATCATCATTTGAATTCTTGAAAATATGGCTAGTATCAAGTGAACCCGGGAGTTCCCCCAAACACTTCAGGAGGGATGAAATGATACTACAGGTTTTATAGAATTTAGTCCCTCATGAAGCGGTCAGGGGAACTCTTGGGAACCACCTGATGATCTTAATAACTCCGCGCACACTTCAATTAACTGAACTCTAGTACTAGTATTTATAGTATCTTACTAAAAAGCTTTCTCTGCATTCAGCAAAATGTTGTGTGGCACTGAGATTTGCCAGGAATTTACAGATATGCTGAACCTAGCCGCAAATGTGGCAAATATGAAAGATGAAGAATATTGGCATATGGTGATTGTGGTCACACATGTAAACCTGCCTTTTGTTCCTTTATCTCCTCTCTGTAACCTCTCATTTTTTTTCCTATATTTTCCCTACCCCAATAGGCGGGAAAAATTCATCTCATGATTCTCATCTCCAGAGTATATAGCGAAAATTGAATTTTAGATTTATTTATCGTCTGAACTAACCTATATCGGTATATTTGACTGTCTTGGCATATGCATTCATCATTTGTTTATTTTTTAGCTAGGTTGTATATCAAGTTCGATGAACTAAAAAATTTGTGAATATTTTAAACAATGCATCCAATCATGGGTCGCGGCATACAAGATTAAATAATAATGTATCCTTTCACGTTATAATGTTCTGAATATGTTTTTAAAATTATACAGACCAATTTTCAAAGGTTGAAAATACTCAAAAAAGCCTTCGAAGATGAAAGATTCAAGAATATATCAACTTGCATATGTCATTTTCGACCCTTCATTTAGTACACAATATGGACAAGGTTCAAGGTCAAAGATTTCCAATCCCTCAACATGGGTTTCTGACCCCGCTTCAGTTGAACATCATAGCGATGGCATGTTGTATTTCTTGCCCCATATTGTGCATCTTGGCTGAATAACATTATTAAATAAATAGTCAAAATTAAGTTCCACTAAAAAATATTTTACAGAATCTTGACTGTTTATTTGATAGTGTGACAAAAAGTAACACAAGATGTAAAACAAAAGATCCTGTGTCGAATTAAGGAGAAGAAGAATAAAGATATCAACTCAATATGCTCATTAGATTTTTTTTAAAGGATTTACATGGATAATAACTATTCCTAACTGATTCGAACTCATTATTCATAATTTAAAAAAAAAAAAAATTTATCAACTAAAGTACGCTTTATTGTCACATGCTCAATTGAGATAATCAGATTGTCCCTACGGATTTATGTTCAAAAGCCCAAATTCCAACCAAATAAAAAATGAAAGAAAAGCCTCCAGGCTCCAGCCCACAAGTTTTGTAGTAGTATGTAGTATCTGAATGGAGCAAAAGTCTTTCGAAATAAGATTGCTTTTTATTATTGTCAATTTCTTGTATGATCCTTTTAGAATTCTATATATGTTGTTCTTATATGTTTCGGATTTTTAAATTTGCATATACTGTATGGTTTTTCTGTTAGAATACCAAATTAACTTTAATATCATAACAACCAACGTTATATAACCCGGATCCTTCGTGTTCAATCATCAAAAATATAAATTAAATATTATATGCGAAAGCATACCTGAACCATAAGAATTGATGTGATTCTTGAACATCCGGATGTGATTCTTAAATGTACGGATTTGATTCTTGAATATTGTGGTTATTGATCTTCCAAATTACAATGTATATATTTCAAAGAATAGGGTTCTCACTTTTCTGATGATGGGATATCCAGAAAGGTAATACAATATAGAATTTGGGGACCATAACATATATATATATATATATATATGTATATATATATATATATAAGTTTCCTTATTTCCCTAAATTTTGCCCATCATAAAACGGTATATAAGATTTTAGGATATCTACACATAAAAGCCCATACTAATTAGATGAGTTAGGCCCATTAATCTTAAATCATATTAGATCACTTTATATTAGACCAATTAATTATGATTGCTATCAGCACATATTACACAATTAATATATATGTAAATGTCCAAAACCCAACATTCTCCCACTTGGACTACATATATATTATTGTATAAAACCTTATGAATTCAAAACCTTTAGCTATCATGACCATAGTCATCCCCGAACAATTTCGTCAATTAATCATGTCAATATAGAATCAAAACGATTTTTATTACATTAATCGTAACTAAACCCATTCTCGGTCACATACATGAACATAACCAATGACGTAGATCAAGTATGGATGTGTAGTATGGAAATTACATATAATGTGAACTTAAACATGTCTATTTTCAACTGGTTAAACTTTATTCTTTATAGAGATCAAACTGAAAATGAAGTCAGAGTAAAACATAAACTGAACACTTTATTTCTAAAATTGAATTATTTATTTCTACAAAAAATATTCATAAATATAAGATGTGTCTTAAAAGATAAAAGTATATAAATTGAATACAAACTCCCACTAATCCTGAATATCCTCAAAAGACATAGACATTTGTACACTCATATGAGAAGTATGCTCATGAAAGACTTTAGGTGGTAATCCTTTAGTAAGCGGATCCGCAATCATGGAGTTCGTGCCAATATGCTCTATAGACACCTGACCACTCTAAACACTTTTTTTAACAACTAGGAACTTGATGTCTATGTGTTTAGAATTCGTTGAACTCTTATTATTGTTAGAATATAATACTGCTGATTTATTGTCACAAAATAACTTAAGTGGTCTTTCAATACCATCTACAATTTGCAGCCCTGTGACAAAATTTTGCAACCATATTTTATGATTGGATGCCTCATAACATGCTATAAATTTAGCTGCCATGGTGGAAGGAGTTATGGGTGTTTGTTTAACACTTTTCCAAGAGATAGCTCCACTAGCAAGCAAATAAATATAGCCCGAATTCGATTTATGACTGTCTTGACATCCAGCAAAATCAGAGTCGGAATACCCAATGATAGCTAATTCATCTGATCTCCTATATGTGAGTATGTAATATTTTGTTCTCTGAAGATAGCATGATTCTTTTGGCTGCTATCCAATGAACCATACCCGGATTGCTTAAATATCTGTCAAATATCCCAACAATATACGCAATATCTAAACGCGTACAAACTTGAGCATACATTAGATTTCGTACTATCGAAGCATAGGGAATCTTTTACATTTTCTTATTTTCAAAATTATTCTTAGGGCACTGAGCAAGGCAGAATTTGTCTCCCTTAACAACAGGGGTATCTCCTGATATGCTATCTTGCATGCCAAATTTCTTAAGTACCCTCTCGATATAGTTCTTTTGTGATAATCCAAGAATACCCCGAGAGCGATCTTGATGTATTTGAATCCCTAATACAAAAGAGGCATCCCCAAGATCATTTATCTCAAAATTTTGTGATAGAAATCTCTTGGTTTCGTGTAATAAGCTTATATCACTACTGGCAAGCAGTATGTCATCGACATATCCTCTTCAAAGACAAAGTCTTTAACTTTATCTCTCTCTCCCAAACTAAATTTTTTTGGCAAATTCAATATTCTTAAAGATTTGGGAATTTCCCATCTCAAAGAAGGATCTGGATGTAGGATCATAAAATTTGTACCCCCGAAACCGTTCAGAATAACCAACAAAATAGGTGCTGACCGTTTTCGAATCCAATTTTTTTTCATTTGGCCTATAAGGCCTTGCCTCAGCTGAACAACCCCAAATGTGTAAATATTTTATACTAGACTTTTTACTAGTCCATAATTCATAGAGGGTTTTGGTCATTACCTTAGTTAGAACTCTATTAAGGATATAAGTTGCGGTCTTTAATGCCTTTCCCAAGACTAATCCGGTAAAATTGTATGACTAACCATACTTCTCACCATATCTTTTAAAGTTTTGTTTCATCTCTCAGTAACACCATTCATGCTAATGAGCTCCCGGCATGGTGTATTGTGGGACGATTCCAAACTCTTCTAGGAATTTAGCAAAAGGTCCTGGACATTGTTTACCTGATCCATCATATCTGTCATAGAATTCACCACCATGGTCAAAGTTACATCTGACAACCTTAATTCTTTTACCAATTTGGTTTTGAACTTCAGCTTTAAAAGCCTTGAACATGTCCAATAACTGAGACTTCTCATGAATTAGATAACGGTAGCCATAACGAGAAAAATCGTCTATGAATGTAATAAAATATTGTTGACCATTCCAAGAAGCCGTAGGGAATGGCACGCAAATGTCCAAATATATTACTTCTAAAACGTCTGAAGATCTATTGGCACCTAATCTCTTTATATTTGTTTGTTTCCCCTTTATACATTCAACACAGATTTGAAGGTCTGACAAGTTAAGGGGATCAAGAATTTCATCTGACACAAGTCTTTTAATTCTTTGTTTAGATATATGACCTAAACGCTTATGCCATAGTGAAGCAGAATTCTCATTGATTAATTTACGTTTAATACCACGTGAACTTATATGCAAGGTTTCATTACATGAAGCAATAGTTCCAATTAAATAAAGGTTATCATGAGAAGACAAAAAATCAATACCAATAATATTTTGAATTCAGAAAAAGACTAAATGACTATTTCTAAATGAACAAAAGTAACCGAATTTGTCCAAAATAGAAATAGAAATCAAATTTTGTCTAAAGAACGGTACAATATATGTCTCTTTCAAATCTAAATAATAAACAATTTTTAATAATAACCTAAAATTCCCTATTGCTTCAACTTTAAGTGGTTTGCCATCACCCACATAGATGAATCTTTCAGCATCATTCGGCTTTCGGCAATTTAGGCAACCCTGCATTGACACACTTACGTGAGTAGTAGCACCGAAATCTATCCACCAAATGTGTATAGGTACTGAAGCTAAATTAACCTCAGAACAAACCAAAACGAGAAGCGTATCTTTCTATGCACGCCAGGCGTAGTATTTGGTACAGTCCTTTTTCTGGTGTCCAGAATTCTTACAAAAATAACAACCAAATTCCTCAATTTGTTTCTTTTGCTGTTTCTTTTGAAATGGACCACCCACAGCTTATTTATCCTTTTTATTTTTCAGTTATTTTTGTCCTTAAAGGTACATACCAAGTGAGCACTTTCAATCTTTTCTTACTTCAATCTTTCCTCTTCTTGCACACAATGAGAAATGAGCTCATTTAGAGACCATTTATCCTTTGACAATTATAACTGATTTTAAATTGACTGAATTGTGTAGGAAAAGAGATCAAAACCAAATGTACGAGCAAATCCTCAGACAGCTCTAACTTTAGTGCCTTAAGTTTTGAAGTAAGATGAGACATCTCTAAGATGTACTCCCTTATATATATTTTTTCCTTTATATCTCATCAAAATCAAGTTTGATAGAATCATACTTGTTTCTGCCTTATCGTTTTTTACAAAACGCTTTTCAATTTTCATAAGGAACTCTTTAGCAGTTGCCTTTTCGGAAACATCACCCCTGAATGTTTCCAAAATTGCACATTTCATGATCATAAGACTCATACAATTTGAACGATCCCACTTCTCATAGTCCAACCTTTTCTTCTGCGCAACTATTATTTGTATAAGAGACAGAAGAGGAGTGGGTTGTTCAATCATTAGCGCAAGATCTAGATCCATGCAACCAAGAACGATCATTACATTCTCTTTCCATTCCTTAAAATTGGTTCCATTCAATATAGTGATGGAATTGATATTGGCAAATATCATAGAAGCAGATGTGTTAACTGAAAATAAAACAAAATAACATATTCACATAAGTTCCAAATCTTAAATAATAAATTAAATTCAAATAATGGTACGGCCCATCACAAGATACCTTGCACAACATTAATATTTAGTTTTTGGACAGAAATATTAACTTGTAAGTGGTACTCTTAGTGTAGTAATCAAATATTGACAATAAATCCTGTCAAATAATAAGTTTATCTTTGGACTGACTTATTATTCACATGAAATACCAAATAATTGTCACATATTTATTACCATAGGTAAATATGTAATTTGACCAAATATTAACCTTCCTTTGGGCCGATAAATATCCACATGAATTATAAATACACAATCATCTTAATATCTTCAAAATAAATTGACCTATACAAGAGGGGCTATTTTGATAGCATGTTGTGTTAATGAATATATTTTGAACATTAGACATTCTTAATTAATTAACCAAAATTTGAATTTAATTATTCTACCAAAGATTTAAACAAATAAAAAAATAAAATGCCAAAAAAATTTAATGCCGAAAACGATTGCACCATGAACTATGTTCATTGCCTTATCGTGAGGTTCATGACCATATTGGTTATGAACTAATCCTTATGGCCATGAACAAAAAGTTCATGGCCGATTCTATCCCTTTTATTTTTTTATTTTTTTTTTAAAACCAAATTGATTCCCATAAGGAATCTATCATCCTTAATTCTTTTAGGTCATGAACATAATCGTAAGTCCTCTTTTTTTTTTTTAATTCTTATACCAAACAAATTCAAAAAAAGAAAAAATAAAAAATAAAACCAAAATTTTGAATCCATCAATTTGATTCGAATAAATATAAAAATTATTGGACCCAAAACCTTAAATCCTAAAATATAACCACAATTATTCTTAAATACAACAAATTAAATCACATAAAAAATTTGTTGATTTCAAGAACTAAATCCATATGAAATCACATAATAAATCAATTAAAAAAACTTATTTCTCAATGATTCAACATGAAGATGCTCTGACACCACTTGTTGGAATACCAAATTAACTTTAATATCATGACAACCAATGCTATCATAATCCGGATCCTTCATGTTTAATCATCAAGAATATAAATTAAATATTAGATGCGAAAGCGTACCTGAATCCATAAGAATTGATGTGATTCTTGAATATTTGGATGTGATTCTTGAGTCTACGGATTTGATTCTTGAATATTGTGGTTATTGATTTTTCAAATTATTATGTATGTATTTTAGAGAATAGGGTTCTCACTTTTCTGATGATGGAATGTCAAGAAAAGTAACACAACATAGAATTTGGGAACCATAACCTACATGTATATATAGATATACTTTCTTTATTCCCCTAAGTTTTGCCAGATGTTCATCATAAAACAGGAAATAAGATTTTAGGATATCTATACATAAAACCCCATACTAATTAGATAACTTAGGCACATTTATCTTAAATCATATCAGATTACTTTATATTGGGCCAATTAATTATGATAGCACATATAACACAATTAATATATATGTAAATGTCCAAAACCCAACATTTTTTTGATCTAATTCTCCTATCTACCTAATGCAAAAAAAAACTGCATTATATTCCAAGATAGTGGTGGGAGATGGGAGACTTCGGCGAAGAGGAAATCTTTGAATTGAACTTGGAAAAGAATGAAGAACAGACGTGCATGAAAACATATTGGTTGTTATTTGGTGATGGGTCATTCTTGCTTGGACTAAGAACGAGGCATAGTGTCTTCAATCCCTTAATCTTAAATGTGCTACGTCACTCATATGAGTTATGTGACCATGAGCGGAGCAAGGACCCTAAGTTGGGGGTAGTCACTTTCATGGATGTTTGCCATCGTTAAAGTATAGTAAGAAACTTTTTATATAGTAAAAAATTTTATATGTAATATTAGAATCTGTAGTGGTTATCCTAATATTTTAGTATAAATGATTTTAAAACTGAAGAGATCACACAGTGCTCAATTTTAATATAACATGTGCTTGAAAAATGAATTTAAAATAAAAATTATGTCTATTTTATGTATTAAAATTTAATAAATTTTGAAATTTTTATGCTTACAAATGACACTTATTATTAATTTTTGAATACCTCTGTAATACCCGACCTTTTCACTCCATTTCACGTATTTTGTACTGGATCATATCTTTTTGAATATCTATAATTATCATTTTTAACTATTAAATAATCATTTTATTTTTTTTAAATATTTTCTAAAATTTTTAGGGTCAAAGTATAATTTCACAAAATTTGAGGGACTAAGGTGTAAATTTTTAAAATTTTCAAGACTTCTTCTCGAAGTCTTTTCCTTTTAAAGTGAAACCCATTTCATTCTCAGTAAAAGCATATCCTTAAAGAAGTCTAGATAATTATAATACCCTTACAATTCAAAATCCAAATCTTTAAGTTTAGCCTAGAAAATTTATTCCCAAATCAAATTGGTGATCCAGGAATCCTCGTAGACCTTCAATCCAACTTCAAAAGTAAGTTTTACTTCCAGACCTGTATGATTTTTACGTTAAATTCCAAGTTCCTCAGCAAATTAATTTGTTTAATTTTGTTGTTTATGAATTGATTTGATTATCAAATATTATTTATAAGCTATTAGAACTGAATTTATGGTTTTAAATGACTTTTTAACTATTATTTTTGTGAGATTTGAATTAGGATTTGACAATTCTTAACCTAGTGAGATATTTAAAATTATAAACTCTAATTCTTAGATTTTTATCTTATTTTCACAAATTTAAGTCAATCCTTACTCTTTTATGTTCAATTAATGACTAATTTGAGATTTTGGGTGATGCCCAAAAGTCAATCCCCATCTCAAATTTTATCCTAATGGTATAATAATCTCCTAGTTTAGGTACGTAAGATTTGAGATTAGAATTTTAGACCGTCGAAATTACGATACGTCTACGAAATCGATTTTTGAGGTAAGTAACGTTTACACATTTTTATCAATATCTTGTATATGATTGGTATTGTAATCATAGAATAATTGGTATTAAGGTAAGTATATTTATTTCGATTAATATTTATAAGGTAAGTACGTTTATAAATTATATGTTTGTTATGTAATTTATCAATTGTTCATTATTGTACTATGTGTTAATGAATGATTTCTGTGAAGAGTTCAATGGGCCACTTTAGTGGACTTGGCTATGAGTGAGTGAATGAAATGATATACCGAGTACTCTGTTTCGTAAATGTTATACCCAGTCTATCGGAAATATAAGTGATAGACACTCCGTTATGCCTTGTCTACTCGGGCAGATAATAGGTAGACCTGGATCCAGTGCTGGGAAGACTTTTGTGAACTATGAGCTCATTGACTGACATTTGCATTTTAAAGAATGATAATGTCTCGTATATTGTTCATCCTGTACTGATTGTATACTTGTTATCTATAATTAGGTTTAAATGTTATTTACTAAACACGATGTGCTTAATCCGATATTATTTTCTCCTATGTTTGCAGTTGAGGACCAACAGGAGACGTTAGCAGGTCCTGAGTCGAGTGCTGATCAGAGAGGGGATTATAGTACAGACCCCAGTTATTGGAGATAGAGTTTTTCCTGTTTACCATCCTAGTGTGATGTTGGTTTTTTTTATGGTTAGGCCTGTGTGCCTATGGGCTTGTTAGATTTGTCTTGTGATCGAATTTTTGACTGTTGTGGGATTGTGGTTTGTTGTGTGTATATGACTGTAATTTGGTTATTGTGGATTGTTATGGATATGGCTGTTGAATATATTTTGTGGTCTTGTATTGGTTGATCTTAAGGTCAAATGACAGGTATTGTGGTTTGTATATTGCTCTTGTACTGTGCCTTGCATGCTTGGGGTGATCCCGAGGTGCGGCGTGTCATTGTCTCGTTTTGGGGCGTGATAACAACTCGTCATTACTAATTATATAATTTAGGCACATCAAATTTTTATGGGGTCAAATTAAAGAAAAAGAAACAATTGGCTAATTTTTAGGGTGCAACTATAAGATAGAATTAAAAATTTTAAAACTTTTCCATACATATTTCATAATTTTCCAAAGTTGAGGGGGACATTCTACAATAGAGCCTAACTAAAATCAATTAAATTTTCAGCAAAATACAAACATATATAATTCAGTCAAATTTACATTAATGAAGTGGGCAAACATTAAAACTCCAACAATTTTTTCTATTTTTTTTTATTAAAAATAATTTATGACGAGTGTAAATTACCTTTCTTTTTTACATGGTCAGGATAGACCACCAACAATATATTAGTGAACTGCTTGAGTGGGTTTCTTATAGTCACACTTGACGTTTCATTATTATAACCTAATTGATGATGAACATTGAAATTGAATTAATTTGGGTAAATCAATGTGAAAAGAACTCCATGGATCAAGAGAAGGTGAGTGCAATGAGAAGGTGACATAGAGCTGGAGATTGTTTAGCAAATGTAGGTTAAATTTTATTTTAGATTCATAATTAACTATTAAGTTACCTTTTCAATAGGGAAGGCAGCTGAGAGAATGGTTACGGGGAGACTATATCGAATTTTGAACTTTGAGTAGGAAAGGCTAAGCTCAAGAGGGTCAAGTTGCGACATAAATTATTTCTGAGAGAACTATTGCTACTTTCGCCAAAATTATCTTCATGGTCATCAATACAGAGAGACAAAATACGGTTTTAATAGTTATTATTTAAAATAATTATTATAGCAAATATTTTGGTAAGAAAAGATGAATCTGTCTCTTAAAAAAAAAAAAACATGTTATGAAATTAGAACTAATTTTATTTTATATTTTTTTAATTTATATTCGATTCTCACTTCGTACCTCAAACTTTAGTTTTGAAAAATTTGCATCCGAACTATTAAATTCGTCCCACTTTAACCTTTTTTTTTTTAATGCTATCTAGAAATTAATGGAATTTATTATCGTAGGTATGGCAAATTCAGCAAGATGTATTATAATATTTTTGTGTGCAAAAATAAAAATTCTGTTAACTTTTTGACGCGGTTAAAGAAGGGGCTAAGGTGGGACAAATTTGAGAGTTGAAGTGCAAAGTGTCCAAAATTAAAATTTAAAATGCAAATTGAGAATTGAGTAAAAATTGTGGGGTGTGAAATGAAATAAATCCTATGAAATTATTATAAAAAATTATTTGACAAATATTAAAGGCAAAATGACCTTAACAGTCCCTCACATTTTACATTTGTACCTTTTAGTCCCTCATATTCAAAATAATACATTTTAGTCTCTCACAAAACGCACTATTTTGGTCCCTCGATACAGTTACGCGTGTATTTTAATTTGAAATACTTATATGCATAGTAAATATAATATATTTAAGGGTATAATTGACAATACATAACATTGAATACTAAATTGTCATAAAAAAATAGGGTTGAGACTATTAATGTAGGGGTGCGGAGGAAAAGCGTCGTGAGAAAAGGGAATAGGGATAGTGATAGTAACTGAGAATTTTGGAATGATGGTAGAGGAAGTTTTAAGTAGTATAATTTAATATTTAAAATTTGTGTTGTTGTGTGTTGCCAATTTTGTCTATGAAAAATATAACATTTGATACGCATGTAAGTATTTCAGGGCAAATTATGCCTGCAATTATGTCGACAGATCAAAATAGTACGTTTTGAATTTGTGAGAGGTTAAAATGCATCATTTAAATGTGAGAGATTGAAAAAATATAAATATAAAATGTAAAGGATTATTAGAGTTATTTTTCCAATATTAAATTACTAATGCTTTTCAAATGGAGCCCATGTTCACCATGACTTTTTCGAGCAAGATTGGGAAGAAAGTCGCAACTTTGCGCCATACGTACCCTTGTCAATATGTTGCATATCTGCATGGAAAGACAAAAGAACGTAACGCCTTTGACTCTTTGAATGGAAGCGCTCTCAGAATTTGACCGAATAATTTCCTTCCCCGATTCCGAAAATGTAACTGACTTCCAAGAATTGCAAATGCCAAGTATTTACTTTATTTATTCTTCCAAGAATTTGACGAAGTTCTTTCCCAAGTATCACTTCCTAAATTAGTTGACGCAAATCCGAAATTCCGAAACCAAACAAGCAGAAATGGTGAAGGAAACTATTTATTTATGTCAACTTGTAGCTCATCATTAATTAAACAATTCCTTCACAGAAAATTTATTTTGATGGTTGATGAATTACTAGACATCATAATAATTACACAATATGTGATATTGTACAGTATTATTAGGGAATTGTTATATTTTGTTTTGAAAATTTATACCCTACAAATATTTAAAACAAATAATACTGTATTGTGTAAAAATTTAAAGCATAACGGTTATTAGGGAATTAGAATTTTCCCCTTTATATATCTACTTATAGCTGAGCTTTCTACCTCCAAAATCTCAAGCATTAAAACAGCAAGGAAAAACACATCATGGCATTGGTAACTTCCTAGATAGGAGAAGTAATGGAAACATTCTTATTATATTCATCATTTTCTGCTTATTTTTTCATGTGGATTACACAGCTGCGGAAGTAAGTACAAATTCCATTTAACACATATCTTAATTAATTCCTACATGATTTATTTGAAGCTCTGTAATAAATTTTTATATCTAAATAAATATTTTATCGAATTTATTTAGTGGTTCAATCATGGAAATGACTTGTACAACCGAAGGAATGCAATGGGAGAAGTGATAATCAATCCAATCACAATCAAGAATTTGAGGCTAAAATGGAGATTCACTGCTGGCTTTGATATATCAGCCACGCCATCAGTAGCCAATGGAGTCGTCTACTTTCCCTCGTGGAATGGGTTTTTGTATGCTGTGCGCGCCGACAATGGAAATCTAATATGGAAACAGAATCTTGGAACGTTAACTGGGCTGCCACCAGTTGCATCAATCAGGAATGTTACGGTTTCAAGATCTACTCCGACGGTGGCCGGTGATTCTCTTCTTATTGTGGGAATTTATGGACCGGCTGTGGTGATTGCTGTAACAAGATTAACTGGACAGCTTGTTTGGATGAGTCAGCTTGACCCTCGACCTCTAGCTCAAATTACTGCCTCAGGAACATTTTACTTGGGGTTAGTAATAGTAGTTTTTGTCCGTACAATCCTTCTAAGTTCCACTCCATCTATTCTATTTTATTTGTCGTTTTTGTGAAAATTTCTTTGTCCTAAATTATGTGTTGCTTTAGAAATTCAAAAAAAAAATAGTAAATGATTTTTTCAACTTTACGCGTGGTGCTATATTAATATAGGGGAGAACTATGAGTTGGGAAATTAATATATATAAAATAGTAATTTAATCACTTTAAACTATTTTCTTATAAATTTGATTTAATTTAATAGTTTTCTTAATTATTGTACACCAACTCAAAGCCACAGTTAAAATTGATAAGAGGGAATATTTTTCTTAGAGGCAAAAGAAATGTTTAGTCCACGACTTCTAAAAAGACAGAATTCTTGATAAAGAGGTTTGATTATAAAGGAAATACCTTTTTCTCGATTTCCAAATTAAGTATGTTGATTTATCCTCTAGGTTACAAAACTAATAAAATTGAAGTTAATTAATTACATCAAATTGTACTACTTGAGAATGTTAAAATATTGATTCTATGGTTTTTTTTTTTTTTTTTTTTCCGATTCCAGGGCATTCTACGTAGGAGTATCATCATTAGAAGTGCTATTACCAAGTGAACAATGTTGCACGTTCCGTGGTAGCATGGTTAAGCTAGACGCCCATAACAGTGCAATTTTATGGCAAACTTATACAATTCCCGACAACGGTGGCAAATTAGGAGGCTACTCTGGGGGAGCTATATGGGGAAGTGGCCCCGCCATCGACATTATTAGGCAACTTGTTTATGTTGGAACTGGCAATCTATACATTGCTCCACTTGACGTTTTGGAATGTCAAAGGTCCCTAAATAATCAGACGACTCCACCAATTAATATTACTCTCAATGCATTGGACCAGACGTTCATTTTGATTCGATCATGGCTTTTGATATCAATTCTGTGCTAGTCAGATGGTCAACGAGATTGAGTGGCTATGATGTTTTTAATTTTGAATGTCTAACTCCTAATAACCCTGATTGTCCCCCTGGACCTAATGCTGATGCTGATTTTGGAGAGGCACCAATGCTTCTTACTATAGTGAATAATGGAAGGCTTCGTGACGTTGCTGTGGCTGTGCAGAAAAGTGGTTTTGCATGGGCGCTAGATCGCGATAATGGTGGCATAGTTTGGTCTAGAGTAAGCTATAAAATTTAATTAATTACCAATATTCTTCGTGATGCATGTGTATTGTGTGAAATGTTGACACTTGTAGCTACATTTCCAAATGATCTTCAGTGCCAAATTTCTCGGTAATATCAATTAAAAACTGTCAGTGTATTTAAAAAATAGTTATTCGTACTTTTCGGAAGTAAAAGATCTTCTATTTCACTTTTTATCCTATTTCCTATAAGATACAGTTACTATTTAATGAACTATGAAAATTCTTTTTAAATATAATTATAAATTTAAGTAAAATTTTTTTAGCTATTCATTAAGTAGTGAGATGAAGAATGAGATAGAAAATGTGATAGAAGATCCTTACCGCTTCTTGAATCCTTTAAAATTACATGTCGTTTAACACTCTATCGTTAAAATTATTAACAACTCACTTTCTAATTAAAAGCTATACATAATCCAAATAAGAGCTATACATGATCCAAATAAGTATGGCGTTTTACTAAATATGCATGTTTACATTCTGGATTAATTGTGCAGAAAGCAGGACCAGGGAGTAGCCAAGGAGGAGGAATATGGGGTGCAGCAACAGACGGAAAACGAGTATACACAAACATTGCCAACGGCGATCGACTGCCTTTCACCCTCACACCATCTACACAAACGACGACTGCCGGTGCATGGGTGGCTTTGGATGCCAACACCGGCGAAATTCTATGGACAACAGCCAATCCCAGCAACGAATATTTCTCCGGGGCCCGTGACATTCGTCAATGGACTTCTAGTTGCCGGATCTCTGGCTCCACGATCTAGAATGTATGCCATGGATGCTAATAATGGAGCTATATTGTGGACGTATAACACTGGTGCTACTATATATGGTGGGGCGTCGGTGAGCTATGGATGTGTATTTGTTGGACATGGATATTCAATTAGCTTGGCTAGATTCCACCCAACTTGGAATAGTGGAAATTCAGTTTTTGCATTTTGTGCCTAAAAGATTTAAAAGCTATAATTTCAAGAGAACAAAAAGGAGCTGTTAGAATAAATAATTTTCATGAGGCGATGATCACATTATGGAAACAAATAAGTTTATGGGAACGTTTTACATAGGAATCAATCCATTAGTTTTAAAATTTGTATCGTATAAAATATTATATCGTAAAATTTTTAAAAGAACAACGATATAATTTCTAAAATGGCTGTATAAATTTTCAAAGTTTATAACGAAATTATTCAATTTTCAAGAGACAGGTTATCAGTCCTATTTAAATCTTGCTTATGTAATTTACTTTAAATTCAAATTCACGTAAAAAAAATTACTTTAAATTCATCTAATTTTGATGATCATTGGGTCTAATAAAGGCTGTATGAAAAAATAGTAGTAGTAATTATTTTAATTAGTTACTAGTAAGGATCAGTTCCTATCTGCAATAATTCATAATCTAACCAGACAATTATTTGACTTTCTTAGCTTAGAGTCCTTAACAAGAAACTAACCAATAATCACAAATATAGTACAAACAGTAAAATGCCACCACCTAAAACAAAATGAGTATGGAAAAAAGTAACTGACTGCAATTGTTTATATTTTAGCAATATCTAGAAACCACATTTACAATTTAGTCCTCAAATTAAAGCTATGGTTTGCAAACGTGTACGGTAACAAGGAAATACTTAAATAAGTTTGGTTTTTATTCTACTTGTAAAATCAGGTACTATAAATTAAATATTATTATTAAAAAATATAAATTTTTATTTCAAAATCTAAATAGAGTATAAGTAATGTGATTTAAAAATTTATTAATTAGTTCAAGAATTCTTGGCCCCGGAACATGGGCTTCCCTAGAGTTCCCCCAATTCACTGAGTTGTTTCTCATCGGATCTAATAAAAGTTGTATGAAAAAATAGTAGTGTTTATTTTATTAGGGTTAATAACAATTTGCTTTCTGAATTAGATAAGTAATTATATTCTGTCCCTTTGAACTATAGAAATATGCACTTTACCTCTCATTGATACTTTTTATCTATTATAATATTTAAATTATTAACATAATCTAGTAAAATAACTAAAATACCCTTGGTACTACATTTTAATTTTTTATACATTAATTTTAATAGTAATGTGATAATTATTTAAAAACAAGAAAAAATAAACTATATAATATTTCAGTATAATCTTATCAATATATTTCTTGGTCAAATTTTTAAAATTTTTTGGATTTCATTTTATAGTAGTTCAAATTTGAATGTTTAACCATAGTGGTAGAACAATAGTCTCTTAAATAGGATCATATTGAAAAATTTTCTTTGGCATTGTACGAAAATATACGTTTTATAAAATTTTGTGATTTTTTTGATATCTCTTAGTATTTTACACTTTAATATTGGCTTAACCTATACAAATTGCGATATTGAGCATAATATAATTGAACATCTTCTTACATTTTCACTCCTTAAAGTCAAAGATATCAATGTATTATTTTATTTTATTTTTTTTCTAATTCTTTTATAACTGGCGAAAATCAATTAAATACATGAAAAATAAAAATATAATATAAAGGGCATTTTAGTAATTAACTACATTTTATTGATATTTTAAAGGATGAGTAATGTGAATGAGGATAAAGTGTATATTTCAAAAATTTAGGGGATAAAGTGGAATAAACCCTAGTTTTATATTTTTTTTTGGGGGTGGGGATGTGTTATTAACCCTTTTATTAATTACTAGTAGGGATCAGTTCTATTTTCAAGAGTTCATAATCAAACCACACACGACTAAAATAGTAATGACTTCACAAGAAACTAATCAATAGGTAATAACAGTACGAATTGAATCTACAAATTAACCAATACAGCAAAAGGGAAAACTACCACAAAATCAAATACCAGATATTATGTACAATACTTCATCAAGTCAAAAATCAAAGATGTACAGATCAAGCTAGACTGAATAAGTAGCCAGCACAAATTAAGGAAACTAATTAAGTCAACAATTTCAATATGTTTTTGCATGTTGAATCGGTGATAAAATTTTCATCCGAACAAACTTTCTAGTCATAATGATCACTTAAAAGAAATTCTTTCGATAAGCTTAAAACTTCCGACCCTGTTTTTGCATGGTACATCGCAGATAATATTACTTCAGTGGAGTTGTAGGATTTGTCCACAAATGGCTGCTCATGGTCCAACACGTGTATGGAATCATCAATTCTTGCCGTTGCCGCCGCCGCCGCCGAATTTGTTTGGCCGTCAACCGCCGCATCAATCATCATCCAGGGAGTTGGATGATTACTATCTATGTTTGACAGTAAAAATTGGTCCCTACTGCCATCTTGATAAGAATAATATTATCATGATTATTGACAGTAATTAAGGTGGTTGGAGGATTTTCATGCAAAGGGAACTTTTGGCTACCATCAACCCCCGCATTAAGCATCACGGGATTTTGGTAATCTTGATTATTATCTCCAATTCCAAAATCTATGCCATCTTGATAGGAGTCCATCCTGCCATCTTGATCACTATAACTACCAGTAGTGGCCATAGTGTTGCTTTCATAATTACCACAATCTTCAATATTAGTTTTGGCGGTTGAAGGATTATTTTCATGCAAATTGCTTTCTTCATCAATTTTTGATAAAAGCTCATCAATCTCAGAGAAGTCATCACGATTTTGATTATCATGATGATCTACCACTTCCAAAATCATGCTAGCAGTACTGTGAACACCATCATTATGTATCAAGATTATGATAATCTTGATGATCATCTTTCTTAAATGCCGGCCCTTCTTTAAATATTCAACAAAGAACGTAGCCTTCCACGTTCGGAATGGATGATTGAAGACTGTACTCATCCATAATGTATCCTCCATGGCTCTGATTATTTTTCTTGCCACCATTATCAATAATCAAAGTGTATGTAAAATTCTTTTTCCAACCCACAACCATTCCTTTTAAGTTGTATACTGGGCTACCTTTATTATTACCTTTCCATGTTGCTTTATTCCCAAACCTCCGACTAAATCTTGATCCACCTTTAACCTTTTTCTCGGGTTTAACATAAAAGTATCGAACTTTATAATTTTTCCACCCCCTGAATAACTCATCCGGATCGATATTGTAAAGATCACATTCTTGAATGAAGCCATTCGTCGGCAATGGATTTCCCACAGCTTTGTGTTCAAGATAAAAGATTAAATCTTGAGGGCTAGGCTCAAACGTATAACCCAAAGGAAGCTTAGGCTCCATGACAATTGAATTAATAGCAACACAAAAAGACTATATAATCCCGGTAAATAAAATTTTATTGAGAAAATTATATGATAAGCAGAGCAGGAATAATGAATTAAGCTAATGGTCTGTATTTATAGTTTATGATCAATTCTAAATTTACTCGTTTTTTCAGGGATGATAATCTGTTACTTACACGCAAAAATGAGCATCAATTTGGAAACTTTGGTGTTAATCAGGGTAGGTAGACTTAACCTCACTGCTCATTCGGTTAGTTAGGCTGTGGAAGTTACGGTTGCATGCATGAGTTGCCACGTTGATTCAATAAAGAGGATCACATGAGCCTTCGTGTGTATGTATTTTTTAAAGTTAGATGATGTTTCATAAATTGGATCGATTTTAGGTCCCACTTATAGATTTTGTTGTTAATATTTAATTTTATGAAATTTTGCTTAAATCATTTAATATCATTCATTTCACATGATTTAATCTATATTACAAGATATACAAGTACGGTAATAGATCAAATCTATGTAAATACTTCCTTTAGAAATTAGGGTTAATTGTAACTTTAGTGGACTTTGCACTCAAACTATCAATTTTAGTATTTTAATATCTTATACTATCATTTTTGGTACATTATTCAAATTAGTTGAAAATTAGTGAATTTTTCTAATTATTTGTGGGTGAAAAGACTTTATAGAATATACAGAGACTTTAGATTGAGTTTGGATCAAAAGATTTGGCGATAGATTTAAAATTTCATCAATTCTTTAGAGTAATTTTTAAGTTTAAAATCAATAAATTTTAAATTTTATGGCATATCTATACGGTTCCGGATAATGGTGGCAAAGTAAGAGGCTATGCCGGCGCCGCTATATGGGGTAGTAGCCCCTCCATCGACGTTTTCAGGGGACTTGTCTATATAGCAACTGGCAATCTATACAATGCTCCACCAGAAGTTCTAAAATGTGAAGAAGCACAAAATAATCAAACAAGTCCACCAAGTGGTCCTGATCAATGCATTGGACCAGATGTTCATTTTGATTCTATAATGGCATTTTGTATAAATTTCATTCCCCTGACAGATTTTATGGTCAACGAGATTGAGTGGCTCTGATATTTACTATTATGCATGCTTAGTAAGCCCTAAAAACCCAAATTGTCCTACTGGACATTATAATGATGCAGATTTTGGAGAGGCACCAATGCTTCTTAGCATAACTTCGAATGGAAAGAAACATGACATTGTTTGCCGTGCAGAAAAGTGGCTTTGCTTGGGCACTAGATCGTGATAATGATGACATAGTTTGGTTCAAAGTAAGTTCTAAATAGTAATAATTAATTGCACTAGTATGTAGGTATGTAAACGGGTTAAATTAGGTAAAAATTTAAAAAAATCAGATTTAGATCCGATTAACATTATCGAATTCGAATCTAGATATTTAACAGTTGATAAAAAGGAATTATATTCTAATTCATCGGATCCAAATTTGGATCTAAATCTTGATATTGTTTTATAAATTTGAAATATTCATATCAAAACTATTATTATAGAAGTTTCTTTTTTGGTAATTATAAAAAAACCCAAAAAAAAAGTAGTTCTAAATAATATTTATGCATATGTTTTACATTATGACAATTTACACAACGTGTTTGTACATATAAAATAACTAATATACGTAATTTAATATATTAAATATTTTAAACGGATCGGATTTTAAAGTCAGAACAACAAATCAATATTCGATTCATTTATCATAAAAGTGGAAACGAATATGAATAATTAGATTTACAAATTAATCTTGAAGGGGTCGGATCAGGATCAACATAGTTTTGATATTATTACACCAAAAATATTACTATTAGCTATAGACTTTATATATAGTTACATCATTATCTACATATTTTGCAGCGGGCTGGACCAGGAAGCATCCAAGGAGGAGGAATATGGGGTGCAGCAACAGATGGACAAAGAGTGTACACAAACATCGTCAATGGTGATAGACTGCCTTTCACCCTCGCCCCATCAGCTCAAACGACAACTGCCGGAGCATGGGTGGCCTTGGATGCCAACACTGGCGAAGTCCTCCTGACGTGGTCCACAGCCAATCCCAGCAACGAGACATCTCCGGGGCCGATGACAATAATCAATGGACTACTTTTTGCAGGATGTGTAGCTCCAAATGGTCCATTTTATGCTATGAATGCCAAGACTGGTGATATAGTGTGGTCATACAGCACTGGTGCTACTATTTATGGAGGGGCCTCGGCTAGCTATGGTTGTGTCTACATTGGCATTGGTTACACCCAACTTGGACCAGTGGAAATTCAACTTTAGCCTTCTGCGTTGTCTAAATACCTATGGAATAATAAAGCTGTATAGAGAAATAAAATTGTTCAGCATTTTCATAAGGAAATTGTGATATGTGATCTCTTCAGAACTCAACTTCAAGGAGACCATTTGCAAAAAAAATTTATAACTGTAGCATGTTATAATGTAACAGTTGTAAGTTTTGGGTAAATTACAAGAAACTCACTTATGGTTTGACCAATGTTTATGTTAATTCTTATGATTTTTAAATTTACAATTTGCCTATCTCTTGTGATTTAGATTAAAATGAAACTATTAAATATTCCATTAAATAAACTTTAACTGGTCGAAAATTTTTTATTTAAAAGATTATTTTAGTCATTTATAACCGTTAATAAAGATTAGTTATACAATTTGATATAAAACACAATTCCTCCCTTCTGGCGGAAAGGATCGTTACACAGTAAAAAAGTATTAGATTTTGGGATATTTTTGACTTATTGTACAAATTCAATATGTTTTTAACTTTCTATTCATATTGTAAAAAATCTAAAATCACAATGAGGCAAATTATAGCCTAACAAACCATAAAAAGATAACCTATATTTGTTCATACCACAATGGGGTTCTTTGTAATCTCCTAGTAAGACATACATGCTCAATAAACTAGTCAAAACGCAAGTGTTAGAAGAAGTAGGTTTAACTATTGTAACAACAAATTTCTCAAATGAAGTAGTAAGTTCTAAAAGTAAAACTTGGCAACAACAGCTCCCTGATGAAGAAAACTTGGCAGAAATTGCATTAGCAGAATTTGAACCTGGCCAGTATTGTGGCCTGAATGATGAAAAGGGAATATTTTTTATTATTATTGAAACCAATATAAAGTCCCAAAATTTGATTATTATTATTTTCCAAAATTTGATTCCCATAGACCCATTTCGACCGCAGATGCGGCCAGGTTCAGTGACTGGCTACTACTTTATGTCTTGAATCCTGATCAGATTTTCAGTAAAGTATTGTAGAATGGAACGCTAGAGAACACTATAACCATGACCATCAGGGAACATTAAGTAATCAAACAACTGAAACAAGAAGAACAATCAGGTCTTCCCTAGAGTTCCCTCAACTACTTCACTGAGAGGGCAACCCCCTCCATACTCACTGAAGTGTTTGGGGGAACTCCTGGGGATATCTGATCCTAAATGTCGTATAATGTACAAGCTAGAGCCTAATAATGGTGCTGACCAAATGTATTCCAAATCTTGGCTGTTTCATGCTTCCGATTCTTAATCTGGATTATGAGTTTCATCATCTCGGAATCATTTCAATTTGCGGTACTTTTTCACCTATTTTCTTCCTTTTTTGTTTAATTACATTTTTTATTTACTCGACACGTGACATTTTAACCCTTGAGTTTGCAGCTGGAATGAAAATTAAAGGGGAGTGCAACTTCTGTGAATATTTAGAGATTGATGGTATCCTCCCATTCACATGAGCATAGACAGCTCATGGTGAAGCTAAAGATTATCAAAACACTTGCTGCTCCTGAATATGACAAAAATTATCAAAACTAAATGATAACATGTCTGCAAAGCCTCGAAGAAATCCATTCAACACAAAAATAATAAAGTTTCTGAAGGAAAAACCAAATTTGCAATATTCGTCATAGCCTCATAGGACTTCATTTTCTGCATTCCTAATAACTTCCTCAAGGCTAAAATGGATCCTTATTTCATACACTGTCAATAACAACATTTCCTTACACGAGCTAGATTAGATTTATCACCGAGTCAATCATCTTTTTATATACCTGTGATGAACTCGTTTCAATCCAATCAAAAGAAATGGGAAAAAAAAGCCGGTATATGCTTACAGAAATAATAACAATGGAAATTTACCTGCATAACTCTCCCCTGCGATGTACAAGTCTGAGTCTCTGCACTTAAAGAATTTCTTGAGCCAGTTGATGATAAATTGCAGATCATTCCGAGCTGTAAACACCAAAATATTGTTCAAACATTTAAAAGAAATCTACTAGTTATTGATACAACAAGAAATGAACTGCCACTGTTGGCCTATGAACTTAAAATATTCTTACAGATGGCCCACCAACAAAAGATTGAGAATCGAACTTAAAATTATATCAGATATAACAATGAGAAGTCTAGATATAAATGTCATATAATTAAGATGCATCACGCATAAATATGATCTCAAAATACTTGCTATGAATCAAATGAACCCAGGAGTTCCCCCAAACACTTCAGTAGGCAGCATTCTTTAGCCCTTAAGACAAAGAATAATGGCCCCTATAGTGAAGTGTTCATTACCTAGGGAACTCTAGAGAACATCTGATGCTTTGTTAACTCCTCTTCTTTTGCACCTTGTTAGGGCATTGGCTTTTGTATCCACCTAAAAAAATTACAAATGAAAAATAGCTAATCGACATATATAACTTGAGTGGTTGATCTTTCTTCAATCTTTTCAGTCAGCACTACTACCTTTGATTTCTCCTTTTCAACTTTTTTCTTGCCCAAATAACGTTATTATCAGTAAGTAGACGCATGTAGTACTGCAAAAATCTGTCAACAACTGCTTAACCCTAGTCATTACGAAAATAAACTAGGATCATACTCAATTATACATGGATTAAAAACCTTTTTTTTCCAGTCCTTCTGAGATTATGGTTGATGAACTTCTGTTAATCTAATCCATTTGATTCAGTTTCCGGATGTACTGGAATTAGTCATGAGCATACCAACACTAATGCACCGGATCCAATCAAAAAACTCTGCAATTTAACTTGCTTAGACGAAAGTAATGTGATCGGCCCCATGTAACGTTAATTGCATCCTGGTTGTATTGGAATCATAATTGTGTTGATCATTAAACCTAGGAATTAGGGATAAGACTCGGGATACGATCGAGTGGTGGGACTCTAGATGATACTGAACTTTAGACAACCACATGGTGGTAGATATTATTCTCATCTTTTCATCTGTTACATAATTTTGACTAGGTTCATGCTTCATAGTGTCTAGCGATTTCATTAGCAAAGATTCCCTCTTGGGATGCTGTCCTGATCACAAAGGCCATAATACCATACTCCTCAGCACAGATCGAATGCATTAGATCCTCGCCAATACCAGCTTACAGAAGCAACTTCCTAGAACAGATTTTAGCTACCAATTCATCATATGTCCTTGGGATGAGGATGATGGAGGTTTCTTTTATGCTTATCTTATCGAAATTGATTAAGATTTTTTTTTTTCTGGGGGCAATAAGAAAAGAAAAAACATAAATCAGTTAAAGTTTCTTCTTGAATTTGATAAATTTTAAAGTACTATGGATTGCAGCCTGAACTATTTTTTTATCCAATTGGTACTTTAATATTTTCTTTTCTTGCCACTTTAGTTCTACTGATAAAAAATTCTGTCAATTTAGTAGCTTCTGTTAACGATGAGATTGATGGAATAATTTAACCATTAAAAAATTCTACTTTAGTCCAGCCATTGAATTATCATAAGAAAATAAAACATTCGGGTACAAAGTGGTCAAAAGTTTAGATGCAAAGTGGATTATACCCTTTACTAGCTTGTAATCCCACAGTGAGCATGGGAGGAAATTGAATTTAATTATTCTTTGTAAATCAAACTATTTATAGATATCAAGTTTGAGAGACATTTACCTTGCTATAAACATGTAATTGACAATTAGGTTGCCATAAAAGAATAAGTGTCTATCATTCCTCATGCAATAAAAAGAAAATTAGACAGCAACTTACTTTCACTGTAACGTAATTAGCAATGAGTCATTCCAATAAACCACATTCATGAAAAATTACACATAAACCTATGTATATATATATTTGGTAACTACAGTATAACATTCAAACATTTAAGCATATGGAAAAGGAAAACGAAAAAAGCAAGAGAACAAATAAAAAGTCTGGAAAATAAAATACTTTCTCTTCAAGAAGAAAACCATGACTTTGATTTCTTTTATTTGTAAGTTGTTACTGCAAAGAATTTTCCTCTAAAAATACTTGTATGAGGATCAAATGACACCAAAGAAACAAATAAAAGTTAATACAGAGATGTACGCAAATGAGTACATAGTACTTATTGTAACCTATTGTAATAGGCATGGAGATGCTTCTTACGTGTTTAATTAATGCATTGGTTTAAAACATTATCTAAAATTTGGATCTGAATAGTCTAAATGTGCATATATAAACACTTTGCAATTATTACCCTATCAGATCGCATCGTTTGTGAAATGTCAATTTAATTTTTTGTTATTTGCAAAATTAGTGATAACAGTCTATCGAATAATGATATCGTTTGAAATTGTTACGTTCCTACGTCAAAGATAAAAGAAGTCTTATACCATAATGAATTCCTTAAGCATTATACTCTTGCCACGTGGAATCTTGCAAATTAAAGCTAAAGAAAATTTGCAAAATTGGAAAAGCGCAGTCAACGTGCAAATGCCATTGACATAGGCCAGGCATTTCGGGTACATTTGGTGTTTTAGACGCCTGAAAATTGATAATTGTTTGACACATATGGATAACCAACTCTTTAACCTTTTTTTTAATTTATTTTTTATTTTTAAATATCTGCCTGTATCATTATGCTCCAGTTCTTTGAAGATTGAAAAAATTAATGATCTCTACAGCGTGCATTATCAAAATAAAACATGGCAATATTAGTCCGTTTCTCTTTTTTTGTAGCCATTCTTTTCTCTCTCTCAATATAAAATGCAGCTTAAGTGATTAAACGTTTTCCTCATGACATATTGATTATAGATTCGAGTCACTAAGAGTAGGAGATTGATTTTTTTATTATTTATTTATTTATAAATCTATGTGATTTTATTAATTTTAAATCATATTGCATTTTGTGGTCGCTATCATCTACCACCAAGATTCTGATCTAATGTGTTGCACCAGATGCCTAACACAGAGCCATGATAGTGTTAATTGTGTTACACCACAAGGCTAATGGAAAATATATTATGTTTTTTTTTATTTGACATGTGAAATATTCAGGTAATTGATTGGAAAATGATGTACAAAATTGAAAGGCTAAAACTAAAGTCTACAAAAATTTACATTCGTTCTACAGTCTACAATACAATTGGAATACACCAAAGGTTTTTCTTCTCTTCAACAAAATTCCATAAAAATCATCTGAGAGGGAATTAATATCAAAGAATTGATCGAGCGATTGTCACTAGTCCCTTTTGGCGATTACTGAAATCTCGTTCAGAAAGCATATCAATGGCCTTCAGGAATGTTGGAATCGACTCCCGTTGAATTTCGATTTCGGTTGTTGTTCTTGCATTCGCTGGGCAGCCCTTACATCATCTTTTATATACTATAAAAAAAGTCATGTTTCTATTGGAAGTCCAAAATTAGCATATGCAGAAATATGTGAGTGATTTAGACCAGCCATGCATATGTAGTACTACATACATACATACACATATATATATATATATATATATATATATATATATATTCACTTCTTTTTTAAATTTACAAAAGGCTGCATTTGGATTAATGGATTTGATTTGCAGGATGGATTTGAAATGAATGAATTTGTATAAGATGAATTCGAAATGACATAAAATTTGGGTAAATTTGTAATTTACTCATTTAACCTATATAAAATCTCACTCTCATTTGCTAGTAGATATCAAATCCCCAACCAAATATATTAGTTTAAATGGAGGAATTTGGAAGGATTTGATTTGAACTCTAATTTATAATTAGTTATCCAAACAAGTTAATTGATTAGTTGTGGATTTAAAATCTATCAACAAGTGGAAGTGTTATTTTAATAGTTAAATTGGTAGATTTGAAATTCACCCAAATTTCAACTTCATTTCAAATCCATCCAATTCAAATCTATTCATTTCAAATCCCTCCTTCAATTCAAATCCCTCCATCCAAACACAACCTTAACTTATTTGAATGTACCTATGATAGATTTAATTTGAAATCTAAATCCTTCCATCCAACTGCAGCAAAGTTAATTACAGTATGACATGTATGGTAATCTAGCTATTATATACGATGTAAAAATGGAATAATATAAATAATGTATTTTCACGCAATTTTCTAGTAGAAACTTAGGCATAGATATATAGACTTGTGTATATATTACATTGCATTGTACGTATGATGTAAAGTGATTTGGTTCAGTTTCAATATAGAGTTCCTCTACAACTTTTATCCAATCCTGTTCCTCTAATTAATGTTAGTGCATAGTATCATTTAGCCCCAGTTAGTAATGAAACTAATTGGATTGGAAAACCACGTAAATCGTCGAAATGGATTATCCTTGAGATGTAAATGATCACATCAACTAGGTTTATTAGAACGCTCTAATAAATGTACATGTTTGTTTTTTCCTCATGCAATGTCCGTTTATTTTACTTGTCATCATGCATTATTTTTGTTCTTAATTAAAGATATAGGAATTAATCTATACGAGGATCTATAAGCCTAATATTTAGTATACATCCAATGAATTTTGACCCATTTTACACCATTCAAATATTTCATGCAAATTGAATGATAAAACATTTACGAATAAATTTGATTTTAAGATTTGTTGATTTACTCATCGAAAAAAAATTATTGATATAATTTAATAATTTTTATGAATTTTAGTTGTTTAAATATAATAAATCATTAGAGAGAATTAGAAAAAAGTGTACTTAAAAAGAATTTAACCCGGATAGGCCTTACGTTCCCCTTACATTACTCTCTTTCTTTGTGATGGACAGGTAGGCGCAGCATAATCCCCACCTTTTGGTGGTTTTAATTAATAACAAAAGCTAGGGCTTATTCTAGTTTATCCCCCTTAGTTTGTATCTGATTCTTTCAATTTGCACTTTATACTTATTTTTTAGGCATATTGCATCTTGAATTCTTATATTTATCCATTTCAATTAAATTTTTAATACCGTTATCAAAGTTAATGGATATTCCATCCGTGTACACCATACACTTAAAGTAGAACATTCGTCAAATTTTTAGCACTATTAAAAATTTAACTAAAGTAAAACGAAAGCGGTGCAATGTATCTTAAATTTAGAATTAGGGATGCAAAGTAAGAATTGATAATAAGTTACGGAGTACAAAGTAAAATTAGTCATAACTTCTTCTATTGGTGCAATACGCTCTTAAACAAGTGTGTGTTATGCACTTGCTTCACATCCTTTAACTTTAATGACAGCGTTAAAAATTAGATTGAAATGGAATAACTATGAGAGTTCATGATGTAATATGTCTAAAAAATAAATATATGGTGTAAAGTAATAATCAAGTACAAGTTAAGGATGTAATCATGCAAAGTGAAGTAAGGCCTTAAGCTTAATTTGATTAANCTAACCCCAAAAAAAAAAAAATCATTTCCCAATTAAAAGATTTGAACATATATTCAGATTTGAACTAGTACCAAAACAGCACTTACACATCTTCATAAAGACTTGATGAAACCAAATGACAAGTATTCATCATCCTTTGAATTCTTGAAAAATATAGCTAGTATCAAGTGAACCCGGGAGTTCCCCCAAACACTTCAGGAGGGATGAAATGTACTACAAGTTTTATAGAATTTAGTCCCTCATGAAGCGGTCAGGGGAACTCTTGGGAACCACCTGATGATCTTAATAACTCCACGCACACTTCAATTAACTGAACTCTAGTACTAGTATTTATAGTATCTTACTAAAAAGCTTTCTCTGCATTCAGCAAAATGTTGTGTGGCACTGAGATTTGCCAGGAATTTACAGATATGCTGAACCTAGCCGCAAATGTGGCAAATATGAAAGATGAAGAATATTGGCATATGGTGATTGTGGTCACACATGTAAACCTGGCTTTTGTTTTAACTCTATCTCCTCTCTGTAACCTCTCATTTTTTTCCCCATATTTTCCCTACCCCAATAGACGGAAAAATTCATCTCATGATTCTCATATCTAAAATAGCGAAAATCGAATTTTAAATTATTTATCGTCTAAACTAACTTATATCAATATATTTGACTGTCTTGGCATATGCATTCTGTCATTTGTTTATTTTTTAGCCAGGTTGTATATCAAGTTCGGTGAACTAGAAAATTTGTGAATATTTTAAAGAATGTATCCAATCATAGGTCGAGGCGTACAAGATTAAATAATAACGTATCCTTTCGCGTTCTAATGTTCTGAATATATTCTTAAAAATTATACCGACCAATTTTCAAAGGTTGAAAGTACTCAAAAGAGCCTTCGGAGATGAAAGATTCAAGAATATATCAACTCGCATATGTCATTTTCGACCCTTCATTTAGTACACAATATGGACTAGGTTCAAGGTCAAAGATTTCCAATCCCTCAAACATGGGTTTCTGATAACCCCGCTTCAGTTGAACATCATAGTGATGGCATGTTGTATTTCTGGCCCCATATTGTACATCTTGGCCGAATTAAGAACCTAGGATTTTTTTTTCTCATATTCTGTAATATTTTTTATCACACTATTAAATGAATTGTCAAAATTATTTAATTAAAATTATTTTATAAAATTTTGACTATTTATTTAATGGTGTGACAGAGATTAACACAGAATATATTGCAGAAGATCTTGTGTCAAATTAAGGAGAAGAAAAATAAAGATATCAACTTAATATGCTCATAAGATTTTTTTTAAAGAAGTTACATAAATAATAATTATATCTAATCGCATTCATGATTCATAAATTCTAAAAAAAAATACTTTATTGTCTCATGCTCAATTGCGATCATCAGATTGTCCCTACGGATTTATGTGCAAAAGTCCAAATTCCAGCCAAATAAAAAATAGAAAGAAAAACCTCCAGGCTCCAGCCCACAAGTTTCGTAGTAGTATGTAGTATCTGAATGAAGCAAAAGTCTTTCGAGATAAGATTGCACTTGATTAATGTCAATTTCTTGTATGATCCTTTTAGAATTCTAGATATTTTGATCTTATATGTTTCGGATTTTTAAATTTGCATATATTTTAGGTTTTTCTTGATCTAATTCTCCTGTCTACCTAATGCAATAAACTGCATTATATTCCAAGGTAGTGGTGGGAGATGGGAGACTTCGGCGGAGAGGAAATCTTCGAATTGAACTTGGAAAAGATCTAGAAGAACAGACGTGCATGAAAACATATTGATTGTTATTTGGTGATGGGTCATTCTTGCTTGGACTAATTCAATCCCTTAATCTTAAATGTGTTACGTCACTCATATGGGTTATCTGACCGTGAGCGGAGCAACGACCCTAAGTTGGGGGCAATCTCTTTCATGGATGTTTGCCATCGTTAAAGTATAGTAAACTTTTTATATCCTAATATTTTAGTATAAATGATTTTAAAACTGAAGAGATCACACAGTACTCAATTTTAATTCTATAATATGTGCTTGAAAAATGAATTTAAAATGAAAATTATGTCTATTTTATGTATTAAACTTTAATAAATTTTGAAATTTTTATGCTTACAACCGACACTTATTATTAATTTTTGAATACCTCATCATAACTAATTATATAATTTAGGCAAATCAAATTTTTATGGGGTCAATTTAAAGAAAAAAGTCATGGTGACACAAATTTTAACACATCTATAAGATAGAATTAAAAAATTTAATACTTTTTCATACATATTTCATAATTTTCCAAAGTTGAGGGGAGGGGGCAATTGCCCCCAAAGTTGAATGTGCCTCTGCCATTGGATATGGCTCATTTATTATCCAAGGGTCCAAGGCACTATATCTTAAATCGAATCTATTTAAGAATTTTATCATAAGACACTTCATATGTAATAGGCGTCCATTATTTTATTTTATTTTTTTGTTGTTCGGTTCAAAATGATACTTAATTTTCTTGAATGAAAATTTGTATAAAATATTTTCGACATGTTTATACTTAAAAAAAAATAGTGGTCAAGCATTTTCTGTGATTATTTTTTGTCAAAATCCAACTAACTAATGTGGTGGATCCACAAATTGCTATAGACTTTTTTTAAGTATGATATTTTTAAGCAACATTTTAATATTCGCAAGTTATTAAAATAAGACACTTATTTTGAAGCAAAAGAATATGCAATATCGCTAAGTATTGAAGTTCATCTCAAATTAAATAGGGCATACTATTTGACATGAACCAATGCAATACCTTCCTTTTGTACTACAAATAGCTGCTATAATAAGTTTGAACATATAAATTCGAAAGATTAATTAGAGAGGGGGACATTCTACAATAGAGCCTAACTAAAATCAATTAAATTTTCAGCAAAATACAAACATATATAATTCAGTCAAATTTACATTAATGAAGTGGGCAAACATTAAAGCTCCAACAATTTTTCTATTTTTTTTATTAAAATTAATTTATGACGAGTGTAAGTTACTCTCTTTTTACATGGCCTCAGGACAGACTACCAACAATATATCAGTGAACTGCTTGAGTGGGTTTCTTCTAGTCACACTTGACATTTCATTATTATAACCTAATTGATGATGAACATTGAAATTGAATTAATTTGGGTAAACAATTTAGATCAATGTGAAAAATAACTCCGTGGATCAAGAGAAGGTGATGCAATGAGAAGGTGACATAGAGCCGGAGATTGTTTAGCAAATGTAGGATAAATTTTATTTTAGACCTATAATTAACTATTAAGTTACCTTTTCATGAGGGAAGGCAGCTGAGAGAATGGGTATGGGGAGACTACATCGAATTTTGAACTTTGAGTAGGAAAGGCTAAGCTCGAGAGGGTCAAGTTGCGATATAAATTATTTCTGCGAGAACTATTCCTACTTTCGCCAAAATTGTCTTCATGGTCATCAATACATAGAGACAAAATACGTTTTTGATAGTTATTATTTAAAATAATTATTATAGCAAATATTTTGGTAAGAAAAGATAACCAATAAAAAACATGGTATGAAATTAGAACTAATTTTATTTTGTATCTCTTTAACTTATATTCGATTCTCACTTCGTACTTCAAACTTTAGTTTTAGAAAATTTGTATCCAAACTCTTAAATTCGTCCTACTTCAACCTTTGTTTTTTTTTAATGCTATCTAAAAAATTAATGAAATTTTACCTTATGTATGGTAAATTCAGTAAAATGTATAATAATATTTTTGCGTGCAAAAATAAAGATTCCATTAACTTTTTTGACGGGGTTAAGAAGGGGCTAAATGGAACAAATTTGAGAGTTGGGGTGCAAGTGTCCAAAACTAAAATTCAGAATGTATAGTGAGAATTGAGTATAAATTGAGGAGTGTGAAATGAAATGAATCCTATAAAATTATTATAAAAAATTATTTGGCGAATATTAAAGGCAAAATGAACTTAACAGCCTCTCACATTTTACATTTGTACCTTTTAATCCCTCATATTTAAAATGATACATTTTAGTCTCTCACAAAACTTAACACTATTTTGGTCCCTCGATACAATAACGCGTGTATTTTGATTTGAAATACTCATATGCGTAGTAAATATAATATATTTAAGGGTATAATTAACAATACATAATCTTGAATACTAAATTGTTGTAAAAAAATAGGGTTGAGACTATTAAAGTAGGGGTGCGAAGGAAAAGCGGCGAGAGAAGAGAATAGGGATAGTGATGGTAAGTGAAAATTTCGGAGTGATCTTAGAGGAAGTTGTAAGTAGTATCATTTAATATTTAAAATTTGTGTGTTGCTGTGTGTTGCCAATTTTGCCTACGAAAAATATAACATTTGATACTCATGTGAGTATTTCAAACCAAAATATGCCCGCAATTATATCGACAGATCAAAATGGTACGTTTTGAATTTGTGAGAAGTTAAAATGCATTATTTAAATGTGAGAGATTGAAAAAATATAAATATAAAATATAAAGGATTATTAGAGTTATTTTTCCAATATTAAATTAATAATGCTTTTCAAATGTGAGCCCGTGTTCACCATGACTTTTTCGAGCAAAATTGGGAAGAAAGTCGCAACTTTGCGCCATACGTACCCTTGTCAATATGTTGCATAGCTGCATGGAAAGACAAAAGAACGTAACGCCTTTGATTCTTTGAATGGAAATAATTTCCTTCCCCATTTCGAAAATGTAACTGACTTCCAAGAATTGCAAATCCCGGTTGCTTTATTTACTTTGTTTATTCTTCCTGGCTAGTTCTCGACGAAGTTCTTGACCAAGTATCACTTCCCAATACGGAAACAGAATCTTGGAACGTTAACTGGGCTGCCACCAATTGCATCAATTAAGAATGTTACGGTTTCAAGATCTACTCCGACGGTGGCCGGTGATCTTCTTATTGTGGGAATTTATTTACCGGCTGTGGTGATTGCTGTAACAAGATTAACTGGACAGCTTGTTTGGATGAGTCAGCTTGACCCTCGACCTCTAGCTCAAATTACTGCCTCAGGAACATTTTACTTGGGGCTTAGTAATAGTAGATTTTGTCCGTACAATCCTTCTAAGTTCTACTCCCTTCATTCTATTTTGTTTGTCGTTTTTTTTAAAATTTTCTAAAAATAGAAGAGACAGGTCTATTAAAGATGTGTTGCTTTAGAAATTAAAAAACATATATATTAAATAACTTTTCAACTTTACCCGTGGAGCTATATTAATGGAGGGGAGAACTATGAGTTGGGAAATTAATATATATATAATTGTAATTTAATCACTTTAAACAATTTTTTTTTTATAAAATTGATACAATTTAATAGTTTTCTTAATTATTATACACCAACTCAACGCCACAGTTAAAATGGACAGGAGGGGATATTTCTTAGAGGCAAAAGAAATGTTTAGTCCACGTCTTCTGAGACAGAATTCTTGATAAAGAGCTTTGATTATTAGGGAAATACCCATTTTCTCTATTTGCAAATCAAGTATGTTGATTTATCCTCTAGGTTACAAAACTAAGAAAATTGAAGTTAATTAATTACATCAAATTGTACTACTTGGCAGAATGTTAAAAATATTGATTCTATGATTTTTTATTTTTATTTTTTTTTCAATTGCAGGGCATTCTACGTGGGAGTGTCCTCATTAGAAGAGCTATTACCAAGTGAACAATGTTGCACGTTTCGTGGTAGCACGGTTAAGCTAGACGTCCGTAACGGCGCAATTTTATGGCAAACATATACAATACCCGACAACGGTGGCAAATTAGGAGGCTACTCTGGGAGAGCTATATGGGAAAGTAGCCCCGCCATCGACATCATTAGGCAACTTGTTTATGTAGGAACTGGCAATCTATACATTGCTCCACCTGACGTTTTGGAATGTCAAAGGTCCATAAATAACCAGACGACTCCACCAATTAATATTACTCAATGCATTGGACCAGACGTTCATTTTGATTCGATCATGGCTTTTGATATCAATTCTGGGCTATCAGATGGTCAACTAGATTGAGTGGCTATGATATTTTTAATTTTGAATGTCTAACCCTAATAACCATGATTGATTGGACCATATCCCCCTGGACCTAATGCTGATGCTGATTTTGGAGAGGCACCAATGCTTCTTACTATAGTGAATAATGGAAGTTTTCGTGACATTGCTGTGGCTGTGCAGAAAAGTGGCTTTGCATGGGCGCTTGATCGCGATAATGGTGGCATAGTTTGGTCTAGAGTAAGCTATAAAATTTAATTAATTACCAATATTCTTCATGATGCATGTGGATTGTGTGAAATGTTGACACTTGTAGGTACATTTCCAAATGATCTTTAGTGCCAAATTTCTCAGTAATATCAATTAAAAACTGTCAAGTGTATTTAAAAAGTAATTACTCGTACTTTTCGAAAGTAAAAGATCTTTTATTTCACTTTTTATCCTACTCCTTATCTACTACTTAATGAACTATCAAAATTCTTTTTAAATATAATTATAAATTTTAGTAGAAGAATTTTAATCATTCATTAAGTAGTGAGATAAAGAATGGGATAAAAAGTGTGATAGAGGATTTTTATCCTTCTTGCTTAATCCTTTAAAAGTACATGCTGTTTAACACTCTACTGTTATAATAGCTATACATGATCCAAATAAGTATGGCATTTTACTAAATATGCATGTTTACATTCTGGATTAATTGTGCAGAAAGAAGGACTAGGAAGCAGCCAAGGAGGAGGAATATGGGGTGCAGCAACAGACGGAAAACGAGTATACACAAACATTGCCAATGGCGATCGACTGCCTTTCACCCTCAAACCATCTACACAAACGACGACGACCGGTGGATGGGTGGCTTTGGATGCCAACATCGGCGAAATCCTGTGGACAAGAGCCAATCCCAGCAACGATATTTCTCCGGGGCCCGTGACGTTCGTCAATGGACTTCTTTTTGCCGGATCTTCGGCTCCTGCGGGTCCTTTTTACGCCATGGATGCTAATAATGGAGCCATATTGTAGACGTAGAACACTGGTGCTATTATATTTGGTGGGGCGTCGGTGAGCTATGGATGTGTATTTGTGGGACATGGATATTCCAATTAGCTTGGCTAGATTTTTTATGTGGCTTTTGTCCCACATTGATTATTTTAAGGAGAGTTATGTAGCCTTGGTCTTATAAATAGAGACCTTTGGGCTATATACACCAAGCACTAAACATAAGAAAGCTTAGTGGGCTATAGAGCCTTATTGGTCATTAAGCCTTTTGTCTTTATTTTGGCTTTTCTTGTGTTTTTGTACTAGTGCTTTTGTGGGCTTAGGAGCACTCTCCTAAAGCTTTTGTATTCTTCTCATATAGTAAAATTTTTGCTCGCCTTCGCCCGTGGACGTAGGTCTTTCGACCGAACCACGTAAATCTGGTGTCTTTTTTATTTTCTCTATCTATTATTTTGTTATCGTTTGTTTCTGTGTTGGTCTCGAACATCTTCAAATTCTTGGGATACATTTGTAACCAAGAATTTTCTTACCTAAAGGTGGCTTCACAAGAACCCAAGTTATGACGATAACAAAAACCCATGTAGAGAAATTTGACCGAGTGTCAACTTCGAAATGTGGCAGCTCAACTCATAGGCTATCCTGATCCAAGATGGTGTGGACATAGCGCTTCATGGAGTGGAGAAAAAGCCTCAAAATGTCGGTCCATTTTGAGGACCTTGATAAAAAGGTCAGATCAGGTATTATCTTAAATCTCTCTGATGAGGTTTTGAGGGAGGTTGCTACTGAGACTAGACAGCCAAAGATATGTGGGATAAATTAAAAACTTTGTATATGAAGAAGACAATTGAGAATCGACACTATTTAAAGCAAACCCTTTACATGCTTCGGATGACTGAAGGTACATCTATACTCTCACATCTTGATAAATTTGATTCCATTGTTATGGATTTGGGGAATATAGATGTGAAAATTGATGTTGAGGATTAAGCCCTTTTGTTGTTATGTTCCCTTCCCCTATCATTTAAACATTTTCGTGATACTATGATTTATGGTAAAGAAACAATCTCGTATCGTGAAATTAAGTCTGCTTTAAAATCTAAAGAGCAAATTGATAGGCATAAAGATATAACTGGGGAAATTGGTGGAAATCAAGCTGAAGGCTTGGTTGCTAGGGGTAGATCTGAAAGGAGAGACTTTGACAGTAGTAAATCAAAATTTAGATCTAAATCCAGACATAGAAATATGGTATGCAATTATTGTCGTAAAAAGGGGCACATTAAATCCAAATGCTTCAGGTTAAAAAATAAAAATAATCATACGGAGAAATCTAACCAGAAAAATATTGATATTGCCGAGGCTAGCACATCTATATGTGAATAAGTGTTTGAAAATTTTCTTTTGCAAGATCCGTAGAACAAGGTCTAAAGATGAGTGGATTTTAGATTCGGGGTGCTCTTATCACATGTGTCCTAATAGGAATTTGTTTTTCACTTATGAATCTTGTAATGGTGGAATTGTTTTGATGGGCAATAATGCCGTTTGTGATGTTGTTGGTAAGG
Source organism: Cinchona pubescens (assembly GCA_025175665.1). NCBI lineage: Eukaryota > Viridiplantae > Streptophyta > Magnoliopsida > Gentianales > Rubiaceae > Cinchona > Cinchona pubescens. The sequence continues at coordinate 3,399,260 of JANKKI010000077.1, read as the reverse complement.
GTACAGTCCGAATTAAAATGCATGATGGTATTTGAGGACACTCACTAATGTTAGACATGTTCCTGATTTGAAAAATTGAATCTCATCTCCTTAGACACCTTAGAATCTCTTGGGTGCAAATATGCAGCTGAAGGTGGAGTTATGAAAGTCTGTAAGGATGCTCTTGTTATTATGAAAGCTTGCAGGTCTGGTACTTTGTATATTTTGCAGGGTTCTACTGTCACAGTTAGCAGTCTCAAAGTCATCAGACCTGAAGCTTTCATCATAAATTATGACATATGCGTTTGGGGCACATGAGCGAGAATATTTGACATGTTGAGCATTCAACTTCTTTGTGGGCAGAGTACCGGGGCGATGGATTTTTGTGAACATTGTGTTTTTGGGAAGCAGAAGAGAGTCAGCTTCAGTTCACCAGCTATCCATCGGACAAAAGGTACTATTAGATTGTATCCATACTGATATTTAGATGTGTATCTTATAGCCATCTAATGTGATCAGCAGCATATAGTTCTGATTGAGAAACAGACAGGTAAACAGATCAAGCGGCTTAGAACAGATAATGGCATGGAATTTTGTGAATGTGAATTCGATGAATTTTGCAAAAATGAAGGAATTGTTCGGCACCATACAGTTAGGATGACACCTCAGCAAAATGGTGTGGCCGAACGTATGAACAGAACTCTTTTGGAGAGAGCCCGTTGTATGATCTCTAATGCAGGGTTGACAAAGGACTTTTGGGCAGAAGCTATCTACACAGCTGTGTCATATTGTGAACCAAGCTCCTCCTGCAGCTATTGATTTCAAGACTCCTAAAGAAATTTGGTCAGGTACACCTGCTAATTACTCTGACTTGAAAGTTTTTGGGTGTCTAGCATATATGCACGTAAATGATGAAAAATTAGAATCTAGAGCTAAAAAGTGCATGTTTCTTGGTTATGCTTCTGGGGTGAAAGGCTACAGATTATGGTGTCTTGATCCCAAGTCCCCAAAATTTGTAATTAGTAGAGATGTCTACATTTGACAAACTTTCTATTATATCTTCGAAAAAGGAGCCTTCTAGTTCTTGTGAAGATACAGATGATAATACGCAGAAGCAGTTGGAGCTAGAGTTTGGTAGTTCTGATCCTTCTCAGTTAGCCTCTTCTAGTCAAAAAAATTCAGTAGATGAATCAGAGTCTATTGAAGAAGAACCAGAGGAGGAGGAACATTTCATTGCCAATGATAGATCAAGGAGGGAGATTCGACCACCGCAGCGATATGCAAATTTAGTTGCATATGCTTTGTCAGTCGCTAAAGAAACGGATGGAGTTGGTGAGCCTTCCACCTACTTTGAAGCAGTTTCTTGTGATAATTCAGCTAAGTGGTTGGTCGCAATGAATGAAGAAATTGAGTCTCTCTATAAAAATAAAACTTGGGTTCTTGTGAAGCCACCTTTAGGTAAGAAAATTGTTGATTGCAAATGGGTCTTTAAGAAGAAGGAAGGTCATCCAGGGGTTGAAGATACAAGGTATAAGAATTAGCACGATTGGTTGCAAAGGGCTATAGTCAGGTACACGGTATTGATTTCAATGATGTGTTTTCACCTGTTGTTAAACATAGTTCTATTCATGTTTTGCTTGCCTTAGTTGCCATGTATGATTTGGAATTGGAGCAACTTGAAATCAAGACAGCTTTCCTACATGGTGAACTTGAAGAACAAATTTATATGAGACAATCTCAGGAATTTGAAATTGAAAGAAAAGAAGACCATGTTTGCTTGCTAAAGAAATCCTTGTACGGATTGACGCAGTCTCCAAGACAGTGGTATAAGAGGTTTGATTCCTTTATGTTGGGTCATGGTTATTCAAGGAGCATGTATGACAGTTGTGTATATTTTCAAAAATTAAATGATGATTCTTTCATTTATTTGTTACTTTATGTTGATGACATGCTCATTGCTGCCAAGAGTTCTGTAGAAATTCACACTTTGAAAGCACAGTTGAGTAGTGAATTTGAGATGAAAGATTTGGGAGCAGCTAAGAAGATTCTTGGCATGGAAATCAAGAGAGATCGAGGAGTTATGAAATTGTTCCTGACCCAAAAACATTATCTTGAGAAAGTTTTGGAGAAATTTAGTATGAAAAATACTAAACCTGTTAATACTCCTCTTGCAAGTCATTTTCGACTTTCAACTGCTCAGTCACCACAATCAGGTGAGGAAGAAGGTTTTATGGCACGAATTCCATATTCTAGTGCAGTCAGCAGTATCATGTATGCGATGGTTTGTACACGTCCAGACATTTCACAAGCAGTTGGTGTAGTTAGCAGGTATATGTCTTGTCCTGGAAAAGAACATTGGCAGGCTGTGAAATGGATTCTCAGATACTTGAAAGGTACTTCAAACACTTGTTTGGAGTTTGGAAAAAATAGTAACACTTTGATTGGTTTTGTGGATTCTAATTACGCCGGGGATCTTGACAAAAGAAGATCACTTACTGGTTATGTATTTTGCGTTGGCGGTTGTGCTGTCAGTTGGAAAGCTACAATACAATCTATGCATTTTAATTCGGACTACAAGGTAATATATGGCCGTGACCGAGGCAATCAAAGAAGCCTTGTGGTTGAGAGGTTTGTTTGGCGAGTTGAGTCTGCATCATGGTGTTACTACAATTTATTGCGATAGTCAAAGTGCAATTCACTTGACTAAAGATCAGATGTATCATGAGAGGACTAAGCACATTGATGTGAAATTTCACTTCGTTCGGGATACTATAGACCTTATGCTTTGGGCTTTATACACCAAGCACTAAACATAAGAAAGCTTAGTGGGCTACAGGGCCTTATTGATCATTAAGCCTTTTGTCTTTATTTTGGCTTTTCTTGTGTTTTTGTACTAGTGCTTTTGTGGGCTTAGGAGCACTCTCCTAAAGCTTTTGTATTCTTCTCATAAGGAAAATTTTTGCTCGCCTTCGCCCGTGTACGTAGAGACACCGAAGAACGTAGATCTGGTGTCTTTTTTATTTTCTCTATCTATTATTTTGTTATCGTTTGTTTCGGATTGGTCTCGAACATTTGTCAATTTCTTGGGATACTTCCTAACAAGATTCCAACCAACTTGGAATAGTGGAAATTCAGTTTTTGAATTTTGTGCCTAAACGATTTAAAAGCTATAATTTCAAGAGAACAAAAAGGAGCTGTTAGAATAAATAATTTTCATGAGGTGATGATCACATTATGGAAACAAATAAGTTTATGGGAACGTTCTACATTCTTGATTCTCAATAATATTATCACAATCTTCAGTAGTAATTAAGGTGGTTGGAGGATTTTCATGCAAAGGGAACTTTTGGCTACCATCAACCTCCGCATTAAGCATCACAGGATTTTGATAATCTTGATTATTATCTCCAATTCCAAAATCTATGCCATCTTGATAGGAGTCCATCCTGCCATCTTGATCACTATAACTACCAGTAGTGGCCATAGTGTTGCATTCATAATTACCACAATCTTCAATATTAGTTATGGCCGTTGAAGGATTATTTTCATGCAAATTGCTTTCTTCATCAATTTTTGATAAAAGCTCATCAATCTCAGAGAAGTCATCACGATTTTGACTATCATGATGATTGTGGTTAGCCAATTATCATGCTTTGCATGACTGTAATTACAACATGGTACTGTCTCTTATACAATCTTGATGACCATCTTTCTTTTCCTGCCGGGCCTTCTTTACACAACAAAGAACGTAGCCTTCCACGTTCGGAATCGATGATTTAAGTAGACTGTACTCATCCATAATGTATCCTCCATGGCTCTGATTATTTTTCTTGCCACCATTATCATTAATCAAAGTGTATGTAAAATTCTTTTTCCAACCCACAACCATTCCTTTTAAGTTGTATACTGGGCTACCTTTATTATTACCTTTCCATGTTGCTTTATTCCCAAACCTCCGACTAAATCTTGATCCACCTTTAACCTTTTTCTCGGGTTTAACATAAAAGTATCGAACTTTATAATTTTTCCACCCCCATGAATAACTCATCCGGATCGATATTGTAAAGATCACATTCTTGAATGAAGCCATTCGTCGGCAACGGATTTCCCACAGCTTTGTGTTCAAGATAAAAGATTAAATCTTGAGGGCTAGGCTCAAACGTATAACCCATAGGAAGCTTAGGCTCCATGACAATCGAATTAATAGCAGGACAAAAAGACTATATAATCCCGGTAAATAAATTTTATTGAGAAAACTAAATGAGTAATAAAAGGAGAAAAGTTAATGGTAGGAGTACCTTGGAGAATGATATGCAGAGCAGGAATAATGAATTAACCTAATGGTCTGTATTTATAGTTTATGATCAATTCTAAATTTACTCGTTTTTTCAGGGATGATAATCTGTTACTTACACGCAAAAATGAGCATCAATTTGGAAACTTTGGTGTTAATCAGGATAGGTAGACTTAACCTCACTGCTCATTCGGTTAGTTAGGCGGTGGAAGTTACGGTTGCGTGCATAAGTTGCCACGTTGATTCAATAAAGAGGTTTCATCAATTCTTTAGAGTAATTTTTAGGTTTAGAATCAATGAATTTTAAATTTACTTAAATTATAAAGTATGAAAGAAAAATTTTCAAATAATTTCTAATTTAGATGAATTTGAAATTCATTCATTTTAGCGTTACAAATTCTTTCAACAAATAGGTAGATTTCACATATTTCCTCAAATTCATCGATCCAAACATATACTTAAAGAATTCATGTAGTTTCCATTGGAAAAAAAAAAAAGATTGAGTTTCGATTGGAAAAAAAAAAAAAAAAAGTATTTATAGCATTTTAATGATTAGAGCGTGCATGTATGTACTTGGCGTATTTAATTTTACATGACTCATCAAGAAAGTCATGTTGTCAAATGACTCAACTTTCTATTTTCAAACTGTGAACCCAAATCCTATATAATTCAATATACAACTCTTTTCTACCTTTTATTTACTTACAATACAAAATAAACCTGACTCTCTATCTACCTCCAAAAATCTTGAGCAGTGAAACACGTAACACTATCAAAAAAGTCATGGCACAGAGACATTCGTTCGGCAAAAATAATAGAAACCTTTTTGTTCTCCTCCTCAAAACAATTTATTTAATTGTTCTCGTTGATAGCACCGTTGCAGAGGTAAGAACATCTTTTCTTTGGAGAGTAGACTATAGGATTAGATAAATTTTGCAATTTTTTTACGGAATTATCTCATTGCGCATTAAAATATTATACAGTACAATTCATTGTTCTTTAAAAGAATGTATTTATAACTATATAAATTTTAAAATACAATAGGATGTTCTTCGTGAGACCGTAGAAATTCCCTAACACCAATGATCACGGGTCTTATTTCCTATCCAGAACGAGTTGCAATTATTTCTGGATATTAAAAAAAAAAAAAATTTAGAAAAAAGTGTGTTCTTGTTAACATGTCATATGATCATCAATAATTTCATTTCAAAATTAATGTATCAGTGGTTGAATCATGGAGGCGACTTAACCAACCGAAGAAATGCTGTGGGTGAATTTCTGATCAATCCAACAACTGTGAGGTACTTGAGACTAAAATGGAGATTTATTGCTGGCTTTGATATATCAGCCACTCCAGCAGTAGCCAATGGAGTAGTCTACTTCCCATCATGGAATGGATATTTGTATGCTGTCTGTGCAGACAATGGAGCTCTTATATGGAAACAAAATCTTGGAAACTTAACTGGGCTGCCACCAACTGGGGCATATGTGAATGTTACCGTGTCAAGAGCCACTCCAACTATTAAGATATGCTAATGATCTTCTGATTGTGGGAATTTATGGACCTGCTGTGGTGATTGCTGTGAAGAGATTGAATGGACAACTTGTTTGGCTCAGTCACCTTGACCCTCGACCTCTTGCTGTAATAACCGCATCGGGAACTTTTTACTTGGGGTTAGTGGATGGATTTTATCCATCATTCTCTATTCTTATAGCATATTTCTACATCATCTAAATTTTACAGTACTTCCAGTTATAAGAACTTAGAACTTTTTAGGACTAATTTTACTTTGCATCCCTAAATTTATACCATTATTCTAATACACATCTATCAATTTTAATTTTGGGCTTATCATTTTTTAAATTCGTCTCATTTCAATCAGTTCAATTGTTAACACAATCATCAAAATTAACGGAATTATCACTTGTGCAAAGAAAATATTGTTACAAATTATTGTACATGCGTAAAGATTCCATTAATATTTGTATTAATATTAAAAAATGAACTAAAGTGAGATGGATTTGAGAGTTTGAAAGCATGCAAAGTATCTAAAATTAAAATTGAGCGTGTGAAGTGGCGTTTTGGTTTTATTGTTACACTTTTTGATATGACACCATTTGCACGAATGACATGTATCCCTCATTTAATATTTTCTCATGGTAAAGTAACCTGTGTTACTCATCTAAGTGATATCACACAAGTGTCACACCAAAAAGTATAACAGGAAACCCAAAGTTGTAAAGTGAGAATTAGGTATAAATTGAGCAGTACAAAATAAAATTTGTCCTTTTTCAAAAAAAAAAAAAAATTGAAATTGAAGATATGAATCAATTTGTACTACTTGAGAATGGTAAAATTCTAGTAGTATATATTAGTGTTTTAAATTCCAGGGCATTCTACGTGGGAGTGTCCTCACTAGAAGAGCTATTGCCAATTGGACAATGTTGCATATTCCGTGGTAGCATGGTAAAGCTAGACGCCCGTAGCGGCACAATTTTATGGCAAACCTATACAGTTCCGGATAATGGTGGCAAAGTAGGAGGCGAGGCATGTATATATGCCGGCGCCGCTATATGGGGAAGTAGCCCTTCCATCGACGTTTTCAGGGGACTTGTCTATATAGCAACTGGCAATCTATACAATGCTCCATTAGAAGTTCTAAAATGTGAAGAAGCACAAAATAATCAAACGAGTCTACCAAGTGCTCCTGATCAGTGCATTGGACCAGACGTTCATTTTGATTCTATAATGGCATTTTGTATAAATTTCGGGCAGATTTTATGGTCAACGAGATTGAGTGGCTCTGATATTTTCTATTATGCATGCTTAGTAAGCCCTAATAACCCGGATTGTCCTCCTGGACCTTATAATGATGCAGATTTTGGAGAGGCACCAATGCTTCTTAGCATAACATTGAATGGAAAGAAGCGTGACATTGTGGTTGCCGTGCAGAAAAGTGGTTTTGCTTGGGCACTAGATCGTGATAATGGTGACATAGTTTGGTTCAAAGTAAGTACTAAATAGTAGTAATAATTAATTGCACTCATATGTAGGCATCGTAAATAGGTTAAATTAGGGTAAAAATTTATAAAATTTAAATTTGGATCCGATACATTATCGAATTTGAATCTAAATATTTAACAGGTTATAAAAAGGATATCTATATTCTAATTCATCAGATCCAAATTTGGATCCGAGTCTTGATATTGTTTTATAAATTTGAAATATTTATATCAAAACTATTGTTATAGAGGTTTCTTTTTTGGTAATTATAAAAAAAAAATAATTCTAATAATATTTATGCATGTGTTTTACATTACTATATTTATAATTTACACAACGTGTTTGTACATATAAAATAACTAACATACGTAATTTAATATATTAAATATTTTAAACAGATCAATTTTTAAGGTCAGAATAATAAATCAATATTCGATTCATTTATCATAAAAGTTGAAAAAAATCTGAATAATTAGATTTATACATTAATCTTGAAGGGGTCAGATTAGGATCAACATAATTTTGATATTATAAAACCAAAAATATTACTGTTAGCTATAGATTAATTGATTTATATATAGTTATCATTATCTACATATTTTGCAGCGGGCTGGACCTGGAAGCATCCAAGGAGGAGGAATATGGGGTGCAGCAACAGATGGAAAAAGAGTGTACACAAACATCGTCAATGGTGATAGACTGCCTTTCAACGACAACTGCAGGAGCATGGGTGGCCTTGGATGCCAACACCGGCGTAATCCTATGGTCCACAGCCAATCCCAGCAACGAGACATCTCCGGGACCGGTGACAATAGTAAATGGACTACTTTTTGCAGGATCTGTAGCTCCAAATGGTCCATTTTATGCTATGAATGCCAAGACTGGTGATATAGTGTGGTCATATAACACTGGTGCTACTATTTATGGAGGGGCCTCGGCTAGCTATGGTTGTGTCTATATTGGCATTGGTTATTCAATTGGTGTGGCTGTGTTACACCCAACTTGGACCAGTGGAAATTCAACTTTAGCCTTCTGCGTTGTCTAAATACCTAGGGAATAATAAAGCTGTAATATTCATAGAGAAATAAAATTGTTCAGCATTTTCATAAGGAAATTATGATATGTGATCTCTTCGGAACTCAACTTCATGGAGACCATTTGCAAAAATATTTTACACACTGTAGAATGTTATAATGTAACAGTTATAAGTTTTGGTAAATTACAGGAAACTCACTTATGGACTAATGTTTATGTTAATCCTTATGATTTTTAAATCTACAATCCGTCTTCTAGTGATTTAGATTAAAATTGAAATTGTTAAATATTTCATTAAATGAAGTTAAATTTTATTTAAAAAGTTATTTTAGTCATTTATAGTCACTAATAAAGATTAGTTATATAATTTGATATAAAACACAACTCCTCTTTTCCGACGAAAGAGGTTGTTACACAGTGAAAAAATGCTAGATTTAGGGATATTTTTGACTTATTGTACAAATTTAATACATTTATAACTTTCCATTCATATTATAAAAAATCTAAAATCACAATGAGGCAAATTATAGCCTAACAAACCATATTTATTTCTAAAGAGATAACCTATATATTGTTCATACCACAACAGGGTTCTTTGTAATCTACTAGTAAGACATACATGCTCAATAAACTAGTCAAAACACAAGTGTTATAAGAAGTAGGTTTAACTATTGTAACAACAAATTTCTCAAATGAAGTAGTAAGATATAAAAGTAAAAAAATAATACTAATAAAAAATATATCTATACTATTATAAAAGTTTGAGTGGTATTTTTTCCTTGAAGTGTTTCTTCCTATTTTGAACTACCTAAATTATCTATAAAGTAAACATTATTCGCTCCTTAATTGATGGACGGAATCGTAATAATAAATTATTATTATATTACTATAAATTAATTTACAAAAACAATTTTAAAGGCATCAAACTTTAACAATACTTATCCTACATCCTACACAAGTAAAGTTAGAATCTTAATTGTGTTAAATTCCTTTTCCATATATGTTAATTATTCAAAAGGGTAAATATTAAAACTATAATCATATTTACAAAGCAGCAATTTTAAAGACATCAAACTTTCACAATACTTATCCTACATCCTACACAAGTAAAGCTAGAATCTTAGTTAACTTAAAACACTACAAATCAATCATTCAACTCACATTTAGGACCTTATTTTTTCTTCTTCAAAAAAAACAAATCGACAACAGTCCAATTCCCTTCATACTTCATGCAGAATTCATCCTTCATACACATCAACCAAATTGATGTGTATGAAGGATGAGCCTTGTTGTTTCTCCTCACGTTCAGGCCCTTATTGGATGCTTCACTATCACAAATGAAATAAAAGCTTAGCATACCTCCACATGGTTCTGTTGAAAAATAATGAAGAATGGGATTTGTGGTGCACAAGGAGCAACATATTTTTTAGGATAGACATCCTCAATGTGATTAGCACAAAAATTTCTACACACTAGAGTGTATATCTGGACTTCACTCTAAATTTCCATACATATAGCATCTGATTGCCTACTTGATGAAACATAGAACCTGGTTTGCTCTTGCCTCATCTTATGAAAGATTTTTTTTTCCTTCTCTTGCTTCTTATAGAGATCATTTTATCTTGATCTTCCAACCATTTCTCAAACCAGAGAGATGCTAGAACGACTTTTAGCATCGAATGTAGCATTTTTCATTCTTATAGAAATCATACTGACATCAAATGACAATTGCATATTCTGAATTATCTGATTGAAGATCCTTTGAATTGTGATGTATACACTGCCCCTATGTTAAACTTGCTGCCTCGCAAAGACACAATAAAATGCAGCATAATTTGAACCCCAACAAAAGAGTATAAGCCTATCAAACTCACACATGAAACCAATATGCTTTCGATATCTAATGAACTAAAGAAATATCCATGCATCACGAAGCTTTATGGACAAATCATACTGTTGCTTTTGATTCTAATAATAAGTTCGGCTGTGCAAAATCATATACAAAGTTCTTCTTATCATGAAATAGCAAAAGTTTAAATATATAAAATATCTACCAATACCATCCCATTGTTAATTAACCTCCACTTTGCCTCAATATGGAGGGAAAGAGAATGAGGTACTTATACACTCTTTTCTATCACTAATCGTGAACCCTCCACTGCTAATTTTTTCTCAGAATGTTTCCGGTCACAGACACAATGACTCACTTCCTAATACTAACAATAAGATTTAAAAGTATTCTTGAGCTTTAAAGCAATCAAACCAATTCATGATTATATCATAGAGAGATTGGTATACGCAAGCCATACTTACAAATATCTATTGTGCAAATGTTTATAGCCAAATTATATCCTAACTTTTGTTGATTCCATTGACAGTGATTTTTGAGTTGAATTTCTCATATAATCAATTTGACCATTTTTATGTATTCTACAAGCAAAAACTTACTTGGAGTAGGCTGAATATGACACAGGAAACCAAGATGAGGATCTGAAAACCGAAACCTTAATATGCCAGCTACTTTACAATCCGAAAGTGCAGTCTACATGCCCCCTTCCCTTTGATGAGGTAAAGTGCGGTAACCACAAAATGGACCTAAACTAAAGCAACAGATTCAGAAGCAGTTCAGAAACATTAGGTATCTATTATTTACATGATTCTCCACATATTATGTATACATCAGTACATAATTTTTTTGGCAATGATTAATTTGTTTGAAATGATGTAATCATAATGCAAGATGCATGTACAACTTCAAAAACACTGAAAACAACTTTGATTGTCTTAAAAACTCAAACTTAGGACCCCAAAACTATCTTCCTGATTGTGCTAACTTAACATAATCGGCAACCAAATCTCATAAACTGGAACATGTCCCATTCTGGAATTTAAATCTCTCCAAGAAGATGACTGTTATATGCTCCAAAGCAACATAAGTTGTGTCAAGATCACACATCTGTAGCACAGATTTCACAAAGTTCATGAAAATGGTGGTATATGTGATCATTTAGACTTTCGTCACATACCTGAATAACAAGGGATCCAACATCACCAGATCCTTCCAAAACAAGGATGGATTTGTTAGCAAAAAATCCAGACCTTTGAAGACCTTCATAAGCAGTCTCAATTGCAAGAGAAAGACTCGCGGCCTGAATGAAATCAATATTCTTGGGTTTCAAAGCCAACAACTTCTCCTCAACGGCAGTATATTCTGCCGGTGAGCCAAACTGTTAGGTCCTTCCAAAGCTTTCTCATTGATATCCCCGTTCCTTTAAGGCCCTTTACTTGGCTACCGACTTTAACCACCATACCAGCAACATCAGACTAACCTGGAACAGTCTACATTATCCTAAAAACAAAAGTAATCAAAATGAAATATTAGATTCTGTTGCTATTTACTAGGAGGCAAAACACAAGCATAGTTACCAACTCCATTTATTTGCAATGCATATCCAATTACTCGGATATTTCGTGATATTTATTAGGCATTGATCTGATTTTCATCAAAATTCAATCTTAAGCTAGGAATTTCACTCCATCAAGCCATCAAAACCAATAAACTCCTATGGATTTTAATGCCAATTAGTGCACGCATTTGTGGTCTTCCTCTTTCACAGCATGAAAGAATAATATTGCATATAACTGCAAAACTTACAAGGAAGTTATCATCTAACTAAATAATAAAGCCTTCCCCTTTAAGCAATATGTTTTATATTACTTCAAGTTTACTTATCAAACTTTTGAATAGAATTGAATCTCTTTTCCTTTTACTCTTGCCTTTTATGACTATTTTGATTTCTTTTTCTCCAGGTATTCATTGGTTTCATAAAGTATTTTAGTTAATGGAACAATTATTGCTACGCTCTCAAGTTGGTAATTGTTATATTGAAAACTAGCTACTACTCAATATTTTTAAAATGTATTTTTTAGCTAGATTATTACTCAACAAAACAACTACTTATAATATGCCTTATTATTATTGACAATAAGTGCCTAGATTTGATCTGCGCATTATAATGGTGCAGATCAAATGTGAAAGCATAAGTTAAAGTGATGAGAGCAAAGTATGCAAAGCTCACCCAAGTTGAATGACAACAACATATCCAATCCGCCACAAAAAATAGAAATAAAAGAAAATTTGCACAAATTTCTAGCAATGGTGAAAACACAGACAAAAGTGCAAGATCTACACAATTCAAGAAAAGTAAGTATGCTAGATTAACTAATGAGCAAAGAAGGAGTTACATTGAAAATGTGAAGAATCTTAGAAAGCAAACTCCTGTTGGTCAAAGGAGAAAAAGGAAACAATTGAAAGACAAATGGTTGTTGAAAGCTCAAATTTTACTGGCTGCATCTAACATCGAAGGTATAGTAAAATAAATGAAACTTGTATAGAATGAATTCCAATATACATAAAACAACATTGTAGAATGAGCTTACTAATCACTAATAATTTCTTCATTATTTTTCCATCATATTGTAATGGATGGTGAATTTTATAATTCTGAGCTGCATGAGCTGAAAAAGATACAGAATTGTACATATTGCAACGCTATCGAGTTCAATTATGAGCCTCCAACTTTTTGCTGTGACAATGGCAAGATTAAGCTTGTCTCCATTCAAATCCCCAAGACTTATTGGAGTTATTTACTTTTACAACAGAGGAGTCATAATTATTTTTGGAAAGTGTTCGAGCATATAATGGCATGTTCTCATTTGCATCATTTGGGGTAAAGTTAGATAAAAATCTTGCATCATTATTTTTGGAAAGTGTTCCAGCATATAATGGTCTGTTCTCATTCGCATCATTTGGGGTAAAGTTAGATAAAATTTTTGCATCATGAAGAAGTGGAGTTTATACATTTCGAGTTCAAGGATAAGTCTACCATGATCTTCTAGATCTGATGCCTGATGAGGATGGTCCTATATTTTTCCAACTATACTTTCATGATATTGAAAATGAAGTTAAAAACAGTATGAAAACAATAGGAGATGCTGATTTGAATGAAACTATAGCAAAGAATCTTATGAAAATAGTTGACAGTAATCCTTATTCAAAGTTTTTTAAGAGTTTGAGACAATTCCCATCACTAGACAACATCAAAATACATCTTGTAAAAAATGCAAATTTAGATCAACGTGTTTACAATTGTCCAACAACTGATCAAGTTGCTGCAATATGGATGGAAGGAAATAATTCTAACATACCGTTTGAGAGAGACACTGTGTGGCATTCCCATTCTGGCCAGAGGCATAGAATCAAATATTACTTTGGTTGTTATGATTCTCTTCAATACCCTCTTATTTTCCCAAATGGTGATATTGGTTGGCACCAAAATATTCACAAAGTCAATCCAGCTTTAAAATGTAGCACTCCAGTTGAGCAGAATAAAGAAAATGTGTCAACCTTTACATCTACAGAAAGTGTTTTGGTTGTAGAAACTCAAGGTATTTTAATAACTACACATTTTACAGGTATACTAATTTATTTATTAACAAGATCTCTTTTTTGTCCTTTCTATTTTTGAAATAGTCTCTGAATTTTTAGATGCAGAAAAAGAAGACAGTAAGAAAGTATCATGCCAAGAATATTACTCTTATAAGCTACAAATGAGACCAGCAAGCCAATGTATTCTACTTTTTGCTAGAAGATTGTTGCAGTAATTCACTGTAGATATGTACGTGAAATTAGAAACCAATTCGGTTGGATTTTTACAGACGAAAGAAAAATGAAATGAGAGCTGAATTATGTCAAGGAATTGTTGATAGTGTGATAGCTGGTGAAACAAGAGCAAGTGAAATTGGTCAGCTAGTTGTACTTCCAACATCTTTTGTTGGTTGACCAAGGGACATGAGGCGCAGATACACTTGATGCATTGACATTGGTACAACGATTTGGAAAACCTGATCTTTTCATTACGATGACATGTAATCTTTAATGGACAGAGATAAAAGAACATCTAAAAAGAAAACAACGTCCTCAAGACAGACCAGATTTAACTTCAAGAGTTTTTCGAGCAAAATTGTAAGATTTAAAAGATCAGTTGTTCAAGAAAGAGATTTTTGGGAAGGTTGCTGTACACGTTTATGTTATTGAATTCCAGAAAAGAGGATTAACCCATGCTCACATGCTCATCATATTGAAGTCTGAATATAAATTGACAACTCCAAATCAATTTGACAGGTTTGTCTCTTTTGAAATTTTATATTTAAATGTTTGTCTTGGAATTTTACATACAGCAAAGTATGTCTTTGAAATTTTACATGGATCTTTCTTCTGATAGCGTGCATTAATCTTTGTCTTTGAGTTTTACATGGATTTTTCCTCTAATGGCATTCATTACAAGGCTAATAAATATTAATACTAAACAAACATCTTGATGATAAATTCAAATAAATAAATACTCCACTAAGATGTTTTAATAATACAAAAAAAAAAAAAATTCTTTATAGCTAAGGTGACAGCAACATGGATTAATTTATTGGACCCAAAATTTCTTTGTACGAGTAATTGTTCATTTTCCCTGAAGAATATATTGCAATAATTTTAACAAGCTTTTCATCTACCATTTTACCTACTAAAAGCTCAAATGTAAATTTATATTTTTTTTCAAGGAACTCCATAAAAAATATGAATGATGAGATGCTTATTTACCTTTATCATATCTAATCATGTGTAGATGCCATCGATATGATTTGGTTATTAAGCATACGATGCATGGACCATGTGGAAAGAAGAATAAGAAAAACTCATGCATGGTGAATGAAGAATGCAAATTCCACTATCCGCAAGCATTCTGTGAGAAGACACTACAAGGAGAGGATGGATATCCTATTTATAGAATAAGAAATTCAAACAGAATTGTCATATTGCGAAAGGCAAAGCTTGATAATCGTTGGGTCGTCCCATATAACCCATACCTTCTATTAAGGTACAACTGTCATATCAATGTTGAGATATGCTCTGGGGTTTGTCACATATTGGAAAAACCAAAACTTGACAGATGTTTTTTGTTGGGATCATATTTCCAAAATAATGCTCACCGAATACTATGATATGTGCAGGAAAAGGAAAGAATCAAGGAAATACTTTTATTCAGAATTTCCAGAACATTATGTTTGGGATAAAAAAGAAAGATGTTGGAATAAAAGGAAACAAGGAGAGGTAATTGGCCGCATAAATTGTGCTAATCCAAATGAGGGTGAAAGATATTACCTAAGATTGCTATTAAACCATGTTAAAGGCCCAAAGTCATTTGAAGATTTGTTAACGGTGAATGGATTTTGATGCTCAAGTTTCAAGGAAGCTGCACAAAAATGAGGATTGCTTGAGTCAGATCAAAGTATACAAGAGTGCTTGGATAAGGCAGCTACATTTCAAATGCCACATGCATTGCGAACGCTCTTTGCAACTATTTTAGTTTATTGCCAACCAGCAAATGTGAGAAAATTATGGGATAACTATTTCCCAACTATAATCCTTATTAACCCACTTGAGATCAAAAGGTCTAATACAATTGCAACAACAACATCTGGTGTAGCTACAGCAATAATGCCTGGAGGTCGAACTGCTCACTCCAGATTTAAGATTCCCATAAATGCAAATGAAACAAGTATGTGCACAAACTCAAAGCAAAGTGGGCTCAGACGAAGTGTAGAACTACTTCGTAAAGCTTCATTAATCATATGGGAGGAGGCACTAATAGCAAAACGATGGGCAATTGAGACATTGGATAGAAGTTTAATGGATATAATGAATGACAAAGCACCAATTGGCAGAAAAATCATTATTTTTGAAGGTGATTTTAGATCGTTCTACCAGTTGTGCCAAAAGCAACTTCAACAAACAATTGAAGCAAGCTTGGTCAAATCATATCTATGGCCAAAAATGGAGAAATTTATTTTGACATCAAATATGAGAGCAAGAGCAGATCCATACTTCAGTAAATTTCTTGTAAGAGTTGGCGATGGGGAAGAACCAACTGACAATGAAAGAAATATTCAGATTCCAGAAGATATGATTGTCAAATACGATACACAAGAATCTTCAGTAAAATGTTTAATTGATATAATCTTCCCGTCATTGATGGAAAATGCCAATTCAGCCAGTTACATCACAAGTCGAGCAATACTTGCAACAAGAAATGAATGCGTTGACATGCAGATAAATGAAAATATGATTTCTTTATTTCCAGGCAAGGCAAAAACTATACCAGCTTTGATGAAGCAATAGATGATACTCAGAACAATTACCAAGAAGCATTTTTGAACTCCTTAACTCCAAATAGACTACCACCTCACAAATTAGTCTTGAAGCATAATTACCCAATAATTTTATTAAGGGATTTGGATCCATTAGATGGTATGTGCAATGGTACAAGATGGTATGTAGAGAATTAAAAAAAAATGTAATTCGGCAGAGATAGCTATAGGTCAATATGGTTATACCGATACGCTTCATTAGTGAGAAAAGATAGATGGACCAAAAATATTGTCTATAAGCAAGTTTTAATTGTAGGTACTAAATTCATACTTTTTACTTATTTATTACTACATGGGAAACGAAGAGATATAATTATATAGTCTTCTTTTTACTAATGTCCCCTTCTCAATTAGTAGCTTTCATTTTTTAGTTGCTTGAAACACTTTTATTTATTTGTCTCATATAACTAACTTTACCAAAAAATATCTAGGTACTAAATGAACAGAACGTTCCCATAAATCATAAAATATTTCAATCTTTATACTTCAAAAAGGTTTAAAAGCTATAATTTCAGAATCATAAAATACTTCAATTTTTCTGCATTTTGTGCCTAAAAGATTTAAAAGCTATAATTTCAAGACAACAAAAAGGTGCTGTTAGAATAAATAATTTTCATGAGGTGATGATCACATTGTGGAAACAAATAAGTTTATGGGAACGTTCTACATACGAATCATTCCATTAGTTCTAAATTGGTTTGTATGGTATAAAATATTATATCGTAAAGTTTTTAAAAGAACAATGATATAATATCTAAAATAACTGTATAAGTTTTCAAAGTTTATAACGAAATTATTCAATTTTCATCCGATTTAAATCTTGCTTATGTAATTTACTTTAAATTCAAATTCACGTAAAAATAAAAAATTACTTTAAATTCATCTAATTTTGATGATCATCAGGTCTAATAAAGGCTGTATGAAAAAATAGTAGTAGTAGTTATTTTAATTAGTTACTAGTAAGGATCAGTTCCTATTTGCAGTAATTCATAATCTAACCAGACAATTATTTGACTTTCTTAGCTTAGAGTACTTAACAAGAAACTAACCAATAATCCTCCAAGTAAATACAAATATACTACAAACAGTCAAATGCCACCACCCAAAACAAAATGAGTATGGAAAAAGTAACTAACTGCAATCATGTCTGAGCAATATCTCAAAACCACATTTACAATTTAGTCCTCAAATTAAAGCTTTTGTATGGTTTGCAAACGTGTACGGTAACAAGGAAATACTTAAATAATTTTGGTTATTATTCTACTTGTACATCATGTAAAATAAATTAAATATTATGTATTAAAAAATATAAACTTTCATCTCAAAATCAATTGATAATAAATGATGTAATTTAAAAATTTATTAATTAGTTCAAGAATCCTTGAACCCAAAATTAAACAAACACCAGAACTTATGTACAATACTTCATCAAGTCAAAAATCAAATATATGCTGATCAAAATCCCAAATTTGTATGGCCATCAACCAGGAAGTTGGATGATCAATGTTTGACAGCAAAAATTGGTCCCTACTGCCCTCTTGATCAATAATATTATCACAATCTTCACTAGTAATTAAGGTGGGTTGGAGGATTTTCATGCAAAGGGAACTTGTGGCTACCATCAACCTCCGCATTAAGCATCACGGGAATTTGATAATCTTGCTTATTATCTCCAATTCTAAAATCTATGCCATCTTGATAGGAGTCCATCCTGCCATCTTGATCACTATAACTACCAGTAGTGGACATAGTGTGAGAATGTATTCATAATTACCACAATCTTCAATATTAGTTATGGCGGTTGAAGGATTATTTTCATGCAAATTGCTTTCTTCATCAATTTTTGATAAAAGCTCATCAATCTCAGAGAAGTCATCACGATTTTGACTATCATGATGATCTACCACTTCCAAAGTCATGCTAGCAGTACTGTAAACACCCTCATTATCATCAAGATTATGATAATCTTGATGACCATCTTTCTTTTCCTGCCGGGCCTTCTTTACACAACAAAGAACGTAGCCTTCCACGTTCGGAATCGATGATTTAAGACTGTACTCATCCATAATGTATCCTCCATGGATCTGATTATTTTTCTTGTCTCCATTATCATTAATCAAGATGTGTGTAAGAGACTTTTTCCAACCCACAACCATTCCTTTTAAGTTGTATACTGGGCTACCTTTATTATTACCTTTCCATGTTGCTTTATTCCCAAACCTCCGACTAAATCTTGATCCACCTTTAACCTTTTTCTCGGGTTTAACATAAAAGTATCGAACTTTATAATTTTTCCACCCCCTGAATAACTCATCCGGATCGATATTGTAAAGATCACATTCTTGAATGAAGCCATTCGTCGGCAACGGATTTCCCACAGCTTTGTGTTCAAGATAAAAGATTAAATCTTGAGGGCTAGGCTCAAACGTATAACCCATAGGAAGCTTAGGCTCCATGACAATCGAATTAATAGCAGGACAAAAAGACTATATAATCCTGGTAAATAAATTTTATTGAGAAAATTAATTGAGTAACAAGGAGAAAATTGGTAGGAGTACCTTGGAGAATGATATGCAGAGCAGGAATAATGAATTAACCTAATGGTTTGTATTTATAGTTTATGATCAATTCTAAATTTACTCGTTTTTTCAGGGATGATAATGCGTTATTTACACGCAAAAATGAGCATCAATTTGGAAACTTCGGTGTTAATCAGGATAGGTAGACTTAACCTCACTGCACATTCGGTTAGTTAGGCTTCATGGTGGAAGTTACGGTTGCATGCATGAGTTGATTCAATAAAGAGGATCACATGAGCCTTCGTGTGTATATATTTTTTGAAGTTTGATGATGTTTCATAAATTGGATTGATTTTAGGTCCATTTGTAGATTTTGTTGTCAATAGTTAATTTTATGAGATTTTGCTTAAATCATCTAATATCATTCATTTAGCATGATTTACATTTGTATTACAAGATGTAATATACGAAATAAAATAGACCAAATCTATGTAAGTACTTCCTTTAGAAATTACGGTAATTGTAACTTAGATCAAATCTATCAATTTTAGTATTTTAAAATACTTCATTTTGGTACTTTAGAAATTAGGGTGGGTGAAAAGACTTTATGGAATATAACTTTAGATTGAGTTTGGACTTGGCGATGCATCAATTCATTTTTAATTAAAATCAATTTCTCTTTATGAAAAGTATTTCTAATCGGATGGATTTATACATTTTAGCATTCATTTCCAACAAATTGGTATTTCATTATCAATCACATTCAAGTTGAAAAAAAAGAAGGTATTTATAGCATTTTACTGATTAAAGCGTGCATGTATATACTTGGCGTATTTTTACATGAGTCATCAAGAAAGTCATGTTGTCAAATGGCTCAACTTTCTATTTTGAAATTGAGAACCCAAATCCTATATAATTCAATATACAACTCTTTTCTACCTTTTATTTACTTACAATACAAAATAAACCTGACTCTCTATCTACCTCCAAAAATCTTGAGCAGTGAAACACCTAACACTATCAAAAAAGTCATGGCACAGAGACATTCGTTTGGCAAAAATAATAGAAACCTTTTTGTTCTCCTTCTCAAAACAATTTATTTAATTGTTCTCGTTGATATCGCCGTTGCAGAGTTAAGAACAGCTTTTCTTTAGAGAGTAGAATATAACATTAGGTAAAATTTTACAATTTTTTTACAGAATTTTCTCATTGTGTATTAAAATACTATACAGTATAATTTCTTGTTCATCTAAAAGAATGTATTGTATAAATTTTAAAATAGAACAAGATGTTCTTCATTAGACTATAAAAAGTCCCTAACAGCAGTGATCACGGGTCTTATTTCCTAGCTAGAACGAGTTGCAATTATTTCTGGATATTAAAAAAATAAAAAAAATATTTAGAAAAAAGTTGTTTCTTGTTAACATGTCAAATGCTCATCAATAATTTCATTTCAAAATTTAATGTAACGGTGGTTGAATCATGGAGGCGACTTAACCAACCGAAGAAATGCTGTGGGAGAATTGCTGATCAATCCAACAACTGTGAGGTACTTGAGACTAAAATGGAAATTTATTGCTGGCTTAGATATATCAGCCACTCCAGCAGTAGCCAATGGAGTAGTTTACTTCCCATCGTGGAATGGATATTTGTATGCTGTCCGTGCAGACAATGGAGCTCTTATATGGAAACAAAATCTTGGAAACTTAACTGGGCTTCCACCAACTGGGGCATATGTGAATATTACCGTGTATCAAGATCCACTCCAACTATTGCTAATGATCTTCTGATTGTGGGAATTTATGGACCTGCTTTCGTGATTGCTGTGAAGAGATTGAATGGACAACTTGTTTGTCTCAGTCACCTTGACCTTCGACCTATGCTGTAATAACCGCATCAGGAACATTTTACTTGGGGTTAGTGGGCGGATTTTATCCATCATTCTCTATTCTTATTGCATATTTCTACATCATCTAAATTTTGCAGTACTTCCAGTTATAAAAACTTAGAACTTTTTAGTACTAATTCCACTTTTCATCGCGAAACTTATATCATTATTCTCATTTTACATCTTCAATTTTAATTTTGAACACATCATTTTTCAAATTCGCCTCACTTCAATCAGTTCAATTGTTAACACAATCACCAAAATTAACGGAATTATCACGTGTACAAAGAAAATATTGTTGAAAATTATTGTACATGCGTAAAGATTCCATTAATTTCCGTGTTAGTATTAAAAAATGAACTAAAGTTTGATGGTGGGAATTGAGAGTTGGGCGTGCAAAATGTCCAAAATTAAAACTAAGAGTGTGAAATGGCATTTTGGTTTTACTGTTACACTTTTTAATGTGAAACTTATATCACACCATTTCTACATAAATACACGGGCCTCATTTGATATTTACTCATGGTAATGTGTATTCTTTTTAAAGTAATCAAGTATTCTCATCCAAGTGGTGTCACAAATGTCACTTTAATACAACGTATATTAATGAGAATCGTAAAATGACTCAGAATTAGCTATAAATTGAGCACTACAAAATAAAATTCTATTTTTCAACTAACAAAATTCTTGGACATTCGAGACTTAAACACTCTGTTATAAACTCTAAGCTTATAACTTGAACTCAAGACTCTTGGCTATGAATTGCACTTGAGACTTGGCTATGAATTACAACTGAAGAAAATGAACTCTGTTTATAGTAGTGAAACTCTCGACATTCATCACCATTTTTCCTCATCACATTAAATGCTCAGCATGTGGAGGATCTGATAAAATCATACAAATTTTGTTGAAGATTGAGGAATGATCTTCCGCCCATATTTTGCACAAATTAAAGTTGAAAATCATTTGGAAAAAAGTCAATAGTCTTATAAACTTATGACAAGAAAATACTAAAAATGGTAACCCACATTTGTTGACTTTTCTTGACAAATTGTGCTACTATTCTCAATACTCCCCCTCAGCACAAATTTTCCTTGTAGTCATACCGAGCAACTCTATGAACTTTATAAATTTGACGGGAGTCAAACTCTTGATAAATATATCAACAACTTGATCATCTGTGTATACATATTTCAAATCAATTTCACCCTACAACTCTTTTTCACGAACGAAGTGATAATGTATCTCAATATGCTTTGTTTTTGCATGAAAAAATTGGATTTTCAGCCATGCGTATCGCTGACTTGTTGTCACAGTAGAGTTGAACCGAGTCATCAGTTACTTGATGTAAATCCTTCATAAGTTGCACTAACCATGTGCTCTCCTGTAAGCTGCTGAAGCTGCTGCACTATACTCAACTTCTGTACTTGATAACGATACAGTTGGTTGTCTCTTACTACACCAGGAAACTGCTATCGATCCAAGATTGAACATATAACCTGTAGTTGACCTTCGTTTGTCATTATCACCGGCATAATCTGTATCATAGTACCTTATCACTTTGCATTCTTCTCCTTCTTGTAAAACATACCATAGTTAGTGGTCCCTTTGACATATCTGAGGATTCGACATACAGCATCCAAGTGTGGCTTCTTTGGATTCTGCATGAATCGACTCACAACTCTAACTGCATATGATATGTCAGGTCTGGTCAAAGTGAGATAGATTAAACTCCCTATCAATTGCCAGTACATGGTGGCATCCGCTAGGTCTTTGCCTTTAGCAGAGCAATATCTGGCATTGACCTCCATTGGAATTGAGATTGGTTTACAATCAAGCATGCCAAATTTCTCCAACAAATCTTTAGCATACTTCTTTTGATACAAGAACAAACCTTCATTGGTCAGCCTATCAATTTCAAGACCAAGAAAGTGTTTCAAGTCTCCAAATTCTTTCATTTGGAACCGTACAAACAAGTTTCCTCTGGTCTGGCGAATCTCATCTTTATCATCACCTGTAATGATGAGATCATCAACATACACAAGAACTATAGCTAACTTTCCTTCAATGAATTTCACGAACAAGCTAAAATCTGTTGGTGCCACAACATATCTACTTTGAAGTAAGAATTCAGCTATTTTGTCAACCATGCTCTCGGTGCATGCTTTAATCCAAACAAAGCCTTTTTCAACTTACAAACGTAACCTGGTCGGACCATATCTTCAAACCCCTGTGGTTGCTCCATGTAGGAATGTGTTTTTGATATCCATCTACCAGAGCTTCCATGACTTGCTAGTGTAAGTGCTGATAAAACTTGAACAGTGGTCAATTTTGCTACTGGGCTAAATGTTTCATCATAATCTAGCCCATATTTCTGCGAAAATTTATGAGCCACGAGACGAACCTTGTATCTTATTCAACTGAATAATTTGGACGAGTCTTAACCTTGTAGACCCACTTACAAGAGATAGGTTTGACATCTCTTGATTTTGGAATAAGATCCCAAGTTTCGTTTTGTCTGAGTGCCTGAATCTCCTCCTCCATGGCCTTCTTCCACTCAATACTTTGAGCTGCCTCTTGATAAGTAGATGGTTCAACTACTCCATCATCTTCTGTCAAAGCAGCATACTGGGATTTGGCTTTTTCTATCTCGTTGATCTGCGAAGTTGTTCTGGAGAATTGTCATCAATTTCTATCTCCTCATATTGACTGGATCTTTCATCTTATGAAATTCAGTATGCACTCCTGTTCGCCAAGGATTTCTATTTTTCTTAGGTGAGTCAACACTTACCACATCTTGTGTTGGTAATAACTTTTCTTGGCTCACTTTATCCTTTGTGGTTAGTTGATCATTTGATCCTTCCAACAATTTTTCCTCCATCTCTTTTGAATCTGGTAGGACTGTTGCCTATGGTGACCACCAAGATGATGTCTCCATCGAATACTACATTTCGTGAGACATAGCACTTCCTACTTGTAGGATCAATACATCTCCAACCCTTTCGTTGGTTATCATAACCTGCGAATATAGATCGAACGGCCTTCTTGTTGAACTTGCTCCGAAGGTGATCTGGAACAAATACATAACTCACACATCCATATACTCTAAAGTGAGTAACATTGGGTTTAACATTCCACAGCTTCTACAATGGAGAAATAAATTCAAGTGTGGGCTAAAGCAGTCTATTAGTGACATGGATTGCCGTTTTCATGCACTCTGCCCAAAAACATGGAGGTACGTCTTTGGAATGTATCATACTCCTACAAATCTTTATCACACTAGATTTTTATAAGAGACAGATTTATACCTAGTTCTCAGTGTCGCCTTATCTTGTGCTCTTATACAAGAATCTAGAATTCATTTGAAGTGTATTCATCTCCATTGTTCGTGCGTAGACACTTTATCTTTTGGCCTATTTCTTTCGTCCACAATTTTCTTGAATTCTTTGAACTTGTCCAAGGTTTCAGACTTTTTCTTTATGAAATCAATCCAAATAAATCTAGAAAAATTATCAATAAACGTAACCATGTATCTCATTCTGCTTATTGATGGTTCCTTCACTCGACAAAATACGTCTGAGTGAACTAATTGTTGGCTCTGAACTTTGACTCCTCGTATGTCTCTTGATGAGCTTTTTCATACTGGCAACCTGTACAAACAATGTCATCTCGTACATCTAACTGAGGAAGTCCCTTCAGCATTGACTTCATCATCATGATCTTCAGCTTATGGTAACTTACATAAGAGAAAGATCAGCTGTCTCATTCTTTCTTACTTCATCAACATAGACTTCTTGTGCAAACATGCTACATGATCTCTTATAATTTCTCCTTGTGTATAAGTGCACCTGATTTGCAGATCTTCAATTTAATTCATGTGAATTGAGCAACTTGGGTCAATAATCCAATCAACATTATAATTGATATAATTGGTATTTATGGTTGTAAGAGCTAACTCATCTTTTTGGTCAGTGGTGCAACAAAATGCACACTCTTCAACTGCAAAGGATACTTGTACATCCCAATCTTCATAAGGTTCATTAACCTTTTGGGAGGATGTGGCAGCATTACTTTCATCTGGTTTTGACCTGCAAAATCTAGCGTGATGTATTTTCTTAATACATTTGTAACAATTGTCATTGCGCCATTTTTTATTGCCTTGTGACCTTTGATGCCTTCTATCTGCACTTTGGTTTTGGCCAGGTGTTTACTCTTCCTTGATTGGTGCTCATCCACTGCTTCTTTTTCTTGCCTCTTTTTCTTTTGGTGAAAAGTGCCTTTTCTTCATCATTAGTGGACACTTTAGACATAGAGCTATCTAAAGCTTCTTCATTGGCAATTAAACTTTCCAACTCCGCTAGAGTTGGTTCCTTGGCCCATCCTCGGGTAGCAGTGATGAGGCCCTTGTATTCTGGCCTTAAACTATGGACAATAATTCTCCTCGTCCTCGTTTCTGTTATAGCATTTTGAGGATCCAATTTGGATATTTCATCGCAAATTGATTTAACCTAGGAGAAATACTGACCTACTGTCATATTTTGCTGTGAAATAGGCAGTAATTCATTCTCGAGCTTTTGGAGCTTTACATCATTAGTTTTTGCAAACAATGACGAAAGAGTGTCTTGGCATCTTTGATCTGCTGCAACAAGTCATCTTCTATAGCCATTGCCAAAGCATACATAGCTTTACCGATTTTAGCTTTCCACTTCTTAAGTAGGCTCTGCTTCCGTTGGGGGTGTAGTATCATCTCCGCCGACAAGTAGATAGACACTGTGTGTATAAGAGACAGGATTTCATCAGATCCTCACATGCTGTGCAAGTAATGTGACTTATACAAAATCTAGATGTGTATAAGAGACAGCACTATAAATAGTGGTTCATTTTCCATAGTTGTAGTTAACTATGGCGGAGGTTTCTATGAGAACAACTTCGCAGATCAACGACTATGTTTCTGGAGAATCTCCTCTAGTGTACCTGCAAATAAAGATTCAACAAGAACGGGTTTAGGATAAACCTCGCTCTGATACCAGTTTGTTGGATATCGGACCCAAAATTAAATTTTTAAATAGAGAAAATAATCAAATTTATAACACAAATTTCTACTTTAATACAACTATATTAATATTAAAGTACTGACTCACAATGATAACACTCACAAAAAAATAACTCTTTATTTGAACTAACACCGAAATTCTACTAGACACTGAGACTTAAACACTCTGTTATAAACTCTAAACTTATAACTTGAACTCAAGACTCTTGGCTATGAATTGCACTTGAGACTTGGATGCATTACAACTGAAGAAAATGAACTCTATTTATAGTAATGAAACTCTTGACATTCATCACCATTTTTCCTCGTCACATTAAATGCACAGCATGTGAGGATCTGATGAAATCATACAAATTTTGCTAAAGATTGAAGAGTGATCTTCCGCCCAAATTTTGCATACTGAAGTTGAAAATATTTTGGAAAAAAGTCAATAGTCCTATAAACCTATGACAAGAAAATAATAAAAGTGGTAGTCCACATTTGTTGACTTTTTGTGACTTGCTACTATTCTCATATATTTACATGAATGACACGTGTCCCTCATTTAATATTTACTCATGGTAAAGTAATCTGTATTACTCATCTAAGTAGTATCACAGAAATATCATACCAAAAAGTTTAATAGGAATCCCAAAGTCGTAAAGTGAGAATTAGGTAGTACAAAATAAAATTAATCCTTTTTCAAAAAAAAAAAAAAAATTGTGAAATTGAAGATATGAATCAATTTGTACTACTTGAGAATGGTAGTATATATTAGTGTTTTAAAGTGTTTTCCAGGGCAACGTGGGCAATTCTACTAGAAGAGTACTATGCATATATTACGTGTTTTAAATTCGGATAATGGTGACAAGGCTATGGGGAAGTTGCCCATCCACGTCAGGGACTTGTAGCTACTGGCAATCTATACTATGCTCCACCAGAAGTTCTAAAATGTGAAGATACACACAAAATAATCAAACGAGTCCACTAAGTGGTCCTAATCAAGTGCATTGGACCAGATGTTTATCTTGAAGCAGAATGAGATACAGTTATGTGTATAAGAGACAGATAAATATGGTCAACGAGACACTCAATCTCTGTACATAAAATAAGCGTGACCCAAGCAAAGCCACTTTTCTGCGCGGCAACCACAATGCTGTCTCTTATACACATTTCCATTCGAAGTTGTGCTAAGAAGCATTGGTAGCTAAGAAGCATTGGTGCCTCTCCAAAATCTGCATCATTATAACTGTCTCTTATACACATCTAGAAAATCAGATTTAGATTCCATTAACATTCGAATATGGATATTTACCAAATAAAAGGATAAAAGGAATTATATTCTAATTCATCGGATCCAAATTTGGATCTAAATCTTGATATTGTTTTATAAATTTGAAATATTCATATCAAAACTATTATTATAGAAGTTTCTTTTTTGGTAATTATAAAAAAACCAGAAAAAAAGTAGTTTTAAATAATATTTATGCATGTGTTTTACATTATGACAATTTACACAACGTGTTTGTACATATAAAATAACAATTTTGCAGACAAAATCAGACTAGTAATGCGACTATACTACTTCTGTCTCTTATACACATCTAGATGTGTATAAGGAAGCTGTGGTTGTGTCTATAATGGCATTGGTTATTCAACAACTAAAGTGGAAATTCAACTTTAGCCTTCTTAGGCCACTGGATCTAGATTATACACATCTAGATGTGTATAGAGAGACAGTTCTTTCACTGTGCATTGATCCTTTTCACCAAAAGGGAAGAGTCAACTATATGATGCTGTATAATTAATCTTTATTAACGGTTATAAATGACAGAAATATTACATGATGTTATCATTATAACATGATAAAAAGTATTAGATTTTGGGATATTTTTCACTTATTGTACAAATTCAAATATGTTGTGTACTTTCTATTCATATTGTAAAAAATCTAAAATCACAATGAGGCAAATTATAGCCTAACAAACCACAAAAAGATAACCTATATACTTGTTCATACCACAATAGGGTTCTTTGTAATCTCCTAGTAAGACATGCATGCTCAATAAACTAGTCAAAACGCAAGTGTTATAAGAAGTAGGTTTAGCTATTGTAACAACAAATTTCTCAAATGAAGTAGTAAGTTATAAAAAGTAAAACTTGGCAACAACAGCTCCCTGATGAAGAAAACTTGGCAGATGCATTAACAGAATTTGAACTTGGCCAGTATTGTGGCCTGAATCATGAAAAGGGAATATTTTTCATTATTATTGAAACAAATATAAAGTCACAATATCAATTTGTCTCCATCATTTGTTCTAGTTTTCCCCTACTTTCCGGTTGCTTCTTTTTGCTCCCCCCACCGTATCCTAATTAAGGATAACTTTTTTAACCTGAAATTCGCCGTAACGTATATGTGAATGGCAGCAAAAATTAGGGGTGGACGAGAAATCATGTGGAAATGTAGAAGGCCATGAATACAGTATGTACATCGCAAATTGTCATCAAAATTTGGAGTAGTTCTTTGCTAGTCACTCAGGATACAAAGTGATTAGCAAAGATGTCTGATTGCCTATAAAATAGGAGACTCATCTAAAAAGTGTAAATTCCTTATTTTATGGATGATTCGACAGTTGATATTACTCGCTTTACAATACCGACCGTAGAATGACTAGTAAAAAATTTTTCCAAAATTTGATTCCCATAGACCCATTTCGCCCATAGATGTCGAGTTCATGCTGGCTACTACTTTATGTCCCGAATCGATCAGATTTTCATAAAGTATTGTAGATGGAAGCTAGAGAACACTATAAATTGACCATCAGGAACATGAAGTAATCAAACAATGAAACAGAAGAACAATCAGGTCTTCCTAGAGTTCCCTCAATTACTTCACTGAGAGGGCAACCCCCTCCATACTCACTGAAGTGTTTGGGGGAACTCCTGGGGATATCTGATCCAAAATGTCGTATAATGTACAAGCTAGAGCCTAATAATGGTGCTGACCAAATGTATTCCAAATCTTGGCTGTTTCATGCTTCCGATTCTTAATCTCGATTATGAGTTTCAATCTCGGAATCATTTCAATTTGCGGTACTTTTTCACTTATTCTCTTCCTTTTTTGTTTAATTACATTTTTTATTTACTCGACACGTGACATTTTAACCCTTGAGTTTGCAGCTGGAATGAAAATTAAAGGGGAGTGCAACTTCTGTGAACATTTAGAGATTGATGGTATCCTCCCATTCACGTGAGCATATACAGCTCATGGTGAAGTTAAAGATGCACATGCTACGTTCAAGAAAAGGTTTAAAAGTGCCAACAAGAAAACTCAACAAAACACTTGCTGCTCCTGAATATGACAAAAATTATCAAAACTAAATGATAACAATGTCTGCAAAGCCTCGGAGAAATCCATTCAACACAAAAATAATAAAGTTTCTGAAGAAAAAACCAAATTTGCAATATTAGTCATAGCCTCATAGGACTACATTTTCTGTATTCGTAAGACACTTCCTCAAGGTGTAAAATGGATAAGTCCATTTCATACACTGTCAAAACAACATTTCCTTACACGAGCTAGACTAGATTTATCACCGAGTCAATCATCTTTTTATATACATGGTTTCAATCCAATCAAAAGAAATGGGAAAAAAAAGCCAGTATATGCTTACAGAAATAATAACAAATGGAAATTTACCTGCATAACTCTCCCCTGCGATGTACAAGTCTGAGTCTCTGCACTTAAAGAATTTCTTGAGCCAGTTGATGATAAATTGCAGATCATTCCGAGCTGTAAACACCAAAATATTGTTCAAACATTTAAAAGAAATCTACTAGTTATTGATACAACAAGAAATGAACTGCCACTGTTAGCCTATAACCTTAAAATATTCTTACAGATTGCATGGCCCACCAATAAAAGATTGAGAATCGAACTTAAAATTATATCAGATATAACAATGAGAAGTCTAGATATAAATGTCATATAATTAAGATGCAACACGCATAAATAGATCTCAAAATACTTGCTATGAATCAAATGAACCCAGGAGTTCCCCCAAACACTTCAGTAGGCAGCATTCTTTAGCCCTTAAGACAAAGAATAATGGCCCCTATTATGAAGTGTTCAATGGAACTCTAGGGAACATCTGATGCTTTGTTAGCTCCTCTTCTTTTGCACCTTGTTAGGGCATTGGCTTTTGTATCCAGGACAATTTAGGATCATACAATCAGGATGCATTAAAAACCTTTTTTTTTCAGTCCTTCTGAGATTATGGTTGATGAACTTCTGTTAATCTAATCCATTTGATTCAGTTTCCGGATGTACTGGAATTAGTCATGAGCATACCAACACTAATGCACCGGATCCAATCAGAACTCTGCAATTTAACTTGCTTAGACGAAAGTAATGTGATGGATAAATTTTAATTGCATCTAGGTGTGTATAACTTGTTTGGATAATAGATTTTATTATAAATTTTTTCATTAATGATAAGACTCGGGATACGATCGAGTGGTGGGACTCTAGATGATACTGAACTTTAGACAACCACATGGTGGTAGATATTATTCTCATCTTTTCATCTGTTACACAGATCGAATGCATTAGATCCTCGCCAATACCAGCTTACAGAAGCAACTTCCTAGAACAGATTTTAGCTACCAATTCATCATATGTCCTTGGGATGAGGATGATGGAGGTTTCTTTTATGCTTATCTTATCGAAATTGATTAAGATTTTTTTTTTTCTGGGGGCAATAAGAAAAGAAAAAACATAAA
The DNA here is from genome assembly GCA_025175665.1 of Cinchona pubescens. Lineage (NCBI taxonomy): Eukaryota > Viridiplantae > Streptophyta > Magnoliopsida > Gentianales > Rubiaceae > Cinchona > Cinchona pubescens. Next base: position 3,368,465 of record JANKKI010000077.1, on the reverse strand, counting down.
TCAGTTAAAGTTTCTTCTACATTGCAGCCTGAATTTGATATGAATTTGTTTAAAGTTCTATTGCAGCCTGAACTATTTTTTTATCCAATTTGTACTTTAATATTTTCTTTTCTTGCCACTTTAGTTCTACTGATAAAAAATTCTGTCAATTTAGTAGCTTCTGTTAACGATGAGATTCGAAGGAGAGATGGAAAACAATCTATTCAATTTAACAAGTTTTTGGAACAAAAAATTCTTGTTTTTGATTTGGTTTGATAAGCACTTTAGTCCAGCCATTGAATTATCATAGAAAATGACTGAAATTGCTCTGGCATTCTGGCAATAACGCTACAAATTGGTCAAAGTTTAGATGCAAAGTGGATTCCCATGCTCAGTACGGGATTACAAGCTAGTAAAGGGTATAATCCCTGTCCACTGCAAAGAATTTTCCTCTAAAAATACTTATATGAGGATCAAATGACACCAAAGAAACAAATAAAAGTTAATACAGAGATGTACGCAAATGAGTACATAGTACTTATTGTAACCTTGATTTAGTAATAGGCATGGAGATGCTTCTTACGTGTTTAATTAATGCACTGGTTTAGAACATTATGTAAAATTTGGATCTGAATAGTCTAAATGTGCATATATAAACAGTTTGCAATTATTACCCTATCAGATCGCATTGTTTGTGAAATGTCAATTTAATTTTTTGTTATTTGTAAAATTGGTTACAATAAGTTGGGTACTCATTTAGTACATCCTGTCTCTTATACACATTGTTACTTTTCTATCTAAAGAGGAACTAAACTTCCTACATCAAAGATAAAAGAAGTCGCATACCATAATGAATTCCTTAAGCATTGTACTATTGCCACGTGGAATCTTGCAAATTAAAACTAAAGAAAATTTGCAAAATTGGAAAACGATAGGAAGTTTAGTTGCTATTGACACAGGCCAGGCATTTTCGGGTACATTTGGTGTTTTAGACGTCTGAAAATTGATAATTGTTTGACACATATAGATAACCAGCTCTTTAACCCTTTTTTTAATTTATTTTTTATTTTTAAATATCTGCCTGTATCATTATGCCCCAGGGTGCTACTAGATTGAAAAAATTAATGATCTCTACAATGCGTGCATTATCAAAATGAAACATGGCAATATTAGTACATTCTCTTTTTTTTTATTTTTCTCTCAATATAAAATGCAGCTTAAGTGATTAAATTTTCGTCATGACATATTGATTATAGATTCAGTATAAAGGTAGTAGATTAATTTCTTATTATTTATTTATTTATTTATGTTAAGTTTAAATCATATTGCATTTTGTGGTCGCTATCATCTACCACCAAGATTCTGATCTAATGTGCTGCACCAGATGCCTAACACAGAGCCATGATAGTGTTAATTGTGTTACACCACAAGGTTAATGGAAAATATATTATGTTTTTTTTTATTTGACGTGTGAAATATTCAGGTAATTGATTGGAAATGATGTACAAAATTGAAAGGCTAAAACTAAAGTCTACAAAAATTTACATTCGTTCTACAGTCTACAGTACAATTGGAATACACCAAAGGGATATTAATTTTTTTCTTCTCTTCAACAAAGATTCCAGGCAAATCATCTGAGAGGAATTAATATCAAAGAATTGATCGAGCGATTGTCACTAGTCCCTTTTGGCGATTACTGAAATCTCGTTCAGAAAGCATATCAATGGCCTTCAGGAATGTTGGAATCGACTCCCGTTGAATTTCGATTTCGGCTGTTGTTCTTGCATTCGCTGGGCAGCCCTTACATCATCTTTTCAAAAAGTTATGTTTCTATTGGAAGTCCAAGATTAGCATATGCAGAAATATGCGAGTGATTTAGACCAGCCATGCATATATATATATATATTTTCACTTCTTTTTTAAATTTACAAAAGGCTGCGTTTGGATTAATGGATTTGATTTGCAGGACGGATTTGAAATGAATGATTTTGTATAAGATAGACTCTAGATAGACATGACATAAAATTTGGGTAAATTTGTAATACTCATTTAACCTATATAAATCTTACTCTCATTTGCTAGTAGATATCAAATCCCCAACCAAATATATTAGTTTAAATGGAGGAATTTGGAAGGATTTGATTTGAGATCTAAATTTATAATTAGTTATCCAAACAAGTTAATTGATTTTGTTGTGGATTTAAAATTTATCAACAAATGGAAGTGTTATTTTAATAGTTAAATTGACGGGTAGATTTGAAATTCACCCAAATTTCATTTTCAAATCCATCCAATTCAAATCTATTCATTTCAAATCCTCCTTCAATTCAAATCCATCCATCCAAACACAACCTTAACTTATTTGAATATACCTATGATAGATTTAATTTGAAATCTAAATCCTTCCATCCAACTGCAGCAAAGTTAATTACAGGTATGACATGTATGGTAATCTAGCTATTATATACTTAAAAATAATGAATAATATAAATAATGTATTTTCTAGTCACGCAACTTAGGAAACTTACATAGATATATAGATGACGTACGTATGATGTAAAGTATGTTCAGTTTCAATAGAGTTCCTCTACAACTTTATAATCTAGCTATTATACACTAGATGTGTATAAGAGACAGTAGTTGATGTGATCATTATACACATCTAGGATAATCCATGAGAGACATTCTACTAGATTTATGTGAAAACTAGGATATTATTCCATTTTTACATAGTATATAATCTGTCTCTTATACACATCTAGATGTGTATAAGAGACAGGAGATAGCCTTATGTCTATATCGAGTTTTCAACCCCTTTTAGAATTACATAGGAATTACATATAGGAGGCATAAAAATTTTGATGTTAGTCCATCATTTAGATGCCATAAACACAGACTTGGGTGCCAAGCCTCACTAGGTGCCAAGCCTGGATAAACAATTCACGGATAGGGCGAGCCGACAACGTTCATAGTGACCTTAACCAAGACTTTTATATGATGAATTAATGATCTCAAGGACGTTGTCCCCACGTTGAGTCGATTTACTCGCATTTATTTGCCCGTATTGTATTATTATCTTTTAAAATATTATACTCATAACTTTTACCATCGCATCCATTTATCATAATCATCATCATGCAATGTTCGTTTATTTTACTTGTCATCATGCATTATTTTTGTTCTTAATTAAAGATATAGGAATTAATCTATACGAGGATCTATAAGCCTAATATTTAGTATACATCCAATGAATTTTGACCCATTTTATACCATTCAAATATTTCATGCAAATTGAATAATAAAACATTTACGAATAAATTTGATTTTAAGATTTGTTGATTTACTATCGAAAACAAATTATTGATATAATTTAATAATTTTTATGAATTTTAGTTGTTTAAATATAATAAATCATTGGAGAGAATTAGAGAAAAGTGTACAAAAGAATTTAACCCGGATAGGCCTTACGTTCCCCTTATATTATGCTCTAAGATTGAGATGAACATTCAAGCAACATAATCCCCACCTTTTGGTGGTTTTAATTAATAACAAAAGCTAGGGCTTATTCTAGTTTATCCCCTCAATTTGTATCCGATTCTCAATTTGCACTTTATACTTATTTTTTAGGCATATTGCATCTTGAATTCTTATAATTTATCCATTTCAATTAAATGTTTAATACCGTTATCAAAGTTAATGGATATTCCATCCGTGTACATCATACACTTAAAGTAGAACATTCGTCAAATTTTTAGCACTATTAAAAATTTAACTAAAGTAAAACGAAAGCGGTGCAATGTATCTTAAATTTAGAATTAGGGATGCAAAGTAAGAATTGATAATAAGTTACGGAGTACAAAGTAAAATTAGTCATAACTTCTTCTATTGGTGCAATACGCTTTTAAACAAGTGTGTGTTATGCACTTGCTTCACATCCTTTAACTTTAATGACAACGTTAAAAATTAGATTGAAATAGAATAAATATGAGAGTTCATGATGTCATATGTCTAAAAAATAAATATATGGTGTAAAGTAAGAATCAAGCACAAGTTAAGGGATGCAATCATGCAAAGTGAAGTAAGGCCTTAAACTTAATTTGATTTAACCCCAAAAAAAAAAAAATCATTTCTCAATTAAAAGAATTGAACATATATGAATCTCAGATTTGAACTAGTACCAGAACAGCACTTACACATCTTCATAAAGACTTGATGAAACCAAATGACAAGTATTCATCATCCTTATGAATTCTTGAAAAATATAGTCTCTTATCAAGTGAACCCGGGAGTTCCCCCAAACACTTCAGGAGGGATGAAATGATACTACAAGTTTTATAGAATTTAGTCCCTCATGAAGCGGTCGGGAACTCTTGGGAACCACCGATGATCTTAATAACTCACGCACACTTCAATTAACTGAACTCTAGTACTAGTATTTATAGTATCTTCCTAAAAGCTTTCTGCATTCAGCAAAATGTTGTGTGGCACTGAGATTTGCCAGGAATTTACAGATATGCTGAACCTAGCCGCAAATGTGGCAAATATGAAAGATGAAGATTATTGGCATATGGTGATTGTGGTCACACATGTAAACCTGCCTTTTGTTCCTCTATCTCCTCTCTGTAACCTCTCATTTTTTTTCCTGGCAAATCCCTACCCCAATAGGCGGGAAGAAATTCATCTCATGATTCTCATCTCTAGAGTAGCGAAAATTGAATTTTAGATTTATTTATCGTCTGAACTAACCTATATCGGTATATTTGACTGTCTTGGCATATGCATTCATCATTTGTTTATTTTTTAGCTAGGTTGTATATCAAGTTCAATGAACTAAAAAATTTGTGAATATTTTAAACAATGCATCCAATCATGGGTCGCGGCATACAAGATTAAATAATAATGTATCCTTTCACGTTATAATGTTCTGAATATGTTTTTCAAAATTATACAGACCAATTTTCAAAGGTTGAAAATACTCAAAAAAGCCTTCGGAGATGAAAGATTCAAGAATATATCAACTTGCATATGTCATTTTCGACCCTTCATTTAAAGTCTCTTATATGGACTATGTTCAAGGCATGTCTCTTATACACATCAAGATGTGTTTAAGTGAAAGTTGAACATCATAGTGATGGCATGTTGTATTCAATGTTTTGAAAATCGGACTGGGCATTAATGAACCGGTGAACTGTCTCGTTTACGGTTCAATTGGTCTGACCGGTTGAACTGGCCAATTCACTAATTTTTTTTTTTTTAATACCAAAGTATGATATAATTTAAAATGACCTAAAATATATTTATATAAAATCTAAAATAGAAGTGAAACACTATTTTTGTAGAATTATAGTTCTAATACCTAAAAATACTAATCAAATTTCTTATAAGAAAAGTGAAATTTATACAAAAATAAGTATAAAAAAGATAATAATAATAGTAGTTAGACTTTTGTGTGTTCAATGTTTTGCCATTGGAGTTTATTTCACAATTTTTTAATTTTTCTCTTTATTTAAATCATTTTTATTCTGAAATTTAAAAAAACATCAAAATCGGTTCAACCGATTTTTTACCAGTTCCCAATTTTTTCACTGATTTTGTTCGATTTTTTAGATAGACCGGATATATAATTGGACCGGACAAGTGGTTCTTCCGGTTCGCAGTCCGACCGGTCGAACCAACCGGTTCTCGGTCCGGACTGATTTTCAAAACATTGGTTGTATTTCTTGCCCCATATTGTACATCCTAGCCGAATTAGGAAGCTAAGGATCTTCTGTTTTATATTTTGTGGTATTTTTTGTTACACTATCAAATGAACACTTAAAATTATTCTACTAAAATTATTTCACAGAATCTTGACTATTTATTTTGAAAGTGTGACAAAGAATAGTATAGGATGTAGGACAGAAGATCCTGTATCGAATTAAGGAGAAGAAGAATAAAAATATCAACTTAATGTGCTCATTAGATTTTTTTTTTTTTAAAGGATTTACATAGATAATAACTATTCCTAACAGACTCGAATTCATGATTCATAAATTTTTTTAAAAAAATGATTTATCAACTAAAGTGCACTTTATTGTCACACGCTCAATTGCGATCATCAGATTGTCCCTACGGATTTCTGTTCAAAAGCCCAAATTCGAACCAAATAAAAAATGAAAGAAAAGCCTCCAGGCTCCAGCCCACAAGTTTGGTAGTAGTATGTAGTATCTGAATGAAGCAAAAGTCTTTCGAAATAAGATTGCTTTTTATTAATGTCAATTTCTTGTATGATCCTTTTAGAATTCTATATATGTTGATCTTATATGTTTCGGATTTTTAAACTTGCATATATTGTAGGTTTTTCTTGATCTAATTCTCCTGTGTACCGATGCAATAAACTGCATTATATTCCAAGGTAGAGGTGGGAAATGGGAGACTTCGGCGGAGAGGAAATCTTTGAATTGAACTTGGAAAAGAATGAAGAACAGACGTGCATGAAAACATATTGGTTGTTATTTGGTGATGGGTCATTCTTGCTTGGACTAAGAACGAGACATAGTGTTTTTAATCTCTTAATCTTGAATGAGTTACGTCACTCATATGGGTTATGTGATCGTGAGCGGAGCAAGGACCCTAAATTGGGGGCAACTGCTTTCATGGATGTTTGTCATGGTTAAAATATAGTTAACCTTTTATATAGGAAAAAATTTTATATGTAATATTAGAATCTATAGTGGTTATACCTAATATTTTAGTATAAATAATTTTAAAAATGAGAGATCATATAGTGTTCAATTTTAATATAACATGTGCTTGAAAAATGAATTTAAAATGAAAATTATGTCTATTTTATGTATTAAAGTTTAATAAATTTTGAAAATTTTATGGGGAAAATCGCCAAAATATACCTCAACTTTGTGTTTTAAAAGTTTAGTACGGTATAAATTTTTTTTATTAATAATCCTTCAACTTTTTTTTAGCCAGAATAGTCCTTTAACTTTTATTTTTTAGCCAAAAAAGTCCTTTTATGGTGTAGTCACCATAAATTTTTTTTTTTTTTTTTTTTAAATTTCAGATGAAAGGACTATCTAGCTAAAAAATAAAAGTTGGAGGACCATTCTGGCTACAAAAAAAGTTGAGGGACTATTTTGGCTACAGTGCAAAAGTTGAGGGACTATTTCAGCGATTTTCCCAATTTTATGTTTACAAATGACACTTATTATTAATTTTTGAAGACCTCATCATTTCGCTAATTATATAATTTAGGCACATCAAATTTTTATGGGGTCAAACTAAAGAAAAAGAAACAATTGGCAAATTTTAGGGGTGCAACTATAAGATAGAATTAAAAAGTTTAAGACTTTTCCATACATATTTCATAATTTTCCAAAGTTGAGGGGAGGGGTCAATTATCCCTAAGTTGAATGTGGCTCTGCCATTGGATATGGCTCATTTATTATCAAAGGGTCCATTTTAAAATAATTTATGACGAGTGTAATTTATCTCTCTTTCTATATAGTCGGAATAGACCACCAACAATATATTAGTGAACTGCTTGAGTGGGTTTCTTCTAGTCACACTTGACATTTCATTATTATAACCCAATTGATGATGAACATTGAAATTGAATTAATTAGGATAAACAATTTAGATCAATGTGAAAAATAACTCTGTGGATCAAGAGAAGGTGATGCAATGAGAAGGTGACATAGAGCCGGAGATTGTTTAGCAAATGTAGGGTAAATTTTATTTTATTGGACCTATAATTAATTATTAAGTTACCTTTTCATAAGGGAAGGCAGCTGAGAGAATGGGTATGGGGAGGCTATATCGAATTTTGAACTTTGAGTAGGAAAGGCTAAGCTCGAGAGGGTCAAGTTGCGATATAAATTATTTCGGCGAGAACTATTCCTACTTTCGCCAAAATTGTCTTCATGGTCATCAATACAGAGAGACAAAATACGTTTTTGATAGTTATTATTTAAAATAATTATTATAGCAAATATTTTGGTAAGAAAAGATAAATAAAAAACATGTTATGAAATTAGAACTAATTTTATTTTGTATCTTTTTAACTTATATTCGATTCTCACTTCGTATCTCAAATTTTAGTTTTGAAAATTTGTATCCGACCTCTTATATTTATCCAACTTTAATCTTTTTTTTAATACTATCTAGAAAATTAATGGAATTTTACCGTATGTATGGCGAATTTAGTAGGATGTATAATAATATTTTTGTGTGCAAAATAAAGATTTCGTTAATTTTTTGATGGGTTAAAGAAGGGATAGAGTTGTACAAATTTGAGAGTTGGGGTGCAAAGTGTCCAAAACTAAAATTCAGAATGTAAAGTGAGAATTGAGTATAAATTGAGGGGTGTGAAATGAAATGAATCCCATGAAACTATTATAAAAAAATTATTTGGCAAATATTAAAGGCAAAATGATCTTAACAGTCCCTTACATTTTACATTTGTACATTTTAGTCCCTCATATTCAAAACGATACATTTTAGTCTCTCAAGAAACGCAATATTTTGGTATGTCGATACAATAACGTGTGTATTTTGATTTGAAATACTCATATGCGTAGTAAATATAATATATTTAAGGGTATAATTGACAATACATAACCTTGAATACTAAATTGTGGTAAAAAAAAAATAGGGTTGTGACTATTAAAGTAGGGGTGCGGAGGAAAAGCGGCGAGAGAAGAGAATAGGGACAGTGATGGTAAGTGAGAATTTCGGAGTGATGGTAGAGGAAGTTTTACTAAGTAGTATCATTTAATATTTAAAATTTGTGTTTTACCAATTTTGCCTATGAAAAATATAACATTTGATACGCATGTAAGTATTTCAGTCCAAAATATGCCCGCAATTATGTCGAGAAACCAAAATAGTACGTTTTGAATTTGTGAAGGGTTAAAATGCATTATTTAAATATGAAAGACTGAAAAAATATAAATATAAAATGTGAAAGATTATTAGAGTTATTTTTCCAATATTAAATTACTAATGCTTTTCAAATGGAGCCCATGTTCACCATGACTTTTTCGAGCAAAATTGGGAAGAAAGTCGCAACTTTGCGCCATACGTACCCTTGTCAATACGTTGCATAGCTGCTTGGAAAGACAAAAGAACGTAACGCCTTTGATTCTTTGAATGGAAGCGCTCTCAGAATTTGACCGAATAATTTCCTTCCCCATTTCGAAAATGTAACTGACTTCCAAGAATTGCAAATCCCGGTTGCTTTATTTACTTTAGTTTTTCTTCCTAAGGGTGATGGCTAGTTCCTGACGAAGTTCTTTCCCAAGTATCACTTCCTAAATTAGTTGATGCAAATCCGAAATTTCGAAACCAAACAAGCAGAAATAGTGAAGGAAACTATTTATTTATGTCAACTTGTAGCTCATCATTAATTAAACAATTTCTTCACATAAAATATTTTGATCGTTGATCAATTACTAGACATCATAATAATTGCTCAATATTTAATATTGTACAGTATTATTAGACAATCATTATATATTTTAAAAATTTATACCGTACAAACTTTTAAAACACATACTATTGTATTGTATAAAAATTTAAAACACAGCGGTTAATGAATCGTTAGGGAATTAGAATTTTCCCCTTTATATATGTACTTATAGCTGAGCTTTCTACCTTTAAAATCTCAAGCACTAACATCAGCAAGGAAAAACTCATCATGGCATTGGTAACTTCCTATAGGAGAAGTAATGGAAACATTCTAATTATATTCATCACTTTCTGCTTAATTTTTCTTGACATGATATGTGGATTACACAGCTGCGGAAGTAAGTACAATCCATTTAACATCTAATTAATTCCTACATGATTTATTTGAAGCTCTGTAATAAAATTTTATATCAAAATAAATATTTTATCGAATTTCTTTAGTGGTTCAATCATGGAAATGACTTGAACAACCGAAGGAATGCAATGGGAGAAGTGATAATCAATCCAATCACAATCAAGAATTTGAGGCTAAAATGGAGATTTACTGCTGGCTTTGATATATCAGCCACGCCATCAGTAGCCAATGGAGTCGTCTACTTTCCCTCGTGGAATGGGTTTTTGTATGCTGTGTGCGCCGACAATGGAAATCTAATATGGAAACAGAATCTTGGAACGTTAACTGGGCTGCCACCAGTTGCATCAATTAGGAATGTTACGGTTTCAAGATCTACTCCGACGGTGGCCGGTAATCTTCTTATTGTGGGAATTTATGGACCGGCTAGATGTGATTGCTGTAACAAGATTAACTGGACAGCTGATGTTTGGACGAGTCAGCTTGACCCTCGACCTCTAGCACAAATTACTGCCTCAGGAACATTTTACTTGGGGTTAGTAGATTTTGTCCGTGCTATCCTTCTAAGTTTTACTCTCTCCATTTTATTTTATTTGTCGTTTTTCTAAAAATTTCCTTCGTTCTATATTAAGTGTAGCTTTGGGATTTAAAAATATATATTAAATAATTTTTTTCAACTTTACCCGTAGTACTATATTAATAGAGGAGAAAAATATGAGTTGAGAAATTAATGTATATATAAAATAATAATTTAATCACTTTAAACTATTTTTTTTATAAAATTAATACAATGTAATAGTTTTTTAATTATTGTGCACCAACTCAAAGCCACAGTTAAAATAAAAAGGAGGGAATATTTCTTAGAGGCAAAAGAAATGTTTAGTCCACGACTTCTGAGACAGAATTCTTGATAAAGAGGTTTGATTATTAAGGAAATACCCTTTTTCTCGATTTGCAAATCAAGTATACATTGCTAAAGTTGATTTATCCTCTAGGTTACAAAACTAAGAAAATTGAAGTTAATTAATTACATCAAATTGTACTACTTGAGAATGTTAAAAATATTGATTCTATGATCCTTTTTTTCAATTCCAGGGCATTCTACGTGGGAGTGTCCTCATTAGAAGAGCTATTACCAAGTGAACAATGTTGCACGTTCCGTGGTAGCATGGTTAAGCTAGACACCCGGAACGGTGCAATTTTATGGCAAACTTATACAATTCCTGACAACGGTGGCAAATTAGGAGGCTACTCTGGGGGAGCTATATGGGGAAGTAGCCCCGCCATCGACAGCATTAGGCAACTTGTTTATGTAGGAACTGGCAATCTATACATTGCTCCACCAAACGTTTTGGAATGTCAAAGATCTCTAAATAATCAGACGACTCCACCAATTAATATTACTCAATGCATTGGACCAGACGTTCATTTTGATTCGATCATGGCTTTTGATATCAATTCTGGGCTAATCAAATGGTCACCCACAAGATTGAGTAGCTATGATGTTTTTAATTTTGAATGTCTAACTCCTAATAACCCTGACTGTCCCCCTGGCCCTAATGCTGATGCGGATTTTGGAGAGGCATCGATGCTTCTTACTATAGTGAATAATGGAAGGCTTCGTGACGTTGCTGTGGCTGTGCAGAAAAGTGGCTTTGCATGGGCGCTTGATCGCAATAATGGTGGCATAGTTTGGTTTAGAGTAAGCTATAAAATTTAATTAATTACCAATATTCTTCATGATGCATGTGTATTGTGTGAAATGTTGACACTTGTAGGTACATTTACAAATGATCTTCAGTGCCAAATTTCTCGGTAATATCAATTAAAAACTGTCAGTGTATTTAAAAAGTAGTTACTCGAATTTTTCGGAAGTAAAAGATTTTCTATTTTACTTTTTATCCTATTTCCTATTTACTATTTAATGAACTATGAAAATTCTTTTTAAATATAATTATAAATTTTAGTAAAAAAATTTTAGCCAAGACTTCATTAAGTAGTGAGATGGAAAATGAGATAAAAAATGTGATAGAAGATCCTTACCGCTTCTTAAATCCTTTAAAAGTACATGCCGTTTAATACTCTACTGTTAAAATTATTAATAACTCACTTTCTAATTAAAAGCTATACATAATCCAAATAAGAGCTATACATGATCCAAATAAGTATGGCGTTTTACTAAATATGCATGTTTACATTCTGGATTAATTGTGCAGAAAGCAGGACCAGGGAGCAGCCAAGGAGGAGGAATATGGGGTGCAGCAACAGACGGAAAACGAGTATACACAAACATTGCCAACGGCGATCGACTGCCTTTCACCCTCACACCATCTACACAAACGACGACTGCCGGTGCATGGGTGGCTTTGGATGCCAACACCGGCGAAATTCTATGGACAACAGCCAATCCCAGCAACGATATTTCTCCGGGGCCCGTGACATTCGTCAATGGACTTCTTTTTGCCGGATCTCCGGCTCCTACGGGTCCTTTTTTATATACGCCTTGGATGCTAATAATGGAGCTATATTGTGGACGTATAACACTGGTGCTACTATATATGGTGGGGCGTCGGTGAGCTATGGATGTGTATTTGTTGGACATGGATATTCAATTAGCTTGGCTAGATTCCACCCAACTTGGAATAGTGGAAATTCAGTTTTTGCATTTTGTGCCTAAAAGATTCAAAAGCTATAATTTCAAGACAACAAAAAGGTGCTGTTAGAATAAATAATTTTCATGAGGTGATGATCACATTATGGAAACAAATAAGTTTATGGGAACGTTCTACATACGAATCATTCCATTAGTTCTAAAGTTTGTATCGTATAAAATAATATATCGTAAAATTTTAAAAAAAACAATGATATAGTATCTAAAATGACTCTATATACACATTTAAAGTTTATAACGAAATTATTCAATTTTCATCCTATTTAAATCTTGCTTATGTAATTTACTTTAAATTCAAACTCACTTAAAAAAAAAAAAAAATTACTTTAAATTCATTTAATTTTTATGATCATCGGGTCTAATAAAGGCGGTATGAAAAAATAGTAGTAGTAGTTATTTTAATTAGTTACTAGTAAGGATCAGTTCCTATTTGCAGTAATTCATAATCTAACCAGACAATTATTTGACTTTCTTAGCTTAGAGTACTTAACAAGAAACTAACCAATAATCCTAGAAATCCACCAAGTAAATACAAATATACTACAAACAGTAAAATGCCACCACCTAAAACAAAATGAGTATGGAAAAAAGTAACTGACTGCAATCATATTTCAGCAATATCTCAAAACCACATTTACAATTTAGTCCTCAAATTAAAGCTATGGTTTGCAAACGTGTACGGTAACAAGGAAATACTTAAATAAGTTTGGTTCTTATTCTACTTGTAAATCAGGTAGTATAAATTAAATATTATGTATTAAAAAATATAAATTTTCATTTTAAAATCAATTGACAATAAGTGATGTGATTTAAAATTTTATTAATTAATTCAAGAATCCATTGGCCAGGAACATGGGCTTCCCTAGAGTTCCCCCAACTTCACTGAGTTGTTTCTCATCGGATCTAATAAAAGTTGTATGAAAAAATAGTAGTGTTTATTTTATTAGGGTTAATAACAATTTGCTTTCTGAATTAGATAAGTAATTATATTATGTCCCCTTGACCTATAGAAATATGCACTTTACCTCCCATTAATACTTTTTATCTATGACCAATATTTAAATCATTAACATAATCTAGTAAAATAACTAAAATACCCTTGGTACTACATTTTAATTTTTTATACATTAATTTTAATAGGAATGTGATAATTATTTAAAAACAAGAAAAAATAAACTATATAATATTTCAGTATAATCTTATCAATATATTTCTTGGTCAAATTTTTAAAATTTTTTGGATTTCATTTTATAGTTCAAATTTGAATGTTTAACCATAGTGGTAGAACAATTCTTAAATAGGATCATATTGAAAATTTTTCTTTGGCATTGTACGGAAATATGTTTGACATAATAAAATTTTGTGATTTTTTTGATATCTCTTAGTATTTTACACATTAATATAGCCTTAATTAATACAAATTGTGATATTGAGAATAATATAATTGAACATTTTCTTACATTTTCACTCCCTAAAGTCAAAGATATCAATGTATTATTATATTTTATTTTTTTTCTAATTCTTTTATAACAAGCGAAAATTAATTAAATACATAAAAAATCAAAATATAATACAAAGGGCATTTTAGTAATTAACTACATTTTATTTATATTTTAAAGGATGAGTAATGTGAATGAGGATAAAGTGTATATTTCAAAAATTTAGGGGGTAAAGTGGAATAAACCCTAGTTTTATTTTTTATTTTTTTGGGGCGTGAGGGATGTGTTATTAACCCTTTTATTAATTACTAGTAGGGATCAGCTTCTATTTTCAAGAGTTCATAATCAAACCACACACGACTAAAATTGACTTCACAAGAAACTAATCAATAGGTAATAGTAGTACGAATTGAATCTATCACAAATTAACCAATACAGCAAAAGGGAAAACTACCACAAAATCAAACAAATACCAGATATTATGTACAATACTTCATCAAGTCAAAAATCAAAGATGTACAGATCAAGCTAGACTGAATAAGTAGTCAGCACAAATTAAGGAAACTATTTAAGTAAACAATTTCAATATGTTTTTGCATGTTGAATTGGTGATAAAATTTTCATCCGAACAAACTTTCTAGTCATAATGATCACTTCAAAGAAATGCTTTCGATAAGCTTAAACCTTCCGACCCTGTTTTTGCATGTTACATCGCAGATAATATTTCTTCAGTGAAGTTGTAGGATTTGTCCACAAATGGCTGCTCATGGTCCAACACTTGTATGGAATCATCAATTCTTGCCGTTGCCGCCGCCGCTGCCAAATTTGTATGGCCATCAACCTCCGCATCAATCATCATCCAGGGAGTTGGATGATCTATGTTTGACAGTAAAAATTGGTCCCTACTGCCATCTTGATCAATATATATTATCACAATCTTCACTAGTAATTAAGGTGGTTGGAGGATTTTCATGCAAAGGGAACTTTTGGCTACCATCAACCTCCGCATTAAGCATCACGGGATTTTCGTAATCTTGATTATTATCTCCAATCCCAAAATCTATGCCATCTTGATAGGAGTCCATCCTGCCATCTCGATCACTATAACTACCAGTAGTGGCCATACTGTTGCATTCATAATTACCACAATCTTCAATATTAGTTATGGCGGTTGAAGGATTATTTTCATGCAAATTGCTTTCTTCATCAATTTTTGATAAAAGCTCATCAATCTCAGAGAAGTCATCACGATTTTGACTATCATGATGATCTACCACTTCCAAAATCATACTAGCAGTACTGTGAACACCATCATTATCATCTTATCTTCTTGCTGCCATCTTTCTTTTGTGTAAAGAGGGCCTTCTTTACACAACAAAGAACGTAGCCTTCCACGTTCGGAATGGATGAATTAAGACTTCATAAGGATACAGCGTACTCATCCATAATGTATCCTCCATGACTCTGATTATTTTTCTTGCCACCATTATCATTAATCAAAGTGTATGTAAAATTCTTTTTCCAACCCACAACCATTCCTTTTAAGTTGTATACTGGGCTACCTTTATTATTACCTTTCCATGTTGCTTTATTCCCAAACCTCCGACTAAATCTTGATCCACCTTTAACCTTTTTCTCGGGTTTAACATAAAAGTATCGAACTTTATAATTTTTCCAAAGAAAAATAACTCATCCGGATCGATATTGTAAAGATCAGATTCTTGAATGAAGCCATTCGTCGGCAATGGATTTCCCACAGCTTTGTGTTCAAGATAAAAGATTAAATCTTGAGGGCTAGGCTCAAACGTATAACCCAAAGGAAGCTTAGGCTCCATGACAATTGAATTAATAGCAACACAAAAAGACTATATAATCCAGGTAAATAAATTTTATTGAGAAAATTAATTGAGTAATGAAAGGAGAAAAGTTGGTAGATGGAGTACCTTGGAGAATGATATGCAGAGCAGTAATAATGAATTAACCTAATGGTCTATATTTATAGTTTATGATCAATTCTAAATTTACTCGTTTTTTGGGATGATAATCCGTTATTTACACGCAAAAATGAGCATCAATTTGGAAACTTTGGTGTCAATCAGGATAGGTAGACTTAACCTCACTGCTCATTCGGTTAGTTAGGCGGTGGAAGTTACGGACTTACGGTTGCATGCATGAGTTGCCACGTTGATTCTATAAAGATTTAAAAGTACGTTAATAGATCAAATCTGTGTAAGTACTTCATTTATAAATTAGAGTTAATTGTAACTTGGACTTTGCATTCTAAACTATCAATTTTAACACTTTAATATCTTATACTATCATATTTGGCACATTATTCAAATTAGTTAAAAATTAGTGAGACTTTATAAAATATATAGAGACTTTAGGCTAAGTTTGGATTGAAAGATTTGACGATGGATTTAAAATTCATCAATTCCTATGCATTCTAAAGTAATTTTTTTAAGTTTAAAATCAATGAATTTTAAATTTATCTAAATTATAAAGTATGAAAGAAAAGATTTCAAATAATTTTTAATTTGAATGAATTTAAAATTTATTCATTTTAGCATTACAAATTCTTCCAACAAATGAATAAATTTCACATATTTTCCTAAATCCATCTATTCAAACATATAATTAAAGAATTCATGTAGTTTCCATTGGAAAAAAAGAGTTTCGATTGAATATATATATATATATATATATATATATATATATATATATATAGTATTTTAATGATTAAAGCGTGCATGTATATACTTGGCATATTTTTATGACTCATCAAGAAAGTCATGTTGTCAAATGACTCAACTTTCTATTCAAATTGAGAACCCAAATCCTATATAATTCAATATACAACTCTTTTCTACCTTTTATTTACTTACAATACAAAATAAACCTGACTCTCTATCTACCTCCAAAAATCTTGAGCAGTGAAACACCTAACACTACATCAAAAAAGTCATGGCACAGAGACATTCGTTTGGCAAAAATAATAGAAACCTTTTTGTTCTCCTTCTCAAAACAATTTATTTAATTGTTCTCGTTGATAGCACCATTGCATAGGTAGGAACAGCTTTTCTTTAGAGAGTAGAATATAACATTAGGTAAATTTTACAATTTTTTTACGGAATTGTCTCATTGTGCATTAAAATATTATACAGTACAATTTATTGTTCTTTAAAAGAATATATTGTACAAATTTTAAAATACAACAGGATATTCTTCATGAGACTGCAGAAATTCTCTAACACCAATGATCACGGGTCTTATTTCCTATGTAGAATGAGTTGCAATTACTTTTGGATATTAAAAAAAAAAAACATTTAGAAAAAAGTTGGTTCTTGTTAACATGTCATATGATCATCAATAATTTCATTTCAAAATTAATGTATGGTTGAATCATGGAGGCGACTTAACCAACCGAAGAAATGCTGTGGGAGAATTTCTGATCAATCAAGAGCAACAACTGAGGTACTTGAGACTAAAGTGGAGATTTATTGCTGGCTTTGATATATCAGCCACTCCAGCAGTAGCCAATGGAGTAGTCTACTTCCCATCATGGAATGGATATTTGTATGCTGTCTGTGCAGACAATGGAGCTCTTTTATGGAAACAAAATCTTGGAAACTTAGGGTGTGTTCGTTTGGATTGATTTTTCAGGAAATTTTTTGGTACCAAACATGGGAAAATATTTTCCGGTATAAAGTATTTTCCAATTTTTCTTCCTCTGGCTGAAAATAATTTACAGAATTTTTGAGCGTAAGTTATCTTCCGGGTAATTCAAGAGTGACATTAAATCTCAAATACTTACTTTTCTAATTTCATTTGCTAAACTTATTTTCGTTTTAAATTCTTTTCCATTCGTTTTTCTCTTAATCATGGGTCCCACACTAATATAACTACCATTATGCATATTTTACTACTACATTGTACTATCATTTAATTTTAAACAAAATCAATCTTTTATACCTAACCACAATTACTTGTAAGGTATTTATTACCATTGTTATAAATTTTTTAAACTTGTATTCATAAAATTAAATATGAAACCGTTAAAAAGTTTTATTTCAAAATATTTTCATTTTGTCAACCGAACACCGAAAAATTATATGAAAAATGGATTTTTTCATATAAAATGTTTTCTTTGGAAAACATTTTCCCCAAGATCCACCAACTGGGGCATATGTGAATGTTACCGTTTCAAGATCCACTCCAACTATTGCTAATGATCTTCTGATTGTGGGAATTTATGGACCTGCTGTGGTGATTGCTGTGAAGAGATTGAATGGACAACTTGTTTGGCTCAGTCACCTTGACCCTCGACCTCTTGCTGTAATGACCAATAAGGAACTTTTTACTTAAGCTTGGATGGATTTTATCCATCATTCTCTATTCTTATAGCATATTTCTACATCATATAAATTTTACAGTACTTCCAGTTATAAGAACTTAGAACTTTTTAGGACTAACATTTTACTTTGCATCCCTAAATTTATATCATTATTCTAATTTTGGATCTTCAATTTTAATTTTGGGCTTATCATTTTTCAAATTCGTCTCACTTCAATCAGTTCAATTGCTAACACAATCATCAAAATTAACGTAATTATCACTTGTGCAAAGAAAATGTTGTTACAAATTATTGTACATGCATAAAGATTCCATTAATTTTTGTATTAATATTAAAAAATGAACTAAAGTGAGATGGATTTGAGAGTTGGGCATGCAAAATATCTAAAATTAAAATTGAGTGTGTGAAGTGGCGTTTTGGTTTTATTGTTACATTTTTTGATGTGACACTTATATGACACCATTTGCATGAATGACGTGTGTCACTCATTTAATATTTACTCATGGTAAAGTAATCTGTGTTACTCATCTAAGTGGCATCACACCAAAAAGTATAACAGGAAATCCAAAATCGTAAAGTGAGAATTAGGTATAAATTGAGCAGTACAAAATAAAAACTTAACATTAGTACTTTTAAAAAAAAAATGAAATTGAAGATATGAATCAATTTGTACTACTTGAGAATGGTAAAATTCTAGTAGTATATATTAGTGTTTTAAATTCCAGGGCATTCTATGTGGGAGTGTCCTCACTAGAAGAGCTATTACGAATTGGACAATGTTGCATATTCCGTGGTAGCATGGTAAAGCTAGACGCACGTAGGAGGTTATGCCTTCAGGGGACTTGTCTATGTAGGAATTGGCAATTTATACAATGCTCCACCAGAAGTTCTAAAGTGTGAAGAAGCACAGAATAATCAAACGAGTCCACCAAGTGGTCCTGATCAGTGCATTGGACCAGATGTTCATTTTGATTCCATAATGGCATTTTGTATAAATTCCGGGCAGATTTTATGGTCAGTGAGATTGAGTGGCTCTGATATTTACTATTGCGCATGCTTAGTAAGCCCTAATAACCCGGATTGTCCTCCTGGACCTTATAATGATGCAGCTTTTGGAGAGGCACGCAATGCTTCTTAGCATAACTTCAAATGGAAAGAAGCGTGACATTGTGGTTGCCGTGCAGAAAAGTGGCTTTGCTTGGGCAATAGATCGTTATAATGGTGACATAGTTTGGTTCAAAGTAAGTTCTAAATAGTAGTAATAATTAATTGCACTCGTATGTAGGCATGTAAACGAGTTAAATTAGGGTAAAAATTTATAAAATTTAAACTTGGATCCGATAACATTATCGAATTTGAATCTAAATATTTAATAGGTTATGAAAAGGATATCTGTTTTCTAATTCATCGGATCCAAATTTGGATTCAAGTCTTGATATTGTTTTATAAATTTGAAATATTTATATCAAAACTATTGTTATAGAGGTTTCTTTTTTGGTAATTATAAAAAAAAAATAATTCTAATAATATTTATGCATGTGTTTTATATTACTATATTGACAATTTACACAACGTGTTTGTACATATAAAATAACTAATATACGTAATTTAATATATTAAATATTTTGAATATTTAAATATATCAATTTTTAAGGTCAGAACAATAAATCAATATTCGATTCATTTATCATAAAAGTTGAAACGAATCTGAATAATTAGATTTACACATTAATCTTGAAGGGGTCAGATCAGGATCAACATAATTTTGATATTATTAAACCAAAAATATTACTGTTAGCTATAGACTTTATATATAGTTACGTCATTATCTACATATTTTGCAGCGGGCTGGACCAGGAAGCATCCAAGGAGGAGGAATATGGGGTGCAGCAAGAGATGGACAAAGAGTGTACACCAACATCGTCAATGGTGATAGACTGCCTTTCACCCTCGCCCCATCAGCTCAAACGACAACTGCCGGATGCCAACACTGGCGAAGTCCTGTGGTCCACAGCCAATCCCAGCAACGAGACATCTCCGGGTGCGATGACAATAGTCAATGGACTACTTTTTGTTGGATGTGTAGCTCCAAATGGTCCATTTTATGCTATGAATGCCTAGACTGGTGATATAGTAGTGGTCATACAACACTGGTGCTACTATTTATAGAGGGGCCTCGGCTAGCTATGGTTGTGATTCATATAAACTTTTTGTGGAATAATAAAGCTGTATAGAGAAATAAAATTGTTAAGAATTTTCGTAAGGAAATTGTGATATGTGATCTCTTCAGAACTCAACTTCATGGAGACCATTTGCAAAAAAAATTTATAACTGTAGCATGTTATAATGTAACAGTTGTAAGTTTTGGGTAAATCACAAGAAACTCACTTATGGTTTGACCAATGTTTATGTTAATTGTTATGATTTTTAAATTTACAATCTACCTTCTTGTGATTTAGATTAAAATGAAACTATTCCATTAAATGAACTTTAACTGGTCGAAAATTTTTTATTTAAAAAGTTATTTTAGTCATTTATAACCGTTAATAAAGATTAGTTATACAATTTGATATAAAACACAATTCCTCCCTTCTGGCGGAAAGGATCGTTACACAGTAAAAAAGTATTAGATTTTGGGATAGTTTTTGACTTATTGTACAAATTCAATATGTTTTTAACTTTCTATTCATATTGTAAAAAATCTAAAATCACAATGAGGCAAATTATAGCCTAACAAACCATAAAAAGATAACCTATATTTGTTCATACCACAATAGGGTTCTTTGTAATCTCCTAGTAAGACATACATGCTCAATAAACTAGTCAAAACGCAAGTGTTATAAGAAGTAGGTTTAACTATTGTAACAACAAATTTCTCAAATGAAGTAGTAAGTTATAAAAGTAAAACTTGGCAACAACAGCTCCCTGATGAAGAAAACTTGGCAGATGCATTAGCAGAATTTGAACCTGGCCAGTATTGTGGCCTGAATGATGAAAAGGGAATATTTTTTATTATTATTGAAACTAATATAAAGTCACAATATCAATTTGTCTCCATCTTTTGTTCTAGTCTTCCATTACTTTTCCGGTTGCTTCTTTTTGCTCCCCCCACCGTATCCTAATTAAGGATAACTTTTTTAACCTGAAATTCGCCGTAACGTATATGTGAATGGCAGCAAAAATTATGGGCGGACGAGAAATCATGTGGAAATGTAGAAGGCCATGAATACAGTATGTACCTCGCAAATTGTTATCAAAATTTGGAGTAGTTCTTTGCTAGTCACTCAGAGGATACAAAGTGATTAGCAAAGATGTGTGATTGCCTATAAAGTAGGAGACTCGTCTAAAAAGTAAAGATTCCTTATTTTATGGATGATTCGACAGTTGATATTAGTCACTCTATAATACCGACCGTAGAATGACTAGTAAAAAAATTTTCCAAAATTTGATTCCCAGAGACCCATTTCGCCCGCAGATGCGGCCAGGTTCAGTGACTGGCTACTACTTTATGTCCTGAATCCTGATCAGATTTTCAGTAAAGTATTGTAGAATGGAATGCTAGAGAACACTATAGATATGACCATCAGGGAACATTAAGTAATCAAACAACTGAAACAAGAAGAACAATCAGGTCTTCCCTAGAGTTCCCTCAACTACTGCTTCACTGAGAGGGCAACCTCCATCCTCACTGAAGTGTTTGGGGGAACTCCTGGGGATATCTTATCCTAAATGTCGTAGAATGTACTAGCTAGAGCCTAATAATGGTGCTGACCAAATGTATTCCAAATCTTGGCTGTTTCGTGCTTTCGATTCTTAAGCTGGATTATGAGTTTCAATCTCGGAATCATTCCAATTTGCGGTACTTTTTCACCTATTTTCTTCCCTTTTTGTTTAATTGCATTTTTTATTTACTCGACACGTGACATTTTAACCTTTGAGTTTGCAGCTGGAATGAAAATTAAGGGGGAGTGCAACTTCTGTGAATATTTAGAGCTTGATGGTGTATTCATCAAGCCCTTATCCTCCCATTCACATGAGCATATACAGCTCAGGGTGAAGCTAAAGATGCACATGCTACGTTCAAGAAAAGGTTTATAAGTGCTAACACGAAAACTCAACAAAACACTTAACGAACTCAACAAAGCTCGCTGTGGTTGTGTCTATATATTGGCCTTGGTTATTCAATTGGTGTGGCTGTGTTACACCCAACTTGGACCAGTGGAAATTCAACTTTAGCCTTCTGCGTTGTCTAAATACCTATGGAATAATAAAGCTGTATAGAGAAATAAAATTGTTAAGCATTTCCACAAGGAAATTGTGGTATGTGATCTCTTCAGAACTCAACTTCATGGAGACCATTTGCAAAAATATTTTATAAACTGTGGCATGTTATAATGTAACAGTCGTAAGTTTTTGGGTAAATTACATGAAACTCACTTATGGGTTGACTAATATTTATGTTAATTCTTATGATTTTTAAATTTATAATCCACCCACCTGTGATTTAGGTTAAAATGAAATTATTAAATATTCCATTAAATGAACTTTTAACTGGTCGAAAATTTTTTTATTTAAAATGTTATTTTAGTCATTTATTGCCTTTAATAAAGATTAATTATACAATTTGATATAAAATACAACTCCTCCCTTCCGGCGAAAGAGGTTGTTACACTAAGTGAAAAAATACTAGATTTAGGGATATTTTTGACTTATTGTACAAATTTAATACATTTTTAACTTTCTATTCATATTATAAAAAATCTAAAATCACAATGAGGCAAATTATAGCCTAACAAACCATAAAGAGATAACCTATATATTGTTCATACCACAACAGGGTTTTTTGTAATCTACTAGTAAGACATACATGCTCAATAAACTAGTCAAAACACAAGTGTTATAAGAAGTAGGTTTAACTATTGTAACAACAAATTTCTCAAATGAAGTAGTAAGATATAAAAGTAAAAAAATAATACTAATAAAAAAATATATCTATACTATTATAAAAGTTTGAGTGGTATTTTTCTCTTGAAGTGTTTCGTCCTATTTTGAACTACCTAAATTATCCATAAAGTAAACATTATTCGCTTCTTAATTGATGGATGGAATCGTAATAATAAATTATTATTATATTACTGTTAATTAATTTACAAAAATAATTTTAAAGACATCAAACTTGTTTAACAATACTTGTCCTACATCCTACACAACTAAAGCTAGAATCTTAATTAACTTAAAACATTGTTAATTATATGTTAATTATTCAAAAGGGTAAATATTAAAACTATAATCATATTTACAAAAACAATTTTAAAGACATCAAACTTTTACAATACTTATCCTACATCCTACACAAGTAAACCTGGAATCTTAGTTAACTTAAAACACTACAAATTAATCATTCAAATCACGTTTAGGACGTTATTTTTTCTTCGAAAAAAAAAAAAACAAATCAATAGTCCATTTCCCTTCATACTTCATGCATAACTCATCCTTCATACACATCAACCAAATCCCCTGTCATCTAGGAACCACTAAATTCACATCATAACATCACAAAAACAATTTTAAAGACATTACACTTTTATAATACTTAATCTGCATAGAATCTTAATTAACTTAAAACACTATAAATCAATCATTCAACCTAAAAACTATCATCATCATCACTGAACGAAGTCACGTTCAGGCCCTGATTTTTACTTTTAAAAAAAAAATCAACAATCCAATTCCGCTTCATAGTTTATGCAAAATTCATTCTTCATGCAGAACTCATCAACAAAATCCCTCTCCATCTAGGACTGACTAAATTCACCTTATTGTTTCTCCTCACGTTCAGGCCCTTATTGGATGCTTCACCATCACAAATGAAATAAAAGCGTAGCAAACCTCCACATGGATTCTGTTGAAAAATAATGAAGAATGGGATTAGTGGTGCACAAGGAGCAACATATTTTTTAACAGAAGACATCCTCAATGTGAGTTATTCACAAAAATTTCTTGTACAAGTTAATATCTGGACTTCACTCTTCAATTTCCATACATATAACATCTGATTACCTACTTGATGAAACATAGAACCTGGTTTGCTCTTGCCTCATCTTATGAAAGATTTTTTTTTTCCTTCTCTTGCTTCTTATAGAGATCATTTTAACTTGATCTTCCAACCGTTTCTCAAACCAGAGAGATGCTAGAATGACGTTTTAGCAACGAATGCGGCATTTTTCAGTCTTACAGAAAATCAAACTGACATCAAATGACAATTGCATATTCTAAAATATCTGATTGAAGATCCTTTGAATAGTGATGTATACACTGCCCCTATGTAAACTTGCTGCCTCGCAAAGACACAATAAAATGCAGCATAATTTGAACCCCAACAAAAGAGTATGTCTATCAAATTCACACATGAAACCAGTATGCTTTCGATATCTAATGAACTAAAAAAATATCCATGCATCACGAAGCTTTATGGACAAAATCATACTGTTGCTTTTGATTCTAATAATAAGTTCGCCTCTGCAAAATCATATACAAAGTTCTTCTATCATGAAATAGAAAAAGTTTAAATGATATAAAATATCTACCAATACCATCCCATTGTAAATTAACCTCCACTTTGCCTCAATATGGAGGGAAAGAGAATGAGGTACTCAACACTCTTTTCTGTCACTAATCGTGAACCCTCCATTGCTAATTTTTTCTCAGAATAAGTTGATTATGGATGTTTCCGGTCACAGACACAATGACTCACTTCCTAATACTAACAATAAGATTTAACAGTATTCTTGAACTTTAAAGCAATCAAACCAATTCATGATTATATCATAGAGAGATTGGTATACAAGCCATACTTGCAAGTATCTATTGTGCAAATGTTTATAGCCAAATTAGGTCCTAACTTTTGTTGATTCCATTGACAGTGATTTTTGAGTTGAATTTCTCATATAATCAATTTGACCCTTTTTATGTATTCTACAAGCAAAAACTTACTTGGAGTAGGCTAATATGACACAGGAAACCATGATGAGAATTTGAAAAATCGAAACCTTAATATGCCAGCTACTTTACAATCCGAAAACTGTAGTCTACATGCCCCCTGCCCTTTGATGAGGCAAAGTTGCGGTAAGGACAAAATGGACCTAAACTGAAGCAACAGATTCAGAAGCAGTTCATAAACATTAGGTATCTATTATTTACATGATTCTCCACATTTTATGTATACATCAGTAACATAATTTTTTTGGCAATGATTAATTTGTTAGAAATGATGTAATCATAATGCAAGATGCATGTACAACTTTAAAAACATTGAAAACAACTTTGATTCTCTTAAAAACTCAAACTTCGGACCCCAAATATCTTCCTGATTATGCTAACTTAACATAATTGGCAACCTAATCTCATAAACTGGAACATGTCCCATCTAGATTTTAAATCTCTCCAAGAAGATAACTGTTATATGCTCTAAAGCAACATAAGTTGTGTCAGGATCACACATCTGCAGCACAGATTTCACAAAGTTCATGAAAATGGTGGTATATGCGATCATTTAGACTTTCGTCACACACCTGAATAACAAGGGATACAACACCACCAGCTCCTTCCAAAACAAGGATGGATTTGCTAGCAGAAAATCTAGACCTTTGAAGACCTTCATAGGCAGTCTCAATTGCAAGAGGAAGACTCGCGGCCTGAATGAAATCAATATTCTTGGGTTTCAAAGCCAACAACTTCTCCTCAACGGCAGTATATTCTGCCAGTGAGCCAAACTGTTTAGGTCCTTCAAAAGCTTTCTCATTGATATCCCCGCTCCTTTAAGGCCCTTTACTTGGCTACCGACTTTAACTACCACACAAGCAACATCATAACCTGGAACAGTCTACATTGTCCTAAAAACAAAAGTAATCAAAATGAAATATTAGATTCTGTTACTATTTACTAGGAGGCAAAACACAAGCATAGTTACCAACTCTATTTGTTTGCAATAC
The DNA here is from genome assembly GCA_025175665.1 of Cinchona pubescens. Classification (NCBI taxonomy): domain Eukaryota; kingdom Viridiplantae; phylum Streptophyta; class Magnoliopsida; order Gentianales; family Rubiaceae; genus Cinchona; species Cinchona pubescens. The sequence continues at coordinate 3,342,220 of JANKKI010000077.1, read as the reverse complement.
ATATCCAATTACTCGGATATTTCGTGATATTTATTAGGCATTGATCTGATTTCCATCAAAATTCAATCTTAAGCTAGGAATTTCACTCCATCAAGCCATCAAAACCAATAAACTCCTAAGGATTTTAATGGCAATTAGAGCATGCATTTGTGGTCTTCCTCTTTCACAGCATGAAAGAATAATATTGCATATAACTGCAAAACTTATCAAGGAAGTTATCATCTAACTAAATAATAAAGCCTTCCCCTTTAACAAGAATGTGTTTTATATTACTTCAAGTTTACTTATCAAACTTTTGAATAGAATTGAATCTCTTTTCCTTTTACTCTTGCCTTTTATGACTATTTTGATTTCTTTTTCTCCAGGTATTCATTAGTTTCATAAAGTTTTTAGTTAATGGAACAATTATTGCGACGCTCTCAAGAAGGTAATTGTTATATTGAAAACTAGCTACTACTCAATATTTTTAAAATGTATTTTTTAACCAGATTATTACTCAACAAATCAACTTCTTGTAATATGCCTTATTATTATTGACAATAAGTGCCTTTATTCAGTTACCATATAATGGTATAGATCAAATGCGAAAGCATAAGTTAAAGTGATGAGAACAAAGTATGCAAAGCTCACCCAAGTTGAACGACAACAACATATCCAATCCACCACAGAAAATCGAAAGAAAAGAAAATTTGCACAAATTTCTAGCAATGGAGAAAACACAGACAAAAGTGCAGGATCACACAATTCAATAAAAGTTTAAGTATGCTAGATTAACTAATGAGCAAAGAAGGAGTTACATTGAAAATGTGAAGAATCTTAGAAAGCAAACTCCTGTTGGTCAAAGGAGAAAAAGGAAACAGTTGAAAGACAAATGGTTGTTGAAAGCTCAAATGGCTGCATCTAACATCGAAGGTATATTAAAATAAATGAAACTTGTATAGAATGAATTCCAATATACATAAAACAACATTGTAGAATGAGCTTACTAATTACTAAAAATTTCTTCATTATTTTTCCATCATATTGTAGTGGATGGTGAATTTTATAATTCTGAGTTGCATGAGCTGAAAAAGATACAGAATTGTACACATTGCAACGCTATCAAGTTCGATTATGAGCCTCCAACTTTTTCCAGTACAACGGTAAGATTAAGCTGGCTCCAGTTCAAAATCCCCAAGAGTTATTGGAGTTATTTACTTCAATAACTTCAGGAGTCAGAATTATTTTTGGAAAGTGTTCGAGCATATAATGGTATGTTCTTATTTCTGCATCATTTGGGGTAAAGTTAGATAAAAATTTTGCATCATGAAGAAGTGGAGTTTATACATTTCGAGTTCAAGGATAAGTCTACCACATTCTTCCAGATCTGATGCCCGATGAGAATGGTACTATATTTTTCCAACTATACTTTCATGACATTGAAAATGAAGTTAAAACCCGTATGAAAATAATAGGAGATGCTGATTTGAATGAAACTATAGCAAAGAATCTTATGAAAATAGTTGATAGTAATCCTTATTCAAAGTTTTTTAAGAGTTTGAGACAATTCCCATCACTAGACAACATCGAAATACATCTTGCAAAAAATGCGAATTTAGATCAACGTTTTACAATTGTCCAACAACTGATCAAGTTGCTGCAATATGGATGGAAGGAAATAATGCTAACATACCATTTGAGAGAGACATTGTGTTGCATTCTCATTCTGGCCAGAGGCATAGAATCAAACATTACTTTTGTTGTTATGATTCTCTTCAATACCCTATCTTTTCCCTCCAAATGGTGATATTGGTTGGCACCAAAATATTCACAAAGTCAATCCAGCAAAATGTAGCACTCCAGTTGAGCAGAATAAAGAAAATGTGTCAACCTTTACATCTGCAGAAAGTGTTTTGGCTGCAGAAACTCAAGGTATTTTAATAACTTCACATTTTACAGGTATACTAATTTATTTATTAACAAGATCTGTTTTTTGTCCTTTCTCTTTTGAAATATCTGAGAAGAGACAGAAATGATGCTAAATTGACAGTAAGAAAGTATCATGCCGAGAATATTACTCTTATAAGCTACAAATGAGACCAGCAAGCCAATGTATTCTACTTTTTGCTCGAAGATTGTTGCAGCAATTCACTGTAGATATGTAAAAGAAATTAGAAACCAACTCGGTTGGATTTTTACAGACGAAAGCAAAATAAAATGAGAGCTGAATTATATCAAGGAATTGTTGATAGTGTGATAATTGGTGAAACAAGAGCAAGTGAAATTGGTCAAGTTGTACTTCCAGCATCATTTTGTTGGTGGACCAAGGGACATAAGGCGCAGATACCTTGATGCTATGACATTGGTACAACGATTTGGCAAAACCTGATATTTTCATTACGATGACATGTAATCTTGAATGGACAGAGATAAAAGAACATCTAAAAAGAAAACAACGTCCACAAGACAGACCAGATTTAACTTCAAGAGTTTTTCGAGCAAAATTGCAAGATTTATAAGATCAGTTGTTCAAGAAAGAGATTTTTGGGAAGGTAGCTATACACGTTTATGTTATTGAATTCCAGAAAAAAGGATTACCCCATGCTCACATGCTCATCATATTGAAGTCTGAATATAAATTGACAACTCCAGATCAATTTGACAGGTTTGTCTCTTTTGAAATTTTATATTCAAATGTTTGTCTCGGAATTTTACATATAGCAAAGTATGTCTTTGAAATTTTACATGGATCTTTCTTCTGATAGCATGCATTAATCTTTGTCTTTGAATTTTACATGGATTTTTCCTCTAATGGCATGCAAAAGCATTACAAGGTTAATAAATATTAATACTAAACAAATAAATTCAAATAAATAAATACTCCACTAAGATGTTCTAATAATACAAAAAAAAAAAAATTCTTTACAGCTAAGGTGACAGCAACATGGATTAATTTATTGGACCCGCAATTTCTTTGTACGAGTAATTGTTCATTTTTCCCTGAATAATATATTGCAATAATTTTTTAACAAGCTTTCCAACTACCATTTTACCTACTAAAAGCTCAAATGTAATTTATATTTTTTTTCAAGGAACTCCATAAAAATTATGAATGATGAGATGCTTATTTACCTTTATCATATCTAATCATGCATACAAGATGGCATTAGATTTTTCTGTTAGGTTCGAATATTGGCCTTGGCTAAACACTCTCATAGCACTTAAGGCAAAACAAATTTTTAAATCATTTAGATGTGTATCGTGCATTTTAATGCATTATTTGACTATTTTTACCTTGTGGACCATTCCAAATCAAATTCACAGGTTTGTTTGTTTGTGCTGAACTTCCTAATCGAAATAAGAACCCGATCTTATATGATTTGGTTATTAAGCATACGATGCATGGACCATGTGGAAAGAACAATAAGAAAAACTCATGCATGGTGAATGGAGAATGCAAACTCCACTATCCGCTAGCATTCTGTGAGAAGACAGTACAAGGAGAGGATGGATATCCTATTTATGGAATAAGAAATTCAAATAGAATTGTCATATTGCGAAAGGCAGAGCTTGATAATCGTTGGGTCGTCCCATATAAGCCATGCCTTCTATTAAGGTACAACTGTCATATCAATGTTGAGATATGCTCTGGGGTGCAAGCAGTCAAATATCTCTACAAGTATATTTACAAAGGGTATGACAAAGTATCTGTCTATATTGCACACAATGATGGTCAAACTGTTGTTGATGAAATTCAAAATTTTCAAGATGCTAGACGGGTATCGGCACAAGAAGCAATGTGGAGAATCTACGATTTTCACTTAAATGAAATATATCCTGCTGTCATTAATCTCCAACTCCAACTTCCCAATAAGCAGTTTGTCACATATTGGAAGAACCAAAACTTGACAGATGTTGTTTGTTGGGATCACATTTCCAAAATAATGCTCACCGAATACTTTGATATGTGCAGGAAAAGTAAGGAATCAAGGAAATACTTTTATTCAGAATTTCAAGAACAATATGTTTGGGATAAAAAAGAAAGATGTTGGAATAAAAGGAAACAAGGAGAGGTAATTGGCCGCATAAATTGTGCTAATCCAAATGAGGGTGAAAGATATTACCTAAGATTGCTATTAAACCATGTTAAGGGCCCAAAGTCATTTGAAGATTTGTTAACGATGAATGGATTTTGATGCTCAAGTTTCAAGGAAGCTGCACAAAAACGAGGATTGCTCGAGTCAGATCAAAGTATACAAGAGTGCTTGGATGAGGCAGCTACATTTCAAATGCCACATGCATTGCGAACGCTCTTTGCAACTATTTTAGTTTATTGCCAACCAGTGCAAATGTGAGAAAATTATGGGATAACTATTTCCCAGCAATGTCAGAGGACTTTAGAAGACATGTTGGAAGTACAGTTGAATTGGGAACCTCGAAGGCATTAAAATCTGTGAATCTGTTGTTGGAAAGCATGGGAAAAGCATAAAATTGTATGGTTTACCAACAATTGTTACTTCATCTAATGAAGAGAATACCAGTCCAAGAGAAATACGTGATGAGATATCTATTCACATATCAGAAAATGATTACTCCACAGAGCATAACTTGAATAATGAGCAAGAATATGCATTCTTAAAAATACTAGATCGAGTTGATTCAGGAAATGGTGGAGTGTTCTTCATTGATGGCCCAAGAGGAACTGGTAAAACATATCTTTATCGTGCCTTATTAACCGACTTGAGATCAAAAAGTCTAATAGCAATTGCAACAGCAACATCTGGTGTAGCTGCAGCAATAATGCCTGGAGGTCGAACTGCTCACTCTAGATTTAAGATTCCCATAAATGCAATTATATGAAACAAGTAAGTGCACAATCTCAAAGCAACGTGGGCTTGCAGAACTACTTCATAAAGCTTCATTAATCATATGGGAGGAGGCACCAATGGCAAAACGATGGGCAATTGAGACATTGGATAGAAGTTTAATGGATATAATGAATGATTAAGCACCATTTGGCAGAAAAATCATTATTTCTGGAAGTGATTTTATACAAGTTCTACCAGTTGTGCCAAAAGCAACAATTCAACAAACAATTGAAGCAAGCCTGGTCAAATCATATCTATGACAAAAAATGGAGAAATTTATTTTGACAACAAATATGAGAGCAAGAGCAGATCCATACTTTAGTGAATTTCTTTTAAGAGTTGGCGATGGGGAAGAACCAACTGACAATAAAGGAAATAGTCAGATTCCAGAAGATATGATTGTCAAATACGATACACAAGAATCTTGGTGGTATGTTTAATTGATACAATCTTCCAGTCATTGATGGAAAATGCCAATTCAGCCAGTCACATCACAAGTCGAACAATACTTGCAACAAGAAATGAATGCGTTGACAAGATAAATGAAAAGATGATTTCTTTATTTCCAGGCAAGGAAAAAACTTATACCAGATTTGATGAAGCAATAGATGATACTCAGAACTATTACCAAGAAGAATTTTTGAACTCGTTAACTCCAAATGGACTACCACCACACAAATTAGTCTTGAAGCATAATTGCCCAATAATTTTATTAAGGAATTTGGATCCATCAGATGGTATGTGCAATGGTACAAGACTGGTATGTAGAGAATTGAAGAAAAATGTAATTCGGGCAGAGATAGCTATAGGTCAATATGCTGGAAAAGAAGTTCTCATTCCCCGCATTCAATTATGCCCAGCAGAAAATGAGGGATACCCATTTGAATTTAGAAGAAAACAATTCCCAGTAAGATTGTGTTTCGCAATGACAATCAACAAAGCACAAGGACAAACGATACCAAATGTTGGAGTGTATTTGCCTCAATCGGTATTCTCGCATGCGGCCAATTATATGTTGCTCTATCTAGAGGAATCTCAAGTTCAACTACAAAGATCTTAATTATACCGAATGCTTCATTAGTGAAAAAAGATAGATGGACCAAAAATATTGTCTATAAGCAAGTTTTAATTGCAGGTACTAAATTCATACTTTTTACTTGAATATTGTACATGGGAAACGAAGATATATAATTATGTAGTCTTCTTTTTACTAATCGTCACCTTCTCAATTAGTAGCTTTCATTTTTTAGTTGCTTGAAACACTTTTATTTATTTGTCATATAACTAACTTTACCAAAAAATATCCAGGTACTAAATGAACAGAAGATAAATCAAAATCATAAAATACTTCAATCTTTATACTTCAAAAAGGTTTAAAAGCTATAATTTCAAAATCATAAAATACTTCAATTTTTTTGCATTTTGTGCCTAAAAGATTTAAAAGCTATAATTTCAAGAGAACAAAAAGGAGCTGTTAGAATAAATAATTTTCATGAGGTGATGATCATCCATCATTATGGAAACAAATAAGTTTATGGAAACATTCTACATAGGAATCATTCCATTAGTTCTAAAGTTTGTATCGTATGAAATATTGTATTGTAAAGTATTAAAAAGAACAACGATACAGTATCTAAAATGATTGTATAAGTTTTCAAAGTTTATAACGAAATTATTCAATTTTCATCCGATTTAAATCTTGCTTATGTAATTTACTTTAAATTCAAATTCACGTAAAAATAAAAAATTACTTTAAATTCATCTAATTTTGATGATCATCAGGTCTAATAAAGGCTGTATGAAAAAATAGTAGTAGTAGTTATTTTAATTAGTTACTAGTAAGGATCAGTTCCTATTTGCAGTAATTCATAATCTAACCAGACAATTATTTGACTTTCTTAGCTTAGAGTACTATAACAAGAAACTAACCAATAATCCTATACACATCTACCAAGTAAATATAAATATACTACAAACAGTCAAATGCCACCACCTAAAACAAAATGAGTATGGAAAAAAGTAACTAACTGCATTCATGTCTGAGCAATATCTCAATAACACATTTACAATTTAGTCCTCAAATTAAAGCTATGGTTTGCAAACGTGTACGGTAACAAGGAAATACTTAAATAAATTTGGTTCTTATTCTACTTGTAAACCATGTAGTATAAATTATATATTATGTATTAAAAAATATAAACTTTCATTTCAAAATCAATTGATAATAAGTGATATAATTTAAAAACTTATTAATTAGTTCAAGAATCCTTGGCCAGAACATGGGCTTCCCTAGAGTTCCCCCAACTTCACTGAGTTGTTGCTCATCAGATCTAATAAAAGTTGTATAAAAAAATAGTAGTGGTTATTTTATTAGGGTTAATAACAATTTGCTCACTGAATTAGATAAGTAATTATATTCTGCTCCCACAACTATAGAAATATACACTTTATAGTCCATTGATATTTTTTATCTATTACCAATATTAAAATCATTAACATAATCTAGTAAAATAACTAAAACATATACCTTGGTACTACATTTTAATTTTTTATACATTAATTTTAATAGTAATGTGATAATTATTTAAAAATAAGAAAAAAATAAACTATATAATATTTCAGTATAATCTTATCAATATATTTCTTGGACAATTTTTTAATTTTTTTGGTTTTCATTTTATAGTAGTTCAAAATTGAATGTTTAACTATAGTGGTAAAACAATTCCTAAATAGGATCGTATTGAAAATTTTTCTTTGGCATAATAAGAAAATATATTTTTTATAAAATTTTGTGATTTTTTTAATGTCTCTCAGTGTTTTATACTTTAATATTTGGATTAACCTGTGCAAATTGCGATATTGAACATTTTCTGTCATTTAACTCTCTAAAGTCAAAGATATCAATGTATTATTATATTTTATTTTTTTCCTAATTCTTTTATAACTATTGAAAATCAATTAAATACATGAAAAATTAAAATATAATACAAAGGGCATTTTAGTCAATTAACTACATTTTATTGACATTTTGATATGTTGAAATTCAAAGGGTGAGAATCACACGCGACTAAAATTGACCTCACAAGAAACTAATCAATGGGTAATAATACAACGAATTGAATCTGCAACAAAACTAACTACGAATTGAATCTGCAACAAAAACAAACGGCTACAAATTAACCAATACAGCAAAAGGGAAAACTACCACAAAGTCAAACAAATACCAGATATTATGTACAATACTTCATCAAGTCAAAAATCAAAGATGTACAGATCAAGCTAGACTGAATAAGTAGCCAGCACAAATTAAGGAAACTAATTAAGTCAACAATTTCAATATGTTTTTGCATGTTGAATCGGTGATAAAATTTACATCCGAACAAACTTTCTAGTCATAATGATCACTTAAAAGAAATTCTTTCGATAAGCTTAAAACTTCCGACCCTGTTTTTGCATGGTACATCGCAGATAATATTTCTTCAGTGGAGTTGTAGGATTTGTCCACAAATGGCTGCTCATGGAGGAATCATCAATTCTCGCCGTTGCACGTTGCCACCGCCGCCGCCGCCAAATTTGTATGGCCATCAACCTCCGCATCAATCATCATCCAGGGAGTTGGATGATCTATGTTTGACAGTAAAAATTGGTCCTACTGCCATCTTGATCAATAATATTATCACAATCTTCACTAGTAATTAAGGTGGTTGGAGGATTTTCATGCAAAGGGAACTTTTGGCTACCATCAACCTCCGCATTAAGCATCACGGGATTTTGATAATCTTGATTATTATCTCCAATTCTAAAATCTATGCCATCTTGATAGGAGTCCATCCTGCCATCTTGATCACTATAACTACCAGTAGTGGCCATAGTGTTGCATTCATAATTACCACAATCTTCAATATTAGTTATGGCGGTTGAAGGATTATTTTCTTGCAAATTGCTTTCTTCATCAATTTTTGATAAAAGCTCATCAATCTCAGAGAAGTCATCACGATTTTGACTATCATGATGATCTACCACTTCCAAAATCATGCTAGCAGTACAGTTAAACACCGTCATTATCATCAAGATTATGATAATCTTGATGATCATCTTTCTTTTGCTGCCGGGCCTTCTTTACACAACAAAGAACGTAGCCTTCCACGTTCGGAATCGATGATTTAAGACTGTACTCATCCATAATGTATCCTCCATGGCTCTGATTATTTTTCTTGCCACCATTATCATTAATCAAAGTGTATGTAAAATTCTTTTTCCAACCCACAACCATTCCTTTTAAGTTGTATACTGGGCTACCTTTATTATTACCTTTCCATGTTGCTTTATTCCCAAACCTCCGACTAAATCTTGATCCACCTTTAACCTTTTTCTCGGGTTTAACATAAAAGTATCGAACTTTATAATTTTTCCACCCCCTGAATAACTCATCCGGATCGATATTGTAAAGATCACATTCTTCAATGAAGCCATTCGTCGGCAACGGATTTCCCACAGCTTTGTGTTCAAGATAAAAGATTAAATCTTGAGGGCTAGGCTCAAACGTATAACTCCCATAGGAAGCTTAGGCTCCATGACAATCGAATTAATAGCAAGACAAAAAGACTATATAATCCAGGTAAATAAATTTTATTGAGAAAACTAAATGAGTAATGAAAGGAGAAAAGTTGGTAGGAATAATGAATTAACCTAATGGTCTGTATTTATAGTTTATGATCAATTCTAAATTTACTCGTTTTTTCCGGGATGATAATCTGTTACTTACACGCAAAAATGAGCATCAATTTGGAAACTTTGGTGTTAATCAGGATAGGTAGACTTAACCTCACTGCTCATTCGGTTAGTTAGGCGGTGGAAGTTACGGTTGCATGCATGAGTTGATTCAATAAAGAGGATCACATGAGCCTTCGTGTGTATATATTTTTTGAAGTTTGATGATGTTTCATAAATTGGATTGATTTTAGGTCCCATTTGTAGATTTTGTTGTCAATAGTTAATTTTATGATATTTTGCTTAAATAATTTGATATTATTCATTTCACATGATTTAATCTAATATCACAAGATGTACAAGTACGAAAATAGACCAAATCTATGTAAGTACTTCCTTTAGAAATTAGGGTTAATTGTAACTTGGACTTTGAATTACAAACTATAAATTTTAGTACTTTAATATCTTATACTATCATTTTTGGTACATTATTCAAATTAATTGAAAATTAGTGAATTTTTCTAATTATTTGTGGGTGAAAAGGCTTTATAGAATATTTAGAGACTTTAGATTGAGTTATGATCAAAAGATTTGACGATGAATTTAAAATTTCAAATATTCTTTAGAGTAGTTCTTAAGTTTAAAATCAATGAATTTTAAATTTACCTAAATTATAACGTATGAAAGAATAGATTTCAAATAATTTCTAATTTGGATAAATTTGAAATTCATTCATTTTAGCATTACAAATTCTTTCAACAAATAGGTAAATTTCACATATTTCCTCAAATTCATTGATCCAAACATATAATTAAAGAAGAGACATGTAACTTCCATTGAAAAAAAAAAGCAGTTTCGATTGGAAAAATCTTAGATGAAAGTATTTATAGACATTTTAATGATTAAAGCGTGCATGTATGTACTTGGCGTATTTTATTTTACATGACTCATCAAGAAAGTCATGATGTCAAATGACTCAACTTTCTATTTTGAAATTGAGAACCCAAATCCTATATAATTCAATATACAACTCTTTTCTACCATTTATTTACTTACAATACAAAATAAACCTGACTCTCTATCTACCTCCAAAAATCTTGAGCAGTGAAACACCTAACACTATCAAAAAAGTCATGGCACAGAGACATTCGTTTGGCAAAAATAATAGCAACCTTTTTGTTCTCCTTCTCAAACAATTTATTTAATTGTTCTCGTTGATAGCACCGTTGCAGAGGTAAGAACAGCTTTTCTTTAGAGAGTAGAATATAACATTAGGTAAATTTTGCAATTTTTTTACACAATTATCTCATTGTGCATTAAAATATTATACAGTACAATTTATTTTTCTTTAAAAAATACATCTTTATATTGTATAAATTTTAAAATACAACAGGATTTCTTCATCAGATTGTAGAAATTCTCTAACACCAATGATCACGGGTCTTATTTCCTATCTAGAACGAGTTGTAATTATTTCTGGATATTAAAAAAAAAAAACATTTAGAAAAAAAGTTGGTTCTTGTTAACATGTCATATGATCATCAATAATTTCATTTCAAAATTAATGTAACAGTGGTTGAATCATGGAGGCGACTTAACCAACCGAAGAAATGCTGTGGGAGAATTTCTGATCAATCCAACAACTGTGAGGTACTTGAGACTAAAATGGAGATTTATTGCTGGCTTTGATATATCAGCCACTCCAACAGTAGCCAATGGAGTAGTCTACTTCCCATCATGGAATGGATTGACACAGGAGTGATCTCAAGAATGGTAAGAGTCTTTGAATGGGTGTTTGAAAGTTATTTACTTAAATTTCTAATAAAACACATTCCAAGGATTGAAGTTCCAAAGTCTAGCAGAACTTGAATTTTTAGTCAACTTTGAAGAATAAACTGTATCGACCCAGAGTGAACCAGCTCATGATCTTTGTATGGTTGGAAAGGTCTTTGAGTCTAGTTTAATATGCAACAAACGGTTTGTAATTTGGAGTTTTCTACATCAAGTCTTCAAGACTTTAAGGGAGCAAAAGTTGTATGCCAACATGAAGAAGTGCCACTTTTTCACTACTTCCCTTGTTTTTCTTGGTTGTGTTATTTCAGCTAATGGAATTTCTATGGATAGCAGCAAGATGGATGCTATTCTTAGTTGGCCCATTCCTCAATCCATTCATGACATTCGAAGTTTTCATGGCTTGGCTTCTTTTTATCGACGTTTTATCAAAAGCTTCAGTTCTATTATTGCTCCAATTACTGAATGTTTGAAGGGAGGCAGGTTCAAATGGAATGATGATGCTCAAAAAAGTTTCGATTTGGTCAAAAGAAAGGTAACCGAAGCACCTATTCTTGCATTACCTGATTTTGGAAAGATGTTTGAGCTTAGGTAGATTGTGATACATCTAATGTGGGAATTGGCGTTGTTCTTAGCCAAGAGGGAAAACCTATTGCATTCTTTAGCCAAAAGTTGAATGGTGCAAGTTTAAATTATTCAACATATGATAAGGAATAATATGCCATTGTAAAAGCATTAGATCATTGGCAACATTATCTCTTGATACAAGGAGTTTGTTCTTTTTTCTGATCATGAGGCATTAAAGCTACTTAAATTCCCAAAGAAGCAACGAACTATAAATACAAGCCAAATGGATCATCTTTCTGCAATCCTTTAATTTCCTTGATCAAACATAAAGCGGGTACTTGTAGTCGTGTTGCTGACGCCTTGAGTAGAAGGCATTCTTTGTTGCCTACAATGCAAGTACAGGTTTTGGGATTTGAAGTTCTCAAGAAACTTTACAAAGATGATGCATATTTTGGCAACATTTGGGAGCAATGCAACCAAGGTCCTGTGCAACACTTCTTGCTTCAAGATGGATTCCTTTTCAAAGGCAGCTAGCCACTTTGCATTCCTTATTGCTCTCTAAGGCAACAAATTGTTAAGGAAGCACATGAAGGAGGTCTTGCTGGTCACTTTGGCAGAGATAAGACACTTGCACTCTTGCAAGCAAACTTTTATTGGCCTAGAATGGAGCGAGATGTTATGAAATATGTTTCCTGTTGCCGCACCTGTCACATTGCCAAGAGTCATGCACAAAATACAGGCTTGTACACTCCACTTCCAGTTCCTAATGCTCCATGGGAGGATGTGAGTTTGGATTTTGTTCTTGGACTGCCAACAACTCAAAGAAAGAAAAACTCTATCATGGTAGTTGTTGATCGATTCTCTAAGATGACCCATTTTGTGCCTTGTGCTAAAAGTTTTGATGCAACCCTTTACTTTAGAGAAATTGTAAAGTTAAATGGCGTTCCTAAAACCATTACTTCTGATTGTGATTCCAAGTTTATGAGTCATTTTTGGCGTACTCTTTGGAGAAAACTTGGGACAGTTTTACAATTTATGCTCTACTTGTCACCCACAAACAGAGGTCGTCAATAGAAGTTTGGGAAATCTTTTGCGTAGCTTGGTGGGACATAATCCAAGGCAATGGGATCTTATTTTGGCTCAAGCTGAATTTGCTTATAACAGGTCTTCTAGCCAAACAATCGGGAAAAGTCCTTTTGAAGTGGTTTATGGCGGAAATCCTATAAGTCCTCTTGATTTGATTCCATTACCACTTACTCATTCATTTAGTGCATATGCCAATGACAAAGATGAGTACATCAAGAAGTTGCATGATCAAGTTCGTGATCAAATTCATAAGCAAAAATGCCAAGTATTAAAAGCAAGCCAACAAGCACAAGAAACTATCTTCTTTCAAAGTCGGAGATATGGTGTGGATTCATCTTCAAAAGGAAAGGTTTCCTCGTGGATAAGCATGGTAAGCTCAAGGCTCGAGGTGATGGTCCTTTCAAAGTGCTTGCAAGAATTGGAGACAATGCCTACAAGATTGAATTACCTGGTGACTATGAAGTTTCTGCCACTTTCAATGTCGCTGATCTCTCTCCATATGTTGAAGATGATTTGCTTTAAGACTCAGGTCGAGTCTTCTCCAACCCGGAGAGTATGACACAGGAGTGATCTCAAGAATAGTAAGAGTCTTTGAATGGGTGTTTGAAAGTTATTTACATAAATTTCCAATAAAACACATTCCAAGGATTGAAGTTCCAAAGTCTAGCAGAACCTGATTTTTAGTCAACTTTGAAGAATAAACTGTATCGACCCAGATTGAACCAGCTCATGATCTTTATATGGTTGGAAAGGTCTTTGAGTCTAGTTTAATATGCAACAAACGGTTTGTAATTTGGAGTTTTCTACAGCAAGATATGGTCAATTTACGAAAGTCGCGCAAGGCTGACTGATGGAGGTTTAGCTACGGGTTTAGCTTGATGATTCAACTGTCTTGGACTATTTCTTTGCTTCTTTGGGACTTTAAACAGCTTCTAGTTGCTTGATGTCAATCTTTCTTGGTTCATGTTATTTTTTGGTCAAATGTATTAAGTAATAGTATATTTCCTAAGTTAGCATTTATCACTAAGTGTGGAGGTTTGTTCCAACTTAGTCTATTTAAGTTGTTCAACTCTTTTGGTTTTGAGGGACTGGAGATTGATAATATAATTTGTAGCCTTTGGCTTCTTTCTCTTATCTCTTTGGTGAATTCCATTGAGTGGCGAGTTCCTACAAACTCTTATCCTTTGGGTGGATTTCCCATAGGTGACGAGTTTCTTCCAAAAAAACTCTTATCCCATAGGTGGATTCCTTTGGGTGGCGAGTTTGGTACCACTTTGTTCCTTGTGTTTTCTCCCTACAGCACTGTCACTACCTTTTTCCGGTATCATGGATATTTGTATGCTGTCTGTGCAGATAATGGAGCTCTTATATGGAAACAAAATCCTGGAAACTTAACTGGGCTGCCACCAACTGGGGCATATGTGAATGTTACCGTGTCAAGATCCACTCCAACTATTGCCATTAATTTGGGGCTAATGATCTTCTGATTGTGGGAATTTATGGACCTGCTGTGGTGATTACCCAAAGTCGTAAAGTGAGAATTAGGTATAAATTGAGCAGTACAAAATAAAATTAGTCCTTTTTCAAAAAAAAAAAAATTGAAATTGAAGATATGAATGTTTGTAGTACTTGAGAATGGTAAAATTCAAGTAGTATATATTAGTGTTTTAAATTCCAGGGCATTCTATGTGGGAGTGTCGTCACTAGAAGAGCTATTACCAATTGGACAATGTTGCATATTCCGTGGTAGCATGGTAAAGCTAGACGCCCGTAGCAGCACAATTTTATGGCAAACCTATACAGTTCCGGATAATGGTGGCAAAGTAGGAGGCTATGCCGGCGCCGCTATATGGGGAAGTAGCCCTTCCATCGACGTCTTCAGGGGACTTGTCTATATAGCAACTGGCAATTTATACAATGCTCCACCAGAAGTTCTAAAGTGTGAAGAAGCACAGAATAATCAAACGAGTCCACCAAAGTGGTCCTGATCAGTGCATTGGACCATCCGTTCATTTTGATTCTATAATGGCATTTTGTATAAATTCCGGGCAGATTTTATGGTCAGTGAGATTGAGTGGCTCTGATATTTACTATTGCGCATGCTTAGTAAGCCCTAATAACCCGGATTGTCCTCCTGGACCTTATAATGATGCAGCTTTTGGAGAGGCACCAATGCTTCTTAGCATAACTTCGAATGGAAAGAAGCGTGCAGAAAAGTGGCTTTGCTTGGGCACTAGATCATGATAATGGTGACATAGTTTGGTTCAAAGTAAGTTCTAAATAGTAGTAATAATTAATTGCACTCGTATGTAAGCATGTAAACGATTTAAATTAGGGAAAAAATTTATAAAATTTAAATTTGGATCCGATAACATTATCTATTCATTTCAAATCCCTTCTTCAATTTAAATTCACCCATCCAAACACAACCTTCACTTATTTGAATATACCTATGATAGATTTGATTTGAAATCCTAAATCCTTTCATCCAACTGCAGCGAAAGTTAATTACAGGCATGACATGTGCGGTAATCTAGCTATTATATATGATGTAAAAATGGAATAATATAAATAATGGATCCGATAACATTATCGAATTTGAATCTAAATATTTAACATGTTATAAAAAGGATATCTATATTCTAATTCATTGGATCCAAATTTGGATCCGAGTCTTGATATTGTTTTATAAATTTGAAATATTTATATCAAAACTATTGTTATAGAGGTTTCTTTTTTGGTAATTATAAAAAAGCAATAATTCTAATAATATTTATGCATGTGTTTTACATTACTATATTGACAATTTATACAACGTGTTTGTACATATAAAATAACTAATATATGTAATTTAATATATTAAATATTTTAAACAGATTGATTTTTAAGGTCAGAACAATAAATCAATATTCGATTCATTTATCATAAAAGTTGAAACGAATCTGAATAATTAGATTTACACATTAATCTTGAAGGGCTGTATACAGATCATGATCAACATAATTTTGATATTATTAAACCAAAAACATTACTGTTAGCTGTAGACTTTATATATAGTTACATCATTATCTACATATTTTGCAGCGGGCTGGACCAGGAAGCATCCAAGGAGGAGGAATATGGGGTGCGGCAGCAGATGGAAAAAGAGTGTACACAAACATCGTCAATGGCGATCGACTGCCTTTCACCCTCGCCCCATCAACTCAAACGAACTGCCGGAGCATGGGTGGCCTTGGATGCCAACACCGGCGAAATCCTATGCTCTACAGCCAATCCCAGTCTTCAAGACTTTCACTCAGCACTACTACCTTTGATTTCTCCTTTTCAACTTTTTTCTTGCCCAAATAACGTTATTATCAGTAAGTAGACGCATGTAGGTACTGCAAAAATCTGTCAACAGCTGCTTAACCCTAGTCATTACGAAAATAAACCTAAGATCATACTCAATTATACATGGATTAAAAACCTTTTTTTCCAATCCTTCTGTCAGATTATGGTTGATGAACTTCTGTCAATCTAATCCATTTGATTCAGTTTCCGGATGTACTGCAATTAGGTCATGAGCAAACCAACACTAATGCACCAAATTCAATCAGAACTCCGCAATTTAACTTGCTTAGACAAAAGTAATACTAAGATAGGTTAACTGCCCCATGTTAATTGCACCCTGGTTGTATTGGAATCATAATTGTGTTGGTAGGAATTAAGGATAAGACTAGGGATACGATCGAGTGGTGGGACTCTAGATGATACTGAACTTTAGACAACCACATGGTGGTAGATATTATTCTCATCTTTTCATCTGTTATATAATTCTGACTAGGTTCATACTTCATAGTGTCTAGCGATTTCATTAGCAAAGATTCCCTCATGGGATGCTGTCCTGATCACAAAGGCCATAATACCATACTCCTCAGCACGGATCGAATGCATTAGATCCTCGCCAATACCAGCTTACTGAAGCAACTTCCTAGAACAAATTTTAGCTAGACCATTTCATCATATGTCCTTGGGATGAGGACGATGGAGGTTTCTTTTATGCTTATCTTATCGAAATTGATTAAGATTTTTTTTTTTCCTGGGGGCAATAAGAAAAGAAAAACATAAATCAGTTAAAGTTTCTTCTTGAATTTGATATTAATTTGATCTAAAACCCAATTGGTTAAAGTTTCTTCTTGAATTTGATATGAATTTGATAAATTTTAAAGTACATTGCAGCCTGAATTATTTTTTTATCCAATTTGTACTTTAATATTTTCTTTTCTTGTCACTTTAGTTCTATTGTCTGTCGATTTAGTAGCTTCTGTTAACGATGAGATTGATGGAATAATTTAACCATTGAAAAATTCTACTTTAGTCCAGCCATTGAATTATGATAAGAAAATGAAACCTTAGGGTATAAAGTGGTCAAAAGTTTTGATGGAAAAGTGGATTATACCCTTTACTAGGTTGTAATGCCGTAGTGAGCATGGGAGGAAATTGATTTTAATTATTCTTGTAAATCAACTATTTATAGATATCAAGTTTGAGAGACATTTACCTTGCTATAAACATGTAATTGACAATTAGGTTGCCATAAAAGAATAAGTGTCTTCATTTCTCATGCAATAAAAAGAAAATTAGACAGCAACTTACTTTCACTGTAACGTAATTAGCAATGAGTCATTCCAATAAACCACATTCATGAAAAATTACACATAAATATGTGTATATATATAGTTTAGTTGGTAACTACAGTATAACACTCAAATATTTAAGAATATGGAAAAGGAAAAAGAAAAAAGCAAGAGAAACAAATAAAAAGTCAGGAAAATAAAATACTTACTCTTCAAGAAGAAAACCATGACTTTGATTTCTTTTATTTGTAAGTTGTTACTGCAAAGAATTTTCCTCTAAAAATACTTATATGAGGATCAAATGACACCAAAGAAACAAATAGAAGTAAATACAGAGATGTACGCAAATGAGTACATAGTACTTATTGTAACCTATTGTATGAGACTCATGCAATAGGCATGGAGATGCTTCTTACGATTAATTAGTCCACCATTAATTTTTGAATTGATGATACACAAACAAGTTAATTTGTCTTATCAATTCCTTGACAGTTCTTGATTCCAGAATCAAAGGTGTCATAGATCTGTTCAGGTCCCTAATAACTGCACCGTATTATGGGCTTGCGCAACATTTATTCATGCTTAATCTTCTTCAAATTTCGGGTACATTTGGTGTTTTAGACGCCTGAAAATTGATAATTGTTTGACACATATAGATAACCAGCTCTTTAACCTTTTTTTTTTAAAATTTTTTTTTTTATTTTTAAATATCTGCCTGTATCATTATGCCCCAGTTCTTTCAAGATTGGAAAAATTAATGATCTCTACAGCGTGCATTATCAAAATGAAACATGGCAATATTAGTCTGTTTCTCTTTTTTTGTAGCCATTCTTTTCTTTACTCTCTCAAATATAAAATGCAGTTTAAGTGATTAAACGTTTTCGTCATGACATAAGTTGATTATAGATTCGAGTCACTAAAGGTAGGAGATTGATTTTTTATTATTTATTTATTTATTTTTATTAATTTTAAATCATATTGCATTTTGTGGTCGCTATCATCTACCACCAAGATTCTGATCTAATGTGCTGCACCAGATGCCAAACACAGAGCCATGATAGTGTTAATTGTGTTACACCACAAGGCTAATGGAAAATATATTATGTTTTTTTTATTTGACATGTGAAATATTCAGGTAATTTATCGGAAATGATGTACAAAATTGAAAGGCCAAAACTAAAGTCTACAAAAATTTACATTCGTTCTACAGTCTACAGTACAATTGGAATACAACAAAGGTTTTTCTTCTCTTCAACAAAATTCCATAAAAATCATCTGAGAGGGAATTAATATCAAAGAATTGATCGAGCGATTGTCACTAGTCCCTTTTGGCGATTACTGAAATCTCGTTCAGAAAGCATATCAATGGCTTTCAGGAATGTTGGAATCGACTCCCGAGCGTTGAATTTCGATTTCGGCTGTTGTTCTTGCATTCGCTGGGCAGCCCTTACATCATCTTTTCAAAAAGTTATGTTTCTATTGGAAGTCCAAGATTAGCATATGCAGAAATATGCGAGTGATTTAGACCAGCCATGCATATGTAGTACTACATACATATATATATTGATATAATATATATATATATTATATATATTTTCACTTCTTTTTTAAATTTACAAAAGGCTGCGTTTGGATTAATGGATTTGATTTGCAGGACGGATTTGAAATGAATGATTTTGTATAAGATAGATTCGAAATGACATGAAATTTGGGTAAATTTGTAATTTACTCATTGTATAAAATCTTACTCTCATTTGCTAGTAGATATCAAATCCCCAACCAAATATATTAGTTTAAATGGAGGAATTTGGAAGGATTTGATTTGAAATCTAAATTTATAATTAGTTATCCAAACAAGTTAATTGATTTTGTTGTGGATTTAAAATTTATCAACAAATGGAAGAAGTGTTATTTTAATAGTTAAACGGGTAGATTTGAAATTCACCCAAATTTCAACTCATTTCAAATCCATCCAATTCAAATCTATTCATTTCAAATCCCTCCTTCAATTCAAATCCATCCATCCAAACACAACCTTAACTTATTTGAATATACCTATGATAGATTTAATTTGAAATCTAAATCCTTCCATCCAACTGCAGCAAAGTTAATTACAGTATGACATGTATGGTAATCTAGCTATTATATACGATGTAAAAATGGAATAATATAAATAATGTATTTTCACGCAATTTTCTAGTAGAAACTTAGGCATAGATATATAGACTTGTGTATCTATTACATTGCATTGTACGTATGATGTAAAGTGATTTGGTTCAGTTTCAATATAGAGTTCCTCTACAACTTTTATCCAATCCTGTTCCTCTAATTAATGTTAGTGCATAGTATCATTTAGCCCCAGTTAGTAATGAAACTAATTGGATTGGAAAACCACGTAAATCTACAGTCGAAATGGATTATCCTTGAGATGTAAATGATCACATCAACTAGGTTTATTAGAAGCTCTAATAAATGTACATGTTTGTTTTTTCCTCTTGCAATAGCCGTTTATTTTACTTGTCATCATGCATTATTTTTGTTCTTAATTAAAGATATCGGAATTAATCTATATGAGGATCTATAAGCCTAATATTTAGTATACATCCAATGAATTTTGACCCATTTTACACCATTCAAATATTTCATACAAATTGAATGATAAAACATTTACGAATAAATTTGATTTTAAGATTTGTTAATTTACTCATCGAAAAAAAATTATTGATATAATTTAATAATTTTTATGAATTTTAGTTGTTTAAATATAATAAATCATTGGAGAGAATTAGAAAAAAGTGTACTTAAAAAGAATTTAACCCGATAGGCCTTACGTTCCCCTTACATTACTCTCTTTCTTTGAGATGAACAGGTAGGCGCAGCATAATCCCCACCTTTTGGTGGTTTTAATAGTAATAACAAAAGCTAGGGCTTATTCTAGTTTATCCCCCTTAGTTTGTATCTGATTCTCAATTTGCACTTTATACTTATTTTTTAGGCATATTGCATCTTGAATTCTTATATTTATCCATTCAATTAAATTTTTAATACCGTTATCAAAGTTAATGGATATTCCATCCTTGTACACCATACACTTAAAGTAGAACATTCGTCAAATTTTTAGCACTATTAAAAATTTAACTAAAGTAAAACGAAAGCGGTGCAATGTATCTTAAATTTAGAATTAGGGATGCAAAGTAAGAATTGATAATAAGTTACGGAAGACAAAGTAAAATTAGTCATAACTTCTTCTATTGGTGCAATACGCTCTTAAACAAGTGTGTGTTATGCACTTGCTTCACATCCTTTAACTTTAATGACAGCGTTAAAAATTAGATTGAAATGGAATAACTATGAGAGTTCATGGTGTAATATGTCTAAAAAATAAATATATGGTGTAAATGTAAGAATCAAGTTGAATAACAAGTTAAGGATGCAATCATGCAAAGTGAAGTAAGGCCTTAAGCTTAATTTGATTTAACCCCCAAAAACAAAAAAAAACATTTCCCAATTAAAAGAATTGAACATATATTCAGATTTGAACTAGTACCAGAGATTTAAATCCCCCCAAAAAAAAAAAATCATTTCTCAATTAAAAGAATTGAACATATATTCAGATTTGAACTAGTACCAGAACAGCACTTACACATCTTCATAAAGACTTGATGAAACCAAATGACAAGTATTCATCATCCTTTGAATTCTTGAAAAATATAGCTAGTATCAAGTGAATCCGGGAGTTCCCCCAAACACTTCAGGAGGGATGAAATGATACTACAAGTTTTATAGAATTTAGTCCCTCATGAAGCGGTCAGGGGAACTCTTGGGAACCACCTGATGATCTTGATAACTCCACGCACACTTCAATTAACTGAACTCTAGTACTAGTATTTATAGTATCTTCCTAAAAAGCTTTCTCTGCATTCAGCAATTGCTAAATGTTGTGTGGCACTGAGATTTGCCAGGAATTTACAGATATGCTGAACCTAGCCGCAAATGTGACAAATATGAAAGATGAAGAATATTGGCATATGGTGATTGTGGTCACACATGTAAACCTGGCTTTTGTTTCTCTATCTCCTCTCTGTAACCTCTCTTTTTTTTTCTCATATTTTCCCTACCCCAATAGACGGGAAAATTCATCTCATGATTCTCATATCTAAAATAGCGAAAATCGAATTTTAAATTATTTATCGTCTAAACTAACTTATATCAATATATTTGACTGTCTTGACACATGCATTCTGTCATTTGTTTATTTTTTAGCCAGGTTGTATATCAAGTTCGGTTAACTAGAAAATTTGTGAATATTTTAAAGAATGTATCCAATCATAGATCGAGGCGTACAAGATTAATTAATAACGTATCCTTTCGCGTTCTAATGTTCTGAATATATTCTTAAAAATTATATCGACCAATTTTCAAAGGTTGAAAGTACATCAAAAGAGCCTTCGGAGATGAAAGATTCAAGAATATATCAACTCGCATATGTCATTTTCGACCCTTCATTTGGTACACAATATGGACTAGGTTCAAGGTCAAAGATTTCCAATCCCTCAATATGGGTTTCTGACCAACGCTTCAGTTGAACATCACAGTGATGGCATGTTGTATTTCTGGCCCCATATTGTACATCTTGGCCGAATTAAGAACCTAAGGATTTTTTTTTCTCATATTCTGTAATATTTTTTATCACACTATTAAATGAATAGTCAAGATTACTTTTATAAAATTTTGATTGTTTATTTAATGGTGTGACAGAAATTAACACAAAATATGTAGCAGAAGATCTTGTGTTAAATTAAAGAGAAGAAAAATAAAGCTATCAACTTAATATGCTCATAAGATTTTTTTTAAAGAATTTACATAGATCATAATTATTTCTAATCGAATTTATGATTCATAAATTCTAAAAAAAAATGATTTACCGACTAAAGTACACTTTATTGTCACATGCACCAATTGCGATCATCAGATTGTCCCTACGGATTTATGTGCAAAAGTCCAAATTCCAACCAAATAAAAAATGAAAGAAAAACCTCCAGGCTCCAGCCCACAAGTTTCGTAGTAGTATGTAGTATCTGAATGAAGCAAAAGTCTTTCGAGATAAGATTGCACTTGATTAATGTCAATTTCTTGTATGATCCTTATAGAATTCTAGATATTTTGATCTTATATGTTTCGGAGTTTTAAATTTGCATATATTTTAGGTTTTTCTTGATCTAATTCTCCTGTCTACCTAATGCAATAAACTGCATTATATTCCAAGGTAGTGGTGGGAGATGGGAGACTTCGGCGGAGAGGAAATCTTCGAATTGAACTTGGAAAAGAATGAAGAACAGACGTGCATGAAAACATATTGATTGTGATTTGGTGATGGGTCATTCTTGCTCGGACTAATTCAATCCCTTAATCTTAAATGTGTTACGTCACTCATATGGGTTATCTGACCATCAGCGAGAGCAAAGACCCTAAGTTGGGGGCAATCTCTTTCATGGATGTTTGCCATCGTTAAAGTATAGTAAACTTTTTATATAGTAAACAATTTTATATCCTAATATTTTAGTATAAATGATTTTAAAACTGAAGAGATCACACAGTACTCAATTTTAATATAATATGTGCTCGAAAAATGAATTTAAAATGAAAATTATGTCTATTTTATGTATTAAATTTTAATAAATTTTGAAATTTTTATGCTTACAAACGACACTTATTATTAATTTTTGAATACCTCATCATCACTAATTATATAATTTAGGCTCATCAAATTTTTATGGGGTCAAACTAAAGAAAAAGAAACTTTTAAGGGTACAACTATAAGATAGAATTAAAAATTTTAAAACTTTTCCGTACATATTTCATAATTTTCCAAAGTTGAGGGGAGGGGGCAATTGCCCCCAAAGTTGAATGTGCCTCTGCCATTGGATATGGCTCATTTATTATCCAAGGGTCCACTATATCTGTTCCGTAAATCGAATCTATTTAAGAATTTTATCATAAGACACTTCATATGTAATAGGCGTCCATTATTTTATTTTATTTTTTTGTTGTTCGGTTCAAAATGATACTTAATTTTCTTGAATGAAAATTTGTATAAAATATTTTCTGTTTATACTTAAAAAAAACTAGTGGTCAAGCATTTTCTGTGATTATTTTTTGTCAAAATCCAACTAACTAATGTGGTGGATCCACATTTTTCTTGCCTTTTTTTAAGTATGATATTTTTAAGCAACATTTTAATATTCGTAAGTTATTAAAATAAGACACTTATTTTGAAGCAAAAGAATATGCAATATCGCTAAGGATTGAAGTTCATCTCAAATTAAATAGGGCATACTATTTGACATGAACCAATGCAATGCCTTCCTTTTGTACTACAAATAGCTGCTATAATAAGTTTGAACATATAAATTCGAAAGATTAATTAGAGAGGGGGACATTCTACAATAGAGCCTAACTAAAATCAATTAAAAAAGTTTTCAGCAAAATACAAACATATATAATTCAGTCAAATTTACATTAATGAAGTGGGCAAACATTAAAGCTCCAACAATTTTTCTATTTTTTTTATAAAATTAATTTATGACGAGTGTAAGTTACCTCTCTTTTTACATGGTCAGGACAGACTACCAACAATATATCAGTGAACTGCTTGAGTGGGTTTCTTCTAGTCACACTTGACATTTCATTATTATAACCTAATTGATGATGAACATTGAAATTGAATTAATTTGGGTAAACAATTTAGATCAATGTGAAAAATAACTCCGTGGATCAAGAGAAGGTGATGCAATGAGAAGGTGACATAGAGCCGGAGATTGTTTATAAAATGTAGGGTAAATTTTATATTACATCTATAATTAACTATTAAGTTACCTTTTCACGAGGGAAGGCAGCTGAGAGAATGGGGAGGCTATATCGAATTTTGGACTCTGAGTAGGAAAGGCTAAGCTCGAGAGGGTCAAGTTGCGATGATAAATTATTTCTGCGAGAACTATTCCTACTTTCGCCAAAATTGTCTTCATGGTCATCAATACATAGAGACAAAATACGTTTTTGATAGTTATTATTTAAAATAATTATTATAGCAAATATTTTGGTAAGAAAAGATAAATAAAAAACATGGTATGAAATTAGAACTAATTTTATTTTGTATCTCTTTAACTTATATTCGATTCTCACTCCCAGATTTGTTTAGAAAATTTGTATCCAAACTCTTAAATTCGTCCTACTTCAACCTTTGTTTTTTTTTAATGCTATCTAAAAAATTAATGGAATTTTACCTTATGTATGGCAAATTCAGTAAAATGTATAATAATATTTTTGCGTGCAAAAATAAAGATTCCATTAACTTTTTTGACGGGGTTAAAGAAGGGGCTAAAATGGAACAAATTTGAGAGTTGGGGTGCAAAATGTCCAAAACTAAAATTCAGAATGTAAAGTGAGAATTGAGTATAAATTGAGGAATGTGAAATGAAATTTGTGAATCCTATAAAATTATTATAAAAAATTATTTGGCGAATATTAAAGGCAAAATGAACTTAACAGCCTCTCACATTTTACATTTGTACCTTTTAATCCCTCATATTTAAAATGATACATTTTAGTCTCTCACAAAACACACTATTTTGGTCCCTCGATACAATAACGCGTGTATTTTGATTTGAAATACTCATATGCGTAGTAAATATAATATATTTAAGGGTATAATTAACGGTACATAATCTTGAATACTAAATTGTTGTAAAAAAATAGGGTTGAGACTATTAAAGTAGGGGTGCGAAGGAAAAGCGGCGAGAGAAGAGAATAGGGATAGTGATGGTAAGTGAAAATTTCGGAGTGATCGTAGAGGAAGTTGTAAGTAGTATCATTTAATATTTAAAATTTGTATGTTGCTGTGTGTTGCCAATTTTACCTATGAAAAATATAACATTTGATGCGCATGTAAGTATTTCAAGCCAAAATATGCCCGCAATTATATCGACATATTCAAAATGGTATGTTTTGAATTTGTGAAAAATTAAAATGCATTATTTAAATGTGAGAGACTGAAAAAATATAAATATAAAATGTAAAGGATTATTAGAGTTATTTTTCTAATATTAAATTACTAATGCTTTTCAAATGGAGCCCATGTTCACCATGACTTTTTCGAGCAAAATTGGGAAGAAAGTCGCAACTTTGCGCCATACGTACCCTTGTCACTATGTTGCATAGCTGCATGGAAAGACAAAAGAACGTAACGCCTTTGATTCTTTGAATGGAAATAATTTCCTTCCCCATTCCGAAAATGTAACTGACTTCCAAGAATTGCAAATCCCGGTTGCTTTATTTACTTTATTTTTTCTTCCTGGCTAGTTCTTGACGAAGTTCTTTCCCAAGTATCACTTCGAAAATTAGTTGAAAGCAAATCCGAAATTCCGAAACCAAACATTCAAGATAATTAAGTATTATTTATTTATGTCAACTTGTAGCTCATCATTAATTATTCAACAATTCCTTCACATAAAATTCATTTTGATCGTTGATCAATTACTAAACAGCATAATAATTGTTTAATGTGATATTGTATAGTATTATTATAATCATTATATTTTGTATAAAAATTTATATAATATAATGATTCCCTAATAATATATACATATTATATTGTATAAAAATTTAATGTATAACGGTCGTTAGGGAATTAGAATTTTCCCCTTTATATATCTACTTATAGCTGAGCTTTCCACCTCCAAAATCTCAAGCACTAAAAACAGCAAGGAATGGAAACATTCTAATTATATTCATCACTTTCTGCTTAATTTTTCATGTGGATTACACAGCTGCGGAAGTAAGTACAATCCATTTAACATCTTAATTAATTCCTACATGATTTATTTGAAGCTCTGTAATAAAATTTTATATCAATTTTCTTCAGTGGTTCAATCATGGAAATGACTTGAACAACCGAAGGAATGCAATGGGAGAAGTGATAATCAATCCAATCACAATGAGCGTCAAGAATTTGAGGCTAAAATGGAGATTTACTGCTGGCTTTGATATATCAGCCACGCCATCAGTAGCCATGTGGAGTCGTCTACTTTCCCTCGTGGAATGGGTTTTTGTATGCTGTGCGCGCCGACAATGGAAATCTAATATGGAAACAGAATCTTGGAACGTTAACTGGGCTGCCACCAGTTGCATCAATTAGGAATGTTACGGTTTCAAGATCTACTCCGACGGTGGCCGGTGATCTTCTTATTGTGGGAATTTATGAACCGGCTGTGGTGATTGCTGTAACAAGATTAACTGGACAGCTTGTTTGGATGAGTCAGCTTGACCCTCGACCTCTAGCTCAAATTACTGCCCCAGGAACATTTTACTTGGGGTTAGTAATAGTAGATTTTGGAATGTCAAAGGTCCCTAAATAATCAGACGACTCCACCAATTAATATTACTCAATGCATTGGACCAGACGTTCAGTTTGATTCGATCATGGCTTTTGACATCAATTCTGGGTGTGTACTAATCAGATGGTCAACAAGATTGAGTGGCTATGATGTTTTTAATTTTGAATGTCTAACTCATAATAACCCTGATTCTCCCCCCGGACCTAATGCTGATGCTGATTTTGGAGAGGCACCAATGCTTCTTACTATAGTGAATAATGGAAGGCTTCGTGACGTTGCTTTGGCTGTGCAGAAAAGTGGCTTTGCATGGGCGCTTGATAATGGTGGCATAGTTTGGTCTAGAGTAAATTATAAATTTTAATTAATTATCAATATTCTTCATGATGCATGTGTATTGTGTGAAATGTTGACACTTGTAGGTACATTAATTTCCAAATGATCTTCAGTGCCAAATTTCTCGGTAATATCAATTGAAAACTGTCGAGTGTATTTAAAAAGTAATTACTCGTACTTTTCAGAAGTAAAATACATCTTCTATTTTACTTTCTATCCTACTCCTTATCTACTACTTAATGAACTATCAAAATTTCTTTTTAAATATAATTATGAATTTTAATTGAGATGTGTAACACATTAGAATCTTAGTCATTTATTAAATACTAAGATGGAGAGTGTGATAGAAAATGTAAAAGAAAATTTTAACCGCTTTTTGAATCTTTTAAAAGTACGTGCCATTTAACACTCTACCCGTAAAATTATTAGTAACTCACTTTCTAATTAGGAGCTGTACATAATCCAAATAAGAGCTATACATGATCCAAATAAGTATGGCGTTTTACTAAATATGCATGTTTTCATTCTGGATTAATTGTGCAGAAAGCAGGACCAGGAAACAGCCAAAGAGGAGGAATATGGGGTGCAGCAACAGTTGGAAAACGAGTATACACAAACATTGCCAACGGTGATCGACTGCCTTTCACCCTCGCACCATCTACACAAACGACGACGGCCGCTGCATGGGTGGCTTTGGATGCCAACACCGGCGAAATCCTTTGGACAACAGCCAATCCCAGCAACGATATTTCTCCGGCGCCGTGACATTCGTAAATGGATTTCTTTTTGCCGGATCTCCGGTTCCATTCTACGGGTCCTTTTTACGCCATGGATGCTAATAATGGAGCTATATTGTGGACGTATAACACTGGTGATACTACATATGGTGGGGCGTCGGCGAGCTATGGATGTGTATTTGTGGGACATGGATATTCAATTAGCTTGGCTAGATTCCACCCAACTTGGAATAGTGGAAATTCAGTTTTTGCATTTTGTGCCTAAAAGATTTAAAAGCTATAATTTCAAGAAAACAAAATGGCGCTGTTAGAATAAATAATTTTCATGGGGTGATGATCACATTATGGAAACAAATAAGTTTATGGGAACGTTCTACATTAGAATCATTCCATTAGTTCTAAAGTTTGTATGGTATAAAATATTATATCGTAAAGTTTTTATACACATCTACAATGATATAGTATCTAAAATGACGGTATAAGTTTTCAAAGTCTATAACAAAATTATTCAATTTTCATGTGTTTAAATCTTGCTGTGTAATTTACTTTAAATTCTGTAAGAAAAAAATTACTGTTAAATTCATCTAATTTTGATGATCATCGGGTCTAATAAAGGCTGTATGAGAGAATTGAGTAGTAGTTATTTTAATCAGTTACTAGTAAGGATCAGTTCCTATTTGCGGTAATTCATAATCTAACCAGACAATTATTTGACTTTCTTAGCTTAGAGTACTTAACAAGAAACTAACCAATAATCCTCCAAGTAAATACAAATATACTACAAACAGTCAAATTGACTGTTTGTTTATAACAAAATGAGTATACAAAAAGTGTATAAGAGACAGGATCATGTCTGATCAATATCTCAAAACCACATTTACAATTTAATCCTCAAATTAGTCTATAGTTTGCAAACGTGTACGGTAACAAGGAAATACTTAAATAAATTTGGTTCTTATTCTACTTATAAATCATATAGTATAAATTAAATATTATATATTAAAAAATATAAATTTTTATCTCAAAATCAATTGATAATAAGTGATGTAATTTAAAAACTTATTAATTAGTTCAAAAACCTGTTAGTCAGGAACATGGGCTTCCTAGAGTTCCCCCAACTTCACTGAGTTGTTGCTCATCGGATCTAATATAAGTTGTACAAATACTAGATGTGGATAAGAGATTAGGGTTAATATAATTTGCTCACTGAATTCGATAAGTAATTATATTCTGTCCTCTTGAATTATAGAAATATACACTTTGCTTCCCACTGATATTTTTTATCTATTATCAATATTTAAATCATTAACATAGTCTAGTAAAATAACTAAAATTACCTTGGTACTACATTTTAATTTTTTACACATTAATTTTAATAGTAATGTGATAATTAATTAAAAACAAGAAAAAAATAAACTATATAATATTTCAGTATAATCTTATCAATATATTTCTTGATTAAAATTTTAAAATTTTTTGGATTTCATTTTATAGTAGTTCAAATTTGAATGTTTAACTATAGTAGTAGAACAATTCTTAAATAAGATCGTATTGAAAATTTTTCTTTGGCATTGTACGAAAATATGTTTGTGTTTTATAAAATTTTGTGATTTTTTTTTTTTTATATCTTTTAGTATTTTACATTTTAAATTTGGCTTAACCTGTGCAAATTGCGATATTGAACATAATATAATTGAACATCTTCTTACATTTTCACTCCCTAAAGTCAAAGATATCAATATATTATTATATTTTATTTTTTTACTAATTCTTTTATAACTAGCGAAAATCAATTAAATACATGAAAAATCAAAATATAATACAAAGGGCATTTTAGTCAATTAACTATATTTTATTGATATTTTAAAGGATGAGTAATGTGAATGAGGATAAAGTGTATATTTCAATAATTTAGGTGGTAAAGTGAACTAACCCCTACTTTTTTCTTTTTTCTTTTTGGGGATGTGTTATTAAACCTTTTATTAATTACTAGTAGGGATCAGCTTCTATTTTCAAGAGTTCACAATCAAACCACACACGACTAAAATTGACTTTACAGAAACTAATCTCTAGGTAATAATACTACGAATTTAATCAGCTAACAAAAACAAACAGCTACAAATTAACCAATACAGCAAAAGGGAAAACTACCACAAAATCAAACAAATACCAGATATTATGTACAATAATTCATCAAGTCAAAAATCAAAGATGTACAGATCAAGCTAGACTGAATAAGTAGCCAGCACAAATTAAGGAAACTAATTAAGTCAACAATTTCAATATGTTTTTGCATGTTGAATAGGTGATAAAATTTTCATCCGAACAAACTTTCTAGTCATAATGATCACTTAAAAGAAATTCTTTCGATAAGCTTAAAACTTCCGACCCTGTTTTTGCATGGTGCATCGCAGATAATATTACTTCAGTGGAGTTGTAGGATTTGTCCACAAATGGCTGCTCATGGTCCAACACCTGTATGGAATCATCAATTCTTGCCGTTGCCGTTGCCACCGCCGCCGCAAATTTGTATGGGCGTCAACCATCCGCATCAATCATCATCCAGGGAGTTGGATGATCTATGTTTTTACAGTAAAAATTATGTGGTTGGGTCCCTACTGCCATCTTGATCAATAATATTATCATGATTATTGACAGTAATTAAGGTGGTTGGAGGATTTTCATGCAAAGGGAACTTTTGGCTACCATCAACCTCCCCATTAAGTATCACGGGATTTTGGTAATCTTGATTATTATCTCCAATTCCAAAATCTATGCCATCTTGATAGGAGTCCATCCTGCCATCTTGATCACTATAACTACCAGTAGTGGCCATAGTGTTGCATTCATAATTACCACAATCTTCAATATTAGTTTTGGCGGTTGAAGGATTATTTTCATGCAAATTGCTTTCTTCATCAATTTTTGATAAAAGCTCATCAATCTCAGAGAAGTCATCACGATTTTGATTATCATGATGATCTACCACTTCCAAAATCATGCTAGCAGTACTGTGAACACCATCATTATCATCAAGATTATGATAATCTTGATGATCATCTTTCTTTTGCTGCCGGCCCTTCTTTAAACAACAAAGAACGTAGCCTTCCAGTCAATCATTGACGTTCGGAATGGATGATTTAAGACTGTACT
Source organism: Cinchona pubescens (assembly GCA_025175665.1). Lineage (NCBI taxonomy): Eukaryota > Viridiplantae > Streptophyta > Magnoliopsida > Gentianales > Rubiaceae > Cinchona > Cinchona pubescens. The sequence goes on along the minus strand of JANKKI010000077.1, from coordinate 3,310,988 downwards.
CATCCATAATGTATCCTCCATGGCTCTGATTATTTTTCTTGCCACCATTATCATTAATCAAAGTGTATGTAAAATTCTTTTTCCAACCCACAACCATTCCTTTTAAGTTGTATACTGGGCTACCTTTATTATTACCTTTCCATGTTGCTTTATTCCCAAACCTCCGACTAAATCTTGATCCACCTTTAACCTTTTTCTCGGGTTTAACATAAAAGTATCGAACTTTATAATTTTTCCACCCCCTGAATAACTCATCCGGATCGATATTGTAAAGATCACATTTTTTAATGAAGCCATTCGTCGGCAATGGATTTCCCACAGCTTTGTGTTCAAGATAAAAGATTAAATCTTGAGGGCTAGGCTCAAACGTATAACCCAAAGGAAGCTTAGGCTCCATGACAATCGAATTAATAGCAAGACAAAAAGACTATATAATCCAGGTAAATAAATTTTATTGAGAAAACTAAATGAATTAGTAATAAAAGGAGAAAAGTTGGTAGGAGTACCTTGGAGAATGATATGCAGAGCAGGAATAATGAATTAACCTAATGGTCTGTATTTATAGTTTACCATCAATTCTAAATTTACTCTTTTTTTCAGGGATGATAATCTGTTACTTACACGCAAAAATGAGCATCAATTTGGAAACTTTGGTGTTAATCAGGATAGGTAGACTTAACCTCACTGCTCATTCGGTTAGTTAGGCGGTGGAAGTTACGGTTGCATGCATGAGTTGATTCAATAAATAGGATCACATGAGCCTTCGTGTGTATATATTTTTTGAAGTTTGATGATGTTTCATAAATTGGATTGATTTTAGGTCCATGTGTAGATTTTGTTGTCAATAGTTAATTTTATGATATTTTGCTTAAATAATTTGATATTATTCATTTCACATGATTTAATCTATATCACAAAATGTACAAGTACGAAAATAGACCAAATCTATGTAAGTACTTCCTTTAGAAATTAGGGTTTAATTGTAACTTAGACTTTGCACTCAAACTATCAATTTTAGTATTTTAATATCTTATACTATCATTTTGGTACATTATTCAAATTAGTTGAAAATTAGTGAATTTTTCTAATTATTTGTGGGTGAAAAGACTTTATGGAATATACAGAGACTTTAGATTGAGTTTGGATCAAAAGATTTGGCGATAGATTTAAAATTTCATCAATTCTTTAGAGTAATTTTTAAGTTTAAAATCAATAAATTTTAAATTTATCTAAATTACGAAAAGATTTCAAATAATTTCTAATTCGGATGGATTTGAAATTCATTCATTTTAGCGTTACAAATTCTTCCAACAAATTGGTGGATTTCAAATATTTTCCCAAATCCATCAATCCAAATATATAATTATAGAATTTATATAGTTTCCATTGGAAAAAAAAGAGTTTCAATTGGGAAAAAAAAAAAGGTATTTATAGCATTTTACTGATTAAAGCGTGCATGTATATACTTGGCGTATTTTGGTACAAGACTCATGAAGAAAGTCATGTTGTCAAATGACTCAACTTTCTATTTTGAAATTGAGAACCCAAATCCTATATAATTCAATATACAACTCTTTTCTACCTTTTATTTACTTTCAATACAAAATAAACCTGACTCTTATACACATCTAAAAGCTTGTAAAATGAAACACCTAACTTTATTTAAAAAGTCATGGCACAGAGACATTCGTTTGGCAAAAACAATAGAAACTTTTTTGTTCTCCTTCTCAAAACAATTTATTTAATTGTTCTCGTTGATAGCGCCGTTGCAGAGGTAAGAATAGTTTTTCTTTAGAGAGTAGAATATAACATTAGGTAAAATTTTGCCATTTTTTTACAGAATTATCTCATTGTGTATTAAAATACTATACAGTATAATTTCTTGTTCTTAAAAGAATGTATTTTATAAATTTTAAAATAGAACAAGATGTTCTTCATGAGACTGTAAAAATTCCCTAACACCAGTGATCACGGGTCTTATTTCCCCTATCTAGAACGAGTTGCAATTATTTCTGGATATTAAAAAAAAAAAAAAAACATTTAGAAAAAAGTTTGTTCTTGTTAACATGTCATATGATCATCAATAATTTCATTTCAAAATTTAATGTAACAGTGGTTGAATCATGGAGGCGACTTAACCAACCGAAGAAATGCTGTGGGAGAATTGCTGATCAATCCAATAACTGTGAGGTACTTGAGACTAAACTGGAGATTTATTGATGGCTTTGATATATCAGCCACTCCAGCAGTAGCCAATGGAGTAGTCTACTTCCCATCATGGAATGGATATTTGTATGCTGTCCGTGCAGACAATGGAGCTCTTATATGGAAACAAAATCTTGGAAACTTAACTGGGCTGCCACCAACTGGGGCATATGTGAATGTTACCGTTTCAAGATCCACTCCAACTATAGCTAATGATCTTCTGATTGTGGGAATTTATGGACCTTCTGTGGTGATTGCTGTGAAGAGATTGAATGGACAACTTGTTTGGCTCAGTCACCTTAACCCTCGACCTCTTGCTGTAATAACCGCATCACGAACATTTTACTTGGGGTTAGTGGATGGATTTTATTGCATATTTCTACATCATCTAAATTTTACAGTACTTCCAGTTATAAGAACTTAGAACTTTTTAGTACTAATTGCACTTTGCATCCCCAAACTTATATCATTATTCTCATTTTGCATCTTCAATTTTAATTTTGGACGAATCATTTCTCAAATTAGTCTCACTTCAATCAGTTCAATTGTTAACACAATCACCAAAATTAACGAAATTATCAGGTGTGCAAAGAAAATATTGTTGAAAATTATTGTACACGCGTAAAGATTCCATTAATTTCTGTGTTAATGTTAAAAAATGAACTAAAGTGAGATGGATTTGAGAGTTGGGCGTGCAAAATATCCAAAATTAAAATTGAGGGTGTGAAGTGGCGTTTTGATTTTTTACTGTTACACTTTTTGACGTGACACTTATGTGACACCGTTTACAATAAACAGCCCTGAATGACATGTGCACCTTATTTAATATTTACTCATGATAAAGCAATGTGTTACTCATGTAGGTGGTGTGACACTCTAGGTGGTATCACACAAGTGTCACACAAAAAAGTGTAACAGTAGACCCAAAGTCATAGATTGAGAACTAGGTATAAATTGAGCATTACAAAATAAAATTAATCCTTTTTCAAAAAAAAATATTGTTAAATTGAAGATATGCATCAATTTGTACTACTTGAGAATGGTAAAATTCTATTAGTATATATTAGTGTTTTAAATTCCAGGGCATTCTACGTGGGAGCGTCCTCACTAGAAGAGCTATTACAGATTGGACAATGTTGCATATTCGTGGTAGCATGGTAAAGCAAGACGCCCGTAGCAGCACAATTTTATAGCAAACCTATACGGTTCCGGATAATGGTGGCAAAGTAGGAGGTTATGCCGGCGCCGCTATATGGGGAAGTAGCCCTTCCATCGACGTAAAAGTAGGGGACTTGTCTATATAGCAACTGGCAATCTATACAATGCTCCATTAGAAGTTCTAAAATGTGAAGAAGCACAAAATAATCAAACGAGTCCAACAAGTGCTCCTGATCAGTGCATTGGACCAGATGTTCATTTTGATTCTATAATGGCATTTTGTATAAATTTCGGGCAGATTTTATGGTCAACGAGATTCAATGGCTCTGATATTTACTATTATGCATGCTTAGTAAGCCCTAACAACCCGGATTGTCCTCCTGGACCTTATAATGATGCAGATTTTGGAGAGGCACCAATGCTTCTTAGCATAACTTCGAATGGAAAGAAGCGTGCAGAAAAGTGGCTTTGCTTGGGCACTAGATCGTGATAATGGTGACATGGTTTGGATCAAAGTAAGTTCTAAATAGTAATAATTAATTGCACTCGTTTGTAGGCATGTAAACGGGTTAAGTTAAGAGTAAAATTTTAAAAAATTCAGATTTAGATCTGATTAACATTATCAAATTCAAATTTAAATATTTAACAGGTTATAAAAAAGGAGATCCATATTCTAATTCGTTGGATTTGAGTGATTTAATATATAGGTAACGCATTTGTTTATATAAAATAACTAATAGACGTCATTTAATAAATTAAATATTTTAAACGGATCGAATTTTAAGGTCAGAACAACAAATCAATATTCGATTCATTTATTATAAAAGTTGAAACAAATCTAAATAATTAAATTTACACATTAATCTTGAAGGGGTCGGATGAGGATCAACATAATTTTGATATTATTGCACCAAAAATATTATTAGCTATAGACTTTATATATAGTTACATCATTATCATTATAATTTGCAGCTGGCTGGACCAGGAAGTATCCAAGAAGGAGAAATATGGGGTGCAGCAACAGATGGAAAAAGAGTGTACACAAACATCGTCAATGGTGATAGACTGCCTTTCACCCTCGCCCCATCAACTCAAACGACAACTGCCGGAGCATGGGTGGCCTTGGATGCCAACACCGGCGAAATCCTATGGTCCATGCAGCCAATCCAAGCAACGAGACATCTCCGGGGCCGGTGACAATAGTAAATGGACTACTTTTTGCAGGATCTGTAGCTCCAAATGGTCCATTTTATGCTATGGATGCCAAGAATGGTGATATAGTGTGGTCATATAACACTGGTGCTACTATTTACGGAGGGGCCATTCTAGCTGTGGTTGTGTAGCTATATTGGCATTGGTTATTCAATTGGTGTGGCTGTGTTACACCCAACTTTTTGTTGTAGGATAGCTACTACAAAGAAAACTACTACTCTAAAATAGGATTACTGTGTTGTATGGGATTTTTTTTTTTTTTTTTTTTTTTTTTAAAAAAAGAAGGGTAAATTAATTAAAGAGAAGAAGGGCAGTGAGGAATTCCCAACCCCAGCAGTAAAATCCAGAGAGGAAGACGCGTGAATGAAGGCGATCGTCGTTTGAAGGCATGAAAATGAAATTAGAATCCATTAGGGTAGTGTATTTCTTGTTCTGCTGCTGTTTTGCCAATCCGCCAGAATAATCATAACTTCTTCGGGAGAGAGCCAATATAGGTATGATGATGTTTTGATGAGAGTCTTTCCTTCCTAGGAGACGTGTACGGGACTCTTTATATAACCCACAAAAACAAAAGATCAATTGGGGACATAAGACCAGAAAAAGTGCTAATAGCCTTATGCCTAATATATTACTACTACTTTGTTCTAGAAATGTTTAGAACCATTACTGCTTGTCCAACAAAAATTCTTATATAAATTCGTTGATTCATCACATAAAATCATAAACTTTGATTCATATAAACTTTTTGTGGAATAATAAAGCTGTATAGAGAAATAAAATTGTTAGAATTTTCGTAAGGAAATTGTGATAGGTGATCTCTTCAGAACTCAACTTCATGGAGACCATTTGCAAACATATTTTATAAACTGTAGCATGTTATAATGTAACAGTTGTAAGTTTTTGGGTAAATTACAACAAACTCACTTATGATTTGACTAATGTTTATGTTAATATTTATGATTTTCAAATTTATAAATTTATAATCCTCCCATCTGTGATTTAGGTTAAAATAAAACTATTAAATATTCTATTAAATGAATTTTTAACTGACTGAAAATTTTTTATTTAAAAGGTTATTTTAGTCATTTATAACCGTTAATAAAGATTAATTATACAGTTTCATATAAAACACAACTCTTCCCTTTTGGTGAAAAGGATCGTTGCACAGTGAAAGAATACTAAATTTAGAGATATTTTTTACTTTTTATACAAATTCGATATGTTTTTAACTTTCAATCCATATTATAAAAAATTTGAAACCACAATAAAATAGATTATAGCCTAACAAACCATAAAGAAGTAACCTATATATTGTTCATACCACAATAGGGTTCTTTGTAATCTACTAGTAAGACATCCATGCTCAATAAACTAGTCAAAACGTAAGTGTTATAAGAAGTAGGTTTAACTATTGTAACAACAAATTTCTCAAATGAAGTAGTAAGTTATAAAAGTTAAAAATAATACTAATAAAATAATATATTATCTATATAAGTATATGTTGAAATTTCAACTAGAAGCACATTTGTCAATGCCATTATATCCAAAAGTCACGAGTCGTGTAGAATGATACAGCATCAGATACATCACGCACAAAAACTGACAAATTATTTTCTGAAATAAAAACTAAAAAGTAATCGATAAAAAATAATTCAAGAAAAAAAAAAAAGAAATAATAAATAAGCACATACTAATTAAGATTTAACGATGCATAAATTAATGTCATATTGTCATTGTCAGGTAGCACCTGGAGTTCCCCCAAACACTTCAGTGGGCTAGACTTGGAACAAAATTACCTTCATTTCAAGAAAGATCTAAGAAGTCCCAGTGAAGCGGTCAGGGGAACTCCAGGGGAAACCTGACTTACGTTTTTCTTCCTGTTTTGCATGCCCTCTTTTGCTTGCCTGGCGATGTAAGTAAACTATTTATAGTGAAATTGAAGATATATATGGGATAACATAACATGCATGAAGATATGGGTTGGCAATAGAAAGCATAGGACCACAACAGCTCCCTGATGAAGAAAACTTGGCAGATGCATTAGCAGAATTTGAACCTGGCCAGTATTGTGGCCTGAATGATAAAAAGGGAATATTTATTACTATTATTGAAACAAATACAAAGTCACAATATCAATTTGTCTCCATCTTTTGTTCTAGTCTTCCATTACTTTTCCAGCTGCTTCTCTTTGCTCCACCTCCATATCCTAATTAAGGATAACTTTTTTAACCCGAAATTCGCCGTAACGTATATGTGAATGGCAGCAAAAATTAGGGGTGGACGAGAAATCATGTGGAAATGTAGAAGGCCACGAATACAGTATGTACATCATAAATTGTCATCAAAATTTGGAGTAGTTCTTTGCTAGTCACTCATGATTCGGAGTGACTAGCAAAGATGATTACCTATAAAGTAGGAGACTCGTCTAAAAAGTAAAGATTTCTTATTTTATAGATGATTCGACAGTTAATATTAGTCACTCTACAATACCGATACCGTAGAATGACTAGTAAAAAATTTGATTCCCAGAGACCCATTTCGCCCATAGATGCGGCCAGGTTCAGTGGCTTACTTTATGTCCTGAATCCTGATCAGATTTTCAGTAAAGAATTGTAGGATGGAAGGCTAGAGAATAGTATAAATTTGACCATCAGGGAACATGAAGTAATCAAACAACTGAAACACGAAGAACAATCAGGTCTTCCCTAGAGTTCCCTCAACTACTTCACTGAGAGGGCAACCCCCTCCATGCTCACTGAAGTGTTTGGGGGAACTCCTGGGGATATCTGATCCTAAATGTCGTATAATGTACAAGCTAGAGCCTAATAATGGTGCTGACCAAATGTATTCCAAATCTTGGCTGTTTCGTGCTTCCGATTCTTAAGCTGGATTATGAGTTTCAATCTCGGAATCATTTTAATTTGCGGTACTTTTTCAACTATTTTCTTCCTTTTTTGTTTAATTACATTTTTTATTTACTCGACACGTGACATTTTAACCTTTGAGTTTGCAGCTGGAATGAAAATTAAGGGTGAGTGCAACTTCTGTGAATATTTAGAGATTGATGGTGTATTCATCAAGCCCTTATATTTGCATTCACATGAGCATATACAGCTCATGGTGAAGCTAAAGATGCACATGCTACGTTCAAGAAAAGGTTTAAAAGTGCCAACACGAAAACTCAACAAAACACTTGCTGCTCCTGAATATGACAAAAATTATCAAAACTAAATAATAACGTGTCTGCAAAACCTCAAAGAAATCCATTCAACACAAAAATAATAAAGTTTCTGAAGAAAAAACCAAATTTGCAATATTAGTCATAGCCTCATAGGACTACATTTTCTGCATTCCTAATAACTTCCTCAAGGCTAAAATGGATCCTTATTTCATACACTGTCAATAACAACATTTCCTTACACGAGCTAGACTAGATTTATCACCGAGTCAATCATCTTTTTATGTACATGGTTTCAATCCAATCAAAAGAAATGGGGAAAAAACAGCCAGTATATGCTTACAGAAATAATAACAAATGGAAATTTACCTGCATAACTCTCCCCTGCGATGTACAAGTCTGAGTCTCTGTACTTAAAGAATTTCTTGAGCCAGTTGATGATAAATTGCAGATTATTCCGAGCTGTAAATACCAAAATATTGTTCAAACATTTAAAAGAAATCTACTAGTTATTGATACAACAAGAAATGAACTGCCACTGTTAGCCTATGAATACCAAAGATGTTGTCTGAAGTCTGAACCTGTGTTTGAGTATGAAAATCCAACTCCAAATGGGAGACTCCGCATACAACATGTTTGATATTGTTCAATTTGCAAGATCAGGTCAGCGTTCTGTATGTACGTTTTGAAATGAGCACACATCAAATCAGTTAACAATATAGAAGTACCCGAATTCCAGGGCCTAAAAAGTCGAAGTAAATCAGCAAACAAAAACAAACACATCATAATATTTGCATTACCTGCATTGAACCATGCTGTGAGAGGAACTGTGAGAGTGGGTTCTCTGATTCACCTTCTACAAAATAATAAAATAGAGCTCGGCCATGTTGAGCATCTGTAATAATGTAACCTGAGTATTGCTTGAAGGAAACATTGGCAGGTTTGTCCAGGGAGAGAAGACATGAGCTCAGCACAAGAAATGGTGCAAAACAAAAGTGAACATAAACTACTCGAGACTAAGAACAATGGAACCGTTTTCAGACGGATACTGAAAGGAAAAGAGTGCGAAAGTAGGATGGGAAAATGAAGCATCCTTTTTAGGCTTCAGAAGAACCTATCTATGGTTTTACTCTGTCAGATCAAAGAATCCTATTATATTTCAGAAAAAAAGTAACAATTTTTATCCCCCAGTCAAAGACTCAAGATGCTTAAAGACTTTTAAATAGTTGCAGCGTGCCAAAGTGCAAAAGCTCCCATGTCGTTCATGGAAACTAGTGAACTAACTTGCTTATCTAGATCAGTTGGGTTTATATAGGCATTCCATGATCTTGGTTAGGTTGTTATGAAGATTTATTGTTGGAATAATAGCTGTTGGTTGCAGAGTTAAGACCCAATGAAGTCCAGCTACAACACTAAAAACAAGTTCACATCAAGAAATCATATTGGATTCTAGGTAAAATACTTCAACATAAAAAACAAAGAAGGCCATGGATCAGTCACATATTTCCTGTTAACACCATAGAAAGTGTTTAGAATTCCCAGGATTGAAATCCTGAACCAAGCAGTGCATAAAAGTTCCAAATTTTGAACACAGGCAAGTAGTTTAGCATCTGTGTTTGTATATGTCCCTACTATGAGTGCAAATTATGTTACAAACATTAATTTTGAAGACTTTTAGAATTTTCGTCATTTTGATAATAGCCTTCAAATGTCATTAATAACATTTGCTAGATGTTAAAGCGCAAATGGTTCTTCAATGGAACTGTCATGATCAACTTCTATTGATCACCATGCTTTAGGACAAGAATATGGAATCAGGTTCATGACAAGCCATTTAGTTTTGAAAGAAGTAAAGAAACAAGTTCGATGAAACAATAAGGTCTGCCAATTAAGAATGGGTTAAACAATAGGTAGTTAGCTGTCAAAAGAATAAAAATAAAAATAATAGTTGGTTCGAAAGTTCAGCAAAACAAGTCCATACCAAGTTCTGGTTATACAAGCCAAATATGCAAGCATTCAGCTCCACTGCCAATACACTATTCACCAATTCTACAAGTGAACACAATAAAATACATAGGAGCATTTACTTGATCAAAATCCCAATATTGCACAAGGTACAGAAAATAGAAAAGGACAGCGACCTCAACATTACAGGAGAGTAAAGAGCCAGAAGAAATTCTATCCTACCAATCTAATAGTGAAGCAAAAAGTCCATCCCTATCTGCTCCATTCAAACTCGGAACCAGATCTGGCATTAGTGATGTTCATCTGACTTGCATCCTCTGGCTTCATGGAAGTTGCAAAAGCGTGCCAACCTAAAAGGTATGGCAAGATAAACTGTGCAGAAAATCACCAGACAGTGCATGAGAAGGTTGGAACCATGCCAGATTTTTGAACTACAAGAATAACATGACTTCCTCCAGAGAGGAAATGCGAAAAGACAGCTAAACCAAGTACCCCCGGAAGAGGGGGGGTGGGGGAGAGTCTAGACACAGGAGAATAAAATAATGAGATTGCAGATATCATACATTGAATGCTGAGGTAAGAACTGCAAACTCTGCCTTTGTAATAGGGATATAGATACTGTCATCTACATTTATAAGCTTGTTCTGTACGCCTTTAACACATCCAATTATGCAACAAAAATAAGTTAAACAGTAATTTATATATAACTCTTTACAAATCACTTTGAAGATGTCCAGAAAGAGAAGGATTACTGAGATTAAAGAAGTGGCCAGAACCATCTGGCAGGGGCTCTACCTTCAGCACTTTCCTGACCCTACCTTCATCACTGAAACAAACACACAAAGCACCTTGATTTGTTGAGACAGCATAATAATATAGTAGATTAGTGAAGAACATTGAAAAAGTATTAATACACCTGATAATCAATGGATACTAAGGCTGAAAATGGCAGAGAAAGTGAATTAGCATATACCATGACATTAGAAACTTGAGTTAAAATTTATTAACCAGTGAAACATACCCATTTCACACAGATGATGATTTACTGCATCTTAAAATTCAAAAGGCTATACAATGAACGGGTTTAAAGAAATTCAACAATAGAAAGCAGAGACAATTCTAAATTCCGAGAAAATTGTTCTATCATCAACTAACTATAATTACACTTGTCACTTGCTATTTGGAGTACAGACATCCAATGCTTATACGAACACCAAATGTAAACTTTAGATATTACCTTTTTCCTTTATAAGGATCATGGAAAAATTCACATGAATCTTTGGCTCCAAGGCTAATTAGACTTCCTATCTCAGTAACTGACAATGAGAAAACCTGAAAAATAGAAGACAAGCAAATTCCGTGTTATATCCCAGTTATTAATAACGCTCTTGTGATGCCAATCTCAGTTCTTCATTCAATAGCATTCCCCAGAACTTGAAATTGCAGTACCTGCCCTGATTTCATGTTGTTGATTATATATTTTATTTGATCAAGCAACCGTTACAAGTATAAATACATGTTTGCATAAATTAGAATGTAGAAAGTACATTAAACATGGATGACACAAGAGGAAAAGATGATCACCTGTTTTCTACTCCAATCATATTGGCGAACACCGGCTGCAGGAGCAAATTGAAGCAACACAAAACCCTCCTTCGACAGCTTAAATGCCCCTGACTGCTCCATTAACAAAGATCAACACATAGAGAAAAATCATCCGTATACTACCTATAATACTAGCACAATTCAGATACTACCATATACAATCTTAAAACCATTTTCTACATAGTTCCATATAAAAGCATCAACAAGCATACATCTAAAGGCATGAACTCTGGAAGCCGAGGCTCCACGGTCAAAGCAGCCTTCCCTTTGTATACGGGCTGAGTATCCAACATACACCCTTGGTGACAATGTCCCTGTTATACACCCAAAATTCCATCTTTAACGTAAAAGTCCTACTACAAAGTTCACTTCATGAGAATGATTAGAAAGGAATTGCAACTATTGAGTTTAACAAGTAACAAATTTTCGAGGAATTCCCTTTTAAATTCCCAACTACCAACTAAAACGGATAGAAGCAATACTTCATATTGGCAAAACCATTTAAAGATTGAATCTTTACATGATTTAGAGCATATATTTTAGCTAAATGCAATAAATATCTAGCAATATTATTAACCTTCTAGGCAGTAAAACTTCATCTAAAGACAACCACCCACTAGAATAGCAAGAAAATGAAAAAAAAAAAAGGCAGCAAACAACTAAAACAGACCCATATATCTAATTGCAGAAGAACCCACTTGAAAAAATCAAATCTTTTTCACTTGGGCTTTCGTCATTTACCAAAAAACAAACGTTTAAGGCAAAAGGGTACCTTGTTGGTCTTAACGAGCAGGAGGAAACCTCTGTTGCCGCTGATTTTTAGGTTCAAAATAATCAGATTGGCGACATTTTAAGGAAAGATTCTTGTGTGGTTTGGAGAAAGAAAGAGTGGAGTCTTTAGATGCATGGTTGAAGAGAGTAATAGTAGTGTTGTTGGAGAAGAAATAAGGATGTGGGTTTTGATTATTAGGGATTTTGATTGGGGATGGAGAAGAAGAGAGGTTTAGCTGTAACATTCTTTATGCCTATGGGGAGCTGTAATTTTACCTCTTCGGCTCTTCCAATGTTTTAAAAGTAAATTTTTCTTCAGCGAAATGTCATGTTCAAGCCTAATAAGTAGAAAAATTAACCCTTAATCATTTTAGTACAAAAGTGTATTAAAGTGAATAGCACAAGGTTTTTCTTAGGTGCTGCAAAGTTGTATTTGTTTTTTTAGGGATGTTCATGTGTAGATCAAAAGATTCGAATTTATTTAGAATCTTGTAAATAAAGTATTCGAACTGATTAATTAATAAAATCATGTCTAAGTACTGGGTCAGAAATTTCTGATCCGTTAGATATTCGACCCAATTCATATATAAGAGTAATTTTATAATTTTATAAATTATGATTTAATATTAATAGATTTTTTTCCTCCCTTTCTTGTATATGTATAATTAATAATCATTTTATATATTTTTTAAAATTATGTGTAGTTAATAATCATTTTATATATTTTTTAAAATTTTAACACTAAAAAATTTAGATTTTAAGAGACAGTATTGTACCTAATAGAAATGTAAAACTTTGACCCGGGTAAACTATACATATACCGGATCATTTTTTATCGATCCAATATAACCGGTTCAAATCAAGTAATAATCTTATAACCGAATACTCTATTCATAAAGACTCCTAATTTTTTGTTGGGTTAATTTCATGGATAGTGGGCCTCTTTGTATAAGAGTGCCAACTATAGGCCACAAACACAAGCTACAGCCACTCTTTTAATCTTTTGCCTACATTTCCACTTTCAGAAAATGTAGAATAATTTTTTATTTTTTATTTTTTATTTTTTGGGCTAGGAAAGCCTACATTTCCACGTTCAATACACAAACCTTTTAAAAGGAATTGTAAATTTCAAACTTTTCTTTGTCTAAAATCTGTCAATTATCACTTTCCTGAATCCTTTCCTTTCTCCCCAGTCTCCCCACAAGACAAACATAAATGTAGTTGAGCAAGAATGGCTTCATCAATATGGTCATCAGCATTCAGAGGTAGTTCCTCAATGCCAATGGAAACCAAGAAACAAGAACTTGCTCTATTGGATACTGCCCCGTTGCAAGAGGAAATTCAGCTTCTTCATCCATCAATCCCTTATTTCTTCTTCATTCAAGCAGGATGATTCCTCTAACTCACCATCATCTCCTGTTCCAAAACAGTCCCAGGTACCTTCTGTACTATTTATTCCATTTCTTTTTTAGCTTTTGTCTAACACTATCTTCCACACACACATATTTTGACTTCTGTATAGTGAATTTTGCTCTTGGGGGATGATTTGTATGGATTGTGCATGATTGCATTCATAAGTAGTATATTATGAAGAATTACCTATTTTCTTTTGCTGGGCTATGAATAATATCATGTGTCGATTTGGCTGCTAGGTTATGACCCTCCAGATGATCTCTTTGGACTCTCTGTTGATTCTAAACCAAGGTATAATCTCTCTTTGTCTGGACTTTGAATAAAAATCAAGTCTTGTTTTTTTGGTCTAATGTGTCATCATTGTTTTTTCAGAAAACTTGCATCTGGTGCTTTGAAAACAAGATCTTGGTTTGGCCCGAATGGCCAGTATTTCAGAGAACTGCCTTCTCCAAGTTGCAGGGGAAGGGTTATACTCCATGTACAGAATGTGGAATAGAAAGATCTAGAGCAGATTGTTCATTATGTAATGGAAAGGTAATTGTTTCTTAACATTATATAAATTTGATTTTCCTCTGGCAGTACATTAGATTTAAAGAATATAGAAACTTGGCCTAATGTTCACATTAATTCTCTCCTGAGTTTATATTCTGAACATATTAGTGATTATTTCTTCCTGTACTTTTCATGTCTCAGACTTTCTCCCAATTATAACAGGTCTAATAGCCTGTCTTCAATGCCTTGGAGATTGTGTTATCTGGGAGGAGTCATTGAAGAGAGGCCATGGGAGAAAGCCTACTCTATTTAAGTTTTCATTATCCTTGTTCAACTTGGCACTGAAATATGCTGTAGTCGAATCACTGTACTTTTCACGTGCTTCCTTACTGGCACATTACATTTCAGAATGGTTACTTCTGCATCACCGTTGGGTTGGGTTGGGTTGGTTTCTGAAGAAAGATAAACTTGGCCTGTATAGCTTTTGGTTACATGTACTTTGAATTTCTTATGCCTTAGACCATTGACTGCTCTTTGATATGTATAATGTGATTCTGATGTATAACAAATCAATTGGCATTGGAAGTCATTGTCTTCAGATTGTATTTTCCTAGTAGTATCATTGATATATATGTGCCTGCAACTATACGATATCTTTTTATTTTATTATTATCTTCCTGTGTGTCTGATATGTTCTCCGTATTCTTCAGATTGAGATACATATGTAGTTGCTTAGTACTTCATGTTTGGAGATATTGTTATTTTCAGAGTGTACAATTTACTTTTGAACATCTGTTCCATTTATTCATATAGATGAATTTTCAGTTCTCCTCTCAAGTTGAAAGAAGATGATGAGGTGGACAATTTAGAAATAAAGCTTAATCTGAGGCGAAAAACCAAGCGTGTATACCACTCTCCACCTCCTGAAGTGAATTTGAAGATTAGCAGATCGCTAAAAGTTAGTGATCCTTCTTCATTGAACTTTAACTGCCTTTGATATCCTAAACCAATGCTTACATGCCATGGTATCTTCTTCTCTCTGTTGGCACAAAGAACTATAGAATCTTTAGAATTCAAGATTTTATACTATGTAGTATAGGTTTGGATAATAAGTTGTTAATTGGTCAAGAAGGCTTGGCTTCAATAGATAGTATGCTCATACACTGTCTAGTTGAGACTTACTGTCACCGTTACTCTATTTATTTGTCTTTCTTGTTTTTTCTGACTCCTTCTGCAACTGCCCAAGGAGAGGGCAAAGACTTCTGAGAGTTCTTTCCTTTGTTTTCATTTTTTTGATACTTTTTCTTTATGTAGATGTCCAGTTTTAAATTTCCGTAGAATATGCTTAACTCGGTACTGTTTGGCATTCTTTCTGTTCCTTCTTTTTGCTTCTCATCCAAGAATAAATGTAATTTTCTTTGTTTAGTTGGATGGTTGCAGAGCCTCAATGCCAAAACAGGATTATTCAGTAAGAGGATGGAGATTATCCATAGCAATCCTTTGCTTCGTGCACAAAGAGTGGCTGCCATCAAGGTCTGAAATAGGACGAATTAGCACTTCATTTCTTAAGTGACAATCAAATGCAGACTCTGTATTCTGTTGTTTTAAATGTTACTATGTTCTGGATATACAGTTCTACGACAAATTCATGCTTTCACTAGAGCTCCTTCATTTTCGTGTTTATAATTGTTTTGCCTTTATGGCTAACAGAATGTGATGTCATTGTTTTGTGTTTTGAGTTCTTGCAATGGAATGAAACTGTATAAATCATTTGCCATCAAATTCTAGGGAGTGGTAAGAAATGGTGTTTAGTACACCTTATTAGTGGAAATTGATTTTATCTTTCAGCTTGAGTAGTTTAATGTAAAGAGGGATTTTAACCTCTTATTTGGATTATTATTGCAGAAAGCTAAAGGGACCCCTGCTGCGAGGAAGCAGGCGTCTGAAGCTATGAAGAAGCATTTTTGAGACCCTGAGAACTGACGAAAAAGAAGTATTGCTATGAAAGGTTGATTTAGTTATTTGGTATCTTGGAAATACAATTTTATATTTCTCTACTTATCTGAATGCATTAGATTTAATGATGTCTTCTACTTGATTATTTGTTTGTGAAATCACTCAAGAGTCTTACAGTACCGGATTGTCCTCGAATTTCCTAATAGTGTTAATCTTTTTTTATTGCTCCATTCCCCAGATTGCAGAAGTACATGAAATTTCTTGTTGAAATGAATTTTCTTTAGGCTTTATCTAGACGACTTTTATGTGGTTCTCAATTAGTGGATTACTAAGTGGCAAATCAGCTATCTTATGGCAGTTTTGTCCTCCCTATGCATATCTGATCATGATAATATTCATTTGCTTGGAAATGGAATACATTGCATGGGAATGCTCTCAATTTACTTATGCATAAGTGCTCTTCTCATTTTCTCAACGGAGAGATTGGCCAACTGTGGAGCACTCTTCAAATCTAATTTCCTCCCAGCCAGAGATAGTCTTGTAGGGTTGTACCTCAACTATCTGGGACTTAGGATGCCACTTGCACTAAGGAAATCTCTAACAGTTGGGTTGTGTTTTACTGAAATCTCTAGCAGTACAGTTATGTTTTACTGCCTGCATTTACTCTAAGATACATCCAAGAGTATGATGTCCAACATTCTTTTGCAGGGGTGAAATTTTATTGTGGGAATTGCAGATAGACAGTTCACAAGTCATTTATGTGGCAAGAAGGTACATAACAGAAGAACATGCCGGAAGTAAAAATCGAATGAACGACGAAGGCCAGTCTCAGAAAAACATCACTGTTGTATATGTGGACAGACTAGGCACAGTAGCAGGACTTGCCCCCAAGCTAAGATGGAAGAAGTCAGTCTTACTGTTGCAAGCAAGGATTCTTTTGCCACTAGGAAGAGTTACACCTGCCGCCTGTGCCTAGTTAAAGGGCATAATATCAGGACATGCCCTCTTCAAGAGAGATAATTCTTGAACTAGAATTCTGATCTTGACAATCAAACTGATAGTATTTTCTGTGCTTTGGTTGAAATGGCCAACTGACAAACATCTTTTCCGTTTCCTAGCATGAAGATAGGTTAAGGAATTCTTAAGGCCTTTTTTTGCAACTGCAGTAGATAAACCAGAGTGAAATCATCAAGTTCTCTTAGCAATCCCAAAGTCCATTTTAAGCTTTCTGGAGTTATGGCCTCCTGATCCTAATTCCTCGGGATGAGAAGAATGCTCAGGTACACTTCCTTTCAAGATGTTTCTTGTGGCAACAAGTTGGCTTGTATTTCATTAGTGAAAATTTTGCTTTAAGTTGCAACATTCTTCCTTTCACTTTTTATCTTTTGAAGAATTTCTTTGATGTTCTATGTTCGTTCACCTCTAAATCCTGTTTGGCTATGTTCGCCCATTCTTTGGATCGGTGGGATTTGGAAAGATATGGTTTAGCGTGTTTAATCGTGGTAAAAATCATCTAGTTTCATTTTATTGTGAAGGATAAATAACTTGTCTTTATTGGTACGGACAACATTGTCAGGCAGTTGATGATTTACGTCTGTTACAGTATTCACTATTCAGACGTTAATGGAAGGAACTCTCTTAGTTTTTGCTGGTGATGTTTAACTTCATCTCTGCAGCCACTTTTAGCTGTTCCTATTTGTGGTTCTTGGTTCTCTATAAATATATGATTTTGCACTCTACCACTTGAAAGAACTAAGAAATGAATTACTTTGGGGATAAAAGGTATTAATCACAAGTTACAACAGATATTTGGTTTATAATCATGTTGCCAAGAGATTCTTTTTACTTCAAAGTAAATCTTAAGTTAGCTACTTTTCAGTTTGCCCTCCAATTCACATCCATGCTATCTTCTTCTCTCTTGCAAGCCTATCAAGACAATGCAGATAACATAAAAAACTACAGCAATTATCATGGCAATTGCATTCCTCAGCTTTATTCTTCTTTCTTTCATGAATACATTGATACAATAACAATCTTCTACTTAATTTTAAGCCCACAAATGTAGCTGAAAATGTTTTTTATATACCCATGTACAATCATTTGAAAATATATATACATATATGCTCGTATAAGATATTTACTGCTAACAACCTTGGCCTTCTTTGCACTTGAGTGCACCAGCATATCGTGTGAGTCTTCCTGCGTATGAACCAGGCTTGTCTTTAACTGGATCTTATTTTTGCCAGTGAAGGGACTGTTTTTGAGTGGTGGTCCAGACTCCACAAAGAAGGCTCCATTCAAGAATTTATCTCCCTCTGACCTCCATTGCCATCCCATCCACTCGCTCTTTTCAGCATAATCTCTCTTGGTCACCTTTCCATATCCAAAAACACAATAATTTTAGTCAGATAGCATGTTCAGCCATATATGCATTTTCAGAATAGAGTTATGGTCTTCATGCTGTAAAACTGTCAATTGAGTGAAAAAAATTCGTCCATTCTATGCAAAACTTTGCATTGCCCAGTTTTTCAACTCAACTGACACGTTGGTACAACATTTGTACCATAACTCTTATTTGAAGTATTGTTTAGTAGAACATGATAGTTTTCTCCTAGGAATGACACTGTCTAAATGCTTGCTTACCTCCTTAGTGAATTGGTTAGGAGCAGCCTTGAATCGATTACCCTGGCTGATAATGGTGGGATGAGCACTGCCACCAATAGCATCTACATCTGCCATTGAGCATAGTCATTGTTCACAACATGGAAAAAGCCCCATCTGCACCTTGGCATCCTCTGAACCAAGCCCTTACCAAAGCGGTTGAATGCTACTGTGACTTGCATTATTGTATCTTCAGTATGTCCATCATTTGCACCTAAAAGCATCACCTGCATCATCCAAATCACCACATGTACCTCGATCATTTCTTAATCTGCAGGTTGAAGAACTTCATTTGTAGGACAATTCATCAACGTACCTCGTTGTGATTGTTGAACTTGCAATTAGAAACAGTGATAGCTGTTGAAGCCATGATGGCATCAATTAGGCCATCGGTGCACTTAGACAACGAAACATGGTCAATCCAGATATGGCTTGCACTGAAGATGGATATACCATCTCCATCACTTCTTGTTCTTAAACCAACATGTAGAACAGAATCTCTAATCATTCCACCAGACCTCGGAACAATGTGATGTATCTTAATATTGTGAATGATGATATTCTGCAAACGAATTGGATGGTGAGGCCTGCAGCATAGGCAATATGCACTTCAGCTCCCCTACCATCAATGGTTTTGTCATTGTTGATTAGAAGCTCTTGTTTCAGCCTAATTACCATGTTTCGTTCGAATATGATCCACAATGGCTCCTCTTGGATAACAGCATGGCGAAGGGTACCAGGTTTAGGTTCCTCCACATTATCATCGGAAGGATCAGTGACAACATAGTACCTCCCATCTTTTCCACCTGTAGTATGGTGGCCGAAACCACGAGCACAACGAGCTAGCCTCTTCCGATTATTAGCCCAGTCAGGATCACACCTCCAGCAGCGATCGATAGGATTTGTTGCCATGCAACTGTCCGCTCTAAGATTCCTCCTCGTCTCGTTGCCACCTTTCAATGCCCTGTATGCACAAAGAACATAACAAAAATGTGCATGTAATTATCAACAAATGTGCTAATATAGCCTAATACTAAAAAGGGATTTTCTTGCTAAGGAAAACAAAGCAGATAATAAACCCAAAAAATAAATAAATAAATAAATACACCTACTCTCCAACTTGTTTGTTGAAATTCTCAGTGACAGCTTCCGGGTCAGGATTGTATGCCCTGAGGGAAGCCTGAAGGGCATTCTCAGCCCTCTTTTGCAGAAACTCGTCGAATTCGACAATGTGAGCATCAGCATCAATACTAGCAAGAAAAGCTGGGATTGTTGCAGCAAATGCCACAAAGAAAACTTGAAAAAGAAGTGATATATGACCGGTGAAAGTCATTGTGTCCACTGGAATAATATGCCAGTGATATATCGGCTTCGCCTGGGGAGCCCAGGTTTTGTTCTTGGGAGATACGATGTTTTATATAGCTAATCAAACCTTAAATAATAAGTCCCAAATGGCCAAAACCTGAGAAAACAAGAAACTCAAAAGGTGGCAGGAGAAAGTTGTGGCGGGAAGAGTGGATAACCACCATTTATGCATCTTTTGACAGATTCTTTTTTAACTAATTTTTCAAATGGGAAATATCTTTTAATAAGGACATTTTTCTTGAGCTATTTATTTGCTTCTGTAAACAAAGTAAAACAGTCAATAAATGAACCAATGTATCAATCTTGGTCAATCTTTATCTTAGTCAATATTTGAGAACTCATCGATTTTAAAGTTTGTATAGATTTTTCGTACGAATTTTGAAATCTTTATGAGGAATTTTAATTGGATTTATTATGAATGGATTCAAGGGAGAGGACATTTTTACATGGATTAGTATGAACCAACCAAATATTACTATGGCCAAAATGACAAATCTTTCCCAAAAAAATTTTTTAAAAAAATGTAGTTCTCTTCTTGAATTATTAACAGATTAGTTATCGACAAATAAAATTTTGATCTTGTAATTGAAAATCCACACTGCTTTCATTTCTTACTGAATCAACGTGGCAATCTCATGCATGCAACCGAATTTCCACAGCTAACTGAATGAGCAGTGAAGTTATATCACATTAATATAGAGACCCACAAATAATTATGCAAGATACATTACAAATCAATAATAATACAAAAACCTACAAATATTAATTATAGGGATATCTAATACTAGTCAAAAAGAAACAATTTACATCCTACGTACAACTTAATTTGCCAAGACCTGATTAGTTATCTCAAGTTTCCCATTGATTTTTTCTTTTCTGCATGTAAATAACATATAATTTTCTAAACGTGCATCGATGAACAAGAGAATTTGGTCTGCTTGTTTATATATACAAATGCTTAGGTACGTAATTAATCTGGCTCTCCATATCATTGTCCAAGGTACTTCTACCAACTTAATTTCTCCTTCATTCATTTAATTTTAAGAAATATTTCTTGTCACTTTTGTTGTAGTTCTTTCCTTGGTGATATCATATTTACCTATTTATTAGAATTTTGATAAACTCTAATCTATGACCCTCATAAAATAAATAATTGCAAAACTTTGGACAACTTTTGGCGAGAGAATGAATGTGAACATTATAACTTATTACACTTGGCTAAACAAGCTAAGTATGATATAGAATTATTATATTATGATAGGTAAATATTTGATTGATGTAATTACTTAATTGTTCCCTTAAATTAGGTGATTATCTTATTAATTTGATTGTCTTGATTAGCAAGACTTACCATGTTTATATTCTCTTGTAAACCTATATAAAGACACCCTATGTACTAATTGTATAAAAACCTGATTTATACGTATTGTAATAGATTTTCTTTCGTTTCTAACACACTTCATGCATGTTTAGACAAGTGAAAAAAGAATTCTTTTACTTTTGGCAACAAAATTAGTTTGTACTGTGGATTGGTTCTATGCCAGTGCAAATGCATTTAGACAGTTTCTTAGGAGAATTTCATAAAAGAAAACAAATACAACCCATCAAATTAAATGATATATAATAATTAATGAAAACACATAAAGCCAGATTCACGATGATAAAATGAATACACGCTTCTTTTTTTCCTGGGGACAAACTTCAGTGATCCAAAATTATAGAAAAATAATAATAATAAATTAGAAGATTGACATCAGAATAAAACTATTCCTTAATTCAATGTCCAATATAATATATGATTACCCAAAAGAACAGTCCAGTATTATGTACATTTAGATTTTATTCTGAAGTATGATTCTTACATTTAATTATATTAAAGGAAAAATCTTGTTCTACTTCCCAAAAAATATTATGAATCACAACTTCAAATAAACAAGTTAATGCACGTTATTTGTTATAAATAGAGATTCTTCTGCCATAAAATCACAAAAAGCATATATTTAGGATTCAAAGAATGGCTAGACTCCTTTCTCTTCGAATTTCCTGCATCATTTTTCTCTTTTGTTTCTTTCGATTGAGGGAGACTACTGCCACCACTGATGAAGAAAGGAAGGCAAGTCATTTTTTGCATTTATTTGGTTACATGGTTTGTTCCTTACATATAGATATGCTTCAAATGCAATTTTTATTTTATTTATTTTTGTAATTGTATAAAATGAAAACATTAATTTGTCCAATTTCGTGATCATGCTAAAGACACAGCTACAGCATTCACATATAATTTTTATTTTTTTGGTAATTGCTACTAATTATGATTTTTTTTTATTTAATTAATAACAGGTTTACATAGTATACATGGGAGCCCTTCCTAAAAGAGACTATTCACCTTCAGCACACCATATTAGTCTGCTTCAAGAAGTTGTTGATAGCAAGTAAGATATATTTCAAGTCTTAAAATTGTAAGATATATGCAATAATACTTATTGTCTTCTTTTTTCTTTTTTTTTTTTTTTTTTTGTTCGCTTCCTCTCTTGAAAAGTTATCTAGGGCAATCCCTAGTTAGAAGCTACAATAGGAGTTTTAATGGCTTTGCTGCTTATCTCACAAACCAAGAGCAAGAAAAATTAGCCGGTGAGTGTAACCATACTACCTCGTTTTCGTTGAAATGATCATTATTTGACTTTTCTGGTCAACATATTAGGTTTTTATAATTTAATTTTATATACATTTTTTTATTTTTTAAAATTTTAAATTTGTTAATGTTATATATTTAATATAAATTTCACTTTTTTTGAATAAATTTAATTAAAAATCAAATAAAATTATTATACAAATTGTTCTATTTGTCCAAAAAAGTCAAACTGTGGAAGTATATTACAAGTTCATGTATTGGAATATTACTGTGTTTGAGTTGGGATGAAAATTTACTCACTTCTCATAATTGTATAGCTCGTGATGATGTACTTGTGGTATTTCCAAGTAAAATATTGCAACCTCAAACAACTGAATCATGGGACTTCATGAGTTTTTCCAAGAATGTGCATCGAAATCTTAAAGTCGAGAGTGACATAATTTTAGGAGTTATCGACACCGGAATTTGGCCAGAATCAAAAAGTTTTAACGACCACGGTTTTGGACCTATACCCAAAAGATGGAAGGGGATTTGCAAAGGCGGCAAAAATTTCACCTGTAACAAGTAAACTTCTTTATTTTCTCTAATTTTTTTTTTGGACCAATCCCATTTTGCACTCTTAAATTATGCTTAATTCTTAAGCTCTGAATTCTGAATTTCATTTTTAGATACTTTGCACTTCAACTATTAAATTTGTCTTACTTTAGCAGTATTTTTAACTTCGTTAAAACAGTTAACGGAATCTTTATTTTCAAACACAAAAACATTAGTGTACATCTTGCTAAATTTATCTTACACAGAGAAAAATTCTGTTAATTTTTTAGAAGGCGTTAAAAAAAATGGAACGAATTTAAGAGTTAAGAGTGCAAAGTGTCCAAAAATAAAATTTAAGTGTAAAGTCGAAATCGGGTATAAATTGACGGGTACAAAATGAAACTAATCCATTTTTTTAATTGAAGAATTGCAATAATATATTAATTTGATTTTCGTTAATTACATTTGTAGTAAAATAGTCGGAGCACGGTACTATGTCTTGGGAGATGATTCTGCAAGAGATTTCGAAGGCCATGGAAGTCATACTGCCTCAATCGCAGCCGGAAACAACGTAAAAAACGCTAGTTTTTATGGACTAGCAAACGGTACTGCTCGAGGAAAGGGGTTCCCTCAGCAAGAATTGCTGTATACAAAGTATGTTCTATTCTGGGTTGCAGAGAAGAAGATATATTGGCCGGTTTTGATGATGCTATAGCTGATGGAGTTGATATTATTAGTGTGTCACTTGGAGGACTGTTTTTTGTAGAATTGGAATATGATACGATTGCCATAGCCTCATTTCATGCAACACAAAAAGGTGTACTCACAGTTCATTCAGCAGGAAATGAAGGTCCTTATACAGGATTTATCACCAGTACTGCACCATGGTTATTTACAATTGCAGCTAGCAATACAAATCGCAAGATCATCACCAAAGTTGCCCTTGGAAATGGAAATACATTAGCTGTAAGTCTGTCTCACTCGTTTCACATATACGAACTTAATATGACCACGGTTAAAATAACTGAAAAATAAAAAAACTCATTATTTTTCAATCATTTAACGATTTAGAATACTCGTTTCGCATTATAGCAAATAATTTTTCCTCTATGTATTGTCAATGATATTTTCCTTATAATACATAAATTGAATGCGCAACATAATATTTCAACTATATATATACTACTTATTAATGGAAAATATTTTAGAAAGGCACATTTCAAAACCACTTTCCAGAACTAATCCACATGTCAAAATCCTTTATATTGAATGTTCAATCCCCAAATTTTAGATTCTTGGTCAGATTTCGTTCTTCTTTTTTTCGAATATAATGACACATCAGTGACTTTGATTTGTCAATTTGTTTAAGTACAATACTTATTAATAGCATATTTATCCTAAATTCATATAAAGCTACACTAATTTATTTTTAGGTGGCTTATTTCTAACTCTCTCTATATGTAACAGGGAAAAGCCATCAATTCTTTTAAGCTAAATGGGACAAAATTTCCTCTTATATACGGAAAGGATGCTTCAACACATTGTGACAGCTCTAAAGCCAAGTAATTCTAATCTTAATTTATGTAGCCATTTGACTATGAGTTTTAACAATAATAAAATAAGATAATTTGGTTTTAGTCTATATAAATGTTTCCAATTGTAGGTTTTGCTATCCTGGTTGTCTAGATAAAAATCTTGTACAGGGGAAGATTTTACTTTGCAACAACACTTTTAACGACGACATCATTAAGGATGTTAAAAGAGTTGGTGCACGTGGATTAATTTATCTTTCAGATGATTATGTCTCTGATGTTGTTCCTTATGCTACATCAACCTTAAATAGTCAGCAGTTTAATCTAGTTGAAAGCTACATCAACTCCACTAAGTAAGTATCTGGCTATATTTATTTGTAAATAAAATTTTCTGAGTGAAGTAGATTTGAAATTTATTGTAATTAATTTTTTCACTACTATATATTAAAATAATCAAGACTGGCTCAAGCAAACATATTACCAAGTGAAGCTATAAGAAGTTCCAATGCTCCAACAGTTGCTACATTCTCTTCCAGAGGGCCAAATCCTATTTTTCCTGACATTCTAAAGGTACTCGAAGCTAAAATTTGTCATGATCTTTTCTTAGGATTAATTTCTATTTTGCACCCCTTAACTTGTATCTGAATTTCGTTCTTTACATCTTAAACTTTAGTTTTGGACACTTTGCACCCCGAACTCTCAAATTCGTCTCATTTCATTCCTAAATTTTTTTTTTTAACACCGTGTCAAAAATTAATAGAATTTTTCGTGTGTACAACAAATTCAGTAAGATGTACAACAATGTTTTTTGGTGCAAAAATAAATATTTCATTAACTTTTTTGACGGTATTAAAAGAGGGACTAAAGTGAGACAAATCAGAGAATTGAGAATACAACGTGTCCAAAACCAAAATTTAGAGCATAAAATGAGAATCTTACAAAATGAAATTAATCCCTTTTTTTTTTTTTCATTTTACTGCTTTTTGTTCCCAAAAGCATATAGTATATTATTATTAGAATGGGTAAATGTGCAGCCAGATATAAGTGCACCAGGAGTGGAGATCTTAGCTGCTTACTCTGCTGCTGCTTCCCCTTCATATTACCCTAATCTAGATGGCAGATCTTTTTTACCTGTAGGATACAATATACTATCTGGAACTTCCATGTCTGATCCTCATGTTACGGGTGCAGCTGCTTATGTGAAATCTTTACATCCTAATTGGTCTCCTTCGGCTATCAAATCTGCTCTTATGACTACGGGTAACAAAACATGATTATTCTAGTTATTTAAATCTTTAAAATTAATTCTTTAAATTTATCTGTTATTAAGACTGATCTTTATTTATTTCTTTAATTTTGGTTTTTGTTTCAGCTTGGCAGATGAATGCATCCAATGCTGAGTTCTCTTACGGAGCAGGGCATCTGAATCCATCAAAAGCAGCACATCCTGGACTTGTATACGAGACATTTAAAGCAGATTACATTAAAATGATTTGCGGATTAAACATCAGTTCATCAGCACTTAAAAAGATATTTACAGATAATAGCACATGCACTAAAGTCGTACCAATATACACAAAGGATCTTAATTACCCAACAATAACTTCCCAAGTTCCAAAACAAAAACTATTTAGAATTAATAGTTTTTCAAGAACAGTTACAAATGTTGGACTGTCGAACTCAACATATAAAGCCACAATCCATAAAACGACTGCTCAATTGAAGGTATCTGTGAAGCCCAACATTCTATCTTTTAAGGCGGTGAATGAAAGAAAATCCTTTGTCGTGACCGTCAATGGTGGAAGAATAAGAGGGATGATATCTACTTCACTTGAGTGGTTTGATGGCATTCATGTTGTACGAAGTCCGATTGTTATATACACGTAGTGTTGTAATACTAGCAATTAGTTAATGTTGTTTAATCACCAAATTATATCTATTCCAATGTATTTAATTTTATGCGAGTGAGTGTTCTTTAACATCCTTAAAATTATTATAAATTGAATGCAAAATGTTAAGTACTTGGAATAACATGCTTTAATTTTAAATGTTGTACTTACATTATATGTTATTTTAGAGCTTAGTTACAAATTATTTGTCCTTTAAATATATTAATGGAGCACTATTACTTAGTTGGACTACGAAAGGAATTCTATAGTTCTTGGAGAACTTTATAGGTTTGTATAATATAAATTTTTAAAACACATAATATTATACTATATAATTCTTTAAAACACAACGAGATGATACTTTAAAACATAACGAGAGCAACAGTAGACTTTCCCCTAACTTTATCCTTATTCCTCCTTATCTCTATTAATCTCTATAACTAGGTGTATTAATTAAGTTTTACAATTTCTTAAAATTAATCATACTTATCATCCTTCTCTTTCTTAATTAAAAAATATAATGGAATGAGAGAGAGTTTAATAAAGTGATCTAGATATTTTTTTTAAAAGGATATTTTAGTTTTTTTTTTTTTTTTTTGGTAGGAAAAAGGGTATTTTAAAACCTATAAAAAAAATTATTATATTATATATAATATATATATATTAACATATACAATTGAGGTAATTTCGTAAGGGAACGGAATTGGAGGGAGTAAGACAAATTGAATGCCTTTGATATCAAGAAACAAGTTGGAGTTGACATGAGAGATCACTATATATATCATAGCTTCTCGTACATCAATAATTACAAAACTTGACATCCATCTGAATTCTTTCTACTTCAACAAATATACTATAGTAAAAAAAGATATATATATATCCTATAGCCATATATATCCTGAGCCATAGAGTAACAACAGCATATAGAAGTGATTGACTGTGAATCCCAAAAATTTACACTGTTGCTACAGTGATTCTATCCCCAAAATAATATGTTCAGTTGCCAATCTGACCTCTCAGGCACCCTTGCTATATCAAAGTGGTCTTTACTGTTGTGGAGGATATACAGTGCATACTAAGTCACTAAATGTAGCACCCTGTCCTAATTCATATTCTTTTAATTTATAAGCAATTTGCTGATAAAATTCTTCCACATGATGAGCATTAAATTTAGAGAATAAGCAGCCATGTTCTGTTTCAGGATGCTTCCCACACTTTGTAATCCTTACCCTCAGTAGCAACCGGACCACTTTTGCGGACTGGTTTGAGGCTCGTAGTTACCTGGTCCGATTTTCATGGCTACCTTGTCATCAATAATTGCAGCATACACATCCTTTTCTGCCTTGGTTATTTTTACCTGAATGCAAGACACAAAGAAAGGGCACGACTATAAGTCCTACATACATGGGAGGGCCAAGGTAATAAATCTCTCCTAGCAGTCTATTTACAATTTCCACTTCCCAGAGAATGTAAGTAATTTCACCGACGGCTATACAAGAAAAGAAGGCAAATACTTTCACAATAATCAATTATATCGCCTAAAGTGAATGGATAGGAATTTTCCAGAGAGATTGTCAATTCGTAAGAAAAGCTGTTTGAGATGAAATGCAGACCAAAATGCCAGATAACATCTAACCTAGAGTCTCGATGTTAAAGAATTACCTTGAAATGATATTAAACAATTTCCTTAAATGATGCAGCAATAGTAGCAGGACACACAGCAGTACTTCATAATAAACAACAATGAGATACAGTAACTGGAGGATATGAAGGATAAATACCAATTATAAGGATCCCTAGGGATTATTCGTGGATCAAGTAAGATAAGGGTCTTAGATTTTGTATCTCAACTCTTCTACGGTATCAAGAGATTGAGAGATCCAATTCAATTGTCTGGCCAATCATCTGCCAGAACCATTTTATTTTTTGACACTACTATCATAATTCAAATAAAGTTGGCATTTTATCACAAATACCTAAATATTTATTTGCTTCATCCTACAGTACAAGTATGTTATTACTCTAAGCTTACATAGCTTAATTGCAAAATTAAAACATGATATGCATTAATCAAAAAAGAGTAAATAACCGCAATAATCAAATCTAAACTTACTGTACTTCGGCAGTTGATCTCGTTCCGGGTTCTCAGGGAGATAAGATTTGATACATCTGACTGGTAGTTAGAGAAAACGTGATCATAGAAAACAGATGGCGTCCCAGGGTGAGTCAAGATGTAAGCATATCCTTGCATAAATAAATCTCCTTTCCCCCCGGAAATCTCCAATGACCCTTATAGACGGATGAAAGATAAGGAGCAAGTAAACAAGTGAAAAAGCAAGTTACATGTCACTAGTCATGGTATCACTTAATGAAGACAACTATTTAAATGACGAAGACGTTCCTAATTAAAGAAACTGTTGAAAAGCTAATGCTGTGCCTATTCCTCTAAACAATCAAACCAAGAAACTAAAAAAATAAAAAAGTTTCAACATCCAAAGTGTATCACAAGTTTAGCCAAAAAAAAATAAGGCAAGTAACATGAGTAATGAGAAATCAGCAATCACATATTACCAAGAAACTATTTCAACCAAATTTTCCAAACTGAACATGATTGCACTCAGTAACAACAAATTACAATGGTAAGAAATACTATTGATTAAGTTCAATCAGAGAATCATGAACAAGGCATCCAAAATTGAACACTTCACTTAGGTGAGAATTGAAAAAAATGCTTTAATCAATTCCTGCGAATAGTTTTCCCATAAATAGGCTGATTGAAGACACAGTTGTACTGCAGGAAGTTGGCAATACAAATGTACAAGTAACCATAAACAAAGTTCAGAAAGGCACCTTAAGACTTTTATGAAGTATCTCAGTTTCAAATCCACTATTTATGAACCAAAAACCATCAATGTTAACAGCGAATCAATTTATCTGTCAAGAGCCAGTTTTTTTTATTCAATAAGGTACGTATAAGTAAGCTAACATTCTTTTGTTTAATAGACATTTAGAATGTGTTCATTTCTTTATTTTGAAAAGCTCGAGTTTATAGGATCTAGCTAAGCTCATACATTACATACAGCAAGAAGCAATGGGTTAAACTCAGTATTCTATACCTGAGTAGAACCAGTATCATGATTCTCTATAAAAGTAACAGCGCGAGATGGCCACCAACCAAGAACTCCTGGAGGTTTTCCTTTTGGGTCTGAAAATCGCCAATATTCACACCTTTCAAGTGCCTAAAAAATGCAGAGCAAGAAACAATTAAGACACAAGNAACTGCTTCCAAAGCACATGAACTGTGTACTCTGAACAAATAGAAGAGAAAAGGTTTCAAAAATATATGATGGACAAAATGGCTCTTCTAACTAGATGCTTACAGAGTGAAGAATTCCTTTTGTCGTAACATCAAACGCTCCAGCACTTCCATTAGTAGCATTAATCCAGTCAATTATTCGCTGCCTATGTGCATCTTGATTGTGGTCCATTTCCCCATATGTATAACTAAGAGAATCCCAGTACTCTCCTACAGCGAAGTAAGGTTCACTAGCATCCAGGTAGTCCTTGACATAACCACCCCAAAAACCACGAACAAAATCAAGCCTCCACCCATCATATCCAATCTCTTCCCTGCAAATCCATAAAATTCACAAATAAATCTACGAATAAGTCCCAGGTAACCATAAGCTGGAACAATAATCTAAATCATCATTCACCAAATGAAAGACACAAGAGTACACAAACATCTAAGAATTCAAATCCCTCTGGTTTTATATAGCTAGTTTCGTGTGAGGTTAGAAGATTTGGACACACAATAACTCAGGAAACAGAAAAATGAGATTTCTGCTTTACTACTAAATGAGGCAAACTCCTTTATGTCAAGTTAAAAATTACAAGTACACAGCCCAATAAACAAGTGAAAGTTCTAATAGGAAAATTGGTTCTGTTTCTACTTGGAAATAATCAAACGACGATAACTAACAATGCATTTGAGAGGAACTGAATTTTTATATCTAGCCAATTTCTTAAAGCAAAATACCCACCCCATACTCAAATAGAAGAAATAATACATAATCTGACACCAAGTGGTGGTTCAACATTAGAAGGGTTAGCTTAACAACAAATAATGGAAACACAAAGCAAGATTATTCATCTATGAGCTCGCACATAGTTGAAACTTAAAGCAGTTAGTCTTAGCTTTTGGAATATTACATCCACCACCAAAGAAAGAAATAAACAAGTAATCATTAGACATACAAGCAAAAACAAGAAAGAAAAATAACTAGAACCTTAGCCAGCATAACCATTCTTTGAGGTCCTTTCTCACGAATTCTTGTGAATGATCAATATTTGGTGCAGCATGGAAATTATCCCCACTACTTTTATTGCCTCTTCCCTGTATGCGGAAAATACAATAGAACAAATTGCTTGAACAACTAATTTAATCAAAAGTAAAGGATTACTGCAGTTGATGTTTTGAAATGCTGCAGATAACTCTAAGTCAACCATAAAGCACAAATTTAAGAACCAAATTAGCAATCAAAGGATCATCGTTGTAGTAGAAACTAAGAAAGGTTATATTCAAAATTACAGATTGAAGCAAATAGAGATGACAATCTCTTTTCCCCATTTTCTGTTTTATTTCAAATTTCCACCAGTCTACTAGTGTATTATTTCTTCTTCTTCTTTTTTTTTTTTCAGCTTTCTTCTTTAGCGTACAAGTACACATCATTATCATTCTATTCTGAGCATTGTTTCTATGACCGATTATCATTATGCAAGTGCTGCTTAGTAGATATTCCATGACCATTATTAATAGTTGAAATATGAATCTTTAAGTCAGTCAAGGGGCACACATAGATACCTGAAAATGTGGATCGTCAGCAACAACTGCACGATCATCCCAATTCAAACGACCACCAAAAATATTCCAAACACCATTCTGATTTTTATGGTGGGCACAGCGATGGTTTAGAACGACATCTCCGAGGACCTTGATGCCCACTTCATGGAATCTCTTCACGAGCGACTTCAGTTCATCAACACTTCCATATCTAATAATCATCAAGAAGTTAAAACCATAAGCGACACACACTCAGAGATGCAACAAGGTTCCATACAATACATTTCAGTAGTTATTCCTTGCTCAACAGTTATTCCAGTATTATCATTGCTATTTAAGAAAAAGGAGTTATTCATTCCCTTAGATTAGCTATTTAACCCAAGAAATAAAATGGACCTTTTATCAAAACGAGAAATTAAAAGAGAATAGACAAATTTAACCAACATGTGCCATGTAGAACACAGCAATTTTGACATTCTATTCTCCCACCCCCAATCGTACCTTAGTTTGCCGTATAAAAAGAATAACTAGCTTATTTATCAAAGTTGACAAATGTCAACAACCAGAATTGTACTTTGTTTAGGTCACCATTGTCCACTCGAATTAATGAAGAAAACTGCAGCATATCATACTATTGATAAGGCATGGTTTCCGTGGTAATACTAGTTTTATATGTCAAAGTGTCAGATAGAACAAGGAAAGAGGATATGGCAGAAGACTCACGTAAACTAGATGGCACAAGTTAACCAAGACCTATATATAACAATTTAGCCTTCCTTAATAATGATGTGCAACCTATTGAATTCTGGGATGACATAGACACAAACACTACCGATTAAGTTTACAGATTTAGTTGTACAATTACCTGAATATGGAAAAGTGTGTTTGTGTATTCAACTTTAGATCCAAAAAAGGAAGAAACTCTCTAATGCAATATCTATATTTGATATATTACTAACACAACAGTCTTTACATATTTAATTATATTGCAGTACCTGGAGTTTAAATTGTATAAATCCTTTGGCATGTAACCTTCAGGTGAGACAGACTCTGTGGGGGGAGGTAACCAGACAACTGTAAAACCAAGTGATGATAATTCTGCAGCTTTTTCATGAAGCTCCATGTACCATCCTCCAGATTTATGTGACTCCCAGTTAAAACCTTGACACATAACTTCAAACCCAGAACCAGTCCCAGGAGATATTTTGACAGGGGGTTTTAACATCTCAGCTTCTGAGACTGCATCTTCTGTAAATGTGGGTATAGAACTTCTAAAAATACTATAGGCTTCTGCAGCAAGCTTCTCAATCTCTTGAAGAATGCTTTCTTGGGCTTCTTTAATTTTTGTTTTCCGACTTTTTCCTGAGGAAATGTCACTGACCAAATTCCTTATCTCATTGATGATTCCATTAGTATATACAGTAGCTGCTTCATTTGTTTCAGAAGCATTGCCAGATGCTTCGTGAGACTGGATAAATTCATTATTGAGGACGCTAGAATTTGAGAGAGGAATGTAGAAGTCCTTCCCCATATTATTCAACCATGTGTTCTCATTTATACTTCAGCAACAAAGACAAAAGCTGTAAGTCCTACATCCAAAGTAAATGAACCGGAAGAACAATTGCCACCCTCTTGTTGCTGCAAAAACAAGTGCATCTATCATCATTTACAAGGAAATACAGATCTTAAATTGGGTACAAACACTCATTTTTTAGTCATGAAAGTTCCAGCTGTGTTTTTGAAGCCCTTCGTGTCTGCTGAAGAAAGGATCAGGCACCAAGCCAATTAGGAAGGAAAAAAAAACAAACCAAGCCTTAAGCCAATTAGGAAGAAAAGCAATAAAAACACAAACATAACATGGTAGACAAAACTCAGATAAGGGCTAACTATCAGCTTGGACTCAATCCATCATTTGGGTCTACAGTGCTAAAATAAATCTCATAATCGAGTATGTACCCTCAACAGAGTTCCCACCTCAAAGCCTTATTCTTGAATACTGTTGTTTCAGATGGATAGGGCTGCTCCGGAAGTTCCCAGTTTTGACCCTGGTCTTTGCAGACTCCCCAATGAACAATTACGTCTCCAGGTAAATCTGTTTCCATATACAAAATATTCTTGGCTGTCTCTGGGCATTGCCTGACAGAAACAGTCACCGATTTGTCAACAAGAGTTTCTTTTACAATAGAATGCTCTTCATAGAAACCTTCAAGGAGACTCTTTTGCTCACTCGGAGCTTTTGATTCACTGCTGCTGTTTTCCTGTTTATTTGCAGTTCCTTCCGATTTAAGAAGCATGTTCGATAGCTGTCCCAGAGCTCCTGGTATGCAAGGGGAAACAATAAAACTTTATTTAGTCCAAGGGGAACAACCAGCACACATAAACAAAAAAAGCTTAGTCACAAACAAAGTTATCACTCATTCTTCTCCAACCTACATGTAAAATATCAATGCAAAATATTCATGAAGTACGAATCTCACCTTTCAGTCCCAAAATTTCATGAGATATGGTCTTAATTATAGATTTCCATCAATATGAATCTACATCATCCACATCATCAGACTATCAGCACTTTTTCTCGGATAAATGATTCGAGGTCAATTAATTCACAGAACACTTAAAAGATTTCAATCATGAAGCATGATAATATAGAGATGAAAGGAGGAAACTTGATACATTGGACAGAATATAGAAATGGAGTAAAACTGAAACAGTTACAGCTAAAATGTTTTCAGAATGATGAACAGAGAGCATATAATAAAATAACCTGGCCATACACCAAACCCTTTTTTTGCTCCTACCACATTGCCATCATCGTGAAGATAGTCAGTGAGAGGCACCTTGAAGTCTCTTCCTCGATGTTGATACCAAGATCCACTGTCCTCATCCTCCAGAACCAAAAAAAAAATGAATCAAATTACAGGACCAAACTTCATAAAGCAAAGAGCCTAAATGGGAAATCTTATGTAATGGCAAAGATTAGCCTCAACAATTGACAAGCATACCTTCAATACAAAATTAATGGCTGCAATTGAATTTTTAGTATTGAAGTCAATCTTCACCTCATAAAAACATTCTCCTTCCAACACCGTGGATTTTTCCAGAGGAGACTCAATTGCATAGTCCTGTAATCACAATCTCCGCAGAAGAAATGAATAAAAATACCAGAGAGCCATAGGGGAAGTCATGAAAGCATCAATAAGCACCTTAATGGGAATAGAACCCGGAGGTCTCATCTCTGAAGGAGGTTGATCCCATTCACTGCATTATTTAAAATACAAAAATCAACTTCAATATCATATCTCACATAACACTTTTTTTTTTTTTTCCTGATCTAACAAGGCAAACCAGTGAGCATAGCTGATCAATTGGAAACCATACAAATCAATAAATAAATAAATCAAGGAAGTTGTTGAAACAAAGTTTGACACAGCCCATAGAACAGATTACTCCAGAAACAAATGTACAAAAAAAATAATGCTAAACCAAGTGGGTCATAAAAGAATTTAAACTCAAATTCTTTCTATATATGCATTCCGTTTCCTTTTCTTTTTTTCATTCTTTTCAATATCTTCCTTCTAGGTTTGAATATCGAATTGATCAATGTAGTGATAGTAAAAAGACAAACCTGCCAACATCATCTACATAATTTACTCCCCAGTGAAGAACCCACTTCCCTGGAATACTACATCCCACAGACAGCTGCCAGTTTTCTTCATCTTTCCCTTTAGCTAATCTGATTGTTATCTTTCCTTCAAGAGCCATTCCAGAAATTCATACATTAAAATCCCATCTATGTCCATATACAATCAAAACATAATCACTCAAAAAAAAAAAAAAAATACTGTACCAACAAAATTAATAATCTTTTGCTACAAAGCAACAAAATTAATTAATTAATGCATAAGCTCAATAAAAATTCCATATAACATTTTTCCTGCCAATGTTCCTTCCCCCTCCAACCCACCACCCAACCAAAAAAAAAAAAAAAACTGATATTCCAAAAGTAATAAACATTTTCATATTGTTCAAATTTTTTTAACAAATAAAAAATTTGACATGAATAAAAAAAAGTATATTTTTTAACCAATAAAATATTTATTTCCAAAAACAGGAAATTTTTTTGTCAGATATTAGTTTATTAACCCACTGATCAAGCTCAAAACGACATCGTTTATTCACTGATGAGATCAAAAATATATATTTTTTTTTTTGATAAATTTAGATTGCATAAATAAATAACTAAAGTAGTAACATAATCAGTTTACGAGATCAAACCGTATATACATACGTATACATACAATCATAAGCATTTTTTTTTTAAAAAAAAATACGTACTTTAACGGAGCGTTTAAGAGAAAACGTTTCTGTGAAAACGACGTCGGCGGATTCAGATGTTTCAACGGCGGAGGCAGAGGCGGTGTCGGCGGAAGTGCTAGCGCGAAGAGTGAGAGCTCTAGGAGTTCGAAGTTCGGCGGAACGCAGCCTCGGACCACCGGAAAGTGGCCTCGGATTGTGTAATTAAAGTAGAAAGGAGGGGCCTTTCTAGAATATGGATGAATATTTGGGGCTCGTTTGAAAGGGTAATGGAGAAATGGCTCTATAGAAATGGTAGTCATTTTGTTTTTCTCTTTGATTTTTGATCAGAGAGAGAAAGAAAGAGGTGGAGGTAGATTTGTTTGCAGATATATATATGAGTTGGGTGATGGATATTTTATCATTTTTCTTTTAACTTTTTTGTTTCCTTTTTAAGGCTTTCTTCTTTCTTTTTTTTGTGAATTGTACCTCATGTTTTCTAGATTATGCAATTTTTATTTTTTTTTGTAATTTTTGCACTTTTCTTTCGTATAACGTACAAACTGATGCACAAATTATAAATTATAAAATTACCGTTGCAAACATTGATTAGAAAAAAATTTAGAGTGAATATTACAAATAATCGGATGATTGAACTGCAAGAAGTCTCATTGCTTTTTTAATTATTTCAACAGTTATTATACTCACTCTGTATTGTAGAATAAGCAGTTAGCCGAAATTTACTCCATTCATTAAATATTTAAAATATAATACACTACTATTTGGCAAAATTTTGAGTATAATATTTGATCTTGACTGAACATTTTGAAAAAAAAAAAATTAAACCAATCTCGACCCTTAAATTCGAAATAGTAATTGTTCTTGTCTTAATCCAATTAAAAAAATTCCAATTGCAAGTTAAATTCCAATTCAAATTCAAAATAACAAATCACTGCACAATCAAAAATTTAACAAAGCACAACTATATAAACTTAGGATTAGGTGACAACACATTCATTTTAATCATGCTTCTGAACATAAATAAATGCAAATCATACGAGGATAAAGGTTAAACATTATAAGTAAATAAAATATAAAATTTTAAAATAATACAGTATATAACAAATAGAACATATAAATTTAAACAATTTTAAGTGTTTAATTTTGATGAGATTTAACACTGATATAGGTTGTTTTTCATCTTCAAGTTCAAATGTTGCTTCTTCTTTTTTTTTTGGACAGAGTAAAAAGTGCAAATGTTGTAGTGCTAATTCTAGCACAAACCAAAGCTGGTTAACAACATTAGTCAGGGTCTTAGCACAAAAAAAAAAACAATAATAGTCAGGGGGCAACGAGAAAACTTGAAAAAGTATGGGGTAGTTTCTATAAGATATGCTAAACAAGTGTAGTAACTGATAAAATTCGCATGTAGTCATGTGTAAAATTATCTGCTCGCTTTTCGGCCCAAAAGTGGTCACAATTGGACAGCCAACCAGATCCATCTTTACGTACGTTAAAAGCGTAACTTTTCTTTGGAAATTCTAGGACCATATATGAGAATTATCTATTATTTAAATATTTATATAATATAAATTTTTAAAATATATAATATTATGTAAAAAATTTACAGTCTTTTAAGAATTATTATCTCTTATTATAAATATTTATATTATACAATATCATACGTTTTAAATATTTATATTGTATAATTTTTTTAACTTAAAAAATAATTTTTTAAAAAATATTATAAGTTATTTTTTTAATATTATATTATATAAATATTTAAAATATAATTAATATTCTCCCAATCAAATTATAAAATTTTTCACTTTTTTGTCTCCCACTCTTACTGGATTTTAGTAATAAAAATACCTTTTGCCATTTGATCTTGCAGCTTAAGCTTCCCACTTAAACTGTTTTTATTTTGTTCTTTTATTTCACATTTTGTTTCCAGCCTTTTTTTTTTTTTTTTTTTCAGAAACCATAACTTTTAAGAAAAATAGAAAATACTTAGGTAGATCCGATCTTTGAGGGACCTGTCGATCCTATAGTCAAGATTAAACTTTAAAAAATCTTGCTTATATCAGCTGATGTCATAAATTCTCTAAAATTTAATTCACACCACAGGTCTACAAGTGTGACCAAAAACCGGATTTACCTAAATACTTGCCAAGAAAAATACTTTTAATAGTTTCTTACATTCAAAATGATGTATTTTACTCTCTCACATCTAAGAGCTCAGCGACATTTTGTTTCCAGCCCTTCCTTTTTTTTTTTCAAAACCGTAACTTTTAAGAAAATGGTCTTAATATTCTCTTACATTCAAAATGATGTATTTTAATCCCTCACAAATTTAAAATGTACCATTTTGGTCTTTCGACATAATTACGGACATATTTTGACCTGAAATACTCCCATGCGTATTGAATGTAACATATATTAAGGACAAAATTGACAATACATAACTTTAAATACTAAATTGTCCCAAAAAAAAAAAAAAAAAAAAGATTGAAGTTGTTAGAGTAGGGTGGCTAAAGAAAAGCAGCGAGAGAGGGGAATATAGGTAGTGATCGTAAGTGAGAATTTTGAAGTGGTATTAAAAGCGATTTTAAGTAATGCTATTTAGTATTTAAAAATTGTGTATTTCTAATTTTTTTCATAAAAAATATAACATTCGATAGTTGATGTGAGTATTTCAAAATAAAATATGCCAATAATTATGTCGAGTGACCAAAATAGTACATTTTATACTAGTGATAGACTAAAATGTATTATTTTAAATGTTTTGAAATATAAGACATTATTAATATTGTTTCCCAACTTTTATTCATTTAGCAAATTTTTACATATTAGTTAGATGACTGTCCAAGATCAGCTTGTACTAAACTGTCATAAACTGTCAGCCACAAGGAAGATCATCTTCCACGATCTATTTCTATCACATTTCCAATCCACTTGTATTTTATCGTAGCATAAAAAACAGCAAATCCCAATTAATATTTTCTACAATGATTTGAGAACCTTGAGTGATTCTGAAAGAAGAATAAATAAAAAAAACCAAAAAAGGATGATACATCAATATTTCAATCTGGGGTCACCCCAGGGAGGGAGGAGCATAGAAGCAACAATGCATTTGTTATATAATCAATAGTAAATGTTGAGCTTGTAACAAAGCTCCCATGTATTACAACAAATGCAGGTATTTATTCATATATATATATATATCACTGTTCAACACATTCAGCAAGAAAGATGCATACTTTCGCTGTTTCACAAGCTCATTGTCCAATGTAGATTCTCCTGTTGAGCTACTTCAATCCAAATTTGAAGAGCTTCACTGTTAGTTTTTGCTGCTCATGCTGCCCTCCTGGTTAACTGATCACTCGATGTGCTCTCAAAAATCTTGTCAGCATTTCCGACCTCAAATCCATCTCGTCTGTGAAACTCCTTAACCTTTCAAATTAGTTCAGCAAAATGGTAATTAATTTATAAGCATCTGCTTTGTAATTATAGTGTATACAATGCAATTGTTAAAATGCATGCACGCAAACAGTCGAGCACAACTAATTATCTGACAACAGTAACAAATTCTTCCACAAAATCCTTTTTGGCTAAGCCTGTCTTCCACCAATAAATTGCATTTGCAACATGAGTAATTTACAAGAGGAGGGAAAAGCTGAGATTATACTTTTTTTATTATCAGACAGTACCCTTCAGTTACTATAATCTATAGGAACAGACCAGCTTTACAAAATTTTGACACACATGACAGGATTGGGAGGGGAATATCTATAGCATTTGATGCCTAAGTTTCAACCAGGTAGATGACAAATAAATATAAGCTGTAATTTCTCAGCGAATCCGTTCCAGAGTTTAATATAATGCATTACGGACCACCCACACATCTACTCGTGAAAAACTACATTTAGTCTTTTCAATTAATGAATCATTTTATTTAGGGCCAAAAGATATAAAGATTAAGAAACCATTTTGCCTAGTAAACCTTGAGAAGAAGTAAATAACGTTTAAGCATAAATTTTTACAGAAGGTTGCTAACCTCTTTCTCAGATAAATTTTTGTATTCGGGCAGTACGAGACGTTCAGCAAACTCAATATATGAACAAGGGACTGATTTCTCGATGCCATCAGCAAATTGGAAAGTGCTGAATCTGCTACTGTTGAACTTTGCAGTAAAAGCCCATCAGGGCTCACTGAAAATATAAGAGAAGGTCATAAGTCAACTCATCCTTGCAACATATTTGTCAGGGAAACAATTGAATGGACAATTAATAACAATATTGTGAACTCTTAATAGTCAAGCACGTGATATGGTCACGGTTCAGAGCACAATAAAGTATTCTGATACTTTTTTAATCTTGCACAAAGTTCACAAAAATCGGAGCATCCAAAATAACTAACATAATACTTGTCTTCATCCTGGATTGCTAGTCATGTTATTTTAATAAAAGCATATCCTGCTCACAAAAATTGTAAAAGCACGCAAAGCAATACAGGTTAATGTGACACTTAAAACAAAATGTACAAATTCAATCAACCAGGTTTATGGATCTCAGCTAATGAAGAAACCATTTCCAGTATTTGAATCTAAGAGATCCATTTGAGAAGTCTTTTGACATCTAAACTACAGAGGGACCTTAATAACTGAATCAGTAACAACAAAGTTGACTTCTGTTTTCTCCTTTCAAAAGCAAGCTATTAAATACATACGTGGCCAGGAGATCAAGTAAAAGGATTGCAAGACTGTATTATTCTTCTCCTTAGTTTTGCATTTCATGTCAGTAAAGCATAAGGTAGAAAATATGTACAAGCATAGAATTAGGTATATGTACAAGCAAATATCTGTCCTTATTGACAAGAAATTTGATAGTTAGAGGACATAAGAAGAAGGCTCACTAACCCTTGAGAACACCCCCTTCAGAGTTCAACTTGTAACCATTCTCCTCAATAAACTGATTAAGGCTTTTGATACTTCTCAGGTTGGATTTCAGCCGATGAGTGGATATAGTAACATGATTTAGAGCATACCCATTAACAAGGGTCCAAGCAGCATATTCACTTTCACTGGAGCCATAAGATTACCCCAAAAGAAATTAGGAATCCATGTCACAGATATTGGAAAAAATATAGAAAGATAAAAGTTCTGCTGAGAAAAATACTAAGAAATTATCCCACCCAGTAAATACAACTAAATTTCTGAATATCATGCAAGATCTAATTTTTTTTATTTATTTTTGGTATACTACTTATATCAACTATTAATTTTAGTAATGCTTACCTCCATATATATATATATATATATATATATCATATAGTAATGCTTTATAGTAGGTGCAGATTGTGTTTTAAGACCATTTACCTAGCCAACTGCTGGAATTCAGAGTATGAGGGTTTCTCCCATGTCAAAGATCCCAAGCAACTTGCAAGAGCTGCATGCTTGTTTCCATTTCCAGATACATCAGTATACTTCCTGATAATTTCCTGTACAGAAATATTGAGATGATTGAAAATGAAACAATGATTTATACATGCAATTCGTTATAATAATCGGAAAATGAGAATCTAGACAGGAATTGCATAACATTAAGAGAGACAACAATGAGTGAAGCAATGCCCAACAGTATGATGAACGTGAACATTAAAACAACAAAATCATTTATTTTGATTAATAGCCATGGCCTATTTGTTATTCAAGAACAAAGAGCATTGTCATTAACGACTGGACCATGCAACACACAAGCATAAAAGTTCTGTAACACTAGATCACTCATGGAAAGCAGAAAATGACATCCCCATGCACAAGTGCAACAGCCTACAATGACATCAAATTCTAATGCTGCTTTATACATATATCAGTACTATGAGTAGGCTAACATAATATAGACAGCAAATATACTACTGCTACTTTCAAACCTGAGCCTGTGGGCTCAACTCATCCACCAGAAGTTCTGATATGAATATTCTTGGTAAAGGCCCATTAACACCAGCACCGCCATCAGAAAATTGAACCTTAGGAGGAGAAAACCAGAAAGCCTTCAACTTCTTTGCTGGAAATCTCAGTTCTTCACGTTGAACATAACCAAAGTCCAGGAAAATCCTTGCCATTGAATCAATTCCATGACCATTTACCTATGATAACGAAGAATACAAGCTAACTTTATACACCCAAAAGAACCTCTAGATTGAAGCTAGTAGCTCAAAGGCATTGTTTCTGAACTAATAAAAAATAACGACAACCTCCACTACAAGAGAAGAACATAAGAAAAGTACTGTTATACAAAATTCTAGAATGCAAAATGGTCATAGTATATCTTTGTTCATTGTCAACAGAATGAACAAGCTCCAAGATGGATTTAGCAGTGGGATTTCTAGTCAAATAAATTGCCTCCATACTTGCCAATATGCTCCTAAAAAAAGACTCACCTCCCTGCAACATAGACAGGATAAACCCCGAGATAACAATCACTAACACCTCAATATTGATTAAAAAAAAATATTAGAAATAATAAATCCAGAGACTTATTAACAAAAAAATATCAGCATGATTAAGCACTGATCAAAAAGAATC
Source organism: Cinchona pubescens (assembly GCA_025175665.1). Taxonomy (NCBI): domain Eukaryota; kingdom Viridiplantae; phylum Streptophyta; class Magnoliopsida; order Gentianales; family Rubiaceae; genus Cinchona; species Cinchona pubescens. Next base: position 3,268,698 of record JANKKI010000077.1, on the reverse strand, counting down.
TCAAGACTTAGTCTAAAAGTTACATTCATTTACAGCTAACTTCTTCCCATCTCATCAGACAGTGATCAAAAGTCCCTTCCTACTTTCTTCTTACCCTGACGCTATCAGTCCTAAAATAAAATACAGTTATTTCATCTTTTTCCACCAATTATTCAGCATAGTAATATCAAAATCTCAAATTTCCAGGTAGCATAACAATAGTACACAAAGTTAATTAAATTAAGGGTTAATTGCACTTTGCACCCCTGAACTTTTGTGTTGGATCCAGCTTTTGCACTTTACACCTAAAGCACTAATTTTGGCAATCAACCACCTCCAACTTCTAAATTTTTGCACATTGCACCAATTACTCAATAGTGAATAAAAAATGACCCATATATCTCTACTACATTACTCAACTACGATTCTTTCTTGTGATCTTAAAGAACTAGAGGAAATCTAAGAATCGTAAGCTGCGATCCAATTACATTGATTTCAACAATCATTTATCAATAATGATTTTCCAACATTGTCTCCATCCGAGAACGGAGAACAGCGAGATATGTTGATGAACAACCTGCAAACTTAACAGTTTTCGCAAGTCATTTTATTTCCAGAAAAAAGAACTACTGTCTAACTATACCCAAATCCATGAGTTTTATTAACACAAATTTGAACCCAAATTTGGACTTGTACCTAAGTTTCATTAACACGAATTTGAACTTGGACTTGTTTCTCAAAATTCGAGAGTGTTATACTCGTGCATGGTGTGTGGTTCAAGAAATAGGGGTGAATCAGTCATTTTACGGTTTATCTCTAAGGTGTAATGTGCAAAAATTTAAGAGTTAGAGGTGGATGATTGTCACATTTAATACTTTAGGATGCAAATTGCAAAAACAGAATAGTTTATTGGTGCAAAGGACAATCAACCCAATTAATTAATCAGACAAAAAAGAAAGAATTTTGCATGTAATTATTCAATTGATAATCCAGATACTAGACAAATAATATGACATATTAGAAAAAACCCACATCAAGAATACAAATTTAAGAGTGATGCAATAAAAGGGTACCTTAAAGGAAGAGTTTTGAGGTTGATCACTCGATACAGGAGCAGAAACAGATGAGAAGTGGCGGTTATTCTGATGGGACATGGAATTCCTGGGGAAAAAGGTCTTCAAGCAAATGAAATTCCTAGAATCAGCCTGGAAAGAAGATGAGAAAGAAGCAGAAGAAGAGGATGAGAAATAGGAGAGAGAAGGGGAGATTGAAGAAGATTTGATTCTGATGTCGAAGGAGCTGAGTAGAAGGTAGATATGGAAGCAGGAATAATCCTCATCGTGATTAAGGTGTGGATTAGGTTCTTGATTGATTGTCTTTGTAAGAGTTTATTAGTAGTATTAGTGAAAAACTAATGGATAATTTATGCCAATTTCGTCCCTGATGTGGCAGAGTGGCATACTGAATTGATATATAGTGTCGTGTTCAAATAAAACAAAGAAAGAAATCTATTTTGTATCTAAAGCATTCTCAAGTGCGATGACAATAATATTATTCTATGGTGAGATGACTTTGATATTAGTAAAAGTTCTGCAACCATCACTGAGGGAAAGAAAAGTGTTCACATTATCCTAGGTATAAATTTGGTAATTGGTTAAGCAATTAATGTAAATTTTCTCTTCTATAATTTAATACAAACAGAATTTGGTTTAAATTAAGGTAATACTTATAAAATATTGAATTTGATGTTAACCACAGTTTGTACTAAATATTTGGTTTAAATTATTTTAAAAATATATAAATGTAAATTATTTAAATCAATAAACTTGTAACACAATAAAGTATAATTTAAGTAATAAAATACTTTCTGACTAATTGATCATAGATTCGAATCACTAAGAAAAAGTGAGAGTGGTGATTTTGAAAAAATAAATAAATAAATCCTTATAAATAAATGGCTAATGATTAATATAATTTAATAATTTTAAAAAATTTAAATATTATATTATATATATATATATATATATATATATTGTCACTTAGTTAAAATGTTTATGGAGATGGGAAGAGTACCACAAATTCTTTTAACTTTTATTGTAACTTCCTCTTATAACTTCCCTTTATCAACTGCTAATAAATTCTCTTAACCGACTAAAAATAACTTTTCTTGATAAAATGGGTTGATAAATGATTTTAATTAAATAAATAGTGGATAAAATTCATCCAAATATTTAAAACCATTTGATAGATAAATTTAAATGGATAATATATAAACTATTTATTTAACCTATAAAAACCATTTAAGCATTTGTTTAGTAAATTGATTAAAAGGATATTACATGTTTAATTAGTTAAAGGAAATCAAATTGCACCATTGAATTTTAAAAGAGGTCAAAATAAAAATTGAAAAATTATAGAGAAGAATACGTATTTAATAAAGTATAGGCAAAAATACAACATCTAGTTTGCATGATTGTTTAAAAAAAATTTTGTGGATGCTTTGATTATTTAAAAAATAACATGATGGTTTCGGCCATGGCACCACCCATTCGAAATTTATTGATGACATCATACTTTTGATTTATTAAAAACTTTTCCAATAAGTTACAAAGATCAAATAAGAATAACTACTAAAAATATCTCAAATTTAAGGAGTTAAAAGAGTTTTGTGATATTTTAAATGATTTTATTTATGGTTGAAATAGTTGGATAAACTTAAATTTCGATTTGGACTAAAGACTAGGAATAGGTAATTGAAAATTTTATAAAATTTTAGTAATAATCGGTAAAGATATGTTGAAAAATCAAGGCGATCGTAATAAAAAATGACAAGTTAATTTATAAATTGTATTAACAATTAATCTAAATTTAGAATAAATAAATAAATTGAGAACATAAATAATTTGAACTTTGTAGGATTTTTTTAAAATGTGTAATGTAGTACAACCAGATGAAAAAAAATTCGTGAAGTCATGAATAGTATATGTATCAGTAGATAATCAAACATATCACTTATTCTCAACTAGTAGTTACTATGTTAGACTTTCATAAATTAGAGAAGTTTGAGCAAAAATTATTGATGGATATGGATTATATTGATATATTTTATAGTTTGTCTATTATTTTTTAATAATTGTCACATTAAATATAAATTAAATATTAAAAATTCAAAATATAGTATTAAAGGCATTTCATTCATTCAACTAGATTTTCTTGATAGTATTAAAATTGTTAATGATGAATCGCGTCAATGGGAGCAAATTGTATTTTTTTTAGTTTACGTGGTAAAGTGTAATTATTCATCACATAATTATTAGTTATTTAGTTTTTAAAATTTTGTATAGTATAATATTATGTATTTCAAAAACTTGTAGTATATAATTTTAAAATCAAGATAATGGTTGTGAAAAAAATTTACTGTTAGGGATTATAACTCAACAATTATATCGATGTAAAGATAAAAATCGGACAAGTAAAACTATCAAAATAAGTCAAGTAAAAAAATATTTACTTAAGTTGTTCGATTTTGATTCGTGCATATATTGTTTGTCAGTATTCTCAAATAGTCACTATACATCATTTGCACCACGCATCATTGATTCACTCTTAATAATTTAATTGTTTATTATTTGCAATGCTATTCTATTATTTGCATTATTTGTCTATTATTGATACCATTCATTCATTGTTTGCACTATTAATTGTGTATACTATTAATTTGTGTATTATTCATTATATAATTAAGTAACAAGAAATAATAAACAAAAAGCATAACATTTGATATTAAAATCAAGACAGAAAAAAACTCTGCTAAATAGCACTATTAGAACAAAACTATAATAATTATGTTGAGAAACATAGAGTTATTTGCAAACATGGGAGAAGGAAAAACAAAACTTTGAAACATACATATGGCTAAATAGCAATATTAATTGGTTAATCTGACCAAATAAAAATATTATAGTATCAAATAATAATTTCAATTTCTTGGCAAACTTGTATTGTGCACTAGTTTTTTTTCTTTAAGTTCACTAAGAAAACAAAAACACTTAAATAGGACTTGTAAAGTTGATGATGATTATATAAAGAAAAAAAAAATTTCTGTTTTCCTTAAAAAATTAAATTGAACACTCGATATTTGATTTTAGATATATCGAGACACCAAAAAAAAAAAAACACACATACTAAAGAAAAAATATCTAATCATGAATAAAAGATGGAGAGGCTTCCAAAGTTTTTTTTTTTTTTTTTTGCACAAAAAAGTTGTTTATCACACACATCAAACTTAACAAAAATGATACAATAGAAGATAGAAAAGAAAATAATTAAAAGTAAATTTTATTTCAGCTCATGTAAGTTTTATGTATAGGGATGAAATAGAAATTATAGGGGTCAAATAAAAAACAACCATCAATCCGGAAACTAAGGCAAGGATCAAGATTAAAAAAAAATAATAAGAAGAAGAAGAACTAAAGTTGCAAATTAATCAACCTGTAAACCATGTGATACTGTCGATTTCATAACTCACGTGGTGATGTCAGAAAGAAATCTACTTTGTGTCTGGAGCATTTTCAATCATTTAAAATATCAAAAAAATTTACGATCTTTCTTAGTAAATTATATTTTTAATTTGGGAAAATCNATTTTGGCAATTTTTCCAAATTTTAAAAATTTATATAATATTTTTTTAAAAAAATAAATAATATTATATTATATAAATATTTAAAATATAAAAAAATCATTTACTGGAAAAAATGGTAAAATTTTATCTAAAATATTAATCTATTTTTAATGCCACAATAATAATCTCTTGGGCTCATTAAGATATATTGAACTTGGATTTGAACAGTATACAATGCCGACTCGTTCACCTTCCGATTCAAGTTTAAATTTATGGGAAAGACTTAGGTTAGGTAGACCTGATTTTTTGTCATACTTGTAAATCTTGTAGTGTATTAAATGTTATGGAATCTATGATATAAGCTAATGTAAGCAAGATTTTATAAGATTTAATTTTGATCACATGATCTACAGGTGGAGTTAAAGATCAGATCTATGTAAGTATTTTCCTAAATTTATTAACTATAGTTGGGATCGTTTTTAGAGGTCTATATCCTCTTATCTCATTGAAGCCAACGTAGGCTATGTAAGTTGTGAGTGCCTTGCTTGATGCCTGTTTATGTCAAACAAGGACCATATTCAAGAGTTAAATCTTATAGAGTAAAAATTATATATACATATCATTAAGGAGATAATTTTATGATCAATTTTTGTAAGGGCGTTATTAAAATTTTTAAAAAATATCAAAAAATATAATATTTAAGATAAACAGCTATGGGTAGGGAAGGAATTTGTTTTCAAAAAAATATTTAAGATAAAGTAATTTTTATAATAATATAATAATAATAATAATTTAAAGAATTTTAAAGGAAGAAAAACATAATTTTGATAATCTTGGGGCTTATTCCCTACCCATAGCTGTTCATTGAGAAAATTATTAGTATGCAACTTGAGGGAAATATAAATAATCTACTTGTTATTTGATAAATATTATTTAAATTTTGACTTGAGTTGTATTTAGAAATAATGTTGACTTTTAAAATAATGAAATAATTGTTTGGATATAAAATAATATTTCAAAATACTGGTTTGGACTGTAATAATAATTAATTTGCTTTTCATTTTTTTAACCCAAAATAATTAAAAACTATACAGCCGTTTATGGTCTTATTATTTAACTTTTCAAGAATTAACAAGTTGGAGGGTTGAACGACTAAACGGCAATCTAATTGCCAAAAACGTACACCAAAATACAAGTAAAAGTTGTCTCTAAAATCAAACAACAAGGAGTAATAGTTTCAAACTACTTACAACAAGCAAAGACTCATAGTAACAACTAACACCAATATAAAGTAATTAAACACAAACAAATTTTTATCACATAAACGGCATCTAAGGCGAAAAAAACGCCATTAAAAGTTTCGAACATAATGCAATATTCGAACATAATACATAAAATTATAAACCTAACTCAACGATTGTTTGACAATAGTACAACAAACTATGGCTGAAGCCAAATTGTTAGCCTCACAACCATACCCCTTCTTCCTCATCCTCTCAATTCACATTGTCAAATATATCAAACCCCTAGAACAATGCCCTCTTGAAAGTATCATTAAGAAGATACTTCATGAGGTCCATCTCTAATTACCAATCACCCAAGTCAAGTCCTGTATAGTCTGTTTTGCAAGATTCATAGACGTGACTATAATAACCTTCTTATCTTTCTTTTTAATTTAGATTTCAACCAACCTATTAAAATTATTTATCTCTTTAAAGTAGATCTCATTCCCACTTTTAGTAGATTTGTTTGAAGACCTTGAACCTTCCTATTTATAGTTGCTGCCAAGGGGAGAAAATGACCTCTTAAACTTCATTTTTGGTGTTGAAGCTTCTTCATTGTTTGATGAAGGGATGTTGAGGGATTGGTCGACAAATGAGATGGAGGCCTTTTCCTTTTCCTTTTTGGACCTTTACTCGCACATTCCTTGGTGGATCGACATCATCTTGGTCGACTTGAATGATAGATGATTGTGCAAATTCCACAGTGATTATTTTTTCCTGTAGTATCTCAATAAGGATGACATAAATATTACACCGCTGCCTATTCCTCTTAAATGAACTATAGTATCTATTGGACTGTTTCAAATTAACACAATATGAAATGAGTGAACAAAACTAAGTTACAATTGAGTAGATAAACATAAATTGTGTTCATTAAGCAGATATCAATACTTGACACAGGCCATCCCACTGCTCTCAATTTGCAGTAAAGTACATTTCATTATCTTCCCAACAAATTTCCATCTTCTTTTTACCAGATAAGCCTAAAAGATGATTGCAACATCATCATTGGTCTAAGAGGCGGTAGTATTTGAACTTGAGTTGTTCTCTCTTTACTTTGAAACCATACGTTGTGCTCATAAATTGGGTGAGAAGGTTATAATTTTAGATAACAGGGCATTGGAATCTCAAAGTCCCTCACGTTTCCAATCAACAAGTGTTGTAACAAATTATATTATTTAGATATCGTTCCATTTATTTTATTGTCCATCTAAACACATTTGAGGTGAACTTTTAAATATTATATGTAATAGCATTTTTTATTTAAACACAATAGATGACTAATAATTACCCTAGGTATGACAAAAGTATAAATCCACGAAACTATCGAAAATAAATGCGACATTTGGAACAAATATGACAAAAGTACCAAAATCACTGAATCAACATCATATCAACATAGACTGTGTAACAAACAATTCAATCAATTTTAATACCTCAAAATAATTCAGCAAACACTGCTTGAAGTCATTTGAATTAGAAGTAGAGTGGACAGATAGAGGAAATGTGTCTCGTATTAGAGTAGCTATAAAACATAACCATCACAAGTAGGTTAACTTATAAATGTTTAAAACGAACTAAGTTCTATTAATTTAGAATAAACGTTTGAATATCTAAAACGCCTCTTCTTTTTCTTTTACCAGTCATCTGCAAAGTATTTTTTATATATATTAGGTTAATGTATATAACCATTTAATTTCTTAACTAAGTTACAAGTTCAACGCCCATTAATGTTGTTGCATTTGCTTTTTCATGGCAATCGAAGTATTTGAAAAAAAAAAAAAAACAGATAATTGTATAAATTTGTTAAAAATAAATAGTATCAAAAGCTAAACATTGCATATGTATGTTTTTGAAGTCACTTATTAACTAAATGCGAGATACTAATTAGACAATGAAAATATAAAAGTATATTAAAATGGAAAGGTGGAGTGAAAAACACATTACCAACACACAATCTTGCTTGTTTAGTTGAAATTAGACTGTGTAACTTAAACTTATTCTGCTTTCTAGAAGAATTGCACCGATGGTTTTCAAATTGAATCAGAAACCTTGCAAGTAAATGAAATTTACGCATAAAATTAGTAATATGCGATAATTACTTTAATTATTTACACAAGTTTTAACCATTTTTCAAAATTTAACAGCAAAATGATATAAAACCCTATGTCCAGACCCTAATTCCATCTAGATTAAGGTGAAATCTCAACAAATTCGGGTGAATTAATCAATATAAGCATGGTCCAATATGAAGCAAACAAAAAAATCAAAAAAAAAATTGAATAACACAAAATTTGTAAATGATAGATCTGGAACGGACAACCAAGGGCAAAATGTGGTTAAAGAGAGAAAAAAAAAAGAAGGGGAGAACAAGTACCTTTGCAATTTGTCTTCAAAATTCATAAGCACCACAATTTATAACCTTTCAATCGAGTGAATTTGACCGTAAAAAGTTTGAATCAAGTAAATTTCTTGAATAATTGAAAGAATATCTGCTGTTCAGTTCGTGAAGTTAAAATTCAAAGAAACATTAAGTTGTTTAAAAAGTGAAAGACAATGTTTAATACAAAGAATTTGTCAAATGTTTGGATGATTATTTTGAAAGTTTAGTATTTGATCAAAAGTCCGAATTTCTTAATTTCAAATTAATGGCAGAAACAATTCCTTTGGCTTGTCTTTAATTCATTGGTTTTAACAACATTACTATTTCAACAATAATTGCGAAATTTTTACAATATAAATAATTCATTGAAATCACATTAAATGAATAGCGCAAATAATAAATAAAACAAAACATAAATCGTCCTGTAATATTATTTAGTGAATAATCATCACTTGACCAAACAACATTTGCTGTTAATCAAATAATATTTGGCAAATACTTGCCATTATTTAGTAACCAAACGAAGCCATAAAACTTCAGCTTTGAGTGTTCAATTCACCATCACCATCAATATGAAATACCAGCCAAAATAAGGCATACACAAGACAAAATTGTCAATACATAAGAAAACTAATTTGACCACGTGGAAAGATCAATAGTTCATATTCACTAGATTCTTTCTGTCCTACTTTATTTGCTCTGCGCATACACAAAACATAGCCGACTGTCGCTCAAACCTACGGCAATAATTCAATTCAAGGCTTGAGAGCAATAGCCAACCCAATCTTTGCACTTTTTTCAATTGCCCGGGTGTCAACTTCACCTGATATGGTAAAGAGAGACTTTGGCCGCCACTCATGCTGGATAAGAGCACTTGCCTTGCCATAGTTGTTCACGCGAGCCTTCACTGTGGTAAATGGGTCTGAGACTAAAGAATGCTGTGTTCCGATTGTGAGAGAATTTTCATTGCTAGAGAAACTGTGACTCAACTCTGCTCCAACAGCTGTGTTAGTCAATGGTTTAACACTATGGTAGTAGGAAGCAGTGAGAGAGTCACCCTTGTCATTCCTGTGTGTATTGATATAGAACTCATCAGGCAAGCAACTAAGAAAAGAAACAAAGCAAAAATAGAGCTATAAACCAGCATTCGGATTAGAATTCATTAACAGAACGCTTCTGAGTATTCATTCTATCATTTCTTTATGCTGCAGAAAGCATTTTATTTGAAGGAATAAAATTTAGTCTCTTATTAGGTGTAATGAACATCATACGTACTTATAGCTAAAGTGCTTAAATGCAGCTCTTAAGTGACATGGGCAAGTACCTCAATTGGGATTCAGTTCAAAATAGGGTACTTACAAGGTCAATGCAGCAATTAGGTCAGAATTGGTGAAACTTAGACCAGCATTGCATTTAGTGAAGTTTCCAGTTTGTGGCAGTGTCAAAAGAGAGGTCGGTACCAAGAGCGAGCTTGTTGTTTCCAGCCACACCAGAGAAATTGACAATTGGATTTGCATTAAGTCCAATGCTAGTACTGATTCCAGCATATTCATGGGAGTACTGGAGTTCCACCTGATAACAGAATCATAACAAGTCCAACATCTGAACTGTCAGCCCTCTGTAATCATTTTTTCATTAGAAACGGGGAAAATAAAATACCAACATTAAACATATAATACCTTTCCAGATCTTTGGTCTGGGACAACAAAGCTGAAGATTGTTTTCAGCCCAGGTGCAGGTTCATCGATAGTGATGGTTGTGAAAACCTGCATATACAAATATAGCAGAATAACATCGTCATATCAAAAACATTATGTAAACCTTAAGACTTCTCATTAGGTGAAGGGGGAGGTGGAGAAAGAAGGGAGGATAGGATAAAAAAAGGCATCACTGTACATAATTTACATATGCTCTATGGAAATTTTCCAAAACAAGGTACCCTCTTTTATTCTTTTATATCCAAATCTTTGAAGTTAGATACTCTGGACAAATTAAGATCCCCTAAAGCTCATTTTATGTTCCTCTTTTTATTTCTTTCACATTGTAATCTTTGAGGTAAGATACGTGGTATTCAAACAAATGTGTATAAGACTATAGTCAAAACAAGGGGGGCTATACACATTAGATTTTTTTTTTTTTTTGGGGTGGGGGTGGGGGTGTGGGAATTGCACCACAATAATGGCTACGGCTGAATATCAAATCTTGTAAAGATCCAAAAATAAGATTGCAGTTCCATCACTTGCATAATGCCCCAAATTCTAACCTTTGCCGACATAAAAATATACATTCTTACTGCAGCTCAAACTGCAATTCCAACGCTTATGTACAGGAATACAATAACATTCATAACTAAATGAAACCATGCATGCTTATAATAGTCCTGCCAATTGCTTTAAAAGGCCACAGGTTTAACTTAAACTTCCATATAGCATCTTGTAAACCAAAAGTAAACATTGTTAAATGCCTAAGATTCAAAATAACCAGCAGTTTGGTGATAAGCAATTTGACAACTTACTTTGGAGTTAGTGTCCACTTTCAAGTCAGTTGTAATATTTTTGTTCTTCAACTGGGTGTTTACATCAGCCAAAAATAACTCACCCTTCTTTGTTCCAGATGATGTAATGGCCTGAAAGATGGATAAAAATCTTTACACATTTGCAGTCTAACAAATGAAAATACAAGATGTAGCTCAAGTTGCACCAAACACATCTGAAATGCTATAAGTTACGCTGACAACAAGAACCGAGTTGCACAAACATTTTAACACTACAGTAGTACCCTATATATTGACTCAATTGCAGATATAATTTATTAGTCACACACATGGTAAACAGAGCTTATATATCAACCCATATCATTATTGCATCAACAACTAAATTGAATCTCCAGATATAAAAACTGATATAACAGCTGAGATTGATTCTATCTCAAAACATTTGAACCTTAAAATATTTGCTTCATATAGAGCCTGAAAATGAACTAACCTAAAGCAGTTGCCCTTATATTTGAAAGCCTGTGTTGTCTTCCAGGAAACAGTCTTATCATATGGCAGACCACAGAATGAATTGAGCTTATTGGGCAATTGGAAGAATATAGTTGTTTTGAAACTTAATGTAGAAGGCACAAATCATTTTCAGTTCTTGGGATAAGGGTTTTGTAAGCTGAATTAAATTGCATAAGTTAGAATTAAATGTTAATTTAAAGTGTACTATAAAAACCCTACAAAAAGAAGTTTTTCGTTCAAAAAAGATAATATTTGAGAAACAATACATCAGAAATAAAAAAACCTGACCTTTACACTTAATGTTTGTCGTGAAGTAACATTTTCTAAAAAGCCTTTGATCACAAAAAGTTTTCTCCCATGGAAATACAGTTTTACTCACCCCTGTAGAAACTCTTTCAAAGGAGAGTTCTTAAAAACTTCCTCAAAAATAAACCAAGCAAATCTCCCTCGAGGTTGCGAACTTACCATTTCAAAATAACAGGATAATACTACACGGTAAAAACTTATTTACCTTGTCTTTTGTCACCAAGAAACATGAAGCTCAGAGTCCAAAACTTCTCAAAAAAAGTAATTTTGAAAAAAAATATCCCATAACTATATTTCCATATCTTCCACCATAATAAACATTTTATCTTAGCCTCCCACATTTAAATCCAAAGGAAAAAAGCAAGAAATCCTTCACATTTCTTACCTTTTTCTCATACTTGCAATACTACCGAAAACCAAAATATTTCCCTTTTTCAATCACTAAAACAGAAAACCCACCAAATTCAGCAGCTAAATATCACAAAATCTCACTCATAAAACTACAGCACTCATTCAGAAACAACAACACATCAACAAAATCAGCTCATATAAATATATGACCCATATGAACCCATGCACAAATATACACATAAACAAATAAACGTGTAGAGAGATTAAAAAACCCACCACTCCGGCCGATGTATAAGTCGTAATGGTGAATATTTGTGGTCGCCCTGATAGTCCTTGTACAAAAGATCTAACAGACAAAATATCAAACACCTTGAATACAATACACAAAATGCTCAAAAGTCAACGTAAAAAAAAGCTGAAAATAAATCGGTTTAAAGATATGACCTCGGGCTCTTTTGCCGATGTCGGAGTAGAAGCCGGGACCCTTCACCATTTTCGCCGGAAAAATTCAAAAGAGATAGAAAATGAAGGGTTTGGTTGGTGGCGTTGGGGGCGAGCTTGTTTGATGACGGGAAGAGCGAAGCGTAAGTAGCAAAAAGAATCTGCGGAAATTAATAAAAGGGTTACAATCTAGTGAGGTTTGTGTTGGAAAATACACCTGAGCTGATTTTTCTTGGCCGTTGGATCTTGGGTATAGAGTTACCTGCTATAATTTGGAACATAGTTATTAAACCCGGTTTGGGAAATAACTAGACTAGGGAGATGGGTGTATAGGTTACTGATCAATCGATACGTTATTAGTTCAACCGGTGAGGATTATGAATATATATAATTTTATTAATAATATATAATAATTTTAAATTATTAGATATAAAATATCTGTTGAAAATATTTATAAAACATATTTATTAAATTTTAATCTATTCTTGATGAGTTTAGAATAACTAATTATTTAAAAACAAAACAAAACATATTAAAATAATTATGTTTAAATTTGTGTAGTATAATGATGTATAACAAACATATAAAAATTAACAGTGAAACATAAAAATGGAAAAGTGTAAAAGAAATAAAAGTTAAGGTAGCAAATGGTGCAATGGTTGAAATTCCATACTCATTCACTTGGCGGTTTAGAGTTTGAGTCTTGGTAAAAGAGTTTTTCTTCCAATTTTTGGAACTCCCAATTCCTTAAAAGACCGGCTTGATTCTCGGTCTCTCCAGTTCGTCAAGTCAGAATAGGAACCCAACCTGGTTTAGTGGTTGATTCATCAAGTTGATCGGTTGAACCGTCGAGTTGGGCGGAGTTTCATAACTATGATAAGGTTGGAATAAGAAATATATAGTAGTGAACTTTTTATAGTAATATTTAAATATTTAATGTATGTGTAATAAAATGTTGTTAAAAAGGGTATTTAAGCAATATTTAAAAATATTACATTGAAATAATACACTACTTTCTAAATTAATACATCAATTGTTTGAATATTTCCAATGTTCTTTTTTTTTGTGTTATAATTATTAGAAAATAATGTAATTAGTCTGCATAGCATAGCAACAAATAATTGGGTGAATTATTTGCACTTATGAGTGTCCATAAATTATTGGATAGTGAGAGGCTTGGGTAAAATGGTTTGATATTATTGAGATTATTTAAAACTTGAAACTTTTTAAGTTCTTGAAATTTGACTGAAGTCCACAAGTGAAAGAAAACTCTTAATTTGGATTGTTATTTTTTATTTTTAAATAATATTTTATAATCATTACTAAAACACATTATGTAAAAATAATTTCTGATAGGATCCTTTTCTTTTGTTTTTAAAAAAAATGAATACATTATACTAGCAAATTGTGATTGCAATTATGAAAAAAATTCATTGCAACCTTCAAAGTTAAGAGAGTCTATGCAATTATGATAATCCTTAAAGGAGTATTTCCATAACTGTGATTTTTTTTTTTTTGCAGGTATTGAGCTCCCAAATAAAATATGAGTCAATTTTTCATACACTGTCAAAAATTTTTATACTATCAGATTTAAATGCTTGTCACATACATAAAAATAATTTTAAATATACTTACATTATATGAAATATTTACTCAAAAAATATATGCACCTTTGTTTTACTACAAGATTACAAATATGAAGAGGAACATGTCAACATGTTAGAATATGATATTCTTCAATTTGTCTAGCTATGAGAATATTCCATTTCTAATTCCCGAGATATTTCTTTCAGTTCGAATATGAGAAGCTGTGGATTTATTCTATCTTATTTTATGAAAATAGAAATATAAAGTCTTCATATTCTACCAAACATAAAATTAAAAATTTTAGAAAATTATAGTGTGAAATAAAAGCGGCTCAAGTCACATGAGGGATTTGAGTAGAAGTCACGTGTCAAATTTTTATTGGTACGATTGAAAAGATTGGACAATTTAAGTGATTGATTATCTGAAACTCTAATATATATTTATTTTATGTCTCATCTCAATGTATTCTAATTAAACAAAAGTATTTGCTATTCGGTAAAGCTACATCTAATTTCCATTCCTATAATAGACAAAATAAATAAATAAAACATTAGTAGAACTTACCCTACAAGTAAAATTAGGAGTATTTTCTTTTGTTCTTCAGTACAAGTAAAATTAGTATTTGCTTGTTCTTCGTACTTCCTCACATTTTTAATCTTGATTTTCTAAAAAGGGGCCAATGTTGTTATCAAGGAAAATTTTGGGAACTCTCTTCTCAAAATTTGTTTACTCTTCTCCAGAGAAATTTCCAATTTCCAATTTCCAATTCAGTTCACTGTCAGTTATACTTAGCCACAATTTGAGTCCATGTTAATGCCTTCAAAATTGTCCACTGCGTTTTGTTATTCTTTATTTTCTCAAGATAGGTACGTCTCCCGCAAGACTGCGTGCATTATTTGGTCAATCAGTTGATTAGAAAAGTAGCTAGGTAGTGTCATAGCGGCAATTGCTAACTACGTATGCATAGAATTGATAAGATTGACTATAAAATAAGAGTTATTTTTTTTTAATTTAAGAGTAATAACAAGAAATTCTGTACAAAATTCTTAGTGCAGATTCTTTCTTAATTTAATCTGTTAATAGTTCGTTTTTGAACTAATATTTAACATAAAATTTGTTGATTGATGAATCAAAAAGCAAATATAACATGGAGATTAGTTGAACCAACAATTTTAATTGAGTACGGAATCACTACTTCAACAAGCCAATCTTCTAAAAACACCTACAAAATTTGTGTATATAGATGCTACATATAAAGAACCAAGATGTTCATGAACTTCAGTAATATATATGTCATTGTACTCAGCATAGAAGTTCACAATAGTCTCCAAAATTTGACCATCCGAATTAAACTTTTGTGCCAAAGGAAAAGTAGTCTTCTTTGGCAGCAATCTTTCAATATTCACTGGCACCCAAAAGTCACCAGAACTTGTCCTCTTAATATTATCAGGACTTCCTGGGAGATTTACCAATATTTCCGAAGAATTAGCCTTAGGACCCTTGAGCCAAATTTTTCGAATTCTTCCAGCAACATATTCTGAAACTAGTACAAATGTGCCATCTTTACTAACTGCCACACCATTTGGCCCTGAGAGCCCTCTTAGCACAACTGTTCTTTGCCTCGTTTTTGGATCATATTTTAGTAGTCTTCCACTTGTATCTCCACTAAGGAGGAATGCTGTTATATTCCTGCAAACAACATTAGAGAATGTTAGCTTTTTATTATAGTAATTACGGGTGGAATCTATTAGTCATGAATTCGAGTCATTAAAATATAAGTAAAGATTCACGATAGATCTTCTGAAAAAAAAAATATCGAACTTATAGTATGTCTCATAGAATAAAATTTTCGAGTCACTCATTTGGGTACGAATAAAAAATTAAGTAGTTTGAGAAAAGATATACTTGAATTTAAGAATGGCAGGGCCAATATCTGTGTAGAAGACTGTTCCAGTGACAGGATCAACATCAATTGCATCAGGAACATCAATGGGAACTCCATCCATGCCTTTGCTAAGTTGAGTTGCAATGCCACCTTGAGGTCCAACAACCATAAGACCGCGAAAAGCATCCAAAATGTATAAATCCCCCGTCTTATGGTTGAGTTCGAGACCTATAGGCCTACCACATTTAATTGCCAATCCAACATTATCATCTGGAACTTCACCATCGCACAATTTCTTGGACCTATACGTACACCAAATTTAATTAATTAGCATAATCAAGAATATATATATTTTTCGTGAGGGTACAAACATCCGTCTTAATAGAATAAAGTATGTTTCCATTTTCACTAGCAGAAAGACGATTGATTGAAGCAGGCAAAAAAAATACTAGATAGGTAAAATTGATTAGGCATAAATTTTTTTTTTTTTTTTTTGTATCATTAGTTGATTAGCTCAAAAATTTGAGGAAAACCATCCAAAAAGAACAATATAAAGAATGATGGTTAGCACAAGCAACACGTTGTACCAAGTACCTATTTTGGGAAGTGAAGGCAAAGTCTACAAAACCAATTCTTGGGCCTTGATATTTTACAATTCTACCATCATTAAGACCGGTATAAGGGCCTCCACCCTTGGAGTCAAAAGCATAAGCTTCAGAACCCATTGAAGGAAGATTGAGCTTTGTAAAGGAGTAATGGAATACATGAGCTTGAAGAGTGTAAGGAAAACAGGAGAACAATAGAAGAAAGAAGAACATTATGGCTATTTCTGAGTAAATGAATTCAGCTGATTATGTATGAGCAATTTTGTCAAGTCTGATTGCCACTACTTATAAAAGAGACTAGTTATTAACGAGAGCATGGTGCCATAAAGACAACTTACCAGCACACGGAAAGGGATACTTACCTGGACCCGTCCACGGCCGTGGACCTAGGTAAGTCCACATTTCATTTTTCTTCCAAAAAAGTTAATTTATTTTGCAGGAGAGAATTGAAAAGACAGATGTGGACTTACTGGACCAAGAAATCTACGGGTGGATAAGTATCTCCCTCCAGCACACATATGACACACAACTATTATTCCTTGAGTAGTAGTAGAAATAGGCAAATATTTAAATAGATTCGATTTTTAATTTCACTTGTAAATCTTGTGATGTGGATTAAATATTAAAGAATATGACATCAACTTATATAAGTAAGATTTTTTAAAGTTTTAATACTGATGACAGAATTTACAAGTGGTATCAATGACCGATTCTAAGCCCGTAGAAATATATAGGGTCAATAATGGCAGCTCAATTTAAATTGTGACAATTAAAGAACATTCAATCACACATATGCGTACATGAAATATGCTATTGTTATGCGGAAAATATTTAAATAGGTTGGATTTTTTGTTTTATCTGTAAATTTCGCGTATGATTTGAATTTAATTTTATAAAATTTTATTTATATCAACTGATATTATATATTTTATAAAATTTAATCCATACAATAGGATTTATAAGTGAAATCAAAAACTAAATCTACCTAAACATTTACCCAATTATTCTGTTCTTACTTCTTACTGTTCTTTATGTATGGATGGCAAGAAATTATTTTTTTTTTAATTATTATTTGGGCAACTGCAATAAGCCTGGACCGAATAGTAAAAGACAATTAAAACTGCCATTACCCTATTACATGACTTGCAAAAACATTTTACCCAAAAAAAAAAAAAAAAAAAAAATCATTAATTGGGCATGTTTATCCAAAAGTCACTTTCTAGTTGGAAATGTTTTATTTATAAAATGACATCATGTCGCATGTATAATGGCCGTTCATCTCTCTTTTTTATTGGGTAATATTATGGGGAAATTTTACAGTCCATTGAGGAACCATTCTATTAGTTTTAAAAATTTATACAGTACAAGTTTTAAAAATACATAGGTGTTGTACTGTATAAATTCTTAAAGTACAAGAGAATAATTTTTTAAAAGGGACTGTAAAATTTTCTAATATTATGAATACATAACAATTAAAACATACTAGCATAGTAAATATAATAATTGTTGATATGATTAAAAAATAAAAAAAAAATTATTAATTTTTAATTATCCAATAATATGTAATACACACGTGGAGGGTGAGTAAAAAAATTTTTTTCGTAAAATAAATGTCTCTCAATAAATTTCTAAATAAAAAAAAATTCTTTGTTATTTATTTCTTGCGTCATCCTCTAAAAGTTTTCACAAGTTTAGAAGGTGATTGATCAAAAATTACAAGATTTTCAGAAATGTTCACTGCTGGGCACCTCTATTCCCTTCACGAAACAAATGTTTGATGCTCATAACCTGAAAATCCCAACTTTCCGACAGGTCATTTATCCCAACTTCCGACAGGAGGAGAAGTTCGGTTGCATGTGAGGCTGCCCCGCGTTTACATTTTTCATTGGGGCCTGTAAGAGATAGGACGTGGAAGGTTGCTAATTTAATCCTGAACGTTTTTCTCTCATACATGTTATACATTCATATGCATCTGATTGTATTCTGAAGGATACTAATGTGTCTAAAAAAACACGCTCGCGCAGAACTTCATATCGCTTGACACAATATTTCAAGGTCGAAAACAAAAGATTGTGAATAGGGTCCTTGTTTCTGCATGAGAGGGGGGAAGGGGAGGCTGTAGCCGCAGATGGTTCTTATTTGGATACAGATAAATATTTTCTCCACTAAATTCAGCTGTGCATACATTACATTCTTTCCCAAAGTTGCATCACTCAAAGAGTCAAGACCACAACATAATAGTGTTCTCCTATTCCCTCTCCAGTCATCTAAAACACCAAGGGGCCAACAAAACATGCTCGGGATTTGGGGAAAGAAAAAGAATGTAGATTGGAAAAGAAACGCATAAGGGGGCACCCCACCACTATTGTTTACCATTTGGTTGTGGTGAGTTCTGTGGAAATTGATGATGATATGATATCATGCGGAGAAGCATGAGATCCATTTGGGATTGAAAGACTCCTAGGATGTTGTCCATTCCTTGCAAATGATGCAGCCTGCGATCTTATACCATTTCTAGTATTTGGACTAGATCCTACACGATCTGCTTGCATGGTCTGAAAATAGTAGGATGAGCTGGCCATGTCCTTGAGGGCAGGCAAAGGTCTCAAGGCTTCAACAACTTCGCTCATAAGTGGTCTGACTTTTGGATCCCGACTAAGGCAGCGAGCAGCCAACTGTGCAGCTTTTTGTGCACCTTTAATAGAAAAATGACCTTCAAGCCTAGGGTCTATCAATCGATAAAACCTCCTTCTCTCTCCCAGATGAGGCCGTGCCCATTCTACCAGATTATGCTCCCCGTTAGGCCGGTTCTTGTCCATTGATCTCCTACCCGTTAGCATTTCAAGCAAAACCACACCAAAGCTGTAGACATCACTCTTCGATGTGAGATGCCCTGAAACAAGAGTAAAAGGCTGATTAGCAATTAGGCACAGCAAAAAAGATCATGGGCCAGATATGTTTTAGACACTGAACATTTAATGTGATAGAGAAGCATTCAATACAAAGAAAAGCTCAACATTTTTTTTTTTTCTAAAACTAAAAATAAAAAAAGCTCAACATGCTAGCCATTAACACAAGAAAATACAATTACCTGTCATCACATATTCTGGGGCTGCATAACCATATGTTCCCATCACACGTGTAGAGACATGAGTTTTATCTCCCTCAGGGCCATCCTTTGCAAGTCCAAAATCAGAAAGTTTGGCATTGTAATCCTACAAAGACATCTTATTAGAGAAAAGGTAAAAGCCAATTTCAGTTTAGTTCTTGATGATACTAGTCTCAGTTTAGTCCATTACGTTCCACAATCAACACATTTTGGTCAGATCATGTTTTAGCCACGCCATACTTTTGTCCCTCATGTTTCAATCTTGGTCAATTTGGTGCCTTGTGTTGTAAAGTTGCACAATTTTAGGTCAATCAGCTATATACTATTAACCAACAAATTAAAAATCACAAAGGACCAAATGCATTAAAATTGAAAACACAATGGACTAATTGATACCAGTACCAAACATACAAGATCATATGTTTTAAAACTGTAATATAAAGGATTAAAAGGAACAAGAGCAAATGGAGACTAAGCATTTTTCAAATGTTAAAAGAATATAAATCCTAATCTATACATGACATACTGCGTCTAACAGGATATTGGAGGTCTTGAAGTCGCGATATATAACTGGCCTCTCTGCTTCCTCGTGAAGGAAAGCAAGACCCTTTGCAGCACCTAGAGCAATTTTCATCCTGATAGACCACGGAAGAGGCAAAGACCCTGCACAGAATGACAGGGATCAAAACAGAACATCCAAACTTGTACAAAAGAAACTTCATATCAAAGTGAGCATTTACTCATCCAACAGCAATATTACTAAAACTGAAGGTTCATGGAAAATAATTCTCAGTACTGTCAGAGCATGATTATATCTCTGATACTATACACTTCTTGCTCAGAACTGGTGCACAAAAGAAGAAAAATAGAAAAGACAGAAGATAGCCAGAAAAGATTCAGGTAAATAATGAGCAAGGAAGCTCATTAACCATCTAAGACAACTCTTAATTAGAATTCCATTTTGTTTATGATTTTACACTAGACAATGATGTGACATCCCATATTTGGAATCAAGAACCATAGAACAAAAAAACAGCAAGATTCTGAAATAAACAGAATAAAAATGATAAAAATAAAGAATTTCCAATGGAATGGGTAGAAAGGCCACTCAGTTAGTAAAGAAATATACAACTCAGTCAGTAAAGAAATATACGACCATTTCTTGAAGATAACTCTTGGGACCATATTCAGAAAAGATAGAGAACTCCAATGTATCTTAATCAACAATATTCCATAAACCAAAATGGAAGTCCACACAGGAAGGCACATGCATAAATTCAGACAAATGTTAGTTACCCCTTCAAACATATTCCTAGGAAAAATAGCTTATAAGCTTGTCAAACATAACATTTAAACATGATAATTCTTCGAAGTGCCGCTTTTACAATTCTTTACGAGGAGAAAAAAGAAAAAGGCCATTGAACAAAATTGCGAAGAGAAGTAGTTACATACGTCTAAACAAGTGGTTCTCCAAGCTTCCACGAGGCATGAACTCGTACACTAGCAGCCTTTGATCATCTTCAATACAATAACCAATCAGCTTAACCAAATTAGTGTGAATAAGATCCCCAAGAAAGCTTACTTCAGCCTGCCAAATTCAGTAATAATTTAGAATGACCAAAAATTAACATGGACAAATAAGAAAAGACAACATGAAAATCAGAATTGATGAAAAAAGTATCAAACCAGCCATTCTTTGTGACCCTGCAGCCCATCGTGATTGAGGGTTTTCACAGCAACAGTAAGTCCTGTCCCAGGTTTCACTGGTGCTGTTCCATTCTCTTCAATCCATCCCTTAAATACACAACCAAAACCCCCTTCACCAAGAAGAGACTCTGGCCTTTAAAATTTCTGGTTGCTAGCTTCAGTTCATTAAATGTAAATTTCCGAAGGCGAGAAGCAACTTTAAGCTCCTCTTCAAGTTTGGATGTGGATGAATTACTTTCTGCAGTACTGGTAGCAGTTGAAGAAATTATAGCCGCAGCTGGTTGATCTCGACTAGCATCATTTGCAGATTTACTTTCTGCTAACATGCACAATCAAGCCAAACATAAGGCCCAGGATGCAAACTTTTACGGAAGGGAAAACCCAGTGAGAGTTATCTTGTTTAGCAATTAACAATTTCCACCCAGTGTATTTCACTCAGTACTAAATTGATTTAGCATAAATAGGACCATTTGAAATTCATTACTTCGATAAGCTACAATGAAGGCAAAAAAACCTCAGAATTAACTACAACTTCAACTTTAAGGATTTCAAATTTATGGTCTTTTCAAACAAACCTACCAGTCCTAAATTAGTCCACTCAAAAGAATTCAAATCCATGTACAAATAATATCAATCTCCAGGTATAAATTTTCCAAGAAGAATGAAAAAGAAAAAGTAACAATGGGTGAGATATGCTACCCGTGAGAATGGGGATAATTCCCCACCCCATGGCCAAATAATAGGATCATTCAGAGAATAATGGAATCCCTACAAATTAAAGTTCAACTTTCTTTTCTCTTTGCTCCTATTTTTGGGTCTCCTTTACAGGTTTCGGAGATGTGGAATCCACCTCCCTACCCATAATAGTGTGTGGCTTCCATTGGAGAAAACAAAATTTGAAATTTCACATCAGTGGCATGCTTTTGCATTGCTTATATCACCTATAGACTGGCACTCCAAGAAGTAAAGAAAATGCCGGGTCATGAAAAAATTGTTGACCATAATCTGGAATCAGGAAGAAAATAAATATTACATGCTCAAACTGATTAAGCAAAATATAACAGAAAAATATGTATGCCAATTTCACCAAACATGATACAAAAGAGGTTGATTTGAAACTAAACCAAGCTTAATTCAAATATTGTACAATTAACTCATACTAAATCAATTTAATTTAAAAAAAAAAAAAAATTTACCACAGTGGGTACTGATGCCACTGACAGAGCTATCCACTTTAGATCTTGAAGATATACAGCAGCCAATAGACCTCAACTTAATCCAACACCCAGTCTCCACAGAACCATCTTTCTGCTTCTTCTTCTTCTTCTTCCCCTTTGATTTTCCAACATCCCAAGATTCCACCTTTTCACCATCAGCTCCTCCTAATCCCATCTTTCACAACCCCCAAAATAAAACCCAAATAGCATAAAGAACTCCCCAGAATCACACCTCTCACCCAATACCCACCTCCCCCACACCCCCTCAAAAAGAAAATCTCCAACTAGCCCTTCACTAGAACTCCTTATTTCCAACAAAACTCCACAAAAATATTCCAAAGTATAGCTCAAACCCGGTTCAGCAAATCAGCAAATCAGCAAAAGATTCCAAAAAACCAATCTTAACCACCTTTTTACACAACCAAAATACCAAAAGGGTAGCCACAAATTCCAAAACTTTTTGACCAATCCCTCAAGAACCCTCCAAAAAAAGTTGAAATAGCTCAGACCCAGTTGGGAAAATCAACCAAAGATGACATTTTTAGGCTCCAGAAGAGCTCAAATATTCAGATCACATGCTTGACCTTCCAAAGTAGAGAACTTTACCCCTATCATAAGGAGAACAGACAGAGAGTGCTGGCAGGCAAGGAAAGCAAAGTAAAACAAAAACAGAGCTGTAATCAGATTAAGATAGATTATAATCCCACAGTTCAAAAGTGCCCCAACAGAAATGTCTGCTCCTCAAAGATATTGAAATCTCAACTGAAGGGACTAGGGACTAATATTATTCTGACCAATTCAATGCTTAAAAAAAAAAAAAAAAAAAGGCTCAAATTAATAAAAAGAATAAAAACAATTTGTTTTCTCTAATGTTCATATATTGTGTTATATCTTGCATACATATGCAAAATAAAATACTACTAATGAAATGTGAATTATCGGTTCTTACTTCCCTTTAAATAGAATCGACGACCCAAAAAAATGCTAATGGGGAGCTGCCCGGAGAACACGGGTAGAAAAGTTGAATTTACATAAATGGTCATGGCCATGATATGAAACAATAGCCTAACACAATCGTATTTTAGGGGAATTTTATTTTCCTTTTTAGGAAACATCACGTTAGTTTTAAAGATCTGTACAGTATAAATTTTTAAAATATATAATATTATACTATATAAATTTTTAAAATACAAGTAAATGATTTCTTTAAAGGAATTATAAAATTTTCTCATATTTTATTATTATCAATCTATAAACTTTAGTATATCAATGGCCAAAGTAATAATAATCCTAAATATTCTGAGATAAAGTAAAATTAACTCACCAAGTAACTAGAAAAAGTTTAGAGTTTATATAGATGAAATTTGGTTTAATATTACTTCTTAATGGAATCAATATTTAAATACTAATATTAAGTTATAGTATCTTAACTTTTAAAACTTGTTTTTAAACTAAAAATGTAAAAAAAAAATTCAACGAATATAATATTACAAATTTTATAATATAAAATAGAAGTATATATATATATATTTGAAATATATTATAAATTAAGGTACTTGATTTGATTCAAATTCAACTAGACAAAAGAGTTATGTTATTCTCAACTTGAATAACTATACATTAACATTCACACAATTATTTTAAGAAGATTAAAGAATTAAACAAGTTTAGAAATATAATTGTGCTCAATTCGATATGCCTAGTTTAAGAGAAATATTTAAATAGATATGATTTTTGACCTCACTTATAAATTTGTAGTGTAAATTAAATGTTATGAAATCTATGACATAAGTTAATGTAAGCAAAATTTTATAAAATTTAATTTTAACCGTATAATCTATAGGTAAAAATAAAGATCGAATTTATGATAATATTTTCACCAGTTTAATAGTAGTAGTCCAAGAATTCCTAGTCTAGCTTGTTGGAGCATGGAGGGATAGTTTTGGAAAGTCGAGTGTTATTACCAAGCTGGAGAGCTGTCAGTCATCAAGAAGTGAGAAGTGGGAAAGTGGGCAATCCGGGCAGGAGAGATAATGAGAGGGCGGGACCCACATGTACGGTGACGTGTCCGACTCAAGTGTGCGGACGCTAACACGCGCGTCAGGAATGATATTAACGGCTCTGTGCATGCACCTTCTGCTTCTGCTGCTTCTTTTTTTTTTTTAATCCTTCAAATTTTATTTTTTCGGTTTTTTCCCCTAAAAACAGGTTTTTTTTTTCCCGATTTATTCAGAAAAACTTTCTTGAAACATGAGTTTTTTTACTTTATTCAGGAAAATAAGTGAAATTTTAGACATTTTTTGGTCATTTTTCAAGAGAAAATGAGACAAAAAAATGTGAATTATAATAAAGGAAATTAGCAACTTATCTTTCCATATATGAATTTTCAATTTTGATTACGAATTATAAATATCAAATTTTATTTATAACAGGAAATAAACCGAATATCTTAACACAACCTTAATACCTCAAAGATTCTGAATTAGAATTAATCTCCTAGGTGTCAAATGATCAGTAGACTTTAAGAGTGATGACTCCTAAAATATTTGCCTAATAATTACAGAAAACTACTAACACACTGCCAAAAACGAAGATTCGAAAGTTGGGGGGCATAGTGCAGTCTGAACACCGCAGTGCCCCAATACCTATCTACTATGCTGACTTGGATAAAAACTTGTAGTTGTTTCCCTTCTTCTGGGAAATGGAAAACCGAACGCGATTATATCATCGAAAGGTTTATAATCCAACTTTTGTTGACTTTAATTTTGTATTGGTAAATTAGCGATCAAATTATCAAAATATTCGTAACTCAACTCTGGTTCATTTTAATTCTACATTATTAGTTTAGTGATTTGTTGGTGAATTAATGATCAAATTATCAAAATATTCATAATTCGATTCGTATTTATTTTAATATCACATTGTTAATTTAGTAACTTGTCGTGTCTTTTAATTAATTCACTTTAGGTGAGATAGTTACTAAATATTTTATTTGGGTACAATGTCAGAATTCAAATTTTCACAT
This sequence comes from Cinchona pubescens, assembly GCA_025175665.1. Classification (NCBI taxonomy): domain Eukaryota; kingdom Viridiplantae; phylum Streptophyta; class Magnoliopsida; order Gentianales; family Rubiaceae; genus Cinchona; species Cinchona pubescens. The sequence continues at coordinate 3,243,195 of JANKKI010000077.1, read as the reverse complement.
TATATTCTTAAAGATAAAAGTTATGTCTTTTTTTCTTGGTCTTGTTGGGTTTTTTCCTTCCTCTTAGTAGTAAATATAATTAGATAAGAGTAAATTAGACTATTACCGTCAATAAAAAAAAAACAAAAAAAACTTGCCCTGTCTTTAAAAAAAATAAAATTCCCTCTTTAACTTTTTATTAAAAAAAAAAGGGAAATGAAAATTGTGGAAATGTTCACCATTAAATTGTATTAGAAAGTTGATTGATGCAAATTTTCATTGGGTTCTGTTATATATTTAATTATATTTTTGGGAGAGTTGAGGGTAGACTTTAATGGGAAATAATTTATTAAGTACCAGTATTAGAATAGACAAACAATACGTAGTTGAAATGGGAGCACTAGTAGAAAAGGAAGGCATAGCATGTGAAAACCACCACCGTCTTAGATTAGGTTTATCATTATGATGGAGTATTATCTGCAAAGAACAATTTGCTATTTTTTTGGTCACCAATTTTGGAGAGGGGAAGTTGTAGTGTTTCACCAAATTCTTTGACTTTTGATGATTGACTAAATGTCTATTTGCATGTGAAGAGCCCTTCCCTCAAAAAAAAAAAAATTACACTTTTTTCTTTATTGAAAATAATAAACTGAGCAAAACTAATTGCATCACTTGTACACGAAATCATAGTAATAGCTAGGTTTCAAGCACAAAAATGTCCTTCGATATCTAACTGGAAAAAAAATAATAATCTAAGATGCATCCATGTTCTAGACAAAATTACAACAAACGAGTTGATCTTTTAAGACGAGAAAAACAAATATTCTAATTATTCAACAACATAAACTGTACAAGTCCAACAAATAAAGAGTTTTTTCTATTATTAATATAATCAGGCTGAAAGTTGCTATCCAAGACACTGTAGCAGCTATTTGTCAAGATTGAATTGACTAGCTAGCACCACTTAATTTGCTTAATATAGCAGTAAAGTATAAAAAGCTGTAAAAGGGGGTCCGAACACATTTCTTTATAGAGCAAATTCCTTGTTAATTATTCCATTACCATTTGATATTGTGACCCTTCTGAAAGCTACTGTTAAATGTTAATATCCAAGTAATGTTTATAATGTACTTTCTTCCTCCAACTTGTACCTTTTCTACTGCCCTCATCTTTCCTCTATTGATTCAGTTCAAGTGAATACAACAATATATTGTCATCAGGAACTAAACAAGTCACGTGACATTCGTCAATGGCCAGTTGGCCACTTGACAGGCCCCTGGGCATAATCAAGAGGATTGGATTCTGGTTGAAACTCTAGAATCATTGAACTCTGCAGGATATTGGCAATTCTAGAGTGTGATTTCTTTTGAGTTCTGGCAGTGTATCTCTTGCAAGAGCAAAAAATCCAGGTTTATAGTAGCACCATTTATCGAACTACTGCTGATTTTGACATGCATCTGGATGCTGTGCAAGAGCAATATTTGCAAGAATATCGTGCGTGGTAACGAAAAATGTAAACAGAAGCACAGGAACAAAAGTTTGACAAGGGAACTACTAAGGGGAACTAGCCAATGAATACAAGTTTTCGCTTGACAAATTGATATTAGCAGCAAACATAAGTTTTGATTTTAGCTGACATTCTTCAACAGATATAATCAAAATGCTACGATACAACTTTCAAAATTTCCAGTAGCCACAAAATGGTATACTTGATTTTCTAACCCCAGTTAGACAAAATATAGCACCATGAGTTGCAGAATATGCACGGACACCAAATAAAATAGGCTTGGCATTATATTCACAACAATGAACTCAAATTAAAAAATTGCTGAACAGCCAAAAAAATTCAGCAAAGCATTTCTCATGGAACCTGATGTTCCAAATTCAGCTTTAACAATATTTTGCCTATTCTGGCTTTTACTTGAATGTATAAATCGTACATGTATGGATATGTATGTGGTCTAGAATCACATCGGTTTAAGAATCAGTTGACATTCCCCATAAGCAAATGTCCAAGAACCAAGCCCATATCTCCAAACAAATTGAAATGATATACAAATTGCCAAACAGAAGATGGGAGGTAATGGAACAGTGGGAAAGTCATATCTCGCTCTGTAGATCAGAAAAGTGTACCATGAATCCAACATCCCAAGAGCATGCAGCGACTTGAGAATGTCCTCAAACTCGGAGAGTCAAATGGCCAAACCTGCGCCTATGCACTTCAGATTACTCCTGAGGCAATACTTGAAGTAGCATTAATCTTCAGTGAATGCTCAGGCACATAGGTAAGCCCTGCTACACAGAACATAGACTGATAAATAAAGCCAGGCTAGGCAATCACATACATGCCTGATCTACACAAGCTTAACAGTTTTACTAATTGAGGAAAACTACGAAAAACAAAATCCAACCAAACTACTGCAGGTAGGAACGGTAAGCTACTAGCTTGTAAATTAATCTCAAATGTCAATAAGAACTATAAATCATGGAAGTTCTTTGTAAATCCCACTTTCAGGACCATTGACTCTCCTTCCAAATTCCTTCACTTCCCATGATGTACCTCTTGCAAGACACTTAAAAATCCTTTTGCCAAAATCTTGTGAGACAAAACTTTTGGTCTTATGCTTCTAATCTCACTTCATCAATACATTAAACATTTGGATCATATTTTATATAATCATGATCTTAAACAGTTACTGATCATTACCATAGTGGAATGATGACGTACACTATCTCATTACTCATCTGCTTACAAAAGCAAGCCTTATCATCTTAAGAACAAAAAGAAACAGATATGAACTCAACAGAAACAGCCAAAGAATACCTTTCTCCTTAACCCCAATCTGCAAAGAATCAAGAGTAATGATTCCATCTGTCAAAGGGAGTACCTCAAGCTTGATGGTTGCTGTAGACAGAGCAGGAACACATCTGAAGCAACCAAGTTTACATTGATGAAGTAAGTGTGCATAAATTGGATAAAAAGAGCACAAGAGAGAGAGAGAGATTACCCCAGTGGCATGTGCTCTACTCTGCAACCAGAGATGTGTACAGCATAAATCGTTGCTTGGAAGGACATCAGATATGGGTATAGCTTCCTCATCAAGTGATATAGTGTGATATCCACCTTTCCCTCCCTGACCTTGATCTGTAGACACTAAGATCTGCCTATGACCAGCATTGCTGCTTCTTTCACTACTCACTTTTGTTGTCAACTCAGAAGAATTGACAAATGGGCTCATTGGTGATGATGGTGAAGAACTCAACGAGACAACTGAAGGAGGTGAAGTAAATGATGCTGGAGCAAGAACTGTCAATGTGAGATCTTCTGATGTCAAATTTGAGGCCTGAACAGTTAGCACCTGTGACATTTTGAAAATTGAGGATAAATGTTTTGCAGATACAGAAACAAGTTTATACACTTAATCCTCAGATTTAGGAAAAACCTGAACTGGAAGCGGAGCGACTCTTCCGTCTGATCCAAGAGTTTGTTTCGACATTTCAGATGCAACAGAGATCATAAGACTAGTCCCTGGAAATACGTGGTCTCCAGCTTGTAGGCTGCTTGAAGAACAACCTTGATTCTACATTCAATATAAATGAGGAACATGAATACATGTAGAGCAGAATAACATCAACTTGTTGGATACTTAGAGAAGATAATAAGCAGCAGTTTATACCAGTGTAGTTGGTCCGACATGAGACAAGAATTGCATGCTGATCTGCAGAGGATCCACTTTGTTTCCCTTCACTGAAAAAGGAATGACGCCAAATTGATGCTGCATTTCTAGCTGCTAAACCTGATGAGTGTGAACTTTTTTCACTATGACTTTTAGAGCTCTTCCACAGTGAAGTTGCTGGTTTGAGAATAAAAGAGTGTTCTTCACCTCTCCTGGTAAGATAGCATCATAACCAACCTAATGAGATTTCAGGAAAAGTAGACAAGCAACTGTGCTTAATTCCACAACTTCCATTCGTTCCGTTAACAACATGACCAGGTGATGCATTCAAGTGGGTGAATAAGTAGATTTGGCAATTGTATACATGTTTAGGCTATAACTAGTCATGAGAAAGAAGTTGAAGAATATCTATCTTTCAAAGTGTAAAAATAACTATCATTATGACTTTCGAAACTGAACATCAAATTATAAGCGGACAGCAACCTGAGTTCTAGATTAGGCAAACTGTGCTCATTCCCAGCTTCAATACATGCAATTGGAAAACAAAAAGGTGGTCCACCTCTTGAAGCATCTTCATAGACGATTGTAATGGCGTCTATATACACCACAATATCTGGTATATGCTCAGGACAAATATTCTGCAAAACATGTAAATGTTCATCAGTGAAATGCACTTCAACATAGAAGCGTAGCTAAAATGGGTAACTCAAGTTCATAAATAATCCATTATTAAAAAGCACATTACAAATAGAAATTCAAAATCAGAAGAAACAGGGACTGACCTTTATTTGAACACAAACAAGGTCATCTGAATTGCAATCTGCTGCAGAAGAATAGATTTTCACAGGTTGAATGTATTTCAATTTTCCTCCTCCACCGTCTTCCCGGTATATAAATGCCTTCCAGACCACAGCGAACAGAAAATCTTTCTGGCTCCAATGACACGCCTCTGAATGATAAAAGCTCTTCACTCTTGATCTTTTCACTTGTTTCAATCTTCTGGAATGAGAATTGATCCGTGTCATCAATATCAAAGTTTGGTCTAGAATTGGGGGTTGCAAGAGGTCCAACTGGCGTATTATTTGGTGGCAGGGAGGACATGGAATAACTTCTAAAATGGCCAAAAGAGAAAAGCTGGGAACCAGATGAGCCAGAAGCAGTGGATCTTATGGACGTGCTCCTGATGCTTGAACTGGAACTTAGCTGAGGTGGTGATAAAGGACGAGATGGAGGGGGAATGGAATTATCCAAAGGAAGCAACCACCTTAGCAATTCCTCACATGGATCATGATCTATACCAACAAGCTTTTCCTTGTTCTCAGGAGTCCAACCTTTCTCCTGATGCTTCTCAAATTGACAAGAATTTCCAGGTAAGGATCTTTTAGTAAATCTGAAAACCAACATTTATCTGTAAAAGCACCTGCATCCTTCCAAACAAGAAGATGGAATGAAAATCAGTTCTAGTGCAATCTCATGAAGGTCATATTGAAGGAAATATTCAGGATTAACACCCCCCTCCCCAAAAAAAACCAAAAAAAAAAAAAAGACAATCAGATCAAAGATTGAAAAAGTAGACAAAAGATTTTGCAAATGATATGAAAAAGGCTCATCTCATTCTGTAAAACTGCTTACATGGCACATGAGATCAAAACCTACAAAATGCAACTACCACAATAATTCCTCGGAGTGCATCAGAGTAGAAAAAATATAGTTCTTAACAGTAACTGTACATCTGTGCACTTTCTTTCTTTGAACCCAATACAACAATTTTACAAATGAGGCACCAAGGAGTGTAAACTAAATACAAGTAAGAACACAAATTATGTCTACAATTTAGAAGATTATCCAAGAATTCGAGAATTCGTACAAAGATATTGGGGTATGGTAATTTTCATGCATCCACCGGTATAATATGTTCAAATCAATCTTCAGTTGCTGAATTCTTCCCTCCCTCCCCTATAAAGATCTATGATTCCTCTCCTCCCATAAAACCCAAAAAAAGGTAAAGAGTGGCAGGATGATTACATGCAAGTTGAAATACATGCACAGGCAGAACTAAAATAAATGCCTGATATGTTGACATTGGTATCTAAAGTTTACATAGTGAAATGTATACACACGTACACTTACATGTATATATCTTAAAAGGCAAAAAGCATGCGTTGTTAAAACATTCTGTCGTAGTCAACATTATGTACTGGTGTAAAACCAAAATACGTACTTCCTATGAGGCAAGGCTAGTATCATTCAGCACAATAGCTTTAAATTGAGAACATATCCAACTCCATACAATCACATCACAGGCTCTATGCAATACACCATTCACATATAAATTGCTGAAACAGAGGCCAATGGCCGAGAATACAATGTGTGTTATTGCATAAGGGACTCAACTTGCAGCCCATCCTGGACTCAGAATGGATTTCACCAGTACATAATGTTGACTCCATGACAGAATGTTTTAACAACGCATACTTGTTAGCCTTTCAAAATTTAACAGAAGTTTGATGACCATACAGCTCCTAAATTCTAGCAGCAATGGAATGTAAAGAAAACAAGAAAATCCCTAAATATATAAAAATACCAAAAAATTTAGGTTCCTTAATTCCAAAATGCAAGCATTATAAACACTACACCAACATCAGCAAACAAAAGATAAAATCTTCAAATTTTGATGAGATCATGTAAAGCATACCACTATATCTCCATTTGAAAGAGAGTGACACTTGATCGAATTTCTTGCCAGTCCACCGGTGATGCTGGAATCAAATTTTCCTCTATCAACGATTGCACTTAAAGCAACCTCCTTTCTTGCAGTGTTACTTTCTGAATTATCAATATTAAACTTCTCAGCCACCTCAAAAGAATCCAGAGACGCTACTGAAAGAGCTCTTCTTTTTGACCATAGTGGCTCGTCTGACTCCGCAATTCGAACAAAAAAATGGGAGTTGTTGAATTTTTCCAATAGTGTTTCAATCTGTCTTCTGTGATTTTCCATTCTAACAAGAGATTCACCAGAAATATACTTTTGTGAATCAATTCCGTAGTTATTAGGACTATGCACATTTACTTCTTGATTTTCAGTACCCCCTTCTGGCATTCTTTTTGAAACACAATTATCACCACCTCCCATGCCATTTTCTTTCTTGGGATCTCGTCCAATCCCATTTTTGTTCATTACCGCAGCCACTTTAAACGGTGTTATAATTTCCGTATCCTGCTTACATGCTGACAAGCACAGTAGTATATGAATAAGAGACACCTTACGGTATGTTCTTATATACATCAAAAATAAACATCTTTTTGTTTATATAACGGTTTGTAATACTAACATACACACACAACTCTGAAGATGACATGATGAAAACAAAAGCTGAGGATTGCACAGATAGAATAGCTACCTGGAAAAACAAAAGAGCGATCCAAAGAGCGAAAGGAGGACATATCTGGCGAGTCACTCCAATAATTAGGAAGTTCCTCTGGAGAAGCAGTATAAATAGCTATAAGTAATCATATATTCAGCTTTATCGAACACTTTTTTAAGAAACTTCAAGAATCCATTTCAGAAACAGGGGATTGAAAACCTACTACAAAAGTTACAGAATGTTTTTCTTTTCTTTTTCTAAACCAGGAAAAGAGCATCAAGTTTAAACTAACACAGCAGCAGCAGAAGATAAATTGCAGAAGTCCTCTCAGCATAAATCAAGTTTAACTTTCACAATGCTACTGGACAAAGCAATATAACAACTGAAACACAGATGAAGTTAAAGAAGCCATACTGTAAGGTATCGTAATCCATCCCTCGTCTTCAGCAACATCCACATGTCTGCCTTCTACATTAGAGTTACTCTTTCCACCTGAATGATCAAAACTCCCATTTTCATTCAGATAATCTTCCCTATCCCCATTCTGGATTTCATCCAACATATTTTCAGGAAATGGATCTTCAGCAATAAGACCCTCTAGAGTTGTTGCAAGTTTTACAGCCTGATTCAAATCTCCATGAATTTCTTGAGCAAATGGTTGCTCAGAAGCTGCAGTCTGATTGGACCGCAGCCCCAAAAAATTCATTCTTGCACCAAATTGAATCTCTGCAGTTTTTCAACCCTAAAATTATTCTGCAACATAAAACACCCACACAACTCAAAAACTTCACCATAAATTTCTACACTGAACTATGCAAATATTACATAGTCGCCACCAAGTATAGGCACATACCAAAAAAAAAAAAAGAGTACTAATACAACAACTTCTTAAAGTTGCACTTTGAAAATTAAGCCTAATTTCAAATTTCGAGCGAATAAAGAAAATGCCCAAACAAAGCAAGAAGACGCGGCCAAAAAACAAAAAAAAAAAATGCAATCTTGCACAAAAATAGCATTTCAAGCTTAAATTTTTTGCTGAACTTTGAGGGGGGAACCCCAAAATTTCCAACTTGAATATCTAATTTAAATTATATGTACATAATCAATCTATGAATTATAGCCACAGTTACATATTTAATAAATAAATAAATAAAAGCACCAATGCAACTCCTTGTGAAAATTCTGACCAAAAAATAATTCTTAAAAAATGAAAAACTAAAATTGATTGATCCTGAATTCCAAATTCGACTAAATAGAGAAAAATAATCCAAGTAATTGTATTATATGTAGAAGCAGAGATCAATAAATAATCGGCGACGGATGTGAAGAATCGGATACCTGATCGGAGTTGATGACGGTGGAGAAATTGGAGAACACGTTGCGGAGAAGAATCCGGGGCGGGTCCGGGTGAGATCGGACTTTGGTTTGGGTGAGGATCCGACGCCTGGAACTGGATCTGTCTCGGATTTCGTAATGGAATGGAACCGAGCTGGTGCCACCGTTCACTAGTGCGAATTTTTACTTAACTAACCGGTATAACCACGCTACACTCGCATATTGAACAGCACAGGAGTCTGGAATTTGGAAAAAGCTAATTTGAGTTTCAACTTTTTTGGGTAAAAAATAAAAATTTAAAAAAATGAATTATTATTATTATTATTTCTAAAATGGATTACAAATAAAAATTAAAAAAATTGAATTTATTATTATTATTATTATTATTTTGTAAAAAAAAAAGTTTAAAAATGAGAATATATTAACCCACGACCATAGTTCTCATGGATTTTTTTGATTGTGTGGACATCGTACTTATTATCTGAACCAACTTTTATTGGTAAAAAATAAATAAATAAATTTATAAGTCAATAATTCAAAAGTATGTTTTTATTACTCTCATGAAATTATTCTAGTAGTTATATAATTTTTTTTTAATTTTTTAAGTTTGCATATACTTTACACAATCTATGGGTATACTATATAATAAATTTAGAAAATTTGTTTTTTCCAACAGGTAACTCTGTTGAAATTTTATTATATTGGTGTCAAATAAAATATATTTAAATGAAAATTAGTAATTATTTATAAAGAGTTGGACCCATTAATTTAAAACTAGTCATAGAAGCATACCTAGGTATTGTGGTTAATGAAAGTTATTTGATAGTGAAGTTGATGAATATTATTAGTTGGTGGATTGTTTAGAAGGAAAAAATCTTTGATACTTATTCTGTATTACAGAATTAGTATTTCAAACCGTTTGATAATTGAAAAATAATTGAGTCATTATACTTTTAAACTAAAAAATAGTCATACTTAATCTACATTGCGAAATCAGTAAATAAAACTTGCTCGTTTGAAACTTATGTACTACTAGATTTAAAGAAAGTTATTGGAATGAGTTTGAATGAGTTTTGATAATTAAACCAAAAAGATAATCATACAAAAAACTCATCCATTATTCAAGTAGTAATGTAAGCTAACTTTAATTTTCTTTTGTTTTACACTATCAAAGGAAATCTATAAAAGAAAATCACTAATGGGCCCCCAGAATGGACCATAACTTTTGGTTTGGGAGATTGGTCCAATGAAATAGAAAAGATATATAATTAATTTAAGTTTATCAAGACAAAGCCCGTTATAGAATTAGCCCAACGAAATAACCAGATGTATTTGTCCAACTCCTTCGTTATCATGCCCAAATATGAATTTGAATGGCCCAATTGCATCCAAAAACTTGGGATCCAAATATCCAACAACATCCTTCGTGCATATGCGAACAAGAGTTGGCTCGGACAACATCAAAACGTCTTTGTATATGACTAGCACCAGCTATATTCAATTCTTTGTTTTGAAGGCATTTGTAAATAAAACTATAAATACTATAAATTATCAATATTATATATAAAGTATGAGTATAAGATTTGTTATCCGTTATCTTTTGAATTGTCAAATATATTTTTATAACGATTCATAATTTTCTTTTAATTTTTGGAATATATTTTTTTCCGTATTATATATAATAAAATATGAAAAATGAAATTTAGTGTTCGTCATTTTATGAATTACCAAATATATGTTCATAATTTTCCATAACCTCCTTTTAATTTTTGAAATTTTTTCATATAATTTCACTATCTTTCTTTAAATTTTTTTTGTGTTTTTAATTTAATTACATACCTATTAAGTATACTTTTACCGCTAATTGAAATATAAATAAGTGATCTGCCTTGGAATAAGAGGATTACTATCCTCCTCGTAAATTTTGTTTCCCTCTCCCCCACCCCCCAAAAAAAAATACTATATTTGCTACTACTATTGAACATAGAACGCATAATACAGATACATGCCTAAAAATTTTCGGAATTAGGATGAGTTTTCGCCATCGGAATGTTTAGGTATTTATGATGACAAAAGTCATCTTGTTCTTGTAGTCTTCATGTCACGCTCCGTCTTATATTGAAAGTGGGAGGAGATGTTATATTATTTATAATATTTTAGATTATGAACTACTAATAACTCTGTTTAAATATTTTTAAATCTATTGTTTTCGCTAAAAAATTATTAGATTAACCCAGAACCCGAGATATTACATTTTAGATTCAACAAGATAGATTAATGCCCCTTTACAATCATCACCGAACACTAAACACCAAAGAGTCAAAGACATAAATCTTTCATTTCTTTATATTTTCTCTTTTCTTCCTTTGAATGTTTATTCTCGAGTCCACCAAAGGACAAGTTGGGCAAATGTACTTTCTCATTGTTTCCAAGTCCAAAAAAAAAAACACCAACAAGTGATAGAAAATGGTTTTGGTTTATCTTCACTTGATAAAAACATAACAAATGTTCTTAAGACTTAATATGGAGAAGTTAAAAAATAAAATAAAAAAGTTTATTTATTCAGAGATATAAATTTATGTGTAGATAACTTTCTTTTTATTTTGATTATATTTTATTTATGTTTACAAATGTCGGACGTGAATGTCAAACGTTAAATGTGACAATAACACATGCAATATTTTTACTTGATCCCGAGAAACTAGATAAATTTTTAATATCTATTATTAAAGACATATATCAATCCACATCAACATTTTACAATTTTGAGATATTATTTTTTTTTTTTATCCTCTGAAAACTTTATTAATCTTCACAGTTTTTTTTTATAACACGTACGATCAGCGAAGCCGGCCAGAACTTGATTCGCATCGGACCACAAAAATACGTCTGGACAAAATCTGGTTACGAATCTTAAGAGACACGTGGAAATGCGGCGATGCGCAGTCAAGCAAAGCTAAGCACTTTGTTTTTTTCGCTGAAAATGATCAATTCACAAACTAAAAATAGAATTTTTTTTTTTTTTTTTTTTTTTATCCAAATATTAAAAAAAAGAAAAAAATTTAAATGGTAAAATAATGAGAGATTTTTTGGGATGAAATAAAACTGTGGACATTAGATGTTGTAAGACAATGATAACGTGGATGGATAAGTCCGAATGTCAGGTTTGGTGTTTGTTTGTGTTCCAATTAATTTATTGTTTTTTTTTTTTGGTCAAAATATTAATTTGGGTTAATAATACTTTGCCCCTGAATTAGCTAAGTAATTATATTTTGCTCCTGAATTATAAAAACATATATTTTGATGTGTATTATATTATTCATCATTTAAAATTTTAAAATATCAAAAAAATTTAGTTAAATGACTCAAATATCCTAAGTATTATATTTTAATTTTTTATGTATTTAATTGATTTTCAATTAGTTATAAGACAATTAAAAAATATATATATATAATAACATATTGATATCTTTGGCTTTAGAGAGTGAAATATGAAAAATATTGAATTTATCATATTCAACGTTGTAATTTGCACAGTTTTATAGAAAATATATTTTCATATAAATTTGAAATAAAATAAAATGAAATCTATTAATTGGTTCAAAATTTTACCTGTAAATATATACACATAAATTATATTAAAATATTAGATAATTTATTTTTACTTATTTTTAAATAATTATCACATGACTATCAAATTTTAAATATATAAAAAATTAAAATATAAGACCAAGGATTATCACTAGTCATTTGACTAGATTATTTTAATAATTTTAATATTAGTAATAGATAAATAGTATCAATAGAGGAAAAGTGTAAATTTCTATAGTATAAAGTGACAAAGTGTAATTACTTACCTAGATCAGGAGAACAAAGTGTTATTAATCCTATTAATTTATTATTTATATATAGTATTTATCAGACTTATTATTATACTTTCTATGCCTGATTGTGCTTGGTGTTTGGCTCCGTTTTGGACAACATTAAATTAATTGTTTTTTAAATTATAATTTATAATAATTTTATTATATTTTTAATTGTATTTTTATCCCACATATATCTTATTTTAAAAAGTTTACTATAATAATTATTTTAAATAATATAGTTAATAATAGTTGTTGAAATGAAGTCTTTATTTTGAGCTCAATAATCCAATATTAATGCCGTTTAAGTTCCGTTAAAATAAAGAATAACTTTATATTGCTCAATTTATATATGGTTTAATTGCATATTACCTCCCCTGAGGTTTGGCCATAATATCAAACAAATCCTGTGGTTTGACAAAATTATAGATTCTCCTTCTCACTAACTGCCATTAATAGAGTTTTTAAAAGAATAAATTACTCTTATCATATATTGCTTAATTAGTCCCTCAAATTTTTCCTAAAATCAAGAATAGTTCTCAATTTTTTTTTTATATTATCAATTTAGTACACAACTCATTCCTCCACCACAAACCACCATCTCCCCCACATCTATTCCACTTCACCGGTTCCAATCCATAATTCAAATCAACAAAAAGATTCATAAAGACAGAAAAAACTCAAAAAAAAAAAAAAACCATCTGTAAAATTATAAAATGACGTATATTCCAAAAATTTGAGAAAATAAAAAGAATAATTAAGAATGAAGAAGGGTATTTTGGAAATAAAGAATTTTTTTTTTTTTTTGATATCAGCATTTTCTTAATAAATACTTGATATGTATGGTTCCAATCCATAATTCAAATCAACAAAAAGATGATAAAGTCATAAAGACAGAAAAAACTCAAAAAAAAAAAAAACCATCTGTAAAATTATAAAATGACGTATATTCCAAAAATTTGAGAAAATAAAAAGAATAATTAAGAATGAAGAAGGGTATTTTGGAAATAAAGAATTTTTTTTTTTTTTTGATATCAGCATTTTCTTAACGGATACTTGTTAAACATTTGGCCATTCAAGAGAATTGACTGTAATTTTATCAAATCATAGGATCTGTTTAATAATATAGTCAAATATCAAAGGAATAAATATAATTAACCCTTAATACATTTACATATTTTAGGTAATCAATGCAATAAACAAGAGGTCTTGCTCGGGAATTAATGAATATAAAAACTCATCATGGCTCATGTTGGAGTATTAAACTGTTTGATATCAGTACTACCTTTTAACAAAGAAGTCGGGGTAACTACATCGTTCGTTTTAAAATAATTATCAATTTAAATATTTTATCTTGTATCATATTATTTATTATTTTAAAAATTTGAAAAGATGTTATTAAATAATATTTTTAAAATTTTTACCCTTAATATCACATTAATGAAGAAAAAATTATGTAATTGAAATATTAATACAAAAAAGTAATTTAATCACTTTGAATTATCTTTTTACAAAATTAATGTAATTTAATAGTTTCTTTAATCTTAGTATAATAATTTTTGTAATATGACAATTATTTTGAAATGAAGAAAACAATTAAAAACTTAAAATCAAGATTATATACTACAATGTCATTGTTGCAGTGTTGTTGTTGGGACTTGGGGTAGGGATTCCATCATTCTAATAAGATTTGTCCTAAAACCAATAAAAAAATTCCACCAGCCGATGGAGGAATATTATTGCTTCCATTAAAATAGATAAATGAGGAAATCAGATAATACCTACACCAGATAGTCCTTTTTTTTTTCTTTTTGTTTTTTTTTTTTTCTAAAATTATTAGTTTTCTTTAATATGAAGTGTGAAATTTATTTTGTCAAGGCATATTTTAGAATTCTAGACTACAGAAAATGGTAAAAATAGAGATAACTATCCAATGAGGACTTGGGGTTTAGTAATAAAAATAATCAATGTTGAGACATCAAGAATTAGAAATTCTGGATTTTAGTATTCCGAATTTGAGTTTAGTCTAATATTATGTTAGTATTTATCTCATTGTTTGTAAGTTAGTCATGAATTTATTGAGTTGTAATTCTTGAGGTTGATGTATCCATGGGCATTTGTAATCCTTTTAAAAGAAAAAAAAAAATAGAGCTAACTAATTTTAATTTATTGGAAAATGTTGGAGTTCAATAATACTATTGCTTGCAACAATGAAAAGAGAATAAAAATTAATCAAATATAACATATTTCACCAAATTTAGTTTTATTTTCTTTGAAATTTTCTCATAACAAAAAGAAAAAGCAGACCATGGATCATGGATTGTTATAATTCTCCATGAATATCAGGAAAACTTTCAAGAAAAATCTAAATTATCATTTTCTTTCTTTCTTTCTTTTAATTTCAGTCAATTACCGCTAGCATCATTTCTTAGGTAATTGCCACTAAAATCATATATAATATTAATTCCACAAGGTAAATATGTACTAATCCAAGAATGTGCAAGCAAACTCAAATTTTCTAAGGAAAAATGATATAAAAAGTTACTGTCAAAATTCTTTCACATGATAAAATTATAATAAATTACTAATTTCTCATTTTATGTTCACGGTTAAATTTCGTTATTTTAATGTCTTTGTCAAAATTCTTTTACATGATAAAATTATAATAAATTACTAATTTCTCAAAGAATGTACGCGGTTAAATTTAGTTATTTTAATGTCTTTGTCACTTTGGGAACAAAATAACTAAGCTATTGAAAAGCTCATCTAGGCTTAATTTGGAAGTTGAGATTTGGAAAGAAAGAGAGAGAAAGTGTGATATTTTTCTTTGTTTTAGAGTGAAAAGAAAATAAAACATTTAAAGGGATAAATAGTTTAAAAAGATTTCCTTCCAAATACGAAGATAAAAAAAAAAAAAAATTTAAAGTTATTCTTGAATTTTTTTTATAATAATAATAGTTTTACTCACTACATGCATACCAAAATATTTAAATTCATTCCTTTTCCTTCTTTTTTGTCTTAATTTAAACTTTACCTTTTTTCTTTTTTCGAAAATACTTAGATACACATAGTATTTGATCCCACATATTGATCTAATATTATGAAATTTATAACATTATAAATAAAATTTTATAAAATTTAATATTAATCATCTTAACCACAAGAATTACGAATAAAACCTAAAATTTAGTATTTTCATTCTTTTTCATCATGAACTCCCAAACTCACTGCTAATTTGTTTTCATCCACATTTTGGCTGTGAATATTAAATTACATGTAATATTTGTGATTCTGCAGCTTGTGAGCTCCACATACCCCTACCCCCCTCTCCTCCCTCCCTATTCCTTTATTAATTGAGAGTTTTCTTCTCATAATTCATTGTAGAACAGCGATTGAGGGGCATCTCTCAGTCATAATTGTCTTTTGTTCATTCAAAAGGAAACCTCTCCTTTGATCAAGTGAAGACAACTCCATCAAATACATGTAACCTCTTTATTCATAGTATGACCAAATTCTCAATATTTACTACTTGTATATATAGTGAACCTTTTAAGTCCCTTTATGCTTTCTTGTATTACAGTACAAGAATTCATGTATCAGATGGTTCTTCCTGATAAAGTTTTGATTTTTATCTTCACTTTGTGCTCTGTTCATGGTTTGCCTTTTTCTTGATAGTTTTGTTTGGTATTTTATTTTGTGGGTTATGTTTGAAACTTTGAATTTAGGCTGAAATAGCTGAAACTGAAGGTGCCACATGGGATTTTGCTTGTTCTTTGATTGTAAAGGTACAATCTTTGAAGGGAAATTAGTTGTAGTTGGAATAATATGGAACCACAATTGGGATTGATTGAACAATCATTTCATGTTAGATACTCTGTTTGGGTTAAAGAAGCTCTTGATGAATTGGATGATAGTTTTGTTATTACTGATCCTTGCATTTCCGGGCATCCAATTGTGTTTGCTTCAAATGGGTTTCAGAAAATGTTTGGTTATTCAAAGGATGAGGTGATTGGGAAGAATGGGCGGATGTTTCAGGGGCCTAAGACTAATCGTAGATCGGTAATGGAAATTCGGGAGGCAATTCGGGAGGAGAAGGCTATACAGATTAGTTTGTTGAATTATAGGAAAGATGGGACACCATTTTGGATGTTGTTTCATATGTGTCCAGTTTTCAGTAAAGAGGATGGAAAAGTGATTCACTTTCTGGGAGTTCAAGTGCCTATAGTGAGAAAGTTGAGGCAGTCTGGATGTGGAGTTGGGAGGAACAGCTTGAATTCGTGTGAAGATGGAGGAGGGTTTCGTGAGACTGTGTTCAGGTGCTGTAGGAGAGAGGTAACTTCTGATTCAGTCATGGAAGTGGGACATAGGTTGGCTCTCGATTATTTTTTGGACACAGATGATGGAGGTTTGCCCCTAATTCAATAACTTTTTCAATGGCATAATTGCAAATTATCCAATTTCCTCTTCTTTGTCGATGTAGTCTTGTACCTAGTAATCTTTTGTGTAACACACTTCCAACCTAGTTTTCTTTCCATTAGCTGATGCCCCAGTAATGCGTGTTCATGACTTTTACTAATTTTCCTGGATAATGCCAGGGTTTTCAAATGATATTTAATGTTTTGGTGTTTTCTATTGTGATACTTGCTTCATGTTATGTAGTAAAATTTATTCACCTAGGGTGTGGGGAGGGCTTTTATTCTGTGTCTTTTATCAGACAAGAACGTGTTCATATCTTTCTGGGTAGAGACAATACTGACCAATGTTTAAATGCACAATCATTAGGTGATGTTACTTTATCTTTCATTCTTTTTATTGAAGGAAGGGTGGTTTATGAGTATTTTTACTATAAATCTAGATTCTCAGTTTTTTTTGAATGATTATCCTTCCTTGGATTTGTATATTACAGAATTAGAGATTGATCAGCGCTTGTGAGGCAAGTGAGGTGGAGAAGATGAAAGCTGCTACTGCTATTAGCAACATTCTATCTGTGCTAACCCACTACAGTGAGGTGACAGGTCGATTGGTGTGTGGAAAGCGTTGCTGCCTTTCTGGGATCGGCCTGCTTGGGTCCTCCTTAAATATATCATTTGGTAGAATCAAACAAAGCTTTGTATTGTGAGTTGTTTCGATTTCCTAATACTTCTTAACTGTTGCTGTTGAATAACTGATTCTCTCCCCAGGTTATTGATGTTCTTCTTTCCCTTTTTGGGAACATTTTCTGTTAACTTGCAGAACCGATCCACACTTACTAGATATGCCAATTGTGTATGCCAGTGACTCCTTCCTAAGATTAACAGGTGCCTACCAAATTGTTCAGTCGAATTCTTTGTCTGTTTCAACCTAGAGCATTCCTAACTTGAACTCCAAATTTTTGTCTTTCATGGTCCCTCATTATGGATTTATTCATATCCTTGTTTAATAGGCTGAATGCTCGACACGAAGTATTGGGGCGTAATTGCAGATTTTTAAGTGGGCCAGAGACAGATCCTGCCACTCAATTTCAGGTTACTTTTTGGTGTTCAACTCCCACAACTTTTATTTTGACTTTATGGCCTTTCATTACTTAGCGTTCTAGAAAAAGACAAGGTAACAGAAGATCTTTAATATCTGGTTAATTCTTTTGTACAGATAACAGAATACATTCGAGCCGAAAAACCATGCACAGTATATATTCTAAATTACAGGTAGGTTCAATCATATGCTTCCCTTTGCTTAGATAAATAAAAGTTCAATTACAGTTGGTTAAGTAAACATTTATGTTATTTTTTGTGTGCTTTGCTATATTGTTTACAGAAAAGATATTGACCTCGTTTTGGAATTTCCTTCACATTTCACCTGTTCGTAACGCTACAGGCAATGTAATCTTTTGGTATTTTTAGAGCTTTTATATCTTGTATCTACTAGGATTACTGTCCAGAGTTCAGATCATGAAGATCATTATTAGGAAAAAAATTGACTTTTGAGTCATTGAGATCTATGGGTTATCGCTCGACATAGTCACTGTTGACTTATGGGATATTTCTGTTGCTCATACAATGTGACTCTTCCCCAAAGTTTTAGTGTAGTACTTGAGCATTGAGACATAACCTTTGCACTGGAGTATGATCCTCAAAGCATTAACCATATAATTTGTAAATGATCCTTAAAGCATTAACAGTATATTTTGTTTCTCCTCCAAATACAAGGCAAACTGTTGGTTTTTCGCAGTGTTATCATCATCATTATTTTTGTGTATTTTGACTAATTAAGGAAATTACTCTTAACTTCTTTTCGTTGTAGTCTGTGTAACAATGTGAAGTCATGTTCAAGTTGAAGAACACATCAAGAATACAAGAAATGACACAATGCTTATCATAGACAAATATATGCATTCTACAGTCAGCGGTACTAAAGGATATGTATTTTATGATTAGTGTTTAAAGAAAGAGTTGTCTCTACTCCCATTTCAGTTATTTCTTAAGCTAGGTAAGCTCTACGCCATAGACTGCCTAGAGAGGTTTGGGGTTTCAGGTTAGGCTTTAGAGGGACCTATAGATTCCGTCATGCAGAATTGAAAGCATCAGTTGCACGAGGTTTTGATACCGGTTATGTTGACGTTAGTTACATATCTGTAGCATGTCAAATATACATTTTCATGGAAAGGTTTCAATTGTATGTCATTTGAATTTCTTTCTCATCTGTTCTGAACTCCAATAGGCATTACCTGTACACATTTGACGTGCAAAAAACTTACTGAGTTTGTATCTTTCAGCACAACTTAGCACCTGTACTTGCATCTTTGAGAATGCTAAATGTCCTGCTAATAACCTTTTGTTTAAATGACCAATGATGTTCACACACAAAAAATTAGGATTAACCTGTTAATAGCGACACTTTGACTTTCTGGCTGAAAGGTTCTAGAATACGATATTGGTATAGCAAACCAGTTGAAGTTTGAAGAACAGGTTAAAATTGCAAATACAGATCTGGAAAACCTCAGGTCTCATGTCAATGGCGTTACTATTACTATACATACAGCTTCGATGCTATTTGATAAACCCTTCGTCGGTAATTTATATTTATGTTCCTGTCTTTCTCATACTTCTTTCGACTTTCTATTCACTTGGGATTCTATTTCTTTCGGTAAGATCTTTCCTTAGAAACTTGAAACATATGTAAATGGAAATGGAAAGCCTTGTAAAGGTTTTCATTGGCATTGGTTCTATTTGTTATATTTTCTGTTAGCAAATATGGAATTAGAGATATCGCTCAAAACTGGGAGGAACTAATTGTGGCTAAATTTAGCATTAACCAATGTTCGTTGAACCCATTGGACATTCATTGCATATCCTACATTTTGTTGTTGCTTGCTTTTCAGGTAATAGGTTGATGATAGCTAAAAGTATCATGTAAAATGTAATCAAAGTAAAGTTTTAATGGTCACCTGAAAATTAATATCTAGAGTGATTACATTGACTAGTAATTTCAACAATGGAAATGTCTCCCCGCTTTCTGAAATCATGAATCCTACTTGTTCAATATTCTTAAACCGCAGTAGATCGGGTCTATGTTGCTTGCAGTTTATTTTTTGTTTTCAACTCTTGCACCCTGGATTTGAAATTAATCTCTCTTCTCTTCTCATTACATGATAAGACGAACTTTCTCAACCAATTTATATATGTAGCACTTTCTGTATCTCTTGATGTGCTTGATGGCTGCACAGGTAGCATACTTTGTTGGAGTTCAGATAAATAATATTTGTAACAGTCAAAGTAAACAAGGGTTGAGTCCTGAGATGCAGCATCTTAGCGTTGTGGGTGCTGTCAAGGTGGCGGTCAGGAGCTTGTCAATGAATGCCAGCACCTCCTAGGAAATTCTACGACTTTCTGATTTCGTTTATTCTGGTTTGTTATTTACACGTACATCACCACCTGAAAAGTCATCCAACCTGGTTTATCTACGAAGACTTCAAGGAATGTAGATAGAAAGGGAGATTTGAAGTGTATAGCTATTGAACAAGCATTGTTTTGTAGCTTACAAATTAGCTGGAATAATCTCTTCAAAGTGTGTACCATTAGTCTAAATTATGATTGTGAACCCGTGATTATGCTTTCTATAGAAAGTGATGTTGAGTCATTAGATCTTATTTATCTCCCATCTTTGCACAAGGGGGATCATACTTGTGCCTCTTGCTTATCCAGCGTGCTTATGTGTGCATATTTACACCTTTATCCGATGTGTTTCTATGTGAATCTGGTTATCATTCATCATGCACTTTGATTCCAGCTAAATGAAATTGAACCGCAATTATCAAGCACAGACTATAGGAAGTTGAATTCGAAAGGCAATCATTCATGCTGTTTCTTGTGGTAGTCCATCTGCAGCAAAATTTGATTCCTGTCATGCATAAAACATGCACTCCATGCCATATAATTATAGTCTATAGTTAGTTTTTGTTGTTTTTCAAGGTCATATTGTCTAGTCACCATGTCATACGACAGGAGACTCCTCTTGAGCTGCTGAAATTGGTAAAATGCAGCAGAACAGTAAGGTGTAAGTGCAAGCAATCAAATAATACTAGTACAAGTACAAGCTCAAAATTTCCCATCAATAATTCTTGAAGCACGATGAACATGTTTCCATGTTCATAAAATTGCTTCAAAATGTACTTTTAGTTGTGGGTGAATGCAAGTCTTGGCTAGCAGTACTAGATACGCTGTTCTTGTGTGGTTGGTAGATGAGAGAGTGATTAATAATTAAGCTTGTGTAGTAAATGCCCAATGAGAGATCACACCACCAAGTAAAACAAGGAGAGCCGTCAATATTAACGGTCCATGGTTACTTATTTCATTTTGCGTGGCGAATAATAAAGATTTTTTCCACTAAACAAAACCAATAGTGCAAGCCTAGTTGAGTCTTGAAAGCATAGAAAAAACATCAGAACAGCACAAAACTAGCAAGGACTTTCCCCAAGACTGGAAGCTATTGGCCCTAATACCCTGTTTCAACCAATTTGGCATTACAAACTTACAACATCAACAGTACAAAACGATCGAACTCTGTGGCTTTTTGACATTTAAACAAATAAAAATGATTTCTACCATCGTCAAATCTTCCTTATGTTTTGCCAAAAATGGCATTACAACATCAAGAAAATAAAACCAATCCAGCACTCAGGCATGCCCTATCACCCTCTTCAGCTACCAAGAAGAGAACTAAAGTCACACATACCAAAGTAACAACAACTAAATTTACTTAAAAAAGGAGATAAATCCACCAACCTATAAATTACTATAACTCCACTTTTACCAAATTGGAAAAATCAATTTAGCTATAAATATTTGTGGGTATCGGAACTTTCTTATTTTAAGACAAATAATTTAATGGCAACACAGTTAATTATAGTGATACCAATTCAAGAAATAGATTGTATAGGAAACTTAACAGCCAGCCGGGCAGTATATAATGCAACTTAACTATATTCTCATTTCTCCATCCATTTAATTAAACTTTCCCGGCTATATTTCAAACTCTATCAAGAGTCTTCACCCCGAAGACATCAAACATTTCTTGTTCCAAATTCAAGAAAAAAAACCAAATACTAAACCATTCTTTTTTCTCCAAAAAAGAAAAATGGCTTTACAAAACCATCTTTCTTTCATCTTCTTGATCATCATTTTCTTCTTTTTCACTCATTCCTCATCAAGTTTTCAAGAAAATTATCCAATAAACCCGTTTTTTCATCATCCAACTTTATCCCTTGAGACCTCATTTGGACTAGAACTCCTACAAACGACGCCGTTCTCGCCCGATATTATTCCAACCAGCTCATCATCAGGAGGGCCCACTCCAACCCCTGGTGGTTTATGGATTCTTTTACAAAAAAGTATAGGCATCTCCGCCATGCACATGCAGCTTCTTCACAATAACAAAGTCGTCATCTTTGACCGGACGGATTTCGGCCGGTCAAACCTCTCTCTGCCTTCCGTTCGGAAAATGCCGCTACAACGACGACAAAGTCCGGGTGGATTGCACTGCTCATTCACTTATTTACGATATTGCCAGTAATACATTCAGACCCCTCATGGTCCAAACCGACGTCTGGTGCTCCTCCGCCGCCGTCGACCCAGATGGGGTTCTTGTCCAGACCGGCGGTTTCCACTCCGGCGCCAATAAAATACGGTTGTTTACGCCGTGCTACAATGATTTTTGTGACTGGATCGAACTTCGACAGAATCTGACCGTGAGAAGATGGTATTCTTCCGACCATATTCTCCCCGACGGCCGTATTATCATCGTCGGCGGCCGGAGAGCTTTCAGCTACGAGTTCTTTCCCAAGAACCCGATTGTTATGAGCTCTGCTGACGTTTACTGGTTCCAATTCTTGAAGGAAACATCCGACCCGAAAGAAGAAAACAATCTTTACCCGTTCTTGCATTTATTACCGGACGGAAACCTCTTTGTTTTCGCTAACCAACGTTGTATATTCATATTGGATTACATGAACAACAAGATTTTGAAGGAGTTTCCGATGATTCCCGGCGAAAAACGGTCGTATCCGGCGGCGGGTTCGTCGGTGTTGTTGCCAATAGACTTGAAGGGCGTCGGAAATGGGTCGCCGTTGCCGGAGGTGGAGGTGATGATATGCGGTGGAGCTAATGGCGGTGCGTATTTACAAGCTCGAATGGGTGTATACGTGGCAGCATCTAAGACATGCGGGCGGTTGAGGGTTACGGATCCGGATCCTCAATGGGTCATGGAAGAAATGCCCATGAATCGGGTCATGCCCGATATGTTATTATTACCCACGGGCGATGTTTTGATATTAAATGGTGCATCAAGAGGAGCAGCCGGGTGGGAGTCGGCGGAAGACCCGGTTTTGAACCCGGTTCTTTATAGGCCCAAGGAAATTAACCCGAATCAGAGATTTGTTGTGCTCAACCCCACAGTAATACCAAGGCTCTACCACTCATCTGCTATCCTACTGCCAAGATGGAAGAATTCTAGTGGGCGGAAGTAATCCACATATACTATACGAGTTTACCGGAGTAAACTACCCCACAGATTTAAGTTTAGAAGCCTTTTTGCCACATTACTTGGCCCCACAATACTCTGAATTGCGGCCTTCAATTCTGTCCTTGGAGGGTCCCATGGAAAATATTATATCCTACGGTCAGATATTCTCCATCACGTTCACTGCGGCTTTGTACCATCCAGATCAAGACTTCACGGTAACCATGATTGCACCATCATTTACAACGCATTCTTTTGCAATGAATCAACGGCTGATGGTGTTGGAATCTGTTGAGACCCAGCAGCTATCTGAAGTTGCATTTAAGGTTACGGTGTATGCACCTCCAACAAGAAATATTGCACCCCCAGGTTACTATATGATGTTTCTTGTGAACGAGGGGATACCATCTACTGGATTTTGGATCAAAATGAAATGATTATCAGAATAATTTTACTTTTTGGGAACATTTTTTTGGTACAAATCCACATTTTTTGCTTAGCTGTAGATATATTGTTGTTGTCAAGACAAAACTTTCAATGCTACAAAATGAGAAAAGCAAATGTGAAGCTGTTTGGCATTTGTCATTCTTGTTCAATATTTACCTAGAATTGTTTGATATCAAATTTATTTATTTTTCTTTATAATTTTATCATGCATAAACAGAATCTCTAAATCTTCCAATCCCCTCCCCAACAAAAAGAAAACAAGGGAAAAGATGATTATAGTCACTTCTCCATAAATAATTACCATTACTGGATCATTGCACATTTGCATTTTTTTTTTTTATTGGGCTGGAGAGGTGTTTACGACTAAACAAAAACTTAACTAGGCTTGTGTAACATATGGATCATAAACATAAAGATGAACTTCATAAGTCGATTCCAAATAAAGTTCGCATTTTATATGTCTAACTATTTAAGTGAATACCTGAAAGTCTGAAACCATCAATCTGTATTTAAACTCACCTTTGCTCCCAAATACATGAGATGATCCTTTACAAACTGGAGTTAATATACTTGTGTATTTATGCTGATGTATTTGTTACTACAAGATTTGATATACCATTTTTACAACATTGTTGTATTTCTAATTTATACTATTGAATAAACTCTCAAATTATGATTTCCTAACCATATACACGCCAGTCCAAGTCCTCCACATTTTGCATATCATATGTGCCTCATTTAGGCCTTCAAGCCCATCCATTGTGGGACTAAAACTGCTTCGGATTATTCATTATGGGCTTCTAAAATGATAGGAAAAGAAAAACAGAACTACAGTAAAAATAGTAAATGGAGATGCGGGGTATCGATCCCCGTACCTCTCGCATGCTAAGCGAGCGCTCTACCATCTGAGCTACATCCCCACATGAGAATTATTTTTTTTCTGTTTAAAATCTTTAAGCAAACTAAATATTAAGAGTCCACTATGGCTTACAGAAAGTACAAAACCTTTACGCAAAACATAAGAGAAAAATACATTAAAGAAATAATAAAATTAAATTTATGTATTGTACACCATAGGAGAAAAATGTACATAAGAAATTAAGAAGAAGAAACAAGGGAGTTTAGAATGTGTGTGATGTAGACTTACATGAATAAGAGTTCATGACACTATACTATAAATCACAACCATTCAAGTACTTCTAGTTAAGTAACAAGCTCTGAAATGATTCGGTTCAATTTCCAAAGCTGTGATATTTTTCCTCTTGCTGTAATGTGAACAACATAATGCAGCAAATCATTGGACATATTTACAGCCAATGGACAACTGCCTATACAGCTAGTAAACCATGTTTTTTTTTTTGGGATGTCTCTAGTACTGCCCTCAGTTAGGATTCTTGATTGACCTATATTTGTACCTCATTGCCCAAAACAGATAGTGCAGGAAATTCAGACCACTTAGCACACACATGAGCCAATAAAATCTTTCCAAGTGAAACTGATTCAAGTTGCTGCCTGATAGCCAAGGTTTGTGGTTGGACCTTCCTGTGGCACTTGTGTTAACAATGGAAACAATCACAGTGCTGAGATAATATCCCATTGCCAATGAGGCCCAAGAAAGAGAGGTAGCCAAAGATCTCATCCTAATTGGAGCTTCTGTGAAGAAAAACTCCAACAATCCTGCTAATGTGAAAAGATCAGCTGATCCCAGAAACAGATACTGAAATGCAATCCAAAAGAATGTGATAGGCAATGGTTTCGTGGAGTTGAGTAATCCGTTATCGGTAGCTACTCTCTTTCGCTTGATTTCAACTAGAGCTGCCACAGCCATTGCTACAATGGAAAGGATTAATCCGATTCCAATGCGCTGAAGATGGCTGATTCCCATTTCTGTTTTCGTGGCTTTACGGAAAAAGGGCACCATGAAATGGTCGTATAATGGAGCTAGGATCATCATGAAGACTACTGGAAAGATGGGAAGGGATGCTGGAGGGACTTTTAAGGAGCCAAGTTTTGTATTCATAGTGGCTGCTTGTTGAACTGAAAATGTGGATAGTTGCTAAGAGCAAGGCAGCAGTTGAGAATGATGGTGCAAGCGAAAATGGGAAGAATTTTGATCACAATCTTGACATCTTCCACTTGCTGGACTGAGCAATCTTCCACTGCACTGTTTAGGAATTTGAGACTTTCTGATGGAGCTTCTTCACCAACTGCCTCAACTGTTTTATTAGTACTCTTTAGATTTCCACCTTCTTCCTCTGAGATTGGAGTTGGAGAAGGGCTTGTTGCCATGCTCGAAATGGCATTGTTCGAGCCCCTTGAACCGCAAGAATTGAGCAATGCAGCTAGCAAAACCTGTTCAATCAAGGGGGAGTAAGGTTTAGTATGCAAATCGTTTAGGTACTAAAATAGTGTGTTTTGAATTTGTGAAGAATGAAAATGCATCATTTTGAGTACAAACTTGAAAACGAACTACTAAGGTCGTTTTCCCTTTTTAATATTCCTAATGTTGCATTCTTAAACTCACCTTAACAATTGTGGTAAGTGGACTTCCGGATGGTATCTTGTACGTTTCTGTAATAAGTTGATCCCGAGAGGAAGAGTGGAATTGACAACAATATTGCCAATGTGGATATCCCAAACCCCCATTGCCACCCTTTGTTATCTTCAACCCACACCACTAATGTAACAGCTATTAAAGCTCCACACGACAGGCAAAACACAAAATAGTTGAAGAACGTGGATCTTTGTTTCCGACCCGTAGGGGTGTTTTCATCGAACTGCTCCGCCCCGTGTGCCGGTAACGATCCCTTAATACCTCCAACCCCCAATGCCACTAGATAGAGGCCTATAAACAACATAGCAGCTTTTGCACCATGAACTTGCTCGCATGGAACATTAGGCTTGGCAGGGTCACATTCTGGTGGCTTTAGGGAACCCGAGTGAGCTTGCACTGTTAGTATCACTAAGCCCTGTTACAAGAATTAAAACTTATATGTCAGCAAAAATGGTCACCTACAAACAACTAAACACAAGGAATTGAAGAGATGATGAAGGTTAAAGTCTCAGAACTACATTTTTTTTTTTTTTTTTTGGAGTAAGCTTGCCAAGAATTTTAATTTCAACTAATTCTCATGGCACATTCTATGTGTATGCATAATGGTGGGAAAAGAATAAAAAATAAATTTAAATTAAATAGATGGTTATGAGAAGTTATTGAATTGGAGAGAAATTGTTGAAGTTATAGGCATATTAATTTTTTTTTTTAGAAAATTACACCAAAAATACATATTACACCAAAAAATCTTTTTCATTATATAAAGTAGTAATTATAGAAATTTTTTTTTTATTTTTTTAAATGGGGTTAAGCCACAATTTGAAGGCTCAGAGTATGGACTGACCCAATTATGAAAAATTTCTACATAAACCAAAATTTATATGCACAACACACAAAATTTGTAAGTTCACAATAGAACATTAGGACTCACAATATGGCCACAAGAATTTACCCCAATCATGATTCATTGATTTGACATAAAATAGTGCGTCCTAGGTTTCATCTTGAAGTAGGGAGTTGGTGGATAGGTCCCATATATGAGTTTGTTTCATCTAGCCCGGGTTGCCAATTTTAGGCCTAAAAAATCCCAATCTTCACAGACTATAAGTGCAATAAAAGCTTCTTAACCTTTCACGGGAAAGGAAGGTGTTCTCCTTTTCTTTTAAGTCCGAACGAAGTATTCTTTTTTTTGAGTCAAATCGTCAACATTTTAATTTAACATATTCTATAAAAAAAAATACAAAAGCGATTCAACTGAGTACTATTAAAGGAGAGAAAAAGAACCATTCAAATCAAATAAGGGTGTTTTGGCACTTGTCTGAATTTTTGCAAGATTTATGTTTTAACTCCAAATCTCATAGCAAAAAATGTCTTATAAAGCATTTCCCTGACGAAGTACAATACAGAAAATTCTTGTATGGATTAAAGTATACGACCCTACTGTATACCTTATTATCTATATTTTTCTACATCTACCAACTTGTGGATAAAATATTTTAACTTTTCATTTTTTTAAAAAGAGTTAAAAGATGTAGATAAATATAGACTCATAGAGTGTACGGTGAGCTCTATACTTTAATCTATACAAAAAAAATTTCAGTACAATACCCTTTTATTTTGGTACAATTACAAATTCTCAATTCAGGTGCCAAGATAGAAAGCGACACAACAAACAAGCAAATACAAAATATCTATAGTAGGGTAGCACCAAAATTACTAGATATAAATCCATGCCAGGATCTGGTATGGGTATCAAATGAGTTCTTGTGGACTCACATGTGCAATGCAACTACTACTTGGATTTTCCACTTTCTATAGATAGGGTCCAAATATCACTTGGTAGGGGCCTTTTTCTGTGTGGTCATCAGTACAAACAACTGTCTTCTTTTCCCTAGTATCATGTGGCCATATTTAATAAAGAAAAATTAAATTAAGCCTTAAATATTCTATTGGACAAGTAATCAAAATAGGGATAATTAACCATGATCTGTCACCATAATGATATTGCCTAATAAAAATGGAATGTTGTGTGGCTCTGCCCTAATGGAAGTGATTACCGAGTAGTATTAAATATACCAATCAAACTATATACACATATGTTCCATCAACCTACGAGAAGATATTAGAAAATTTTACCACATTGGTTAATATTTAGAATACATCATAAATTCTTGGATGAGCTAATGTGGGTGTTTATCATTCATATAGCATTTGAAAATAAAAATGGATGTACAGATAAGCCTACTCAAATTCTTTGACAATGAGACTACATGTATTTAAAGATAATAGAAGATTTACAACATACTTAAAAAATAATAATTAGACTTCATGGCAGTGGTTACACTAACCTTTCAATGAATGCATTTCAAATAGTAAAACATTTCTCTTATGATATATTAGTCACGTACTCAAGTCAAAAAAAAAAAAAAAAAAACCTTTCAAGTATAAATAGGATTTTAAAAAAAACTAAAAGTAAAATTTTCTTGATTTTATTTGATTATATTCACGTGGCAGAAAATCAAAATGGGACGCAACGACTACTCCCTATCACTATTGTTCTGAAGCTCGGCTAATAAAAAGGTAAAAAGGGGAAAATTACTAAATTTGTACATAAAAAACTTAGTAAATTAGCATTGTTTGAATTTTTGATTGAATAAACAAATGAATAGAATCATTTCACTCCCTCTATGTATTGTGGTTGTTTTCATTGAATAAGAAATAGTGTATTGATAGCCCGAAAAATTAGGGCAAAAATTCATGTGAAGCTGAGGCTAAGAAAGTATATGTGACACGAGGGATAAGCGGCCGCATTTTGCACAAGTGGTGATAGGCTATTGGACCATTGGTTGAGGATGGAAGGCTTATCGAGACAAATTTAATAGTACAAAAATACAAAATAGATATGTAGCTTTTAAACGGAAAATATGAAAATGAAGTTTGCTTTTGTCCCAGCATGACACAACCAGGTATGGGACCCCGGAAATTTCTCAATTGTATGTAGATACGATGCATGGGTTGAATAATAAACATCTCATTAAATTTACGGAAAATTCTATTACGCAGTGTGAAAATATCAAGTTATATTTTGGATATTGGTACGGTATAATATTATTTATTTAAAATTTTATTGTAGAAAGTGATCAAACATAACGAGATGATTCCTTTACAAAATGATAAAATTCTCCAAAATTTAAACTATTTTTTGTATTAGGTATTGACATTTGAACTAGAGAAAATATAGTTTAACAAATTAATTTCTTGAAATTGTAACATAACCCTATGCAATGATGACTTCTGATTTGCCTTGACAAAAGGGTAACTTAGACGCAACTAAGATTTTAAAATAGATCACTCTTTTTTTTTTTTTTTTTTCTATTTTCATTGACTATGGAACTTGAAAATTATTATGTCAACTTCCATAAACCCAAAACGAGGGATGAATGAAAAGGACCCCTTTTAGAAAAAGCATTTAACTTGAATGAAAATTTTGCCCATTCAGTTGAAGACTCGTGAAGTATAGTGTAACTTGACTTTTGAAGTAACTAGGAACTTGATTATGATATATATTGTATATTTTTTGGGGGAAAAAACAAATCTCTCTTCTCTTGTTCAAAAGTTGACTTGAGTTCCCCGTGGATTGTACTAAAAAAGATTGAAAGGACTTAAAGTTTTGAACTGCTATTGGTGTAAACAAAATCTTTTTTTTGGTAAATGGTGTAAATCAAATCTAAAAATCCTTGGCAACACTTTTTATACTTTATTTTTCTGATGTTGGGGTATCATACATTTAAGATTGCCATCAATTATTGATCCAAGTACAAATTTCAAGAAAAGATTTATTAGTTGATGCTAATAAGCTTTGTATCAAAATTGTTTTATCATAAGAATAATATCGTGCACAACAACCTAGAGACTAAGAATTTGGTTCCTTTTTACCCCCAAAAAAAAATTTGGTTCCTAAAAAGAAAAATAAAAATTGAAGACTTGTCAATGGACTTGTGCATATACTCATGCATGGA
Source organism: Cinchona pubescens (assembly GCA_025175665.1). Taxonomy (NCBI): domain Eukaryota; kingdom Viridiplantae; phylum Streptophyta; class Magnoliopsida; order Gentianales; family Rubiaceae; genus Cinchona; species Cinchona pubescens. Next base: position 3,212,964 of record JANKKI010000077.1, on the reverse strand, counting down.
ATCAAGAAATTATTATTAAGATGGTCACTTCCTTCCAAAGATCAGGACTCAAAATCCAATGCATTAAATTAATTAAAACATGTGAAGTATTACAACAATACGTCAAAGTAGTAGTAGTAGTTGTAATTTCGTTCACATTTTCCAAGTTTTGGATGGCTTTTGTTCTGACTGCGCTATAAGTTTTAGTTACTTACTCTATAATACAAAATAAGTAAGATAGTTATTAAAATAATTAAAAAATAAGTAAAATTTATAACTTCTTAATCATTTATTGATCTCTAATATCTACTTCGCACTACGAAGTGAGTAATAAAAAAATTTCACAACTGCAGGGCTGAAACATTAATCAGATATACTATTTGAGATCAGCGGCACGTCACATGCAGTTCAAGATTACACATCTTTAATTTTAATTGAAAAATAAATCAAAACTTGTAACCTCCGCCCCCCACAAAAAAAAAAAAAAAAAATCTAAACTATCAGAAGATGCAAGTCAAAAATAGGAGTAAATATGTTATTCATTTCGTCTTATTGCGAAAAAAGTATTACAGTAATACGGATTGAGCATACGTGGCAAAAACTTTGTAAAAAAATCAGACCAATTAGTCTTTTGTTTTCATTGTTCATGAATTATTGGCTGATGATTTATATATAGAGAGAGATTGAGATTAATTACCAGGAATTCAATGAGCGCACTTATGAGGTAGATGAAATAAGTGGTGAAGAAGGCATCAGACAGAAAGCCACCAAGAAGGGCAAGAAGGAAGGCGGTGCCCATGAAATTCGTGACAGAATTGGCCGAATTGGATGGTGAGAAGTGCATGTATTCCGAGAAGTACAGCACCAAGTTGCTTGCATTTGCCAAATATGCCAAGTTCTCCAACACCTCCACCACTATATAAATATATCAAACAACATTAATATGATGATTAGCACTAAATTCAAACCAATTTTTCAATTCATATGGTAATTTATCGGTATCAAAATAATGGACTATATATGATTTCATCAAAATCCCATTATAGAAATTTCCTAACTAAAATGCGAATAATTTTTTGTTAGTCATTTAGAATCATAAGAAACTAACAAAGAATTTTTTCAATGCATGCATAGAAGTTTTACTTCACCGAGGTAGAAAAAAATTAATAATTAGTACCATGAAACACATGCAAGATCAAGTAGTATTGGTGTCTGAAAGAATTTTGCTAACCTAAGACGAAGGATGCAGCTAGCATGCCACCATGGTGGCCTTTCAGTGCAGGCTTGTTTCTGCAATTTACATAGCCTTCCCATGAGCCCACCTGCTGACTTTCCAATTCCTGCAAGAAACTTAACAAAATGAATATATTTTTCCTTAAGAGGGGTGAGAGGGTTGAGAAAAAAGAAAAGGATTATTTGGAAGAACTAACCATTTGTGTTTTGGTTTCTTGAATTTGAGGTACTTGGTTAAGTTGAAAATGGATCTCGGCAATTGGCAAAAGACTCGGATCAATGAAGAAAGGGTGATCAAAGGTAAGAGATTTAAAGAGTTGGGGGGACAAGAAAGGGTCCAACTTGGAGAGAATTGTCTAGAGTGTATTAACAGACCGCAAGACCCTTTAAGAAGAAAAGACTCTAAGCCGTTTATGCTCTTTTTATACTAGTATTCTCACAAATTTTTAGTGACTTCTTTTATTGTTTTGATCATATGTTAATATTTGTTTAGGCACTGAAGTACTCATTTTGAGGGGGAATTTAATCTACACTATAGATTAAAAAGAAACAGTATAGAGAAGGATGTTATCTAGAATTTGCAAGGTTAGTAAATAAAAAATATTTAACGAAAAGAAGGGGAGAAAAAAAATAATGACATCATCAACCTCCTCATACCAATATTACTCTACCAACCAATAGCAAAGAGATCAGCATAGCTTTTGAGATGTTTGACCAAGAACCATAATAAATGATAAAGCTTGATGCCCACCAAACCAAGTTATGGCATATGTAGCTCATCACAAATTTGGCAAACTCATAAAAACCCAATTTTTTCAATAATTTCTTGAATTGAATATTAATACTCCTTCTGGAGTTAACTTAAATTGTGACTACCAAACAAGAATTGATTCTTTATTATCAATACATGAGCTGCAACATGATCTTCCTTTTAAGTTGGTCATGACTTATCACATGGGAATCCATAGGGGTAGTTGATGATAGAGATTGAACTCTACTGATCAAAATTTTCTTTTTTTTGTTTGAAGTAACATTTTTTTAATTTTATTTTAAATCATAATTATAGGGGCAATCCCAATACATATGCGGATGTATCAAGTCAAACACACAAACACACACACGTTGACTAGCACTTTATCATTCAGGACTAATCTTGTGCTCAAGTGAAATTGAACACGAATAAGCAGAAAAAGGGGGTTTGATTAGAAAAGGGAATCGATGTTTCTTTTTGGTATAAGATTACATTTGGAATCCCAATTGCATGTAAAAAAGTCGGTTGTATTTGATTTGGATAAAAAAAAACAAAGCTTTTGTTGAGTTTCAAAAAGGAACGGTCATGAAGGACCGAAGTCAAGTCCATTTGGCTTTTAAATAGACTACCATACAAATACTAATTACCAACCATCCTCTACTTACCTCTTTAGCTAGTGGCAAGACATGACTAATTAAGCTACGTACGTACTCAAATCAGAAATGAAATTTTAAAGGGGAGAGAAACAGAGAGAGCTAAGAACAAATACTCGAAATGTCGGTCATTTCTTGAAAGGATATAATCCGTATATGCTTTGCTAACCGTGATATTGGATCTTGTTTGGTACGATATTGTAGAGCTATTCTGGATATCAATTCTGACAAGATTGTCAGACCACTTCATGACTGGGGAATTGATTCAGTTGTGTTGGAGAATTGGTAAAATTGAACCCAATTCGTAGATATGAGGGAATAAAATAGGAATCAAGATTAATGATACTCATGAATATTGTGTGGTTAAACACTATGAAAATTATTCTATACATATGAAAGTATTGGTAAATTATTACTCTTATTCCGAACTTGTAACTTGTGTTTCAAATTAATTAATTTGTCAACATAATAAAACACATTCCTTGGACCAATTTAAACCAAACAAATAAAAAAAAATATAATATAAATTTATACCAATAATAGAAGTTTATAATTCTTCTCGAATACTAACCAAACATCTTCTAAATGGTTATTTCAAGGCTCTTTGGAGAAATAATATATTCATTAGCTTTTGAGGAGATTTCGGTGTTGTTTGATTTAGTGAGCCTCATAAATTTTGATGCATGAACAATCTTTTTTCTGTGAAGGAATATTTATTTCTCGTTCATTTCAACAACTTTTTACTAAATATGGGCTTGTATTGAGTCGGCGCAGGTCATATATATCCAATGATTTTCTTTATTTTATTTTTTAAATATATAGGCATTCTATAAAAATCTAACTACATTCTTACAAGTATCATTTCGTGAAATTCATGAATTTACAATTAGTAGTCACACTCACACTAATGTAGATTTCAACAAAATAAAAATAAAAATAAAAATAAAACAAATTTAGCTCTATCAAAAACGAGTGCCTAAATCATCTTAGGTCCTCAGCTCCAGATTAGGAATGGGAAATTTCTCACCAATTAGTTTTGATGCTCGTGCCGAAAATAACCATGAAAAAGAAAGAAAAGAAATTTAGAAGTATCAGCTGAAGAAATTTAGAAGTACCAGCTGTTCTTTTATTTATTTTAATTTTTTTAAAACGTTAAAACAAAAAATTTGTACCATTTCTGGATTTGTGCGGTTGTTCTTTTATTAAGCGCCACATAAATTCTTCTTGTAGCTAGTGATTCATTTAAAAGGACAAACGAATGAGTAGTGATTAGTCGATTGAAGATATCAGAAATCACGAAATGGTAGAATTCAATATTCATCCAGAAAATGCCTTTGATGACTTGCAACTTTCAATTGTTGCAGCTGCCACAACTTGAAATATGCAAATTCTGTGTTCGTTGTGGAGGCAGGCCATTGTTTTTAGTAAAGACAAATAAATGAATTGAAGGGTCATTATTGATATGTTCCCTCAAGTTTGAAACCGAAAAAAGATATAATTAACAGTAAATTAACAACGTCAGAAAGGGACGTATCAATTCGTACTTAGAAACTTCGAAAATGTGCAGTGGGATCACAGTTTAGCCTTCCCCAATTGTTCTGGTAAATATTTGAAACAATATGTGCCCCTCCACTTTGTAATTAAGAGAAGAAATAATCACGCGTCGAATGCACAAAAAATGGATTATAATAGCATATTCTATTTGCTTAATTATATGGCAAATGTGGTTAATTTGCTCATTTTTCAAGTTAATGGGATCATATTTTTGGTTATAGAAGAGGTGTATAAAATAATTTCTTAGTAACTTCAAATTTGATGTACATACCTAGTGGAAATTCAACTGTGAAATTGTTCTTTTACCTCCAATGTACTGAATATTTTCGTGTAAAAACTAATAGTGGTAAGACAAATGGTTACTAATTATTTTTAAATAATGGAGGGTCACGATAGCTTAGAGCTGTGCATTGGTTAATCAATTAATAAAATCGGTCGAAATTCGAAAAAGAGTTAGCTAAATTTTTTAATCGATTTCGATTTCAAATTTAATTCAGAAAAAAATTCGAATTTGATTAATTAAAATTCAACTCGAGTTAGTTGGACTCTTAACATTGGGCCAAAATTCTGTACAAAAACCTATTTTTCAAATAAATTTATTTTATTTTTACCATGTAATTTGATATATTGTGTGAATTTTTATTGATAACTAATACAAAAAAATAAGTAAAAAAAAAAACTATATATAACTTAATTGAATAATAAGGAACATAATTACGTACAATATTATAATATCACTTAATTTATAAATATTAATAAAATACGTATCGCACGACTACTTAATAGAGTTGTGCATTGGTTAACCGATCGGTTATAAGTTATAAAATCAGTCAAAATTCAAAAAATGTTTTAAAAGTTTTAACCGATTTCGATTTCAAATTCAATAGGAAAAAATTCGATTAACCAAATTCGAATTAGGTACTCGATTTTGAATTTGATTAATCAAATTCAACTCAAGTTAGATAGACCGTTAACATTGGGCCAAAATCACGAACAAAAACCTACTTTTCAAACAAAATTTTCTCAATTTTGTTTTACTTTTGTCATTTAATTTGATATGTTGTGTGAATTTTTATTGATAAATGATTCAGAAAAATAGGTAAAAAAAACTATATCATGTAATTTAATTGAATAATAAGTAATATAATTGCGTACAATACTATAATATTATGTACATGCAAGTATTAATAAAATATATATCACAAGACTATTGACTGTGATTTATGGATACTAATTTAATAATATACGGGTGATGATATGAACCACCCCTTTTAGCTTTCTTGAACAAAATACTCATTTAAAAAGTGGCAAGGAGTTAGAAAGGGTGTGTAAGTAAGGGGATAAAAAGGGTGTATAAATATCATTACCCTAATATAATTAAATATTAATTAATGTATATGAATATAACAATTGTATGAATTAAGTTAAAAATAAAGTTAATCATAATAATTATGAATAAATATAGTTTTAGTTGTCATAACTAAATTTATATTTTTAGTAATGTACTATTTATATATCAAAATATTTTAATAAAAACTTTATTTTTAATTATTAAATTTGGTAATCGGTTAATCAAATTCAAAAAATCTCTATACCATTTTTGAATTCATTAACCATATTCATAAATTCAATTAACTAATTTTTGAACAATTTCAAAATTAACCAAATTTACTAACAAAATTGAATACAAAATCGGTTACAAATTCGATTAACCATACTTGCACACCCCTATGACAGCCAAAAGAAAAAATGGTACTCCCTCTATTACATTTTAGTTGGCGTGATCAAAATTGCACACAATTTAAGAAAAATTGATTTTTGGCCAACTAGTAAAATACTTTTTCCATAATTGTCCCTTAATTCAATTTCAAAATTTGTTAGTTAATTTTAGAATTTTAAATTTTAAAATAATTTATGAGAGTAATTAATGATATTGTTTTAGAACTTGCATGAAGGATAAAATAAGTAAAATTACCTGCATTAAATATTTGCCATTGTAAGGAGTAACAAATACTTCAAAACAAATCAAAATAGAAAGACTGTTATATAAAATTAAAGCATACATCAAGAAGAAGGGAAAGAGGTGAGTTTTTTTTTTTTTTTTTTTTCAAAAAAAAGGCATCCACATAATTACTTGCATTAAAATATTAAATTAATGATAATGAGTAAATATACGTGTTACTCTGGTGCAATGAATGCATAAATAATTAGTCGTACTTGTGATGGAACGTCCAAAGAAAGAAAATGATATACTCGCATTTGTCAAGGGATGAGACAAATTACTACCTCCTTTGAAAAAAAGTAATTACTTCTTATCGGTGTACAAAAATTTAAAAAATTATTAAATTACATTCTTGATTAAAACAAAATAATTTATCAATTATTTTGAAATTGAGATTAATGAGGAGTCAAATGGTGTGGGTTAAGAATTCAATGCTTTCTTGCACTAGCCAAATTGAATACGAAATCAACAATCATTTAAATAAAACAGTTCACAATTCAGATACGTATCTGCTCGAAAATGCTCGCCAAGGCTTATTAAATTCTTCTGTCCATATATAGTAATTTATTTTTCAACCATCACACTGTTGGGCTTCAAATACGCCAAGAAATTCGTTTGTTGTCGATTAAATAGGTAGGAGTATTAATTATTAAGGCTTAATTATAGTTTGTCCCCTGTAATTAGGGGACAGTTATAAATTATCTATTATATTTATTTTATCTATAAATTACCCCTTCAAATTAAATAAAATTAAAATTTTTATCTAAAAGGAGTAGTAAAATGTCATAATTGCCCTCAATATTTTAATTACCTTAATGAACATAAAATTAGGGTGAATTACATTTTGGTATCTGATTTAATATATTTTATAATCAATTTGTCATTCAAAAGTACAATATTTTTTCATTCAACATTATTGAAACAAAAATTTACTCTTCAATATTAATTGCATGAATTAGTTTACTATTTTAATATTTTTTTTCTTCGCATCCATTTTTTAGCATGCTATTACGTACTTGTTCAATCAATATTATTTTTATATCTAGATTAAATTATATTATTTATTCAATCGCATTACTTTAGTTTTATTAATTTTTATTTTATTGTCTCTATTATCAATAATTAATTCATCAATTTGTATTTAAAAAATCACATTATTTGAGTAAATATACTAGTTCGAGATATAATCAATATATATTTTAAATAAATTTAGAATAATAAATTTAATTTATTAGTATCATTTTCAAATTTAAGGAAAGAATTTTTGTAAAGAACTTCACAAAGTGTAACTAAAAATATAGAGGGCAATTATGACATCTCACTACTCTCTTTAGATGAAAATTTTAACTTCATTTAATTTCGGGAAGTTAAATTTGTAGATAAAACAAACAAAGGGACAATTTGCAACTGTCCCTTAATTACAGAGGACAAACTGTAATTAAGCCAATTATTAATGTTATGTTAGTGTATGGTGTACCTAATAAAAAATGTTAAGCTAAGCATCTTCTTTTGTTAGGTTTTCCTAACTTACACCAATTTAAACTATGTGCAAATTTAACTAACAGCACACAGTTGTTCCTCACTTTTACCTTTTTATTTCTTAAAATTCTAGAAAGATCCAGAAAATTAGGACAAGTAAAATGGATAAGAAAGAGGTTTTCTATCTTCCTAAATAATAATAATAATAATAATAATAATTATTATTATTATTATTATTTTGCAAGAAAACATACATGGGTGGAATTTTTATCACCTCACCTCCACCCAAAAACAAAAAGATATGAATATATGTCAAGCTGAGAATTTGAGTGGCCCCCAACGGGTTTGGGAAATAATTCAGATTTTAGAAATAAATGCACTTGAATATTCGATTATCATGAAGCAAGGAACATCTCCTTTCATGGATGCTTTTAGTTTACTTATCAATAATAGATGGTTTAATTCGATTAAAACTAACATGATATATACTTTTAAAGCAAAATTATACAGTTACACATGCTTATTGTGGTAGTCCTTTTAATAAATAAAAAAATGTACTTTTTTTAAAAATTAAAATAATATAAATCACTTTAGAAATACAAAATATAAGTCTTATAAAATAATTTGTTCGCCAAGAAAAAATCATCACGTGATTCAATTTATACAAACTCGAAACATCCAATTCCAATAACCAAATAGGTTTAGGTCTTTTAACCAAATCCAGAATCTCCACAAACTTGAATAACATATTGAAACGCTTATAAATACGATATATTCTCTCGCAATTAAACAAAAGAAAGCATACAAGCATATTCTTTCTGTGATTTTTATGAAATTCTGACTCGTTGATATTGATTTTTTTACTAATTTAAATATTGAGATGTACTTTTACTAATTTAATTAATGTATCGAAGTGTTTCGAGAGTAACCCTTTTACGTGCAGTCTGTTTGATTTGAGTCTAAGACTGGGGCAAAATTTGACACAAACAATTAGTAATAAATCTTTTATATATTATTTTCTGTTTCTTTTGGGAGCAATCCTTTAATTGTTCAAACCTTAAAAAGCAGTTTTTTTTTTTTTTTTTTTATTTATTCACAAAAAATATATATATTTATGTTGACTATGTCCGACATCAAACATTTTACATCACACAAAACGAAGTCTTAGATGGACAAGAAATTCAATGCAAAAACAGATAAAGGTCGATTATTGATGTCCATTGACAACTCTGCAGACCATGATAACCTCCACAGAAACAGGCTCATTATTTGTCATGGTGGAGTTCATGTTCATCAGGAATACCATTGTAATAGGTAAATATTTAGATAGATTCGATTTTTAATCTTATTTGTAAATTTCAACTGATTTAAGTTGGATTCTTTAAAGTTTAATTCTGACCATAAAATTTATGGAGGTGGGACCAAAATTCGAATCTACCTAAATATTTTCCATCGGAAGAAACAAGCAAGTCTCAATTATTTGTTTCGTAGTCCTAAAGATTTCAATTATTATAAAATGCCACCAAGTGGTAAGACTCGCATTCGGGGTTTATTTTTTTATTTTCTTTGTTAATTTGTTAATTTTCGGATGCTATCACATATCCTTGGGTTTAGTGAAATTCAGCAATCATCCTTGTATGACTTCAACTGCAAATTCTTCTTGTTTTCTTAGTTACCGTTGTGGATTTTTAAGATTGTTCCTAAACCATTAATCAAAGAATAATAAATCATATTCTCCAAAAGGAAAATTATTTATAAAAATCTGGTCTTTTTTTAAAGAAAAATTTATACTTTAATTTTTTTTAAATGATATTGAATTTGTAATTTTGTATAAACGTATATATTAAAAATATAGAAGACACCATCATTTTTTTTTTTTTTTTTTTTTGGGAAAGAATTGATTATATGTAGATAAAAGAAACATTTGCTAATTAAATGTTCAATTTAGCTTTAACTCTCATATATGATCTTATTGGGTTCCTCATTTTAAAAGTAATTGATCTTGCTCCTGGTGAAGGCCACTTAAGTAGGGGAAAAAATGGTAAATAACCACGGACGAACATCCTTGAACTTGTCATCTAGCTAGATTTTATTGATTAATTTCAAAAGTCAGTTAAAATGAGTTCTTGAAATTTTTCCCATCAAATGAATTGCTGGGCTTTCTAATTTGTAACATAATCTGCATATATTTACTAGAAATAAAATGAATTTTGATAAAATTGGAGGTCAAGGAGACGAGGATCAACGAAGAATGTGTGAGCATAATAAGAATTTCAAATAATGACAATTAAAATTTCAAATTCAGGGACTAAAACCTTGACCAAAACTATAATGGCAATTAAAATATTAGAAAATTTTATGGTATCAACCATTTTATTGTGTTTTTAAAATTTGTATAATACAATATCATGTATTTTAAGAATTTACGTACTGTACAAGTTCTTAAAACTAATGAAATAATTCCCTTCATAAAATGATAGAATTTCTCTAAAATATTAATTTAAAGGTAGCTTTTCGTCATTTTGCCACAATTTAATCAACCATCTTTTCTTCTTCTTATAGTGTTCCTCGAAATAAGCCATCATCTAGGAGAAGCAAAGTTACAAGTCCACTAACTTTTCGAGTATATAATTACCAAAAGCAGAAAAAAGGAAAGTTTCTTTTTCTAACAAAGTGATTTTTCAATAAATCTTGTTCAACCTCCCTAATGGGTTCTGCTTTAAAGAGAAAGCTTTCTTCTAGATAAAGTCTAGACTTGAGAGATAAGAGGTGTTTTTTCTTTAAACTCTAAGTGGTCCATTGGATCAAATTGCATGCACAAATTCAGTTCTTGAAAGTAACGACACGAAATATAAAACAATTCAAATTGCAAATGAATAAAAAAAAAAATTCATGGTTTAAAATCTACTTTTAAAAGATTAGAAAAAGAGAATCTTTTAAACCAAAACAGAGGCTAGGAAGTTATGGGTGGCAGAGGAAAAGAAGGAACCTTCCATGGATGGAAATGTAACTGACTACACGAAAAAACAAAAAAAAAAATGACAAGGTTGGTGGCATATGTAGAATGGAATATGACCCCTAATTATTCGAAATATACTTGTGGCTCCTATGGTTTTTAAATCTTTTTGAGGTAACCACTCCGGGGTACTAGGTTCGAAATTAACAAGAATGATGTATAGAATCCATATCTCCAAAATTGACGTCAATAGAGAGTTAATATTCTTCACTATATAGAGGGGAATCTTGGTGACTGTTGAAATAATAAAGTGCTGTAAATAAATTCGTTTATTCGATCGAATCGAATTAAGAGTTTGATTCTTTAACAAATTAAGTCAATTTTAAATAAAATTTAAAATTTATTTATTTTTTGTGTTCGTTTTGAATTTGAGTTGATAAACTAAAATGTTTAAATTTGTATGTAAAAATTTTAAATTACTTGAAATCTATATGAGTTTAATTCAACTCGATAAAAACTCATTTAAAATATGTTTAAAAGATAAATAAATTAAATTTAAATAAAATTTCAAAAACTGTGACAATACTTGGGAAAGAATCCGAGATAAAGGATTCAGAGTCAATTTTTCGGATGCACACAAGGAGAATTCTGTGTTAAACCGTTCTTTGTAGTTCATGCAATTATTGCAGCAATTTCACTATACAAAGAGTTATTCTTTGATGCCTGTGATTTGAAACTGACTGAACAAATCAAATTGGTAGCCATCTTTTTTATTGTTTTGTGTAATTTTTTCTTTTCTTTTCTTTTTTTTTTTTTGTTTTTTTGAAAAAAAAAATCATTCTTGTGATTTTAATGTTTTTCAAGTCAAAAGAATGCTGAATCCTAGGAAGAAAACTCAATTGGATAGAAAACTAATATAAACCGAAAAATTCGATGTTTTAAGCCTAAAGAATTCTTGGAAGCATGTGTTGTGAAATTGCACAGATACTACTAATTAAATTATTAGTGTAACTGGGAACAACAGTGTCCGTGGAATCTGAAAGGCTCAAAGTCAACCTAATTATTGGAGCTAAAAAGCCTAAACTATATAAACTGTATGTTTAGTCATTAAAAAAAAAAAAAATTATTATCATTATTTTCTTTTATACTGTTCGCTCTACTGTCAAGCAAAAGAACATGCAAATACTCGTATTTCGGCAATTGTGTGACCTCTATAGAATATGCTGAAGAGTCTAGAACTGTCATGCAAATGCTTATATATATATTTTCGTATTATATTGTACAAATTTTTAAAATATAATGAAATTATTGTTTAAAATGTTTAAAATTTTCAGGAATTATCTTTGCAAAAATTCTTTTTTCCTAATTTTGTGAAATACTTATGATTTACGAAATAATAACTTTAGAAATTACGTTAGGAAACTCTACACACAGGTATCCATAAAAAAAAAAAAAATAAAGAAAGAAAGAAAGAAAAAACAAAGTAGGTCCAAATCAAGAACTGCGTTCCTAATTGCGATAAGAAGAAACAATATGTATAGATACAATGCATTTGCCAATAGTTGTAGTGTCTGCCATTTCCAATCAAAGAAATTTGGGTGCTAGATATTACCGGAAAGTATCACTCTCAAAACCCAAAAAATGTGTTTGGCAATTTCTTATTGATTAATTTTCATATACTTTTGTTAATTTCTGGGGTCCAGAAAGGAAAATAACTAATTCGTGTGGATCTCCAATTCCTATTTTATCACGTGAACATAGTTACTAACCCATGATCTTTTACGTCAAGATTAGGTAATGTGGGTTTTTCAAGGATTCTTGATGAGCACCACACTTTAAAAAAAAAAAAATGGATATCCCAATAATGCACCAGATTTCTTGACTATAGACCAGGTCTTTGTGAAGCACATTACTGAGGTTGGTACACCCAGAAAATTTCTGAATGACAGCATAGTGGCTCAATAAACTATAGAAGATATATTACTTAATTAAGATAATTATTTGAGGTTGTTAACGTCAAAACCTCGTTTCAAATTTGAGTAATTCATTATTTTTCTTTGAAAAATCTTGATTAGTTGTTTGAACATTATCTTTCAAAGAAATAAAATTTCTACACTTGAAAAAAAATTAAAAATATTTAGACAGGGCATTGGAAAAGTACTTATAACTTCTTGTTATTGAGTACGTGTCAATTATCAAGACCATCCAGCGTAAATATATTTCTAAACGACAAGTGTATAAAGGATTATTTTGTTGAAATTAAACAAATTTTATACTTCGGAGTCAGCTAAACTAATAAATATTTTATCCAAATTAATGAATTGACGTGTTAGTGCCGGGTTCAATAGGGTTGTGGAAGTTCAGTATATGAACTACGGAGGTCACCATTGAGATATATTAACATTTAGTCAACCAAAACCTTTAGATTACAAAATTGTCGAAATAAGAATATACCCACGTAATCACATTGAATTTAAATTGCTTTGTTTTTCAGGCAAAAGATTTAAAAATCCTTTTCAACGTGATTTTTAAAATAGTGTTTTTATACCTAATTTTCTTGTTAGCTGGCTGTACATGTCTGCATATAAAGCTAAGAGATATCTTTTCCTCAGATTTTGACAGAATAGGACGAGTTTGAATATTTAAAACATTCCAGCCAGTCTAGGCAAAACCACAGTGGTGTTTAGAAAAGAAATTAGTATTCTTGATTCCATTAGAGCATTGTTTAAAGGATAATTAACTTTAGAAAGTCAAAACTCATGAGTTGAGAAAAGTAACCAACAATCACCTCCTGGTCAAAATCTACATTAACACGACTAATTAAGCTTAACATGGTCCAACAAAACTATCACGTAGTATCCAATTAACATCAAGTATGAGTTAGTCAAGGTAATTTCTAAGGTTCTCAATATTCACGCAACCCTTGTCTACCCCCTCTACCCTTGAGTAGGGGGAGAGACAACTTTTAATAAAATGTAGTTTAAATAGTAAAATTATATATATATATATATATATATTTTTGTAACTTAAGTCATAAATTCATAAATTATTAAGAAATATATGAAAATCGACTGTAAATCTTCTTTTTATATTCAAAAAAGGAAAAAAAAGCAGTATAATAACTTAAAAGTTTCGATAATCAATCTCATACTTAGAGTTTCGCTAATATATAACTTATGATTTAAAAATATATTAACTAATGTGCAACTATTATTATAAGTTTCTTATTGTCTACTGAAAAAAATATGTTGGTTTCAAGATTTTAACGAATTGATTAAGATCTTCATATGCATGGTTAAGGTTATTTAAAAGTGAAAACAATCCCTTTATTTCTGGAGAAAGTCTTGCGTTTGTAAGGATTCAAAAAAAATTTCTTATGCCCTAAAAATGAGAGACGTGATTATTACTATTATTATTATTATTATTTCCAAATGAGAGGCGTGATTAAGTTGAGCAAGAAACTGTGATTGTAGTTGACAACGTAGGAGTATTTAGGCCGGCCCTAATTAGGTCACATCTTGCAGAAATCCAACCCGTGATACACATGATCATCGATCTGATTGGTCTGAATTGACATGAACGTAGAATCCAGTACAATTGGTCTCCCGAAAATAATGCCAAATCAGTCGATGTGCAATTACTCTCATTCATGCATAGCAGCGTTAAAGTATCTCACTTCCCATTTCATTATATGAATGATCAAGATTCTTTCGTAAATTTTTTAATTATATTTAAAAATAATCTTGACAATTTATTTGAGAGTGTAATTGAGAATTAGATAAGAGATAAGATAGAAAATTCTGTGACACGTACGAGTCACAAACAGGTGTAATCTACTCATCCAAACGCTGCCCCAAAAATGAAAAAAGAAGTCTAATGTAAAGTTTCAAAATTAAGTCCAAATCTCATAATTGCATTCTTGATCTATTCCTTTATCTTGGGTTTCCAGGCCCACCTAGTCAAATGGCCCATTAAATTAAGTAGTATAGTATTTGTTTTAAGTGTGCACCATGCTTCTGAACTAATGGGTCAAAAAGATCGAAATGGGTATTAAAATAAAGGTTTTATATCGGGGGCCATTAGCTATCCATCTCTTCAATTCGTTTCTTCTTATGGTCCACAACGTTTTCTCAGTCTGAATTAACCAACACCCCCCTTCACATATATTTTGATGAGGAATAATACACATACAAAGTAAAAAACATTGGGATTGTGCTGTTATCACATTGATTTATGACGTCACTCTTGAATATCTAAACGTATGCATATAAAGAAATATATTTCCAGTTGCTAATATAGAGTGGAAATTTTTTATATGAACCATGTTCACAATTTCAATTGTAGATTTTGTGATTACAATTTCATTTGTAGATTTTGTGATTAAAACAAGAGTTATACAATCATATTCCTAAATCAATATTATTGGTTTAACTAATATATACTCCCTCCATTTCAAAATAATTGTCTGTTTAGATATTTTGTCTTGTACTATATTATTTGTCGCGTTAGAAAATTAACGAAGTATTAAATGATATTTTTTCCGCTTTTGCTTTTATTAGTGGCACATTAATGAAGGGAGGATTATATAGTTGGAATATTAATGCAAAAGAGCAATTTAGTCACTTTGAACTACTCATTCCATTTCAAAATAACTGTTACTCTAGACAATTTGTTTTATTTCATATTATTTGTCACGTTAGAAAATAGAGGAAGTATTAAATAATATTTTTTTAACTTTTACCCTTAGTACCACATTAATGAAATGAAGCTTATGTAGTTGGAATATTAAAGTAAAAATATAATTTAGTTATTGTGAACTATTTTTTTGAAAAATTGATACAATTTACTAATTTTATTAATTTGTATACATTAATCAAATGTGACAAATATTTGTAACTGAAGGAGTATCTTTTACAAAATTAATACAATTTAATAAATTTTTTAATTCTTACGTATCAACTGAAAGTGACAGTTATTTTAAAATAGAGAGAGTAATACGATCTTATTTTGAACACAAAGATTAATAAAATAAAATAAAAAAGTCAGAATTAATTAAGTGTAGTAATGTATTTGTTAACTGGCCCAAATTCCAATTACCAGGGAGAGAATCAGACTGAGATCCTCCTAAGAGTTTGCGTCCACAAAAATGAACGTAGCTAGGCTGGCAATTAGGCTATTGGGGGAAGGCAGGACCAAGCAAATGGACTATAGAATATCGAGGCATCAACCAATCAAGAAGCGCACAGGCCCTGAGGAGCTGACTTCGGCCATCACCTATTGGTGGGCATCCTGCTAGTCTGGTACCACCAGCCCAGAGGGAATGGGCAATTTTAGGAATAATCCATAGCTACCAGTTGTCCAGTTCACATGCAAAATGGAATATACAACTAGTATATGTCCATTTACCCCAAAAAAAAAGCTATAAATGAAAAAAAAAAATACTAATATAAACTCGATCTTGGGGTCTACGTATAAATCTTGTGATTAATATTAAAATTTATAAAATTTTATTTATATCAATTTATATCATAAATTTTTTTAACATATAATTTATACAAAAAAATTTACAAATGCATAAATTAAAAATCAAAGTATACATAAATATTTATAAATGGAATACTATATGTCTGATTAGTTAGTAGCCAAAAAATGTAAAATAAGTAATAAACCTGGCTAGATTAGAACAATCAGTGTATATCTTTCACAGAAAATCAGAAAATATGCTTAAAAGACCTCTTATTAAATTTTCTAAACTAAGCGTTTATTATTATTTTTTTTATCCCAAAAGAAAAAGGTTAATTCCTATTGTTATAAGAAAAAAAATTACTCTTTGAAATAGTGAGATCTATATTTTTAAAAGATTTTGAAAGTTGGATTAGTCTTAGAGTTTTGAGTGGTTCCTTTTTTTACGGAAGTCCTTAGTCTTTAATGACCTAAATAAACGTATTACTGCTTAAATTGTATTTCCTTGTCTAGATAGTTTCTTTAAACAACAATTACTTGAGATATCATCTAAAATAATTATTATCATTAACTTTCTTAATATCGAATGCAATAGAACAAAACAGGGAATAAAACAACGTCTAAAGGGATTATTTAAAAATTCAAACTAGTAATAGCGGCTCTGTTTGAATTGGTCCATTATTTATTATTTTTAAAATAATATTTTACAATTATTTTTTATCATACTTTTTAATTATACTTTTACCTCCTAGACATTACGTCTTAAAAGTTAATATAATAATTATTCTAATAATATTATTTTGAATAATAATTATCTTAACAAAATTGGTATGTTTTTCTTTTTATTTATTTATTTTTTTCCCAAATCGAGGGGGTTATGTAGAAGAGGACAAAATGGGAGCGCTGTGTAGCAAAGCAAGCAGAAAAAGGAATAAAGTGAGGAGAGAACGGGGATAGCGACCGGGGATATGAATTTTTTTTTTTTTTTTTTTTACAACGTAAAATAAGTATTATATATCATTTAATAAATAAAAAATTAATTATTAATTATTTTAATAATTATTAAATTTATTTTATATTATAAAATGGATAATAAAAGATATATTTGGGTTGGGGATACGGACGGATGCAGAAATTGTAAATCTTGAAGTGGTAAGATTTAATAGTCATATAATTATTATGGTTAATATATATTTTTGTTAAAAATTTTAAAGGACGAAATATAAATTTTATAAGAATATAAATTAAATTTTTAAAATTTTAAAAAATAAAATTTTTAATTTTTAGAATCTCGGAGATGGATGGCCGTCCTGGGCTTGGAGGTGGTGACTGGTGAATCATCAACCCCCCCTAAATTCAAGAGCTCCCAAATGATAGCGACTGATGGGACATGTTGCTTTCTTTGGATTTTTCCCCCTTCACAAATCGTTATCATCTGAAATTTCTCTTTCTTTTATAAATTACCCACATTTTTTTTTTGGTAAAGGTAAATTACCCACTTAACACACTCCACATTTTTGCTTTGAATTCTTGAATCAATAAATCTCCTAGCTTCTTTATTTTTGACATTTAGTATATTAATTTTTTTTTTTAAATTTGTTTTTTTGGAGCTACTATTTTAAATATTATTTAAAATATTATTAAAATAATAATTAGATAACATTTTTATGTAGTGTACGTAAGATAGAAAAATGATTTAATTTATTAAAAAAATCTTTTAGAATCTTATTTTTAGTCCCTAAAGTTTGGCTCATTGATATTTTTGATCCTTAAAGTTTCACAAAAATTAAATCACATCTGTCATTTTCAAAATTTCTATTGAATTAGTATAATTGATAGAAAAATAACATAATTTTTTTTAAAAAAAATTATGAGAAATAGCTGTTTTGATTAGTTTAGACAATAGAATGTAAAAAATAGAGGATAATTTTTTGTTAGAGTAGAGGCATAAAAATAAAATCTATGTTATTTTTATGCCAATTATCCTAGTTGAGTAAAAACTTAGAAGATGATGGATATGATTTATTTTTTTGTGAAACTTTGGAGACTAAGAATATCAAGGAACCAAATTTTGAAGATTAAAAGTATTTTTCACCCAAAAAATTACCTGTAATATTGATGAAAGATTGATGTCATTTTTAGAGCAACCAAAATATTTAATGTTACAATTTTTACAATGCCTTATAGCCCTAATTGTTTAATAATCTTGACAAGGAATATTTATTTGGTCAACCAATTAAGGATAGAAGTATTTCCAGGAAAAGATAGCATTAGCCTTAACATTTTTCCACAATATATATATATATATATATACACACACTTAAGGTTGTAAATAAACTTAAATTATTCGATACTCAAATCAAATTCGACTCGATAAGAACTCGTGCAAGTTTGGTTTATCAATAATCAAGTCAAATTTGAACAGAATTTGGCATTTCTATATATCTAGATTTTATGAAATGCTTGTTGTGCACGTGTTGTATGTTACCTTATGCATGTTTGACTCATAATGAACTTTGGTAAATCAGAAATAGCTATATTCTCATAACTGTTGTGTCTCTGTTTTGTTCTATTCCATAACAATAATCCTGTCTACAGGTTCTTAATAGTTATACATAGATCTAGTAGTAGAATTGCGCTTGTAAATCTGTGAGGTTTTTGTTAGATTTATACATTAATGTGATTTGTGATGTGTTATTGTGTATGATAAGCATGATTGTGTGTTTGATAATACTATGTAACTTTCTCGATCCGATGGAAAGATATTTGAATTACTTACTGAGCAATGTATTCCTCACCCCTATTTTTTAACATTTTGCACCTTACGATTCCCGTTATGATCACGACGAGAAGGATGGTCCACTAGTGAGTATGGCTATGCTTATGACTGCTACCCACATGTGTGACGTCTAGTAGTTAGGGTCTATGATAAATATACTTTTGATGCCTGTGAGCCTATAACATTCTAATATTTTCATTCTTTTAGATTATTCTCGTCAGACTTGTGTTATTTTCTCATTTGTGACATATGTTTGGGAATACCTTAAGGTGCAACGTGTCAGTATCCCAATTTTAGGATGTGACATCTAGTGGTATCAGAGTCCGATTGTCGTTCTTCGTCACCTAAGTAAATGTATGTCCAGGGTCATATTGAAAGCATAATAATTACATGCAACATTATAATATAGGAATGGCCAGCCCATATTGAGTGATCGTGCACTTCCTTTGAATTAATACAATGGATAGTGATGAGCAAGATTGAGAGCGATGAGTTTATGTTATAACTGTACGTTTGATTTGAATTTGAATGATATGACTTATTTTTGCTTTGTACATAGGATAATGGCATCAAGGTAGGGTAAGCAAAAATACGTGATGGCTTCCTATGAGAAGACTCATATAGGGAATGATTTTTGGAGTTCGACTCAAATACGGTTCGATAAATTAAAAATTTAAATTTACATGTAAAAATTCTAAGTTATTCGAGTTCAATTCAAGTTCGACTCGATAAAAATTCGTTTGAATTTGACTTGAAATATAAATAAGTTAAATTTAAAAAGAAATTTAAATTCGTTGAAATAATGAAACAAGTTTAAACACTAGAGTGTTCGACTTGTTTATATCCATTTGCATCCCTATACTTACTTAAGATTGTACACAATGAAGGCACAAATTTGATTCCCTCATGAATCTCGGGAAAACCTACTTCAAAAGCTAGTTGTTGAGGTTAGAGAATTCAAAATCATGTAAATCTCACATTAGAATCTCATACTTCCAATGTGGGATCCATATCTCATGTCTTGCAATTAAACTGACAACAATCCACCACACTCCGCAGTCAAGGCATCCACATGAGATGACTTTGCACTAGATCCTTCTAGTCTCGGGTGAATATTGTAATTTCGACGTTACTATTTAGTCTCAGACGAATACTGTTATACCAGCGTCACCAAGGCTCATAGGGGTAGTACATGACTCTAATACTAATGGATATGAATCTTGAAAGAATCTACTTCAAAAGTTAGCGGTTGAGATTGGAGAGTACAAAATCATATATACCCCATATTAAAATTCCATACTTTTAATGTGAGATTCAAATCTCATATCTTGCAATTAGCTCGTAACAAAATCTTTCAAACTATGAGAATTTAGACTGATAAAATTGTATATTTATAAGAATGTTTATATTATTTTCAAACATAATCCAACTTTGGAGGTAAAAAAGTTTCTTGTTTTTTTGTTTTTTTAATGGGTAGCAGTGAATATTAGCAATTTCTGGAATCTTGAGACCTCTTCAACCCTTTCACCTTTATATATTTTGCAGGTGCATATGAAAGAGACATAGTTAAGTAATTTTTTTCCTTTCCTTATTTGATGTTCAACACGCAAGAGTAAGATATTTTAGTTTCCGAGTGTTTACTTGTGCTAGTAAACTTCACTTCAATCACTAGTAACTTTTCTACTACTTCATTGTAGATAGAAAGCTCCACTTTCCTACCAGATTCTATGTTGCAAACCGACTATACAATTTAGGCATTTGCTTCAAGATATTTTCTCAAGGAATTTGGAATGGTCATAACCATGCAAGGCCAATTTTTCCCTTTCTTTTTTTTTTTTTTTCGCACCATTTAAATTAGCAAAATTGATAAATGAAAAGGTTAAGAAATAAAAAATAAAAAAAAATGGACAGTTGGGTTAGGAAAATTTGTGAAACCAAAAAGAAATCCAGCTATTTAAATCTTCTCTTCCTGCCAAATAATAGTACTGTTTGTTGGATGGTGTAGGTATTGATGATGATGCCCTTTAATGAGTCTGATATATGTACCTCCAGTTTACTTTGACCAACATGTGTAATTAATCAAAGCAAAAGAAATTAAAAAAAAAAAAAAAAAAAGCTTTTGGCACCTATTGTTCGCTAAAATATTTTTTTAAAATTGTATTTTAGTTGAATTTAAACGTCACAAAACCTAATTTTATTCTTCTTAGTGTCAAGTAGCAAGAATCTTTTTTTTTTTTTCTTTTTTTGCGCAAGCAGAAACAAGTATTGGAAAATAACTCAAGCGAAAATCAAATACTTTTTCTTGCAATAGAATTTGAGAATTACTATTATACGTGGTTGATGATGCAAAAGCCCATCATTTAATCAGGAAAAAAGATGTCATTAAAGTGGCTTCTACACCAATTAAGTAAAAAAAAAAAGGATAAACAAAGTGCATTAGGAACTAACTTCACTTGACACGCATCAATCAAATCATATTTTAACTAGAATAATCACATTATGGTTTGTTCTAGAAGTCTTTAATTTAGTGATTATGAAATAAAGAGGCTTTTATCATAGTTGCTGTAGTGAATTGAGACATTCACTACAAAAATCCTTTGTCCTTACTAAAAACAACTACAAGTATACAATAATAAAGAGTGATGTGATCTAAATTCTTCTTAAAAAAGATGAACCTCAAAGTCTTTTCCTTAGTTGCTACACCTTTTTAGTACCCCATTTCTACTTTTCGAACACTCTTTTTTCTTCATGATATTGGATTTTCATGCAGCTTGGAGTCCCTCAACATGATTAAAAAGTGATCGAAAAATGTGTTATAAACTAATTATAAAATATTATTTAAAAATAATAAAATATTTTCTATCCAAATATAGTCAAATTTTGCAATAAATGTTGTAGCAATCTTTTGAAATGTGATAGAGATAAAATATGGTCGGAAAAGCATGTGTTTAAAGAATAATTATAAAATATTATTTAAAAAATAATAAAAAATTTCAATCCAAACAGAGTATTTTGTAATTTTCATTTAATTACTACAATTTTGAAAAAATAGTTAAGTTTTTTGTATGCAGTAACTCTATATTGAAAATGGGAAGAGAGGAACAAGACTAGAAAATGGTAACGGTGAAAATTAAATCCTCTTCTAAAAAACCAATAAAAACCTTCAATTGTTAAATTAAATTCATGCAAAATCCTGATAAAAAGATTTATCCTCTTTCAAAAATTTATTTTTTATTAAAAGCTTTTCAATTTGTAATACATACTTTGGCCATGTTAAACTGAAAAAACAAACCCTTATTTTCAAAATTTTCAAAGTTTTTACTAGTAGAAAAACTACTTTGAAATTTTTGTACAAAATATTTTGGTCCTAGAGGGAATCATTAGAATAGAAACAAAATGGAACCAAGTATATGTCAAGTGGTTATTAGTGTAATCTCACAATTACTAGTTGCATTTCAAAAAATTATTTATTATTCGCTGTATATAGAATATTTTATATCGTTCAATAATTAAAATTTAATAAAATTTAATAAAATTTTGTATTATTAAATTATTTCAATATATTATTATAATCACTTTATATATTACTTTTTATATTACAGGTGAACAATCAATATTTATTGAGAAATACTTAGGTAGACTTAATTTTTGACTTTACTTGTAAATCTTGTGGTGTGAATTAAATGTTATGGAATCTATGATATAAGTTAATGTAAGTAATATTTTATAAAATTTAATTTTGATCATATAATCTATAAGTAAAATAAAAAATCAGATTTATTTTCCATACTTATTATTCTAACCCCAGAAGAAAAGGCCTCTTGTCCTTACATTGGAGTGAGCTTGATATAGCTTACAAGCTCTGTCAATCTCTTCTGCCTATACAAGAATCTCTCTCTTTTTTCCTTTCTCTCTTTCTCTGATTGCATGCATTTCTTCCCTCTATACAACACCCTACTGCCTATATTGCCTACATCTCTTTCTGAATTCTGTCTCTCTTTGCCGTTTGTGGGAGGATTGAAGTGATGGGTTTAAGCCCTCGTTTTTCTCATACTTTTCACATTACTCTAGTCCTCACCACAACTTTCTTTCGCCATAAGCTTTAATTCAAACTCCAAAATCCCATTTTCAGTCAGTCCCTTTTATTTTTTTCTGCCTCTTTCATTCATGTTTTCTTTGATTACTCACGAAAGCTAGAATTCGTTCTTCTTGCAAAGTCAAAAGCTATGGAGGGTGGTGGAAATATTAGTACTGTTTTACTAAAGAATGAAATGCTTCCCTGTTCTTCTCATGAAGTTCTTGATTCCCTCTGGATTTCTAACTCTTCTCCTCCTCTTCCTCCCCTTCCTTTTCATGGTAAATTTTTAGTCCCTTTTTGCTCTATAAATCCCTCCATTTTTTTGTGTTCTCTTGTTGTACGATGATTTTTTTTTTTTTTGATTATTTTGTTCTTTATTTATAGAAGGGTCAACTTGATTTATGTACTTTGATGTATCATCTCTTTAAATCTTTCCAAATACTGTCTTGGTTTGCATTATTTGAGCTCTGCGATTCTGTTTATTTTTCTTGTTTTCAGCTCAAATTACATTTTTACAGTAGTTTTTTTCAGAGAATTTTGTGCAATATGCTCAAGATTACATTTGTATAATAGTTCTTGCAGAGAATTTTGTGCAATTTACATTTTTTGGACTCCTATACTTTTACTTTAGGCATATGCAGAGACACAATAGATATTATACAGTAATTGGATTATTTGAGAATTCTGTGAATTGGCATATTATTTCAGACCACCATCTTGATTGTTTCCTACTATGTTTCAGGTTCCACATCCATTGTTAATTTCAGAGATGCAAGAGGAGAAAGCACCAGAGAGAAACCATTTTTCACTGATCAGCTTGACAAAGAAGATGATGGCAGTGAGAATTATGACAATTACTTTCACCAACCTCAAAAGAAAAGGCGAACCTGACGCCAGAGCAAGTTCAGTTTCTTGAGAAAAGTTTCGAGGTGGAAAACAAGCTCGAGCCAGATAGAAAAATCCAACTTGCTAAAGAACTTACCTTGCAGCCTCGGCAAGTTGCCATTTGGTTCCAAAATCGAAGAGCCCGATACAAGACTAAACATCTTGAGAAAGAATATGATTGTTTGAAAGCAAGTTATGATAAACTCAAGGCTGATTTTGATACCCTTTCTAAAGAGAATGAGAATTTGAAAAATGAGGTATGCATCCCTCTCCGTTTCATTTTATATTGCGTCAAATTATCTGTCGCATTATAATTTGTCGCCTTATAGTTTTTATCCTATGTTGTGTTCTAATGTAGTGTTACAATTTTCAATAGGTTCAATTACTCACAGAAAAATTGGTCCAAAGAGAGAAAGGAAAGGCTAAATCAGAGCCCTTAGATTCCAATGTTAATAATTTGAATGCAGAATCTCATGAGAATCCAGCTACTATTGTTTCCCCATACAACGAAAGATGCAAGTTCTGCTAAAAGTGATGTTGTCGACTCAGACAGCCCACATTGTACTACTGATGGAAACCATTCTTCCTTAATGGTCCCTGATGATTCTTCACATGTTTTTGAGCCAGAATTGTCTGATTTTTCTCAGGATGAAGATGACAGCCTAAGCAGAACCCTTCTGCAACCGACATGCTTCCCGAAACTAGAAGATGAATGCTACAACGATCTGCAATGCAATTCAGGCAATTTGGGATTTTCTGTTGAAGATCAATCCACTTGGTTCTGGGCATATTGAGTTTCTTGAGCATTCTTGGTTATGAGCGTATTGAGTTCTCTTGAGCTTTCTTGGTCATGACATGTTTTGTTGTAAATAGAGTTGGGAGAAGAAAAATTTGAGCCCCGGATACTTTTCAGTATCTTGTGATTGGCTTTTGTTTAGCTATTGGAAAAAATCAAGACATCTTGCTTATTTATTTTCAGCATAATAAAATCTAGACAGACTTCATAGAAGATCAATCAATCAGTTTGGCTCTTTATTTTGTCGCAAAAGAAACTTTACACAGTAGATCACTTGTTTAGAGCAGACTGAAAAAGTGCTTAATCATAGTAAGCCATTTTCTACGATGGATTTCTGACATATTTGTTATATCAAAAGCATCTGCACAACACACTCAACACAGCACATTCAATTAGCCATTCTATGTGCTATATTGGAGAACGGTTTGCCAAACCTGTGTGCTTATCAGATTTCTGTAAGCTTTTAATTGAACTAGCCTTTTCTTTATCTCATGGTCGAATTCTTGCTTTTTTTTTTTCTTTTTTTTTTTTTTTTATTCATTCCATTTCCATCTGAAAAATGAAACAATAAGAGTCGGTTTGAATAATTATTATTTAGAATTATTTGAAATATTATTGAAATAATTTCTATACTGACTTTTTAAATGTAATATATGTAAGTTAATAAGTAATTGAAGAGTGTGTTATAAAATAATTGTATGTATGAAATAATTAGAAAATGTGTCCGAAAGAGTTTATTGAAAAATTCAAAAAGAATCAATCAAAAGAACCAAGATTGATGAAATAAATTTAGAGCATCTGTGTTGTTTACAAGAATTGATTGAATTAAAACCTCTGTAATCTAGATATAAGTTATAACTAATACATGGCCACTTGTAAAGCTTCCATGTAACAACAAGAGTGTAAACCAAAGGAAAATGAAGAAAAAGGGGTAGCAAAAAGCCTTGAAAAGTCAAATTCTTTGAATGGTTCAATTCAACATCTTCTTTCAATATGACTTATTTATTTATTTATTTTTTTTTTTAAGCTAAGTGGGCCTTTATTTGTAGATGTCGACATTTTTGTCTCTTTAAAAATTTATAAAATCTTCTAACGTGTCACATAGAAATTTATTAGTAAAATTTTAAACCCAAACAAAATCTTGAGGTTGGAAATGAAAAATATCTTGTTGATGCATTGTGTTTACACGTGAAATTCTGGTAATGATTAGTTAATTATATAAATATCGGGAATCTAATCTTCAATTTATTTTATTGATTTTTAATGGTCAATAGATACATCATCTGGCTAAAATGCAAAAGCTTGTTAAGAAAACATTGATGTTCCTCCAAAAAAAAAAACATTCATTGGTGAAATTAACGTGGTTGAACTGTAGCGATTACGGCATAAACTACAGCTAGTCCTACTGACAGGAAAAAGTATAGGTAAATAAATATATTTAACATTTAAAATAAAATAATATTAGTGAAATTATGATTACGGATAAATAAGTATATTTTATATTTAACATATAAAATAAAATAATAGTTACTAAAATAAAAATAAACAAATTTAAGTAACAATATTTGTAATAGTTATAGGAGTTATGAATTTTTACATTAATTTAGTTTTTATTTATATAGATAATATAAGTAATAGTTAATTTTTATGATATTTACTGTTGTTGACATCTATATAAGTTTACACTCTTTTGTGTTTTATATAAATAATATAACTAAAAGTTATGTATTATTTCTCATTTCACGTATTCATTTGTATTAAGTAGGAATGTGTTTTTTCTTATCATTTTATTGAATTCCAATCAAAATACTTCAATTGAATGATTAATTTATTAAAAAATTAGTAAACCATTCAATTGATTAATAATAAGTTTGTTACGTCTAATAATTAGTATAATCATCTAATCATACCGAATGATTTGGACCTAAATTTAAATTTCTAATTATTTTTTATAAAATATATAAATTTTTTATTTATTTTAACGAATTGTAGTGTTTTATAAAAAATAATTAGTAAGCTTGAAGGCATAAACTACTACTAGTCCGATTAGCACATCCCACGTGTATGTAATATTGTATCTAAAATTGGAAAAACTTTATTATATGAAGGTCCTATCAAGTGGCATGCTAATTGATATTTTTAAACTAATGAGATTCAAGTATTATAAATAGTGGCCTACCAATTTATTTTATTTTTAGCCCCACCACTTTAAATAGTGAAATCTCATTGATTTGGGGATTGTACCAATTGACATAACTTGGTAGGACAAAATCGTAATAAAATTTCTCCTAAAATTGATTGAAAAGAATATCAAAAAATAAATAAAAATAGGAGTTATGGAAAGTTATATTACATTGGGGGTTGAGTCAAACCATTCCATTTTGTAGAAATTTACACAAAAATTTAATTACACCAAAATTACATTTTCATTATATACAAATAAACTAGTTCTATTGGCACATATTACGCGTGTGCAATATTGTATTTGAATTGATTGGAAAAGAAAAATAAAAAAAAATACAAATTAGATAATGTTATGGGAAGTTATGTGTATAATATAATTGTCTAATAACATGTGATTGTGGACTAGTAATAGGAAGTTATGGGCAAGTGTAGATTTTTCTTTTGTAGAAAATTACACAAAAAATATAAGTTCTACCAATATTGGTCTTCCATTATACAAAGTAGTAATAAATTAGTGAGTAAGGCACACACAATGTGAGTGCCGTGATTAAAGAATAAATACAGTCTACAAGAAAAAGTAGTGAAAATTATTGGAAGTTATAACGTGTTATTAGTTTTTTAGTAGAATAATTTATCTTGAAGGGTACAATAAAAAAATATAAAATAACATCGCACCAAATAAGGGCTCTTCCTTTATATATAGTATAGATAAATAAACTAATTATATTTTGTAAAATTATACAAATTATCTAAAAATGGACAAAAACTAAAATAAAAATTAAACCATGGGTTTGTGTGTGCTATTTTGTAATGGATTGAGAAATTATTTGATAGTGTGAATGGAAAGTGAGAAATGGAAAGTTATAAATCTGATAATAAGAGTAAAAAAGATAAATTACACTAAAAAGAGTGATGCATCATATAAAGTAGTAAATCTACGTGTGTGTACTATTGTATCTAAAATTGATTAGACAAGAACCAAAAAAAAAAAAAAAAAATACAAATTAAATTGGGGTTATGGAAAGTTATATGTATGATATAATTATCCAATAACACGTAATGGTGGAATACTTATTTAGAAAATTATGGACATGTGGTGAGTGTTTTTTTTTTTTTTGGTAAAAAATTACACCAAATATATAAAATACACCAAAATTACTCTTCAATTATATAAAATAGTAATTACAATAAACAATAGTACTTTGAGGTTCTTTACTATACTTTCTATTTAATGTTTCACTTTAAAACAAACCCCACTCCCCTCCAAAAAAAAAAAAAAAAAAAATGTTGAATATCATAGGTTTTTTTTTTAATTTTTTTTAAATAATAAAAAAAATTAAAAATAAGGTAAGTTATCTCTCTATATTCAGGGGTATATACGGATCAAAAGTTGAAATTAATAAACTTGCTTAACGTCTGGATCAACTTGGTATTCAGTGTTATCTTCTTATTCATGGACCTTTTGAAAATTTAAAATATTTCATCACAAGTCATGAGTCTCCGTATGGGGGCAAAAATAACGAAAGAGGAGAATTTACTTTAATGAAGAAAAAGGGGACAAAAAAGAAGAAGAAGGTAATACCACA
Source organism: Cinchona pubescens (assembly GCA_025175665.1). NCBI lineage: Eukaryota > Viridiplantae > Streptophyta > Magnoliopsida > Gentianales > Rubiaceae > Cinchona > Cinchona pubescens. The sequence continues at coordinate 3,184,586 of JANKKI010000077.1, read as the reverse complement.
AACCTAGCAACGTAATTTCATGGCAAACCAAAATTGGTTCAAATGATAAAGAGGTGACACCATCAAAACTCAAAAGGTTTAAAATTTGACTTTCATTATTCTTAATTTCTTATTTTGGTGGGCGATCGAAAAGAATTATATTAAGCCGTCAATGATCTACTTTAACTCTAATTCTCAAAAAAGAGATAACATATCTTCTTTTTAAACTTTTTTTTATTAAAAAAATGGCATCATTGGTCTTGATGTCACAAGTTTTATAGACGGTAGGGTGGAAATATATATATATATATATATATATATATTTTTTAATTTACAAAAGCGAATTTAGATTTTAGATACATGACATAAATAATTATTGTTAATTTCAAATACTTACTGTATAAAATATGTTTATGTAAGAAATTGTAGATAAATGTCCAAAAGATTAATTTTCCATAGAGTGCACCAAAAAAAAAATGTTGAACGGGAAAATTTGTGTGTTTTAAAATAGTGAAAACAACTATAATAGTTTCTCACATTTTATCTTTTTATATTTTCTTAGTTTCTCACATTCAAAATGATGTATTTTAATCTGTCACATTCGAAACGTACTATTTTGGCCCTCGACACAATTACAGACATATTTTGATCTGAATACTTACATGCGTATCAAATGTTATATTTTTTATAGTCAAAATTGGCAACATATAAATTTTAAATGTTAAACAAAATTATCTAAAATCTCTTCCATTACCACACCAAAATTCTCACCTTCCATCACCACCTCTATTTCCTTTCGTCGCAACTTTTCCTCCAACCACCCCTGCTCTAACAATCCAAATCTTCTTCTTTTTTAGGATAACTTAGTATTTAAATTATATATTATCAATTTTACATTTAAATATGTTACATTTGATATACATGTGAATATTTTAAATTAAAATATGTTCCTTATTGTGTTTTGAAATTAAAATAATACATTTTAAATATATAAAAAACTAAAATATAATATTTTAAATATAAAGATTAAAAAACTACAAATTTGAAATCTAAGGGCTGCATCTAACGTCAATTTTCCTTTAAATAAGCTCGCAAATAAAATCGTGCCACGTTGAAATCATTAATTGGGGAAGCTTCACATCAGACGTGCACGTGTCCTGAAAACAGTCACCGCCCAACATGCCACGCAATTAAAGTTGGCGTACACTGGGTGACCTGAAGCCCATTGGCCCAACAAAAGGCCAACTGATGGTGATGGGTTAAGCAGCGTGGCCATCCGTGCAAGGTGAACTCCAAAATCCACAAAGTGGCCACAGAAAATGATGGACCCATGGATTGGACCCTCACCCATAAACCTCAATTTCATAAATCTTGTTCTGTTTGTCGATTGAGAAGCAGATTAGAATAAGAAATGTAGATGGGAACAAAGATGAAGATGAAGATGTTCATTCACTTAAGATGATAAATGGGCCCGTCTAGTATTTGGACTGGGTTTTATTTCTGACTAACTTGGAAATTGGGCTCAATTTGTCCGGTAGTGTTACCACTTTTTTTAGTAGACATAACACTACTCATGCATTATTCAAATAACATGCTTATGTAATAACTATGATCAAAATAAAAATTTCCTATATTCACTATTGATGAGTATATTAACTCATTGGACATATTCAATGCGGAGGTATGAACTCATTTATGAGGTAGTTTGCATATAATCTTTTGTTGGAATAAGTCAGTGCTACTCATCGCACAGTGCCAGTAGAATATTACGATTATAAGGTAGGATATTCAGAGTGAATAATAAAGATATTTGTTAGGTAATAAAATACAAATCAATGCATAATTCAAATAATATAAACAATTTGCTTTATCAGATTTAATTATCGATTAAAATAAAAATTTCTATTGACTTACGATTGACGTATATCAAAGAACAATACCAATAATAATCATTAAAAATTTCTCGTAATATGTCTAATAAGATTGTAGCTGACCCATTAACATCTCTGTGATTGACCTTTACACCAATGTATATCTTCCATGAGTTACTAGATAAGTAAAATCCACCCTACCAAAGTACGCGGTTCTTTTCAAGACTTTTGATAAATCAATTGCGCAATTAATCCACGGTGGCAACACAGGGAGTTGATTCTCAATCTTACAAATAATCTTTCATGGTAGATGTTTGGTGCTATTTAAACAATCAATAATATTTATTTTTTTAAATAATATTTTATACTTATTTGTTAATTATTTTTTATTTTATATATATTCAATCAAAAAAATTGTTACAATACTTTTATAAATAATATTTCAAGAACAAAGGCTGTCCAAACAGTACCATAATTATTATTTTTTTGGTTGTCACAATAAAAGGTCATAAAATGACCAAATTATCCCTGTTTTCCTACCTTTCTTTCATAATAAGAAATGTATTTTAGTCATTTCATTACTCTTTGCCATTGCATTAACAACTAAGGGATAGGTTCAAGTAGTGGGCTTATCTTTTCCATTTCGGACCCAAACGAACTTAACATGGGCCCCCATTACTTTGGAATAACATTCTTGTTCAGTCCTGATTCTAGTTCAGTCCTGATCCAGATTAATAAGTAATTTCTTAATATCATCCCAACCGAGCCCAGCCCACCATCAACTCTTCTGGCTATATGTTGTGTCGGGCCTTGATCATGAACCAAATATCAAAGAGATGGAAGAAAACAAAAGAATCGCTGAAGAAGAAGAAGAAGTGTGGAGCTGGGGAGCTGGTACAGAGGGACAACTGGGAACAGAAAAGCTCCAAGATGAACATCAGCCTCAACTCCTCCACCATCATCTTTCTCTCTCCTCTTTTGGGCCTCTCTCTTCTCTCTCCTGTGGCGGCGCCCATGTCATCTCTCTCACCCCTGGTACCCCATCAACAACAATACTATATATATGTGGTGTAGTGTGTGTGTGTTTTTTGCTTTCTTTTTTTTTTCTGTTTCTTTTTATTGGGTTGATTTTAAAGTTTTGATCTTTTTGATGATGGGGTGGTTTTGTAGGTGGGAGGGTGTTGACATGGGGGAGGGGTACTTCAGGGCAATTGGGTCATGGGGAAATGGTTAGTTCTTTACAACCTAAGGCTGTGGAGTCTTTGGAAGGCTATGTGATCACTCATGTCTCAGCTGGTTGGAATCACTCCGGATTTGTTTCAGGTTTCTATGCTTCTGTTGATAACGATTTCAAGATTCAATTTTGGCCTGATTTTGTTTACCAAAATGCCCAATAGTTCGAGTATTTGTTGTGATAGATAGTATGATTTGTGGGCTTGTTCCTAAAGAAAAAAGAGTGTGGAATGAGAAGCTGATTTATCTTGGGGGCGCTTATCTCCAACTTGTGACCTTTATGAATGTTGTGTCTTTTCAGCTTTCGGATTCTTTGAACTTTTGTTGATGCTTGATTATGAGATTATGTAAATTTCTATTTCCCGATAAACTGGACTTGTCGCATTCCCACATCTTCAACTGTTATACCATCCACTTGAGCCATATAAGTTTTTCACCTACTTGCAGTAGTAGCATTTTTTTGTCTTGATTGGGTTGAGGTTTATAATATTTTTCAGAAACTGGTTGCCTTTTCACTTGCGGAGATGGCTCATTTGGACAGCTTGGACGTGGGGATTATTTGTCGCGATGTTCACCAGAAAAAGTCTCATATTTTGATTCTAGTCATGTAGAGCAAATTGCATGTGGTATGCGGCATTCTCTGGTGCTGGTTAAAGGTAAATGTAGTGCCAATCCGTATGGTCATTATGCATTTTGTTTTGGTTTAAAGAAAAATGATGCTATTAGAGAAAATGTGTGTTCTAATTAACATGCCTGAACTGAAAATTTATTTTCAGTACTCTTTTGCCAATAATTCAGATGTCTCCTTTCTTGCAAATAAAAAAAAAAAAAATGCCTATCCTTGCAAACGAACACGAAGGAACATAGCAAGCTTTGGAGGAAAGAAACATAGTTCATATGTGCATGGTCGTTTGGATCCTCACTGAAATGTAAACAAATAAATAAACAGGACAGAGATAAGCTTTATGATCTTTCCAAAATGGTATGGTCGATCTTCATTTGCAGGTTAAGACGAAATTCTGTTATTTCAGTTTAAAGTGGCTGTATAACATTTTGAAGGGAGGACCATACCTCGTTTCACTTGGCTTAACTTATGGAGCATTACTTGTATGCCAGGAGTACGTGGTGTAGTCAAACTTTAGAAATCCACCTTGGAATACCTGGCACAAAATGTTTCATACGTTATCAAACCTCCATTCATTGTGTAAGCTGGATTTCACGGGGTGTTGGGAGTTGAGCGCAATTTGAATCAACCATACTAAGTTTTGCAAATCTGAAATCATCTTATGCAGATCATTTAGGAAATCAAGTACATGGATTTGGTTCTGGCAAGCGTGGTCAACTGGGTATATCTTATGAGAGAGTCAGATCGGTGAATCTACCTCAAACTGCCATTTGAGGTAGGGTTTGGATAATGTCCAAATTGTCAGCATTTATGCAAATGGAGATCATAGTGGAGCTTTATGCGGTGAGTTATCAAAATTTTCTTTCATGACAAAACACTAGATGATTGTTTAATAATTTTATGGCTTGAATTCCACAATCTTTTCCACAAGCATTCAGATGGCCATATATGCGATGATCTTGTCAAGTTTGTTACATGCTTCTCAAAAAAGCCGTATAGTGTTGGAGCGCTCACATATTTTGGCTTACTCTTTCACTTAAATTTCCAAATCTTAGTTCTTTTTGTACATTATCTTTTTCTTGCCTTTGTTGTTAAATGTTGCCTGTTGAATCAGCTGAAGGACGGTTGTACACATGGGGAAGAGGATTTAATGGTGCCTCAGATATGCATGTACCATGGAGTGTTAATACATACTTATCATTCAGCCATGCTGCTCTAGGATGGAATCATGCTTTACTGTTAAGTGGTTTGTGTTGTTTTTAGACTCTCATTATCCACACTCCAATATGACATTAATAAATGCATCTAACCATGGTCATGCAAAATTGTTGGTTATTGACCTGTTCTCGCAGGAGATGGGGATGTCTTCATGCTTGGCAGCTATGGCCATGGAATTCTTACCGATCCTCGGATGACAACAAACGTGCAGCGTATGGATGGTATGCAGGTTAATAACATATATTCTAGGATAGTCATAAGGCTTTTATGAGTGGGTGTGTGTTTGTTAATTGTTATTTTATGGTTATGAATTTATTGATGTAATTTTGGCGCAATTGTTTACCTAACCGTCAACTGGAAGTTAATTTTCTTGTTCTTTTTAATGGAATCAGTTAATGTGGAAATGTTGAATATGAGTGTTACCTATTGCAATACTATTTTTCCACACATTGATCAGCTTAAGAAACAATTTCAAGCATGGGAAAGACTAGTTGTCTTGTTCATCATGCTTAAACTTTTCTAAAAGCTTATCAATATTTGTCGCAGAACGAGCATTTTATCTGTGATAAGCATTAGTCTATCATGGCTAGAGTTAAGCTGCCTTCTTGAATACCAAGCACTCAAGTTCAAAACCATTTTTACCTCAAAAAGATAAAAAGTTTAAACCATTTCGTTTCATATGACAGAAGAATCAGACAAAAATGCACTATGGAGGATTCCTGGCCTCAATGGAATAAAAGTTCTGCAAATTGCCTCAGGAGCTGAGCACTCTGCCTTAGTAACTGGCAAGTTCTCATCAAGAATTTTCTTTTAAAGTTATCATCTATAGTTGATTGGCTTAAACCTTCTTTATCGTTTTAATGTGATGCAGATGATGGATCAGTCATGACATGGGGTTGGGGTGAACATGGTCAGCTAGGATTGGGAAATACAATAGATCAACCTGAACCTCGAATTGTAAGTTTTGGTAAATCATTAGCTCAGCAGCATCTTGTTTCTGGGGTGTATTGTGGCAGTGGGTTTACTTATGCCATAAGGACGCCTGGTGCAGATTCTAGGATTTTTGTTGGCAGCATTTCATAGAATTTTTAGCTTTATTTTACCTAAATTGCCATCCCAAGATGCTAGCTTGCATAGGAGATAATTATTCATTTAATGTTCGTTGAAGGAGTTGGTGATAGTCATTTAGTAGCTCGTTAAGGAGATAATTATCCTGTTAGCATTCGTGCTTAGAGTTTTTGGTAATCATTTACTCATATAGTGACAATCTTCACGACATTGCCGATAGACAACATTGTGTAGCCGGGGCAGCATCAATTACAGCTACTAAAGAGAGGGTAAATTGGTTGAAAAAAACCAAGTCGTGCTGGTTCCAAATTGAAGGGAACTGTAAGTTTATATTTTTGCACTGCACCAGCTTCAAAGGAAAGACAGACAGTATGGTTAAAAGAATGTGGTCTTGCAACTCCAAGCTTCAAGGGTTTGATACTGGAAATCCTTTGATGAATCTGCATGGGCCATAAAAGCTTCTTTGTGTTTTTCTGAGAAAGGCCTCTTGTAAGATTGTTGCTCCCCCCCCCCCCCCCAAAAAAAAAAAAGAAGCTACAATGTTGTCTCACGAGGATGAAATTCACTTGGAAGTACAATGATTTGAAAACTTGGGGTCAACCTGTATGTCATACTAGCTACTAAGATGTGGCCATTTGTCTTCATATATGTATATTCCTTTTGATCTCTAGTTTAAACTGTCTGTTTTCTGCAAAATGTCAATTCAAGATAGAAGCAAGAGTTGAAGATATCACATTCTGTTACTGGACAATGATTATCCAAAATACATCATACATGGAGAATATTGCAACCTGGAAGTTAAAAGATGTACAGAACTGATTGAAAGAGGGATAGAAAACAATAAAAATAAAAACAAGGATTCTGAAGTACTACAAATTTGTATCGAACCAACTTTGTATGGTCAAAGAATGTTGAAAAAATAGATGATCTACTACATCCAACAATCAACCTGCCAGTATCATCCTTCAATCATGCACCAACAGTTGCCAATTGCGAGCTTTCTTCTACGTTATTATAAGAAGATTATCTTTAATTCTCATAGCCATTGTTATGGACAATGGAACGCAGGGGATCTATTCTCCATTTACCATCAACAATAAACTTGATCTGCAAAATGTAGGAGGGGAAATAACTGTTCACTTATAAGGAGAGGATTTTAAAATTTCAAATCATGACCAAGAAAATGAACAAAACATACCTCATATCTACCAGGATACAGCTTTAGGCACACACAAAAAAATCCTGTTCTCGATTTTTCCATCTTTCTCTGCAACACCAAGCAACTCTATCATTGGTCACATTCACATTTTCCATGAAATCAGTACGTTTTCCCTTTTATTGGGAAGAGGCACCAGGGAGAGTTACTGTGTTTGTTGGGTTGGGGGTGTGCAGGGCAGGGTGTCCAATTTAGTTAATGAAAAAATTCAGGGGGTTACGCGTATCTGAACAATAATAAAAACTTTGCACTTCATTTCTTAGTATTTAGGTAAAGTTAATCCACTATCAATAGAGATTGAAGCCAAACTCCTCACGTTTAGTTATTGTGAGACATTCTAATAAGAACAGCAGCAGCAGCAGCAGCAGCAACAGGAATAATACCAATACTAACAATAACCATAATTATATAGCAACGGATTATTTGTAAAATGAGCACACCTTTGTTGTCCAACCATCAAACGATCCTGCTAAGAGAACCTCTGATGCTGAATTAGGCCAGACTATGCAGGCAGTACGAAGAAGTTTCAAAGTTTTACAAGCACTATCAATTCTCATTTGTTTCTCTTCCAATATCTTTTCTGCATCCCTGTAACAGTATGATAAGGACTTGAAGCTACAGCAAATGAAAACAAACTCAAGGTAGTACATTATCAAATAAATGAATAATTGCTCACATTATTGCTAATGTCATTTTCCCTTCTAAAACAGCCAACTTTGCGCGTATTGACCGTAATCTCTCCCGAGAACTCATGATACCATTTTCTTGGAACTCTAATGCATCGGAAAGTGTCTGCAAGTCACTAGAAGAGCTGGCAAGATTGCATTACCTAGAAAAGAAAGAAGCAAGTAGTTAAAGACAAGCAGGGACGAGAGATTCTTTTCAAAAATAAACAAACAAACAAACCAAGCCTTAATTCTACTAAGTAGGGTCGGCTGTATGAATCCTGCTACGCCATTGCGCTCTGTAATGGACCATATCCTCCTCAATTCCTAGATGGGCTATATCTTTCTTACAAATTACCCACCAAGTCTTTTTCGGTCTTTCTCTATCCCTCTTATGTTGACTACTCTCTCTAAACTCTACTCTGGTCATCTTAACACATGACCTAACCACCTTAAGCGTGTTTCTCTCATCTTCTCATCAATAGATGCTACTCCAATCTTCTCACGAATATGCTCATTCCGTATCTTGTCCATCTTAGTGTACCCACACATCCATCTTAACATTTGCATTTCTGCTACTCTCATCTTTTGCTCATGTGTGTAATTTACTACCTAACACTCGGACCCATAGAGCATCATTGGCCTAATTGCCGTTCTATAGTGGAATTTTCCCTTAAGTCGTAAAGAAATTTTGCGGTCACATAATATTCCCGTTGCCATTCTCCATTTCGTCCATCCCACTTGTATCCGATGTGTAACATCTCAATCTATACCACTATTACTCTGAATAACTGATCCTAAATATTTAAAATTTTCACTTATGGGTATCTCTTGATCTCCGATACTAACCCTTATTCCATTTCTACGTGCACCCTTGCTAAACTTAAATTCCATATATTCTATTTTTGATCTACTAATTCTAAACCCTTTTGCCTCAAGTGTCTCTCTCCAAACCTCGAGTTTACCATTAACCCCATCTCTTGTTTCATATACTAACACAATGTCATCTGCAAATAACACACACCATGGTATTTCCTCCTGTATGTGCCTCGTAAGTTCATCTATGACCAACGCAAATAGATAAGGACTCAAAAAAATAAAAAGTCGATTTAGATGTAAAATTGAATTACATGTTTCTCAGGGTGTGAAACCTAATTGCTGGTATGGTGGTTAAACATAGAAATTCATTGATTAGAAAGTCCTATACTACATTCTCATTTTCTCATCCTTCCTTAAAGCTACTTTCAAAACTTTTTCCTCTTTTTTTTTTTTTTTTTGGGGGGGGGAGTGTGGGGGTGGGGAAAGGTGTCATAGCTAGATTTCATGGAGACTTAAATTAATTTACAAGAAAATACATTTATTTACAGACATGTAAGAACATGTTGCAGAAAAAATAATGTATTACAATATGTAGATGTGATATCACAAACAAACCAAACCTTAGTCCCACTACTAATTCATATGAAAATTTTCACTTCCAGAAATAAAGCCAGGATTATAGGGATCAGATTGGACATCTACAACTCCAAAATTAGATTGGAACCACAAAGTGAAGCCTGTGCAGAAATTTCCCTGTTTAGAGAAGAAACAGCCATACAAAGACCATAACTTAGATGGCTAGAGGTCAATTTACCACACAAAAAAGTATTGCACCATTATTATATGGAATATAGTAACACAGGCCTATAAACTATTATAACAGTGACACCAAATTGAAGCAGCAACAAACAAAATGGTCAGCAATTCAGTGGCCAGGAAGGCTTTGAACACTCAAATATTGGATGTAAGACAAAATAGTATAGAAGAACTCATAGTAATGGAAACTCCTACCTCATTTGAATTGATCACCTCACTCTTAGACCTCAATGAATGAAGTGCTGATGCAAGCTCTAATTCAAGGTGCTGAAGAGGAGTTTTTATATGATCATCATTTGTCTCTTTCCATTTATCCAAAGTTTTAGTAGCATCTGCTGCTGTTGCGATGATTTCATATTTTGAAGCTTCTCCTCTATTTTCTACTTGATTCACATTGTAAGGAATTTCAGCAGCTGCAATTTTTTGGTGGGATGTCAAATAGCCATGTATAAAAGACCTTGAGTTAGAGTTCAAAATGGAAAACTGCACACCTTCAAATTCTGCTTTGTTGAAACCAGCACGGTGGAGACTCCAACTTCTCCACATGTCTGAATTAATGTTGTTTAGTATAATGGCTGTCATTAACATCTGTGCTACTTACTCTTGCTTCACCAGGACTGCCTGATAAGAGTATGCAGTTTTTTCCGGGGTCATTCCTGTCTTTTATAATTTAAACAAAACAATATTTCATGTTTTAGAATCCATGCACAAAGAAACATATTTGGAATGAACCATAGAAGCCAATAGGTACATATCATCCATTTTAATTCAACCCAGTATAGTAGATTGTGCATTTTTAGTTGAAATATTACTTGACTTGTCTTTATCAATGTAAATCATATGGGAGAAACACATGAATGTCATGTACTGTATGGTAAGATTATATTGTTAAATTGTACCAAAGCCAGATTTGAAGTTTTAGATGTGAACAGCCAAACAATTCTAATATGCACACTAGTAACCCATAAGTGATGCCGTATCTTCAACTTTTATTCAATCATTTATAACTTTTTTAATATCAAGAGATTACTAATTTAAACTTGCTACAGAAACATTGACTTCTATAGACCTCATGCACGCCATGAAAGAATAAATTTAAGGCATAAAATAGCTGAAACGTTCTCTCAGGGTTCTATCTATGACAAACTATAAAATAACTAACAAGAATAACTACGACTCACCCTCATCTCTTGAGGTCGCAAAGTGCTTGTGATCCCCAGGATCCTGGCTTGAGGCATGAGTTCGATATTCAGATATTCCCAAATTAATACCGAAAGAACTCCTTTCTTTTTCTAAACGATTCAATATGCCATAAATTCCACTATCTTCCTCAACCCCAATTTCTCTGAACAGACAAGGGACAGGGAAAAAACCCTAATGTAAATACAAAACACCAGATAATGGTGTAAATCTTAAGACAAGGAAAATGCTCCTTTACACTAATAAAAATGAAAATGCTCAACCTAATATTTATTATAACTCAAGGGAAATACAACGAAAATGAATATAAGCAGACACTACCTCCCATTTATATTTTCTTTCTTGCCTTTTCGTTTCTTTTCATGAAATTATATCAAGAATTATTGCAGTTGGTTAATACGTGCATAAAGAGTAAATGTTCTCAAATAGGGATAATACTTGCAACTTTCCTTACAACAATGCTTAAAAACAGGTAAAATAAAACCTTCTATTTCTGCCCACTTAAAAGTAATGAAGCACGTTTTCAAGAAAAGCAGAAAAGTCCTGAAATAGAAACCTCACAATGATCTACCAGAGGACGAAGCAGAGTGATTAGAAGACGCCGAAGAATCCTCACAGATGGGACTATTCCCAGCTGAAGAAGATGGCCAAGAACCAGCTTCAATTTCTTCCGAAGAACTACTCTCTTTACAACTCTGTATCCTCTTCTGAAAGTCCTTAATATCAAAATCCATGGCCAATATCTCATCTTCCTTCACTCTTTCTCCGTCGTTTCCCTCTTCATTCTCATCAGACTCCCATCCCAGTGAAAACCACCCACCCCTGTTCTTTATAGCCTCCACCAAATCCAATCTTCCTGCTTCCACCAACACATCCCTCTTTCTTGCTCGGAAAAGCCCCTGGCTTGGACGAATTCTCCATGAAATCCAATATCTCCGCCTCCAGTTCACTATCTCCTTCACTTTCCCACCTTTCCTTGCACCAACAACACCAAGACTTCTCCCAAATTTTCCCCTTTCCCACGTCAAGAAACCCCAAAAAATCAGTTTTTTGTCCTACAAAAACCTTGAAACCAGCCGCTTTTCTCCTAATTTCAAGCCGTTTTTTGGTGTTTGAAACGACAAATATCGATGGTATATTCAATTGAGCTATGGGCTTGTGCGGAAAACGAAAATGGGTTGGACAGGTGAGGGACACCATTGTACAGGCATTTCGTCGAACAGGTTGAGTTTAGTTTCAAGAAATGGTACTACTTGTATTCTTTCTTGTTTGGGAAGAGCGCGAGACAAAGAAGGAACAGCAGCGAAGCAACGAACAATGCCGTACTTCAAAAGCAGAGCAATCATTTAACTCAATGACTCGTTAAATACTAGTACTATAATTTATCACGTACACATTGTCAGTTAAGCGTACATCAATTTGAAAAATTCTTAACTGCATCGATTTCGTAATAATTGTCGTTGACCCTTTATCTAATTTTGTCTAAAAAAATTTATATGAACCCATTCAACCAAGTAAGATAAATTTCTTAATTTACATTCAATTATACATCATTTCAATTCATTAAAATAAATTTATATAGATTTAAAATAAATTTAGGAGAGTTTTACAGTATCGTTGAGAGAAGAGTAAGCTTTTTAGGAGTCTTTCCTTGATAAAGATAAAAATGAATTAATCCGTCAGAAACAAGCGAGAAAATAGATATGCCTTTTAATAAAACTAATGTCAGCTTTGCTTTGTCCGCCCTAGAAACCACCTATTTTGGAGTTGGATGTTTAAAATTTTTTCTACAAGTTTAAAATTATCTCGATCATTAATTCGTGCTTTTTATTGTTTGATTTTTTGGAGTGGATATTAGATTCGGTTAATAATACTTTGCTCTTAAAAGATTTGGCAAATAATTACACTTTCTCCCATTAAACTATAAAAATATATACTTTACACTCATTCATATTATTCGTTCTTTAAAAATTTTAAAATATTAAGAAAATTTAGTTAAATAATTGAAATACCTTTAATATTATATTTTGATTTTTTATGTATTTAATTGATTGTTGATAGTTATAAAATAATTAGAAAAAAAAATATAATAACACGTTGATATCTTTGACTTTAAAGAATGAAAATGTGAAAAAATATTGAATTATATTATATCTAACATTACAATTTGTACAGATTAAGTCAAATATTAAAAGCGTAAAATATTAAGAGAAAAATTACAACGTTTTATAAAAAATATATTTTTCATACAATGCCTTTAAAGAAAAACTTTCAATAGAAAATAAGCTCATTTTGAAATTATTCCACCACTATAGTTAAACATTCAAATTCGAAATAATATAAAATAAAATCTAAAAATTTAACCAAGAAATATATTGAAATATTATATACTTTTAGTTATTTTTACTTATTTCTAAATAATTATCACATCACTATTACAATTTAAATATATAAAAAATCAAAATATAGTACCAAGGGTATCTTAGTCATTTAACTAGATTATCTTAATGATTTTAATATTGATAAAGATAAATAGTGTTAATGAGGGCAAAGTGTATATTTGTATAGTTCAGAGAATAAAGTGTAATTACTCACCTAATTTAATTTAAAGGGACAAAGTGTTATTAACCCTATTAGATTTGATATTCTTTTGTTTGAAAGTCTAATGTAATTTTCAATTCCAATATTTTTATATTGATTGGGATAGGGTTGGGGTATGGAAAGGGTGTGTTTTACTTTTGTTTGTTACTAGTAGCAAAGACAGGGACATGGGATATGGTATGTGTTAGGTACTTAAACATGGTAGTGTATATTACACAAAAAAAAAAAAAAAAAAGTTGTGGGAATTGAGCAACTTTAGTCACATGTGATTTTGATGGCTACTCTTGGCTTCGAATCTTTTGAGTCTTTGTCTAATTGATTTCTAGTTTCCCTTCATCCCTTGAGGGAGACATACAACTCTAAGGGTGGGAAATTTTGGAAAATACTCAAGTAGATTCGATCGACGATTTTATCTGTAAATTTTTTTATCATAATTAAATTTTATAAAATTTTACTTGTATCAATTAATATATTTATTTTATAAAATTTAATTTACAAGTAACATCGTAAACCGATTCTAACTAAATATTTCTCGGAAAATTTCGGTAATTGTATTCACAATTATAGTCAATTTAACCGTCTAAAGATAGGAACAAAATAAGATATTTGTTGAGTAATTAAAAATCCATAATGATAGGGTCCATTTAGAAATCTCAGATAAGAAATAACACAATTTGGAACGCTGGTCCAGACCATCACAATATCCAAGTCTATCCCTGTGAATCTTTATCCTTTTTCGGGCCTAAGATAAGGGTTTTGGCCCATTATGAAAAATAAACTGGCCTATCATTGATCTGATATCTAGGCCTAAAGTAACGAATTTGCACTAATGGCCTTTTGGATTCTACCCCACCTCAACGAAAAGGATCTAATGACTAGTCCAAACATATTCGCTTATTGGGCTGAAGCAACAAAAATAAAAGAAGGCAATGGATCAGTGAAAGGAAAATTCTTACATAGACCCGATCATAGTAATTCATATTCATCTATATCACCTTGAAGAAATTTATGTTTGATGAATTAGAGTGGTGTGGATGAATATGAACCAAGAAATCTATTCCACATACCATGAATCGAGTTCGTGTAAGAATTTTTCATCAGTGATATATTATCATGTACGTTAGTACACCTCAAATCGTATATTAGACAATAACAGATTAGATAATTATGTTAAAATAAAAAAGCAAATAATTTTTTGGGCAAATTTTAAGGCTTTGAGGATTCACCTTAATCTTAAAGCAACAGGAAAAAAGAAGAAGAAGATACATTTCAGAAACTAAATAAAATATTTATGGGACAATAAGCAACAGAGGAAAAAAAACTATGCTAAAAAATAAATTTCAGAAACTAATAAAACATTTATGGACAGCTAAATCCCATTTGACTTGGTTAATGGAACTCAACTCCATGTAGCAATAGTTTCTCAGAAAATTCTTGTATGGATTTAGTTAATGGCAATAATGCCATTGACTCATTGGTCAATAAAGTTCCCTGTCACTCACCCGAAGAATGTAATATCTGTAAAATTTTATAGACGAAAGGACATAAACTTGATCTGTGTAAAAATTTCTAATAGCTTCTCTTACTGAGGTCAATAATGGCTTCAGCAATTTTTGGTGCAGCATCAAGAACTTACTCAGAAAAGGGCATGATTTTGAAACATAGGCTCTGGACTTTCTGCCAAACTCTTCTAGATATTCTATATGAGAAAAATAAGTTATCGATAGATTCTACTTTGTCTTTACACAGTCCTTAGCAATGAGATAAAATTGCAATTCCTCAATTCTTTAATCCATCTTTAATTTAGTCGTACAAAAAAAAAAAAAAAACATGCACAATATTAGACGACAGAAAGCCAGCATTTTGCCCCCTTTCATTTTGGCATGTAAGTTAGCACACCTCTAATAAATCTAGTGACTTGTCGATAGCAGTAACTAATATATGTTCAATTTTTATCACGTATTTTAGTACATGTAACAAGGGAATATTATCATAGATTCGATTTTGGGATCCACTTATAGATTCTGTAGTTAAAATTAAATATTATAAAATGTTACTTATATCAACTGATATTATAAATTTCATAACATTTAATTTACACTACAGAAGTGTGAAGTCGTAGACTATGTCTATCTAAATATTTCTCCATGTACCAATATTAGAGTACAGCAACAAATTTGGGCCAGCATATTGCCTATTGCTTTATTGATAATAGTCAGTGATATATGTAATCATGCAGGCTAATTAGTACACTTCAAATCATATATAAATCAACAGTAAGAGTGTAAACGAATCAAACTGCTCACAAGTAATTTGGTCAAAAATTTGATTTGAATTCGAATATTTGATCGACTTCGAGTTGAATTTGTTTGAATTTGAATCTTTTGACGAGTCGATTTTGAGCATACATATATTCTACTCGATTGCTTGTCAAATTTTTTGAAGACATATATAAATTTTTTTTTTATTACATGTAAAATTACTAAAATACCTAAATTCTTTAGAAAAATTATATTTTTTACTTGCAAAAAAGTTAAACTACTCAAGTTCGAATTTGAATTCGAGATCATTTTATTTAACTTTGAACAAACTCAAATCAAACTTGAGTTTTATTAAATTTTTCGAATTCAAATTCAAGCTCTATTTTAAAAGCTCATTCAAGCTTGAGTTCAAATTTCATAAAAAATTTCGAATTCAAATTTGAGTAAAATACTATTCGCGATTGGCTCGATTCGACTCGTTTACGTCTTTAATGCACATTTATCACTTTTCCTTCGCCAATTTTGTTGGTTCCAGAGAAAGCTGTCCTCGTGTTTTCAAACCGTGGAGAAAATTTCTTTGAGTAAAGCAAGTTTTAGCTGGCCGGCAAACCGAGTCATAAATTAATTAGCTCGTTAAAGTACTACAAAATAACAAATCTTAATTTGCAGGGAATAACGGGAGAATTTTGCATTGCCGGATTAATTCGGAATAATTGTCCAACATACGGTATTATTATATTTATGGGCAGTTTTACGCTTCCTGTAAATTGAAAGAGTTATTTTATTGATTTAAAAAATTTGCACAATATAAATTTTTAAAATACATGATATTATATTGTATAATATTTTAAATCATAACGGAATAATTTCTTTAAATTAGTGTAAAATATTCCTATATTTATACCCTGATTGGTGATTGATGTTTGAAGGTGGTGATGTATTAGGGGTGTATTCGTTTGAATTGAAAATATTTTTAAAAATTTTTTTTGCTGCCAAACAAGGGAAAATATTTTTTAGTGTAAAATATTTTTTAATTTTTCTTCCTTTGGTTGAAAATAACTCATGGAATTTTTGAGTATAAATTATTTTTCAAATAATTCCAAGAGTGACATTAAACTTTAAATACTTACTTTTATAATTTAATTTGTTAAACTTATTTTCGTTTTCAATTCTTTTCTATTTGTTTTTCTCTTAATCATGGGTCCCACATTAATATAACTATCATTATGCATATTTTACAACTATATGTTACTATCATTTAATTTTACACAAAATCAATCTTTTATTAACCATAATTACTTGTAAAGTATTTATTATCATTGTTATAAATTTTTTTAACTTATATTCATAAAATTAAAGATGAAACTGTTAAAAATTTTTATTTTAAATATTTTCATTTATCAATCGAATACTAAAAAATTATATAAAAAATAACCTTTTTCATATAAAATATTTTTTATTTTTTTAAAAAAAATTATTTTCAATTCAAACCAACACACGCCAGGCGTAAATGCTTCAGCTGTGGTACTAATATTGTAAGATAAAAATCATTGTGTTGTTTGTTCATATTTAATGTTATCTGTGTATAGTCGTCATCCGAAAGTAAGAACGAGTCAAAGCCAAACATTTTATTTGGTCAAGCCACTTTCCAAAGGACCAATTATTTATGCTAGCCTGGACCAGCAAATTCCCAATTAATATGGTTTATTATCAAATACCAAAGGTCTAATAGACTACTACTTTATATATTATCTTCGGATACAGAAATTTAGATGAATTTAAATTTTATATAAATAAATAAATTAATTTAGTTAGAGATTTGAAATTCAATAACTAGTGAGAATATAATTTTAATAATTAAATGAGTGAATTAAAACTCAAATTTTATATCATTTTAAATTATCCAATTCAAATCTAATTTATTTCAAATATTTTTTACAATTCAAATTTGTCCATCCAAACACAACCGTAGTATATTCTTTGAAGTTTGAAGAATAGACTGAATAGTAGTACTAAAAGAAATCCTAAGAAAAAGAGACGTAGGTAGACTTAATTAATTAGGGAAAATACTTAGGTATATTCAGTTTTAGGCTTCATCGTAAATTTTATTGCAAAGTCAGAATTAAATGTTATAAAATTTTACTTACATTAACTGATGTCATTTATTTTATAAAATTTAATTTACATTCCAAAATTTATAAATAAAATTTTAGATCGAATTCACCTAAGTATTTTTCATTAATTAGTAGGTTTATGGCTTGGTAGGATTCTATGAGATATTAATTAACCATCCTCCTCAATCATGTGGTATGTGTTGAAGTCTTAAAAGACGGTTGGTAAGAGAGTCGGATTCTATCCTGCTTACGGGTAACATACACATCAAGTTACATCATTATTTAATGTAAAGTATGTGAATTTTCAACTTAAAATAGCGAAATAATTAACTACACAGGTAAATATGCATGTTGTTTTAGTAAATTTGTGGTAGATTTGATTACTGACTCTGAAAATACTGTCGGTTTTTTAGGGTAACTAATGACAATTTCTTTATAGTACAATAGCTTTCTCATCACCAAGTGATCGCGACTGTTAAAGCAGTATCGATTTCACAATTGTGGGGCTTTGTCTACCAAATAATAATATGCATTTACATTGTTTTAGTGGGGGGACATGTCCACATTGGCCAAAGAAAATGTATGTTAACGAGGTAGAATCCCATTAGATACAAAGTGTATATCCATACCACGATTTTATACACGAATTTATATGAGATTGACAAGTTTTGTGTCGAATAGATGGATGCATAAGGGATTTATTCAGAAATTAGACTTTGGGAGAGCAAAGATTATATAGGCATTCGTTATTTTTTGGAAGACAATTTTGTAATTTTTGCAAAAATTAAAAGGGTAAAATTTAATTTTTATAAGAGTGTTATTTAAATTTAAAAATTATCGAGGGAATTATATTTTTTTGAAACTATTGATGGATAAAACTATATAAATACATACATAGGGAACAATTTTACATATTTTCTAATGTTCTAGAAAGGAAACAAAGTCTAATTTTTATAATAATATAATAATAATTTTAAAGAATTTCAAAGGAATAAAAACATAACTTTAGAAATCTTTGATTGTGGGCAGTTGTCCTCCTTGCCTCTATGCATCTGCCTGTGGTCCACACAAAAATTTACCAGATTAACTATGAGTTTTAAAAATTTTGTTTATCCTCTATTGATTATTTGTTATTTTATGGTAATGTCACGACTATGGATAGTTATTATTTAGAAAATTAAGATGCCTAGAGTATTTATATCTGTCGTTACTAAAAAATAAATCCAACTCCGCTACTAAATGCAGACACACGGAATCTTAAGTGTGAAAAAATCCAAAATGCGTATATCGATCACTGGCCTAAGACACAAATTTAATGTCGATTAATAAATACGATAAAGCAATACATGAAATGGTAGTTTTTTGAAATAAATCCTTATTTGATTGAGTTTTTAATTTTTTCATAAATTATTTAATTTTAAAAAAATTACGAATTAAACGATTTATATACTTTAATATATATCGAATTTGAATAAGAATTTCTCGTTTTTCAGTACACTAGCAAAGGGAATCAAATTAAATCTGGCGTCAAATGATAGTGGGCCGGTACGGTGGAGGAGTTTGGTTACTATTTCTGATTGACTCAGTCGACCAATGCTACGATTGGGAAAAGAATTTTTCTATCGTTTAGAATAAATCGAAAAGTATAGGCTATTAATTACCTGTTGGCCACTTCACACTTGGTATTCACATGTACAAACTTTATGTTCAAATTGAATTCTTGCTCAAATATTTTACCTATATATAGAAAGTGGCAGGTAAATAGAATGAAAAAGCAAGCATGTTTAATCAATCAGAACTGTCACCGGCTGGTTTCAGATTTCAGTCTCCAATTGTTATACTATCATATTGGAGAACTGTCAATAGCTGGTTGGAAGTGAATCCGAATGAGGCACTCATGGATATTAATTAATTTATCCATAAATATATATAATTTGATAATAAATAATTATCGAATTCGAGTTCGAATTCGATATTAGAAGTTCGATGGACTCATTTATAACCCTATGAAGGAATTGGAGAATAACTTTTTCGGAGTGGAGTAATTTGATCAAGCAATTTTTTATGAGTTTGTGTAGGAAGTTTTGATAGAATTTAGGAGTATAATAAGAGGAATTAGTCCTCAACTTTGTGTATATTCTATGGTTTCGTCATTAATGAAATTCCTCTATTTTGTTTGCTAAAAAAAACAAAAAGTGTTTACCTCGAAATGATTCCTTGTCCTCATTTTGTTAAATATAAGATGTCACATGGCTAGCCTTTTAAACTAATTTATAAAGATTTTAGTCAAGTTCGACAATTAATGTCAATTGTTTTTAAGATATGAAAGTCGAAATTCTATAAAAATTATATTTCAAATATAAGGAAATGGGAAGTAATGCTAAGCACCAATGTCAACATCCCTACCAGCTACTCTGCAAACAAGAGAAAAATAAAATACAAGTAATTTTGAGATTCTCTTATTTTTAAAACCGCATTTAGCAGAATTTTGTCTAATTAAAATGTTTCAGCGGCATCTAAAATCATCGGCATGCCTTTTTCTTGGAGGTGGTTAATTAAGCACATTTTTATTTTGAAAAAAAGTGTTTCAGAATTTTGTAAAGAAAGGTCAACACAAGGAAATTAAGAATATATATATATATTTTTTGGTGAGAAAAACTCATTCAGTCTTATTCTTGTTTGTGATCTAGAGCATGTGTATAAGGTTATAAATAAATTCAAATAATTTAATACTCGAATTGAATTCGGATTGGTAAGGGTTCGTTCGATGTTGGTTTATTAATAATCAAGTCAATTTTAAATAAAATTTAGCGTTCATTAATTTTTTTTTTTTGTTCAATTTGAATTTAATTCAATAAGTTAAAAATTTTAAATTTAAGTATAAAAATTTCAAACTACTCCAATTTGATTTAAGTTCAACTTGATAAAAGTTGGTTTAAGATCGGCTCAAAAGATAAACAATCCACGATATGATAGAACAATATTTTAAACTCGCTAAAATAAGTTTCTAAATTGAAGTGTCTGACATATTTATATTCATATTAAAATTACACCTCTACATGTGCCTTAGGAAAAAGTTCTAAAATGAAAAAAATTCAACTAATTAGGGATAGATAATTTTATGATTTCAGTTTTCATTCATTAGTCATTTAACATATTTATCCCGCCCAAAAATCGACGAATTAAAGGGAAATAGTGGTAATACAACCATTTTCAAAAGCTGACATAGTGATCAATAAATAAATTGTACTAACTAAAAGGATTAAGATTTCTGATTTCATCGTCAAAGAAGTTAATTTCTCATCCAATGATTCAATTAAAAAATATCAAAGCCGTCTCATACTGATTTAAAATCAATAGAATATATTTCATCATTTAACTCCATACTCTATAGTTAGCTTTTGCATCATCATCAATATTCAAATGGAATAGAATAAATCTTACTATCATTCAATTTGATAATTTAGCTTTAATTTGTTGCAGTTTCTGTTGTCTATCTAATTATCACATGGAAGTGATGTGCTAATTAAACTTTCTTGAGAAAGGTTGCCTTACAAGATATATAATTAGAAAAACAATAATTTTTTTTTTTTTTTTGTATATATCAACAGCATATATATATTTTTTAAGTATCAACAGCATATATTATTGTACTCGATATAAGTAGCATCAATTGATAAACAAAGAGAAAGTGAAATTAAATATCCCAGTAAATAATAGTAATTTGTTGGCTACCCGGCCAGAAACAAGTATGCTAAATACATATCTACAAATTTTTTCCCCCTTTTTTCATCCCCTTCGATGCTTCCAATTCTGTTTTTGGTTGTAGCTTTAGGAATCTAAATTTCTCATTGTCTCACTATGGTTGTGAATTTTAAATGATACTTTCTTTCTTTTGGCATTCATCGATATATCAAGACCCTGAAAATCCCAAGAATAACAAAAAAAACATTGGAATGACACAAAAATTTACAAAAAAAGTTAGCTTGTGTAAATAATTTAACGACTAAGCTTTTGCTATTTTTCTTTCTTGGATACACATTTTCCTCCTCTCTCCTTCTTCATAATTCGGGAATCTGGACAATGTGTAATTAAGGACCATTTTCGGTCTCAATCAATTTTGCTAAAATAAATTATAATAGGACACACACAATCAATTCTACAAGACCGATGATCAATTAAGAAATGAAACTTATAATCATTTCACGATTTATGCGTGTCACCCTTGTGCAGGCGTCATAATATTTTTTTCTGTATCGTTTTAATTTTATCGGAAGTCCGCCTAAGGGACAATGGGTTATCAAATTTCATTGCGTTTGTGAGAGAAATAAAATCCAAATTTTGCAGTGAGAAAATGTTGCTGTGGCAAATGGTGGCAGCGGCATTTCAATGTGATATGTCATAAGAGTGATGGATGGCCGAAACTACGTACTATATATTGGTCCAAACATTACAGGACACACCACAATGTAAGGCTCTCATGCGTTTGCCAAGCAAACCACTTTTACAACGTAGTATTTAAGAAGCATCTAAGTTGACAGACAGTACGTTGGCATTTATTTTTGTTACAATTTTGGGTCGTAATTTCATTTGTTTTTTGTCCCAGAATAAATGAATACGATTATAATTCTAATTTTAAAACATGAACCAAGCGCCTATCAGTAAATGTGATTTTTTATTATAAATTAATCCTCAATTTATTTCAAAGGTTCAAATTGGGAAAAGAGGATTTTATTTATTTATCTTGACAAAATTCGACTCCATCAACGAGTATAAGATCTCATTGAACAAAAAATTGAAGTTGGTCCAATCCTCATTTTCCTTTTTTTTTTTTGTTTTGCCCCCTCAATTTTTACCGATTTTGACTGATTCATGGATGACTTGCCAATCTTTCATAATTAGACCCGATTGGATTTGCAAATAAAAAGTCTTGATCCTATTCGATCCGAATTCAAAATCATTACATATTTTTTCTATTATACGAATATATTGCTTGTGTTTTTTGAATTTGGATTCCTCATGTTCGAAAGGTACAACTTGTACAAATATATAAGAAAATTATCATCTCACAACTTAATCTATTGGAATCTTCTGGCATGAGGGATTACATATATAACTAGTACCTTCAATAAAATAAAAAATAAAAAAAAACCACATAACTAGGCATAACCCCTGGTTAATTACTGTGAAGGGATAGATTTTTCTTTTTTTTGGGTGAAGAAGGAGATTTTGGTTTTCTAGCAAACGTACCACAGCAATTTTATTGTTTTTATTTTATTTTATTTTATTTTGGGTAAGTAGTAGTTTAGAAGGAGATTAAGCTTTTCCTCATTCGCTCTTGGATTGAGAATACCATCAATATATTTTTAACTGCGTCCAATAATTTTTAAAGACTGTTAATCGTAAATTAGTAACAAGATTTTCGACCTTTTCTCGTTAAAACAACCCCTTTGCAAATTAGTTATCCCTCGTCTTCAGTCCACCTTACCAAAACCACCTCACACCCATAAGTTCTAATCATGGTTCAAAATCGCAATATCGGTTGCGGTCACGATGATAACTGTTTCACATCTGTTGCGCTAGTATCGGGCGATGGGTATTGGACAATAAATTTGTTCAAAATTATAAAAAAAAAATGAAAAATATCAAATTGTTGCTCATAGATTAATTATTATGAATTAACTAGTAAAAAATAAATTTTATACTATAATTTTAGTTCATATTTTAAGATATGTATAGACTGATATGTTGTATCGAAACATTAATTAGTGTTCCAGATATGATTCGTTAATTAAGACTCACCAAGTTTTTGAACCATACTCCTAACTCGTCCAAAATTAACCATACGTAACCCAAGTAATCATCTCCTTATCCCTTCTTTTTGTACGCACTTGAAGGTTGAAAAAACACATCACACATCACATGCTTTCTCCTAACGAAGGGCAAATCTACTATAAATAGAGGTGTTTTGTGGGGAGTAATAGTTATCAAAGAGTTAAAAGCCAAGTATGGAGTCACAGGACAAAGAAAAGATTAGCTCTTCTTGGCTTGTTTGTTGTAGTAGATGCTTTCCCTTACCAATTTCTCCTTCAAAGTTGTCATATCGCCTCCTCACCGGAAAATGAACATGATGAGGAAAAACAGGACATGGCCTCACCAAAATCATCAAAAACTACCCAGAGAAAGCCTGGTGGTTGGAGGGCCATGCCATTTGTCTTAGGTCTCTATTCTTGCACTTTTTTCACACAGTACACACACTGACAAACACATAACATGTATTGATATTTGTGATTTTTGATATGTATGTTATCACTAACAAAGATCTTTAATTTGATGATGCATGAAGTTGGGCCAATTTTGTATATAACTATTAGAGAATTATATCATAATTATATACTATCGATATTAAATTTGTGTAGTATAATTTAGATTTACGACACTCATGTCATGATTATGTATGTTCTAACAGTAAACCCAAGAATTTTAACACTTAATTATTACTATGAATACGTATAAAATAATATTCAACTTTTCTTTTGGTTTTTTCATTTTTTTTTGCCTCAGAAAAATTATTAATTATGAGCTTTTGATAACTGGTGAAGTAATTAAATTATGCAGGAAATGAGACATTTGAGAGGTTGGCAAACGTCGGATTGTTGGCAAATTTCGGTGTGTTCTTGTTAACAAAGTTTAACATGGACCAAGTTTCAGTTTCAAACGTACTTAACATATGGTCGGGTGCAACAAGTTTCTTACCTTTGGTTGGTGCATATATTTCTGATGCCTATGTCGGCAGATTTGTTACCATTGCTTTCGCCTCAATTGCTGTTCTCTTGGTACGTATTTTCCCATGAATGTCTTCCAGTATCATCTCCTTCTTGATATGTTAAATATGTATTTAAATTCTGTCAGAGAGATGAAAAAAAAAAATTTAAATAACCCACCATCCAAAAAAAAAAAAAAAAAATGAAAAGAAAAAGGCACCACGTTGATGGTGTTGAAGGAAGATAAAATAATTACTTGCCACAAAATCTATAAATAAAAAAAAATACAAAATTTTTGTCATAACATGAGGATTTTATTTTGGGAGAATTTTACAGTTTTTTTTATGAACCATTATTCTCTTAATTTTAAAAACTTGTATTAAAGTTTATATGGTACAACTTTTAAAGAACATAATATTGTATTATTCAGCCATTTAAAACGTAAGGGAATGAAAGGGATCGTAGAATTTTCCTTTATTTCGATATAAATAACTTAAAATTCAGGAAATTTCTACAGTCTTTTTAAAGGAATCATTCCCTTGTACTTTAAAAGTTTGTATAGTATAACACTATATGTTTAAAAGATTGTATTGTACAAACTTTTAAAATTAAGGAAATGATTCTCTAAAAAAACTGTAAAATTCCCCTAAAATTTATATATTGCAAACAAATTAATCAGATTTTTTTCAGGGGGATTGGTTTGTATATATACTGATATTCTACAGTGTTCTTCAAAAACAAGCCGGCCTTTCAATATATTAATTCCTTGAGAATTGAAAAATAGGAAAAATTTGTTACTTTTTAATCATTCAACGATTTAAAATATTTACTTTATAATATAAAGTGAGTAATAAAAAAATTCGTTCCTTAAGAAATAGGTGACAATAATAAATAGCATATTAATTAGGAGACAATACTAGGCCCTGCCAGTCACATAATTAATTCACGTAATTTTGAGCATATCTTTATTTTGTTGAAGTAGTGTGTCTTAATGGACTAGTGACGGTTGGCTAGTTCTCCCAAAATCGGAAAATTCCAATAATCCTAGATGACAATTTAAATAAATAGACGTTGTCGTAGTAATATATTTAGCTAATTAATTATTGGTGATGTCTAAATTTTCTTTTTTCATCATCTTGCGTGAGTCTACTATTAATACCTAGTTGTGGGAACTCATCACTACTTTTCTTCCTGTATTCGACCTTTTCTTATTTAGCTTTTGATTTCCGCCTTTTTTTTTTGTCTTTTCTTTTCTTTTTTTCCTTAAACTATTTCATTTTAAGAATAAAAGTATCCATCCATTTCAGTAACTTCCAAGCACAAGAATTGAGGGGAAAAGATTTTGCATAAACGCATGTAATTGTCCAAAAGCAAAATTTCTCTTTTCATCCATGTCCCATCAGAAATGTGTCGCTTTCTTTATATCTTTCATTGGCTTTTCTTACAGTTAATAATTTTAAATAAATTTCCATATTGTTATTTGCGAGATTTGCATTCCTAGTTTCATGTTTACGTATGATGTTAAACCAAACCAACTCGCTTTAAATGAGTTAATCATCAAATATCTTGTATTTTTGAGTAAGAGATGTTAGATCTCTTATCTCTTGACTCCATTGAGCCTTTTCTTTCCTTTTAATATAGATTTAGTTAGATAAAAATAGGTTAGATTATTATTATTGAAGAAAAAAAAATATATGATGTTAAACCAAACGTCTCTTTCACTATTTCAATGGCGATATGAAAAAGATAAACTAAATATTAATACTAATTTGCTAGGGCTTGTTTTCAAAAACTTTTTTAAAAGTTGCTTATAATTTTTTTAATTAAGAAATTATTTTTTAAAAGAATTTGTGTATAAAAATTGAATTTTTTTTTTTCTGTTTTTCATTTGGAAATAAACTAAAAGCTTGTTTTCAAGAGGAAGTATGTACCTACTTTTCTTAAGTTTGATGTTACACATTCAAAAATATATTATTAACGTGGTTAGACGAATATCGTGTACTTGAAAAATTTTCTTGAATATGGAAGTTAGGTTAATTTACTTGAATAATTGAACATATATAGCACGAATTAATTGCGTTACAATCTCTAATTAATTATGCATCCTACCAAATTAATTACGTGAATATTTGTCAGGGCATGGTGACACTTACACTAATTCCCTGGATTCCTGAACTGCACCCCCCGTCATGCCACAAGTCACAAGAATCATGCAAAGGTCCTACAACATCTCAGATGGGAATCTTGCTCCTAGCCCTAGCATTTTTGTCCATCGGCTCCGCCGGAATACGGCCGTGCAGCATCCCATTTGGGGTGGACCAATTTGATGCAAGAACTGAAGAAGGAAGAAAAGGGATCAACAGTTTCTTTAATTGGTATCCGGCATTACACAACATTTACAGTGATCATAATAATTGCTCTAACGTTGGTGGTTTATATTCAAAGTAACATAAGTTGGGTTTTGGGTTTCGGAATTCCTACAATTCTTATGGTAATGTCGATTATTCTCTTCTTTATTGGCACAAAATTTTACATTCACGTAAAGCCCGAAGGAAGTATATTTTCCGGTATCATTCAAGGGCTTGTTGCCGCTTACAGAAAGCGTAAGCTTAAACTTCCTCAGAATAATGATGAAGAATTTATTGGAATCTATTACGATCCGCCGTTGGAAGGGACATTAGTTTTGAGGAAATTATCCCTAACTAATCAGTTCAGGTAATGGATCTCTTCCAAATTCTATGTTTTTTTTAAAAAAAAAAATTTATTGCGTCAATGTCTTTGTGCTTTTATGATTAATAAGCTTAATTACTTGTTAAGAAGGGTTATGCCCAAAGATATCAACCAGCATTATTTATATATTTGGGAAATTTAATAGTAGCACTCACCTTGGCTCTTCATAGATAAATAGACAACATGTATTACCTGTGAAATACCCGAATCAGTTAAGAGACGGCACAAAATGGTGCATTACAGCGTGGTTTAATTGGTGATCCAAAGTCCGAAATAAACTAGCTGAAAATATTTCATTGTACGTCACTCTCACCCATTTATTTATTTATTTACTAAAAAAATTCAATATCATCTCATTCATTCGCGGATTGTTGAGTGATATATTTATGTATCGTCACATCCATTTCTTGTTTTCTTTTATAAAAAAAAAAAACTCGTATTTTCTTTTTTTTTTTTCCTTCAAAAGAGTGTGCTATTTTGATATATGTATACAAATTTCTTTTTAGCAATGACAAATCTTTTTAATCTCTAGGCAAGTTAATTATACAACTAAAGTGCGTGTTTAACTCTCATCTCATCTATTATATCTTCTTCTTTTACCTTTTAAGTTCCAATAATTTTTTTTTTTTCTAGTTCCAATAATTTAGTATTACGTCTTTTGCCCCTTTTCTAACCTTCCTTTTTTTTTTTTTTTTTTTCTTGTTAATTATGTCCTTTGTCCTTTTCTAAATGCAGAAAGTAGCTAAACCATTTATCAATTGTTAGATAGGGATCACATTATATCTTGAAACAGGTGAACCTACCCACTATTAATCTTCACTCCCCATAAGTCATAACTGAAATCATGCCCACTGGCACTTGCGGAAGACACAATGTGTTACTGCTATTTTTGCTTCCTCTGGGCCATGCTGATTATTGAATTAGGTTAGGCATGACTTTAATTTCTCGAAATCATTTGGTACGAGAATTACCGAAAGATATTCATAATAATCTCGTCACGTCACTGAATCATCTCGTACTAAAAAAAAAACACCAAATTAATAGCAATTTATACCTAGAAACTTCTTACATACAATGAGATTGAACGTGTTTTAAAGAATCAAATAATTTAAATTTTGGTATATTCATGTCTTGCGATCGTATATACATACCACTTTCAATTCCTAGCTAGTGCAGTGACAAATATTTGATAATTAGCAAATTAATTTCTGTCTTTTTTTCCTGTAATATATATATATATATATTTTCCCTTTGAAGATTAACGGGTTATTTAAATTTGACTGTGTTCGACCAGGTTCTTAAATAAAGCAGCAATTATATTGGAAGGTGACGTGAATCCTGATGGATCAAGAAGCAATAAGTGGAATCTATGTAGCATTCACCAAATTGAAGAAGTGAAATGCATATTAAGAATAATCCCAGTATGGGCGTCTGGAATTATCTGCTTGTTAGCCATGGCACAACAAGGGACCTTCACATTATCACAAGCATTAAAAATGGACCGTCATCTGGGCCCCCATTTCCAAATCCCCGCCGGATCACTCTCCGTAATTTCCATGATCGCAATTGCAATATGGCTTCCACTTTACGACAGAATCATCGTACCGTCACTAAGAAGAATCACAAAAATTGAAGGCGGAATTACTCTCCTTCAAAGAATTGGAATTGGGATTATTTTCTCCATTTTATCAATGGTTGTTGCTGGATTGATCGAACGGAAGAGAAGGGCCTCGGCTATACACCACGGACAGTCCGATGGGGTCGCACCCATAACAGTCATGTGGCTTGCTCCGCAGTTAATTCTCATGGGTTTTGCTGAGGCATTTAATATTATCGGACAGATTGAATTCTACAACAAAGAATTTCCAGAAAATATGAGCAGTTTGGCGAATTCTATGTTCTCGATTACCGTTGCGGGAGCTAATTACTTGAGTACTTTTCTTGTTAACGTTGTTCACAAGACCACGGGGAGAAATGGGCATCCGGATTGGTTAACTCAGGATATTAACAAAGGAAGAATTGAATATTTCTACTTTGTCATTGCCGGATTGGGAGTCTTGAACTTTATGTATTTTCTATATGTTGCTCCTAAATACAAATACAAAAGTAGGGTACGGATTGATGAAGATGATAATGATCAAATTAAGCCCGATTTTAGTATCGAGCTTAATGCTGTGAAAGAGTGAGAAAAATCAATTGGTGATTAGGCAAATTAATATGCTAGTATTATGTATCCTAGATGCCTAGCTAGGGTAAATTAATTACCTTCATATTTATGCATGTAAAATAGTCATTTGGATATTGTTTTCAATTTTCATGTTACATGACTATTAACGTCAATGAAAATGATAAGTCTTCCTAAGTAGTTCCAAGTCCTTATTGTATAAGGGGAGTAATCAATGCGGTTTGGTCTCACAAAAGACAGACCTCTTTTTCTTTCTTTAATGCAAATTTAGACCTTTTTTTGCTTTTTAAAAAATCAAATATTTCATTACTTTCTAATAGCTACTCGAGTCCGCCCCTTAAAAAAAAAAAAGGTTTAAAGAGCTATATTGCAATTCCTCATTTATGTCCGACACAATTTGCCTAGCAAAAGCACCAAATAAATAAATAAACTTGGTTAGTTGTGTTGATTTATTATTCAATTTGCATACATCATTGTCGAATTGTATGAAGTTTAGTGTTCCTAAGAAATAGAATTGTTAATAAATTCAAACTATTCGATATTCAAATTAAATTTGACATAGTAAGAGTTCGTTTGTACTTGATTCGTCAAGCCAAGTTTAAAGCGTAGTACCTAATTTTTATATTTGGTTTGAATTCAGTTCAATAAATTAAAAATTTTAAATTTACATGTAACTACTCGATCTGAATTTGAGTTTGATTTGATAAAAAATCGTTTAAATTCTCCTCAAAAAATAAATAAATCAAATTTGAAACGAATTTAAACTCTTTAAAATAATCAAATAAATTTTAATACTAGAATATCCAATTTATTTATACCTTTACCAAGAAAGTTGTTAGCTGCAAATGAATAATTGAACACTTGAGTTCCTACCAGACGTGCGTCCTATCAATTGACTAGTTAGTCCAACCCATGGTGGAGAAGTCCACTTTGTTGGCCTCAAATGGTTCATCAATATAAACATCATTTTCACTGTCACCAGCTGCAAAGCTCTTAATTTGCAATTTTAATTGCTTTCGGATCAAACTTTTATTTCTATACCACTAAGAATATCAGTGTACATAAATTTCTTGTCAGTATCTCCTTTACTAGATGTTTCTGTTACTGATTATAATTGAATTTAATTAAGTGACAAAATACTAAAGATGCCTAGCTAGACTGATCACATCATTCTCCACTTTTTCTCCAAAACCACAATTTGATTTCCATTTTGCAACAAGCAATACCACAATTCCATATCCCACTATGTACCGTACCATCATAAAGATATAGGTACTATTCGTTTGGACTGCTCAATCAATTATAGAAAAAAAAATCACTTTCACAAACTTATCATTTTTCGCATTTACTGACTGCAAAATGGACCACGCAAATGAAATAATCAAATAAGGGAATGATACATGGCATGGTTATCCACGCCAGTGTACGTTCACATTATATGTAATTAACAGTCTATTAATATTATAAATTATCTGATAAAGTAATAATTTAATAAAGACCAATTCGGTCCTCAACAGGTCAATCAGAGATTTGAATCCTTCATCTCGATCAACTTGTATAAATAAGAATTCTTCTTTTAAACGTACTTATTCAATTCTCATTAATACAATTTAATCCTCTCCTTACACTCTCTACATAAAATTAAAAAGAACCTTCACTACTCTATCAATTATTGATTGAATCATCATTTGCAAAAGATTTTGATATGTCCTTGAGGCAATCTTTATGGCTAGCAAATAGAGTTGGAGAAAGATAATAAGTTAAAAATATTTTACAATCTCTTTTAAAAAATTATTTTTTGATGTTTTAAATGATTGTACAGTATAATACCATATGTTTTAAAAAGACTTTATATTGCACAAACTTTTAAAACTAAAAAAAATAATTTGATAAAAAAAACTGTAAATTTTCAATAAGTTATTGTATATAAAATTAATTCTCTTCTCATGTGTTTATTTAATTAAAGATAAAGTGAACAACCTGATGCAAATTGAATATATGTATTTGGCTGACAAATATACCAGTCTGATAGGAATGAACTAACAGGACCAATCACCAATCCGGGCTATCAAGATTTTTGTAATGATAAGACCTAATTTGACTATGATAATTGTCCCAGGAAAATGTCCCATGTTTTCGTGTAGTGACAAGAAATAAATTTTCTAATTAATCTCAGGACATGGAAAACTCAAAGTACTCAAAATGAAAGTAGAACCCATAAGAGGATAGGTGGAGTTTTACGTAAATTTACTTATTATAATTTTAAATCTATTTTACCACTCCCCAAAGATATGAATAACTAAATAAATAATACCCATTTAAATTTTTTTTCTAAATTGAACAATAATTTAGAAGAATATTTTTATTGCCTAATTAATGTAAATTGTCCCAAAAATTTAACCAAGATGTTATAGCCTTGTCTCAAGACGTGCAGAGACCAGAATCCCACGCTCGGATACCAACTGTAACACCCCGGGCCAGCACCCCGGACATTGCCCAACGACTTTTTGAGTAGAAACAATGGGTTCAAAATGCTTAAATCAAGTTATAAATAACCCACAACCCAAGGTGTTATAAACAATATAATATCCCCTTCCACTTTTAATGTGGGACGGCACATCATATTGAGTGTGCCTTTTAACACTCATTTTAATAATTACGCCAGATTAAGTCTAAATCGAAGCCACAGTCACAAATCCACATTCTTTTTTTTTGCTTTAAAAAAAACAAAAAGAAAAACAAATAAAACCACAGTCGGGCCTTTTCGTTTTGGATTTTGGGTGCGGTGGAGGTGTTACGTAGAAGGCAATAACTTACGAGGATTCAATAATGTTAATTGGGCCCAATTTTTGTTCACTTTGGAAGTTTCACTGAGTTTTTGGACTAACACACCAAGACTCTCAAGTAGTCCGAAACTAATTACTTGCCGTTTGAAGTCAGGGTCCATTTAAGTGTGAGTAAAGCCCAACCCGTGTTAGATAAGTCTTTTTTATTTGACTCAAGGCTTGTGGTCATTTTATTAGGAAATTTTGACAACTTCAAGATCAAAAAAGTCACAAGTTCTACTAAACCTTTCTTACCTACGAAGGCAAGATGTTCGATTTTTATCAACTAAGTGTGTCTTCGTGGCCTTGCTGATATTTTTTCAAGTCTATGCAAAAATTGTAATTCACCATTGGAGTTGATTTATTTGAGGCCAGCAATGTAAAAATTAATTATCTTGTATAATGTGATAACAACAAACTTCTTATTTTCTTTAGAAGTAAATCATGTTGATGAGTTTTTAACTATTAAATTACTAGTATATTTATTTTACATACTTTGTTTGAGTTTCTGACGCTCGACTTGTTTGTCTAAACTTAATTTTCATTACGTGATGTCAATAAAATGAATGTCTTGTATAAATTAGTTATTATTCACTTATTTGTACCTTAGCTATAAGACCAAGTTGATCTATTAAAATGACCATACAAGTAAAAAATCTAATCGAGTGACCGAGAGATCATGAAATCGCGTCTTTTTGTTTATAGAGCAATACCAAAAAGCCTAAAGCTCCTAAAACCCAGCACACTCACGGGCACACACTAAAAACACACAGCAGCGGCAGCAATGGAGTCACCATTACAGCTCGCATTAGCAGCTCTATTCGGAGCCTCAGTTATGGCAATCTCCGCTTTCTACATTCACAAGCGCAGCGTCGACCAAGTCCTCGACCGTCTCATTAAGCTCCGCCGCAAATGTCCACCCTCCGACGCCGACGAAGATGCCGATGACTCCCCTGCATGTAACCAAGTCATCCGGTCGAGTGGGAAGAGTATTTGGAAGCGCAATCAATTATTGAAATCATCTGATACTATTAACCTGAATAGTACTGATGATGGCCAAGTGGCTCCAAGAGGAGAATTTGCTGTTGGGATTGTATAGAGTTTCTTCATCGATGCCAAATGTGAGAATAACGAATGATTGGATTGATGAGGAAGATAAAAGGACTTCTTTTATTTCAGTGGATCATAATCTTGATTTTGTTTCATCAAATTTGCCTCCACTTCGAACTCATCAAAGAGATGGTATAATATTTTCTGCCTTCCTTTATTGGAAATCCATTTATACTTTCTGTTTTATTATATGCTTGGTTGGAATTTGATAACTGAAATTGTTATTTTAGGCCGATTTCCGTTTGAATATAGATATATGTGTGTTCTGTGTATAGTATGTGGATGATTATGACTTGTGTTCAATGCTAGAAGAATTAAAGTTTTATACTTTAATCATAGTTTTGACATTGACCCAGAGATAGCTAATTAACATAAAGTGTCAAAATTACTGAGATGTGGGACCGATGGTTAAGTTAGAGTGTGGTTATAATCTGAAAATTGAGCAATGTAGTATTTGACACTTATGCATACTGTCTAGTATTATGTGATTCATTCTTTTGGAGATGGTATTGTAGTGGTATTGTAGGGAGTCTTGGATTTAGGAATAGGGCTGCGGGGGAAGATTGGGAGGAGGGTGAGGGGGTGACAGGAATGTCATATATAGAGGAGTTAATTTTAAGAAATGAAGAAATGATATAAGGCCAAATGTTGTTGGCTCCTTTTTGAGGGGACAGGAATAGGAGGGGGGTTGATAGGGGTCTTGATTTTGTACCCCACAGTGTGCTGTTTATTATTTTAATAGGACAAAAATCTATCTTTGCGGTAATGACATAAGGTTCAAATTTCTGTTTTGCAGGAGATGATCAATATGCTGACAACTTGGGCCCACAGTTGACGGTAGGATCAGTTGGTCGTTTAGTTACTCCTAGATCATCTGCTGGTTATGCAGTTGATAGTGCTGGAGATTCTGATGACGAAGGAACAGAGCTAACAACTATGGATGGTGCTTTTTTTTCCTACAAGGTACAGCATCTTCAAGAAAATAAGAGGGATATACATTTATGTATAGTTAGTCTCTTTGAAGGATTTATATTTTTATTGGTTCAGAAGTGTATAGCAATGTCCCTCTTCTCCTGCTTAAAATATCAATCTCAAAGTTCGGTGTGTACCATGCATGCTTGTTATCCTTTCTGAAATGCATCAAAGCATATGAAATCACAACTTCACCCGTTACTGTCTAGAGTTGATAAGTTTCCCTTCTGCAGCCCTAAGTCGGCATATGTTTATAGACAAGTATAGGGTACTTTCACTCTGATTGAAGGAAAACAAATTCCAATGCTTAAATAATTAGTATCCTTTTCATCGAGTAACTTTGCAGGACACAAATATTAATGTTCCAAATCTACACATGGCTCCATCAAAAGTAGAAGAAGGAATCCATGTCCAAGCTCAACAATGCAAAACGATTGCACATGAAGCAAAAGCTAATGTTGGTGAAGAGGATGGAAAGGTGGATATGGCTTCCGTGCCTCATTATGGGGAACAATCCCTTTTTTGCCAGCACTACCATGCATGGTATTCTCACATCCTTATCCTATAGGATTTTGCTGGATTGTTCTGTTTTCAAATTTCTTTTAGCAGCTTTTAGGTGCTCCAGAACTCAAGTTTCCATCCTGTCAATAACATCTTGATAACAGTGCCATCATATAATGGATTAAAAAAGTAACTTCTCTAGCTTTCTGTCAAAAATTGGTCAAACATGATGCTTTTCTGTGTCTATATGGCTTTTAGTTCCTAATTCTTTGCCTAATGCCTACTAAACATTTGAAATCAGAATCAAGGAACATAGAAGAAGAAGAAGTGCTGAAGATGATTCGTGAATGTTTAGATTTAAGAGAGAAGTATGTTTTCAGGGAAAAATTTGCTCCGTGGATGAAAGGAGCGATACAAGAATCTTCCACATCAGATGTAAAACAGAACCCTTTCAACTTTATTTCTGTTGAAGCAACTGCGGTAAGTTCTATTGCTTTACCATGTTAATTATCCTGAGTGAATGATGCTTTTAGTTTATGCATCAGGATTCAAAGGGTATAAAACATTCACATTTGGTCAAACAGTTTTGTGACATTTTTTTTTTTTTGGGGGGCGGGGGAGAGCAGCATCAGTTCAAAATGGAAGATGGTGTAGTACATGTCTACGCTAGTGAAAATGGTAAGGATTGGTAGCAATAAGTGTAATGATGAATGAGGACAACAATCATTACAAAATTCTGTTGATGACCTAAATTTCCCTATTTGTTGTGTCTTGCATATAACATCTAAACAATTTGTTAATTGTGTTGCATTGTTTAGATACTGAAGACCTTTTTCCTGTTGCAAGTTCAACAACATTTTTTACTGATATGCATCATATTTTGAAAGTGGTGTCCATTGGAAATGCTCGCTCTGCATGCCATCATCGGCTGCGATTCCTTGAGGAGGTAATGAAATTTCTGCTTCCTTCCTTTCTGTTTCCCTGCCCCAAAACTTAGTTCCTCTGCTTGGTGTTATGGAGCTCTCCTTTTTGTTACTGACATTTGAATGCTACACAGAAATTCCGCCTTCACCTATTAGTAAATGCAGATCGGGAATTTCTGGCTCAAAAGAGTGCTCCTCATCGTGATCTGTATAATATCAGAAAAGTTGATACTCATGTGCATCATTCTGCTTGCATGAACCAGAAGCATCTTCTCCGGTTCATCAAGTTAAAATTAAGGAAAGAACCAGATGAGGTACAGCCATGATAGTTTGTTTATTTGATATCAATATGTATTTGTCCGTCATGACACCTTCACTTGAATAACTTCCAGGGCAAATGTTTTGATCACGGTGTTTGTTTTGAATACACTTCCATATGTTTCTGTTTTAATGCTCTCTGATATTCAATTGCTTTTGTTATGCAGGTTGTCATATTTCGTGATGGACAGTATCTTACCTTGAAGGAAGTCTTTGAGAGTTTGGACTTGACAGGGTCTGCATTGGTCTTTCTCTATTAATAACAGGAGTTTGGTGGCTTTTCTTTCCTTCTTATATCATAAAGTTGTTTTGCAGGTATGATCTTAATGTTGATTTGTTGGATGTGCATGCCGATAAAAGTACCTTTCATCGCTTTGACAAATTTAATCTCAAGTATAATCCTTGTGGGCAAAGCAGACTCAGAGAGATTTTCCTAAAGCAAGACAATCTCATCCAAGGTGTGTTTATACAATGCCAAATAGATTTACTTAATAGGGTTTCTCTACTTTCTAAGTGGAATTTTGAGTTCCTTTATTGAAAGGAAGTAATATGTACTTCCCGTCTTTCTGTGGAAGGTGCTCCACACAAGGGCTGTAGATTTGAAATTGTGTTTTATTGAGAAATTTCAATTCTAAAAGTATGGAAGATCAATATAATGTGTTTCTGGGCTTAGTAACAGCCTGAACAGTGATAGAAATAGCAATTTAAATTCTGAAAACATCCATGGTTTTAACTTTAAGATATCGATATGATTAGATACCTTTTATATCTAGATGTTGATGGATCAAATGAGGATGTTATTTGGGATGTTAAAACCATTGTTCATAGTTTGAATATCCTTGCAGATATACTTGAAATCATACTCAATGCCTTCATTATAATTTTTAAAAGCATTTTTTTTTTTCTGAACCTTTAATCAAATGATGCATAAGTAGTGCCTATGGTTGCTCTAGGACTTCAGAAAGAAAAGAAAAATTCTTTTAAGTAGTTGGATGATGCTTCACTTTTCAATGAAATGGAAAACTCAAAGAATTTGCATAATTCAACCCCAGCACATCTAATTATTTGTCCAATAATCGCCTCATAACCATCTAATATACTTACTACATGAATCATTATGTTTGCGGTTCTGATTTTAAAGAAATAATCAAGAGATCATTAGGTGTTTTTATCATTTTGTGATGTCAGGGCGTTTTCTAGCTGAAGTGACAAAGGAGGTGTTATTGGATCTTGAAGCCAGTAAATACCAGGTGGAGCCATTTAATTCCTTCTGAAACTTTTGCATGCATCATGATATTTTACTTATTCTGGTGTTCATATTTTACATATTGAGGTTTTCACTTCATCACTTGCTTCTAGAGCTGATTCAATTATTCAAACCCCTAAAGCTTCATAACCATGAGATCTCCTATATTTTTGATGGGTTTCATTGGTTAATGTAGTTATATATTTGCTTGGGAAAATTGTAGTATCAGTTCTTTTGGGTTGAATCATATAATAAACTTCCTTTATACCTATTTCATTGAGTAACACAGAGGCATTCTGCCAGTAGGAGGACACACTTTGCTAAATGATGGATAGACATCTGATTGTGCAATTGTAAATCTTTTTAAGTTGATTATTTGTTCTACCATTATTATGGAAGTTGAAATATAGTTGCAGATGATAAATTATTATTATGATTAAGATATTAGTAATTATGGAAGATAATATTTTTCTCTTTCAGATGGCTGAGTATCGAATTTCAATTTATGGAAGGAAGCAAAGCGAATGGGATCAGCTGATTGATGCAAGTTGGTTTGTTAACAATGCAATTTATAGTGAAAATGCTGTTTGGTTGATTCAGGTATCTTGATGTCATGTTGATCTGTTTCTAGTCTTTTATTGACATTGTAGCTTGGTATCTTAAACCTACTTTACTCAAAAGCATTTATGTTCTTTTTATTCAGAAAGGGGAAGCTTTATGTGATTTTAGTTAGTTCTGACTTGGAATGTAAAGTTAGAATTAGACTATCTTTGAGGACTATTAGGGTCTCCTGAAATCTTTAATTAAATAATTAATAACATAGGAACATATCAAATTCTTGGATATGAAATTGGAGGTTTTCATAGGGCATTGGAGAACTTAATCAATTTTGTGGGTGATTTCTGTCAGACTTGGATTTTTTTTTTAAAGTTGTTGATTTGGCCCCAAAAATTTGCTAATTAGGCATGAAAGTTTATCTTGTCAGAAAGTACTAATCTGGTTCTGATTGTACAATTTGCAGCTTCCACGGCTATACAATGTGTACAGGCGCAGTATGGGAACTGTTACATCCTTTCAGACCATTCTCGACAATGTTTTCATTCCACTTTTTGAAGTCACTGTTGATCCACATTCTCATCCTCACTTACATCTGTTCCTAATGCAGGTTGTCATTCCCTTCTGAAATTTGGCATCTGTTGCTGTCAACAGTTTTTGTACTTAACTTTCCTTTTGCTGATTCTGTTGACATTTCTTAAAAAGCCTTCCTATTTTATCAAAATCCATTTAAGATAATGTCATTTAATTTCTTGTTTTATACAAATGCCTGATATTGTTTTCTCATCCAGGTTGTAGGATTTGACATTGTGGATGATGAAAGTAAACCAGAGAGGCGCCCTACTAAACACATGCCCAAGCCAGCTGAATGGACTAATGAATTTAACCCCGCATTCTCTTATTATGCCTATTATTGTGTATCAGACTTGTATACACTGAATAAGGTGGGCACTTATTTCTAATGCATTGAGATTCAGTAGTACAGCTTGTAAAGAACCATAGCAATGCTCAAACCTGATTGAGCAAGTGGCTACTGAGAAATTATTTTACTGTGGCAAGGTAATTAGATGTTCACAAATAAAAGACATTGGAATAGAGGCAGAAAGTCTTGGAAAGAAAAGGAAAAGAAAAGAAAAAGCAATAGAAAAAGTTCATACTTCAAAATCGCATGATGTTAAAACCTTTAAAGTTGCACAAAATTCCAATCAAGTCAGCTGAAGCTGATAGCTGGTAGTTGCCTACTCCTTGGAATAAGCACGATCATCTTCTAATACTACTCTAAGTTTGTCATCTCTCTCTTTCTTTGGGAGAGGGAAGAGCATTTTTACTGCTTGACTGACTACATGTTTGATTCAAGTTTATGATGTGTTGTTCATTTTCAGCTTCGTGAATCAAAAGGAATGCCAACAATCAGGTTCCGCCCTCACTGTGGGGAGGTTGTTTTCTTATTTGCTATGATTCCTTCTTTACCTACTATGTGCTTTCTGGGGTTCTCTCATTCTCTTGTAAATGTTCATATTTTCGCAGGCAGGCGATATTGACCATTTAGCTGCTGGATTTCTTTTATGTCATAATATTTCTCATGGGATCAGCTTGAGGAAATCGCCTGTCTTGCAATATCTGTACTACCTTGCTCAGGTCAGTTTCTAGGTAGGATTGATGTGTTATATGGTCAAAATGCACAAAAGATCTTGTCTATAAAGCACATTCAGTTGTCAAAGTTGCAGTAGTATTTATTGTAAAATTGGTTGGCGCTATCTGGAAAAACCAACATTCACTGGTGCCTTTTTTCCTGCTAAAAATAAAGCATATACCTTTCCTTTACCGTCTTTTCTGATATAATTACTGAAAAATAGTTTGGAACTTGTGATTTTGCAGATTGGTTTGGCGATGTCTCCGCTTAGCAATAATTCACTTTTCCTTGACTATCATCGCAACCCATTCCCCATGTTCTTCCAAAGAGGTTTAAATGTTTCACTGTCTACCGATGATCCTCTGCAAATTCATTTGACAAAAGAGCCACTTGTAGAAGAATACAGTGTTGCAGCAAAGGTTTGCCAATTTCATCTCTGTCATTTTCCGATCATGGGCATAGGACTCACAGAATTATTCTCTCTCAGGTATGGAAGCTTAGTTCGTGTGACCTGTGTGAGATTGCTAGGAATTCTGTTTATCAATCTGGATTCCTGCATGTTGCAAAGGTGAGAAATTTGAGAAGAATGCAATGACAGAACATATCATTGTTGGTTTGGACTTGCTAAAAATTTGACAACTTCAACAGCTTAATAGTCGCATATAGGTTAACTGTGTGCGCAATGTAGAGCTGTTCTTATCTAAAGATCCTTTGTAATGGTTAACTGATCTAATTTGCCAAGAAGGTAGATTGCGTTTCAAATGGTATCTAAAGAGAAAATAATGGCAATTCTGCAATGGTTGCCAGAAAACTGGTAGTACACCTTATCTGCCCCCTCTCTTTCCATGATATTAATCTGCATGTCCTTTTCATTCCGAATTATATCCTAACATTGATAGAGAAAAGGGGTAAATGTCTTGCTCGTGTACTAGGCAGATTATTTTATCATTCTCTTTGTTCCTGAAGCATTTGAAATTCCTTGGGTGGATGGGAATCTCTATCCACGAGTAATTTGGAAATCTCACTAGGGATTTGCATTTTGTTAGTTTTTCTCTACCAATCTGCAAG
This sequence comes from Cinchona pubescens, assembly GCA_025175665.1. Lineage (NCBI taxonomy): Eukaryota > Viridiplantae > Streptophyta > Magnoliopsida > Gentianales > Rubiaceae > Cinchona > Cinchona pubescens. Next base: position 3,144,070 of record JANKKI010000077.1, on the reverse strand, counting down.
ATATCATTCGCTGAGTTTTTCGTTAATACTTGTTTCTGCAATCACGGTTTCAGTTGCATTGGCTTGGAAATTGGTATTTCAAGAGAGGCCCTGAAGCAAATGATATCCACAAGACAAATGTGCCGAATATTAGAATTTCCTTTAGACACGGGGTAAGATTTTGCACACTCTTGGTTGTGGCCTATTAAGTAAAGAATGGATCACACCACAAACAACTTATTCTGGCAGCATTTTTTTTCTAGAAGATTGTTGCTTTAGATATAGTTCATCTGAATTAAGTTGTTGTACGCATATATCTTTTGAATTGCTGTCAGAATGGTACTTGGAGCTTTTACAGACATGGGAGGAGGAAATGCAGTACGTCTATGCAGGAAAAGCCAAACTTCCTAGAGAAATCGACCACTGAAAGGGATTTTAAGACTGCTTAGGGGAATCCTTTTTCTTGAGAAATCCCATTTTACATTCAGCATACGTGGCTTGTTAATGACTTATCGCGGCCGTAAATCTCATTTTGCTTCAACTCAAAGCCCTGCGAAAAAGGTTGAGATGTGAGAATTATGGCACCAATGCTACTGCCAAATGTCAATAGCCAAGCCGGATGTGGGAACTGAGATCTTCTTTTCCTCCCATGTTCAGATTGAAGTTAAATTTACAGGGTTGCTTGGCCAAATTCAGTAATTTCTTCATATTTAACAAATTATGCCAGGCCAATTTTGATATATAAATTGTTTTCCCTGTAAATGCTTAGCATTTTAGTAATTCAAGCCAAATACGTATCCTGCATTAATAAGAGATTCCTCGCATCTTCAGTGTGTTGAGGATGTATCAACATTACCCTGTCTAAAACTGATGCAAAAACGCTCAAATTTCTCCCTGGTAGTGTGTACTTGTCCTGAAAATAGAAATGGTCAAGAAAAAATGACAAATGTGTATATAATTCAATGTTGTTAGGAGAAGGAAAGTATTGACAAGTGGAAATTGTGGAACAGTGAATAGAATGTTTGTTCACAACGCAGTAAGATCAGAAAAGAAAATAATTCCACAAACGATCACAATACAAGTAGTACTAAAAATTACTATTATTTGTTATTCACTACATTTTATCAGGGATACTATTTGAGAATCTATGAATATTTCTTGTTGGGTGATCAACTTTTTGTACCCATACATAACAACTTCTGTTTTTTGTAGTTGTCTTAAAAAATGACTAATATAGTATGTTGTATGAATTGACAATTTTGTGTTAAAACTTAATTTTCTCGACACTTACCTTCCTTATCTGACCATTCATCCAAATAAAAAATAACAATTGTATTATGTTGTAGTATTTAAAATAAAACGGATTGAATTCATGTTATTGCACCTCAAATCAAAAATAAAAGAAATCAATACTCTTATAGGTAAAATATGATAAAGAATATGATCACAATAAAGAATAAATCAACATCAAAAGTATATAAAAAAAAAAAAAAAAAAACTTTATTCTTACAATTCATAGAAAGAAAATCTATTTATTAATATTTTACTCCAAAAGAAATTGATACTACCATTTTAAGTTTTTTTTTTATACATAATCTACAAATGATGTTGTAGTACATAAATTCCCTACACGTGTAAAAAAAATCTTCCCCCCCCACCTGTTCAGTCACGCTGCTTCAGTGCTCCTTCCCCTCTCAGCTCTCCCAAACCCTCCTAAACTCCCCCCCATCCCCCTTTCCCGCCTCCGCCGTGCACGGTGGCACAAACCCAGTTCAGAACTTCTCCACCACCTCCCCTAGTAATAGATATGGCAGCCACCGTCGCCTCCTCAGACGCCACCGATGGCCCAGTTCTCAGCCTAATCAACAAACGCCATTTCCGAGCTCTCCGCAAGAAACACAACCGTATTCTCCAAATGGAAGACTGTCTTTCCCAAGGCAAAGTGATCAATAAAGAGCAAGAAGAAACTCTCCGTTCTAAACCCTACGTCGTCGCCGCCATCGATGAGCTCGAAAAACTTAAACAACCCCTTTCCGTCGCAGTTTCTGAAGAGATTAACGCCGCCATCCAAAGCCATCTTGAAAACCCAACTCCGACCACCAGCGCCAGCGCCACCGCCACCGCCACCGCCACCGATTATACGAATCAGTCTAGTAATGATAATAATATTGAAGAAAGAGAAGAACCCTTAAAACCTGAAAAGGAAAGGGGAGAACTTGGGGTGGTTGAGGATCTGTTGAATTTATTGTATTTTGGGAGTATGTTTGATGTGAAGAATCAGCACGATTTTACGGCGACAATGCTGACGAGGACTCATGAGAGGGGGTGTTGTTTAACTTATGATTATGTGACGGACGACGATTCCGCGGATCTGTTGGGGGGAGAGAGACTTGGATTTAATTTCAATGCTTGGAGGTTTGCTCATTTCGCGGCCAGTGAACTCCAGTTTATCGCATAAGAATTCCCTGCAGTGGTGCATTGAGCATGCCAAGCTTTGGCTAGCCAAGTCTGATCAGCTCATTGAACCGGCTTCCGATGTTACTTGTATGATTGCTGAATATCCATCTTATTGCTTTGTGACTTAATTATAAATTAGTATTGCTGAATATCCATCTTATTGCTTTGTGATTTAATTATAAATCAGTATGTATCGTTTACTGTTTGATTGTAAGTGTATGTGTGTTTGTCTGTCTATATTTGGCATTCGTTTGGTATGATGCTTTTTAATTATCTTCCATTTGTTGTGTACGCTTTAAAATATGACAAGTTTTAATCTTGAATTCAAGCTTATTGCCATTGTGAGTTTCAAAAAGTACCAGTTAGATTTTGGCTCATTTTATGTTTCTCACATTGAGAGAAGTCGATACTGTTTGTTTATCTGCTATGTGTATATGTGTCTACAATTGTCGTTCTGTATTATTTGTGTTAGCAGAGACTAGCTGTGCTGTTGTGGTCTTATGGAGCTAATTGTTTTTGTTGTGTTATGTCTGATAAATATCAAAAAAGCTGTTATTTTAATTTATGTCTCGTAGTTGTCATACCAAAAAAATAATAAGACTTATTGAACTGGTTTGCAACTCGTGTTGTGCACAATTAGTTTTAATATGAACAGTCTTGTTGATCTTGTATAATTTGATGAGTTGTATCTATATGTGTCTGGGTGTGTGTACATATGAAGCGTGAGAAAGATAGAGAGTCAGAGAGGGAGCAAGGTACATGTATCAGGATGTGCTTTCATATGTAGCACGTGTGTGAGAGGGGTGAAATGGTGAACATAAATAACGTGGTGCAGATAAATGGTTCAGGCATTGGTGCATCAATCTATGCAAAATTTAGTACTGAATAAATTGTGTTGGAATGGGGTTATGCACATATTTATAAAAAAGTGAACTTTATAAAACTCAAATATGAATATAAATTATAAGGAGAAACATATTGAATTGCCATGTGCTATTGTGAGAGGCTTGAGGCCTTAATTTAATTTGTATACTAGATTGAAAAAATCATAAGAGAGAGAGAGAGAGAGAGAGGTAATGTGCTTGTCAGCATAACATGAGTCCTCTAATACAAGGATTGGGAGTACACATACGTATTTATCAATGGTTGTATATATGTGTAGAATCCAATGAAATATATATGTTTGTATACTTAAAGATTCATATAAATATGGTTGCGATTGTTCTCTGTGTGGCTTAGCTATTTCATAAATTAAGGATATGGGGACACTCTAAAAGAGTCAGATACGGGTACGGGGGTGCGTCTTTTATGCCTATATTTGTTACTATAGTTAATGTTGTAGTAGTGCAATTTGATGACATAAACCAATTTAGCATTATTTTATAACTCATTTTTTATCAAAAATAAATATGTTTATGCATAGCATTAAAGAATAGTGGTGCTCTGAGATAAAGGAGATAATAGAAGGATGAAATTATAATAAAATTTTCTGATATGATATACTATTCTCATATGTTTCTCCCTCCTATTTAATCTTCCTCTCTTACTTATCAGTCCTTTCATGTGGTGAAGTCATAACCATGTATAAATCAATATAATTTTTGGCTTGGTAAAAAGGTCAAAGTACTCAATTGAAAGTTGACCATATGGACACGGATCCCACACCCACACCCACACCCACACCCACACCCACACCCACACCCACACCCACACCCATGTCGACACAGCAGGACACGGGTACTTTGGGGCCGAGAGGAGAGTCCATGTAACATAGGCAGCTCCTATCTTCATATCTAAATGCGGTCAGGCATCTATGATGAAAAACTGTATATAGACAAGAGAGGTGGAGGAAAAAAAATGTGATGTTTTTTGTAGTGGCTAAACACTTTAACATATAGCATTTAACCTCTACGGTTACGTAATGATTTTTTATTCTCAGGAAAATGATGGAAGATACTATCCTTATTTTGTTAGCAGTTGGGACATGGAAATTATTCTGCGGTTTGTGGTTTCAGTGGTCCTGCCCTCTACAACCTTTCTGATTTGGTTCCTAAAACTTCAGTTTTGACAAATAATAGCTCTATAATTCTTACTTTTCCCAATTTGGTCCATCAATAGAAATGCTTGTTTCTGAACTGAAAAGATCTTACATGCATTGTTCATGGACTTCAAAAAGGGTAGAGGTTATGGGGTTAAGATGGTCTTGTCCTTGTATAAAATAGTTGGTCTTCTGCTCAAATCCAAGAAAGTGCTCTATCCTAAAACACTGTTGAGCCATGACCATTTCGTTAAATGTATAAACTGAAGTTGGTAGTAATAAATCACCTCAACTTATGTACATATTTGGCCAATGTGTATATGAATGTGCAAAATAACTTTTCACCCAGTTATCCTTGATTTACATTCCATGAGCAATGCAGGTGAGCTATTTCTTGTATGAGATAGCATCTGTTTTAACTTTAGGTCAAATTGGGGCAACTAGGAAAATTTGAAGGTTTCATATGGGTCCAATTCAAATTCTGAGCGACCAAATTGGAACGTAAATGCCACTTCACTTTTAGTATTGGTAATTTGGGCAAAACTGGGAAAAATATGGGGATTTGGCTATATATTATATCTCAGGTTATAGTCAATGGTGCATATGTGTCCATATTGTCGCCTTTGATATTCTTAACTTATATTTTGGTTTGATAACGTAACTGCCACTGCCTCAATAATACACTTGCTAAGGCATATATGGAAATTCACTTACTGCACTGTCTGTATAACGCTTGCCAAGCCGAAGTTAGTAAGTTTTGTTAAATGTCATGGATGCTATTGGTTGGTGCAATTAATTACACTTTTTATTTGTAATCTCCGGAGAATTATAAATACCCCCAGTCACAATACACTTATGCACCTTGAAGTCCAATTTAGTCCTTGAAGTCCGCTTTTGCTCTCTTTGATCCCTCAATTCTCTCCTCAAACACTCTGCAAATCCCCTTTCCTCCCATTGAGGTCCTTTACAACCTTACTCTTAATTACCTTCCTCTTTATCCTAACCTAATCAACCACCCATCAATGGCTGCAATTGGGGCACCTAGTGTCAGTGATGGACCGATTCTTAGTGTGATCAACAGGCGTCTCCGTGCCCTCCGCAAGAAATACAACCGCATTATTCAAATGGAAGAGTCCCTTTCGCAAGGCAAAACCCTCAACAAAGAACAACAAGAAACCCTTTGTTCTAAAGCCTCCATCATGGGTTGCATCAATGAGCTTGAAAAGCTCAAATCACCTGTCTGTGCAGCCCTTGAAAAGGAATTGAAGGAATCAGAGGTCAAAAAAAAAATTTCTATGGTTGAGGATGTGGTAAAGCTACTGTATTTTGCGGTAATCTTTACCTTACCGTGTTGTGCAACTAGGAGTGCAAGTTCGCTTGAGAGGGAGCGTTGTTTGGCGTATACTAATGTCAACGATGTTAATGCGCCAGAAGTTGTCAGTGAAATGGACTTGAACCTAATATCTATGCTTGGGTGCCTGATAATCTCAAGACCCATGAATTTGAGTTTGTCCCATCAGAATGCACTGGAACTGTGTGTTGAGCGTGCCCGGCTCTGGCTTGCTAATTCTGATCTGCCCATTGGATCTGATCCTTATGTGACCTGTATGATGACTTCTTTCACTTTTCTGTGAACTGAAGCCGTATATTTATGTGTGTCTAGATTACCGGTTTAAATGCTGTTATGTTCTGTATTTTATTGATGATTTTTTGTGTTTACTGTACATTTAAAATATTATGTATTCGGTGCTTCTTGACTATTTGATGCAGATAATATCGTCCCCCTTTTTCTTTCTCCATGTGTCTTTGATTTGTATTTTTTGTACTTCTGAATTTGTGGTCACATTTTATGTCTGTTTGTTGTGATGCCTTTTGAGTTCTTGGAATGCAGATTCTGGATTGAGGGAAAAACTGAACAAGATCATGGCATCAGACTACTTCACTACAACACCAGAGATGAAGGCTCCTGTTGAGGTGGCAGCTGCTGCAGGCAGCTATGGATCCTTTCAAGTGCCTGTGCAGTCTATGGTGCCGGTTGATATGCCAGTCCAAGTGGAAGCATCTGTGGTGCAGTATGAGCAGGAGGTAAGAGATTTTGTTATGTTTGAGCTGATTGTTACTTTCAACTTTCTGTTGGTATGTATAGATGGTGAAATATATTGCTTCTGCAATTTGTGACTTGGGGAAGGTTGTTATACTGGCCTCTGCTTTGCTTAGTGAGCTATGGTGCTTTTTCCTGGTGCTTAGTGACGTGTTGGTACCTCGTGTATAACCATATGAAAATGGTCTACTAATTGCCCTATAATTTGGATCACCTTTGATGCGTTTTGCATGTTTTTGCTCTCAAATCTGGCCTCTGATGTTTAGTGGGCAAACTAATTGTGTCTTAGTTAAAAGGCATTCATTAGGCATTATTTGGTGTTTCATGTGCTAGATTGCTTCTACATTTCCATTGCAAAAATTACCAGCATGCTAATACCTTCTATGTTGCCTACCACAGGTCTGCAACATTGAGGTAAAAGGACTGTATAAGCTTATGAATGGTTATTGCATATTTTATTTTGGAAATTTAATTTGTTTGATTTGCTAGGCATCCATGGTTAAAGGTTTGATTTTTGTAGCATTAACTGGACTATGTAGTTAAAAATATGTGACTCTCTTTCTCTTCCTCTCTCACGGGCTTTGCCTAGGCATAATTCCATAACAATGGTTTGAACGCTATCCCCACGTTTGGTACGCAGGAATAGGCTGGAATGGAAAGGCCTTTCCAACTTATTCTTTCCATTTCATGTTTGGTATAGGAAATTTAAGTTGGAAAGGCCATTCCACAAGAAAAGCTCATTCACATTATATCCTGGAAAGTCATTCTTCAAAAAAATTTGAGGAAAGCCCTTGTCCAACTTCAATTTAAAAAGAGAAATTTATGGGACACCAAATTTATCTAATTTTTTTCAAATTTTATTCAATTTTTAGTTACGTAGTTGTAAGCTTATTGCTTTATAAATAAATAAGATATTATATAATTTAATTATTTGAATGTAAATAAATTTAATATGCATTTTTTTAATTTTTTATCATTAAGTTGTACAATATAATTATTTGAATGCATAATATAGTTATTTATAATTTTTTATCATTAAGAAAGTAGTTAGATTATACAATATAATGTTAAACAAGTTACCAAATTATATTAAATTTTTATTTGCATTCAAATAATTAAAGTTTTTACATTCAAATAATTAAGTTGTACAATTTAATTATTCAAATGTAAAAAAAATCATATAATTTTATAATTTTTTTGTTTTAACACAAAATACTTAAAGATTTTCTTAATTATAAAAATAGTTCATGAATAAAAACAAAATCAAGAAAAGTTGTTTTATTTAAAATCCATTGTATTTTATACATCTTAACATCTAAAAAAATTATACTAAATATGAAATAAAACACATATTCCATTCTGACTTAAGCTACCAAACATTGAAGTAAGAATAAGCATTTCTGTCTATTCTGGGTAGAAACCAATTCTGCTTGGAATGACCTTTCCATTCCAACCCATTCTTGTGTACCAAACGTGGGGTATGAGTTTAATGGTCCTTTGCTCGCCTGTAGGTTTCATATATATTCACTGTTCTCTTTCCATATCGATTGGGTCTTCGCTAATGTTTTAAGGAATGTTACAGGAAGGAGAAACAGCAAATGCTGAAGAATCCGAAACATATGATAATCAATCTAGTCATGTGGAAGAATTTCATCAGGTAGTCTTTTCCTTCCTGCAGAAAAATTTTTTTTTTTTTGTTGTACTTTTATGATACATGAAATCATTGTGCTTGGCAGAGCGAGATTGAAAACTTTTCTGAACTTCCTGGACAAAATGAGCCTGCCATTGATCAAGCTGAAGTTGGGCAGACTTTAGAATGCATGAGTTGGAGTCTAACGAGCTGCATCATGTTCCTCGAAGGGCATATCAAAACTACAGAGGTGGTCGTGGTGCAGGTGCAAGCGGCCGTAGAGGATACCCTAATGGTCGTGGAGGGCGTGGCAGTAGCAGGGGAGGGGGCTACCAGTATGGCCGCAATCAGTTCTATGACCAGCCTGGGAATTATTATCCTAGGAACAATTATTACCGGGGAAGAGGGGCTAGGGGTTTTGGTGGGAACTACGACTACCCAGCTGGTCAAGCTGGTTATGTTGTAGCTGATTCTTGAAGCTGGAGTGCTTCAAGGGTTTGGTAGTTTCAATTTCTTTCGTTTCTTTCCCTTTTTTTTTTTTTGGGGGGGGTGTTACGAAACTTGTTTTTATTTGATGAAATTTGAAGAAAGGACTTTGTGGATGGTTGTTTCTATCTAACACCATGCAGAACCTGTTTTTGTAGTTTGAACATGGATTATTATATGGGGTTTTAAAGAGAAAAAGTTAATGCTAGCCATTTTTTGAACCGCTCTACATATAAATCTAGTATTTTTTTTTTTCCTTCTTTCGGGTTAATAACTTCTTGGTTGACTAAGAGAATTTCATTTTCTTAGTGTGTTCATGGTTCAGAAGCTTGTGAAGTACTTGTTACATGGTTTTGGAGCAGGAATCTAGAAGTTCATTTCCTGTTATACTTATCAGGCATTGTATTTGAATGAAAACCAGGATAACTGGGTTGTAAACTTGTGACATGAGACTGAGTTTAGGCCTTTGTCTAATTGATGAAAGGCAAAACCAGTTTATCTGAGGGATTTGACTTCGACATAATTTGCTCTGATCTGATTATTCTTATTGGGTTGGGATAGAAATATATTAGTTTGGCAACAAAATTGTTCCCAATTGTACTGCAATTTGTAAATGATAAGTTGCACTTCAGCATTGGTGGATAGTGCATCATCTTTTTTTCATAGAATATATAGTGGTAATAATGGAAGGTGTAGGCTATGAAGCATCGGATTTGTAATAATGACTTCTTGATGGTGCCAGAACCATTTATATCCCATTGGGAAATTATAACAACTCTGATCTTTCTTTCTTAGATTTATATGCCAAAAATATATATATTTATAAACAAAGGGTTAAATGCAGAAAACTTCTTTGAATTTACACTCCAATTGTACTTTGCCTTCCTCAACTTATTTAATAAATACTTTATCCTCTCTTTTATGTTTTGGGACAAAGTTACCCCTATTATTTTAATTATTATTATTTTTTTCTTTTTTCTTCTTCTTTTTTCCTTTTATTTATTTTCTCTATCTTATTTTTTTTTTTTTACTATTCTCTCTTGCTACTACTAAACAATTACATTACTTTTAATAATTAATTATTTAAAGTTTTATCTTTTCATGTGTCTAAACAATTTAATTTATAGATTGATCATGCTTTAATACAATAAATATACTTTGTTGTAATATAAAGTTTGTGATAAACTATTAATAATAAGATTAACAAATAAAAATTAAAACTTTTAATTAAGTTAGAAGAAATTAAAAATTTATAGTATACAAATAAAATTATAGAATGAAAAAACATGTACAACCTTTTATTTATGGTGTAATATCGAAAAAATATAGTAAAAAATATTATGGTTGCCTAATATAAGAATTTTTAGAGTTACGATAAATTCAATTAAAATATGACATGCGAATGATATGGCACAAAATAATCATTTGCATACTTAGAATATATATTTTAGTTTGTTTAATAAATTATTTTATCTTTTTATAGTTTGTTTATTTGTTAATTATAACATTAGTAAAACTCACAAAATCTATATTACACTAGATGTTAAAATATATGTTTCTTGTATTAAAAAACTTATTTATTTTATAAATTATTTATACACATGTGAAAAATTAAAACTTTTAACTAACCAATTACTAATTGTATAATAATTTAGCTGTAATAAGAAAGAATGAGTAAGAAGATAAAAGAAAAAATATAATAAAGAAAATAAATAAAATGGTAGAAGAAAAAAAACAATTAAAACAAAATTGTTAAAATAGTAAGGGTTATTTTATGTCAAAACATGAAGAAGTAAGGAATAAAGGAGTAAAGTGCTGATTAAATAAATTGAGGAGGATAAAGTACAATTAGAATATAAATTCAGAGAAATTTTCTACATTTAACACAAAAAAAAAAAAGAGTCAAACTGGTTTTTTTTTTCTTTTTGTTTTTCTTTTAACTTGTAGAATTTGCTACCAATTGGAAACTTGGGTGTGGCTCAAACTATTGGAGCTTTGTGCTGTACACGTGAGTTTGGTGTAGGAATAAAGTTGGTTTTCTATTTATGTGATTCCTTATACTGGTAGCCAATCATGCGAATTTAACGAAATACAAACAAACGAGATATACTTTATGTCGGTCATGAACAATGATTGAGTATGTCTAGTATTTGTTCGTTAATTAATAAGAATTTTTTTATTTAAAATGGAAAATTCATATTTTTGAAAGATAAGAGAACTATTCTATTCTGTATTCTAAATAACAATTGCTTCTATTAGTTCTGACCAAAATAAAAATTTCCCAAACTTCATATTAAATTTGGTGAAACGGACACTCTGAATTAAATTTGTTCCACATTCTATGGCTTAGAATAAATTTGTTAGCTAGATAGCATTTGCCATCTTTTTACCTTTAAATCTAGCGAAGCTTCAACTTATGGTAACAAATAGCAATTCTTCCAATACAAGATTTAGCAAAAAGATTAAAATTATGTCATCATCTCACCAAAATAGTTTTTCTTTTCTTCATTTATAACTTTTTTCTAACTATTGGAAATGGGAATTTACAGTTTTGCACTGCCGCTTTTATATCAGCTTGTAATATGAAGAATATTAACTCTAATTTCAATGAGACTTTTGAATTAGTAATGAGATTAGAAACTTCATACAATCAAGAATATAAGCATAAAGGAATAATTCAATGTTAAGCTGTAATAATAGAAAGTTAACTATGCTGGATGTCTGCACAATGGAGAATAATTCAAATAGATTACACGATTGTTTGCTCTATTTGGAGGGCAACGAACAGAGGAATTATTCTTTCAGCATATTCGTGTCTTTGCTATGCATCTTGTTACCGAAATTTTACAAACTGTCAAGCAAGTCACTGTGTCTTGGAGGAAAGTAAAGACAACTATCTCATAATTGTTTTGATAATTCATAGATATCCTTGTATTGTTTTGTGTAGAGGACTGATATATTATGTAATTTGAAGATTTTTCCTCTTGAACAAACCCTTTTGATATATCAATAAAATCTTACAACCATTTTATTTTTTTTTTTAAAATGGAAAGTTATTTAAAGTATTTATAAGTACAGAATTTTACCAGATCTAATTTGAACGGTCGACATAAAATAATAAGTACGTCAAGAAGAAAGAATATATTCCACAACCAAATTAAAATATACTTTTCTTCAAAAATTAGTACTACATAACCAGCCAAATATAAAATGCACCTCTCATCTAAGTCCAAATTCATCAGAAAAACGCCTTTCAAAGAATAACCCAAAGTCTTCGTACAAAATATATTTTTGATATTTAGAATAGTCTAATTTTGGAGAGAAGAAATTAACATGGGGGCAGATATCTCTACATCGCAAGAGGCATATCGATCTCGGGTTATTGCATGTCATTCCTCAACAGAATGGAGGATCCATTTTGAAAAGTCAAAAGTAACTACCAAACTGGTAATTAATTAAGCATTTAAACATTTTATAATTAAATTCCTTCAATTTTGTTCCCATTTGCTTATATGGGAGATTATTGTTCTGTTTTTCGTGTTCTTAAATATTAACATTAGTTTTTGTTTCCAATTGAAGATTGTCATCGACTTCTCAGCTTCTTGGTGCGGACCTTGTCGATACATGGAACCAATCATTAATCAGTTTGCTAGTGATTATAAGAATGTTGACTTTTTCAAGATTGATGTGGATGAACTAAATGTGTGTTCCATTTTTTTCTTTCCCAAAAACTATTATGAGTATGATAATAACGTGATTGCCTTTATATCTAAATTAATAAAAGGAGATGGGCATATATTAAAAGATATGATGACACAAATAATTTTGGATGTTGCAAACAGGACGTGGCTCAAGAATTTGGAGCGCAGGCAACGCCAACGTTCGTACTGATGAAGCAGGGAAAAGTAGTTGACAAGATTGTTGGAGCCCAAAAGGATAAGCCAAAGGATAAAATTGAGAATCACAAGTAGATTCATAACTAGCCTAGACACTCTATTTCAAGTTATTATTTTCAAGTATAAGAACAGTGTAAAAATAATTTCTATAGCGTGTAAAAAAGATTTATATTTAATGTCAAAAAATCATTAATCAAGTCAAGTAAATGATATAGAACATTTGTTTTCTTAAAAATCAAATATATTAAAACGATTCAAAGTCAAATAAACCCAATATATAAAGTAAGTAGTTTGCTTAAAAGAAGACTAATGGTATTAGTCATTAAAAAGTCTCTAGCCAAGGCTAAATAAAGTCATATTAACACTTCGAGACATTTGCAAAAACATAGCTGCCACAATCTCCAAAGAAAAAACAAATTCCTAATCAACAATTTAAACAAAGTCAAGAACTATCAAACTCTACTAATTAATATTTAAGACTAATTACTGCTCGATCATTAATGTCGGTTTCGATGATCCAAGTTCACTTTAGATTCTTGAGCAGGCATGTTAGGAGTTATATCAAGGCGGTAGGATGAGTCAAGATTGGCCAAATCAATCATAGGATCCACCGAATTTCCATTATTATAATCAAACCCCATAAAACTCGACTGTGCCTCCATCTCATATATGTCGTCGATGTTCCTAGGCATGTGAACATTATTCTCTACGAAATGCTGCTGATGCTGCATCCCCGAAGGCCCAATTGCCTTTGCCTCTTGATGAAAGTATTGGTAACCAAAATTGTTATTGAACTCGGCCTGGCCGCCTGGACTTGGAAAAGTTGGGGAGTAACTGTATTGAAGAGTAGACGACTGCTGTAAGAATGGTTGAACGTATTGCATAGGAACCTGTTGTTGTTGTGGAAATGGAAGATGGGGAGCTATAGCAGGAGGGGGAAGATAGGGGTAGCCGCCGGGGCCGCCATTTTGTTCTCCCTGTATGACTGGATTATCAATCCCTCCGTCAGCATTTTCTTGATCAGCAGCATCCTGTTGTGCTGCAGCCTGTTGTGCTGCAGGTTGATTAGCTTCTTCATTTCCTTGTCGGCCCTTGACTGATTTGTCACTCTTCTTGTAAATCTTACACAGAACAAAATCATCCAGCTACAATTGAAATTGAGCGAAGAGATTATACGTATTACTTCCAAGTAATCAACAAAATCAATGATAAACCAGTTAACAGCATAATAAATTCACACCCCTTCAATGATAAAATCAAGAGTCTAATAACAATTATAATAATGGAAAATTCGACCATCCTTTCGTTGTAATTTTGAGGACAGTATAAGACTACAACAACGATAGATAGTTCTATAGCCAAACTGCAGAACCCTAAGGTCAAAATATCTGGAAAAAGGACGGAAAGTATATAAAAACAAGATTACCCTCATGTCATCGGGACTCCTCTTGACTCTTGGTACTTCATTTTTAACCCTATATTCGTGCATGATCCAATCAGTCTTGAAACCCTTTGGAGGTTTACCTCTATAGAAAACCAATGTTTTCCTCACTCCAACAGCTTCTTTATCACCAGGCTTGGCCATGATATCCTTGTCTGCACCTGTAGCCTTCCAATAACCATCACCAGCTGCTCGGCTTGGCCGAGTACCATTCAAATATTTTTTGTCCCTTGGTGTGAAAAAATACCAATTCTTTTCACCAACACATGGATACCTACCTATAATGAACAAAAAATAAAAATAAAGATGGATAACATAAAACCCTATAAAAAATACATTAAAAAAATGTCAAAAGATGGCTAACATAAGTAACAAAATAAGAGGAAAGATATAGCATAGGAAAGAACCAAAACAAAGAAGGTTCATCTATTGAAAAAGTAACGGCCATTTGTGGCCTAATTCATTATTTTAATTTAGAAAAACAATAATTAATCCGATAAAAAAAAGTATCCAAGTTGAGCGACGTCTAAAACCCCTCCCTTAAACCCTAGACAAAATTGCATGTCAATTTAATAGTTAAATTAAATACCAAACCAACATGTAAAATTAAATTTAATCATAAAATCTAACTGCTATTGAAAACTTTAATCAACAATGCATAAGCAATTCAAAAACCAAAAATAAAAATACCTGATATCTCATCAGGATTATGCTTGTAAAGATTAACTTCTCTAATTTGGTTTCGAGGTAATCGCTCGTTCAAAATCTTCTTCTTCAGGTAATGAATAATGAGTTCACTGTCGTAGGGATCGAATCGATACCCAGGTGGAAAAGATTCAAAATAAGCTCGATCAAGATCGATATTAACATTATGAACGCTGTAGTCATTATTGTCGACAATATTATTATTATTATTATGGTGCACTACTATATCCGTCGCAGGTCTGGGTGCATTATCTAGGATTGTTTAGAGCAGCGAATGCAATTTCTTCGTCTTGCTGGTCGGTGCTATTGCTGATAACATTAACAGGCGTATGTGCGGGGGCCCCCGTATTCGGCTCGACTGCCATGATTGATGATGACTCTTTACTCACAGAATATGCGATGAAGTGTTCCAGTTGAAAACAAAAATAAAAAATAAAAAATAAAAAATTGAAGTTTAAATAAATTGTCTGAATTTTGAATCCGAAAAATTAGATTATTTGAGATATATCAAAAAAAAAAAAAATTATGCTTATCTTTATCCTATTCTAATTATAGTTGTATTTCATCTAAAATTCTTAAGATTGTGTACCTATCGCAATATGATTAGAGACCAATCACCAAGCGTTTAACTTGCAATTTTCTTTTTTGCAATTTAAAAAAAAAAAAAAAAGATGACAATAATATTTCATAATTTAATCAATGCGCCCTTATTTGGTTCACATGGTTCACAAACGGGGCTGTGGGTCGAATCCATATTACAATAGTGGGTTCTATAAGTAAAAAAGAGCCAATCTATGATTCTATGTGCGATTATTATTGATCATCAACACCCATTTTTTTTTTTTTTTTTTTTACAATTAATATTTTACATTGTTAGAACAAAAATTTGAGAAAATAACTTTAAGACACAATACAAATGTCAATTTTCTCAAGGTTTAATTTGCCACTAATAGTGTGCAAAAAGTTTTGAGAATTAACCTGTAACATACAATAAAACCCTGACTTGTGTTTTACCCTAACGGTATATATCAGACCGCCTTCAAAGTTGTCTAGATAATTTGTTAGAAAATTTAATTAGAGGAGGAGAGTTTCTTATTTCTCTAATTGGATATACATAGAAAATTGAGGTTAGAGACACATCTATTAGGAAATTCTTAACGAAAACAATACAACTCTCGACAAAAACAACTAACTAACTGAGGAAGAGTTACTATTATTCAGTTACTACTATTCAAAAAATTCTTCTAAAAAATATTACATAAAACAAAATCTTCCTAATTATTTTGAAATTCTTCAACATTCCTCCACCATTTCTAAATAAACTAACAAGATTGGAAAGCAATGCATAAATACAAGTGTCTTTCAATTTGAATCTCTACTTAGTGAAGCATATTTCAACAAGTCTGAATCTGACAAATTATAGAGACTCTATACACTAATTTTGACAATAATGAATGCTCATTTAATTTAGCGAACACTCTTATGGTCATGTGTCTATATGCTTTTAGCAAGTTTTATAAGAGCAAAGGCCTTAACTCCTAGAAGCGGTCACACTTCACATTTACATAGTTGGACACTATCAAATAGTGTTTCTATAACTAACACTTTAATGATCATTAGTCTATTAAGAGCATACTACTCATCCTCTTACGAACTTATGGATTACCAAGCACTTGACCTTGGAATGAATATTGCATATATTCTAATGTTTGCAACCACTCTAATAATGAATTTTGACTCATTGAACTTAAAATTTGACGTTGTATCAAGCGTTCATCCCTAAGTTGAGATTCCACTATTAATTATTTTGTGATATGGGTTTTAATCCTATCCCCTTAGAGGTCTTGTACACAAAATCTCGTGTAAAACTTTTAGCCAACGGATCAGTTAAATTTTGACTAGAGCGTACAAAATTTGTCTGGCATAGCTCTGTCTCAGGCCAATATGCCTAAACTTTTCATTGTAAACTTGACTATACGCTTTTGAGAGTATAATTTCACTATCACAGTGGATTGATATTGGAGACACTAATTTAAATATCAAAGGAATTTCATACAATAAATTTCTTAACCATTCTGCTTCTTTGCTTGCAGAAGCCAATGCAATAAATTTTACAACTACGATAGAATCTGATATGCAAATTTATTTTTTGGATCCCTAAGAAATTACACCTCCACCAAGCATAAATAGCCAACCACTAGTTGAAGAGTTATTTTTATCACTAATCAAACTAACATCTGAATATCCTTCTAAAATTGAAGGATGACAAAAATAAGTGATACCATTCTGCTAATTTATAATTTTCTTTAAATACTTCAATACCCTTCCTATACTTGTTAAAGCAGATTACTTAGGTTACTTGTATATCTATTTAACTTGCCAACTGCATAAACTATATTAGATCTTGTATTTGTCATTGCATTCATTAAGCAACCAATAACTTTAGCATACTCTAGCTGATTAACAGGTTTACCCGTATTTGGCACTAACTTAATGCTTGAATCAGAAGGAGTAGAAATAGGATTACATTCAAAGTGACTGAATTTTTTCAAAACCTTTTGAATGTAATGTGATTGAAATAATATTATATTATTATGATCACGTATAATTTTTATATCAAGTGTAACATCAGCTACTCACATATCTTTCATAGCAAAATTAGTAGACAAATTTTTTTTATCATTCTCAACTTGTTATAAGTCAAAACGAAGATTAACATATCATCCACATAAAGACAAATAAAAATGTCTTTACCATTCTGAAACTTACTATAAACACATTTATTAGATTTATTAAATCTTGTATCTATTTGACAAAGCTAATTGATCAAATTTTTTATGCCACTGCTTTGGAGTTTGTTTCAACCCATATAAAAAATTTGACTAATTTACACACTTTGTGTTCTTGTCCAGGAACTACAAAGCCTTCAAAATACTGTATATACACTTTTTCATCTAATTTACCATTTAAGAATGTCATTTTAATATCCATTTGGTGAATTACTAGATTATATATAGAAGCCAGTGCTATTAGAATTCGAATTGTATCAATTTTAGCAATTGGTGCATATGTATCAAAACAATCTAGTCCAGATTTTTGTGTATATCCTTTACATAACAAATTTAGCTTTAAATTTGTCAATTATTCCATCCACTTTCATTTTCTTTTTGAAAATCCATTTGCAACCTATTAGTTTGGAATCTGGTGGGAAGTCAACTAATTTTCATGTTTTTCCATGATTGAATCCATTTCATCTTGTATTGTTTCTTTCTAAAAAATAATATCTTGATATTTTATTGCCTATCTACAAGATCTGCTTCTAAATTAAGATAATAAGCTATTTGTTTATTTACTGTTTCTGTAGCACCATCAACTAGAAACATAAAGAAATCTAACCATAAGTTTTTGTTCTTTTAATTATTTTACTCCTTTTTAATTTAAGATTTTCATCTTTTCTAACTTCAAAGAGTTCACTCCTTAAATCAAAAGCTATTAATTGATCCTTAGGCCTTGGAATCGAATTAAATCTATTTTTTTTTGAAATATTGCATCTTTTTACTCAATAACTGTATTAATGGTTATTGAATCATTAGGTTCTATTACCACAAAATAGTATGCCTTATTATTTTGCGCATATCTCAATAATATATATTCAATTCCTCTTTCGCCTAATTTTTTTCTTTTTAATTCAGGAACTCTCATAATGGATCTACAACACCTCAAACTTTAAAATATATTAAGTTTGGCTTTCTTTTCTTTCATATTTCATAAGGAGTAATTTTATTCCTTTTATTAGGAACTCTATTTAATACAGACCTGCTATGGCAAGCTGTTAATAAAATTTCACTATAAACCTAGTTCAAGTTTAGAATTAGACATCATGGAATTTATCATTTCCATTAAAATCCTATTTTTCCTTTCTGTCACATCATTTCTTGTGGTGAATAAGGTGTTGTGGTCTCATGAATTATTCCATTGGATTGAAAAAATGTAGAAAAATAGCATTCATCTCTTCTATCAGGTCTCAAATCTTCTATCAGGTCTCAAACATTTAATGGATTTTTCACATTGTAATTCAACTTTTTCTTTTTATTTTATTTTTTATAAATTTTGAAATTTTCTAACATTTCATCTTTAGAATGCAACAAGTAAACACAACAGAATCTTGAACAATCATCTATGAATGTGACAAAATATTTTTTTACCTCCTATAGTAGGTGTGTTATGAATGTCACAAACATCACTATGCACAAGTTCAAGTAATTCTGAATTTATTTGAATTTTTTGAAATGGATTTTTTGTTATTTTTGTAAGAATGCAAGACTTACATGTTTTTTTTTTTCATTTTTATCTATTTGTGAAATTAATTCCAATTTAATACGTCTAAAATTTACATGTCCAAGACGATTATGTCATAAATAAGAGAACTCAATAATATAAGAAGAAATATTTTTATTAGTATTATTTGTAATGTTAAATTTAAACATGCCCTCATATAAATAATCCTTCCACACAAATATGCCTCCCTTAGTAAGTACAAATTTATCTGCTTCAAATACAAGTTTGAAACCAAACTTGTTCGACAAACTACTAGATACAATGCCTTTCACAATAGCAATAGATGAGTTTCCCATGAAAAGTATATTACTGTCTTCAACTGGTTCAAATATTTTGAAAAAGCTCTTATTTTTGCAAACATATGTGGTAGCTCCAGAATCAATCCACCAATTTCAATCATCTTCCATCATATTAATTTCAAAAATTATAGCAACAAAATTTTCTTTTGTTGATGGTTCCACTTGATTGTCTTTCTTTTCAAAAGAAGACAATCTTTCCGTGTATGATTGAAATAACCGGCCTTTTCACAATAGAAGCATGCACCCTTTTTCTTTTTCTTGAAGTTGTTGAAATTAGCAGGTTGAGACCATTTGTTGGAAGACTTATTTTTCTTGCTTTCTTCCACTACATGAATTTTAGTTTCATGACCAGATTGCTCTTTTCTAGAGCATTCTGCATTTCATTTTGCTTTCTCATTTCCTCCTCAAGGCGAAAATGATTTGCCAAGTCTTCAAGAGAAAGTTCTTTCTTTTTATGTTTTAAATTTCTCTTAACATCTTTTCAAAACGGTAGAAGTTTATCAATCACAAAGGACATAATAATGGATTCATCCATATTCAAATTATGTTGTTTAAAATTATTAAGAATACGATCAATTTCGCTTAATTGTTGCATTACCGATTTTCTATCAATCATTTCAAAATTAAAAAAAAAATGACTAACAAAAAATCTCTTACTTGTAGCATCTTTTTTTATGTACCTTGCCTCTAATTTGTCCCACAATTCTCTTGATAATTTGGATGAAACATTTTGGTATGTGTAAAAAGGCCTTCAGACATGCTATTCAAAATATGTTCCTTACAATATAATCATCATTCTCCCATTTTTGCCTAGCACGAGTATTGGCAAGTGTCTCTTCGTCATTTTTCATAAGTTTAGGAGTGTTGAGAACATAGGCCACATTGAGAATTGCAAGAAGGAAGGGCATCTTTTTTTACTATTTTCAAAAATTAACTCCATCAAAACGTTCAAATTTGACAAAATCAGCAGCCATTTCCTTCAAAATAGTGAACCCCATTGTTGCACAAAATTAAATCTTAAGAATGTTAGAACAAAAATTTGAAAATTTGGCTTTAAGACATGTTACAAATGTCATTTTCCTTAAAATTTAATTTGCCCCTGCTAACCTATAGGATACAATAAAATTCTTGTCTGAATTATGTTTTACACTAACAGTATCAGACTTAGAACCTTCAAAGTTGTGTAGATAATTTGTTAGAGAATTTAAGTGGAGGAAGAGAGTAATTTTTAGAAGAAAAATTAGATACGAGAATGAAAAGTAAGTTAGATATTTTTCTAATGAATATATATAGAAAATTGATCTTTGATCAAGTAAAGACACACCTATTAGGATATGAAGAGTTACCTCTGTTGAAGAAGACAATACAACTATTCAGAAGAAAAGCAACTAATTGATGAAGAGTTATTACTATTCAAAAATTGATGAATAATTACTACTATTTAAAAAACTCTTTTAAAAAATATGACGTAAAACAAAACTCTTAATTATTTTGAAATTCTTCAACATACATCAACTTACATGATGATTTGAGAGGAAAAAACGAAAAGGAAGACAACAAAAATACTCAATAAGTTTCCCTTTCTTTTTTCTTTGATGAAGGGACAAATTGTAATTGACAATTAGAAAATTGGATACTTTAAAATTCTTACTATTATTTTAAATTTAAATTTAAAAATCATTTGCATTATTTATTGAACTAAATTTAAGGATAAGAACTTTATTTCAATTAAACCTATTTATCAAAGTTATAAACACTTCGGTAAAGGCCACCCTGAACAATAGGTTGCTACTACCCTGACTTTCCATTTGCCTCAAATTCCTCCTTTGAGTTTCAATTTGCTTTAAATTAATTTATATATTTTTAAGTTAAGAGTTTCAATTTGCTTCAAATTAATTTCTATTTTTTTTAAGTTGAAGTAATTCCTATACTTCGATATGGTGCATTACAGAGGGTTATACCAACCCACCAAATTCGCATACTGGTATTCAGTTTACACCCAGCAAATGTAGCAACATAACCTTATAGCACCATGGAAATCAGCTTTTTTGGGCCAACTTTTTATTTTTTCCTTTTTTTTCATGCGAGGATCTAATGTGGATCTTCATTTACCCCTTTGTGATTCAAACCCAAAACTTGCGGAGTGTAATCTTTACCATTTGAGCTACACTTTGTCATCGATTTTTCTCTTTTTTTTTTTTTCATGTAACAGGTACTTTATAGCATATATGAGAACAAGATTTCTCTGAAAATGGAATGAAGAGTACAAGAATAAAGTGGTAAGCACAAATTCTCAATGGAATGAAGATTACAAGAATAGAGTGGTAATTAATTAAGCAAAAATGTAAAAGCAGTGGTGGAATTTATAGTGTTTCCATTTATAAAAGATTCCTCAAGCAAATAGTATTATTAACTTTCAATATTAGATATTCTTTTCGCAAAAAAAAAAAAAAGATTATATATACATGTTTTTTACCAAAGGGCTTCACCCAAAGAAGAAGTGAGTTTAGATTGGGACTTCTGAAAAGGATAATATGGGCGGTTGCACTGTCAGGAGGATTATTGTGATTATTGAATTTCAGTCCGTGCAAAGATTGAAACTCCATATGTCAGACTCCCAAAAAGTGAACAAACTGGTAATAAAAAATATGGTTTCTAATTAATTAGCTTATTGTTTGGTTGTTTAATTTAATTGTAAGCATAATTTTTACTATAATATTTTGTATTTTTTTTTTGGTTTTGTTTTTGGCTGTATCACGTACGACTAATATGTAGTAGTTCCTTTGTGGTGGAAGATGGTTCTGGCATTCAACACTTGGAGTGGACCTTCTTACCATCTCGAACAAATTCTGAGTGAGATTGCTATGAATAATAGAGACGTTGATTTCATCAAGATTGATGTTGAGAAGATGGCTGTATGTGTTTTTTCCTTTTTAACTTCTTGCTTGATATATTGCAAGACAAAGAAAAAAAAACACACACACAAACAAAACACGCACGCACGCACGCACATGCATATATATGCTAAAAGAAACAAAAATACTACTACTTGGCTGCAGGATGCGGCAGAGGAATATGGTATACAGACAGTGCCAACGTTCCTGCTGATGAAGAATGGGCAAGAGGTTGATAAACTTGTGGGATCCGACCAGGAAGAACTAAAGAATAAGATCCTAAAACACAGGAATGCTTAAGTAATTAAATCAGTACTTCGTATACTGATTAACATATCAAGTCAGTTTTGACTAAAATAATTACAGTGGTGCTGCACTCATTGTATAAATCTGTTTAATGTATATATATTCGAATATTTTGTTGCAATTCTCTATAAACTTCATGTATTTTGAAAGATTATTGAATGACATGCTGATATCTACATGGGTAATGAGAGCAAACCGAACGTAAATTATGAATACCTATATAAAGCCACTCATTTAGGACCTAATTCCTAGCTTACGTTGTCCGATATTAGAAAAAGTATTTACTATTCACTCTAGATTACGCAATGAGTATTATAAATCGTTGAATGATTAAAAAGAAGTAATACCCTTTATTTTTCAGTTATCACAACAACTTTCATACCCACCAAGTAAAGCCAAAACTTAGACGTGAGATTATTCAAGTCCATGAAGCCATCAAAAAACAAATGTTTCCCTAATACTGAGACAATTAAAGATGTTTACAAACATTGGAAACAAAAATGTTTTGACAACTAGATTAAAATATTTTTTCCCATCCAAAATAGGATGCAGAGATTTATAACCTTTACGGCTATGGATATTGAACACAAAAAATTAGGGCTGTCTCTTAATTATAGATGTGTATTATTAGCTAGAATAGCAGCAATTAGTAATAAAGACCACGCCAACATTCGTACTGAATAAGGATGGAAGAAGAAGGTAAACTCGTAGGGGCAGATTTGGAAGAAAAAGACATTTTAGTTAGAACCTAGGAGCAGCATCGATGAATGATTTCATAACAATGTTTGATCTTTCAATCCAAGTTTGTCTTTTCAGTTATTGTCTCTCTATTGGGTCCAAAATCCAATGAAACAGGGAAATCAAGAAACAAAAGTAAACACAAGTTTTCACATAATAGATTAAAATATTTATGACATCAAAATACAGAGGTTTACAACCTCCGCCAAATCCAAATACAATTATTCAAATTCTGTATTACACATTTGAACATCGGTAACTAGAATAGCAGCTCAATATGCTATATTTTGGGCTAGACACAATTCAAATATTTTGCAAGCAACCAATCAAACTACTTCCTATTATGCACATTGTTTCTTTCTAGTCCAAGCAAGTAAAAAGTATTTACATTCAGTTGCATTTCCACTATAACTGTTAGTTATATTCTTCAGCAATTAAAGATGGGACTACTCAGCAGTCCTCCCAAATACCCTCCGTAGTTCAGATTTTTGTTCTGTACTGAGCCTCGAGGGGAATTTGATATCAAACTTAATCCTCAAATTTCCTTTCTTACCAGGTTCTTTTGATATGGGCATCCCTTCATTCGGGATCATCAGCTCATGCCCTGGTTTGACAATATCTTTGACTGGGATTGTTAGATCTCTTCCATCCAAGGTTGTCAAGTTGAGAGACTTCCCAGTGAGAGCATCCAGTAAGGAGATTCTCTGATTCATAACAAGGTCATTGCCATCCCTCTTGAAAATAGCATGAGGTTTTTCATCAACTACAAATATCAGATCCCCAGGGGCTGAACCAGGTTCATAGTGACATTACCTTTCTCAGGGAATGTAATCTTTGTACCCTTCTTCCAACCTGGTTTAATATATATCGACAAGACCTCTTCTACAGTCCTAGGCTTGCTGTCATAATACAAAAACATCAGTCCAAACTGAAGATGGCAACAAATATTCCAGAATTTGTTGTACAAAAGAAATCAACTATATCAGAGAGTAAACACTAGTAAAACCACTTTTGGACAGTTTAAGTGAAGGCACATTTTAGACACAAACACAATTGCTGATGACACAACTTCTTGCATTTATAACATTTAATACATGGATGCAGGGATGCTTCACCACAGTGGAATGTAGCATCTCTCTGCTAGAAAAGCGGATATAGATCTCCAATATAAGATACAATACAAAACATATAGCAACTTTGCATGTTATGACGGTTACTCGAATTGTCTAGTGCCATGGTTTGAAATAATTTTCAGAAATACAGTAAAGATTTTATCCTGATGATGAGAAAATTATGTGATCAAACATTACAGTAACCTCTGAGAGAGAGAGAGAACAGTTACATTTATTACTATGGCCCTATGACAGTTATTTATCAACAGCCTTGATTCACTATTGCTGGACTTGTTATATTCTTATCTTCCTGATGAACCATTAACTCACTGTTTACATCTATTTGACTCTGTTCTTAACCAACTCATACATTTACTACGAAAAATTAATAACATTATCTATTGCTAGTGAAAATTCATACATTCAAGTAAATAAAATGCAGTCAGAGACTAATAATCTTTCATTAGTGAAGAGTAAATCAATATTCAACAATTAAGGTTTGGCTCCTGTATCACCGGCGAAAGACATTTGTTATCTTTGAAACTTTGCAGTGTCAGTTGTTTCCCGTAAAGAACAGAGAAATCAGCAAGCCATCATCTTCCTAGGTACGAGAATAAAGCAATCCATATAACAATATGCTTTTAGACAATGAATTACAGCCCACCGATAGCATAGAAGAACTTGCTCTAAAAAAGTATCACCCCTAAATTTGACGTAGTCCAATGGATGGCGACATCTACTGTAATAAAAATCAAACATGGTTGACTCTGGCGGAAACAAATAAATTCTTCTTCCTCTAGAATTTTGTGTGCTTCATAGTTCCCAAGTCTCGTATGACTTTAATACTTTATTGCCAGCTTCCAAATTCCAATGCATGATTGATACTACTTACAAATTAGTTAAAAGAAAAGATTTTTGCACTCACCAAGGTGAAAAAAATATATTTAATTACCTGAACATTTTTCTTTCTAACTATATTCATTAAAGGAAACTATTACAGTAACTTTTCATATTTTCCAAAATGCTTCTTGCTAGTCTTGAATTATAATCCAGTGTTCATTGCCAACAAGGAACCTTTTACCCTTGAAGGATATCAGAGTGGAATCAGAAAATTTTTCATTTAGGAAATATTAATAATTTGAGAAAAATCCAGCTATATTCAAGGAATTACACTATAACTCCAACCATCAATCCCAATTTCTTCCACAGATGATAATTTTACAAACAAAAATCTTAAATAAAGAGGAAATTTTGCATCCAAATATATACCAAAATCCACATTAATATCAATAACATAATTTTCCTAACAAATAAATCAAATTCCAAAATAACCATATATCTTTTACAATAAAGTTTGAAACTTCATAGTACTATTTTTCACTTTTTTTTGGGTACTAAAAGTGAGAAATTACATACCCGGAGTCGCCAAGGACAATCCTGGAAATCTTCATCTTGCGTTTAGATCCCTTATACAGCTCCTCCAAGCTACACGGCAAATTATTCTCCACCGGCGCCGCCTTCTTCACTTCTCCGCCGCCGCCAACACCATAATTCCCGTCAAATCCATCGAAAAACTCGGCAAATATATCGTCCACATCGCGAGGACTAAACTTAAATCCTCTCCCACTCCCACCGCTAGTAGGTGAAGCAGTAGAAAATTGACCGGACTTTAAACCTTCCTCGCCGTACAAATCATAGATCTGCCGCTTCTGCGGATCGCGCTGAGAACATCATAAGCTTCCGAAATCGTCTTGAACTTCGCCTCCGCTTCTTTCTTGTTCTGACTGTTCTTATCCGGATGCCATTTCATCGCGAGTCGCTTGTACGACTTCTTCAGGTCTTCTTCGCTCGCATTTTTCGGCACTTTAAGCAAATTGTAGTAATCAACGGCCATTTTTTTTTGGTGAATTTCAATGAAGGAAGGGAATGTAGGTTTAAAAAGGTTGAGCTTTACGCCGGAGAATGTCGAGAAGGATCTAGAAATAGTGTATTGGGGGTTTCGAGAGTGGATAAACAAATCAGAAGTTCCGGCGAGTCGGCCGGTCGTCAACTACGGAAATGCGTAGACTAGCTAAATGGCGGAAGATGCGCTAAGATACGCAGAGAGAGACAGAGAGAGAGATATTTTAATGGGAGTTTGCATGGGTGACAGGAAGGTGAGGAAGGTGGGACATGGATACATCATACATGAGGTACAATACAATTGTTCTTCTGTTTCGTGCTTGTACAATGTGATGCACAAATTGTACATTTTTTACCAGTACGGACATAGCAAGACATCAATGTTTCACAAGGCGCATATATACGTGGAAAAGGGTATACCTTTGTAGTATTATTAGTGCAATCTTCAATAAATAATGTAAAAACTTTTATATATATATAAAAAAATTTAAAAATTATGTTTAATGTATTATTGTAAAAATATTATTATAGTACATCTTAATTTAAGAAAATTTTACTGTAATTTAAGAAAATCGTTGTATTTTGATAATTCGTACTCTGTTATACATTATTTTTAAAAAAATTATATTATATAAAATTTTAAATTAAATTGAATGATTTGCTTGATGGAAAATTGAAATTTTAGTTAATATTAACCTGAGTTGTAATTTCATTACAGAGGAATGATAGATCGTATATACCTTTTATATATTTTAAAATTAGATATTCAAATCTACGATATAGATTTTCTATCAATCTAATATATAAATATTCTAGATTTATTAATGTAAATTTATACTAATATGAATTTTTATGATTATATTAAGATATTATATTATTGTATTTTAAAAATTATTATATAATAATATTATATAATAATTCTGATAATGTATTATAGAAGCGTTGAAAATATAAAAATGCTTTTAGTTTAAGGGTATTATTGCAAGTTTAATGCACTAATTGACAAGGAAAAGTACACACAACTCTCGCAGAGAAACTAATTAACTTTTGGATTATTGTAGAGGACCCTCATTTCATATGATGTCAGACACGTGGGGGTGAAGGGTGACGAGGCTGTGAGATGAGATGGAGAAATGGAGGGAAGGTGGGGAGAACGTGCCGGCGCGTAAAGAAAGGGCAGGGGCCGACACAGTATCTACACATGGAACTGTGTGGCGGTCATTACGGTACGGAATCTGTTTTGGCGTCGCAGGTTGGCAACTTGAAACGGCGAGTCGGCAGGGCGTTATACGACGTCGTTTGTCACTGGAAATTGTTACATAAATTCAAGGGTTAATAACACTTTAACTACCCCCGAACTAGTTAAGTAATAACACTTTGCCCCCCTGAACTAAAAAATTATACTTTGCCCCCCAATCACATAATTCAACCTTTAAAAATTTTATAATATCATGTTAAATGACTTAAATACCCTTAACATTATATTTTGATTTTTGTATTTAAATTTTGATAATGATGTGATAATTATTTAAAAATAATGAAAAATAAATTATATAATATTTTAATATAATCTATATCAATATATATCTTGGCCAAATTTTTAAATTTTCTTATTTCACTTTATATTATTTCGAATTTGAATGTTTAATTATAATAGTAGAACAATTTCTAAATGGACTAATTTTCTATTGAAAATTCTTTTTTAAAGATATTGTGTGACAATATATATATTATTAAAAATTTGTGATTTTTTTTGATGTCTCTTAGCATTTTATAATTTAAATATTTGGATGAACCTATGAAAATTACAATGCCAAATATAATATAATTCGACATTTTATCACATTTTCACTCCCTAATTATTTTGTTATTATAATAAAAAAATTTATTATAATATTAGTGTTATTATATTTTATCTTTTCTTAATTCTTTTATACGTATTGAACATCAAAATTAAATATATAAAAAATCAAAATATAATATTAAGGGTATTTCAGTCATTTAACTTGATATTATAAATTTTTTAAAGAATGAATCATGTGATTGGGAGGCAAAGTGTAATTTTTTTTAATTTAAAAGGGTAAAGTGTAATTACCTACCTAGTTCAGGGAAGTAAAATGTTGTTAACTCTAAATTCAATTTCCAGCATAATGTCATAAACTTTTTGCTCTAAAAATTTTCACATCATTCCATGTCAATTCACATCAATAATGCAAATCTTTCTACATAAAAAATTTATGGCATTATATTTTTCAACTAAAAAATTCATAATATAATATTATAAATTTGATCCATATAAAAATTTTTCGTCAACTACACTAGCTTATGAATCTTTCATTACTGCATTACAATAATCTTAATATTTATTAATTTTTGGATTTTTATTTTTATTTATTTATTATTATCATTTTTTTTGGTGGATGATATGTGAGGAGGCCCATGGATAATGTAGGAAAAGCTTATCCAGAATGATTTGGGTTAATCCACTTAACTGGTGGATCTTTTGGATTATTATTAGTACTAAATAGTACTAGTAGACCCGCGTGAAACCCACACCAGAAAAGGAGGATAGAAGATAAGCAGACATATTGGATGAGTATGCTAGATATTTACTTTTAAAAAAAAAATGCATCGAAAAAACAAATTTGCTGTTTGTAGTTATCTTGAAACTATGTAGACATTTTTATTTGTAAATTAATAACTGCTAGTATTAATTAGACCAATTATATTTATCTTGAGATTATGCATTTTAAAGACTAACAGGATTTTTTTTTTTTGGGGGTAATAATAGTGTGATTGCTTTAAAATACTAATATACATGTGTTATCAATACTAACAAGTATACTTCTGGCCCTTTAATCTTTTTTTTGTAATATACATGTGTATCAATTAACAAGTTTTTTTATTATTTTTAAAAAAAAAGAACCCCAGTTTTATATTTTAGATGGTATATATTTAACAAGAAATAGTCGACTCAATATTATTATATTAGTGAAAGGTCTGTATTGCAATATAATCTAAATATTTTATAAACATAGGTTTTAGAGTATAATCATTAATCATACCCAAAAACATGAAATTGGAATTAATTCTTGTTCTTATGCTTCTTAAAATCTTCTATTGGACTCGTCAATGTTTCGCATCTTTTTTCTCAAGTCAAAGGGGCCATACACTTCGAAATTAAGCCCAACTGCTAGCTGTTGACTCCAGCCCAACCTGCGGAGTTTTCTGTGGACTATGCTATTTAATTTTATTTTTTATTTTAGCCTAGAACCAAATTAAAAAAAGGCCAAAAATTATACAAATTTTGATCTAGTTACTACTATTAGGAGAAAAAAAAAAAAAAACACACACGGTAAGATCAACTTGTAAATTCTTATCTTTAAAAAGAAATGTAAGATTTACTTTTTGTTTCACCCAATTTATTAGATTGAATCTACATAAATATTTACTTTTATGTTGATGTGGTGATGTGGTTCATTGGTCCTTTTTAGCCTTAAAAGAAGAAAATTCTGTCATAGGTCAAGGAGACTTCTCTAATGAATTTGATTCAAGACATGATTGAAAATCCATATTGATTATTTGTAGCGTTGGATATAAGATATTCCCCAAGTATATCTAGGTATGGTAAAAATGACTTTCGAGAACTCTATTTACAAGTAGTTTGGATGGAAATGAAAATAAAAGAAAAGGTTTTAAAAGAAAGTGAAACAGTTTCTCTCATTTACGAGTTTAACAAGGAGAGAAGAAAAGAAGTGGAATCATTTGGAATGATAAAAGAAGTAAATTTTTTTCCCCCAAAAGTTAGAGAGAAAACCAACTGAAAGATTTAAAACTTTTTCAAAATACCTACTTTACCCAAAAAGGGTAAAAAAGCAAAATAAAAAATTATACCCAATGTCCAAAATCAATCCAATTTATTTCTTAAAATTCCAAATAATGTGGGAGGAAACGCATCTCATTTCTTTTCTTTTCTTTCTAGGCCTAAAGTAAATACATTCTACCTCTGATATTTTGTTTCTCTGCTTTGTTCGGTCATTCCTTCATCAAATCAACGAACAAAACTATGGACGCAACGAAAGATCTCACTTCAGTTTGTGCTCAAACAATACAGCAAAATAAATTATAGAAGCCAATATTACAACAAAGAGAATAGAAGCACCCAGCAAATAAAAACCTCCCCTCTCACTTAAAAAGAGCACCCAGAAAAGGAAAAAACAGCACCAAAACTTAAGTCCTACAAAATCAGTTGCTCCATTCCTTCTAAAAAGATAAGGGACTACCTAGCAAGAGGTACAACATCTGATTTTAGTACCATTTATGATGTTTATGTATTTACAAATGCTCTAAAGATTCACTACAATACAATGTGCAAGGCCTCAAAACAGTTGCCAAACTTCGGGCGATACAATGGGAAAGAAGCGAAGTGGTTTAGCATTCATGTCGAGCAGGTGTTTTATCTTTGTAGCTCCTTCTAAAATGACAAAGCTCCAGCCACTGATGCACCAAAAAGGCAGGAGAAAAGACGCAAGTAAAATATAAGTAATACTACAATTACCAGATAACATATAAATTCCCCATGTAAAACCACGATGCAGGTAGAGTACATAACGTGCATAACTATCTGATCAAGAAAACAAGGGAACAAAAGATTGAAGTGAATTGTTGTATCCAAACGAAACAGACAAGTACTAGAAGTACTAGAAACAACCAAATGATGATTTGGATTTCATCTCAACCAAATGTTTCAGAAAGACAAAACAAGAAAACATGAGCTGAAAGACACATTTCAAAGATCGTTGTAATGTGTGTTTGCAACGAAACAACATTAGCATTATCCCTTCTCCATTTTCTGACAACACCACAATTTCTCCTTAAGCAAGCTCTTTTCTTTTACTTAGTCGTACTATATAACAAAAATTGACACTTTCGATACACAACAGAAAAGTTTCCTAGTATGTAATTTTTTTATGCAGTACATTTTCTTCAGTTATAACTATAATCAAATTAATTAGGTGTTTGCTCGGCTACATTTTGCCGGAAACCAAATATGGAATTCAGAAACGTGATCTTAGATCATTTGACATAAGCAAAGAACGACCAGGAAAGTTTTGAGTGGGTAACTACACCAAAATTGGTTCCTAATTGCAGTCGCACAGAATGAATTACCTAACCACACGTGAGATATGGTAAAATTTGAATACAGTTATGATCAATGAAGGAGGGTAATAGTTAAGAGCAAAATTTAACCTTCAGAATAGGACTGAACCACAACAACATTCATGGTTGCATTATTTGGAGGAAGCTGCAAACGAAGAGGATAAAGCTTCCCATTCAATGGACTCTTTGTACACACCACAATAACCTCAAGCCCCGTCTCTTCCTCCAATCCAGTATTTTTGTCAATTCATCAACTCTATTCCCTTTAAAGGTGATACAGAGCCCCTCCACTCCCTCATCAACTTCTCCATATTCATCAGCAACAGTATAATAAATTAACCTGCCATCACCTGCCTTCCGAGGCGAACTTTCTAAAGAATCACCAGACTGCACAAAAATAAGTAAAGAAGTTCAGTAATTGGCTAAGAAAGAGACTAGCTTACAAGATAGGTGCTCCTCCCACAGGCAGGGAGGGGCAGCCACCCCCAAAAGTTTCAAAATTCTAGTTTTTTCCCTTGAAATTTTTTTACTTTTTTTTACACTTCTATAAAAATCAGACTTCTCTAACCAAAATTTTAGATAACTTACAAAAATATCCTCCAAATATATATTTATATCGCGTTATTCGCCATGAATTTTGCAATCACATTATTATTTCCGTTGATTTTCTTTTAAATTTCAATGAAACCCTCATAAAAGTTAATCTTTACTCCCCTAAAATTTTACAAAAGTTATAAAAAAATGCTAGAGTCATCTCCCCAAATATATGTCCATATAGCTTTCTCCTCAAAATCTAACTCTTGCGTCTAGATTGACCCCTCGCATACGACTCTATACAATAATACCTACGACAAATTTTAACATCAACAATACGAAGCTCGTAACAACACTGAGGTCGTGTTTGTTTCTTTATCAGAACTAAGCACGGCCTAATAATTGACCTTCATTGATAAAACCATCAAAATTTATCTATGCAATAAATCAAAACTAGGATTTAAAAAGAAAGAGAGAGAAGTTAGAGTACCTGTTGTCTAGAAAAGCTTGCAGATTTGGAGGAATGAGCGGAGGGAGAAGATGATTCCGAAGCAAATGAATCCGAATGAGGAACCAAAGGCGGAGGAGGCTTAGGAACAGGGGATTGAAGAACAATTTCAACAACATGAACATCCCACAAAATCCAATCTTGAGTGACAGTACGATGAGGAATATCATGAGTAACCGAATTTCTCCAAGGTGGTACCCCTCCATTTGCTCATCAGAAACTGTCCGTACCTCGTTTTCAGCTTCACTTGATTCCCCTCTCTAATGGGTTCCCACTCAACCGAAGAATCAAGCCGTTTTGGATTCGTTTGAAGCACTTTCCTCCCAGTCATCCCCAACAGAAACGGGTGGTTTGACGCCGTTAAGTACCTGTTATAACAGCTTTTTAAACGGATAATATTCTCAGCGTTGGATACGAACTCAACCGTCCATTTCGCCGCCTTGGATGAGCCGTTACGGCCCTGAGTAACGGAGTCTTCGTCTTCTTCAGCTGTTAAGTACTTGTTGTGAATGCTTCTCAGACGCACAGCTTTTGCGTTGTGGAAAAGTTCCATTGCTGTAATCTTTACCAGAGGACTCTGTTTTTTTTCACAATAAAAAAAAAAAAGAATGAAACTAACAAAAAAAATTTTGGGTTTTTGTGGGTTTTAAGAAAGATTTATACAATAAGATCGAATGTATGAGAAAGAAATCAAGAAATGAAAATGTTTGGACCAGGAGGAGTTGTTAAGGTTAGGACAGGAGAGGAGATATGGTGGCAGTTGTTCATGGGTCGCATTTTATAGTTTAGATGAATTTGTTAGTCTTGAAAATGTTGCATGGTGATGATGTTATCAAATTAATTAGCAATTAATACCAATTATTTAATTTGGAGAGATGAGCAATCCATCAATGTGTTTGTTGACCGAGTCAGCGTCAGCTTTGGTCTAATTAGTACTACCCATGGTAATATGCTTTACGTCATCTCGTGTCTGAATAAAGTTTGACAAAATTATGGATTCCAACCTAATTTGGCACCTGAGCTACATAGTAAAGTTTGGTAAAAACTTAGCTGGATCGTACATCTGGAGTTGAATCTCGTTGATAGATCTTGTTGATTAAATTGTATAAAATTTTAGTTAAATAAATTAATATTTATTTTATAAAATTTTATTTATTTGATAGTGTATATAATCAAGATTAAAGAGCGAGTCCATGTCAGATTTTGCAAAAAAAAATTACTGCACTAGGTACTAATAATTTATAGCTCTAGAAGTTATTTTGTTTTCTTTAGGAATGATGAGGTGTTTGATTTATTGATACGAGGGGAAAGAATATGAATTAAAGTTAATAATATCAATAGATATTGTTTGGATAATTATTATGAAAATATTTATTTTTTATTTGTGATTTGAATTTTAAATTGATTAATTTATTAATATAATGAAATTTATTTTTTATTCAAACCAAAATAAATAAAAGAGAATAATATAAAGTCGTACAAAATAAACTCATATAAAAAATAAAGTTAATAATTTCCATTTCGAATCTAATTTCGGAATATGAACTAAATATCCCCTACGTTCATGAAATGTGTTTAGATATCCGAGAACAATATTGATAACAATAAAGGTCGTATTCCATAATCACAAGAAGAAAAGGATGAATATAGTATAAACCTAAAAGGATTTCTTTTTAGTCGCAAAAGAAGAGGTGTTTCTATCATGGTGGTATGTTTCTATCGGTTACATTGTTGGTGGTCAGTTGCGTAGCACTCGGAATTACTTCTCTAATGTGATTCTTAGTTTTTTAAAAAAATTAAACGAAAGATGAAGATGCTTCATATCATTGGCAACAGATCAGGTCGAGAGATTCGATCGATAATTACACAAGTTTTGAAGTTAATCAAGGTCAAAAGAAGAAGGCTGACGACTTTTGCTTTTATTAATTATGAGAAGTTACAAGCCAAGTTTTGCACTCTATAATCTATATATCAGAATAGAAGGTTCCATGTATTCGCTTGTTCCAGATGAATCTGCCACCTTTTCAGAATGACATACCCTTTAAAATGCTGACTTCAAAGAATGTCTCCAATTCCAAGAAAGGTAGAGATTACCACTTTTTTGCAATTTTCATTAAAAAATTCATTTCATCTTCTCTTCATGTACTAGAACATGTCTTATTTCATATTCCTAGATGCTAATACAAGTCTACAACTCAAAAACTTAGAAATTAGATGTCTTATTTCTAATTACAAGAATAGATGTACTACCTTCCCTGAATTTTGCTATCACTATAAAATTTTATGCTTTATCTAAAGTTGCAATTTGACTTTTTTATTAATCAATTTATTGCAATAATCAAATCCAAATTGTTACGCAAGTTATGTATCTCTAATTCTCAATAAGTATACATCTATGTAGCTTTTGTTAAGAGTGAATTCGAAAAATCTCCGTTATTATGATGAAATTTAAAGATGTAAATGTAATTTAACACAATTTCAAACAAGTTCACACATATTAACAATAGTTATTGCATGAAATCACCATGAAATTAGATAATAAATCAAAGGTACAAACCTTAGGCTTTTCAAGTAGATGAAAACAGAAAATTTATATGCTAAAGATTTTTTGTTCTACACGCTGTTTCATTTTCTGTTACACTACTAAATGAATAGTCAAAATTATTCCACTAAAATTATTTCACAGAATATTAACCGTTCATTTAATGGTGTAATAAGATATAAAATAGAATATGAGACAGAATATCTGTGACAAAAAAAATATATGCGTGCGTTATCCTAAATTGAACTTCGTCTGACTTGTACGCAAAAGAATTTAATATCCTCACAACTCACCAAAGAATTAAACATTTATTAGCGAGACAAAAGGCAAATAATCCTTTTACCTTTTTCTTTGTTTCGGTCAAAAATCTTTGTCTTAGATTTTTTTATCTCCAATTAACCACTTGATGGGCTTTCTAAGTGATTGTTGTAAATCCCAGATCAATGGGCTTCTAATAAAGTGGAAGCATGTTAACTGTGAAGTGGCTCGTTGATAGGCTCGATGGTCATGATGTGGAAATAGAATATGACGGTTGTGGACTTCAAGTAACAAAACTCTAGCATTAGTTTAATGGAGCAAATAGCAATTTGTTCTCAATTTTTAGTCCTTTAGAAAATAATTCAGTCTAAAATCAAACCCAAAAGCAAAGCTGAATTAGATTATTTTTTTGTTGGTTCATTAAGTTCCTCCTAATTGGTTCATATCATTTCATGGGCAAAGAGCTCAGGAAAATTCTTATATGGATTCAATCCACAATAGGTGAAATGAACTCTTTGGTCCACATTTATCCACATCACTATGAAGAAATTTATTTTTAATAAGTTAAAAGTGATTTGGATGAATATAGACTAAAACGATCCATCCCACCTATAGTAGATCCATATTTTTTAAGTTTCGAGACCTACTTATTTTGGCCACGGCAAATGATTGACTCTTTATTTTATTCGATTTTATCCTTTGTTTTGGATAATTTATTTTATATTAAATTATCTTTAAAAAATTTTAAAACTATTAAATAATTTTTTTTAAACTTTGCCCTTAATATTATTATATAATCAAATATTTATGTAAAAAGTTAATTAGTCACTTAGATTATCTTTATATAAAATTAATCTAATAGAATAATGTTTAATTATTTTGTATGAACTAAAATGACATGAGAACATATGAAACGACAGTTAAATCATAGCAAAATTTTGCTGATTTTATGATGTTGGGGTTGTTTTGTTATGTTAAAAATTAAAATAGGGGAGGTAAATATAGTTTTTAATATTTGAGAGGAAGTTCCTATAATTATGACAAACCTCAGGAAAGGAATATGAAATTAACCCATTAATGTATTCAGCAAACTAGATTGCGCTAGACTCCACCGTAGCCTTCCCAGTCCCGGCTCCCCAACGATGCATATATCAAAGTATCAAGTCGAGTGTCCTAATATGCACTTTGATAACTCATAAAACTTTCACTTTTACCAATTGGCAATTAACATTAAACCTAACTCTATCAACACGTTAAAATAATTTTAAAAAGGCATAATTAACCCCTAATGTCTATCACTATATCTATTTGAACACTTAATAAAGAATCCAATTAAGTAGTGGAGTATCTTAGGTAAGAGAAGCAATTTTTCTAAATTAATATTATTAAAAATTGTAAGATTTTATAATGGAATCATTTCGTTATATTTTAAAATTTTATGAAATATAATATAATATCTTTTAAAAATTTATACGAGACAAAATAATTCCTTTAACTGAATTATATAATTTCCCAAACATTATTACCTTTTTTTGTCTCAATTTTTAGAATATTCTTAAAGAAATAAAATAATGGTAATTGTTGAAATTTGGAAGCATACCTTTCTTGGGGTTATAGACAGCCTAGGGGAGTTGAAACTAGTAGAGTGTATTGAGACGGGCGACCCAAGCTCCAAGCCGGAAAGTTCAGGGGAAACCGATGAAAAACTCGAAACAATCGACAAATAATCATTCAAAGACTCATTTTCCGGTATATCAACGGCCTCAACTTCCCACAAAATCCAATTATAAGTCGAACCCGTAAGAGGTTTATCATGAAATGTTGTTGAATTTCTCCACGGTGGGGTCCCTCCATTAGCACGTAAATAAGTACCTCCATAAGTCCTTAATTTCACTTGAAATCCATCTCTAATGGGCTCCCATTCGATTCTCATATCCTTCGTATAATTTTCCGGCAACGTTTGGAGGACTTTTTGACCGGTCATGCCTAGAAGAAAGGGGTCGTTTGAGGCCGTCAGATATTTCCCGTGGCAACTTTTCAGGCGAATAATAGTGCCATCGTGATCAGCAACTTCGACCAGCCACCGGGCTCTTTTTGATTCGCCGTTCCGGCTTTGTCTGGTGGTTTCTTGATCGTCGTCGGCTACCAAATATTTGTCGAGATGACTTCTGAGTTTGACTGCCTTTGTGTTATTGAATAACTCCATGGCCATGACAAAAAATTAACAATCCAGAGAAAGAAAGCTTGATATTATGTGGCTATATATATGATCACGATGTAAAGAGAGACGTGAGGAAGATGGTGTAAGAAATTTTATATGGATCTTTAATCTTTAATATACAAGTATAAAAAATTAATGAAAAAGAAGGGTTTTGTTTGATGGTATTTGTATTCTTACCCTGGTGCTTATATTGATGTAGAAAGAGAAGAAGAAGGAAATCATTTTGTATAATATGGTTTAATTAAGGGGAATTTTATGCCCGTATTATATTATTATATTTTAAAATTTTATTGTATAAATATTTAAATAACATGATATTATATTATACAGATACTTAAAGAATATAAAAATATAACACTGTAATAAATTTATAGAATTTTTCATTAATAATAAATTGTTATGTTTAATTTTCTAGTATCTTAATAAGTAAGGTGGGAATTGGTGTAAATTATTGGAGTTGCGAAAATAATGGGCATGGTCTAGGCCTTAATTATTAAGAAAAACAAAAGGAAAGAAAACAAAGAAGGAAATGTCTATTAATAAGGACCAAAATTTAAGAGTTGACAAGGAAATTGCGAGGTGGCATCATCGTCTAGACTTATGCATAGACATTAAGAGATATCACGCGCAATAAAGGTGCGCCAAGTACGTAGAGTTTTTATTAATATATGTGTGGGGTAAATTGTTTAATTTTACTAACAAGAAAATACTAGTTTCACTTATAAATAATATGGTATGAATTAAATTTTATAAAATAGATAACATTCGTAGTGAATGTAATCGATATTATATAAGAATAATTTACAATACTAAATTTATCTAAATATTTTCATTAGCATTAAGCAATAAAAGATTAGCAATTTAGTGTTGTTTAAATTTGACTAAAAGTATTAAAAAAAAAGTGATCAAAAAGTTTTGTAGTGTAGATTATGATAAATGGCGAATATATCAAGTCAATCGTAAAATTGGAAAAAAAAAAAAAAAAAAAAAGTAGCAATAATCATTGAAAAATTCTACAGTTCCTTATAGAAAATAATTTTCTTAATTTTAAAAGCTTATATATTATAAGTTTTTAAAGTATGTGATATTATACTGTATAAATATTTAAAATACAAAATATAAATAATTAGCTAAAAGAAACTATAAAATTTTCTGTAATCATTATTGTCAGCTTCAAGGAGAAGATGAGAAATATATAAGGGACTCTCACTTTTTCTTTTTCTTTTTTAGGGGTTGGTAAAGTATTCAATGATTTAAACTTTTTGAGCAAACTAATTTGTACGGATGATACTTATTTATTGTACTCTAAAACGAAAAAACTAAGTGAAATATATACTTGATAATGTGTTAATTATTTTGTTTTATACTTTAGCTTAACTTTCATAGATTGGCTATTTCCACAGTATAATAATGTTATTGGTAACATAATAGCTTTGGTTACAACTCAATTGGTTAATCAATTTCTAAATTAAAGAAAATGTTAGTACGTCAATTTTGATGTGAATCATCAATTTGGTTCAGAGTATTACATGATCCACTCAGCTTTAGATCAAATACTAAAAACTTGAAGGTTTTATGGCTCTCTTAATCTGTGGAACATGATAACACAATGCAACTGTTATTATAATATGTAATTTTTCTTTTTTATTGTTTTTCTAGGCCAAATGTTAAATTTAATTCCACATGCATAAATTTTTTTTTATTGCTTTCTTCCACAAAATTATCAAAAATATTTAATTGCTATAATCTCTTTCATAGATCCATAATCGTTTATGAGATACTCTTTAAAATTTTAGTTAAGGTTGGCTAACCAAGCATTATCAAAATCCTACCTTTCCTTAATTAAATAAGGATGATATATTAATGATTATCAAAAGTTCTCAAGTGTGTTGCTCGAATAATATTTTGTGAAAAGGCCTGCAAAAGGACTCCTAAATTGCAATGTTTATTTTGGCTAAAATGCGCACCATGCCTTCCTTGATTGCAGAATAGACTACGGCCTCGAACTTGAGTGTGTGTGTGTGTGAGGAATTGCATGAATATGGGCTTAAAACCAAGTGGACAAGAGTAGGTGTAATATGCTAGTGATGCATTTAGTGCTGCAGTTGTGGCACTGGTTGGTGAGTGGATGTATGTCATTTGGTTCAACAAAACTTCTTTTTTTTAATTTGATATTACTATCTTATTTACACATTATTGCATTTACATAAATTGAGGAAGCTAATGTATCACTAGTTGCGAGAAAAAAAAAATTTTTTGATTAAAAATCTAAAATTAGAGTTCGTGATTCAATATAATTTTATTACGTAAAATAATTTTATTTGCACAATATTCGCCATCTTGTATGTAGCTTTCAATTTTTTTTAAAAAAAATAAATATCTTCTTTATTGTGTCTTTAAATATATTACGTGTTAATGATTCATTGGTTTGATATGTTAATCGTCATTGCTTGGAATGAATTAAGGAGAGAATCACTTGTCATGCGACAAGATTTATGGTGGTTATTAATTAATTAGTTATATTTTAGTAGTTACCAAATAATTAACGAAAAAAATTTATTTACATAGAGTGACGACTTTATAAACATAAGAGGTCATGTTTCACCAAATAGATATCTCCTATTAAATTTTAAATAACTATTAAAAAAATGGTTCATTAATTACTCAATAATCAACACAAAATTTTAATATTAGGAAAATCAATATGTTGGTGTTGATTAGATAATGAACTCTTATCTCTCTCCTTTCTTTTTTTTTTTGTTGGGAGTTAATTTTGAGCAGCTTTTATTGATGATGAGGGTTAATGTCATTTTAGCCTTTTAAATCGAGAAAAAAAAATTTTAATGTGGTTTTTCAAGCTAAAAAAAAATTTCAATACAACTCTCTAAACTGATAAAAACATTTAGATATAGCTTTCTAAATTTAGAGTAAGTTTTAGTTATTCACTCTATAATGTGGAATAGAAATGTTAGTTGTTGAAATTACTAAAAATGTAGTGTGATCCCTTACTTTTCAATCATCCAACGACTTGTAATACTCATTTCGCAATATAAAGTGAAAGCGAAAAATTTTTCCTAATTAAATATAATCTCAATTTGGCCTAGAAGCTGAAATAAATGTTCATATATGATGTTGAAACTAAAAATGTTTAATTTGAGACAGACTCCCTCACAAATTAAATAAAATACCCTATTATATTATTTTTTTAAAATGTGTCACTCACATCGAAAATCAAAATGACCGCTCCCTTAGCTAGCCTTATTAATTTCCATGCAGTGGTCCAAAATATTTCACTGCGCGTGGGAATAATGCAAATCTAGAAGGAGAAGACTTGGACCGCTAAAGGCCGGAAAAGCCCACCCTTCAATAAATATGGTAGTCGCTGCGGTCACACAAATTGAATATTATTTGATCCTGCAATTTTTTTTTATTTTTATTCTCAGTAACTGCTTAGTTTGTTGGCCACATTCACACTGATTCACGGATGAACTCACTTCCCAGGTGCCAAAAAAATGGGTTCGATATTTCCATTTGTTCACATTGTTTGTCGCCACCATCATCAGTCACGTGTACTGAGGTCGTTTTTAATGCAAATTGCAATATTTTTTTAACATATGGTGCTTTCATGTACATGATTAGTGTGTAATTAGCCACGGTTTTTGTGATTACTAATTTGTGTTGTATAAAACAATGCAAATTGCAATTTTTTCTTTTCTTTTTTTTTTGACCTAAAGTGGCCTCATGTATCATGATTAGTATGTAATTAACCACAGTATTTGTGATTAATAAAACACAAATTAGTTCAACTCCGAATCTCACTATGTGAGAGTGTGTGTCAATGGCAGCAATTAGTGAATTCCAGATGTTAACAATAATTATAGACAAAACTCAAAAAACCAGCATAATGACTCCAAAAGAGAATAAGCATTAATAATCATAACAAAACAACGTAGTTTAGATTTGCATCTAATTAGGGACCTTTGGGTGTTTATTTAGTTAGTGGATTAATTTTTAGGGGAATTCTACAGTTTCTTTTAGGAAATTATTTCTTTGGTTTTAAATATTTATCAAGTTTTTAAAGTATATGGTGTAATACTGTACAATCTTTTAAAGTATAAGAAATAATTCTCTAAAAAAGATTGTACAATTTTTCTAATTTTTATACCGAACAATATAAATATCTTTGCCCACGAGTAGGTTTGCATTAATAACACATATTTTAGAATAATACATTAAATTTTTTACCTGCTTGTATAGAAAAGTCTTCGGTTTGGCCAACTAGAATATGAAATTATCTACATAAACGTCTTTATAAATAGTATTAAATAATATTAACAGGCAATTTTATGTTTTTATAGCCTCCTAATAAAAGTCTCAATTCTGACTATTGATTCTATGTTCCGTACAAAAAGAATGGCTTTTTAGTCCCCTCATAAACACGCATGACTAGATACGCCAAAAAAAAAAAAAAAGAAGGGAATTTTAATGAAAATGATTTTTATGGTAACTCCTCGCGTTTAACAATTTTTCCTTATGGTTATAGTTTAAGGACAAAACTCCCATACCAATTTCTCAAAAACTTTACATATAAATTTAAAGATCGATGTTAATTCATTACATTATTGTCAATTAATTTTGAGCTAAGTGCTCAGATTTTCGTTTGTAGTTACATTTTATAAGTTTTGGATCTTCTGTTATAACATACGTTTTAATATTATATTATATGATATGGTGATACGTGTATTTTTAATATAAGAAAATATTAAATGATGGACAAGTGTTACCCTATTACATAATGTAACATAAGTATAACACCGATGTGTTACACCATATGATGGACAAGTGTTACCCTATTACATAATGTAACACAAGTATAACACCGATGTGTTACACCATATGATGGACAAGTGTTACCCTATTACATAATGTAATACAAGTATAACACAAAAGTGTTACACCATATGATGGGGTGATATGTGTATTTTTAATATAAAAAAATATTAAATAATGGACAAGTGTTATCCTGTCACATAGTGTAATATAAATATAGTATCGAAAAGTGTAACAGAAAATCCAATACCCATTTTATATATGTACTACATGATTTTTTTTTTTTTTTTATTTAAGGTGTACATGGTTTTGGTTGCTAGTTTACTTTCCTAGTATTTTGGTGAAACTTCAATGTTCCAGGCTTTTGTACCCAAAAATAAATAATCAATAAGAAAAAACGTTATACGATTCTTGCTAGATAGCAATGCCTTTTTTTTGGTAAACTAACTTTTAGATTCTACATCTTCTTGAGAGAGCGCAGAGGCACAATGCTCACATAATGCATCGTTTGAAACCCTAAAAAGAAGTAAAAAAATGGAACCATAGAATACCTTTAATTAATTTGAACTCTTCTTGAAAGCATACTTTGCTCGGATTCATATATATATATATATATGCTACCTTGAAAGAAAGAAAGGTAATCTGACTACGGTGTTGAAAAGGAAGACAATAGCAACAAGATCCGCCAGGATGTAATCAAGAACTCATCGACCTAATTCAGCATCCCCAAATCTTTTTATTAATTTCTTTGAAGTTTTTTTAAGTGCGAAACAAAAGTTTAAATTTCATAAGGTTCAAAAGTACTAGTTTGATTTATTAAACAAAGTAGATTTAATTATGATAATTTTGGAACATATACAGGATCTCAAACCACAAATAAAGATATTATTATCTATACCATCTTTTGAGGAGGTAAGATTATGTATTCAACAAATGACAACAGGTTCAAATAATGACTTATATGAACCTGTATTAATTTACTTACAAATTAGTTATATGTTTTTGAGAAAATATTAAAACATGTATGAATATCTGCAAATTCAATGTAAGATAGGCACAAGATTCCTATTCTACAAAATACTCCATTCATTTCATTTTAATTGTCGTTTTAGATTGGTATATAAGGATTAAAAAGTTATTAAATTACATTAATTTTACAAAAAAAATATTTTAAAGTGACTACATTACCCTTTTATATTAACATTCCCCAATTACATATTCTTCTTTAGTCACTAATACCATTATTATGGTATTGAGGGAGAAAATTCTTACATAAACATAATCTATAGCATAGTGTCAAAGACACCTTAATCCATGTTAAGTCACATCATCCAACATTACCCTACCGAACGATGTGGTTTAACATGGAGTAAGGGATCCAGTCATATAAGAATTTTTTTCTGTGCTGAGGGTAGTGTTGGAAAAAAATCATTTAATATTCTTTTAAATTTCTAAAGTAAAAGATAACTTGAAAATAAATTGTCTAAAGATAAAATGAAGTAGATGGATTAATTAGAATGTTAGAGTTTGAAATTAATACCGAGCTATTTCACTAAATTACAAAATTATGGTTAATTATTGAAAGATGGAAACCTCCCAAAGTGAATGAAACATTAGTGAATTATGACGATAATTAATGGCCACTGATAATGAAAGTACGTGCCATCATAAAGATTTCCATATACTAATTTCACACGATTACAAAAGTTATTCACACTTTGAGTTCTAAAGGTGTCGCACACTATGATACAACAATAATTCTTTTCATTCTTTTAGCGCACTAGTAAAAAATATCTAGATAGATTCAATTTTAAATTTAATTTATAAATTTTATAATTATAATAAAATTTTAAATATTATAAAATTTATTTATATTAACTGATATTATTTTATTTTATAATATAGATTAATTTATATCATATAATCTAAAGTAAAGTAAAAAATCATATCTACCTATATAATTCCCTAATCCATTTCATTCCCACTGCCAAGATTGGTGGATGTGGGCTCTAGCAACTCCAAAATCTGCCTCCTTTGCATCCCCACTACCTAAATGCCTTTGAAAAATTGTTCAAACCTCTTCAAAAGCAAATGAAGTGTTGAAATTTATACTACCTTGTACATAGAATCGAGAGTTAATAACACTTTGCCTTCTAAACTGTAT
The DNA here is from genome assembly GCA_025175665.1 of Cinchona pubescens. Taxonomy (NCBI): domain Eukaryota; kingdom Viridiplantae; phylum Streptophyta; class Magnoliopsida; order Gentianales; family Rubiaceae; genus Cinchona; species Cinchona pubescens. The sequence goes on along the minus strand of JANKKI010000077.1, from coordinate 3,099,531 downwards.
GGATAATTATATTTTATCCTTTTAAACTATAGAAATATATATTTTATCTTCCATTCATATTATTTATTTTTTAAAAATTTTAAAATATCAAGAAAATTTAGTTAAATGACTAAAATACCTTTCGTATCATATTTTAATTTTTCATGTATTTAATTAATTTTTGACAGTAATAAAAGAATCAGGAAAAAATAAAATATAATAACACATGAATATCTTGGACTTTAGAAAATAAAAATGTGAGAAATTACATTGAATTATATTACATTCGACATCGCAATTTGTACAGATTATGTCAAATATTAAAATTGTAAAATATTAAGAGATATCGAAAAAATTATACACTTTTATAGAAATTATATTTTCACACAATACTTTTACAGAAAAAATTTTCTTAGAAAACAAGCCCATTTGGAAATGTTCTACCACTGTAGTTAAATATTCAAATTCGAAATAATATAAAATAAAATCTAAAAATTTTAAAAATTTGACCAATAAATATATTGATATAGATTACATTGAAATATTATATAGTTGATTGGTGCTTATTTTTAAATAATTATACCATCACTATCAAAATTTAAATACATAAAAATCAAAATATAGTACTAAGGGTATTTTAGTCATTTAACTATATTATATTAATAATTTTAATACTGATAATAGATGAATAATATTAATAAGGGTAAAGTGTATATTTTATAGTTCAGGGGCAAAGTGTAATTAACCCTAAAATCAATTTAGATGGCTATTGCGCGAGTCACATAACGCTCTATTTAAATGGCCCTTTTGGCAATTAATGGTTCCAGCAGATTTACTTAAAACTGGAGAATGTTAGTGGCAGACGGTATTATTGGCTCATGCACATACTAAAACTTTTTTTTTTTTTTCCCCAAAAGAAAATTGAGAATTTCATTAGATTGTAAGCTAATTACTGTAAGGCCACTACCTTCTATACATGTGGAAGATAGTTAACTGAGATAAACACAAAATGTGTAGTCCCATATGAGTTTTATATGCGAGGTTCAAATGAGACATACAAGTTTTATGTCTAACAAGATTAATATTTATATAAGAATTTCTCGTATTCAATTAGCGTCAGACGTGGAAGTAAAGGTTCAGTGTTGGAATAGATTTTCCTAGATTGCCACAAGTGATGCAATAGTACTACCGTAATGAAAAAAGGCAGAGTGGAAGAGAAGACTTTCACTTCAATTGCATAGTATATATTCCACTTCTGGCCTTTCTACATTGATGCACAATTTCTCATTAGAATGCGAGCAATCGTAATCATATTTCGTTCTTTCCACAAGAAAAAAGAAATTGGAGAAAAAGATGGACTAAAATTTCCACGGGCTTTGGCTCCTTAGCCATTAACCATTCCTTTTGGAGTTTTGTCTCCATCCCAATCTCTTCACGTGACCAATTCCTCTTTCCCCTCCCTCGAGACATCCCACTGCCTAACTTCTCTGCTATGCTGTCTTTCTCTCTCTTCCATTTCAACCAAAAATTTTTAAATAAATTTGATTCAAAATAAATAAGATAACTATCTTAATTTAACTTTTTTGATATGCTGTCTTTCTCTTTTTTCCTGTCATTTTGATAAAAAAAAATAATAATTATATAAATTTAATTTATTATAAGTGATATAAATTTCTGAATTTATATTTTTTTATATTATATTAAATAAATTTATTTTAATAAATTTCAGTAATATTAATAAATATAAGCTAATAACAAGTTGAATCTACATAAGATTTTTTCTACTCCAACAAATCCAACGCACAGTCAGTCAACCCCCAAAACTAGATCAAGGTTCAAGATTCAGATCATTTCATTCATGACAAAATAAACTTCCCAATCCAGCACCACCATGTCACCACCACCAACCCCACTAAAGCCACCTTCTCTGCCACCACATTCAGCCACTACCACTGCCACCACCTTTCTTTTTCTGCTCTTCCTCCTCCTCTTGACCACCTCAGCTGCATCTCAAAGCTGTTCAACACAACATTCCTCCAAATTCTCATGTCCACCTTTTACTTCAATCCCTTCTTTTCCTTTTTCCTCGTATCCTGGATGTGGCCATCCATCTTTTCAAATCCAATGCTCATTTCCACATGCCATCATTTCCATCAATAATCTCAACTTTTCTCTCCTCCACTACGAACCCAACTCCACTTCTCTGCTTCTCTCCCCTTTAACACCTTCTCCACAATCCTCACTCTCCAAAACCAGCTGCTCGGTTCAGCATTCTCTGTTTTTCATTCCCAACAGTTCTGTGTAGCCAATCTCTCTTTCTGGCTCGCCATTTCGGGTTTCTGACTCGTATTGCTCTAGACTTTCGGTTCTTCAACCTTGTCAGCCTCCAAATCTCCCGAACTGCAGCCATTGTTCTTGGGAATGCAAGCTTATTAAGAATCCAATTCATCTTCTACGTGATGAGTGTGTATCAAAGAGCCACCAAGACTCTCAACAGGGCTGCCAAGGTGATGTTCTTGGATTTCTTGACAAGTTCTTGAAATTAGGCGTCGAAGTTGAGTGGGATGAAGACCAAGATAGCTACTTTTCCAGCTGCAAAACTTGCAGGGCTAGCAATGGCTTCTGCGGGTTCAATTCATCAGATCCTGAGAAAGCATTCCTCTGTTTCAAATCTCCCGCAGCTCAGATTCGCGAAAAGGGTGTCAATAGGATTGCAATCCTCTGCATACTTTTCCTATTTATGTGTTTCTTGATAATTCTTTTTGTTGCTACTGTTATTTACCGGTCGAGGCAAAAAGGGTTGGCCTCAGAAGAAGATCCCACGATTGTTTTCCTCAGGAGACACCGCTCAGCTAGTCTACTTCCACCGGTTTTCACTTACGAAGAGCTCGAGTCTTCCACCAATCATTTTGACGTCAAACGCAAAATTGGCGATGGGGGTTTTGGTTCAGTCTTTTTAGGCCAACTTCATGATGGTAGAATAGTGGCAGTGAAGTATCTACACAAGCACAATTCAAGTACAGCTGCTTCCGGAAACAAAGCATTTTCCACTAAGTCATTTTGCAATGAAATCTTGATTTTATCTTCACTCAATCACCCGAATTTAGTTAAGCTTCATGGTTATTGTAGTGATCCAAGAGGCCTTCTATTGGTTTATGAATACGTACCAAATGGCAGTCTTGCAGATCATCTTCATGGCAGCACAAATTTGTATGGAAAAGACAGATTAACATGGAACTTGAGAGTCGACATCGCGGTACAAACAGCGATGGCCATTGAGTATTTGCATTTCTCAGTAGTGCCACTACAATTGTTCATAGAGACATTACTTCATCGAACATTTTTGTAGAGAAAGATATGAGAGTGAAAGTTGGGGATTTTGGGCTGTCAAGGCTGTTGGTTTGCTCAGAAACCACCATGGAAAGGGATGATTCTTCAGGGGGTGTTTGGACCGGTCCACAAGGTACACCAGGATACTTGGATCCTGATTATCATAGGTCATTTTTGTTGAATGAGAAGAGTGATATTTATAGCTTTGGTGTAGTATTGTTGGAGTTAATAACTGGGATGAGAGCTGTGGACCAGAGGAGGGAAAAGAGGGAAATGGCATTGGCTGATATGGTGGTCTCGAGGATACAAATGGGGTTGTTGCACCAGGTTGTGGACCCTATTTTGGTGGTAGATGGTGAGGCAATGGAAGGTGTTGATGCTGTGGCGGAATTGGCTTTCCGGTGTGTGGCGACGGATAAGGATGATAGGCCGGATGCTAAGGAAGTGGTGGCGGAATTGAGGCGCATTCGTGGCCGAATTACCGTCTGGTTGGAGGTGGTGCTGGCGTGTTGAGGTCGTCCAACTCCAGCAATGTTGTTGTTCCTGAATCTTGATAGTACGAGTTACGCTTAATGTGCTGAACAAGATGAATATGATTGTTTGGTAGACTTGGGTGGATTCATCAACTTCTGAGTTCTGACTAGAAAAGTAGTCGGATGTTTAGCTTGATTTTGTTAAAGATAATGTTAATAGATTTAGTGACTTATTTTCTTAATCTTGTTATTTTACATAATCAAGCAAGGCATTGTCACCTAGTGGTGTCAGATCTGTTAAAATTTTTCTCAGCTAATGTTTTCAGATTTAAGTCTGAGAATAAGACTGCAGAAATGTTGGAATCCATATGGTATTGCAACATTGCACATCCATTCAGCAAATCATACATTTGATAGCACTAATTGGTATTGCAACATTGCACATCCATTCAGCAAATCATACATTTGATGGCACAAATTAGTGCTATCGGTACAGAGAATTATTGACCGACTTCTACGAGAACAAATAAGCTTACATTATGTGAAGTTTATTAGTAATTATCAGCCCATATCAAGCAGTCGAGAAAATCAACATCCACCGCCGAAGCCATCTATGTGAAGTATGTGAGTTCTAAGGTGTTGGCTTTCTCTCCAATATTTGCAGCTTCTGGCCTTCTTAATATCCCGTAGCATTTCTCCTGGACCAACATGGCAGCAACAAAACTTCAGTATGTCTTTCACTTCAGAATAACTCTTAAGCTAGGTATAAAATTTGCTGAATCAGATTCAGAAGTTCAAAAGATAATGGAGAGCAAATACCAAGAGGCGCCACAAGAATGGCGCTCCTTCTCTGTTCTTTAATTGCTTCTCAATGGCTTGGATTGCTGTAATGTCCAAGATAATCATTAAAGCGTTCAGGCATCTTAAGTTTGATCACTCAGAAAAAGTCGTACCTTCTGTAGTTTGGCCTGAATTGATCAATAAAGTGATCCAAATTTCATTGAAAACATCATCAAGCTGTTCATCTGATGCTCCGATTATCTAGCAAAAGGAAGTTGAATGAGTACATGAAAATGATCAGCTAGCCCCACATGGCTCCGCCCTCCACATGTACCTTATAATCAGTGGCTTCGAATTGGAGCCCAAGCAAATCCAGAGCCTTTTCATTTTCACCCTTTCCATACTCGAATAAAGCTTCTGCAAGCTAGAGCCAGAACATTGTGTAAACTATTTTGGCGCTGCATGTATTATATATTCCTTGAACGTGCAAACTAATGTTGCTATGATTCTGACCGTCTATACATTTTAGGAAATTTAAGCTCTAAAAGAATAAGCATTCATCCTCTCTGTATTTGTAAAATGTGACTAACAGTACATTTTCACCAGCCAAAAGAAACAAAAAAACGGACATCACAAGAAACTAGTGTAAGATCACATATAGTCAAAACAAATGCTGGAATGAAAGAGGAGTGAGTACAAACCAGCATTCCCCTTTCCATTCTTTGTTGCTTCTTCTGATAGTCATCAGAGAAAGTCTGCAGAAGAAGAGCAAGAAAGGGACAATTCGGTGAATGATCGACAGCTATGTACAGAAAAGCATAGGAAGAAATCTTTAACCTGGATTTCAATCCTGTCAGAAGATCTTCTGCTTTGGAAATCTCTCCAGTATAAGTTAAAGCCCATACTATCAACACATCAAGGTGCCACTCAAGATACCAGAAGGCCTAAAATCACAGTGAACATGGGAGCATGAACTACAATTTTGGGGGCTAATGAACAGTTGTGTTATTCGAATGCAGGTTTGGGCCATTTCTATGAGCAATTATACATTTCGTATTGGCATGTAACTTGCTGTTCAAACAAGTTAAAAAGGAATATGAAAAAATAAGACAAATCTTTTTCCTTACTCGATCTGCCAGACAATTTGCTAAGACATTCAGACGATTCTCAAAGACTTTCATTTCACCTCTTACATATATCCGCAGTAATAAACCCACGGCATTAAGGTAGACCTGCACATTCAGCATAAAAACAAAGTTAGAATCTTGACAATTGAAGGGGTTGAGAAGGGAAATACATACCTCTGCAGGCATAGCATCACTTCTTTCTAATTCTTTCCAAATACATTTGTCATAAACCTCTTCTACCTTTTCAATGGGACAATGACCTTCCAAGTAACAAAGAGCAACATGCCACCAATTGTGTGTGTACCTGATGAGAAACTTTCTTCAGGTATAGCAAGAATCTTCATAATGAAGTTACATATTAAGCTATACTTACATAAATGATGACAATGGACTCCATGATTGTGAACATTCTCCCATGAATACCACTGCTTCTTTGAAACGACATTCATATTGATAAACATGGCACAGCTGCAGCCAAGTCAACATTGCCAGAACTTGTCAAGTCCAACATTACAACATTTCAACCAAAAGACAAAGAAACTTTGCACAAGTTACTAACAACACAAATAAGCAATTGGTTTATAGATGTAAGATCCTATGAAACTTCAAAAAAAATCTGTCTACTTTCTTGTTTTCCAGTTCAGTAGTAGAGTGTTAAAATATGAGCCAAGAGTCACAATTCATTAACAACAAGAATCTTTACCATCACCAGGTACGAGGAAAGACAGGAGACATTAGGAAGAATAAACAGGATAAAGCTTTCAGTTAACAAAGATCATAAACACATAATAGTCCAGTGATATGAAAGTGATATCCAAATTAAAAGGTTCATTACTAGGAAAAACAGAGAAGAAAATTTTGACAAGTGAAAGCCGTAAATTACTCATTGACGCATGTGAGAGACAGAAAAGAGAAAGATGTATTAGAATCTACTTACAGCATGTTGTGCCCAAGGATCTTCCTTGTTTTTCTCAAATCCTTCTTTGGCAATTTTCTGCATCTGCCATTCGACCGAGCTCTAACAAAGGAAAAGCAAGCATGCCATATATGAAATTCTTGTTTTTATTTTTTGGCAGAACCTGTTAATCATACAAGATATAAAAGACTTCAGTTAAAAATGAGGCATGTTATATAACATTCAATCCTCTATCCATGTTTCTAATAAAATGTGTAAGAATTTCTATGTATAAAGTTGAGAAAATAGTCTGGATTATTACAATTAGTAAAAGAGAATGGAGAATCTACTCTCTAAATTGGAGAGAACCTGTTCAACAAGTTGCAAAGATAGGTCAGCTCGACCCATGTAAAAGCACAGCACTTGTGCCCTCTTCAGAGATACCAGATCTCTTGGATAATCTTTTAACAGCTGCAAAACAATGTGGACAATATTTACAGAGTGGGATCTATCCTAACAGAAATAAATCCACTACTAAGATCATAACAAGTTCCATTTTCTGAATTTCCGAATAAACAGAACCAAGAAAAAGGGGCAGGTGGAAAAAAGATTGAAACCAGTTACAACTAACAAGTCATAAGCATTACAATTTGAAGAAACACCTAATCAGATAGAAATGTTATAACTTTGAATGCATAATTTCTAGCAGTTCTAGTACAAATCATGCAATCAATGGTTTCTAAGCAAAAAGTTAGGGGGTATCTATCTCTTTAGTAGTATTTTGGTAACTCATTGTCAAGTTCAACATGTCACCAAGTTATCCCTACAGGGGGAAATTGCCAATTGATGAAATACAAACATCAGAATCTGATTTGCTAAATAGCCATATATACTGAATCCACTACATCAATTTTATGTCACTCCAAATTTGCAATTTTCCACCTTAATTCTGACACCAAACAGACATGGGGCAGGAAAAGGAGCAATATTTTTACATATAGCAGCACTCACAAAGGAAAACAAAAATGTAGTACTGTATACAGAAACATAGGCTAAAGAAAACGACTTAATCAAGGGGGGGAAATGCTACCTTGGAGTGTAATTCAACAGCTACATCATCATCTCTATCAGCCGAAATAAAATAACTAACAACATCAAACACTGCTTTCTCATATGCACTAGCATTTTCCTATACAATTCCCAACAACAGTATAAGAAATAATTTACCAACAGAGGGAAGTAATTCCAGTGAACAGAAAAGAAAAATATTTAAAAAATTAAATGAAATCATACAAGACAAGATTTAGCTGCATCAAGGAGCACAGGAACTGTAGAACGATCATAGGAGCAGAGAAAATTAGCTGCCAAAATATTGCCCAAAACACAATCAGGGTCAGCTTTAGGAGCTTCCAAAATCACATCCCGTTTTCTTCCATAGCTAAGTACCTACAAATTTCACATCAAAATCTAACTCAACAAACAAAACCCATCATTTATATTACATAAAATTTCAAAAAGAAAAGAACCCACATAAAAAAAAAATTAAAAGAAAATCAAAAAATACCTGGTGATAGTATGAATTAATAGCATTTATACAAGCATCTGAACAGGTATTCACTTCATAACCCCACTTGTCCAATTTTACACCTTCCATCTCTTCTCCTTCTTCTTCACTGTGTGAAGTGTGTGTGATTTTTACTTCCTTTATTTTTCTTTTCCGGTGAAAGTAGTATCGAGTTTGAGGTGGTGGCAGTTGGGTTAAGTTGAGATTCAGTTTACTTGGGGCTTATGGAAATTGGAAAGGGACAAAAGACAGGTGGAAGTGGCGCGGGGACTCCAACATCAGCAACAACAACAACAACAACATATGCTGTCACTATGATGTTTGTGTCTGTGCAGATTTATCTGTTTAATGTTTGATCTGGTCTGTTTTGTTGTACTAATTCTAAGTTATTAGCGGTTGGCTCGGTGGTTAGTTTTTTTGTCTAATTTTTTGCAACGAAGCTAGGCGTATGAAGAAAGTGGATCTTGATAATTTCCTAATTAACATGTCTCTTGCCAAATTAAAGAAAAGGGGTTAATTGGAAAAAAAAAAAAAAAAAACGTAAAATTTGATTAATGTTTAAATTTCTTTTTAAAGTTTGTAAATTTATAATTTGTCTCTTGTAGTTTTGAGGTAAAATAAAATCGTTAAACATTTCGTTAAGTGACTTTTATGAAGCCAAAATATTTTATGTAAAGAGTTATTTTAATTATTTTAGAGTTATTTTTTAAGTATTTAATTAAAGTTAGTTATATTTTTTAATATAAAATAAAATCTTTCCTTTCTAGCTAAAGATGTATTTGGACAATAAGAGGGCACTAGACTTAGTGATATTTTTGTCTTTTTTTTACAAATATGTTAAATTTTTAACTTTTTATTCACTCTACAGGAAAAAAAAACAAATTATAAGAAAGAATTATAAATTTACAAACTATAAGTTATACTAATAATGCCATGCAAGACTCATTCCGGATTATAACATATCTTATCTTATCCAATAAGAGAACCCGATATCCTAACTAGTGAAAAATTCTATGATTTTTTTTTAATTTTTAGAATTATTATTTTATATTTTAAATAGTTATATTATATAAATTTTTAAAGTTAAAAAAATAATTATCTATAAAAAATTATAGAATTCTCCTTGACTAGTAATTATACAAATTTTTAAGTAGTTTGACTATGCTATCTTAATTGGTCCAAAGCCCCAAAAACTGTAGCATGTTGAAACTTGTAGATGCATTTGCTGCTATAGTAATAGTAATGGCAAGCCCATTCATTTTCTACGAAGTGGTCCTAGTGGGCAGAGTCGATTTGCTCCCTCTCAGAGTTCTAGTACTAGTTCTTTTAAATTTGTTGAATTACGAATTTTGAGTGTGTTCATTTAAATTGAAAATATTTTCTTGAGAAAGATATTTTCTGGGGAAAATATTTTACATGAAGGGTGTGTTCATTTGAACTAAAAATATTTTCAGAAAAATATTTTTCTGAAAATTTTTTGGTGCTAAACACCGAAAAATATTTTCCGGTGGAAAATATTTTCCAATTTTCCTTTCTCTAGTTGAAAATAACTTACGGAATTTTTGAGTATAAGTTACTTTTCGGATAATTCAAGAGTGATATTAAACTTCAAATACTTACTTTTAGAATTTCGTTTGCTAAACTTATTTTCGTTTAGCAAACGAAAATATTACAATTTTTCGTTGTTCGGTTGACAAAATAAAATCATATTTTGAAATTAAATATTTTAACGGTTTCATCTTTAATTTTATGAATACAATTTTAAAAAACTTATAACAACGGTAATAAATACCTTACAAGTAATTGTGGTTAATAAAAATTGATTTTGTTTAAAATTAAATGATAGTACAATATAGTAGTAAAATATGCATAATGATAGTTATATTAGTATGGGACCCATGATTAAGAGAAAAACGAATGGAAAAGAATTGAATAAATTTAGCAAATGAAATTATAACAGTAAATATTTGAAATTTAATGTTACTCTTGAATTATCCGAAAAATAACTTACACTAAAAAATTCTATAAGTTATTTTCAGCCAGAGGAAGGAAAATTGAAAAACATTTTATACTGAAAAATATTTTTCGGTGTTTGGTACCAAAAAAATTTCTGAAAAATATTTTTTTGAAAATATTTTTAGTCTAAACGAACGCACCATTAATGAATGCACAAGGAAAAAATGGAAGAAAATTACAAAGTGATTGTTAGCATCAAATTTCAGCAAACTACAGCATAACAAAATAAATATCCCATCTGGGCTACACGATCCAACAAAATTAGAAGACTAAAATGAGAGCTTGTTGGCAAAGAAGGCCAACCCAAATACAATTATTTCATTCAACACACAAACTCCACAATCACTGGGCTACAACGGAAATCAATCATGGGCCTTTTTCACTTAGAAGGAGCTGCTGCGGCTGCTGCAGCGGCCCGTGCTTGGTTTTAGCAACAATAACGAGCTCCTCAGGCTCCAGCATAACACCCTTAATAGCTTCATGCGAAATAAACCTTTCAGCCCAATCCACAAGAGCTGGTGTCTTAGTTTCATCCAATATTTTCAGTTGGGCCATTATCTCTGCTGCCTTTACCCAGCACAAGAAGGAGCCCAGAACAATATCAAGATAACCTATGGCTTCTCCACCAAAGAAGGCCTTCCCATTGCTGGATTTGACAAAAACACCCTCCAATAATGTTATACCTTCAAAAATTTAATCTCCAAAACACCTGCTTTTGACTCCTCATCTTTTGCGGTTCTAAAATCCCGGAACAATGGAAACCACTGCAACCGAATCATTATCATTTTAATTAGTGCAACATCCCAACAATAATTGATGACTTAACAATTTGATTCAACTCAAAGACTTCCCCACACATAAATATAAATTTAGTTATAGTGCAAATTTTGATTTAGAAAATCACTGATTAGTCCACATTTTAATACCCCTTGCATACTAATCCACGTACATAATTTTACTAAATCACTAATTACGTAATTTTAAATATTTATCGAATTTCGTATTTTCTCTAATAAATCTAATAACACATCACTAGTATTATTGTCAAATAGTATCGTAACAATGTATTGCATTTGATTTAATGTTATATGCATAATATTACAAGAAAATTTTTAAAATGAACTATACAGGAGATCATTTGACTTACCACATCAATAGTGAGGGATGTGGGCCCATTCAAAAATAACCGATACTAGAGTATATAATTATACAAGTCATCCACTCAGTCAACGTTTGCTGGACTTTATTATTTGTATCAGTCAATTTATATGAATGTGGTATAGCCTTAATAAAAATGTACTAGTACTTTGGGACATAGTTTAAAATTTTAGAAAAATTTGTCCAAGTTGTATCGAATTAACTCAATTCAATAGAATCATTATAAGTGATTCTATGAAAAATTTGATGAATAACGAGTTTTAAATTAAAGTCTGCAATTTTGCTGAGTAATCACAAATTTTTATCTGAATTGAATTTATTTAACACTAAAAAACAGATAAATTTTATATAAAATTTTTGAAAAACTTAAACTTTTTGAATTGATAATGAATATTATGTAAAAGAATTATACGATACCTTAAAATTTAATACTTAATCTAATTACTAACATATTTTTATTCATAATAAACAAAATAATATGCGCACATCACTCATAATTTCAATTTTTTATTTTTATTTTTAACTCAATAAAATTCAACCAAATTTTTTTAAATATATTTGACACGTTAACTTTTCGAGTCAAGTTATTTTTAAATACCGATTTGAGAGGTACAAATTTGCATGAGATATATAAGATTCAGAATTAAAAACAGTAGGTAATAAATAAAGTAATATAAAAGTGATATAGTACCTTGTCACTAATGTAAGCAGCCCAAAACCGCGCATTGGCACGTTCATATGGATGAGAAGGAAGAATGGATGGAGCATCAGACCAGGTCTCATCGATGTACTCCACAATCACAGATGATTCACAAACAGGCTTATCACCATGGATGAGTACAGGGATCTTCTTGTGAACCGGGTTACATTTCAGAAGGAGCTCACTTTTTTCTGGCAATTTTTCTACAAGAAATTCGTACTCAATTGACTTGAGGTTGAGGGCAAATTGGACCTTGTTCACGTATGAGCTTGGACGTGTACCAAGAAGCTTAACATCTTTTGCTGCCATGTTGATTTGTGAAGAGAACAAATTTAGCTGAAGATTATTAATTTAGAGAAAGATAGATATGAAGCTTGTTACCGGATATTATTAGTACGTGGTATTTATAGATGGTTTGAAAGCTGAACAAGTTTTTTTATTTTTTTTTGTAGGATTTTGACTTTTCCAACGACACGAATATAAATGAGAGAAAATCAAACATAATATGATAAAAAATTCCCTTTATCTGAGACGATTCAAATATAATATAATAAAAAATAAATTTACTGAAGACAATATAATAATATAAAATATTTATATAAATTTGATTTTTGAAGTCACGAGATTAAATCTTACTGTCATAAATTGTATAACATTTAATTTATATTATAAAATTTATAAATTAAATTAAAAATTAAATCTATTTTAATATTTTCGTGTAATAATATCCTCAACACGACTAACGTCCGCTGTGACGATTGATCAGGACCCGACCAATTGGACCAATAAATTGGCAGATGTGAAAGCGATTACGTACATGCGACATTTACTTTATCTGTTTAGCCAATCAGTGGAAAATTGCTGCTTCTCCTTTTTCTTTTTTTCCAAGTAGTAGAACGGAGAATGGAATTGCGTTTGGATCATAAATTTTGTAAAGTAAAGAAAATTTGGAATATTAATTACAAAACTAAGAAGATAAAATAGCATCCAGTTAATTTGTGTTACACTACCACTAGAAGAAATTTTCAAGATTTTGAAGCATAGAGTCGCTTTATATTGTAACCTTCAATTCTATCAAATAATTTATAGTTTAATAAATGATTTTTCTTAATTTTAATAGTATATTTGTATAAAGTAACAAAATAATTTGTTACTAAATCCGTTAAAAATGAATAAAATTCAACTAAATAACTGAAATTAGAAATTAGAAATTAGAGATTAAATTTGATTTTGCCAAAAAATGTCCTGAATTTAACCTTTGTAAACTATTTTTCTAATTTTAATACGAAAAAATAAATCTTCTTTTGCTTTTTTGGGATATCCGAAATTATCTATTCCCAAGAAGATAGTAATTAAACAAGGGAATAGCGCTTTTTTCAGTGAATGATCCGATTCTTTAATAAGAAGAAAACTTCTGAACCATACATCGCGTGGAGTTGACTGAGCAATTTTCCTTGCGGTAGAACTTAATTGCGTCGATAGCATTAATACAGTCGTCCAATTTCCAGTTATTTAATTATTCAGTAAAAGTCACATAGTAGGGTCGTACGAACAAAGCCAAATACCATTTTTCTTGATGACTAGTAAACTATACTATTTTGTGCTACAAGAAAGGTGATTGATGATACATCATCGCTGACATAACACCAGATATTTATGTAAAAGTATTTATTTAACATGTTTATTCAGAGTATTCACGTAATAAACCATTATATTTAATTGGTATAGGAAAAGGTTTCCAAATATATATAATTGTTTATAAGTAAAGGTTTCCAAATATATATATATTTTTTATTCATAATTTATGCTCAATACAAGATAATTTGTCTATTTTCTTTCTCTAGTCTTTTATCAGTGATTATTTAGACTGTGTTAGATGTTTAATTGAGGAAGAATTGATTTTTTAGAATCGAACCATTCATTAAAATGAAACATCTCAAGAATCTCTGAGGCTCCAAAATCACATCCTTGAAAACTTCAGTTGAGGAGAACTTACGAGCCCATTCAACCAAGTTAGGCGTCTTGGTTTCATTAAGTAGCTTCACTTTTCGAAGTATTTCTATTACCCTTAGCCACACCAATTGGCTCCCTAGAGCAATATCAAGATAACCAATACTATCTCCACCGAAGAAAGCCTCCCCTTTGCCAAAATCAACATCTTTTCAATTCAATTATTTTGTCTATCAGTGCTTTCTTTGCCTCTTCCTCAACTGGTGCATAATCTCTAAAGCCGCACCATCAGTGGAAGCCATTGCAAGAAACCAATTATAATACGTATTAAACATCAAAAACCCATTTCCTATCCAGAACTATACCTTGTGGTATGTATCAAGTCTTTACGTATGTTAATGTCATTTTTTCAGTAAGTCTTAATTTACACAATAGGATACATTAGTATAGTTAAATACAAGATTTGTGTAAATATTTAACATAATAGATTACAACGTTGGGTCTTAATTTTGAGTGAAAATAGTATTATAGTAATATTTTATTAAGGCATTTTGTTATCTAAACTCTAATGCAATTCTTGATTTGCAGCACATATGGTATAAGATAAAAAAAAAAAGGACTATAACCATATGTACCTAGTTATCAACATAGGCAGCCCAAAAACGGGCCATGGCACGATCAAAGGAATCAGAAGGGAGCAAGGATGGACCATTATTAGGCCAGAACTCATTGATATATTCGACTATTAAGAGAGACTCGCAAATACAGTTATTATCACCATGGATTAGAACTGGAATTCTTTTGTAAGCCGGATTGGACTTGAGGAGTAGGTCACTTTTATTGAATACATCCACTTCGATGAACTCATATTCGATGGATTTCAATTTAAGGGCCATTTGAACCCATTTCGTCATTGGACTTGGAGAAACTTTGTTATGAGATTGAATATGCTATCAAGTAACATGTTAAGTGAAATCCCCTTAATGAAATTTTTACTATTTAAAGTGGTGAACTTAAAAATAAAATGAATTAGTGGATCAGTACTTAAAATATTAAAATTTTATTGGTTTGAAAATACCATTTGACATGTCATTGACATTTGATAATGCTTCCTATAATAAAGTTTTTTTGGACTTGGATGCGTCCCTTGAAGCTTCGTAGTATTACCAGTTTCCATATTTGATAGTTGGTTTCAGTATTTTTTTTCTTTTTTTTGGGAGGGGGGTGGGGGGCATTCTTTCAGAGAAGTTATGAAACTAAGCTCTTTTAACTCCACAAAAAGAATTATAAAATGTAATGTTGATGAATTTATAGTCATTTGGCTTTTTGAGTGAAGACAGAAATTTAGTGAAATAGATTCCTCAGAGCTTATAATTTAGATTCCTTGTCTATTTGTTCTTTGATTTTAATCATGCGTTGTTGTTGTTGTACAAGACGCTTCTCTATTGGAATTAAGAATTCAACGGATGAAGAAAAAAAACCATAGATAATAGAACTGGAATTATTATATGTTGTCACAATACAACCGCTAATGATTTTATTCCAAAATTATTTTTTAAAGTAAAGATTCCAATTATTTCATTCAACAACCATAATCACTCGGCTACCAGGCCCACCACTCTAATGCATCATGGGCCATTTTCACTTAGAAGCAGCAGCAGCGGCCGCCTTTGCTTGGAAGTCTTTAAGAACATTAATGAGTTCCTCGGGCTCCGGGATAATACCCGTAATTGCTTCATGTGAAACAAACCTTTCAGCCCAATCCACAAGAGCTGGTGTCTTGGTTTCATCCAATATTTTCAATTGGGCCATTATCTCTGCTGCTTTAACCCATCCCAAAAAGGAGCCCAAAACAATATCAAGATAACCTATGGTTTCTCCGCCAAAATAGCCCTTGCCATTGGAAAATTTGACAAAAACGCCCTCCAACAATGTTAAACCTTCGAATATTTTCTCCAAGACAAGATTCCTGCTTTGGACTCCTCGTCTTTTGCATTTCTAAGGTCCCGGAATAATGGAAACCACTGCAACCAATCAAATCACATTATTCTATGTTCAACAATAATTCATCGATGCTTAACAATTTGATTCACCAGAAGAATTACAGAAACATAATAATACTTAAAATTTTGTGTTACCAATATAGTCTTTTATATTTTAAATATTGATTAATTTAATCTTTTATCTATCACAATAAATTAATTCAGTACCTCATTTTTTAAAAAATTAATAGTCTATGATGAAAATTATAGACAAATTAATAGACCAAATTCCTCTAACAAATAAGTAAATTTTAAATCTTTCGCCAAATTCATCGATTTAAACAAATGTAGTAGAATTTGACATGAGACATCTAAGACTAAAAAAAAAAAAAACTAGTATTACCAGTATACTAGGTGAAAAAATAGGCTTGGTAGAAAAGTCAAAGGTACCTTGTCATCTAGGTAAGCTGCCCAAAACCGGGCATTGGCAGCGTTCATATGGATGAGAGGGAAGGATGGTGGGAGCATCAGACCAAAACTCATCAACATACTGCACAATCACAAGTGATTCACAAATAGGCTTATGAGCATGGATGAGTACAGGAATCTTCTTGTGAACCGGGTTTGATTTAAGAAGGAGCTCACTTTTGTTGAACACATCTTCTTGGAGGAATTCATATTTGATTGACTTGAGGTTGAGGGCAAATTGAACCCGGTTCACATATGGGCTTGCACTTGCACCAAGAAGCTTAACATTTTTTGCTGCCATTTCTAGTTACTATTTTGTTTTAAGATTTGGTGAAAACGAATTTAGCTGAAAACTAATTGAAGATAGATGGATATGAAGGATCTTGCAGACTATTAGTATTGGTACGTGCTATTTATAGATGCAAAAGCTGGATCTTACCACGATTAATTGGTCTGAAAAGTGAACACTTTTGGCTGGATTTTGACTTTTCCAATTAAAAACAAATTCAAACTTTTTTATTTTATTTCATTGTTATTTTTTTTAAAGAAAAAGATGACTGGATGTATACAGATCTTTTGATGATGTATATCAGACAGGTGTATCTTACAGACAGCATATTTATGCTGTCTTAACTACAATTTGTTGTATTATTTAAATTTATTTTTTATGTTTGACATTTATTTTCTCTAGATATTTTACTATTGATCAGGACCAGGTCAATTGGATAATTTTAAGTTAAATGGCGGATGCGAAAGCAATTACGTACTTTTAAATTGTAATGTAACATTTGGTTAATCGTTGTAGCCTCAAGTGGAAATGCTGCTCTCCTTTATCTTTTTTTCCAAGTAGAAATGCGAAAGCAATTGCGTACTTATATCATTTTTTTTTTCTTTTTTCACTTTAAAATTGGACACCTTTTACAACAACTTGAAGAAAATTCCAAAAATTTGTAGCATTCTGCTTTGTCTCAGTTACAATCTACATAGAGTTACGTGTATATTTGTTTTCTTCCATCATATTATTCTAAATAGGGTAAACAATACTTTTTTTTTTTTTTGGTATCAAATTCCTTTTTTTTTTTTTTTTGGGTTTTGTCTTAATTACGGGAAATTATCTATTCTCAGAATATTGCAATCTTGTTAAACAAGCTCTTTTCCAAAAGAAATGTTTGTATAAGTGAAGCATCATTCTTTAACAAGAAAAAAAAATTAAAATCAAAGAAATTATACAGCGATTTGTATAAACAGTAAATATTTAAAATTGCATTGACAGCATTGGAATTAAAAATAAAAAATAAAATTTGCGTTGATAGCATTATTACAACAGCGTAATTTCGATTTAACATTTAACCAACCAAAAAAATATATAATAATAATAGAAATTACAGGGTGCGGTCGTGTCGTATGACTAACAAAGCCAAATAGCATTTTTCTTCTGACTAGTACAGTATACTACCAGTACTTATATTCCGCTACAAGAAAAGTGGTTAATTCATTTGGCCTGGATTGAGGAGAAAGATTGACTTTTTTTTGCAGTTGGTATGGCTTCAAAACGAACCATCTCAAGAATCTCTAGAAGCTTCTGAGGTTCCAATGTTACATCCTTGACAACTTCATTTGAGGAAAACTTATGATGAGTCCATTCCACCAAGTTTGGCATCTTGGTTTCATCAAGTTGCTTCACATTTTCAAGTGTTTCCATTCCCCTTAGCCATCCCAAATGTCCGCCTACAGCAATATCAAGATAACCAATATCATCTCCACTGAAGAAAGCCTTCCCTTTGCTACAATTTATAAATCCTCCTTCTAGATGGCCAGCATGAATTGCATTATCTGAAGTATTATTTTAGTACATTATTCGATAAGTGTTCGGAAAGTATTTTTTACATTAAAAAATAAAAAATATAACGAAAGTCAAATAAAATTATTAATATTAAAATGTATAATTCTGTTTACTTTTTTTTTCGTACTATCAAATCAAATACTAAAAATTACACACAAACGTAATTGCATTGTCTTTTAAAATTCGAATCTTAAAAAATGATATATACTCATACTTGTTTGTACGTTAAATATGTATTTATTTAATATAAAATAAAAAATATAATTTAAAAATTACTGTAGTATTTTTGCACTAAAAGACAAAATACGTACAAAAAATTGAATAAAATTATTAATATCAAAACGCATAATCTTGTTCACTTTCTTTTTATATCATCATAAGAGACAGATTGGGCTCATGGCATCAACCGGCACTTTTCCAGGTCGTCGGCTGGGGTCAATCTCAAAAATGAAATGTGTCCATAAACATATGCTAAACATGTATTTATTTAATACAAAATAAAAATACAAATTAAAATTTACACTTTTCTGCCCATAGCTCGTATTTTGTAAAATATGTTCGAAAGTTCGAATCTTATATACCGTTTTAAACTCTATTTTTGGCCCGTATTTCGGATTCCTAAATTTATGTTCGGAAATTCGAACCTTATATATTATTTTAAACTCTATTTTTGCGTCTATACATCGGACTCCCGAATCTAGGTTTGGAAGTCCGAACTTACATTTCTATTTTTTTTGTCCCAAAAAAATTTAGACCAATGAATAGTATAAAAAAATTTAATGTTAATATATGTGAATAGTATAATACATGTAAAAATGAATAATAAAATAATTAATTGAATAGTAATGAATAGTAAAAGAAAATTTGAATTGTGTAAATACACAATAGTATTTTAGAAAAAAAAAAGTAAAAGAAGTTGATAAAAAAATTTTTGCTGACCAAACAAATATTTCATCAAAAATATGAATAATAAAGTAAAAAGTGGTAAAAAATAGGTAAAAAAAGCAATCCAAACGGCCAGTATATTTTCAATTATTTTGTCTTTCAATGCTTTCTTTTTTTTTATTCATAATTCACGCTCAATATAAGATAATTTGTCTATTTTTTTCTCTAGCTTTTTATCAGTGATTATTTAGCCTATAATTGAGGAAGGATTGACTTTTTGGAGTCGAACCATTCATTAAAATGAAACATCTCAAGAATCTATGAGGCTCCAAAATCACATCCTTGAAAACTTCAGCTTCAGAGGAGAACTTACGAGCCCATTCAACCAAGTTAGGCGTCTTGGTGAGGGTGTGTTTGTTTGAATTGAAAATATTTTCTTGAGAAAAATATTTTTTTAGAAAATATTTTACATGAAAAAATCTATTTTTCATACAATTTTTCTGTGTTCGGTTGACAAAATGAAAATATTTTCAAATAAAAAATTTTAACGATTTTATCTTTAATTTTATGAATACAAGTTAAAAAAATTTATAACAATGATAATAAATACCTTACAAGTAATTGTGATTAATAAAAAATTAATTTTGTTCAAAATTAATGATAGTACAATATAGTAGTAAAATATACATAATGATAGTTATATTAGTGTGGGACTCATGATTGAGAGAAAAACGAATGAAAAATAATTGAAAACGAAAATAAGTTTAGCAAACGAAATTCTAAAAGTAAGTATTTGAGATTTAATGTCACTCTTGAATTATCAGAAAAATAATTTACGTTCAACAATTTCGCAAGTTATTTTCAGCTATCACATGAGGAAGGAAAATTGGAAAATATTTTTTTTAAAAAATATTTTTTTGAAAATATTTTCAATCCAAACGAACACACCCAAATAGCTTCACTTTTTGAAGTATTTCTATTACCATTAGCCACATCAATTGGCTCCCTAAAGCAATATCAAGATAACCAATACCATCGCTACCGAAGAAAGCCTTCCCTTTGCCAAAATCAACATCTTTTCAATTCAATTATTTTGTCTATCAGTGCTTTCTTTGCCTCTTCCTCACCTGTTGCATAATCTCTGAAGCTGCACCATCAGTGGAAACCATGTGCAAGAGACCATATTATCGGAGGTTCTTGCCATCAAAAACCCATTTCCTATCCATTGTATGTATCAAGTCTTATAAAATATTATTTACGTATTTTTTTATAAGTTTTAATTTACACAACAAGATATATTTAAGTATGGTTAAAGACAAGATTCGTGTAAATATTTAGCATAATAGATTACAACGTTGGGTCTTAATTTGGAGTGAAAATAGTGCATACTATAGTAATATTTTATTAAGGCATTTTGTTGTCTAAACTCTAATGCAATTCTTGATTTGAAGCACATATGGTATTAAAAAAAAAAAAAAAAAAAAAAAGACTATAACCATATGTACCTCGTTATCAACATAGACAGCCCAAAAATGGGCCATGGCACGATCAAAGGACTCAAAAGAGAGCAAGGATGGACCATTATTAGGCCAGAACTCATTGATATATTCGACTATTAAGAGAGACTCGCAAATACAGTTATTATCACCATGGATTAGAACTGGAATTCTTTTGTAAGCCGGATTGGACTTGAGGAGTAGGTCACTTTTATTGAATACATCCACTTCGATGAACTCATATTCGATGGATTTCAATTTAAGGGCCATTTGAACCCATTTCGTCATTGGACTTGGAGAAACTTTGTTATGAGAATATGCTATCAAGTGACATGTTAAGTGATACTCCATTAATGAATTTTCACTATTTAAAGTGGTGGGTTTAAAAATAAAATAATTCGAGGTGATTAGTGGGTTGATGATGTGGATTAGTGACACATAGCATATTATCTAGATTGTTCTAGAAGTGCCTACGTGGCAGCCTCATTAAGGGCAATTATGTAATTCAGTTTCTGCTAGACTAGCGTAGAGATAGCCTTATGCCTCCTTATGTAATTCTATAAATAAGGGGTTTGGGTGCTACTAAAGAAGGATTGAAACTCAGATAATCAAATACACTTTTGACATTCAACTCTTCCACTTTCTCTCTCCTCCTCCTAGAATCTAATTCTAACTTCTTCAATTGGCGTCGTCTGCTGGAATCGACAGATTTCCATATCTTTCAATCAATTTTCAATCATCCGAATTGTTTATTTTTGCTTTGAGGAAGATGAAGAATTGTGGAACACGCCGAACTGCCAACAAGGACGCAGAGCGAGCAATCAGCACCTCGTGGTGCATACCGATGAACTAGAAAACGTCGGTACACTAACCGAGGCTCAACAAAAGCAAAACGATGTCCTGAAGTATATATGCTGATCACTTCGGGTCTTTCCGAGCATGCGTGGAACAACGCGAGAGCAAAACTCCGTCTGTGCGCTCGAATCGAGTAGCCACTCCACAAGCCAAACAGAAGCGTGACCCCAGCCGACGACCTGAAAAGTGCCGGTTGATGCCATGAGCCCAATCGATCTACGTTACAAATTAACAAAGTCGGGCTCGAACGAACAATCTGATGAGTCACATTCATCGACAAGCGAGAAATTACAGAGGTGCGAGAGATTCGATGCACATTTCTCGAAAAAATCAGGATCAAGAGGACCCTCTTCGACTGTTTTAAAACAGCTCGAGGAGCAGAGCCTCGAGAATAAGATCCAAGAGATTTTGAGAAAAAATAATTTACTTCTCAATGCTTCTGCTACGGCAGAGATTGATAGAGATCCATTCACGATCTCTGTCAAAATTGAACCTTTTCCAATGCAATTCAAGCTGCCGACCTAGATCGCTACAAGGGAGAGTCTGATCTGTCAGATCACCTGCAGCATGTGGTGTGTGGCAATCACTAGCCTATATGGCTACAGTGACGCGACCCGATGTAAGTTTTTCTCCACAACTCTTCGAGGTCAGGCTCAAAAATGGTTCTAGGAGCTGTCGACGAACTCAATCGCCACTTTTCACGACTTGGCGAAGTCTTTCCTTGGTCACTTCAGGAGTAAATCAATATTACAAAAGGACACCTCACACCTCATGAACATCCGGCAGAGGTCTGAGGAGTCACTTAGTAAATTTGTGAATCGCTTCAATGATGAGGTAGTCCAAATCAAAAATGTTGATGAAAGAATTCTAGTGGCTGCTTTCTGCAGTAGCATCAAACCGGGCAACTTCCACGCTGAACTAGCCAAAAGGCTGCCGAGCTCCTATTCTGAACTTCTTGAAAGAGCATCGAAGTTCATACGGGGCGAAGAGTCAAACAGGACTCTTAAGGAACTTTACGTGTATAAAGAGAAAAAGTCCTCAAGACTCCGAACCCTCATCATCAAAAAAGCTGAGAATAGCTGATAGGTTAATTTGCTATTCCAAAGCCACACATTTGGCGAACCGGGTGATCTTCCCGGGCAATAATATCGTGAACCGACCCCCACGAACAAGAAGCCATCCCGATGCTGACTTTACACCTCTCATTGTGTCGAAGAGGGAAATTTTATTCCAAGTACAACATCTGGGCCTCTTAGAGCCACCCCCTCGAATGGTGTCAGCCTCAGACAAAAGAGACCGGGCAAAGTACTGCACTTTTCATGGTCAACACGGCCATGATATCGAAGCATGCAACCACCTGAAGGTTGAAATCGAGAAGGCCATCCAAGAAGGACATTTGCAGCAGTTCATTTGCCGAACTGCGGCAGTGTTCCTTTCAAAGAAATCCAGCGTAACCTTGACCGCCGCCTCGTCAACAGAATCGATGCGCCCAAAATAGGAACAATCTCCTGGCAAACCAAGATGAACAGATCCGTGTGGCCGGGGTGATAAGCATAATTGCAGGAGGTTCGGTGACTGAGGACACAAACAATGCTCGAAAAAAATACGTGCCCGGAACATCCCTTCAGGTGAAGATCGGGAGAAGCGACTAAAGCCATTTATGAGCCTGGGATATACCTCCGAGGACCCCGTTCCTAACCGAATGCCACACAATGACCCCGTGGTGATTCACATTAATGTGGCCCGATATGAAATGCACCGTGTGACCATCGACACTGGAAGTTCGGAGGACATAATCTTTTGGGACGCTTGGGTTAAGATGCATATGGACGATTCTTTGATAAAATCTTTCAAGACTCCATTGGTTGGCTTCACCAGAGACTCGGTCGTGCTTGAGGGACAGAAAATGCTCCCATTGTGTCTTGGAGCTCCCCCGAAGCATAGAATTGAGATGACCAATTTCTTCGTCGTCGTCAAAAAGGACAGCTCGTACAATATGATCCTGGGCTGACCCACTCAATACACCTACAGAATCCTTCCCTCTGTGTTCCGTATTGGGATAAAATTCTTGTTGAGGGATGGATCTGAAGGAACAGTCATTGGCGGCCAACAGGAGGCCCGAGCTGCCTGCTATATGATGTCCTTACGGTCCCAATCACAAACGATGTCCATTGCTGACAAAGCTTACTTGCAAACCTTTGATGCCTCATCCACCTGGGATGGCTTTGAAGAGCCTTTGATAAGTCAGAAGGACGGCGAAGAGAATGTGCAGCCCCGACTCTGAGCTACTGAGATCCCCGAACCTCTTGAGCCGAAGGGGAAGGGCAAAGCTAAAATTGAGCCCCAAGACGAGGTTCAAATTGAGGAGGTATCACTGGATCCGAGCCTCTCTGATCGAAAAATTAAAATCTGTGCTACCCTCCCAGCAGAGTTTAAGGGCCTTCTCTTTAGGCTTTTAGCCAAATACAAGGACGTGTTCCCCTGGACCGTCGAAGACATGCTATGCCTCCCTCAAAAAATTATTGAGCACAAACTCGGAGTGGACCAGGAATACAAACCAGTGAAGGAGAAGAAGCGCCTCTTCAGTCCAGAGCGCAACTTAATAATTGAAGCCGAGGTGGATAAACTCTTAGTGGGTCCAGATTGATTAGAGAAGTATTGTATCCTACCTGGCTTTATAATCCAGTCCTTGTAACAAAACCATATTCTTTTTGGCGAATGTCCCAAAATTTTCCTAATCTTAATAAAGCCTGTCCAAAGAATAGTTATCCGTACCCCCAGATCGATACAGTAGTAGATTCATTTGTTAAATTTTATATTTTACACTTTTTAGATGCATTCAAGGGCTACCATCAAATATTTATGGCCAGAGAAGATGAAGAGAAAATCTCTTTCATCACTGACCGAGGCACGTACTGCTACTGTACTATGCCCTTCGGACTCAAAAACGATGAAGTCAAGTATCAATGTCTCGTCAATAAAGCCTTCAAGTCCCAAATAGGACGAAATATGGAGGTATATAGTGATGACATGGTAGTCAAGAGACGAACCTATGAGGAAACCTTGGAAGATCTAAAGGAGACATTCGAGACATTAAGATCTATCCAAATGAGGCTGAATCCCAAAAAATGTACATTTGGGGTCCCCTACGAACAAATTCTTGGGATTCATTGTCTCTTACCGGAGAATCGAGACGAACCCTGAAAGGTGCAAGCCATAATTAATATGAAAATTTCCATCTTGGTGAACGAGGTTCAGAGACTCACCGGAAGAATGGCGGCCTTAAATCGATTCCTGTCCAAATCAGCAGAAAGGGGCCTGCCGTTCTTCCGACTCATAAAGAAGACTGAGGCTTCCAATGGACCGAAGAAGCTTGTATAGCTTTTGAAGAGTTTAAAGAATACTTGGGCACCTTGTCGAAGCTCGCATCTCCACTAAAAGGAGAATCGCTATACCTGTATGTCTCAATTGCCGAACCGGCTGTCAGCTCGGTTCTTTTGAGGCAAGATGAGCAAGGCAACCAATGTCCTGTATATTTTGTAAGCAAAGTGCTCCAAGATCCAGAAAGGAACTACACCCCCATTGAAAAGGCAGCCTTCTCGTTGGTGGTGTCGGCTCGAAAACTAAGGCCCTATTTTTATGGTCACAAGATAATAATTGATCTTTCTCCATAAAAATAGGGCCTTACCAACTTTTCTTTAAAAAATATCTTGAGCAAACCAGATGCTTCATGCAGAATGCGAAAGTGGTCTGTAGAGCTGTTTGAATTTGACATAGAATTCAGGCCTC
This sequence comes from Cinchona pubescens, assembly GCA_025175665.1. Taxonomy (NCBI): domain Eukaryota; kingdom Viridiplantae; phylum Streptophyta; class Magnoliopsida; order Gentianales; family Rubiaceae; genus Cinchona; species Cinchona pubescens. Next base: position 3,074,241 of record JANKKI010000077.1, on the reverse strand, counting down.
GGACCGCAATCAAAGCTCAGGCTTTGGCATATTTTATTGCAGAAAACTGTGACATCGAGAGGATTGACCTCATCACGCTGACTGATCCATCAAAGGAATAGAAAATGAGACAAGATCTCCCATGGGAGCTTCATGTTGACGGAGCTTCGTGTGAGTCCGGAGTCGGGACAGGGATAATAATTCGATCCCCAGAAGGGGACTATCTCACTTACGCCCTCAGGTTCGGATTCAAGGCAACAAATAATGAAGTTGAGAATGAGGCCCTCATCTGTGGGATGGAAATAGCCCACCAGATGGGTGCCCGAACCTTAAAGATACATTCAGATTCTCAGCTAGTTGTAAATCAAAGCCTGGAAAATTACGAGGCTCGGGGTGTGATTTTGAAAAGATACCTAACCGAGGGTCAAAAGCTGGATTGAAAAATTCAAAAAAGTGGACATCATTATGATTGCCCGAACCAGAAACACGCATGTCGATGCTCTGTCAAAACTAGCTTCGGCAATATACTCGCATTTAACGAAAGAGATTTTGATAGAATTGCGAGAACGCATGTCTGTTGACTTCTCTGAAAGAGTCTCTTGTGTCTAACCAGACTTCTGTTGGATGGGACCCATAATAAATTGCTTGAATAATGAGAAGCTTCCCGAGGATCTGGCTGAAGCTAGAATGATCAAGTACAGAGCCGTCAAGTATATCCTTATCAACGGAATCTTGTATAAAAATGTATACTTGTGCCCCCTGTTGAGATGCCTCACACCATCTGAAGCTAACTATGTTTTACGAGAGGTGCACGAGAGCATATATGGAAGTCACGTCGGTCCCCGGAGTTTAGCTCGCAAAGTCTTGCTGACTGGGTACTACTGGCCGACCTTACACTTTGACGCAAACACTTTGGTGCGGGGTGTCATCAGTGTCAAATATACATGCGCTAATACCCCGAATACCTGGCTCGGATATGGTTCCTATTCAGAGCCCATGGCCATTTGCTCAGTAGGGAATTGACATCTTGGGCCCACTTCCCAGAGGGATTGGCAAGTTTGAGTTCTTAATAGTTGCGGTTGACTACTTCACCAAGTGGATCGAGGCCGAGCCTATGGCTACAATCTCGAGAAAAGTAATAGAAATTTTTTTTTGGAAAAGCATTGTTTGCCAGTTCGGTATCCCTGCTGTACTCATTTATGATAATGGGAAGCAATTTCAAGGAGAGCCTTTCAAGAGCTTCTGCGCTAACCTCGGCATCAAACAGCACTTCACCTCGGTCGCCCATTCGCAAGCAAATGGACAGACTGAAGTGTGCAACCGAACCCTGCTAACAGGACTCAAGACTCGACTTGAAAGAGCCAAGGGTGCTTGGGTTGAGGAATTGCCTAGTGTCCTATGGGCGTACAGGACTACACCTCGAACGGCTAATGGAAACACTCCATTTAGCTTGGCCTACGGGTTTGAGGCTGTTATCCCTGCGGTGATTGGGCTATCCTCGGCTCGAGTATCTTTGTGTGATTTGGAATTCAACGATGTGGCCCTGCGAGCTAACCTAGATTTACTTGAAGAAAAGAGATTAGATTCATCCATCCGGGAAGTCAAGTACAAGCAAGTCATGGCTAAACACTACAACGCCAGGGTCAATCATCGGTATCTGTGGCCCGGAGACTTGGTGCTTTGGAGGAATGAAGCAAACTGTGCAGATAGGATTAAGAAGTTAGATCCAAATTGGAAAGGACCCTATCGTGTAATAGAAGCTCACACCTCAGACTATTACAAGTTGGTTGACATGAGAGGGGATCATGTTCCCAGAATGTGAAACATTGTAAATTTGAAGAAATATTATCAAGGAATATAGTGAAAGTCTATTTTCAAATGTCAGATGTTCGAGCTGTTCCAACTCTCAGAGTTTCGGATCCAGTTCAACAAAAAAGCAAATGATTGAGGGCCGAGGCTTAGCAGTCCATCCCTCAAGGGTAGAGGCTTAGTAGGCCCCCCAAGCAAAAACAAAGCCGACCCTCAGAGGTTCGGACAAGGCAAAATCAGATGTTCGAGCTGTTCCAACTCTCAGAGTTTCGGATCCAGTTCAACAAAAAAGCAAATGATTGAGGGCTGAGGCTTAGCAGTCTCCCATCAAGGGCATAGGCTTAGTAGCCGCCCAAGCAAAAATAAATCCGCGCCAACCCTCAGAGGTTCGGACAAGGCACAATCAGATGTTCGAACTGTTCCAACTCTCAGAGTTTTGGATCTAGTTCAACAAAAAAGCAAATGATTGAGAGTCGAGGCTTAGTAGCCCTCTAAGCAAAAATAAAGTCACTCCAACCCTCAGAGGTTCGGACAAGGCACAATCAGATATTTGAGCTGCTCCAACTCTCAGAGATTCGGAATCAGTTCAACAAAAAAGCAAATGATTGAAGGACGAGGTTTAGCAGTCCCCCCTCAAGGGTAGAGGCTTAGTAGCCCTCCCAAGCAAAATCGACAAAAGCCACGCCAACTCTCAGAGGTTCGGACAAGGCACAGTCAGATGTTCGAACTGCTCCAACCCTCAGAGGTTCGGATCCAATTCAACAAAAAAAAAAAGCAAACATTGGGAGCCGAGGCCAAACAGTTTCCCCTCAAGGGTAGAAACTAAGCAGCCCCCTCCAAGCAAAATAAAATTGAAGAAGATCCGATCCTCAAAGAGACTTGATTGCCTTGCTTATGCGAAACATTATCCTTTAGACTTTGGAAATAAAGAAATTGAAAAGCAAGTAAAATGCCAGAAGCAAAGAAAACCGAGGCTCTTATCAAGGGAACAAAGTTATCAAAATTTAGGAATTTCATTAAAATATCCTAACTATTACAAAAGGAGTTCTTAACTATTACAATAAAATTACATCACCCTGAGCACCGGAAGTGGAAGGCTCGGCAGTGGAGGCGGTGGCTTGGTTCGTAGGCTTGAACTCGGCTTCGGGATTCGGCCCTGGATCAGCAGAGTCATACTAGAAGAGTCCCGGGAATCGGAGCGGGGGCTTTGAATTGAGCTTGTAGGCCATTGATGACCTCCTCGGTGACGGAAGTATCGTATGGCAGCCCCTCGTACAGATCAGGGTTCTTCACCAAGTGGCCACATGCCAGTGTGAACCCCATAGAGAAGACATTTTTTGTAAACTCCTTCAGCATCTCGTCCGCTTCAACCGAGGCCACGAATTGATTCCTGCCTTCGATCCGCTGCTCCACCTCCCGAGAAGCGAACTCGGCCTCGGCCAGCTAAGTTTCTTCTTGAAGTTGAAGAGCCCTTTGCTCCAAATCTGCGACCATCTTGTCTCGATCGCCAACATTCACTTCAAGGGTCTTCATTCCAGTTCGAATTGCCGAAGCTTGTCCCTCACCTCGGTCAGCTCGGCCTTCTACTCTTTATATTTTTTGCCCGCCTCGATATTCATTTCATCTTATTGGCATTGACAGCCTCCTTCACTGCCTGATCCATGCTGGACTTCGCGTGGGCTAACTCTTGCTTCATAGAGTTTTTAAAAGCAGTATTGAACGAGGCCTCCCGTAAGCCATGGACCTCGTAAAATGGTGATGGCCTGCAAAAAGGCCAAATGATTAGTTGAAGTCCGAGGTGCCACCAAAAAAAAAAAAAAGGAGAGGTTAGATAGACTTACGTTCATTAGGCTGACGTGAAGTTCGTCCAGCCTCTGTTAAGGGGTGAGCCTTCTGACATAGGCTACATCCCGAGGCAATGCCACCATTTTTGCCTGCTCCAAAGCCACCCTTAGGAATTGAGCCCGGTCGTTCACAGCGATCGGTGGGGTGGGTCGGAGATCAGAACTCCCCGAGATGGAAGGCACTGGAAGGAGGTCTACAGACAGCCGACCCAGGTTACATCCTGTGACCCTTCAGATTTTCTCTCCTCCTCGGGAGTGTATTTTCTATCAACTTAAAAAAGTAAAGTGTTAGTTTCGGACAGTGAAGGAGAAAAAAGGAGTGAGAATGAATAAGGTTCGGCGATCTTTACCATATGAAGTGATAAGTTGTTTGGATAGAGGGATACCATTTCCCGAGACTGTCCCTAGGGTCCGAACCCTCGCTATTGGAACGAGGGACCTCGACAGCGATGACGTGGACTAGAGGGTCATGGCTGAAGAAGGACCGTCCCTAAGGCCAGCAGCCTCCCTAGTCCTTTTCTTTGTACCCCGAGTAGGCTCGAGTTCGGTGGGCCGAATAGCAAGAGTTACCTCCTAGGCTGGTCTCTCCGGCGGACTGACAGCCTCGGTTTGATTCAGGGACGTGAAGGTTGAAGGTGTAGCCTCGGCACTCCCTGATGGCGTGTTGATGGTGGCGAATGAGGATCCACTTGCTGACGAAGAGGGCTGGTTTGAAGTGCCCACCGGTGCCATGTGTATAAGAGACCAGTCCCCTGAGGAATGTTTCCGAGGCTCTGCAATAAGCCGGAGAGACCAGCCTAGGAGGCTGGATGGATTAAAAAAAAAGCTCGACAAGTGATAAATGATGATGATGACCTTGTTGAGGGTCGTAGCTCGGGTGGATGTCGTGGGTAGGAAACAGTCCTGCCCAGGCCAGAGTGTTGTTTGATAAGATGGCGGGTTGGTTATTGAAGTTTGTCCGGAGGTTGGATTCGACGAGCCTCCGAGCATGGATGGAGTCCGGGGGAGAGGCGTTTTTGGTTTTTAAGTTTTCTTTTATAAGGTTCCATGGACCCCGGGGCATTGGAGAGTCGAGGTACCGGACGATGAAAAATGATTTTTTCCAGTCATGAATAGATGAGGGGTTACCCGAAATGAGCTGTTTGCTTGCAGTTCAGGGAGAGATGTAAAAAAATCCCTTTGTAGGGGATAATTTCAGCATCATCATAAAGGTGTCTAAGAAGAGGGGGATGCCGTGTAATCTACATAAGAAGGTGAAGTCGACGATGACCCGAATTGCATTTGGGGTTAGCGGGGATATGCTGATATCCCAGTGGTTGGATAGGTTGACGAGGATAGGTGCTATGGGGAGCCTCAGCCCTGCCTCTAGTTGTTCTTGGTAGACTGTTAGGTAACCAGGTGGTGGCAGGTGGCCTCGGTCCTCGGGGGTCGGGAGTTTGATGTGGAGAGCACGTGAAGGATTTTATATCCTCGGGTTCAAGGGAGTTTGATTCATTTTATGTTAGGAGGTTAGGGTGGTCGTTTTGTGGGGGTTCGGCGGGAGGAAAGTTTAATGGCACTGCTGCCAGAAGGGCTTCGTTGAAAGGATTTAATATCCAGTCAACGGCGTCTACAGGGGAAGGGGGAACCGGCGTGCTAATAAGAGAAGTGGGAGTGAACGTACCGGCCATGGTTTTCTGTTTTGAGGGTGTGTGGGAATTTTTGGGAAAACTCCTAGTGGTGTCCGGTGGTGGCGTGGAGCAACGGTCGTTGATCGACAGCGGTAGAACGGTAGAGGACGGAAGAAAGGGGACTGGGGGATGAGAGTAAAGAAAGGAAAGTCTGTGAGTCTTTCTGGGGAGTCTAGATGGAGTAAAAGAGTAAGGGAAAGAAAAATGGTTTGGGGGAAATAGATTATGATGAGTAAGGGAAAGAAAAGTGATTGGGGGGTAAATGGGGGTATAAATAGGAGGGTTCTCTTCCAGAATGTTTTAATGGTTTTGGGGGGAAAGATTGACGGTTTCGAAATGAAAAAAGGCGTTTAGGCGGGAAAGACTAGGCGTTATGGCGTGAAAAGCGAGGCGTTATGGCGTGATAAATGGGATATGGCGTGAAAATCGAGACGTGGTGCCGGCGTTATGGCCCATAAAACGAGGAGTTTTGCAGCAAAATCGGGGCGAATAATGCAGTGCAATAAATACGAATTCAGTGCATATGGACTCAACGAAAACGTCACCCTTGAGAGTTAATGCTGCAGTTACGACCCGCCGAGGATCCCAAGGGTCGTTATGATCTCGGGTCGGCAATGGGGGGTACGAAAGTGCTCTGAAGTTCTTCACCTCGGCTCGGTATAAAAGTCTTGGTTGTCATCGGTTGGGGACTGTGAACAGTTGTTGTTGGCTCGGCCCCTATCCGTGAGGCTCAGCACCAAGCCGATGGGACTATTGATAATGTAGATTAGTGACACATAGCATATTGCCTAGATTGTTCTAGAAGTGCCTACGTGGCACAAAGACCTCATTAAGGGCAATTATGTAATTCAGTTTCAGCTGGACTAGCATAGAGATAGCCTTATGCCTCCTTATGTAATTTTATAAATAAGGGGTTTGGATGCTACTAAAGAAGGGTCGAAACTCAGATTATCAAATACACTTTTGACATTCAACTCTTCCACTTTCTCTCTCCTGCTCCTGGAATCTAATTCTCGCTTCTTCATGGGTCACTATTTAAAATATTAAAATTTTATTGGTTTGAAAATACCATTTGACATGTCATTGACATTTGATAATACTTCCTATAATAAAGTTTTTTTGGACTTGGATGCGTCCCTTGAAGCTTTGTAGTATTACCAGTTTCCATATTTGATAGTTGGTTTCAGTATTTTTTTTCTTTTTTTTGGGAGGGGGGTGGGGGGCATTCTTTCAGAGAAGTTATGAAACTAAGCTCTTTTAACTCCACAAAAAGAATTATTTGAAATCTAATGTTGATGAATCTTATAGTCATTTGGCTTTTTGAGTCTCAGAAATTTAGTTGAAATAGATTCCTCAGAGCTTATAATTTAGATTCCTTGTCTATTTGTTCTTTGATTTTAATCATGCGTTGTTGTTGTTGTACAAGACGCTTCTCTATTGGAATTAAGAAACGGAGAAGAAAAAAAACCCTAGATAATAGAACTGGAATTATTATATGTTGTCAAGTATAGAGTGGTACAATACAATCTTAGAATGATTTGTTTTTAATTGTAAAATTACAGTAAAGATTCCAATTATTTCATTCAACAACCATAATCACTCGGCTACCAGGCCCACCACTCTAATGCATCACGGGCCATTTTCACTTAGAAGCAGCAGCAGCGGCCGCCTTTGCTTGGAAGTCTTTAAGAACATTAATGAGTTCCTCGGGCTCCGGGAAAATACCCGTAATTGCTTCATGTGAAACAAACCTTTCAGCCCAATCCACAAGAGCTGGTGTCTTGGTTTCATCCAATATTTTCAATTGGGCCATTATCTCTGCTGCTTTAACCCATCCCAAAAAGGCAGCCCAAAACAATATCAAGATAACCTATGGTTTCTCCGCCAAAATAGCCCTTGCCATTGCTTGATTTGACAAAAACGCCCTCCAACAATGTTAAACCTTCGAAAATTTTCTCCAAGACACCTGCTTTTGACTCCTCGTCTTTTGCATTTCTAAGATCCCGGAATAATGGAAACCACTGCAACCAATCAAATCACATTAGTCTATATTCTACAATAATTGATCGATGCTTAACAATTTGATTCACCAGAAGAATTACAGACAGATAATAATACCAATATAGTCCCTTATATTTTAAATATCCATTAATTTAATCTTTTATCTATCACAATAAATTAATTTAATACTTCACCTTCAAAAAAATTAATAGTTTATGATAGAAATTATGGACAAATTAATAGACCAATTTACATGATAATCAGATAGCCGTTAACATATAGTAGATATGTTGATAACGACTCCAAAAGTTTATTCACAATTTCCGTCATAAGGCTTACATAATTTATTTCAAGGGTGAGAGACCAAATTGATTTTTTTGATAAATGAAGGACAAATTGATCAATATTCTAAGAATAAAGAACTAAATTAGGCTTTTTCCATTGCTACAAATTTTTATTTTATGTTTGTTTCTCCTAATTTTTAATTGGACCTGTGAAGGTAATGGACCTGAATAGGCCCAAACTAGAGATCAAGTGAATGCGGTTTACATGGATCACACGGCGCATTTTTATTGACAGAAAATTATATTGTAACAATGTTTAAGCAACTTTTTGAAAAATGATTAATCTTTCATACGTGTAAGTGTAAAAAATTTTTTACACCATTAGTTGTAAATGCATGCTAAGTATACAAAACTGACAATAAAAATTTAAACAATGAACACTTGACATACATCTATACTTGGTAATATACAAAAATTTTTATACCAACAGTACATAAAAGATTTACCCTTTGAAAAATGTAAACCCTAGGCTAAGCTTTTAATGCGTTTTATTCATTCACTTTATAATAAATGTGGTATAGTCTTTATGGAAAATACTTTTTTATCGAGAATTAATCGGGGTTGTGTTTGAATTGATGGATTTAGGGAAAGATTTGAAATCCATAATTGGAGGGATTTGTAAGGTTGAAATAGATAAATTTCAAATTCACCTAAATTAAAAAGTATGAAATGAATTTTTTGAAATAACTATTCAATTTGATAAATTTGAAATTCATCCATTTTGATTTTACAAATTCCTCTAACAAATAAGTGAATTTTAAGTCTTTCGCCAAATTCATCGATTTAAACAAATGTAGTAGAATTTGACATGAGACATCTAAGACTAAAAAAAAAAAAAACTAGTATTACCAGTATACTAGGTGAAAAAATAGGCTTGGTAGAAAAGTCAAAGGTACCTTGTCATCTAGGTAAGCTGCCCAAAACCGGGCATTGGCACGTTCATATGGATGAGAGGGAAGGATGGTGGGAGCATCAGACCAAAACTCATCAACATACTGCACAATCACAAGTGATTCACAAAGAGGCTTATGAGCATGGATGAATACAGGAATCTTCTTGTGAACCGGGTTTGATTTAAGAAGGAGCTCACTTTTGTTGAACACATCTTCTTGGAGGAATTCATATTTGATTGACTTGAGGTTGAGGGCAAATTGAACCCGGTTCACATATGGGCTTGCACTTGCACCAAGAAGCTTAACATTTTTTGCTGCCATTTCTAGTTACTATTTTGTTTTAAGATTTGGTGAAAACGAATTTAGCTGAAAACTAATTGAAGATAGATGGATATGAAGGATCTTGCAGACTATTAGTATTGGTACGTGCTATTTATAGATGCAAAAGCTGGATCTTACCACGATTAATTGGTCTGAAAAGTGAACACTTTTGGCTGGATTTTGACTTTTCCAATTAAAAACAAATTCAAACTTTTTTATTTTATTGTTATTTTTTTTAAAGAAAAAGATGACCGGATCTCTACTTATCTTTTGATGATACGTGACATGACTTAAATCAAACAGTGACAAAGCATAATCTTGCTGTCTTAACTACAATTTGTTGTATTATTTAAATTTATTTTTTATGTTTGACATTTATTTTCTCTAGATATTTTACTATTGATCAGGACCAGGTCAATTGGATAATTTTAAGTTAAATGGCGGATGCGAAAGCAATTACGTACTTTTAAATTGTAATGTAACATTTGGTTAATCGTTGTAGCCTCAAGTGGAAATGCTGCTCTCCTTTATCTTTTTTTCCAAGTAGAAATGCGAAAGCAATTGCGTACTTATATCATTTTTTTTTTCTTTTTTCACTTTAAAATTGGACACCTTTTACAACAACTTGAAGAAAATTCCAAAAATTTGTAGCATTCTGCTTTAAAAACAGTTACAAGTTACATAGAGTTACGTGTATATTTGTTTTCTTCCATCATATTATTCTAAATAGGGTAAAATACTTTTTTTTTTTTTTGGTATCAAATTCCTTTTTTTTTTTTTTGGGTTTTGTCTTAATTACGGGAAATTATCTATTCTCAGAATATTGCAATCTTGTTAAACAAGCTCTTTTCCAAAAGAAATGTTTGTATAAGTGAAGCATCATTCTTTAACAAGAAAAAAAAAAAAAACTTCTGAACCACAAATTGTGTAAATTGACTGAGCGATTTTCCATACGATAGTATTTAAAATTGCATTGACAGCATTGGAATTAAAAATAAAAAATAAAATTTGCGTTGATAGCATTATTACAACAGCGTAATTTCGATTTAACATTTAACCAACCAAAAAAATATATAATAATAATAGAAATTACAGGGTGCGGTCGTGTCGTATGACTAACAAAGCCAAATAGCATTTTTCTTCTGACTAGTACAGTATTCTACCAGTACTTATATTCCGCTACAAGAAAAGTGGTTAATTCATTTGGCCTGGATTGAGGAGAAAGATTGACTTTTTTTTGCAGTTGAACGAACCATCTCAAGAATCTCTAGAAGCTTCTGAGGTTCCAATGTTACATCCTTGACAACTTCATTTGAGGAAAACTATATGATGAGTCCATTCCACCAAGTTTGGCATCTTGGTTTCATCAAGTTGCTTCACATTTTCAAGTGTTTCCATTCCCCTTAGCCATCCCAAATGTCCGCCTACAGCAATATCAAGATAACCAATATCATCTCCACTGAAGAAAGCCTTCCCTTTGCTACAATTTATAAATCCTCCTTCTAGATGGCCAGCATGAATTGCATTATCTGAAGTATTATTTTAGTACATTATTCGATAAGTGTTCGGAAAGTATTTTTTACATTAAAAAATAAAAAATATAACGAAAGTCAAATAAAATTATTAATATTAAAATGTATAATTCTGTTTACTTTTTTTTTCGTACTATCAAATCAAATACTAAAAATTACACACAAACGTAATTGCATTGTCTTTTAAAATTCGAATCTTAAAAAATGATATATACTCATACTTGTACGTTAAATATGTATTTATTTAATATAAAATAAAAAATATAATTTAAAAATTACTGTAGTATTTTTTGCACTAAAAGACAAAATACGTACAAAAAAATTGAATAAAATTATTAATATCAAAACGCATAATCTTGTTCACTTTCTTTTTTATATCATCAAATCCAGTATTAAAAACCACATGTAAAGATAGTTACATGTTCGTCATTTGAAATCTGAATCTCAAAAAATGAAATGTGTCCATAAACATATGCTAAACATGTATTTATTTAATACAAAATAAAAATACAAATTAAAATTTACACTTTTCTGCCCATAGCTCGTATTTTGTAAAATATGTTCGAAAGTTCGAATCTTATATACCGTTTTAAACTCTATTTTTGGCCCGTATTTCGGATTCCTAAATTTATGTTCGGAAATTCGAACCTTATATATTATTTTAAACTCTATTTTTGCGTCTATACATCGGACTCCCGAATCTAGGTTTGGAAGTCCGAACTTACATTTCTATTTTTTTTGTCCCAAAAAAATTTAGACCAATGAATAGTATAAAAAAATTTAATGTTAATATATGTGAATAGTATAATACATAGGTAAAAATGAATAATAAAATAATTAATTGAATAGTAATGAATAGTAAAAGAAAATTTGAATTGTGTAAATAATGAATAGTATTTTAGAAAAAAAAAAGTAAAAGAAGTTGATAAAAAAATTTTTGCTGACCAAACAAATATTTCATCAAAAATATGAATAATAAAGTAAAAAGTGGTAAAAAATAGGTAAAAAAAGCAATCCAAACGGCCAGTATATTTTCAATTATTTTGTCTTTCAATGCTTTCTTTTTTTTTATTCATAAGACGCTCAATATAAGATAATTTGTCTATTTTTTTCTCTAGCTTTTTATCAGTGATTATTTAGCCTATAATTGAGGAAGGATTGACTTTTTGGAGTCGAACCATTCATTAAAATGAAACATCTCAAGAATCTATGAGGCTCCAAAATCACATCCTTGAAAACTTCAGCTGAGGAGAACTTACGAGCCCATTCAACCAAGTTAGGCGTCTTGGTGAGGGTGTGTTTGTTTGAATTGAAAATATTTTCTTGAGAAAAATATTTTTTTAGAAAATATTTTACATGAAAAAATCTATTTTTCATACAATTTTTCTGTGTTCGGTTGACAAAATGAAAATATTTTCAAATAAAAAATTTTAACGATTTTATCTTTAATTTTATGAATACAAGTTAAAAAAATTTATAACAATGATAATAAATACCTTACAAGTAATTGTGATTAATAAAAAATTAATTTTGTTCAAAATTAATGATAGTACAATATAGTAGTAAAATATACATAATGATAGTTATATTAGTGTGGGACTCATGATTGAGAGAAAAACGAATGAAAAATAATTGAAAACGAAAATAAGTTTAGCAAACGAAATTCTAAAAGTAAGTATTTGAGATTTAATGTCACTCTTGAATTATCAGAAAAATAATTTATAAGAGACAATTTCGCAAGTTATTTTCAGCTAGAGGAAGGAAAATTGGAAAATATTTTTTTTAAAAAATATTTCCTTTTGGAATAGGCAGGAATTGTACGAACACACCCAATGTTCCAATTTTGTCTATCAGTGCTTTCTTTGCCTCTTCCTCACCTGTTGCATAATCTCTGAAGCTGCACCATCAGTGGAAACCATTGCAAGAAACCAATTATAATATGTATTAAACATCAAAAACCCATTTCCTATCCATTGTATGTATCAAGTCTTATAAAATATTATTTACGTATTTTTTTATAAGTTTTAATTTACACAACAAGATATATTTAAGTATGGTTAAAGACAAGATTCGTGTAAATATTTAGCATAATAGATTACAACGTTGGGTCTTAATTTGGAGTGAAAATAGTACTATAGTAATATTTTATTAAGGCATTTTGTTGTCTAAACTCTAATGCAATTCTTGATTTGAAGCACATATGGTTATTAAAAAAAAAAAAAAAAAAAAAAAGACTATAACCATATGTACCTCGTTATCAACATAGACAGCCCAAAAATGGGCCATGGCACGATCAAAGGACTCAAAAGGAGCAAGGATGGACCATTATTAGGCCAGAACTCATTGATAAATTCGACTATTAAGAGAGACTCGCGAATACGATTATAATGTGAATCACCACGGGGTCATTGTGTGGCATTCGCGGATTGGACTTGAGGAGTAGGTCACTTTTATTGAATACATCCACTTGTTCATCCTGTCTCTTATACACATGGATTTCAATTTAAGGGCCATTTGAACCCATTTCGTCATTGGACTTGGAGAAACTTTGTTATGAGAATATGCTATCAAGTGACATGTTAAGTGATACTCCATTAATGAATTTTCACTATTTAAAGTGGTGGGTTTAAAAATAAAATAAATTAGTGGGTTGATGATGTGGATTAGTGACACATAGCATATTATCTAGATTGTTCTAGAAGTGCCTACGGCCTCATTAAGGGCAATTATGTAATTCGCTAGACTAGCGTAGAGATAGCCTTATGCCTCCTTATGTAATTCTATAAATAAGGGGTTTGGGTGCTACTAAAAAGGGGGTTGAAACTCAGATAATCAAATACACTTCTGACATTCAACTCTTCCACTTTCTCTCTCCTCCTGGAATCTAATTCTAACTTCTTCAATTGGCCCCGTCTGCGGGAATCGATGATTTCCATATCTTTCAATCAATCTTGATATTGCTGTAGGCGGACATTGTTTATGGCTAAGGGGCTGTCTCTTATACACATCTAGATGTGTATAAGAGACAGAACTGCCAACAAGGACGCTCTGCGTCGCACCTCGTGGTGCATACCGATGAACTAGAAAACGTCGGTACACTAACCGAGGCTCAACAAAAGCAAAACGATGTCTCCCGAAGTATATTGCTGATCACTTGGTCTTAGACAGGCTCATACTTGCCTCAAAAGAATGAAAGCTGACAGCTCTTCATTCTCTGGCCATAAGACATACAGGTATAGCCCTTGAATGCATCTAAAAAGTGTAAAATCTGTCTCTTATACACATCTAGATGTGTATAAGAGACAGCTTCAAAGCCATCCCAGGTGGATTATACTAATTCACATACTGTCTCTTATACACATCTAGATGTGTATAAGAGACAGCTCTCGCAGATTCGATGCACATTTCTCGAAAAATCGGGATCAAGAGGACCCTCTTGTTGTTTTAAAAACGGCTCGAGCGAGCCTCGAGAATAAGATCCAAGAGATTTTGAGAAAAATAATTTACTTCTCAATGCTTCGCTACGGCGGAGATTGATAGAGATCCATTCACGATCTCTGTCAAAATTGAACCTTTTCCAAAATAGAAAGCTAAACGGTATATAAGATTAAAAAAATTCGAACATATTTGACTCTTATACGAGCATGGGCTGTCTCTTATACACAGGAGATGTCTACAGTGACGCGACACGATTTAAGTTCCTGTCCTTAACTCTTCGAGGTCAGGAAGAGATCGAATTGAATTCGTGACATTTCCTCAGATACTTTTTGAGCCTTTCCTTGAAGACTTAGGAGTAAATCAATATTACAAAAGGACACCTCATACACATCTAGATGTGTATCCGGCAGAGGTCTGAGGAGCACTACAGTAAATTTGTGAATCGCTTCAATGATGAGGTAGTCCAAATCAAAAATGTTGATGAAAGAATTCTAGTGGCTGCTTCTGCAGTAGCATCAAACCGGGCAACTTCCACGCTGAACTAGCCAAAAGGCTGCCGAGCTCCTATTCTGAACTTCTTGAAAGAGCATCGAAGTTCATACGGGGCGAAGAGTCAAACAGGACAAAAAAGGAACTTTACGATACACAAAGAGAAAAAGTCCTCAAGACTCCGAACCCTCATCATCAAAAATCCGTAGAATAGCTGATAGGTTAAGCTATTCCAAAGTATAAGAGACATTTGGCGAACCTTTGGTGATCTTCCCGGGCAATAATATCGTGAACCGACCCCCACGGCAAGAAGCCATCCCGATGCTGACTTTACACCTCTCATTGCGTCGAAGAGGGAAATTTTATTCCAAGTACAACATCTGGGCCTCTTAGAGCCACCCCCTCGAATGGTGTCAGCCTCAGACAAAAGATACCGGGCAAAGTACTGCACTTTTCATTTTCACGACACGGACCATGATATCGAGCATGCAACCACCTGAAGGTTGAAATCGAGAAGGCCAGCCAAGAAGGACATTTGCAGCAGTTCATTTGCCGAACTGCGGCAGTGTTCCTTTCAAAGAAATCCAGCGTAACCTTGACCGCCGCCTCGTCAACAGAATCGATGCGCCCAAAATAGGAACAATCTCTGGCAAACCAAGATGAACAGTCCGTGTGGCCGGGTGATAAGCATAATTGCGGGAGGTTCGGTGGCGAGGACACAAACAATGCTCGAAAAAAATATGCCGGAACATCCTTGGTGTGGCATTCGGTTAGGAACGGGGTCCTCGGAGGTATATCCCAGGCTCATAAATGGCTTTGTGTATTCAAAGAAATATCACACAATGATTTCATATCGGGATTCACATTAATGTGAATAAGATGACTGCATTGTGTGGCCGAACTGGCAAACCTTGGAAGTTCGGATAACATAAGTCTCTCTTAATAGTTGGGTTAAGATGCATATGGACGATTCTTTGATAAAATCTTTCAAGACTCCATTGGTTGGCTTCACCAGAGACTCGGTCGTGCTTGAGGGACAGAAAATGCTCCCATTGTGTCTTGGAGCTCCCCCGAAGCATAGAATTGAGATGACCAATTTCTTTGCTTTGATAAGTCGGAAGGGCGGCGAAGAGAATGCGGCCCGACTCGAGCTCGAGATCCGAACCTCTTGAGCCGAAGGGGAAGGGCAAAGCTAAAATTGAGCCCCAAGACCTGGTTCAAATACAGGAGGTAGATGTGGATCCGAGCCTCTCTGATCGAAAAATTAAAATCTGTGCTACCCTCCCAGCAGAGTTTAAGGGCCTTCTCTTTAGGCTTTTAGCCAAATACAAGGACGTGTTCCCCTGGACCGTCGAAGACATGCTATGCCTCCCTCAAAAAATTATTGAGCACAAACTCGGAGTGGACCAGGAATACAAACCTCAAACCCGTGTTATCCGTACCCCGGATCGTCTGATACACATCTTTGATAAATTTTATATTTTACACTTTTTAGATGCATTCTCGGGCTACTCATCAAATATTTATGGTAGAACTGGATCCGAATGAAAAGAGTTGGAACAGCTATAAAATTTACCAAATGAATCTACTACCTGTACTATGCCCTTCGGACTCAAAAACGATGAAGTCAAGTATCAATGTCTCGTCAATAAAGCCTTCAAGTCCCAAATAGGACGAAATATGGAGGTATATAGTGATGACATGGTAGTCAAGAGACGAACCTATGAGGAAACCTTGGAAGATCTAAAGGAGACATTCGAGACATTAAGATCTATCCAAATGAGGCTGAATCCCAAAAAATGTACATTTGGGGTCCCCTAGAACAAATTCTTGGGATTCATTGTCTCTTACCGGAGAATCGAGACGAACCCTGAAAGGTGCAAGCCATAATTAATATGAAAATTTCCATCTTGGTGAACGAGGTTCAGAGACAGCTGCTAAGCCTCAGCCCTCAATCATTTGCTTTTTTGTTGAACTGTGAAGGGCTGCCGTTCTTGACTCATAAAGAAGACGCATGCCAGGAACTGGCTCTTATCACGCTTCTGTCTTTGAACTGTCTCCAGAGATTTGTTAAACGACTTCGACGGACGGTGCCCAAGTATCATGAGGTGTGATGTGTCTTTTTGCAATATCGATTTACTCCTGAAGCTGTCTCTTATACACATCTAGATGTGTATAAGAGACAGGGGCACCAATGTCGTATATTTTGTAAGCAAAGTGCTCCAAGATCGAAAGGAACTACACCCCCATTGAAAAGGCTGCCTTCTCGTTGGTGGTGTCGGCTCGAAAACTAAGGCCCTATTTTTATGGTCACAAGATAATAATTTTGACACAACTTTTCTTTAAAAAATATCTTGAGCAAACCAGATGCTTCATGCAGAATGCGAAAGTGGTCTGTAGAGCTGTCCCGATTTGACATAGAATTCAGGCCTCGGACCGCAATCAAAGCTCAGGCTTTGGCATATTTTATTGCAGAAAACTGTGACATCGAGAGGATTGACCTCATCACGAGGATCCATCAAAGGAATAGAAAATGAGACAAGATCTCCCATGGGAGCTTCATGTTGACGGAGCTTCGTGTGAGTCCGGAGTCGGGACAGGGATAATAATTCGATCCCCAGAAGGGGACTATCTCACTTACGCCCTCAGGTTCGGATTCAAGGCAACAAATAATGAAGTTGAGATGAGGCCCTCATCTGTGGGATGGAAATAGCCCACCAGATGGGTGCCCGAACCTTAAAGATACATTGATTCTCGGCTAGTTGTAAATCAAAGCACGGAAAATTACGAGGCTCGGGTGTGATTTTGAAAAGATACCTAACCGAGGTCAAAAGCTGGATTGAAAAATTCAAAAGTGGACATCATTATGATTGCGAACGAAACACGCATGTCGATGCTCTGTCAAAACTAGCTTGGCTAGATGTGTATAAGAGACAGGCTCACCCCTCAACAGAGGCTAGACTCATTGACTTCTCTGAAAGAGTCTCTTGTGTCTAACCAGACTTCATGTTGGATGGCTCCCATCCTAAATGGCTTGAATAATGAGAAGCTTCCCGAGGATCTGGCTGAAGCTAGAATGATCAAGTACAGAGCCGTCAAGTATATCCTTATCAACGGAATCTTGTATAAAAATGTATACTTGTGCCCCCTGTTGAGATGCCTCACACCATCTGAAGCTAACTATGTTTTACGAGAGGTGCACGAGAGCATATATGGAAGTCACGTCGGTGTGAGGGAGTTTAGCTCGCAAAGTCTTGCTGACTGGGTACTACTCACCGACCTTACACAGGGACTGGATTCACTTTGGTGTGGGTGTCATCAGTGTCAAATACATGCGCTAATACCCCGAATACCTGGCTCGGATATGGTTCCTATTCAGAGCCCATGGCCATTTGCTCAGTAGGGAATTGACATCTTGGGCCCACTTCCCAGAGGGATTGGCAAGTTTGAGTTCTTAATAGTTGCGGTTGACTACTTCACCAAGTGGACTTCAAATCGAGGCCGAGCCTATGGCTACAATCTCGAGAAAAGTAATAGAAATTTTTTTTTGGAAAAGCATTGTTTGCCAGTTCGGTATCCCTGCTGTACTCATTTATGATAATGGGAAGCAATTTCAAGGAGAGCCTTTCAAGAGCTTCTGCGCTAACCTCGGCATCAAACAGCACTTCACCTCGGTCGCCCATTCGCAAGCAAATGGACAGACTGAAGTGTGCAACCGAACCCTGCTAACAGGACTCAAGACTCGACTTGAAAGAGCCAAGGGTGCTTGGGTTGAGGAATTGCCTAGTGTCCTATGGGCGTACAGGACTACACCTCGAACGGCTAATGGAAACACTCCATTTAGCTTGGCCTACGGGTTTGAGGCTGTTATCCCTGCGGTGATTGGGCTATCCTCGGCTCGAGTATCTTTGTGTGATTTGGAATTCAACGATGTGGCCCTGCGAGCTAACCTAGATTTACTTGAAGAAAAGAGATTAGATTCATCCATCCGGGAAGTCAAGTACATTAAAGCAAGTCATGGCTAAACACTACAACGCCAGGGTCAATCATCGGTATCTGTGGCCCGGAGACTTGGTGCTTTGGAGGAATGAAGCAAACTGTGCAGATAGGATTAAGAAGTTAGATCCAAATTGGAAAGGACCCTATCGTGTAATAGAAGCTCACACCTCAGACTATTACAAGTTGGTTGACATGAGAGGGGATCATGTTCCCAGAATGTGAAACATTGTAAATTTGAAGAAATATTATCAAGGAATATAGTGAAAGTCTATTTTCAAATGGTTGACCTAACAGTCGAGCTGTTCCAAGTCTCAGAGTTTCGGATCCAAGTTGGTTGCCTACTAAGCAAATGATTGAGGGCCGAGGCTAGCAGTCCCCCCTCAAGGGTATAGGCTTAGTAGGTGTATGAGACAGTCCGAAGCCTCTGCCCTCGATGGGAGACTGCTAAGCCTCAGCCCTCAATCATTTGCTTGCTTAGCAGTCTCCCATCAAGGGCATAGGCTTAGTAGCCGCCCAAGCAAAAATAAATCCGCGCCAACCCTCAGAGGTTCGGACAAGGCACAATCAGATGTTCGAACTGTTCCAACTCTCAGAGTTTTGGATCTAGTTCAACAAAAAAGCAAATGATTGAGAGTCGAGGCTTAGTAGCCCTCTAAGCAAAAATAAAGTCACTCCAACCCTCAGAGGTTCGGACAAGGCACAATCAGCAGCCTCCAAGCAAAATACCCATTGAAGAAGATCCGATCCTGAGACTTGATTGCCTTGCATATGCGAAACATTATCCTTTAGACTTTGGAAATAAAGAAATTGAAAAGCAAGTAAAATGCCAGAAGCAAAGAAAACCGAGGCTCTTATCAAGGGAACAAAGTTATCAAAATTTAGGAATTTCATTAAGATATCCTAACTATTACAAAAGGAGTTCTTAACTATTACAATAAAATTACATCACCCTGAGCACCGGAAGTGGAAGGCTCGACCCCCGAGGCGGTGGCTTGGTTCGTAGGCTTGAACTCGGCTTCGGGATTCGGCCCTGGATCAGCAGAGTCATACTAGAAGTCCCGGGAATCGGAGCGGGGGCTTTGAATTGAGCTTGTAGGCCATTGATGACCTCCTCGGTGACGGAAGTATCGTATGGCAGCCCCTCGTACAGATCAGGGTTCTTCACCAAGTGGCCACATGCCAGTGTGAACCCCATAGAGAAGACAATTTTTGTAAGCTTTTTTGCATCTCGTCCGCTTCAACCGAGGCCACGAATTGATTCCTGCCTTCGATCCGCTGCTCCACCTCCCGAGAAGCGAACTCGGCCTCGGCCAGCTAAGTTTCTTCTTGAAGTTGAAGAGCCCTTTGCTCCAAATCTGCGACCATCTTGTCTCGATCGCCAACATTCACTTCAAGGGTCTTCTTTTCCAGTTCGAATTGCCGAAGCTTGTCCCTCACCTCGGTCAGCTCGGCCTTCTACTCTTTATATTTTTTGCCCGCCTCGATATTCATTTCATCTTATTGGCATTGTCGCTGACGTGAAGTTCGTCAGAAGGCTCACCCCTTAACAGGGCTGGACGTGACTTCCATATATCTGTCTCTTATACACATCTAGATGTGTATAAGAGCAGGCTCTCTTAGGAATTGAGCCGGTCGTTCACGCGCGATCGGTGGGGTGGGTCGGAGATCGAACTCCCGAGATGGAAGGCACTGGAAGGAGGTCTACAGACAGCCGACCCAGGTTACATCCTGTGACCCTTCAGATTTTCTCTCCTCCTCGGGAGTGTATTTTCTATCAACTTAAAAAAGTAAAGTGTTAGTTTCGGACAGTGAAGGAGAAAAAAGGAGTGAGAATGAATAAGGTTCGGCGATCTTTACCATATGAAGTGATAAGTTGTTTGGATAGAGGGACATTTCCGAGAGGCTGGCCAAGCTAAATGGAGTGTTTCCATTAGCCGTTCGAGGTGTAGTCCTGTACGCGATGACGTGGACTAGAGGGTCATGGCTGAAGAAGGACCGTCCCTAAGGCCAGCAGCCTCCCTAGTCCTTTTCTTTGTACCCCGAGTAGGCTCTAAGACACATCTAGATGTGTAGCAAGAGACGAAACTCCTAGAGCTGTTGGAACAGCTCGAACATCTGATTTTGCCTTGTCCGAACCTCTGAGGGTCGGCTTTGTTTTTGCTTGGGGGGCCTACTAAGCCTCTACCCTTGAGGCGAATGAGGATCCACTTATACACATCTAGGGCTGTGTTCTGAAGTGTCTGATTGTACCGGTGCTAGATGTGGTAGACACCAGTCCCCTGAGGAATGTTTCGAGCTCTGCATAAGATGAAAGGTCAGGAAAAAGTAATGATATTAAAAAAAAAAAAGGACAAGTGATAAATGATGATGATGACCTTGTTGAGGGTCGTAGCTCGGGTGGATGTCGTGGGTAGCCTATGGACCCCGGGGCATTGGAGAGTCGAGGTACCGGACGATGAAAAATGATTTTTTCCAGTCATGAATAGATGAGGGGTTACCCGAAATGAGCTGTTTGCTTGCAGTTCAGGGAGAGATGTAAAAAAATCCCTTTGTAGGGGATAATTTCAGCATCATCATAAAGGTGTCTAAGAAGAGGGGGATGCCGTGTAATCTACATAAGAAGGTGAAGTCGACGATGACCCGAATTGCATTTGGGGTTAGCGGGGATTATTATCTGATATCCCGTGGTTGGATAGGTTGACGAGGATAGGTGCTATGGGAGCCTCACTGCCTCTAGTTGTTCTTGGTAGATGTTAGGTAACCGGTGGTGGCGGAGTGGCCTCGGTCCTCGGACAGCTATACCACATTTTAAAGTGTCTCTAATACATTTTATATCCTCGGGTTCAAGGGAGTTTGATTCATTTTATGTTAGGAGGTTAGGGTGGTCGTTTTGTGGGGGTTCGGCGGGAGGAAAGTTTAATGGCATTGCTACGGAAGGGCTCCCGGGACTTCTAGTATGCTGTCTCTTATACACATCTAGATGTGTATAAGAGACAGCCCTTGAGGGGAAACTGTTTTGAACGTACCGGCCATGGTCTTCAGTTTTGAAGGCGTGTGGAAATTTTTGGGGAAAACTCCTAGTGGTGTCCGGTGGTGGCGTGGAGCAACGGTCGTTGATCGACAGCGGTAGAACGGTAGAGGACGGAAGAAAGGGGACTGGGGGATGAGAGTAAAGAAAGGAAAGTCTGTGAGTCTCTGGGGAGTAATGGAGTAAAAGAGTAAGGGAAAGAAAAATGGTTTGGGGGAAATAGATTATGATGAGTAAGGTCTTTAAAAGTGATTGGGGTTTAAATGGGGGTATAAATAGGAGGGTTCTCTTCCAGAATGTTTAATGGTTTTGGGGGGAAAGATTGACGGTTTCGAAATGAAAAAAGGCGTTTAGGCGGGAAAGACTAGGCGTTATGGCGTGAAAAGCGAGGGGAAACGCCGGCACCAATGGGATATTTCACGAAAATCGAGACGTGGTCACGATTTTATGGCCCATATACACTCTCTCTTATGGAGCAAAATCGATTTGTATAATGCACAGCCATAAATCCCTCTCATCAGTGCATATGGACTCAACGAAAACGTCACCCTTGAGAGTTAATCTGCGATTCACGACCGCCGAGGATCCCAAGGGTCGTTATGATCTCGGGTCGGCAATGGGGGTATGCGAAAGTGCTCAAGTTCTTCACCTCGGCTCCACTTCCGGTGCTCAGGGTGATATCTGTTGGGGTGTGAACAGCGATTGTTGTTGGCTCGGCCCCTATCCGTGAGGCTCGGCACCTGCCGATGGGACTATTGATAATGTAGATTAGTGACACATAGCATATTGCCTAGATTGTTCTAGAAGTGCCTACGTGGCAACCTCATTAAGGCAATTATGTAATTCGATTTCAAATTTGGACTAGCATAGAGATAGCCTTATGCCTCCTTATGTAATTTTATAAATAAGGGGTTTGGATGCTACTAAAGAAGGGTCGAAGACAGATTATCAAATTCATCCATGACATTCAACTCTTCCACTTTCTCTCTCTGCTACGAGGGGCTGATAATCTGAGTCTTCATGGGTCACTATTTAAAATATTAAAATTTTATTGGTTTGAAAATACCATTTGACATGTCATTGACATTTGATAATACTTCCTATAATAAAGTTTTTTTGGACTTGGATGCGTCCCTTGAAGCTTTGTAGTATTACCAGTTTCCATATTTGATAGTTGGTTTCAAAATTTTTTTTCTTTTTTTTGGGAGGGTAGGGCATTCTTTCAGAGAAGTTATGAAACTAAGGCTTTTAAGTCCACAAAAAGAATTATAAAATGTAATGTTGATGAATTTATAGTCATTTGGCTTTTTGAGTGAAGACAGAAATTTAGTGAAATAGATTCCTCAGAGCTTATAATTTAGATTCCTTGTCTATTTGTTCTTTGATTTTAATCATGCGTTGTTGTTGTTGTACAAGACGCTTCTCTATTGGAATTAAGAAACGGAGAAGAAAAGGTGTTTTTAATTCCAATAGAGAAGCGTCTAAAACCCTAGATAATAGAACTGGAATTATTATATGTTGTCAAGTATAGAGTGGTACAATACAACCGCTAATGATTTTATTCCAAAATTCTTTTTTACAGTAAAGATTCCAATTATTTCATTCAACAACCATAATCACTCGGCTACCAGGCCCACCACTCTAATGCATCACGGGCCATTTTCACTTAGAAGCAGCAGCAGCGGCCGCCTTTGCTTGGAAGTCTTTAAGAACATTAATGAGTTCCTCGGGCTCCGGGAAAATACCCGTAATTGCTTCATGTGAAACAAACCTTTCAGCCCAATCCACAAGAGCTGGTGTCTTGGTTTCATCCAATATTTTCAATTGGGCCATTATCTCTGCTGCTTTAACCCATCCCAAAAAGGAGCCCAAAACAATATCAAGATAACCTATGGTTTCTCCGCCAAAATAGCCCTTGCCATTGCTTGATTTGACAAAAACGCCCTCCAACAATGTTAAACCTTCGAAAATTTTCTCCAAGACATGTTTCCTGCTTTTGACTCCTCGTCTTTTGCATTTCTAAGATCCCGGAATAATGGAAACCACTGCAACCAATCAAATCACATTAGTCTATATTCTACAATAATTGATCGATGCTTAACAATTTGATTCACCAGAAGAATTACAGACAGATAATAATACCAATATAGTCCCTTATATTTTAAATATCCATTAATTTAATCTTTTATCTATCACAATAAATTAATTTAATACTTCACCTTCAAAAAAATTAATAGTTTATGATAGAAATTATGGACAAATTAATAGACCAATTTACATGATAATCAGATAGCCGTTAACATATAGTAGATACCGTTGATAACGACTCCAAAAGTTTATTCACAATTTCCGTCATAAGGCTTACATAATTTTTTCAAGGGTGAGAGACCAAATTGATTTTTGATAAATGAAGGACAAATTGATCAATATTCTAAGAATAAAGAACTAAATTAGGCTTTTTCCATTGCTACAAATTTTTATTTTATGTTTGTTAATACCCCTCATCTATTCATACGTGTAAGTGTAAAAAATTTTTTACACCATTAGTTGTAAATGCATGCTAAGTATACAAAACTGACAATAAAAATTTAAACAATGAACACTGACATACATCTATACTTGGTAATATACAAAAATTTTATACCAACAAGTGACATAAAAGATTTACCCTTTGAAAATGTAAACCCTAGGCTAAGCTTTTAATGCGTTTTATTCATTCACTTTATAAATGTGGTATAGTCTTTATGGAAAATACTTTTTTATCGAGAATTAATCGGGGTTGTGTTTGAATTGATGGATTTAGGGAAAGATTTGAAATCCATAATTGGAGGGATTTGTAAGGTTGAAATAGAAAATAAATTTCAAATTCACCTAAATTAAAAGTATGAAATGAATTGCCGACCCGAGATCATAACGACCCTTGGGATCCTCGGCGGGTCGTAACTGCAGCAACAAATAAGTGAATTTTATACTTTCGCCAAATTCATCGATTTAAACAAATGTAGTAGAATTTCATGAGACATCTAAGACTAAAAAAAAAAAAAATCTAGTATTACCAGTATACTAGGTGAAAAAATAGGCTTGGTAGAAAAGTCAAAGGTACCTTGTCATCTAGGTAATTTGCTCTTAACCGGGCATTGGCACGTTCATATGCCCGGAGGAAGGATGGTGGGAGCATCAGACCAAAACTCATCAACATAATGCACATATATCTTTGTGATTCACATCGGCTTGTGAGCATGGATGAATACAGGAATCTTCTTGTGAACCGGGTTTGATTTAAGAAGGAGCTCACTTTTGTTGAACACATCTTCTTGGAGGAATTCATATTTGATTGACTTGAGGGGTTGAGGGCAAATTGAACCCGGTTCACATATGGGCTTGCACTTGCACCAAGAAGCTTAACATTTTTTGCTGCCATTTCTAGTTACTATTTTGTTTTAAGATTTGGTGAAAACGAATTTAGCTGAAAACTAAGTGAAGATAGATGGATATGAAGGATCTTGCAGACTATTAGTATTGGTACGTGCTATTTATAGATGCAAAAGCTGGATCTTACCACGATTAATTGGTCTGAAAAGTGAACACTTTTGGCTGGATTTTGACTTTTCCAATTAAAAACAAATTCAAACTTTTTTATTTTATTGTTATTTTTTTTAAAGAAAAAGATGATCGTATCTCTACTTATCTTTTGATGATACGTGACATAACTTAAATCATACAGAAAGCATAATCTTGCTGTCTAAACTACAATTTGTTGTATTATTTAAACTTATTTTTTATGTTTGATATTTATTTTCTCTAGATATTTGATGATTGATCACGACCAGGTCAATTGGATAATTTCAAGTTTGGTAAATGGCGGATGCGAAAGCAATTACGTACTTTTAAATTGTAATGTAACATTTGGTTAATCGTTGTAGCCTCAAGTGGAAATGCTGCTCTCCTTTATCTTTTTTTCCAAGTAGAAATGCGAAAGCAATTGCGTACTTATAGAAGGAGAGGAGGCAAAGTATAAGAGACAGCCTTGATATTGCTCTAACCTTTTACAACAACTTGAAGAAAATTCCAAAAATTTGTAGCATTCTGCTTTAAAAACAGTTACAAGTTACATAGAGTTACGTGTATATTTGTTTTCTTCCATCATATTATTCTAAATAGGGTAAAATACTTTTTTTTTTTTTTGGTATCAAATTCCTTTTCTTTTTTTTTTTGGGTTTTGTCTTAATTACGGGAAATTATCTATTCTCAGAATATTGCAATCTTGTTAAACAAGCTCTTTTCCAAAAGAAATGTTTGTATAAGTGAAGCATCATTCTTTAACAAGAAAAAAAAAAAAGAACCACAAATTGTGGCCGCTGCTGAGCGATTTTCGTGAATACGATAGTATTTAAAATTGCATTGACAGCATTGGAATTAAAAATAAAAAATAAAATTTGCGTTGATAGCATTATTACAACAGCGTAATTTCGATTTAACATTTAACCAACAAAAAAAATATATAATAATAATAGAAATTACAGGGTGCGGTCGTGTCGTATGACTAACAAAGCCAAATAGCATTTTTCTTCTGACTAGTATAGTATACTACCGGTACTTATATTCCGCTACAAGAAAAGTGGTTAATTCATTTGGCCTGGATTGAGGAGAAAGATTGACTTTTTTTGCAGTTGAACGAACCATCTCAAGAATCTCTAGAAGTTTCCGAGGTTCCAATGTTACATCCTTGACAACTTCATTTGAGGAAAACTTATGAGCCCATTCCACCAAGTTTGGCATCTTGGTTTCATCAAGTAGCTTCACATTTTCAAGTGTTTCCATTCCCCTTAGCCACCCCAAATGGCTGCCTAGAGCAATATCAAGATAACCAATATCATCTCCACTAAAGAAAGCCTTCCCTTTGCTACAATTTATAAATGCTCTTTCCAAAATCAGCATTTTTTCAATTATTTTGTCTTTCAATTCCTTCTTTGGCCCCTCCTCACCTGTTGCATAATCTCTAAGCTGCAACATCAGTGGAAGCCACTGCATGCAGCATGCATAGAACTCAATTATATTACGTACCCAATATCAAAAACCCATTTGCCATGATAGAAGTTCAGCCACCTGATTAAAGTTCTTTCAACCCCCCCCCCCCCAACCCCAAGGAAAAAAGGGAAAAAAAAAGAAGAAAAATTAGGACTAATTTCACTTTAAATTCTTCAACTTATACTTAATTCTCAGATTTGTTATATTTTAGTCCAATTTTTAATTCCAACATCAAATTTAGTGGAATCTTTGCGTATGTACAACATATTCAATATGATGTACAACAATTTACTACAACATTTTGGGTGCACATACAAAAATTTCATTAATTTTGGCAATTTATTAAA
This sequence comes from Cinchona pubescens, assembly GCA_025175665.1. Classification (NCBI taxonomy): domain Eukaryota; kingdom Viridiplantae; phylum Streptophyta; class Magnoliopsida; order Gentianales; family Rubiaceae; genus Cinchona; species Cinchona pubescens. The sequence goes on along the minus strand of JANKKI010000077.1, from coordinate 3,047,519 downwards.
AATTGGACTGAAATGAGACATTGTAGAATTTAAAAGTTGGGATACTAAATATCTAAAATTAAAATTAGAGATGCAAAATCGAATTAGTCCAAACAAATTTGTACAAGAAAATTACCGTATGAAACAACTTGACATTTGCTAATGTTGGCTATTTAAATACAAGGACGGATTTACCCACTATAAAAATAACATGGCGTGCCTTTTTTTTTTTCCAATCAGATTATTTTGGATTTCACCGAAATAATTTTTGTTTAAGCCTCGAAAGTAGCAAATTACTTCTTGAAGCATAATATGATTGACCAACGCAATTCTTGATTTGAAGCATGCAATAGTAAAATGGAGGAAATTTTTATTTTGATCCTAAAGATAATTAAGGAATGTAAATCTTTATTTGAAGTAAAGGGTCATTTTTCTTTATAGGATGGCGTTCTTATTTTTCAAAAAATATGAACTCTCACTTTAAATAGAGACTCTCGTTAATCAAAAAATAACTATTAAACATACATGTTTAATAATTTTTCTGACCAAGATAAGAAATTTATGTAAAAACGGAACTATAACCATACCTGATCATCAACATAGGCAGCCCAAAAGCGAGCAACGGCACGGTCAAAGGGATCCGGAGGGAGGAAGGATGGTCCATTATTAGGCCAGACCTCATTGATATATTCGATGATTAAGAGAGACTCACAAATACACCTATTTTCACCATGGATTAGAACTGGGATTCTTTTGTAAACGGGATTGGATTTGAGGAGTAGCTCACTTTTGTTGAACACATCCACTTCAATGAACTCATATTCAATGGATTTCAATTTAAGAGCGATTTGAACCGGATTCGTCATTGGACTTGGATCTGTACCAGGAAGCTTCACATTGTTACCACTTTCCATATTGCTAGTTTTCTGCAAACTCTTTTTTTTTTTTTTGGATGTAAATTGTGAAGTTAATCATGAATATTTATCATGTACTATGTCATTTGGCTTTTGGCGTTGAGACAAATCTGTTAGTAAATATAGATTCCTTAGAGCTTATAAATGGGATTCCTGTCGACTTGTTCTTTGATTTTAATTATGCATGCATTTGTTGTCGTACAAGATGCTTAATAAAAAATGGACGAAGAAAATAAGATACTAACATAAACACAATGAAAATATTTAATTCACAATTCGATTTGTAAGTCATACCAAACCATCATTTCATGTTGTCAATTAAGTTTTGAAAGGTACACTTGAGCTGCTAATGATACAATTCCCAATTTCTTTTATGAAGAAAAGATTCCAATTATTCAATGCACGTACATCAATCTATCATTGATAGACTTGCTAACAAATTAGAAAGATTCCCACGTTCCATACAAATTGTTTTTTGTTCACTTAATTGGAATTAGCAACTTTAGCCATAGCTTGGAATATCTTACGAAGCTCAATCAATTTCTCAGGCTCCGGCACGACATCCTTGGCAGCTTCATGAGAGCAAAACGCCTCAGCCCATCGTACAAGTCCTGGTGCTTTTGTTTCATCAAGTATTTTCACATAGTGACCCTTATCTCTATCGCTCTTAGGCATCCCAAGTAGCAGCCTAGAGCAATATCAAGGTAACCTATGGTTTCTCCACCAAAGAAAGCTTTTCCTTTGCTAAAGTTCACAAAAGCATCCTCCAAGAGAATTACACCACCTTGTATTTTCTCTAGTATTGCTTCCTTTGCCTCCTCTCCTTCTGCCTTTCCGAGATCCCATACTAACGGAAACCACTGCAATCAATAAATTAGATCGTGCTAAAAATTCATAATTTTTCTTTCGTCATGATTTGGTGACACCAGGCGCAAGCAAAATCAAAATAATAAAGTGACAAAATTAATAATATGTCACTAGATCAGTAAAAGAAAGAACGAAATCTGACCAAATATATAAAATCAATCAATTAGGTATGTGATTCAATAAAATTTTGACACATAAATTAGTTTCAGCAGCTGATTTTGAAGTTGTGGTCTTCTGAATCATTTTCCACAAAACGAATGTGTGAAATGTATTTTTTCTCGTGTACAATTTATCAAGTAAAAGATGCCGTGAGTCGCATTGTGATAACTTAATTTAGTATTATTACTCCACAAATCTGAAGAGAATAATGAAGTACTATATATACCTTCTCCTCAATGTAAGCTACCCAAAAACGGGACCTGGCACTGTCATAAGGATTGGAAGAAAGGATAGAGGGACCGTCACTCCAGGCCTCGTCAATGTATTGAACAATGATTAGTGATTCACATATCGGATCATCACCGTGGATGAGTACAGGGATCTTCTTATGGACAGGGTTCGATTTAAGGAGAAGCTCACTTTTGTTAAATGTGTTCTCAGCCATGAATTCATAGTTAATAGACTTGAGGTTGAGAGCAATTTGAACGCGATTCACATATGGGCTTGCCCAGAAACCAAGTAGCTTTACATGATCACTTCTCCCCATGCCTAATTAATTCTCTCAAGAACTAGAATTTTGAGTTTACTTTGCTCTTTATAGGTGGTGTACGTACGTTCTGTGACACTCGATAATTGTATTTATAGCAAAAAAGTGAACTTTGATATTTTGGTATGTCTGAGAATCAGTTGATAACTAAGCAATAAAATTACCTAACAGAATCAAAATCTTGCCATTTGTTCAACAACCATATAGAAAAAAATATGTACTTTGTTTCTTCCAAGTTTACTTTAAGATAAAATTGTTTTGGTTGGGACAATTTTTAAACATATAATTCCTATATCTACCAAGTATTGTTTAAGCCCGTGAAAATAAAATATGGTGCATTGGTGCAGTGGAGCCTCGAGGCATTGTTATATAAGTATATATAACTATACATAGTTGGAGTTCTATATATAAATATTTAGATAGAGGACAGTTTTAGAAAACAAACATAATTAATTATCCCGGTCTTTTGGTATCAAGATAAAATGTTTAGTAAATATTTTTTTTAGGTTTGTTTAGTAAATATAAATTCCCAAAAGATTAGTAAATCAGATTCCTTGTCTACTAGTTCTTTGATTTTAATCATGCCTTATTTGTTCTCGCACAAGATGCTTGTCTAGTGAAACTAAGAAATGAACGAATCTAAGAAAAGAAGATAACCATACAACAATTGGAATAATTTACATTAATTCTGAATCACAATTCGATTTGTAAGATAGGGTAAAAAATATTTTTAATCCCCAAAGTTTGGCCCTGTGACATTTTTTGTCCCCAAAGTTTCGTAGAAAACAAATAACGTCCCTCATCTTTTAAGTTTCAACTCAATTAGAACAATTGATATAAAAATAGCATAATTTTGATTTCTATGACTCTACTCCAACAAAAAATTACCCTCTATCTTTTACTTTTTCTTGCCTAAACTAACAAAAATAGCTTTTTCACATAATTTTGAACAAAAAAATATGTTATTTTTCTATCATTTGTACTAACTTAATAGAAATTTGGAAGATAAGGGACGTGATTTATTTTCTACGAAACTTTGGGAACCAAAAATATCAATGAGCCAAATTTTAAGAACTAAAAATATATTTTACCCATACTTGTAAGATATACCAAACATCATTACATGTTGTTCAGAGAGGTACAATTGAACTGCTAATGGTTTGATTCCTAATTTTTTTAAAGGAAAGATTCCAATTATTCAAGGCACGTAAATATATCATTGATACAAAGGATAATTTCATAACCTCTCAGAAATTTATACTAAAATTACTTAGTACTCTCAAATTTTTAAAAATATTATTTACCTCATCTAATTCTATTTTTGTTGTAAAATTGTCAACCCAAAGGTATACAAAATTGGTTTAAAGAGAAAGAAAAATCTTTTTATTTCAGTTTTACCCTTAGTAACAAATTTTAACTTATTCTAATAGTTGGATAAAAAAGAAAAGAAAATTCAAGGGTGTAAATATAATTCTTACCAAATATATTGGGTTCTAACTTTTTACGCCCTTCATCAATTAAAATCAATAAAAATATTATTTTAAGGTACAATCTCATAATTTCCTATACAAAATACAAATCACATTTTTATTACAATATATTGCTATAGGCTGATACATTTTTAAGCATTCCAAATTTTTTTGTTTAAATAAACACACACAAGAACAATACATGTGCATATATTTTTTTATAAAAAATTCAAAAATATACCAAGTCATAATTTATATTTTTTTGTTTCGAGTTTGTGATTTCCAAAAAAATACCAATTGCATTTTTTGATTATATTATACGGTCTATCTTTAAGTATTCTAACTTGTTATTCAAATTGATAGACACAAGAAAATTAACGTGCACAAATATTTTTCTAAAATTGGTTGACAAAGAAAATTTATTGATAAAAAAATATTTTAATTTATTTTGTTTTGCAAGTTTGTTTACGTAAACTTTATGAGTTTGATTTCCCAAAAAAATATTAATTACATTATTACCTTATATATGATGTGTTTTTACATGTTTAAATATTTTGTATATTGTAACAAATAAATTAACAAAAATAGTAAATAATATCTTTGAGCAAAAATTTTGTTAGAAACTAAAATGGTGCTAAGTGAAATTGTTTTTAATTAAGACACCTCAAAGGGGTATTTAAAATTACCTTTTTTATTATATGACTAAAGTACTATGAGCATAAATGTCATTTTATGCGCTTTTGTACTAACTCTGGGTCACACCGACAAGAAAGAAGAGGTAAGTAATATTTTTTAAAATTTAGATATACTAAGTAATTTTAATATAATTTTCAAGGAAAATTTATGAAATTATCTCTTAATACAATGGGACTTAGAGAAGTCTATTTCTCAACATTGAACCTTGGAAATAGAGAAGAAAAAGATTTAGACAACTAATATTTAGAATATTATTTTGAATATTATTTGGAATAACTCTTTGGTTTGGGTTCAATCTAAGCCATCGAGAGTTTTATGTGATGTAAAAGATGATTAAAAAATGTATTTAAATAATAATTGCTTGATAGAATTGCTGGTGACTTGTTTTCGTTGAATACGTGTTGCATCCAGTTATTTGGTACGTAATTTCATCCCCTTTACACATTGACACCCTTGGCTAGCCTTTAGGGGAACTCCCTATGTGGACTTTGGTAATTATGTTTTGCACCAGAAATAAGTTAGCATCTTTACCATGTATGTGTGGGCCTCAATTTAAGATGTGTCAGTGTGAAACATAGTCAAATCATATACTGTTCTTTGCTATATGTTTTTTAAATACTATAAATACATCACACATATATTAGCTGTGTTGTCTTCTCCTACTTCTAGACTACTGCAGCGGATATTCGAAGTTGTTTCTTACTCCTTATAGCTATGCATGTTGTTCTTTACCTTAATTATGTTGCCTTTGTTATGATTTTACTTATCATAGCTCTTCCTTGTAAATGATATGCTGTACCACTCCACTATTTTCAATTTTTTCTTGGTGAAGTAGTTTTTGTTTTTTTTGTTTTTTTGGTAGTTTTAATGCATGTAGTGATTAGGGGTGTAAACGAATCGAGCTGCTCACGAGTAGCTCGCGAGCAGCTCGGTCAAAAACTCGACTCGAGCTCGAGTTGACCGAGCTCGAATCGAGCCTGCTCGAGTTCGAAACTCTTGACGAGCCGATCTCGAGCATATGTATAATATGCTCGAGTGCTGTCGAGCTTTCGAGCGTTATATAATTTTTTTAATTTTTTATTATATGTAAAATTACTAAAATATCCATATTTTTAAAAAATTACATATTTTACCTACAAAAAGTCGAACTACTTGAGTTCGAGCTCGAATCGAGCTCGTTTTACTTATTTTAGAACGAGCTCGAATTGAGCTCGAACTATGTCTTAAATTTTCGAACTCGAGCTCGACCTCAAATTTTGAAGCTCGCTCGAGTTCGAGTATCAGAAAAAATTTCGAGTTCGAGTAGGGCACTATTCGTGCTCGATTCGGCTCGTTTACACCCCTAGTAGTGATACATGAATAGATGTGTTATTATGCTCGTATGGTTTGTGCACGTGGCATCCAACAAGTTAAATTTAATTCATCGGTGATTGCTTGCACAAAACCTAAAATTAATTTTTCACTCGTGAAAAAAGCCAATGCAAAATCTCTTTTGTTGTTGCTTTTGGATTTTTAAACTGTACTCCATCGCTTAATATGAACACAAATTTGCTTTGGCTGCATTTATTTTGGATATGTTTATAGAGCTATTTAACTCAACAGCAACCCGATAATCAAACAAAAACCTTAACTAGTGTTCCGCTTATTACAACTTTTTATTGTCATAGAGTTTGAGGGCATTTCTTATTTTGGCTGGAAATCAATAATGCACGTATGCATGTGGCATTTTTGCTACTTATGGTTTATGCATGTCCTATAATTGATTGATTTATCAGCGGTTGACATGAAGGATCGTTCCTCTTTGTGTGCAATTCCTTTCAATTGGTCTTTTTGACAAAATTTGCGGGATGCTGACAGTATTTAGTTTTGGTGGAAAGATTGAAAAAAGCAAGGTAAGAAGGACTAATGAAGAGTGCTCAGTATTGTAAATAAGCCGACGTGGTGAACTCTTTGAAATTTTTGATTTTGTTGGAGTATTTTGATCAGGGAATATGGAATTTCTGATAAGAATATTGTGAATAGGCACAACATTACGATGTTAATACCTATTTTAGGCATTGGTTTATCAACCAATGGTGGCAGCTATGATTTTACTGAAATACAAAATATTAAAGTGTTCAGCGAATTTTGCTACTTTTTGCTTTAGTTACCTTTAATTAGATGCAAATTTGTGAAAATCACAATTTTTCGACAATTACCAAATGTGAGTTCAAAATCTGTTGGGTTGGATCTAATATCTTAATTGTGAAGAATTTTTCTACTATTGATTCAATTTATTCTAAACTATGAAAATAGGGTACCTTAATCGTTTAGTGTTATAAAATAGGGTACCTTAATCGTTTAGTGTTATAGGATCTAATATTAATATTGACGGATCAAATAACAGGTTAAGAATCTACTACATAATGAGTATTTGACCTGGTCCATAAATAGGATTAATTTTATAATTTTAAATATTAAAACCTAATACTAAAATGAGTTTTTCTCCCCCACACTCCATTTACGTAAGGGTATTCGGTATAATCCATAGTCTTTTTATTTTAAAAGTTTTTGTAAACTAAAAACATTTCATAAATAAATTGTGTTAGATATCCGACCATTCCACTTGCATTTAATGGGTACATAGATGATCTCATAGCTGATACCCTATATATATCAACCATGTATTGAATTGCTTCTTCCCTACCCATGGTGTGACAGGGTTGGATCGGTAATAGACCAAATGGACCCGCTTCGTAGTCCGTGAACAACTTCGATTTAATATATGTTGGGTTTGCGGGTTGTGGATTTTACAATTGTTTGAAAACATAGGTAACAATTGAGACCGTAGGTGTCGGGTTCGTGGCCCCAGATTATTTTACCAAAAAAAAAAAAAACCTGCTCGTTTTGTTTACAGAGACAACATAAATTAAGGTGTAGATTAGGGCAATAAATGAAGCGAGTCAAGTTTGGATAATGCCAAGCTTGTATATATATATGTATATTTAAAATTATTCAAATAATTACATGACAAGTAAGTTTCTTTAAGAACTTTGATTCCTCCATTTTGAAGCCTTATCTTATTTACTTCTTTAGCTATGACTTTGAGTGCTCTATGTCTCTTGCTCTCTTTCTTGTGATTTATTTTTCTACAGATAAAGATGTGGTAGATGGTCTAGCATCCATTGAAGCTTTCATCTTCGGCAGTTACCTTCCATTTTTTATGTTTTCTTTTTTACTTGAGATAATTTGTTTTTTTTTCTCCATTTTTTATCTGAAATTTTAAAATCTTATTTTGTTCATAAATAAATTTATCTTGTGTATAATTTCTATTACCTGTTTTGCTTTAAAAAAAATTCTTTAGTAGATCTTAAGCACAGTATGAGTTCTACATGGTTTTAAATTTTTGTTGCAGGACACAGGGTTGTCAATTGCTTTTGGTGAAAATGCATGATAGAATTAGGGTTGTTTATCCTGACCCGTTGACTCGAAAAATCTGCTAAACCGATCTGACCTGAACCGAAAAAAGAGGATACCCGAACCGCTATATTCTGAAAGCGGGTCGGGTCACTCAAGTTGAGGGTCGGGTAGAGGGTCACATTTCTGTGACCCGCCAGGTACCGACCCGGTCCATTTCAAGGGTAATTTTGTAAATTTGATTAATAATATTTCATTAGAAGTAAATACTTATCAGGTTTATTGGTGGCCTCTCATCTCTTCTTTTTCAATTCCTTGTCTTTCCTTCCTTTTCCGCCTCAATCATCTCTTCCCTTCCTCTCTCTTGCATCTTCATTTCTCACATTCGCGTATATTGAAATGTATTTTGCGATTTAATTATTGTTGCTATTGGCCTGTTGCTACTTTTTTGTTTGTTGTTATTGGGATATAATATTGGATTGTATTTTGTAACTTAGATTTAATTGTTGTTGACTTAATTGTGAAATTAACTTGCTTAACTATGATTATTTAAATTTTTATGTTTTGTTACTAGTGAGGGTCGGGTACCGAGTCAACTCGACCCTCTTTTGAGGGTACCCGGTAGGCTGGGTACCCGCTTTGTACGAGTCAATCGGGTAAAGGGTCGGAATTTTCTTGACCCCGTCAGTGAGGGTCAGGTACTTTTTTTAGCTCATGGACCGGGTACCTGATTCATGAACACCCCTAGATAGAATTACTCACCTTTACGAATTATTCATGTAATATCATTTTTTGTATTCTTTTACTGGCACAATTCCTTAATTTACGAATGGAAATGTGATGAAGGATTCGGTTTCTTTTATTTAGCAAAGCTTTTGCACTATTGTAGATATAGATATATATATATTTATTTATTTATTTTTTGTAAACATTGATTTATAGATATCTTTCTTAAGAGACTGTGCTTTTATTTATATCATTTTATTAAGAACAAAATGCACTAATCGTCACTAAACTATTAAGTTGTTGCATAAGAGATAACTGAACTATTTGTTTTTCAAATTTGGTCATTGAACAACTTTAAGTGCGTGTGCGTAAAAGGTCACTCCAACTACTTCTGTTGTTACTACAGGTACTAAGTCATATTTTGAAGGTTAAATTCGATCAAACCACATTGAACTAATATTCCAAAAAAATTTAAGGTCAAAATTTAGAAAATAAAAAGACGAATTAAATTATAAGAGATGTGATATTGAAAGAAAGGAAAAATTTTGGATCAAAATTATATTACAATAATTCATCAAATTTTCAATTTTAGTCCTTAACCTAATCCAGCCACCCCTTCCCTCCTCAACCTGCCAACCTCTATCTTCTCACCTTCCCATACAACTCTGATGTTGTCCCTCCCTCTAGGGGTGGATGTAGAGGTTGGGGTTTGGGGAGGGCAAAATTTGTCAACATGTATATTTTAAGGGATAAGTTTGTACTTTATATTAAACATTATAGAGCAAAAATCTAAATTTTAGAAAAATATAAATAAAAATTTTAAATTTATTAATCGGTAATACTATAATTTTTAATTTTTTTGGGGAACGGTTGTCCCTGCTAGTCCCCAACCGTGTCTGCCAGTGCCTCCCTCCATCTTAACTAAACTTTTCTCGTCACGCCTTACGGATTACTCCCGGGAATCTTGTGACCCCTGTGCCCTAGCACCAAGTACATAACCTCAAACTCTGATCACTATTCCTAACTAAAATTACAATAACCTGTAAAATGTTGTAATATCATGGGTGAGGAAAACAACACCTCAATAAGCAGTTCATATACTTTTTTACTAGATTGAGCAAACTACACTACAATAACCAAATATACATGCATACTTCATATGTACTAGAACATACCAGAAACCATACATACAGACCATACATCATACAAAAGATATAGAACAGGTAATTCATTGATTCACAAAGGTAATGCGATTATTAGATCCAATTCTAATTATTAAGAACTCACTAGACAAAGAGCAAGAGACAGACAGATACAGTAACAGAGACAAACACCAAATTATCGATGTTCACCGAGAGCTGTAAATACAAAATGCAATCATACCAGACATGCAACACAAGCATATTACATGTATCAGTTATATATGTATAACATATCCAAGAGTATCACATAATTCATGTCCAATCTCTCCTCTTTGTATTATAACATATTTTTAGAAAATGTAATATATATGATATAAAAGGGGTAAAGCCTTACTATATATGTGTATGCGTGTTTGATATCTATGATACCCTTTGGGATAAAGCATTACTGAAGAAATAAATACTATATATTATTTAAAAAATAATAAATAATGAGCTATAAGAACATAGCATTTATCTCCTATCTTGTCAGTGACTTTTTTTCTTTGTATTTTAATTTTTATTAGAGATAAAAATTTTCTCTAAATATCTTTCATGCTATAATAAAGGAATAGTCTCTAATCTCATAGACACTCTTCATTAATAATTTTTCATCCTAAATTTTAAGTTGACCCACTTCCTCATTTTTAGACACTCATTCACTAAAATAAATACTCTCTCGTTAAACTTATAACTAGTATTTGGAATTATGAGAATCACAGTAAATTGTGATGTTATAATTTTTTTTTTAATAAATTCAAAGGAAAAAAAATACAATTTTAGCCCCTAAAATTTGAGGTCGTGGTCTATTTTGGTCCCCAAAGTTTCAGGCAAAACACATTTAGTCCTCAAATTTTCTAATTTTAACCAATTTAAGACAAATTTAAAAATTCTGTCAAAACGAAAAACGGCACGTTCTTTGCAAGTGACATGCCAAGTGGTATCCCCAATTTAAGGGCTAATTGAACCCGATTCATCATTAGATTTGGAGAAATTTTATTATAGGAGTGTCCTACCAAGTGGCATGCCAAGTAGTATCCCTAACCCAATTAATTTCTACTATTTGAAGTGATGAGCTTAAAAAAAAAAAAAAATTAGTACGCCACTATTTAAAATGTTAGAATTTTATTAGTTTGGAGATACCATTTGACATGCCATTAACATTTGATAAAACCTTCCTATAATAAAATTTTTCTTAGACTTGGATGTGCTTCACACTATTACCAGTTTCCTATTGCTAGTTGTTTTCGGTACTTCTTTTTTTTTTTGGGCGGGGGGAAAGGGGGCTGTAAAATGTAATGGCATTGATAAATTTCAGTTGTTTGGCTTTTTGAGTGAAGACAGAAATTTAGTGAAATAGATTCCTCAGAGCTTATAATTTAGATTCCTTGTCTATTTGTTCTTTGATTTTAATCATGCGTTGTTGTTGTTGTACAAGAAGCTTCTCTATTGGAATTAAGAAACGGATGAAGAAAAAAAACCATATATAATAGAACTGGAATTATTATATGTTGTCAAGTTTAGAGTGGTACAATACAACCGCTAATGATTTTATTCCAAAAATCTTTTTTAAAGTAAACGATTCCAATTATTTCATTCAACAAACAAACTCCATAATCTGCAGCATGGGCCGTTTTTACTTAGAAGCAGCAGCTGCGGCCACCCTTGCTAGGTAGCCTTTAAGAACATTAACGAGTTCCTCGGGTTCCAGCATGACACCCTTAATAGCTTCATGTGAAAGAAACCTTTCAGCCCACTCTACAAGGGCAGGTATCTTGGTTTCATCCAATATTTTGACATGGCCAATTATTTCTGATGTCTTAACCCATCCCAAGAAGGAGCCCAGAACAATATCCAGATAACCTATGGTTTCTCCGCCGAAGAAGCCCTTCCCTTTGCTTGACTTGACAAAAATGCCCTCCAATGATGTTAAACCTTCAAATATTTTCTCCAAAACACCTGCTTTTGACTCATCGTCTTTTGCAGTTCTAAGATCCCGGAATAATGGAATCCATGCAACCAATCAAATCAATAATTGATCTATGCTTAACAATTTGATTCACCAGAAGAATTACAGACAGATAATAATACGTAAAATTTAGTGTTACTAATATAGTCTCTTATTTTTTAAATATTAATTAATTTGATTTTTTATCTATCATAATAAATCAATTTAATTTTTCATCTTCAACAAATTAATCGCTTATGATAATGGATCAACTTACGTGATAACCAGGTGACTTATAATATATAGTACATGTGTTGTCAATTATTTCGTTAGTTTGTCCGCAATTTTTGCTATAATGCTTAAATATGTATTAGTTAATATTTTTAAGTAAGGAACCAAATTGGTTATATATATATATATATATACTATATATATGTGTATAAGAGACATATATATATATATGAAAATTCTACTGTCCCTTTTAAAGAACCATTCCCTTGTATTTAAAAGTTTGTACAATATAATACTATGTGCTTTAAAAACTTATACTGTACAAATTCTTAAAACCAAATAAATGGTTCCCTCAACGGGATTATAAAATTCTCCATATATATATATATAAGAAACTAAATTAGTCGATACCGATATCCCAAAAAATAAAGAACCAAATTAGTCTTTTTCCTCCCTTACTACAAATTTTGATTTTATGTTTGTTTTTGCTCATTTTTTTCTGGACCAGTGAAGGCAATGGACTCGAATAGGCCCAAACTTGTTAAGTGACCGGGGTCAAATATATTCAGTTTATGTAGACCGGATCACATGATGCATTTTTATTGCTGAAAATTATATTGTAACAAAAAAATGTAAAGCCTTTGAGGGTAAGCTTTTAACGAGTTTTATTCTAATTTATATCATTCACTTTAGTAAAATATGGTCAGTCTTTATGGAAAATATTTTTTATGGAGAATTAATTAGGGTTGTGTTTGGATGGATGGATTTGAATTGAAAGAAATATTTAAACTGGATGAATTTGAATTGGGTAGATTTAAAATGAAACTCGAGTGAATTTAAAATATTTTTATTTAACTATTAAAATTATACAATCAATTGTTGATGAATTTTAAATTCATGACTAAATCAATTAATTTATTTAAATAATAATTTATTATAAATTAAAATTTCAAATCAGATCCATCAAAATCCCTCCATCCAAAACAGTATAATAGAATTTGACATCAGACATATAAGATTCAGAAAATAAATAAATAAATAACTAGTATTACTAACATACTTGGTAGAAAAGTGAAAGGTACCTTTTCATCAAGGTAAGCTGCCCAAAACCGGGCATTAGCGCGTTCATATGGATGAGAAGGAAGTGATGGAGGGAGCATCAGACCAGACCTCGTCAATATACTGCACAATCACAAGTGATTCACAAATAGGCTTATCGCCATGGATGAATACAGGGATCTGCTTGTGAACCGGGTTTGATTTAAGTAGGAGCTCACTTTTGTTAAACAAATCTTCTTGGAGGAATTCATATTCGATTGACTTGAGGTTGAGGGCAAATTGAACCCGGTTCACAAATGCGCTTTGACTTGCACCAAGAAGCTTAATATCTTTTGCTGCCATTTCTAATTACTACTATTTTATTTAAGATTTGACGAAAACAAATTTATCTGAAAACTATTTGGAGATTAGATGGATATGAAGGCTCTTACATACTATTAGCTCTTATAGAAGCAAAAGCTCGATCTTAGCACCATTGAATGGTTTGAAAAGTGAACACGTTTGGCCAGATTTTGACTTTTTCAAGGAACGAAAAAAAAAAATCAATTTTTATTTTATTTGATTATTATTTCTTTTAATAAACAGATAAGTCTACAAAAACGTCTCCATTTATAAATCCTTCGATAATTTATACTATGACTTAAGTTATAAACGATGTGTAAGTTTACTATCTAAATTATAATTTGTTGTCTTATTAAACTTATTTTTTATGTTTAATATTTATTTCTCTTGATATTTGATGATTGATCAGGACCAGATCTATTGGATAATTTTAAATTAAATGACGGATACGAAAGCAATTATGTACTTGTAATTGTAACGTAACATTTAGCTAATCTTTGTAGCCTCAATTGGAAATGTTGCTCTCCCAAGTAGAAATGCGAAAGCAATTGCGTACTTACATCATTTCTCTCTCTCTCTCTCTCTCTTTTTTTTTTTTTTTTTAAACTTTAAAATTGGACACCTTTTACCTCCACTTGTAGGAAATTCCAAAATTTTGTAGCATAATTAAGTTTCTGATTTAGAAACAGTTACAAGTTACATAGAGCTATATGTATATTTGTTTCTTTCGATCATATTATTCTAAATAGGATCTCACAAAATACATTTTTTTTTGGGTATCAAATTCTTCTCTCTTTTTTTTTTTTTTTTTTTTTTTTGGGTTTTATCCCAATTACGGGAAATTATCTATTTCCAGAATATTGCAATCTTGCTAAACACGCTCTTTTCCAAAGGAAATGTTCGCGGATCCTTCTTTAACAAGAAGAAAATTAAATTCTGAACCACAAATTGTGTAAAGTTGACTGAATGAGTCAATATTGATAGTATTTTCCCTAGGATAGTATTTAAAATTGCATTGATATCACTGTTTTAAAAAAAAAAAAATGCCTTGATAGCATTAATACAATAGAGTAATTTCTATTTGACAATTATTTAATTATTCAAAAATTGATGTCTTGATAGTGGTGTTGGCTCAAAATAAAAATAATAATAATAATAATAATAATAATAATAATAATAATAATAATAATAAGGTATAATAGAAATCAGAAGGTGCGGTCGTCGTACGACTAACAATGCCAAATCGCATTTTTTTTCTTGACTAGCAAGAGTATACTGTTAGGGGAAAGATTTAGGTAGATTTGATTTATAATTTCACTTGTAAATTTTATAATGTAAATTAAATGTTATGAAATCTGTGATATCAACTAATGTAAGTAAAATTTTATAAAATTTAATTTTAATTCCGATGTCTAAAAATAGAATTCAAAACTGAATTTATAATAATATTTTCCTATTATTAGTACTTATTTTGCGCAACAAGAAAAGTGATTAATTTATTTGGCCGGTAACTGAGGAAAGATATACTTTTTGGCAGTTGATCGAGTCATCTCAAGAATCTCTTGAAGTTTATGAGGTTCCAATGTCACATCCTTGACAACTTCATATGCGGAAAACTTATGAGCCCACTCCATTAAGTTCCAATGTCACATCCTTGACAATTTCATTTGAGGAAAATTATGAGCCCATTCCATCAAGTTTGGCATCTTGGTTTCATCAAATAGCTTCACATTTTCTAGTGTTTCCATCCCCTCTAGCCACCCCAAATGGCTGCGCTAGAGCAATAACAAGATCACCAATATCATCTCCACTAAAGAAAGCCTTCCCTTTGCTACAATTTACAAATGCTCCTTCCAAAATCAGCATATTTTCAATTATTTTGTCTTTCAGTGCCTTCTTTGCCTCCTCCTCACCTGTTGCATAATCTCTAAGCTGCACCATCAGTGGAAGCCACGCATGCATATGCATGAAACTCAATTATATTACGTAACCAATATCAAAAACTCATTTTAATTTAACTTTTAATTCGGACATCAAATTTAGTAGAATCTTTATGCATGTACAATATATTCAGTATGATGTACAGTAATTTACCACAATATTTTGAGTGCACATACAAAAATTTTATTAATTTTGGTGATTTTATAAAAAATTGGACTGAAATGAGAAAGATTTAAAAGTTAGGAATATTAAGTGTCCAAAATTAAAATTAGAGATGGAAAATCGAATTAGTCGAAAAAATTTTGTACAAGAAAATTACTGTATGAAACAACATGTAAACCAAACCACGAGACATTTGCTAATGTTGGCTATTTAAAGACAAGGACGGATTTACCCCATATAAAAAACAACATGGCGTGCAAAACATTTTTTTTTTCTCAATCACATTATTTTGGATTTCACCAAAATAATTTTTGTTTAAGCTTTGAAAGTTGCAAATTACTTCTTCAAGCATAATTTGATTGACCAACGCAATTCTTGATTTGAAACATGCAATACTAAAATCGAGGAAATTATTATTTTGGTCAAGAGTGAAGGGCCATTTTTCTTAATGGGATAGCATCTTTATTTTTTTTAAAAATACAGACTCTCACTTTAAATTGAAATTCTCGTTAATTAAAAAATAACTATTAAACATGCATTTAAAGTAATTATTAAAATTTATGTAAAAAGGGACCTATAACTAGGCCTGTCAATGGGTCGGGTCTAGACCCGGACCCGACCCGATCCGGAAACCCGTTTAATTCGAGATTCTAAGATCAATGTATATTTTGATTACCCGGATATGATCCGAATACGTTTAGTTATTATAATATACAATGGGTCGGATCTGGATCTTGGTGTTCCGATCTGATTAAGACCCGGATCCGATTAAAATATTTAATATATAATCAAATTATTGTATATTAGTATTATTTTATATGTATATATACATATATGTTGTGTAAATTGCCCACGTAATTTATATTTAATATAAAATACATGCATAAATATTAATTATGAACTCAATACTTTTGTATAATTAAAAAAAAAAGAAAATTTGATAAATTATAATAGTTTTACATATAATTTTTAAAAAAATTATTAAGACCCTAGGATCCGGATCCGATAAGACACGACGGATCCGAATACAGATCTACTTTTGTAGATGCGTTCGGATCCGGATCCGAAACTAGTAATATTAATCGAATCCGGGTCTGGATATGCCGGATCTGACCCGGATCCGACCCGTTTACAGCCCTACCTATAACCATACCTGATCATCAATATAGGCAGCCCAAAAGCGGGCCATGGCACGGTCAAAGGGATCCGAAGGGAGGAAGGATGGTCCATTGTTGTGAGGCCAGACCTCATTGATATATTCGATGATTAAGAGAGACTCACAAATACACCTATTTTCACCATGGATTAGAACTGGGATTCTTTTGTAAACGGTATTGGATTTGAGGAGTAGCTCACTTTTGTTGAACACATCCACTTCGATGAACTCATATTCGATGGATTTCAATTTAAGAGCGATTTGAACCCAATTCGTTATTGGACTTGGATATGTAAAAACTTAGTTAATTTATAAATTATTTATAAATATGTAAAAAAATAAAAACTTTTAACTAACCAATTACTTTCAATATAATAATTTAACAGTAGCAAGAAAGAATGGCTAAAAAGAGAAAAGGAAAATATGAGAGAGAAAATAAATAAATTGGTAAAAAGAGGAAAAAATAATTTAAATAATAAAATAGTAAGGGCAATTTTGTCTCAAAACATAAAGAAGTAAGGGATAGGGGATAAAATGCTTATTAAATAAGTTGAGGGGGCAAAGTGCAACTGAAGTGTAAGTTAAGGGGAGTCTCTTTTTTTGCATTTAACCCTTATACTAATACAAAAGTTACTTAATGGATTGACACGATACAACCCATTAATTCATTAACTTTTTTACACTAATACAAAAGTTACTTAGTTTATCCGGTGACACGATAACCCACAATTAATCTATTGACCCAAATGACACGATATGCTATTAAAAAGTGATTATTGTGTCAATTTTTCACAAATATCCCAATTAATTAATGGGTCATTCGGATTACCCGATATCTTAACGGGGTAAATAGGTTGTGTCGGGTTACCCGTTAAAATAACGGATTATCGGGTCAACTCGTAGGCGGACACGACACGACCTATTTAACTTCGAGTCATTAACGGATCGTGTTGTGTCATGTTTAAACCTATTAATTTCGTATCGTATTGTCGTGTCGTGTCTGAAATTGCCATCCCACCAAGAAAATATGATAACCTAAACACAATTATTTGGAAATATTTAATTTCTCAATCAATTTCTCATACTCCGGCACAACATCCTTAGCAGCTTTACGAGAGCAAATCGCCTCAGCCCATCCCACAAGTCCTGGTGCTTTTGTTTTGATAAAGTATTTTCACGTTGACCCTAATTTCTATTGCTCTTGAGCATCCCAAGTAGCAGCCTAGAGTAATATCAAGGTAACCTATGGTTTTTCCACCAAAGAAAGCTTTTCCTTTGCTAAACTTCACAAAAGCATCCTCCAAGGCATTAAACCACCATGTATTTTGTCTAGTATTGCTTCCTTTGCCGCTTCTCCTTCTGCCTTTCCGAGATCCCATACTAACGGAAACCACAGCAATCAATCAATTAGATCATGTTAAAACTTCATAATTTTCCTTCAATCATTCGTCGTGATTGGTGACACAAGACACAAGCAAAATCAAAATGACAAAGTGACAAAATCAATAATATGTCACTAGATCCGTAAAAGGAAGAATGTAATCTGACTGAATATTTAAAATTAATTAGGCATGTGATTTAATAAGGTATTGGCACGTGAATTGATTTTACCCAACTGAATCCGAATTTGTGATCTTCTGAATCATTTTCTACAAAACAAATGTGTGAATTGTATTTTTTCTCGTGTTACAATTTATCAATAAAAGGTATTGTGAGTCACATTGTGATAATCGTAAGAAAGTATATAATCAATAACGCAACGGAATTTAAAATTTTTACTTTTGTATCACGGATTACTTTGTTAATTTATACGTAGTACAAGAGAAGTATAGAGATTATACCTTAAAATTACAGTAAAATCTCTAATATGTTTGGGACGTCGATCCACAAGCCGCACAAGTTCCCGGCCTCTAATGATATCTGCATAAATAATTAAATCAAGAATCTTCACAAGATTGATTGACTCAAACTACGAAGTGCTAGGTTCTAAATTATTTTTCTCTTTTTCTAATTGTGAACCTTTTATGATATAAATAAATAAATATATATATATATATATATATAATTTAGAATCTCAATTAAATTGGGTTTAAGAATCTTAATTAATTTGGGTCGAAGAGAATATGAATAAGTATAAAATCATTAGGATTTTTAATATGTATTACATATTAACTCCTAAGATTTATAACTTATTACAATTAAATTCAAAAGTTAATTTATCTCATAAATTAACCCATAAGTATCTTATACTTATCACAATCAATTTATTTTTGAATTAATTATCCAAGTGTGTGACCCTTCAGGTTCCAATCAGGTTGGCAATAAGTATAAATTATAATATTAAATTAATTAAAATTAGATAAATTAAATACCTTTAATTTATTATTAATTTTCCAATTAATTAATTTACACTTATAGATCAAGATTGGCTTGTAACAAAGTATCATGACCACCCAAGAGTTGAGATATGTCAAGTGGTTCGACATCACCTATCCGTGATTTAGTTCCCGTGTAATTATTATTTTTTCATCAACCTATATCCTGATTAGTTCAAGAGTACATATATAATACAAACTCTTATCGAATTAATCAATTTTACTTCTTTTCAAAATACAACTCACTTTGAAATAGAATTTAAGACACTCTTAATTCTATTTCCACTTTAAGCAAAGATTTCCGAAAAGTATTTCAAGAAGTGGCCATATTGGTATATACTCTCCTATTATAAGGAGTGGTGAATCCTCTATTGGTCATATCTTATCTTATCATGATTCATATTATACCCGAACTTTACAATATATGTGACTCATTAAGAGTAACGACTAATAGAGTCAAAGTATAATAATCCACAATCAAGATGAACACATGACCTCAAGTCAAAAGATCATTACACTACTATTACAAAGAGATTAATCCACTGACAAATAATAATCCGTATGGAATACTCTTAGCGGATCAATCCGATGCACTTATTCCCAATAAGCATCCACCTATACTTATGTGCTAATCTACCCGTATCAAACACAAGATTAAGGTTATTCACGAATAAAATATAATTACACATAACTATTTATGATTTCACATATATATATTTTATTCGAAAAATGCCATATTACAAAATATACATAAGATATAAAAGCGTTCATTCCTAAAACAAATTGGTTTTAGGGCATACACTAACAATAAATTAATTTAGTATTAACTACTAAAAAAATGACTTTTTACCACTCTTTTTTTTGTCACGGAACCAAAACTATGGTAATAAGATGAGTTTTTGACACAATTTTTATGTCTGTGACAACATATTAGCATTTTCTACGCTATTACTTGCCATAACTCTAAAACTATTATAAACAGTCATTATTTACAATAATTATATTTTAATCGTGACAAAAAAGTACTTTTTTTTTTATCACAGGTTGCATATAACCATGACAAAAATCAATATTAACACAATATTCGTAATGTGTGATAAAAGGAACATTTTGTTTTATAAATGCAACATATTTATAAAGTTTACATATACATATATATATATATATATATATATATATATATATATATATATATATATATATATATATTCACATTTTGCATTGGTTAGTGATATTCTCAGTCAAGTACTAATGAGCTTATGTTGTTCATTTTTACTATGTAAAGTTCCTTATCTAGTAGTTCAAAGGATCTTACATGAGCTTATGTTGTTCATTTTGATTTTACATGGCATCTCAGTATTTTTTTTCCTTTATAAATCACAATGATTAAAAGTATAAAGAACATTTACAAAGCAAATTTAATGAGACAAATAATCAAATAATACATGATATAAAAGTAACGGAATTCTTGCTTTAGGCATTAGCTAGTTTAGTAATTTCCTCATTTGTTTCTATACATGTAACTTGTGTCACTGCAACTTGTTCTTTATCAAAGAATTGGATAACATTTAACTTCTTTGTCTTATGATTAAGAGATGTGCATTTTTTGAACTCTTCTGCTCTATGTATATCTTGAAGCTTGTTCTATATTTTCACAACTGTGGGTTGCTAAGTGCTTTGATTTCTTGATTGTAAAGTTTGGTTCTTGGATAAATGAAAATCTACGTCTTTAGTCTGTTTAGTGATAATACATGTACTTTTATGTCTTACTTTGTTTACTTGTCTCTTGCATAATGTTACGCATAACATTGACGTTTCACTAAATTTTAGGTGGAGCCTAAAAAAGGTCCTTTGGACTAGTTTACCCATGAGATGGAGCCCTTCTTGCACAAGCAACGAATGTCCATCTAATTAAACAAAGGTGTACAATTTTCGGTTGATTTTCTTTGGATGTTTTCTTATTTCCAAGAATGAGATGTAAACATGGTCTGGTACATGCTATGTATATTTTTTTTTTAATATTCATGGTGATCAGGTGTATTGAGCTCCTATCCGACTTTGTTGTATGTGAGAAAGGCCAACCATTGTCCTCTGAGTCAGTTTGAATACTGGTTTGTTCCATGACTTCAAATATTTCTTTTGCTTGTATTCTCATATAAATCCTGCTATTTTTAGATATGATAAATTTTACGTTGTTTTATTGGCTAACCTTTTTGTATTCAAAGGCTCTGCAATTGCTTGAGATATTAAATCATGGCTTTATTGTTATGTAGCAAGAGATCTTCTTGGTATCAACGTGGTTACTTTCTGACTTCATTTAACTTGCAGATAGAGGTCCGGGGAGAGAAAGGTTTATCGAGAAGGATTGGAAGATTTAGATGTTGAATCCTGGTAGGGACACTCTTTACAAATCTATTTGGTACATATGTTGTAAGAGAATGAACAGTAGCCCTTTTCTTGCTGTCTTCAAGGCTGACCTTGGAACCTCCAGCCATGTTGGAAGTAGTTAGGCTTTGTATTGTCTTTCTTAAAGTTTTGGTTGACTGATGAGTAGCTGTGTTAAAATTTTTGTTGTTGTGATCAAATATATATAGTTATTTCTTTTTGGGAAACATATATTTTAGTATACGTCTTATGGGCTTGTACTTATTCGAACATGTTTTTGAATCAGTAAATTAATTTGATTGGATTTGTAGATTCTTTTAGCTGGTGTGGATGACCAATCTAATGCACAATTCATTAGTTCCGTTTCAATAGTCATTATTTACAATCTTATTTGGAATTATAGATACAATTATGTAACCAAAAAAAAAAAAATAGTTGTAATCGTCCTAAAACCGTGGTTATAAATTTTTGTTACTTATTTCAAACCATGACAAAATCGTAGTAACAAGTTTAAGTGTATATAACATGATTTTTTTTTTTGTCACGTTAAAAAATTGTGTTAAATCTGTAACAAAAAGTTATTACCCGTGACTATTTTTTTTGTAACACATGCAATGTCCACGCTTCTAAAATTGTGATAAGTCCATGTCAAATACTTTTTGTCACGAATTTTGAAATTTTTATCACTGATTTATGTACATTACAAAAACTCATTTTTTTTAGTAGTACTCTACAAGTCTGAAGAGAATAATGAAGTACTACATATACCTTCTCATCAATGTAAGCTGCCCAAAAACGGGACATGACACGGTCTTGAGGATCAGAAGAAAGGATAGACGAACCATCAGTCCCAGGCCTCGTCAATATATTGAACAATTACTAGCGATTCACATATAGGATCATCATCATCTGTGGATGAGTACTGGGATCTTCTTATGGACAGGGTTCGATTTATGTAGAAGCTCACTTTTGTTAAATGTATTCTCAGCTATAAATTCATAGTTAATAGACTTGAGGTTGAGAGCAATTTGAACCCGATTCACAAATGGGCTTGTCCGTTCTGTGACGATTGTATTTATAGCAAAAAAGCGAATTTCGATATTTGGTACGTATGAGAATCAGCAGATAATTAAGCAACAAAATTACCTAGCAGAATCAAAATCTTATCTTGTTCAAAAATCATATTGAAAAAAAATGTAATTTGTTTCTTCCAAGTTTACTTCAAGACAAAATTGTTTTGGTTGGGACAATTTTTAAACATATAATTCCTATATCTACCAAGTATTGTTTAAGCTCGTGAAAATAAAATATGGTGCGTTGGTGTAGTGGAGTCTCGAGGCATTGTTATGCAAGTATATTTAATTGTACCTAGTTGGATTTCTATAAATAAATATTTAAGTAGACATAATAATATTTTTAGAAAATAAGTATAATTAATTATCCCGATCTTTCGGTGTCAAGACAAAATGTTTAGTAATATATATTTTTTTAGGTATGTGTAGTAAATATAGATTCCCAAAAGCTTATCGAATCAGACTCCTTGTCTGCTTGTTCTTTGATCTTAATCATGCATTTGTTCTCGCACAAGATGCTATTGTCTAGTGAAACTAAGAAATGGACGAGGCTAAGAAAAGAAGATAACCATAAAACAATTGGAATTATTTACACTAATTCTTAATCGCAATTCGATTTGTAAGATAATAAGAAACCATCATTACATATTGTGAAGTTTAGAGAGGTTCAACTGAACAGCTAATGGTTTGATTCCCATTTTTTTTTTTTTTTTTTTAATGATTCCAATTATTCAAGACACGTAGATCTATCATTGCTACAGATGGGAGTCAAAGAAGTCTATTTCTCAACGTTGCAAAACTTGGAAATGGATAAGAAAAAAATTTGCACAATTATTATTTAAAACCCATGTTATTTGGAATAATTTTTTATCCGGATTTAGTCTATGCCATCAAGAATATTATGGAGGGTTTCCTTTGGGGTTAAACCCTACTAAAAAAATATTGTAATTACTTTTTGAAATATAATAAATGTGATATAAAAGATAGTTAAAAATGTGTTTGAATAATAATTACAAAATATTATTTAAAAAACAATAAATAATGAATTTTAAGAACAAAACATTTATCTACTATCTTGTTAATTGTTATAGTTTTCAGAGATAACAGTTTTCTCTAAAGATCTTTCGTTCTTTAATAAATTCAATTCTCAAATTGGGTTTAACTTAGAGAAGGCTTAACAAATGGAAAAAAATCATCAAGTTTCAACAAAAACACAACTTTTTTTAACAAATTTGAAAGACTCCCACAACACACGATTCCTTTCTAGACAAACAAGACATTATTAGCACTAAACATGAAAAATAAATAATCACTCTTGATAAGACAAGACAAATTAATGAATCATAACCAGTGCATTTCTTTTTCTTTTCCTTTTTTTTTTTTTCATTTAATTGGAATTAACTCTTGCCATAGCTTGGAACTTGTTAAGAAGCTCATCCCACAAGTCCCAGTGTTTCTGTTTCATCAAATATTTTCACATTGGCCATTATCTCTATTACCCTTAAACATCCCAAGTAGCAGCCTCGAGCAATATCAAGGAAACCTATGGTTTCTCGACCAAAGAAAGCTTTCCCTCTGCTAGACTTCAAGAAAGCCTCCTCCAATAGAACTAGCCTACCTTGTATTTTCTCTAGTAATGCTTCCTTTGCCTCCTCTCCCTCTGCCTTTAGGAGATCCCAGAGGAACGCAAACTACTGCAATCAATTAAATAGATAATGTTAAGACTTCACAATTTTTTCCAAATCATTAGTAGAATGCATAATTTTCCGAATCATTCGTCATGATTTGGTGACACAAGACTCGAGCAAAATAAAATGCATCTATACAAAACAATAAAGAAACCAAGTAATTGATGTGGTTATTTTCATTAAATTTACGGAATAATGAATAAAATCTAAAACCAAATATCTAAAATAAAGAATTTTGTTATTCAATAAGATTTTGTCACATAAATTAATTTTAATAAATAATTCTGATTTTTTTGAAATTATAAATTATTTTCCAACAAAACAACTGTATTTATTTCATTTTTTTTCCTCATGTTATAATTTACAAAATACGAGCAAAAAAATGTTGAGTCACCACTGTGATGACCTAGTTTAGGGAAATTTTTTTCGTTGGAAAATATTTAAGTAAACCTGATCTTTGACCCCACTTGTAGACCCTATGATACAGATTAAATGTTATGGAATATATGACACAAGCTGATGTAAGCAAGATTCTATAAGATTTAATCTTGACCGCAAGATCTACAGGTGAAATCAAAAACCGAGTCTATGGTAGTATTTTCCTTTTTCATTAGTCACTTCACAACACCACCCGTTTGATTATTTATAAGATAAGAGCGTTCTCTACTTTTTATATGACGGTCAACTATTGGAATGGTTTCACGATTCTTGATTATGGTGACTTCTTTACTTAAAATTTTGGTTAACATGAGAGAGATATCCATGAGTATAGAATTTTTGAGTATGTTCTAACTTAAAAATCATAAAATTAATAATCATACAAATAAAATTTATGTAAAGTGAAAATTTGTGGAATATATATAACATTGTTTCCTTATTTTTTTAAGTTTATATTACGATTAATTTGGATTTGTTTTTTCAGTCCTAGATGAAGAAAAGAAAATTAACCAAGCAATGAAAAAGTAAAGTATTTGAGATTAAATTATTTGTTAATTGAGATAAAAATATTTGTTAATTTTATATCTCTTTAATAGTATTTCTATTACTAAATCTTTATCTTTGATAACATCATTTTATAGAATATTAGTTTAGATGAACTATTGATAAGGTAGAAAATAAGTTCAATCCATGATACAATGCATATATCCAAAATATTTTGAAATAATCATTGTAACAATACTCTAAATAGTTACATACATAGTATATAATGAATTTAAATGTCAAATTTGAAAATTACAATACCGGTTGTTACAGTATATGCAACAACAACAAAGAAATATTGCTTTGGACTAACTATTGATAAGGTTAAAAAACGTTAAACCAATTGTATAATTCATGCTCAAAATAGTCTAGAATAATTATTACAATACGTATAAGAATACTACATATAAATTGTAGGAATGATAATATAGAAAAAATAAGCGAGTAAGTATTCTAAAAGATAACATATATTATTCAAATATAGTCACACTACTAAATACTCTAAAATAATTGCACATATAGATTAATTTTACATGTTGATTTTGGAAATTACAATATAATTCTTCAATATTAACAAAATAATAAAGACGTAGAATAAATATCTTGGTATATAATAAAAGGAATTAATTAAAAAGGTACAAAAAATTAAAAAATAAATAAATCCATATACTTTTATTAGCCTTCATTTTGTTTATATATTTAATAAATAAAAATTTAATTTCACACTAAAATATTATATCAAAATATAATTTTGGAGTTAACCATATTCGATATCATTCAGAATGAATGGAAAAGTTCAAATATCAATAGTATAATAAAGTTAAGAAATATGAAAAATACCAATATGTTCTCTATGTGGATACATAATTAATTTATACAATATATTAAAAAAATTAATTAAAATAGAAATTATAGAAATTACATACTATTTTGGATGTCTTTATAATTAAATATTTTTCATTCGAGTTGCGTGCACTTAGAGTAATATAGAGGATTTTTCATTAATTTTCTGTACATTTCAAAGTAAGATAAAAGAATAAATTGTTTTTTTTTAATACCATTATGTTTTTAGGTTACTAAAGTTTTTTCCTTAAAAAAATTGACTTTCAATTAATTTGAAGATTAATTATGATTGCAAAGTGCATATTAATTAATAGTGATAATTTAGGGATACATATTATAAATTTAACTCCATAACATGAAACCAATCTATGTCCTACTCCTTGATCATAAGATCATTTTAGAGGTTCACCCATGAAATTAAAAAAGTTATTCAATTATATTAGAGATATAAAACAATATGAAAAGGTTAAAAAAAAAAATTAGTTCTTAAAATTTGGCTCAAAAATATTTTTGGTCCTTAAAGTTTCACAAAAAAAATAAATCACGTCATTTATCTTTCAAATTTTAATGGATTAAGATAATTGATAGAAAAATAGCATAATTTTTTTGTTAAAAATTATGAGAAAAGGAAATTTTTGTTGGTTTAGCCAAGACAAAGTTAAAATAGAAAGTAATTTTTTAGCATTTATCAGATAAGGAATTAAATATATGTTAGAGTTGAGGCATAGAAACCGAAAATAAAAATATTTTTATCCAAAAAATAATAAATTTTGATAATAATTTTAAATGTTAAACGGGTAAATTGAAATTAATCCAAATATTTATTGCATCTATATTTCTTCGATTTGCTTTCCTTCTATTGTTGGAATGGTGTTCTGAAACCAAGACGTGGGCCTGGTAATGAATTGGGCCAAAATTTTCCAACTGATGTTAAGCACAAGTATGGGTCATGGATGATGGTGAATAGGAAAAGTAGAAGGCCTTCGAATTGAACAAGTAGGACTTTTTGTATTAGGCTCCCTCATTTGACAAGATTTATAGCGGTTATTGTATAACTATTAGGCATTTATTCAATAATCAATAGAAATAATCTATTTGGATTAGTGTCACACTTTACTAAAAATAGAGGCTCATGTTTCTCTAAATAAATTCTTAAACAACTATTAGAATGCCTAATAATTGTTCAATAACCAAAATAAATTTTACCTCCTTCTCTTCGCTGGTAGTTTGGGGTTGGGGTTAAAATTGGAAAAGATACAGTTAGATTTCTTTTGTTTTTGTTTTATGATCCACCTTCTACAAAAAAAAAAAATGTCTAAAATAATGGAATGATGTTTTATTTGGTAACTAGTGGAAAAGGCACGCTCTATGGGTATACTTATATAAGAAAAATTACACCTTTAAAAAAAAATAGTGAAAATGTTAACAAAAATATATATATATATATATATATATATATATATATATATATATATATACAAAAAATAAGAGTATAATATAAAGAGTGGAGAGTGGAAAAGTAGTTACATATATAATAAGGGTAAAATAAGAAATTCAAATAATGACGCACATCAAATTTCCCTCTGTCCTTTTTTATATAGTATATAGTGTAAATAATCATAGAATAATTTTGAAAATATTGTACAAAACGAACAAAGATAAAAAGTTTATCATCCACTACTAGATACATAAACTCAACTATTTTGTACAGTTTTGCATTTCATAACACAAAATGAAACTCAAAATCTTCAAAATTCAAAGTTATTTTGGGTGTTCACACAAGCTAATATAATGGGATAGGTCTAGAATTCTTTCTTTTTATTTCTTTGGGCAAAGTTCAACCCCATATAGGTCATATGGTTTGTTTAAATTGGGAAGGAACATACAGTTTATTAGTATACATACTTGATACATGTAAGTTTATGTTTGTTAGTAGGGTTAGCTGAATTATCAATTCATCATGCATCTTCTATCTTCTTATTTTTTTCTGTATAATCGAAGACTGATATATATTTGGTAGGGGCTGAAGTAATGTAATGGTTCAGAGTCGTGCAATTTTCGTCTGCATCCAGAGCGGTATTGATAGAGGAAGGTGGAGTAGTTCTCTGTACAATAAAGGAAATTAAATGACCTATTTATTATAGAGCAGTCGCCCCCGCCCCAGAAACCCAGCCCAGCCCAGCCCAATCCCCCCTCTCCCTCCCTTCTCCCAATTTCTTTAGACATTTCTACAAATTCTGAACGTAATGCTTATTAATCATAATAAAATTTTGGTAATATTTTATATATAATTTTAAAAGTTATAAAAAAAAATTAAAATCTGAATTTAAATTCGATAAGACAGATTCGACAAATTTTAGTATATATCTATTTTTGTAAATCTAGATTTGAATCCAATTATATTAATTAAATTCAAGTCTAAATATAGTAGATCTAATTAGAATCTAACTCATTTACAAGCTTACGTATTGAAACTCGTACAAAGAGTTTATAATATTATGTTATAACCTAATTATTATTATCGATATTTTTAAATGGATCGATTTTATAATATTATGCTATAAATTTTTTGATACATAAATACTACTTAATTCATGATATAATCGTGGTTCTTCTCAACCAAAAGATTTATAGCATTTACGTTGTGAATAAACAGATGCGTTTTAAAATTTTTAACACCATTAATAATGAATTTATTATTTATACTTCTTGTATACTTGTAATGTGAATTATAACGGAAAATGTATTAAGCAAGTGCGGTGTCCATTGTCTTCTACCTACTGGATCAGGTAGACTTACAAACAGGTGTAAGCGTAACGTAAAATATTGCTAGTCGCCCACTTGTTGCCTATTTGATCTGGTCCACAACGTGTGTCCCGAGTAGCACCTTTTCCTCACAATATTCGTGTCTCACAGGGATAAAGATTAATAATACTTTATCCTGAATTATGTAGATAATTATATTTTATTTTTTTAAATTATAAAAATTTATACTTTATTTCTTATTAATAATATTTATCTTTTAAAATTTTTAAAATATTAAAAAAATTTAGGTAGAGGACTAAAATTCTCTTGATATTATATTTTATTTTTATATATTTAAATTTTGATAGTAATGTGATAATTATTTAAAAATAAGCACAAAGAAACTATTTAATATTTCAATATAATCTATATCAATATATTTCTTGGTTAAATTTTTAAAATTTTCAGATTTCATTTTATATTATTTCGAATTTGAATGTTTAACTGTAGTAGTAGAACATTTCCAAGTTGATATAGTTTTCTATGAAAAAATTTTCTGTAAAGGTATTGTATGAAAATATAATTTTTTTATAAAACTTCATAATTTTTTCGATATCTGTTAGTATTTTATAATTTTAATATTCGACTTAATATGTACAAATTGCGATGTCGGATATAATATAGTTCAACAATTTCTCACATTTTCAGTCCCTAAACTCTAAGATATCAATGTGTTAATATATTTTATTTGTTTCTAATTCTTCTATAACTGTCGAAAATTAATTAAATATATGAAAAATTAAAATACGATACGAAAGATATTTCAGTCATTTAACTAAAAATTTTAAAATATGAATAATGTGAATGAAAGACAAAATGTATATTTTTATAATTTAGGGGAGTAAAGTAAAATTACTCTTACAGTTCCGGGGGCCAAAGTGTTATTAACCCTAGAGTTAGATACCATTCTATGGAAATGTGTGAAGAAATTGCAGTCTTGTCTGCCTGGCGGCCTTTACCTGATCTGATCTGCTCAAACGGGAAAAATTTCTATATTTATGCCACTTTTGAAATGTGTTCTATTTGTATGCCTATTTCAAAGTTGTGTTCCGAATGAGTGGAACTTGCATTCGGAGAATGCGAGTTCCAAAAAAATTAAAAAAAAAAAATTAAGTGTTGACCGACCTCGCATTCCTCGAATGCGGTCGACATCACTTATCTTGCAGGCCGCAGGCTCAGAAGATAAGTCCCCCAATTCCCCAAATTCCACCGCCTCCTCCTTCCT
The DNA here is from genome assembly GCA_025175665.1 of Cinchona pubescens. Classification (NCBI taxonomy): domain Eukaryota; kingdom Viridiplantae; phylum Streptophyta; class Magnoliopsida; order Gentianales; family Rubiaceae; genus Cinchona; species Cinchona pubescens. Next base: position 3,017,371 of record JANKKI010000077.1, on the reverse strand, counting down.
CCTCCTCGCCCTCCTCCTTCATGAATCCTCCTCCTTCTACTTATCGCAATATTGTGGAATTCAGGTATGTTATTCGTATATCATTGTACGCCCTAGTCGGGTATAAGAGACAGTTATTACCAATATTTATGTTTTTACCCTTGTCGGGCTTTTATGCAAGACACTAAAAAGTAATGGGGAGAATGGAAAATCCTTCATTTTTCTATTATGTATATTGCGAATGAAAATTGTGCACTATTAAAAAAATTTCGAAATCATTCATTTTTTCTATTTTTGTAATAGTGCGATTTTCAGTGTCAATATACATAGATTTTCATTTTCGCAATTTTAATCAATTCAATATTATATATCTGTCTCTTATACACATCTAGATGTGTATAAGAGACAGTGCCAGTATTAATTATATATAGTAATTATATAACCAAACAAAACAAAACAAAATTCATTACAACGCATTTTTTTTAAAAAAGAAAAAAAAAATAGGACCTAAACCCTAAACCCTTAAAAAAAAAAAAAAAATAGGACATAATTCAGGGAATGCGAGGTCAAAAGAACAAATCTAAATTATTTTTTTTTTTTAATTTTTCTGGAACTCGCATTCGGAGAATGCGAGTTCCACTCCTTCGGAACACCACTTTGAAATAGGTACCCAAATAGAATAAATTTACAAAATAGGCATATTCTTAGAATTTTCCTCCTCAAACGGTGGGTTTGTACATGTTTCTTTTCTTTCTTTCGCTCCTTAGCTAGGGTTTCGGTCGGCAAGCTCAAGACCTGATCGACCTTATTCTCAGGATCTGGCTTTGAGCTGCCTCCCTCCGGCTCTCTTGCCAGAGCCTTTCTGCTAACCCGTTCGGGTACCCTCTCATATATCCCTCCAGCTCTAGTGGCCGGAATCCGGGCGAGTCCCCATTTTTTTTGTAGTTTTTTGCCAGATCAAGTTAGACAGAAAGAGAGAAGGAGAATCGGATTACTCATCTGCTTTTGTTACTGTACTGTACGTAGGTTATAGTTTATTTTTATTTTTGTTTTTAATTTTAATTGATGATGCAACTTAATTGTTACGTTACCTCCCATATGTATTAATTACTGTAACTTCATTTTCTTTGCAGCTTCTTTACAGGCTGGTGATATATATGGAGGCCTAAGGGCCAGTTACTTGTTAATTAAAACAGCTCCCATTTTAAAGCTGTTGACTATAAACAAGATAGCAATCCAAACTTTCAGCAACTGGTTTGTGGCAAAAGGATAATCAACTACCATTTCTTTTCTCATCCAGGTGAGTTTTTTTTTTTTTTTTTTAACTAACAAATTAATATAGCTTAATTATATGATAATAGTCTTATTGTTAATTTAATTACAATCGAATAATGCATGATTAGTTTTCACGTTCTTTCAGCCGTTGCCGTTATACTATATAGCATGTCTTACACCCCTGAACTGAACAGCAGCCGGCTACAAAAGTTACTTTAAACTCCTTGGTCATTTTGTGTAGTACTTCCGCGTAGAAACAGGAGGCTTAATTTGATTTCAGCGTCAAATAAAAAGAATGTACGATATGAGATGCAGACTGGGGAGGTAGTTGGGGAGGGGAAACCAAGTTGAAATTGTGCTGGTCATGAGGCCAAATTAAGGTTTTCGATGTGGAGGGGAGAGGGAGATAGATGAGATTTAGCCTATTTGATTAATGCAATTACAATACCTGGTGGTAGATAGAAAATTGTTTGGTTCTCTCTTATTTTTGCCAAATGATACATTTTCTTGAAATCTGTTTCCCTTTACTAGTTGTGCTTGTCTTTTTTAGATAATTTCATAAATCTTCCCTGAAATTTATGTTAATATTATTTAATATTTTAAAATTTTTAAAAAAATTACTTACCTCTCCTCTCTTATTAGTAGGTCCCATCCAAATAGTATGAAAAGAGATATATACCCTCAGTATTTTAACAATATATAATTTGAAATAAAAAATTATAATACTAAAAAAAATTAATACAAGCTAAGATAAGAAATAAAAAATAGCATATTATTTATATTTCAATTGTAGGCTTTCTTTTTGACAAAAAAAAAAAAGTAGACTATTGTATTATTTATTGATTCATTAATAATTATACTAAAGATATATTTTGGAAAATCTGCATTTTGAGAGTATTTGAGAGAATTGTATATTGAAAATGAAACGGGGAGGGTATTTATCAATGTTTTGAAAACTGAATGTACTAGGCATTGAATTGGTGGCCTGTCCGGTTCGAGGTTTAACTAGTCTGACCAGTTCACTAATTTAGTTTTTTTTTTATAACTAAAGTGTGGTATAATTTAAAATAACTTAAAATATATTCATATAAAATCTAAAATAGAAGAGAAACACTATTTTTAGAGAATTATAGTTCTAATATCCAAAAATACTAATCAAATTTCTAATAAGAAAAATGAAATTTGCATATAAATAAGTATAAAAAAGATCAAAAAAATAATAATTTAATATTTTAGGCTTTGGTGTGTTCAATGTTTCACCATTTTGGAGTTTATTTCATGATTTTTTTAAAGTTTTCTCTTTTTTTAAATCATTTTTATTCTAAAATTTAAAAAAATCACCAAAATCGGTTGAATAGATTTTTTACCGATTCTGTTCAATTTTTTATACAGACCGGACATATAAATGGACCGGACCGGTGGCTTTTCTGGTTCGTGGTTCGACCAGTCAGTCCGGTCCCATTTTCAAAACATTGGTATTTATAGGATAAATTGGTTGGAAGAGTATAATTCTTTTTTTTTTTAAATTATTGCTAGCTTCGATTTTGATGAAAAAAATGGAGAACCGAAATTGATAACTCGGTTCGACGATTCCGATTTTGGTTCCACCTCTACGTATAATATATCCAAGCATCCATTGAGGGAAATTGGAGAAAGCTATAATAGGGTGGTAAAACAATACATTATAATGGGCATTTCAGTTTCTTTGAAACTAAATTTAAGTTAAACCAATAATTTATGGCTTGCTTTTGATTGGTTTCCTTACAGTAACACTACCACGATGCTCAAACTCTGCCAACAAAGCAGAAGAACTATACCATCTAGATGTTTACATATGAGGTGGCTCTTTAAAACAGTATACATGGTGGGGGGATCGGGTGGTGGATGTGGAAGTTTACTGATTGGGTTTTCGAATTTGGATTTTGGAGTTTTTTAGTTTAAAATTTTTAAATTCAATCCAATTTAATTAATATAAAAAATTCAAATAACTTCAATATCATCAATTTGACTCAAGTGTTACTTGAAAGAATTACTCGGGATTTCAAGTTATTTCAATTAAAAATAACAATTAATAAAAAATAAAAAAATATATATTATTGTGATATCATTTATTATAAAATATATTTTGTAAGTTGCAAAAATATATATATATATATATATATATATATATATATATATATATCTATCTATCTAAGAATATGTTAGATGAAATGCTAGATGAGAATAAAAATGAAAAAATATATATAATTTATGTGAAATGTTAGGTCAAGAGTGAAAATGGAAAAAATTACTATAAGTTAGATTAAACGGTAAGAACAAGAATAAGAATGGAAAAAAAAAAAAAAAATTATTAGTGAATTTTCAAACATTATTTCCAAAGTAACACTATGTGAACTATATTTCCTTTCTGATGTATCAATTGCCACGTAGACTGCCACCATGAAATTGAGGCCTTGCAGATCGTTGATTTACCCTGGCTAATAAAGTATTGCATCGTGTCATACCATTTTTTTTACCGCAACAATTTTATCTTGCTTAAGAGTTAAAAATGTGTATTTCTCTCAAGAAGAAAGTTAATAACACTGATGCAGAATTTATTTGGATATTTCACACGTCGAGCTTCAAAATTTTCCTTTCTTTAAAATTTATTTTCATGTATTAAACCCAATTACTTAATGAACTGCATCAAGTGTTCCATATGACTTAATACAATATATTTAAGTCAGAGAATTTTTTTTTTTTTTTTTTTTGAGAGCTATCTCATACAATGTGGGAAACAAAGTTAAATTATATCTAAGGTTAATTTTATTTTAACGTTCAGATTTACTATTATTTTAATTTCTAATATTATTTTTAGACAGTTAAGTACTTAAATTAAAGGTCGAAGCTAAGGAAATTAGATTTTTTACCCAAAATAATATTTTTACCCTCAATTTATTGGTATGTGGAAAAATTTTCCCATAACACTTAAAATATTTCATTTTTTTTTTCATAAATAGAGTTTGATAAAATTAAGAGCTTAATAAATATTAAAGCCTGATAAAAAATTCGTAAATCATGTTAACAAGATAGGAGGCGAGGAAAAAAAAAATCACGTAAAAATGAGAAAAAAAGAAGAAGAGAATTAAGAATATTTTTGTTAAAAGAGATAATGAATGTTGAGAGTGATATTTGAAAGCGCGTGATTCTCTAAATATTTTATTGGTACTACATTATTTTGGCAAGACACTATGAGTTTTGCTTAGCATAGGAACCCTAACATCCTCCTAAAAGCTCGGCCGACTTTACCTTCCACTATTGCTGCCTAAAATGTCGTTTCGGTTAATTGCTGCCTTAACTGCATCTAAATTACCCGCTTCATCTACATTGAAACTAGGGTATGAACCGAGGTAGTTCTGGCAGACGAGCTTTTAAGAGTATGTAGATGACTCGAGCTCTAGTTGACCGAGCTCGAGCCGAAACTCTTGACACATCTAGATCGAGTATATGAGAATATGATCAAGTGCTCGTAAGCTTTTCGAGCATTATATAATTTATATTTTTTAAATTTTTTTATTATATGTAAAATTACTAAAATATCCATACTTTTTAAAAAAATTACATATTTTACCTACGCAAAAGTCGAACTACTCGAGTTCGAGTTCGAGCTCGAATTCGAGCTCGTTTAACTTATTTTCAAGCGAGCTCGAACTATGTCAAATTTTTCGAACTCGAGCTCGAGCTCAAATTTTGAAGCTCGTTCGAGCTCGAGCTCGAGCTCAAATTTTGAAGCTCGTTCGAGCTCGAGCTCGAGTTTGAGTAGTAGAAAAAATTTCGAGTTCGAGTTCGAGTAGGGCACTATTCGTGCTCGATTCGACTCGTTTACACCCCTAATTGAAACCAGTCACCAGTGTTATTAACTGGAGTTTAACTGGAATTTCCATTTACTGCCTAACATACGAAAAAATTTACGGAACTGAGCTCTCCATCTATAAGAAAAAAATGGATGAAACCCTGGTCACAAATAAAATGGACGATGATTTCATCAACAAAAAGGAGTTTACCGAGATGAATACGAGAGTCTCGAAAAATGGTATTTTTTTTCACATTTTTATATATATTTTTTTGTTCTTGTTAAATTTGTTTTTAATGCACTAAAATGATTTGTAGTGAGACTTGGATCACTGCTGAAGAAAACAAAGGGGTTTGTGTTGATGAAGCAAAAGAGGGTGCTGCTAAATCTTGGTTGCAGAAAATATTGCGCTACTAAAGGTAATAATATGGACTGATGTTCCTACCATTTACTTTTTTTTTTATAATCCGAGATTGTACCAGCTTAATTATACTCGTCGAGAAGGTGTAAGGGGAAATTAACTTGCACCAAATCTTTGATTATCTTATAATTATGGATGTCCCTAGTCATAGACATTATACGAAGTTATTACTCTTGGAGCATAACAGAAACTAAACGTATTTTAGGATGTTCTGGATTAAACATATTTTAGGATGTCCTGGATTAAAGATCCTAAAGCAAGATGGTTGTTATATGTACCATAAAAAGAAGTTAACATACCTGTGCTGGTGTCATTATAATTGAGCCAAATAGAAGAGATGCAGAAGCAAAGTCGATGTGGATCTGTTGAAAACAACACTCGATTTGGAAAGTTTACAGTGAAAAATGATGTAACAGTAATGAAACTTGAAAAGTTATGTAGAATGTAAATGCATTAATTGATCTCCAATGCATTGAATACAGATTCCAAAGAAATGATATGCAGCAAAAATAAAAAAGAAAGCAACAAAGAGACTCACCCAAACAAAGTTCAAAGGCAGAATAACTGGGAATTTGGTTTAAACATGATCCAAAGGCTGATATGGATTGTGATTAGCCTAAAACTCAGATCCAATGGTCAAAACATTGACAGAATACCTACTCTATGTTAGAGGCTAGAAACTAAAATTTGGTAATTACTGTTCAAGTCGTAATAATAGGTCATCAGGCAGGTTAAAAGTAATTCTTTGAGGTAATATTATTTGTAAAACACCGATAATATCCCTATACAGTACTCTACTCTTCACAAAGAAGGGGCAATTATGTTAATTTCATAACTTGTATACAATTTTTCCTGTAAAATGACATAGCAAGAAACATCAAATTTACAAATAAACTCTACAAAGCTGCAACTATATGCAATATCTAAGGGGCATATGTAGTCATTTTTAAGTAAAAAAAAAAAGACAACAGCAGCCCAACCCCCCTCCACGTAAGTCAAACATGCCACATGCCAAGTATTGGGAATTTTCTATCTTCTTATCTAGATGTTAGAAATACATCACGCATTTATTAGCTGTGTTTGTTCTTCTGTTTCTGGACTATTGCAGCGGATATTCGAAGCTTGTTTCTTGCTCCTCATAGCTATGCCAGTTGTTCTTTACCTTAAATACAATCTCTTTTGTTATGATTTCAACTTATCATAGTATCTTCCTTGTAAACGATATGCTGTGCCACTTTCCTCTATCTTCTATATTTCTAGATGAACTGGTTCTTTTGTTTTGGTGGTAGTCACAATGCATGTGGTGATACATGAATGCATGTGCCATTTTGCTCATCTGGTTTGTGCATGTGGCATCCAACAAGTTATGTTTGATTTATTAGTGGTTGCTTGCACAAAACCTGAAATTAAATTTGCACCAGTGAAGGGCCAATGCAGAATCTATCTGCCATTGCTTTTGGATTATTGTACTATCGCTTAGTAGGAACACAAATTTGCTTTGGCTGCCTTTGTTTTTGATATGTTTGTAGAGCTATTTAACTTGAAGCAATTCGATTACTAAATGAGAAAACTTGACTGGTTTTGCACTTCTTACATCTTTTTACTGTTATAGAGTATCGGGATATTTCTTATTTTGGTTGGAAATTGATGATGCATGTTGCATGTGGAACTTTTGCTACAATGATTAATTCATGTTATTTATCAGCTGTTGATATTGAAGATCCTTCCTATTTGTTTGCAATTTCTTTCAATTGGTCTTCCTGACACAATTTCTCTTTGCAGGACATTGCAGTATTTGGTTGGTTTTGGCAGAAAGGTGGAGGACTGATGTCGAATGAAGACTGCTTAATATGTAAATAAGCTGACATTGAAATTTCTAATTCTGTTGGTAGTATTTTGATCAACAATGAAAGTTAAGAGTATTGTTAATAGCCACGGCATTTTGTTTTTAGACATTGAATGGTGGCAGATATGAATTATCTACAATGCAAAATATTGAACTGTTTAGCTTATACGGTAATTTTTTCTTCAGCAACATTTGCCTTAAGTGTATGATACACCAATGCGGAGAACAGAAAGTAACATGGTGGAGATCATTGCTTTTGGTTGGAAGGTAAAGTATCATTGCTCCCCCATGTCTTTAATGTACTCCATTCCGGGACCAAAATCTGGGTTGAACTAGCATCATCTTTATGCTTTTCTTTTCCAGAGATGCTTGATTACTATTGTTCAAGAACACAGTCGAGAAGAATCGGACTGCCTTTTTCACCAAATATTGAAGATTGAGAAAAAGGGCAGCGGCATCAAAACTGAAACAACAATTTCAACAAAGAGGAATTACCGACAGGCTTTACCTGGTGTTTCCTCATCCCCAACAAAATCTCTATCAACAACTTTTGCACATTCTTTGTTCCGCGTGCATTCATTTCCTTCTAGTTGTACAATTACAAACAAGTTACGCCATGTAAAGCCATCTATAATAGCGACAGTGCAACATAGGATACTAATAAAAGGTTCTGCACTCAGATTCAAAGCTAGACCAAAGAAAATTCAGCCCATGTGATCAATTTAGTTCCGCGGTCTGGAATTTCAAAGCTGGGATGATGTGTAACATAACTTTGGCCTCTTCGATTATGCTGAATACCCTCAAAATAACTTCCACATCATCACTCAAAATAATTTGATCTAAAGAACTCGCATTTCCACATCATCGTCATCTTCATCATCATCATCGTAATTTTTTCACTTAGATTTTTATTTGATCGGTAACATTGTAAGTGCATGAAAGAAATTCATAAGCAGACCCTACTGCAAGACTAACCTTTAGCCATGAAAGTATAACCAAAATTCATTGATAACAGCTCACAGCAATGTACAAGATGAACTTCCCTGAAAATGATGGAAATATTTTGTCAAGAAAACATGTACAACCAATTACATAAAGTGCTCAGATCAATCATTCGTATTCCATTTGATGAGCACAAGATTTGGAGCTTAAGCAATTGCAAGAATGACAAACATTGCCAAAGAATAGATCAAGAAAATCTTGCCAGCGTAAAAAGAAAAAGTTCCAAATTGTGCATCACCAATATTATATGGTAAATGACAGAAAATTGCAGCAAATACAAATGGAGAAAACTAAATATTATTGCACCTGTCTGCCTGGGATAAAATCTTAGGGAAATTCTACAGTCCCGTTGAGAAACCATTCCCTTGTGCTTTAAGACCTTATACAGTACAACACTATGTGTTTTAAAAACTTGTGCTGTATAAGTCCTTAAAGCCAAGGAAATGGTTCCCTTAACGAAACTGTAGAATACCCCAAAATCTTAAACCATTACTCCAAGAAGCCCCATAAAAACAATTTGTGTTGATGTGTTAAATCCACTAGGACAATTGCAAACATAAGAATCATAAGGTCCATTGTATCTACAAACTCCATTGCTTTTCTCACAATTAGAACACACTGTTGGATATTAAATATGGAAATTGAACTTATATTTTCCAGTCACCCCATATTTCCAAGCATCCGGATTAGATTCTTGACCATTAAATCCCCAGAATATGACGTGCACTGCAGTTTCTGCAAATCCATTTCGAATGATGGCTCAAGATCCACTGGTGTAAACACAAGAAGTAGAAACCGGGATGTTTAGTCTACTTATGGCTTGACAATAAATACAAAACGCTGCACACATTTGCACCATGAGAATCACGTACTGGAAAAATAGTATAGTTGTTTGCACCGACATTGGATTTGTATATAGGTGAAGTAGAAGTTGAGCAATCAAGAAGAGCGAAAACTGTGTCATCGTGAAAGCTGAATTGAGCAGTCCAATCCAGGCTGAAGCCTTAACTTGGCTGTGAGCAAGAGCAGATTGACATGGAAGGATCACTTATGTACAAAACTTGGTTGTTGTAATCAATGGAAGTTATGGGTTAGCAGCCAGCGTGAGTTGAGAAAGTGAGCTGTTGCTGATTGCAAGTTACATAGGATTGGAACCAGGGCGCCGCATCCTGGACATGTTCCAAAAGGATATTTGATTGGTATATTGCCACAGGTTTTTTGGCCAGCTTGTGCTGAGGCTAAAGGGATGAACAAAAATAATGCAATCAAATTGGTGAAAGATTTGCTTATCTTCATGTTTATCGACTAACAAGTATGAACAAAATAATCAAACAACGCAAGCTTATAGAATGGGAGGAGGAAGGAAGGGAGGAGGGGAGATGTTTTAGAGTAGTGTAGTGTAGGGGGTTATATATGAGGATGATATGCTTATAGTAGGAAAAAGTCCTTGTTACTCAGATTCAAAGCCAAAGCAAATAAAATTCCATGTGGTCAATTTAGCTCCCTGATCTGGAATTCCAAGCTGGTCTGTATAAGATGATGTGTTACATGACTTTGGCCTCTTTGATCATATGAATACCCTCAAAATAATTTGATCAAGTAAAACAGAAGTGTTAAAAAACTTGCATTTCCACATTTTTTTTGTAATTTTTTTTCACTTAGCCTTTTATTTGATCAGTAAGATTGCAACTGCATGAAAGAAAATCATAAGCAGACCCCAATTGCAAGACTAATCTTTAGCAATGAAAAGTGTAACCAAAGTTCATTGATAAAAAATTTGGATTGACACCTCAGATCCTTGCATCTCTGGAAATCTTCAATTCAACATGCAAAAGGCATCTCGAAAAATAACATACTCAAGTCCCAGAAAGGTATCTGGTAAAAGTTCTCAAGCCTACTGGTACTATGTATTTCTTTAGATTGAAGCCAACCCTGAGAAAGAAAAATTATCAAATGGTTACAGAAACTAAAGAGGAAGCAGCTAAGTTCATGGTTAATGCACAGTAAAAGAAACTTGGCAAAAGAAAAGCGATAATTTGTTAAAGAAACTAAAAGATAATTGAAAAAGGGAAGAACGGCTATCCATATCAAAGCGGTTGCAGACATGATTAATTCTGGTAGATGTTTCTGAAAATTCTAGATACAAAATTTAATGAAAAAGACTGGAAAAATAGATCTCAAGTACAATAAAAGACAATTAATTATTCGCAATCAGAGTATTAATTAATGCAAGTTGCCACTTAAAGCTGCTCCAATACTCCATCCACATTTTGAAGTACATTTTCTTTTATCATAGCATACATATTTCCAAGAGCAAAGCTGAACAAACACGTCCCAAATTGGCACTATTAAGAGCTTCAAAGGTATCAAAAAAGATTGTAACCCAAGAAATATGGTTAGTTGTTATCAAATTGGCACCAATTGAATAGATAATGAATTAAATATAACGACTAGAATAAATGAGAGACTAAATTTAAAATTAATAATAGAGATAAGGGACTGAACTTGATATTGAATGTGAAAATAAGGGTATAATTATGTTTTCACATTAATAATTAAGGGGCTAAAAGTCAAGGGACTAAAAACCGTCTTTTTGTGTGTACGCGAAACATATAAAAGCCGGGCTACCAACCCTCATTCAGTCCTGAGCAAACACTCCCTATGTAACAATTTTCCTTTGTTTTTTTAGTATGAATTGCTCTGCTTGTTCTTTTTAATTGGAATTGAAAGTATCAACTTTTTTATTTTTATACTAAGCGAAATGACAGACTTTTTTTTTTTGAGTATTTTCTTATCTCGTCTACTGTACTGTTAAGGGTACATACCAGATGTACTTGGTTGGGTGAGTGTAAAAGATATATATATATTTTTTATTTCCATGTTTTGGTTTGAATTTAAATTATATTTATTGATTTATATATTTTATTAATGGTAGGATCGATTTGGTTGGCAAGTTTGTTGAACAAAATAGTGTGCTTATTCTTTTGAATAAAATATTGTTTATGTTTTCTGACTTCTGTATTGACTCTGATTTCTATATTGTTTGTTAACTCTACTCAGAATTGGTAGGGAGTGTTGCAAGGATGAAGGATGTAACGAGAAGGCTTGATAGATAGAGTCAGCCCATATAAATATTGTCTACTTTAGTTGAATTTAAACATTTGATTAATGTAATTAAGTCATATGATGAGAAATGAGGAATCAAATACTTAAATAATTAATCTTCCATAGTGTTGGACACTTTTTCCCGTTATTTTTAATTTAAGGATAAAAGTTTTCTAAAAACAATTTAGATCTATTAACCACCAGTATATTGTTCATATGCATCTTGAAACTCCATGCAGTCCTTTCCTTACCTCTTTTATGTTCCTTGCTTTAATTGCCACAGCTCCTTGACCACACATACTCCTTGCATATTTTATTTTTTCTAATGCTGTATTGCTTCATAAGTGAATAATAAGTGGCCGCAGGATTTGGCATTAGCAGTAATCAATCTGTGTTCCTTGCTGGTAAACAAATCCTAGATAATGTAATCTTATCCCACGAATGTTTCCACATCAGAAGAAATACCATTTGAAAAACAAGAGAAGGGAAAGTAGATTTCATGACTCTAAAACTTGATATTATGACAGAGTTGAGTGGAAATTTCTTAGTGCTATTATGTCTAAAATGGATTTTTGCACAAATTGGATCAATTGGATTTTTGAAGTATTTCTTCTGTCTCTCGTGCTTTTAACTTCAATGGTGAAAAGCTTGGCTTTATCAAGTCTTCTAGAGGTATTCGATAAGGACACCCTCTTTCTCCTTATCTTTTCATTATCTATTCTGAAACTTTTTCTAACCTTATTAACCAAGCTTGCAGATCTAACTCAGTATCTGGTTTGAAAATTTGTAAGACAACCCCTGTTATTTCTTATTTATTTTTTTGTAGATGATTCCCTCTTTTTTTGTAAAGCTACCAAGGAAGAGATTCTAGCCATTAGAAAATTATTCAGAGATATGAACAAGCTTCTAGCCAACAAGTTGATTGGGACAAATTCTCAGTTCTTTTTAGCAGAAATACTGATGAAGACTTGAAGAAAAAAAAAAAAAAAACTGAGTGACTGTTTGGAGGGTGTAAAAGTTATGGCACAAGAAAAATATCTTGGTCTACCCATAGTGATTACAAGGGCAAAGAATCAAATTTTCAGATACATCAAAGAGAGATTCAAGAAGAAACTTCATAATTGGAAAGGCAATTTTTTGAGCCAGACAGGTAAAGAGTTTTTTCTTAAATCTGTTCTTATGCAAGGAACTATTAGGCATGATGGCAAAGTTTTAGTGGGGTTATGTAATGGAGAGAATAAAATGCATTGGGTTAATTGGAGTAAGTTGACTGAGGCGAAGAGCAAAGGGGGTCTGGGATTCAGGGATATACAATACTTCAACTCAGCCTCGTTAGCAAAGCAACTATAGAGGTTTATTACTAACCCTAAACTTCTGCTGAGTAGAGTTTTAAAAGCGAAGTATTTTCCTAGAAGCTCACCCCTCTCTACTGTTCCACCTAGAAATGCGTCTTGGTTCTGGCAAACTGTATACAGTGCCAGAACTCTCCTTAAAAGTGGTTTAAAGAAAATGATTGGAGATGGTAAGAATGTCGAGGTTTGGGAAGACAGATGGATCCCAGAGAATAAAGATGGCAAAGTAAGAGGAACTAGACTTGAGAGTAGCCAAATTACAACAGTCAATTAATTGATCCAAGGGACAAATTGGGATGTTAGATTAGTTAAAGAAATATTTCAGGAGTAGGATGCAGAGAACATTCTTAAGATCCCACTCAGTTTGACCAGAAAAATTAATAGGTGGTATTGACAATACACAAGCTCTGATATTTATGCTGTCAATTCTGGCTGTATGGAAGTAAGAAACATGGAGAACCATAATAGTCAGAACTAGTATGATGTTGGAGAAACAAACAGACCAAATCAAAGTACAGGCATGTGGAAGTTCATCTGGAGTCTGAACACAAAGCACAAGATCAAGCACTTTTTATGGAGATGTCCTAACAGAAGCTTACCAGTTAATGAATATTTCCACAGAAGTATTGAGCATAGGATCCCCTCTGTGTAAGTATTGTGGATCAAACATTGAACCAATTGAACATGCTTTATTTTTCTGAAATGCTGTTGAGGAAACCTGGAAGCTTTCTCCTATCAAGTTGGATGGACTTCATGCAGCTAGTGGAGATTTTTGGTCATGGATGGATGCCATCAAAAGCGCTTCTGATAGCAGGAAAGATCCAAATTATGCAACCTTAATAGCAAATATACTCTAGAAGGTGCCGAAAAATAGGAATAGATTCCAACATGAAAATTATCTTTTAACCCCTAATATTGCAATCAATTGTGCAGTAGATGAGTGGTCAGAATTTTTGTCTATTAATACAGGTGATAGTAGTCAGAGCACTAGGGAAATAATTGATTTCAGCAACTAAGTCCAAGTGATTCCACCTGCATGTTGCAAAATTACCCTTGGCTATTCTGAAACTTCTAGGAGCAGCAGATGTGGTACCAGCATTGTTATAATGGATGAATGGGATAAACTAAAGATACTGTTTGGGCAGATGGAAAGATCAATACCAGAGCTTCTATTGTGGAAGAAGCATAATTAATTAAGAAAGCCCTTGTTAACGCAAAAGTTGAAAACTTGATCTCTACTCATATTCAATCCAGTAACAAGTCTTTGATTAGCAAGATCAACAAAGGCAACACAAATGATGTGATTTTAGCTAATCTACTAGAAGGCATCTTCTACCTGAATAACCTGTTTGTGTAGTGTTCTTTCTCCTACATTAACAACAATGATAATATTCTAGCTTGTAAAGTAGTTAGATTTGGTAGAAATTTAACATCTTCTGTTGAGTAGAAGAAAACCTTCGTCTGTAGCTCATTGAGTCTCTACAGGATTCTAATTGAGCAGTTGCTCAACCATTGTAAATATTTTTGGTGAATCAACTAAACTCTTATGACATTTGAAACAAAAAATCCACAAAAAAACTAACCTATGGTAAAGGGAATAAGTGAGATCCGCAAAAGTCTTCTTGAGTTTCGGCTTTGATAAATGCTTTGGGTTTATATAAGAATAGAATTAGGCTGAATTTGATTGTTGGGTGGAGATCAATTATTTGGACCTTTCATTAATAAGTTAGCCCATTTCTTGTCAGATAACTAATGCATCTAATTTGTTGGGATTATTGAAACGTTTCACAAGCTTTCATGATACTTTGAAGTCACCAACCAATCACTGACCATATCATTTTGTACAAATACTGCATTTTGCAAATTTTCACTAATAATTAGCTAATTCCCCTAAAACGTATTAGTGCAAAGAACAATTTTTTTCTGCAAGAAAACAATTTGAAAAAAAAAAAAAAAAGAAAGGTATAGATCCTCTACTACTCACTAGTCACTAATCTTAGTAACTAAAAAAATATATATATTAGTAAAATTTTTATCCAAGCATGCATCTGTAACAATCGGGGAATCCCCATATAAAAATAGATGGAATGTGAGATTTGGAAGGCCAGCATGACCGTAGATGCTGCAAATTCTGAATCCAACGGTTGATGGCTTCACGCGGACTTTTATTTATTTATTTTTTTTTAAATGTAAAAACTCACCTCTCTCCTAACTATCTCTTAATGACTTGAAATCATGATTAAAAGTTTTTATCACCAATTTCGTTGTCAGATGACTTCACATGATCATTTGTACAAAGAAGTCAACTGCTGAGCATGGTTTTCAACATAAAAATGTAAATTTATGAAAGCCTTAACATTGCTATTTTTTATATACTAGATAATCTGTTTATGTATTGGATATTATGCTCAAATAAAAATTAAGAAGATTTGCAAGTCAGTCCCTAGCTAGGCTTTTTTTTCCAATCTTCTTCTTTTAGACCAGAAACCTTTTAGTGTGTTATGAGAGATAGAAATTAAAGCAGTAAACTATGAATTGTATAGCATTCATAAGAGCCACAAAATCTAATCACTAGTATTACCAATGTTTCCAAGAACCAATCCACGTGCAACCAGAAAAGCACATTTCCCTTTACTCCCCACCCTCCAATAGTGTAAATCTCAACTTCTTACAATCATTTTTCAATCATCTAATATTCTAAAATATTCATTTTGTATCACAAAATGAGTAGCAAAGACCCTATAGATAACCCCGACACTTAATATTTCCCTTACACTTGGCATCCCATGGTAATAGCCTAGAGCAATATCAAGGTAACCTATGGTTTCTCCACCAAAGAAAGTTTTTCCTTTGCTAGACTTCAAGAAAGCATCCTTCAAGAATACTAGCCCGCTGTGTATTTCTCTAAGTAATGCTTCCTTTGCCTCCTCTCCCTTTGCCTTTAGGAGATCTCAGAGTAACGCAAACATTCGTAATGCTTTGGTGACACATGACACAAGCAAACATTGCATCTCTACAAAATGACAAAGAAAGAAAGTTATTGATATGTCACTAGATCCACGAAAAAATGAATGAAATCCGTGACCAAATTTCTAAAATCAAGAATTCTGTAATTAGGGACGGATGCGGAGATATTACTTTGCGGGAGCGAGAATAAGATATAAAAGAGTAGCTCGATTTATAAACTTTCCATTATTGACAGTGTTCGAAATTAGTTGGATCACTTAATTATAGTATGTAATATTATTTTATATTTTTTTTAATAATAAGTTTTCATTATTCAAACTCGTGACCTCCAAATTAAACGTTTCCGAGGTTTAATGTTGTGCTAATTACTAATTTGGAACAAAAATATAAATTAAAATGAAATTATTTAGAAAAACAAAAATTTAGCAATATGTTTTAATACTCCAACCAATACCACAAAAAAAAATGAAAACAATTTTGTAACTAATCTATTATTCCATTAAATTCCTTGAATTTTTTTAGAGTAGTTTGACATGACAAAAAATATTAATTTTGAATTGTAAATGTTGACGACAACAATTCAAATAGAATAGATATTCAATTATTAATAAACTTGACATGTTAAGTCCTTATCATATATAAATAAAGTAAATTAACATTTAAATAGGTTATTTTTTAAATTAAATAAAAATGAAGAGTGATAAGTATTAACTTACATAAAACTTTTCATGGTCAAGCGCATCTTTGAAGAAATATTTGGGGTAAAATCTTAATAAAAGAAGATTTTAGAAAAGAAAATACTTTACAAAGCTGAAATTTTTAATTTTTAATATTTCAAAAGTACAGTGTACTTAGGCTAAGAATTACTAGATTACAAAAAATTATTAGACTAGTAATTTAAATACAATTTGCCAAATAATAATAACATTACTCACTTTTAAATGCCCAACACAAGGATACAAATAGGGTCGGATGCATGACAAAATTAACAACTAAAAAGGATACAAATAGAGTCGGATGCATGACAAAATTAACGACTAAAAATAGAGTCCAAATAATTTAGGGAAGGGACAAATATAATAATTTCATAAATATTATGCCCAAATTACATAGATGCTAAGAGGGATTATAAGATTCTTCGGGAGGCCGCCACCCCGTCCCACAATCATTTGGTCCCACAATCATTTGCTGTTGTTTGTAATTCAATAATATTTTGTCACATAAATTAGATTTTTAATAAGTAATTTTAAATTTGTGGTTTGATAAATTATTTTCTAACAAAACAAATGTACTTATTTTTTTTTTTTTTCTCATGTTATAATTTACAAAGTGAGTCAGGATTGCGATGACCTATTTTGGAGGAAATTTTTTTTTTTAGTAATTTGGCAACAACACGGATCATTATAAAATAAGGAATCCTTTACATTTTATATGGACCTTACTTTACGAATGATCATTTGCTCATTTCATTTCAAAATAAGTATTGTATTTGTTGTTGAACTCCAGTTATGATAATCATGTTTTGATGATGACCAAATCATACTAATGGTTTGCAAACAAGTTATGCTTTTTATAAATTGTTTGACTTCGGATGAAAATGATCATCCAAACACAATCATATCTCCGCATCCTGTCTCTGAAGTAGTCGCAAGTTACATCCGAGACACTGTTCATCAAGTTTGTAGACGATCGACCGTCCGAGACACTTCATTCATCAAGGCATAGGACGCATGAGCAGGACCGAGGCACCGTCCGAACCCCTAATGGCTAGTTTTTAACAGCTAGTTTTTTTACCGTTGTAACTCAAATTTCAACACATCTTTCATCTATAAATAGCCCAAGGACTTCCAAATGATGTAAGGAACTACTACATTCAATACAAACACTTGTAAGAGTTATTTGGGGAGAAATAGGCTAAAATATTGTGGGTTGTATTGGTTTGAGTAGTATAGTTCTCTTGGCTCAAAACACATCTTAGAAGTAGATTCACGTGGATTGGTTCTTGGAAACATTGGTAATACTAGATAGATGTATAAGAGACAGGGATCTTCAAATATAAATCTTTAGCAATTAAAGCTTAAATGTCTCTTATGATCATTTGTGCTTAAGTATTCATTTGTTGCACAAAGTTTGTATTTTCATTAAGCACTTCAAAAGGTTTGTTTTTTGAGATAACCTAATTCACCCCCCCTCTTAGGTTGCTTTGGGGCCAACATTTGTTAGTGCATACAAATTTTTAAAAAAAAAAACTATTAAATTAGCTCAATTTTATAAAAAGATAATTATTAAATTACTTTTTTACATTAATATTCCAACTATATAATTCTCCCTCTTCTAATATGACATTAAGAGTAAAAGTTAAAAAAATATTATTTAATACTTTTATAATTTTCTAAAATAACAAATAATTTGATATGAGATAATAAAGCGACAGTTCTTTTAGAAATCGAGGGAGTATTAAAAAAAATATTTTGCACACCATGTCATTTTTTAATATTGGAATAATTTCATATTTCTCTCCGGAAGTTTACCATAATTACAAGAACTTCCCCTCAGGTATCAAAAATTACATTTACCTTCCCTTGATTATTGAAATCATTAGAATATCCTTAGCATATAAATTGAAAAATTTTAGAAAAAAGATAAGGAGGAAAGAAACCTTTCCTACCCTCTTAATCCTAACGACACAGAACAACCCCTTATCTTCCTTCTCTGGCATCAGAGAAGGACCCTCTTTCTCTTCCGACAACCTCTCGGACTGCCACCACCAGCCCTCCACTGCAAAACTCACAACACTAAAGACAAATATTCCCCTAAACATCTCTCTTGTTATCCCTTCTTTATTAATGCGCCCTCCCAACAAACCTGGGAGATTTTTACAAATTGCAACTTCAATTTGTTTGCGTTTCCGTAATTGATGCAAAATATTTGATCTACGCACTCAAAGGATCATTTTGGTGTAAAGATTTTTTTTCTTTTGATACTTGATTTGAAGGGAAAAAGCATGAAGACCCATATTTGGTTGCCGCCCAATTGGCCGTATCGGCCACATTTGGCCAATTTCATGGCTGAAGTTATACCCAACACAAATTTTTGAGTTCAGATTTGCAATTTCTCGGACGTTCAGATTTGCAATTTCTCGGACTTTGGAGATAAGAGTGCAATAGAGAGCCGACCACCTGCGGTCACTAAATGTAGGATTTTAAGTCGATATTCCTGGGCACCTATTTGATTGCGATTTTGAACTGAGATGGTGTCTGATTTAAAGCAGGGGAGAAATCCTATTATATTTTATAAAGCTGTCTAACTGTGTTATGGTTATCATTTCTCTTATGGCTTCTGTTGTTTTTTATCCCGTCTGGTGTAACTTTTTAGGGAAGACGGGAAGTGGAAGTCTCTGAACGTTTGACTGATTAGTGGGATTGATCTTTTCCCTCTTTGGAATTGGCTAGCTGCAATTGTTATTTAACCAACAAGTGAAGTGAACTCGCACCAAGAATTGTATAAATTGTTTTTCTCACAACGGTAATACTCAAAATGAACTTAATTATTACTATAATTTTTGTACATAATCTATTCAAATTGTTTGAATTCAATAGGATTGTAACTGAAGCTAAATGTCAATTAAGCATATGATTACTCCATCAACAGTAATTTACACAAACTCATATATATTATATAATATAAATAGATATCATTCATAGTAATGGAAAGCAAATAAAATTAGAACTTCGGCAACCCAAAACAACCCAAGTACGTACGACCTACCAATATACATAGTATTAGCCAGCCACATAATACAATCAACCATTCAAGACTTCTTGTCTCCCACTCCACCAACCCTTGGGGAAAGAAATTAAAAAATAATAATAATAATAAGATAAAGAGTCGGGAAAAAAATCAACATATTTTAAGAAAGAGGTCGAAAACAAACCTCTCAATACCCAATAAGTCTGCAAGTTTGCCAAACAGGTCGATGCTGACAAACAATAAAGAAAGGACATAAATTTAATACACCAGCATAAGTCAAATTAAACAAATAAGAATAGACAATCCTCTTTTGTACTCACCCCGTCAACACAGAAAGACCGTAGCACCAACAGAATATAAAGATACAACCTAGGTGGTGTATTCGAATACTCGTGTGTAAATTTGCCTAGCAAGGAAAAAATTGAAATTTTCAAATCCAATTAAAAAAAGCACATGCAGATGAGTACTACATAAAGTAGTCAAAAAACACAATTAAATGTCAAGCACTACTTACGCATAAAGTTACAAAGGCACCCAAGACGTCCTCTATTGGGAGGAGGGGGTGGTAGAGTCCTGAACAAAGAGGGAAAGGATTATAAAATATGCATTACAAATGAAAGAATTCTTTAATCATATATAGAGTTTTCGACATTGCATTTATGGTGGGTGGTACATTTGGTTGGATGTAAAATGGTTTCATTGGAAAATGTCTCCAAAGAGATAGTTGGATAGGAGGAAAGGAAGAAAGGGATTGGAACAATGGCAAAAGCTATGGAAAAAACCAAGGCAATATTCATATATCTCAATTGAGAGAGGGTTTCTTCACAGTCAGATTCTCCATACCAGAATCTGACTGCGAAACAAAACAGAATCTGATTCTCAATCAAGAGGTGCAATGAGAAAGGGATGACGAACAAAATCTGTGACGCACTACCTTACATGCACAGCCCCAAGAATGGCGAGAGATAGAAAAAGAGAGGGAGCATGCAGTACAAAGGAGCCAGAAAAGCAAGGAGAAATGATCGTTCAAGATAACACACAACAAATACACAATGGAGGAAATGAACCACAACCGAGCAAGTTAACGAAACTGATCATGGAAGCAGTGAAGAAAGAGCAGAAGGAACCAAATACAGAGCAGGCACTGAATACATGACTCAACTCAACTACCAGGATCATCAGAAACAAAGCATAATAACATACAAGAGGAGGAGAAAAATTTACAAATGAGGAAACAGAACATCCACCAGGGTTCACCATACCATTCAGATTCACATAGCCCAACACAGATCTGACAATCTCTTTCAAAATATACAAGGGTTTCAGACAAGAGAAGTTACATGGGCAAACAACATAGGAGTACCAAACAATCTTCTTTTCAACAGAACAAAGAACGATTTTGGTATCCAAGGGCTCCACCAAGAAGCTCATCTCTTCTCCTACCCAGAAGCAACCAAGATGGCAAGCGTACTAGTGTGTCTGGAAAAGCTTCCAGAGCCCAAAATGTACAGTACAGGATACGTTTTGCCCTGGTGTCAAACGAGACCATCGAGGTAAGCCTTTGGAGCTCCCCAATGGAAAGCATCCTAAAGTCCATGGAGACGAACAGCAGTTAGGAAATCTTACTTCTGCGCCCAATGATCATGAAGGGAATTACAATGTTAGCTTGGAACTGTAAGGGGATAGCAAGACCAGAGTTTCTGATCACAGTAAGGAGCTATGTCAACAGATTCAAACCGAAGCTGATTGTACTCATGGAGACACGTGGGGAGGAAGAACGATTGCTGAAGAATACTAGGGAAACTGAAATTCTCAGGTAAGATTTATGTTCCTCCTTTGGGACAGTCGGGAGGGATAGCTATGTTATGGGATGCTCGAACACTATATGTACAGTATCTGAAGAATACTACCAGGTTCACCTATATCACAGCAAGAGACAGAAGGGAAGATAAACCAGCACTGGTATCTGCTGTATACCAATTCCCACAGCCTCATAAACAGAAGCAGATATGGCTTGATCTTTTTAAGAGTAAAAAATTCTTTTATTTTGCCTTGGATGGTGGTAGGTGATTTTAATAGTACTTTCTTTGACTGAGAGTTGTGAAAGGCTTAAGGATTTGACTAAAAAATGCGGCAGTTCCAGAAGTTTTGTGATGACAGTGGTCTTATTGAAGTAGGTTTTAAAGGTTTTAAATTCACCAGGAATAATGGCAGATTTGGTAAAGGTCGTATTCGTAAATGGCTGGATAGAGTGTTAGTTAATGACCTCTGGATCCAGAACTGGGTAGGACTGGCTTGTTCAGCATGTTTCCAATTCGTTCTCGGACCATTTACATTTGTTTATCTAAAAAGCTAGGATAGAAAGTAGGCCTAATAAGATTTTTCATTTTAACAACAACTGGACTGAAGATCCATCTTATGTGTCTGAGGTTTCTAAAAGTTGGGTCAGAAGGTTTCAGGGGGCTTTTGGATTTGTTTTGTCGAGGAAGTGCAGAGAACTTCAACACCAGTCTAAGGTTTGGGCTAAAATTAATTTTTATCATTTTCATAATTCTCTAACTGTCCTTGAGAAGAAGCTCGTTCACACTCATCAGCTTTGCAGATTCAGGAAGTCAAGCGGAGTACGGCCAAATCCCAGAGCCCAAGAGATTTTTTGGGAGTGGAGGCTACGTCTAAGTGGAAACTGTCTCAGAGAAAATGATTGCTAATTCTATTTAAAAATCACACATTTCAAAGGTATAAATAAAAGATATACACAAAAGATAATAAGAACCCAGAACAAAAAAGACGAGATATGGCAGGCAACCCTCCCCTGACAAAAGAAGCCTCAATATCAGACAATTGCCTAGCAGGGTTGAAAAACTTTGGAAAAAAAAATTAAAGAGCAGCAAAAAGATGGATTACAAAATATATATATATATATATATATATATATATTCAAAAAAGATTACCAAAAAAATTTAAAACATTTATTTATTTACCCAAAGGCGGACAAAGAATCCATGAAAGGAGGAACAGCCCTGGAGAATGAGGGGCTCCCCCGAGTAGCAGTAAAGGCCTTAGAAGCAAAATTTCTCCTGAAAAAAAAACACAACTAAGTTAGGGATAAAAGAACGGCAATAAGAGGAGAAACAGAAGGAAAAGGGCTTATGGCTTACCCCGGAATACTTAAATAAATCACACATATCCAAACATGAATAATACAACCGTCACAGATGGAAGAATCATGAAACCATTGTAATGCCTAATGAGTTGGGGAAATAATAATACAGACAAAGCAACAGCCGCAGAAAGTAATTGAAACAGTGTGTCTCACTAAAATAACTGAAAATTGGAACAGGACAGATGTTTTTAACCAAGGAATGAAAAAGCCAACCAACTAAAAACGATAAGAACAGATAAAATAAATAACAAAACCCAAAAAGAAAAGACAAGCAAAATTGTAAAATTGCAGGCTTCAAATATTTTCCGATTAACATTTTTTAGATTGAGAGAACATACAATACTGTGAATTTTATTATACAATACAACAAAACAAACGGAGGCCCCCCAAACAGCTTAAACGGAAATGGACTTTCACACTGAGAGACTATTGGAAAGAAATACCAATATTGAAGTAGTAACATTTACTGTCAAAAACACATAATGTTAATACATTACCAAAACATATAATGTTACTACAACATTACCCCGTACAAACTCTAATTCTCCTAAAGTAATTGTTTTGTCCTTTACATTTTAATCAATTTCTAATGTTAATTCAACTCAAATTATGTTCCTTTAGGGTTTAATTCATTTTCCACAATCAGCTATAGTTAAGTCTTTTACAATAATCCCTTCTTCCCTTCATGTATTGTTTTGAACCCATTCGTCTAACAGAATTTAGTTTTCCTAAATTAATTTTAACCCAATCAAATCCTTAATCCCAAATAAAAAAGTAATAAGCTATGCCTATCTAGTTCAAAAATAAATAATATTAATCTACTTGGCAGTATCCGTATGGCATCTCTTTTAAGTTTTTTCTTGAATTGGATTAGAATTAATGGTGGAATATTCAGAACTATTTAAAGACGAAAGAATGTAATTCACTGCTCCACAAGTATTGAATCAATGAACACATACATCCAACAAATTTACATAAAATCAAATACAATGCAAATAATTAATAAATCTTAATACAGAAACAAATTTATCCTTACCCCATGCCGATCTCTTAAAGTTATTCCCTACTTGCTATTGATACACCATGTATCGTACATGTATATATTGTCAATTTACCGTAGTTAGATAGAAAAAACGTCACACCAACTGTTCATTTGGGTACTTATTTCGTTTTTCCGCTTCATTGGATGGTGAAAGTTAGCAGCGTTTAGGTTCAATAAGACATCTACGGCACACGTTCTCCAACAGACAATGTTTAGACTACATGTGCTTCAAAAAGCATGACTTTTAGGATGACAAATCTCAAATTTCTGACTCATCATGGTGTGCCAGGTTTCCAACTTTATATATTTAATATCAATCCTATTAAACATATTCAACATATCATTAAAGGAGACCCTTTGTTCACAAAATCCCTTCTCCTAAAAAGTTGGTAGGTGTAACTATTTCAAGCAGAAATTAAAGGATTAAATCTGAATTCGCATAACAAAAACAAAACCCAAGAACAAAGTTGGAAGTCTAAATTTTGACCTACACCCAAAATTATATTTAAAAAAAAAAAAAAAAAACCATAGAAAAAAGGCCAGTCATGAAACTCTAATACAAATATTTTTGTGTATCTAACATAGTGTTTTTTTTTTTTTTTTTTTTCCTTGATTGGTATAATCTCATTGTTTGGAGGTATAGATGGGCGGGCGGCAATGGGCCGTTGTTAAGAAACTTTTACACTAATGGTAAATGATTTCATCTAACACGCACTACTATTAATTTATTTCTCAAATTGCACATTTATTTATTTAGAATTGTGCAATTCCTTTTAGTAATATTATTACAGAGAAATAAGGGGGAAAAAATTACCCAGGGGTTAAGGATGGGGAGGAAAGAGCACCAAACGGAGAAGGAGGGCGGGGCGAGGACTCCCCCAGCAGCCGAATAAAAAGCCCTAGCAGCAAATCTTTTCCTGATAAAGTCAGGCATCAAAAAATTAGTTTTTCATTCTATTTACAGAAAAATAAACAAAAAGCACAGGAGATGAAAGAGAAAGGGATTAAATACCCCAGCTCCCGGACAGCCATAGCTCGATTTCTGCTTTGGTAATAAAAAAACCCGAACTCTAGCCTGAGATAGCGATCGATAATTAGATTATAATAATATGAAAGGGGAAAGACGAGAATATATATATATCGTATTCAGATTAATGAATTTGGGTGGGCCTGGGAGTGGGGGTGGGGCCTGATTCCTTCCGATTGACTCACCTGATAAACCCTTCAAAACCTAACTTTACCTCTTTCTCGATTATCACCCACTACTGCTGTTATAAAGTAATCTCTTATGATCCAGGGCCAGGGATTAGGAGAGAGACTTGGTTTCGCGTTAAGAAAATAATTGTAAATATATATCCCTACACTATTATTAATATGCACTTTAGGTCCTTAAATTATTACTCAAATTCGGTGAAAGTCCTTTTTTTTAAGGAAAAGACTTAGTACCCTAAAACAATAAGGTAATGTTTCGGGGGAAAAAAGGGTTTAATGTAGGGAAAGTAATGTCTGAAAATTATTGCTCAAATTAATTGAAAATCAAAATTTTCAAAAAAAAATATTGCAGTATGTTAAATAAATAATTGTATTTCCACAAAAAAAAAAAAAAAAAAAAAAAAAGCTAATAAGGGAAAATTCGATATCTCCGAAGTTAGCCATATTAGTTGTGGAGAATGGATAGATCATGGACCCCAATTGGTTACCCGTTTCGTATACAACTTCTAAAAGTTGCATATACAGTATTGTTAAAATTAGTTGGATAACCAGAATCAATTCGGCCCAATTGAAATTTTTTTCAAAAATTTATAAAACTTAACTATTAATAACACAAATATCCCTTGTCTATGAGAGGAGAAAAAGTCAAGTAATATCTAAACTTACAAGATTGATTATAATTTTTTTTTTAAATGACTATTATTTCTTACGTACCTATTTAATATAATGGGTGAAGGATGAAAAAATCCCTTAATATCATGTCATAAGTAGAAGTATACAATTCATCTTACATACCGACTGATTGGTTGAATTATAAATTATTGATTCATTAATTTTAATACTTGATTCACCAACATTAACAAATTCGAATATTCTATTTATTCATTTGAAAATGAACCAAGTAAGTGGAGTTTTAGTTCTGTGAGTTAGGATGAACACACTCAATTATTAATATTCAATGTGATGACAATTTATATAATTCTCAAGTTTATTCAGTGTGATGGCAATTTATTTAATTTTGAAGTTTATTTTTGGCATACTTAGAATTATTATAGTGTTATTTGAATATTATTTCTTTTAATACCAAAAAATAGTGTAAACTTAAGGTATTTTGGTTAGTAGTACAGTGATCGCATTTTCAACAAAAACATGCAAGATGGTAATACCATGATGTATCATCACGTTCGTGAACCAAAGGGTCGCTTCTTTTTCTTTTTTTTTCCTGCTCTTTTGAGAACAAATTGAAGAAAAATGGCCGCCCAAAAAATCGAACGCCGTATGGACGAAATTGCCCTATAAGAAGTTTTTAATATCAGATTAGACAATTTCGCACATATTTTACAAGGAATTGCCTACTTAAATATGTTGAAAACTTGAAATTTGGAGTATTGGTTATAATATCGACTGGCATTTGTCGGATATCTAAAAAAACACAAGCTCAATATACGAGGAGGTATTTTCTCCCTTTTCATTTTCTATGCTTGCGACGTCATTAGGGTTTGAGACAATATATATCGATTTCCCTCCTCATATGGACCTGCACTTCATCTATTAAATGAAGCCTAAAAATCGGTGAGTCTCACTATATAAATTACCAATCTTCAAAGACAATTAATATTATGTTCAAACAGAAATTTAAAGGTTAACATACAAAAGAAAACTCTAAAGAAGTAAATTCCACGAGAATGAAGCAAAAAAACTTAAGAAAATGGTAAAGACAAAATATAAAATAGATCGGTGAAAGTGTACTCGAAGATAAACTAGTAGTAATTATTTAAGCTTGCCTCATCAATTATATTGCAAAGTTTTCCCCGCTCAGCAATGTTTTGAAAATCGGACCGGTCATTGAACCACTGGTCTGTTCGGTTTCCCGTCCGACCGGTTTGACCGATGATTTTTTTTTTTTAGTGTGATAATATTTAAAGTGACTTAAAAATTAAAATGCATTTCTATAAAATTCAAAAATAAAAATACCACATCTATCTCTAAGTTGAAAATAACCTGTCAAATACCAACATCATCTCTAAGTTCAACATTAACTTGTCCAACATCATTTTCGACTTCAAAAAACTAACAACATTAATTAATTTAATTTTTTTGTTTATAAAATTATTTTTATTTAAGTAGTATTGTTATGAGTGAAAAAATCCATATGAGAAAACTAGACTAAAAAATAACATAAAATAAATAATAAAAATAAATGAACAAAAAATAGATTAAAAAATAACAACAAAGAAATAACAAAATAAATGCATAAAAATAGACAAAAATAATGGAAAATAAATAATAAAAATAAATGAAGGAAAAATAGATTAAAAAAATAGAAAAATAAGAAAATCAATACAAAAAAAATAACAAAAAATAAATAATAAAATAAACACGGGACAATAGAAAAAAAAAGTAGTGGAAAAGAAATAAGAAACATAAGGACACCAAATATCCGAAAATAAATGATAATGATAATGGTGAATATGAAATAAATGCATGAAAAATAAACAAGAAAAATAACAAAACATGAAAGGAAAAAATCAATGCCTGAAAAATAGAAAAAAATAACGGAAAAGAAATAATAAAAATAAATGCATGAAAAATATACTAAAAAATAACATAAGAGAAATAGCAACATAAATATAGGAAAAATGGACAAGAAAAATAACAAAATAAATGCATAAAAAATAGAAGAAAAAAATAACATGAAATAAATAATATAACTTGCCTAGATGAAAAGGTGGAGTAGAAGAAATGATGGAGGAATGGAAGAGTTGAGAATAAGCCAAGAGGAAGAGCCAAAGCACTAAGAGCAGGAGGAGGAAGGAGGCGGCTAGTGGGGAAAAGAAAAAAAAAAAACAAGAAGAAGATAAGGAAGAGATATATCTAAATATTATGTTCAAAATGGTCAAAAAACAAACTAAACAAATGGAAATTGGAAAGGTGCTGCTGCTGGCCTGGCTGTTGCTGTGTGCTTTCATTGCTGTGCTGCTGCAATTGCTGCATATTGCAAATTGCAATTGCAACACGTGCTGCTATTGCCGCCTGAAGGATTTTAAGTAAAAACTAAAAATCGTAAATCACCGGTTGAACCGATTTTTACCGATTTTTCAGTTCAATCCGGTTCTCTGCAATTTTTTGTTCCACCTGGCTATGAAAGTGGACCGGACTGGTGGTTTTTCCAATTTGCAGTCAGACCGGTCGAACCGGCCGGTCGGGGTCGAGTTTAAAAAACACTGCCGCTCAGAACTACATTGGCAATTATATTTGCTTAATTAACCATCTTTCTCGTACATACAAAAATAGTAAGCTTTCTTTCATGTTGTAAGCACCATAATTTTAGAACTAGATTCCCTTAATAAAGTCCTTAACATGGAGTTTACTAGATTAACGAACTTTGTAGTTCTTGATAATGAAAAATACTTAGGTAGACCTCTTTTTTTGACCCTATCTATAGATTTTGTAGTCAGAATTAAATATTAAAGATTTTGCTTAAATAACAATGCATTATGTCATGATTCTATAGATTTAATCTACACACACCGTGTCAGTCAAAACCAAATCTACCTAAGTATTTGTCCTTGAGAATTAGCCATCGGGAAAAGTGATGTAAAGTTTCTAGGTTTCTAGGACAGTCCATACCGAATTTTGATTCATTTTTGCTGTTAAGTGCCAAATTGGTACAAATGTTTAAAAAATTTTGTATTCCTTGAGATAAAGTGTCAATTTCGCAAAAATGCGCATTTTTATTTTAATTCACTTTTGTGGGGACAGGGGCAAAACGATCTTTTTGTACTTCAATATCATTTTCTGATTTTTAATGTTCTCAACTTTGATTGCAAAATTTTTGAATACCTCGATAAATGCTAGTATTTGGAAAGCATTTTGTAGTTAAGGATGTTTATGTATTTGTATTAATTGTTAGAATATTTTGTAAATTCATATTTTTATCATTTTGTGTGAAATCAAAATAAATTATACTATCGAGTACAAGTCAAACCCGAAATGTAATCTTTGTCAAAACTTTTTCATCCAAAGGTGACGTGGAAAAGCAAACGACAAATCGGTCCCTTTTTCTATCTGAAAAGCCATGGTTTACTTCTATCATCATAATATATATATATAAAAAGTATGATAGGTCATTTAGTATCATATCATTATTTAATTTGTAAAATTTATCATTCTTAGTGTAATAATTTTTTATTAGTGTAATTTTTTAATAACTATCAATAACTTGTTTTAAAAAAAATTTAAAATTACACATACAAAGATGTGTCTCAACCACTATTTACTTATTATATACTAATAGGTGATGCACAATCCAATGGATGTTTAATTTTAAACAATATTTATACAAAAGACTTTAAAAATAAAAAATAAAAAAAAATAATTAATAGATAATTACATATAAATTATACTAATAAAAATCTTTTTTAGATATAAATAAATATGAAAAATCATAACATAACATCACACCAAACCAAACCAAATCAAATCAAATCAAATCAAATCAAATCAAATCAACGTTCATCTTATTTATACTATTATTATTAGATATTGTAGTGTATCGAGTATTATAGAACAGAGACAACCCCAATGAACACCCTCAATTTCCATTTTCCCTTAATCCGAACAAACTCCCCCACCCCGTAAAGCCCCAGCCAACCTAAATCCCTTCAACCATTACCATCCACATCCATACACCATCATCCGTTACAGTACATCATCACCAATATCCTTGCTACCACCATTATCATCATCATTCGATCAAGGATCCATCGCGTCCTTGTGAATATTGTGGTATCTTTTATGTTTTTGCCTTATTTTACTCTACATCTATTATGTTTCACTCGGTTTGAGACGTATTCGGTATTTTGCTGTTAAAAACTTAAAGATCTAACCCACATGATGATTTCTTATTAGATTTGATCGTATGGATGATAATTTTCTTAGATCTAATGAGTTTTTTTGTTAAACCCATGTGATTATTTTGCATTTAGAATCCTGTGATGATTTTGTTTTTCTTAAACCTTGTGATTCCCGTGATGGTTTTGAGGTAAGAACTAATATTTTGGTGATCCCCTTCAGACCATGCGTATGAACTTTGGTTGGTTGTTTACTTTGCTATCTTTTGCTGAAAATTTTCCTTTTTTGTAAAGAAAATACCCCTTGGTCCACCGGTAAATTTTCCGGCGACGGCCACGGTGCTACCGCTGGTGGTGCTGCCGGCAGTCAGTAGCTACCGGAGGCCTGATCGCTGTGGTGGCTGGCTGCGGGTGGTGGTAAAGCTCCGTTTGGGCTTGTATGTTTCATTCTGTTGGGCCTATGAGGATTATAGATTTGAAAGCTAACCTGAGGGGCATTTAACTTTTTTGGGCTTAATTACTGTGATGGGTTTTGATAAAATTAAAAATCCTATGAACTCGTTTTAAATCTGATGGGCTTTTTGAGAAAATGATAGCTTTTGGACTCTTTTTAAATCTGATTACTGGCATGTTTTTTTTAATCTGATGGGCTTTTTCGAAAAAAAAAAAAGTTTTAAACTGGATCCAATATCCTAAACAGTCCAATAAAAGTTCAAATTTGTCATAAATTTAAAAATGGACTAATAATGCTTTGGTAAGCTAAAATCAGGGAGAAATGAGGTAATCTTCCAAAACATTAGGGATTGTATGTCAGATTAAAAATGATTTTTATCCTTATCTCCAACACAACACAAGATAATAATAAAAACAAGAAATATATTTTATTGAACACGGCTAATCATATTACCATTCATGTCATTCTCTCTTAAAAACTCATTTGTATCATATTGGTTTATTCTTTTTAAGTGGATCGACTAAGGTCTAAATTTTATTGTTATAGATGGAATCTATTTCAAATAGATGGAATTTATTTCAAATTTTATTGCTTGTAGCTAGTTCTGAGAGTTTTTGTTAGATGTTTCTTTGTAAGATGTAGATTCATCTTTCGTAATAACTAATAAATTATTGTGTTCACGTACAAGAAATTGTATCTTTAGGCCACAAAATGTCCTAATAGTCATACGAAGAGTTTGTGTATCATTATCTTCATTTTCTATCACATCATCATGTGACTGAAGTTATTATTTCACTTGTTGATCAATAGATGAGGGTCTTTGGACATTTGAGCCTTTTAAGCCAACCTTTGAAAATTTTATCCTCAATACCCTATTTGAGTTTGTGTATCATTTATCTTCCTAAAACTTTGATTTTGCTTTTGGATGGAGAATTATGTACGTTTCACATATAGATCAAAAACTTGCTCTCATGAGGCATTAAATTGAATTATTCATTTCTTTATTCCTAAATTCAACTAATCGACCGTACCATATTGTGTTTCTTGAACTTTTTCAAAATCTATTTTATTTCCACTTGTCCTTTCAAGAATATACTTTTTTTTTTTTTTCTATAAAGATGGCATACTTAGAGACAAACACTTTTAGCTTAATAGGATTATATAAATAGTATCCAAACGTCTCCTTTAAATATCCTATAAATAGGTATTTATCTGATTTAGTTTTAATTTTGTCAAATTCTACTCTCTTCATATAAGCAGGGCAATCCCAAACTTTCAAGTATGGAAGCTAAGGTTTTTTTCAAACCATATCTCATGCGGAGTGGAATCAATAATTTTTTATAGAACACGATTTAGTAAACAGGAGACAGTATTAAGAGCATAACTCCAAAACGATTTTTTGAGGTCTGCAAGACACATCATTAATCAAACTATATTTAATAGAGTTCGATTACGTCTCTCAAATATATCATTTAGTTGTGGTGTATAAGGAAGAGTATTGAGGTAGAATTTCATTTTTCTTGAGATAATTTTGAAACTTTTGATTTAAGTATTTTGCACCTCTATCTGATCGAAGTATTTTAATACTTTTACCAAGTTATTTTTTAACTTCATTCCTAAATTCAAAGGTTTTGGCCTTATATTTCATCAAGTATACATAACTATATGTAGATTGGTATCCGTGAAGGTTATGAAGTATGAAAAATCTCCTATAGCATGAATTAACATAGGACTACAAATATCAGTGTGTATTAGGTCTAGTAATTCACTAGACTTTACGTACATCATCTATTTTAGTAAAAAATGATTTGGTCATTTTATCACGTAAACAACATTTATGTGTATATCATATAATTCATAATCAAATGATTACAAATAATTATAGTTATGTAATTTGAAAATTTATTTTTTATTTATATGACCAAATCTATAATTCTAAAAGAAAGATTGTTTTAAATTATTAATTTTAGACCTTTTAGAATTTATATTGAGAATTGGATTTTTCATGTTTAAAATATAAAATCATTATTCCAATCAACAGTTCCATACATAATGTCATCAAGTAAAAAAGAACAATATTTATTCTTTTGTATAATGACAAAATCATCTGTATTTAAACAGGAAATAGAAATAATATTCTAATAAAAGATTATAATAACAGTTTTTAAATTCTAAAACAAGGCCAGTAGGCAAATAAAGATAATAAGTTCCTAAGGCTAATATGGCAATATTTGCTTCATTTATCACACGTATATACATTTCTCTATTAGTTAACATTCTATTTCTATCTTTAATTATTGCATATTTTTATAAATATGAGGTGTTGATCCGATATTTAATACCTAAGAGTTTTATTTAGAAGTAGAAATATTGATCTCAATAATAAACATATCTGAAATAGAAGTTTTATTAAATTTTTTTCTGGTTCAAGGTATCTATATAAGCCTTACAGTTTCTTTTCCAATGTCCTTTCTTTTCACAATGGTAGCAAGTGTCCTTGGCCTTATCCTTCTTGATCACATGTATTGATTTCAACCTAGATTTGACTTTCACAAAATCAACTTTGGATTTCTTTTTTTTATTAGAAAAATCAACAACTATCACTTGTTTCCTTTTATTTTTTAATAATTGTCTCAATAGTTTTTAACATATTCAACAGTTCAGAAAGAGTTGTAGATAACTTATTCATGTTATAATTTATAACGAACTGTGACAAACTTTCAAACAGAGATTGTTAGATCATATCAACATTTAATTCAGATTTTGCTTAAATCTCAATTGTTCTAGTTTTTTAATAATTCCGATCGATTTTCAGTATGTGAATCGTTACTGAAGTACCCTATGCCACTTTACAACGGAATATTCATTGATTTTTCATCAAACAACTTCTTGAAATGAAAAATTATAGAATGAGCATCCATATCATCATGATGTTTTTGCAATTCAGAACTTATAGCGGCTAACATGGTACAAGTGGCAGTATCTTGTCCTCTATGTGTTTACAATAAGCATTTTGCATATTTCATCAGTATAATTTACTAAGACATCAGAAAGAGATTGATCAAGAACATAGTCAATTTGTTTGTGTGCTTGAGAACAGTTCTCAAGTTATGATATCAGTTCGAAAAATTTAATTCAATGAGTTTGTTATCATATAAAATGGGACATAGATAGATGTTGTACTCATATTCTACAACATATGAATAAAGATAGTATAAGAATTTGTTATGTATGCATAAATAAAAGCAAAATAT
The DNA here is from genome assembly GCA_025175665.1 of Cinchona pubescens. Classification (NCBI taxonomy): domain Eukaryota; kingdom Viridiplantae; phylum Streptophyta; class Magnoliopsida; order Gentianales; family Rubiaceae; genus Cinchona; species Cinchona pubescens. Next base: position 2,983,864 of record JANKKI010000077.1, on the reverse strand, counting down.
AATATGAATTTTTTTTATAATTTGGTTTTGCTCCCATTATTTTATTTCAAATCAATAACCTTATTACGTATTGATTCGCAAGCCATCACATAACTCTTAATGGCCTAGGATTCCATCTAATTATTTTAATTTTGGGTGTATCTAACAAACTAAAATAATTTTAAAAGGTAGGTAATTCTTACCAATTATAATTTTTTTTTGTAATTCCTAAATAGTCAAGTATCAACTCTTTGATTGCCCATTTTATGTGACTCCTAACTTTTGTTTCAAAGATACATATAATCTTGAATGTGCTCAACAAATTATATGTATATGTTAAGTTATACCCATTATTCAGAAATCTCATTTTGTAGCTCAAATATGTTCAATGTAGAATAATCTTGGATTAGCCCAACAAATTAAATATAAGAAGAATTCTTGTTTGTTGCTATAATAATGGAATGCAACTTATTTATTGATTTAATATTAGTTTGAGGGATTTTTCTTTTAATTATTTATTAGGTTTCATCAAAATTGCATACAATATTATCATATCAATATATAATAAATAAAACATGCATAAAATCAGACATCTGAATGATTATGAAATTTTTACTAGATTAGTTTTCTTTAGTCACAAAAGAAACAAGGCAGTCAAATTCTAAAAATAATCTTTAACTCTTGAAAATTTTCTTCGTGGTTGCACCTTTGCGCCGTCTCCGTCATCTTATACATTAGAAATGTAATTCTATCTAAATATTTTAGATATTCAATTCTATTCCTAACGTACCTCTATCTACATTACATGATTGGTCAAGAAAAATCTCAAGTTACATTCAAGAGGATTGAGATAAGAAAGAATTACATTCAAAATAATAGATAAAAGTAAGCATAAGTAGGCCTTATTTAAAATTTTATAACTATTGTGTTTGAACCAAGTAAATTTAAACACAATCACATTGGTTTTAAATCCATAATCATCCATCATCTTATTATATAATTCAATGATTAAATAAAAGTATAAATCTATATTTAGTATATAATCTTTAATCACTACATATAAGTAGGTCTTATTTAAAATTTTATAACTATTGTGTTTAAATCAAGTAAATTTAAACACAATCACATTGGTTTTAAATCCATAATCATCCATCATGTTATTATATAATTTAATAATTAAATAAAAGTATAAATCTATATTTAGTAGCTAATCTTGAATCACTATACATTATAATTCCAATCCCATTGAAATTATTAATTTTTGAATTATTTATGAAAATATTTTATGAAGAAAAATTATTATTTTCTAGTTTCATTAGAAAATAGTCTTTTAAATAATATAATTTCAAAAATTATATTAGAAATAATTTCTAAATTTTTTGAACATTTATGAAATTCTAATCTCATTAAAATTAAATAAATATTTTTAAAGGTTTTCTAAATTTTAATCAAATTAAAATAAAGAAAGTTTTTAAATATTAATAATTAATTTTAAACAACAATTATTAAAAATTACTTGATGTTTTAAAAATCAAATTTAGAAAAAAAAATTATATGAAAATATTAAATTAAGTGTCACTAAAAATTATTTAACTAATTATTCAATTACTTTTAGTGACAAACATTAATAATGTCACTAAAAGTAACAATAGTTAATCATGTCATCATGGCTTGTCTATATTTAATATGGACAAGTCATATTGACGTGAATCAAATTCACGGTAATAAAGATAATTTTTTTAAAAATTTCTTTAATATTTTTCATAAATGTAATTAAAAATTCATATAATTTGAATAATTCAATATTCATGACAACTAAATACGCCTACATATAAATTAATCAAATGTGGCGCTGATACTACCGTATGAAAAGTAAATAATTAATAACGCAGCGAAATTTAAAATTTTTACTTTCATATCATGGATCACTTTAATTAATTGATACGTAGTACAAGAAAAGTATAGATATTATATCTTAAAATATTAGTAAAATCTCTAATATTTTTGGGATGTCAATCCACAAGTAGCACAAACGTCCGATTTTTAATAATATTTACACAAATAATTAAATCAATAATTTATACAAGATTAATTGATTCAAATTACATAACGTTAGCCTTCTACAATTATTTTTCCCTTTTCCTACACGTGACTTTCACGTTTTAGATTTTGTTCACAGCTTTAATGATTAGCCGTACTAGTTCTTCTCATATTTGTATATGTATAAGAACTATATATATATATAGTTCTAGTATCTCATTCAAATTGATTTTAAGAAATTATAATAATTATAATCAGTTTGAGTTAATAGCAAGTATACAATCATTATAACTTCTAATATATATTACACATTAACTCTTAAAATTTATAACTTATTACAATTAAGTTTAAAAAGTTAATTTATTTCATAAATTAACCCATAAGTATCTCATATTTATCAAAATTAATTTAATTTCGAATAATTATCCTTAAGTGTATGACCCTTTAGACTCCCAATCACGTTAGTAATAAGTATAAATTATAGTTCTAAATTTATTAGGATTAGATAAATTAAACACATTTAATTTATCATTAATTCTCTAATTAATTAATTTACACTTATAGATTAAGATTGATTTTTAGCACTTAAGCATCTTGACCATTCAAGTGTTGAGATATGTCAAGTGGTTCGATATCACCCATCCGTGATTAGTTTTCGTGTAATTATTATGCTTTCACTAACCTATATGTCAATTAATTCAAGGGTACAGATATAATGCCAACTCTTATCAAACTAATCAATTTGCTTCTTTCCATTTGAAATAGAATTTAAAACACTATTAATTTTATTTCCACTTTGCGCAAAGATTTCCGAATTATCTTTCAAGAAGTGGCCAAGACTGGGATATATTCTCCTATTATAAGGAGTGGTGAATCCTCTATTGATTATATTTTATCTTGTTATGATTCATATTATTCTCGAACTTTATAGTATATGCGACTCATTAAGAGTAATGACTAATAGAACCAAAATATAATAATCCACAGTCAAGAAAAATTCATGACTTCAAGTCAAAGAACCATTACACAATTATCACAAAGAGATTAATCCACTGACATCTGATTAATAATTCGTGTGGAGTACTCTTAGCGGGTCAATCTGATGTATTTATACTACGTCTCAATAAGCATCCATATACACTTATGTTCTAATTTATCAATATCAATAAGCATTCACATTCATTTATGTGCTAATCTATCAGTGCCAAACATTACAATTAGAGATATTTATGAATAAAATATAATTATATTATAATTATTTATAATTATATATATATATATATTTAGAAAAATATATTACAAAATATATATAAATATAAAAATATAATTTATTCTTAAAACAAATTAGATTTAGAGTATATACTAGGATCCATAACAGATGCACAACTACTCTGTATATTATGCAAGTTTCAGTATGGGGGTCAAACCAACAATTGTTAGGCGCAATGGCAAGCTTCGCAACTTGACTGATATGGCATATCATGTTCTGAAATCAGCATCTACAGAGGGTGAGTTCTGATGGCGAATTATAGATGAGACCATTTCAGTTCTATTAATTTATATTATAATTTTAGTTCATATGATAGACGTAGACATGCTGTATCACTATCAGTATAGATGAGATGGATTGTGATGTCCGTTTCGGTTACTGACTCGGTTGAAGCATGACTATAGCAGCTTCCACCATCGCCGACATGCAAAATCCATTCATCAGCACATTAAATGTAACAACTGTCGGTCGGAGCCCTTTATATAGCATCTGACGCAGAAGCTTATGAGCCCGATCAACTCTCCAGATTTAAAAAAGTTTTCTTTCATTTTGAAGAATCCCATCTTCTATAAGCACATGAAAGAAAATATAGAAAACATAGATATATTCATTATATAATGAATCCACAAAAAATCTAACCTGTGGTAAAGGGGGATGAATGAGATCTGCAGAGTCAAAGAAACTTCAGGTTGTCTTTTTGAGCTTTGCCCTGATAGATGCTTGGGGTTTATATATGAATAGAATCAGGCTGAATTTGATTGTTGGGTGGAGATCAATTACTTGGGCCTTTTATGAATAAGTTAGCCAATTTCTAGTCAGACAACTAATACATCCAATTTGTTGGGATTATTGAAACGTTTCAGAAGCTTTCATGATACTTTGAAGTCACCAATCAATCACTGACCATATCATTTTGTACAAATACTGCATTTTGCAAATTTCCACAAATAATTAGTTAATTCCCCTAAAATGTATTAGTACAAAGAACACATTTTTTCTGCAATAAAACAACTTGAAAAAGAAAAGGTATAGATCTTCTAATACTCACTAGTCACAAGTCTTAGTAATAAAAAAAATTAGCAAAATATTTAGCCATGCATGCGTATGCAACAATGGGGGAATCCCCACATAAAATGAGATGGAAGGTGAGATTTGGAAGGCCTGCACGACCGTAGATGCAGCAAATTCTGAATCCACCTTGATGGCTTCACAAGGGTTTTTTTTTTTTAATTATTAAAAAAAAAAAAAAAAAAAAAACTCACTTCCCCCTTTGATCTTTATAAGACTCGAAACCATAACTAATAAATCTTATTATTTAAACTGCACTTTACTTTAGATGACTTCACATGGTCATTTGTACAAAGAAGTCAACTGCTGAGCTTGGATTTCAACACTAAAATGTAAATTTATGAGAGCCTTAACATGGCTCCATCGTTTATATACCACATAATCTGTTCATGTATTGGATCATTTTGCAACAATATTATGCTCAAGTAAGATCAAGAAGCTTACCAAGTCAGCTCCCTAGCTAGGCTTTTATTTTTAATTAGTGATTAGTGCACACTCTGTGTGTGCTTTTTTGTAATATATATATATATATATATATATATATTGAATAAGATAAAAATCTAATTTTATAAACTATCTAGATGGATATATTAGACAAAATATTAATATGACATCACACTAAAAAAAAAAACTTTTACTTTATATATAGTATAGATAAATATTCTATTTTAGCTTAGAAACTTTATAGTGTGTTATGAAATATAGAAATCAAATCAGCAAACTATGAATTATATAGCATTCACAAGAGCCACAAAAGCTAATTACTACTATTACCAATGTTTCCAAGAACCAATCCACATGCAACCAGATAAAAAGCACATTTCCCCTCCCCACCCCCAAGTGTAAATCTCAACTCACTATATCACTTGTCAATCATTTAACGATTTAAAATATTCACTCTAAATACCTACTCACAAAGTGGGCAGCAAAAGACTTTTTCCTATCTACACACCATCCTTATATATAATCCCCCTACACTTACCAAATATCTCCCCTCCTCCTCCTCCCCTTCTCTAAGCTAGCGTTTATCTTCGTGTTTGATTATTTTGTTCGTACTTCTTAGTCAATCAACATGAAAACCAGCAAATCTTGCATCAATTTGATTGCATTATTTTTGTCCATTTATATCCCTTCAGTCTTAGCACAAGCTTGCCAAAATACCTGTGGCAGCATACCAATCAAATATCCATTTGGCACCGGTCCTGGATGTGGTGATCCCAGGTTCCAATCCCATGTAACATGCAATCAGCAGCAGCTCACTTTCTCCACTCACACTGGCTTCTACCCCATAACTTCCATTGATTATAACAACCAAGTTTTGATACATTACTGATCCCTCCATGTCAACATGCTCTTGCTCACAGCCAAGCAAAGGGTTCAGCCTGGATTGGAATGCTCCTTTCAACTTTCACGATGACACAGTTTTCGCTCTTCTTGATTGCTCAACTTCTTCTTCACCAATATACAAATCCATTGGTGCAAACAACTCTACTAGTTTTCCACTTTGTGATTCTCATGGTACAGATGTGTGCAGTGTTTTGTATTCTTGTCAAGCCATAAGTAGACTAAACATCCCGGATTCTACTTGTTGTGTTTACACACCAGTGGATCTCGGGCCATCATTTGAAATGGATTTGCAGAAACTGCAGTGCAAAGCATATTCTGGCTTGTATGGATTTAATGATCAAGAATCAAATCCGGATTCTTGGAAATATGGGGTGGCTCTTAAATATAAGTTCAATTTCAATAATGAATATCCAACAATGTGTGCTAACTGTGAGAAAAGCAATGGAGTTTGTGGGTATAGTGAACCTTATAATTCTTATGTTTGCAATTGTCCTAGTGGATTCAACACATCAACAGATTGTTTATATGGGGCTTCTTGGAGTAATGGTTTAAGATTTGATCACTGGAAGACAGGTGCGTTAACTTTTTGTTTTCTCCGTTTTTATTAATTTGCTGCAATTTTCTCTCATTTAACATATAATCTTGGTGATTTAAAGTTTGAAACTTTTTCTTTTTTTCTGGCAGGGATTTTCGTGATCTATTCTTTGGCATTGTTTGTGATACTAGCAATTGGTTGAGCTCCAAATCCAGTGCTCATCAAATGGAATATGAATGAGATTGATCTGAGCAATTGATGAAATTAGTTGTACATGTTTTCTTGATGAAATGTCTTCGTCATTTTGAATGAAGTTCATATTGTACATTGCTGTGATCTATGAACATGATGAAATTCCAATAATTCTTAATGAAAATCTTGTGTTTATACGCAATTGAAGTTATTAAGCAATAATTTAGACACGGAAGTTTATGATCACTGACTCATGAAGATAAAATTATCTGTGATGAGGAAATTAGGATTAACACTCAAAACAACAGCATCCCTTTTGTGAGTTCTGCCTAATATCCAAATTCCAACTACTAATACTTTTTCAAATAATAACTGATTTTAACATGCTAGAGACTGCAAATAAATGCATTTCCCTACTAAAGCTCCACCATCCAATTAATAAATCATATGGGAGATAGTCCGAGGGTTATCTTAGTTAAATGGTTTGTGATACAGCTTGGAAAGTTGAGCTTGTAGGCCTTCGAGGAATCGATGATAGTGTTATAAACTAGATATGGAGAATTCTATTGGAATAAGTTCCAGCTTTTGAGCAATTCTGGTCCTCCACCAACAGAGAATCACTCGGTTGTAAATGTTCTTTTTCTATCTCAATTCCATGGAAAGCTTCAGACGTGAGAAAGAATAATATACGATGCTTTCCGCCCACATCATCTGGAATCATTTCGATCCCCGCTGCATTAGCCAGGCCCCAGAGTTTAATGCTAAAACTTTTCAAAGTCTGTGCTGTTGCTGTGCCTTCTAGAATACAAAAATCTTGAAGGCATAACATCTTCCATCTTGTGGATAGAGCTGTAAGAGTTCAAGTTTAGTGACACTTGGATGATTCAAGTCTATTGATTACAGAATTCAAATGAATCATAATTCCAATCTTGCCTAACTATTCGTTTTCAAAACCCAAGAAACCTTCAAAGAGACAACTGGGAACTAGAGCAAAATCTCTTACAAAAGCGTAACACCGGATAGGGCATGACTGATCCAGTAACAACATGGATTGTTGAAATATTCAGCACAAGATACCCAGTAGGTAGACAAAGGAAGAGCAATAACGCAGGCACGCACAGACAAAGTCATAGACAACATAGAGAGATTGGGATTTTGATACAAACATGAACTACTCATTAATTTTGCTATAAACTGTACCACTTTAGTTTACATTACAAGACTAGAAATTTTGCAAAAATTATTCTCATGCAGTTCCAAAATGTATAACAGAACATTCTTAAGATCTCAGAGCCAAGAGAACTGATGAGATGAGGCCTCAAGAGAAAGTGAAGTAAGCAATGGGTTAGGAAGGTGAAGATAACAGCTCTATTGAGACAGTCAACTCAAATCACATGATATATACAATCTATGGCCGTGAAACTTCAACTTTTTCTGGGAAAATTTTCAAGGTCCAACCATTAAGACCTCAGAGACAGTTATCATCTCATGTTGCAGCAGCGGGGTTTTCCTTTCAGTTGTAATTTCTTCCACAAGCAAATCATCTGTCTCGGAGACTGGTAGTGTGCGGTAAAATAATTATCAATGCATCCAAATTGACAGAACTTCAAGCTGTGCACATACTCAGCTTGCTTTGAGCTATTAAACTGTTCCACCCACATACCCATGCTCACATCTTCCATCTTAAACAGCTGGGCACATAGTACATATGACATTAGGCATTAAAAACTACCAAATGGAGAAGGAAGAGAGGGGGGGTATCAGAGAGAAGGGAGAAATTGGCAGGTCTGATGAAATTAAAATATGTTAACATACCCTCAACTTATGTTTCTCAAAATCCATCACTATAGAGTTTGCTATGTCAGATGACATGACATAACCAGGCCCATTCGCATAGGGAGGATACTCTTCTTCTGGCCATTCCTGCAGTTCCCAAGGAAAACATAAAATGGAAAATAAATTAAGCATTTACTCATGCTATGTACACCCCCCACAAAGATTCAACCCACAAGAAAAGGAAGGAGATGGTGGGGATGGGGAGTAGAGGAGAGGTCCAAAAATGATTTGTAGCTACAAACTGAACAAGAAATCCCACAAATTGTTGCTTTATACCACATATAAGAACATAAAGAAAGGCATTTTCTTTGTGCATGGCAGCCAACTAACTGGTCAAAATAACCAAGTTTCCACATAAAAATATCAAGATGACTTCTTGTTTTCACTGAAAAACTTGATTAAGCCACTATGAGAAAAGTAATCCCATTTAAGCATTCATGGGAAAAACGAAGCAAAGAAAATCTTCAAGGAGAATAAAGAAATAGAAGAGAAAAGATAGGAGATTTTCTAAATCTCTGTTTGGGAGTTTAGGAGTGAAAAGTAATTAAGCTTTCTTTACTTGGTCTGAAAGTTGGGAAGCAGAGATAATAAAGCAGAACTGTATATTATGTGTGCGGCGCGTATGCCCTTTTCCTGCAGAAACAAATGCTTTGATAATGAAATCTTGAGAAACTAAAATGTTGTATTAACCAAGTTCGCTTTTCTTTCCCTTTCTTCTCGCTTCTACAAAAAAGAATATAATAAGCATTTGACGAATCCAGTTCTTTTTCTCTTCTCTTCTAAAATTCCCAGATAATAGACTGCAAGCTTTTCTTCCCAACGCATTTATTCCCCCATGCCCATGTCTCCCCACCCAAACCGTAGAAGTTTCAGCTCCATGGTGAAACATTTATATATATGATTATTGCCATTTATGTCTGCAAAACAAATAGAGGAGAATAAGTTTGCACAAATAACAACACTGGACGGATTATGTAGGGGACGCTACATTAAGCATCACGAGAACAAAAATATGAACTCCCACTTTTTTTTCAGGTCATAAGAAAATTAGCTAGATAAGTCAAGTGCACGAAACTTTTACTTAAGGAATCAAAAGACAGGAGTACAAACATTTAAAAATTGCTGGTTTTGCAAATGTAATGGTAGTAAAAGGGTCATACACTGAACAACTGATATATACTAAAAAAGCTGAATTTCCTACCATGTAACATGACCAATCCAAAGAGAAATCAAATACGGAATGCATTTTAGTACATTGCAATCAAAAGAAGAGAAACTACAAATTGCTAAACTTTTTAATACGATACACTTCAACTAACGGGACAATAAGGGCAAAAGAAGTTGCAAATGCCGTGCAACTTGTTCTGGAAACTATGAGCATCCACCTCAAGTTGATGGAAAGAGTATTGAAGCACTGATGCAAAAATTGTTAAACATTATAAGAATCAGCACAGAATCAAAATCAAAAACTAAAGAAGTATACCTCATAGGTCACTGCCCATTTACCATGTCGCAGGGGTCTGTGGTAGTAATTGATATTTCCTATATACAGGCTTCTACCAGTGGGGACTTTCTTCACTTCTTTCATGATGGCATCCACCCTTACAAATGTGTCATCATCACACTTCATTATGTACTTCGCAGCAAGTGTGCGAACCTTTAAAAATCAAGCACATGTTAAATTATCATCTTTTTCATGAGCAAACAGCCGAAGAAAAGAAATGTGATGTTTTATGGAAACAGTTACATAAGTTAAAAATTTGCTATGATTCACGGCTCACCCCATATTCACAAATGGCAATGGTCTTTAGTACAACAAGATCGTAATGATCCATGTAAGGTACTACGACAATATCACGGAAAAATTCTACTTCTTTCATTAGCTCCAAATTTACTTCCTTTCTTCCATGCTGCCAAAATTAAAAGTCTCAAGCATAAGGTCATCCAGAAGTCACAGACATTCTTAATCAAGAAGGTTCTTAATAAATTAACAGTTCATAGTTGTGTAATCTTTACCATTGCCACAAAAAATCGAGCCACATATGTTGAAGATTTGATTGATTCATGCTGCATCCATGACTTCCTTACTGCCATCCGCTCAGAAAAATGATTGCCGGCAGAAAGAATGCCAATAAAGAGCTCCACAGGTCCATTTCGGGGAAGCGGAGCTTGCCACTTATTCAGCATCTCCAGATGCTGCTGTGGAGCAAAACTTGGATGCGTAGTTGGTAATGACACAGCAAATATTGAATGAACATCAATATCTCCATTGAGATATAGTCCCGTCGAGTCCTCTAAAGTGAAACCCTGTCAACATTTGAAACCTTCCTCAGCCAACCACTTCATTACGTTTCAATACTCAAGAGCTTTAATAATAAATACTCACAGGATGATAAGGGAAAGAAGTAATATGCCTCCCATCTACAGTAATATGATATCCTTCCAAAGCAGCATTTAGTGGATTAAGAACAAATAACTTGTTCTCAGCAAAAGGGTAAGGCCAGTCAACTGTCACCTTCCTTGTCCTTCCAATTAGCCTTTTTAACCACCATGTGGCCTTGGATTCTTCTGTGTGATCATCATCATCTCGAATCCACTTTTCACATTTCACCTGTCCATCAACTTCACACAAACCAAAGATTTCTCAACATAAATAACCCCCAAAACAATCCTTATAATCTCAAGACTCAGACCCTAAGCCACATTATGTAGACAACACACACAAGCCACAAAAGTATATAAACACTGACAACTAAAAACAAAAGCAAGAAGACAAGCCTATAATTGGCAGATTCGTGCTCCTCTAGAGTGATGAGTTCCAAGAATTTCCTTAAGCCAGTGATTGCCAAACACAGAAAATCTTGTAACATGCAAAAACAAGGTGACTCTGTAAATTTGTGTAATAGTATGGGGTTCTAACATCCACCTTTGTCTCTATTTATCTTCCTGAGACAGAGACCGTGGTTTTTTGCTTTCCCACTGTTTCTAATTCTCAAAAAGCAATGTACTGTTTCAATTCCAAACATGATATCCAATAACTAACTTTTTTGACAAGTATCTTAAAAGATTTCGAACTACAATAACATTCCAAATCATAAATAACCTAAAAGCATTGTACTTCGGGTAATTAATTCAGTTGGATTAATCCCTCTTCATTTCACCTAACAACAGCAACAAATAGCAACATTCAAAATCCAAAGAACATAAAAATTGAAATCATACAGACCTAAATAATTACCAAACCAGATACTCCTCAATCAAATTTGCCACTGAAGTTCTAAAATTCCTTACCAGTTTCTTCATCGGCTTTAGACTTCCACCCTTCACACCTCAACGCTGATCCCCACTGCATACGATAACAGGTGTTCTGCTCGATCACAGGCCTTCCACTCCAATCCCCCTTTATCCTGGGATTAAAATGTAATATCTTTGGAGGGTCCTCTCCATCCACAGCTCTCAATCCTTGCAGTTTGAATATTCCATCATAAACTGAGACACCATTAGACTTTCATCACTATCCCTCAACAATGCTATCTTTGGATCCTTCTCCAAGTGGGCCCAACGAGGCCTGGCCACCACCGTTATATGGGACCCCAATGTCAATCCACAAGGTATAACCATTAACTTCCCATTTTTTAGCATCTCCTCCCCTGATAAAGACACCGAGTTGGGGCACGACTCAGTCCGATTCGCAGCCTGATTTTCTAACTCAGCTTTAACATTTCCAGACTCAATTTCCCCCAAAATCTTCTTTCCCACCACAAATGCGTCCCTTGCAGCTCTATGCAACTCGGAGAAGTCGTCCTTGTCTACACTATCAAATGCTTTTTCATCAAAAACGAGGCCAGAAACTTTCTTAAATTCCCCCATTTTTCTCTCCGGAGCGGAGAAAGCTGGGCTTTCCTTCACAAAGAACTCATCCTCATCAGGGCTTCTAACTGGCAAGGTGTTCATGAAGATCGAGGACTCAGACGATTCTAGTAGTGCCTTTCCCAGTTCGCAAAACTAAAGGGATTTCTAAAGTCATCAATAAAAAATAAAGAAACAACAAACCCGTCAGAATTTGGATCGATCTAATTCGACTCACTGAGATCAGTGAGTCGAACTTCCCTCGCTTCATTTTACTCCAACCCCAAAAAAATGGGGCTCTAAACGGATAAAAAAAGACAGGTTTTTCTACTTTTCGAATTTTTTTAGAGAAACCCAAATGAACCCTAGTCCCTAGAGTTCATATAGAAGGAAGAGAGAGAAGGAGAGGTTAGTTTATAAGTTCAGCTCAGATGAAGTGTTGGAAAATTTGCAAGATTCAGACATGCATATCATGTGTTTGATAGAAGTTCACAAAGAGAATTACTGTGAAAAAGATAGCTGTTATTATAAGTTGAAGGGAAAATCGCCAAAATAGTCCCTCAACTTTTACACTTTAGCCAGAATAGTCCCTCAACTTTTTTTTTAGTCAGAATAGTCCTTTAACTTTTATTTTTTAACCAAAAAGTCTTTTTATGATTTAGTCACCATAAATTTTTTTTTTTATTTTTTTTATAAATTTCACTTGAAAAGACTATTTTGGCTAAAAAATAAAAGTTGGAGGACCATTTTGGCTATAAAAAAAGTTGAGGAACTATTTTGGCTAAAGTAAAAAAGTTTAAGGACTATTTCAGCGATTTTCCCTAAGTTGAAAGCATTAACAATTTTGCCAAAAAAGGAAATTTACTAAACGACGTTATTTGAGATGTATTATGGACAGCTAATGATGTCGTTTGGGGAGGGATGGTGTGTGGGCACTGGGCAGCGTGGCCACATGATATGAGGTCTTCAGGTGAGTGCTCTTTTGGGGTTTCCACTAAAATTTTACAAGTTGGATTTTTGAGTATTGTAATATATGCCTCTGTGGAATGTTTTGTGCTAACATGGAAGATATAATAATCAGTAATGTGTTGATTAATTACTTTATTTAACATGGAACATGGTTCCTTATAAATTTGGTTTTGAGATTATAGAAATTTTTAAATCATTCTTTTATATGGATCCGGTTAACGGTATGCGATGAATTCCTTAGTCTATATTCATTTATATCATCTTGAATATAAATCAAAGAATCTATCCCATCTACTATAAACCGGATCCATGTAAAAAAATTTCACTAAACTACTAGGCGGTCTGTTTTTTTCATGGAATTGGAAATGAAGCTTATGCTTTCTAGTTACATGAGTTTCATTAAAAATGTAATACTACAATGCTGTTGGATTAAGTTATAGTAATTGAATTTGGAGTACACTTTAGTATTATATCGTTGTATTTTAAAATTTATATTATATAAATATTTAAAAATATATAATATTATATTACACAAATATTTAAAATATAACGATAACATTGAATTTTTCTTCAACGACAATAAAACGATTTCACTTTAGTAGTTTGATTTGTTGATGTTTAAATCTATCAAATGAAAAAATACTAATAAAAAAAGATCATTTTTAATTTTGAACAACAATTTTAAGGTACTAAACACATCCACTGCTTTAGTCTATTCTTCAATATTTTTGGCATATAGGTATAACCAGTTAACTACCTCAACTTCCATTTATGGATAAATGATAAATTCCAATTAGGCTGAGTATGGTTGGTGAAGAGAGAATAATGAAGTGTCTAAGAGCGTTGGCAAGTGGAAACATGCATGTAATTAGATGGCTGTAGAGAACTAATGGGCCTTGTCGTTTGACGCTTGTTTGGTGGTGTTTTAGTGATCGCTTATTAAGGTTTTTAATCCTTAAATGTCTTTTAGCTTTTGTCATTTAAAGGTTCAAATGTGGACGTTAGAGACGACTTTTGAACTTGTTTACAAATATGTGACATGTCATGTCATGCCATGCCAAGAGAAAGAGGAGCTTTTGAGGGTCTCTATGGCCTATGGGAATCTCAAGCATAGAACCCCTTGGGATCTAGAATTAATTTCAAGAATACTCTCGTAATAGTAAAATAGATGTTATTTTAATAAATAACAATAAAATTTTATAAATTTTAATTTTTAATTATAAAATTATAAATGAGATTTAAAATTTAAATCTATCTAAATATTTTTTAAGTAAAAAACTAAGAATTGGACAATGGGAAAAGGAGAAGTTGTACATGGATCTTAGCAACTCTGGACTGCAGTACATATAGTGTGGCCCATTTAGAGGTTGTTGGACCATTGTGGAGTTTGAAAGAGAGGCTGTTATCATTCGGCCATAGTTTGGTAGCTTTGTGGATCACTTCAAGAATGATTGGACATGCACTAAGATTTTCGTTATGGGCCATCAAGTTTGTGGATTTTGTTTGACGAATAAGGTCCGTTCTCATTAAAGCAAATTGATGATGTATAAATCTCAGAAAATGTAATAAAGGCAAGAAATTTATTTTCATTGAGACAAGCAAAATATGGGAATTGTGAATTTATTAACAATACATATTAATTGAGAGTAGCCAAATTTCCATCTCAGTTCTATTAGACTCTCAAGTAAATAAATAACAAAGTCAAGATCTTATCTGCTAAATACTGTCATATAGTGGTCTAACAAAATTAAAAGAAAAAAAGGAGAATCTGTAAATTTCAATAAAGGAGGCAAATAACATAAAAAAACGATGGGGGATAACAGCTGGCCATTAATTTCCACCCCAACAAAAAAAAAAAAATTCCTAATTTCCCCATAAAACGATATATTAACTTATGTGGATTGGTTCACGGGTGGAGTTACAGACCCCTTCATCCAGATAAATTTATATCTGTCTTTTTAACTCTTTTCTTCAAAATCAATTAATTTTTTTTTTAAAAAAAGAACAAATATGAAATTACTTAAATCGAATCTAAATAAGTATTTTATAAATATTTCTTAGGTTTATACACAGGATCTTAACCGTCGTCCTTATGACAGTTGCATGTGGAGATTCCAATATTTCATGATCATTAGCTGAGTGGGCTATATTAATTTGCTCATTCACTACATTATTTGAGATTGGATCCGATACAATACTTTTTTATTAGTCGACCAAGCAAGATTCATAAAATCCTTATGCTTGAGTGCAAACATGATATGATCGAGTTCTTGTTTTTCCTTTCTTTTTTTGGGTAATATTTATAGAAATCGAACTTCCCTATACCTAGAAAATTCGTCCTCATTTAAATATGAAATCTGCATGAAATTTTTTATTTTTCTGGATCTCATATAGATTGGGGCTATCAAACTAGCAAGGAAGAGTTAATTTCATCATTAACTTTGTCAAAAACATTTCTTTTCTTTTTTTTTAAGACAAAACATTTCATTTATTAGCAAGATCAAGGAGTGGAGGTGTAGATGGATTTTCTTTAATCTATTTTTCTTTGTTGTTGCCTTTGTCTGCAATATCATTACTAGTTGACTTCCAACTTTGGTGGCTCATAATTCTTTCTACCAACAAGAGGGGTGTATAAGAGTCTTTCATAGATTTCTATTTGTGACTCATTTTCTCCAACACCCCAAACCCAATATTCTTCATTTGGTGGGCTCAACAACCTTATAACTGTAGACAATAACCCATTATATTGTCATTATATGAAAGACGTTCTACGCTAGATTTCTTTCCAGGCGTAGGTTGCAAGGGCAAAAAATTATAGTATGTTAATGCAATATGCATGCGTGAAATGATTATTTGAAGAACAAAAGACAAGAAATAACGACCTATAATAAGAAGAATATAATTGATAATGACCAATAATGTTTCTCCAAATTCATTAGATTATTAACAACAAACAAAAAATATCCAAATCAAGCTATTCCTCAACATGTCCAATTTTCCCTGCAATTAAACTCTTTGCCAACCTTTCTCATTGTTCTTGGAGCCAAAAACTTCCGCTTTGTTCCTCACCAACTACTATTATGTTCCCTTTTGATTTTGTCTTCTTATCAATTTAATCAACTATGTATAACCAAATCCCAAACAAATTTAACTTCAAGAAATTAGAGACTTCTTCAATACTTCAAATTAATTTTTCCACCAAAAAAAAGAACCACTAATTTGGTAATTAGATTATAATTACAAGCCAAAATGGCCACCATAACCTTTCCTACAGTCGATGTCTGATATACATAAATGTGCATCAATTGGCAGAGAAAGGGACACCGTGGTGGCAGATCTGGACGGAACTTTGCTTAGAGGGCGCAGTTCTTTTCCACACTTTGCTCTTATTGCATTTGACGTTGGAGGAATTCTAAGGCTTCTTTTCCTTCTCTTGACTGCACCAATTGCTGGACTTCTTTACTACTTTGTCTCGGAATAAGCTGGAATTCAAGTGCTTATTTTCGCAACGTTTTCGGGTTCAAGAATCTGTTACATTGAATCCGTAGCTTGTGATGTATTGCCTAAATTTTATTCGAGTGATCTTCATCCGAGTCTTGGAGGGTTTTTTCCTCTTGTGGAAAACGTTGTGTTCTTACGGCGAATCCAAGAATTATGGTGGAAGCTTTCTTGAAAGATTTTCTTGGAGCTGACCTGGTTTTGGGGACTGAGATTTGTACTTGAAAGGGGAGGGCAACTGGCTTTTGTTGAAAAGCCTGGTGTTCTTGTTGGGAAGAACAAATTACATGATGCTCTTAATTAAAAGGTTTTTGGTGATGAACGGCCTGAGATTGGATTGGGTGATAGACACACTGATATTCCTTCCATCGCAGTTTGCAAGGTTAGATATCACAAATTTTGCTTGCATTAATTTGATGAAAAATTATTTGCTATTCACTCTTGTAATGCGGAATAAATATTCTATACTATTAGATAATTAAAAAATTATTAGAATAACTAAAAAATTATAAATTCTCCTTACTTGTCTGTACACTAATAATCATTCTAATTTGGCAGGGTGCACTCTTTCCAAAATTTTAAACTCGAAATTCTAATTAATCATGCACGCATTGGCGTATTTACAATGGGAGCATTAGCGGCACATGCTCTTATTAGCCCCAAAAATGTGTATTATTAAAAATTTTAGGTAAATGATTTTGGCACTCCATAATAAATTTCAGGCACTTTATAATAGACAAAAAGAACGCACAAGAGTGGAGTACCTAAAGCTCATTTTGGAGTGCTCAAATCATTGGCCAAATTTTTGCATTATGTATATTTTTGAAAGTATTTAGTTGTGTCCCTATTAAATATGAAAAATTTGTTTTGTCCCTCACTAATTAATAAAATATAGATTTGTTTATTAAGATGTTCATTCTTATCCACTAAGTAGCTATATAGTCATTGTTTTTAATTTTTTTTTTTCCCTTTCTCATCCATCATTAGGCTATTTCTTCAACTTTTGAATCCTTAACATTACTTTCTTTCAAAAATTCCATCATATTCTTTATTTTCACCAAAATTTTCTTGTAAAATTATCTAAAAAATTGAGTTCAGCCAACTCCATCTTCATCTCCCCTCAAAAAAACAAAATTCCAACTTCTTATTAAAACTCTATTATTTCAAATCTATATCATTTCGTTTTATCTCATCGTCCAAAATCACATAACTTCTTGTATTACTAGTACCCACTAAAAATCAATATTGAATCCGCCACTGCAAGCACGTATATATTAGAGAATAGCATGCGTCCTATTACTAGTTTACGATGAAAAGATTTACAATGAAAAGCATTCATCAACAGAAAAATTAACAAGAAACTAGCAAAATTATTGAAGGGTTATTTTAACTACTTTAAGTAAATTTAAATGAGTAAATACCAGCCACATTGTCAAAGAGCCCAAAAAAAAAAAAAAATGAATGATTAAAAGATCCCTTGTCTAGCCAAAACAAAAGCATGCATGTCCTCAAAACTTCTATATGCGGATTATGCTTTAGAGGAAATCAAGAGACTCTCTTTCTTTTTATGGTAGCTGATTAAAACAATAAAATGGTATTTGTAATTAATATTGCATGGCACGTAATATACTACAATCTCTTGTAAGTTGAAACTTAACATATTAGAATCAAAAAAAATTTCTAAGTGAAAAATCCTAGGACACTAAAAGAATATATTAAGATCTTTTTTTCCATAATATTGTCAACAACTTCATTACCTAGATGACAAAACTAAATTAGTACTAATTGTAAATATTACATAATATATTAGGTTTCAAAGTTCTTGACCACAATGTTCTCACATCAGTGCAGGAGGGTTACATTGTTCCACCAAAACTAGATGTCAAAGCAGTCACAAATGACAAACTCCCCAAACCCATAGTCTTCCATGATGGCCGATTAGTCCAGAAGCCAACACCCCTATCCTATTAGCTCTACTCACCATTCTTTGGATCCCAATAGGATGTCCCCTAGCCTGCTTACGAATTGCCGCTGGATAACTCCTTCCAATGCCATTGGTCTAGTATGCATTTTGGGCACTCGGCGTTCGTGTCAAAGTCAAAGGCAGTCTACCACCCCCTGTCAAAACCTCTTCAGGGTCCTCTTCATGGAAAATACTTAAATAAACCCAATCTTTGATCTCACTTGTAGATTTTAAGGTCAAAATTAAATCTTATAAAATCTTTCTTACATCAACTGATGTCATAGATTTCATAACAATTAATTTACACCACAGGATCTACAAGTAGAGTCAAAAAACTAGATCTATCTAAGTATTTCCCCCCTCTTTTGCTCCCACCTCGACCCAATATATCCCTCGACTGCCCTCGGCCGTCCCATCTCCGCCGTTAGATATTCCATCTCTAGGCTATCCGAAATCATATCGTCTATAAAGACCGTTAAGCTAAGCCGAGACCGAGCCACGGATGCATCCATGATCAATTAGCAATCTGTCCTGAAGGAACAACTTGTTGGGAGCCTTTTCTTCTCCGATTTTCGGCCCTTTTTGCTGAATTAACGCATGAACTCATCCCCGGGGCAATGGTGAATAGAATGAAGCATGTTTCGAGGTGGAAAAGGGATGGACCCGTTTTATTTCTTCATGAATCCTAGTCCTGCTTATGAAGTAACGTTTTTTGACAAGTTGCCTGATGAATTAACGTGCAAGTCAAGGAAGTCTAGTTATGAAGTGCCGAATTATATTCAGAGGTTGATTGCTTCAACACTTTCCTATGAATGCACAACTTAAACCAGGAAAGACGAGTATCGGGCACTTGCCGTGAATGATGGAACCACGGTGGAGAAACCTTGTATCGAAGCTGACAAAGTTATGGGACTGATGTTTGCTGGACTTCGAGTTTAGTTGTGTCACCTTTTTCCATTTAAGTTACTTCTAAATAAATGAGAAACAAAATGTGTTTTCCTTTGAAATTAAGTCATAAATCTTCTAATAACAAAAGTCATTTCATTTGATTTAACGTTAAACTGTGTTGTATTTTAAAACTTATACTGTATAAATATTTAAAATACAACAATTTAATACTATAACAATACCATTGAATCATGTGTATAGTTTAAAATGAGTATAACTGTAAACAGAAAACACAGTTAAAAAAAGGACAGAATAACTCCCAAATCGATTCTTGTTAGAGCAACTAGTAGTACTATTATATGCTTCTTAGAGAAACAAACTGTTATCCAAGCATGACATGAAAAGGGTTGAGAGAGACTTTGGGGCGGAAATAAAAGGCTACATGATATTCTGTCCCACACCCTGTTTCACTCTCTATCCTAGTATTTAATGAGCTCTCAAGATTCTTGTAGATAAAGAATGAGACAGGGTATGATTTGATAGTATGATAGGATATGGAACAAAAGATCCTTAGCAAAATAAAAGCTGCTATAGAAATTAGAACGTTATGCACTATTAATTTGAAGCTTAAAATTTATCAGCATACTCAAGGGGCTCACTACCAAACCCCAGCTGCTGATAATTCACATAATCAATTTCATTCAGCCGTACACAACATAAAATCTGCTCTGGTAACTCCTCAGGTTTGTTACCCTGGCATGCCAAAAAAGTTACGAATTCGTTAGCAACAGATTCAACAGCCTAGAAGAAGTTTTGAAAACAAAAAGAACAAAACCTAGAACGAATCCATTGGTTACCAAGAACATATGCTTGCCTGAATTGTGAGACCAAAATCCAAAATGCAAAACTTTAGCCTGTCTAGGAATGCTTCAAAACCCTTTCTAGAGATATAGCTGAATCGATGCATGTCCAAATCAATCTCCAAATAGTTATCCCCCTGCAAAGAGATTTTCATAGTTTTCAAGGAATTGATGGATTATCAAGCTATTTTGTTTTTCTGTACTTTCTAAATGAGTAATTATTGAGATATCTTATTTTCCAAGGGTTGGAGGTTTTAGCCATAGTTTTGCAGCTTGCCTACAGAGCCGGCTAAATGAAATAAGGTTAACATATGGAACGAAATCAAATTTAACAGAACAAACCAAGCATTAAAGTTATTTGTAGATTAAATATTGTGCAAATACTTTCTATACCAATAGAACTTTCCTCTGTTTATTGACTTTTTACTCTATTTGTTTTAGTATCTCATCAAAATTCAACTGAATCTGTATTTTTATATATGAAAAACAGAAGATTGGTGTGAATAGATTCTACATTGAAGAAAGAATCGAATATTCATTGATCAAATGATTCACTCCGTAGTCTGATAGATATTTTCAAGAATTGATTAATTAAACGAGAATAAAGCATTCTTTTCAAAACGAGCTTCTTGAGCGACATATTTGATTTGGAAGAAGGGAAACAAGCCAATAGGCAAGGCTACGCTGAGCATGCAACTCACCAGGTAAAATTCATGTTGAGGACGCGAGAGAACAGGCTTTTCATTGTAGGCATGCATAAGTTTTCTCTCCGCTGCACTTAAAGGTAGGTCATCCACATTGCCTACACGACCCAAAATTTTTAACCTTTCCCTGAAAGGTACAACTGTATCTACAGGAAAACCTTTCACTTTTTCGACATCATCTTCAATTAACCTCTGCTCCAAAAAAAAAAAAGAGACAGAGAGAGAGAGAGAGAGAGGAGTAAAGCTTCTATCATAAAAGAGATGGCCAAGACAGTAGCTGACAACAGTTATCAGAGCCTTATCTTCATTGAATCATTTCTCAAGTAAGTTTTCAAGTAGAAATGAAGGAGAAACTTGAACCCTGCAGGATGCCACTTTTGAATTTGAGAATATGCACAACAATAAAGAAATATTTCACTTACTCTGATACTTTCTTGAAAATGAGATGATTGCGAAGTTCCTTGGCATAACTTTCAGAAAGTTTAAAGTACATAACGAAACTAATTCCTTCTCCATCAGTTTCGTTCTGAAAAATTGTGGCAGGATATAGTGGTATCTGTGAAACCAGGAAAACATGTAAGTATTCCAAAATGGAAAGGTAAATTTTATAGGGAACAAACTGAACCAATTCAGTTTAATCCTATGCAGCTTTAGCTTATAAGCAATGTGCACAAGTAATAAGGAATAACCAACGCCATAATGCAAAAGAAGGATACAATAAGACCAATTAACAGTGATCATGGTTGAGAGGAAAAACTTGATGGTTAAAGAGATTAGAACAGCATACATGATGATAAGAAAAGAAAAAGCAGCTAGAGAAGATAAAAAAATTACTAGAGTACTAGAGTCTAGGCACCATTTTGTGCTGGAGACACTTAAAAGACGTTGAAACAGGAATGCAGCATGTGTTAGGTTATGAAATGAAAAGAAAACACAGAAAGAAGATGCAACAAAAAGAATTAGCCTTGAGCACAATAATGAACAATAAACTAATTAAAAGTTAAAAATATTGGCTTTGTATTAATATGCTATCAGCTACAAAGCCCTGCAGCTATCCTAGAAGATTGTCAACTTCCCAACTGAATGAAGAAACAACAGAATTTGAAGGGAACTTTTCCTTTTTGTTTGCATGTTCAGATTCGATCAACTCAGATGAAGCAAATCAAGCAAATAGCATGAGACCCACATTGCAATTTTTTCCTAAAAAAATTAATTATGAAAAATTGTAGATCATCCGGGAATGATATATATTGCACGAGATAATACCTGAGCATTGACAACAAGAATAGAGGGGAGACTCCCAGAGTAATTAATGACAGGAAGTTCCACGAATCGAGCAATATGATTAACTTTCTTTGGAGATAAAAATACATCGACGCCAAATGGATTATATGCTGCATGGTTTGGAGCAAAATCCTTCCTTTTATCCCTGTACAAGTTTTCCATACAAAATACCACAGAAAAAAAAAGTGAGAAAGAGATAGAAGAGGGAGGGGGGGATCATATATGCAAAAAAATGCATAATTTTGCCTATAAGTGCAGATATATGTATTACAAAGTTAAACAACGTTATCTGACCTTAAATAATTTGCTCCCCGAACTTTGAAAGTGTGCGGTTCAATAGGTGACCAACTGTCAGAAACCTTCTTCTCCAGGGGACAGAAAGGTACTTGGGTGCCAGCAATTGGTCTTTGCAAAAGTGCCTTCGAAGAAACTGCAAGAAATCATAATCAGGATTCTTCCTCTATTTCCAACGTATACAATAACACTTATATGGAAGAATACTAGTTGGCTGGGGGACGGCAGCAATTATAAAATGAAAGCAGGCAGAAAAACTCAATCATTTATGGCATATGTAGGTGTCGTGTAGCATCAAGTGCAAGTGGTTAAATATGCAAGTTAGATTCAGGTACTCACACAGATTTGCACTAGAATTTCCTTCCCTCCATTTGAACGGGAGTTTCAAGGCAGCTTTTTCCTAGCACTTGGAGGACTAGAGCTCAAAGATCTCCTCTTTTCCACGGATGGGACCGTTGAAGCAAGACAAGGCAAACAGTTGTTTGGAATAATACCACAGTTATCCAATAAACCATCCTCCCTGCCATCACTTTCATCAGCAAAAGAGGACATCTCATCAAGGAAAACGGGTTGTACCACACTGGAGGATCCATCAGATTTGACCCGTAAATCACCATCATTCAGATGCCCTGAACTTTTAGGAATCCCGCTCACAGAGTTGCAAGCAGAATTATAGTTTGACGATTCTCCTGGCCTCTGTAGCTGATCAATGGAGTTGGGGCACTGCAAATTAACATCACAATCTCTGTGATTGGCATATCTTGGAGAAGTAATACTAGATATTGATTCTCTTGGCCTCTGTAGCTGATCAATGGCGTTGGGGCACTTCAAATTAACATCACAATCTCTGTGATTGGCATATCTTGGAGAAGTAATACTAGATATTGATACAGCATCATTGTTTCAACAGCCATTTAAGGACAGCACATCTGCCATTAAACAATTGTGAGATTTGATGATAAGTTTGTGAGTGTCACATTAGAGTAAAGAATCATATAAAACACTGTTTTAGAAAGTATTAAGTTCAAGAAACTGGCTGAAACATCACCAAGTTACATATTTTGGGAATAATAGAGGATAAAGATTAACCAAATGGAGAATCAGCAAGGAATGTACCATCAGGAACACTTTGGAAATCCTCATCGCTACAGTCAGATTCAAGTATTGCAGCAGAATCATACCATGCCTCCTCAACACTTCCTGTTAGAAGCATCATAGAACAGAACAATCTCATGAAAAAAAAAAATATATATTGGTCTAATTTCAGATAAAAGGAAAATATATTCTAATTAAATCTTAACTTCAATAACAGTCATCCAAAATCCCCATTTACTGCCATGTAACACATTATCATGCTTGTTCAAACATTTACAGTTCGAATATTGGATGCATAACTCAAAATTTCAGTTGAATAATTGACATAAAAAGTAAACAAAGAGTTTCCCTTAACTATCATATGGATTTCATGCTAAACTATAAGTTATTATTGAGCATTTTCACATCTACAGTATGTTCAACGTGCAGAACATACACGACCTGTCAGTTCTTCCAATTTTTTCTCAGCAATGTTATAGCTCTCCACTAGGAACCCACATTTTGCTTTACTACAAAGATTATGAATTTACCATACACTTTTCCAACCCAAAGGAAAGAAACAATATCTCTTCCATTTTGTGGAAAGAAATAACAGCCCTAAAAAGGGTTCAAAAGAAAAGAGAAAACAACTACTCAAAGAAGAATCTGCAGTCAGATATGAATCATCAGCTTCCCCACAAATAAATGCAGCTACCAAACACCATATTCTATCCTACACCACAGCTAAATTAATTCATAAAGTTTAATAAAGACCTGAAAACTCCAAATTCAAATCAGATAACCAGACTAAAATCCAAATACTTAAATTACAAAAAGACAAAATTAGAATGAGAAAAAAGAAACAACCTTTATTAAAAGTGGGATTGTTGAAGGAGCGATCAAAAGGAAGAGACTTGTCAAATTTATCAAACGATGATGGATCAGATAAGTGAGAAGGGACTTTTCTTTTGACCCCTTTTCTTCTTCTTCTGAACTTTTTCTTGGAACCTCCTAATTTACCACCTAAGACACAGTTCTCTGTGCCTAATACACATCCCAAAGCTCCCGCGTCCCTTCCTCCAATGCAAGAACCACTTGTCAAAAACAAAAACCCACAATTCTTTTTCCTCTATATATCTATATAAACAGTCCTCTTACACATGTACAATACACACCAGCCATAATGATCAGATAGAAAAAGAAGAGAAATAGAATAAAAAATGGTGAGGTTTATGGTTTATGGATGTGATTTTCAGAGCTCTAAAAGCCTAAAAAGCTAAGGTTAATAAAAATAAAAATAAAAGAGTTTTGTGAAAAAAACAAAGTGAAATGTATCCATCACGCAAATTTCAGTAGAAGGCAGTTGAAGGCGGGGTAAAGGTCAAAACATCTGAAGGACAGGTAGGAGTGGGACCCAGTTAAGGAATTGGGTACGTGGCGGAATTATGATCTCCTGAACGTGTGGGGGTGTCTGGGTGGTGGAAGGCGGGCGAGGAGGGAGGGAGCGGAGGAAGGGTGGGGCGACGTGACGTCACGATGTCAGTACTTTCATCAGTTTTTCTAATTCTTTCTTCAACACCCACACGGTTTTTTAACGTTGAATGTTGTCCCAGCTGTCTGTCACCCAAATCTATTACCACTAAAGGACTGGTAAAAATAAAATCTAGTCCATTCCATGGTGATGGTGGTACTTTCTTTAATTTTTTTTTCTTTTCTTTTCTTTTTTGTATTAATCTACAAGAGTGTATTATTATTACAACTAATATATTCGGGTCAATTTGCTTTGTTATCGGATAATCAATCCTTTTACTTTCGATATTGCTAGTTCTTACTCTCCTCTTGCCTCTCCTCTCCTCTACTTTTTTTTTTTTTTTTTTTTTTTTTTCTATTTTTTAAGAAAATTGTTAGTCATTAAGCCATTAAAAGAAAAAGACAAAAACCACTTCGGAAGGAATTTTTCAGTACTTCACCTGTTAGTCTATAATCTTTCACGTCACTATAATAAAATTTATTTATTGAGAAATTTTATGATTCTTTTTAAAAATTATTTTTTAAATATTAAAAATTTATACAGTACAAACGTTTAAAGCACGTGATGTTATACTATACAAATATTTAAAATATAAAAAAATAAATCCCTAAAAAAGAATGTAAAATTTTCCTTATTTTTATAGTTTGAGCTAATATGGGTAATTGTTAACCAAAGAGTTCAAAACATTTATAGTTAATTACATTTACCTCCCTTGAAATTTGATCAAATTACTAAAAAAAATACTCCCGTAATTTAGTAATACTATAAACAATGCGTTTGAATGTCCAAACGTTTAACCATTACTTCACTCTCGTTTAACTTCAATTAGAGTAAATTCAATTAGAGTTTGATAAAATTGACGATTTAAACAGTAAATAATTATTAAATTTCTAAAATGACCTCCTATCGATATTGATTAAAATTAAATTTTCTCCAAACCCTAGTCCCCTTATCACAATCCTTCCCTTTTCTCTTTCCCTTCCTCGCCACCTCCTCTTCTTTCCCTTTCCCCTGCTCCCTTCCCTCCTCCTTGCCACCTCTCCTCTTCCTTCCCCCTTCCTCTTTCCTTTCCATCTCTTTATCTTTCTCTTCTCTTATCTCACCACATCACTCTCCCCTTTTCCCCGCCACCTCCCTTCTTATGCCACTTCCACTTCCTCTTCCCCTTCCCTCCCCCTCCTCTCTACTACCCAGCCCGTCATTCCCCTTCCTTTTTTCTTTCCTCTTCCTCCTCTCCCCAACCCCGAACTCCGCATCCCTCATCCTTCCAACTTGTACAACCCATAGCTACATTTTCTTGATTGTTGATAAGTTAGAATTATGGCGACTCTGGAGGATGAAGGTGATGATTTACTCTTTTTTGGACTGGGAACGCGGATCGCTGCTACTTTAGTTAATTTGATGCTTTTTTTTTCTTTCTTTTTTTATTTTGCAAAAAAAAAGAGAAGTGGATGGATTTTTTATGGTGGTGATCGGATGAGAAAGGTTGTTGATGGGAGAGATGGAGAAGACTTGGTTACTGGGATTTTTTTTTTTTTTGCCAAAAGGTTGAGGTGATTTAATTTGGATTTTTTATGGAGGAAGATGAGAGATGAAGGAGATGAGGAGGATGAAAGAACATGGTGATAGAGGCAAGATGGCCTAGCACTGGCAATGGCGGTAGCTTAGCTGGGATGGGATGGCAGCTGATGGTTCATGGTGGAGGACCTGGTGGTTCTTGGAGAAGGTGTGAGGACATTTTTGCTGCAAAACTTTTGTTTGAGCAATAAATTGATAAAAAAAAAAAAAAGCTTTGGGACTTTTTATTACTTAGATAGAGTTAATTTTTGTGTGATATAAATTAAATGTTATAAAATTTATGATATTAGTTGATGCATAAGTAAAATAGTAAAATTTAGATAGAGTAAAGACAGAATCTACGTAAGTATTTTTTTATTCTAAACTATGAAAAAGTTGATTGACTAATTAAGCTATATGCAGTAAGGGTGATTTAGTCTTTTTATTAATTCTGTTAAGGGACCTTAGTAATCAGGGGATATATGTAATTTTATCAAATTAAAGGGAGTTTTGGTAATTTGGTCAAATTCAAGAGAGATAATTGTAATTAATCCTAACATTTACTATGGATTTAATTTATTTAAGAATTTTTCCACTCCTTTCGTCCTTCCTTCCGTAATTAGAATCCATGATCAATGGATAGTAAAGAAGCATCTTCCACATAAATTACATTTTATTGGTCTTTAAGCCACTTAAAAACTATTCATCCGTTTTTAAAATAAATATTATATTTGGTTGGTGGACATGGATTAAGGAAATTATTAGTATAAATTGTATTAATTTTATATAAAAAAATAATTTAAAGTGACTAAATTATTTTTTACATTAGACACCCGATATAATTCTTCCTTTATGAATATGACATTAAAAGTAAAAATTTTTAAAAAAAAATCATTTAATACATTCTTAATTTTTTAGAGTGGTAGATAATTTGTCTAATACGATTATTATTTTGAAACAGAAAGAATAATAATTAAAAAAAATGGAGATAAAGCTAAAAATTACCAAATAAAGTTTGGAAAAAATTTTACAATCATTTAAAACATCTCATTATCATTCAAAAACATATATAATATAATACAGTACGTTTTAAAAATTTATATTACACAATTTTATAAAGATAATGAGAAATTTTTTTTACCAAAATTGTAAAATTTCTATAAATTTTAGGTTCTTTTCTTAGTTTGTCAAAAAATTTACCAAAGGGTATAGAGAAAATGTCATGAGTAGTTGAGTACTCATACCTTGATACTTTCTGTTTTTGCGTGCAAGTAAAACTATGGGGCGAGAGCTGGTATGATTTGAAGAGATTTGACTAGAGAAGTTTGGTTTATTTATTATGTTCACCTGCCAAATGGGAAATTAATGGGAGTCATAAAATCCTCAACGACCTCTACCTGAAAAACAAATCTAAACTCTTAATATTTCAAGTTCAGAACTTATTACTTACTACTACTTATTACAATTTGTTGACTCCACTGAGATTGTGTGTCGGTAAATAAGGTGGTGAAAAGTTGAAAAATGTGCAAATGGATTAGTAATAGTAGTAGGGTAATGAATACAATGTGCATTTTTGCAGTTCAAACTCGATGTCAACATTTAATTATGAGTATTAAATTTAGAGCTGCCTGACAACAGTTCTAGCCGCCAGGCCCAGGAAAAATTAGAGTAGCCTAGTTTAGCGGAAAATATTTAAATAAATTTAATTTTTAATTTTATTTATAAATTTTGTGATTATAATTAAATTTTAAAATTTTTTATTTATATCAGTTGATGTCATATATTTTTTAAAATTTAATTTATATCACAAAATTTACAAATAAGATAAAAAATCGAATCTATATACTAAATATTTACCTAATTTAGAAGGAAACGGAATGTAATGCTGCATTGATTGTACCGATCTAAGTTCATATTTCTCTTAGTATTATTAAATTGTATAAATTTTGTAAAAATATAGAATAAAGTAATTGAATTATTTTTTTATATTAATATCTTAATTATATAATATTTTTTTATTACTGTTGCACTAAAAGTAAAAGTTAAAAAAATATAAATTAATATTTTCTTAATTTTTGAAAGTAACATATAATATTAAACAAGATAAATTATCTAAAATAATAATTATTTTAAAAGAGAAAGGGTATATTGTTAAATTGAAAGACACTTAAAATAATGATTTATGATATTATTCAGAATAAGTATTATAATATAATAATTATAAAATCTTTTGAAATATTGCCCGGGGAAAAACTTTTGTCCAATTTGAGTTAACACATCTTACTTATTTTATTTTATTTTATTTTAATCAGATTTGGGAACCTATATAATTGTCATGGTGAAGATTTTTTTTTTCCCTTTTACCATCCATATTAATTTCTGAATATTATTCATAGTAGTGTTTGTAATTTCCCCAAACTATATACTTATCTTTAGTAGGAGTTTGGAATTCAGACCTGAGAGGGAAAGAAAGACGTACAAGACTTTCTAATCTTGCCTTTGGGAGTGTAATAGGAACCTTTACTCTCTAAAGGAAACAACCAATTGATTTCTAGTCTTGCCTTGGGGAGTGTAATAAGAACCTTTACTCTCTAAAGGAAACAACCAATTTATTCACTAAGCAAAGATAACAGACAGCAGAATAACTCAAACTTTGTAAGCAACCATCTGAGTATCGTAAGCTAGTTAATTTTCTTGTCTGTTTGCTAAATATAAGTATTGAAAATTAAATATTAGAGGTTCAGATTTTCCACAAATGCTTATTTGATGATATTTTCTATATCATCAGGAGATAACCATTTTCCTGGGAGTACAAAATGTAAATGGCAACATTTGAAATGCAAACCACATCTCAAAACCATCTGTAATTAAAAAAAAAGAAGAAGCATGAAACTTGTTCCCCCCCCCCCCCAAAAAAAATATATATATATATATATATATAACTTACGTACTTCGTTAGCCCTTTTCTTTCATTTTGTTTCCTTTTTATATGTTTTATAGGTTGTGGGACACAAATACACAACACGAGCACAGCCTCTAAACTTGATTTTAAGGGGTTAGGGTCCTACATTCCTACCCCAAGAAACAAATGAATAGCAGGTAAAATAGTTGCTCAAGATTTGTTGTTCGGGGGAAAGTACTTATTCAAGATTGAATTGCTTGGAATCTTGGATATACCCTAAAGGCTAAAAATAATAAAGACATGTATAAGGTAGGAATTGGTCCCGAAATTATTTTTAGTGGTGGACCCTTTTGGCTTTGCTTTTCAGTTTTCAACCCACTTTTAATTTTATTTTTTTTTTCCTTTGAAGTTCACCTTTTTCTCTATTTCATGTCTTTCTTGATTTTTACACAAAGAATGAATGAAACGTTTGGTAAAGTTAACAATTTGGAGTTAATTGATTATGCATACATCATTACAAACTGAAATATAGACATTCGGAACTCCATAACAAAAGTTACATAAATAAGTACTGTTTAATTGCAAATCTAAAAATTGCCAGAAAACAAATGATTCTTCAACATTATGTTGATTTTGAAAAAGTCATAACTTAAGTACCAAATATAGTTGCCTTGTTGTCATTAATTCCTTTAGAGACTAGTTATGCACTATAATATAGTACTAATTGGTTTGTTACGTGAATCTTGATTGCCTATGATCATCACGCTAAAAAACCATAACCACAACACTTGTAAAGAAATGATTATTGAACATTTAAGCTTTTGGGAGGAAAAAAAAGTACATTTGACAAAAACAAGAAATAAATAACTTCTTGTACTGAGCAAAAAATTAATGTTTTTTTTCAAATATCGGGAAACAATAATTTCAACCA
This sequence comes from Cinchona pubescens, assembly GCA_025175665.1. Classification (NCBI taxonomy): domain Eukaryota; kingdom Viridiplantae; phylum Streptophyta; class Magnoliopsida; order Gentianales; family Rubiaceae; genus Cinchona; species Cinchona pubescens. The sequence continues at coordinate 2,953,293 of JANKKI010000077.1, read as the reverse complement.
TATTAATTGAGAACGTTTAGGTAACAAATACTTCCATTGAAACACATCAGCATTAGATTAATCAGTATACATAACTAAGAATAAGCATATCAATGTCTACAAAGAGACTTGAGTGAAGAAATTAAATAGTAATTAATTAATACAAATATTTTCCAAGAAAGACATAACGGTAATATATTATTTGTGGAAAAGACATATATTATGTCTGTGTAATTTATAAAAAATGTTTAACTAACAAATATGAAGAAGTTTTATTAAAACTCATGAGTAAAAATTTTAAAATTAAGATAAAATAACATGACATTAAATTCTCTCTTGTAATTTATATATAGTATAAATATTAGTGTGTAGAAAAATTTATGCGATGTACCTAAATTGGAATTAAAGGGTTCGTGACGTTATTATGTGACTCAGGTACAACCACGAATAACCTTGTGGTTCGTGTGGTTGTACGTCAATTGGCAAAGGAACTATGTGCTAAGAACGAGTCAGCAGTCAGTGTGGGGGAAGAAAAAGAAATCTCTGACCGAGATCTAAGACTCTCAAGAGATACTTATAAGACAGGTCGCTGAGAACGAGAGCTGATCAAAGCGTGAAACATGTAATGATAGGTCAGCTTTCGATGTAAACATGGACAATTTTTGGAGTACTTCTGATGAAAAACAAATGGATAGTAACAGCTAATGGCTAACATTATTGTCGTCCAAAACTCTATATTGTGGGGGACCTGTGCTCGGTTGGTGGTAGATACACATGCACCAAATTAATACTAATAGCTATTAGATTCCAATCATGTCTTTCATGGTGTTTTGGATATCACCTACTCAGCTACTCTCAAGAAATTACCCATTTTCTAGTGGGTCTTGTGTGAGTTTGTATTGTTTTTCGACTGAAATATATGTGTGGTCGTTTGAGATGGTTTTGGCAACATTTTATTTAGTCCTAGTGAGAATGCCATAGGAAAAATCGACGTAAAAATTCATCATGGACATGTAGTTGGTATAATACTGTAATGAATACCATCAACGTGCATTAGTGCATGACATTTTTCAATTATATAATAGCATATATAGAATATTTATTTTAAATTGTAGAGTGAGTAGGAAAAAAAAAATTAATTACGGAATATATCACTAACCAAATGCATTGATTTTAGACAAATAATTAAGTACATTTGCTGCATCATGCAATTTCAGCACCTTATGCATCAAAATAATAATATCATTGCTAAGTTACTAATTCTTGAAATTTGGCTTTAAAAGAACATATGATGCACAGTATAGCCATGATATAGTGTCGCACTTGGAATTTAGAATAATTCAACATTTGTGATTGGCAGCTGGATGCATGTGGTGTGCGGACTACCGTCATCGTCACCCGTTCCAGCTGCGGCCTTCTCACGGAAAAGGTTCCAATGAAAGCTCTTACTAGGGGTATAAAAATTCCAGTCTTCAGACAATTGTGTTGGGATTTGGGAATGGAGTGAATGGAGATTGCAGGTTGTATAATTAAAAAAGTAAACGTAATTAAAGAAGGATTTATTGAGCTGCCTTTAATGTAACTTCACCAACTTAATTGTCATTGATTCTAATCCAAGATTGACAAAGCAAGATCTAAATTAAAAATTAGGAACCGATACGGGTACTTTCTACGTTTTGTTGAGGATTAATCTTTCACCATTTAAATGCATGCAACGTAATTTTTTAAATTTTAAAGGTTACTTTTATATACATGACATGCATCCAATAATAAAACTACATTTCAATTCATAGGACACGTAACCTCCCTAGCCAAATGAAAATATCAATTTTAGTTATGTAATTTTAATTTTTTTTTGTTTTTATCCTATTAATTTATATGTGTCCTCATAGACCATAGAAAAATATTCATTTTAAATATTTTGTTTTGCGAAATTTTGATTTTCACGCAACTAATTTGTTGAATGTCAATATGGGTATTGTAATTCATTTGTGAATTTTTTATGCAAAAAAAGTTAGATTTTCAATAAAAATGAATTGTTAGGCATACATATTCTTATATCCTCTTACACTATTATTTATTAAATGCATATGTTTGGAAGTGAAATTTTATAATTTACAGTCACCTTAGGATATCATATCGTTGTGTTTTAAAACTTGTATTCTATAAACATTCAAAATATATAATATTATATTATACAAATATTCAAAGTATAATAATATAATATTCTAACAACTAATAGAATTTTTCTATAACTTACCAATATTTGCTTATATGAACATTTATTATCGATTTACTCTTTACGAAACTAAACAACTTTATATTATTTATACCGTAACTCAAACTTTATCTTAAATCTGTCATTATATGCGTCTACATCTAATATAAAAAAATTTCTAAACGATATAGGAATGATTAACCCATTTGTTAACAGCACTCTTTGAATATAATCAGAATTTTTATCGCCATTGAAGATTGAACTTCCAAACAAACAAGAGATCTTTTATTTTTTTTTTTAAAAAGAAAAAGAAAAAGAAATTCAAAAGTTGGAAATTTTATTATCCAAGTCGTGAGGGAGCAGGTCGGTTACCACTTCACTACTTTAAGTACAAAAACCAGTAACCAACAACGAATACTCGTGGCTGTTATAGGATTTTGTATTATGTAGTCGACATTTTTGGCAATCCCCCACTTTGCTCACTGAATTTTATGGAAGCCACTGATTCAATGGAAGCTGGATATCTTTGTTGGGTTCGGCCTTAGCGTAAAAGGAAATGGAGATAAAGGAGACCAGCAAAATACGTGGACAAAAGTATAAAAGGTCATGATTTGGCTTCGTTTAGCACAAAAGAAACAAACCAAATTGTCAGAATTCATGACGGCAAAAGTTCAGCATAGTGGAACAACAAATAAAGCCAAGAAGCCCAGCCAGTATGGATGAGTAAGTAGAAGTCATAATACTTCATACTCGTTATTGGACTTGTGAAATTAATTCTTTGGACCCAAAAACGAAAACAGGTAGAGAAGTTTTGGCCTAGAGCAGGCAGAGTATACGGCGGGCACGTTATCATGAGCTTCAGAAATCAGGAAAAATTTTATACTACTCACTTTACAATACAAAATACGTATTATTAAAATGATTAAAAAATAATGAATTCTATGTCAACAATTATCATTCTCACTCCATATTGTAGAGTGATTAACCAAGACTCAGAGAAAATAGTCATCAATATGCTCAAACAATACATTAGTGTAGCATTACTATTTGGATCGTAAATACTTTTCCTCTTTGATGTTCTGTACAATGTCAAGAGTTACCTGCTTGAGTTCCTGAGCTCTCAGAATCTACTGTGTCCCTTGGTTCTGTAAACTCATCCTTGAGAAAAAACATTCAGTGCGGGTAAGATGAGCAATCTAAGGTTAGAAAAGGAAAAAACAAAACCAGATAATGGATTTATTGAGTCATCTAATTGGCACTATTATGGCTGGAAACTCCATCTCCAATCATTTATGGGCATAATCAGAAAGAGGAGAAGCCAAGATAGAGTGGAACTTGTAGTACCCAGTACCATCTTTCTTCATACCTTTCCTTCAGTAATGGATATTTCTCCAACAGCATTTGCAGCAAGTTGAGGCTGTGAGCTAGCAGACTGTGTGGGTAAATGAGCAGCCTGCTGATGTGTCATGACAGAAGCAACTCTCAATGTGTTTCACCAGGTTTTAGGGGAAAATAATTTGCAAAATGCAGGCCAAACCATCCGCTAACCTCAGAGACACAGGAATCAATGTTACTGTCCTTGAAGGACTTCATTGCAGAACAATTCTGATGCTCTGGTGAAGCTGCGTTAGCAAGAATACATCAGAAGGAAATAGCATCTCATTTTCATAGCAACTGAAACTCAAAGCTTTAAGAACATGGAGTAACAAGCAAGTGGGATGAAACATGCATCCAAGGCTTTTCTTTCTACATTATTGTGGCATACCCAATCCCATCAAGAAAAGATCTTTACAACTGCCTAGGTTTGCAGTAGGTCATCCACCTAATATTACTTCAAATTTTAGTATATTTGAGTTCTATATGTGGAATATCTTAGTACCGAGAGTTCTGTAATATGCACATCCTGGCAGTTGGATAACACCATCAAGGAACTTGTTATCCTATTTGCCTATCATTGGATGCAAAAAAAGTACTGACATGAAAGGGTAGAAAAAAACCTGAATTTTCTGCGGGTGCTCTCTTAGAAGTATCATGATGAGAGATATCTTCATTTGCCTGAACATCTCTGAAGCTGCACTCAAATGGCCAACCAATAAGAAAGGAAATACACTGAAAAGTATAAATTCGAATGCATACCTAGGCACTAAACTTTTGTGTGCTAAAAACTGCCAATTTACTACCTAAAATTCTCTAGTTTACCTAACCACAAATATTCACTGATGCAAAACAGATACAAAATTCATGCCAAACTTTAAAACTTCACGCTGTTAATTCCACAAAATTAGTGACATAAAAATTTTGACAGTAAGAAAGTACATGAAAATGAATCCAAGAGGACCAAGTGGACATATAGCACCTGTTAACTCCATTCCCTTCAATAGTAACGCATTCCCCTGTGTTCATCCAACATTGAGGAAAATGCTTTCTTATCCTGGAACAGCATGAAGAATGTTTAAAATTTGCCAAAGGGCTGAAAATAAAATAGTTAAGCTGAAGCAAATAATTGCAACTCATAGATATCTGTCTTTATGCACTCTAACACCACAAAGGGATTATACAGGGTGAATTGAAATAAGAGCTACTAAATGTCATTTCGAGTAAACAGACAAAACAACAGTTGTATTTGTCCCCCCCCCCCCTCCAAAAAAAAAAAAAAAGTATAATTAAAAGACACCAAAAACAAGTTATTTGGTGATTTATGGGGAAATGAAAAGCTTCGTCTAGAAGGAGAAAAAGAAAGACAAAAAGGGGTCATCACAAGGCATTCAGCCATGTCAGTCGTATTCTTCCCCAGATATACTTTACAGAATGTAAATCCTAAATGACTATTAGGATAGTGAATGTCAAGTCTCAACAATTCGATAGATTCATGCTCACAGGAAAATATTTCAGAATAACAATTAGCAACTGACAGGTATAAATAATTGAAATTCTCTTTTGAAAATGGGGACTTTGCTAACCTGTTCGTCCATACGTGAGACAGCATCTTCAATTTTCTTCATGACAAAACCTAGAATACCAACTTCTCGATGTAATGCCTGATAAATTGGTATCCGGGAAAACGTGTACGAAGTAAAAAATGAGATGATGTTGGGAGGGAAAGAAAAGAAAAAAAGAGGAGCAATTTAATGCATACCTGTTTCTCAATGACTAAATTATGTATAACTAATTCCTTGGCAGACAAAGCTTTCTGAAGGTTTTGCTTGTCAAGATGAGACATTCAGAGAAATTTTATAATCCCAATGTGAGAAAATAAAGCACAAAGAGCGTAAAAAATTCATGGATATCTCATCAACTTTTGGTTGGAAGTCTTCTGTAAAGTTCACTGCATCTAGCTGTGCTTCCAGACCCAGAATAATGTTATCCTTTCTTTTAAGCTCATCTTCATCATCTCTAAGTTTGTTTTCCAGGTTATTTATTTTTTGGATCTGCAAGGAGCATTGTCAACAGGTCTTCACAAAGATAACCAATATGCATGCTATGCTTAGTTTTCTGCTGCATTGGCATTCAAGAGGCCTTATAACTGGCAGATCAAAGACATAGATCCTTGATCAAAATCAAGCTGTATTGGTCTTATTAGACAGTATTCTGTTGATACAAGCTTTCTGGAACAATGCAAGAGGTTCATATTTTAAAATTATTACAGTGGCATTATTTAGCTCAACTTTTTGCTAAAAATGAAAATTCATCATACATGGTAGCAAGCAAGTTCAGGAAATTACCGAAAAATAGTTTTTCCCATGTAGAAACCTCGTCAACTTTTCTCTTTAATCCTACCACTGGACAGAGAAAAGGGAAGTTAAAGGGCGAAACTTCAACAATTGTAGCTTTAATTTACAGATAAATTTTCCAGGTTACTCCAGATTAAGAAATCGAGACTTCCATAAGCAAATTCAGAAAAGCTACATGCCTATTTCCTCTCTTTCTTATTCTTTTATAGCACACTCTGCATTATGTACCACCTGCATGATACAGTTAGCCTCCTTTTCAATTGTGTCAAATAGCAGTGAATGAGCATTGACCTTTTCTGAAAGAATTGCAATCTTTCTCTCTCTCTCCTCGACAGCTCTTTTCATTTCTCCATATGAGTCCTGCGAATTAATTCAACAAAACTGAACTTCCTGTGCTTATTGATATAATAAACATGTAAAACACGATTTAAAGTAAAGATTATGTCTGACATAATTAATAGTCACATTGCAGCTATAATATTCATTATTGAGGAACAGAAGTGGATTGAATGTGAAAACTAAATTAACCAAAAGTAATTGCATCATGATGTAATATGTCTACTTCTTGGATAGCACAGCATAGCAGGCAAACTTATTTACAGAAAACTATATGGACTAGGTAACATGACACTCTGCTGCTGCATAGAAATTGACACCTATATAAGTGAAATAAAATTAGCTATACTTTCAATAGATCTCCTAACTCACGATGAGCAAACAGGTGGTAACATTATGAGGCTCCATTTGGATCAGCTACATGTTAAGATACAACACATCTAAGGAAAGTCTTGTGAATGGCCATGTTAGCATGCAACTGTCGACATGGATCATTTAAGTTCATGAAATCCATCTTCCAACTTATAATCGAGCATCAAAAGTAAAAGTTCCGATTCCCATTTTTAAGACACTAAACTGCAAACTCCATCCTCAACGCACTGAAAAAATACATATTAAGAATTAATCAAAATCAAGTTATGACCGTATTAATTTCCATCAGAAATTTCAACAGCATGTTGGCATAAATGCAAAAAAATAATAATAATAATAATTGCTCTCGACCATCCAATGAAGTCAAACACAAATTTTCACCAAATGTTCTAGTAAGCATTTTAACAATTAAAAAAAAAATTTATATTGAAATCGTGGGAATATCAAAATAGTAAATGAAATCATAGAAATATATGGAAAACAAACCTCATATGCTTGGACAAAGATAATGAACTCTCCTTTGATTGAAGCAAGCTATTTATAGTCTCCTTCAATTCTTTCAGCTTAGCCTCGAGCATATCATTTTCTCTCTCCAGGCAATTCACCTTTCAACTCCAAAAAATAAACAAATTAAATTTACACTTCAAATTATAATAAATTAAACAAATGATTATTAATTCAGTTTAAATTTTTATTTTTTTAAAAAAAAATGCATACCTTCTTTTCAAGTTTTTGTCGGATTTCATTAGATGAACTTAATTCCGCTTGAAATTCCATCAATGTTGTACTAAATTCTTCCTCTCTTAGCTTTTGTTTCTGTAATAATTCATAGAAAATAATTACTACTACTATAAAATGGAATCTATAATTATGTAAATATATAAATTTTAAAATTGCTGAAGTGAATTGAGTTCAAACCTGAGTCAAAACTCGGACTTGATCGTTAGCTGAGGCCTCTCTTTCCTGCAATTAATTCAATTGGAAAAACGGCATATGTTTATAGAGATATATTACGACGACGTAGTATTGAGATTGATTGATGAGTACCTTGAGTTGCTTGACTTCGGAGATTAGGGCTTTAAGTTGGAGCTTGAATTTCGATAGTTTCAGAAGCTCCATTTTCCCGCCAAGTTTCTCTTTCTTCCAAATCTTACACTATTTTTTCTTAAGACTGTGTTTGAAATATATATATATATATATATATATATATATATATATATATATATATATATATATAATAATAACTTGTTCTATAACATACAAAAAATAATCTGGATAACCTAAAGTAATATATCTGTAAATTATAGCAACAATTGTTGAAGTTTCGCCCTTTAACTTCCCTTTTCTCTGTCCAGTGGTAAAAAACTCGATCAATTTGATAAGATTTTTCACATAAAATGATTTTGACAAGTGATTATGAATTTGTGAACTTATAAATGATTTTCCTACGAAAAGATTTATATCACGATGGAGTTAATTACTTATAATATAAAATTTAATTTAGTTTCTCCCAAAAAAATTAATTAACCAATTAAAGAAAATGCTCTAGTAATGTTTTTATTGGACAAGTTAAGGATGGTGGTTATCAAAAAGTGCATTTTAAAGATTATGAATTAGTTTTTATTAGTGTTGTATCGAGATTTTTAGGAACGTCTCTCTCTCTCTTTTTTTTTTTTTAAATACTAATTCTTGTGAAAGTATAATTAGGTATTTCTTCACTAATTAATATTTAATAAAGTTGTATAATTAGCATGGTTGGTTTAATCATTTCCCATCATCACCAGCAAATGAAGTAGTACTAAATTACTACTATAAACTCCCCCCCACACACACCAAATTCAATAAATCTACTTGTACATTCTTCTATTCTTTGGCAAAATAAAAGTGCTACCACAAGTAGAAGCCGAATTGCACATTCCATTCAGCTCCCCACCCAATGGTTCTACACGGGCCAGCTTAGATATATGCATTTTTTTTATTTTTCCGTCAGTACATGCATTTTGATCGCAATTTTGCACAAACTGAAAAAATAAGATTCAAATAAAAACAAATAATTAACAAAAGATCTGGAAGTTCTCGGTACAAAGCCCCAAAATAGTGTCAATCAATGTTCTTATATATGATTGACTTTCTTGGGGTTGGGGGTCCGTTTCACAATTCATTGCCTAATGAGCCAGGCAGCTGTACTAATTCCACCATTCGTAACGTATCTTGCTGTAGCTGTCTGCAATTGGGTCCTTCTGTTCTTTTTTTTAATCAACTTCATTGCATCTGGTATCCTCTCATATTATATCGCATGGTTATATTGAATGGCCCTCCGCGAAAATCACACGCACAAATCGAACACAAATCGAAAAATGATACCTTGCTTGTTTATATTACATGGTGTATATTGCCTTCAAGATGATGTATTTTTTTGTGCGAGTGGTCATGTGCTTTGCCCTCTAGAATATATGCAAGTAATTGGGAACATCTAAATCTGTAAGAGCAGAAAAAGACCAATAACAAAATGCATCAGAATATTCAATATTGATGGTCTTATTCCTTACATCTAAGGTGTAGTACATTATATCCTGCATGTTTTAATGTTTTTGCGGTTTAAAAGATCTCGAGTAAATTCCTACTAAGAACTCAAGTAAAGTTACTAACTTATTACGCATGAGTATTTTGTGTTAAACTTAAACTAAAGAAGTAAGAGGCAATAAGAAAAACAAGTAATCGTATGATATCTAAATAATTCTTGTATAGGTCGAATTCATTTTAGAATTTTCCTTCCCCTATTGAAGCACTATAGCATATCCCATCCAATTCATGTTAGAATACCAAATTAACTTTAATATCATGACAACCAACGTTATCATAATCCGGATCCTTCATGTTTAATCATCAAGAATATAAATTAAATACTAAATGCGAAACGTACCTGAATCCATAAGAATTGATGTGATTCTTGAATATTGTGGTTATTGATCTTCTAAATTACTATGTATGTACTTTAGAGAATACGATTCTTACTTTTCTGATGATGGGATGTCAAGAAAAGTAACACAACATGATAGAATTTGGGGACCATAACCTATATATATATAGATATACTTTCCTTATTCCCTTAGGTTTTGCCCATCATAAAACAGAAAATAAGATTTTAGGGTATCTACACATAAAAATCCATATTAATTAGATGACTTAGGCCCATTTATCTTAAACTATAATATATCACTTTATATTGGGCCAATTAATTATGATAGCATATATTACACAATTAATATGTATGTGAATGTCCAAAACCCAACATTCTTCCACTTGGACTACATATATATTATTGTATAAAACCTTATGAGCTCAAAACCTTTAGCTATCATGACCATAGTCATCTCCGAACAATATCATCCATTAATCATGTCAATATAGGATCAAGACGATTTTCGTTACATTAATCGTAACTAAACCCATTATTGGTCACGTACATCAACACAACCAAATGACATAGATCAAGTATAGATGTGTAGCATAAAAATTACATGCAATGTGATCTTAAACATGCTTATTTTCAACTGAAACATATGTCCAACTTTATTCTTTATAGAAATCAAATTGAAATTGAAGTCAGAGTGAAACTTAAACTTAACACTTTATTTCTAAAACTGAATTATTTATTTCTGCAAAAAATATTCATAAATATAAGATGTGTCTTGAAAGATTTAAATATATAAACTGAATACAAACTCTCACTAATCCTGAATATCCTCAAAAGACATAACACCCATATGAGTAGTGTGCTCATGAAAGACCTTAGGTGGTAATCCTTTAGTAAGCGGATCCGCAATCATGAATTTCGTGCCAATATACTCTATAGATACCTGACCACTCTGAACTCTTTCTTTAACAATTAGGAACTTAATGTCTATGTGTTTAGATTTCGTTGAACTCCTATTATTGTTAGAATATAATACTGCTGATTTATTGTCACAAAATAACTTAAGTGGTCTTTCAATACCATCCACAATTCGCAGCCCTGTGACAAAATTTCGCAACCATATTCCATGATTGGATGCCTCATAACATGCTATAAATTCTTCAGCTGCCATGGTGGAAGGAGTTATGAGTGTTTGTTTAACACTTTTTCAAGAGATAGCTCCACTAGCAAGCAAATAAATATAACTCGAAGTTAATTTATGACTGTCTTGACATCCAGCAAAATTAGAGTCAGAATACCCAATGATCTCTAATTTATCCGATCTCCTATATATGAGCATGTAATGTTCTGTTCTCTGAAAATATCGCATGACTCTTTTGGCTGTGATCCAATGAATCATACCCGGATTGCTTAAATATCTGCCTAACACCCCAACAATATACGCAATATTTGGACGCATACAAACTTGAGCATTCATTAGACTTTCTACTGTTGAAACATAGGGAATCTTTTGCATTTCCTTATTTTCAAAATCATTCTTAGGGCACTGAGCGAGGTAGAATTTGTCTCCCTTTGCAACAGGGGTATCTCCTGATTTGCTATCTTGCATGCCAAATCTCTTAAGTACCTTCTCAATATAGTTCTTTTACAATAATTCAAGAATACCCCGAGAGCAATATCTCGATGTATTTGAATCCCTAATACAAAAGAGACGTCCCCAAAATCTTTCATCTCAAATTTCTGTGATAGAAATCTCTTGGTTTCGTACAATAAGCCTATATCATTACTGGCAAGGATGTCATCGACATATAAAATCAGAAAAATGTACTTACTCCTACTAAACTTGTGGTATATACAATCATCAACCAAATTCATCTCAAAATCAAACGAGATGATAATTTGATGAAATTTGTGATACCATTGACGAGAAGCTTGCTTGAGCCCATAGATGAATTTTTTTAATTTACAGACCATATTCTTTGTATCTTTGGACACAAAATTTTCTGGTTGCATCATATAAATGGTCTCATCAATGTTACCATTGACAAACGCAGTATTTACATCTATCTGATGTAACTTAAGGTCAAAATGTGCCACTAAAGTCATTATTACCCTGAAAGAGTCTTTCGATGATACTGGAGAGAAAGTCTCTTTATAATCAATGCCTTCATTTTGAGTAAAATTCTTAAGTGCGATAAGACGAGCCTTATATCTCTCCACATTACCCTTCGAATCCCTTTTGGTTTTAAATATCCATTTGCAACCAATAGGTTTCGTCCTTCAGGTAGTGTGATGAGTTCCCAAACGTCGTTGTCTTTCATGGGTTTAATTTTCTCATTCATAGCATTAATCCATTTGTGAGAATTAGCACTGTGCATGGCTTGATGAAAGTTGATTGAATCATCTTCCACCAATCTAATGCCATCCTCATATTTTTGGAGAAATACGATGTAGTCATCCGAAATCGCACTTCTCTGTTCTCTAGTGGATCTCTTTAATGGCATTTGTTCTTGAGATTGTTGAGTTTGTTCGTGTTATTCTTGATGGAGAAAATTTTCAACATTGTCTCGTGGTACTAGTATTACTTCTTGAACAATGTCAGGAATAGAAAGCTGATCATTGTCAATAACAATTGTAGGAAGGGAAATAGATTTCTCTTCAAAGACAAAGTTTCTAACTTTATCTTTTTCCCGAAACACCATCAATATTCTCAAAGAACTGGGCATTTCCCGTCTCCAAGAAGGATCTGGATGTGGGATCATAAAATTTGTACCCCCGAAACCGTTCAAAGTAACCAACAAAATAGGTGCTGACCGTTTTCGAGTCTAATTTCTTTTCATTTGGCCTATAAAGCCTTGCCTCAGCTGGACAATCCCAAATATGTAAATGCCTTATACTATACTTTTTACCAGTCTATAGTTTATAGGGAGTTTTGGTCGTTGCCTTAGTCGGAACTCTATTAAGGATATAAGTTGCAGTCTTTAATGTCTCTCCTCAGAGTGAATCCGGTAAAATTGTATGACTAATCATACTTTTCACTATATCCTTTAAAGTTCTATTTCGTTTCTCAAGAACACCATTCATACTAGGAGATCCCGACATGGTGTACTGTGGAACGATTCCACACTCTTCTAGAAATTTAGCAAAAGGTTATGGACGTTATTCACCTGATCCGTCATATCTGCCATAGTATTCATCACCACGGTCAGATCTGACAGTTTAGTAATTCTTTTACCAAGTTGGTTTTCAACGTCAACTTTAAAAGTCTTGAACATGCCCAATGACTGAAACTTCTCATGAATTAGATAAAGATAGCCATAACGAGAAAAATCGTTTATGAATGTAATAAAATATTATTGATCATTCCAAGAAATCGTAGGGAATGGCCCGCAAATGTCCGTATGTATTACTTCTAAGACTTCCGAAGATCTATTGGTACTTAATCTCTTTATGTTTGTTTGTTTCCCCTTAATACACTCAACACAAATTTGAAAGTCTAACAAATTAAGGGGATCGAGAATTCTATCTGACACAAGTCTTTCAATTATTTGTTTATATATATGACCTAAACGCTTATGCCAAAGTAAAGCAGAATTCTCATTAATTAATTTGTGTTTAGTACCGCGTGAACTGATATGCAAGGTTTCATTATATGAAGTAATAGTTTCGATTAAATAAAGGTTATCATGAAAAGACAAAAATCAGTACCAATAAATTTGAATTTAGAAAAAGATTAAACTGACTATTTCTAAAAGAACAAGTATACCCAGATTTGTCCAAAACAGAAATAGAAACCAAATTTCGTCTAAAAGACGGTACAACATATGTCTCTTTCAAATCCAAATAATAACCAATTTTTCAAAATAACTTAAAAGTCCCTATTACTTTAACTTTAACTGGTTTGCCATCGCCCACATAAATGAATCTTTCAGTATCATTCGGCTTTCGGTAATTCAGGCAACCCTGCATAGACACAATTTATGTGAGTAGTAGTACCGGAGTCTATCCACCAAGTGTGTCTAGGTACTGAATCTAAATTAATCTCAGAACAAACCAAAACGAGAAGCGTACCTTTCTTTGCACGCCAAGCGTGATATTTGGTACAGTCATTTTTCAGGTGTTCATAATTTTTACAAAAGTAACAACCAAATTCCTTAGTTTGTTTCTTTTGTTGTTTCTTTTGAAGTGGACCACCTGCAGCTTCCTTATCCTTTTTTCTTTTCTTATTTTTGTCCTTAAAAGTACTTAACTTCCAAGTGAGCACTTTCAATATTTTCTTACTTCAATCTTTCCTCTTCTTGCACACAATGAGAAATGAGCTCATTTAGAGACCATTTATCCTTTTGACAATTATAACTGACCTTAAATTGACAAACTAAGGAAGAGAGATCAAAACCAAATGTACGGGCAAGTCCTCAGACAGCTCTAACTTGAGTGCCTTAAGTTTTGAAGCAAGATGACACATCTATAGGATATACTCCCTTAAATTTCCTTTTCCTTTATACCTCATTGAAATTAAGCTTGATAGAATCGTACTTGTTTCTGCCTTATCGTTTTTTTATAAAACGTTTTTCAATTTCCATAAGGAACTCTTTGGCAATTGCTTTTTCGGACACATTGACCCTAAATGTTTCTGGAATTGCACGTTTCATAATCATAAGACTCATGCGATTTGAACGATCCCACTTCTCATAGTCCTTTTTTTCTTCTATGGAACTATTATCTGTAAGAGAAGTGGGTTGTTCAATTCTTAGCGCAAGTCTAGATCCTTAATGAGTCTTATGCAACCAAGAACGATCATTACGTTCTCTTTCCATTCCTTAAAATTGGTTCCATTTAACATAGTGATGTAATTGATATTGGCAGATATCATAGAAGCAGATGTATTAACTGAAAATAGAACAAAATAATATATTCACATAAGTTTCAAATCTTAAATAATAAATTAAATTCAAATAATGGTAGGGCCCATCACAAGATACCCAACACAACATTAATATTTAGTCTTTGGACATAAATATTAACTTGTAAGTGGTACTTTTGGTGTAGTAATCAAATATTGACAATAAATCATGTCAAATAATAAGCCTATCTTTGGACTGACTTATTATTCACATAGAATACCCAACAATTGTCACATATTTATTACTACAGGTGTACATATAATTCGATGAAATATTAATCTTCTTTTGGGTCGATAAATATCCGCATGAATTACAAATATACAATAATTTTAATATTTTAAAATAAATTGACCTACACAAGAGGGGCTATTTTAATAGCATGGATCAATTTGTGTCAATCAATATATTTTTTTAAATATTAGACATTCTTAATTAATTAACCAAAATTTGAATTTAATTATTTTACCAAAGATTTTTTTTTTAAAATGCCAAAAAAAAAAAAGGCCGAAATGATTCTCTTAATTAGAGGTTCATGACCTTATTGGTCATGAACTAATCCTTATGGCCATGAACAAAAAGTTCATGGCCAATTCTATCCTTTTTTTTTTTTTTTTTGTGTTCTTATACCAAACAAATTCAAAAGCAAAAAAAAAAAATTAAAACCAAAATTTTGAATCCAACAATTTTACCCGAATAAATATAAAAATTATTGGACCCAAAACCTTAATCCGTAATATAACCACAATTATTTTTGAATACAACAAATTAAATCACATAAAAAAATTGTTGAATTCAAGAACTAAATCCATATAAAATCACATAATAAATCAATTAATGAAAAAACTGATTTCTTAATGATTCAACATGAAGATGCTCTGATACCAAATTAACTTTAATATCATGACAACCAACGATCACTTATCATAATCCGAATCCTTCATGTTTAATCATCAAGAATATAAATTAAATACTAAATGCGAAAGCGTACCTGAATCCATAAGAATTGATGTGATTCTTGAATATCCGGATGTGATTCTTGAATATTGTGATTATTAATCTTCCAAATTACTATGTATGTATTTTAGAGAATAGGGTTCTCACTTTTTTGATGATGAGATGTCAAGAAAAGTAACACAATATAGAATTCGGGGACTATATATATATATATATTTTCCTTATTCTTTTAGGTTTTATCCATCATAAAATAGGAAATAAGATTTTAAGGTATTTACACATAAAAGCCCATACTAATTAGATGACTTATACTCATTTATCTTAAACTATAATAGATCACTTTATATTGAATTAATTAATTATAATAGCATATATTACACAATTAATATGTATTGAATGTCCAAAACCCAACAATTAAATCTTTAATCGAGTACAAAGTGAAGAACTGGCCAACTCTCTGGTTGTCATGTGTTTGTACTCTTATTGGAAGTTAATCTCAATGGTCCATTGATAAAGACCGATCCTTCACGCCTCTCCATCCATTGATTGCTCATATACTTGTGGATGTCACTTTCCCGTACACTCGAATCTTACAAAGTTAAAATAAAAAGGGAAGCATCCCAGTAATATTATGAAAGTGTACATCCTGCATGCCCACTTCTCTAATGGCTAGTATTTGAAACATACTTTGATTTGTCAAGAATGGCATTTGCTTTAACATTTCAAGAATTTTCTCACATGAATAGCATGCAATAACCAGTCTATGATGTTAGAGTTAAGTCACCAAGTTACGATGTACGCATGTTTTTTGACCAGAAATAGAAAGTGGCATATATTTTAATTTTCACGTGCCTAAATCCAAAGAAGAATTGTTCCCACTTAGCACGAAGATGATTGTTCCAAAAAGTTACATAGTATTCCTCTGGCAAATGATCGAATGTCACAGAGATACGTGTCACAAATTTTGAAAGAAAGGAGAAAAAAAAAAGAAGAGATATAGGATTCCGAAAAATCTTTGCTAGTTAATCTTCAATACATTGTTGATATTTTAAATTGTTAAATAATTAAAAAATAATAAAATTACTTGATTTTTACTTATTTCAATATCTATAATATTTATTTTTGTATTACGAAGTGAATATTACAAAATTATTTGGGGTTTGGTATATCAAAATGTATTTTGATATTCAAAGAGTTAATCAACACGTGAATTTTGAAACAATATTTTTAGCCGCAAGATTTATGGTATTTCCTTGTATAGAGGTACTGCTCTTTATACTGATGTTAGCTGTCTGCCTGAATAAGAAAATCAGCGTCAAAATTTGGCAGGATAAGTTTTCAAACAGTGTCAGCCCATCACTATTCATTTCATCTTTTATTTGACAAAGTGATCATTATATGGAAAAAACTTATATAAACTCGATTTTTGATCTTATTTGTAAACTCTGCAGTAAAGATTAAATTTTATAAAATATTGCTTATATCAGCTTATGTCAGATTTATAACATAAATTTCATAATATTTAATCCACACAACAAGATTTACAAATGAGTCCAAAAATCAAATCTATCTAAATTTTTCCCTCGTTATAAATAGCACCAAACCAATGTTAGGCAAATTCTTGGAGTTTCTCTCCAGCAATCAATTGGCCCAATTAATTAGTTACTTGGAGCTTGATTTGAAATATTACAGTTGTAGTTCATCCGCAAGTTGTTGTAATAGTACTCGAACTTAGATATGAATTCAATGGATTATGACATGAAATAATTAAGATTTAACTTTTACATGTTTTTATGAAGGGAAAATATTATCATAATTTCGGTTTTTGATCCTATTTACCTGTAGACATTGCGGTCAAGATTAAATCTTATAAAATCTTACTTACATCAGCTTATGTCATAAATTTTATAACATTTAATCTACACTACAAGGTCTATAAACGGGACCAAATACCATAACTACTTAAATCTTGTCTATAAACAGGTCAAAAACCAAATCTATTTAAATCTTTCCCTTTATTTCAAAGAAAAAACTCCAAGATATTTAAAAGAAAGAACATTGTGATCACTCACGTGTTTTAAAGCACAATAACTTATTAATGATCATTCACCTCCTATTTAGGTGTTGGTGGTACCAAAATTAGAATCAGGGTATTAAGAGATTAATGAAGAATACGAGTGAATGGATAATGATATACTCTACAATTTTTTATTTTATTTTTATCAAACACCTATTGGATTACCCGTTGAATTGATAATATGTTGTCAACCCGTTTACTATTGGATTCGGATTATTTGCATATACAATTTGTCATTATGTGAAGTAAATAAATTCTTGGCTTTAGGGTATATGGGTGTCAAACCACATTGGATTATCAATCAACAACTTCTAGTAATTTAATACCAAACACATATCGACTGATCATGAAAAAAAAATCTTTATTATTTATTCTATAATGTGTACTCGAATTCGGATATTCGCATGTTTTGGTTTTTACCCGTACCCGCATCCGTCCCTCTAACTTTAGCTTACAACATGAAAGTCTTTGGTTAACTTAGTTAAAACTGAGTTTATCACTATTATTGTTGCTATTATTGAACGCGGAAAGGGTTAGCTACACATAGTATGTTAACAATTGATAGCTGCCTCTTTTATTCTTGTAACTACCAATTTTATCCATCAAGGCTGATATAGTTTGATCTGAGCAAGTCCAGCTTTGGTACAGCAATTGATAGCAATATGCAGTTGGACACAGGCATCGACGTGTTTACATCTTTAAAAGTACATATGATGGAGGCCGGCCCCGAGGTTGAGAAATTCTTCCCAGCTGTAAAGTTCCTTCATTATCTCTATTTAGGTCTACTAGTTTACATTGACATCGACATTCACATTTACATTTATTAATTTCTCTCACTGGTGACCATCAATAAGTTTCAATCTTGTACTAGTACTACTTTTATTTATTTATTTTTTTTGGAGAAAATAAATGTACGTAGTGGGCTGTAAATTTTCTCCAAAATTAAAATGGAAAAGGTGCAATATTTCATATGTAAACAAAAGGAAAGATTTAGCTAGACTTGATTTTTGGCCTAACTTGTAAATTTTGTGGTGTGAATTAAATGTTATGGAATTTATTATATAAGCTGATGTAAGCAAGATTTTATAAGATTTAATCTTAACAGTATAGTCTACAAATGGAGTCAAAAATTGAATTTATGTAAGTTTTTTCCGTAAACAAATATTCATATACATATCCAGCTTGAAAGAAGAAGAAATTTTTGCATTTGCTGTGGTTTGTCTATTGCATCTTACTTTGCGGACAACAAATCGCTACTTTCTTCATTCTGATCTGTATAGTTCCCTGTGCAAGTGATTTGTTCTCTTCTTTCAATTTCATTGGTTTTTTTTTTTTTTTTTTATAAATTTATTTATGAGTTTAATTACTAAGATTTAGGAAAAAATAAATTTCCAGCTTTGCAAATAGAGAGTTTCTGTTACTTGCGATAAATATGATAAAGAATTTGAACTTTTGAGCAAAATATTAAAGTCAAATATTTGAGCTATAATACTAAACGATTTAAAATGTGTCACCCAAAACCAATTTTTGTAAAAACACTTACTTTATTTGTTTCTATATGACTGCTTGTGCTAAATTTACTTGGGGCATAATTAATAGTAATTGACACATTGTCTATTTCATCCAAGGTACCTGCATGCATGTATATATGAATGATTCTCAATTACAAAAGAAAAAAAAAAACCTTATTAGGTTTTCATATTGTGGTTTTGATCTAATATATTCTTATGTAAAAATCAATTTTGTGATTAGCCTATAGATGGCTCTTCGTCAATACAATCTGTCTCCTACTTTATTTATTTTTTTAAAGGTCTTTTTAGTTTTAGTTCAGAAAAATAGACAAGGATCTTATCCATTTAAGGATAAATAGAAGAAGCTCCATTTATCTTTAAAAAATATTTTAAAAATTAAAATCGTTCATAATTTAAATCATATTGCATATAAATATATAGCAAAAAATCATAAAAAATAATAACGTTTTACCATTTGATCTTATTAAGATACTTTATATTTTATAAAACTAAGAAAATTTATGCACCGTCCAAATTTGATATAAAATTAAATAGTAAATTTTTAAAAAAAATGAATTAATTTTTAGATATAATAAATTTACTCGATGAGATAAAACTAATGATATATTCAAATTATTTTATTAAGTTTTGATTATTTAAATATAAGTAACCGACAATAAATGGGGAAAAACTAAATAAAAAGATCCAAATGCCAAGAAAATAAGCCTAAACTCAGTGACCAAACAAATTAATAAATAACAAAATAAATGCCCAACGGTTTTTCCATTGAATGCATGGGTTCCAGACTTTTAGTATGTATGGTTTGTACATTTAATGCATACTGTAAAATATTAGTGACAACTGAAATTTCTCAGGATGGACATAAAATATGGATTGAATCTGGCCAATCTCGACATTTGCGAGATATATTATTCAATTTGCCTTTTCTAAGGTACCAACTACCAATGAATTTCTTTGAACGCAATCACATGGTCAAATTGTAACGTCGGACTTCAAGATTATGGCATGCATTTGGATGAGATAGAAAGGGAACAAAGTTTGGACAATAATAGTGATGATATTGTTGGACATATGTAAACCTTATTTGTTTAATATGTAATACTACAGACCTTTTCAGATGGAAATTTTAATGTGATCGATTTTATTTTTTGAGTAATTATAAGACATATATATAGATTGATTTTACTTCAAATTATCATCGTACTAGTTAATTTGAAGAGGATAAAAATTTTGAGGCGTGATTTTTGTAAGAAATAGATCTCAATTAAATTCTTTATCTCTTTTTTTTTTCCAAAAAAAAAAAAAAGAGAGGGAGATTGAGTAGACCTACAAACTTGTTTGTTGCAAGGTTTAAACTACTATATGATAGGGTAAGAAGTACCTTTTCCTTGTCCATAAATCATAAATGACAAGGACTAAACGATTGGGGAAGAGTAATTCTAGTACATGACTTAGCACAAAAGAAAAATGTCCTAGAATGTACGTAGAAAATGAATACCAAATCTCAAGGCTGATATTTGTTTGCTGAACCACAAGGAAAACAATACGTAGTAGTAATTAAAGAAGAAAACATTCTTTTGTTGTTAGGTAATACATCTCTGCAAAATGCAAACTAACCTCCAAAAAGGTGGGCCTAAATACGATAAGCCCTCATCATACTCCGCTGTTGCAGATTTCACATATTCATAAAGGCAAATATTTAGGTAGATTCGATTTTTTACTTTACTTGTAAATTCTGTGGTGTTGATTAAATTTTAGAGAATCTATGACAATCAACTGATATAAGCAAGATTTTTTAAAATTTAATCTAGATTCATATTATTAGTATCCTTTGCCCAAAATCTCAAATATCGTTAAACGAGAAAATCCAATCCTCACTTTTGTACAATGTATTTGTACTTCTAAGTTCTCATTACCCAATCACGCAACCCCATTCCCCTTTAAGACAGCAACCGGAATGTACTATAATAAGGTTGGGTGACATTCTTTTAACTACTAATTATCTTAGTTTTCTTAAATAGTTAGTTATTGAATGGAAGGGCTGATCCTAAAGGGTCAGGCACGAAGTGTTCGTTCTCTCTTACCCATCAATCGATGTATTAGTATGGAAAGCAATACTCTGTGCCGCTATGTCATTTAATTTTGGTAAATAAGTTAGTCCATGACTAGTTCAGACGAGCTAATTACGGTAACAAACAAGTCCCAATCATGCAACGATAGACACAATATATTTTAAATCGACCAAAATAGCTTGTTAATTTTTATTGTAGGCATCCCTACTTTTAAGAAATCATGGGAGGCAAAGTGAGCAATGCCGCTTACTTTCTAGTGTAATATTTTCTCTCGCCAAGTTAAGATAGAAAACAAGAGCAGCAGTGTTTTGTTTTTTGGTGTAGATTTCGATATTTAAGTCAGAAATTGTCAACGAGAGGAAATTAGAAAATCAATGAAAGTTAAGAAAGGTAAGTAATTTGTAATGAGAGAAGAGTTATCAAATTTACCTTACACCATTGCTATTTAGGAGGTATTTGGTTCGCATTTAACAATCGAAATAGATAATGGGAATTATAAACTTTACTATTAGTATAAGTTTATTCATTGTCTTTTACTTTTTGGTTTGAATAATGAATGAATTTCATTATATTGATAAATTAATAAATTTAAAATTCATGTCACAAGTAAAAAATGAAAATGTGTATTTTCTAATACTTTTATTCCCATAAATTAATTTTCTTAGTAATTAACCAAATAATATTTATAGATATTATTAACTTTGATTCTCATTATTTCTTCTTATATCCATAAACCACACACTTCCTTATTAAGAAGAAATAATGATATACTAATACTTGATGGGTTTGAGTGACTATAAATCAAACAATTGGTGTGTGAAGACCTTTAATGTCTTATAATGACTCCTATTCTTAAACTTAGATGAAATGACCAAATTACCTTCACGAATATTTGATTACCTTAATCAACTTGTCACTTGTGTGTAAATCATCAAAATTATATTTGAGGAAAAGTCTTTATTGTGCACTTTGAAATGCAGAGCGAACCATTGACTATTTGAAAAATTTTTGTATGAATCGATTCCAAAATATGAAATATCTTAAATTAAAAAATAATATAACACTATATTATAAATTTAATTTTTTTTAAGTACTTTAAATAATTAAATAATAATAAATAATGTTACGATTGATTTATTTATTTTTCAATCGTTCTTCTACCATCTCAATAGATGTTATTAGACGCGCTGTAAGGTTAGTGTCAGATACTTGATCCATATTCAATTGTATTAGATCCGTCAAGATCAACTTTGATGACCGTAATTGATACAAGTATGCAACAAGGGGAATAAGAAGGAAGTACACGCGAAGAAGAGGTGGTGTTCTTGTTCGGACAAGAAACGCTGGACCCTCCGAGAAAACCTCACTCAAAATCAGTTGTTTTCAACTCCCGAGGAGAGAAGAGAGTGGTGGACAGAGAAAGCTAGAGTAAGCCAGTGGGTACAGTGCACACACTAACCACAACTCTCTCGACCACCATCACCACCACCTTTACTTAGTTCAGCTGTCACTGTTCCTCTAACATTCTCTCCCTTCCTAAAATCCTTTTCATAAGCTCAACTTGTGTGTTGTTGTGCAGTACTTAAAACTTACAAAAGGGGTCCGATTTTGTTTGGATTCGGATCGGGTTGAGCAAAAATGGATCCGCAAGGGTCCTATAATTTAGGAGGGGATACGACGACGTTTAACTTGGCGGAGATCTGGCCGTTTCCTATGAATAACGGCGGGGGTGCAAATGTTACGTCGTTTCACAATAATAATGCTGCTGCTAATTATTTGATTTGGTTGCAAGCATGAGTATGAATATGAATTCAAGTGTAAATCGAGATCGTGATCCGATAATGATGGAGCAGACTCCGAATCCGACTCCGAACAGCAGCGGTGGCGGAGGAGGAGTTAGGAGGAGGCGAGAGGAGGAGGAGGCTGCTAAAGGAGTTTCAACTAGCAGTAATGCGAATCCCACGGTAATTATTACTACTAGACTACTAGTAGTTAAACTCAATTTTAACTGTATTTTGAAAGTTTACTTAGCTACAGTTTTTTGGGGTTAATTGTGTTAGTTGATAATTTTTTGGCTATAATTTATTGGAAGTTGGAATCTTTGAGAAATTTTCTGTAATTTGAGCTGAATTTGTTCTATATGGATTTCATATGCACCAAAATCTAGGCTACTTAGATTGAAGATCCAAGTGTGCATTATGTCAATTGTACAATTTTGTTGTTACTATTACTCTGTGTTTTGTGTGTGAGATTCAATCGGGAAGGCTTGGGATAGCGATACTTGGAGACTTGAAATTTCAATTTTTTTTCCTAAAATAATTTTAGTTGATTTAATGAATTTTGTGGATTGATCAGAATGAATGTGACAGTAAAAGGCTTAAGACAGCAGGATCAAATGAGAATCGCGAAGCAAAAGCAGAAGGGGAAGCAAATTCAGGCAAGCCAGCAGAGCAATCTACAAAACCGGCTGAACCGCCTAAGCAAGACTACATCCATGTGCGAGCGAGAAGGGGTCAAGCTACTGATAGTCACAGTCTAGCTGAAAGAGTAATTTCTGTTTTAATCTCTGTTGTTTAACGGTAATTCTTTGCCTCAATGGTGACAAAGGTCGCAATTAGAAGAAAGGTGGATCGGAATATCATTTCAGAACCTGTATTGAGTAGATAAGTAAATAGTTGTGTATTAGTTGTGCAGAATTATAAATATGAAGTTCTTTTTGTTATGTTGATATGCAGGCTAGGCGAGAAAAGATAAGTGACAGGATGAAAATTCTCCAGGATCTAAGTCCCTGGTTGTAACAAGGTGGGTTCTCGCATCCTATTGACTTACATTTGACTTATTAGCTAACAATTCTCATTTATTGATATTCCTTAACTTGGAGGTTGGAAAATTGAAATAAATTCATGATTACTGTTTCACAAGATAACTAAGAGAAATAAAAAACACTTCTTTGGCTAATTATTTCTAGTCTTTCTTCATATACAGTTGAAACTTGTTTAGTCGGATCTCAATGGAAGCTTCTCAAGCAACTATACCAAAAGGCAAAAATGTTTTCAAACAACATGATCTTGTCAGGTCCCACTAAAGATAATACAACCCTACATAGATACGCTGATCTAGGAACATTAGCAAATTAGAGCAGCCTTATCCTTGGTAAGGTCATCATCAGTCTTTGTAGTATAATTCAGATGAATATTGCTCATAGAGAATTGATACCTAGGTATTTGAATTAAACTGTTAAAATATGACTCCGGTGGTGGACCACCAAACTACTGTGCAGCTGGAGGACGAAGGATGTTAATTCCTCGACAGTTTCCCAAGAATAACCTCTCATTCTGTCTTTGCCATCACAATTTCCCATTGTTTTTTGCCTCACTGTTGACTCCATTTTTCTCCTTCCTAGTGTCCAAGTAACAATGCTAAATCCGTTGAGGTCTGTTCTGCTCTGAACAGTCTTTCTTAGGATCATTCATGCATAAAGCTGGTGAATCTGAGGACACTTGACTTGTAAGAGGCTGCTCTGGATTGTACATATAGACATTTTGAATCCAGTTTCTTTTGAGAATAATATTGGTGCTGATTTAATCTTGTAAAATTCAGAGGAAATATCATTTTGCTGACAATATCTTTTATGTGGATTCAGGTTATTGGAAAAGCTTTGGTCCTTGATGAGATTATCAATTATATTCAATCCTTACAGCACCAGGTTGAGGTAGTCACCATCCCCTCTTAACTTTTTTTTGAATGTTTTGGATGATCCTAGGTTCCTGATTTTGCATCATAATGTAAAAACTTATATAAGCTGACAAATTGCAAATTTACTTGCCTCCCAGTTTTTGTCAATGAAGCTTGAAGCAGTCAATTCAAGATTAAGCCCAGGGATTGAAGGATATCCTTCCAAAGATGTAAGTTCTTCAAAAATTTATCCTTGATTACTGGACTTTATTCTGCCATAGGAGCCGCAGTGAATGTGAGTCACAAGCAGGTTCATTTGAGTCCAGCCTAGTCAGAACTCCTTAGTCCACATAAGCCCCTTAGTGCTTACTGTAGTTGGACAACTTTGCAGCTGGAGTTCTTTTTTCCGTCTCTGAAACTTGAATAAATGATAAAAATTATACCAAAGGGAAATCGCATGACATTTGACTTGGTAAGAACCTTCACTTGTCTTACTCTTAATAAGGTGGAGGCCAGATTCATGCCCTTAATGAACTGTCTCAGCATTGTGAAGCCTATTTTGGTATGATTGCACTTTTACTATCTCCGTGGGTCTTCCACAACAATTCAACAATTGCTGCAATTTGAGCTGCTATTTTGTATTCCTTTATGAAGAATTAGGTCTGAATAAGGGATAGAAGGACCAGAGGAACTTTCTAGTTATGAATCGGCTGACGTGCAAAGTCTTCCTGAAAACCATATTCTTGCAAAATTAGATTACTTACATTTGATTGTTGAAAATATGGTTCAGGCAAAGCATATCATAGATGCTTCTAGACCTATTCCTGTTTACTAAACTACAGATGGTAAAAGAAGATCAGAAGCTTTTAAAAGAAAGGATAGGAAAATTTCCTCAAAGAGTTCTTAACCCATAGATAGATGCGGACGTTTTACTATTTATGAAATAGATGGATGCTTTTTGTTCAATTCATATAATTTTGTGTGAAGTTGTTGAGATGTAACAAATCTTTGTTTTCCAGTTTGGCCAACAGCAATTTGATGCATCTGGGATGGCTTATGGTTCTCAATCAATGAGGGAATATGCTAGGGGAACATCACCAGATTGGCTGCATATGCAGATTGGTGGTGGTTTTGAACACGATCATCATGAGTAAATAATTCAGATCAACTGCTAATAAGAGCCTTGAAAGGCCAGGCTTACTGTTTCAGTGACTCTCAGAATATTATGCTGCCCATTTTTTGTATCAAAGAGATACCTTACTTCCACTTTCTCCATCAAGCCTTGGTGATGTGGATTGTCCGTAGGACTGCTGAAGCTCATATATGAAAATGTCCATCAATTTGTGTGTCAAAGAAAGAAATTGTTTAGTATCCATACATCTTCTGGCAGGATTGATCTTTAATATCTGGTACAGTGTTCTTGTGAGATTTCCTGCTTAGAACTTATAAAGCTTGACTAATCTTTGTCTAAGTTGTTTGAGATTGGATGTATTAAGAAGCCGATGATTCACTTAATTTAGAAGCATATATTTGCTTGTTTCAGAAGTTCCACTGCTTTCCTTCGACTTTACTTGACAATGCTAGTTGAGAAACTGATGTAAAATTCTGATGTTTACTTGACATTCTGATCTACAGTACATTGGAAACAGGTTACTGCAATGTAAGAAGGAAACTTTTGCTGCTAAGAGTTGCATGGGATATTAAGCTCTAAATACAAATGAGACTAGTTTACTGGCTGTGTTCTGCCATAGGAAGATCTATTCTGGTTATAACCAGTCCCACTTGATTGGAAGTAAGAAACAGCTGACCAAATCACTCGCAACAGCAAGATTACCACAAATACAGTTCCACCAAGTGTACAGACCACCTAAATGAACAACACAAATTATCACCATCATGAATAAAGGAGAATGAAGACTAACTATCTAATACTTAGAAGGCAATCATTTATATGCCCTTGTCAAAACTCGTAATGACCAAGCAATACCTCAAGAAGTGCCTTCAAAATGGAAAGTGAAGCCAAAAGCAGCACTCCATCAACCGCAAAAGACACCTGTATTCTTACAACAAAGGGGAGTGAGTCAACAAAATTGTTAGATATTACGGACCATAATTACCTAATTCATTAGATAAATTGCGTACAGAAAGATTAATTCTTCTTACAACAAAGAAGAGAGAGTCAACAAAATTACTGAATATTACGAACTATAATTACTTGATTCATTAGATAAATTGTGCATTAATTCGTACGAACAACATATTGAATGTAAATGTATATTTATATTTTCCGTACCACTGCACAGGAGAGTAACGCCCATATGATAACTATGTATGCATCTCAGAAAGAGGGAGGGCAATTACCAGCTGAGGTGAAATGACCTCAGGCAAGATTGAACGTGATGCCTTCCGAGCCCGTTTAGAGACTTTCTTGAACATGCTCTGAAGTAACCTTAATAGCAAATCAATACTGCTCTCTGTATTATCCTCCTCTTCTTCACCATCACTCTCATCACAATCCTCCATCACTTCATCAGCTCCAAATATTACTTCACTGAAATCCTCTGATTCTCCACTCGACTAGACCCAAAAACATAAAAATAAAAATGATAAATTAACCCTCCAAATAGTAGTTAATTAGCAAACTATTGATATTAAATAATTCAATACATGCTATATATCCACGGCCACATATATTCTATCCACAATTGGTACGTACCTTGGCATTGCAACTGAGCAGTCTTGCATTGAAATGATGTGTGATTTTGTTGTGTTTATAATAAGGATGTAAAGGGGTACGATGGATTGAATAGAAAGTATTATGGGATGGAGGAATTGGGATAGATGGTACTTGCCGTCGGGATAGTGTGGCTGTGGCGGTGGCAGCTCCAGCCATTAAGGTTCTAATAATTACAAAGTTTCCAAATTCAAGAAGAGATAAAGAATACAGATTACAGAATCAAGATAAGATCTATAATTGGTTTTGTTATCTAAGTACAAAATTCAAATATTTAGATACATTCCATCATTTTGACTCTTAGCTATAAATTTTGTAATGTAAATTTAATTTTATGAAATATTAAATATATTAGTTAGTGTCATTTATTTTATAAAATAGGTATAATTTATGCGATCTATAAATAGAAATAAATATTTTATACTATATTTAAAATTTACAAATAAAATAAAATATCGAATTTATCTAAATTTTTATTCATGTATTTGTCTTGATTAATAACTCAGGGTGAAATTCTTGGACTTTCTTAAAATGACTTTAGAAAATATAAATATAATGAATTTATATTTTATTCCCACTTATGACATGAATTTCAAATTTATGAATTTATAAATATAATAAAACTCATTCCTTATTTAAACCAAACAAATAAAGAAGAATTATATAAATTTATACCGATAATAAAATTTATAATTCCGATTCTTAAATACAAACCAAATACCTCATAAGTATACTCTATCAAAAAACAATATAATTGAATATCATTACTCCAATACCATTTTTAACAAGATCGATAGTACAGTTACAGCTTTGTAACTTATTGGGCTATCGAGCAAAGGCCTGATGGGGCTTCCATGGCCCAAAAGCTAAAACTCATAGTAATTGTATAGTGTTGTAAAACTAAATCAAAATTATTAATTTTGACTACAAAACTACAGTTAAACTAAAGTAGAAAATTTATAAGTGTATATGAGAGAAGAGTAAATAGAGAAATAGTAGAAAATTCTTCAATATTCTATATTATAAATTTTTCTAAACCTTCCAAAACCTTTCAAAAGCTTTTCAAACGACTTATACAATACTTACAAAAGATTTACAAATGACCCCCTATTTATAGGGTTACAAGTTAGGGGATTCATAAATATGATACATGAATCACGGGAACCAATAAATTTTCACGGAAATCAATAAATTTTCACAAAATTCAATTGGATAAATATCACATTAACCGATGTATTTAGGAAGACGAATGGACATCCGCTTTTATAGAATTCATAACACTCATCCTTGGATGTCCTTGCGTCATAGAATACGCGAAGAATTATTGCTTCGTTAAAAACCTTTACCAAGAAAAATCCAGTGAAAAAAAATCATGGTAGAGGAAAAAAGAGTACAACGCGTATTCAATGTTTATAATACACTTTTGTATGCTGCCTTATTAAAAACTACTTGTCAGAAAAATCCATTGGGACAAAACTATGGCTAAGAGAAAAAGAGTACAGCGTATACTTATTCTCCCCTTATAAAAGTATCACTTGATATCCTTGAGATGATGCATCACAATTTTACAAACAGACTTCTCAAATGTTGTTGTTGGTATCACTTTTGGATAAATCCGCTAGATCATTGCATGAGTGAATTTCGTTGGATATTAATTTCATCATTCTTCTAAAGATCACGAGAGAAGAAAATTTTTGGAGAAATATAGCCTCCCTTTAACTAAGCAACATATTCAGCAATGTCTTTATATAATGTTATTAGAAGTCTCACTTCTAATATTAAACACATATCTTCTAGATATGTTAGATCAATAATTGTAGCCAAACGTTTTCACTACTTGCTTCATTTATTGCAATTATGTCAACAATGATTGCAAGAAATAGTGACTAGAATTTTGATCGTCATGATATCAATTTCTTTATAACTCATTTGAAATCGAACTTTGTGTTGGATATAATTTAAATGAATATCCAACATATGTTTGATGTCATTCCAATATTTTCGTATCAAAAAATAATTAGATCGTACTAACGAATTTACAGTACATATTAGTACTGAGAGATATGATATTTCATGACAAATAAGTTCTTTGTCATTCTCACGAGAACGAAAAATTATTATTCTTGATATTAATCAATCTCACAACCATTGGAATACTCAATAAATGTATTTTATTCAAATAGAATCATTCTAATACCATTTTGGTATAAGTTCATTGATGAACAAAATTTTCGTTCGATAAGTACTCGAACTATAGATCTTTGTTAAGATCAAATTATTCTATTTGAATCTCTTCAGGAATTGTAACGAAACTCTTCAGGAGTTCTAATTAACTTCTTCAGGAGTTCAAATAATATTTATATTATTAACATATACAACAGTTATTACAAATTTTGATTTTGTGCCTTTTGTGAAAACGTATAGACAAATTAGATAATTTTTATAACTCTTATTCAATAAACATACTCATTCAGGCGATTATATCATATTCGTCTAGATTGCTTTGAACTAATCCATACAAGGATTTTTTACAATCTCATTGAACAATGGTCCCGAGTAACTTTACATGCTTCAAACATGTTAAATCCTTCAAGGATTTTCATATAGATATCCATATCAAATAAGCTATACAAAATATGCTCAATATCCATTAGACACATTTCAATTTGTATGAACTGTCACACAAATTAGATATCAAAAGGTGATTACATCCACCACAAGAGAATAAATCTCTTTATCATCGATGCCAAATTTTTTGCAAAAATTTCGCTCAACAAGGTATGCTTTGTATAGCACAATTTTATTTTTCTCATTTCATTTTCGTACAAATATATTTGTACTCAACGGAGTCTACCATTTAAAAATTTGGACTACAGGTCCAAAATTTTCACGTTTTAAACGTGAATTTCCTTATAATGCATATTTCAATCATTTTTATATCGATATTCTTCGATAAATATTTACTCAAACTCAAGATCTTCGATTTCTATTCAAAACATCAGCTGCTATTATAAACAATAATATATTATCGACAACAATATCTTTTCGGTTCTATCATTTTCAGTAGTGACATAACTTATCGAAATCTCTTTTCATCAGGTACCTGATCCATTTTTAGAGTTTTATGATTAGTTATGTCTAGGGTCTCTTCAAGAGCACCCGCCTCCACTTTATGACCATCTTCAATATTTGCTCCTTTTATGTAACAATGATTTTTATCATTTGGAACTGATTAGTCAACCATAATTATGCATGGCTAAGTATCATTTATATTGATGGATGTCCTGCTGGGACACCAATTGGAGCATTTCAGTTGGTATATGAGATTTTCTCATTTTATGTCAGTAATGAATCTGACAGTTGATTCACAATATATTGTAAATGAATTATCTTGTGAACTTCAAGTTCACATACTTCGTACGAAAATCAAAATATGATAATTCATTTTATTTAATTTTCTATTTAGCTGTTTATCCTTCTCTCCCTGATGTTGAAAAATATTTTCATGTCAATCGATAAATTATATCGTATATAAGTGCCATATAATATTTCAAAATATTTAATCATAAAAGGGCAATTCACATCATACATTCATTTTCAACATTCTTTTATGACACATCTTTGTGTGTTGCGGTGGAATAATTAGAACATATATCGCACAATTAAAAATTCATAGATGAAAAAATTTGACTCCTAAACAAAAGCCAATTATAAGTGGGAGAATTTAAAATATTTGTTGGCCTAATGCGTATAAATGCTGCTGCAAGCAATATAACATGTTCTCATAAGTAATGGTCTAACTATTGTAGAGGCATTTTATACACAATTTTATTAGACCATTTTGTGTATGAACACGTGATTCAGGACATTCATACAAATATAATTAAATATTTGAAATATAAATTCACCAGCATTATTAAGATAATTTTTTTTGATTTCATAATTTAAAAATTGTGCTCTTAATCAAATTATTTAAACTACGTAATCACGCAAACTCCAGGTTGCGATTCAATAATAAGCACACATGTGACCATCTAATAGATGCATCTATCAAAATTATAAAATATCTAAATGGTACACATGAAGAGTGAGTGAGCCCATATATCTCACCCTTATTTCATCCCATAAATGTAAGGGATTCAATCCCAATTTTAGTTGGTGATGATCTAATAATTAATTTTTTTGAAAACAAGCAATACAAGAAAATTCATTGAATTAAAGAATTTTCTGGTTCTCCAATATATGTCTATGTGAATTTTTAATAATTTTTACGCATTATTAATGACTCGGGATGGTCTAACCGATCATTACCAAACAATAAAAGTATTTGAATTAGTAAACTTCAGGTTTACTATAATATGTGTTTCAATTGTATAGTACAAATCAAAAGAAAGATATGCAATTTTTCCATAGCACATTTCTTTTTTAATGTTGCATAGATACTCAATAATTTTCTCATTTATAGTCTCAAAATTATATCATTTATCAACGAATATCTTTAATAAATTTCTTCAAAATTTAGTAGACAAAATGCATTATTTGTAACTCATTTTGTTTCTTCAAGAAAACATATATTTGCTCTACCAAAACTTACAATGAATTTTACAATAACACTTATAGTATTAACAATTATTTCTCCCAACTTCAGGTAGAAAAATATTTCTTACTTTTGAGTATTATATGTATTGTTACGTTGTCATATACATATTATCATACCTCATATACATTTAAATGTATATCTATATATTTCTCTTTAAACAAAATAAATATAATAGCAAAAACAATATAAGAAAATAAATTAATGCAAAACAACAAGACATGTAGAATTTTAAAATTTTAATGAAAATATGTAAAATATCACGTTATTTTCTTTCTTAGTTATTTTTACCGTCAATCAAACGATCAAATTTCCTTTAGAAAAGAAATCAATAGCACAATAACTATAGTCAAAATCATTATAGAGAAAATTTGTTTCTATGATTTTCTCATGTACGTTTATCTTCCAATAATTTTTGAAAAAATTTAAGAAAATTATTTAACGTACGACAGGTACGTGACCAATAGTCTTTCATAACATAATGATAACGTTTATTTTTTTATATCATTCTAAATGTACGACTGACATTTTTTCTTTTATATTTTTACTAATCTACCACTTCTGGTGGTGTGTTGTAGTATTATAATCAGAGTAGTGTTTACTGATAACTATCATGAATATGTTGGTTTCGACTATCACCACGTCCACAAGTACTATTTAAACTTTTGTCACATTCACTTCGGGAAATGGAGCATAATTAATTGAACGAAATTCATTTGAGTAATAAATCATTATTTTATTCAACTATAAGAAGATATGAAAGTTTAAATATTTTCTAAAACTCTTTGCCAGTATTGCTTTTTCAAGAGCATATTTGAGACAAGAAAGTATTGAACATTTTCTTTAATATGTATTCACAAATGATCTGTATAACTTTTCTTATAGATCTGCTGGATTTTTTAAATAGGAAAATTTTTGAATCTTTCAGGAATATAATAACGAAAATCATAGATTTTGTTTAGCTTTACTTGGATATAGCATTTTGCCTTTTCTGATTGTGTCTTCAGGACACGTGGAATTCGAATGAATTGTAACAGCCAAAATCCATTATAGATAGTTTATTATGCCAAGAGCCGATAATTCAAGTTTTTGCGAACTTTATTAAAATGAATTCTAAAAATATTATGTT
Source organism: Cinchona pubescens (assembly GCA_025175665.1). NCBI lineage: Eukaryota > Viridiplantae > Streptophyta > Magnoliopsida > Gentianales > Rubiaceae > Cinchona > Cinchona pubescens. Next base: position 2,920,066 of record JANKKI010000077.1, on the reverse strand, counting down.
GATACAATTGAAAGTATAAAACAAAATATGGTAATAGAGAGTATCCAAAAATTTTAAATCGTACCTTGGCTATGATAATTAAAGTTCTATATATTTTCGTCATATTGAAAGTTCTACATACCTTTGTTGTGTTGATTTAAAATTTCATCTCAATTGGTCAGAGTCTCGTGCTGATAATGTGTTGTAAAACTAAATCAAGATTATTAACCTTGACTACAAAACTAACTAAAGTAAGAAATTTATAAGTGTAGATGAGAGAATAGTAAATAGAGAAATAGTAAGAAATTCTTGTCAATATCCTATATTATAAACTTTTTAAAACCCTCAAAAAACCCTTTCAAAAGCTTTTCAAAATATTTATACAAGACTTAAAAAAGATTTATACAAGACTTACAAAAGATTTATAAATGAGGTATCAAGACCCTCTATTTATAGGGTTACAAGTTAGGGGATTCATAAATATGATACATGAATCACGAGAACCAATAAGGTTTCACGGTAATCAATAAGTTTTCACGGAAATCAATAAATTTTCACAAAATTCAATTGGATAAATATCACATTAACCGATATATTTAGAAAGACTAATTGACATCCACTTTTATAGAATTCATAACATATAGAATTTTTCTTTTATTTATCATAATAATTGTGTGTCAAAAATATTTTACTCAAATTAATGTAGATGACTATTAAATATATAAAACAAAAATTTAAAATTTAATAATTATTAGTGTCATGAATATACAATACTTAATGTAAAAAGTATGCACTGAAGACTGTTATATAAAAATATGTCGGAGAATAATCAGACCTACCATTTTCTTGAATTATAGAAAAAAAAAAAAAAAAGCAGAGATGTACTCGTCTAACTGCCGCATCAAACGTCACCACCTAAATTTTCAACTGTCCATAATTATCACCACAACGGTCCGTTTGCATCACCTGTGTCACCCGCAATGCAGTTTCGTTGACGGCGCAAATTAGCATTCACCACCAAAATGGCAAATACTTAGTAAAAATTAGGGTTAATAACACTTTACCCCTAGACTAGAGAGTTATTATACTTTGTTTCCTAAACTATAGAAATATATACTTTAACCCTATTTACATTATTCATCATTTAAAATATCAAGAAAATCAAGTTAAATGATTAAAATGCCCTTGGTATTCTATTTTATTTTTTCATGTATTTAATCGATTTTCGATAGTTATGAAAGAGTTGGGAAAAAATATATAATATGATATTGATATTTTTGATATTAAGGGGCGAAAATATGAAAAAATGTTGAATTGTATTATATTCGATATAGTGTAATTTGCATATGTTAACCTAAATATTAAAGTGTAAAATACTAAGAGATATTAAAAAAAATTACAAAATTTAAAAAAATATATATTTTCGCACAATACCTATAAAGAAAAATTTTCAATAAAATCCTATTTGAAAATTGTTCAACCACTGTAATTAAACATTCAAATTTGAAATACTATAACATGAAATCCAAAAATTTTAAAAATTTGACCAAAAAATATATTGATAATATTATATTGAAATATTATATATTTTATTTTTTTTCTTATTTTTGAATAATTATCACATCACTATCAAATTTTAAATATATAAAAAATTAAAATATAATACCTAGGATATTTTAGTTATTTAAATAGATTATGTTAATCATTTTAATATTAGTAATAGATGAAAAGTATCAATGGAAGAAAAATGTATATTTTTATATTTTAGAGGTGAAGTGTAATTACTTATCTAGGGGCAAAGTGTTATTAACCCTAAAAATGAAAAGAGATACTGTACAGTTCCGTAGACAGTGTACTATAGTTTTCATCTAAACGCTGTCGTTCCTTCTACGTGTTTCAGCTTCTCCGCCAAATTTCCCCCCTTAACATCACTTTCCTCTCCGCGCGTCTGCGAACTATCCATCTCTTAATTTCCCAAAACCCGGCAAAAAGTACTCAATGCTCAATCCCACGCGTGGATTAATCCAATTCCCCACACCCCCCCAGTCGTTGACTTAAAATTCACTACGCGGAATAAAAATGGTGGAAAATATGAAAACCTGGAATATTTAACTGTCTCTTTTCCCCCTAGATTTTCTCTTCTCTTTTGACTCCATTTTTTTAAAAAAAAATTTTTAAAAATTTTTCTTCACTCATCAATCAAAAATTTCCCCCAATTTAATTAGTAAGTAAAAGGAATTTAAATCAGGATAAAAATTCTCAGCAATTTTCAACTTGAGAATTCGCGGCAATTATTATTAATTTTTTTGATCGGAGGAATTAGTATGGCCGGATGGAGGGGATCTAGATTTCGCGATTAGGCGGTGACGCGGACGGAACGCCGATGGTGGAGCGCATCTCTTCGACTCGTACTGTTCGACTCGGTAGGGTCCAGCCTCAGGCACCCGGTCACCGTACCGTGTTTTGCAATGATCGTGAAGCCAATGCCCTTGCCAAATTTAAGGTCCATTATTTTCTCATTTCTGCATATAATTTTAAATATATGTTTTTTTTTTTTTTTTTAAATTTCGAATGTGTACTTTTATTTTTTGTTTCATTACTTCGAGATAGGGAGGGGTGAGTGTTGGATGAGACGTGGGGCTGAATTTATGATAAATGATATTAGTTTTTTCCGGAGGTTTATTTAAGGTTTAATTTATTATTTAGTTTTTGGTAATAATGGGGAGCACTGTTCGAGTAAAACTGACTGTTTGATGTTAATAAGAATAAATTGAGTTATTTATTTCTTTGCCGTGGCACTGCTGTATTAAGATGGTGTGATTATATTAGTTAATTCAAGCTTAGTGATGTCTTCTATGGTGATCTTTTTGTTTGTTTTTTTTTTCTTTGGGGGTTGGGTATTGTGGCCTTCCCGGAAATTTTGGGTGATTTTAGCTGCACTTTTGAGAAAAAGATAAAATTCATTGATATTTAGGACACAAAAGCTGCATTATTATTTGGTAGATGGTTTTTGTCCATAGATAATTTCGGCTGACAAAAATTAAGGGTAATAAATTTCTTAAGAAACGTGAACTTTTGGTTGGATGCAGTCTCTACCCCACTTGGAGAAGTGAGAGGCTCAGATGCTATTCTCTGATGATGTTAAGGTGAATTTGAATGCATGACATTCAGTCTGATGCCAAAAAAAATTTGCTGAACATTTTATGGTTCCTTTGTTTCGCCTTAAGGTTATGTTAGAACTCTGTCACAGGGGACAGATGGAGAAGTTAACATTTTATTGGCCTGCAATATATCAACTATTATTGAGAGTGATAAGATTGGAGGATACAATATCTGGAACAGGAAAAGTTTTTGAAGTTAGATAAATTTTTCTCCTGATGGGAAAGAGACAAGTTAAGAAATATATCCTGTATGTAAATGTCCGCACACATATCTTGCGACATATGCCGTTATTTCAGCTGCATGAAGTGTGGCCATGAGGGCTTGATCTGTGCTCATTCTTGAGAAATTCTGGAAACAAATACATATTAAAGTTCAGTTCTGGTTCTTTTATTGGTGTCTGTGAGCATGTTTGACTCTGTGAGAAAGTTGGTGCTTTGTATATGCTGATGGTTATCTTTACAATCAATAAAACCTTTATCTGCTAGCTGGAGTTGCTGATAGCTTTGCTTTCTGGATGAGAAATGTCTTCATTTGTAGCAGTGAAATTGTTAAAATCTAGTTTTGTGCATTGGCAAATGGTTTGAGGAGGAAAAGAAAGGGAAAAGGAACATTTAATTGCATGAAACAGCATGCAATGTGATATTGAGACAATCGCCTACTCAGATGTGCAAAGCTGAACTTTAGACTGTAAAGGTGCATTAGAGACTTACAAGTCTTTGTTTTAATACTCTTGCTTCCAATCTGGGGAATTATATCTTGAAATTGGTTGGAAGCATTTCTTTATCTGTTTGTGGCAGTTATCAAAGTTTAAAATAGTTATAAATTTCTCAGTTGTTTTCTTAGAAGTCCTTTTGAATTTGGGTCCAGTTTTATCAAAATGCTTTTTGTCAGGGAAATTCTGTCTCCACTACGAAGTATGACGTACTCACATTTCTGCCAAAAATTTTTATTTGAACAGGTAATATTTCGTTAATCCTATGAGAAGAATGATTTTTTATTTCAGATCATTATGTCTCTGATTGCTGACAGGACGTAACCTTATTTTTCTGCTGCTGTCTATTTTACCTTATTTTTCTTGTTCTTGTTTTGTTTATGCTGGCAGTTCAGGCGGGTGGCTAACCTTTACTTCCTCATGATCTCAATCTTGTCATGCACTCCAGTCAGGTATGTTGATTGCAGCCTTTATCCTCTAACTCAAAATGCAAGCTAACATCTATTGTGATTCTTTATGAATCCTGGACTTCACGAACTGAATTGAGTTCTAAATCAGCACTTATAATTTCTTCATGGTAGTGTAGCTAATGTTGGAAAGAAGTTCTGCTAAAATATATTTTAGAAAGAAGAATTGTAAAGAAAATAAATAATAAAAAAAATAAGAAACTCTTGCTCACGAGCTGAGTGAAAGTTTATATTTTGTCCAAATCAAGTTTTTCTTATGCTTCATATAAGGTGTGTCTCTGGGTCTAAGTGGTGTTGCAAGATGTATCTAGAGAGTTGTGTTATTGCTTGCATCTTTATAATGCTTTGTGTAGTTTTTAGCCCCCTATAGCATCAGAAAAAGATTGGAATGAGTATTGGTTATCATGATTTTGAAAGTTTCAGCTACTCTGGTTTTTATATTTTCTTTCTATGCAGTCCTGTGAGTCCAATTACGAATGTGCTTCCCTTGAGCATGGTGCTTCTTGTTTCTCTGATAAAGGAGGCATGGGAGGACTGGGATGAGTGCCATTAGATAGTTTGATTTTGTTTTCTTGACATGTTGTACTTATTATAATGAACTCTTCCAATTGGAAAAAGTGTCTGCTTTTCTTTCAATGGGTTTACAAATAGACAATGTTGTACTTTAATTTACATCTATTCAAGGCCTTAATTTTTCTTTTCCTTTTGCATCTGCTAGACTTGAGAGATTGCTCACAGTTTTCTTTCTTTTATGTGTAACAGAAGCGTTTTCAGAATGATATGGCAATTAATAATTCTTCTATAGATGTATTGCAAGATCAAAAGTGGGTATCCGTTCCTTGGAAGAAACTTCAAGTTGGAGACATAATCAGAGTGAGTACAACTAAGTATTGGTTTGCACCCATTCATCGCAATAATGTGTTGCTGGATTTAGATTATTGCCTATTCTAGCTTAAATAGCCTCTTCTATCTTTGGGTATTATAAATATGTTAATATGAAAAAAAATGTGGATATCAACTATTCTGCCTTTGATAGTAGCAGCATCGGCTGTCTGGAGCCAACATATACTGAGCTTTGCAAATTTGACCTTTTATAGTGTGGTTGGAGAAAATTTTTCATTATAAGATATTTAGCTAAGTGTTGCTCTTTTTTTGCAGGTTAAGCAGGACGAATATTTTCCTGCTGATATATTATTGCTTGCTAGCACGAATCCTGATGGGGTCTGTTACGTTGAGGTATAGCTTGTTTAGGGCAGATGATTTTCACAATTTGTTTTGCCTATAATTGAAATCCTGAGTTTGTTGCATTGGTCAAGAATGCCATGATCATATGTATATCATACATTGCCTGCCACCCGTTCTCTCTCTCTCTCCCTCTCTCTCTCTCTCTCACTCACACACACACACACACACACACTCACTCACTCACTCACTCTATGTCTCAGTTTTAAGTTGTTTTTGTTGTGTCACAGACTGCAAATCTGGATGGTGAAACAAATTTAAAGATTAGAAAAGCATTAGAGAAGACATGGGATTATGTGGCTCCTGATAGACAAAGTCTCTGAATTTAAAGGTTTTGCCTGTCCATTATCTTGCCTATGGATTCTAGGTTTAAGCTAGTAAACCTTGTTATAGTTCTCACTAGCATCATTGGCTCCCCACTGTGTAACTGTCTCGATATTGTATATTATCCTCATGTGATTTTCTCAACAAGCTGCAGGTGAAGTGCAGTGTGAGCAACCTAACAACTCATTGTACACATTTACCGGCAATCTGATAATTCAAAAGCAAACTCTGCCCCTCAGTCCAAATCAGATTTTACTACGAGTATGGTTTTACTTTCTCATGCATATATCACTTTGATTGCTTTAACATTACTGGGATGATGTTCAAGTTATTGTCATGCAAATTTTATTATACTTTTCATAAATGACTATTTCTCCATTACTTTTGTAATTTGAAGAACTTGATTATCCATTTAACCAGTTTGATATGTTCGTGTTGGTGCATGAATTTCTCACCTAATTTTCTTTTTTGGTTGTACCAACCCTTTTTTTTTTAAAAAAAAAAATTGTGTAGGAGGGACTATGTATCCATACTTCATACTTGCTTCCCTGGTTATTTTTGGTATTTTGCTGCTTTAATTAAATTTACTTGCTGACGCCTGGTGCCTGCTTCATATTTTTATAGGGATGTAGTCTCAGGAACACTGAGTTCATTGTTGGGGCGGTCATTTTCACAGGGCACGAGACAAAGGTACTTGACTGTAAATGGCAGCACAATATCTCATTGTTAAATTTTCCTTTTTTCATGGTCAAGGAATGCGTAGTGTGCAAGGGCAGTCTTCACAATAGTTCTGGTTTGAGAATAGTGTGCTTAAGCAAAGATGTTTTCCATGAGTCTTATTACATTCTATGTTAATCATTTTGCACAGTTCTTTGTCCATATTTAATTTTAGTGTCCTACATCTATCATGAATCTAATTCTGAAGCTCATAATCTCCAGTTCAATGGCCACTTTGATCTAATTGCAGGTGATGATGAATGCCATGAAAATCCCCGTCAAAGCGAAGTACTCTAGAAAAGAAACTTGATAAACTTATTCTTACACTTTTCTGTGTCCTCTTCTGCATGTGCCTTTTGGGTGCCATAGGCAGGTTCGATACAGTTCTGCAAGATGTTTGTGTGACATTGGAAGTTCTATTTCATATATATGTTCTTCTTCAGGATGATCTAATATCTTTTGCTCAAAAACTTTGCAGTGGCGTTTTCATAAATCGGAAGTATTATTACTTACGTTTTGACAATACCAAGAATTCGGATGCACAGTTCAATCCTGACAATAGATTTGCGGTAATCGAGAGATTTTGTTTACTTGCTTTCTGTGTCTTATATTGCTTGTCATTCAATTGATTTTTGTTATTGCTCAGGTTGCTGCTTTGACAATGTTTACCCTGATTACTCTCTATTCTCCAATTATCCCGATCTCTCTTTATGTCTCTGTTGAGGTATGCACGAGCATTTTCTTTTTTTATTGCTTGCAAGTGCTCAGATATGGGTCTATCGGAGTTTTCTTTTCTTTTCCCTTTTTTTAGATGATCAAATTCATTCAGTCCACGCAGTTTATCAACAATGATTTGCGTATGTATCATTTTGAGAGCAACACTCCGGCATCGGCACGGACTTCGAATTTGAACGAAGAACTGGGGCAGGTGAAATTATCTCTTATTGATTCTTCTTGACTGAAGGGAGAGCAAACTATCTTTCTAGTCTAACTTTGACCTTTTCTTGATCTCTTATCCACATGAGCTGCTGAACACACACTTCTTGTAATTCACTGTGTTATGCTGTTCATTAGAGTTGATTCCCTGGCACTTCTCATTTTGCCAGGTGGAGTACATATTTTCAGATAAAACTGGAACTTTGACAAGAAATTTAATGGAGTTCTTTAAGTGTTCCATTGGAGGAGAAATATATGGCAGTGGTATCAGCGAAATTGAGATCGGAACAGCTCAAAGGAATGGAATGAATGTAGAGGTAAATTAAGCTGTCATCACAAGGAGGAGGAAACAGATGTATTTACTTGCAACTACTGATGTTTTGACGTCGTAAAATTCTTACAGGTTCAGAAATCATCAGATGCAGAACATGAAAAGGGTTTCAACTTTGATGATGCTCGGCTTTTGAGAGGTGCTTGGCGGAATGAAACTAATCCTGATTTATGCAAGGTAGAAATGTAAAACTAGAATCAATTGAGAATTTCATGCTTGAGTTTCAGAGAAGCTGATAATTTCTGTTTTCTGGTTTAAATATATCGGTTGCATGTGCTATTGTCCTAGTCTTGATCATGATTTCTTTCTACATGATATAGAGCTATAGTTATTTAGCTATTTTCAGTGTGAGGTTTATCCAGGCACTTAGTTGCTAAAATGCTTCGTTAGGTTTACCACACACAATTATAAAATGGCTAAATGCCTGGATATCATGTTTTCACATTCAACAATAGATTGTTTGTTGCTTTGTTAGGTTTGCCACACACAATTATTTTATGATCACGTACATATCTAAACATGATCTACCTAGATGATTCATTATTCAACATCTTTCAAAAAGAGCTATTCTTCTTTTTGTAGGAATTCTTTAGATGCCTTGCAATATGTCATACCGTACTTCCTGAAGGTGAAGATTCCCCTGAAAAAATTCGCTATCAAGCTGCTTCCCCTGATGAGGCTGCTTTGGTTACAGCGGCGAAGAACTTTGGCTTCTTCTTTTTTAAGTAAGTATGCATGAGTTATGAATGATAAGGGATACAAATCGATAGTTTTTGTTCTTTACTGATGATACTCTTAAATTTGCGTGATTGCATCTGCAAATGTAGGTGCAATTATAGATTTAGATAGATGCATTTGAAGAAAGTTATATGTATCTTGTGAGTGACTAAGGGAGATAGTATCTTCACTTTTATAAGTAGAACTTTGTTGATATAATGTATTTTCTTGGAATAGTTGAAATTAGAACAGCACACCTATAAGGAAATTGGTCAATGTCTGGTGAGGAAACTCACAGATGGGTAGTTCAGAATTAAATGTAGTTGTATTTTTCACTAAATGTAGAGAAGAGTTTACTTTCTCTTACAGGATTGGTAGTGGCATCTGTGATGGTAATTGGAAGCTGATTTTTGCTTTTGCAGACGTACACCCACTATGATTTATGTTCGTGAGTCACATGTGGAAAAGATGGGAAAGGTTGATGATGTTTCTTATGAGATTCTAAATGTCCTCGAATTTAACAGGTAGTCATACATAAATACGTGTGGTAGTGCTGATTCCGGAGTATGTATTCTTGATTTGACTTTAGTATTCTGTCATTTATGTAGTACAAGGAAGCGCCAATCTGTTGTGTGTCGCTACCCAAATGGTCGGCTTGTGCTATACTGCAAGGTAATGGCTTCCCTGGACTGAAACTGCGAGTTTAAAATGGTCAGTAAGTTTTCTAGATGCAGTTTTTACAGCATTTATGTTTTACAGGGTGCAGACACTGTCATTTATGAAAGATTGGCAGACAGAGACAATGATTTGAAAAGAATCAGTAGTGATGCGGAACACTTGGAACAGTTTGGAGCTGCTGGATTGCGTACTCTTTGCCTTGCCTACAGAGATTTGAGTTCTGAAGCATATGAGAGTTGGAATGAGAAATTCATTCAGGCAAAATCTTCTCTAAGGGATCGTGAAAAGAAGTTAGATGAGGTCTGTTTCAGTTTGAGTTTATTCTGAAAGTTTAAATTTCTTAGCTTTCTGAGGCATACTGTATAGAAGTTTATTTGTTGCCCTCATCTTGGGAGTTTTGACTCTCAGACATTTGGAATTTCTCTAGTTAATGATGTTTTTTCATTTGACTTTTGAAGGTAACCTTGGATTCTTTTTCCTCTTGTCCTTATTAGATATCAGCTGTTAGGAAAGAAATGTCTTCCAATTCCCTCCCCCATCTCGATCCCCTCCAAAAAATCAGTATATGTGAAGATATTCTGATTCAACGTGCAAGGTCTTAATTTTTGTCTTCTTAGGCTATTCTATGACTTTCTGAACATTGTCAGTAGTTTGGAGGATTATCCTAGTGCTCTGTGCTTTTACGATGTGTTGATCAGTTGATCTACAATCTAGGAGAGGTATTAAAGTTGTTCATCATCAATTCTCCTTGTCTCTGCAGACATAAAATGTCAATTTCCTTTATAAATATGTATGAACATGCTTTTAGTGCACTTATATTGTATATAAGACACTTCAGTTACTTCTTGGTGCAAATAAGCATTTAATTTCATGTAGGTAGCAGAACTCATAGAAAAAGACCTTGTTCTGATTGGATGCACTGCTATAGAAGACAAACTTCAGGAAGGAGTACCCTCCTGTATAGAGACACTGTCAAAGGCTGGAATCAAGATTTGGGTGCTTACTGGGGACAAGATGGAGACAGCAATAAATATAGCTTATGGCAAGTTTTTTCCTTGTAACTGGTGTTTTCCTTTTATTTTCTTAGTTGATAGCAAAATGAACTGTTCTTCATTCTGGTTTACTTTCTCCTTGATAATTCTGTCATTACATTTCTAGGTTTTATTTACTTGACTGACTGCATTATGCTAGTGCAACATCTCATTTTATTTCCATTTGGTATCTGCCACAGCTTGCAAATTGATAAATAACAGCATGAAACAATTTATCATCAGTTCTGAAACTGATGCAATTAGAGAAGTAGAAGACAGAGTGAGTAACATTTCTTCCTTGCCACGGTGTTTTATTTAATTTTGATGTCATAAATTTGAGGATGTCATGAAATTCTTTTTTAGGGCGACCAAGTGGAGCTTGCTCGATACATGAAAGAAAGTGTGAAAAATGAGCTGAAAAAATGTTATGAGGAAGCATTGCAGTATCTTCGTACTGCATCAGAAACAAAATTAGCCCTTGTGATTGATGGGAAGTGTTTGATGTATGCATTAGATCCAAGTTTGCGTGTAATGCTGCTGAATTTGAGCTTAAATTGTAGTGCTGTGGTTTGTTGTAGAGTTTCTCCTTTACAAAAAGCACAGGTGAGGTTCTTAGGACTCTCCCCGAGTACTGTATCAGGGTAAGAGCATAACTGTTGCAATATAATTTATGAGGATAACTGAGTTTAGAATTTTTTGCATTTCCCACCCTCCATGGACTTAACTACAAGTATATGTTATCGGTGACCGCATTGGTTGGTAAAACGGAAGGTATAGCTCTGAGATTAGCATATCTAAAAAATGCTTGGGAGCTGGGCACATATTTTGTCTCTGCATGTGTTCTTGTCATTGAGAATTTAATTCCTGTCAAAATGTTTTCTTCACGTAACTGAACTCTGGAATGAAATAAAGGATTGCTTTTGCTTTAAAATTTCAAGGTTATATTTTTATTAGCCAGTACGATTGCATTTAGTGTGCAAATCAGTATTCTGTATTTTTTAAGGGGAACTTCTGAAAAGTTTGTTACTGCTTTTAGGTCACCAGCCTGGTTAAGAAGGGTGCGAAGAGAATTACACTCAGTATTGGAGATGGTGCCAATGATGTTAGCATGATTCAAGCTGCTCATGTTGGTGTTGGAATAAGTGGGCAGAATAGAAGGAAGGAATGCAAGCTGTAATGGCCAGTGATTTCGCAATTGCTCAGTTCCGTTTTCTCACAGATCTACTTCTTGTGCATGGACGGTGGTCATATCTTAGAATATGCAAGGTTTATTATTTTCCTCATCTCCTTTCTATTTAATGGGATTTATCTTGCATAATATATTGATGGATGTTAAGCGCTAGCGCTTTCTGTCATTTTGTTGTCAAATTTAGGGGATTAAATTGCATTTAGCTGAACTGTACAGAGTTTTGGTGAAATTATCAGTGTAAATATCTTATGCTTTTTGGTACACAGGTTTTATTTTTACAATTTTCTTTTACAGGTTGTGACTTACTTCTTTTACAAGAATTTGATGTTTACTCTGACCCAGTTCTGGTTCACATTTCATACTGGATTTTCTGGTCAAAGGTTCTATGATGATTGGTTTCAATCTCTCTATAATGTTATCTTCACTGCCTCGCCTGTGATTGTCCTAGGAATTTTTGAGAAGGTACACAATTGTTAATTTTGAATTTAGGCTTATTACCTTGTAAAATGTCAACAGGCATTTGATTGCATTATTATCCAATTAATGATTTTTTAGGGCTTAATAAGCCATTTGATATATTCTTTCATACTCTGCTGAATATGGATATTTGCAGGACGTCAATGCATCCCTTTAAGAGAAATATCCGGAATTATACAAGGAAGGAATAAGAAACACATTTTTCAAGTGGAGAGTCATTGCAATTTGGGCTTTCTTTGCAATTTGTCAATCTCTTGTATTCTATCATTTTGTGACTGCTTCTAGTAGTACGGGAATGAATAAAGCAGGCAAGATGTTTGGTCTTTGGGACGTCAGTACGATGGCCTTTACATGTGTTGTCGTCACTGTTAACTTGCGCCTTCTCATGATGTCTAATACAATCACAAGGTGGCATCACATTACTGTTGGAGGGAGCATATTATCATGGTTTATATTTGTCTTTATTTACTCTGGGATCGTCTTGCCGAAAGATCAGGACAACATTAATCAGCTGTGTAAATTGCCCATATTTTAGTATAGGAACTTTCACTTGCTAACCTCTTTGCTTCTTATCTGTGTTGCAGGAAAATATCTATTTCGTGATTTATGTTTTGATGAGTACATTATATTTCTACCTGATGTTGCTACTTGTTCCTGTAGCTGCACTTTTGTGTGACTTCTTATACCAAGGGTAAGATTTATTAAGGCCTACTTTTTCTTCTTTCCTACCTCCCCAAATCCTAGCTGCGTGAAGCATTGCTTAGATTGGGCATATAAATTGCATGTTTTGAAAGTACACCGAAGTTGGTTTTCACCTACGATGGTCAGTTATTAATTTTTGGCCAGTAGAGAGCGTTTCTTTTCTGAATCTTTTGTTTGGTCGCTTAATATATTGACATGATGACATCTCTGAAGAATATGCTTGTATTTATATAGTAATGATATTTGTTTGAAGGTTTCTTTGTACAAGCAGCTACATACATCTTTCTCTAATGTGCTTTGTGGACTGTCTAATTTCCCATTATGCTTCAGTCAGTAAAAACTGGTTCACTCCACTAAAGGATTAATAATATGGTTTCAGCATCCAAAGATGGTTCTTCCCCTATGATTACCAGATTGTTCAGGAAATTCACAGACACGAGCCTGACAGCAGCACTGTTGGATTGTTAGAGATTGGTAACAAGCTTACCCCAGATGAGGCACGAAGCTATGCTATAATGCAATTACCAGGACAGAAATCAAAGCATACTGGTTTTGCTTTTGATTCTCCTGGTTATGAATCCTTTTTTGCATCACAAGCAGGGGTTTTTGTCCCCCAAAAGGCCTGGGATGTGGCTAGACGAGCCAGCATGAGGTCACGCCCTAAAACACCTCGAAAGAACTGACTTAAAAGAGTCTGTACAAAGTTTTGTTTCTTTTCACCGTTTCGTTATATTAACTTGTAGGAGTATCTATCTGTTCTGTACATTACTTGTACCATAATCCATGGTGTAATTTTGATTATATCCTAGTATACAGTTTTCCGAGCTGATAATCAATAGTTAGGTATTTGTTTACTAGATACAGGGTTATCAAGAGTTGACTAAAAGACCTAGGAATGATATTGAGGGTTTCTTCACAATGCAAATTGTCTTCATTCGTGCTTGTACATGTATTTAGAACGTCCCAAGGTTTTTACAGTGTCTATAGAACATGGTTACCACTCAATATTTTGTATTAGCTGGAAATAAAATCTTAGATTCTGTCCGTTTTATTCATCTATCAAGTATTAGCCATCTAAATATCCTCAGCACATGCCACAATGTAAATTTATTTTGATATTTACATAACTAATCACTCACAAATTTTTAATAGGGTTAATAGCACTAAACCCTCTTGAACTACACATTTAGTGGTACTTTGCCCCCTCTAACTCATTTTGTAAGCACTTAACCCTTCATTTTTCTATCCTTTTCTTTTTTCGACTTTTCTTTCTCACATTTTTGTCCTTTTCCCTTCTTCTTGTTTCTTCTTTTATTTTCTTTTCTTTTTCTCCTTTTTTGCTTGTTATTAGCTATTTTCTCCGTTCTATTACTATTATAAATATTTGTATACTTAAAATAATTTTTTTCTTTAACTAATTATTTATTTTGTTGTTTTTGTTTATTTTTTAATTCTTATAATAACAATATATATTTGTTATATTAATAACGTATTTTTTTTTATCTAAAATTAAATTATTGAAACGTACATAAACAAGTTAGATTTATAATTAATCATACTATAGTTAAAACAAATTAGCAAATTAATCAACTAGTAATGTTTTTATTGTTGTTTTTTTCACATTAATAAGTTATTAACCCTTATTTTTATTTTTATCTATTTATTTGAATTTTTGAACTAATATTTGATTTATTGAAATTCAAAATTTTGAATTATTGAAACTCTAATTTCTTTGTTGTATTTAAATATTTTAATTAACAATTAAAGGAAATATTTTAATTAAAGTGTATTTAAATACACTTGAATGTAACTAACATATTCTATCGTATAAAGGAAATTGTAATGAATTTATATCAATAAAGTTTAAGAAACATATATTCTGTTATAAGAATATTTTTGTCCAATCATACAAAACTAAGAGGTTAAGTACTTATAAAATGAGTTAGAGGGGACAAAATATAATTAAAGATATAGTTCAGGAGATTTAGTGCTACTAACCCAAAGGTAAAATTGATATTTCGCACAAAACTGTCATTCATTCTAGTAATAAACCTTTTTAATCTATGTATTTCGGATTAATAGTCATAAACTACTCATTTACATCGTTCATTTGATGTTTAATAGAATGCATTCTCTAGTAATTTTTTTTTTTTACCTTTAACGTCCTCACTGTTGATTTGTTTATGCAATTAATTCAATGCCGTCATCGGATAATTAGCTAATTAAAATTTTCAATTTCATTCAATTAAGAAAAAAAACCCTCAATTACGTTTAATTTGATGGATTAAAAGAAATAATTAGTGAAGAATTTAGAAGAGGCAAAAAATGAAAATGTCTTAAGGACAATAATGAAGAGTATAAATAATGAATATGACAAAATATGAATAGTATAAAATATTATTTGGTAAACAATCTTCTAACCAAACGAGTTCAAAAGTAGGGAGAATAATATTTGGTAAATAATTACCATTATTTGCAAACTAAACGGAATTTTCTATATACTTATTATACATTATCATACTACATAAATACTTGGACATAACAATTTTATTGTTTTTTTAAAAAAGAAAACCCACCGGGCCCCGATCCCTCTAATATAATGTTGCATGATCCAAAACATGTCCAGAATTCCAAAACATTGTACAGCAAGTAATCACAGATAAGTAACTGGCAATTCCCACAACCGCTGCAGGCACTCTTCGCCTGTTTTTCGACGATTGTATGGTTGGTGGATGCGATGCATCCCTTGTAATCTCTTCCAACAGCTTCAACACCGTCGAACGCGAGAGGATATCATCCATTTATTATTGGGATTTATATAGTTGATGTTTTGACGTCGTTATACGTGACAAAACCGCCCTCGAACTCAAATGTCCTGGCATTGTTTCATGTTTTGATATTCTAGCTGTGGCTACTCGAGACTTGATCACCATGGTAGGAGGTCCATTCTATAATATTTGTCTCGGGTGAAAAGAACATCCAATGCAATAGATGTACAAGGCCACATTGCAAGGCCTAACATGTCATTGACAGAGATAATCAACATCTTTTCATCCAGAGGGCTCAATATAAAAGAAATGGTGGCATTATCTGGTGCACACACAATTGGTTTTTCTTATTGTTCTGAATTTAGCCATAGGATTTTCAATTTCAGTAGAACTTCACAGTTTGATCCCTCCTTGAACAGTGAATTTGCCGAAAAGCTACACAAGTTATGTGCAAACTACAAGAAGGTGGTGAAATGGTTGCTTTTAATGATGTTATGACACCAGGGCAGGGAAGTTTGATAATATGTATTATTTGAACTTGCAAAAGGGTTTGGGTTTATTGTGCCAGTTGGCTTCGGATCAAGCTTCGGCATCTGACCCCAGAACAAAGCCTTTTGTGGATCTTTATGCAGCAAATGAGAAAGCATTCTTTGCAGATTTTGCTCATGTTATGGAAAAGGTGAGTGTGTATAGTGTAAAGACTGGAAAGAAAGGAGATATGAGGCACAGAAGTGATGTCCTAACAAATTCATCCAAAGCTAAATAGAGAACTTATAGCGATATAGCACTATTTAATTAGATTGTAAAACTTGATAATTTAGGATAAATTTTTTTCAATTTTTGTGTACACTATGATCGGAAGCAATATGGCGTCTATAAACAAAAATTGTTTTTTTCCTTGACACTTTGTCTTAGTTGTAGAAAATACAATGAATGTCCTATTCTTTATGCACCAATAGAAGCAATAATGGTGATTATTAGTATATTTTTCACCTTCTAAAATTTAATGTTAAGTTTGTCTAATTATCTAATTTTACTGGTTAATTTTCTAATTTTCCTTTCATAGTCAGTAATTATCAAACTAAAAAGAATTTACATGTTGAGTATCAAATTAACAGAGTTGGGATTGAATTAACATAATTAAAGAGTCTAAGATGCATTACAAAGAAAATGACCTTTTATGACATTAAAAAACTAGTTACAGAAGGTTCATATATGTCACAAAAAGTTTTTGCGACCCCTTTGTGATTCGCAAATTGCAGTCACCTTTTGAATAATCACAAAAAGATTGTGACTTGTATCAGGCAATCACATAATCAATTGTGACCCTAATTATAAGCTTTTATGACATGTATTTGGATGTAATAAAGTCATAAAAATTGACATACTTTATGACTTGTAATTTTACAAGTTACAAAAGATATTTGTAACGGCATACTACTGGTCATAAAATATTTTATAATTATGACTACAAGTTTAATTATGACTACAAGTTTGCAGGTCACAAACATAAGAGCTTTTGTGACTTGCTAGAGTGCGTGTCACAAAAGCTTGTTTTTATTTCTTGCACCTTCAGCCGAATTCTCTTTCTAAGGTCTTTTCCTTGGTTATTAGATCTAAGTTGTCTAGCTACTATTTTTTTTCACACTTTTTTTTCCCCTCCAATTCGGTAATAAACTATTCATCTATTTAGCAAGAAATACTAAGTGGCCAATAGCTTTATCAAACAATACCATATCAAAAATCAACCTTCCTTTCATATACTAGCATTTCAATCAAACAATGTGCTAGTGTACCACAATTTATTAAAATTTTCCATGAAAATTACATTGTTTTATAATGAAATTGAGCATTTAGAATACAATAACAAGCATGTAACTTTTTGCGAAATCCAAAAGAACTTAATCTAGAAAAGGCAAGCTGAATTTGAAGATCAATATGCTCTAGATATATTTGCATCAAGAGAACTTCACCAAAAAACCTGTAAACACAAAGAAAAAGTTATCACATAGTCTTCAAGTGCAACATAACTATATTAATATGTCAAATATAAATAAACCAAAAAAGAAAAACAAAACTAAGAACATAAGGAAGAATCCAAAAGCAACTAGCTTTAACTTGTAAATTCTCCTTTTGACCTAGGGGAATAGGATGATTATTAAGCAACTAAATTACCGAGGAGCAAATGCTAAATGAAATAGTCATCACACTATAAATGGGGATAAGATCACGCATCACTGGTTCCAACCTATCCAAGTTAAAGTTGGAAACAAAAGGAGTTTCAATTTATTGAATTTTCTTAGTGCCAAATGCCAAATGCCAAATGCCAAATGAAATTTCCATAGAAGAAAAGTATAAGGTTTTCAAAAGGCAAAACTCCAGACCAGTTTAACCAAAAAAAAAAAAAAAAAGACTAAAAGAGGAAAAAAGGACCTTCACATTTAATAACTTTTAGGAAATTGAATAGCCAATTGGTAATTTATTTATCAACCAAACACCTTGTTCACTAATGCCTATAGTCCTATATAAACCAATAATATTCATTGGCCCATCAACTATCCAAATCCCACATAATATTCTACATTTTATGCCCTACAAGTCTAACACAAACACAATGTTATGTTATGTGATAAGAGTCATATTTCAATTCCTGAGAAAAGATTGCTATATCCTTTGCAATCTTTTCAATTCAAAATATTCAAGCATATAGAAGGTGACTAATTGATTTCTTACAAAAGCGTAGTTCGATAAAATGTCATCATGTCCAACTTTTTTAGTGCTATAGTCAATACCCCAATGAACAGAACCGCATCCTTAATTCAAACATGTTAATAGATAAAAAAGATGCACAGAAAGGCACAAATAGAGCCATGAGCATTACTGTACCCCAACACGCTCTAACATGTGTAAAAAGAGAATGAGAGAATGGAATGAAAAGGTATTACCCGTTAAGATTCTTTTTCCAATAACAAGACACTTCAGACCACTGGCTCTCTTTTGGTGCTCTGATACACAAGCTTTCTACCTAATTTCCCATTCATATACAACCCATTTTAGCTATCTACAGAAAACAGAATTTCCAATAATTAATTCTTGAAAAACTATTGAACAGGAAGAACCAAAATATGTTCGAAAGATTCATACCAAAAAAATATTTGTGCTCTACACAAAGGGAATGGGAACTGTATTAAAGAACAAAGGGAAAAGGACAATAAAAGCAAAAAGAGCAAAATGGTCCACCAGAAAACAAATAAACAAATATAACACCATACTTAATCATTAAGTATTCTACAAAAACAAAATCAATGATCCTTACAAACTCAATAAATTAAGGTATATTGAAAAATATAATTCCCTATTGGCAAAATTATAATGAGGATCTGAAAGAGAACAAATCTTATTCATTCTCAAAACAAGCTTACATGACGATTCAAAGACGGAAGGGAAATACCTTGGCTTTTAATGAGATCGAGGCAAAACATTCAGGGCTCCTCTAGCCTGGACATATCAATTTTCACATCATTCATTAGCTGGTCACATTTAATACTTTTTCAAACTAATAAGATGCAAAATCTAACAAATATATAGTTGTAATGAAGGAAAAAAGGGAACTCTTATTATCTTTCACATGACAGAAATGATAACTATCAACTAAAATATAGAATAGCTCATAAATAGAAGAAGAAGAAAGTAGGGATACCTGAAATAAGAAAGAAGTACTACACTTGAAAAATAGAAGAGTTCATCAATAATGTAAACCATTAGTTAATAAAGTGAACACTGAATTCTCTTGTAAGAATCTCAAACCGGCAATCAATAAATTCTTACCATGCTAATGGAAAATGCACCAATAAATCCAAAGTCAACAAGAGTGTTCATATTGGAGGATCCCTTCTTAAAATGTTGATGAAGTCATGACCTGCTTCAATTGTCAATGCATAAATTCCATGAGTGCATGACATGCTTACTGCTGCCGAAGGAAAAAAATTTCCCTTTGAGTAACAACAATTTAATAACGACAAGAAAATTGGAAGAGCAGTGAACAAAAAGAATGAACACTATTAGCTAGCAGATTTTTCTCATGCTTATCAAATCACCATAATAGACCACAAAAAGGCTTAATCACTCTGCACTCAAAACAGACACTAGGCCTAATGTATAACATTGATTATATATTTTACATGTATATGTGTAGTTAATTGCTATGGGTAAAGCAATCTATACATATATTGAGCAAAGAGTCAATAAATCCTAAAGAAGGATACTAATATTCCCAAACTCAAGGCGTCTCATGAGCCACAAAGCAAACTGAAATCTCAATCAATTGTAATATACTAAATCTATTAGTTGGTTTGAATGAATACCTTTGATTACTCTTCATACCAAAACCTAGACATACTACCATGACTTGAACCTCGTCCCATGTTATTAAGTAGATAGAATTCTTCATCTCTAGAATATAAATATATTCTTAACTACTTTTCCAAGCATGATATGTTTGGAATGTGGTATTTACTTCCAGCTCCATTCTGAGATTCATCCCTAGAATTCAATCTGCAGATAAAGAACCAAATATCTTAAATTAATGCTCAACCATAAATAATCAAGGAAAAGTATCTAACATTATATGTTCTTACCAATTTCAAATAAGTGCTGGCGTTTGAAAAGAAATCTTATATGGGTATTTTCTTTAGGATTTCAGATTTCTTATACCACAAAATACCAACTTTTCACATGTCAAATACAAAATTAATAGAGCAACACTTACTATATCAAAAGCAAGTAAACAAGTATTCTAAAACTAATTTACTATTTCATATAGTTGTCAGCCTATCTTCACTCGGAACACCATTTTGTATAGATAAAAACATTTAGAACACCTTTTTGCTCAAATCAAAAGCTGTCTTCAATAGTCAATAGTATAAGCTGCTTTAAGTAGATATTCAAATGAAAAATTACTTGACACCAATCAGTTTGTTTACATTAAAAGCTATCTTCAAGCCCATTAGCCGCACTAACTAGATAATTCATAACACCTCAAAGATTAAACTTATTTTCATAATTGGGACTTCAATAACAGCAACAAAGAGGATAAAAAATTGCCGTTATTAGGTGCACTACACAAGTAATGCAAACAACCAACTGAAATAGGGGAAATCTGAAGAAGCACACTATATAAATCTAGAAACTTTTCTTGCAGGAAAAGAAGCACAAGTAAATGACAAATATTGTTATCCCTTGAAGCACCTAAATTTAGTATCATTTAGGTGATCTTTCATAAAAGCTGTTTACATACCCTCAGAAGATTTGGAATCCTCAATTATCATTTGAGTTGAAATAATGCACCATTATAGTAGTATTTGAATGATTGATCAAAATATCTGCCAAAAGCTGGGAAAAAGATAAAGCAAACTTCAGGTTCCAGCCAGAAGCTATTTGTATCAAAGTCACATATATAGCATCTAGATTTGTACAAAGAACCTTTGGCCAGTAAAGAGATTTCAACATTCAAAACTCCAAATATGACAAAGAAACGAGACAATTATAGAGATGCTTGTTCATTTAACCACAGAGACAAGACAAAGATTAAAACCAAGTTTATCAAAATAGATTATAAAGGCTGAATATAGATTATATTTTCCCAGAAGTATGGAGTGAGGTAATTACATTTGGTAGAACTAATAGCTATAACAATGGTCATATAAAAATAGATATGAGCATAAATTACCACAAAACTCTAACATAAGATAATGATTTCACATAATTGTGGACTTATGCATGGTAATAAGTTCCTTCAACATTTTGTCAAAATTCACAAAAATTTAGGCACATGTTTCTTAAGAGTCAAAGTAGGGAAGAAGCTGCTGTCTGGATGCCATGTATGGATAATTGATTTCAATTAATAAAGACATTAATTTGTTTAAAAAAAAGTGCACTTTTTGAAATAAAAATAAGTAGCTCTACAACTTAAAATAATGTCATTCAACTCTCACACAAATATAAAGCTGCTCAATAACTCATGATTTACTAATATTAGCAGAGAGCATCAAACATAACCTTGAAAGTAGCTGTGGCATTAGCAGTAACATCAAAATTTGGAAGTGGTATGTAGTCAAAAAACTTCTTCATGTGTTCTTATTTCAAAACAGACAATTTATGTCCAAACATTGTAGCATGCCATAATATAATTAAGCAGTGACTTATGAAGCAAATTCCATTAAAGAAAGGAAAGTGTCTCACACGTCTCAATCTTTGTTCTTGCCATCTTTCCAATAAGAATAGACCATAGTGAACTTATTCCCATTTTACCAAATTCAATTTCTTCTTGCCACAGTTATCCGATTTAGGAGCAAAATTAGTACAAAGAGAAACTGGAAAGGAAAAGGTTCATAATACCAATATACTGAGCAAATCCACTAACATAAAGAATTTGAGCTAGTTACCACATTGATTCATCTCTAACAGATAGAGAGTAACGGGAGTAGGATAAGGCTGGTTGCCACCTTCAGGCTTTTAGTGGTTTGATGTTCAACACCTACACTTTGTGGTCGCTTCTTCTCTAGACACATAAGGGATTTGGTAGGTATTGCAGCTGTGTCATGCCTTAGATAGGTCTGTTTGATAAAAACTATGTTGAACTCCAGTTATGATAATCATCATGTTTTGATGATGACCAAATCATACTAATGGTTTGCAAACAAGTGTGCAGAAAAACAGGAAGGATCGGATGAAAATGATCATCCAAACACAATCAAGAAAAACAACCAAAAGTTGAACAACACCTTTCGGACGATGAAGAGCGTCCGAAAGAAAGGAGATCGGACGCAAAGGAGCATTCGAAAAAAGGAGCTCAAAATGAAGTAAGTTTCTGTCAGAGCTGTAGGACTCATATGACCGTCCGAGACACTTTTCATCAAGCTGTAGGACGCATATGACCGTCCGAGACACTGTTCATCAAGCTGTAGGACGCATGAACGGACGTCCGAACCCACCGTCCGAACCCCTAACGGCTAATTTTTAACAACTAGTTTTTGACCGTTAGAACTCAAATTTCAGCACATCTTTCATCTATAAATAGCCCAAGGACTTCCAAATGATGGAAGGAACTACTACATTCAATACAAACACTTGTAAGAGCTATTTGGGGAGAAATAGGCTAAAATATGGTGTGGGTTGTTTTGGTTTGAGTAGTATAGTTCTCTTGGCTCAACTAGTGGGAATTAGTGTGAGCAAGAGTAGACTAGTGAGTGATCTTCAAGTGTAAGAGTGGAGGGATAAAAAGTGTACAAAAGTGAGGTTGTAGTGTAAAACCCTTTGGCTCAACTAGAGGAACTTAGTTGGTGCAAGGGTGAGCCTACTTTGTGTACAAGAAGGTTATTGCATCACCTTCTTTGAAGAGGCACTACTAGTGGATTTGATTTAATATTCTTTATCTCAATCTTTTATTTGTTCTTTAAGCTTTGATTGCTAAATATTTATCTTTGATCATTTGTGCTTAAGTATTCATTTGTTGAATAAAGTTTGTATTTTCATTAAGCACTTCAAAAGGTTTATTTTTTGAGACAACCTAATTCACCCCTCCTCTTAGGTTGCTTTGGGGCCAACAAACTAGACCTAATACATGTCCATCTAATAAAAAAAATAAATAAATAGAGAAGCACATTTAATCCCCAACACTTCAAAAGCAAAAGGAAACTGTAAATTCATACTGATTGACAAGTTCAACTACAAAAGTCTATACTTCAAGGCATTTACTGTAAATGCTACATTGAATAATATGCCAAAATCATAACCAGTAAGTAAAGGATCTTAAATTTGTCCCTTTTTACATACTTGATTAGATGAGTTCCTCAAAATAACACATTATCATATTTGCAAACACTATGATACCTTTAAAGAAGTATACAAATTGAAGTTTTATTAGCACATTGGTTTAATAAACTAAAAAATCACAATAGAGCCAAAACAACCAAAATTCTAGTTCTCCAAGTAAAACTAAATCATTTTCTTTAGAAATGAAACGTACACCTATGTTTCACAATGCATGGATCAAATTCATCAATAAACTCAGTAAAGCACAAAAATTAGCAACAAAATCATAGAAAAAATAGGATTTTTCAATCCTTCCATGAGAAGGAAATGAACCAAAAAAAAAAAAAAAATGAAAAGAAACTCATGTTTGCCTGCTATCCTACTGTCACTAATCCACAACGATCTTTTTAAAACACAGCCGAATGGTTAATGTAGAAGCCCTAATTATTTTTAAACCTAGGCCTTAAAGAGCAAGGAAAAATCTAAGAATCGTAATGGTATGAGAAACTAATGATTGATGAAGTTACCTCATGAATCACGCGGTGAGACTTGTGGTGGCCACCTTATGGCCGTCGCCACCGTAATCTATTCCAATTTTGAGACAACAGCTCCAAAAAATTTCTACTCTAAAAATTGGTATTTACATAATTGTACGGAGGTCTAGGGTTCATAAGAAGGAGAAGTTAGCATAATCTAGGAAAACTGGAATGGTAAATGCCACAATCAACAGTGGAAAAGTTCAAGGGTAGCGCGAGAAGACCATATGAGGAAACGACATCTTTGAAAGAATCAATTTTCGGAGGCAACTTGTATGTGGAGAAAGGAGACACTGCAGCACTGGTCGATCGATTGCATTCATAGGATTCTTCAATTCTCAATAGATTTTTTGCACCACAACAAGAGCAATTTTTTTTTATTTACATGTTAATAAAATAATAAATATTCCAAAATTATATTTATTGTATCAATATAAAAGTAGAGTTTACTAAAGTAGATTTTAGAATTTGGGGATAGAATCCAGAAGAGGATTTTTATAGTGTGGAAAAAGTGAAAACTCTCCAAATCAGCTTAAGCATTTTCCCAAGAGGGATGGGGTAGAAGTCGAGGGGAATATGGAAAGGCAGCTTAAGCATTTTCCCAGGAGGGACGGGGAGAGAAGTCGAGGGAAATATGGAAAGGCTTCTTTTATTTTCTTTTACTTTTTTGGTTCTTTGTATTGGGTCATTTTTACAAGTTTATTATTGTTAGACATTTTTCCAAGTTTATTATTATTAGACACAAATATTAACTTGTTAGTCATAAATACCATTCTTTATGTTACTCGTAAATTAAAGTCATAAAAGATTTATATTTGTGACTATCACAATAATGCAAGTCACAAAATTTGTATTTTTATATGACTTGTAAATTATGGTCATAAAACATTTATATTTGTGACAATCAAAATAATACAAGTCACAAATGATAGATTTTTTTTTGTAGTGACAATAGTCCGACAATTCTTACTCGTCTCTAAAGCCTAAACCCAAATCATTAGTGAATGGATCGAACAAGAAAATTGCTAGTAAGGGATGCTTGTAAATGTAATATGTTTGAAATTAATCTGAATGGAATTCTGACTTAATCTTAACCTCTCACCCTTTGCCTTAAGAAGAAATAATATTAGATATATGGTTCTCTGTTGTATTTTTAGGAGAAGAACTAATATTGATATAGAAAAAGAATTCAGAAATTGAAGAGCAAGACTTTTGTTATTAATCTGAATTCATCATAATAAGAGCAATATCAATGCCTATTTATAGGCTTACAAATAACTAAATTATAGAAAAAATAGGAAACTAGTTATAACCTACTTTGACTAAATATTGAAAATTTATTCATGATTTTTTACTAAGACAGGAATTAACTAATGTTGAGAAGATCTTACAGAATTTTGTTGGAGAAGATTTTGATTCATATCTCCAACACTCCCCCTTGATTCAAAATCACATACTTTCTTTTAGCTTGTTGTTAGGACTGCTATTGCTTGGTTCTTGGGCAAAATCTTGTAAAGAATGTTTGCTTATCTTTAAACTAGCAATTAGCTTTCTTATGTCCAAATTTCTTGCAATGATAACAGTGAATGACAGGGCATTGTTGTTGAATTAGTTGCTCAGATCCTTTGCCTCATTCTCTGTCATGGTTGGAATTCTTCATTTTACCTCTTTCTTGTACTGCAGCCTTTTGATGCTTTTTTGAGCCTTCGCTTTTTGCTTGAAATGCCTTTTCTTCATTCTTTCCTTCTGTAGAATTTGCCTGTAATGGATCTAAAGAGAAATTTTTTTCTTTCATATTCATTGAAAGATGTTCATTTCCAGCAGAGTCATAAATAAGACATTTCTTGTTCTTGAAAGTCACAGAAAAATATCTTCTCAAGTAACTGCCCAACACTCAAGAAATTTCGATCAATTTTTGGTACATACAAAACGTCAGTAATAATCTTGACTTTTGAACCATACTGAATAGCGACATTACCTTTGACTTTTACTTCAATATACTCTCAATTTCCAATTTTGTCTTTAGGACTGGTTGTTTTGTCAAGCTCCCTAAAGAGTTCTTCATCATTAGTCATGTGATTTGTACAACCACAGTCTATAAGCCAACTTTCGTGAGTACTGTAGGTTTCAAAACAGGTTGCTACAAATAATTGCTCCTCCGAATATTCTTCAACTAGAACATTGTCTTCTCCTTGCTATTTTTGAGTCTTGCACACCCTTTCCATATGACCCTGTTGACCACAACTGTTGTATTTGACATCTGATCTCCACCAACACTTTTGATGAGGATGATTTATCTTTTTGCAATAAGGACAAGGCGAATAGATTCCAACTTTTTGATTGTTGTTATTGACTGACTTCCATTGTTGGACTTCTTTCCTTTTGCCAGATCGGCACATTCTATGACATCCTCTTTTCGAAAAATTCTTCTTTGATCATTTTCTTTTCGAAAAGCTCTTCTTTGTTTTTGGGCTTGTAAGGCATTTACTAACTCCTCCAAAGTTATTCGAGTAAGATTTTTAGAATCTTCAAGAGAAGAGATATTTGCTTCAAACCTTTCTGGTAGGCTCACCAAGATTTTTTCAACAATCCTTCTGTCTGGAAGCTCTTCACCAATGAGTCTAATTTTGTTGACGACATTTAAGAGTCTTTGAGAATACTTTTTAATGTCCTCTTTTTCATTCATCCTTAAGAGTTCAAATTCTCTCCTAAGATTCAAAATATGCATTTGTCGATTTCTTTCATTGCCTTGAAAAGCTTCTCGCAAAGCAACCCAAACTTTTTTTGCAGTATCACAAGCCATGATTCTTGTGAATACTTCATCTGTGACTGCACTGTACATGCAAGTCATTGCTTTGGATCTTTTTTTTTTCGTCTTGATGCTCTCTTATTTGAGTAAGAGTTGGATCTTCAGGCAATGGTTGTTGCTCATTCTGCACCATTTCCCAAAGATCATTAGCTTCTAACTAAGACTTCATTTTGATAGTCCAAACTTGATAATTCTGTCCATTGAAAATTGGAGGGTTGGATAGAAAGTTGTTTGTCATGATGTTTAATTTGGATTGGAAAAATAATTCTCACCCACTCTCTCTCTGTTTTTTTTTTTAATGAACACAGGCTCTTTGAGATTAAAGAAGCTCTGATACCACTGTTGTGTTTTTAGGAGGAGAACTAATATTGATATAGAAAAAGAATTCAGAAATTGAAGAGCAAGACTTTTGTTATTAATCTGAATTGCATAATAAGAGCAATATCAATGCTTCAGCTTATAGGCTTACAATAACTAAATTATAGAAAAATAGGAAACTAGTTATAACCTACTTTGACTAAATATTAAAATATTTATTCATGATTTTTTGCTAACAAATTAACTAATGTTGAGAAGATCTTGCAGAATTTTGTTGGAGAAGATTTTGAATCATATCTCCAACACTCCTCATTTATTCAAAGTCACATACTTTCTTTTAGCTTGTTGTTAGGACTGCTATTGTTTGGTTATTGGGCAAAATCTTGTAAAAGGAAGAATTCCAACCGTGACAAAGAAAGAGGCAAAGGATCTGAGCAACTATTCAACAAGAATAGAATAAGGGCAGCATTCAGTGTTATCATTTCAAGAAATTTGGACATAAGAAAGCTAATTGCTGGTTTAAAGATAAGCAAACATTCTTACAAGATTTTGCCCAAGAACGAAGCAATAGCAGTCCTAACAACAAGCTAAAAGAAAGTATGTGATTTTGAATCAAGGGGGAGTGTTGGAGATATGATTCAAAATATTCTCCAACAATCTCAATGCCTGCAAAAATCTGAGGATGATGGATTCTTCATCATCATCTTCATTGTCAGATGTTACTAGCAAAATACCTGATGATATTCTGATGCATATATTGCCACACGTTTGTTCATGAAAGCGGCCGCCCAACCTGAGGATGATATTCTTTATGAAAATTTTATAGCGGTTATTTAGACTTTGATGATCTGGGGAATTCCAAGATGCTTCTTTATGAATGCATGGGCAAAAGGGTTTTCCCATGTAGAAGGAGAAGGTACGTGAAGTGGGTGAATCAGGTGCTGGTTTCACATCAAGCCCCATCCATCGAACAATTTAGGGTCTATTTCGATTTGGGCAACAATCACAGCGCAACTATTGATTCATGGATCTGCTTCGCAGCATCCAGGAAGGTTCGCATGCTTGAATTGGACTTGTCATCTTTGTTCTCAGACAAAAAGGAACTGGAAGATACTTACAACTTCCCAATTGATCAGTTGTTGTTGGGTGAATTGAACTTGAAGCAGCTCACTTCCCTTTGGCTGAATGCTGTCAATGTTTCTGAAGAACAGGTGCTGTGTTTTTTGTCAGTGTCCGTTATTAGAGGAATTATCTATTACTGGTGATTGCACCATCTTTGCGTGACCTCAAGGTTGTGGGGATTGATGGTGATCAGTCACTGCTTAAGTTGAAGCACTTGGAGATCATCAGTTGTTCGGAGTCTTTGAGCATCTTCAGGTATCAGGGGCCAGGAGCCTTGCATCTTTTATATGCGGACAAGAGTGTGTTAGAGTTGAACCAAGATTACCTATGACAACATACATTCACTTCCAAGATGTTCCCCAACTTTCCTCGGCTTATTTTGGACCTAGTGATTATTCTCAACAACTAGTAGCTACCTTGTTCAAAGAGCTTCCTTTCCCTATCTCACAGCTACACATGTTGTTCCTCAATCCGTTTTTGATGAAGCTTAATGAGTTACTAGTGTTTCTGTGAAGAATTTCCATAATTCACAAACCTTGGTTATCTAGAATTGGCATTTGGGTAAGAATTCGATGAGCAGCAGGGCATGCTTTCCATGGGCTTATTTCTCCGTGCATCTCCTTGTTTGCACAAATTGGTGC
Source organism: Cinchona pubescens (assembly GCA_025175665.1). Taxonomy (NCBI): domain Eukaryota; kingdom Viridiplantae; phylum Streptophyta; class Magnoliopsida; order Gentianales; family Rubiaceae; genus Cinchona; species Cinchona pubescens. The sequence goes on along the minus strand of JANKKI010000077.1, from coordinate 2,891,396 downwards.
TCAAGATCAGATCATATGATCAGACTAAGCTACCTAAATGTTATGGTTACAATCCCGGGATGCAAGTCGAGTTTGGAGAAATGCAACAGCAGCTTGTCAAAGGATGCAAATATGAATGCCTCAAGGAGGTGGAATTTTTGGGTTGGAACGGACTCCAGGGCGATGCTGAGCTTTTTACCCATTCAATTGAGGCTGCCGAGTCACTTGAGAGGGTAACTGTTGACTCTCGCGATCCATTTCCTGATAAATTTTGGGAAGAACAGATACTGTCTCTTCCTGAAGTTATCTCAAGCATGGAGGATGCTAGGAATCGTGCCAGGAACTTGGAAGCAAAATTATCTCCAGCCACCAAATTTATTGGTTTTGTAAACTAAATTAATAAATGCAACTAGAAAATTGTTGTTCTGTAAACTGTGACGTGATATTTGAGACTACTTAGTATTTCCTCTTTCATTAGTAATGCAGTACGTAATTACTAGTTGATTATGGTTGTACTCTGTTGTTTTGCAAGGCTAATAATATTAAGTACGTAGTAAAGGATTTAAATCACCCTACTGATTGCAGTACTTGGATTCTATAAGCCTGAATAGACAAGTACGAATTTTAAAACCACAGAAACAAAAAGAGAGATTGTTAAAAACCCAACAATCCAACTCCAATCAGGTTCCATGTTACCAGTTATAATGCTCAAAATCAAATATAGGGCAAAGACAGAGAATTTAAACTCTTGCTGGATTGGAGAGTGGGGAGGACTGAGTGAGCACTGAGCACACCATCAGATAGCTTAGTTTATTTTCTTGTACATTTGTTTCTTTTTAGGATGAACTCTTCTAATTGGTAAAAGTTTCCTCAATGGGTTGGGAATGAATATGAAGCACTTGGAGATCATCAGTTGTTTGGATTTAGAGCATCTTGAGATATCATCTGCCTGCAAGAGCCTTGCTTCTTTTAAATACAAAGAAGGGTGTTGGATTAATATTAACCGTGAATTTGAAGGATTGCCTATGACAAACATTCACTGAATCCCACGATGTTTCTTAACTTTCTTTGGTTCTTTTGGACCTGGTGATTATTCTAATCATCTTGTAACCACCTTGTTCAAAGGGTTTCCTTTCCCTATCTCACAGATACAGATATTGTCACTCCATCCGTTTTTTTATGACTTATAATAAACCGTTACAGTTTCTTGAAAAAGAATTTGCATAAAAATTCACAAATCTTCACCATCTGGAATTGGCATTCAGGGTGGCACTAGATCATCATGAGCAGAAGGAAATACTTTGGTCGGATTATTTCTCCGTGCATATCCTCGTTTGCAAAAATTGGTGCTCAAGTATACAATTGATTGGGCTCAGGCGGCTAAACTAAAGAGAAGAAATCATCCCATGGATCAGGTGTGTGTATCCAATATGTGGTACTCTCTCATATGTGATGCGTCATTTTTTTATTTTTTTTTAGAAAAATACATATATAGTGTATTAGTATCTAATATAATATATCATGCGAATTTGTACACGGTATATAGAATCTTATCTGATGAATCCAATAACTATAATTTGGACTCGAAGGCGATGTTGAGTTTTTTACCCACTTCATTTTGGCTGTCGACTCACTGGAGAGGGTAACTCTCAGCCTTCACGCGATGCATTTCCCGGTAAAATTTCCGAAAAATGGATACGGTTAAATTATTCTGATGTCATCACAGCCATGGAGGAGGCTAGAAATCGTGCCAGGGACTTGGAAGCAAAATTATCTCCTGCCACCAAATTGATGGTTTTGTAAGCTCTATTATCTTCAACTCGAAATTGGTTTTTGTTGTAAACTGCATACAGATTATTTGTTGGGAAAAGTTCTTTATTATTCACTTCGCATTGTGAAGCAAATATTCTAAACTGTTAATGATTGAAAAGTAATAAAACTCTCATATTTTTCAGTGCATTATAGAGTGAGTTGGTAAGACTTACTCGTTTGTTGAACTATGTTGTTATGCAATTCTAATGTAAAATAAATAAAAAGATTTGATTTTGTTGCCCCATTTTGCGGCTTTTGCTCTAAAATTTTACCTAAACCGGCAATGATATTTGGGATATAATTTAAAATTGCTTCTATTTATGGTGCAATGGTATCAATTCATTTATAGTTAGTTATTATTCTAGTACACACCTAATAATAATAAGGAGGTTCTAATAATAATAAGGAGGTTCTAATTAAAAGTTCTTTGTAAAAAAGATCCAATGAGTTGACAAACGAGGAAACTTTGGGAATTTGTTTTCTTTTCTAATCCATGATATATGCAGGCTCAAACCAAGCTTTCATCTTATGCAACTTTGGATACATTGATTGGTATTAGGCTCTTAGTTACTTTCAAATTAACAGAATTGGGATTGCATGAATATAATTAAGAGTGCATTTATAAAAACGGATAAAAGTGATAAAAATATTAAAGTACCATCAAATTCATAAATGAAGGAATGAGATGCGGTTGAATATCTAGAATCAAGAATTGGTGATTTAACATGATTTTATCATGTAGATGTTGATTTTGACAAATGAACTTGAATTTATAATTTTTTAAATCATTTTTCAATAATTAATTAGGCTGGTCAAAGGATGCAAGTATGAATGCCTCAAGGAAGCGGAGTTTTTGGGTTGGAATGGACTCGCAGCCGATGCTGAGCTTTTTACCCATTTAATTGAGGCTGCCGGTTCGCTTGAGAAGGTAACTGTCCACCTTACCGATCCATTTCCCAATAAATTTTTGAATTTTTGGGTTTTGGGTTACTTGAGTAGGGTTATCCGACTTTAGTGTGGTTGAGTTGGGTTGGGTTTGATTTTTAAAATCCAACCCAACCCGAATAACTGAAAAAATCATAGGTTATATATATATATATATATATTTTAGATTTCATTTTTTATTCTAATTATTTCATCTCCCTTATATTATTTTTCCTTTTTATTTTTGAAATATCATCTAATTTATCATATTTTTTTACTTTTTTCCTTTTATTCTTGACATAACCATTTTAGTTTTGACCAAACATACATATTTTTAACGGATGGATTTATAATTATAGATTTAAGTTTTTTTATTAATTTAAATTTTGAACCTGAATAACTCGAAAATCTGAGTAACCCACCCGACTTATACTTGGGTTGCTGTATTAGTTGGTTTGGATTGGGTTTTATTTTTTTAAACCGAAAATCCAAACCCGAAAACCCGACCCATGAACATCCCTACTTGTTGATATTCAGACAGTGATTTGGCTGGTGACATAGTTCAAAGAAAAAGTATTTTGAATTATACATTTTATTCGGATACTGGTGTATTTTCCTAATCATCAAAGAAGCAGCAAGTGGTGGCTTTGTCTACTGTTGAGGCGGAATACATGGCAGCGACAAGTAGTGCTACTCAAGCATTATGGTTGAGAATGAGGCTTGGGTTGCTACAACACAAGTAAGATGGACCTACCAAAATCTTTTGTGATAGCAAAAAAATTAACATCAAGTTCCACTTTGTTCGTGAATTAGTTCAAGATAAGGAGATAGCTATTGCACATATTGTTGCAAAATCGAAGATCATGTGGGTGATATTTTTACAAAATCGTTGAAGTTTGAGTCATTTGTCGAGTTGAAGAAAATATTAGACATGTTCAAATTTGAAAATCTTTGATTTAAGGGAGACAATGTAGAAATTAAACCAAATACTAATGGGAAATAAGCCAGTTTATCAAGTCTTGTCTATTACCCCATGTTTGGTACGCGGGAATGGCTTTAAATGGAACGGTCATTAAGGTAGAATTGTTTCCACTCGGAATGGGAAGAATACTTATTTTTATCACATGTCTGGTAACTTAATGCAGAATGAAATGAGTACTTTTTTTTTTTTATTAATGTTTGGTATTGAAGTCAGAATGAACAAAATTTTAAATTAATTTGACTTAAACATCTCTGATTCTTTTAAGAAAATATAACAATTTTTTATTTTTTTGTTTTTGTTCTTATTATTTACATTTTTATTGGTATGAAAAAGTAAAAAAAAAAAATTTATGAATGATAAAAAAAATTAAAAATTCAGTTACGAATTATTTTTTTCATTCAAATTCATGCTAAATAACTTAGTTTACTATTTCATAACACTATATATATATATATATATATATATATATATATTCATAAAAAATTAATATTCATTTTGATAAAATCACTATGCAAAAAAAATAAAAATATAATTGACCATTTATGGTATCTAAATTGTGTGCTATTTTTATATTTAAATATTTTACATGTAATTATATTTTCCTAGAGAAATTATATACTTAATTTCAATTTCAATTATAGTTACATTTTTTTAAAAAAAAGAAAAAGAAAAAGAAAGAAGTCTTCCAATCTCTTGGAAATATTAAAATTCTTATTTTGTACAAAATTTAATATAAAGCAAATAATTAAAACTTTTTATTAGTGTTGTAGGCCAAATCCAAATAGGTTTTTGATTTGTTAAGGGGATCAAATCCTATATTGACACGGTTTAGTTTTGCTTTGGTAAAAACCTAGACAGCTATTTGTCAAAATGTGAGTATAATTACAAAATTGATTGCTGTTGCTTTGCATGATAGTGTAAGGGCTTACAAAATAACTTGATTGTTGCTCTGTGTGTGCCGTGTTCTTTTGAGAAATAAAAACAAGTTTGTTGTCTCTATTTTTGTGGCCTCTGAGAAGTAACCAAAAATTGTTTTGCTGCCTAAATACGTTACTACTGTTATTTATTTCTTCTTTGGCTGCCTTTGATTCGTGTAAATTTCTTGTGGGTTAATTTATTTGGGATTTTAAATCCTTCAATAACTCTAACTCGAAGAAGAATCGAAGAAGAATTAATAAAGAAGATGGGCAAAAAATCGAGGATGACGATGATGGATTCATCGTCGGATGTAACCTGCAAAATACCTGATGAAATTCTGATTGATATCTTGTCGCGCTTGTCCATGAAAGAGGCTGCCAGAACTAGTGTTTTATCCCACAGATGGCAAAACTTATGGAAATTTCACAACGGTTGTTTGGATTTTGATGATCTGGGCAACTCCATAAGATGCTTCTTTATAAGGGCGAGAGGGATTTCCACGTTGAAAGGAGGAGGTACGTGGAGTGGGTGAATCAGGTGCTGGTTTCGCATCAATACCCATCCATCCAACAATTTAGGGCCTATTTCGATTTGGGCAAAGATCACAGCTCCATGATAGAATCATGGATCCACTTTGCAGCAGCCAAGAGGGTTCGCAGGCTTGAATTGGACTTCTCATCTTTGTTCTCATCCGTAAAGGAACTGGAGGAGATTTACAACTTGCCAATTCAGTTGTTGGGTGAATTGAACTTGAAGCTGCTGACTTCCCTCCGCCTGAATGCTGTCGATGTTTCCGAAGAACACGTGATTGGCTTTCTCTCACAGTGCCCGTTATTGGAGGAATTGTCTATTACTGGTGCACCATCTTTACGTAAACTCAAGGTGGTAGGCGGTGGTGATTTTAAGTTGAAGCACTTGGAGATCATTAAGTGTTTATAGTTGGATATTCTTGAGGTATTAGGGGCCAGGGCCTTGCTTCTTTTAAATATGAAGAAAGGTGTGTTAATATGGACCGCTTAAGGGAAGGATCGCCGATGACAACATACATGCACTTCCAAGATGTTCCTCAACTTTCTTCCGTCTATTTCGGACGTGGTTCTTATTCTCACCATCTACTAGCTACCTTGTTCAAACAGCTTCCTTTCCCTATCTCACAGCTACGCATGTTGTCCCTCGATCCATTTTTGTTGGCTCTTAATTTGTCATTCGTGCTTCTTGAAGAATTTCCTCAATTCACAAATCTTTGCTATCTGGAATTGGCATTCGGGCGGGAATTAGATGATGAGCAGCAGCGCATGCTTTTTGTGGGCTTATTTCTCCGTGCATCTCCTCGTTTGCACAAATTGGTGCTCAAGTATGATCGGAGTAAACCACAAAGAAGTTATCTTTACACTAACGGGATGTCCATGGAGTTTGGAGAAATACAACATCTAGATGTGTATAAGAGACAGCTTTTGAAATGCATTCATAACTCGTGCACGCTTTGGGTTGGAATGGACTCGCAGCCGATGCTGAGCTTTTTACCCATTTAATTGAGGCTGCCGGGTCGCTTGAGGAGGTAACTGTCGACACTCGCGATCCGTTTCCCAATAAATTTTGGAAGAACAGATACCGTCTCTTCCTAAAGTCGTCATGGAGGATGCTAGGGATCGTGCCAGGGACTTGGAAGCAAAATTATCTCCAGCCACCAAGTTGGTGGTTTTGTAAACTAAATTAACTGAAACTAGAAAATTGGTGTTCGGTAAACTGTGTTGTTTGAGTTGAGACTATTTAGTGTTTCCTCTTTCATTAGTAATGTAGTACTACTTGTAGATTATGGTTGGACTCTGTTGCTATGCAAGGCTAATGTTAGGTAAAAGATTTGAAGTATGTTGATTCTGGTAAACGTGTCCTTTCTTCAATGGATCTGGAAGTAGACAACACGTACTTCAATTTACATCTATTCAAGGCCTTAATGTTTTGATGCATCTGCAAGTCTAGGAGATTGCTCATAGTTTTTCTTTCTTTCTTCTGTTAAGCTGACATTTTATTTTTAGTAACAGATCCAGTAAAACTTCTTTTAGTTGCCACAACGCAAGTGGCCCATCATGCATATTGTTTATTATCCTCGTGAAATCCCCTACAAACTGCAGGTGAAGTGCAAGGTGAGCGACTTAACAACTCATTGTACATGTTTACTGGCAATCTGATAATTCCAAAGCAAACTCTGCCCCTTAGCCCAAATCAGATTTTACTACGAGTATGGCTTTACCTACTCATGCTTACATTTTTTCTTGATTTCTTTAATATTATTTGTACAGCGTTCAAGTTATTCTCTTGAGAATTTATCATGCTTTTGGTAAATGACTATATATCCATTCAAGTATTTATTTATTTATTTATTTTGATTTTCCGCAGCTTGATCATACATTTAACTAGTTTGATATTTTTATGTTGGTGGTTGAATTTCAGACCTATTTTGTTGTACCAATCCTTGCTCTTATACAGGAGGGACTATGTATCTATAGATCATACTTGCATTCCTGGTTATTTTTGGTATTTAGCTGCTTAAATTGGTTTTAAACTTTAAGATTTTACTCACACACACGCCTGCTTCATTTTTTTTGTGGGGATATAGTCTCAGAAACACTGAGTTCATTGTTGAGGCAGTCATTTCTGTAGGGTACGAGACAAATGTACCTTATTATAAATATCAGTACAATATGCCATCCTTAAATTTTTCCCTTTTCATGGTCAAGTAATGTGCCTTGCATGCAAGGGCAGTCTTCACAGTAGATCTGATCTAAAAATAGTCTAAAGTTTAGTGTCAGAATAGACTGTGCTTATGCAAAGATGTTTTCCTCGAGTCTAATTACATTCTTTGTTAATCATTTCTTGTAGGTCTTTAGATGCCTTGCATATGTCATACTGATACTGTACTTCCAGCTGAGAGCAACAACCCGGTGTTGGCACGGACTTCTAATTTGAATGAAGGACTGGCAAGACAGAAGGCTGCGGCAGGTGAAATTAGCTCTTATTGATTCTTCTCCACTGGAAATGAGAACAAAATATCTTTCTGAGTTCAATTTCGAATTTTTTTGAATCTTGATCTCTTATCCACATGAACTGCTGAGCGTGCTCTTCTCGTAATTCACTATTGTTATGCTGTTTATCAGAGTTGATTCCATGGGGACTTTATCTTCTCATTTTTCCGGGAGGAGTAAATATTGTCGTGATAAAAATGGATTTCTGATGAGAAATTTAATGGAGTTCTTTGAGTGTTCCATTGGAGGGGAAATTACTGGTGTCAGCAAAATCGAGATAGGAACAACTCAAAAGGAATGGGATGAGAGTGGAGGTAAATTAAGTTGTCGTCTCGAGGAGAAAAATGTATTTCACTTGCTGCTACCAATTTTCTGATGTCATATAATTCTTACAGGTTCATCAACCATCACATGAGAACATTAGAAGGGTTTCAACTCTAATGATGCTCGGCTTATGAGAGGCACTGGGCAGAATTTCGAACCTAATCTGATTTATGCATGGTAAAACATGTAACTTGATAATCAATTGAGAATTACACGCTTGAATTTCAGAAAAGCAGATACTTTTATTATCTGGTTTAAGATATATCGGTAGTCATGTGCTGTTGTTCAAGTCATGAATATGATTTCTTTCTCCGCGATATGGAGCTATAGTTTTTCATAGCTGTTTTCAGTTTGTCAGGTTTTCCAGACAATTGCTGAAATGTTTCTTCTTTCTATAGGTTGCACAGCCCTTAGCGAAAGTAGTCTGTTTGTATAAGCTTGCAAGAAAGAGTTTTTAGATGACAGATACAATTCTGTGTGCATGAATACGTATCTGCTCCAATACCTTCGGTATTTGGGGTACTTTTTCTCATGGGGTTGAGATGCTTGTATCTATATCCGAGTCATGTAAAATGGTATATATCCTTCAGTTTAGTTTTCCTCCTGTTCTCTCTCTCTGGCCAGTATTACGTTTTCACATTCAACAATATATTAACAAGTTTGTAGCTTTTGTGAGATTTACCACACAATTGTTCGAGATCATGTACATTTATAGCATGAGGATTTCAATATCAGCATCTTTGAACAAAAACTTTTTTTCTTTGTGCAGGATTCTTTAGATGCCTTTCAATATGTCATACTGTACTTCAGGATTCCCCCGAAATATTTCGCTATCAAGCTGCTTCTCCGATGAGGCTGCTTTGGTTGCAGCAGTGAAGAACTTTGGCTTGTTCTTTTTATTAAGTAAGCGTGCACGAGTTATGAATGGTGATGCCAACAAATCTATATAGTTCTTATCCTTTAATGGATTTATACTCTCAAATTACTCTGATTGCATACACATCAAGTGAAGGTAAAATTAATGATTTATAAAAAATGATAAGTGACTAATGAAGATAACGCCTTCACTTTTATACGTAGAACTATTTTTATTATGTGTTTTTTCTCGAGAAAATTGAAAATAGTTCAATTCACCTTCATGGGAATTGGTTCATATCTGGTGCCAGATTGCAACCACTAAGGGATATTCCTGATTGAAAATTGTATTTCACAAAATGTATAAAAAGAGTTTACTTTCTCTTTAAGGATAGCTAGTGGCTTCTGTGATAGTAATTTGAGAAGCTAACATATGCTTCTGCAGACGCACGCTTACTTAGATTTATGTCCGTGAATCATATGTGGGAAAGATGGCAAAGGTTGAAGATGTTCCTCATGAGATCCTGTTTGCCATTGAGTTTAGACCGGGATTTGCATAAATATTTGCGTCGTATTTATGCCATGCTGTGAGTTCTTGAAACTGAATTTGGTATTCTGTCATCTGTGTGGCACTAACAAGGGCCAATCTACTGTCTGTTGTTATCCAAATGGTAGACTTGTACTATATACTGCAAGGTGTATCGTTAGCCCAAATGGTAAACTTGAATGTTATACTGCAAGGCCTTGAATTTATGGACCGACAACGTGAGTTGAACACTATCCGCAAGGTAATGGTTTTATGGACCGACAACGTGAGCTGAACACTATCCACGATTGTCTAAATAAGAATTTTTTTATGTGTTTACTCTTTTCGCAGTGCAGACATCATTTGTGAAAAGATCCAACAAGGATCACTTGGAACAGTTTGGATCTATTGAATTGTGTACTCTTTCCCTGGCCTACAAAGATTTTGAGTGCCGAAGCATATGAGAGTTGGAATAAGAAATTCATTCACGTAAAATCCTCATAAGGGATCATGAAAAGAAGTTAAATGAGGTCCGTCCTAATTTGTATTTATTGCCACTAAATAACAAGAAATTAGTAGATAGAAAATTGTATGTCAATTATTTATATCAAAGACAATGCGGTAATGAATCGGATAGTCGAACCACTAGGTCGACCTTATCCAGTACATTAAATATCCGATTCCTGTCTCTTATACACATCTAGATGTGTATAAGAGACAGCCGTCAGACTGCCCGGACCTCAAATGAGAATTCCAAAGTCTCATAGCTGGAATCAACTCTGATAAACAGCTGTCTCTTATACACATCTAGATGTGTCACAAGTCTAACATGATTTTCAACACTAAACAAGAGTTACAAAGTATTGCTAAAGAAAGAGTGTGGGCTCTAAGTTCACTTATAACTACCATAATCAAGAATATCATTCTTGTGACAGAGGCAAAAATATATTACGTAAGACTGTGTCTATCTAAAACTCACATGAAATGGGGCTGCAAACATGAAAAAGAAAAAAAAAAAAATACTAAATAGAACATGAAAAAGTTCCTAGCTTCAACATTTACCAAAATAATTTTTAGCCCAATTTGATTTTCTTTTTTTTTTTAAATCTTCAGTGAATTTGCTCTAGACCTAGAGAAACACGACTAGAGAAAGCCGAGGGAGTTTTAGACCTTTTTAGGGCATATGAGCGTCAGAGAGTTGCCTTCAGGCTTAGACCTTTCTTTTTGTATTGGACTTGGAGTTTACTTGGACTTCAATTTGACTTTTATTTTATTAAAAAAAATTAGTTTTTTTTTTTTTCTTTCTTTGAACCTCTAGATGTGTAACTAAGACCCCTTGAACACGGCAAGAAATAGGAACTGTCTCTTATACACATCTAGATGTGTATAAGAGACAGACTCCAAGAACAAAAACAGTTTTATGAAACTAATTTTGTCCAACAGCTTTGATGAAATTAATGAAGTTTTCTGAGGTTGTTAACTTTCAGTAATTTTTGTTTAAAGGTCATGTGATGTTAACATGGCCTCCATCGTTAATTTGCACAATTTTTCCCTCTAAATCCAATATCGACCAATATTTTAAAAGACGAAAGATAAATTAATTTGTTGTGACAAAATTATTTAGTCTCTCAAAAATAAGGGATAAAATAGTCTTTTTGCCCATTATTTGGCATAAAACCATTACCTTGCTGCTGAAAATGGTGAAATTTGTTTCATTAATTTTTGGCATTAAGATGGGATAAAATTATGATTAAGGAAATGAGAGAAAAGAAAAAGAAATATTAGGGTCATGTGAAATAAGATTTTTTAACCTCACATGTTTGTGTTTCAATGACCAAATCATATTTAAGTGGACTTTCACTATTAATTTGTAATATTTTTCGCAAAAGGCCTTGCATTTGCTAATATTTTGAAAGATAAAGGGCTAAATTACCTTATTTTAGTACATAATTGACCAAATTTGAACACATCCAAAAGATAAGAAACCAAAATAATATTACTCCCAAAAAAAGAAAAGAAAATAACAAAGCCTAATTTCATCCCGGAACACCCACCAGCTAGTGATGACATGTATGAGTATAGGAGTCCTCCATTAATACAAGGAAATCAAGAGAAAAATATTTAAGTACACTCGATCTTTGACCTTATGTGCACACCTTCGAACAGATTAAATGTGTTTACATTATTGATGTCATAAATTTCATGAAATTTAATTCACATAACGCGGTTTACAAGTGAAATCAAAAACTAGATCAACCTAAATATTTGTCTAAAAAAGGGTTAATTGTACTTTACACCCTTACACTATCCTACTTTTGCACATTCTAAACCCTAAAGTATCAATTTTGACAATCAACCACCTCCAACTTCTAAATTTATCAAATGGATGTGAAATTTGTATTTTTTAATGGTGTTCTTGAAAAAGAGGCATATGTTGAGCAGCCTGTAGGTTATGTCAAAAGGGGTCAAGAAGATAAAGTTTACACATTGAAAAAGGCTCTATATGGGTTGAAATAAACTCCTGTCTAGTTTGGTATACTCGAATAGATTCTTATTTTGTTAATCGTGGATTTCAAAGATGCCCATATAAACACACTTTGTACATCAAATTCAATCCATATGTCCAGGTAGAGATGTTCTCATTGTACGCTTATATGTGGATGATTTGATTTTTACTGGCAATAATCCCAAATTAATTTCTGAATTTAGTTAGGCTATGACTAGCCATTTTGAGATGACAGATTTGGAGTTAATGTCTTATTTTCTTGGTATTGAAGTTTGTCAAATGAATGGCGGTATTGTTATTTCACACAAAAATTATGCAGGTGATATTTTGAAAATGTTTAAAATGGATACTGCCAAACCAATGATGACCCAATTGAGAAAAAATTTAAATTGACAAAAGATGGTACAGGTAATTTTGTCGATGCTACTTATTTTAGGAGATTGGTTGGGAGTCTCAGGTACTTGATTTCAACGTGACTTGACTCACTTTTGGAATTGGTTTGATCAGCAGATTTATGGAGTTTCCACGCCAATCTCATTTGCAGGCAGCTATGAGAATTTGGAATTACATTTTCGAGGTAAATTGTCTCTGACACATTTTTATTCTCATACTGATGATTCTAGCCTTGTTCTTAGGTAGGGGTGTTCAAACCCGACCCAACCCGAAAACCCGACCCAACCCAAATGAATTTGGGGATAAATGGGTTGGGTTTCTGGGTTTCGGGTTACTTGGGTCGGGTTACCCGACTTCAGTAGGGTTGGGTTTTATTTTTAAAACTCAACCCAACCCGAATAACAAAAAAAATTCAATTATATTTTTTTAAATTTTATTTTTATTCTAATTATTTCGTCCACCTTATATTATTTTTCCTTTTTGTTTTTGAAATACATCTAATTTATCATATTGTTTACTTTTATTCTTGACATATCCATTTTAGTTCTGACCAAATATATATTTTTAACAGATGGATTTATTATTATACTCAGGTTTTAATTTTTTTATTAATATAAAAATTCAACCCTAGTAATAGGTCGACTAATCTTGATCTGTTGGGTTTAGTCTTGAACTGCTGTATACACTTGCATCCTTTGATTTTTTTAACCCGAAAACCCGACCCATGAACACCCCTACTTGTTGAATATACAGATGATTGGGCTGGTGACATCCTTAAAAGAAAAAGTACTTTACTGCATTTTATTCGGATACTGGAGTATTTTCCTGGCCATCAAAGAAGCAAGTGGCGCATTTGTCTACCGTTGAGGCGGAATACATGGCAGCGACAAGTGGTGCTACTCAGGCATTATGGTTGAGAAGGATGCTTGGGTTTCTACAGCACAAGTAAGATGGACCTACCAAAATCTTTTGTGATGGCAAACACATTAACATAAAGTTCCACTTTATTCGTGAATTAGTTCAAGATAAGGAGATAGCTATTGATTACTGCAAAATCGAAGATCAAGTGGCTGATATTTTTAAACAAACGTTGAAGTTGGAGTCATTTGTCAAGTTGAAGAAAATATTAGACGTGTTAAAATTTGAAAATCTTGATTTAAGGGAGACAATGCAGAAATTAAACCAAGTACTAACGGGAAATAGGCCAGTTTATCAAGTCTTGTCTATTACCCCATGTTTGGTACGCGGGAATGAAGCTTGAAATGGAAAGGTCATTCCAGGTAGGATATGTTTCCACCCGGAATAGGGAAGAATACTTATTCTCATCACATGTCTGGTGACTTAGTAGAATGGAATGAGTATTCTTTTATTAATGTTTGGTATTGAAGTCAGAATGAACAAAATTTTAAATTAATTTGACTTAAATATCCCTGATTCTTTTAAGAAAATATAACAAATTTTTATTTTTTATATTTTGTTTTTGTTCTTATTATTTATATTTTAATGGGTATGAAAAAGTTCATAAAAATTCTATGAAGGACCAAACAAATTAAAAAGTTACGTATTATTTTTTCATTCAAATTCATACTAAATAACTTAGTTTACTATTTTATAATACATATATATATTTTTAAAAAAATTAATATTCATTTTGATAAAATCACTATGCAAAAAAAATAAAAATATAATTGACCATGTATTAATATCTAAATTAATCTGCTATTATTATATTTAAATACCATACATGTAATTATATTTTACTAGACAGAAATTATATAATTAATTTAAATTTCAATTGTAGTTACATCCCTTTTTTAAAAGAAAAAGAAAAAGAAAAAGAAAGAAGTGTTCCAATCTCGTGGAAATATTAAAATTCTTATTTTGTACAAAATTAAATATAACGCAAATAATTAAAACTTTTTATTAGTGTTGTAGGCCAAATCCAAATAGGTTTCTGAGACAGTTGAGGGGATCAAATCCAATATTGACACGGTTTAGGTTTGCTTTGGTAAAAACTTATATATAGTCAAGCATGTAGAGTTAATTCACAAAATTGATTGCTGTTGCTTTGCGTGAAGTTTGAGAATTAAAAAATAACTTGATTGTTGCTCTGTGTGTGCCGTGTTCTTTTGAGAAATAAAAACAAGTTTGTTGTCTCTATTTTTGTGGCCTCTGAGAAGTAACCAAAAATTGTTTTGCTGCCTAAATACGTTACTACTGTTATTTATTTCTTCTTTGGCTGCCTTTGATTCGTGTAAATTTCTTGTGGGTATTATAATTTATTTGGGATTTTAAATCCTTCAATAACTCTAACTCGAAGAAGAATCGAAGAAGAATTAATAAAGAAGATGGGCAAAAAATCGAGGATGACGATGATGGATTCATCGTCGGATGTAACCTGCAAAATACCTGATGAAATTCTGATTGATATCTTGTCGCGCTTGTCCATGAAAGAGGCTGCCAGAACTAGTGTTTTATCCCACAGATGGCAAAACTTATGGAAATTTCACAACGGTTGTTTGGATTTTGATGATCTGGGCAACTCCAAGATGCTTCTTTATAAGGGCGAGAGGGATTTCCACGTTGAAAGGAGGAGGTACGTGGAGTGGGTGAATCAGGTGCTGGTTTCGCATCAATACCCATCCATCCAACAATTTAGGGCCTATTTCGATTTGGGCAAAGATCACAGCTCCGTGATAGAATCATGGATCCACTTTGCAGCAGCCAAGAGGGTTCGCAGGCTTGAATTGGACTTATCATCTTTGTTCTCATCCGTCAAAGGAACTGGAGGAGATTTACAACTTGCCAATTCAGTTGTTGGGTGAATTGAACTTGAAGCTGCTGACTTCCCTCCGCCTGAATGCTGTCGATGTTTCCGAAGAACACGTGATTGGCTTTCTCTCACAGTGCCCGTTATTGGAGGAATTGTCTATTACTGGTGCACCATCTTTACGTAAACTCAAGGTGGTAGGCGGTGGTGATTTTAAGTTGAAGCACTTGGAGATCATCAAGTGTTTGGAGTTGGATCATCTTGAGGTATCTCATACAATTCTAGCCTTGCTTCTTTTAAATATGAAGAAAGGTGTGTTAATATGGACCGCTTAAGGGAAGGATCGCCGATGACAACATACATGCACTTCCAAGATGTTCCTCAACTTTCTTCCGTCTATTTCGGACGTGGTTCTTATTCTCACCATCTACTAGCTACCTTGTTCAAACAGCTTCCTTTCCCTATCTCACAGCTACGCATGTTGTCCCTCGATCCATTTTTGTTGGCTCTGTAATTTGTCATTCGTGCTTCTTGAAGAATTTCCTCAATTCACAAATCTTTGCTATCTGGAATTGGCATTCGGGCGGGAATTAGATGATGAGCAGCAGCGCATGCTTTTTGTGGGCTTATTTCTCCGTGCATCTCCTCGTTTGCACAAATTGGTGCTCAAGTATGATCGGAGTAAACCACAAAGAAGTTATCTTTACACTACCGGGATGTCCGTGGAGTTTGGAGAAACGCAACAGCAGCTGGTCAAAGGATGCAAGTATGAATGCCTCAAGGAGGTGGAGTTTTTGGGTTGGAATGGACTCGCAGCCGATGCTGAGCTTTTTACCCATTTAATTGAGGCTGCCGGGTCGCTTGAGGAGGTAACTGTCGACACTCGCGATCCGTTTCCCAATAAATTTTTGGAAGAACAGATACCGTCTCTTCCTAAAGTCATGGAGGATGCTAGGGATCGTGCCAGGGACTTGGAAGCAAAATTATCTCCAGCCACCAAGTTGGTGGTTTTCACACAATCCTAAAGAGTAAACTAAATTAACTGAAACTAGAAAATTGGTGTTCGGTAAACTGTGTTGTTTGAGTTGAGACTATTTAGTGTTTCCTCTTTCATTAGTAATGTAGTACTACTTGTAGATTATGGTTGGACTCTGTTGCTATGCAAGGCTAATGTTAGGTAAAAGATTTGAAGTATGTTGATTCTGGTAAACGTGTCCTTTCTTCAATGTGTTGACAACACGTACTTCAATTTACATCTATTCAAGGCCTTAATGTTTTGATGCATCTGCAAGTCTAGGGAGATTGCTCATAGTTTTTCTTTCTTTCTTCTGTTAAGCTGAATGTTTTGGCAATTAGTAATTTATCCAGTAAAACTTCTTTTAGTTGCCACAACGCAAGTGGCCCATCATGGATATTGTTTATTATCCTCGTGAAATCCCCTACAAACTGCAGGTGAAGTGCAAGGTGAGCGACTTAACAACTCATTGTACATGTTTACTGGCAATCTGATAATTCCAAAGCAAACTCTGCATCTAAACCCTTAGCCCAAATCAGATTTTACTTCGAGTATGGCTTTACCTACTCATGCTTACATTTTTTCTTGATTTCTTTAATATTATTTGTACAGCGTTCAAGTTATTCTCTTGAGAATTTATCATGCTTTTGGTAAATGACTATATATCCATTCAAGTATTTATTTATTTATTTATTTTGATTTTCCGCAGCTTGATAATACATTTAACTAGTTTGATATTTTTATGTTGGTGGTTGAATTTCAGACCTATTTTTGTTGTACCAACATTTTTTCTAGGAGGGACTATGTATCTATAGATCATACTTGCATTCCTGGTTATTTTTGGTATTTAGCTGCTTAAATTGGTTTTAAACTTTAAGATTTTACTCACACACACGCCTGCTTCATTTTTTTTGTGGGGATATAGTCTCAGAAACACTGAGTTCATTGTTGAGGCAGTCATTTCTGTAGGGTACGAGACAAATGTACCTTATTATAAATATCAGTACAATATGCCATCCTTAAATAGTTTTTCCCTTTTCATGGTCAAGTAATGTGCCTTGCATGCAAGGGCAGTCTTCACAGTAGATCTGATCTAAAAATAGTCTAAATTTTAGTGTCAGAATAGACTGTGCTTATGCAAAGATGTTTTTTACGAGTCTAATTACAGTCTTTGTTAATCATTTCTTGTAGGTCTTTAGATGCCTTGCATATGTCATACTGATACTGTACTTCCAGCTGAGAGCAACAACCCGGTGTTGGCACGGACTTCTAATTTGAATGAAGGACTGGGCAGGTGAAATTAGCTCTTATTGATTCTTCTCCACTGGAAATGAGAACAAAATATCTTTCTGAGTTCAATTTCGAATTTTTTTGAATCTTGATCTCTTATCCACATGAACTGCTGAGCGTGCTCTTCTCGTAATTCACTATTGTTATGCTGTTTATCAGAGTTGATTCCATGGGGACTTTATCTTCTCATTTTTCCGGGAGGAGTAAATATTGTCGTGATAAAAATGGATTTCTGATGAAAAGATAGCAGAAATTTAATGGAGTTCTTTGAGTGTTCCATTGGAGGGGAAATTACTGGTGTCAGCAAAATCGAGATAGGAACAACTCAAAAGGAATGGGATGAGAGTGGAGGTAAATTAAGTTGTCGTCTCGAGGAGAAAAATGTATTTCACTTGCTGCTACCAATTTTCTGATGTCATATAATTCTTACAGGTTCATCAACCATCACATGAGAACATTAGAAGGGTTTCAACTCTAATGATGCTCGGCTTATGAGAGGCACTGGGCAGAACGAACCTAATCTGATTTATGCATGGTAAAACATGTAACTTGATAATCAATTGAGAATTACACGCTTGAATTTCAGAAAAGCAGATACTTTTATTATCTGGTTTAAGATATATCGGTAGTCATGTGCTGTTGTTCAAGTCATGAATATGATTTCTTTCTCCGCGATATGGAGCTATAGTTTTTCATAGCTGTTTTCAGTTTGTCAGGTTTTCCAGACAATTGCTGAAATGTTTCTTCTTTTTCAAGTTCTATAGGTTGCACAGCCCTTAGCGAAAGTAGTCTGTTTGTATAAGCTTGCAAGAAAGAGTTTTTAGATGACAGATACAATTCTGTGTGCATGAATACGTATCTGCTCCAATACCTTCGGTATTTGGGGTACTTTTTCTCATGGGGTTGAGATGCTTGTATCTATATCCGAGTCATGTAAAATGGTATATATCCTTCAGTTTAGTTTTCCTCCTGTTCTCTCTCTCTGGCCAGTATTACGTTTTCACATTCAACAATATATTGTTTGTAGCTTTTGTGAGATTTACCACACAATTGTTCGAGATCATGTACATTTATAGCATGAGGATTTCAATATCAGCATCTTTGAACAAAAACTTTTTTTCTTTGTGCAGGATTCTTTAGATGCCTTTCAATATGTCATACTGTACTATCAGATTTTAAGTAAGCGTGCACGAGTTATGAATGGTGATGCCAACAAATCTATATAGTTCTTATCCTTTAATGGATTTATACTCTCAAATTACTCTGATTGCATCTGCAAGTGAAGGTAAAATTAATGATTTATAAAAAATGATAAGTGACTAATGAAGATAACGCCTTCACTTTTATACGTAGAACTATTTTTATTATGTGTTTTTTCTCGAGAAAATTGAAAATAGTTCAATTCACCTTCATGGGAATTGGTTCATATCTGGTGCCAGCAACCACTAAGGGATATTCCTGATTGAAAATTGTATTTCACAAAATGTATAAAAAGACAGTACTTTCTCTTTAAGGATAGCTAGTGGCAGAAGTGATAGTAATTTGAGAAGCTAACATATGCTTCTAGACGCAAGCGTAGGACATGTATCTAAGCTGTCTCTTATACACATCTAGTACTTGTATACCTTTTTTATATAGTCTCTTATACACATCTACTCAATGGCATAAATATTTGCGTCGTATTTATGCCATGCTGTGAGTTCTTGAAACTGAATTTGGTATTCTGTCATCTGTGTGGCACTAACAAGGGCCAATCTACTGTCTGTTGTTATCCAAATGGTAGACTTGTACTATATACTGCAAGGTGTATCGTTACCCAAATGAAATTAAACTTGTACTTGTTATACTGCAAGGTAATGGTTTTATGGACCGACAACGTGAGTTGAACACTATCCGCAAGGTAATGGTTTTATATACCGAGACGTGAGCTGAACACTATCCACAAGCTGTCTATCTGCTTTTTTTTTATGTGTTTACTCTTTTCGCAGGCTGCAGACAGTCATTTGTGAAAAGATCCAACAGGGATCACTTGGAACAGTTTGGATCTATTGAATTGTGTACTCTTTACCTGGCCTTATACACATCTAGATGTGTATAATGAGACAGGATCAAGAAATTCATTCACGTAAAATCCTCATAAGGGATCATGAAAAGAAGTTACATGAGAGTCCGTCCTAATTTGAATTTATCTGAAAGTTAAATTTTCTTAGCCTTGTGAGGCATACTGAACAGAAATTCAACTGTTGTTCTCGTCTCGGGTGTTTTTGTCTCTCGGTCATTTGGGATTACTCTAGTTAATGATGCCTTTTCATTTGACTTTTGAAGGTTAGGGTTGGACTCTTATTCCCCTCATCCTAAATCTAGATAAGATATTAACGGGGAAGTGTCTTCTGAATCCCTCACTCCTGGCCCCTTCCAAAATAAATGAACGAATAACAAGAAATTAGTAGATAGAAAATTGTATGTCAATTATTTATATCAAAGACAATGCGGTAAAGAATCGGATAGTCGAACCACTAGGTCGACCTTATCCAGTACACCGAATATGAAAAAATTAGTTCGGGTACCCCCATCAAATCTTTACTTGCAAAAAAAGCGGGTCAAAATAACCGGGTACTCAAATTATTTGTGACATTTTTTTGTTAAAAAAATTTTAAAAGTTACAAAATTAATCAGCAATTACACAATAACCCTGTAAATAGGAATGAAATGAGAAAATACTGACTAATATTAGGTCATAATTAGAGAATAATACAAAATTTTTCCTATATAGGTACGATGTATTATATTAATATTTTAAGATAAATACTAATCAGTGTGTTTATATTGGTAAAATTAGAGTAATATTAGGCATTATTAATCGGTTCAAATACTCTATTTTAAGGGTTGTAATGAATCGTAGAGTCACCAATAAATAAGAATATCTCTATTTAAGAAATTCAGTACAAGTCTAACATGATTTTCAACACTAAACAAGAGTTACAAAGTATTGCTAAAGAAAGAGTGTGGGCTCTAAGTTCACTTATAACTACCATAATCAAGAATATCATTCTTGTGACAGAGGCAAAAATATATTACGTAAGACTGTGTCTATCTAAAACTCACATGAAATGGGGCTGCAAACATGAAAAAGAAAAAAAAAAAAATACTAAATAGAACATGAAAAAGTTCCTAGCTTCAACATTTGACCAAAATAATTTTTAGCCCAATTTGATTTTCTTTTTTTTAAATCTTCATGAATTTGCTCTAGACCTAGAGAAACACGACTAGAGAAAGCCGAGGGAGTTTTAGACCTTTTTAGGGCATATGAGCGTTAGAGAGTTGCCTTCGTGCTTAGACCTTTCTTTTTGTATTGGACTTGGAATTTACTTGAACTTCAATTGGACTTTTATTTTAAAGAAATCAAATTCATTCTGTCTCTTATACACTCTAGATGTGTATAAGATTGTACTTCAATTGGATTCACTCACTTAAAGCTAAGCTAATATAAGTGGGTCAACCCAACAACCAACTTGGACCTTTAAACAGAAAGCAAAACAAACCCCAGAAGGCTGAAAGCCCTGAAAATGCTTGCTAATGTAGGATGGTACCTTATTTTGTTCGTTTTCCAACTTTTTGAACCATCTTGATTGTATTACCAACCTAGGATGTAAGGTTGATCTTTTTTTGAATGTAATTCGGCCTCAATCTTTCCTATTTCTTGCCCCATAATTCAAGTGTTCAAGGGTATGGAACACAATTGAGCAAGAGCATGGGGGGAATGATGATTCATAAGTTAGACAGGACCTTTCAGAAATTTGAAACTAATTTTGTCCAACATTTGTGAGAATTAATGAAAAAATTTCTGAGGTTGTTAACTTTCAGTAATTTTTGTTTAAAGGTCATGTGATGTTAACATGGCCTCCATCGTTAATTTGCACAATTTTTCCCTCTAAAGTCCAATATCGACCAATATTTTAAAAGACGAAAGACTAAATTAATTTGTTGTGATAAAATTATGGCATATCTCAAAAATAAGGGATAAAAATAGTCTTTTTGCCCATTATTTGGCAAAATACAAATGGAAGTTAAAAATCTGAAAATGGTGAAATTTGTTTCATTAATTTTTGGCATTAAGATGGGATAAAATTATGATTAAGGAAATGAGAGAAAAGAAAAAGAAATATTAGGGTCATGTGAAATAAGATTTTTTAACCTCACATGTTTGTGTTTCAATGACCAAATCATGGGATGATTTAAGTGGACTTTCACTATTAATTTGTAATATTTTTCGCAAAAGGCCTTGCATTTGCTAATATTTTGAAAGATAAAGGGCTAAATTACCTTATTTTAGTACATAATTGACCAAATTTGAACACATCCAAAAGATAAGAAACCAAAATAATATTACTCCCAAAAAAAGAAAAGAAAATAACAAAGCCTAATTTCATCCCGGAACACCCACCAGCTAGTGATGACATGTATGAGTATAGGAGTCCTCCATTAATACAAGGAAAGAAAAATATTTAAGTACACTCGATCTTTGACCTTATGTGCACACCTTCTGAACAGGATTAAATGTGTTTACATTATTGATGTCATAAATTTCATGAAATTTAATTCATGATATCAACCACCTCCAACTTCTAAATTTATCAAATGGATGTGAAATTTGTATTTTTTAATGGTGTTCTTGAAAAAGAGGCATATGTTGAGCAGCGTATAGGTTATGTCAAAAGGGGTCAAGAAGATAAAGTTTACACATTGAAAAAGGCTCTATATGGGTTGAAATAAACTCCCAGGGTTTGGTATACTCGAATAGATTCTTATTTTGTTAATCGTGGATTTCAAAGATACCCATATAAACACACTTTGTACATCAAATTCAATCCAGGTAGAGATGTTCTCATTGTACGCTTATATGTGGATGATTTGATTTTTACTGGCAATAATCCCAAATTAATTTCTGAATTTAGTTAGGCTATGACTAGCCATTTTGAGATGACAGATTTGGAGTTACATGTCTTATGTGTTGGTATTGAAGTTTGTCAAATACAGTTGCGGTCATGTGTTAAGAGACAGTCTAGTTGCCTGCAAATGAGACAGGCATATTCATTTGAAAATGTTTAAAATGGATACTGCCAAACCAATGATGACCCAATTGACAAAAAATTTAAATTGACAAAAGATGGTACAGGTAATTTTGTCGATGCTACTTATTTTAGGAGATTGGTTGGGAGTCTCAGGTACTTGATTTCAACGTGACTTGACTCACTTTTGGAATTGGTTTGATCAGCAGATTTATGGAGTTTCCACGCCAATCTCATTTGCAGGCAGCTATGAGAATTTGGAATTACATTTGAGGTATGCAGTCTGACGGTACTTTTTATTCTCATACTGATGATTCTAGCCTTGTTGGTAGGGGTGTTCAAACCCTACCCAACCCGAAAACCCGACCCAACCCAAATGAATTTGGGGCTAAATGGGTTGGGTTTCGGTTCGGTTACTTGGGTCGGGTTACCCGACTTCAGTAGGGTTGGGTTTTATTTTTAAAACTCAACCCAACCCGAATAACCCGAATAACAAAAAAAATTCAATTATATTTTTTTAAATTTTATTTTTATTCTAATTATTTCGTCCACCTTATATTATTTTTCCTTTTTGTTTTGTGAAATGTCATCTAATTTATCATATTGTTTACTTTTATTCTTGACATATCCATTTTAGTTTTGACCAAATATATATTTTTAACAGATGGATTTATTATTATAGATTTTTAATTTTTTTATTAATTTAAAATTTTAACCCGAGTAATCCGCTCGACTAATGCTTGGGTTGAGTTTACTTGGGTTGCTATATTAGTTGGGTTGGGTTTTATTTTTAACCCGAAAACCCGACCCATGAACACCCCTACTTGTTGAATATACGAGGTGATTGGGTGGTGACATAATTAAAAGAAAAAGTACTTTGAGTTATGCATTTTATTCGGATCTGGAGTATTTTCCTGGCCATCAAAGAAGCAGCAAGTGGCGCATAAGAGACAGTTGAGGCGGACCATACATGGCAGTAATAAGACAAGCTACTCAGGCATTATGGTTGAGAAGGATGCTTGGGTTTCTACAGCACAAGTATGGATGGACCTACCAAAATCTTTTGTGATGGCAAACACATTAAGCATAAAGTTCCACTTTATTCGTGAATTAGTTCAAGATAAGGAGATAGCTATTGATTACTGCAAAATCGAAGATCAAGTGGCTGATATTTTTAAACAAACGTTGAAGTTGGAGTCATTTGTCAAGTTGAAGAAAATATTAGACGTGTTAAAATTTGAAAATCTTGATTTAAGGGAGACAATGCAGAAATTAAACCAAGTACTAACGGGAAATAGGCCAGTTTATCAAGTCTTGTCTATTACCCCATGTTTGGTACGCGGGAATGGCTTGAAATGGAAAGGTCATTCCAGGTAGGATATGTTTCCACCCGGAATAGGGAAGAATACTTATTCTCATCACATGTCTGGTGACTTAGTAGAATGGAATGAGTATTCTTTTATTAATGTTTGGTATTGAAGTCAGAATGAACAAAATCTTAAATTAATTTGACTTAAATATCCCTGATTCTAAAGAAAATATAACAAATTTTTATTTTTTATATTTAGTTTTTGTTCTTACAGCTTCATTTATATTTACACTATATATATATTTTTAAAAAAATTAATATTCATTTTGATAAAATCACTATGCAAAAAAAATAAAAATATAATTGACCATGTATGGTATCTAAATTGTGTGCTATTTTTATATTTAAATATTTTACATGTAATTATATTTTCCTAGAGAAATTATATAATTAATTTAAATTTCAATTGTAGTTACATTTTTTTTTTAAAAAGAAAAAGAAAAAGAAAAAGAAAGAAGTGTTCCAATCTCGTGGAAATATTAAAATTCTTATTTTGTACAAAATTAAATATAACGCAAATAATTAAAACTTTTTATTAGTGTTGTAGGCCAAATCCAAATAGGTTTAAGATTTCTTATAAACATCTAGATGTGACTAAGAGAGGGCCTAATCTGTCTCTTATACATGTATAAGAGACAGTTATATTGACAAAATTGATTGCTGAAGCATTGCGTGAAGT
Organism: Cinchona pubescens; assembly: GCA_025175665.1. Classification (NCBI taxonomy): domain Eukaryota; kingdom Viridiplantae; phylum Streptophyta; class Magnoliopsida; order Gentianales; family Rubiaceae; genus Cinchona; species Cinchona pubescens. The sequence goes on along the minus strand of JANKKI010000077.1, from coordinate 2,866,962 downwards.
GTGAGTAAAATCAATAACTTGATTGGTGTGCACATAAGTGTGCCGTGTTCTTTTGAGAAATAAAAACAAGTTTGTTGTCTCTATTTTTGTGGCCTCTGAGAAGTAACCAAAAATTGTTTTGCTGCCTAAATACGTTACTACTGTTATTTATTTCTTCTTTGGCTGCCTTTGATTCGTGTAAATTTCTTGTGGGTTAATTTATTTGGGATTTTAAATCCTTCAATAACTCTAACTCGAAGAAGAATCGAAGAAGAATTAATAAAGAAGATGGGCAAAAAATCGAGGATGACGATGATGGATTCATTAGACAAGTTGTTTGGATTTTGATGATCTGGGCAACTCCAAGATGCTTCTTTATAAGGGCGAGAGGGATTTCCACGTTGAAAGGAGGAGGTACGTGGAGTGGGTGAATCAGGTGCTGGTTTCGCATCAATACCCATCCATCCAACAATTTAGGGCCTATTTCGATTTGGGCAAAGATCACAGCTCCATGATAGAATCATGGATCCACTTTGCAGCAGCCAAGAGGGTTCGCAGGCTTGAATTGGACTTCTCATCTTTGTTCTCATCCGTAAAGGAACTGGAGGAGATTTACAACTTGCCAATTCAGTTGTTGGGTGAATTGAACTTGAAGCTGCTGACTTCCCTCCGCCTGAATGCTGTCGATGTTTCCGAAGAACACGTGATTGGCTTTCTCTCACAGTGCCCGTTATTGGAGGAATTGTCTATTACTGGTGCACCATCTTTACGTAAACTCAAGGTGGTAGGCGGTGGTGATTTTAAGTTGAAGCACTTGGAGATCATCAAGTGTGTTGATGTAAGATTGGAGTTGGATCATCTTGAGGTATCAGGGGCCAGGGGCCTTGCTTCTTTTAAATATGAAGAAAGGTGTGTTAATATGGACCGCTTAAGGGAAGGATCGCCGATGACAACATACATGCACTTCCAAGATGTTCCTCAACTTTCTTCCGTCTATTTCGGACGTGGTTCTTATTCTCACCATCTACTAGCTACCTTGTTCAAACAGCTTCCTTTCCCTATCTCACAGCTACGCATGTTGTCCCTCGATCCATTTTTGTTGGCTCTTAATTTGTCATTCGTGCTTCTTGAAGAATTTCCTCAATTCACAAATCTTTGCTATCTGGAATTGGCATTCGGGCGGGAATTAGATGATGAGCAGCAGCGCATGCTTTTTGTGGGCTTATTTCTCCGTGCATCTCCTCGTTTGCACAAATTGGTGCTCAAGTATGATCGGAGTAAACCACAAAGAAGTTATCTTTACACTACCGGGATGTCCGTGGAGTTTGGAGAAACGCAACAGCAGCATGCTGGTCAAAGGATGCAAGTACAGCCTCAAGGAGGTGGAGTATGAGAATAAATGGACTCGCAGCCGATGCTGAGCTTTTTACCCATTTAATTGAGGCTGCCGGGTCGCTTGAGGAGGTAACTGTCGACACTCGCGATCCGTTTCCCAATAAATTTTGGAAGAACAGATACCGTCTCTTCCTAAAGTCGTCATGGAGGATGCTAGGGATCGTGCCAGGGACTTGGAAGCAAAATTATCTCCAGCCACCAAGTTGGTGGTTTTGTAAACTAAATTAACTGAAACTAGAAAATTGGTGTTCGGTAAACTGTGTTGTTTGAGTTGAGACTATTTAGTGTTTCCTCTTTCATTAGTAATGTAGTACTACTTGTAGATTATGGTTGGACTCTGTTGCTATGCAAGGCTAATGTTAGGTAAAAGATTTGAAGTATGTTGATTCTGGTAAACGTGTCCTTTCTTCAATGGATCTGGAAGTAGACAACACGTACTTCAATTTACATCCAGATCGCTATTCAAGGCCTTAATGTTTTGATGCATCTGCAAGTCTAGGGAGATTGCTCATAGTTTTTCTTTCTTTCTTCTGTTAAGCTGAATGTTTTGGCAATTAGTAATTTATCCAGTAAAACTTCTTTTAGTTGCCACAACGCAAGTGGCCCATCATGGATATTGTTTATTATCCTCGTGAAATCCCCTACAAACTGCAGGTGAAGTGCAAGGTGAGCGACTTAACAACTCATTGTACATGTTTACTGGCAATCTGATAATTCCAAAGCAAACTCTGCCCCTTAGCCCAAATCAGATTTTACTACGAGTATGGCTTTACCTACTCATGCTTACATTTTTTCTTGATTTCTTTAATATTATTTGTACAGCGTTCAAGTTATTCTCTTGAGAATTTATCATGCTTTTGGTAAATGACTATATATCCATTCAAGTATTTATTTATTTATTTATTTTGATTTTCCGCAGCTTGATCATACATTTAACTAGTTTGATATTTTTATGTTGGGTGGTTGAATTTCAGACCTATTTTTGTTGTACCAACATTTTTTTCTAGGAGGGACTATGTATCTATAGATCATACTTGCATTCCTGGTTATTTTTGGTATTTAGCTGCTTAAATTGGTTTTAAACTTTAAGATTTTACTCACACACACGCCTGCTTCATTTTTTTTGTGGGGATATAGTCTCAGAAACACTGAGTTCATTGTTGAGGCAGTCATTTCTGTAGGGTACGAGACAAATGTACCTTATTATAAATATCAGTACAATATGCCATCCTTAAATTTTTCCCTTTTCATGGTCAAGTAATGTGCCTTGCATGCAAGGGCAGTCTTCACAGTAGATCTGATCTAAAAATAGTCTAAATTTTAGTGTCAGAATAGACTGTGCTTATGCAAAGATGTTTTCCTCGAGTCTAATTACAGTCTTTGTTAATCATTTCTTGTAGGTCTTTAGATGCCTTGCATATGTCATACTGATACTGTACTTCCAGCTGAGAGCAACAACCCAGGTGTTGGCACGGACTTCTAATTTGAATGAAGGACTGGGCAGGTGAAATTAGCTCTTATTGATTCTTCTCCACTGGAAATGAGAACAAAATATCTTTCTGAGTTCAATTTCGAATTTTTTTGAATCTTGATCTCTTATCCACATGAACTGCTGAGCGTGCTCTTCTCGTAATTCACTATTGTTATGCTGTTTATCAGAGTTGATTCCATGGGGACTTTATCTTCTCATTTTTCCGGGAGGAGTAAATATTGTCGTGATAAAAATGGATTTCTGATGAGAAATTTAATGGAGTTCTTTGAGTGTTCCATTGGAGGGGAAATTACTGTCTCTTATACACAATCGAGATAGTAACAGGGAAATCTGAATCCACTGTCTCTTTACACATCTAGAAAGTTGAGGAACATCTTGGAGAGATGTGTATAAATTGCTTAATCAATTTTCTGATGTCATATAATTCTTACAGGTTCATCAACCATCACATGAGAACATTAGAAGGGTTTCAACTCTAATGATGCTCGGCTTATGAGAGGCACTGGGCAGAACGAACCTAATCTGATTTATGCATGGTAAAACATGTAACTTGATAATCAATTGAGAATTACACGCTTGAATTTCAGAAAAGCAGATACTTTTATTATCTGGTTTAAGATATATCGGTAGTCATGTGCTGTTGTTCAAGTCATGAATATGATTTCTTTCTCCGCGATATGGAGCTATAGTTTTTCATAGCTGTTTTCAGTTTGTCAGGTTTTCCAGACAATTGCTGAAATGTTTCTTCTTTCTATAGGTTGCACAGCCCTTAGCGAAAGTAGTCTGTTTGTATAAGCTTGCAAGAAAGAGTTTTTAGATGACAGATACAATTCTGTGTGCATGAATACGTATCTGCTCCAATACCTTCGGTATTTGGGGTACTTTTTCTCATGGGGTTGAGATGCTTGTATCTATATCCGAGTCATGTAAAATGGTATATATCCTTCAGTTTAGTTTTCCTCCTGTTCTCTCTCTCAATGGCCAGTATTACGTTTTCACATTCAACAATATATTGTTTGTAGCTTTTGTGAGATTTACCACACAATTGTTCGAGATCATGTACATTTATAGCATGAGGATTTCAATATAAGCATCTTTGAACAAAAACTTTTTTTCTTTGTGCAGGATTCTTTAGATGCCTTTCAATATGTCATACTGTACTTCAGGATTCCCCCGAAATATTTCGCTATCAAGCTGCTTCTCCGATGAGGCTGCTTTGGTTGCAGCAGTGAAGAACTTTGGCTTCTTCTTTTTATTAAGTAAGCGTGCACGAGTTATGAATGGTGATGCCAACAAATCTATATAGTTCTTATCCTTTAATGGATTTATACTCTCAAATTACTCTGATTGCATCTGCAAGTGAAGGTAAAATTAATGATTTATAAAAAATGATAAGTGACTAATGAAGATAACGCCTTCACTTTTATACGTAGAACTATTTTTATTATGTGTTTTTTCTCGAGAAAATTGAAAATAGTTCAAACTTCACCTTCATGGGAATTGGTTCATATCTGGTGCCAGCAACCACTAAGGGATATTCCTGATTGAAAATTGTATTTCACAAAATGTATAAAAAGAGTTTACTTTCTCTTTAAGGATAGCTAGTGGCTTCTGTGATAGTAATTTGAGAAGCTAACATATGCTTCTGCAGACGCACGCTTACTTAGATTTATGTCCGTGAATCATATGTGGGAAAGATGGCAAAGGTTGAAGATGTTCCTCATGAGATCCTGTTTGCCATTGAGTTTAACCGGGGATTTGCATAAATATTTGCGTCGTATTTATGCCATGCTGTGAGTTCTTGAAACTGAATTTGGTATTCTGTCATCTGTGTGGCACTAACAAGGGCCAATCTACTGTCTGTTGTTATCCAAATGGTAGACTTGTACTATATACTGCAAGGTGTATCGTTACCCAAATGGTAAACTTGTACTGTTATACTGCAAGGTAATGGTTTTATGGACCGACAACGTGAGTTGAACACTCTATCCGCAAGGTAATGGTTTTATGGACCGACAACGTGAGCTGAACACTATCCACAAGTTGTCTATCTGCTCTTTTTTTTTTTTATGTGTTTACTCTTTTCGCAGGCTGCAGACAGTCATTTGTGAAAAGATCCAACAAGGATCACTTGGAACAGTTTGGATCTATTGAATTGTGTACTCTTTCCCTGGCCTACAAAGATTTTGAGTGCCGAAGCATATGAGAGTTGGAATAAGAAATTCATTCACGTAAAATCCTCATAAGGGATCATGAAAAGAAGTTAAATGAGGTCCGTCCTAATTTGAATTTATCTGAAAGTTAAATTTTCTTAGCCTTGTGAGGCATACTGAACAGAAATTCAACTGTTGTTCTCGTCTCGGGTGTTTTTGTCTCTCGGTCATTTGGGATTACTCTAGTTAATGATGCCTTTTCATTTGACTTTTGAAGGTTAGGGTTGGACTCTTATTCCCCTCATCCTAAATCTAGATAAGATATTAACGGGGAAGTGTCTTATATCCTGTCTGAATCCCTCACTCCTGGCCCCTTCCAAAATAAATGAACGAATAACAAGAAATTAGTAGATAGAAAATTGTATGTCAATTATTTATATCAAAGACAATGCGGTAATGAATCGGATAGTCGAACCACTAGGTCGACCTTATCCAGTACACCGAATATGAAAAAATTAGTTCGGGTACCCCCATCAATTCTTTACTTGCAAAAAAAGCGGGTCAAATAACCGGGTACTCAAATTATTTGTGACATTTTTTTGTTAAAAAAATTTTAAAAGTTACAAAATTAATCAGCAATTACACAATAACCCTGTAAATAGGAATGAAATGAGAAAATACTGACTAATATTAGGTCATAATTAGAGAATAATACAAAATTTTTCCTATATAGGTACGATGTATTATATTAATATTTTACCCATAAATACTAATCAGTTCAGATGCCTTATTTTTGCTAATACCACCAGTATTAATCGGTTCAAATACTCTATTTTAAGGGTTGTAATGAATCGATAGAGTCACCAATAAATAAGAATATCTCTATTTAAGAAATTCAGTACAAGTCTAACATGATTTTCAACACTAAACAAGAGTTACAAAGTATTGCTAAAGAAAGAGTGTGGGCTCTAAGTTCACTTATAACTACCATAATCAAGAATATCATTCTTGTGACAGAGGCAAAAATATATTACGTAAGACTGTGTCTATCTAAAACTCACATGAAATGGGGCTGCAAACATGAAAAAGAAAAAAAAAAAAATACTAAATAGAACATGAAAAAGTTCCTAGCTTCAACATTTACCAAAATAATTTTTAGCCCAATTTGATTTTCTTTTTTTTAAATCTTCAGTGAATTTGCTCTAGACCTAGAGAAACACGACTAGAGAAAGCCGAGGGAGTTTTAGACCTTTTTAGGGCATATGAGCGTTAGAGAGTTGCCTTCAGGCTTAGACCTTTCTTTTTGTATTGGACTTGGAGTTTACTTGGACTTCAATTTGACTTTTATTTTATTAAAAAAAATATAGTTTTTTTTCTTTCTTTCTTTGAACCTATTGTACTTCAATTGGATTCACTCACTTAAAGCTAAGCTAATATAAGTGGGTAACCCAACAACCAACTTGGACCTTTAAACAGAAAGCAAAACAAACCCCAGAAGGCTGAAAGCCCTGAAAATGCTTGCTAATGTAGGATGGTACCTTATTTTGTTCGTTTTCCAACTTTTTGAACCATCTTGATTGTATTACCAACCTAGGATGTAAGGTTGATCTTTTTTTGAATGTAATTCGGCCTCAATCTTCCCTATTTCTTGCCGTGTTCAAGGGTATGGAACACAATTGAGCAAGAGCATGGGGGGAATGATGATTCAGTAAACAAAAACAGTTTTATGAAACTAATTTTGTCCAACAGTTTTGACAGAAATTAATGAAAAAAATTTCTGAGGTTGTTAACTTTCAGTAATTTTTGTTTAAAGGTCATGTGATGTTAACATGGCCTCCATCGTTAATTTGCACAATTTTTCCCTCTAAAGTCCCCATTGAATATCGACCAATATTTTAAAAGACGAAAGACTAAATTAATTTGTTGTGATAAAATTATGGCATATCTCAAAAATAAGGGATAAAAATAGTCTTTTTGCCCATTATTTGGCAAAATACAAATGGAAGTTAAAAATCTGAAAATGGTGAAATTTGTTTCATTAATTTTTGGCATTAAGATGGGATAAAATTATGATTAAGGAAATGAGAGAAAAGAAAAAGAAATATTAGGGTCATGTGAAATAAGATTTTTTAACCTCACATGTTTGTGTTTCAATGACCAAATCATATTTAAGTGGACTTTCACTATTAATTTGTAATATTTTTCGCAAAAGGCCTTGCATTTGCTAATATTTTGAAAGATAAAGGGCTAAATTACCTTATTTTAGTACATAATTGACCAAATTTGAACACATCCAAAAGATAAGAAACCAAAATAATATTACTCCCAAAAAAAGAAAAGAAAATATTTGGCCTAATTTCATCCCGAACACCCACCACTAGTGATGAGAGACAGTCTGGATAGTTGCCCAGATCCTGTCTCTTATACAAAAATATTTAAGTACACTCGATCTTTGACCTTATGTGCACACCTTCTGAACAGGATTAAATGTGTTTACATTATTGATGTCATAAATTTCATGAAATTTAATTCACATAACGCGGTTTACAAGTGAAATCAAAAACTAGATCAACCTAAATATTTGTCTAAAAAAGGGTTAATTGTACTTTACACCCTTACACTATCCTACTTTTGCACATTCTAAACCCTAAAGTATCAATTTTGACAATCAACCACCTCCAACTTCTAAATTTATCAAATGGATGTGAAATTTGTATTTTTTAATGGTGTTCTTGAAAAAGAGGCATATGTTGAGCAGCGTATAGGTTATGTCAAAAGGGGTCAAGAAGATAAAGTTTACACATTGAAAAAGGCTCTATATGGGTTGAAATAAACTCCCAGGGTTTGGTATACTCGAATAGATTCTTATTTTGTTAATCGTGGATCTATGGTTCAAAGATGCCCATATAAACACACTTTGTACATCAAATTCAATCCAGGTAGAGATGTTCTCATTGTACGCTTATATGTGGATGATTTGATTTTTACTGGCAATAATCCCAAATTAATTTCTGAATTTAGTTAGGCTATGACTAGCCATTTTGAGATGACAGATTTGGAGTTAATGTCTTATTTTCTTGGTATTGAAGTTTGTCAAATGAATGGCGGTATTGTTATTTCACACAAAAATTATGCGGCAGTGATATTTTGAAAATGTTTAAAATGGATCGCCAAACCAATGATGACCCAATTGAGAAAAATTTAAATTGACAAAAGATGGTACAGTAATTTTGTCGATGGAAGGGGCCAGGAGTGAGGGATTCAGAAGACACTTCCCCGTTAATATCCTGTCTCTTATACACATTTGGAATTGGTTTGATCGCAGATTTATGGAGTTTCCACGCCAATCTCATTTGCAGCAGCTATGAGAATTTGGAATTACATTTGAGGTATGCACCTATTTACAGGGTTATTTAACCCAACTTTTTAACAAAAAAAATTCAATTATATTTTTTTAAATTTTATTTTTATTCTAATTATTTCATCCACCTTATATTATTTTTCCTTTTTGTTTTTGAAATGTCATCTAATTTATCATATTGTTTACTTTTATTCTTGACATATCCATTTTAGTTTTGACCAAATATATATTTTTAACAGATGGATTTATTATTATAGATTTTTAATTTTTTTATTAATTTAAAATTTTAACCCGAGTAATCCGCTCGACTAATGCTTGGGTTGAGTTTACTTGGGTTGCTATATTAGTTGGGTTGGGTTGGGTTTTATTTTTTTAACATTTGTCTACCGATGTGGCGGAAGAGACAGCAGCGACAAGTGGTGCTACTCAGGCATTATGGTTGAGAAGGATGCTTGGGTTTCTACAACACAAGTAAGATGGACCTACCAAAATCTTTTGTGATGGCAAACACATTAACATAAAGTTCCACTTTATTCGTGAATTAGTTCAAGATAAGGAGATAGCTATTGATTAGTGCAAACGAGAAGATCGGGTTAAAATCTGTCTCTTATACACATCTAGATGTGTATAAGAGACTAGATGTAATTCCCGCCCGAATACTACATTACTAATGAAAGAGGAAAGGGAATGGCTTGAAATGGAAAGGTCATTCCAGGTAGGATATGTTTCCACCCGGAATAGGGAAGAATACTTATTCTCATCACATGTCTGGTGACTTAGCAGAATGGAATGAGTATTCTTTTATTAATGTTTGGTATTGAAGTCAGAATGAACAAAATCTTAAATTAATTTGACTTAAATATCCCTGATTCTTTTAAGAAAATATAACAAATTTTTATTTTTTATATTTTGTTTTTGTTCTTATTATTTGGATGTCTTTATGGGTATCTAGATGTTTATAAGAGACAGCAGATGTGTTGGTCTAACTATGAGGATAATAAACATTTTTATATTTAAATATTTTACATGTAATTATATTTTCCTAGAGAAATTATATAATTAATTTAAATTTCAATTGTAGTTACATTTTTTTTTTAAAAAGAAAAAGAAAAAGAAAAAGAAAGAAGTGTTCCAATCTCGTGGAAATATTAAAATTCTTATTTTGTACAAAATTAAACATAACGTCAAATAATTAAAACTTTTTATTAGTGTTGTAGGCCTTGTATTAATGGGTGTCTCTTATAGTGTACTTAAATATCTGTCTCTTATACACGGTTTAGGTTTGCTTTGGTAAAAACTTATATATAGTCAAGCATGTAGAGTTAATTCACAAAATTGATTGCTGTTGCTTTGCGTGAAGTTTGAGAATTAAAAAATAACTTGATTGTTGCTCTGTGTGTGCCGTGTTCTTTTGAGAAATAAAAACAAGTTTGTTGTCTCTATTTTTGTGGCCTCTGAGAAGTAACCAAAAATTGTTTTGCTGCCTAAATACGTTACTACTGTTATTTATCAGTTCTTCTTTGGCTGCCTTTGATTCGTGTAAATTTCTTGTGGGTTAATTTATTTGGGATTTTAAATCCTTCAATAACTCTAACTCGAAGAAGAATCGAAGAAGAATTAATAAAGAAGATGGGCAAAAAATCGAGGATGACGATGATGGATTCATCGTCGGAAGTAACCTGCAAAATACCTGATGAAATTCTGATTGATATCTTGTCGCGCTTGTCCATGAAAGAGGCTGCCAGAACTAGTGTTTTATCCCACAGATGGCAAAACTTATGGAAATTTCACAACGGTTGTTTGGATTTTGATGATCTGGGCAACTCCAAGATGCTTCTTTATAAGGGCGAGAGGGATTTCCACGTTGAAAGGAGGAGGTACGTGGAGTGGGTGAATCAGGTGCTGGTTTCGCATCAATACCCATCCATCCAACAATTTAGGGCCTATTTCGATTTGGGCAAAGATCACAGCTCCATGATAGAATCATGGATCCACTTTGCAGCAGCCAAGAGGGACTTCGCAGGCTTGAATTGGACTTATCATCTTTGTTCTCATCCGTAAAGGAACTGGAGGAGATTTACAACTTGCCAATTCAGTTGTTGGGTGAATTGAACTTGAAGCTGCTGACTTCCCTCCGCCTGAATGCTGTCGATGTTTCCGAAGAACACGTGATTGGCTTTCTCTCACAGTGCCCGTTATTGGAGGAATTGTCTATTACTGGTGCACCATCTTTACGTAAACTCAAGGTGGTAGGCGGTGGTGATTTTAAGTTGAAGCACTTGGAGATCATCAAGTGTTTGGAGTTGGATCATCTTGAGGTATCAGGGGCCAGGGNGCACAGCTACGCATGTTGTCCCTCGATCCATTTTTGTTGGCTCTTAATTTGTCATTCGTGCTTCTTGAAGAATTTCCTCAATTCACAAATCTTTGCTATCTGGAATTGGCATTCGGGCGGGAATTAGATGATGAGCAGCAGCGCATGCTTTTTGTGGGCTTATTTCTCCGTGCATCTCCTCGTTTGCACAAATTGGTGCTCAAGTATGATCGGAGTAAACCACAAAGAAGTTATCTTTACACTACCGGGATGTCCGTGGAGTTTGGAGAAACGCAACAGCAGCTGGTCAAAGGATGCAAGTATGAATGCCTCAAGGAGGTGGAGTTTTTGGGTTGGAATGGACTCGCAGCCGATGCTGAGCTTTTTACCCATTTAATTGAGGCTGCCGGGTCGCTTGAGGAGGTAACTGTCGACACTCGCGATCCGTTTCCCAATAAATTTTTGGAAGAACAGATACCGTCTCTTCCTAAAGTCGTCATGGAGGATGCTAGGGATCGTGCCAGCAGGACTTGGAAGCAAAATTATCTCCAGCCACCAAGTTGGTGGTTTTGTAAACTAAATTAACTGAAACTAGAAAATTGGTGTTCGGTAAACTGTGTTGTTTGAGTTGAGACTATTTAGTGTTTCCTCTTTCATTAGTAATGTAGTACTACTTGTAGATTATGGTTGGACTCTGTTGCTATGCAAGGCTAATGTTAGGTAAAAGATTTGAAGTATGTTGATTCTGGTAAACGTGTCCTTTCTTCAATGGATCTGGAAGTAGACAACACGTACTTCAATTTACATCTATTCAAGGCCTTAATGTTTTGATGCATCTGCAAGTCTAGGGAGATTGCTCATAGTTTTTCTTTCTTTCTTCTGTTAAGCTGAATGTTTTGGCAATTAGTAATTTATCCAGTAAAACTTCTTTTAGTTGCCACAACGCAAGTGGCCCATCATGGATATTGTTTATTATCCTCGTGAAATCCCCTACAAACTGCAGGTGAAGTGCAAGGTGAGCGACTTTATAACAACTCATTGTACATGTTTACTGGCAATCTGATAATTCCAAAGCAAACTCTGCCCCTTAGCCCAAATCAGATTTTACTACGAGTATGGCTTTACCTACTCATGCTTACATTTTTTCTTGATTTCTTTAATATTATTTGTACAGCGTTCAAGTTATTCTCTTGAGAATTTATCATGCTTTTGGTAAATGACTATATATCCATTCAAGTATTTATTTATTTATTTATTTTGATTTTCCGCAGCTTGATCATACATTTAACTAGTTTGATATTTTTATGTTGGTGGTTGAATTTCAGTATAATTTTTGTTGTACCAAGGCATTTTTTCTATAAGGGACTATGTATCTATAGATCATACTTGCATTCCTGGTTATTTTTGGTATTTAGCTGCTTAAATTGGTTTTAAACTTTAAGATTTTACTCACACACACGCCTGCTTCATTTTTTTTGTGGGGATATAGTCTCAGAAACACTGAGTTCATTGTTGAGGCAGTCATTTCTGTAGAAACAGGTACGAGACAAATGTACCTTATTATAAATATCAGTACAATATGCCATCCTTAAATTTTTCCCTTTTCATGGTCAAGTAATGTGCCTTGCATGCAAGGGCAGTCTTCACAGTAGATCTGATCTAAAAATAGTCTAAATTTTAGTGTCAGAATAGACTGTGCTTATGCAAAGATGTTTTCCTCGAGTCTAATTACAGTCTTTGTTAATCATTTCTTGTAGGTCTTTAGATGCCTTGCATATGTCATACTGATACTGTACTTCCAGCTGAGAGCAACAACCCGGTGTTGGCACGGACTTCTAATTTGAATGAAGGACTGGGCAGGTGAAATTAGCTCTTATTGATTCTTCTCCACTGGAAATGAGAACAAAATATCTTTCTGAGTTCAATTTCGAATTTTTTTGAATCTTGATCTCTTATCCACATGAACTGCTGAGCGTGCTCTTCTCGTAATTCACTATTGTTATGCTGTTTATCAGAGTTGATTCCATGGGGACTTTATCAGAATTCTCATTTTTCCGGGAGGAGTAAATATTGTCGTGATAAAAATGGATTTCTGATCTCTTATACACATCTAGATGTGTATAAGAGAGACAGCCTTGGAGGAAATTACTGGTGTCAGCAAAATCGAGATAGGAACAACTCAAAAGGAATGGGATGAGAGTGGAGGTAAATTAAGTTGTCGTCTCGAGGAGAAAAATGTATTTCACTTGCTGCTACCAATTTTCTGATGTCATATAATTCTTACAGGTTCATCAACCATCACATGAGAACATTAGAAGGGTTTCAACTCTAATGATGCTCGGCTTATGAGAGGCACTGGGCAGAACGAACCTAATCTGATTTATGCATGGTAAAACATGTAACTTGATAATCAATTGAGAATTACACGCTTGAATTTCAGAAAAGCAGATACTTTTATTATCTGGTTTAAGATATATCGGTAGTCATGTGCTGTTGTATAAGTCATGATTATGATTTCTTTCTCCGCGATATGGAGCTATAGTTTTTCAACTAGCTGTTTTCAGTTTGTCAGGTTTTCCAGACAATTGCTGAAATGTTTCTTCTTTCTATAGGTTGCACAGCCCTTAGCGAAAGTAGTCTGTTTGTATAAGCTTGCAAGAAAGAGTTTTTAGATGACAGATACAATTCTGTGTGCATGAATACGTATCTGCTCCAATACCTTCGGTATTTGGGGTACTTTTTCTCATGGGGTTGAGATGCTTGTATCTATATCCGAGTCATGTAAAATGGTATATATCCTTCAGTTTAGTTTTCCTCCTGTTCTCTCTCTCTGGCCAGTATTACGTTTTCACATTCAACAATATATTGTTTGTAGCTTTTGTGAGATTTACCACACAATTGTTCGAGATCATGTACATTTATAGCATGAGGATTTCAATATCAGCATCTTTGAACAAAAACAGGTTTTCTTTGTGCAGGATTCTTTAGATGCCTTTCAATATGTCATACTGTACTTCAGGATGGTGGCTGGGGTTTGTTTTCGGCTGCTTCAAGGTTCCGATGAGGCTGCTTTGGTTGCAGCAGTGAAGAACTTTGGCTTCTTCTTTTTATTAAGTAAGCGTGCACGAGTTATGAATGGTGATGCCAACAAATCTATATAGTTCTTATCCTTTAATGGATTTATACTCTCAAATTACTCTGATTGCATCTGCAAGTGAAGGTAAAATTAATGATTTATAAAAAATGATAAGTGACTAATGAAGATAACGCCTTCACTTTTATACGTAGAACTATTTTTATTATGTGTTTTTTCTCGAGAAACATGAAAATAGTTAAATTCACCTTCATGGGAATTGGTTCATATCTGGTGCCAGCAACCACTAAGGGATATTCCTGATTGAAAATTGTATTTCACAAAATGTATAAAAAGAGTTTACTTTCTCTTTAAGGATAGCTAGTGGCTGCATATGTTAGCTTCTCAAGCTAACATATGCTTCTGCAGACGCACGCTTACTTAGATTTATGTCCGTGAATCATATGTGGGAAAGATGGCAAGGGTTGAAAATGTTCCTCATTAACCCTTTTTTAGACAAATATTTAACCGGGGATTTGCATAAATATTTGCGTCGTATTTATGCCATGCTGTGAGTTCTTGAAACTGAATTTGGTATTCTGTCATCTGTGTGGCACTAACAAGGGCCAATCTGTCTGTTGTTATCCAAATGGTAGACTTGTACTATATACTGCAAGGTGTATCGTTACCCAAATGGTAAACTTGTACTGTTATACTGCAAGGTAATGGTTTTATGGACCGACAACGTGAGTTGAACACTATCCGCAAGGTAATGGTTTTATGGACCGACAACGTGAGCTGAACACTATCCACAAGTTGTCTATCTGCTCTTTTTTTTTTATGTGTTTACTCTTTTCGCAGGCTGCAGACAGTCATTTGTGAAAAGATCCAACAAGGATCACTTGGAACAGTTTGGATCTATTGAATTGTGTACTCTTTCCCTGGCCTACAAAGATTTTGAGTGCCGAAGCATATGAGAGTTGGAATAAGAAATTCATTCACGTAAAATCCTCATAAGGGATCATGAAAAGAAGTTAAATGAGGTCCGTCCTAATTTGAATTTATCTGAAAGTTAAATTTTCTTAGCCTTGTGAGGCATACTGAACAGAAATTCAACTGTTGTTCTCGTCTCGGGTGTTTTTGTCTCTCGGTCATTTGGGATTACTCTAGTTAATGATGCCTTTTCATTTGACTTTTGAAGGTTAGGGTTGGACTCTTATTCCCCTCATCCTAAATCTAGATAAGATATTAACGGGGAAGTGTCTGCCAGTAAAACCCTAAAGTGACATTTTTTTGTTAAAAAAATTTTAAAAGTTACAAAATTAATCAGCAATTACACAATAACCCTGTAAATAGGAATGAAATGAGAAAATACTGACTAATATTAGGTCATAATTAGAGAATAATACAAAATTTTTCCTATATAGGTACGATGTATTATATTAATATTTTACCCATAAATACTAATCAAGGATCTAGATGAATGTCGAATAACCCGACAATACCACCAGTATTAATCCCTTTCAAATACTCTATTTTAAGGGTTGTAATGAATCGTAGAGTCACCAATAAATAAGAATATCTCTATTTAAGAAATTCAGTACAAGTCTAACATGATTTTCAACACTAAACAAGAGTTACAAAGTATTGCTAAAGAAAGAGTGTGGGCTCTAAGTTCACTTATAACTACCATAATCAAGAATATCATTCTTACTGACAGAGGCAAAAATATATTACGTAAGAGAGACAGAACTAATATAGCAGATGTGTATAAGAGACAGACCATCTATTTAGTACAAGCGGATTACTCGGGTTACATGTTTTGAAATTGTATAAGAACAAAGTGTCTCTATATACAACAATCTGGGGTGTTCACGATATATCAAAATAAAAAAAAAAGAAAATGAATTTGCTCTAGACCTAGAGAAACACGACTAGAGAAAGCCGAGGGAGTTTTAGACCTTTTTAGGGCATATGAGCGCGAGAGTTGCCTTCAGCTTAGACCTTTCTTTTTGTATTGGACTTGGAGTTTACTTGGACTTCAATTTGACTTTTATTTTATTAAAAAAAATTAGTTTTTTTTTTTCTTTCTTTGAACCTATTGAACTTCAATTGGATTCACTCACTTAAAGCTAAGCTAATATAAGTGGGTAACCCAACAACCAACTTGGACCTTTAAACAGAAAGCAAAACAAACCCCAGAAGGCTGAAAGCCCTGAAAATGCTTGCTAATGTAGGATGGTACCTTATTTTGTTCGTTTTCCAACTTTTTGAACCATCTTGATTGTATTACCAACCTAGGATGTAAGGTTGATGAAACAAAAACAGTTTTATGAAACTAATTTTGTCCAACAGTTTTGACAGAAATTAATGAAAAAAATTTCTGAGGTTGTTAACTTTCAGTAATTTTTGTTTAAAGGTCATGTGATGTTAACATGGCCTCCATCGTTAATTTGCACAATTTTTCCCTCTAAAGTCCAATATCGACCAATATTTTAAAAGACGAAAGACTAAATTAATTTGTTGTGATAAAATTATGGCATATCTCAAAAATAAGGGATAAAAATAGTCTTTTTGCCCATTATTTGGCAAAATACAAATGGAAGTTAAAAATCTGAAAATGGTGAAATTTGTTTCATTAATTAACATTAAGATGGGATAAAATTATGATTAAGGAAATGAGAGAAAAGAAAAAGAAATATTAGGGTCATGTGAATCTTATAAGATTTTTTAACCTCACATGTTTGTGTTTCAATGACCAAATCATATTTAAGTGGACTTTCACTATTAATTTGTAATATTTTTCGCAAAAGGCCTTGCATTTGCTAATATTTTGAAAGATAAAGGGCTAAATTACCTTATTTTAGTACATAATTGACCAAATTTGAACACATCCAAAAGATAAGAAACCAAAATAATATTACTCCCAAAAAAAGAAAAGAAAATAACAAAGCCTAATTTCATCCCGGAACACCCACCAGCTAGTGATGACATGTATGAGTATAGGAGTCCTCCATTAATACAAGGAAAGAAAAATATTTAAGTACACTCGATCTTTGACCTTATGTGCACACCTTCTGAACAGGATTAAATGTGTTTACATTATTGATGTCATAAATTTCATGAAATTTAATTCACATAACGCGGTTTACAAGTGAAATCAAAAACTAGATCAACCTAAATATTTGTCTAAAAAAGGGTTAATTGTACTTTACACCCTTACACAGTATATTATCCTACTTTTGCACATTCTAAACCCTAAAGTATCAATTTTGACAATCAACCACCTCCAACTTCTAAATTTATCAAATGGATGTGAAATTTGTATTTTTTAATGGTGTTCTTGAAAAAGAGGCATATGTTGAGCAGCGTATAGGTTATGTCAAAAGGGGTCAAGAAGATAAAGTTTACACATTGAAAAAGGCTCTATATGGGTATAAATAAACTCCCAGGGTTTGGTATACTCGAATAGATTCTTATTTTGTTAATCGTGGATTTCAAAGATGCCCATATAAACACACTTTGTACATCAAATTCAATCCAGGTAGAGATGTTCTCATTGTACGCTTATATGTGGATGATTTGATTTTTACTGGCAATAATCCCAAATTAATTTCTGAATTTAGTTAGGCTATGACTAGCCATTTTGAGATGACAGATTTGGAGTTAATGTCTTATCTAGATGTGTATAAGAGACAGGGAATACCAACAAGGCTTCACATCAAAAAGTATGAGATTATGCAGGTGATATTTTGAAAATGTTTAAAATGGATACTGCCAAACCAATGATGACCCAATTGAGAAAAAATTTAAATTGACAAAAGATGGTACAGGTAATTTTGTCGATGCTACTTATTTTAGGAGATTGGTTGGGAGTCTCAGGTACTTGATTTCAACGTGACTTGACTCACTTTTGGAATTGGTTTGATCAGCAGATTTATGGAGTTTCCACGCCAATCTCATTTGCAGGCAGCTATGAGAATTTGGAATTACATTTGAGGTATGCAGTCTGACGGTACTTTTTATTCTCGTACTGATGATTCTAGCCTTGTTGGTAGGGGTGTTCAAACCCTACCCAACCCGAAAACCCGACCCAACCCAAATGAATTTGGGGATAAATGGGTTGGGTTTCTGGGTTTCGGGTTACTTGGGTCGGGTTACCCGACTTCAGTAGGGTTGGGTTTTATTTTTAAAACTCAACCCAACCCGAATAACAAATAAAAATTCAATTATATTTTTTTAAATTTTATTTTAGTTATTCTAATTATTTCGTCCACCTTATATTATTTTTCCTTTTTGTTTTTGAAATGTCATCTAATTTATCATATTGTTTACTTTTATTCTTGACATATCCATTTTAGTTTTGACCAAATATATATTTTTAACAGATGGATTTATTATTATAGATTTTTAATTTTTTTATTAATTTAAAATTTTAACCCGAGTAATCCGCTCGACTAATGCTTGGGTTGAGTTTACTTGGGTTGCTATATTAGTTGGGTTGGGTTTTATTTTTTTAACCCGAAAACCCGACCCATGAACACCCCTACTTGTTGAATATACAGACAGTGATTGGGCTGGTGACATAATTAAAAGAAAAAGTACTTTGAGTTATGCATTTTATTCGGATACTGGAGTATTTTCCTGGCCATCAAAGAAGCAGCAAGTGGCGCCTTTGTCTACCGTTGAGGCGGAATACATGGCAGCGACAAGTGGTGCTACTCAGGCATTATGGTTGAGAAGGATGCTTGGGTTTCTACGTCCGCCTCTAGCACAAGTAAGATGGACCTACCAAAATCTTTTGTGATGGCAAACACATTAACATAAAGTTCCACTTTATTCGTGAATTAGTTCAAGATAAGGAGATAGCTATTGATTACTGCAAAATCGAAGATCAAGTGGCTGATATTTTTAAACAAACGTTGAAGTTGGAGTCATTTGTCAAGTTGAAGAAAATATTAGACGTGTTAAAATTTGAAAATCTTGATTTAAGCTGCTTGCAGATGTTAAACCAAGTACTAACGGGAAATAGGCCAGTTTATCAAGTCTTGTCTATTACCCCATGTTTGGTACGCGGGAATGGCTTGAAATGGAAAGGTCATTCCAGGTAGGATATGTTTCCACCCGGAATAGGGAAGAATACTTATTCTCATCACATGTCTGGTGACTTAGCAGAATGGAATGAGTATTCTTTTATTAATGTTTGGTATTGAAGTCAGAATGAACAAAATCTTAAATTAATTTGACTTAAATATCCCTGATTCTTTTAAGAAAAACAATCATATAACAAATTTTTATTTTTTATATTTTGTTTTTGTTCTTATTATTTATATTTTAATGGGTATGAAAAAGTTTTTAAAAAAAATTATGAAGGATAAAAAAAATTAAAAAGTTACGTATTATTTTTTCATTCAAATTCATACTAAATAACTTAGTTTACTATTTTATAACACTATATATATATTTTTAAAAAAATTAATATTCATTTTGATAAAATCACTATGCAAAAAAAATAAAAATATAATTGACCATGTATGGTATCTAAATTGTGTGCTATTTTTATATTTAAATATTTTACATGTAATTATATTTTCCTAGAGAAATTATATAATTAATTTAAATTTCAATTGTAGTTACATTTTTTTTTAAAAGAAAAGAAAAAGAAAAAGAAAGAAATCAAGAAAAAATGTAAGCATGAGTAGGTAAAAGCCATACCTTGCATGCAAACATTACTTGATAATGCAAAATAATTAAAACCTCCACGAGATTTTAACATATTGTACTGATATTCACAATTGCTCTGTGTGTGCCGTGTTCTTTTGAGAAATAAAAACAAGTTTGTTGTCTCTATTTTTGTGGCCTCTGAGAAGTAACCAAAAATTGTTTTGCTGCCTAAATACGTTACTACTGTTATTTATTTCTTCTTTGGCTGCCTTTGATTCGTGTAAATTTCTTGTGGGTTAATTTATTTGGGATTTTAAATCCTTCAATAACTCTAACTCGAAGAAGAATCGAAGAAGAATTAATAAAGAAGATGGGCAAAAAATCGAGGATGACGATGATGGATTCATCGTCGGAAGTAACCTGCAAAATACCTGATGAAATTCTGATTGATATCTTGTCGCGCTTGTCCATGAAAGAGGCTGCCAGAAGCCATAACTAGTGTTTTATCCCACAGATGGCAAAACTTATGGAAATTTCACAACGGTTGTTTGGATTTTGATGATCTGGGCAACTCCAAGATGCTTCTTTATAAGGGCGAGAGGGATTTCCACGTTGAAAGGAGGAGGTACGTGGAGTGGGTGAATCAGGTGCTGGTTTCGCATCAATACCCATCCATCCAACAATTTAGGGCCTATTTCGATTTGGGCAAAGATCACAGCTCCATGATAGAATCATGGATCCACTTTGCAGCAGCCAAGAGGGTTCGCAGGCTTGAATTGGACTTATCATCTTTGTTCTCATCCGTAAAGGAACTGGAGGAGATTTACAACTTGCCAATTCAGTTGTTGGGTGAATTGAACTTGAAGCTGCTGACTTCCCTCCGCCTGAATGCTGTCGATGTTTCCGAAGAACACGTGATTGGCTTTCTCTCACAGTGCCCGTTATTGGAGGAATTGTCTATTACTGGTGCACCATCTTTACGTAAACTCAAGGCTGGTAGGCGGTGGTGATTTTAAGTTGAAGCACTTGGAGATCATCAAGTGTTTGGAGTTGGATCATCTTGAGGTATCAGGGGCCAGGGCCTTGCTTCTTTTAAATATGAAGAAAGGTGTGTTAATATGGACCGCTTAAGGGAAGGATCGCCGATGACAACATACATGCACTTCCAAGATGTTCCTCAACTTTCTTCCGTCTATTTCGGACGTGGTTCTTATTCTCACCATCTACTAGCTACCTTGTTCAAACAGCTTCCTTTCCCTATCTCACAGCTACGCATGTTGTCCCTCGATCCATTTTTGTTGGCTCTTAATTTGTCATTCGTGCTTCTTGAAGAATTTCCTCAATTCACAAATCTTTGCTATCTGGAATTGGCATTCGGGCGGGAATTAGATGATGAGCAGCAGCGCATGCTTTTTGTGGGCTTATTTCTCCGTGCATCTCCTCGTTTGCACAAATTGGTGCTCAAGTATGATCGGAGTAAACCACAAAGAAGTTATGTCTTTACACTACCGGGATGTCCGTGGAGTTTGGAGAAACGCAACAGCAGCTGGTCAAAGGATGCAAGTATGAATGCCTCAAGGAGGTGGAGTTTTTGGGTTGGAATGGACTCGCAGCCGATGCTGAGCTTTTTACCCATTTAATTGAGGCTGCCGGGTCGCTTGAGGAGGTAACTGTCGACATCGCGATCCAACACCCATATAAATTTTGGAAGAACAGATACCGTCTCTTCCTAAAGTCATGGAGGATGCTAGGGATCGTGCCAGGGACTTGGAAGCAAAATTATCTCCAGCCACCAAGTTGGTGGTTTTGTAAACTAAATTAACTGAAACTAGAAAATTGGTGTTCGGTAAACTGTGTTGTTTGAGTTGAGACTATTTAGTGTTTCCTCTTTCATTAGTAATGTAGTACTACTTGTAGATTATGGTTGGACTCTGTTGCTATGCAAGGCTAATGTTAGGTAAAAGATTTGAAGTATGTTGATTCTGGTAAACGTGTCCATTTCTTCAATGGACAACACGTACTTCAATTTACATCTATTCAAGGCCTTAATGTTTTGATGCATCTGCAAGTCTAGGGAGATTGCTCATAGTTTTTCTTTCTTTCTTCTGTTAAGCTGAATGTTTTGGCAATTAGTAATTTATCCAGTAAAACTTCTTTTAGTTGCCACAACGCAAGTGGCCCATCATGGATATTGTTTATTATCCTCGTGAAATCCCCTACAAACTGCAGGTGAAGTGCAAGGTGAGCGACTTAACAACTCATTGTACATGTTTACTGGCAATCTGATAATTCCAAAGCAAACTCTGCCCCTTAGCCCAAATCAGATTTTACTACGAGTATGGCTTTACCTACTCATGCTTACATTTTTTCTTGATTTCTTTAATATTATTTGTACAGCGTTCAAGTTATTCTCTTGAGAATTTATCATGCTTTTGGTAAATGACTATATATCCATTCAAGTATTTATTTATTTATTTATTTTGATTTTCCGCAGCTTGACTCAAGTTGTTCATACATTTAACTAGTTTGATATTTTTATGTTGGTGGATTGAATTTCAGACCTATTTCATTCCATAAATATTTTTTCTAGAACCACGTGTGTATCTATAGATCATAATTGCATTCCTGGTTATTTTTGGTATTTAGCTGCTTAAATTGGTTTTAAACTTTAAGATTTTACTCACACACACGCCTGCTTCATTTTTTTTGTGGGGATATAGTCTCAGAAACACTGAGTTCATTGTTGAGGCAGTCATTTCTGTAGGGTACGAGACAAATGTACCTTATTATAAATATCAGTACAATATGCCATCCTTAAATTTTTCCCTTTTCATGGTCAAGTAATGTGCCTTGCATGCAAGGGCAGTCTTCACAGTAGATCTGATCTAAAAATAGTCTAAATTTTAGTGTCAGAATAGACTGTGCTTATGCAAAGATGTTTTCCTCGAGTCTAATTACAGTCTTTGTTAATCATTTCTTGTAGGTCTTTAGATGCCTTGCATATGTCATATAACTGATACTGTACTTCCAGCTGAGAGCAACAACCCGGTGTTGGCACGGACTTCTAATTTGAATGAAGGACTGGGCAGGTGAAATTAGCTCTTATTGATTCTTCTCCACTGGAAATGAGAACAAAATATCTTTCTGAGTTCAATTTCGAATTTTTTTGAATCTTGATCTCTTATCCACATGAACTGCTGAGCGTGCTCTTCTCGTAATTCACTATTGTTATGCTGTTTATCAGAGTTGATTCCATGGGGACTTTATCTTCTCATTTTTCCGGGAGGAGTAAATATTGTCGTGATAAAAATGGATTTCTGATGAGAAATTTAATGGAGTTCTTTGAGTGTTCCATTGGAGGGGAAATTACTGGTGTCAGCAAAATCGAGATAGGAACAACTCAAAAGGAATGGGATGAGAGTGGAGGTAAATTAAGTTGTCGTCTCGAGGAGAAAAATGTATTTCACTTGCTGCTACCAATTTTCTGATGTCATATAATTCTTACAGGTTCATCAAACCATCACATGAGAACATTAGAAGGGTTTCAACTCTAATGATGCTCGGCTTATGAGAGGCACTGGGCAGAACGAACCTAATCTGATTTATGCATGGTAAAACATGTAACTTGATAATCAATTGAGAATTACACGCTTGAATTTCAGAAAAGCAGATACTTTTATTATCTGGTTTAAGATATATCGGTAGTCATGTGCTGTTGTTCAAGTCATGAATATGATTTCTTTCTCCGCGATATGGAGCTATAGTTTTTCATAGCTGTTTTCAGTTTGTCAGGTTTTCCAGACAATTGCTGAAATGTTTCTTCTTTCTATAGGTTGCACAGCCCTTAGCGAAAGTAGTCTGTTTGTATAAGCTTACAAGAAAGAGTTTTTAGATGACAGATACAATTCTGTGTGCATGAATACGTATCTGCTCCAATACCTTCGGTATTTGGGGTACTTTTTCTCATGGGGTTGAGATGCTTGTATCTATATCCGAGTCATGTAAAATGGTATATAAATAATAATCCTTCAGTTTAGTTTTCCTCCTGTTCTCTCTCTCTGGCCAGTATTACGTTTTCACATTCAACAATATATTGTTTGTAGCTTTTGTGAGATTTACCACACAATTGTTCGAGATCATGTACATTTATAGCATGAGGATTTCAATATCAGCATCTTTGAACAAAAACTTTTTTTCTTTGTGCAGGATTCTTTAGATGCCTTTCAATATGTCATACTGTACTTCAGGATTCCCCCGAAATATTTCGCTATCAAGCTGCTTCTCCGATGAGGCTGCTTTGGTTGCAGCAGTGAAGAACTTTGGCTTGTTCTTTTTATTAAGTAAGCGTGCACGAGTTATGAATGGTGATGCCAACAAATCTATATAGTTCTTATCCTTTAATGGATTTATACTCTCAAATTACTCTGATTGCATCTGCAAGTGAAGGTAAAATTAATGATTTATAAAAAATGATAAGTGACTAATGAAGATAACGCCTTCACTTTTATACGTAGAACTATTTTTATTGGTATGTGTTTTTTCTCGAGAAAATTGAAAATAGTTCAATTCACCTTCATGGGAATTGGTTCATATCTGGTGCCAGCAACCACTAAGGGATATTCCTGATTGAAAATTGTATTTCACAAAATGTATAAAAAGAGTTTACTTTCTCTTTAAGGATAGCTAGTGGCTTCTGTGATAGTAATTTGAGAAGCTAACATATGCTTCTGCAGACGCACGCTTACTTAGATTTATGTCCGTGAATCATATGTGGGAAAGATGGCAAAGGTTGAAGATGTTCAAAATTGAGATCAAAGAACTGCCATTGAGTTTAACCGGGGATTTCACGAGGATCTTGGTTTCTCACAAGCATGGCATAAAGCCATACTTGGACAAATCTAGATGTGTAAAGTACATTTAGCCCTTTTTTATCTGTCTGTTGTTATCCAAATGGTAGACTTGTACTATATACTGCAAGGTGTATCGTTACCCAAATGGTAAACTTGTACTGTTATACTGCAAGGTAATGGCGTTTTATGGACCGACAACGTGAGTTGAACACTATCCGCAAGGTAATGGTTTTATGGACCGACAACGTGAGCTGAACACTATCCACAAGTTGTCTATCTGCTCTTTTTTTATTTATGTGTTTACTCTTTTCGCAGGCTGCAGACAGTCATTTGTGAAAAGATCCAACAGGGATCACTTGGAACAGTTTGGATCTATTGAATTGTGTACTCTTTACCTGGCCTACAAAGATTTTGAGTGCTGAAGCATATGAGAGTTGGAATAAGAAATTCATTCACGTAAAATCCTCATAAGGGATCATGAAAAGAAGTTACATGAGGTCCGTCCTAATTTGAATTTATCTGAAAGTTAAATTTTCTTAGCCTTGTGAGGCATACTGAACAGAAATTCAAATGTTGTTCTCGTCTCGGGTGTTTTTGTCTCTCGGTCATTTGGGATTACTCTAGTTAATGATGCCTTTTCATTTGACTTTTGAAGGTTAGGGTTGGACTCTTATTCCCCTCATCCTATTAAGTCAATCTAGATAAGATATTAACGGGGAAGTGTCTTCTGAATCCCTCACTCCTGGCCCCTTCCAAAATAAATGAACGAATAACAAGAAATTAGTAGATAGAAAATTGTATGTCAATTATTTATATCAAAGACAATGCGGTAATGAATCGGATAGTCGAACCACTAGGTCGACCTTATCCAGTACACCGAATATGAAAAAATTAGTTCGGGTACCCCCATCAATTCTTTACTTGCAAAAAAAGCGGGTCAAATAACCGGGTACTCAAATTATTTGTGACATTTTTTTGTTAAAAAAATTTTAAAAGTTACAAAATTAATCAGCAATTACACAATAACCCTGTAAATAGGAATGAAATGAGAAAATACTGACTAATATTAGGTCATAATTAGAGAATAATACAAAATTTTTCCTATATAGGTACGATGTATTATATTAATATTTTACCCATAAATACTAATCAGATCAGATGCCTTATTTTTGCTAATACCACCAGTATTAATCTCTTATCTCAAAATACTCTATTTTAAGGGTTGTAATGAATCGTAGAGTCACCAATAAATAAGAATATCTCTATTTAAGAAATTCAGTACAAGTCTAACATGATTTTCAACACTAAACAAGAGTTACAAAGTATTGCTAAAGAAAGAGTGTGGGCTCTAAGTTCACTTATAACTACCATAATCAAGAATATCATTCTTGTGACAGAGGCAAAAATATATTACGTAAGACCTAATTCAATTTGACTTTTATTTTATTAAAAAAAATTAGTTTTTTTTTTCTTTCTTTGAACCTATTGAACTTCAATTGGATTCACTCACTTAAAGCTAAGCTAATATAAGTGGGTAACCCAACAACCAACTTGGACCTTTAAACAGAAAGCAAAACAAACCCTTAAGGTGAAAGCCCAAAATGCTTGCTAATGTAGGATGGTACCTTATTTTGTTCGTTTTCCAACTTTTGAACCATCTTGATTGTATTACCAACCTAGGATGTAAGGTTGATCTTTTTTTGAATGTAATTCGGCCTCAATCTTCCCTATTTCTTGCCGTGTTCAAGGGTATGGAACACAATTGAGCAAGAGCATGGGGGGAATGATGATTCAGTAAACAAAAACAGTTTTATGAAACTAATTTTGTCCAACAGTTTTGACAGAAATTAATGAAAAAAATTTCTGAGGTTGTTAACTTTCAGTAATTTTTGTTTAAAGGTCATGTGATGTTAACATGGCCTCCATCGTTAATTTGCACAATTTTTCCCTCTAAAGTCCAATATCGACCAATATTTTAAAAGACGAAAGACTAAATTAATTTGTTGTTCTAAAATTATGGCATATCTCAAAAATAAGGGATAAAATAGTCAGCTTGCCCATTATTTGGCAAAATACAAATGGAAGTTAAAAATCTGAAAATGGTGAAATTTGTTTCATTAATTTTTGGCATTAAGATGGGATAAAATTATGATTAAGGAAATGAGAGAAAAGAAAAAGAAATATTAGGGTCATGTGAAATAAGATTTTTTAACCTCACATGTTTGTGTTTCAATGACCAAATCATATTTAAGTGGACTTTCACTATTAATTTGTAATATTTTTCGCAAAAGGCCTTGCATTTGCTAATATTTTGAAAGATAAAGGGCTAAATTACCTTATTTTAGTACATAATTGACCAAATTTGAACACATCCAAAAGATAAGAAACCAAAATAATATTACTCCCAAAAAAAGAAAAGAAAATAACAACAGCCTAATTTCATCCCGAACACCCACCACTAGTGATGACATGTATGAGTATAGGAGTCCTCCATTAATACAAGGAAAGAAAAATATTTAAGTACACTCGATCTTTGACCTTATGTGCACACCTTCTGAACAGGATTAAATGTGTTTACATTATTGATGTCATAAATTTCATGAAATTTAATTCACATAACGCGGTTTACAAGTGAAATCAAAAACTAGATCAACCTAAATATTTGTCTAAAAAAGGGTTAATTGTACTTTACACCCTTACACTATCCTACTTTTGCACATTCTAAACCCTAAAGTATCAATTTTGACAATCAACCACCTCCAACTTCTAAATTTATCAAATGGATGTGAAATTTGTATTTTTTAATGGTGTTCTTGAAAAAGAGGCATATGTTGAGCAGCGATAGGTATAGTGACAAGTCTTGACATTTGGATCTCTTACAGACATCTAGCTGTCTGTTATACAGAGACAGAACTCGAATAGATTCTTATTTTGTTAATCGTGGATTTCAAAGATGCCCATATAAACACACTTTGTACATCAAATTCAATCCAGGTAGAGATGTTCTCATTGTACGCTTATATGTGGATGATTTGATTTTTACTGGCAATAATCCCAAATTAATTTCTGAATTTAGTTAGGCTATGACTAGCCATTTTGAGATGACAGATTTGGAGTTAATGTCTTATTTTCTTGGTATTGAAGTTTGTCAAATGAATGGCGGTATTGTTATTTCACACAAAAATTATGCAGGTGATATTTTGAAAATGTTTAAAATGGATACTGCCAAACCAATGATGACCCAATTGAGAAAAAATTTAAATTGACAAAAGATGGTACAGGTAATTTTGTCGATGCTACTTATTTTAGGAGATTGGTTGGGAGTCTCAGGTACTTGATTTCAACGTGACTTGACTCACTTTTGGAATTGGTTTGATCAGCAGATTTATGGAGTTTCCACGCCAATCTCATTTGCAGGCACTGCTATGAGAATTTGGAATTACATTTGAGGTATGCAGTCTGACGGTACTTTTTATTCTCGTACTGATGATTCTAGCCTTGTTGGTAGGGGTGTTCAAACCCTACCCAACCCGAAAACCCGACCCAACCCAAATGAATTTGGGGATAAATGGGTTGGGTTTCTGGGTTTCGGGTTACTTGGGTCGGGTTACCCGACTTCAGTAGGGTTGGGTTTTATTTTTAAAACTCAACCCAACCCGAATAACAAAAAAAATTCAATTATATTTTTTTAAATTTTATTTTTATTCTAATTATTTCGTCCACCTTATATTATTTTTCCTTTTTGTTTTTGAAATATCATCTAATTTATCATATTGTTTACTTTTATTCTTGACATATCCATTTTAGTTTTGACCAAATATATATTTTTAAGATGGATTTATTATTATAGATTTTTAATTTTTTTATTAATTTAAAATTTTAACCCGAGTAATCCGCTCGACTAATGCTTGGGTTGAGTTTACTTGGGTTGCTATATTAGTTGGGATGGGTTTTATTTTTTTAACCCGAAAACCCGACCCATGAACACCCCTACTTGTTGAATATACAGACAGTGATTGGGCTGGTGACATAATTAAAAGAAAAAGTACTTTGAGTTATGCATTTTATTCGGATACTGGAGTATTTTCCTGGCCATCAAAGAAGCAGCAAGTGGCGCAGAGTCTACCGTTGAGGCGGAATACATGGCAGCGACAAGTGGTGCTACTCAGGCATTATGGTTGAGAAGGATGCTTGGGTTTCTACAGCACAAGTAAGATGGACCTACCAAAATCTTTTGTGATGGCAAACACATTAACATAAAGTTCCACTTTATTCGTGAATTAGTTCAAGATAAGGAGATAGCTATTGATTACTGCAAAATCGAAGATCAAGTGGCTGATATTTTTAAACAAACGTTGAAGTTGGAGTCATTTGTCAAGTTGAAGAAAATATTAGACGTGTTAAAATTTGAAAATCTTGATTTAAGGGAGACAATGCAGAAATTAAACCAAGTACTAACGGGAAATAGGCCAGATGTGTATCAAGTCTTGTCTATTACCCCATACTTGGTAAATCGGGAATGGCTTGTTCTGCATCTTATACACATCTAGATGTGTATAAGAGACCACCTAATAGGGAAGAATACTTATTCTCATCACATGTCCGGTGACTTAGTGAATGGAATGAGTATTCTTTTATTAATGTTTGGTATTGAAGTCAGAATGAACAAAATTTTAAATTAATTTGACTTTATGTTAATCTGATTCCTTTAAGAACATCTAGATGTGTATAAGAGACAGCATTAAGGCCTTGAATAGATGTAAATTGAAGTACGTGTTGTCTACTTTTTAAAAAATTATGAAGGATAAAAAAATTAAAAAGTTACGTATTATTTTTCATTCAAAGGGATAATAAATAACTTAGTTTACTATTTTATAACACTATATATATATTTTTAAAAAAATTAATATTCATTTTGATAAAATCACTATGCAAAAAAAATAAAAATATAATTGACCATGTATGGTATCTAAATTGTGTGCTATTTTTATATTTAAATATTTTACATGTAATTATATTTTCCTAGAGAAATTATATAATTAATTTAAATTTCAATTGTAGTTACATTTTTTTTTTTAAAAAGAAAAAGAAAAAGAAAAAGAAAGAAGTGTTCCAATCTCGTGGAAATATTAAAATTCTTATTTTGTACAAAATTAAATATAACGCAAATAATTAAAACTTTTTATTAGTGTTGTAGGCCAAATCCAAATAGGTTTCTGATTTGTTGAGGGGATCAAATCCAATATTGACACGGTTTAGGTTTGCTTTGGTAAAAACTTATATATAGTCAAGCATGTAGAGTTAATTCACAAAATTGATTGCTGTTGCTTTGCGTGAAGTTTGAGAATTAAAAAATAACTTGATTGTTGCTCTGTGTGTGCCGTGTTCTTTTGAGAAATAAAAACAAGTTTGTTGTCTCTATTTTTGTGGCCTCTGAGAAGTAACCAAAAATTACTCAGCTGTTTTGCTGCCTAAATACGTTACTACTGTTATTTATTTCTTCTTTGGCTGCCTTTGATTCGTGTAAATTTCTTGTGGGTTAATTTATTTGGGATTTTAAATCCTTCAATAACTCTAACTCGAAGAAGAATCGAAGAAGAATTAATAAAGAAGATGGGCAAAAAATCGAGGATGACGATGATGGATTCATCGTCGGATGTAACCTGCAAAATACCTGATGAAATTCTGATTGATATCTTGTCGCGCTTGTCCATGAAAGAGGCTGCCAGAACTAGTGTTTTATCGCACAGATGGCAAAAATTACGGAAATTTTACAACGGTTGTTTGGATTTTGATGATCTGGGCAACTCCAAGATGCTTCTTTATAAGGGCGAGAGGGATTTCCACGTTGAAAGGAGGAGGTACGTGGAGTGGGTGAATCAGGTGCTGGTTTCGCATCAATACCCATCCATCCAACAATTTAGGGCCTATTTCGATTTGGGCAAAGATCACAGCTCCGTGTATAGAATCATGGATCCACTTTGCAGCAGCCAAGAGGGTTCGCAGGCTTGAATTGGACTTATCATCTTTGTTCTCATCCGTAAAGGAACTGGAGGAGATTTACAACTTGCCAATTCAGTTGTTGGGTGAATTGAACTTGAAGCTGCTGACTTCCCTCCGCCTGAATGCTGTCGATGTTTCCGAAGAACACGTGATTGGCTTTCTCTCACAGTGCCCGTTATTGGAGGAATTGTCTATTACTGGTGCACCATCTTTACGTAAACTCAAGGTGGTAGGCGGTGGTGATTTTAAGTTGAAGCACTTGGAGATCATCAAGTGTTTGGAGTTGGATCATCTTGAGGTATCAGGGGCCAGGGGCCTTGCTTCTTTTAAATATGAAGAAAGGTGTGTTAATATGGACCGCTTAAGGGAAGGATCGCCGATGACAACATACATGCACTTCCAAGATGTTCCTCAACTTTCTTCCGTCTATTTCGGACGTGGTTCTTATTCTCACCATCTAGACTAGCTACCTTGTTCAAACAGCTTCCTTTCCCTATCTCACAGCTACGCATGTTGTCCCTCGATCCATTTTTGTTGGCTCTTAATTTGTCATTCGTGCTTCTTGAAGAATTTCCTCAATTCACAAATCTTTGCTATCTGGAATTGGCATTCGGGCGGGAATTAGATGATGAGCAGCAGCGCATGCTTTTTGTGGGCTTATTTCTCCGTGCATCTCCTCGTTTGCACAAATTGGTGCTCAAGTATGATCGGAGTAAACCACAAAGAAGTTATCTTTACACTACCGGGATGTCCGTGGAGTTTGGAGAAACGCAACAGCAGCTGGTCAAAGGATGCAAGTATGAATGCCTCAAGGAGGTGGAGTTTTTGGGTTGGAATGGACTCGCAGCCGATGCTGAGCTTTTTACCCATTTAATTGAGGCTGCCGGGTCGCTTGAGGAGGTAACTGTCGACACTCGCGATCCGTTTCCCAATAAATTCATACTTGCATCCTTTGTCCAGCTGCTCCTAAAGTCGTCATGCGAGGATGCTAGGGATCGTGCCAGGGACTTGGAAGCAAAATTATCTCCAGCCACCAAGTTGGTGGTTTTGTAAACTAAATTAACTGAAACTAGAAAATTGGTGTTCGGTAAACTGTGTTGTTTGAGTTGAGACTATTTAGTGTTTCCTCTTTCATTAGTAATGTAGTACTACTTGTAGATTATGGTTGGACTCTGTTGCTATGCAAGGCTAATGTTAGGTAAAAGATTTGAAGTATGTTGATTCTGGTAAACGTGTCCTTTCTTCAATGGATCTGGAAGTAGACAACACGTACTTCAATTTACATCTATTCAAGGCCTTAATGTTTTGATGCATCTGCAAGTCTAGGGAGATTGCTCATAGTTTTTCTTTCTTTCTTCTGTTAAGCTGAATGTTTTGGCAATTAGTAATTTATCCAGTAAAACTTCTTTTAGTTGCCACAACGCAAGTGGCCCATCATGGATATTGTTTATTATCCTCGTGAAATCCTCGTGTCCTACAAACTGCAGGTGAAGTGCAAGGTGAGCGACTTAACAACTCATTGTACATGTTTACTGGCAATCTGATAATTCCAAAGCAAACTCTGCCCCTTAGCCCAAATCAGATTTTACTACGAGTATGGCTTTACCTACTCATGCTTACATTTTTTCTTGATTTCTTTAATATTATTTGTACAGCGTTCAAGTTATTCTCTTGAGAATTTATCATGCTTTTGGTAAATGACTATATATCCATTCAAGTATTTATTTATTTATTTATTTTGATTTTCCGCAGCTTGATAATACATTTAAATACTTTATATTTTTATCTTGTGTATAATAGGTCCATAAGGGGAAAGAGTACAGAGTACACAATTCAATAGCTAACACTGAGTTCATTGTTGAGGCAGTCATTTCTGTAGGGTACGAGACAAATGTACCTTATTATAAATATCAGTACAATATGCCATCCTTAAATTTTTCCCTTTTCATGGTCAAGTAATGTGCCTTGCATGCAAGGGCAGTCTTCACAGTAGATCTGATCTAAAAATAGTCTAAATTTTAGTGTCAGAATAGACTGTGCTTATGCAAAGATGTTTTCCTCGAGTCTAATTACAGTCTTTGTTAATCATTTCTTGTAGGTCTTTAGATGCCTTGCATATGTCATACTGATACTGTACTTCCAGCTGAGAGCAACAAGATGGTGTTGGCACGGACTTCTAATTTGAATGAAGGACTGGGCAGGTGAAATTAGCTCTTATTGATTCTTCTCCACTGGAAATGAGAACAAAATATCTTTCTGAGTTCAATTTCGAATTTTTTTGAATCTTGATCTCTTATCCACATGAACTGCTGAGCGTGCTCTTCTCGTAATTCACTATTGTTAAACGACTGCTGTTTATCAGAGTTGATTCCATGGGGACTTTATCTTCTCATTTTTCCGGGAGGAGTAAATATTGTCGTGATAAAAATGGATTTCTGATGAGAAATTTAATGGAGTTCTTTGAGTGTTCCATTGGAGGGGAAATTACTGGTGTCAGCAAAATCGAGATAGGAACAACTCAAAAGGAATGGGATGAGAGTGGAGGTAAATTAAGTTGTCGTCTCGAGGAGAAAAATGTATTTCACTTGCTGCTACCAATTTTCTGATGTCATATAATTCTTACAGGTTCATCAACCATCACATGAGAACATTAGAAGGGTTTCAACTCTAATGATGCTCGGCTTATGAGAGGCACTGGGCAGAACGAACCTAATCTGATTTATGCATGGTAAAACATGTAACTTGATAATCAATTGAGAATTACACGCTTGAATTTCAGAAAAGCAGATACTTTTATTATCTGGTTTAAGATATATCGGTAGTCATGTGCTGTTGTTCAAGTCATGAATATTGATTTCTTTCTCCGCGATATGGAGCTATAGTTTTTCATAGCTGTTTTCAGTTTGTCAGGTTTTCCAGACAATTGCTGAAATGTTTCTTCTTTCTATAGGTTGCACAAAATCTTAGCGAAAGTAGTCTGTTTGTATAAGCTTGCAAGAAAGAGTTTTTAGATGACAGATACAATTCTGTGTGCATGAATACGTATCTGCTCCAATACCTTCGGTATTTGGGGTACTTTTTCTCATGGGGTTGAGATGCTTGTATCTATATCCGAGTCATGTAAAATGGTATATATCCTTCAGTTTAGTTTTCCTCCTGTTCTCTCTCTCTGGCCAGTATTACGTTTTCACATTCAACAATATATTGTTTGTAGCTTTTGTGAGATTTACCACACAATTGTTCGAGATCATGTACATTTATAGCATGAGGATTTCAATATCAGCATCTTTGAACAAAAACTTTTTTTCTTTGTGCAGGATTCTTTAGATGCCTTTCAATATGTCATACTGTACACTTCAGGATTCCCCCGAAATATTTCGCTATCAAGCTGCTTCTCCGATGAGGCTGCTTTGGTTGCAGCAGTGAAGAACTTTGGCTTCTTCTTTTTATTAAGTAAGCGTGCACGAGTTATGAATGGTGATGCCAACAAATCTATATAGTTCTTATCCTTTAATGGATTTATACTCTCAAATTACTCTGATTGCATCTGCAAGTGAAGGTAAAATTAATGATTTATAAAAAATGATAAGTGACTAATGAAGATAACGCCTTCACTTTTATACGTAGAACTATTTTTATTATGTGTTTTTTCTCGAGAAAATTGAAAATAGTTCAATTCACCTTCATGGGAATTGGTTCATATCTGGTGCCAGCAACCACTAAGGGATATTCCTGATTGAAAATTGTATTTCACAAAATGTATAAAAAGAGTTTACTTTCTCTTTAAGGATAGCTAGTGGCTTCTGTGATAGTAATTTGAGAAGCTAACATATGCTTCTGCAGACGCACGCTTACTTATCGATTTATGTCCGTGAATCATATGTGGGAAAGATGGCAAAGGTTGACAGATGTTCCTGTATGAGATCCTGTTTGCAACTTGAAAGATGAAAATGAGATAGACAACTTGTGGAGAGTGTTCAGCTCACGTTGTCATCTAGATGTGTATAAGAGACAGTGTTAGTGCCACACAGATGACAAGGGCCAATCTCTGTCTGTTATCCAAATGGTAGACTTGTACTACAGGTTTAAGAGAAGTTAATATTTGACCAACTAATAACTTCTCTGTTATACTGCAAGGTAATGGTTTTATGGACCGACAACGTGAGTTGAACACTATCCGCAAGGTAATGGTTTTATGGACCGACAACGTGAGCTGAACACTATCCACAAGTTGTCTATCTGCTCTTTTTTTTTTTATGTGTTTACTCTTTTCGCAGGCTGCAGACAGTCATTTGTGAAAAGATCCAACAAGGATCACTTGGAACAGTTTGGATCTATTGAATTGTGTACTCTTTACTGGCCTACAAAGATTTTGAGTGCTGAAGCATATGAGAGTTGGAATAAGAAATTCATTCACGTAAAATCCTCATAAGGGATCATGAAAAGAAGTTAGCTGAGATCCGTCCTAAAACCAATTTATCTCTTAAGTTAAATTTTCTTAGCCTTGTGAGGCATACTGAACAGAAATTCAACTGTTGTTCTCGTCTCGGGTGTTTTTGTCTCTCGGTCATTTGGGATTACTCTAGTTAATGATGCCTTTTCATTTGACTTTTGAAGGTTAGGGTTGGACTCTTATTCCCCTCATCCTAAATCTAGATAAGATATTAACGGGGAAGTGTCTTCTGAATCCCTCACTCCTGGCCCCTTCCAAAATAAATGAACGAATAACAAGAAATTAGTAGATAGAAAATTGTATGTCAATTATTTATATCAAAGACAATGCGGTAATGAATCGGATAGTCGAACCACTAGGTCGACCTTATCCAATTTTTTTAACAAAATAATGTTTACTTGCAAAAAGCGGGTCAAATAACCGGTACTCAAATTATTTGTGACATTTTTTTGTTAAAAAATTTTAAAAGTTACAAAATTAATCAGCAATTACACAATAACCCTGTAAATAGGAATGAAATGAGAAAATACTGACTAATATTAGGTCATAATTAGAGAATAATACAAAATTTTTCCTATATAGGTACGATGTATTATATTAATATTTTACCCATAAATACTAATCATTTCAGATGCCTACATTTGCTAATACCACCAGTATTAATCGATTCAAATACTCTATTTTAAGGGTTGTAATGAATCGTAGAGTCACCAATAAATAAGAATATCTCTATTTAAGAAATTCAGTACAAGTCTAACATGATTTTCAACACTAAACAAGAGTTACAAAGTATTGCTAAAGAAAGAGTGTGGGCTCTAAGTTCACTTATAACTACCATAATCAAGAATATCATTCTTGTGACAGAGGCAAAAATATATTACGTAAGACTGTGAAGTCTATCTAAAACTCACATGAAATGGGGCTGCAAACATGAAAAAGAAAAAAAAAAAAATACTAAATAGAACATGAAAAAGTTCCTAGCTTCAACATTTACCAAAATAATTTTTAGCCCAATTTGATTTTCTTTTTTTTTTAAATCTTCATACTGAATTTGCTCTAGACCTAGAGAAACACGACTAGAGAAAGCCGAGGGAGTTTTAGACCTTTTTAGGGCATATGAGCGTTAGAGAGTTGCCTTCAGGCTTAGACCTTTCTTTTTGTATTGGACTTGGAGTTTACTTGGACTTCAATTTGACTTTTATTTTATTAAAAAAAATTAGTTTTTTTTTTCTTTCTTTGAACCTATTGAACTTCAATTGGATTCACTCACTTAAAGCTAAGCTAATATAAGTGGGTAACCCAACAACCAACTTGGACCTTTAAACAGAAAGCAAAACAAACCCCAGAAGGCTGAAAGCCCTGAACCGATTAATACCTGTCTCTTATACACATCTAGATGTTCGTTTTCCTTCTCTAGTCGTGTTTCTCTAATGTAATTCGGCCTCAATCTTTCCTAAGATTTGCCGTGTTCAAGGGTCTTTGCTCAATTGTGTTCCTGTCTCTTATGGTAACCTTGAAGCTTATACAGAGACAGATCTATATCTGTCTCTTATACATGATCTAGACAGCTTTGAGAAATTAATGAAAAAATTTCTGAGGTTGTTAACTTTCAGTAATTTTTGTTTAAAGGTCATGTGATGTTAACATGGCCTCCATCGTTAATTTGCACAATTTTTCCTCTAAAAAGTTAGTTTCATAAAACTGTTTTTGTTTACTGAATCATCATTCCCCCCATGCTCTTGCTCAATTGTGTTCCATACCCATGAAGGCAAAATACAAATGGAAGTGTAAAAGACTGAAAATGGTGAAATTTGTTTCATTAATTTTTGGCATTAAGATGGGATAAAATTATGACTTAAGGAAATGAGAGAAAAGAAAAAGAAATATTAGGGTCATGTGAAATAAGATTTTTTAACCTCACATGTTTGTGTTTCAATGACCAAATCATATTTAAGTGGACTTTCACTATTAATTTGTAATATTTTTCGCAAAAGGCCTTGCATTTGCTAATATTTTGAAAGATAAAGGGCTAAATTACCTTATTTTAGTACATAATTGACCAAATTTGAACACATCCAAAAGATAAGAAACCAAAATAATATTACTCCCAAAAAAAGAAAAGAAAATAACAAAGCCTAACAACAGAAACACCCACCACTGTTGATGACTCACATCTATAGGAGTCCTCCATTAATACAAGGAAAGAAAAATATTTAAGTACACTCGATCTTTGACCTTATGTGCACACATTCTGAACAGGATTAAATGTGTTTACATTATTGATGTCATAAATTTCATGAAATTTAATTCACATAACGCGGTTTACAAGTGAAATCAAAAACTAGATCAACCATAAATATTTGTCTAAAAAAGGGTTAATTGTACTTTACACCCTTACACTATCCTACTTTTGCACATTCTAAACCCTAAAGTATCAATTTTGACAATCAACCACCTCCAACTTCTAAATTTATCAAATGGATGTGAAATTTGTATTTTTTAATGGTGTTCTTGAAAAAGAGGCATATGTTGAGCAGCTATAGGTTATGTCAAAAGGGTCAAGAAGATAAAGTTTACACATTGAAAAAGGCTCTATATGGGTTGAAATAAACTCCTGTGGTTTGGTATACTCGAATAGATTCTTATTTTGTTAATCGTGGATTTCAAAGATGCCCATATAAACACACTTTGTACATCAAATTCAATCCAGGTAGAGATGTTCTCATTGTACGCTTATATGTGGATGATTTGATTTTTACTGGCAATAATCTCAAATATAATTTCTAATTTAGTTAAGAGATGACTAGCCATTTTGAGATGACAGATTTGGAGTTAATGTCTTATTTTCTTGGTATTGATACTCAGTTTGTATATGAATGGCGGTCTTGTATTGGCGTTGCAAAATTTTTGGAAGGGATATTTTGAAAATGTTTAAAATGGATACTGCCAAACCAATGATGACCCAATTGAGAAAAAATTTAAATTGACAAAAGATGGTACAGGTAATTTTGTCGATGCTACTTATTTTAGGAGATTGGTGAGACTCCCAACCAACTGTCTCTTATACACATCTAGATGTGTATAAGAGACAGACTCCGATCAGATTTATGGAGTTTCCACGCCAATCTCATTTGCACATCTAGATGTGTATAAGAGACAGAAGTAGGGGTGTTCATGGGTCGGGTTTTCGGGTTAAATACATCGGTAGGGGTGTTCAAACCCTACCCAACCCGAAAACCCGACTCAACCCAAATGAATTTGGGGCTAAATGGGTTGGGTTTTCACAAGAAGGATTACTTGAGTCGGATTACCCGATGTTTGTAGGGTTGGGTTTTATTTTTAAAACTCAACCCAACCCGAATAAGATCAAAAAAATTCAATTATATTTTTTTAAATTTTATTTTTATTCTAATTATTTCGTCCACCTTATATTATTTTTCCTTTTTGTTTTTGAAATGTCATCTAATTTATCATATTGTTTACTTTTATTCTTGACATATCCATTTTAGTTTTGACCAAATATATATTTTTAACAGATGGATTTATTATTATAGATTTTTAATTTTTTTATTAATTTAAAATTTTAACCCGAGTAATCCGCTCGACTAATGCTTGGGTTGAGTTTACTTGGGTTGCTATATTAGTTGGGATGGGTTTTATTTTTTTAACCCGAAAACCCGACCCATGAACACCCCTACTTGTTGAATATACAGACAGTGATTGGGCTGGTGACATAATTAAAAGAAAAAGTACTTTGAGTTATGCATTTTATTCGGATAACCTTTTAAGCCTGTCTCTCATCACATGTCTGGTGACTTAGCAGAATGGAATGAGTATTCTTTTATTAATGTTTGGTATTGAAGTCAGAATGAACAAAATTTTAAATTAATATTTGACTTAAATATCCCTGATTCTTTTAAGAAAATATAACAAATTTTTATTTTTTATATTTTGTTTTTGTTCTTATTATTTATATTTTAATGGGTATGAAAAAGTTTTTAAAAAAAATTATGAAGGATAAAAAAAATTAAAAAGTTACGTATTATTTTTTCATTCAAATTCATACTAAATAACTTAGTTTACTATTTTATAACACTATATATATATTTTTTTTTAAATTAATATTCATTTTGATAAAATCACTATGCAAAAAAAATAAAAATATAATTGACCATGTATGGTATCTAAATTGTGTGCTATTTTTATATTTAAATATTTTACATGTAATTATATTTTCCTAGAGAAATTATATAATTAATTTAAATTTCAATTGTAGTTACATTTTTTTAAAAGAAAAAGAAAAAGAAAAAGAAAGAAGTGTTCCAATCTCGTGGAAATATTAAAATTCTTATTTTGTACAAAATTAAATATAACGCAAATAATTAAAACTTTTATTAGTGTTGTAGGCCAAATCCAAATAGGTTTCTGATTTGTTGAGGGATCAAATCCAATCTTGTCTCTTTAGGTTTGCTTTGGTAAAAACTTATATATAGTCAAGAATGTGTAGAGTTAATTCACAAAATTGATTGCTGTTGCTTTGCGTGAAGTTTGAGAATTAAAAATAACTTGATTGTTGCTCTGTGTGTGCCGTGTTCTTTTGAGAAATAA
Source organism: Cinchona pubescens (assembly GCA_025175665.1). Classification (NCBI taxonomy): domain Eukaryota; kingdom Viridiplantae; phylum Streptophyta; class Magnoliopsida; order Gentianales; family Rubiaceae; genus Cinchona; species Cinchona pubescens. The sequence continues at coordinate 2,827,617 of JANKKI010000077.1, read as the reverse complement.
AAACAAGTTTGTTGTCTCTATTTTTGTGGCCTCTGAGAAGTAACCAAAAATTGTTTTGCTGCCTAAATACGTTACTACTGTTATTTATTTCTTCTTTGGCTGCCTTTGATTCGTGTAAATTTCTTGTGGGTTAATTTATTTGGGATTTTAAATCCTTCAATAACTCTAACTCGAAGAAGAATCGAAGAAGAATTAATAAAGAAGATGGGCAAAAAATCGAGGATGACGATGATGGATTCATCGTCGGATGTAACCTGCAAAATACCTGATGAAATTCTGATTGATATCTTGGTCATCGCGCTTGTCCATGAAAGAGGCTGCCAGAACTAGTGTTTTATCGCACAGATGGCAAAAATTACGGAAATTTTACAACGGTTGTTTGGATTTTGATGATCTGGGCAACTCCAAGATGCTTCTTTATAAGGGCGAGAGGGATTTCCACGTTGAAAGGAGGAGGTACGTGGAGTGGGTGAATCAGGTGCTGGTTTCGCATCAATACCCATCCATCCAACAATTTAGGGCCTATTTCGATTTGGGCAAAGATCACAGCTCCATGATAGAATCATGGATCCAATTTGCAGCAGCCAAGAGGGTTAAGAGACAAATTGGACTCTGTCTCTTATACACTCTAGATGTGTATAAGAGACAGGTATTAGAGTTTACCCAAAAGTGCACTTTCAGTAGTTCATGAAACTTATACAATTGCTAGATGTGGGTGCACCATCTTTACGTAAACTCAAGGTGGTAGGCGGTGGTGATTTTAAGTTGAAGCACTTGGAGATCATCAAGTGTTTGGAGTTGGATCATCTTGAGGTATCAGGGGCCAGGAGCCTTGCTTCTTTTAAATATGAAGAAAGGTGTGTTAATATGGACCGCTTAAGGGAAGGATCGCCGATGACAACATACATGCACTTCCAAGATGTTCCTCAACTTTCTTCCGTCTATTTCGGACGTGGTTCTTATTCTCACCATCTACTAGCTACCTTGTTCAAACAGCTTCCTTTCCCTATCTCACAGCTACGCATGTTGTCCCTCGATCCATTTTTGTTGGCTCTTAATTTGTCATTCGTGCTTCTTGAAGAATTTCCTCAATTCACAAATCTTTGCTATCTGGAATTGGCATTCGGGCGGGAATTAGATGATGAGCAGCAGCGCATGCTTTTTGTGGGCTTATTTCTCCGTGCATCTCCTCGTTTGCACAAATTGGTGCTCAAGCGTATGATCGGAGTAAACCACAAAGAAGTTATCTTTACACTACCGGGATGTCCGTGGAGTTTGGAGAAACGCAACAGCAGCTGGTCAAAGGATGCAAGTATGAATGCCTCAAGGAGGTGGAGTTTTGGTAGCACCACTTGTCGCTGCCATGTATTCCGCCTCAACGGCTGTCTCTTATACACATCTGATGTGTATAAGAGACAGGTATAAATACATTCCAGTATCCGAATAAAATGCATAACTCAAATACCGTCTCTTCCTAAAGTCGTCATGGAGGATGCTAGGGATCGTGCCAGGGACTTGGAAGCAAAATTATCTCCAGCCACCAAGTTGGTGGTTTTGTAAACTAAATTAACTGAAACTAGAAAATTGGTGTTCGGTAAACTGTGTTGTTTGAGTTGAGACTATTTAGTGTTTCCTCTTTCATTAGTAATGTAGTACTACTTGTAGATTATGGTTGGACTCTGTTGCTATGCAAGGCTAATGTTAGGTAAAAGATTTGAAGTATGTTGATTCTGGTAAACGTGTCCTTTCTTCAATGGATCTGGAAGTAGACAACACGTACTTCAATTTACATCTATTCAAGGCCTTAATGTTTTGATGCATCTGCAAGTCTAGGAGATTGCTTAATTTAAAATTTTGCAAATTCTTATCAATAAGCTGAATGTTTTGGCAATTAGTAATTTATCCAGTAAAACTTCTTTTAGTTGCCACAACGCAAGTGGCCCATCATGGATATTGTTTATTATCCTCGTGAAATCCCCTACAAACTGCAGGTGAAGTGCAAGGTGAGCGACTTAACAACTCATTGTACATGTTTACTGGCAATCTGATAATTCCAAAGCAAACTCTGCCCCTTAGCCCAAATCAGATTTTACTACGAGTATGGCTTTACCTACTCATGCTTACATTTTTTCTTGATTTCTTTAATATTATTTGTACAGCGTTCAAGTTATTCTCTTGAGAATTTATCATGCTTTTGGTAAATGACTATATATCCATTCATAAGTATTTATTTATTTATTTATTTTGATTTTCCGCAGCTTGATCATACATTTAACTAGTTTGATATTTTTATGTTGGTGGTTGAATTTCAGACCTATTTTTGTTGTACCAACATTTTTTTCTAGGAGGGACTATGTATCTATAGATCATACTTGCATTCCTGGTTATTTTTGGTATTTAGCTGCTTAAATTGGTTTTAAACTTTAAGATTTTACTCACACACACGCCTGCTTCATTTTTTTTGTGGGGATATAGTCTCAGAAACACTGAGTTCATTGTTGAGGCAGTCATTTCTGTAGGGTACGAGACAAATGTACCTTATTATAAATATCAGTACAATATGCCATCATTAAATTTTTCCCTTTTCATGGTCAAGTAATGTGCCTTGCATGCAAGGGCAGTCTTCACAGTAGATCTGATCTAAAAATAGTCTAAATTTTAGTGTCAGAATAGACTGTGCTTATGCACAGATATTTTCCTCGAGTCTAATTACAGTCTTTGTCTTCTAATCATTTCTTGTAGGTCTTTAGATGCCTTGCATATGTCATACTGATACTGTACTTCCATACTGAGATGTGCAACAACCCGGTGTTTCCTAGCTAATTTCTAATTTGAATATAACTGGGCAGGTGAAATTAGAAGTTGATTCTTCTCCACTGGAAATGAGAACAAAATATCTTTCTGAGTTCAATTTCGAATTTTTTTGAATCTTGATCTCTTATCCACATGAACTGCTGAGCGTGCTCTTCTCGTAATTCACTATTGTTATGCTGTTTATCAGAGTTGATTCCATGGGGACTTTATCTTCTCATTTTTCCGGGAGGAGTAAATATTGTCGTGATAAAAATGGATTTACTGATATTTAATGCCTGGAGTTCTTTGAGTGTTCTAGATGTCTCTTATAAATTACAGGTTGTTGCAAAATCAGTATAGGAATACTCCCTCGGTATGGGATCAGAGTCGAAATAGGCATCTAGTTGTTTCTCGAGAGACAGGGTGACTCTTGATTCATTACTGATTCACATGTGAGACTTATAATTTTACAAGTGCTGTCAACCATCACATGAGAACATTAGAAGGGTTTCAACTCTAATGATGCTCGGCTTATGAGAGGCACTGGGCAGAACGAACCTAATCTGATTTATGCATGGTAAAACATGTAACTTGATAATCAATTGAGAATTACACGCTTGAATTTCAGAAAAGCAGATACTTTTATTATCTGGTTTAAGATATATCGGTAGTCATGTGCTGTTGTTCAAGTCATGAATATGATTTCTTTCTCCGCGATATGGAGCTATAGTTTTTCATAGCTGTTTTCAGTTTGTCAGGTTTTCCAGACAATTGCTGAAATGTTTCTTCTTTCTATAGGTTGCACAGCCCTTAGCGAAAGTAGTCTGTTTGTATAAGCTTGCAAGAAAGAGTTTTTAGATGACAGATACAATTCTGTGTGCATGAATACGTATCTGCATCCAATACCTTCGGTATTTGATGTACTTTTTCTCATACACATTGATTCCATGAGACTCCTTGAAGATGTAGTCTCATTATTCAACAATATATTGTTTGTAGCTTTTGTGAGATTTACCACACAATTGTTCGAGATCATGTACATTTATAGCATGAGGATTTCAATATCAGCATCTTTGAACAAAAACTTTTTTTCTTTGTGCAGGATTCTTTAGATGCCTTTCAATATGTCATACTGTACTTCAGGATTCCCCCGAAATGATAGGCTATCAAGCTGCTTCTCCGATGAGGCTGCTTTGGTTGCAGCAGTGAAGAACTTTGGCTTGTTCTTTTTATTAAGTAAGCGTGCACGAGTTATGAATGGTGATGCCAACAAATCTATATAGTTCTTATCCTTTAATGGATTTATACTCTCAAATTACTCTGATTGCATCTGCAAGTGAAGGTAAAATTAATGATTTATAAAAAATGATAAGTGACTAATGAACTCAAAGATAACGCCTTCACTTTTATACGTAGAACTATTTTTATTATGTGTTTTTTCTCGAGAAAATTGAAAATAGTTCAATTCACCTTCATGGGAATTGGTTCATATCTGGTGCCAGCAACCACTAAGGGATATTCCTGATTGAAAATTGTATTTCACAAAATGTATAAAAAGAGTAGGTCTTCTCTTTAGGGAAGAGTAAACATGTACAATGAGTTGAACACTATCCGCAAGGTAATGGTTTTATACACCGACAACGTGTAGCTGAACACTATCCACAAGTAGTCTATCTGCTTTTTTTTTATGTGTTTACTCTTTTCGCAGCTGCAGACAATATTTGTGAAAAGATCCAACAAGGATCACTTGGAACAGTTTGGATCTATTGAATTGTGTACTCTTTCCTGGCCTACAAAGATTTTGAGTGCCAAGCATATGCCTGTCTCTTATACACATCTAGATGTATACGCTGCTCAGCCTATAGCCTGCTTTTCAATAACACCATCTAAAAAATAACAAAATTAATTTATCTGAAAGTTAAATTTTCTTAGCCTTGTGAGGCATACTGAACAGAAATTCAAATGTTGTTCTCGTCTCGGGTGTTTTTGTCTCTCGGTCATTTGGGATTACTCTAGTTAATGATGCCTTTTCATTTGACTTTAGACGAGAACTGTAAGGTTAGGGTTGGACTCTTATTCCCCTTATAAATCTAGATAAGATTTAAACTAAAAAATGTCTTTCGAATCCCTCACTCTGGCCCCTTCCTAAAGACCTGAATTATGAGATACAGCAGACAGATAGATAATGTGTATAAGAGCTGTTCTTATATCACATCTAGATGTGTATAAGAGACAGATACTGTATAAGATATTCATTACTGGAAGATAATCGAATATGAAAAATTAGTTCGGTACCCCATCAATTCTTTACTTGCAAAAAGCGGGTCAAATAACCGGTACTCAAATTATTTGTAACAATAGTTTGTTAAAAAATTTTAAAAGTTACAAAATTAATCAGCAATTACACAATAACCCTGTAAATAGGAATGAAATGAGAAAATACTGACTAATATTAGGTCATAATTAGAGAATAATACAAAATTTTTCCTATATAGGTACGATGTATTATATTAATATTTTACCCATAAATACTAATCAGTTCGATGCCTTATTTCCCTTGCTAATACCATTACTTGAGTATTAATCGGTTCAAATACTCTATTTTAAGGGTTGTAATGAATCGTAGAGTCACCAATAAATAAGAATATCTCTATTTAAGAAATTCAGTACAAGTCTAACATGATTTTCAACACTAAACAAGAGTTACAAAGTATTGCTAAAGAAAGAGTGTGGGCTCTAAGTTCACTTATAACTACCATAATCAAGAATATCATTCTTGTGACAGAGTCCTTCATTCAGATTAGGTCTTACCGTGCCAAGATGTGTATAAGAGACAGGTAGGGGTGTTCAAATTGTATCGGGTTTTCTAAAAACTCTTCAAATTGCCAAGCTTATTTCTGTCTCTTATACACAATAGATGTGTATAAGAGACAGTTAAAGCTAAGCTAATATAAGTGGGTAAAAAACAACCAACTTGGACCTTTAAACAGAAAGCAAAACAAACCCCTTAAGGTGAAAGCCCGAAAATGCTTGCTAATGTAGGATGGTACCTTATTTTGTTCGGTTATACAATTTTTTGAACCATCTTGATTGTATTACCAACCTAGGATGTAAGGTTGATCTTTTTTTGAATGTAATTCGGCCTCAATCTTTCCTATTTCTTGCCGTGTTCAAGGGTATGGAACACAATTGAGCAAGAGCATGGGGGGAATGATGATTCAGTAAACAAAAACAGTTTTATGAAACTAATTTTGTCAAAGGCGCCACTTTGAAATTAATGAAAAAATTTCTGAGGTTGTTAACTTTCAGTAATTTAAACAAAAATTCTGTCTCTTATACACATCTAGATGTGTATAAGAGACAGTGTGATGAGAATAGTGGTTGCTGGCACCAGATATGAACCCTGTCTCTTATACCTTAAGTCAGATATGTGATGGAAGACAGTATTTTTGAGATATGCCAAGGGATAAAATAGTCTTTTTGCCCATTATTTGGCAAAATACAAATGGAAGTTAAAAATCTGAAAATGGTGAAATTTGTTTCATTAATTTTTGGCATTAAGATGGGATAAAATTATGATTAAGGAAATGAGAGAAAAGAAAAAGAAATATTAGGGTCATGTGAAATAAGATTTTTTAACCTCACATGTTTGTGTTTCAATGACCAAATCATATTTAAGTGGACTTTCACTATTAATTTGTAATATTTTTCGCAAAAGGCCTTGCATTTGCTAATATTTTGAAAGATAAAGGGCTAAATTACCTTATTTTAGTACATAATTGACCAAATTTGAACACATCCAAAAGATAAGAAACCAAAATAATATTACTCCCAAAAAAAAGAAAAGAAAATAACAAAGCCTAATTTCATCCCGAACACCCACCACTAGTGATGACATGTATGAGTACATCTAGATGTGTATTAAGAGACAGAGTTAAAAATATTTAAGGATTTAAAATCTTTGACCTTATGTGCACACATTCACAGATTAAATGTGTTTACATTATTGATGTCATAAATTTCATGAAATTTAATTCACATAACGCGGTTTACAAGTGAAATCAAAAACTAGATCAACCTAAATATTTGTCTAAAAAAGGGTTAATTGTACTTTACACCCTTACACTATCCTACTTTTGCACATTCTAAACCCTAAAGTATCAATTTTGACAATAACCACCTCCAACTTCTAAATTTATCAAATGGATGTGAAATTTGTATTTTTTAATATGTTCTTATTTCAAGAGGCATATGTTGAGCAGCCCTCGCCCAGGGTTTGGTATATTCTCTAATTATGACATAATATTGTCTCTTATACACATCTAAGATGCATAAGAACAGCAATTGGGTCATCATTGGTTTGGCAGTATCCAGATACATTTTCAAAATATGACCTGCATAACAATAATCCCAAATTAATTTCTGAATTTAGTTAGGCTATGACTAGCCATTTTGAGATGACAGATTTGGAGTTAATGTCTTATTTTCTTGGTATTGAAGTTTGTCAAATGAATGGCGGTATTGTTATTTCACACAAAAATTATGCAGGTGATATTTTGAAAATGTTTAAAATGGATACTGCCAAACCAATGATGACCCAATTGAGAAAAAATTTAAATTGACAAAAGATGGTACAGGTAATTTTGTCGATGCTACTTATTTTAGGAGATTGGTTGGGAGTTCATTTCATTTGCAGCTATGAGAATTTGGAATTACATTTGAGGTATGCAATTGACGGTATTTTTATTCTCATATCGATGATTCTAGCCTTGTTGGTAGGGGTGTTCAAACCCTACCCAACCCGAAAACTCGACCCAACCCAAATGAATTTGGGGATAAATGGGTTGGGTTTCGGTTTCGGGTTACTTGGGTCGGGTTACCCGACTTCAGTAGGGTTGGGTTTTATTTTTAAAACTCAACCCAACCCGAATAACCCGAATAACAAAAAAAATTCAATTATATTTTTTTAAATTTTATTTTTATTCTAATTATTTCAAGGTACCTTATATTATTTTTCCTTTTTGAACCACGCAAGTGAAGAATTGTACTGAATTTCCCGAATAGAGATTTTCTTCTTTATTCGGTGACTCTACGATAAGGTCCAAATATATATTTTTAACAGATGGATTTATTATTATAGATTTTTAATTTTTTTATTAATTTAAAATTTTAACCCGAGTAATCCGCTCGACTAATGCTTGGGTTGAGTAGACACTTACTTGGGTTGCTATATTAGTTGGGTTGGGTTGGGTTTTATTTTTTTAACCCGAAAACCCGACCCATGAACACCCCTACTTGTTGAATATACAGACAGTGATTGGGCTGGTGACATAATTAAAAGAAAAAGTACTTTGAGTTATGCATTTTATTCGGATACTAAAGTATTTTCCAACCCATCAAAGAAGCAGCAAGTAAACTCAACCCTAGCATTAGTCCTGTCTCTTATACGGATCTACATGGCATAAGAGACAGGCATAGCAACAGAGTGCTACATCTAGCATTATGGTTGAGAAGGATGCTTGGGTTTCTACAGCACAAGTAAGATGGACCTACCAAAATCTTTTGTGATGGCAAACACATTAACATAAAGTTCCACTTTATTCGTGAATTAGTTCAAGATAAGGAGATAGCTATTGATTACTGCAAAATCGAGAGACGGTATAATATAATTACATTCCAAAAAAGATCAACCCAAGCATCCTAGTCTGTCTCTTATACACATCTAGATGTGTATAAGAGACAGTAAGTATTCTTCCCTATTCCGGGTGGAAACATATCCTACCTGGAATGACCTTTCCATTTCAAGCCATTCTATGAGCAATCTCCCTAGACTTGCAGATGCATCAAAACATTAAGGCCTTGAAACATATTTACCTATTAGATGTTTCTACTTGAAGTCAGAATGAACAAAATCTTAAATTAATTTGACTTAAATATCCCTGATTCTTTTAAGAAAATATAACAAATTTTTATTTTTTATATTTTGTTTTTGTTCTTATTATTTATATTTTAATGGGTATGAAAAAGTTTTTCATACGTTTCCACTGTACAATAACCTCAAAAGCAAAAAAAATAAAAATATAATTGACCATGTATGGTATCTAAATTGTGTGCTATTTTTATATTTAAATATTTTACATGTAATTATATTTTCCTAGAGAAATTATATAATTAATTTAAATTTCAATTGTAGTTACATTTTTTTTTTAAAAAAAAAGAAAAAGAAAAAGAAAAAGAAAGAAGTGTTCCAATCTCGTGGAAATATTAAAATTCTTATTTTGTACAAAATTAAATATAACGCAAATAATTAAAACTTTTTATTAGTGTTGTAGGCCAAATCCAAATAGGTTTCTGATTTGTTGAGGGGATCAAATCCAATATTGACACGGTTTAGGTTTGCTTTGGTAAAAACTTATATATAGTCAAGCATGTAGAGTTAATTCACAAAATTGATTGCTGTTGCTTTGCGTGAAGTTTGAGAATTAAAAAATAACTTGATTGTTGCTCTGTGTGTGCCGTGTTCTTTTGAGAAATAAAAACAAGTTTGTTGTCTCTATTTTTGTGGCCTCTGACAAAAAATCAGAGACATGTTTGAAGTAACCAAAAATTGTTTTGCTGCCTAAATACGTTACTACTGTTATTTATTTCTTCTTTGGCTGCCTTTGATTCGTGTAAATTTCTTGTGGGTTAATTTATTTGGGATTTTAAATCCTTCAATAACTCTAACTCGAAGAAGAATCGAAGAAGAATTAATAAAGAAGATGGGCAAAAAATCGAGGATGACGATGATGGATTCATCGTCGGATGTAACCTGCAAAATACCTGATGAAATTCTGATTGATATCTTGTCGCGCTTGTCCATGAAAGAGGCTGCCAGAACTAGTGTTTTATCGCACAGATGGCAAAAATTACGGAAATTTTACAACGGTGTATTGGATTTTGATGATCTGGGCAACTCCAAGATGCTTCTTTATAAGGGCGAGAGGGATTTCCACGTTGAAAGGAGGAGGTACGTGGAGTGGGTGAATCAGGTGCTGGTTTCGCATCAATACCCATCCATCCAACAATTTAGGGCCTATTTCGATTTGGGCAAATGTGATCACAGCTCCATGATAGAATCATGGATCCACTTTGCAGCAGCCAAGAGGGCTCGCAGGCTTGAATTGGAAGATATCATCTTTGTTCAGTTCCGTAAATAACTGGATCTGAACTTACAAATTGACAAACCCTACGCCTTGAACTCCACTACCTGTCTCTTATACACATCTAGATCCGCCTGAATGCTGTCGATGTTTCCGAAGAACACGTGAAACCCAACCCTTTCTCTCACAGTGCCCGTTATTGGAGGAATTGTCTATTACTGGTGCACCATCTTTACGTAAACTCAAGGTGGTAGGCGGTGGTGATTTTAAGTTGAAGCACTTGGAGATCATCAAGTGTTTGGAGTTGGATCATCTTGAGGTATCAGGGGCCAGGAGCCTTGCTTCTTTTAAATATGAAGAAAGGTGTGTTAATATGGACCGCTTAAGGGAAGGATCGCCGATGACAACATACATGCACTTCCAAGATGTTCCTCAACTTTCTTCCGTCTATTTCGGACGTGGTTCTAATTCCGTATTCTCACCATCTACTAGCTACCTTGTTCAAACAGCTTCCTTTCCCTATCTCACAGCTACGCATGTTGTCCCTCGATCCATTTTTGTTGGCTCTTAATTTGTCATTCGTGCTTCTTGAAGAATTTCCTCAATTCACAAATCTTTGCTATCTGGAATTGGCATTCGGGCGGGAATTAGATGATGAGCAGCAGCGCATGCTTTTTGTGGGCTTATTTCTCCGTGCATCTCCTCGTTTGCACAAATTGGTGCTCAAGTATGATCGGAGTAAACCACAAACAAGTTATCTTTACACTACCGGGATGTCCGTGGAGTTTGGAGAAACGCAACAGCAGCTGGTCAAAGGATGCAAGTATGAATGCCTCAAGGAGGTGGAGTTTTGGGTTGGAATGGACTCGCAGCCGATGCTGAGCTTTTTACCCATTTAATTGAGGCTGCCGGGTCGCTTGAGGAGGTAACTGTCGACACTCGCGATCCGTTTCCCAATAAATTTTGGAAGAACAGATACCGTCTCTTCCTAAAGTCATGGAGGATGCTAGGATCGTGCCAGGGACTTGGAAGCAAAATTATCTCCAGCCACCAAGTTGGTGGTTTTGTAAACTAAATTAACTGAAACTAGAAAATTGGTGTTCGGTAAACTGTGTTGTTTGAGTTGAGACTATTTAGTGTTTCCTCTTTCATTAGTAATGTAGTACTACTTGTAGATTATGGTTGGACTCTGTTGCTATGCAAGGCTAATGTTAGGTAAAAGATTTGAAGTATGTTGATTCTGGTAAACGTGTCCTTTCTTCAATGGATCTGGAAGTAGACAACACGTACTTCAATTTACATCTATTCAAGGCCATTTAATGTTTTGATGCATCTGCACAGTAAGGCAGTGAAATCCCCTACAAACTGCAGGTGAAGTGCAAGGTGAGCGACTTAACAACTCATTGTACATGTTTACTGGCAATCTGATAATTCCAAAGCAAACTCTGCCCCTTAGCCCAAATCAGATTTTACTACGAGTATGGCTTTACCTACTCATGCTTACATTTTTTCTTGATTTCTTTAATATTATTTGTACAGCGTTCAAGTTATTCTCTTGAGAATTTATCATGCTTTTGGTAAATGACTATATATCCATTCAAGTATTTATTTATTTATACATTTTGATTTTAAGCAGCTTGATCATACATTTAACTAGCTTGATATTTTTATGTCACAAATTACTGAATTTCATTCCTATTTTTGTGTATAAGAGACAGAAGTCTCAGAAACACTGAGTTCATTGTTGAGGCAGTCATTTCTGTAGGGTACGAGACAAATGTACCTTATTATAAATATCAGTACAATATGCCATCCTTAAATAAATTTAGAGTGTATGGTCAAGTAATGTGCCTTGCATGCAAGGGCAGTCTTCACAGTAGATCTGATCTAAAAATAGTCTAAATTTTAGTGTCAGAATAGACTGTGCTTATGCAAAGATGTTTTCCTCGAGTCTAATTACAGTCTTTGTTAATCATTTCTTGTAGGTCTTTAGATGCCTTGCATATGTCATACTGATACTGTACTTCCAGCTGAGAGCAACAACCCGGTGTTGGCACGGACTTCTAATTTGAATGAAGGACTGGGCAGGTGAAATTAGCTCTTATTGATTCTTCTCCACTGGAAATGAGAACAAAATATCTTTCTGAGTTCAATTTCGAATTTTTTTGAATCTTGATCTCTTATCCACATGAACTGCTGAGCGTGCTCTTCTCGTAATTCACACTATTGTTATGCTGTTTATCAGAGTTGATTCCATGGGGACTTTATCTTCTCATTTTTCCGGGAGGAGTAAATATTGTCGTGATAAAAATGGATTTCTGATGAGAAATTTAATGGAGTTCTTTGAGTGTTCCATTGGAGGGGAAATTACTGGTGTCAGCAAAATCGAGATAGGAACAACTCAAAAGGAATGGGATGAGAGTGGAGGTAAATTAAGTTGTCGTCTCGAGGAGAAAAATGTATTTCACTTGCTGCTACCAATTTTCTGATGTCATATAATTCTTACAGGTTCATCAACCATCACATGAGAACATTAGAAGGGTTTCAACTCTAATGATGCTCGGCTTATGAGAGGCACTGGGCAGAACGAACCTAATCTGATTTATGCATGGTAAAACATGTAACTTGATAATCAATTGAGAATTACACGCTTGAATTTCAGAAAAGCAGATACTTTTATTATCTGGTTTAAGATATATCGGTAGTCATGTGCTGTTGTTCAAGCCCAACCTCATGAATATGATTTCTTTCTCCGCGATATGGAGCTATAGTTTTTCATAGCTGTTTTCAGTTTGTCAGGTTTTCCAGACAATTGCTGAAATGTTTCTTCTTTCTATAGGTTGCACAGCCCTTAGCGAAAGTAGTCTGTTTGTATAAGCTTACAAGAAAGAGTTTTTAGATGACAGATACAATTCTGTGTGCATGAATACGTATCTGCTCCAATACCTTCGGTATTTGGGGTACTTTTTCTCATGGGGTTGAGATGCTTGTATCTATATCCGAGTCATGTAAAATGGTATATATCCTTCAGTTTAGTTTGCCTCCTGTTCTCTCTCTCTGGCCAGTATTACGTTTTCACATTCAACAATATATTGTTTGTAGCTTTTGTGAGATTTACCACACAATTGTTCGAGATCATGTACATTTATAGCATGAGGATTTCAATATCAGCATCTTTGAACAAAAACTTTTTTTCTTTGTGCAGGATTCTTTAGATGCCTTTCAATATGTCATACTGTACTTCAGGACAGTTCCCCTCTTAAACACATCTTTCCAGCTGCTTCTCCGATGAGGCTGCTTTGGTTGCAGCAGTGAAGAACTTTGGCTTCTTCTTTTTATTAAGTAAGCGTGCACGAGTTATGAATGGTGATGCCTACAAATCTATATAGTTCTTATCCTTTAATGGATTTATACTCTCAAATTACTCTGATTGCATCTGCAAGTGAAGGTAAAATTAATGATTTATAAAAAATGAGAAGTGACTAATGAAGATAACGCCTTCACTTTTATATGTAGAACTATTTTTATTATGTGTTTTTTCTCGAGAAAATTGAAAATAGTTCAATTCACCTTCATGGGAATTGGTTCATATCTGGTGCCAGCAACCACTAAGGGATATTCCTGATTGAAAATTGTATTTCACAAAATGTATAAAAAGAGTTTACTTTCTCTTTAAGGATAGCTAGTGGCTTCTGTGATAGTAATTTGAGAAGCTAACATATGCTTTTGCAGACGCACGCTTACTTAGATTTCTGTCCGTGAATCATATGTGGGAAAGATGGCAAAGGTTGAAGATGTTCCTCATGAGATCCTGTTTGCCATTGAGTTTAACATATGATTTGCATAAATATTTGCGTCGTATTTATGCCATGCTGTGAGTTCTTGAAACTGAATTTGGTATTCTGTCATCTGTGTGGCACTAACAAGGGCCAATCTACTGTCTGTTGTTATCCAAATGGTAGACTTGTACTATATACTGCAAGGTGTATCGTTACCCAAATGGTAACCTCATCCTGGCCTACAAAGATTTTGAGTGCTGAAGCATATGAGAGTTGGAATAAGAAATTCATTCACGTAAAATCCTCATAAGGGATCATGAAAAGAAGTTAAATGAGGTCCGTCCTAATTTGAATTTATCTGAAAGTTAAATTTTCTTAGCCTTGTGAGGCATACTGAACAGAAATTCAACTGTTGTTCTCGTCTCGGGTGTTTTTATCTCTCGGTCATTTGGGATTACTCTAGTTAATGATGCCTTTGCATAAGACTTTTGAAGGTTAGGGTTGGACTCTTATTCCCTCATCCTAAATCTAGATAAGATATTAACGGGGAAGACTGCCCTCTGCATCCCTCACTCCTGGCCCCTTCCAAAATAAATGAACGAATAACAAGAAATTAGTAGATAGAAAATTGTATGTCAATTATTTATATCAAAGACAATGCGGTCATGAATCGGATAGTCGAACCACTAGGTCGACCTTATCCAGTACACATCTATGAAAAAATTAGTTCGGGTACCCCCACTCAATTCTTTACCTGCAAAAAAAGCGTATGAAATAACCGGTACTCAAATTATTTGTGACATTTTTTTAGTTAAAAAAATTTTAAAAGTTACAAAATTAATCAGCAATTACACAATAACCCTATAAATAGGAATGAAATGAGAAAATACTGACTAATATTAGGTCATAATTAGAGAATAATACAAAATTTTTCCTATATAGGTACGATTTATTATATTAATATTTTACCCATAAATACTAATCAGTTCAGATGCCTTATTTTTGCTAATACCACCAGTATTAATCGGTTCAAATACTCTATTTTAAGGGTTGTAATGAATCGTAGAGTCACCAATAAATAAGAATATCTCTATTTAAGAAATTCAGTACAAGTCTAACATGATTTTCAACACTAAACAAGAGTTACAAAGTATTGCTAAAGAAAGAGTGTGGGCTCTAAGTTCACTTATAACTACCATAATCAAGAATATCATTCTTGTGACAGAGGCAAAAATATATGTATAAGTATAATAAATCGTACCTATATAGGAAATAATTTTGTATTATTCTAAATTAGTGAATAATGTTTGAGAGAGACAATAGGAGGAAAACTACACAGAAAGAAAAAAAACTAATTTTACATTTATAAAATTAAAAGTCAATAAGAGACAGCATCATAGAGTTGAAACCCTTCTACAGTTCTCAAGTAAACTCCAATACACATGTCAATGAATATGAGCGTCAGAGAGTTGCCTTCAGGCTTAGACCTTTCTTTTTGTATTGGACTTGGAGTTTACTTGGACTTCAATTTGACTTTTATTTTATTAAAAAAAATTAGTTTTTTTTTTTCTTTTTCTTTGAACCTATTGAACTTCAATTGGATTCACTCACTTAAAGCTAAGCTAATATAAGTGGGTAACCCAACAACCAACTTGGACCTTTAAACAGAAAGCAAAACAAACCCCAGAAGGCTGAAAGCCCTGAAAATGCTTGCTAATGTAGGATGGTACCTTATTTTGTTCGTTTTGTCCCTATTCCGGGTGGAAATTTATCCTACCTGGAATCATGTGATGTTAACATGGCCTCCATCGTTAATTTGCACAATTTTTCCCTCTAAAGTCCACTATCGATCATTTTTTAAAAGACAAAATTTTAAATTAATTTGTTGTGATAAAATTATGGCCTATCCCAAAAATAAGGGATAAAAATATTTTTTTTGCCCATTATTTGGCAAAATACAAATGGAAGTTAAAAATCTGAAAATGGTGAAATTTGTTTCATTAATTTTTGGCATGAAGATGGGATAAAATTATGATTAAGGAAATGAGAGAAAAGAAAAAGAAATATTAGGGTCATGTGAAATAAGATTTTTTAACCTCACATGTTTGTGTTTCAATGACCAAATCATATTTAAGTGGACTTTCACTATTAATTTGTAATATTTTTCTGCTTAAAAGGTCTTGCATTTGCTAATATTTTGAAAGATGAAGGGTTAAATTACCTTATTTTAGTACATAATTGACCAAATTTAAACACATCCAAAAGATAAGAAACCAAAATAATATTATTCCCAAAAGAAGAAAAGAAAATAACAAAGCCTAATCTCATCCCGGAACACCCACCAGTTAGTGATGACATGTATCAGTATAGGAGTCCTTCATTAATACAAGGAAAGAAAAATATTTAAGTACACCCGATCTTTGATCTTATTTGCAGTCCTTCTTTTCAGGATTAAATGTGTTTACATTATTGATGTCATAAATTTTATAAAATTTAATTCACATCACACGGTTTACAAGTGAAGTCAAAAACTTGTGATAGATCAACCTAAATATTTGTCTAAAAAAGGGTTAATTGTACTTTACACCCTTAAACTATCCTACTTTTGCACTTTGTACCCTATAGTATCAATTTTGACAATCAACCACCTCCAACTTCTAAATTTATCAAATGGATGTGAAATTTGTATTTTTTAATGGTGTTCTTGAAAAAGAGGTATATGTTGAGCAGCCTATAGGTTATGTCAAAAGGGGTCAAGAAGATAAAGTTTACATATTGAAAAAGGCTCTATATGGTTTGAAACAAACTCCCAGGTTTTGGTATACTCGAATAGATTCTTATTTTGTTAATCGTGGATTTTAAAGATGCCCATATAAACACACTTTGTACATAAATTCAATCCAGGTGAAGATTTTCTCATTGTATGCTTATATGTGGATGATTTGATTTTTCTTGGCAATAATCCCAAATTAATTTCTCAATTTAGTTAGGCTATGACTAGCCATTTTGAGATGACAGATTTGGAGTTAATGTCTTATTTGGTCTTGGTATTGAAATTTGTCAAATGAATGGTGGTATTTTTATTTCACAAAAAAAAATTATGCAGGTGAGATTTTGAAAATGTTTAAAATGGATACTGCCAAACTAATGATGACCCCGGTTTAAGAAAAAATTTGAAATAACAAAAGATAGTACTGGTGATTTTGTTGATACTACTTATTTTAGGAGATTGGTTGGGAGTTTCAGGTACTTGATTTCAACGAGACTTGACTCACTTTTGGAATTGGTTTGATCAGCAGATTTTTGGAGTTTCCACTCCAATCTCATTTGCAGGAAGCTAAGAGAATTTGGAGTTACATTCGAGGTATGCAGTCGACGGTATTTTTTATTCTCATACTGATGATTCTAGCCTTGTTGGTAGGGGTGTTCAAACCCTACCCAACCCGAAAAACCGACCCAACCCAAATGAATTTGGGGCTAAATGGGTTGGGTTTTTGAGTTTCGAGTAACTTGGGTTGGGTTACCCAACTTTAGTAGGGTTGGGTTGGGATCTGGGTTTCATTTGTAATACCCAACTCAACCCGAATAACCAAATAACCTGAATAACAAAAAAAATTCAATTATATTTTTTTTAAAATTTCATTTTTATTCTAATTATTTCATCTACATTATATTATTTTTCTTTTTTTTTTTTGAAATATCATCTAATTTATCATATTGTTTACTTTTTTCCTTTTATTCTTGACATAACCATTTTAGTTTTGACCAAACATATATTTTTAACCGATGGATTTATAATTATAGATTTTTAATTTTTTTAATTAATTTAAAATTTTTACCCAAATAACCCGAGTAACCCGCTCGACTAATACTTGTGTTGAGTTTACTTGGGTTGCCATATTAGTTGGGTTGGGTTGGGTTTTATTTTTTTAACCCGAAAATCCAACAACTCGAAAACCCGACCCATGAACACCCCTACTTGTTGAATATACAGACAATGATTGGGTTGGTGACATAATTCAAAGAAAAAGTACTTTGAATTATGCATTTTATTCTTATACTGGTGACGCTATTTTCCTGGCCATCAAAGAAGCAGCAAGTGGTGCCTTTGTCTACAGTTGAGGCGGAATACATGGCAACGACAAGTAGTGGTACTCAAGCATTATGGTTGAGAAGGATGCTTGGGTTTCTACAGCACAAGTGAGATGGACCTACCAAAATCTTTTGTGATAGCAAACACATTAACATAAAGTTCCACTTTATTCGTGAATTAGTTCAAGATAAGGAGATAGCTATTGATTATTACAAAATCGAAGATCAAGTGGGTGATATTTTTACAAAACTGTTGAAGTTGGAGTCATTTGTCGAGTTGAAGAAAATATTAGACATGTTCAAATTTGAAAATCTTGATTTATAGGAGACAATGTAGAAATTAAACCAAGTGCTAATGAGAAATAGGCTAGTTTATCAAGTATTGTCTTTTACCCCATGTTTGGTACGCGGGAATGGCTTGAAATGGAAAGGTCATTCTAGATAGGATATGTTTCCACCCGGAATAGGGAAGAATACTGGAGTATTTCCATCACATATATGACTTAAGGTAGAATGGAATGAGTATTCTTTTATTAATGTTTGGTATTGAAGTCAGAATGAATAAAATTTTAAATTAATTTGACTTAAATATCTCTGATTCCTTTAAGAAAATATAACAAATTTTTATTTTTGTTTTTGTTCTTATTATTTATATTTTAATGGGTATGAAAAAGTTTAAAAAAAATTATGAAGGACAAAAAAATTAAAAAGTTACGTATTATGTTTTCATTCAAATTCATACTAAATAACTTACTTTACTATTTTATAACACTATATATTTTTTTAAAAAAATTAATATTCATTTTGATTATATCACTATACAAATAAAATAAAAATATAATTGACACATTTATGGTATCTAAATTTATATGCTATTTTTATAAGAGACAATATTTTACATGTAAATATTATTTTTCCTAAATAAATTATATACATCTGGATTTAAATTTCAATTGTGTACAGATATTTTTTAAATAAAAAAAAAAACAAAAAAGAAAGAGAAATGAAGTGTTCCCATCTCTTGGAAATATTAAAATTCTTATTTTGTACAAATTTCACATAATGCAAACAATTAAAATTCTTATTAGTGTTGTGGGCCAAATCCAAATAGGTTTTTGATTTGTTGAGGGGACCAAATCCAATATTGACACAGTTTAGGTTTACTTTGGTAAAAACTTATATATAGTCAAGTATGTAGCTGCCGCCATGAGAATTAATTTACTAAATTGATTGTTGTTGCTTTGCGTGAAGTTTGAGAATTAAAAAATAACTGATTGTTGCTGTGTGTGTGCCGTGTTTTTTTTGAGAAATAAAAACAAGTTTGTCGTCTTGATTTTTGTGCTCTTTGAGAAGTAACCAAAAATTGTTTTGCTGCCTAAATACTTTATGCGTCAACTCCCTTCTTGCAAATTTCTTGTGGGCTAATTTATTTGGGATTTTAAGTCCTTCAATAACTCTAACTCGAAGAAGAATTAATAAAGAAGATGGGCAAAAAATCGAGGATGATCTGATGGATTCATTGTCGGATGTAACCAGCAAAATACCTGATGAAATTCTGATTGATATCTTGTCACGCTTGTCCATGAAAGAGGCCACCAGAACTAGTGTTGTCTCCCACAGATGGGAAAACTTATGGAAATTTTAGGGCGGTTGTTTGGATTTTGAAGATCTGGGCAGCTCCAAGATGCTTCTTTACGAGTGCACAGGCGAAAGGGATGTCCGCGTTGAAAGGAGGAGGTACTTGAACTGGGTGAATCAGGTGCTGGTTTCGCATCAAGCCCCATCCATCGAACAATTTAGGGCCTATTTCGAATTGGACAAAGATCACAGCACAACTATTGATTCATGGATACGCTTAACAGCAGCCAAGAGGGTTCGCAGGCTTGAATTGGACTTGTCATCTTTGTTCTCATCCGAAAACGTAAAGGAATTGGAAGAGATTTACAGCTTCCCAATGGATCAGTTGTTGTCGGGTGAATTG
This sequence comes from Cinchona pubescens, assembly GCA_025175665.1. Lineage (NCBI taxonomy): Eukaryota > Viridiplantae > Streptophyta > Magnoliopsida > Gentianales > Rubiaceae > Cinchona > Cinchona pubescens. The sequence goes on along the minus strand of JANKKI010000077.1, from coordinate 2,807,830 downwards.
AACAGGATGAAGCTGCTCACTTCCCTCCGCCTTCGATTTCTATCAATGTTTGTGAAGAACACGTGCTGGGTTTTTTGTCAGAGTGTCCGTTATTAGAGGAATTATCTATTGCCGAAGCACCGTATTTACGTAACTGAAGGTGGTCGGTGGCAGCGGCAGTGGTGATCTTAGGTTGAAGCACTTGGAGATCATGAGGTGTTTGGAGTTGGAGCGTCTTGAGGTATCAGGGCCAGGAGCCTTGCTTCTTTTAAATATGAAGTTTGGTATGCTGATGTGGAACGTGCAGGATACATGCACTTCCAAGATGTTCCCCAACTTTCTTCGGCTTATTTTGGACGTGCTGCTTATTCTCACCATCTAGTAGCTACCTTGTTCAAACACCTTCCTTTCCCGATCTCACAGCTACACATGTTGTGCCTCGATCCGTTTATCATGTTTCATAATTTGAAATTAGTGCTTCTCCAAGAATTTCCACAATTCACAAATCTTCGCTGTCTGGAATTGGCATTCGGACAGGAATCTGATGAGCACCACTTAAGCGCCGCGTGCTTTTTGTGAGCTTATTTCTCCGTGCATCTCCTTGTTTGCACAAATTGGCGCTCAAGTATGATCCGCGTAAATCACAAATGACTTGCGGTTACACTACCGGGATGAACGTCGAGTTTGGAGAAATGCAACAGCGGCTGGTCAAAGGATGCAAGTATGAATGCCTCAAGGAGGTGGAATTATTGGGTTGGAATGGACTCGCACCCGATGTTCAGCTTTCTGCCCATTTAATTGAGACTGCCGGGTCACTTGAGAAGGTAACTGTCGACCCTCGCAATCCATTTCCCGATAAATTGTTGGAAGAACAGGTACTGTCTCTTCCTAAAGTCATCACAGCCATGGAGGATGCCAGGAATCGTGCAAGGGACTTGGAAGCAAAATTATCTCCAGCCACCAAGTTGGTGGTTTTGTAAACTAAATTATCTGCAACTATAAAATTGGTGCTCGGTAAAGTGTGATGTTTGAGTTGAGACTATTTAGTGTTTCCTCTTTCATTAGTAATGTACAAATGTAGTACTAGTAGATTATGGTTGGACGCTTTTGTTATGCAAGGCTAATGTTAAGTTAGTCTTGTTGATTGAGGTTCTTTTGTTCCAAAATTTTACCTAAACCAGCATGATTTTGGGAAATTATTTAAAATTTTCTATTTGTGGTGCAGTGTATCAATTCCGTCGTATTACTTAATCTGGTACGCGTAATAAAATTTCAAGGAAAATTAGAGTTGAATAACTATATGAATCTTTTGATATGTAAAATTGTTCGAGAAAGCAAGATCATACTATCTCAGCTATAGTTAGGAGGATTAGACCAACACATCTGTTTTGGTAGTTCTGGAATTTCTTTTCAAGCCCAGATATCATCTGATGGAACTTTGGATACATTGTATAAGAGGACTGTCTAATCACCCTATAGGTAGTTGCTGCATCTTTATAATGCTTTGTGTAGTTCTTTTAGCCCCCTGTAGCATAAAATAAAAAAGATTGAACTAAGTTTTGCTTCATCATGTATTTGAAAGTTTCAGCCACTCCGATGTTTATATTTTATTTCTATGCACCATTAGATAGCTTTATTTTGTTTCCTTGTACATTTTTTCCCTACTAGGATGAACTCTTCCGATTGGTAAAAGTATCACTCTTCTTCAATCGGTTATTATGTAGACAATGTGTACTTCAATTTACTTTTACAAAAAAAAAAAAAAAAAAAAAAATACTACCTCTCCCTGATGATGTAAAACGGAGGAACTTTCACTCATCAACACTCTCGCTTCCCTTAGTAACTCAAATTCATTACTAATATATCATAGGGAAAGTATCTTGTGTCCTAAACTACACTCCGTTGTCACTTCAATTTTCATATATTCAAGACCTTAATTTTTCTTTAATTTCTCTTGCATATGCGAGTCTTAATTTTGATTTGATTGCTTTAACATTAATATTATGATGTTCAAGTTATTCCTTTGCAAAATCTATCATGGTTTTGATCATTGACTCTTTCTCCATTCATTTGTGTAATTTTCACAACTTGATCATCCATTTTACCGGTTTGATATGTTCATGTTGGAGCGTGAATTTTTCACCTAATTCTTCTTTTTGCCTATATGTAGATATATTCCTTACTTAGTTCCCTTGTTATTTTTGATATTTTGCTACTTAATTTGGCTTTGATTTTACTTGTTCACATCTGCTTCATATTTCAAATTTATTAACCAAATTTATGAATACGGTTAATTGATTTATAACCAAATTAACCAAATTCAATTCGAAATTAGCTGCGAATGCAATTAACAAAATGTTGTTGACTACTCTATTTGAAAGTTCGTTGAGTTTTTCAAACTTTTATAAATTATTTTTTTTATTTTTTATATATGATAGTAAAACATATTGACAGCAATTGATTAAATTACCACTACTATTTCTTCAATTTTTGAATAGTATAGATGCAATACAGATAAATTGTATAAAGTTGAATATATATATATATATATATATATATATAGTAGAATAAGTATAGCACGTACTTTGCAAATGTAATACTCCTGATTTATTGAATATTTTTATTTTTTAAATAATAAATAAATAATCAGTGAATGATAACACAGAATACAAAATGTAAATATTATTTATTGATTTTTTATACAAAATATATATTTTAAAATATATATTTAATATCTTTGCTCTTTTTTTCATAATTATTTTTACCTTTCTTTTTTTTTAATGTTTTTCCCTATTGTTTGTTATTTGTTTAATGTCATTTGTTTTTACAACATATGTCATTATTTGTGTCTTATTTCTATTTCTCTTCTATATGTTTAGATAATGATTTCCTATAACGGCACCACCAATTACTTGATCAGTAAAAAATAAGATATTTTCTATAGTATTAAACTTTTTGAATATATTTGTATATGATTTGTCATTACTAAAATACAAAATCATTATCAAGTACCAAACATCATTTTATAGATGAAATATTGATATTCTTTGATTAACGAAAAACATTTACATGAAATTAAATAGCATCTATTGATATATGGATAATAATTACAAAAATTAATTATAATTTCAAAAAGTTAAAAAATAAATAAATCTGATTAAAATGTAGAGAACGAATACATCAAGAGTTATTATAAAAATTTAAAATCTAATTAAACTAATATATTCTCCATATTATTGATAGATTCACATAATAAATTAAAATCATCATAAAAATTAAAATAATAACTTGTTCTTTTATGTTGCCCTGAAATGCACCAAATATTAATAAAAATAATCCTTTATCTTACTATAAAAAACATGTAATGCTAATGAAAAAAACATATTGTTCTAAATATGTCCAAATTACAAGTTACTTTATTTGGGATGTTATATAAATTTCTATCACAATTAATTATCATTAACATATCGTATAAATGTGTATGCATATAGTAAATATATTGGTATTTTTTATATTTTTTAAACTTATGATAACATTTGTTTTAGTATTCTATTGAAATTTTGAAATTTGATCTCTTCATTCATATTGGTGACACAATAATAATGTGATTAATTTATATCCAAAATAATTTTATTTCACGTTTAGGTTTTCAAATTATAATTGTTATAATGACACCAACAATGACTTGATCATTTAAAAATAAAGATTTTTTCCATAATATTGAACTTTTTGGATATATGTATCTATTCTTTTTCATTACTAAAAGATAAAATCATTATCAAATATCAAACATCATTTTATAGATAAAACGTGTTAAAAATCTTTTATTAGGGAAAATATTTACATGAGATCAAATAACATATGGTAATAACTACAAAATGATTAATTAAAATTTCAAAAAATAAGAAAAAAATGAACTTAAGTAAAATGTAAATAACAAAGATATCAAACTATATAGATTAAATTATTATATTCTCTATAATATGGATAGGTACCACGTAATATATTAAAATTATTATCAAAAGATAAAAATAAAAAGTTTTTCTTTCATTTTGCTTTAAATGTAGAAAACATTAATAAAAAAAAATTCTTTATATTACTGTATACAATAAAATACACGAAACTGTACTGAAAAACTTGTAATTCTAAATATATCCAAAATAACAGGTAGTTTTTATATAATATCTATTGTAATTAATATTTTAGCATATTGTGTAAATATGTATTAAAATATAAAATATATTGGTATTATTCTGTATTTCTTAACCTTATGATAACATTCACTTCAGTTTTCATCAATATTCTGAACTCTTCCCTTCATCCTGAATGGTATTGAACATGGTTAGCTCCAAAATTATTTTTTGATACAACATTTTACTATAAAATTAAAATTTGTATTTACGAAATATATAAAAAAATTAAAGCTAACAAAAGTGTGTGAATTTTATTTTTATTTTTTGCATACTTTTCTAATTAATTTCTTGTATTGTTGTAAATATGTATCAAAATATAAAATATATTGGTATTATTCCGTATTTCTTAACCTTATGATAACATTGACTTCAGGATTTCATCAATATTCTAAACTCTTTCCTTCATCTTGAATGGCATCGACATACATGGTTAGCTCCAAAATTATATGTTGATACAATATTTTACTATAAAATTTAAATTTGTATTTATAAAATATATAAAAAATTAAAGCTAACAAAAGTATGTGAATTTTATTTTGATTTTTTGCATACTTTTCTAATTAATTTCTTGTATTGTTTACTATGATATTTAATCTACATTTTTATTGTTTTGTTAAATAGTGTAAAAATTACATAGTACTTTCCAAAGTTGACGTGTAACGCAATGTATATCTACAATTATTTTAAAATATTTAATATTATGATTTTATTTGCATAATTCATGTTGTTTACCTTACTTACCTATTTTTTCTGTATGTCGTTCCAACAATTTATATGTAGTATTCTTTTAGGTCTTACAATCATTATTCTAAACTATTTTGGTAATGGATCATACCACTGGTTGAACTTTTTTTACCTCATCAATAATTAATATGAACTAATACTATTTTATTAAATACTGTAATAATTAGTATTGTAGCTTTCAAAAAATTAATATTTAAACTTAATATACCAGTAAATACTTAGAGTATTTAAAACTATGATTTATTTGCATAATGTATATTAGTTACTTATTTAAGTTTTTATATTAGCATCACAAATTATGCATAGAATTCTTGTATGTATTACAATGATTATTTTAAAATACTTTTAGCATTGTATTGTATCACAGGTTGAATTTATTTTCTATCTCATCAATAGTTACTTAAACCAATATTTTACAAAATGATATTCTTAAATATAAGGATTTTGTAATCAAATATTACTATTAAAGATACATACAATTAACAAATACTTTTATTTTAATTAAAAATTATGAGTTTTCTATCTCGCATCGAGCTTTAGTTTCATTGCTTGGTTAATTTTTTTTCTTCATGTAGGGAAGGGAAAAACCAATCTAAATTAATCGTAACAAAAAAAATTAATTGAGATAAGAAAATAGTGTTATATGCTCCATTACTTTTTTTTACTTTTATAAATACTAAATTTTTATTTGTGTCAATTATTAATTTTGTGGTTTTTAATGTTGAGGAAAACTTTGATATTAAAAAGGTAAAGGTAAGCTTAAAGTGAAAGAATCTATTAACAATAATAAATTTGAAAGTCGATCCAATAATTTAACTTACCTATTACAATGAATAATAAATTAGTTATTATACATTGATCCTAAATCAAAACAACTTCATGTTGTAACTAAAATAAATACATGATTAATACATTATAATAGAGTCAAAAATTTTATATTTTCATTCAAAATAGTTATAAATAGTATTTCCATATGACACTATATAAATTGAGTCTAGTTAACTAACATGCAAGACTGTACTTAATAAACAGTTAAAGAAAAGAAAATAATTATTTGTGAATTAATAATATATAAAATAGTTATAAAAGACTATTTTTATTAGGAATAAAAAGTAAAATAATTTGAATATATATAATATTTATAAAATAATATTTTTATTAATAAGATTCACATGTATCTTAATTTTTCTACTCTTATTAAAAATTTATACCTTATTTTTATGTATTTGTGCCAAAATTTAATACTAACATAAGGAAGAAAAAATTTGAATATACATTACAGTTATAAAAAAACTACTTTTATTTTATTTTTCATCAAATATAAATTTTTTATACAAATAAAATTTTTACCGTCTTAATACATTTATACCCAAATTTTCATATAAATCTAAAGAATTATGTTATAGCAGTTTAAAATATATATATATTATAAATAATAGCAATATTATAAAAGGTAGATAATCTTATTATATTTAATGGAAAGTATTTTAGATAGGCTAATTATACTTCATGAAGGACATATTAGACATAATTATTTAATTAAAGGTGCATTAGGCGGGACAAAAAATAAAAAAATAAAAGATTATATATCCTAATTAGGATTATATGACTAAAATAGATAGTAATTTTCTAAAAAATAGGTAGTTAGATTAGAAGAGGAGTAACTTAGTTATGTTTTCTATTAATTATTTAGGCATTACAAAGCTTTAAAGGGAGAAACAACTCATAGATATAATCTTATTATATTTAATGGAAAGTATTTTAGATAGGCCAATTATACTTCATGAAGGACATATTAGACATAATTATTTAGTTAAATTAGAAGATGAGTAACTTAGTTATGTTTTCTATTAATTATATTTCATTAAGGGCGGGTATTTTAGGCATTACAAAAAAGGGAGAAACAACTCGCATTTATATGTAGGTAATAATATATAGAGAGACATAATTAATGGCTTTAATCTTTGGGGGTTTCTCAAATTGGAGAAAATTATGTGGTGTTGGGTGGTGACCAGAAAAAAAAAAAAAAAAAAAAAAAAATTCAATTTGTTAGTTGTGATTGAATCATAGAATTATAGTTGTCCTTCGTTGAATTTGATAAATTGAGAAAAAAGTGTGACCAAGAATTGTTCATTTAGATGCATGGATTGTTTAAAATTTTGGGTGTGATTGAATCACAAAATTCTATTTGTCCTTTAATTAAGCTGATAAATTGAAAAAAGAAATGTGCGATCAAGATGTATTCATTTTGAGGGATGAAAATCAAGTCAAATTAACCGTGTTAGATTTTATTGAAAAAAGAATGAGGAAATCAATAGGTCTGCTATAAAAATTCTAGATTAATGTTGTTTTAAAATGGCATGGATTAAAAAGAATTTTAATGGTTTTAGTTGAGCAAACTCGAATCAAATTCAAGTTTTCTCATAATCCAACGAGTCGAACTCGAATATAATATATATTCGAACGAGGTTAAAAGAGAGCTCGAACTCTTAATTTTTTTTTAATTTGAAATCAGGTAGAGTACTATTCGGGCTCTATTCATCTGGTTACCACCACTATACAGGTATAATTAATCGCTTTGATCTTGAGGTGTTTGATAAATTGGAGAAAAGAATTTATTTTAGAGTACTTGAATACCAAAAATTGGATGACGAGATTGGTTTTGGGTATTTGTTTATTATCAATTAAGCATGAAAAATAACCTTGTTGGACAAAGATCCACTAAAAAGCAACCCTGTAAACATTATTATGTGGTGTTGGGTAGTGATCAGGAAAAAAAACATGTAGTGATCAGAAAAAAAATATCTTGTCGAATTTTTTAATTTTGATCGAATCATAAAATTCTATTTGTTCTTCATTGAAGGTGATAAATTGAAAAAAAAAAAAAAAAAAATCTAGAGCAACCAAGATTTATTCATTCGGATGTGTGAATTAAAAAAAAATTTTGTTACGGTTGAATCTCAAAAGTCTAATTGTCCTTTACTAAAGTTCATAATTGGAAAAATGTGCGACCAAGATTTATTTATCTAAATGTATGGATTGTTTGAAAATTTTTAAGGATGAAGATGAAGTCTAATTGACAGTTTTGCCCTTACTTTTTTAAAAATGATTATTTTATCCAAAAAAAATATAAATTCTAGTGATTGCTCAGGTTTGTCCAGAGATTGGGACTGGATGATTTTGTGCCTTAGCTCAGTACTGCTCATGGCAATTTGAGGTTGCTTGCCAGGGCATGAGCGTGACCAAGATGTTCTTGCTCATTTTGTGGCTGCTTTAGTGGATTCCTTTGGGCAATTGTACCGGAAAGAGAGAGGAAACTAATAGAGGTTTACTATAAAAACTCTAATCGTATTGTTTGTGAATGACATATACTTGTTTGGTTGAAGGAGTAGTTATTGGCATAATTAAATCAAACTTGTTATAATTTACACTCTTGTTGGAATATAATACCTTCAAATGAACCCAATCTTTCTACCCATTCCTTCCTATCTATTTGGTGTGTTTTAGAGGATATGTGATAGAAAACATAGGTTTCAACCTTCTTGTTGCCTAAGAAATTCATGTAGGAGATGTCTTATATCAAATCCATCTCTACAAAAATATGCATGACAAAAATTAAATTGATTACAATAATTCTAAAACTAAGCTCTAATTAAATTTTCTCTTCAAAACAAAATTCCATCTGTAGTAGCAGCACAACACAAGTAATTCTCTCTTCTTATTCTGATCTATTTCGTAAGGCAAGTATGCCCATTTGAATTTTCTGGTTACTATGTGGAGGGTAGACAGCATTTCTACATCCTTCTCTTCCTTTACCACCTCCTTTACCACACAAGATTTAAGTTTTGGAAGCATTGGATATTTCTTTTCTTATCTGCCTATCAATATTATAAATTATTAATTTCCTTTACGACTAGGGAAGTTTGATAATATGTATTATTTGAACTTGCAAAAGGGTTTGGGTTTATTGGCCTCAGATCAAGCTTTGGCATCTGACCCAGAACAAATCCTTCTGTGGATTTTTATGCAGCAAATGAGAAAGCATTCTTTGTAGATTGTACTCATGTTATGGAAAAGGTGAGTGTGTATAGTGTAAAGACTGGAAAGAAAGGAGAGGTGAGACATAGATGTGATGTCCCCAACAAATTCATCCAAAGCTAAATAGAGAACTTATAGGAATATATAGTACTATTTAATTAGATTGTAAAATTTGATAATGTAGGATAAAAAAATTTCTCCAAATTTTGTGTACACTTTTTTTCTTTGGCATTTTGTCTTAGTTGTAGAAAATACAATGAATGTCCCATTCTTTATGCACCACCAATTCTAATAGCAGAAATATTGGTGATTATTAATATATTTTTCACTTTTGTAAATTTTAATGTTAAGTTTCTTCACAATTGCTAGTATGTCTTATCTGATCTTACTGGTCAATTTTCTAATTTTCCTTTCATAGTCAGTAAAAAGAACTTACACATTGAATGGCTTGTCTGCTGAAATTAATCTGAATGGAATTCTGATTTAAACTTAACCTCTCGCCCTTTTTGGATCGATGAATTAATTTTAACACATGTGTTTCTTAAATTTTATTGTTGTAAATTCATTACAGCATTCTTTATAATAGAATATATGGTAGTTACACCAAAATATATTTAAAATATTAATTAAAATATTTAAATACATATAAAGAAATTAAAGTTTAAATAATTCAAAATTTTGAATTTCAATAAATCGAATATAATCTAGTTTAAAATTCAAATAAATAGATAAAAATAAAAATAAGGGTTAATAATTTATCAATGTAACAAACAACAAACAAAAATATTGCGAGATGATTAATTTGCTTATTTATTTTTTCTATAGTTGACTGATTATAAATATAAGTTGTATATATATGTTTTTATAATTTAATTTTAGATGAAAAATACTTTATTAATATAACAAATGTATATTATTATAATAAGAATTAAAATGTGAAAAGCAAAGACAACAAAATAAATAATTAATTAAAGAAATTTTAAATTTCATTTTAAGTGTACAAATATTTATATCAAAATGAAGGGAAGTAACTAATGGCAAGTGAGAAAGGGAGAAAAAGAAAAAAAAAAAAGAAAGAAGGAAAAATGAAAAATAGTTGGAAAAAGAAGGGTTAATTACATTTACCTCCCTTGAGGTTTGACCAAATTACCAAACACACCCTGTGGTTTGGTGAAATTACAGATACCCCTAAGAGGAGGGAAGGGAACGGACCGTGAATTTCGGTGCTGGAGGAGGAACGAGAGACGGGCCAGTTAGAGGGATGAGATTGGTGGATTGTGGGGTGAGTTTTCGGTGGTGATCGGAGACGAGAGTGAACCTAGAGAAGAGGAGACGAAAAGAGGCAGAAGGAAAAAATATTAGTGACATAGGGTTTTCTATAACACTTTGAGGGCATATTTGACCTCCCACACTAATTTAATATTGACATCAGCAGTAACAATAACGGTAAGGGGCTATTTGTTAAACGTTTAAATATTCAAAGGGGATGATCATAATTTTATCAAACCACAGGGTGTGTTTGGTAATTTGGTCAAACCTCAAGGAAGGAAAATGTAATTAACCCGAAAAAGAAAAATAATTACTTAATGAGGATATTTTTGTCTAATCATACAAAAATGAGGGATTAAGTGCCTATAAAATGAATTGGATGGGCAAAGTACATCTAAAGGTGTAATTTACAGGATTTAGTGCTATTTATCCTTTAGGTTATAATTTTCACCATTTAAAAAAACCTCAAATTATGGTTTCAAAGTTCAACATTGACCCTTGAAGTTTTTTAATCATTATTTATTTATAATTGAGTACTCCCTCCATTTCCTTTTAAGTATCATTTTAGTTTTTAACACAAAGATTATGATTGTTATTAAATAACCTAAATTTTAGACAAAATTGATCTTATATGACTAAATAGCTCTTTTGACTAGTAATAAATTAAAAGAGTCTCAACATTAATTACAAGTTGAGTAATTAATGGAGTTAGAAAGAGATAGGGCAAAATTGGTAAAAAAATAATTAATACTTTATTGGATTTCTAAAATGACACTTAAAATGGAACAAATTTTTTTGCTAAAGTGACACTTAAAAAGGAACGGAGGGAATAGTAATTAGGTATGTTAATATTGATTATTTAAGTCTAGTTCCATTTGCAGCTTCAATTTGGGCCTTTTAACCTCACGAATATTGAAATTTCAAATTCTTTCATTTATGACTTTTTGATAATTTAAACGTTTTTATGATAGCATCAACAACAATATGGAATTGGCATTTTTGTTATTTGCAGTTCGGATTTAAATTTTTAATTTATGACTCTTGATGCCGATACAAGTATTTTTTATTTTTATGTTCAATATCTTAGAAAATAATCTAATTTTGGAATTCTTAGTGTTAATGATTCTCTTAGAAATTCTTAACTAATTTAATGTCCCAATTATTTCTACTTTCCTTCCCTCTTACATTTATATATATATATACACACACACACACATACACTGTAGCAGTACTATATTAATACATTTTATGAAATTCACCTAACACATTTATATTTTTCATAAAATAAGAAATGAATCAATAGGAAAGTAACATATATGATTTTATGTATATAACTACTACAATAACTTGAGTAATAATCCTATATACTTATATTAATGATCAAAGAAAAAAGAATGCAAATACTAGTTTGATTTGGAAATTAAATGCAAATTGGTAAAAAAATTTACAGTCCTGTTAAGGCACCATTGTAGTGCCTCATACTTTAGGTGTACAATATAATATCATGTATTATAAAAACTTATACTATATAAGTATCTAAGAACAACAAAATTCTTCTACCACGAGAGTATAAAATTTCCAAATATTATAACTTGTTTGATTTATATATTTGAATCCTAAAATGTTTCATTGGTTAATATAGTTATGCTTATCAAATATGATATGTTGTTGTATTATTTAGTTTGATAATTATATTTATTATGACGTTAAATATTTGTACATGTTTAACCGGTTTACTTCTAACAGAGATGTATCAAATTATTTTGACAAGTTGAATAACTTGCGATCAATTGGAATAAAAATCTCAAATTTTAATTTTTTAATAACATAAATATTCACTAATAATAACTTTTTTCTCACGGCAATTTAGAACATATTATTAAAATTATTTTAAAAAATTATATAATATTTAAAATAACTATTATGTTATATTTAATAATATTGTATTAAAACTATTATTCAAAATCTTAAAATAGACAATATTTTGATAAATTATAATTAAGGTAATACTTCAGCAAGATGTGTTCAGTCACTAACTTAACGAGTTATAGTGTCAACTCACGGATTGACTCAACTCAACTCGTTTACTTTCGTGTCATAAATGAGTTGATCCCGTATGACTCGATAAATTTAAAGTAGTGACATAATCTGTTAATTTCGTGTATGTTATCGAGTTGGTGTGAAAAATTGCCAGCAAGTAAATATGACCAAAATAAAACTTGTGGGAGCAAATATAAAAATTATGAAAAATTCTAAAATACCTTCAAGGGAATCATATCTTTATACTTTAAAAGATTATATAGTACAATACCATATAATTTAAAATTTTATATTATACAACGTTTTAAAACCAACTGGTGTGCAGAATTCTCCGAAAATTATTTGGTAATTTAAGTCAACACTAAAAACCTAGGAGGCATAATCCTACATCGTACGACTGGATAAATATGAGATGTGTACTTATATTTGAAATTATCTTAATGGACTACAGGACTTTCTAAATCCGAACACTAGGAGGCATCGAATTACTTTTTTTGGCTTTGATGAAGTACTTTCCTAAACCTATACGGAATCGAACTCTGTTCATGTATTTATAAAAGATGATTGTTGGAGCTTTTTTTTCCTGATCAACAAAGGTACTCTCACTCATTTTCCGCTATTCGATTTGCTGCTTAATTTCAAGAATATTATTCTTTCTGCTTCATAATTTGTTACACGTATATCATTTCACCAAAGAACCCTGTCTTTTATAATTTAATTCTAAAATTTAGTAGGAATAACTTTAAGAAGAAGATGGATCTCAAGGCCTGCAAAAAATCGAGGATGATGATGGATTCTTCATCATCATCTTCATTGTCGGATGTAACCAGCAAAATACCTGATGAAATTCTGATTGATATCTTGTCACGCTTGTCCATGAAAGAGGCCGCCAGAACTAGTGTTGTCTCCCACAGATGGGAAAACTTATGGAAATTTTACGGCGGTTGTTTGGATCTCTCCGTTTTGATGATCTGGGCAACTCCAAGATGCTTCTTTACGAGTGCACAGGCCAAAGGGATGTCCGCGTTGAAAGGAGGAGGTACTTGAACTGGGTGAATCAGGTGCTGGTTTCGCATCAAGTCCCATCCATCGAACAATTTAGGGCCTATTTCGAATTGGACAAAGATCACAGCACAACTATTTATTCATGGATACGCTTAACAGCAGCCAAGAGGGTTCGCAGGCTTGAATTGGACTTGTCATCTTTGTTCTCATCCGAAAACGTAAAGGAATTGGAAGAGATTTACAGCTTCCCAATGGATCAGTTGTTGTCGGGTGAATTGAACTTGAAGCTGCTCACTTCCCTCCGCCTGATTGCTATCAATGTTTGTGAAGAACACGTGCTGGGTTTTTTGTCAGAGTGTCCGTTATTAGAGGAATTATCTATTGCCGAAGCACCGTATTTACGTAACTGAAGGTGGTCGGTGGCAGCGGCAGTGGTGATCTTAGGTTGAAGCACTTGGGAGATCATGAGGTGTTTGGAGTTGGAGCGTCTTGAGGTATCAGGGGCCAGGAGCCTTGCTTCTTTTAAATATGAAGTTTGGTATGCTGATGTGGAACGTGAAGGATTGCCTTTGATAACATACATGCACTTCCAAGATGTTCCCCAACTTTCTTCGGCTTATTTTGGACGTACTGCTTATTCTCACTAGCTACTTTGCTCAAACACTTTCCTTTCCCTATCTCACAGCTACAAATGTTGTGCCTCGATCCGTTTATCATGTTTCATAATTTGAAATTAGTGCCTCTCCAAGAATTTCGGCAATTCACAAATCTTCACTATCTGGAATTGGCATTCGGGCGGGAATTTGATGAGCACCAGCGCCACGTGCTTTTTGTGAGCTTATTTCTCCGTGCATCTCCTTGTTTGCACAAATTGGTGCTCAAGTATGATCCGCGTAAATCACAAATGACTTGCAGTTTCACTACCGGGATGTACGTCGAGTTTGGAGAAATGCAACAGCGTTCACATGCTGGTCAAAGGATGCAAGCATAAATGCCTCAAGGAAGGGGAATTATTGGGTTGGAATGGACTCGCACCCGATGTTCAGCTTTTTGCCCATTTAATTGAGGCTGCCGGGTCACTTGAGAAGGTAACTGTCGACCCTCGCAATCCATTTCCCGATAAATTTTTGGAAGAACAGGTACTGTCTCTTCCTAAAGTCATCACAGCCATGGAGGATGCCAGGAATCGTGCCAGGGACTTGGAAGCAAAATTATCTCCAGCCACCTAGTTGGTGGTTTTGTAAACTAAATTATCTGCAACTAGAAAATTGGTGTTCGGTAAAGTGTGATGTTTGAGTTGATACTATTTAGTGTTTCCTCTTTCATTAGTAATGTAGTACTAGTAGATTATGGATGGACGCTGTTGTTATGCAAGGCTAATGTTAAGTAAGTAAAAGATTTAAAATCTGTTGATTTTCGGGCTTTTTCTTCCACAATTTTACCTTAACCAGCATGATTTTGGGGAAAAATCATATTTAAAATTGCTTCTATTTGTGGTGCACCCATGGCTCAAAGTCACGGTAGCAAATATCAAAGTTCCATATCGGTTGCGGTGTATTGATCGCAAATTAGAACGATACACATTTTTTCCTTATATAATGTGATAAAATTATTTAAAATATTTAAAAATATATATACCACCACTATAGATGCGGTAAGCAATTTATATTTTTTTTGTCAAAATAATGACTAAATTATTTGAGTAAAATGGCATCTTTTGAACCATCTAATCCAATTTCTCAAAAAAAAAATCCATTTTTAGAATGCTAGCAAAACTTATTACGAGAAAGAAAGAAAGAATTAGCCATGATAATATATTCCTCATAAACAGTAGGACTAAGGGGGAAAAAAAATGGTCTAACCATGGTTTTAGAAGATGGAAGTGCTGAAAAGAATGGCCCAAGTCTCGAACTCATGGCCTTGGAGTTGGAAGTATAATGCAATAACCGACAGAGTAAAACGACACGTTTTGCAGTAAATCATATAACCCCGAAATCTAGTTCAGAATCAGATGGGTTTTCAATTGCAGTAGCAACTGTAAGTCCAATAACAAATGTGCTTCCTTTGAGCTTGGTGTTTCCTGTTTCTCTAATTAAAGAGGCATGGGAGGAATGGTAAGCACCATTAGATAGCTTTATTTTGTTTTCTTGTACATTTTTTTGTCTTATTAGAATGAACTCTTCCAATTGGTTAAAAGTGTCGTCTTCTTCAATGGGTTTGGAAGCAGATGACGTGTACATCAATTTACATCTATTCAAGGCCTTAATATTTCTTTTCCTGATGCATCTGCTAGCCTTGGGAGATTGCTCACAGTTTTTTTCTTGTAGGTATAGCAGAAGCCTTTGCACAATGATATGGCAATTAATAATTGTCTGGATTTTGCTCACAGTAGAACTTCTTGTAGTTGTCACTATCATTTTTTGCTCACCATGTGTAATTTTCTGGATATTGTTTATTATCCTCATGTGAATTTCTCTATAAAGTTTTGCACTGCAGGTGAAGTGCAATGTGAGTGACCTAACAAATCATTTTACCCGTTTACTGGCAATCTAATAATTCAAAAGTAAACTCAGGCCCTCAGTCCGAACCAGATTTTACTACGAACATGGCTTTACCTTCTCATGCTTACATTTTTTTTGATTGCTTTAAGATTATTGCCATAATATCCTTAATATTCTCATAAAATTTATCATGCTTTTGGTAAATGACTATTTATCCCTTGGAGATTTTTTTTTTTTTTTTTTTTCATTTGCGCAGCTTAATTATACATTGAACCAGTTTGATATGTTCATGTTGGTGCTTGAATTTCACACCTAATTTTCCTTTTTGCTCTAAGACATTTTTTCTTGGAGAGAGTATGTATCTATAGTTCATACTTGCTTCCCTGGTTATTTCTGATGTGTAGCTGCTTAAATTGTTTTGAACTTTTGATTTTAGTTGCTGACACCTGCTTCATATTTTTGTAGGGATGTAGTCCCAGGAACATTGAGTTCATGTGTAAGCCGTGTTGGGGCAGTCATTTCTACAGAGCAGAAGACAAATGTACTTTACTATAAATGGCAATACAATATGTTATCGTTAACTTTTTCCCTTGCGTGGTCAAGTAATGTGCATTGCGTGCAAGGGCAGTCTTCACAGTTGATCTGATTTGAAAATAGTCTAAAATTAATGTCAGAATAGACTGTGGTTAAGCAAAGATGTTTTCCTTGAGTCTAATTACATTCTATGTGAATCCTTTCATGTAGGTCTTTACATGCCTTGCCATATGTCATATGTCATACTGTCATACTGTACTTCCTGCTAAGAGCAACACCCCGGCATTGGCACGGACTTCTAATTTGAACGATTAACTTGGTCAGGTGAAATTAACTCTTACTGATTCTTCTTCACTGGTAGCGAGAACAAAATATCTTGCTGAGTCTCAATTGCACTTTTTCTAGATCTCTTATCCACATGAACTGCTGAGCATACTATTCTTGTAATTTGCTGTTATTATGCTATTCATGAGACGTCAGAGTTGATTCCGTGGCACTGACTTTATCTTCTCATTTTGCCAATTGGAGTACATATTTTCGGGATAAAAATGGAATTCTGATGAGAAATTTAGTGGAGTTGTTTTAAGTGTTCCATTGGAGGGGAAATTACTGGTGTCAGCGAAATCAAGCTAGGAACAACTCAAAGGAATGGAATGAAAGTAGAGGTAAATTAAACTGTCATCACGAGGAGAAAGATGAATTTCACTTGCAGCTACCAACGTTCTGATGTCATACTTACAGGTTCATCAACCATCACATGAGAACATTAGAAGGGTTTCAACTTTAATGATGCTCGGCTTGTGAGAGGCGCTTGGCACAACGAACCTAATCTGATTTATGCATGGTACAATATGTAACTTGATTATCAGTTGAGAATTACATGCTTGAGTTTCAGAAAAGCTGATATTTTTGTTTAAGATATATCGGTGGTCATGTGCTGTTGTTCAAGTCATGATTATGATTTCTTTCTCCACGGTATTGGAGCAATAGTTTTTCATAGCTGTTTTCGGTTTGTCAGGTTTTCCAGACAGTTGCTGAAATGTTTCTTTTTTCTATAGGTTGCACAGCCCTTAGCAAAAGTAGTCTGTTTATATAAGCTTACAAGAAAGAGTTTTTAGATGATCGATACAATTCTATGTGCGTGAATACGTCTGCTGGAATACCTTCTATATTTGGGGTACTTTTTCTGATGGGGTTGAGATGCTTGTATCTATATCCCGAGTCATGTAAAATGGTATATTTCCTTCAGTTTAGTTTTCCTCCTGTTCTCTCTCTTTCTCTGGCCAGTACTACGTTTTCACATTCAACAATATATTGTTTGTAGCTTTTGTGAGATTTACCACGCAATTGTTTGTGATCATGTAAATTTCTAACATGAGGATTTCAATATCAACATCTTTGAACGAAAACTTTTTTCTTTGTGTAGGATTCTTTAGATGCCTTTCAATATGTGATACCGTACTTGAAGATTCCCCTAAAAACATTTTGCTGTCAAGCTGCTTCTCCGATGAGGCTTCACTTTTTTAAGTAGAACTATTTTTATTATGTTTTTTTTTTTCTCGAGAAAGTTGAAATTAGTTCAATTCACCTTCAAGGGAACTGGTTCATATCTGGTGCAGCAACCATTGAGGGGTATTCCAGATTGAAAATTGTATTTGACAAAATTTATAAAAAAGAGTTTACTTTCTCTTAAAGGATAGCTAGTGGCTTCTGTGATACTAATTTGAGAAGCTAACATATGCTTCTGCAAGATTTATGTCCTTGAATCATATGTGGAAAAGATGGCAAAGGTTGAAGATGTTCCTCATGAGATCCTGTTTGTCCTTGAGTTTAACAGGGGATTTGCTTAAATATTTGCATGGTAGTTACGCCCTGCTATGAGTTCTTGAAACTGAATTTGGTATTCTGTCAACTGTAATCTGTGTAGTACAAGGTAACGCCAATCTGATGTGTCATTATCCAAATGGTAGACTTGTACTATTATACGATTCAAGGCATGTCGTTACCCAAATGGTAGACTTGTACCGTTATACTGCAAGGTAGTGTTTTCCTGGACCGAAAACGTGAGTTGAACACTGTCTACAAGTTGTCTAGATGCTGTTTTTTAAGTGCTTACTCATTTTACAGGGTGCAGACAAAGTCATTTGTAAAAGAGCGGCATACAGAGAAAAATTATTTGAAAAGATCCAACAGGAAGCACTTGGAACTGTTGGGATCAGTTGGATTGTGTACTCTTTACCTGGCCTACGGAGATTTGAGTTCTGAAGCATATGAGAGTAGGAATAAGAAATTCATTCCGGTAAAATCCTCTTAAGGGATCATGAAAAGAAGTTAGATAAAGTCAGTCTCAATTTGAGTTTATCTAAAAGTTAAATTTTCTTAGCCTTGAGAGGCATACTGAATAGAAGTTCAATTGTTGTTATCATCTCGGGAGTTTTTGTCTCTCGGACATTTGGGATTACTCTCGTTAATGACGTCTTTTCATTTGACCAGATACTTTAGAAGGTTAGCGTTGGATTCTTTTTCCGCTCATCCTAAATCTAGATAAATATTAAGGGGGAAGTGTGTTCTAAATCCCTCACTCCTGGCCCCCTCCAAAAGATCTGTGCTTATCTGGTTTCTATGATCAAGGTCTTAACTTGTTATTTTTAGGCTATACTGTGATTTTCTAAACTTCTTGTCAGTATGGTATTCTAGTGCTGCTTTTTTGTTGGATATGCCGATCTACAACCTAGTATTTGTGTATCTAATGCTAGCTGCTCTACATCATCAATTTCCTCGTCTCAGCATATCTACAATGTCAATTTCCTTGATATATAAGGATGAACATTCTTTTAATGCACTTATATCGTATAAGACACTTCTGTTGCTGCTTGGTGCATAATTTCATGCATATTGGTTTTGCTCCTGATTCACCTGGTTATGAATCCTCTTTTAGATCAGAAGCAGGTGTTTTTTTTCCAACAAAAGGCCTGGGATGTGGCTAGACTAGACGAGCCAGCATTTGTTGAGGTCACATCCTAAAACACCTCGAAAGAACTGACTTACAAAAAGTCTGTACAAAGTTTTGATTTCTTTCTCCACTTCATTATGTTAGCTTGTGGAGGAGGTATTGTACATCATTTGTACCATATGCCATGGTGTGAATTTGATTTATTTTGCTTTACTGTTTTCTGAATTCCTTACCAATAGTTAGATATTTGGTTAATAGATAGATATAGGGGTTTATTAAGAAGGCCTGGAAATGGCATCGAGCTTTCTTTCATAATGCAAATCGTCTTACTCTGTGTTTGTAAACCAGTTATATAATTATATATAATGATAGAGTCACAAGTCTTTTACAGATGTATTTTTTGTCCAGGTATTTTGGTAATACAAAAACCTAATAAATAAATAAATAACAAGAAATTAGTAGACGGAAAACTGTATGTCAACTATTTATATCTAAGACAATTAGGTCATGAATTGGGTAGTCGGACCACTAGGTCGACCTAATCTAGTATACCAAATCTGAGAAAAAATTAGTTCGGATATCCATTAATTTTTTCCAGCAAAAAGCTGGTCAAATAACTGGGTACTCGATCATTTGTGACATTTTTTTAGTTAAAAAATTTTAAAAAGTTACAACATTAATTAGTAATTATACAATAACCTACAAATAGGAATGAAATGAGAAAATACTGATTAATATTAGGTCATAATTAGAGAATTTTACAAAAAAAATTCTATACATGGACAAAAATAGTGATTAATATTAGGTCATAATTAGAGAATATTACAAAAAAAATTTCTATATATGGACGGTATGTTATGTTAATATTTGAAATACTAACCGGTTCAAGTGGTTTATTTTCTGCTAATACCACAAGTATTAATCGATTCAAGTTGTAATGAATTATGTAGTCACCAATAAATAAGAATATCTCCATTCAAGAAATTCAATACAAGTCTAGTATGGTTTTCAATACTAAACGAGTTACAAAGTATCACCAAAGAAAGAGTACAACCTTTAAGTTCTATCTTATTTATAACTACTATAATCAAGAATATCATTCTTGTTACATAGGCAAAAATACATCACGCAAGACAGTGTCTGTCTAAAGCTCGCATGAAATAGGGTTGCAAACATGAAAAAGAAGAAAAAAAATACTAAAAACAATGTGACAAAATAACTAGTTTCAGCATTCACCAAAATGATTTTTAGCTCAATTTGATTTTTTTCTTTTTTTTTTAAATTCAGTGAATTTGCCCTAGACCTAGACAAACACTACTAGGGAAAGCGGAGGGAGTTTTAGACGTAGATGGGCATATGAACGTCTGAGAGCTGCCTTTAAGGCCTAGGCCTTTAAGAACAGTCGGTTCTTCTTTTGGATTGGACTTGGAGTTTTCTTGGACTTCAATTTGACTTTGATTTCATTAAAAAATTATTTTCTTTTTTTAACCAATTGATTATTGAACTCCAATTGGGTTTACTCACTTAAAGCTAAGCTAAGCTAATATAATTGGGTAACCCAACCAACTTGGGCCCTCTAAACATAAAGCAGAACAAACCCCAAAAGGCTGAAAGCCATGAAAATGCTTGCAAATGTAGGATGCTACCTGATTTTGTTTGTTTTTCAACTTTTGGAACAATCTTGATTGTATTACCAACCTAGGGTGTAGGGTTGATATTTTTTTTTTTCAATGTAATTCGGCCTCAATATTCCCTATTTCTTGCTGTGTTCGAGGGTATACAACACAATTGAGCAGGAGCATAGGGGGAATAATGATTGAGTAAACAAAAATAATTTTATGAAATTAATTTTATCCAATATTTTTGACAGAAATTAATGCAAAATATTTAACCATTTTCAGGTTTTTAAGTTTCAGTAATTTTTGTTTAAAGGTAATGTGATGTTAACATGGCTTCCATCATTAATTTGTACAATTTTTCTGTCAAAAGTTCAATATTGGCCAATATTTTAAACAATGAAAGGCTAAATTAGTATGTTGTGATACATAAGGGACAAAATTATGGCATACCCCAAAAATAAGGAGGGACAAAAATAATCTTTTTGCCCATTATTTGGTCAAAATAAAAATTACTAGAAGTTAAAAATCTGAAAATGGTGAAATTTGTTTCATTAATTTTCGGCATTAAGATTGGATAAAATTAAGATTAAGGAAATAAGAGAAAAAAAAAAATATTAGGCTCATGTGAAATCAGATTTTTTAACCTCTCATGTTTATGTTTCAGTGACAAAATCATATTTAAGTGGACTTTCCTTATTAATTTGTAATTTTTTTCATTAAAAGCTTTGCATTGACTAATATTTTGAAAAATAAATGACTAAATTACCTTATTTTAGTACATAATTGACCAAATTTAAACACATCCAAAAGACAAATCAAAATAATATTTTCCAAAAAAAGAAAATAACAAAGCCTAATTTCAACTCAGAACACCCACCAATTAGTGATGACACGTATCAGTATTGGAGTCCTCCATTAATACAGAGAAAGAAAAATATTTAAATACACTCGATTTTTAACTCTACTTGTAGACTTTCCCATAGATTAGGATTAAATGGGCTTACATTATTGATGTCATAAATTTCATAAAATTTAATTCACATCACAGAGTTTATAAGTAAGGTAAAAAATTATATCTATCTAAATATTTGTCTAAAAAAGAGTTAATTGTACTTTGCACTCTTAAACTATCCTACTTTTGTACTTTGCACCCTAAAGAATCAATTTTAACAATCAATCACCTCCAACTTCTAAATTTTAGTACAACATCAATTACTCAAAGATAAATAGTAAAATGACCAGTGTACCCCTACTAATTTACTCAACTTTAGAAAATATCTCGTCTTTAACCACATACCATGTGCGGATGTACCAGTACAACACTCTTGGATTATTGAAAAAAAATTCGAATCCAAATTTGGGTTCAAACTCGGATTAATACAATTTATAGATTTAGGGATAACTAAATCGTAGTTTTCTCTCTAGACATTCAAAATTTACAATCTATCATTTAAATCTACAAACTCAACTTGAGAAATATGATCATAAAACGACTTGTGAAACTGTTAAATTGTAAGTTGTTCATTTACATTTCTTATTGATTAATCGGAAATGAATGAGTAAAAATGGTGAATGTTGGGTGTATAATTGTGTATTAGTATGGTATTGAGGGAGAAGATTGAGAAGTTGGAAAAGTTGAGTGAGGTAGTAGTGAACAGATCATTTTTTATTCTCCATTAAGAAATTAGTCCAATGTGCTAAAAATTAAAAATTAGATGTGGTTGATTGTTAAAATTGATACTTTAAGGTTTAAAGTGCAAAAGTATAATAATTTAGGGGTGCAAAGTGAAATTAACCAAAAAAGTACAGATTACAACGAGGCGTACTTTGCATTCCAAATTCAGATGCAATTCCGACATCCAAGTCCGGATTCTAGTCGCGATCTACTTATTTTGGAATCCTAGTCCCGATCTACTTATTTTGGAGGAATTATTACTTTTCCAAATGCAAGCAAAAAAGATCGACCTGTATAAATTGTAGATTATAAGAGAAGAAGCCCTCTGCATAACAAATCAGGTACTCATCTTATACCTCTCTCTTCTTCTTTTTAACCTATATCCTATCAAGAGATTTTGTTTACATTTAAATTTACCGATACTCATTTGTTACTGGAACTACAACCCATTCGTAAGAAGAATTAATAAAGAAGATGGATTTCAAGTACTGCAAATGATGATGGATTCTTCTTCATCATCATCTTCATCGTCAGACGTAACCAACAAAATACCTTATGAAATTCTGATTGATATCTTGTCGCGCTTGTCCATGAAAGAGGCTACCAGAACTAGTGTTTTATCACACAGATGGCAAAATTTATGGAAATTTTACCGCGGTTGTTTGGATTTTGATGATCTGGGCAACTCCAAGAAACTTCTTTACAACGGCGAGAGGGATTTCCACGTTGAAAGGAGGAGGAACTTGGAGTGGGTGAATCAGGTACTGGGTTCGCATCAAGCCCCATCCATAGAACAATTTAGGGCCTATTTCGATGTTTTGGGCAAAGATCACAGCTCCATGATAAAATCATGGATCCACTTTGCAGCAGCCAAGAGGGTTCGCAGGCTTGAATTGGATTTATCATCTTTGTTCTCATCCGTAAAGGAATTGGAGGAGATTTACAACTTGCCAATTCAGTTGTTGGGTGAATTGAATTTGAAGCTGCTCACTTCCCTCCGGCTGAATGCTGTCGCTGTTTCTGAAGAACACGTGCTGGGTTTTCTGTCAGAGTGTCCGTTATTGGAGGAATTATCTATTACTGGTGCACCATCTTTACGTAAACTCAAGGTGGCCGGCGTTGGTTATCTTAAGTTGAAGCACTTGGAGATCATGAGGTGTTTGGAGATGGATCATCTTGAGGTATCAGGGGCCAGGAGCCTTGCTTCTTTTAAATATGAAGAAAGGTGTGTTAATATGGAACGCTTAAGGGAAGGATTGCCAATGACAACATACATGCACTTCCAAGATGTTCCTCAACTTTCTTCGGCCTATTTTGGAAGCGTGGTTCTTATTCTCACCATCTAGTAGCTACCTTGTTCGAACAGCTTCCTTTCCCTATCTCACAGCTACGCATGTTGTCCTTCGATCCATTTTTGTTGGCTCTTAATTTGTCATTAGTGCTTCTTGAAGAATTTCCACAATTCACTAATCTTTGCCATCTGGAATTGGCATTCGGGCGGGAATTAGATGATGAGCAGCAGCGCATACTTTTTGTGGGATTATTTCTGCGTGCATCTCCTCGTTTGCACAAATTGGTGCTCAAGTATGATCAGAGTAAACCACAAAGAAGTTATCTTTACACTACTGGGATGTACGTGGAGTTTGGAGAAACGCAACAGCAGCTGGTCAAAGGATGCCAGTATGAATGCCTCAAGGAGGTAGAGTTTTTGGGTTGGAATGGGCTCGTAGCCGATGTTGAGCTTTTTACCCATTTAATTGAGGCTTCCGGGTCGCTTGAGAAGGTAACTGTCGACCCTCACGATCCATTTCCCAATAAATTTTTTTGGAAGAACAGATACTGTCTCTTCCTAAAGTCATCACAGGCATGGAGGATGCTAGGGATCGTGCCAGGGACTTGGAAGCAAAATTATCTCCAGTCATCAAGTTGGTGGTTTTGTAAACTAAATTATCTTCAACTATAAAATTGGTGTTCGGTAAAGTGTGATGTTTGAGTTGATACTATTTAGTGTTTCCTCTTTCATTAGTAATGTAGTACTACTAGTAGATTATGGAAATCTGTTTTTATGCAAGGCTAATGTTATGCAAGTAAAAGATGTGAAGTATGTTGATTTTGGTAAAAGTGTAGTCTTCTTCAATGGGTCTGGAAGTAGACAACATGTACTTCAATTTACATCTATTCAAGGCCTTAATGTTTCTTTTCCTGATGCATCTGCTAGTCTTGGGAGATTGCTCATAGTTTTTCTTTCTTCTATGTATAATAGAATCATTTGCTGAATTATTTGGCAATTAGTAATTGTCTGGATATCACTTGCAGTAAAACTTCATGTACAGTTCTTGTTGTCACAACTTCAGTGGCCCACTGTGTGTAATTGTCTGGATATTGTTTATTATCCCACCATGTGTAATTGTCTGGATATTGTTTATTATCGTCATGTGAATTCCCCTACAAGCTGCACGAGAAGTGCGATGTTAGTGACTTAACAACTCTTTGTACACGTTTACTGGCAATCTAATAATTCAAAAGCAAACTCTGCCCCTTTGTCCAAATCAGATTTTACTTCTGAGTGTGGCTTTACCTACTTGTGCTTACATTTTCAAGTTATTGTCCTGCAAATTTTATCATACTTTTGTTAGTTGACTTATTTCTCTGTTATTTTGGTAATTTGTACATCTTGATCTTGCATTTAACCTGTTTGGTATTTTCATGTTGGTGCATGAATTTCTCACCTAATTTTTTTTTTTTTTTGGTGTACTAACAATTTTTCTTGGAGGGACTATGTAGATATACTTTATACCTGGTTCCCTGGTTATTTTTTTGTATTTTGCTGGCTCTGTGTTTTACTTGCTGACACCTGCTTCATATTTTTTGGGGGATGTAGTAGCAGGTACAGTGAGTCCATTGTTGGGGCAGTCATGTACACGGCACGAGATTAATGTTCTTTACTGTAAATGGCTGTACAATATGCTATATTTAATTTTTTTTGCTTTTTCATAGTCAAGTAATGCGCATTGTGTTCAAGGACTGTCTTCACAGTAGATCTGGTTTGAGAATATTCTAAGATTTAGTGCCACAATAGACTGTGCTTGAGCAAAGATGTACACAAGTCTTATTACATTCTATGTTATTCATTTCATGCTGTTCTTTGCCCATATTTAATTTCAGTGTCCTGCATTTTATCATGATCTCTATTGCTGATGCTCATAATGTCTAGTTCCATGGTTACTTGATCTGATTGAAGGTTATGATGAATGCATGAAAATCCGATCAATGAGAAGTATTTTAGAAAAGAAACTTGGACAAACACATTCTTACTGTTTTCTGTGTCCACTTATGCATAATATAAATTATGTGCCTTTTGGGTACCATAGATAGATACGCTACAGTTCCCCAGGATGTTTTGGGTAACATTGGAAGTTTTATTTCAATTTTATATTCTCCTTCATGATGATCTAATATACTCTTTTTTGTTCAAAAGAATCTGCAGTGGTGTTTTCATAAATCAGAAGTGTTAATGTGTTGTTACCTACAGTTTGAGAATAGCAAGAATTTAGATGCATACTTCAATACTGATATAGATTTGTGGTAAATTGGTAATGGAGGATTTTGTTTACTGGATTTCTGTCTGTTATATATTGTTTGTCATTCAATTGATTTTTGTTATTGCACAGATTGCTGCTGTGACAATGTTTAGCCTTGTTTCTCTTCTCCAATTATTCCGATATCTCCTGGTCTCTGTTGAAGTATGCATATTATAGCTCCTGTTGGGATTGATTTTTTTCCTCATTTTTTACCACTTTTTACATTACTATTTATACTTTTATGAAATATTTATTTGGTCAGTAAAAATTTTTAGTTGGTCAACTTTTTTTTTTACTTTTTTTTTCAAAAATACTATTTATTATTTACGCGATTTAAATTTTTCTTTCACTATTCATTACTTACACAATTCAAATTTTTCATTCACTATTCATTACTATTCAATCAATTATTTTACTATTCATCTATACACATATTACACTATTCACATATATTAACATTAAATTTTTTTTTATACTATTCATTAGTTTGAATATTTTTTTGGGCAAAAAAAAAAATAAAATAGAAATGTAAGTTTGGACTTTGGACTTCTAAATCAGAAGTTTGAAGTATAAACAGGAAAATAGAGTTTAAAATAGTATATAAGGTTTGGACTTCCGAACCTAGAGTTTAAAATGATATATAAGATTAAGACTTTTGAACCTATGTTAAAGAATTCAAACTATGATAAGAGAAGTGTAAATTTTAAATTGTATTTTTATTTTGTATTAAATAAATACATGTTTAGCATACGCATATGGACACATTTTGTTTTTAATATTCGGACACAAGTTTCAAACTACAATAAGTCAACTACATTTGTGTGTGATTTTTAGTACTTGATTCCGTGGTGTAAAAAAGAAAGTTAACGGAATTATATATTTTCATATTAATAATTTTATTCAAAATTTGTGTACGTATTTTGTCTTTTAGTGTAAAAATACTAATTAATTTTTAAATTATATTTTTTTATTTTATATTAAATAAATACGCATTAGCATACATGTATGAGTATATCTTGTTTTTTAAGATTCGGATTTCAAACGACGAGAAGACAACTATATTTGTGTATTTTTTAATACTTGATTTCATGGTGTGAAAAAAAAATGAATGGAATTATATATTTTCATATTATGTGTACGTGTTTTGTCTTTAGTGCACAAAATACTAATTAATTTTTAAATTATATTTTTTAATTTCATATTAAATAAATATACGTTAGCATACATGTATGAGTATATAATTTTTTATTTGCAGTTCAAACGAAGATTTAGATACTACTTTTGCACTAAAAGACAAAAAACGTAATCATTGATTGAAAAAACGAAAGTGAATGAAATTATATATTTTGATATTAGTAATTTCGTTTGACTTTTGATTACGTTTTTTGTCTTTTAGTGCATCTAGCACTATCTAAATACTTATTTACAATAAATTATTTGCATTATTTACAATCCAAATATTTACGCAAATTATTCACATTTTTTTATTATTTACCACATCACTCAAATAATTTCTCAAATACCAAATAATACTTCAAATAATGTAATCCATACTGTGCTTGAGAGTGCAAGGCCATGCGGCCAAGTCCCCCATCCCCTTCTCTTTTAGATGATCATATTCAGTCAGTCGGCGCAGTTTGTCAATAATGATTTGCATATGTATCATTCTGAGAGCAACACCCCGGCATTGACACAGACTTCTAATTTGAGCAAAGAACTTGGGCATTGTTGAGAGACAGAGCTCTTCTTGACCGGAATAGAGAGCAAAATATCTAACTGAGTCGCGATTTCACTTTTTTCTTGATCTCTTGTCCCAACATGAGCTACTACACTTGTAACTCTATGTTGTGCTGTTTATTAAAGTTGATTCTCTACCCTGACTTTATCTTCTCATTTTGACAGGTGGAGTACATATTTTCGGATAGAAAATACTTACATGATCTTTGGGAAACTCAGACAAGATTAAATCTTATAAAATCTTGCTTACATCAGTTTATGTCATAGATTTCATAACATTTAATCCACACCACAGAATTTACAGGTGAGACCAAAAATCAGATCTACCTAAATCTTTCCCTTCTCGGATAACGTTGGAACTTTTACGAGAAATTTAATAGAATTCTTAGACGAGTAAATCTTGCTTGCATATTGTCTTTCGTTTTCTCTAACTCACTTCCTTTTTTCTATATGAGTTTCATGAAAATTCCCATTTATAAGTCCGAGACCTACATCTATGGATTAAAACGTCCGAATGATCAACTCTTATTAGAATTAATAGTTTTTCAAATTATTCATTTAAAAAAATTGGAATTCTTCTTGTTGGATGATCATGATAAGACACTTTCCAACAATCAAAATTCTTGATCAATGGAGGAATAATATCACTATTTTTGTTTAATAAGATACCAAGTGGATGGTTGAATCCGTTGCTATTGAATAGAATTCTTCTGTGTAATGATTGGTGTAATACTCACTAGATGGATTGGTGTCAAAATTTTAACTAATCAGGTATTATCAGTCTCATCGTGTAAGAATTAAGTCCATCAGTGTGAAATTTTTTACATCATTGGGTGTAAATGTATGTTACACGTACAAAAATGATGTTTTAAATGTATGTTACACGTATAAAAATGATGTTTTAAATTTAAATAATACATTCGTGGTATGCACTAACATCCTATAATATTAAAAATATTATGTACTAATGATGCATAAAAGATTAATCGTTCTCAAATATTCTATTAGAGGATAAATATATGGTACTGGTGTCAACAAAATTAACAGCTCACAATAATAGAATGAAGATAGAGGTAAATTAAATTGTCATCATGAGTACAAAGATGTATTTTTGTAAAATGAATCTGTCTCTTTACACAGCTCGAAACTTTTGCTTGAATTCGAAACTCTTGATGAGCCGATCTCAAACATATGTATAATATGCTTGAATGCTCGTCGAGTTTTTCGAGTATTATATAATTTTTATTTTTTATTATATGTAAAATTACTAAAATGTCTTTATTTTTTAAAAAAATTATATGTTTTACCTACGAAAAAGTCGAACTACTCGAGTTCGAACTCGTATTTCTTATTTTTGAGTAAGGTCGAACTATGTCAAATTTTTTGAACTCTATCTCGAGCTCAAATTTTGAAACTCGTTCGAGGTCGAGATCCCTACTCTGAAATAAATAAAATAAAAAAAAAAAAAATACAACATCGGTATTACAGAAAAAAAAAAAAAAAGACAAAAAAGAAGGGGATATAGAACGTGGGAGGCTGCGAAGCTCTTCCTATATAATTACATGCTTAGGTTGATTAACGTGAAAGTTCAAAGTTGGATTTCAATTTATCTTTTCGGATTATAATTAACAATCAAGAATGAAATCCGGACCATCAATTTTTAGGGGATTCTACAGTCCCTTGAGGTAATCATTTTCCTGACTTTAAGAATTTGTACGATTTAAATTTTTAAAGTATATAGTGTTGTACTATACAAATTTTTAAAGTATAAAAAAATAGTTCTCTAAAAATGATTGTAGAATTTTTCCAATTCTTATAGTACTAAATACTGTTTTTTATATTTAATGTATATACATGGTTAAAATAAATGATATATTATGAAATAGTAATTATTTATTGACATTTCATAAAAATAAAAAAAACATTTTTATCACAATGCATATTTTTGTAAAATATATCACACTCCTGTATGAATATATTTTTATTTCATATTACTTGTGTAATTAATTTTTTATTAATAATTTGGGCTGACTCGAACCAAACCTTATTATATTAACTTTATTTTTTGGGCCGAAGTCAGACGGGGATATCTGGCTCATTAAGCCCAATTATTAAGCCTAGCACAAAGTCACGAATGAGGCCATGAATTCCTTATACCTAACTCGGACCCATTGATGAGGGAAAAGGAAGAGGGGTTTTTTCTTTTTTTTGGGTTGGGGAGGCACTTCCACGTGGCGTCCTACGATTAGCTGCAATTAAACAGTTTCAGTTGCTTAGCTCAATGATATTCCCACAACAAATATCTTATTGTCACGTTATATTTTAAATAAATTCTACGATCCCTTAGTAAATCATTATTTTAAAGAAATTCTACGATTTCTTAATAAGTTATTTTTTATATTTTAAATATTTATATAATATTATATTATATTATATATTTTAAAAATTTATAGTGTATAAATTTTTAAAATTAAGATAATAATTTAAAAAAAAGAAGGTTAGAATTTCCTATATTTTACTTAGATGACAATATTACCCTTCAAAGTCTCCAATGAAGCCACCCCATCCTCATCATCATTCATCCTCATCTACCAGATCTATCGACACCCCACCCCCGACTCAACTATTGCACCATCAAATAACCAAATCAAACAAGCACATCACAACCAAACCATAGCTGTACAAACCTATGATCCGGTTTCTCTCGACCTTTATTTCCTCATCCGATTTTTTGTGATTGAGATCCTTTACATTACCTCTTCTCTTCGTTATCCCTCCTCAATAGATACTCTAAGACACGTGTTACAATCATCGATATAACGGTTGAAATTACTTTTTGTTAGGTCATAGATCCGTAACCCTGGTTACTACACTGCAACTAACATTGTGAGAGAATGATTCAAATTAAATTTTTAGAAGATTAAGAACAACTATTTTCTCAGCCTACCTTCGGAAAATATGGAGAAAAAAAAATCTCAAAATTGTTCGGATTTACATTTGGGAATAGGACGCTCAAAACAATTGTCAAAAAGTGGAGAAAAGATGAAAAGAAAAATTGAGGGAGGACTGTAATAACTCTGCACCCGAGTATATTTGCAGGTTCAAAGGTTAATAAGCAGGAAAATATTGAAGTAGGGTTGGTTTTTGACTCCAAATTTCGTAGTCATGATTAAATTTTAAACAATCTTACTTACATCTAGTTGATGTATAAAAATTTTCTAAAATTTAATTTATATCACAGAATTTACACATAAAATAAAAAATCGAATCTATCTAAATATTTGCCTAATAAGTAAAGCAGGAGTCCTGCAGAGTTTTTGTACCTGTGTTCATTAAGGATTAAAGGTTACTAAGTCAATTACTTTATCTTTTTGTATTGGTTGGTTCCTTTCAAAATAACCTGCAAATCTGTTCTCTTAAGTTTTTCCGAGGCATTTGTAACTTAAGATTGAAAAAAGAAAGAAAAAAGAAGAAATTTATTTGTAATAAGTTTTCATTACACCTTCGATTTTTTATATACATTAGCAATTGATGCATATCCGATGTGTGTGCAATTAAACCAAAAAAAAAAAAATTAAATACTTACTAAAATTTAACAGGTATATATATTGAATCTAATATAACTAAAGAACAGAAAAGATTTTAATTACATATTTGTAATCTTTAGTATGCAAATTTTAATTACAATTGTAATGTTTTTATATTACCCTCCATTGTGTTTATCTAATTATAAAAATAAAAGTTGCAAAAAGAATAAATGCCTTTTACTTTCAAAATTTTAGCAATGAAGTATTAATAGCAACTGTGATAGGAAAGATAAGAATTACCACCGGAATTTGAGTAGGAAAGATAAAGAAATTTCCTTTTGTAGTAAATAACTTAGGTTGGAAAATTGTCAAACTCCATCTACCACAGCTTAGGTTAAATACACATAGTTAGTAGAAATTCATCTCAACCCTTGATAAGTATTACATACACGTGTCTATCCAAAGGTACACTGAATAATATATGGG
This sequence comes from Cinchona pubescens, assembly GCA_025175665.1. NCBI lineage: Eukaryota > Viridiplantae > Streptophyta > Magnoliopsida > Gentianales > Rubiaceae > Cinchona > Cinchona pubescens. Next base: position 2,775,949 of record JANKKI010000077.1, on the reverse strand, counting down.
AGGAGGGGTAACGGAGAGGATCTCCGTTCCCTTTTTTGACCGTATCCGTTTTAATCAATTTCGTATTCAGTTATTACTACGATTAAAATTCAAGGAGCTTGTAAATCTCCTTGCTGGCCATTACACATTCAATGTAGGCACGGACAGTTTTTAAGTTTTGACCTTGTCATTTTCTGTCGAGAATTGTATAGACAATTCAGGTCTTTATTCTTTTAATTTTTTCTTTTCTTTTTCAATAACAAATTCCTTAATAAGTTAATTAAACATCTCAAAGCACCTTCAAATACAAATCCGATGCATGCACGAACTTTAATATTTGCACGTAAAATTGGCATGACAACCAAGAAGAATATCAGAGTAAACGAAGCGGGACAGCCTTCAGTCAATCTTGATCCACTATGTCACACGACCCACATTCTTGCATTTATTTCGGCCCCCACTATGGTTCACATTCTTACAACTAGAATCGGCCCACTCATATGCTAAATAAATGGACTATAGCAAACGCATCCTTTCTAGTTTAATTTTATACACAACAAAACCAATATATGTGAAGTGGGAAAAAATACATCAAAACTTGAATGCGTGTTCCGACTGTTCTCTACCAAAATTTCCCATAGAGGTCATTGAGGAAAGGGGCAGAAAGGCTGTCCCAGTAATATGGGAAAGAGGGGGAAGTCATGAGCCAACCAGATGGCCCCTGAATGTTTTTTCCTGGTGGAAACAGCATACTTGCTTGTCCTCTGATTGAATGCTGCCATCTAAAAGAAAATAGAGACCTCCTTTTCATTCATCTCATAGGCATGATTCTCTTCATCTTTTACAGCAGTCTACAAAGTAGTTAAATATAATTATGTTAAGATTTATGCTTTTAAGTATACTTTCTAAGGATAGAAAACGGAAGAAAGACAACTACTAAGACGGGAAAAACATTGGAGAAGTGGAAAAATTACTTGTCCCAATTTTCTAAAGAAGTTGCTGGCAAAATTTAATGAAGTGAATCTCACATCACTCTTCACTGGTCTTGACTGCTTGAGCAATGGCAAAAGCCCCTTCATCCTGACCAGAAAATACAGTAAAAAGTAATGCAAACGGAAAAAACAATGTGTGAGATCTTCGAGGAAACAATTCTGTACTCTGATTTCGTTGAATCCCAAATTGAGTGTTGTTAAAGCTTCATTTACCACCTTCAAGCTACAGGGTATGAAAACGGCCCCCTAAGAAAGACACATTCGAGAAAATAACATCAGATTTCTAAATGAATTTGGCAATCTAATACCGGAGAAAAAAGTATATAATTGTTTCCATGGAAGTAACCTCGTCAAGTCCATTGCCTCGCAGGTCTAAGAGTTGATAATATACCGTTGTACCTCTACATATCAGCAATAAACTCTCCATGGATGTAATCACAGAATTGTCTTTGAAAACTTGTGCTATGGCATTGACCCCCTTTGCATGGATGTTATTTCCCCCTGTAAAAGTCCTCACAAAATATATTACTATAAGAACAGCTCTTGTATAGATTTTCAAAATAAGCCATTCTTCTATTATAATTAGATAGACAAAAAGGAAAAATACCAAAATCTATATTGGTTATTGAGCGGTTCAGCCTCAAAGCCTCTGCTAACTTTTCAGCTCCCTAACACAGTGAGAGAAAAGTAAGTGTTTATCAATTTGCTTTCCCATCAGCTAAACCATTAGTTAATATTTCAAGAGCAACTCTTACAAATTTACCCAAAGATATAAAGGAGAACAGGGAAAAAAGAGTAAAACAAAACACCAACGTTTTTTTCTCAAAAATAGAAACCTATCCTACAAAATTCAGACTCCAGGTACTTGCTGACACAGGCAAAGGGCATAATAAACATAATAAAATACAAGTCATTCCTGGGCAGTATGTAAAGAAGTTGAACAGTTAACATACATCAGGTATTTCAGTTATCACGTGCAACTTAATACAGGAGTATTGATATGCATTGCCTCGACAATGCAAATAAAAGTTCTTCACCAATCTGATCTACTGTTAAATACAAAGTTTTCCCTTGTTCACAAGAAGACCATTGTTTTCCTTTGCCCCCCCAGGCCCCAGCCCAACACTTTCAACCATTGAAGGAAATGAAATAACCATTACCTCATCTCCAATGTCATTCAAGTATATATATTTATCCAATGTAAGCTTTGCTTCTTTTATTGTACTCAGCTACGTGAAAAGCTCCTCTTGAACTGATTGAATTGTTGCCAATGTATAAAGATGCAACTTTCCCTGTCAACTGCTATTAGTGTCAGATGTGATAGCACATGCATTTTAACAATAGAATGAAAAAGAATTCAGGTTAAACCGAGAACATTTATGTGAAGATAAGCCACTTATTAAAGCACGAATACCTTCATCTCCAACAGAGTTCCCATGCAAAAAAAAGGTCATAGGCATTTTGATAGCAATATAATTTCACTTAAACAAAAAGGAAGCTCAAAATATAAGAATACTATATAATGATGCTATGTCATATTATTATTTATTTCACTCAGCTGCACCCCATGATACCAAGTTGCACGCAAATGCACATACCACGTGGTCATATAATCACAAATGAATATAATTTTGGAAAATTCTACAGTTATAGGAAACCATCCCCTTGTGCTTTAGAGACTTGTACACTACAATACAATGTGCTTTAAAAACTTGTACTGGACAAGCCCATAAAGCCAACCCAATGGTTCCCTCAGTGGGGCCGTAGAATTCCCCTATAATTTTATCAAGAGTTGGACAATGTAGAAAAAGAATCATTCCAAGAAAACAAAAGATATCCTCAAAGACTAATCCACCCCATAATACTACCAGTAAACTATTACTCAATACACAAAGCACAATGAGCAGAAATTAGAATCGTTGTGAATCCCTTTTCTATGTGAAACTCTTTCAACTAATTTTTTATGAGAAAAAAAAATAAATAAAAATATATATATATATATATATATATATATATATATTTCATCTAGTTGAGGAAAATATGTTAGATATTTTAACAAAAAAGCGTCAATGTATTTGTTTTCATATCCTGCATATCTTGGTGTAAAGTTAGCTTTTCATGAATTTCCAAGCATTGTAGATTTCAAACGAGCAATTTTTGGGTCACTTCCTCTTTATAGTCATTCATGCATAGTCCCATTTAAAGATATCCCAAGTTGATATCTGTATTGTCAATGACCACTAAATAGATGGTAGTTGATAGAGATCTGGGTTTGTTTTTGAAGGCCAACAACCAATGGAGACAAAATGCATTGCTATATTGGTGTTTGTTGGATTTTTAAATGAAACAAACAGTTATATTTAACACCATAAAAGTAACATGAAGAGTTTATGAGATGATGGAATTTTATTCCAAGAGACCGGGGTGGGGTTGGGGGGCAGGAAAATAAAGTAGAAATTTACCCCCGATGATTTGTTCCCCTCCAAACCTTTAGCAAGAGCAGCAGCAACCAACACACCACTGTAATTGCCACTTGAATAAGCAATAAGACAAGCATTAAAAAAACTGGTCCAAAAGTACAGGAATAGAGTGCTAAAAGCAGTAATTTTATTTTCAGAAGCAATTAAGTGAAACCATATGGCCCAATATAGAATTTCAGAAAACTCCTGTTCCTTTTTATCTTATGTAAGAGAGCAAGAATAACCAACACTACTGGGGAAAGGGAACCCCCAGGTCCTAAGAGAACTACTTACTTGAGATTCAAGATATGCATGCTTTTATTCTCAAGAAGTGCTTCAGCAATGCCTGAAAACCCCTACCTCCATTTCTGAATAATAAACAACAAATAAAATTTAGTAGAGAATATGATTAATCCATACAACATTGAAAGTGGAAATGAAATAGTTGATTTGAATCAATATTCCATGCGGAGTAGTCAATTAGATTGTTGTTGAGTTCAAGAATACGCAAAGTTGAATTTTTCTTAGGTAGCTCAGCAATAGCCTTGGCTCCCTAAAAGGAAGATCTCATTCAAGCCAATTACTATCATCGAACCTTTTTAGCTTACATTCCTATCCCATGTGTTAAAAAACACGGGCACTAGTCTGGTGCTACTTTGATGTTAAAGGAAGCCAATTTCATCTGCCAATCCTGTACTATTCAACTGAAGCTTTTGAATACCGGAATTTTCCAACAGAATATAAGGTAAACACTGCAAAGGAGAATATTCACACACTATGTCGCCAAAAAAAATTCTGGGAAAAGGAAATCACAACCAAAGTCAAGAAGCAGCTTCGGCTAAAACTTCTATCTTTCTCTAGGCATTTAAGAGCAACATTATACAGAACTAAAACTTGTCGACCAACTTCACTTTAATGCACAAAATCACTTCAAAATAACTGGAAAGGTACTCTAAGTGACCACTTTTGAGATAAACCACATTTCTTGCCAGAAAAAGAAAACAGCAGAAATGAGATTGAAGATGAACTATGTGAAAATTTTGGCGTGTGCATTCTTGGTTTTAATATGAATCACAATAGTTCAAAAGAAAGAACACATGTATCCAACTTGAATAACTGTACCTGCATCAGCAAAGATCTTCTCCCTCAAAATACAAGCTTACAGAATATCCAATGCAAAACCTATAACTTCCACAAATTAGAACTCTCACATGAAGTATTATTACCTTAAGTCCTTCATCTCCTATAGGATATCCTGAAAGATCTGAACGGCAAATATTTGACTGTAAAACACCATCAAATGCCTTTATTCCATCTGCAGTTATCCCATTAGCAGTGAAGTTCACTTCCTCCACAGTCTGAAAGAAGGAAAAATAAACGAAGGTTTATGATCTAAAACAACCACATAATTCGCCAACATTGTCGGATCTTCCACTTTTATTGTAGATACTGCTCTTGCAAAAGTGTTTTTTTTTTTTTTTTCCACCAAATGAACACACAAGTACATAGCAACTGTCAGTCCAATTTACCTGGTTGTATACCAAACTCTCAGCTTAAAAATAAAGCCCATTTCACTCTGCCAAAACCTGCTCATTAATCAAACTCAGAATTCTGTACAACCAATTACATATCATTAGATGAACACATCCCATAAAGCCGATGTACATTGATATCCGTAAGATGAAAACATTTAGTGAATCAAGCAAGTGGACATAAGTTTAGCACTTGAAATGCATACAGCTCAATTTATTTTCAAATACTAATGAAAAAGTGAGCTAGGATCTAACATGGATAATCAGCAAACTAGAATAATAGGATTTAAGGAAACTAACTAAGTCAATACAGTTCCTCTCCTTGTACATGTTTACCAACAGCTACGAGTTAATGGCAATGCACAATCCATGCAGCACCATGAAAAGTCAGTGAAGCATCAACAAGGCAAATTTATTCTGCATTACCTGACATGTCAACACTTCTAAATAAACCAAGTTATTTGGCAAATTCATTTAGCCTCTGCTTGTACTCTATATCAACCTTTGCACCAAAGCAGATAAATGATTGGTCCGAGGAGCAAAGGACCATCTCACTCCTTAAGTAGATCTGTTTTCTTCTGACAAAGACACTGGTTTTGGCATATCAAGCACTTTTTCCACCAATTCCCATAAAACTGTCAGCTGAAAACACAGATTAGTAAATCCATTTAAACTTAAGAAAATAATATTTGCGTCAAGTAACCTATCAAAACTGACATAGGAGCTAAATATTTGGATATAAATGCAATCAAACTGCAAACAACCACTCCTTCAAACCCAATCACAGCCAAAAAAGAAAAACACAACAGAGAAGAGGAAGCTATGCATGCTTTACACCTTTACAGATGCGAGAAGAAAAAGAAGAAAAGGCAAAAATCAGCTCAAGAGCATGGCATGATAAATAAAATGAAATCAAGCACACCAAACAACAAGAAGAAAAATAGATTATTACAGTGAAACTTTCACTTGGCCTTTTAAATTTTACTTTCCAAAGCACACTTTCACAGAAAATCAGAAAGCAGTTTCTAGCAGCACTATTCCAACAAAAGATATTTAAAAGTCCTTTTACTAGCCAATACAAACAGATTATGAGAAATGGAAACTAAAATTATAGTACAAGCTTGCATACAGGTAACATACCTGGAAAAAAAAAATACAGGTAACAGCCGGAGAATAATTTGAACTGAACATGTGTCATCATAGCACAACCACACATCATTCTCCTTCATTTATGTTACTTCCTGAATATTAAAAAGTTGCAAGAGACCACACTAGCAAGATGTGAATGTCAAGACATATCAAATGATCAACCAAACTACCAGGCACTCATTAGGCCCTAATGCAAAAACTTCATCCATTTCAAAACAGAGAGAGAGAGAGAGAGAGAGAGAGAGACCTTCTAAGAATCATAAAAAAGTGGAGGAAGGGACTGACTGATGTAAGGACAGAATAGCCCTTGAAAACCTGTGCTATGGCATTGACCCCCTTTGCATGGACGTCATTTCTCCCTGTAAAAGTCCTCTCAAACATTACTATAAGAAATTAAGCACAGCTTGCCGTACAGATTTTTCTAAATGTAATGGCCTTCTAAATAATAAGATCGGAAAAAGTAAGTAATTATTACCAAAACTGAGCAGTTCAGCGTCAAAGCCTCTGCTATCTTTTCAGCTCCCTGTAACACATAGTGAGAGAATAGTACGTGTCAATCAATTTAACTTCCAATCAGCCAAATAATTATTTAATATTTCAAGAACAACATTTACAAATTTCCCCCAAAGGTTGATATAAAACTAGGAAAAGAGAAAAGGGAAAAAAGAATAAAAAACATCAGTAGTTTCTTCTCAGATGTGGACGAAAACCTGTCCAACAAAATTCAAACTCCAGGTAATCGCTGGAAAAGGTAAAGTGCTTAATAAACATAACAAAATTACAAAAATACACGTCATACCTCAGGCAGTATGTGAAAAAAGTTGAACAATTAAGAAAACTCAGGAATCTTTAGTTATCACATCCAACTAAAGTTCAGACAGGACTGTGGACATAAATTGCCTCAGTAATGCAAACAAAAGTCCACCAATTTGATTCTTAGTTAAATTAACAATCAAGTTTTCCCTTGATTAGAAGCGGATCATTTTCACCCTTAGCCCCCAGCCTAACACTTTATCCATTGAAGGAAGTGAATTAAACCACTCATCTCCAATATCATTCATGCATATATTTATCCAACGTAAGCTTTTGCTTCTTTTAATGTAATCGTCCAGGTGAAAAGCTCCTCTATCTCTGATTGAATTGTTGCCAATGTCTAAAGATGTAAGTTTCCCTGCTAAGTGCTGTAAGTGTCAGATGCAGTAGCACATACATTTTAGCAATAGAATGAAAAAGAATATGGTTAGAGCAAGAACCTTTATGTGAAGATAAGCCAGCTAACAGAACACGAATACCTTCATCTCCAACAGAGTTCCCATGCAAAAGGAATCATGTCCTATGACAACTACTTGCTTGAGATACAAGACTTGTATGCTCTTATTTTCATGAAGTGCTTCAGCTATGTCTGAAAATCCCTACCTCGATTTCCAAATAATCAACAGCAGATAAACTTTAGTAGAGAATATGATTACTCTATATTACAACATTGGAAGTGGAAATGACATAGTTGATTTGAATCCAGAGTAATCGATTAGATCATTGTTGAGTTCAAGAATACACAAAGTTGGATTTTTCTTCAATAGCTCACCAATGGCCTTTGCTCCCCGTGAGGAAGGTGATCTCATTTAAGCAAATTACTTTCATTGAAACCTTTTAGCTTATATTTGTGTTAAAAAAATGTGCACTAATCTGGCACTACTTTGATGTTAAAGGAAGCCGACCTCATGTGCCGATCCAGTACTGTTCAACTGAAGCCTATTGCATACTGGAATTTTCCAACAGAATGTCACATAAGCACAGCAAAGGAGAACATTCAAACACCACCTCACCAAAAAATTTGGGGAAGTGAAATCACAACCAAAGTTAAGCATCAGTTCAGGTTAAAACTTTTATCTTTCTCTAGGCACTGAAGAGCAACATTACCCAGACACACTAAAACTTATCAACCAACTTCACTTTACGACACAAAATTACCTCAAAAAAACTTCAGGGAGAGCTACTCTGAATGACCACTTCCGAGATAAACTACAATCTCTTAGCAGAAAAAAGATATACTAACAGAAAAGAGATTGAAGATAAACTTTATTAAAAAATTTCCATGTGCATTCTTGGTTTTTGCCCATGATAAGAATGAATTATATTAGTTCAAAGAACTCATGTATCCAATCTTCAGATTGGAGTCCCTTAAAAAAATTTGAATGTAAGACCACGCAAAGTATAATAGCAATATAGTCTACAAGTCAATCATGCAAAGGCAGTTTTTAGTGGTCGTGAAACATAACGGGCAATTAACAAATTTCTTTTCTGTAGCCCCTTTAGTACCCATTTCAATACTGTTAAACCAAGAAAAAAGCAACAAAGGAACTTATAACATGACAAACAGGAACTTCCGAAGAAACATTATCCTAACATAGTAAGACATGATCTCAAAGAGTCAGAAGCACACAAATAAGAATACAAACACGAGATGTCAGCTGTCATGCTGAATCAAGAATATAACATCTGAATATCAACTTCAATCATTGTATCTCATCAACGAAGATCTTATACAACCTTACAGAATGTCAAATGCAAGAACTACAACTTTCCCAAAATAGAACTTCTACATGAAGTATTATTATATTAGCTCCTTCATCTCCTACAGGGTTTCCTGGAAGGTCCAGAGTCTTTAGGGCAATATTTGATTGTAAAACACCATCAAAGGCCATTATTCCATCTGCAGCTATTCCATCAGCAGCAAAGTTCACTTCCTCTGCAGTCCGAAAGAAGGAAAATAAATGAAGGGCACACTGATATATCATCCAAAACAACTCTCATAATTCACCATCATTGTCGGATGTTCCAATTTTAATGTAGTTATTACTCCTGCAAGCGATGTCTTGTTTTTCATTGCCACCACATAAACACATAATTACATAGCGAGGATCTGTCCAATTTACCAGGTTGTATACCAAGCTCTCTTGAAAGAAATATTACTTCGCTATATTTCTTTGAGTCTCCTAGGCAATGGATCCTACTCCCTAAGAAGAGCCATTAAGAGAGAGGGTGTTAATCAAGAGCTAAGACAAAACGTACCAATTGGCGGTGGAGAACTAGATTATTGGCCCAGTCAGCTAAAACATAAAGTCCATCATTCCCGAAATTTCCACCTGCCAAAACCTCTCATATCTCAAACTCGCAATTATGTTCAAACCAACAGTTGGTAACGTAGCGATGAAAGTGAATCAAGCAAGTGGACATAAGTACAACACATCTAATGCGTGCAACACAATTTATTCCAAATACTAATGAAAAAGTGAGCTAGTGTCCAATATAAATAATCAGCTAGCTCGAACAATAGTAAATAAGATTTAAGGAAACTAATTATATTAATACAGTTCCTATCCATGATAACAAATTTCAATCTCCATGTACACATGGATCAAATACGGTGTTAACAGGGATGCATAACACAAGCACACCATGAAAAATCAGTGAAGCATCAAGAAGTCAATTTTATATTTTATATTTGCATTACCTGACATGTCAACAGTTATGAATAAACGAATGGTAAATTCATTAGCCTCTGCTTAAGATTGGTTGCAGTAGAAAAGGACCACTTCACTCCTTGTGTGGATCTGTTTTCTTCTGACAAAGACTCAGCTGGTTTTGGCACTAGCACTTTTTCCACCAATTTCCATACAAATGTCATCTGAAAAAACATACTAGTAAACCCAAACTTATGAAAATAATATTTGCATCATTTAATCAATCAAAACGGTCATAAGAACTATAGATTTGGGTATAAATGTGATCAAACTGCAAAAACAATCACTCAGTCACGCCCAATCACAGCCAAAAAAGAAACACACACACCAAAAAAAAAAAAAAAAGGTGTCAATAGTAGTTTTACACCTTTAAGGACGATTATAGAACAAGAAGAAAGACATAAAATCAGTCTGAAGAGTATGACATGATATTATAAAAATACCATTACATGTAATGAAATGAAACAAACCCTAAACAAAAAATCAGCAAAATACTTATTACTGTGAAACTTTATCCTGGACTTTTTTAGTTTTACTTCTTCTTCTTTTTTTTTCCTAGTAACACTATTCCAACAAAAATGATTAAAATTGAATTCCTTTTACTTACCAATGCAAAGAGATTACGAGAAATAGAAACTGCAAATAGAAACTAGTATACAGGTAACAGCCGGAAAATAATTTGACCTGAACGTGTTTCATAATTCAGGGCTTTTCTTTCTTTTGATACGAAATATTATTCATTATATATGTTCTGTAACTGTAAGCAACATTAACTACAAAAAGAAATCATAGAACCTAATAAATTCTTTATTCTTTAAGAACCTCAAACCCTAATAATTTCTTTTTAAAAAAATTCTTTAAGACCTAATAAGCTACTCCTAAATTCTTTTTAAAAATAAATCTTTTGACCCTAATTAATTCTTTTAAAAATAAATTCTTTAATCCTAAAAATTCTTTAACCTAACAAAAACTTGAAAGACTAAACCCTAAAAAATGTTCGACTAAACCCAAACGGTCTGAAATAAACCCCAAAAAACTGTTTGAACGACCTGAAACTAAACACTGACTCAGAGAAAGTTCTAAAAACTGATAAAACTAAATTCTTGATCCGCCACCGTTATCTTGACGAACTTGATGAAGACCCAAAAAAGTAATCTTTAGGGATTTTTAAGTCATCGGCGATTTCTATCAGTTCCCTCCTGAGTTGTTGATCCAGTTCATAGGGAAAGAAAGCCTTAATTTTTTGACCTGTGAGAACATAAATCGTTGACAGGGTGAGTAAATCATCCTCCTCGCGAGCCACGCAAGATACAATGTTTTTCACGTCGGTGAGGCTTTGGAGAATCGACAATTCTATCTCACAGATTTCCGCATCCAGAATTTGAATTTCTATCGGTTTCAGATTTTTCTGACATGATTTTTCTTCGTCTAATTTCTTGTTTAGTTTACTTCTTCTGTATTTCAGAAGACCTCTACTCCTACACTTTGTTTTAAGTTCTTCAGGGATAATCTAGGGCAGTAGCAATTTCCAAACGGACATAAAGAAAAAATTTTCCAATTCATTTGAATGTTTGAGGTTTTTTTCCTTTTTCAAAGGCTTGAAACTTCAAATTGAAAGAGAGAAGATGGAGGAGTTAGGGGCGGGAAGGGAAGGAGGAGAGAAAATAAATGGTTTTGGGTGTGGGTAGTTGTTTCTGCTAGAGGCGGCGGTGGAGGAATGGGTTGGGTTTGGGTTTGGGTTCGGGCTGTATGTGATGTCAGCCATTTTACCTTTGGACTTTAATCAACCAATGAACCAACCCATCAAAGGCTTGCGCGATATTTTTACTAGATAAAGTACCACATCTTACATGTGTGCAAATAAAGAAAATAATTTAAGAAGAAGATAATTTTTTTTAAAAAAAAAAACTACTTTTTAATAGTTAAGGAGAAGTTTTGGGATAAAAAACTAACTACATATAGGGGCGTTAATAGAAAGAAATAACTCTTACACTAAAACTGATTTCCTCAAATATTATTGAAAAATAGTAATTATTCAAACTTTTGACCCATCTGATTAAATCGGTTGGACTGGTTAATCCACGCACTGAAAATCTTACTATTCATTCACTAGTACGAATTTTAAAATATTACATTTCGCTAATTCAAGGGGTTGACTGTAATTTAGTAAAACTACAAGAATGGATCCGTAGTATGGCCAAACTTTCGTAGAGGTAAATATAATTAACCCTAAATTAAAAGTTACCCAATCCAAATTATACTTCAACTAGTCCTATTGGTACAGTCGATGTGTACGCAAAATTGTATTAAAATTTTGTAAAAAGACCAAAAACTAAAATAAATTAATTGGGGATGTGCGTGCAATTTTAGGGTGAATTGAAAAAAGTTATTTGGGAGGGAGTGCGAAGTTATAAAATTACACACACAATCCTCTATTGAAGTAATAATGGTCATTTAAAAGTAAAATTGTTGTGGCAATATCATTGCCTATGAAACACAAAAAAAAAAAAAAAAATGTAACCCATATTTGAGACTGGGATTATATTACCATTATAAGATCCGACGGATTTCGATATAAATTTACAAAAGTATTAGTCGAAATATTAGTCGAATTCGAGTTTGAATCTACTAGTTACGACTGAGTACACTTGCAAGGCCATTTATCGAGAAAGTTTTATTTGTGTGGGTCCCACAAAAGTTTAATATAAATTGAATTACTTGTGATTACATATCATGGGGCACACCACACGTGATTTGGATTGAGTCAATTTAAAGGAAAAAAAAATAATTTGGTCTTTTATCTTTAGAATTTTTAATTAAGTTGGTCTTTGTCTTCAAAAAATTTAACTAATTGCAAGTTTACGATCGCATGATTATCATGTGGCTTACGTTATTAATTTTTTCGAAAATTCAACCGCAGGCATTAGATTGGTTAATTTTTTTAAAGTTGAGAAACCAAATTGATATAATGGGATAGATAAACAACTAAATTAATCGATACTCTAAAAATAAAAGACTAAATTAGCCTATTTTTTTTCAAATTTAAAATAAGGGAAAATGAATAAGATATCACATACATTTGTCTAAATTTTCTTTCCATCACTCAAATTTTAAACATGCATATTTGTTCATCACATTTTTAATCACATCAATTCATCCCTCACATTTAAAATATACAATTTTTCCCCATATTTTCAAAATATTCCATTTCCGTCCCAACATGAATCAAAATTGGGTAAATCACAATGAATCCCATGTAATTTGACTAATGTTTACATTATTGCCCTATAGGTTCAAACCTATAATCCACTTCTTTATGGTTTGACTTTTTTATAAAATATATGAAAAGTTAAAAATAAAAAGTTGGAAGTGAAGTTAGAGGTGGTTGGTTGCTAAAATTGATACTTTAGGGTTTAAAGTGCAAAAGTAAGATAATTTAAGGATGCAAAGTGAAATTAACAAGAAAAGTACAGATAATTACAGAAGAGGCGTGCTTGCATTTCAAATTCAGATGCAATTCCTCCAAGTCCATGAATTCTAGTCGCAATCTACTTATTTTGGAGGAATTATTCTTTTTCCAAATTACGAACGAAAAAGATCCACCTCTATAAATTGTGGATTGGAGGTCTCATCTGATACATCTCTCTTCTACTTTTTAACCTATATCCTATCAAGAGATTTTGTTTTTGTTTAAATTTAAATTTACCAATACTCATTTGTTACAGGTATTACAATCGATTCATCAAATATCTTTTTGCATAGTTTAGCATAATTTAATAACTCAACTTGAGGAAGAATCAATAAAGAAGATGGATTTGTGTTTCTAAGAAAATAAATTTGTTTTTTTTTCAGGGTAGTGGAAACACATAAGAACTCTTGGATGGAAATAAAAAAAAGATGTAACTCCAATTCCTTTGAAATTAATAGTCAATCTTATTTCCTATAGAGGCAATTGACAATTGAATCTGATATTGACTATTATTTTTAGATCCGTAATAGTGCAAAAAGAAAGTTTAGCTGCAAGTTGTTCAAGAATACAGTGGCGTTGTCCTCTGACTGAAGATTAGTCAATTCTATTTTTCTATGTGGGTAGGGAAGGGTTATAACTCAGCAGTACATGGGTTATAACTCAGTAGAGTGTGACGTGGTGGAAGTCATCAGTTTGAACCTCATTATCCCTAAATTCAATGTGACTTTTTTTATTTGGCTTTATTTCTCGCCAAAGTTCAATGAGAAAGGATAAGAGGCTTGTGGGATTGACGTGAGGGAGCGAGGGATAGCTATATTGCTGGGAGCGAACTCCAGGCGCCATGCAAAAAATCGAGGATGATGATGGATTCTTCATCATCCTCATTGTCGGATGTAACCGGCAAAATACCTGATGAAATTCTGATTGACATCTTGTCGCGCTTGTCTATGAAAAGAGGCTGCCAGAACTAGTGTTTTATCCCACAGATGGCAAAACTTATGGAAATTTTACAGCGGTTGTTTGGATTTTGATGATCTGGGCAACTCCAAGATGCTTCTTTACACCGGCGAGATGGGATTTCCACGTTGAAAGGATGAGGTACTTGAAGTGGGTTAATTAGGTGCTGGTTTCGCATCAAGCCCCATCCATCGAACAATTTAGGGCCTAGTTCGTTTTGGGCAAAGATCACAGCTCCATGATAGAATCATGGATCCACTTTGCAGTAGTGAAAAGGGTTCGCAGTCTTGAATTGGACTTATCATCTTTGTTCTCATCCGTAAAGGAATTGGAAGAGATCTACAACTTGCCAATTCAGTTGTTGGGTGAATTGAATTTGAAGCTGCTCACTTCTCAATGTTTCTGAAGAACACATACTGGGTTTTCTATCAGAGTGTCCTTTATTGGAGGAATTATCTAGTACTGGTGCACCATCTTTACGTAAACTCAAGTTAGTCGCAGTGGTAATCTTAAGTTGAAGCACTTGGAGATGTGTTTGGAGATGGATCATCTTGAGGTATCAGGGGCCAGGAGCCTTGCTTCTTTTGAATATGAAGAAAGGTGTGTCAATATGGAAATCGCCTAAGGGAAGGATTGCCGATACATGCACTTCCAAGATGTTCCTCAACTTTCTTCAGCCTATTTTGGGCGTAGTGAAAGATAAATTTATTCAACACATATAAAAATATGTGAGAGAGAGGAGAAATTATAAAATAACGCATATAAATCCACGGCATAATAGCCTTACCATTAAACTAGAATAGACTCTGACTCTCTCAACTCAACTCAACTCTTGTTAACTGAATCACTCTATTTATAGGGTAACAAATTTAACTATCAAGAAACCTAGAAATCTAATTAGAATAGAAAATAAAAACTCTAAATATAATTGTATTAGGAAACTAAATTACTTAAATAATTAAATTACCAAAATCTAACAATTACACATCTATTTATAAGATTGGTTTAATTATGCTATCAATGCCTCCCTTAAACCAACCATGAGAGTAGATCCACGCCATGCACCATTAAGACAATCAAAAATTTCCATGCAATTTTTTCTACCACAATTTGGTATCATCAATTTGATTTCAATCTTCATCTTCAAAGTTTTTCAAACAATCTACGTATCTGGACTGATAAATTTTCGTCGTACATTTTTTTTCAATTTATCAACCTTCATGAATTTCATGATAAATGGTATCAAAATTCTCAATTTTTATAAATCAATTACAATCTATTTGGTAGGATTTTTTTCCTCCATCACTACTCAACACTAATAAAAATAATAACGACAGGATCCCTCTTTTTATATTTCTGTCCAATTAAGGCCAATTTCATTATACCTTAATTGTCAAACGAGTACCCCAAGACCAACTTCACTTGTGGTCCAAAATTTTCGATATTCAAATAATTCAACAAAAAAAATTTTCTCCGATTTTTGACAAACATTCCAAAATCAAACTCTTGAACCTAGAGCTCTGATACCACTTGTTAGCATAAAAAATACGCAGTGGAAGATAAATTTATTCAACACATATAAAAATATGTGGGAGAAGAGGAGGAATTACAAAATAACGCACATCGGACTCTCATATTGTCCTCAGAAATTGAGATCTTCGTTATGGTAATCTCAAGCATAATAGCCTTACCATTATACTAGAATCTCTCTATTCTAGACTCTTTTAACTCAACTCTTCTTAACTGAATCAACTAAACAAATCCTCTATTTATAGGTGAATAAATTTAACTATCAAGAAATCTAGAATTCTAATTAGAATATGAAATAACAACTTTAAATATAATTGTATTAAGAAACTAAATTATTTAAATAATTAAATTACTAAAATCAATAATAACACAAAAAATTTGGTTTAATTATGCCATCAATCTAGCAGCTCCTTGTTCTCACAGCTTCACATGTTGTCCCTCAATCCATTTTTGCTGGCTCTTAATTTGTCATTAGTGCTTCTTGAAGAATTTCCACAATTCACTAATCTTCGCCATCTGGAATTGGCATTCGGGCGGGAATTAGATGATGAGCAGCAGCGCATGCTTTTTGTGGGATTATTTCTCCGTGCATCTCCTCGTTTGCACAAATTGGTGCTCAAGCAAGTATGATCGGAGTAAATCACAAAGAAGTTATCTTTACACTACCGGGTGTACGTGGAGTTTGGAGAAACGCAACAGCTGCTGGTCAAAGGATGCCAGTATGAATGCCTCAAGGAGGTGGAGTTTTTGGTCTGGAATGGGCTCGCAGCCGATGTTGAGCTTTTTACCCATTTACTTGAGGCTTCCGGGTCGTTTGAGAAGGTAACTGTCTACCCACGCGATCCATTTTCCAATAAATTTTTGGAAGAACAGATACCGTCTCTTCTTAAAGTCATCACAGGCATGAAGGATGCTAGGGATCGTGCCAGGGACTTGGAAGCAAAATTATCTCCAGTTCCAAGTTGGTGGTTTTGTAAACTAAATTATCTTCAAATTGGTGTTCCGTAAAGTGTGATGTTTGAGTTGATACTATTTAGTGTTTCCTCTTTCATTAGTAATGTAGTACTACTAGTAGATTATGGAACTCTGTTTTTATGCAAGGCTAATGTTATGCAAGTAAAAGATCTGATGTGAAGTATGCTGATTTTGATAAAAGTGTTTTCTTCTTCAATGGGTCTGGAAGTAGACAACATGTACTTCAATTTACATCTATTCAAGGCCTTGATGTTTCTTTTCCTGATGCATCTGCTAGTCTTGGGAGATTGTTCATAGTTTTTCTTTCTTCTGAAGTATTTGCTGAATGATTTGGCAATTAGTAATTGTTTGGATATCGCTTGCAGTAAAACTTCATTTAGTTGTCACAACATAAGTGGCCCATCATGTGTAATTGTCTGGATATTGTTTATTATCCTCGTGAAATCCCCTACAAGCTGCAGGTGAAGTGCAAGGTGAGCGACTTAACAACTCATTGTACATGTTTACTGGCAATCTGATAATTCAAAAGCAAACTCTGCCCCTTAGTCCAAATCAGATTTTACTACGAGTATGGCTTTACCTACTCATGCTTACATTTTTCTTGATTTCTTTAATATTATTTGTACAGCGTTCAAGTTATTCTCTTGAGAATTTATTAACATATCGCTTTGAGTAAATGGCTATATATCCATTCAAGTATTTATTTATTTATTTATTTTGATTTTTCGCAGCTTGATCATACATTTAACCAGTTTGGTATTTTTTTGTTGGTGGTTGAATTTCATATCTATTTTTGTTGTACCAACATGTTTTTCTAGGAGGGACTATGTATCTATAGATCATACTTGCATTCCTGGTTATTTTTGGTATTTAGCTGCTTAAATTGGTTTTGAACTTTAAGATTTTACTCACACACGCCTGCTTCATTTTTTTTGTGGGGATATAGTCTCAGAAACACTGAGTTCATTGTTGAGGCAGTCATTTGAATGAAGGACTTGGGCAGGTGAAATTAGCTCTTATTGATTCTTCTTCACTGTAAATGAGAACAAAATATCTTTCTGGGTCTCAATTTCAAATTTTCTTGAATCTTGATCTCTTATCCACATGAACTGCTGAGCGTGCTCTTCTTGTAATTCATTGTTGTTATGCTGTTTATCAGAGTTGATTAGTTCCATGGGGACTTTATCTTCTCATTTTTCTGGGAGGAGTACATATTGTCGGGATAAAAATGGATTTCTGATGAGAAATTTAATAGAGTTCTTTGAGTGTTCCATTGGATAAGAAATTATTGGTGTCAGAGAAATAGAGATAGGAACAACTCAAAACGAATGGTATGAGAGTGGAGGTGAATTAAGTTGTCGTCTCGAGGAGAAAAATGTATTTCACTTGCTGCTACCAATTTTCTGATGTCATATAATACTTACAGGTTCATCAACCATCACATGAGAACATTAGAAGGGTTTCAACTTTAATGATGCTCGGCTTATGAGAGGCACTTGGCAGAACGAACCTAATCTGATTTATGCATGGTACAACATGTAACTTGATAATCAATTGAGAATTACACGCTTGAATTTCAGAAAAGCTGATATTTTTGTTATCTGGTTTAAGATATATCGGTAGTCATGTGCTGTTGTTCAAGTCATGATTATGATTTCTTTCTCCACGATACCATGGAGCTATAGTTTTTCATAGCTGTTTTCAGTTTGTCAGGTTTTCCAGACAATTGCTGAAATGTTTCTTCTTTCTGTAGGTTGCACAGCCCTTAGCGAAAGTAGTCTGTTTGTATAAGCTTACAAGAAAGAGTTTTTAGATGATAGATACAATTCTGTGTGCATGAACACGTATCTTCTGCAATACCTTCTGTATCTGGGGTACTTTTTCTGATGGGGTTGAGATGGTTGTATCTATATCCGAGTCATGTAAAATGGTATATATCCGTCAGTTTAGTTTTTCTCCTGTTCTCTTTCTCTGTGTGGCCAGTATTACGTTTTCACATTCAACAATATATTGTTTGTAGCTTTTGTGAGATTTACCTCGCAATTGTTTGTGATCATGTACATTTCTAACATGGGGATTTCAATATCAACATCTTTGAACGAAAACTTTTTTTCTTTGTGTAGGATTCTTTAGATGCCTTTCAATATGTCATACCGTACTTCAAGATTCCCCAGAAACTAATTTCGCTATCAAGCTGCTTCTCCGATGAGGCTGCTTTGGTTGCAGCAGTGAAGAACTTTGGCTTCTTCTTTTTATTAAGCATGCATGAGTTATGAATGGTGATGCGTACAAATCTATAGTTCTTATCCTTTAATGGATTTATACTCCCAAATTACTCTGATTGCATCTGCAAATGAAGGTAAAATTAATGATTTATAAAAAATGATAAGTGACTAATGAAGATAACGCCTTCACTTTTATAAGTAGAACTATTTTTATTATGTGTTTTTTCTCAAGAAAGTTGAAACTAGTTCAATTCACCTTCAAGGGAATTGGTTCATATCTGGTGCCAGCAACCACTTAGGGATATTCCTGATTGAAAATTATATTTAAAATGTATAAAAAGAGTTTACTTTCTCTTTAAGGATAGCTAGTGGCCTCTGTGATAGTAATTTGAGAAGCTAACATATGCTTCTGCAGACGCACGCTTACTTAGATTTATGTCCTTGAATCATATGTGGCGAAAGATGGCAAAGGTTGACGATGTTCCTCATGAGATCCTGTTTGTCATTGAGTTTAATGGGGGATTTGCATAAATATTTGCATGGTATTTATGCCATGCTATGAGTTCTTGAAACTGAATTTGGTATTCTGTCATCTGTGTAGTACAAGGAAGCGCCAATCTACTGTGTGTCGTTATCAAAATGGTAGACTTGTACTATATACTGCAAGGTGTATCGTTACCCAAATGGTAGACTTGTACTGTTATACTGCAAGGTAATGGTTTTCTGGACCGACAACGTGAGTTGAACACTGTCTGCAAGTTGTCTATCTGCTGTTTTTTTAAGTGTACTCTTTTCGCTGGGTACAGACAAAGTCATTTGTGAAAGATCAGCAGACAGAGGAAAATTATTTGAAAAGATCCAACAGGGATCACTTGGAACAGTTTGGATCTGTTGGATTGTGTACTCTTTACCTAGCCTACTGAGATTTGAGTTCTGAAGCATATGAGAGTTGGAATATGTGTAAATTCATTCAGGTAAAATCCTCTTAAGGGATCATAAAAAGAAGTTAGATGAGGTCCGTCTCAATTTGAGTTTATCTGAAAGTTAAATTTTCTTAGCCTTGTGAGGCATACTGAACAGAAATTCAATTGTTGTTCTCATCTCGGGAGATTCTCGAACATTTGGGATTAATCTAGTTAATGATGTCTTTTCATTTGACTTTTGAAGGTTAGCCTTGGATTCTTTTTCCCCTCGTCCTAAATCTAGATAAGTTATTAAGGGGGAAGTGTCTTCTAAATCCCTCACTCCTGCCCCTTCCAAAAGATCTGTGCATATTTGGTTTCTATGATCAAGGTCTTAAGTTGTTATATTTAGGCTATACTGTGGTTTTCTAAACTTCTTGTCAGTATGGGTTCCTAGTGCTACTGTTTTGTTGGATATGTCGATCTACAATCTAGCATTTATGCATCTAGTGCTAGTTGCTCTGCATCATCAAATTTTCTCGTCTCAGCAGACCTACAATGTCTGGAATTTCCTTGATATATACGGATGAAAATTCTTTTAATGCACTTATATTGTACAAGACACTTCTGTTGCTGCTTGGTGTATATACTCATCTAATCTCATTCATATTGGTTTTGCTTTTGATTCACCTGGTTATGAATCCTCTTTTGCATCAGAAGCAAGTGTTTTTTGTCCCACAAAAGGCCTGGGATGTGGCTAGACTAGACGAGCCAGCATGAGGTTACGCCCTAAAACACCTCAAAAGAACTGACTTACAAAGAATCTGTACAAAGTTTTGATTTCTTTCTCCACTTCATTATGTTAGCTTGTTGTACCAAGTTTGGATTTGTTTTGGAAGACGTATCTGATTTGTACATCATTTATATCATATGCCATGGTATAAATTTGATTTATTTTGCTTTACCGTTTTTCAAATTCCTAACCAATAGTTAGATATTTGGTTAATAGATAGATCCAGAGGTTTATTAAGAGTTAATAGAAGGCTTGGAAATGGCATCGAGCTTTAATTTCATAATGCAAATCGTCTTAATTTGTGCTTGTATATCAGTTATATATTTATATATAATGATAGATTCACAAATTTTTTACAGATGTATTTTTTGCCCATATATTTTGGTAATATAAAAACCAAATAAATAAATGGATAACAAGAAATTAGGAGATAGAAAATTGTATGTCAACTATTTATATCAAAGACAATTAGGTCATAAATTGGATAGTCGAACCATTAGGTCCACCTTATTCAATATACCGAATATGAAAAAATTAGTTCGGGTACCCCATCAAGTGTTTACCTGCAAAAAAGTGGGTCAAATAACCGGATACTCAAATCATTTGTGACATTTTTTTAGTTAATTTTTTTTTAAAAGTTACGAAATTAATTAGTAATTACACAATTACCCTATAAATAGGAATGAAATGAGAAAATATTGATTAATATTAGGTCATAATTAGAGAATATTACAAAATTTTTCCGTCAAAAGTCCAATATTGTTCAATATTTTAAAAGATGAATCGTTAGACTAAATTAGTTTGTTGTGATACATAAGGGACAAAATTATGGCGTCTCAGCATCAATAGAAGAAAAAATCTTTCTGAATGGAAATTAGGGCCTACCCCGCTCAACCTTAGCTGCGCCGGCACACAATACCCCAAAAATAAGGGACAAAAATAGTCTTTTTGCCCATTATTTGGCAAAACACAAATTACGGGAAGTTAAAAATCTAAAAATGGTGAAATTTGTTTCATTAATTTTTGACATTTTGATTGGATAAAATTATGATTAAGGAAATGAGAGAAAAGAAAAAGAAATATTAGGGTCATGTGAAATAGGATTTTTTAACCTCACATGTTTGTGTTTCAATAACCAAATCATATTTAACTGGACTTTCACTACTACTTTATAATTTTTTTTCTCTAAAAGCGTTGCATTTGCTAATATTTTGAAAGATAAAAAGCTAATTACCTTATTTTAGTACACAATTCACCAAATTTAAACACATCCAAAAGATAAGAAACCAAAAATAATATTTTTCCCAAAACAAGAAACCAACTAGTGATGACATGTCTCAATATAGGAGTCCTCCATTTATACAAGCAAAGAAAAATATTTAACTATACCCGATCATTGACCCTATTTGCACACCTTTTGATCAGGATTAAATGTGTTTACATTATTGATGTCATAAATTTCATAAACTTTAATTCACATCACACGGTTTACAAGTGAGGTCAAAAACTAGATTTACCTAAATATTTGTCTAAAAAAGGGTTAATTGTACTTTACACCCTTAGACTATTCTACTTTTGTATTTTGTACCCTAAAGTATCAATTTTGACAATCAACTACCTTCAACTTCTAAATTTTAGAACAACATCAATCACTCAAGGATAAATAGTAAAATGACCCAAGTACCTCTACTAATTTACTCAACTTTAAAAAATATCCCGTGTTTAACCACACTCCATGTATGATGTACCAGTACAACACTTTTGGATTCTTGAAAAAGATTTCAGATCCAAATTTTTGAGTTCAAATTGGATTAATAAAATTTAGGATAAAAGGCTGTACAGTCCACTTAATTTTCATTGGATACTGAAATTACCCATCTAATTTTTTTTTTTGAGCCAATATGGTCACTCAACTATTAATTTTGTCGTCCAGTGCTTATTCCGTCTATTTTGATCATTAAGTGGAAGTTAGTCAATGACACGTGCCATCCATACGATTTTAAAGAGGTAAATTTGTCCAGCCACCAATTATTTTGTATTACACCAAAACCCTAGCTACCCTATACTATTAAAAAAAAAAAAAAAAACTTATCAATAGACCACAATCTTCCTCCACCACTGCTACCATCAACGCTACCACTCTCACTACCCTTCCTCATCTTAAAACTGGAGTTCTTTTTCTCCAAAAAAAATAGGACAAAAATATCCTAAGTTCACCCACTAATATTATCATCACAAATAAAAATAGGAAAAAAAGTAAATTGTGCCTATTCATCTCAACACCATCGTCATCCCAAAAAACACAGATCAATGGTGCCAATTCATCATCATCAGGAGTCTTTGGTGTTCAAGCATCAACAAATGTTCCAGAAAAAACAAAACTCGCTCAACCTTCTTTTTTATTTTATTTTATTTTAGGATGATATTTACATCAAAATTAAGAATCAACTCTTAAAAAAAAAAAAGTAACAAAATCCTATTTTTTATCACAAAATATTAAATTCAGATCATTGTTTCTCAAAAACTCAAAAAGATCCAAAAAAACACAGATATTTAGATGTGAAATGAGATCTCAAAAGATTCCTCAAAATTTCTTGAATCTTTGTTCTAAAAAAGATCCAAAAAACTTTTGAGATCTTTGATTCCAAAAACGATGTTCAGTAGCTTTTCCATGGCGTCCCTTGCATTACTGGGTATGAGTGGTTTTGTCGCTGAATTGATCGTATTTTTTGGAATAATTACCAGCAAAAAATATCTTTATAAGCCAAAAATACTAATTACTTTTGCAATGGCAATTGGAATGATATCACCCCTACTATACCCAAAAGTAACTACAAGCTAGCGCGCAACGGCTTTTCAGCCATTGTTGCTTGCTGCTTGCAGGCTCGAAAATCTAAATTTTACGAACAGAAGCTCTTATTTTCATATTTGTCATTCCTTATCTTAAATCTGAATCTACTTCTTGGAAGAAAATAAGTTTCTTTAGATTTTGCGTCTTGAATAAACTTCTCGATGTGTTTAAGTTAAAAAATCACTTAATCCTTCGAATCCGCAACAATGAGATCCCAAAAGATTATTCAAATTTTTCTTGAATCTTTGCTCTAAATAATTTCTTCAATCTTTGTTTCCAAAAATTTCATGAATCTTTTGTTTAAATCCACTAAAGCTATACATAATTTTAACAAAATGAAGTGAAAAGATAACACAAAGGAGAAATGATTTAAATACAGAGATGGAAGAGAAAAAAATAAGATTGTTGGGAAGTGGTAGAGTCTGGTAGGATGTGGTGTTTTGGAGACTCTGCAGAAATGGAAATTGAAAAGAATAGAATGAGAGAGTCAGGGGAGGAGGGAGGAGGGAGGAGGGAGGAAAAGATGATGAGAAAAAAGGAAATAAAATGACTATTTTACCCTTTCAAAGTCATATGTGAGGCACGTTTATGAGATAACAGCTCACTTAATGCACGAAATGGACGAAAGGGGTTTTGGTTGAAGATTTTAAGACTTTAATGATCAATTTGGTCACAAAAAAAGTTTAATAGTCAAAGTCAGTAACTTGTGAAGGTTTAGTAGGTTGCACGACTCTTTGCTCTAAAATTTGTGGGTTTAGGGACAAGTATATTGTAGTTCTCTCTATGGACATTTAGATTTTACAACCGATCATTTAAACCTCTTAGCTCAACTTGAAAAATATGATCGTAAGACTGCTTGCAAAACTGTTAAATTGCATGTTGTTCATTTACATTTTTGATTGGTTTCACCATAGATGAAGGAGAAAAATGGTAAATATTGGGTATATAACTGTATATTAGTATGGTGTTGAGGGAAAAGATTGAGAAATTGGGGAAGCTGCGATAAGGTAGTAGTGATACATGGGTTATTTTATATTAGATTTATTACACTTTGCCCAATTGAACCTATACTATAGTGGCACTTTTTCCCCTAAACCAAATAATGTATACTTTGCCTCCTCTTAAAAGATTCCATCACATATATAATTATAAAAAGATGATGTGGATATTTGTTTTGATAAAAATGTCCTCCAACAATTTGTGTTCAAAGTTATTCTACTTTTATTTAATTTTTAATGGTTGCACACATTCTTTTTATTTATTTAATTTTTATTTCGGGGCTATAAGAGAATTTTATGAATTGTCAAATTTCTTTGATCAACTTATACATTATTTTTTTTTCATTTATAAAACTAAATACAAAAAGAAAATTTTTTACAACTATTTTTTTGTTTATTTTTATTTTGCATGAACTAAAGATGTTAATATAAATTACTAAATATTTTTTTAAAATTAAAAGATATCTTATATAAGAATATAATTTCCATTCGCAATTAATAATAATGTGCAACTGAAGTATATCTTTGAACTAAATAAGTACTTTTTTTTTTTGTATGACATCGAAACACATCAAAATTTTTTTATTTTTAATATTTTTACAAATATTTTTTGTTAAGTATAAAATGTGTAAAATACAATCATTTATAAAAATAAAAGAAAACTACTTACTTATTTTATTTTCAATAATTTTAGATCCTACAAAAAAATTGAAGAAAAAGTATTATAAAAGTTCGCTCTATTAGTATTTAGTTTTAGAAATGAAAAAAAAATAATATATAATTTTATTAAAGAAAATGTGATAAAAATTCTATTATTCTTACAAAATAAAAATATTTTATATGGAATCATTAAAAATGAAATAAATAGGAATATAATTTGTCTACAAATGTTTAAAAGGTAATAAGATCCACATCATCATTTTTTAATTATATATTTATTATGGACTTTTTCAGATGAGATAAAATGTATATTTTTAGAGTTTAAGGGGCAAAGTATAACTGAGGTATAAGTTCAAGGGAGTAATATACACGATTGTAATTAATTCTTTTCTATTCACTTCGTGCAAAATGCTAAAAATTAAAAGTCGAAGGTGGTTGATTACTAAAATTGGTACTTTAGGGTTTAAGGTGGAAAAGTAGGATAGTTTAGGGGTGTAAAGTAAAATTAACGGGCAAAACAAAGTACATATAGACCGAGCCGTAGTTAGCATTTCAAATTCAGATGCAATTCCGACGTCCAAGTTTGAGTCCTAGTCACGATCTATTATTTTGGAGTAATTATTCCTTCTCCAAATTGCAAACGGAAAAGATCGACCTCTATAAATTGTGGATTGAAGGAGCCCTTTGCCAATAGATAACAAACAAGGTACTAATCTCATACATCTCTCTTCTTATTTTAAATTTATGGATACTCATTTATTACTGGTACGTCGATTCATCAAATATCTTTTTGCATATCAAATTAGTTTAATAACTGCAGGATTTAAAATCCTCAAATTAAAGTAACCCACAAGCACAAAAAAATTGATCAACAATGGCTAAAGGGAAAAAAAAAAAATATAGGACATTGCAGCCGACAAACAAATTTTAGAATTGACGGCCAACGAAGGACATCAACTACAGTAGTACTGCACAAGAAATTAGGACGGCAGTGGTTTGATTATTTATTTCTTCTCAAATCTCACGTGAATCGAGAGCAACAGAGCAATTTTTTCTCAATTCGTTAAGCTTCAAAACGACAAAGCAAACAAAACTTTATGTTTTTTTCTTTTAAAAGCTCACATCATTTTATTGAGAAGTATACCTAGTGGTCAATTGATGTTTAACGTCATATTTTTTTAAAAAATCATCACACACAGTAATCACTTTGTTTTTCCACATAATACTTAATCTTCTTGAACACATCACATGCATCAGATTTATTTTCAAAAAAAGACACCCAAGTTAGATTTATTTTCAAAAAAAGACACCCAAGTTTTTCTGCTAAAATAAATAAAGATGATAAAATACTTATTACTACTATTGGAAGTAACCTCCACTAAACACAAATCTGAATTGAATCAATTGCAATTCTTTGCCTCCAAGTCTTGTCTTTTGAAAAAGGATCTCTGTGCTCTTTTGCAGTTTTTGCATTTATAAATTTATTTAATACATGTAACTGGAATTTGGTATTGAGGTAGTGGCGTGCCTTGCAATCTAATTGTCTATTTTTTTCCAATTTCTTAACTTCTTCGGCTATCAACTGTGCATATTCTTGGGGTTTATCGAATCCCTGATCAACAATACGCCATAATCCAATACAAGTGAAAAATTCATCATCTGTTTTTGCCAAATCTCAAAAAAATTTTTACCATCAAAGACAAAAATTGGACAATCTTATAAGATGTATGGACTATCCAAGAATTATTATTATTATTATTTTTTATCTTCAAAATCTCACTAGGCTCTGATACCCAATTTGTAGGATTTAAAATTCTAAAATAAGTAACCCACAAGAACAAAAAAATTGATTAACGATGGTTGAAAGAAAAAATAAAATTGTGATGGATATGGTGAGGTTCAAATTAATATATTCAAAAAATATGCCTAAAGATTTTTTGGTAGAAGCTATCTCTTGTACCATTTATGTGTTAAACATCTGTTTTACAAGGTGTAATTATGGGTGAATTGGTAAGAAACCACATATTTCAGTTAAAGATATTTGGTTCTCTTGTCTATGCCCATGTTCTTGATGTTTTAAAGAAGAAACTAGATGATGAGGTAGAAAAGTGTATTTTTTTTGGTTATAGTCATAAGACAAAGGGGTACAAGTTGTTTAACCCTGATACAGAAAAAATGATTATAAGTAGAGATATTGTTTTTAATGAGTAGGGTGTTTGGAATTGGTCCAAGAAGGAACCCGAGCCATCATCAATACCTCCACCGATGATTCTAATAGTGGAGGAAGGGAGTTCTAATGCACATCCAGTTCAACCAATTGTGCATCCTATCCCAGCAAAAACATCTAGTCGTCCGCAAAGACAGCATCATTTGCCTGCTTGCTTGCAAGATTATGTTATTTCTAATGATAAAGAATCAAATGATGTGTCTGATGAAAATATTGTTAATTTTACATTATTTGCAAATTGTGATCCAATTACATTTGAAAAAGTTGTCAAAGAAGATCACTAAATTCAAGTCATGGATGAGGAGATACATGCCATTGAGAAAAATAGCACGTGGGAGTTGACTACTCTTCCGTCAACAAAGAAGCCAATTGGAGTCAAATGAATGTACAAGATCAAAATCAAACCAACTGGAGAGATAGATAGTTACAAAACGAGATTGGTGGTTAAAGGCTACAAGTAGAAAACAGGTATCGATTCTTTTGAGATCTTTGTACATGTTGTCAGACTTGACACTGTTAGAATGATTATCTCATTTGCTGCGAATAATTATTGAATAATTTATCAAATGGATGTGAAATCTGTATTTTTTAATGGTGTTATTGATAAAGAGGTATACGTTGAGCGGCCAGTAGATAATGTCAAAAGGGGTCAAGAAAATAAAGTCTACACGTTGAAAAAGGCTCTAAATGAGTTGAAACACAACTCCTAGGGTTTGTTATATTCGTATAGATTTTTATTTTGTTATTCGTGGATTTCAAAGCCCATATGAACATATTTTGTACATCAAATTCAATCCAAGTGAAGATGTTCTTATTGTATGCTAATATGTGGATGATTTGATTTTTACTGGCAATAATTTCAAATTAATTTATGAATTTTGATAGGCTATGACTAGCCATTTTGAGGTGACAGATTTGGAATTAATGTCTTATTTTCTTGGTATTGAAATTTGTCAAATGGATGGTTCTATTTTTATTTCACAGAAAAACTATGCAGGTAATATTTTGAAATGGTTTAAATGGATACCACCAAACTAATTATGACCCCTGTTGAAAAAAAATTGAAATCGACAAAAGATGGTATTGGTGATTTTGTTGATGTTACTTATTTTAGGAGATTGGTTGGGAGTCTCAGGTACTTGACTTCAACAAGACCTGATATCATTTTTGGAGTTGGTTTGATCAGTAGATTTATGGAGTTCTCACTCCATCAGATCTCATTTGCAGGCAGTTAAGAGAATTTTGAACTACATTCGAGGTACGCAGTCGACAGTATTTTTTATTTTCATACTAATGATTCTAACATTGTTGGATATACAGACAGTGAATAGGTTGGTGACATAATTCAAAAAAAAAATATTTCGAGTTATACATTTTATTCGGATACTGGTGTATTTTCCTGTTCGTCAAAGAAACAGTAAGTGGTGGCTTTGTCTACAGTTGAGGCAGAATACATGACAGCGACAAATAGTGCTACTCAAGCATTATGGTTGGGAAAGATGTTTGGGTTTCTACAACACAAGCAAGATAGACCTACTAAAATCTTTTGTGGTAGTAAGTCAGTAATTGAATAGTCAAAAAATTAAGTTTTTCATGGACACAGTAAATACATTAACATCAAGTTCCACTTTATTCGTGAATTAGTTCAAGATAAAGAAATAGCTATTGATTATTGCAAGACCGAAGATCAAGTGGCTGATATTTTTACAAAATCGTTGGAGTCATTTTTACTCAAGGTCGAGTTGAATAAAATATTAGATATGTTCAAATTTGAAGATCTTGGTTTAAGGGAGACAATGTAGAAATTAAACCAAGTACTAATGGAAAATAGGCCAGTTTATCAATTCTTGTCTATTACCCCAAGTTTGGTACACCGGAATGGCTTGAAAAGGAAAGATCATTTCACGTAGAATATGTTTCCATCCGGAAGAGGGAAGTTCCCATCACATGTCTGGTGACTCAAGGCCGAATGGATAGAGTATTCTTTTATTAATATTTGGTATTGAAGTTAGAATGAACAAAATTTAAAATTAATTTGACTTAAATATCCCTAATTCTTTTAAGAAAATATAACAAATTTTTACTTTTTTATTTTTCGTTCTTGTTATTTATATTTTTATGGGTATAAAAAAGTTTAAAAAATTATTATGATAAAATCGCTATGCAAATAAAATAAAAATATAATTGACCATTTATGGTATCTAAATTGTGTGCTATTTTTATATTTAAATATTTTACATGTAATTATATTTTCCTATAGAAATTATATATTTGGATTTAAATTTCAATTGTGTAGTTACATTTAAAAAAAAAAAAAGTGTTCCAATCTCTTGGAAATATTAAAATTCTTATTTTGCACAAAATTTAATATAACGCAAATAATTAAAATTCTTATTAGTGTTGTAGGCCAAATCCAAATAGGTTTTTGATTTGTTAAGGGGATCAAATCCAATATTGACACATATTAGGTTCGCTTTGGTAAAAACATATATATAGTCAAGTATGCCATGAGAGTTAATTCACAAAATTGATTGCTGTTGCTTTGCGTGAAGTTTGAGAATTAAAAAATAACTTGATTGTTGCTCTGTGTGTGCCGTGTTTTTTTGAGAAATAAAAACAAGTTTGTTGTCTCTATTTTTGTGGCCTCTGAGAAGTAACCAAAAATTGTTTTGCTGCCTAAATACGTTACTACTGTTATTTATTTCTTCTTTGGCTGCCTTTGATTCGTGTAAATTTCTTGTGGGTTACTGAATTTATTTGGGATTTTAAATCCTTCAATAACTCTAACTCGAAGAAGAATCGAAGAAGAATTAATAAAGAAGATGGGCAAAAAATCGAGGATGATGATGATGGATTCATCGTCGGATGTAACCTGCAAAATACCTGATGAAATTCTGATTGATATCTTGTCGCGCTTGTCCATGAAAGAGGCTGCCAGAACTAGTGTTTTATCACATAGATGGCAAAACTTATGGAAATGTTACAACGGTTGTTTGGATTTTGATGATCTGGGCAACTCCAAGATGCTTCTTTATAAGGGCGAGAGGGATTTCCACGTTGAGAGGAGGAGGTACGTGGAGTGGGTGAATCAGGTGCTGGTTTCGCATCAATACCCATCCATCCAACAATTTAGGGCCTATTTCGATTTGGGCAAAGATCACAGCTCCATGATAGAATCATGGATCCACTTCGCAGCAGCCAAGAGGGTTCGCAGGCTTGAATTGGACTTATCATCTTTGTTCTCATCCGTACATGTCCAGAAGGAATTGGAGGAGATTTACAACTTGCCAATTCAGTTGTTGGGTGGATTGAACTTGAAGCTGCTGACTTCCCTCCGCCTGAAAGCTGTCGATGTTTCCGAAGAACACGTGAATGGCTTTCTCTCACACTGCCCGTTATTGGAGGAATTGTCTATTACTGGTGCACCATCTTTACGTAAACTCAAGGTGGTAGGCGGTGGTGATTTTAAGTTGAAGCACTTGGAGATCATCAAGTGTTTGGAGTTGGATCATCTTGAGGTATCAGGGGCCAGGAGCCTTGCTTCTTTTAAATATGAAGAAAGGTGTGTTAATATGGACCGCTTAAGGGAAGGATCGCCGATGACAACATACATGCACTTCCAAGATGTTCCTCAACTTTCTTCCGTCTATTTCGGACGTGGTTCTTATTCTCACCATCTACTAGCTACCTTGTTCAAACAGCTTCCTTTCCCTATCTCACAGCTACGCATGTTGTCCCTCGATCCATTTTTGTTGGCTCTTCTGGTGAGGTAATTTGTCATTAGTGCTTCTTGAAGAATTTCCTCAATTCACAAATCTTTGCTATCTGGAATTGGCATTCGGGCGGGAATTAGATGATGAGCAGCAGCGCATGCTTTTTGTGGCCTTATTTCTCCGTGCATCTCCTCGTTTGCACAAATTGGTGCTCAAGTATGATCGGAGTAAACCACAAAGAAGTTATCTTTACACTACCGGGATGTCCGTGGAGTTTGGAGAAACGCAACAGCAGCGGGTCAAAGGATGCAAGTATGAATACCTCAAGGAGGTGGAGTTTTTGGGTTGGAATGGGCTCGCAGCCGATGCTGAGCTTTTTACCCATTTAATTGAGGCTGCCGGGTCGCTTGAGAAGGTAACTGTCGACCCTCGTGATCCATTTCCCAATAAATTTTTGGAAGAACAGATACCGTCTCTTCCTAAAGTCATCACAGGCATGGAGGATGCTAGGGATCGTGCCAGGGACTTGGAAGCAAAATTATCTCCAGCCACCAAGTTGGTGGTTCTGTAAACTAAATTAACTGAAACTAGAAAATTGGTGTTTGGTAAACTGTGATGTTTGAGTTGAGACTATTTAATGTTTCCTCTTTCATTAGTAATGTAGTAAGTAGTACTTGTAGATTATGGTTGGACTCTGTTGTTATGCAAGTCTAATGTTATGCAAGTAAAGGATTTAGTTTTGTTGATTTAGGGTCTTTTGTTCCTAAATTTTACCTAAACTAGCATGATGGTGAGGAAATTATTGAGTTTCTTTTATTTGTGGTGCTGTGTTATCAATTCCTTCTTAGTACTTATTCGGCTACACATATTAAAGTTTCAAGGTAAAATTCTTTGTAAAAAGAATTAGCAGAGTTGAGTAACAATCTGAACCTTTTGATCGGTAAATTTGTTTGAGAAAGCAAGATTAGACTATTTCAGTTATGGTTAGGACTTATGAGGATTAAACCAACGCATCTGTTACAGTAGTATTTTGAATTTGTTTTCTTTTCTAATACATAAGAAGCAGTGCAAGCTCAAACCCAGACATCATCCGTTGTAACTGTGGATACATTAATCTCAGACTATCTAAATCACCCCGGTACTTGGATTCTTTGAGCCAAAGTACAAATTCAAGAATCAGAGAAAAGATAAGAGAGATTTTTCAAAGTTCAAACCAATAAACCAAACTTCAACCAGTTCCCTTGTTATCAGCTATAATGCTCAACTATAGGGAAGAGACAAAAGAAACTCTTGCTGGACAGCGAGAGGGAAAGTCATCAAATTGTCGTTATAAAGTTTTCTTAGGCTCGATAATAAGGTGTATCTCTCGGTTTTAAGTGGTTTTCTGCTAGATGTATCTTGGAGGTGCAGCATTGCTTCTCTCTACTACTTTGGTTTTAAGTTTTTCTTTATAATGCTTTGCAGTTATTTTAGCTCCCTATAGCATCAAAAAAGATTTGACAAAGTTTTGCTTATCATGATTTGAAATTTTCAGATACTCTTATTTTTAGATTTTCTTTCGGTGCAAGATGTCCGTAAGTCCAATAATGAATGTGCTTCCTTTGAGCTTGGTGCTCCTTGTTTTCTTGTACATTTTTTTCTTATTAGAAGGTAAAAGTGTCCTCTTCTTCAATGGGTTTGGAAGTAGATGACATGTATTTCAATTTACATCTATTGAAGGCCTTAATATTTCTTTCCCTGCTAGATCTGTGAGTCTTGGGAGATTGCTCATAGATTTTTTTTTTTTGGGGTCTTCTAGGTACCGTATAACAGAAGCCTTTGCAGAATGATATGACAATTGTCCTGATATTGCTCACAATAAAATTTCTTGTAGTTGTCACTCGCATCAGGCGCACCATGTTAAATTGTCTGGATATTGTTTATTATCCTCTAGTTAATTTCTCTACAAGCTGCAGGTGAAGTGCAATTTGAGTGATCTAACAACTCATTGTACACGATTACTGGCAATTTGATAATTCAAAAGCAAATTCTGGTCCTCGGTCCAAATCAGATTTTACTTCAAATATGGCTTTACCGGCTCAGGCTTACACTTTTCTTGATTGCTTTAAGATAATTGCCATAATATCCTTACTATTCTCATGAAAGTTCATCATGCTTTGGTAAATGACTATTCATCCACAGGAGTTTTTTTTTTTTCATAGCTTGATCATACATTTTTAACCAGTTTGATATGTTCATGTTGGTGCTTGAATTTCGCTCCTAATTTTCTTTTTTGTTCTACCAACATTTTCTGTACGAGAGAGTATGTATCTATCGTTCATATTTTCTTTCCTGGTTATTTCAGGTGTGTAGCTGCTTAAATTGGTTTGAATTTTTGATTTTACTTGTTGACACCTGCTTCATATTCTTGTGGGGATGTAGTCTTAGGAACACTGAGTTCATTGTTGGTGCGGTCATTTCTACAGGGCAGAAGACAAATGTTCTTTACTATAAATGGGCAATACAATATGTCATTGCTAACTATTTCCGTTTTCACCGTCAAGTAATGTGCACTGCGTGCAAGGGCAGTCTTCACAGAAGACTGCAGTGGATCTAGTTTGAAAATAGTCTAAAATTTAGTGTCAGAATAAACGGTGCTTAAGCAAAGGTGTTTTTCTCGAGTGTAATTACATTCTGTGTGGATCATTTCATGTAGGTCTTTAGATGCCTTGCCATATGTCACACTGTACTTCCTGCTGAGATCAACGCCCAGGCATTGGCACGGACTTCTAATTTGAATGAAGAATTTGGGCAGTGAAATTAGCTCTCATTGATTCTTCTTCAGTGGAAGCGAGAACAAAATATCTTGCTGAGTCTCATTTTTGCTTTTTCTTGATCTCTTATCCACATGAACTGCTGAGCATACTCTTCTTTAATTTGCTGTTGATATGCTGTTCATCAGAGTTGATTCCACGGCGTTGACTTTATCTTCTCATTTTGCCAGGTGGAGTACATATTGTCAGGAACAAAATGGAATTCTGATGAGAAATTACTGGTGTCAGCAATTCAAGATAGGAACGACTAAAAAGGAATGGAATGAAAGTAGAGGTAAATTAAGCTGTCATCATGAGGAGAAAGATGTATATCGCTTGCAGCTATCAATGTTTTGATGTCATATACTAATTCTTACAGGTTCATAAACCATCACACGCAGAACATTAGAAGGGTTTCAACTTTGATGATGCTTTGGTTCATGAGAGGCGCTTGGGTCAATGAACCTAATCTGATTTATGCATGGTATAATGTGTAATCAATCGAGAATTACATGCTTGAGTTTTAGAAAAGCTGATATTTTTGTTATCTGGTTTAAAATAAATATTCACTAATAATAACCAGAAAATCTGATATTTTTGTTATCTGGTTTAAAATAAATATTAACTAATAATAACCTTTTTCTCACGGCAATTTAGAACATATTATCAAAATTATTAAAAAAATTTATGTAATATTTAAAATAACTATTATGTTATATTTATTAATATTGTATTAAAACTATTATTCAAAATCTTAAAATAGACTATGGTAAATTATAATTAAAGTAATACTTCTCCAGCAAGATGTGTTCAGTCACTAACTTAACGAGTTATAGTGTCAACTCACAGATTGACTCAATTCAACTCGTTTACTTTCGTGTCATAAATGGGTTAATCCAGTATGACTCGATAAATTTAAAATCGTGACATAATCTGTTAATTTCGTGTACGTTATTGAGTTGGTGTGAAAAATTATGAAAAATTCTACAATACCTTCAAAGAATCATATCTTTGTATTTTAAAAGATTATATAATACAATATCGTATAATTTTAAATTTTAAATTATACAACGTTTGAAAACCAACGGGTGTGCAGAATTCTCCGGAAATTATTTGGTAATTTAAGTCAACACTAAAAGCCTAGGAGGCATAATCCTACATCGTACGACTGGATAAGTATGAGATGTGTACTTATATTTGAAATTATCTTAATGGACTACGGACTTTCTAAATCCGAACACTGGGAGGCATCGAATTACTTGTTTTGGCTTTGATGAAGTACTTTCCTAAACCTATACGAAGAATCGAACTCTGTTCATGTATTTATAAAAGATGATTGTTGGAGCCTTTTGTTTCCTGATCAACAAAGGTACTCTCACTCATTTTCCGCTATTCGATTTGCTGCTTAATTTCAAGAATATTATTCTTTCTGCTTAATAATTTGTTACACGGATATCATAATTGTTTCACCAAAGATCCCTCCTTTTGCATAATTTAATTCTAAAATTTAGTAGGAATAACTTTAAGAAGAAGATGGATCTCAAGGCCTGCAAAAAATCGAGGATGATGATGGATTCTTCATCATCATCTTCATTGTCGGATGTAACCAGCAAAATACCTGATGAAATTCTGATTGATATCTTGTCACGCTTGTCCATGAAAGAGGCCGCCACAGATGAGAAAACTATTAAGAAAAATATTAATCAGTTAATTGTAATTATCTTTACCATTTGTCATTGTATATCTTTTCTATAAATAGGAGATGACATAGCTTAATTATAGGATGAGATTAGCATAATTATATATGCAGGTTGAGATTGATACTTGTTCTTATATATATTATGCATTTTTCTAATGAAATAAACACAATACCGTAAACCATTATCTTCTTCCTTTTTAGATGGTATCAGAGCACCTTTCCTGGTGCTCTTGAAGCTTCCGTTTTTTTCTTTTCCATAGTCAACAATGGGCGACGAATCATCAAAAGCTGGTAATATGAATCCTTCACATCCATATTACGTTCATCATTCAGATCAACCTGGTCACATGCTTGTACCAATTAAATTAAATGGAGCAAATTATCAGTCATGGAGTAAGGCTATGATTCACGCTCTTACTGCGAAGAACAAGTTGGGATTCATCGATGGGTCGCTACAAGCCCCGTCCCAAGAAGAAAAACCAACGGAGTTCGCATTGTGGAATCAATGCAACAGCCTAATACTTTCTTGGCTTACTCATTCTGTTGAAACAGACATGGCAGAAGGTGTCATTCATGCCAAAACAGCATACCAAGTTTGGTCAGACTTCAAAGGAGATCTCATCAATTTTCCCAAAAGAATGCACCGGCAATATTCCAAATTCAGAAATCTATTGCAACCATCTCACAAGGCTATATGTCCGTGGCCTCATATTATACCAAACTCAAAGCCTTATGGGATGAACTCGAAAATTATCGAGATCCCTACACTTGTGATCATGCCAAGGCACATCAGGAACAACTTCAGGAGGACAGGTTGATGCAGTTTCTTATGGGTCTAAATGAATCGTATAAAGGGGTAAGGTCTAGATGTGTATAAGAGACAGGTCGTACGTTGGGTAGTAGGCGGAAAAACAACAAGGCCGGACCGCCGCAACAGAATCGAGCTTCACGTAGCAAGGCACAGTGTGCGGCTAATATGGCAGAAAATTCGAACATGAATGATGACAATTCCCTCATGAGTTTTTCGCCTGAATATCTTCAACAATTGGCCAAAGCATTATCTACCATGAATCAGAATTCCTCTTCTGGTAATAGTGATGTTTTTGCAAACACAGCAGGTTTGTTTTCAGCATCCAAGTCTCATGTCAATTCTGTTTTTACCAATTCTTGGATTTTAGATAGTGGTGCCACCGATCACATGACATCGCACCCTTCCCTCTTGTCAAAAAGTCAACCACCTTTCTCTCACACAGTAAATTTGCCAAATGGCACATCTGCACCGATTACACACACTGGCAACATAGTTTTCAATCGGGATATAACACTCGAAAATGTCCTATGCGTACCCACTTTTCGTTTAAACTTAATATCAGCCAGCAAAATTACAAAAGGTCTTAATACTGTCACCCCTCTTTCCTGACTCATGTATTTTGATTCTTAATTGTTAATGATGGAGACTGTCTCTTATAAACAACATGGAGGACTCTATTACATGATGCCGAATTCCATTTCTCCAGCTTCCTTCCAAGTCTCAAATAGTCCCGATATATGGCATTCATGACTCGGACATCTTTCTTTTTCTCGTTTCAAATTACTTTCCCCTTCATTACCAATTAATAAAGAAACAGTCTCATTTCACAATAACTGTAGTATTTGTCCTCTTGCAAAACAAACGAGATTGCCTTTTCCAATGAGTTCTATCACAACCAAAATTCCATTTGAACTATTACACTGTGATGTATGGGGACCTCATAAAGTTTCTTCGCATTCTGGGGCACGTTTTTTTCTCACCATAGTTGACGATTTTACTCGCTGTACTTGGGTTTTTTTTATGAAACAAAAATCAGAAACATCTGAATCACTCATCAAATTTATTCAGTTTGCAAAAACACAGTTTAACACTTCCGTTAAAATCATTCTCGCACTGATAATGGGAGTGAATTTCAGCCTTTACAAAATTTCCTTCTCAATCAAGGCATCGAGTTCCAAAATACATGCATTTATACTCCACAACAAAATGGAGTAGTCGAACGCAAGCATCGTCACATACTCAATGTGGCACGTTCTTTATTTTTTCAATCCCATGTTCCTCTTAAATTCTGGAGGGAATGTATTCTTACAGCCGTATATTTAATTAACTGGCTTCCAACTCCTCTCTTATCTAATCAATCACCATATGAAAAACTCTACAAAAAGCCACCCTCACTTGAACACTTGCGAATTTTTGGTTGCCAGTGCTACGCGACCAACGTTCACCCAAAAGGAAAATTTGATCCCCGTGCCGTTCGGTGCGTTTTTATGGGATATCCTCATGGCAAAAAAGGTTATAAATTATATGACCTATCTACACAAAAATTCCTTATTAGCAGAGATGTCTACTTCCAAGAGGACACTTTTCCATTTACGTCTCCAAATAATATGCAGTTCATCACAATCTTCTCCTAATTCTGTGAAACATAATTTTCCTTTATTGCCAATTTTCCCAGCAGCAGAATCCAAGATATCCGAGCCACATATTGCGTTGGATTCATCCTCACCCGCGCATAATTCAGCGCCATCTCCATCTCCCCAAGATCCTCCTTTATCTCCTCAAAACAACCGACCTTTGCCCATTAATTCCACCTTGTCATCACCACAAATTTTCCCTTAGTCAGAATCTTCCAGCTCTTCACCACCTCAACCGAATGACAATGTTCCAACATCTTCGTCACTTAACTCATCTAGATGCGTACAAGAGACAGCCTTGTCATCAGAACCCGAACCCACTGAGATCAATCATTCATCCCCTCGCACAAGTCCTCGTCGACATACAAGGTATCCTCTGTCTCATCATCTATCTCTTTCACAATTTTCATTATCTCATCGTACTTTTTTAGCCAATGTAACATCACAAGTTGAAACTACCACATATTCCCAAGCTGTCCAATTCCCTCATTAAGTAATGGCAAGCAGCTATGGATTGAATTACAAGCATTGCAACGCAATAACACTTGGTCTCTTGTTCCTCTTCCCGCCTATCACAAGCCCATCGGCTGTAGGTGGGTCTACAAAATAAAATATCATTCTGATGGTACAATTGAGCGATATAAAGCTCGCCTCGTTGCAAAAGGATATACACAGATTGCAGGTCTCGACTACAAGGAAACCTTTTCTCCTACAGCAAAATTGACAACTCTTCGTTGTTTACTTACTATTGCTGCTGCCAGAATTGGTTTACTCATCAATTGGATGTACAAAATGCTTTTTTACATGGACACTTGGAAGAAATTGTCTACATGGAACCGCCCCCGGATTACGCCGACAGGGGGAGAACATGGTTTGTCGACTCAACAAGTCACTCTACGGGTTAAAACAAGCATCCCGTAATTGGTTTTCTGTCCTTTCTGAGTCACTTGTTGAGTCCAAACCATCCTTTACTGCAGTGCTTATTTATGTAGACGACATCCTTGTAATAGGGAACAGTATGCAAGAAATCATGGTCCTTAAACAATTCTTACACAAGAAATTTTTAATCAAGGATCTGGGAAAACTTGGTTATTTCTTGGGTATAGAATTTTCTCATTCTAAAAAGGGTATTTTTATGTCCCAGCGCAAATATGCGCTAGATATTTCGAAAGATTCTGGTCACACAGGTTCACGGCCGGAGACAGCTTCCCAATGGAACAAAATGTTAAATTAACACTCACAGATGGAGAAAAATTACATGATCCAATGAGGTACAGACGATATCGGTCGGTTGATCTATTTAACTTGGAACGAGACTGGATATTATTTATTCTGCGCACATCTAGATGTGTATAAGAGACAGGTTTATTTCATTAGAAAAATGCATAATATATATACAAGAACAAGTATCAATCTCAACCTATAATGATGCTAATCTCATCCTATAATTAAGCTATGCCATCTCCTATCTTATGTGACTCAGATATACAATGGTTGTAGTACAACACGACGTTCCATTTCAGGTTATTGCGTATTTTTGAGATGTGTATAAGAGACAGAGAAGTCAAAGAAGCAGACTAATGTTTCTAGGTCTTCGGCAGAAGAATACAGATCCATGGCAAATACATGTCTTGAGTTGACTTGGATCCATTATTTGCTTCGTGATCTAAGAGTAAGTCAGACGGGGCCGGCATCTTTGTTTTGTGATAATCAAGCAGCATTACATATAGCAGCGAATCCTGTTTTTCATGAACGAACAAAACACATCGAGATAGATTGTCACATCATTAGAGAGAAGTTGCAGTCAGGGATGATCAAACCACAGTATGTCCCTACACGATTACAGCTAGCAGATATCTTCACAAAGGCTTTGGGACGTGAACAATTTCAGTTCTTGAGAAGCAAGTTGGGAATACAGAACATTCACTCTCCAACTTGAGGGGGAGTATTAAGGAAAATATTAATCAGTTAATTGTACATTCTAGTACAATTATCTTTACCATTTGTCATTGTATATCTTTTCTATAAATAGGAGATGGCATAGCTTAATTATAGGATGAGATTAGCATAATTATAGGTTGAGATTGATACTTGTTCTTGTATATATTATGCATTTTTCTAATGAAATAAACACAATACCGTAAACCATTATCTTCTTCCTTTTTAGAAAAACTTATGGAAATTTTACGGCGGTTGTTTGGATTTTGATGATCTGGGCAACTCCAAGATGCTTCTTTACAAGTGCACAGGCGAAAGGGATGTCCGCGTTGAAAGGAGGAGGTACTTGAACTGGGTGAATCAGGTGCTGGTTTCGCATCAAGTCCCATCCATCGAACAATTTAGGGCCTATTTCGAATTGGACAAAGATCACAGCACAACTATTGATTCATGGATACGCTTCGCAGCAGCCAAGAGGGTTCACAGGCTTGAATTGGACTTGCCATCTTTGTTCTCATCCGAAAACGTAAAGGAATTGGAAGAGATTTACAATACATAAAAATATGCTTCCCAATGGATCAGTTGTTGTCGGGTGAATTGAACTTGAAGCTGCTCACTTCCCTCCGCCTGATTGCTATCAATGTTTGTGAAGAACACATGCTGGGTTTTTTGTCAGGTGTCCGTTATTAGAGGAATTATCTATTGCCGAAGCACCGTATTTACGTAAACTGAAGGTGGTCGGTGGCGGCGGCAGTGGTGATCTTAGGTTGAAACACTTGGAGATCATGAGGTGTTTGGAGTTGGAGCGTCTTGAGGTATCAGGGGCCAGGAGCCTTGCTTCTTTTAAATATGAAGTTTGGTATGCTGATGTGGAACGTGAAGGATTGCCTTTGATAACATACATGCACTTCCAAGATGTTCCCCAACTTTCTTCGGCTTATTTTGGACGTGCTGCTTATTCTCACTAGCTACTTTGCTCAAACACCTTCCTTTCCCTATCTCACAGCTACAAATGTTGTGCCTCGATCCATTTATCATGTTTCATAATTTGAAATTAGTGCCTCTCTCAAGAATTTCCGCAATTCACAAATCTTCACTATCTGGAATTGGCATTCGGGCAGGAATTTGATGAGCACCAGCGCCGCGTGCTTTTTGTGAGCTTATTTCTCCGTGCATCTCCTTGTTTGCACAAGTTGGTGCTCAAGTATGATCCGCGTAAATCACAAATACACATAATAGGACACTACCGGGATGAACGTCGAGTTTGGAGAAATGCAACAGCGGGTGGTCAAAGGATGCAAGTATGAATGCCTCAAGGAGGTGGAATTATTGGGTTGGAATGGACTCGCACCCGATGTTGAGCTTTCTGCCCATTTAATTGAGGCTGCCGGGTCACTTGAGAAGGTAACTGTCGACCCTCGCAATCCATTTCCCGATAAATTTTTGGAAGAACAGGTACTGTCTCTTCCTAAAGTCATCACAGCCATGGAGGATGCCAGGAATCGTGCAAGGGACTTGGAAGCAAAATTATCTCCAGCCACCAAGTTGGTGGTTTTGTAAACTAAATTAGGATCTGCAACTATAAAATTGGTGCTCGGTAAAGTGTGATGTTTGAGTTGAGACTATTTAGTGTTTCCTCTTTCATCAGTAATGTACAAATGTAGTACTAGTAGATTATGGTTGGTCGCTTTTGTTATGCAAGGCTAATGTTAAGTTATTCTTGTTGATTGAGGTTCTTTTGTTCCAAAATTTTACCTAAACCAGCATGATTTTGGGAAATTATTTAAAATTTTCTATTTGTGGTGCAGTGTATCAATTCCTTCGTGATACTTGATCTGGTACGCATAATAAAGTTTCAAGGAAAATTAGAGTTGAATAACTATATGAATCTTTTGATCCGTAAAATTGTTCGAGAAAGCAATATATAGTTAGGAGGATTAGAACAACACATCTGTTTCGGTAGTTTTGGAATTTCTTTTCAAGCCCAGATATCATCTGATGGAACTTTGGATACATTGATTTCGACTATCTAATCACCGTACAGGTAGTTGCTGCATCTTTAAAATGCTTTACGTATAGTTCTTTTAGCCCCCTGTAGCATAAAATAAAAAAAGATTGAACTAAGTTTTGCTTATCATGTATTTGAAAGTTTCAGCTACTTTGATGTTTATATTTTCTTTCTATGCACCATTAGATAGCTTTATTTTATTTTCTTCTACATTTTTTTCCTACTAGGAGGAACTCTTCCAATTGGTAAAAGTGTCACTCTTCTTCAATGTGATTTTAAGTAGACAATGTGTACTTCAATTTACATTTAAAAAAAAAAAAAAAACTTAGCGACTCAAACCTATTACCGATATATCACGGGTATAAATAGACATATTACCTAAACTGCACTAAAGAAATCACTTAATACACATATAAATGCCTAAATTTTTCTTTAATTTCTTCATGCATATGCTAGTCTTAATTTTGATTTGATTGCTTTAACATTAATATTATGATGTTCAAGTTATTGTTTCGCAAATTTTTCCTACTTTTGATCAAATGACTATTTCTCCATTATTTTTGTAATTTTCACTAGCTTGATTATCCATTTTACCTGTTTCATGTGTTCATGTTGGAGCTTGAATTTCTCACCTAATTCTTCTTTTTGACTATGTAGATATATTTCTTACTTAGTTCCCTTGTTATTTTTGACATTTTGCTACTCAAATTGGCTTTGATTTCTCCTGTTCACATCTGCTAAATATTTTCAAATTTATTAACCGAATTCATGAATACGATTAATTGATTTATAACCAAGTTTATTAATCAAATTCAATTCGAAATCTGCTGCAAATGCAATTAACAAAATGTTTTTGGCTACTCTATTTGAACGTTCATTGAGTTTTTCAAACTTATATATATATAAAGGCACGTGTTTCACACGTGTAATACTCCTGATTTATAGAATAATTTTATTTTTTTTAAAAAAATTAGAAAAAGGTACGTGTTTCGCACGTGTAATACTCCTGATTTATTGAATATTTTTATTTTTTAAAAAAATAATCAATAAATGATAACATAGATGTACAAAGAGTACACATTTCTATTTGTTGAATTATTTTATACAAAAGGTATATATTTTAAAACATATATTTAATATCTTTATTCTTTTTTTGTAATTATTTTCACCTTTCTTTTTTAAATTTTTTCACTATTGTTTGTTATTTGTTTAATGTCATTCATTTTTACTACATATGACATTAAACATACATCTTATTTTTATTTGTCTTCTATACACTTAGTTAATGATTTCTTATAGCAGCACCAACAATTACTTGATCAGTTAAAAATAAATATTTTCTATAGTATTGAAATTTTTATATATATTTATATATGCTTTGACATTACTAAAAGACAAAATCACTATCAAATACAAAACATCATTTTATAGATGAAGTATTGATATTTTTGAATTAACGAAAAATATTTACATGAAATCCAATGATATATATGGATAATAGTTATAAAAATTAATTATAATTCAAAAAATAAAAAGAT
This sequence comes from Cinchona pubescens, assembly GCA_025175665.1. NCBI lineage: Eukaryota > Viridiplantae > Streptophyta > Magnoliopsida > Gentianales > Rubiaceae > Cinchona > Cinchona pubescens. The sequence goes on along the minus strand of JANKKI010000077.1, from coordinate 2,732,594 downwards.
GAATCTAATTAAAATATAAAGAATGAATACATCGAGAAAATTATTATAAAAATTTAAAATCTAATTAAACTAATATATTCTGCATATTATTGATAGATTCATATATTATATTAAAATCATTATAAAAATTAAAATGATAATTCGTCTCTTTATGTTGCTCTGAAATGCACCAAATGTTAAAAAAAATAATCCTTTTATCTTACTATAAAATACACGCAATGCTAATGGAAAAATATATAGTTCTAAAAATACCCAAAATTACACATTACTTTAATTGGATGTTATATAAATCTCTATCACAATTAATTATCAATAACATATTATGTAAATATGTATACATATAGTGAATATATTGGTATTTTTAAAATTTTTTAAACTTATGATAACATCTATTTTAGTATTTGATTGAAATTTTGACATTTGATCTCTTCATTCATATTGTTGACACAAAATGTGGTTAATTTCGATCCAAAATAATTTATATTTCTTGTTTAGGCTCCCAACTTATATATAACGACACCACCAAAGACTTGATCATCTAAAAATAAAGATTTCCTTTTATAATATTAAACTTTTTAGATGTATATATATTTTCTTTATCATTACTAAAAAAATAAAATCATTATCAAGTATCAAATATCAATTTATAAATAAAGCATGTTAAAATTCTTTTATTAGGAAAAATATTTACATGAGAACAAATAATATATGGTAATAACTACAAAATGATTAATTAAAAATTCAAAAAATAAGAAAAAAATTTCAAAAAATAAGAAAAAATGAACTTGAGTAAAATGTAAATAAAAAAAGCTATCAACCTATATAGATTAAATTGAAATATTTTCCATAATATGGATAGGTATCAAGTAATATATTAAAATCATTATTAAAAGATAAAAATAAAAGGTTGTTCTTTTATCTTGCTTTAAATGCAAAAAAAAAAAAATAATGAAAAAAATTCTTTATCTTACTCTAAAATACTCGGAACTGTACTGCAAAACATGTAGTTCTAAATATAGTGAAAAGTAGTGTCAAACTATGGGTCTCCTGTGTGACCTCGACAAGGCCTACTTGTCAATCATATGATGAGGCAACAGAAGCGGGAGCGAGTAGTATAAGCCCTTCTCCGGCCTGGGAAAAGCAGCGAACTCTAGAAGCTAGGGCTTTATTCACCTTTGGACACGAACATTATTCCGTTCCCAGCGGAAACCCGCCTTAGAGACTTAACGGCAATGAGATAAGTCGACCTTCAATCCGATGGGTTGTTCCTTTATCTGTCTTTTCCATCTAGTGCTCGCATTGCGTCAGAAAATCTTCGTCTTTGATCTCTCTTCGCAACGCAATAAAGAAGGTCAAAAAGCAATCGCTGAATTAACTCTTTTGGCTTCTGCCATTGAAGCAATCCCAAGATATTATCCTTTTGGTATAGTGTGACCATTTAGCTCATTTTCATAGCCGGGGTTAACCCTTTCGGAGCATGTATCAGAAAGAATTCTAGAAAGTGATAGCGAGGAAAGGTACATTTTTGGCTATTCCAATCAGTATGGAAGTGGGCTCAAACCAAAAGGATCTGATTTGACTGCTATTGATGTGCGTTAGTGAAGCTACCACCCTAAATGGAAAGCTAGTCTTCTTTATGATAGTAAGAGCGGCGAATCGAGAAAGAGTTTTTTAGCATGCCTTTCCTTCCTTCTTGTTATACATATTGTGTAAATATGTATCAAAAAATATATATATTGATATTGTTCAATGTTGCTTAACCTTATGATAATATTCACTTCAAGACTTAATCGATATTCTAAACACTTCCCTTTATTTTGAATGGTATTGAATGTGGTTAGATCTGAAATTATATTTTGACATAGTATTTCACTATGAAATTAAAATTTGTATTTATGAAATATATAAAAAATTAAAGCTAACAAAAGTGTGTGAATTTTATTTTTACTTTTTGCATACTTTTCTAAATAATTTCTTGTATTGTTTACTAAGATATTTAGTCTACATTTTTTTATTGTTTTGTTAAATACTATAAAAATTGCATATTACTTTCCAAAGTTGACGTGTAATGCAATGCAGCATATTTGTAATTATTTTAAAATATTTAATATTATGATTTTATTTGCATAACTTATATTATCTTTTACATTACTTACCTACTTATTTTATATATATATATATATCATTCCAACAATTTATGCTATTATTCTTATGGGTCTTACAATAATTATTCAAGACTATTTTGGTAATGCATCGTACTATTAGTTGAACTTTTTTTACCTCATCAATAGTTAATCTAAACCAATATTATTTTATCAAATACTATAACAGTTAGTTTTGTAGTTTCCAAAATTAATATTTAAACTCAATATATATACCGGTAAATACTTAAAATACTTAATCCTATGATTTATTTGCATAATATGTATTGTTTCTATATTAGCATTATAAATTACGCGTAAAATTCTTGTATGTGTTACAATGATTATTTTGAAATATTTTAGGCATTGCATCGTATCACGGATTGAATTTATTTTCCATCTCATCAGTAGTTACATAAATCAAAATTTTACAAAATATGATATTCTTAAAAATAAGGATTTTGTAGTCAAATATTACTAATATATATATATATATATAATATTAACAAACACTTTTATCTTAATAAAAAATTGTGAATTTTCTATTTTGCACCGAACTTTAATTTTATTGTTTGGTTAATTTTTTTTTTCTTCATGTAGGAAAGGGAAAAACAAATTTAAATTAATTGTTACAAAAAAAATTTGAATGAGTTAAGAAAATAGTGTTATATACTCCATTATTTGTTCACTTTTATAAAATACTAAATTTTTATTTGTACGATTATTAATTTTGTGATTTTTAAAGTAGATGAAAACTTTGATATTAAAAAGGCAACGGTAATCTTAAAGTAAAAAATCTATTAACACTAATAAATTTAAAAGTCGATCCAACAATTTAACTTATCTGCTATGATGAACAACAAATTAGTTATTGTACATTGATCCTCAATCACAACAATTTCATGTTGTAACTAAAATAAATACATGATTAATCACAAGATATATAATAGAGTCAAAAATTTTATATTTTTACTCAAAATAGTTATAGATGTTATTGATATGTGGAAATATATAAATTGAGTCTAATTAATTAACATACAAGAGCGTACTTGAATAAACAGTTAGAGAAAAGAATATAATTATTTGTGAATAAGTAATATATATGAAATAATTATAAAAGACTATTTTTATTAGGAAAAAAAATAAAATTCTTTGAATATATATAACAGTGATAAAATAATAATTTTTATTTATTTTTTGCTCATGTATAAATAATTTTTCTATTCTTAAAAATTTATACCTTCTTATTATGCATTTATGCCAAAATTTTGCATTAACGTAAGAAAGAAAATTTTTGAATATACATAATAGTTATAAAAACTACTTTTATTTTATTTTTGATCAAATAAATATTTTTATACAAATAAATTTTTACCATCTTAATACATTTATGCCCAAAGTTTCATATAAATCTAAAGAATTATGTTATAATAGTTTAAAATATATCATATATAATAAATAATAGTAGTATTATAAAAGATAGATAATCTTATTGTATTAAATAAATAGAGTGTATTTTAGATAGGCTAATTATACTTCATGAAGGGGCATATTAGACATAACTAACGGGACAAAAAATAAAAAAATGAAAGATTATATATCTCAAGCAGGATTGTATAACTAAAAATAGATGGTAGTTTTCTAAAAACATGTAGTTAGATTAGAAGAAAAATAATTTAGTTATGTTTTTATATGAATCATATTTCATTAAAGGTGGGTATTTTAGATATTACAAAAAAGGAAGAAACACCCTAGAGGGAGAAATAAGAAAATGGAGAAATAACTCACATTTATATATAGGTATTAGAAATTTGCACGTGCTTTGCATGTATAACACTTCTATATATTTATTGAAAATATATTTTTTCTAAAAATTAAATGAATAATCAGTGAATGATGACCAACTATATAAATTTTGTCTGTTGAGTTTTTTATACAAAATTTATATATTTTGTAATATCTTTTCTCTTTCATTGTAATTATTTTCACCTATCTTTTTTTATTATTTTTCAATATTGTTATTTGTTAGAACATTATATATAAATTTTATTTTTCTTAAAAAATTAAATCAATTTTCTTTTTGTGAGAACAACATATGTATTTTCTTATAAAATTTGTATTTGCATGATTATTAGTCTTGTAATTTTAAATTGAAACAAAATTGTGATATTAAAAAGATGTATTATTGAATTTAAACCAAATAAAGTCAAATATAACGCATAAATTTATGAAGGGCATTTCCTATTTCTTTACTATTTAGCAAAACAATTGAGATGTAGATTAAATGTTTTGGTAAATAATAAAATGAATTAATCAAAAAAGTATGAAAAATGAAAAAATAAATCCATACACTGTTATTAGCCTTCATTTTGTTTATATATTTAATACATGCAAATTTAATTTAATACTAAAATATTATATCAAAATACAATTTTGGAGTTAAACACATTCAATACTATCAATTATTAAGATAAATGGAAGAGTTCAGAACATCAATAACTGCATGTTACCACCAAACTCTAAATTCTTTATTCTTCTTTATTGGCATAAAATGTAGTTAACTCCAATCTAAAATAGTTTTTATTTTTCTTTTAGGTTCCTAGGTAATAATTTTTGATAACGAGACCACCAATAACTTGATCAATTATAGATGAAGACTTTTTCCATAATATTGAACTTTTTTTTAGAAATATCGATATATTCTTCATCATTAGTAAATTATAAAATCACTATCAAGTAGTATCAAATATCATTTAATAGATGAAGCATATCAAAATTCTTTTATTAATGAAAATATTTACAGGAGATTAATTAATGTAGTGATAATTAACAAAATGATTAATTAAAATTTCAAAAAATAAGAAAGAATAAACCTACGTAAAAAGAACAAAGATACCAAATAAAATTTATGTTCCCTGTATAAGAAAACCAACAAATTAAACTAATATATTTTGTATAATATAGATAGGTAGGGATCACACGATATATTGAGATCATAAACAAAAGGTAAAAATAAAAATTTGTTCTTTTATCTTACTCTGAATTTTTCAAAAAAAAAATAATGAAAAAATCCTATATATTACTCTAAAATACACACAACTCGAATGAAAAATATTTAGTTCTAAAGACATACAAAATAACACGTAATTTCTATAATTTTTATTTTAATTATTTTTAATATATTGTGGAAAGTAATTATGTATCCAAATAGAGAATATATTGGTATTTTTTATGGTTCTTAACCTATGATAATATTGATGTTCTAAACTCTTTCATTCATCCTGAATGGTATTGAATGTGGTTAACTCCAAAATTATATTTTGATATAGTATTTTAGTATGAAATTAAATTTGCATTTATTAAATATATAAACAAAATGAAGGCTAATAATAGTGTGTGGATTTATTTTTTCATTTTCATACTTTTTTGATTAATTCATTTTATTATTTACCAAAACATTTAATCTACATCTTAATTGTTAACACATTGCTGAACAGTAAAGAATCACATGGTAATTTCCAAAATCGACATGTAAAATCAATCTATATCTGCAATTATTTTAAAATATTTAATAGTATCATTATATTTGAATAATTTATGTTGTCATTTACAGTACTTATCTGCTTATTTTTTTTCTATATTATCATTCCAACAATTTATATGTAGTATTCTTGTTAATGTTGCAATAATTATTCTAGACTATTTTGGGCATAAATCATGCAATTAGTTGAACTATTTTTACCTTATCAATAGTTACTCTACACCAATATTTCTTTGTTGTTTTATTATATACGGTAACAACTAGTATTGTAATTTTCGTATTTGATATTTAAATACAAATATTATTTTAGAATATTTTGAGCATATGCAATGTATCATGGAGTGATCTTGTTTTCTAACTCATCAATAGTTCCTCTAAACTAATGTTTTATAAAATGATGTTATTAAAGATAAAGATTTAGTAATCAAAATACTATTAAAGAAATATACAAATTAACAAATACTTTACGATTGTGAGTTTTCTATTTTGTTCCTAAACTTTACTTTCATACTTGGTTAATTTTCTATTCTTCATATAGGACAGAGAAAAACAAATTTAAATTAATTGAAATACAGACTTAAAAGAAATAAGAAAAAAGTGTTATATATTCTACTATTTTTTTACATTATAAATTGTAATTTTTTTTATTTGTATGATTATTAATTTTGTAAATTTTAAGTTCTAACATACTCAAAAATTCTATACTCATGGATGTATCTATCCTGTTAACCCAAATTTCAAGTTAAAGAAGTCATTCTAATCAAGAGTCATGAAACTATTTTATTTAACCGTTAGTTAAGGGAAGTTTTGTTTAAAAAATGGTGTCGGCCAAAAAGGTTAGCAAAAATGCCAAATTCAACTTCAATACATCTTTTCATTAAATTCTATATGAATTAAATATTTACTTTATGAAAAGTTTATTTATCAAACAAAATTGATCAAAAAAATTAAAAAAATATAATAGGGGATAAAATGGTCAACATGTTTAGTTGATATAACATGACATTATTGGTCAAAGGAAAATGTTAGGTGTTAAACTGTCAATAACACTAAAAATGAGTAAAGTGCAATTAACCCAATATGCAAAGCATGTAGGAGGAATGATCTAATTAAATTTTTCGGGTTGGGCGTACTTGAATGAACAATTAGATAAAAGAAAATAATTATAGTGATTTTGGAATATTTATAATAGTTATAAAAGATTGTTTTTATTATGAATAAAAAATAAATACAATTTGGAAATATATAACTATAACAGTTACAAATTAAATATTAATATTTTTATTTTATTCTTTGCTCAAATATAAATGATTTTTCTACTCTTAAAATTATATACATTCTTATTATGTATTTATGCAAAAATTTCATAATAAGTTAAGCAATAAACAATTTATTTCATTAGCATTTCATACATTTTAGAGCAACATAAAGGATGTTTTCATGAGCACTCGATGCATGTACTTTAAAGCAAGACAAAAAAACAAATTATAATTTTAATTCTTTATAATGAATTTGATACCTATTTGTAATATGAAGAACATATTAGTTTAATATGTTTAATTTTTTTTAAACATAAGATATAATTTTGGTTTGATTAATTTAATCTTTACATTTTACTTAAATTCATTTTCATTTTTTGAAATTTTGATTATAATAAATATTTTTATACAAATTAAAACTTTCGTCTTATTATGCATTTATGTCGAAATAAGTATTTGTATTCTAAAAACAGGTAGAATACATGATGAGTAATTTAAATATATTAATCTACCTGGGAATTGGAAATTATAATAAATATTTTTATAATAAATGTGATTTTAATTATAATTTTTAAAATAAATATGATTCAATTTTTCTATTTTTTAAAATTTTAATCAAAATAAATATTTTCTACGAATAAAAATCTTCCATCTTATTATGTATTTATGCCAAAATAGGTAGTTGTATCCTAAAAAATAGGTAAAATAGATGATGAATAATTCAATTATGTTTTCCTATTGGGAATTAGAAATTATATTTCATTAATAGTAAAAAAAAAAAGGGAAACACTTAAATATGTTTTCCTATTGGGAATTGGAAATAATATTTCATTAAGAGTGGGCATTTTAGACATTACAAAAAAAGAGAAGAAACACTCACATATGTTTTGTATTGAGAATTATATATTTCAGAAGGTATTTTAGGGGAAAAACACTTTTGAAGGGAGAAAAAAAAGTTGGGAGAAGCAAAAAAAATTGGAGAAACAACTCACATATACATAATAGTATAGAATATATAGGAAAATTCTACAGTCCTTTCTAGGGAATCATTCCCTTGTGTTTTAAGGGCTTGTACAGTACAACACTATATGCTTCAAAAACTTGTAATGTACAAGTCCTTAAAACTAAGAGAATGGTTCCTCAGCAGGACTGTAAAATTCCCCTAGAATATATATATATAAACACATACAGACATAATCAATGGCTTTAATCTTTATGTGATTCTCACAGATTGAGAAAATATTTTTGTTAGAATACCTGAATACCGAAAGTTGGAAAATTATATTGGTTTTGAGAACTTGTTTATTATCGATTTAAAAAAAAAAAAAAAAAACAAAGTTGGATAAAGATCTACAAAATGGATCCTGTAGATATTATTACATGATGTTAGGTGGTGATTAGAAAAAAAAAATCTTGTCAAATTTGTTGGTGTTCGTTGAATTTGATAAATTGAGGAAAATGTGCAATCAAGATTTATTCATTCAGATGCATGGATAGTTTAAAATTTTTGGGTGTGATTGAATCACAAAATTCTAATTTTCCTTTATTGACGTTGATAAATTGAAAAAAGAAACGTGCCATCAAGATGTATTCATCTAGATATGTGGATTGTTGAAAATTTTGAAGGATGAAAATCAAGTCAGATTGTATTGAAAAAAGAATAGGTTTGCTATAAAAATTCTTGATAGTATTGTTTTTTAATGACAGAGATTAAAATTACTTTAACGAGCTTAAAAGAGAGTTTGAACTATCTTAATTTTAGTTTGCGCTTGACTAGATAACTATTCGAACTCTGCTCTTCTTAGTTGCCACCACTATACAGACATAATTAATGGCTTTGATGTTGAGGTGTTTGATAAATTGGAGAAAAAAAGTACATGAATATCAAAAATTGGATGACGAGATTGGTTTTGGGTATTTGTTTATTATCAATTATCTATAAAAATAACCCTAATTGGATAAAGATCCACAAACAACAATCCAGTAAATATTATTATATAGTGTTGGGTAGTGATTGAGAAAAAAACGTGAAAAAAAAATATCTTGTGAATATTTTAGTTGTAATTAAATCACAAAATTTAGTTGTCTTTCATTGAAGGTGATAAATTGAAAAAAAAAAATGTGCATCCAAGATTTATTCATCCAAATGCAGAATTGTTTAAAAATTTGGTTATGATCACATAATTCTAATTGTCCTTTACCAAAGTTGATAGACTGGAAAAATGTGTGACATAGATTTATTTATCCAAATGTGTGGGATCGTTTAAAAATTTTGAAGGATGAAGATGAAGTCTAGTTGACAATTTTAGATTGTACTAGAAAGAGAGAAGAAGGTTTACCATAAAAATTCTTGATTGTATTGTTTGTGAATGGCATATATTTACTGTTGAAGGAGCACGTTATCAGCATAATTAAGCCAAACTTCTTATATCTTACCAGTTATATTATACAAAAATTCTGGGGTCTTGTTGAAACACCATATCATCAAATGAAACATAGGTTTCAACCGCAATCTTTTTGCCTATTCCTTCATATCCCAGCGTTTGTTTTAGAGGGCAGGTGATAGGAAACATAAGCTTCAACCTTCTTCTTACAGAAGAGATCCAGGAGATGTCTATTATATCAAATCTATGGCAATTGAAATCTAGTTCGTTTACTAACATGAAAAGAGGATGTGACAATACAAAGTAAGTGCTCATTAAAAATTGCTAATGTACTTGGAAATAATCCCAAAACTAAACCCTAATGTAAATTATTACCAGTGAAAATAAATCTAATGTCGCATCCAATTATCTCCCATACGGTAAATATGCCCTTACAAATTTTCTAGTAACCATGCGGCGGAGGGTGGCTCTCCACTCCCTACACAAGATTGGAATCTTGACAGCATTAGTATCAATATCAAGAATCTCTATTTCCTGCCTTCTTAATGGTGGCAAGTGAATTCAATATTTTCTTCTTATTGTGCCTCATGAACCCCTATTATTGCATAAGTCAAAGATTTGATATTAGTTGACAAAAGGACAAGGATGCCTAATGCACATTGTTTCAATTTCTTGGTATATAAGTGTGCGGAACAAAATATTTCGAGTCTGTAAATTATTGAACAAACAAGAAATATAATGATAAAAATATGAATATATGAATAAAAGATTACAATCTCTAGGATATTCTCAATATTTTCAGTAAGATTCAGAGATTCTTTCCTTTTGTTAATGTAGGGCTTCACAGCTTATTCTCGAATCAAATATTGAATTCTTGACGCACAATTGATATGAAACCTGAAGAATTCGCTTGATGAAAATCTTCAAATCTTGATGTATGGAAGACTTGAAGAGAAAATTTGAAGACTCAGAGCTTTCACAGCTTGCAGACTTCAGAAATATGTGTGTCTGTGTATCTGTGTATCCGTCCCCTGAATCTCTGAGGGATGACCTTATTTATACGTGTATGGAAGGGAGCAAGGTAGAAGACTTGTAGTACATGTGTAACTTCTTACTTGCATACCAAGAAACAAATTCTTATCTCTTTACACACATAAGAGATATTAATACATAAGGACTGTACTACTTTGATATTATCTCCTTATTTTAATTTATTAATAAAGAGATAAATACTAGAGTACATATATCCTTATTGGCCAAGTCTTGTAGACATGTGACATGGCACAATTTAATTGGAAGAGCGACACAAATTCATTTGATTGGTCGAACCACCTCATCTTGACATGTGGAATAATATAATTGGTTTTAAATTAACCAATATTCCAAAATATATATGACTCCATATGGCATTATTTAATTGGACCATAAATATCCAATTAAATTTACTTATAGACAAATGATAATTTTAATTAAAATAAAATTTCATTGTCTACAAATGCCCCCTCGAACCTTGTTTGCGAACGCCGACCTTCGAATTGTGGCTTGAGCGGACAAGTTTCGATATTCTTTGGACTTTCGAATACCGAATCTAAAGACTTGAACCAATGCATGCACACCTTGATCTCCAAATTGCATGAAACGAGTGAATTCATATAATCCGAACTCCATTGCTTAAAGACCAATTATTGGAATAGGATACGGACCATAATAGTCAATTTTCATAAGATTTAGGTGTCATGGAGACATGTTAAGCGATTCTACACCATCAAAGTGATATTTCTTGACTTGAATAAGACATCGCACTACTCTTGGAGTTGTGAAACCAATACCTTGTTGAACAAAATTCAAATCAACTCCTTGTCAAACTGAATTTTGAATAACCAAGTTAGGAAATTGAATCAAATCCTTATGTTGCACGAACTCCAAAACTAAACAATCGGCTGACTTGAACTCCATTCGCATAAACAATGAAGTCTAATCCTTAATGAACTTCAAATTAACATGGGAAGCTTCCGATAATACATGAATAAGGAAAACCAACTCCTTGATGAATTCTAATAATTCACTTAAACTTATAAGATTATAATTCTAATCCACAAGAAATTCAATAACGCACTCCTTTTATTTGAGTTGTATTGGATTCGAAAGATGCATGGCACCTATAAATTAGCCAATTTGCAGCCAAATAACACATCACAAAGTAGAGCAAGTAGCAATTTCCATCATACCGCTTGCGAATCGCTACTGGATTGTTGTTTGTGGATCTTTATCCAATTATAATCTTATATTTTCTAGTGTCTTAGAACATCTGAGTTGGTTTTCCTTGGCATGTGAGATGCCCATTACTATTGCTGAATTTCATCCCTGCGGTTGTTAAATTTGTCATAGCTGCTATTGCCCTGCCAACAATGCCGGTGTTATTTTGCAGTATTAATGAAATGCTGTTGTTGTCCATTACTATTCCAACTACATTGCCTGTGTCGCTGATTTCTTTTTCTTTTTTTTTTAGTTCACTACCATTGAGGCGCCCGTGGAAGGAGTTGGAGACCATTTATTCAGTAACAAGACATTATCATCAATGAGACGAATATGGATAGAGAATTGCATGAGAATGTTACTAGCAATCCAAGTATGCGTGAATCCATAACTGACAAGCCGACAGAGGATTATGCTACATCACAAATACCATTGAATCACCATGGAAGTCTCCACAAGCAAGTTAGAACACCAATTTCTGAATTTCATGGCCGCAAGGTGATAAATATCATGCCAACGAAAATATATATAAAGCCTGTGGGAAGAACTTTGCAATAACATCTCAAACACTTCCGTAGACCAAATCTCTTCTTTGGAGGAATGTATCAAAGAGGTAGTTGAAGAAATATCAAGGATAGATTCTTCAATTGCCCTTCCTCTTAAGAGACTCTTTAGCAGCCTTGCTCACGAAGGCCAAGAAGTATGACTTTTCAAGAGCTTTAGCATCGGAGAAGATTTCAAGAGAAGTATATGCAGAAATTCTCTCCAAGGCAAATGCACACCTTTCGGAAGTCAAAGCAATGAAGGAAAAGGTAACCAACCATCTACAAAGTCTTCAAGGAAAGCGGGAATCTATTGAGGATAGAAAAATCATTCTTCAAAAAGATCTTTCTGACAAATGAAGACGCTAGGGAGCTTGAGAAGATGAGCAACATCCTTGAAGTAAGCAAGATAGCCGTAGTGGACCTCAAGTTTGATATTTGAATCATATCAAATCCCTTTTTTTTTATTTCTTTTCCTTAAACTTCATTTGTTTGGAAACTTTTCTTTCAATAATAAAGACATTAATTACTTTTCCTTATCTTGCAAATTTTTTTTTATTTGTATTATATATATATGTGTTCAAAAAAAGTAAAGTAACTAACATCTATGAAAATATCTGTTAAAGTCATATTTTCCTTTAAGGAAAATGAGTTGGTTTCTTGGGGGTGTAACTGAACTTAGAAGTTGCCCTCTAAGCTGCCTACGTATCCCAAAAGGGAATCAAGTCACACGTAGTTCCTTTTTTTTGTGGAAAAATATGGGGGGTTTGCCGTTCACAGTTTAACCTCTTGCGAGCCAGGAGTAAGGATATTTGTTTACCACCTTAGACACATGGAGTGTTTTAGCAGTTTAACCACATACTACACTATTGGTGGTTGCCGTCCACAATTTTAGCTCATGCGGGCAGGAGCAACATGCAGTTTAGGCTCATGCGTCAAGGAGCATCTAAATCATGCATAATATCGCTTCAAATATTATTTGCTCATTGATGGGGCCAATCCTTAATCCATCTTCAGCGATCAATTTGTACGAGCCATTTGTATAGACTTCTTGGACAACATAAGGGCCATCCCATTTTGAGACAAACTTCCTTTGACCTCCATGTGCAAGGATGATTGGTCTTCGAACAGCAAGAACGATATCGCCAATTTGAAAAGAGCGCAGCCGAACTCGCTTATTGAATGCTTTAGAAAGGCAAGCTTGGTAACACTCAAGTCGTTGCTGAGCTTCCAACCTTTTCTCATCAAGTGCTTCCAACTCTTCAAGACGAAAACGAGCATTGTCTTCTTCATTAAGTCCTTCTTGCACATCTAGATGTATAGAAGGTATTTGACATTCAAGTGGAAGAACTGCTTCGACACCGTAGACAAGTGCGTATGGAGTCGCTTGAGTAGGAGTTCGAAATGTTGTCCTATATGTCCAAAGAGCCTCACCAATCCTTTGATGCCAATCTCTTTTTGAGTTGTCAATAACTTTTTTTAGCAAATATCATTGCATAGAGTTTTGTTAAAAGCCTCAGCAAGTCCATTTGCAGCAGCATAGTACATAGAAGAATTATATTGCTTAAAGCCAAACTTCTCGCAAAGCTTGTTCATTGCAGCATTGCAGAAAGGTTTTCCATTATCAGTGATGATATATCGTGGAACCCCATATCGATAGATAATGTTCACGCAAATAAAATCGACCACATTTTCTTTCTTTACTTCTCTTAGTGCAATTGCTTCTTTGTCTAGATTGCGAAAGGGTTATACACATCTAGATGTGTATAAGAGACAGGTCTTTGATCCTTTTCATACATTCTGAGTGAGCCTCTTCCATTGCTTGCATAGCTTCATCCTCACCGAGACATCACAGAAAACTCCATCAAACGATCGCCGATAAAGAATGTCCTTATAGTAGATGAAGCGAGGTGCACGACGAATTTCTGTTGTTCTTTTGCGTCATCGGGTAATTTTTCATAACTGAGATAATCAATTATTGGTTGTCGCCAATCTTCCTTCTCCACTTCATAAATAGAAACTACGTGAGTATTTTCCTTTTTCACATCGTCTCCTTCTTCAAAACGAGGAGGCACAACCCAACTTTGACATATGGAGACTTGAACTTGTTGATTAGGCAAGATGAGCATCGAAGCTAATTTTGCTAAAGAGTCAGCTTGTCGATTGTCCCTCCTTGGAACATGCTCTATAGTCACATCATCTAGCCACCCCATTAGTTGCCTAGCATAATTATAATATGGCCACAACTCAAGTTTCCTGACTTCATATTTGCCAAGGAGCTGATTGACTACGTAACTTGGAATCTCTAAAAACTCTAAGTTGTAGTTTTCTGGTCATCAACTCACATCTAGATGCGCTGGAGCTGGAGACTCGTGACATTATGTTGCCATATTCATTCACTTTAACACATCAATGTTCAAATACTGTCTCTTATACACATCTATTACTCCACTCAGCCCCTTGATATGAGATGTGTCAAAGATACAGTATCTTATACGGATCTAGACTTCGACCACAGAGACATCTTGTCATTATGAATTTTATCAATTGGATTCCTTATACACATATGATGGTATATGGTCAGCCAAGAATGTCTGCCAACACTTGTCCTTTGACAGCCTTCGCAGAAGGTAAATAATTTCAAATTGTTGAATTTGAAGGTACCACCTTGCAAGACGATCTGACAGCACAGGCTTAGTCATAACATACTTGATCGGATTTGCCTTGGATATCAAACGGATAGTATGAGCTTGAAAGTAGTGCTTTAACTTTTGAATGGCAAATATGAGAGCCAAGCAGTTAAGACTCTCAACTTCTCAATCGGCGTATAATTTAACTCATTTGGTGTCATCATCCGGCTTAAATAATATAGTGCATTTTCTTCAAAGATACCATCATTGATCTCAAGTAATGCTCCTCTGACCGTTCCTGTGCAGCAATATAAAGAATTAAAGGCTTACCAGAATAGGTGCAGCTAATACGGGTGGTTTCGTGAGATATACTTTTATGCTTTTGAAAGCATTACTACATGCTTCATCCCACTCAAAAGGCACACCCTTCTTCATCAAATGGCTAAATGGTTGACATCTCCCAGCCAAATTGGAGATAAATCTTCGAAGATAAGCCAATCTTCCTTGCAAACTTTTCAACTCATGAATGTTGAGCGGTTCGGGCATCCTTGAGATAGCATCGATTTTGGATTGATCAATTTCAATTCCTCGACTATGTACGATAAACCCAAGAAACTTTCCAGAGGTAACTCCAAAAGCGCACTTTAAAGGATTCATCTTGAGTTGGTATCTTCGAAGTCTATAAGCTTCGAACACCATTTTAAGATCTTGGACATGGTCAATTTGTTTCTTCGACTTGACAATGAGATCGTCAACATAGCACTCTATATTCTTGTGAAGCATGTCATCGAAGATCTTTTGCATGGCCCTTTGATATGTGGCTCCCGCATTCTTTAAGCCAAAAGGCATGACCTTGTAGCAATAAATGCCTTTGGGAGTTCGAAAAGTAGTAAGTTCTTCATCCCTTTGTGCCATTCAGATCTGGTTGTATCCCGAGGATCCATCCATAAAGGATAAGGTTTCATAACCAGTTGTGGCGTCGACCATCAATTCAGTAATAGGGAGAGGAAAGTCATCTTTCGGACAAGCTTCATTGAGATCTCGAAAATCAACGCAAACACGAATCTGTCCATTCTTTTTCTTCACGGGGACTATACTTGAAATCCACGCTGGATATTTATACTTCTCGGATGAAACCAGCTTCTATGAGCTTGTTCACCTCCATCTCAATTAATGGGATCAAATCAGGACAGGCCGAAAACGTCTTTGGGCTTGTTTAACGGGTCTAGCATCTCGCTTAATGGCCAAGTGATGAACATTAATTTTCGGATCTAAGCCAAGCATCTCTTTGTAATTCCAAGCAAAAACATCCTTAAATTCGAGCAATAGTTCCACATATGCTTGTTCCTCTTCAGGAGTCAGCCAAGGAAACAATAAGATCTAGCATGGCTGGAAAACTCAACCTTTCATGAATAGGTTGCTTCATCAAAACTCTTCCTCGTGGGCCAAGCCTATCAAACACCGAAACACGTGGTGTAACCTTTCTCAATCTATCAAAGACTGATCGCCTTGAACCTTTTAATGCAGTTTCTTCTTTGATAGTAATATGATGCGTATTAGCCCTTTTTATTGCTATACGCACAGGAGAAGGTGGTCTATACCCAAGTCCCATAGACATGTTGTTGACAGCATATCCCTTGTCTTTCAACATCTTTTGGGTAGAAGTCATGCCATGTGTCTCTTCTCCATTTATCTCTGCAGGAAGCTTGCCCAAAGTTCCTTATTCCTTAGGATCGTAACCAACTTTCACGAGCAACTTGTATGCATTTGGACCAAATCGCTCGTCGGTTCGTGTTTTAGGTAATGAATTGTGCTCTATTTTGGACTCCACCTTTGGCCGAACAAAGCCTTCAAGAAGAGTTTCGCTATGCTTGACCACCTCAATTTTGGTGAGTGGTACAGTGAACTCCTTTAATTCATTGCTTCCAACAAAAGGAGATTGACCTTGTTTTCTCTTTGACTTTGGAACATAGCGTAAGACATGTGTCTTAGATTTTTGACCATCTTCCTTTGTTAACTCTTTCTTTGTGTTACCCTGCAGGTAGAATTTAGCATCAGCAAAGTAACTCTCGGCTTCAGTGAAAGGTTTTTCATCAGCAACTACTTTCTTTATGACGCCATTATGGCAATACTTGAAACATTGATGAAGAGTTGACGGTATAACATCATTCTCGTGAATCCATGGTCTCCCAAGAAGCATATTATAAGATGTTTTTGCATCGATAACATGAAATAGTGCACTTGAGGATAAATCGCCAATTAATAAATCAAGTGTTATAAGACCAATGGCTCTTTGCCCTCCTTGATTGAATCCTTGGATCATGAGACGGCTTTGTAAGAGTTCATCACTTGTGATTCCAAGCTCCTTTATTGCACGTAAAGGCATTATATATCTCTCTGAGTCCAATCACAGATGATCCTCCATCGAGAAGTATCCGATTCACTTTTTGCTTACGTGCATATCCATTTACAAACAAGGGTCGATTGTGAGCTTTTGTCCCGAGCAATAAATCTTCATCATCAAAAACAATCGTTGTAGCACATTCCTCAAGGACTTTATCAGCCACAGTGAGTTTCTTCTCAAATTCTTCATCAACTTTATCGATGTTCACAACATGACAAGATGAAAGGACGTCGTCATCTTTCAAGTATCCTCTTGGCATGAATTCTTTCAAAGTAATAGGTCGACGGATATTTTGAAACATCACACCACTTGGAGGGATTGATGACGAAATTGTTATTCTTCTGGACTTTCTTTTTGCAACCCGTATTTTTACCATCTGAAATTTTGGATGTAGATTAGTCTTTTGCGCTTTAATTTTTTGATTCTTTTGCGAGCTTACGAGTGTCCATCCTTCGTCTGACTGATCATTTGTGGCATCATCATCCTTCAATAATTTTTCAATTTGCTTATCAAAAGGTACTTTGGCTCATTGGTCGACCCTTGTTTGTAAATGGATATTGCACGTAATGTCAAGATGAGGTTATTCCATACCTGAAGATATGAACATCTCGATGTAAGATCGAGATTCTTTACCATCTAGATGTGTTAAAGAGACAGGAATAAAGAGGTGGTCTGATTTGCACTTACTTTATCTTCCTCAAGCAAAATCTTCCCTTGGCGGGCTAACTCCATCACCTTATCTTTAAAAACAAAACACCTTGTGAGGGGATGACCAACCAAGCGATGGTAGCAACAATAGTTTGGATCATTAACTCGCCTAGCTTCCTCTGGCCGTTTCATCTCGGGGAGTTCAATGAATTCGGCTTTGAGTAGATCATCGAACATGCCTCGAAGATCAGAGTCGAGGAAAGGATATTCTTTTTCTTGCATCTCCCTGAGTGTCGGTTTTCTTTGTGGCCTACCTTGCGCAGGCTCTACCTTCTCGGACACCTTTTGACTGACTTTTGTCGCGATCTTAACACTGGTGCAGTATTTGTTGTCATAGTTTCTTTGTTTCTAGACTTGAGAGAAGGTTTGCCCCTTTCTTAAAGTCTTGATTTTCTTTATTATTGCGAGGATCAGGAACAGGCGGTTCTTGATTTCCAAGGCCAATTTCAAGACTATGAGCTTTTGTCGCCAATTTCTCAAATGTCGGAGGTTGGATGCCTTGTAGGATGTAACGAAGTCCCCACTTCATGCCTTGAATGTACATTTCAATGGCGGATGTCTCGGAGAGTCGGTCTCTACAATTAAGGCTTAAAGTCCTCCATCGATCAATATAATCAACAATTGGTTCGTCTTTCCACTGACGGGCATTGGAAAGTTCAGTCATAGAAACAGTCCTCTTAGTGCTGTAGAACCGATTGAGAAATTCCCGCTCCAATTGCTCCCAACTATCAATCGAATCGGCATCAAGATCAGTGTACCAGTCGAATGCGTTACCTTTTAGTGAGCGGAGAAATTGCTTGACCAACATTGTTCATAAGTATGTGTCGATGGAGAGACACATCCCTGTCTCTTATACACATCTAGTTTGATGCCTTTGATGCTCCTCCTGAATTGGAAGAAGGATATGACAAGGCATCATCAATGAATTGAAGGAAATAGATGGTATAAGGGTAATGATTCCTGCCCATCTTCATAAGGAGACACTTGAAGAGTATGATCTTCTACCCATGAAGATGGTTCAAAGACAAGGAATATGCGAAAGAAGTTGTCAATGGGACTTGGGTATGGACCACCTTCTCCCTGTCTCTTATACATGTCCTCCAGGTGCCTTTGAATTAATTTGCCTTTCTTTCGTGGTACTGTCTTTCTTGTTGACGAGTTGAGTGATTGACGGCATCTTGATCTTGTATGCGCTTCATCATTGTTTCCATCATTCTAGTTAGGCTTGCCATTTGATCCTCTAGAGTTGATGTTTGCGTTACCATAGCGGGCATAACGAAAATCTGTAGAAGTTGCGGAATCTTCTAGAACAGAAAATCTCGTATGCGGAGTCCCTTGCGAAGATGTAGAATCTTTACTTGATACGTCATCGTCATGTTTTGAAGCTTTGGAATTAGACACCTGCTCTAGATGTGAGGGTTTTCTCGATTGAAGCTCCAACATCTTGGGGCTCAAAGACTGTCTCTTATACACATCTGGCTAGTACCCCTTCATAGCCGGGAGCGATGCAGATTGCACCTCGGATTACTAAGAGACAGGGTTAAGCTGGTTTACATAGATGACAATAGGGTCAGAGTAGAGTTCAAGAATCATTTGCGAGATCCCATAGTAGTTTTTGAGTCGCAGCATTAGAACGAGGCATGGATTTGTCGTTCTTTGGAGCCATTGATGTAGATTTGCAGTTGAATATATATGAAGCAAAGAGATGGAAAGTAGAGATGGTCCCACTGGGCGTGCCAAAATTGTGCGCAACAAAATATTTCGAGTCTGTAAAAATTGAACAAACAAGAAATATAATGATAAAAATATGAATATATGTTAATAAAAGATTGCAATCTCTAGTATATTCTCAATATGGGGAGAAAATTTTCGATTCTTATACTTCAGATGTGTATAAGAGACAGAGTATAAATAGAAAACAAGGTCAATCAAATGAACTGTGTGGAAGCAATGAATTAAAGGAGTTCTCTGTACCACTCATGTGAGTTGAGGTGGCCTATGCATAGATTGAAACTCAATAAAGAAGGCTTTGAGCTTCCATAGCTTGCAGACTTCAGAAATATGTGTGTCTGTGTATCTGTGTATCCGTCCCCTGAATCTCTGAGGGATGACCCTTATTTATACGTGTATGGAAAGGAGCAAGGTAGAAGACTTGTAGTACATGTGTAACTTCTTACTTGCATACCAAGAAACAAATTCTTATCTCTTTACACACATAAGAGATATTAATACATAAGGACTGTACTACTTTGATATTATCTCCTTATTTTAATTTATTAATAAAGAGATAAATACTAGAGTACATATATCCTTATTGGCCAAGTCTTGTAGACACAGTGTGACATGGCACAATTTAATTAGAAGAGCGACACAAATTCATTTGATTGGTCGAACCACCTATTTATACTATTCATATGTGACATTTCTAACACCAATAAGGAAAGTCAATAAGTAACTAAAATTCCCTTTCATATGTGACATTTCTAACACCAATAAGGAAAGTCAATAAGTAACTAAAATTCCCTTATCACTATTTTTTAATTTTTAACAGTGGTGTGATAAAATAACAACAACTAGGAGTGTTCATAGATAGAATACCCCGTCCTAGAGTCAATATTGGACTCAACAAATGATTCGATATCTGGTCCACATACATAGGATACTGGATCAAAATGAGTCAGATCACCAGATACCTGACCCGATCCAATATTATAATCTTTAGGGTCAATTTTTTTAAAAAAAATATTGGGTAAAATGCAAATAACCCTTGTGGTTACGCAAATAAGAACTTTAACTCCTTGTGGTTTTTAAATATGCGTTTGACCCCTTGTGGTTTAATTTTGAAGGCGTATTTTGTAGGATAGATGAAAACTGTCTAAACTAATATTGACTTGCAAAATATCATATATGCCCCTAACAATTAAGTGTCTAACAAGTTTTGCAGTTGGATTAAAAATAAAACATGGATTACAAAGTGATGAGGTCAAATTAAAAGTAAAGAAAGGGTTAAACTGAAAATATGGAAAATTCCTAACCTTTCTTCCTTTTTCTCTACACAGCCGCCACCAACCACCACCACCACCACTGTATCCTGTACTGCCACCATCAACTTCTTCTTTCCCTACACAGCTCCTTCCTTAGCTTTCCCTCGTGCCACCCCTTCCTTTTATTTGAACCACCAATTTGTCTCCTATCCCAACCCCCTTCTCATTACCCTTTCCTCCTCCTCCTTCAATCCCTTGATCTCTCTCTGCCACCCCCTTCTCCCTCTAACCCCTCGATCTCCTTCACATCACCCTTCTTCCCAAAGAGCCCAATCCAACATATCCCATGATCTTCCATTTTCAACTCTAGAAATTTCAAACCAAAAAAGACCAAAACAATCTTTAATTTCAAATCAAATAAACAAGCAAAATCTCAACCAATTAAAACCCATTTATTCCAGATTTGGGTTAAAAAAATGGAAAGAGATTTGGTCTATAAGAACTATATAGTACAAACTCTTAGTTCACCATCACATCAGAAAAAGATGAGAAATTGACAAGAGCAAGATCACAAAAATATAGGAGATCATTATGTTCATAAGTTCTATAGACTACTGCAATGGTTGTAAATGTGGGTTGCTTTATTTCGATTTATGTAGGATGTCATAACAAATATTAGAAAGCCAACATCAAGTTATGCTACTAGTTGTGAAGCACAATGATACAACCATGGCAATTCTAATAACTAGGAGCAGGTCACAGACCAAAAAATTGTAGTCACGGTGGTGGCTGTTGAGGAAGGTGGTGGATCTAGGGATAGGGTGGTGGCAGCTAAAAAAGGAAGTAAAAGGGAGGAGAGAGGAAGAGTGGCAGTTGATCATCTGGGGGTGAGCTAGGCTAGGCTGGTTGCAGTTGGGAATGGGATAGTAGTGGGTTGCAGGGGTGGTAAGGGGTGGCAGGGTACATGAGTAGTGATGGTTGAGGTAGGAGAGAAGAGGAGATGACAAGTTGTGGGAAGGAATGGGAAATGGGAAGGGTTCTGGGTAAAATGGTAAATTTATATATTATTTTAAAGCTAATTCCTTTTTTAAAAAAATTCACACACATTATAGGTGCGTGACATCCTCAATCCGTTACTTTTGACGGATTCCGTCAATTTTTCCAAAAAGAAAAATTAAACCACAAGAGGATTAAACGTACATTTAAAAACTACAAGGGATTAAAGTGCTTATTTACCTAACCACGAAGGGGTTATTTATATTTTACCCAAAAATATATATATATATATATAAAAAAGACTACTATTTATGTATATACCCCTAAGAATATGTATAGGAGAAGAAAAATCTATTAATATTATATCATAATATACAAAATTATATAATTATCCCTATATATTTTA
This sequence comes from Cinchona pubescens, assembly GCA_025175665.1. Taxonomy (NCBI): domain Eukaryota; kingdom Viridiplantae; phylum Streptophyta; class Magnoliopsida; order Gentianales; family Rubiaceae; genus Cinchona; species Cinchona pubescens. The sequence goes on along the minus strand of JANKKI010000077.1, from coordinate 2,710,343 downwards.
ACATAGAATCGGGTCGGAGTACCCGTTGGGTCGCAAATTTTTGACCCGATAATGGTAATACCTAATCCGCTACACGACTCGTTTATTATTCGGTTCAAATACCCTATTTTTACTATTCAAGATTGACCTATTTAGTAGGTTTCGAATCAGTAGGCCAAGATGTACATCCCTAACAACAACAAACCAAATCTTGTTTTCACTAAGTAAGGTCGGCTGTATGAATCTTGTTTCGCTATTGCGCTCTGTTAGGGTTGTAAACGGGTCGGATCCGGGTAGGATCTAGCATATCCAGACCCAAATCCGATTGATATGACCTTATCCGGATCTGATTAATATAACCGGATCTGGATTTGGACGGGTCTAGACAAGTAGATTCATATCCAGATCTTTCGGGTCTTGTCGGATCCGAATCCAGGTCTTAATAATTTTTTAAAAATTATATGTAAAACTATTACAACTTATCAAATTTTTCTTTTTTTTTTAATTATACAAAAGTATTGAGTTCATAATTAATACAATTTATGCATGTATTTTATATTAAATATAAATTACATGGTCAATTTACACAACATATATATGTATATATACATATAAAATAACACTAATATACAATAATTTTATTATATATTAAATATTTTAATCAGATCCGGGTCTTAATCGGATCGGAACACCAAGATCCAGATCTGACCCGTTTATTATAATAGCTAAACGGGTCCGGATCGAATTTGGGTAATCAGAATTTGTTATAGATCTAGACCCGAATAAACGGGTCCAGGTCTAGACCCGACCCATTGACAGGCCTACGCTCTGTCATGAACCATATCCTCCTTAATTTCTAGATGGGCTATATATTTCTTACAAGTTACCTACCAAGTCTTTTTCAGTTTTCCTCTACCTCTCTTACGTTAATTATTCTCTCTAAAATCTACTCGCCTAATAGGTGCATCTACTGGCCATCTTAACACGTAATCTAATCACTTTAAACGTGTTTCTCTCATCCTCTCATTGATAGGTACTACTCTAATTTTATTTATTCGAATATACTTATTGCGTATATTGTCCATCATAGTATACTCACAAATCCATCTTAACATTCGCATTTCTGCTACTCTCATCTTTTACTCATGTGCATAATTTTCACCCAACATTTAAATCCATAAAGCATTGCTAACCGAATGACTGTTCTATAAAATCTATTCTTAAATCTTAAAGAAATTTTGTTGTTGCATAATATTCCCAATGCCATTCTCCATTTCATCCAACTTATTTGTATCCGATGTATAGCATCTCAATCTATACTACCACTACTCTTAAAAATTGAAACTAAATACTTAAAATATTTACTTGCGAGTATTTCTTTGATAGTAGTTTGATAATTGTAAAAAAATATAAGTAAAATTAAGTATAAAAATATATTAATATCCATTTTTGGGGTTAAATTCTCGTAATTTATGGAGTTTATTTTGAATTGTAGTGTTTTTTTTTTTTTTTTTAATAGTGATAGCAAGCTTCTTAAAGTAAATTCCCAATAACATTTTGACTATTTGAAGTTTTGCTTTAAAAATTTTGTCCGACAATAGATTTTTCATAAAAGTTTTATAATTTTTTGTTGTACTTTGCCATTTTATATTTTGAATTAAATGTTTGCAAATTACAATATTTAATTCAATTTGAGTCAAGTTTTTCGCATAGTTTTCACTCTCGAAAACAAATATATCCATTTGTTACTATTTTATTTTTCTTAATTTTCAATAACTATCATAACATTATTAAAAAATACTTGAAAAATCAAAAAATAGTGACAAGGGCATTTCAGGCATTTAATTGATTTTCTTGGCTGTGTTTGACATGCTCAAGGATGAATAGTATAAATCATAATTATTGAACCCGGCCCGGCCCGGTCCGGCTTTCAACCGATAAACCCGGTGAACCGGCCATGAGACCAGACTAGGTTCCTCTAGTGGCCGGAAAATGAAGGAACCCGGCGGTTCAACCGGTAAACACGGAAACCCAGCCGAGTTTGGAGAAATCCGGCTGGTTTGTTTCTTGAGGACACCTAACCATTGATGTAAGTTTTTTGTTATTATATGTCTCTTTTTTTATTTATGTACTCTCCAAACTCCACTATATACATTAATTCTTTTTTATTTTTTCATGTGAAAAGGCTATGTAAATATTGAAAAGTTACATGTATACTTAAATTTTTTTAGTAAAATATGTTTTTATCAATATCTTCACTATATATCTTGTATTTATTAATTTACAGATATTATATATATATATTAATAAAAAATATATTTAAGTGATTCACCAGTTGAACCAGTAACCCGTTGATCCACTTCCCTCACCGGGTTCCTCTCCGAGTCGGGTTTAATAACTATGTATAAATAGGGGCAAAGTGTAATTTTTTTAGTTTAGGTAACAAAGCGTAATTATCTCATTACTTTAGGGGGCAAAGTGTTATTAACCTTACATAATACTAGTACATATTATAATTAATTAATAATAATAATAATAATAATATGTAATGATAAAATATAGATACATATATATAGGTCTAGGGCAATATATCGAAAAGAATTTTCTCTCTGCATTTTCGGGAGAAAATTTTGAGAAAATTGAAAATGATTTGAAAAATCCAAAAATAAAACCCTAGTTTTTTCATTTCTGTAGCAAATCGATTTTCCTTTTTTTTTTTTTTTTTTTTTGTAATTGAAAATCTGTTGGGTAAAATTAATCGGTTAATTTTATTAGTTGAAATCGTCGTTTAGCTAATTTGAAACTCGCGTCGATCGACGATAGACTAGATCGGAGAAAGGAAGGGAAGAAATTGGGGGGAAAATGCCGTCGCATGCGGATCTGGATAGGCAGATAGAGCAATTGATGGAGTGCAAGCCGTTGACGGAGGCGGAGGTGAAGACGCTCTGCGATCAAGCGAGGGCGATTCTAGTTGAAGAATGGAATGTGCAACCGGTCAAATGTCCGGTCACCGTCTGCGGCGATATTCACGGTCAATTCTACGATCTCATCGAACTCTTTCGGATAGGGGGGAACGCTCCCGACACCAATTACCTCTTCATGGGCGAATGGATTATGTTGGTAAGCATTTCATTTCCGCTATGTATAATTCTTCAAGATTAGGGATTTTTCGATTTCAGTCTTCATATAGGTAGAGTTTTGGGCGATCTGTATTAGTTTTTCTTTTGGTTTTTATATTTGATCGAGGGATGGTGTTTCTGCACAATATTGATCTATTAAATGATAGTCTGGATGGCTTGGATGGATGATAAAATGCTTAAATACTTCAGGTTATGCAGATCTATTATTTGTTCTAGGTTTTTGTTTGAGGGAATTTTTGTTTGAGGGAATTTTGGTGGTATAATGAACTGATGCTGTTATTAAATCTTGAGAGTTTGTTCCGACATACCCTTTCTAGGTTTAGTAAATAACCTTTCTGTGGCTCTTGATATTCTCGCTCCTTTATTGAGATACATATACCTTGTGTGAGGTGGCATCAATAATGTTTCTTGTTTCTAGTGGTTTATTACAATGCAGCGGAGTTATTTTGCTCGACATAAAAAATCCAAAAAAGACAGAGCCGAATAAATGAAGAGAGAATCCAGCTGAGGTTATTACAATGCAGCGGAGTTATTTTGCTCGACATAAAAAATCCAAAAAAGGAGCCGAATGAATGAAGAGAGAATCCAGCTGAGGTTATTAATTGTCTTATGGCTCCTAACGTTATTGCTAAACCGAGAGCGTCTTTTAGGGTTTGACAAGTACGAAAAAATAATTGGATCATGGTTAGGTAAAATTGGATAACATTTACCAGAAAGGAATCTTGCAAGTGGAGATTCAGAATAAGATTTGATCCATGTGAATTGGCTTTGGTTATTTGTGTTGAAAAAGCGAAGTACTGTTATCGTCTCCAATGTATTCTGTTAATCAGCAACAAATTAGCGGCCGAGTTTTCTTGGATTTGAAAAGTTTGACAGAAGTCTTGGTGGAATTATCATTCATTATTGCATCACACTAGAATTTTATCGAGAATCATTAGTTGAGTTATGGTATCTTGTTAACCAAATTGTAGCTTTAAGTTTTAATACAGACAGCTTGTTCCCAGATATTCTACCAAATTGATCCTTAACTGCTTAAGTGCATTTCAGGATGTTATGGTGCTTAAATTGTACTATTTAGGAATCTGGAATCTGGATCACTAGGTGCTTTGAGTATTTCTGAGCATTTGAAAACTTATTCTTCATGCCCTGTAGCTTTGTAATTGAATGTAAATTGACTTTTTGTAAACAATTAGCAGACAGGAAAAATGCTTTCAGTGTTATTGGTTTATTGCCAAAAGGTTGGAAACATGAAATGCAAATTTCTCCCAGATAGAACTATTACGCCCCGGGCAGAATGAGAACTTTTCTACTAGCTATTAGTTATAGCTTATTTTTTTCCTGCATTTTCATTCCTCTTAGAAAGAAGGTTATTTTTTTTATTTATTTTCTCTGCATCTTGTCATTGAGAGTACGTTTTATTGTGAGTTTGTATCTGTGTTAATTAGAGATGATCTCTATGTTTCCCAATACAATGTGACTCTTGGATCCATATTACAAAAATTTTGGCCTGATGAGCATGCTATTTTACTTTCCATTACTTATACCTTCCTAATGGGATATATGTTTCTTTTATGAACTTAAATTGGTGCAGTTAGTTCCTGCTTTTTTTTTTTTTTTTTTTTGCCTTTTTTTTAATTTCCTTAAGCATCCTGTTGATGACAATTACATTTAATGCAGATCGTGGGTACTACTCAGTGGAGACTGTCACACTGTTAGTGGCTTTGAAAGTTCGTTATAGAGATAGAATCACAATTCTTAGAGGGAATCATGAGAGTCGACAAATTACTCAAGTGTAAGACTTTTGTACCCTCAAATGAGTACATTATAGCTAATTATAGCTAAGTATACAAGATCTGAGATTTAAGATGTGAACTTTATGTTGCTTTTTTGGGAGGAAAACATGATTTGGGATTTCTCTGTCATAAATTTTTTATGACAAATTTATTTAGATGATTTGACGTTTTAATATAGAAGTTACCAGATAATTTGTTGGATATATGGCGTACATTCACATATGCAAGTCTTTTTTTAATGTATTTCTATGGGTACTTTTTATTTCTCACTGAGACAGCATTTTCTTTTCCCTTTGGCATTGGCAATAACTGCCAAGTTCTTTTCACCATTCTTCTGTCTTTCTCTGTAATAGGAGCACACGTGACGTAGATTTCTTTGTCAGTGGATTTATATATTTTATTACGATTGGTTAGTAATCAGCAATACATGTAGATACCACCTAGCATACTCTAATGGATTCTTTTTGTGTTTAAATGGTGAATGTGAAGGGGAAAAAATGGTAAATGAGACAGGGTTAGGAAAGGAAGCAAGCTGGAAAGCATGGATAATTTTAAGATACGAGGTTTCTATTTCCCAATTTATTAAATTAAACAAAGAGGACCATTTACTTTCATAAGGTTGTGGTTCTTTATTTATCATTGTAAGGCCAGCTGATCTTTGAGGAGTAAAACTTTTAGTTCATTCCTATATCCTGCTAAATTGGATATAATGCCATTAGTGGTTATGTGAGAAAAGTACCTTTGGCAACCTAGTGGTAATGTGATGTCTTTTTCCTTATTGATATTTACACTCCCTTTTCCTTTCCCTTCAATATGTGTGAGGGTGTCTTCATATATTTAATGTTTTTGTGCTTGTTTGAGTGGTGGTGGGAAGGGCGATCTGAAATGTGCGACATGTTTTTACCAGCTGTTGAATTGATAGTACAATATATAATTCTCTGCATAATAATTATTTGGGTGGAATAAATTAGGATCATTGCTAATCTATCATGCATGCTCATATAGCGTGGGGCTTGTGAGAGAGACGGGGAATGAAAGAAAACAAAAGTTTCAATCCTGATACTAGGATGTTTGCTCTGATGTCTTTGTTTTAGCCTGGTTAATTTCTTTCTTGCCTATTTCTTCTGCTTCTGAGATGATCATATGATACTGTGAAAGTGCTGCAATATTTTGTGCTTCAAAGTTGATAGCTGCACATTCCTCGGATATTCTTGAGTTTTGAGCTAGACATTATGCCTGGTCGTTCTAGAAGCAAGCTTCACATCCAGCCAGCAATTTTGCTTTTCTCAAACTAGTTAATTGTGCTAAAATAACTACTTCTACTAGATTATTAAGTTGCTACATCAATCTTTGTTTCCCTTGTCTTTGAACTATGAAGTACTAATCTGATATTTGCTGCATCAAGCTTTGTTTCCCTTAAACTGTGAATTACGAGATATCATACTGATAATTTCATTTCTCCTTCAGTATGAGTGATTTGTTTCTCTCTAATGTCAGGTATGGTTTTTATGATGAATGCTTGAGGAAGTATGGAAATGCCAATGTCTGGAAGTATTTTACTGATCTTTTTGATTACCTCCCTCTGACAGCACTTATTGAGAGTCAGGTTTGAATAGTGATATATGTATATGCGTGCTTAAATAATATCTCTTGACCCTTTTCAATAGCCAGTCTTGCTACATTTTAGATCTTCTGTTTGCATGGAGGGAAATCTTGTACACATAACTTTCACCATCTCTGGATACGCTAGACAATATCCGAGCCTTAGACCGCATACAAGAGGTACATTGATGGTGCTTTTTAGCCTGGATTGCATATGTTTTTTATGCTGATTGGCCTTTGCCGTATATTAATTACAATCTTGGTTCTTTTTAGCTCTCTCTTAAAGTTGTGGTTCCCTGTCAATATTTTCATGTCACCTAATCTACACTTTCATTGGGATTGGGGAATTGCTGTCCTCTCTCCCCTTCTTTGAGACCAATTGTCTTCCTTTTCCGTCTTGAATTTTTTGCTTAGAATTTCCTTTTACTCCTGACATTTTAGCTGTCCTTGGCTTAATGATGTGTTTTTTGTTTTGTAGGTTCCACACGAAGGACCAATGTGCGACCTGTTGTGGTCTGATCCGGATGACCGATGTGGGTGGGGCATATCACCTCGTGGGGCTGGCTACACCTTTGGACAGGATATTGCAGCTCAATTCAACCACACCAATGGGCTTACTCTGATTTCAAGAGCGCATCAGCTTGTCATGGAGGGCTACAACTGGTGTCAGGTTTGTAGACAGGAAAAAGACTTAATTCCCTCATCTGATCCAGCATTACATAATTTCTAATTTGTTCAATCTAAATCTTTGTAGGAAAAGAATGTGGTTACCGTGTTCAGTGCTCCAAACTACTGTTACCGGTGTGGGAATATGGCTGCAATACTTGAAATCGGTGAGAACATGGAGCAAAATTTCCTTCAATTTGATCCGGCACCTCGGCAGATTGAACCAGACACCACAAGGAAAACCCCAGATTATTTTTTGTGAACTTAATTGCCTGCTAGCTCTTTGTAGACCTCCTGTGCCATTCTATCCCTGTAGATGTGTCTTAAAAAGAGTTTTGTTGTTTGAGGATTATTATTACATCATTCTTTTTTTTTTTTTTTGGCCTTTCTTTCTTTTGGAGTTTGCTCTGCTGCGGACTTTGTTTATGTGTTCAGGATTCTTGCCCAAGAATTGATGGGAAGGCATCACCAAGTCTTTTGTCTTGTATATTTTTCCCCGGAATAGAAGGAAGCAGCAATAACATGACATGGTATATGTGTTGTGTAATATCAGTTCATATCTTAGGACGCAGGTCTTTGGATGGTTTTCAGTCAGTCCTGCATGTTTAGTTGAACAAATTGTCACTAAATTTTCTAGCTAAAAATTATAATTTATGTAGGTTTGGATGGTTCTGCACTTGGGACCTATCAATTTCGAATCGAAAGAGCAGAATGAATAATTGTTAGATAAACGCTTTTCGAGATGGTGTTCGTGTTGCCACTGTATATTTACCAATAGTAATGTGAAAGTAGCTTCCCTTTCCTGGGTTTTACAGATAAATATTACTAGTAATGAACATAACTGGATTGTGCAGTCGGTTTACGGCAATGCTTCACACTTTCTTATTTCTTGGAAAAATGTTTACAGTAGTCTTTTCATGCTTGGTTGAGTGGAGCTCTTACTCGGACATAGTGTGTAGCTTTTGAGTGTCTTATGTTAGAACATATTATTACACTTCATTTTACCTCCTTATCCTGTACGAGAAATTTTTTATGGGTTGAGTTTGCGGTAATGGATCTCTTGATTCATATTTATTTATATTATTTTGAAATTTTTTATTTTTAATAAATCAGAATAATATAAATAAATGTGAATTAGGAAGTTTATTTTATTTATTGTAAATTAGATCTATATAAAAATTTTCCATGTTGTACTATCACGAGTTAGTTTCAACATCTGGCATGGGAAACATGAGTTAGTTTCAACATAAATAGAATGGGTGAAGTGGAGTGTGACATGTATATTAGAATATTAGTATCGTGATGGACAACACAAATTTTCAGGTTCGAAATGATAAAATTTATGATAGTAATTGCGTAATTATTAGGATAAGATTAATGTTATTGTCAGAGCAAATTTATCTTAAATGACATAATTACCCTTCACAAACCCATTCTCTCTCATCTTCCCGACGTTTTCCCCCTTCTTCAATTTCTCTTCCCAATCAGCCTTCCTCCCCCTTTTCTTCATCCACTTCTACCTATTTCCCAGACTAATCTATCATCATGAAGACATAGTTCAATTTGCTCCACCACGCATTAATAGCAGCAAGAAACAAGGGAGCCAAAGTATATCAATATACTAATTTCAATGGTCAAAGTCTTGGTCTTTAATTTCTTTTTCTGCTTCTTGATAAAACCATATTAGCATATTGAAGCTCTTTATTTAAGAACTCAAAATAAGAACGATATTTTGATTAAATTTCTATATCATCATAAGCAAAATGTATGTATAGAGGTGTTTGACATTTGATTTTGTGAAGTTGAAGATAATTTATTTGTTTGAAATTGAAGCTTTTTCATAATAGAATGGTAAGTTTTTTAGATTTGAGTTGAATTGGATTTTGATTGATTTGGGAGAACTGATAAAAAAAAATGAGAAAAGAACGAGAGAGACACCAGAAGAGGAATTGGGGACATGGTTCAAAGTTACGGTCGCCGGAATGTATCGTTCTATATCGGTCTTGATGTATCGATCGCGTATCGGGCGATATTTATATATACGAAGTCTAAAAAATTTTAAAAAGAAAACTAAAAAATATGCACAACTACAAAAGAGGTCTTAAATGATTGATATATGTAAATAATAGTATAGAAATAATTGATAATATCAATAAATGTAGATATCATAAAACTAACTATTACTTATATATTATCTGTACAAATAAAAATTAAATAGTGTAAAAATTCATAACATCTACATTTATAAATATTGTTAATTTTATTTGTTTTAATTTTTTATTTTACAAGTTAAATATATTTGTATTTTTATCTGTACTTTTGTGCTCTCTTTCTCTCTATATACAGAGGGAGAGTTTAGGTAGTCTTGTTTTCATCTTATGAGATTATAAATAAGTACAAACATACATCTGTTCTTTGGGTGATGTTATTATCAAAACAAATTATATCATATCATATCAGAGTAATTTTTCTCAATCAGACATAAAATGCCCCTCTGATAAAAAAGCTTCCACTCTAAATTATCGAGTCCGTGACTTTTTCCCATCTCTCAGATCCCACCAAATTCATCACCGCAACTCGCTAATTTTCATCAAGCATTAGCATTTACAGATTTTCTTGTCTCAATTCACCCACCACTCTTTAACAATTTGAACTTCTGCAACCTCATAATCGTGTCGGCTCGTCTCCCTCATTCCTTTCTCAAGTAGCAGCAGTAGCGTTCTCAGCCCTTTCAGCTGTGGGAGAATTAATTGCTTCGGTTTCACTGGAGCATTATAGTTAAGTATCCCCATCGGCCAGATGATTCTACATTGAAAAAAATAGCTGCAAATAACAAGTGATCGAAATTGTTTATAATCCTCCAATACACTATCTAGAATAGCAGGATCTTCCACCTCACCATTTGTTTGGATGACTAATCTGTATGCTGCGCTGTTAATGAGAGAAAAGGAATCCAAAGAGGGCTTCTCAACATCAAGAACATCTGCTATAACCCCAATAAATCCTTCTTCTCTTCCTTTCTTAAACAAAATTCTCGCATCACATCATAGAGGTGGCATGATTCAAAACTTGTAATCAGCCACCGCCGTCTTCGTCTTTTAGTCATCTTCTTTCTAGCAGCTTAATAAAAAGACTTTAGCGTCCACTATCGTGAATGATAGGATCGATGACAACGACGATGAAGTCTCTTCGTCTCTCTAGATGCTGCGACAATCGTGACTTTTCCTTCACACGTTTGAGGCAAGCATGACATATTAAGATGGAAGATTTGCATAAGATCTATTGATGGATCCATTTCTCCTGCACACGTTTGAGGAACCACCGAGTGGACTCATCAAGACTCGGACAACTCGGCCGGTTTACCATCACAACTGCCCGAAGCGTCAAGAATTGGACGAGTCTACCCATTTTGATGCCAGTTCCAGTGTCTCCAACATGTCGCGGTTCCGACTAATACCGGTGGCCTCCGTTCCAGTTTTGACTCGGCCTTAAAGAGAATTTTTGAACCATGGTTGGGGATGGGACGATAAAATGATTGAGTTGAATTGTGAAGGGCAATTACATCATTAAAGTTAAATTTGCTCTGACAGGGTAAAAACTGCTCTGGCAATAACATTTGCCTCAGGATGGGTTTTCATTTGGAGAAACACGATCTTTTTATTTTTAGTAAACTAGGCAATTCAATTTAAATGAGTATTTATTGAGTAAGGAATAGGTATTAAAATTAATGACGATACCCAAACTAGTTATTTTTTTTTGATAATCAAATTTCATTAATTGAAGAAACATTCATTATAACTAATTAAAATACAATTTGATAAACGAATCTACCAGATTTACGTATTATAAATAAATAAAAAAGATATCCCAACAAATCTAATATACCTCTATTGAAATAATTTTATAACTTAAAACTTGCTCCAATCATCAATGTAGAAGAGAATGATATACATAAATCCATAGATTTTCATTCTATTTTTGATTGGCAAATGCGATCTAGCAATGGAATATGTACTATAGGACTATAGGCGAGATTGGGTAAATTTGTAGGAAAATATCTAATGTAAACTTGGTATAATATCACTAGACACATAAAAGTGGATACCACATGTGAGTCTTCTATGAAATTCACATGAAACCCATATTTTATGTATTTAGTGATTTATTAAACCAAATCTATACAAGTATTTACCAAACTTCTATGCCAAGCCAGGTATCACGCCTCCAAGTTTGAAATTAGAAACAAGGATTGAGTAATTTCTTGACAAGTCCCAACTTCGTGAAGGTGTGACATCACTCCTACAATGCGTTTGGGAGAGACAAATTTGGAAAGAAAAAAAGAGAAAGAAAGGAAAGTTGGATTTTTATCTATTTGGGAGATTTTTTTGAAAGGAAAGAAAGGAGAATGGAAAGGAAAATGAAGGATACTGTAACTACTACAGTTAAAAAAATTTCCTTCTAAATAAAAGGAAACTTACTTTCAAACTTACTAAAATTTTTAAAAATAGTAACTTTGTCCTCAAAAGATAGAACAACAAAATTTTATTTGCCTTCGTTTCTTTCTTAAATTCCCAAACAATATCAATATTTACTCTCTTCCCTCCTCTTCTCTTCTCTTCCCTCCTCATTAAAAACTTTCTCATCTTTTCTCTTCATTCCTACACTCCCAAACTTAACCTTAAGGCGCGTTATCTGAATGAAGAATATTTCGGGCCTTCAAACGTCCTACAGACTCGTGAAAGAAATAATTTGTCAAATGTCTGATAAAGTCATTTCATTAAAAATATTTGATCTATAATTAGATAATTTTGCATGGGTTACCTGATGATACATCGTTCAATCTGATGATAATTAGGATTAATGTGGGACATTCTCACTTTCATTAATCTTTTCATTGATAATTTGATATTAAACCACTTTAAAATTATATTTTAAGCTATCCTCACAACATAATAGCTTAGGTAAGCATCCACTTGTTCCTCCAATTTTTAGAAATTCTTCGTGACTATTATGTTTCTCTTTCTTGATGAATTACGTACCTTTGCTACCCTTTTCAGTTTGAAATAAACGATGTTACCCACTTAATTAACTATGACTAACTAGATGTACCGGGCCTTTGAAAGACCCTATATTTAATTATAAATTTTCAACCTACCTAAACATTTCTTTAATTTTAGTTTAGCACTAGATAACTTAATTATTGACTATAATAACATTGGATACCTTGTAAGAAGGTCAGACTATTAGCTGGAACTTGTTATAATAAAACAAAATATTTTGATGGAGGACATATTCTCATTCAAAGTTGCTAGGACTGTCATCTCCCTGGTACAAGCCATAAGTTAGTTTATAAAGCCATTGGTTTTCTTGGAAAGTTGATTAAGTGGTTTTTAATTAAGCAAACTCATTTTTGTCACATCTTCTTGTTTAAACAAAATTACACCGAAAATTTACAACTGTTTTGTGCTATGCTAAAACACACGGGACGGTTTCTTTTACTTATACCTCTCTCTTTCAAAAACAAATTGGAAGAGCATATCGTTTTTAACGTGCCACATTCTGTAAAATGATGTATTCTTACTTAAGCAATTGCCAATTAGCATTAATTGGTGATTCACACCATATCTTAACAAAAGATTAATGGGCAGCCAACAAAATCTAATTTCTGAAATGGCCACCTTAAGGTAAATATCATTAATTCTGATTATTGTTAGCTCTAACAAAAAATAATTACGTGAAGATCTTCACCTGCTCCTCCACATTTGATGAATCCCACAAGTATTGGTAAATGAAATTAGGAAAGTTATATAATTTTATTGAGAAATCATTATATTATTTTAAAATTTGTACAATAAAAATTTTAAAATACAAAATGTTATGCCTTACAAATTTTAAAAGTAGAACAAAATGATTCTCTCGAAAGATCCTAAATTTTTCCATACAATTTATATATGTCATTTTTTCGAGTAGAAGTTCCTGGAAAGAACAATGTATGGGGACTAGAACAACAAGCAGAAAGTCCATATTGCTGTATTACACAACAAAAGGAATCAAACATATATAAATGAAACAGGAATTTCCCCAACTATTGAAAATGACAACATCCATAATCTCCCTCTCACAATCTTAATTAATTAATTAATTAATACCCTCAAACCCTGTACAACAAGGAATTGTCTCTAACCATCTAATAATAATAATCAAATTTTAAAGCTAATTAATCAAACCTAACCCTACTATATTAATTACTACTAATATATTCTTACTTTACACCACAGATAACATTAATTATAATATATAATAATTCACTATTATCACTAATCAATATTAAATTTTCATCAAGCAACACTTATGATGCTATCTTCACTACTGTTGTCAAAACCACCACTTGGCATGGCCTGAAATGCTGACGTGTGTCTTGCCGCCGCCGGCGACGACTGCTGCTCTGATGATGGGGTGGAAAGTTTCAATGATAAAGGCAAAGGGTCAATGAGAGTTGTCTTGTTTGAGAGGTTGAGATCTGCCATTTTTGAAGATGGTGGCACAGGAATAAGAGGGATTGGACGAATGAGCTTTCTAGTTGGGGATGTTGTAGTTCTAGTTTTTAGCACTTGATTGTTATTATTGCTAATCGGTCCTCCTAATTTAAGACTTTCTAATGATGTTGTTGTTGTTGGGGTGATAGGTTGTAGCATTATTGGTGCTACTAGATTTATAGAAAAAGTGGACATTGGAAATTTTTCTAGATTGTTGATTAGATTTTTCTGATGTTGGACTGCTGGTTGTGACATGGATTCTTCCTCAGTTTTATCTTCCATTGCTGAATCCAAAACCTGTCATTAATTTCAATTCCAAAAAATGTGAAGTTTAGAAAAATTTATTACTATTCCATAAATATGTGAAACAAATTTACGGCAAACTTTGGTAAAAAGTTGTAACACAAAATTAGGTTAATATTGTACTTAAAGACAAAAACTATATATTAATTAAAAAAAAAAGGTCAAGAAGTATTAAAAGAATTGGATGGTTACCGTATCAGTGGTGATGTCAAAGAGACTAGATCTCCGTCGCCGCCGGCTATGGTTGTTCCGGCGGAGGAAGTACTTCTGAGCATGGCTAGCAACCTGGGTAGGTGTACGTGTTTTAACAAAGTTTCTTGAAATTCCTCTCCAATCTCCTTTACCTACCTTTTGCAAGCCTAACAAAAATAGCCTGTGCTCCTCCTCAGTCCATGGCACTCCTATGTACACATATATTCCAATTCATCATCCAAAAATATATACATCAATAAATCAATAGCCCTTTTTACAAAAATTTATACTCAAATTTTATTTGATAGAATAATCAAGTATGTACCTCTTTTCCGCTCACGGCTTCTTGCAGAAGGATGAACAACATCATCAGAAGCATAGCCAGCATTAACATCATTATTGAGGGAATCTTGATTAGGTTGATCCTCAAACTGAGCAAGATTGTTCATACTAGCACATTTCCTGAACGAACCCTCCATCATTATCTTACACCAAATAGCATGAAACCTTTGCCACCACCATCACCTAAGCCGGTTGCGATGGTGCCGCCACTAACCTCCGACGAGCATGTTTGGCAGTTGTGGTTGTGGCCCTGTTCATTTCCACACTGGGAGCATGTGCTAGCCATATTTTTGCAGCCTTTCCCTAAAGAATATAGTCCCTTCTTCCTTAAGAAAAGTGATGAAATTATGCTTATAGCTAGGAAATATCCAACAAAGTTGAATGAGTTTTAGCCGCCCATACAACCATAAAGGGGGAGGAAAGTAGGGAAAAGAGAAATGGAGACTTTTTTGGAGGAAACAAAAAAGGCTACAAGAAAGAATGAATAAGAACAATGGGAAACTGGTGTGGTTGATATATTATAGTAGCATGTTTAGGGTTTTCTTTGTTTAATATTTTGTACTTAATGACTTTGTACTATCATTGCAATACTAGTTTTTTAATAAAATATTCCAATGCTTTCCAAGAACATTGTATATAGTTACAAGAGTTACCGTAACATCTCTCTCCTACATATCAAAACCAGCCACAGAAAATTTTAACAAGCCATCAACCTCAAAATCTTGGATGATGACTTCTTGGCTGGAAACTTTGTCATTATAACTTAGACCACGTGTTTCAATAATTCGCCGTCCTGCGGTTCCTTCTCGTGAGGGTAAAGGCATGTAATTAATTACTGCAAATTGACATGATATTTTAACAAATAATTAATGATATTAATCTTTGACCAAAATTATCGGCAAACTAAAATTTCTAGTAAAATGCATGGTGGCAAAAATTATGAGAAAAAAAAATGTTTTAAATGAGACTTTTACAACAATGCTAGGATATAAATTGGTTATTCTTTAATTTGTAAAAAATATCAAGAAATTTATTGCTGTTAGTGGCTAGTATGTCAATTACATGGAATTTTCTCATGATTAGACTAATATTTAAATTATTTCTCTAAGTTTGTACATTTACCATCGGTCCCTTGGGAATTGTGATTTCGGCAAATTCATGAAAATTGTTAAAGTTTTCGTTAAGTCACACTAAGGAAGCTGAAATATTTTATTTAAATATTTAATTATTTTAATCATTTAAAAGTTTTTAATTAAGATTAATTATATATTTTAATATAAAATATAATTATTTCCTTTTGACGAGAGGATTTTTGGAATTAAAGTGTGTTGTAGAGACACCTCTATTTTTTATTTATTATATGTATAAATAAATAAGCTTTTAACTTCGTGTCAATTTTGCAAAAACTTCAAAATATAAGGGAGTGAATTATAAATTTACAAGAGAAAACTTAAATATTAGTCAAACTATAAGAAACTCTTTGTAATTTATCCTGTTAATGTATATTCTTTATGAAGCTTGAGTTCATATAATCATATAATCTAATCTTTAATGAATGAATCTGTCGAGTTAGGAAGTTAGGTTAATGGTGAGAAATGCTTACTTATTAGTGGAACCAATTTGACTGAAAAGATGGATATTGTTATTAACTATTCTAAAGATTATACCAACAACAGAGACATGATTCAGAATAAATGGAAAAAAAAAGGGATGGTGGAGAAGAGGGATGGTTCTCCACCGTCAATAAGGCATATTCTCTGTTTCCTTTGGAAAAGATTTGGTTGTCTCAATTGCTTTCTTCCTCCCTTTGGCTTTGTATAGTCACCTTTGATGGTGGGTGTGATTTGTGAGGATAAGGGGCACTATGACCCCACCCTCATCTCATCTGCCTTCTTCCTAACTCTTTTTTATCAACCTTTCCGAGTGGTTGTAGATAGTGGAAGTCCTTTCCACTCATGCATGGTCCCTTCTTTTTTCTTTCTTCTTTATCTAATTAGTAGTACTATTACTAGTACTAGCTAGTATGTTTTATTGTTTATATCCAGGCCCTTGAGATTATTTTGGAATATTCATAGGTTTGTCCAAATTAATATTGGCCTCTTCTTTTCAATTTCTTGATGTTTCTTCTTCCATACATATATAGTAGCTAGGCCGGATAACGAAAGAGGATAGGAGAAGTAAGGCATACAAATTAGCTGCTCTTGTTTTGGGGTAAACTAAATAGTACTAACTTATTTTATTACCTTTTTCTTTTTTCTTTGTTTAGCTCAACCAATTATATGAAGAACAAAGTAAAATATAGTAAAAGGTTTCACACATCTAAATCTTGAATAAAATGTAACTGAAAAACAAGAAAATCATGAATTTGACACGGCCAAGAGACTCCTCATTTGATCAAAGAAAAGTTAAAAAAGACTGACATAAAAAAAATAAAATAAAATACCGAGTCTAAACAAATATTGAAACTTAAATCGAGAAATTGGAGTAAATTTGGTTTGGACAAATTTCATCCTTACTAGTTACTACTTCATAACGAACACCATAAATGGACAATAAGAAAATTGAGCAAATTTTGTTCAATTTTATTGGGCCTTAACCTTAGGTATGGCAATAATAGGATGCATAAGTTGATATTAGTGATGACTTTCATACTGATGGTACAAATTTTTTATAAAAATATCTTCTTCTTTTTTATGTTTTTAAGGGGAAAAAAAAGATCTTGGTGGCTTGTATTACTAAAGAAAAATGACTGAAAAAAGTAATTCATAAGATAATGCAACATACTTTTTAGGAGATTAGAAAAGATGATAGCACGTTTTTCTCATCCTTAATTCCTCTTTTCATCCATCCCTTTCATTCAATTGACTCCTTAACTTAATTGGATGTCCTATTGTGCCATTGTCGTGTCGCCATAGTCTGAATAACATACCACCTACATTTCTTTTATTCGATTTATATTTGATGAATTTCGTACATTCTAACAACAAATTAAACCTAGTTTATATGTCAAACAAACAAGACCAAAATTCATGAAATTCTATCATAAGAAACTAGCATTACTTTTTGCCTAGGTAACAACAAATTAAACCTAGTTTATATGTCAAACAAACAAGACCAAAATTCATGAAATTCTATCATAAGAAACTAGCATTACTTTTTGCCTAGGTAACATTTTCCTAGCCACTATTTATTTCTCAAATAACTAGATGAACTTATCACCTTATTGTCAGTATTTCTACCTCTTTTAGAAATTTAATAGTTAGAAAAAATGTCACAGTTAGCAATACTCATTATCTGGGATAGAATTTTCCACGAAATCCTATAAAGGCTGATAAAAAATGAATTTAATTAATTTTTCCCTCATAATCATACTGGTGAAATGGTAGATTTTGCCCAATTTCTAACATTTCCAAATAAAAACAAAAAATCCATGTCAATGTGTAAATTGTTGCAAATAGGAGTATTAGTGAAACCATCCACAGTATTTCTTAAAAACAGTGGACGGTCGTCATTAGGGACTAGAGACAAATAGATTTCCAACATAGCCCGTTATGGGATGGATAAACTACTCTTATCCATGTCAACATTATCACATCTTGGTACTAAAACTTCATAAAACAAATATTACTAGTACTATTTAATTATATATTATTTAAATCTTTTTTCTATTGAGGTCATTTATCGGCATACTTTGGATTCTTTTTTTTTCAATTGAAGTGCATGAGTATATCTTTTGACGCAGATTAAATCCAAGACGTTTAAATATTCCGTCGAAATATGATTGTATCCACATAATTATTAACATTCTCAGATAATTTTGAGACCAACCGTTTTCAAACTTCTAATCCTGATTTGACAAGTTAGCGAACATATCATAAAATGCGGAATGCACATATTCAAGTTCCGGCGAAAGGATTCCTGTTTCAGTTGATTTTATTCAACATTGACCAAACGAAAATAGTAATATAATAAATAACAAATTGCACGAACTTAGATCAATCCAATAATGATATTTCTATGCAATGATTTGGACTAAGCAATTTGTCCATTTCGATTGGATCCGGTGGAATAATGATAAAGAAAGGGGAAGGGGAAAATAATTTACAAAAAACGGAATTCATAAAAATGGGTCGAGGGTAGGTATATGTAATTGAATGGCTATAAATAAGTAAATTCCTGTAGATGTTTTGATAATGGATTCTCCCTATGAATTCGATTGAATCTAAGATAAATGGTTGATTTACGTTATGGAAGAAAGACATGTATATGTGATATTAGATATTGACTGGTTATATATGAACTAAAGTTATTACCTTATTAGTAATGTTACAGAAAAAACGTCTTAACTATTCATTACAGGATATAAAATAATTATTTTTAAATTGATAAGTAATTTTATTTTAATAATAATAAAATCTACTGTAGACGAGTACACCTGCTGACTCCATGTTAGAAGAGGTAATTTTCTTGCGAAGTAAATTATGGCTTTTACATGTAGAATTTGGGTGTGGCTCTAGTCAACAGCACCAACCTATTTGGGCCGAACTATATATATTGGGACCCATGAAAATAGATGATTAGAACCAAATACTAAAGGTGTGAAAAGGAAAAATGAAAAATAAAAATAAAAAAGCAAAGAAATAGTAATAGTTAGCAGAAGCTTGAAACCTAATCAATTCACACTTAACCACATCCTCCACGTGATTAGCTACTAAGTGTTGAATGCAGAAGTCAAATTAACATGTACATAAGTCGTAAAAATGTCCTATATTCATCCTGGATCACATTTTCCTTTGGATCTTGACAAATATATATATATATGATTAACAAGTTTCTCAAAAATGATATTCGAAAATTGTCATACATCGACTTGTTCAAACTTTAAACCAATACTCCAACCAAGTTTATAATTAGTTTGACTAATTAATCTATAGACGTCTAAACACATGTGTACATGAACTTACACACACAAAACATGTGTACATTAATGTTAAAATGCAAATTTAATTACTGAAAATTTGGAAATGTATAGATGATCAATCTTTGACCCAACTTCAAACCATTTTACTTGATAAATACTGTAAACTAGATTTGTTAAGTTATAAAATTTCACTCATGCAATATTTCATCACCTTACTTTGATCTTGGAATGAACTCCATTGCGACAAACTAGTTCGCGTTTATTTCTTTACTATGAATTTTCTAGATTGGGAAGTTTATTAGTTCGAAATGTAAATTCTTTAGGAGACAAAACGTGTAATTTTTCATATGTTCATGTACATAACAGAATCATGAAGAGACAAAATGTACAATTTTTCATATTTTCCGTGTACATAACATAATCATCAAGGAGACAAAAATGGACAATTTTTCATATTTTCATATATACATAATCATCAAGGAGACAAAATGTGCCATTTTTCATATTTTTCATATACATAATCATCAAGGAGACAAAATGTACAATTTTCAATATCTTTGCTCTATATAAAAGGAGAGGATTATTTGGTATGATTCGGTCTTTAATCTCTACTTAGTTATTGAAAAGAAAAAAAAAATTAAATTTTAAAAAATAACTACTATCGAGTGAAAAAAAAAAAAAACAAGAAACAAATACCATCAAGTAACAAAAAAAAAATTAAAACTAAAAAATTTGTCTCTTAAAATTGTTTAAAAATATTTTAATTTAACAATACTAAATTATTTAATTAAAGTTATATTTATAATCTTTTTTTAAAATGGCAGACACATAGAATATGCCAAAATCACTAGTTTTCAATAAAGAATGCATAATTTTGTTAAAAAATATAAACATCTAATTAGCTTATTTCTCAAGTATTAAGTATAGTTAATCCTTAGCATTAATTGGCGGGGTGGTTCCCCACAGCTAATGGTAGTCCGCGACGTAGCATAATATATCCACCAAATCCACATCATCACTTGGATATCATCGGTTCCAATTTAACAACGTTCGACACTAGTGAAACTAACTGAATCTAACCGCTTTTCAATGGTGGCGGGAACTTTTCTCCTTCATATTCCGTTAAAATCCAAACCACAAACCCAACAAGGCCAACACAATTACCGTTTCTCCTTCTCCCCGCACTCCGTCACCGTTAAGTCGTCTTCCCTAAATTCCCAGGTCTGTGTTTTAGTATTAGTATTATGGTTTTGTACATTGTTTCTTTATCTTGTGATTTGAAAAAGTTTTGAAAAAGGGCATTTTGGAGAAATCGGCAGGGAAATTACCAAGGGCCAAAGCCAAAGAAGGAATGGGTGGCGGATTGGGTTTCTCAAAACGACGACGTTGTGAGGAGCTTACCCATATATGTTGGAGGGCTGTCCTTATTGGCTGTACTGTTTAATCGCGCCGTCTCCGGCATTGCTCCGGTTGCTGATGCCAGCAGGTCTGTCGTTTCTTTACCAAAAATATGGTTCTTTATTATTATTATTTTTTGTTTTGTAATTAAAAACCAGTGATTTAATTGGCTCTTACTAATGCTAAAATGGGATGTTTAAATTGCTTTAGCCTTTTTAAAATTTTCTTCTGTTTTTGCATATTTTTTGAACTCTTTATGTTTATTGAAATCATTGTTTACCTGTAGTTCTCAGTCCAGAGCAGATCTATTGACTCTTGGTTTGGCTGTAACAAACATTTTGAATGGTCTCGTATGGCTTTCCATTCGACCAAAAGCTATATATCCGGTGAGGCTTTTCAAATTTGCTGAATGTAGTACAATTTAATCTCCCAGCACAGTGCACGCAGCACACTATATCAATTAACTATATTTCTCGTATGTGGTTCCACTAGATTTGTACTTTACGTATTTGAAATTTCATTTCAGGTCAATCCTGAAGGTGTGGAGTGCCGAAGGATTTATTCCCAACTTCCTGATTTCATAGTCTCAGAGCTGCTTTGGTAGTCCGTTTTACATGATTGATCCAATTGTTCACTATAATGTTTCATCTAATTCTTGATTCACTTGTGATGCCTGAATTTTCTAGTTAAAATATGATTAACTATGATCAATTGAACAATTTCGGCTGTTACTTTATCTATAGTTGCCTATTTCAGCCATCTAATGGGGGATTTTATGAATGTGTGAACTACAACGGTGTTGTCCTGTATAAGAATTTTTTGGTACGTGCACCCTTCACTTGGAGATATGAAAGGACTACATAGAATGATGACTGGAGCAGCATCTTCTGATGGTTATTGGTAATTGAAGACTTTAAGATTATACCATCCTTTTAAGATGATTTAGAACCTACAAGCATTAGTCTAGCCGGTCATCATGCAGTTGGTCAAGAATAGAACTAGTAGATTGAGCAGATAGTTGGGACTAGAATTATTGTGTTGAGTAGAATTAACTTTCACTTAAAGACATATACCATTAGTATGGCAGAAGACCTACACATCCCACTTTGCATATCAGACAACTGTGAAAAGCTTTTGTCCTGTTTAAGGTTGGAGTATACCGTATTGTCAGTCAAGCAAAGCTGTTTGATGATGATTGACAGAATATTGAAGATGCTTCTTTTGCTTATCCTCAGGGTGTGGGAGTCTCTATCAGATGCAACGTGCTGCAGGTCTCTAGTTGTTGTGTATGATAAGAGGATCATCCTTCAAATTGGGTTTGCTGCTGCATCATCTAGTGCTGATGATGCAGTAATCATTGATGCTGCTAAATTGATGAAAGGATCACTTTATGCGGGTGTTTTGAAATCTAAATCACCATGTAAGAGAGATGCGTTCACCTTCATATGGTTTTGGCTTGTTCACTATAATGTAGATATTTTTGGTGTTCATTAAAGATGCAAATTTCCACCTTGTTTGCAGAGAGCTACTTAGCCAACTTATCTCTTTATCCTGCCAAGTCGGAGTTGCCATTTCTACCTTCAAATACACAGGTACTCATGATTTTCTTCTCTCCGCATGATTACATTTTTTAGTAGTATATTCTATAACTGAGATGAGCACTAGCAAACGAAGAAAATCAAGGAAAACATTTTGTGCAGCTTTTGCATTTTCTGCAATCTCTGAGATTTGCTTTTGACTAAAGTTATTCTGTCAATTCAGATCCCTATAACTATATATCTGATTTCAATCTTAAATCACCAGGCTGTAATCTTGCAACCCCTTGGAGATACAGGAGTTGCAATAATTGGTATCTGACACAATTAGGGGATTCACATGTTCTGACCAAGAGATTTCTTTGGTGACCTTTTAGGCCAAGTCTTGACACATTCAATTTTAAGTTTCAGTTATGTTTTCTCATCCAGTTCTGGAGTTTTTAGTACTTTCAGGACTGAGTATCACTGCTAACAATATCTCTAAACAAAGATTTACACCCTTTATTGGTATATTTGGATGCTTTGCTATTTCTTTCTTTGGATAAGCTTGTTATTAGAATGTAACTGTGGCTGAATTCTTGCTTGATCTACATCTCCTTTTTGCCATCAGTAAGATCAGTTTTTTTTCGTGTTCACTCACAGGCATGGATCACCTTGGTTGGAGAAAAGTTAGCTGCTACAATTGCAAAAATGAAGGATATTTCCATGAATGCATAAGACATGAGTTGATTGGATCCTATAAAATTGTTGGGCCGGATAATGTTCCTTGAAGTTTTAAGTGGATGCACTTCTTTATTTCTCTGATTCCTCTATCAGCTGTTGTCTATTAACTCAGACAGAATAGTCTGTCCAAGTTGCAGTCTTCCTGGCTGAATGACTTTAAAAGGGACATTAAATGGTTGTGGGCTTTGTTTGCTTTATTTGTATGATGAAGAATTTTCCCAGATTTTAAGCGTTTCTGAGGTATTGTAGCAATGTTCAGCGATTGTAAATTTAAGTTTTATCCCCCTGATCCATGTACCAGATCAGAACTAACCACACTACATATTGTTTCCTAATGGCTATGGCAAATGTCTTTAGCATTATTCAAGACTTCTATTCTGCATTCTGCACACAAATATGCGAAAACTGGTAGCCTCACAATGCTGGATCCCTCTCTAGTTCATTGTAAATTTTGTTTTAATTTATTGTTTCCTGTTAAAATCATCAAAAACACATGATATACCGAATTGCAAATTTAAACTACAAGGAGAAATTAATCAAATAAATAAATCAATCATTGAGAAAATAGAAGGGTAAAATGTTATGTTACACGGCAGAAAGCTGCTAATGTGTCAAAAAAACATTATTGTTCGAGAAAAACTCCTAATCTAACCTATGCCTTTTCCATTTACTGTCTACACAAGAAAAACTATAAGATACAAAACAATGAAGATAAAGAATGTTATTTGTATGCTTTACTGTTATACAAAGGAATCTGTCCCAGAAGCTATGCTATGCCAGTTTCATTGGTCTAAAACTGATGTTTCCCAGGGCAGCAAACCGTTCGAGGCATCAACCAAGTTGGCCAAAACAAAGTCTTGCAGGCCACTGTCCCAAACCTCACAAAACTGATGTGACCAGTTGGGCGGTTCAATGGCCTCAGTTCCCAAACCTGGTGCTCTATCCCGAGACCCTTCATTGTGGTTTTCTTGCCAGTCAGCAACATAGGTTGCAACCCTTCTGTAAAATTTTGCTTTGAAAACATCCCACACCTGGTACTTGTAATGGTTTATGACAGCTGTACTCTGAGGCAAATTCATGTACTTGAATCCCTTTTTCAAGTGGAAGTGATGCACCACATTAAGAAGGGTATTGTCAACGGCCTCAGGGCGAATAATTGATTTGTGCCGCTCAGGACTTTGTAAGAACCGGCAAGTGTATCCTGCTGTAACTCCCTGAGTAGGCGGTTTACTCAATCCTGATGGTCCAAAACTATGGCAAGTTGTTCTTATTTCTGCAATTCTTGGTGACGATGAAACATTTGCCACCATGGTCCGAAGTGAATTCTGACCAGCATATCCTGATGTCCTGAATTTTTGATGCTTCGGTGTTGAATAGGGAAAATAGAAGAATTCATCAACATCCATGAATGAAACCCAACTGCATTCATCCTTTGCTCTAAGTGCACAATGTGAGAAACCAGCTTCCTGAGTTTTAATCCAAGGCCAAACGTGCCTGGTTACATTGTAGTTCTCTAGCTCAAGCTCCTGAATTACCTCTTTGATGTTATCATCACTATTGTTATCATAAATGAACCACCTCTCAACTCCTAGCCAAGCATGATACATTATCCATTCACGCAGCGCTGAGGCCTGATTCCACAGCATTGTACACACACAAAGTTCATACTTCCCTTGATTCTTCATCAGCAACCTGCCCTCGTACTTGGAACTAAAAACCTTAGCCACTGAAGGCAGAACAACATGCTCATGTGCTCTGGCATGAACATGGGGTGTCACTCCAATTGTCACCCTAATACCCTGAGCCTTTTCAGGAGCCTTCTTGATGCTCCGAGGTAATAAACACCTCACAACTTCTTGAGCAGCAGTAACAGCTTTCGTCATTAGCATGGACTTTCCTTCACTCTCCCAACTTCCCAATCCAAAATGGCAGCTGAACTGCCTTGGATCCGATTCTCGTTCTTGCCTAAGATTCAAACCTTTCACAAACACAACAGCTGTGTCCCCATCCAAAGTGGCAGTATAAGTCACATTATCCCAATTGTTAACAGACTGATTACTAATCCTCCATAATCCATTTTCATCCCCTAAACTCCGAATCCCATTTCTTCCACGCCTTTCTAAATTCACAACAGCAGAATAATTCATCGGTGGAAGAGGGCATCTCACAATCAATCTAAACTCATCATATTCACCATCAACTGACAAAACATTCTGCTCAGCAAAAAGACTCTCCCTTTCATAATTTCTATCCTCTAAAACTATTCTTTTCCCATAAACACAATCCAATTCTTGATTTTTCTCCACAATCCCATCATTCTTTACCAACAAAAGTACATGATCAGGAAACAAAATCCGATCCTCAATCTTAAACGAATTGTTTAACAACTTATCAAAATCTTGAACAGAATCACTACTAGAAGACAATAAAGATAAGCTAGAAACTACCAAAACTGGCCTAAAAACTTATATAATGAATCTTTAAACTATAGGATAAAAGGTAAAGAAAGGTGAAGAAACTAAAACAAAGAAGAAGAGATCTTACTGAAAATAAATGAGAAGAAGAAGTTGATGAAACTAAGAAATATGAAGTTGGTGATGCTGCTGATGTTCTTAGAAAACGTTTTCTCTTGCGCCTTTGCTCTGAAGCTTCCATAAGTTTTCTTGAAAGCAAAGATCTGTTTGTTGCTGAGGATGAAATTCAAGAAAGAATTTTTGTTTCTGGGTTGAGTTTAAAACTTTCTGTTTTTGGTAGATCTAAGGTGGGATGGGATGGATGGTACGCCGACAGAGTACTTTTTAAGGTTCTTTCTTGAGCTCTGCTGCTGCTGCTCTGCTGTTTATCCGGTTATTGTCGGAGAGGACGTGTTTGGATGATTTATTACTACTAGTATTATTATTGTGTGATTGCTTTATTCTTTTTTTTTTTTTTTTGGGTAAATGTGTCTCTTGCTTTATTCATGTGTTCAAGAAAACAGAGACAAATTTAAAATACTACTGTTGTCTGGTTAATGAGAGAAGACTAGTCCAGTTGTATCAAAGTCCAAATATGTTTCTTGGACTTAATGGAAAACGTGGTCCACTCATGCAATAGCACGTGGAGTCTCTTAAGTTTTTGAAATTTTTTCTACTTTAGACCGTTAGAATTTTAATTTAGAAAAAAAAAAAATCGTCATAATACCTCAAATATTTATATAATATAATATTTGTGTTTTAGTAAAATATTATTGTACAAATCTTTAAAATTAATAAAATTGTTCCTAACTAAGCGGTAGAAGAACATCACTTAATTTTAATGCAGAGAGTAGCATTTGTTTCATTGTTATCATCTCAATCTAAACCTCATTTTGGATCTTATTTATTTATTTACAGGGCAGAGGTGGGAAGGAATCAGCAGAAGAAGATGGTGAGGTGAAAATTGAACGCTTGGTCAAGTATTCATGAATAGTAGACAATCCTAATTCCTTCAAATTCATGCATTACGTTTTGAAATTTGCAATCTCATTAAGTTGGTAATTTTTCATCAAAAGGACAGTTTTCAAAACGTAGAGGAAAAATCTACTGATAATTAATGAAATTTGAGAAACAAATAGATAGATGATGGCATCAAAATTTAACCCATAAGAATGTATTAAATGTGAAAGATGAGAGATGCTTCCGAGACTACTTCTAAACTTGCTGAACAAAACTGATTTTTGCCCTTGGGAGAATGTGACAAGAAGTTTCTTTTTTTTACTCTTTCTCTTAGGTGTGTGGCTGTGGCAAAGGGCAATAATGTCTGATATTAAGGATATTGAGGAAAAGAAAATGAAATGATTTCGTTTGCTTGCAAATGTTTCTATACAAACATATGAACTTAAAATATTGCTAAATCTAAATAAATTTTATACATGCAATTAATTTTGCTTTCACTGTTATTTTCATCAATATCAATTTCAGATTTAAGACTTCTCAATCTCATTCCTATAATTGAAGAAGTCTAAACTCCAACATTTCTCCCTTGTGAAGCCAAGAAGTTGCTTTCTTCATCCTCATCGCAGCTGCATAAAGACAAAAAAGGACAAAGCAAAGGTTTGGTGACTACCAGCTATATTCGTAGACAACCATTATCCTATGCTATAAAATTATTATTGAGATCAGGTAATCTCTTTTGTCACAAATTAGTGCCGTTTTAACTCATTGTCAGCAAGTTTCATCGGCCTGCAAAACTTGTCACTCACTACATAGCTACTTTAGTTTGGCACACATTATAAAGAAATCACCTAAATACGTTATTCTTAAAAATATTAGGATATATTATGTCTATTATTTTTTTAATAAAAACGAAGTCTCATAGTAGATTTTTACTTACTCACTTAATGATTCGAAAATATAATTTTATCATTTAAATTATTATTTTTATAATTTTATTATGTACAATAGTGTAACCTATCATTTAGTCTCACCTACTTCTTATGTTACTGTTATTGTTTGTTAGTCTTAAAACGAAATTAGTCAAAGATGAGTAGTTCGTAAAATGCACAGGTTATTCCACGATTAATTCACTAGAATCAAACGTCAGAACGTGGAATTTGTTTCCACAAGGAGATTTCAAAACATGTGACTCGAAATTCTGTTGGTGTAATTAATTAGGACTGAATATCATAGATTTATTACAGAATTAGTTTTTTATCAGCTCAAATTGTATATCAAATTAACATCCAAAATGCTTGACTCTATATATATAAAATGTTGTAATAAAAGTTTGTTCCACCTAACTCAAATCATATAGTACTAGTATACAACGCTGTCAATTTTACTCTAATTAATTATTAACAAAATAAAAGCCACGTATGTTATGAAAATAGCGATTTGGAATTAAAGTCGTCCAAATTTGCCTTTCTATTTCATCAAAACATTTATGTTTAGGAGGGCATAATGTATAATGGGAAAATTTATTATCCCTTTTAAGAAATTATTTTTTTGTCTTTAAAAGATTGTATAATATAAGTTTTTAAAATACAGAATATTATAACGTATAATTATTTAAAACATAAAAAAATAATTTTTTTAAAAAAATTGTAAAATTTTCCATGAATAATAGCCGGCAATTGGTAGACACTAACCTTCAGCTGTTTAACGTACTCCATACGTTTAATGTAATCTTACAAATTTTTGAGAAACCAAGAAATGGGAGAAAAGAGAAAGAAATATAATGGAAATTTCGTCGAATCCGGTCATGTGTATGCACAAAAACCACATCTTAGTTGATTTAATACCGCTAAATGCGCCTTTTTTAACTCTAAACTGAAGATTAATTAGTAGTATAACAGAGACAGCTAGCTGGAAAAGGTGTTTTGAGGTTTGCTTTTTGCTGTCTTTTATTGGGGAGATTCTTCTGGGAAAAGGAAATAATTGTTCTCTCCATCTTCTTTTTGTATTATTTTTTTTAATCAACTACTAAAGCTGTTTCCAAATTGCATAAGAGAGTGGGTTTTCGTTTATATAATTAAACATTCATGGGTTTTAGTTTATAAAATTATGAATAGCATGGAATTATTCAGAGGACTTCAGACACTAATGATTCTTCAAAAGTTATGATGCAGATTATGAATGTAACACTCGTACTATAAATATCATAAAATAAAAATTTACGCATATTGGAAGGGATAAGGGTCTAGTCCATAGTCTTTTGCTTTTTTTAATTAAATTATATTTTACTATATTACTACTTAGTATTAGTAGTATCGAAAAATTAAGTGAAAACTTTTTCCGAAATCTTTAACTATAGGACTTAGGAGGCGCCATCCCTAGAGATGGAGATTTGTGATTAACAATGAAAACGTTTTTAAAAAAAAACATCAATGTTGTCAATTTGTGATTAACAATGAAAACGTTTTAAAAAAAAAACATCAATGTCACAACAGCTACGAGAACTTGCGACATTCCTTTAAAAAAAATACTGCATTTGGGAGATAAATAATGCATATCCAACTTAATTCTTGTGGTGGTGGCCAAAACTCGAGGGTGGTCACGAAAAGATTTTGACAGTTTGCGGCCCACTGTGGATAAGAAGCCACACTCCATTATCTTTTACATTTGTAAGATCTAATTATGTTGGAGGTGTTGGTCTAGTTCAATTCCGCAAGATTTGATTCTCCAATTTTTCTTCAACAAAAAACTAGAAAGCATGTCTTTTTGGAACTAAACCTGAAATATGGCCGAACATACTTGGTTTGAGTTGTTTGTGATAATGTTTAATTAAATGTTTGGGCTAAGTTATTGTATGCTTGGATTGAATGTCATAATGTTTAGAATTAAGATGCTAAATAATGCCACGGATGGCCCACATTAATTGTTCTTTTTGTTCAAGATTTGACTCCTCTCCATTTACAAATACACATCCATTTGTTCATATCTAAATTATTTAAACTTCAAAAAAAAAAAAAAAAAAAACCATATTTGAGCTGTCAAGATGTATGAACACTGCTAGATTTCTGTGCTCCAAACATGAAGAGCTTACTGAGTCTGAAATCTGAATGTACTCCAGCAGCTATTGAACTACTCTATGTTCTTAATAAAGAATAATAAAGTAAACATTTCTCAGTGAAGTCCTACTGATAATCTGATCAAAATATACTAGCTATAGATGATTGTTGTAACATAAACCTTTGAGATGCAACCATACCAACTTGATATATTAAGCATAATGCTAAAATTTCAAGATGTACAAAGAACTATTATGCTAGATAATAGATCACCTTCAATTTAATAAATGCTTTAGGCCCTTCCACAAATGTTGGATCATCGGACTGGGTGGGATGATGGGGATGGGGATGAGATTATCTTAATGAATCTCTATCGTAAAAACAAGTAGTACTACCAAGTAGACAATGAATATTGCAATGCAATGTAAAGCTGGGGTTGTATACAAGTTGCATTTGAAGCCATAGAGCCACCAGTATAGCAACCCTCTACAGTCTCAGCACCTCGAATTATCTTATTAGTACTTTTTGAGAATGATTCAGCAATTTCCCTGGAATCTGTCCGAGTATATCTCCAAGCAGACGTGCTCCCGTTTTGATGCTTACTTCTTGGGCTCTCTAGCTTAGATGTTTTAGAATTTACATCTCTGTTTGGCAAACAATTAAGGAATCATCGAACTGGAATTTTGTCCTTTCGCTTTTCCTCCAGAATTTGGGACTCAAAAATTCTGCACCAGGCAGCATGCAACATGTATTTCCTGCTGCACCAGTGTCTGAAACCCTTCTGCTTGATATTGCCAGATGGTAATCTTGCGACATTTCATCTAGAGCTTTCTCCAGACCATTTACACGTTTTGCTAGCAAATTCATCCCATTCTGGGAGTGGCCAATAAATCTCTGAATCAAGAATAGCATAAAACTGATTTCAGGTTAACTGTACAGCATTCACAACACAAATAAAACAGACCTGTGCCCTTTTGTTTCACAATTGTGAGAAAATGAATATGCATCTTCCAGATGTAAAGGAAAAATGTGCAATCATCTTCAGACATCCATCAGCATGAAACAAGACAAACCTATAAAGAAAACGAATCCAAAATTGAAATGGGTTTTGACATAATTGTCTTGGCAGGACAAATTCGTGTAAATGGAGTAAATGAAGCAAAGAGCTAAGCCTTCTTACAAACTAAAGCCAATGTTTATTTTCAAAACACAAGAACAAGCATAGCAGCAAAATAATCAAAATGGAGGATGTCAAACAAGAAATACCAGCAAACAAGGTGCACAATCGACAGAGACCACCCCATAGCATAAAGTTCTATCAAATTTTGACACTATCTATCATTTCTATGTTTTCAACACTATACATGTGTGCAAATCAAGACCTATATACATATGAGAGAGAGAAAGAGTACCTGGAGGAGATCCAATAAACTGGATTGTTGGTTTTCAATCTGACAAAGCTGTTTCTGTATCAAAGATAGATTTTCAAACTCTTTCTGACTACTAGCACTATCAGTAGCACTGGTAACTATATGATTTGAATCACAATCTGCATTCCCATATAGTGGAACCACACGAGCCCCAAATCTTAACCCACCAGACCTGCATAATTTTTCATCAGAGTTTCTGTTGAATGGAAAGGACTTTGCTTCCACATTTGTTTTCTTCCAGCTTTCACAATCTGATGAATCTGAAACTCCAAGGTTTTGGTTCTTCAGCTCATTACAATCCATTTTCAAATTGGCGCTCGGTGGTACAGCAACTTCCCTCTTGCACTCAGAGTGCCTTCTGAAATCCACCTGACAGTTGGACCTTGTGGCTTTTGGCTTCCCAAGATCACTCCTTATAGGGCTTCTCTTTTGATTGCTGGTAGTAGATAAATTACTGGATGTGGGTGACCTGATTTTGGGGGTTGCTTTCTTCGGTTGAGGGGTCACAAAGCCAATATCATCACTGCCAAAATCTGTAAACATTCATCATTCTAAATTTATTAACGGGTATAGAGAACTTTCACTTCATTGGAAAATCAGGAATACAACAGTGGTGGATCAAAGCTCTATGACTACTAACTAAAGGAAAAAATAGACAACTGTGCAAGATACTATATAAATGAATAGTTTTTTTTTTTTCTTGTTATTTCTTTTTTTACTCTAACTTATTGGTGAAAACTCTCTAACATTTCATATTTTGTTGAATAGAAAGGAGTTTGTAAATCTATAAATGGAGAAAAGGTCCGAAACACAGCAGGTCCCCAGAACTTGACAAGAACACAACTTCACAAACACATTATTCGCAAGTGAGGTTATATGGCCATTTTGCTTGTTTTCCTTCACTTAAATAAAATGTCTTCACTAATCATACTAAAATGACCAGGAACTTTAAAAGGAACAAAAGAATATGCATAACCAACCGCTAATCAAAGAAACATAAGTTCTTTATCAAAAAGGTAAAACAAAATCATATTACTAGTATATACCACAGTTTAAGCACATACAGGTAAGAATAAATGACAAACCTTTAAAGACCTTTTTTTTTTTAAAGCTAAATTAAGCAAGTGTATACACATTTTAGTAGGGGACCCAAAATAATATCCATTAACGAACATCATTAGCGTCATCATGGATGGGTAACTACCTCAAAAATATCCAAATTCACATAGGCTTTAGCACACAAATCAACTGGCAAAATTACTTCATCATACTTTTACATCCTTATAAAACTACAGAAATTCCAATTCAACTTTCAATTATTTTCATATTTGCCAACACAGTATCCACCATTTTTCACCTTCATATATTCCAATTACTAAAAAAAGAAAAAAAGACTGAAAAACTTCCACAAATTAAAATCGAACATGTTCCTGAATCCTGATTCTCCTGACCTTTCACAGATGACTTGGATTCTGTTTCATCCGAAAACTCGTCTGAAACTACAGAAATTTCCTTCCACATTTCCATTGCTCGATTCATTGTCTCTCTTACAATCTTCACCTACAAATTTTGGTAAAAGAAAATATATTAATTAAAAAAATTCGAATTTTGCGGAAAATCATAAAAAAACAAAGGCAGGATATAATACTTACCTTGTCGAATCGTCTATTTTCTAAAGAAGCTAAACAAGAAGCCTTAAATTCCGATAACAAATCGCTCTCTGCCACCGCCAACTTCTCCAATGCTTCGGCGGCGGCCTTCCTCGCCGACCAATCGTCACTGCTCAAGAACTCCACCATCGTCGGAACCAAACTATTCAACACATTTTTACTCGAAGCACCTCCAACACTCGCAATGCTTCCGATCAGCGACAATAAAGCAGGCTTTGCCTTAAAGCTAATCATTTTTAACCAATTTCAAGAGCCTCGGCAACAGTCTCTTGAGTTCCTGCACGTCAGGCTCCGGAGCGGCCTCAATCGCGGCGGCGAAACAGAGCGAAGCTCCGATCTGAGCGTTGTAGTCCTGCTCGTGAGATATACAGTCGATCAAAGGCTTTGAAATTAGGGAAAACGGCGGTCTGGTGACGTGAGAAGCAATGGAGGAGATGGCGTCGACGCAGGCGGAGCGGACGGAGGAGTCAGGATCACGAATTCGGCGGAGGACGGAGGAAAGCATCTTGGAGAGGTGAGGAGAAAGAGCGTCGCCGTGTACGGCGGAAAGGATACCGAGAATCCGGACGCATTGGCGGCGGACGGGGGATTTCTCGGAGGAGTCGGTGGTGGAGATGCAAGTTAAGAAAGGGGCAAAAGAGTCATTTGACAGGTTTTTAGCAATGGACTCGAGTTCGTTGGTTGCTAAGGAAAGAGTGTCCCGGTCGGAGAGTTTGTTGAGGCAAGTGATCCCTCACTCTTTTTCTTAAGTCGGACGGTTGTCGAGAAAGCTGCGCCATTTTTGTAGCAATGCTGACGCGGAGTTACTAAAACTAGATGGTTGTTGTGGCCGGGATCGCGGTGGTGGTGGGAGGAGGAAATGGTGGTGGCATGTGGTGGGGGACATAGAGTGGGGGAAATGGTAATGGGAGGAATGGTTTTTATATGTTGGGGGAGACTTGGAGGTGGCACCGCTTGAAGGAGGACGTAGGGACTGATGAGGGACCAGGGGCAGGTGCAGAAAATTAGAGGAAAAAAAAATTAAGGGTTAAATTGCAAAGTACCCCTTGAACTGTCTATGGTTTGCTAAATGCCACCTAATCTATCATTTTCAGCAACTAACAACCTTTGATTTTTGCAGAAGACACTAATTATCTTACCCATGGTGAAAGTGAAACTAACCTCATTGAAAGAAGTTAATAGCCTATGCTTATGTTTATAGTTGTAGGGGAACAAGGGCTTTTTGGAGAGTTCACAAAGGTAATTAGTATGAATCGGAAATGTCCATAAGGAGTAAGTTTTGATTATTCATTTAGCGATATAGAGTAAAATATTACTATCATTGATATGACTGAAAAGTAATAAGTTTCTATTATTTTTTAATCATCTAACGATCTATAATATTTATTCTGTTAGGGTGAGTAACAAATCATTATTCGTCTTTAAGTGCATTCAATTTCATTGCAAATGAGATAATTAAAGTACTTTGAATAAAAAATAATTAAAATTGAAAGTTGTTAATTATTAAAATTAATAGTTCAGGCTATTTTGCGATTAACTCAAAAATTAAGGTCGATTCAATGTTTAATCTGAAATAATGTACATTAAATATTATTATTTAAAATTTAATTATATCTATATTATTTATTTTGTACGCTTTAATTTACATCAAAATCATATCCAAGCAAGTTTATGTCAATCCAAATTATTGAGCAGTGGATGAGGGGAAATCATACCCGCACTGGTAGGTGGCTGACGGGAATAAGCAAGGTCGGGGATGGAAACAAAGGCTACAAATATTATAACTAATTTATGTTCTTTTTTTTAATCAATCGCAGAAATTTTATTGATATTAAAATTTTTTAATTTGCACTAAAGGGTGACACCTCAATTACATCAGAAAAACTAAGAAATAAAAACATCTGAGAACCTAAACAAGGAAAGGGAATCTCATCAAATAATTTATGTATTTTACTTGATAATATTACGTTATTTTATGAGAAAATACAATAAAAAAACAGAGATTATTGATATGCTAGTAGTAATCTTGATCCAAAATTCGAATAATCTTTGTTTCAAAGCCACCTCCTCATGACCTTTCTCTTAATCATAATCACATGCATGCTGCATGTAACGAATAATATGCTTACAAGCAAGAGGGCATGCACATGCGATTTCAGAGTTCTTTATTTCATGCATTAATCAGACAATTATTAAAGATAAGATATACAAAATAAACAATAAAAACAATCATGTAACCCGCATTAGTGATCCTTTCTTTTCTGTTTTTTTTGTTTAAGATACGTATTTTTTTAGCGACTCGAATATATAATTTAAATTATAGAAAAAATATAATTTTATCATATAAACTACACTTTATCATCATGATGTTTGTATATTTTATTTATTTTTATCGATCAATATTGATAAAAAATATTAATCAACACTATCTTAAAGGAAATGGGTCTATGACTATCATCTAATCACATGATTAACTCAAGTAAAACCACATGAAATTAACATCATTTTCAATTATAATTAAGTTCATTATTCATAGGCTCATAATAGGTTTGTTAGTTCGTACCAAACGAAAAATAGTTGGTCTGCTGGTAAGGACAGAGAAATTTGTATTACAAGATCTTTCTTGATCACCAGGTTGAGAGAGGGAGAGAAAAAAAAAAACCACTATTCTTTTATTTGTCTAAAAATAAATAAATAAAATAGAACTTCATTATGCATAACGAGACATCTTATTAAAGTTCTTTGGGGTTTTATTACAAATTCTATTGACTTCAGCTACCGGTGATGTCAGATGGGAACCAAAATACTGTATTTTATTATAAAATGGCTTCTTCGTAATAACGAAAGATTAACGACTCATTTACGAGCTGTTTACATCGCTAGATAGAACATCACAAACCTACCAAAAAACAAAAATGAGGAACTAATTAAATTAGTTAGCTAAAAACCAAATACTTGATACATATACCAGTTTATAATTAGCTGTCCGCTAATTAAACTAGTTTGCTTCTTTGTTTTCTTGGATCAGTTGATTTTTTCTTTGTTCTTGAAGAGTTTGTGGTATTCTAAATTATGAAATGTAATGTTATAGGAAAAGATTAATTATACTATGTGCGAATTAATATTAATTTCCTTTTATTTAAATATGTACGTAACTCGATCATTTCTCGATCACCTTAATATACAGTTTTTACTTTTTCGCTTTTCGAATCCAAATCTAATAACACACGGGAAAATTTATAATTTCTAAGTTAAGAGGGAAGTGTATTAATAAATATTATTATAATAATATACTAGATTATAGATGTAAATCTAGGAGAAAGTGTAGAAAATGTAGAGCATGTGAGGAGGATAACAAAATGCAGAATTCTCTAGTTCCCAAACACCACACCAGCCAATCACGTGACATTGCAGGCCATATTCATTGAACTGAAAATTGCTAGTATTTCTTTTCTCATACAATTTCTTACAGAAAAAGCATTTGTGAAAGGGAAATTTGTGAAAAAAATTGTTTGTTACTCACTCACTCAATATTGCAGAATAAATGTTATAAATTATTGAATAATTAAAAAGTAATATATTTTGATTTTTTAATTATTTCAATAATTATTATATCTATTTTAAATTATGAAATAAATAATCAATATTTACTCCAATTGATTGGGCTACTAGATGGGGATGTTGAAATCACAGTTTATATGGCAAAAGATTGGGAAAGGTTTGATATATTAATGTTTGACTAATCAATGTTCAACGTGGCATTATTCTATAATAATTTTCATTGGCAATGTAAGCATATGCTCTTGCTAAAACGCTTGTTATCTAATTATATTAGCATCTCTTAATGTGGTATTCTAGTATGGCATATTCTGGATTTCATAATATAAAGGAAATATTTTTCATCACATGAGCTGCATGGTAGCTATATTCTTGTGCAGTAAATCAAAATTAATTACAAGACAAATTACATATTATCTCATGCACTCTTTACTTTTTAAGCATATATACTCTTTGTAGTATCACTTCACTCAAACATGTAAAATGGTGTATGATGTAAAATCATTTTTCATGGTACAACAGATTTATAGAATAATTCCAAATAGATTGGGAAAGGTTAAAAGAGAAAAATGAATTATTGCAATATGGATCAAGAAGATGAATAAATGGAGGAGGTGATCTATAAAAGGGGTTTGTGAGCCAAATAATAGCAAGAAGTAATTATCAGCCGAAATTATGATATAGAAGGAAGATGGGGACACTACATAGTTTAGAATCCAATATGTGACTCGTTTGGATATTATAGGCGCAAGTCGTTTGGCATATGGGCATTGTATTGTTGTTTTCAGATGCCTCATGATCGATGTTTTAATATTCCAAACAGAAGCTATCCTTTTTCTAATGACCATTTCTTTGTGCAATGATCATGGGTTTGAATATCTATCACTAAACGCTAATTTTATGAAGCTGAAAAAAAAAAAAAAAAAGCTAGCTATTTACTGTATGTTTTGATTCCCTAATGATTATAATCTCATCTAACTAAGGCAAAATGTTAAATTGAAATGAAATTGACTCTCTCTTGAAATTTTCTTTGGTGGTCTAAGATCTATTAGCATTTTTAGCGTGAGTAAATTTTGACTACTCATTATGTAATGTAGAATAAATATTACAGTCGTTGTCGTTGAGATATTTGAAAGATAAGTAGATTTCATTATTTTTTAACTATCCAACGATTCAATATACTCATTCTGCGAAATGAATAACAAATAATTTTTTTACAGCATAAGATGAAGTGATTATTTGACGTGCATTGCTGTCTTTATTCCAAAAAGAGAAAAATAAAATAAAAGAAATATAATAGTGGATTTTTCTGCCTGCTGGCAAATGGTTAAATTTTCCCTGTGGTAAGTGTGAAAGGAAAATAGAATGATTGGGAGAAAACAGAAAAGAATAATTATAACATGTGTTTAATAGTTAACCCCAATAATTTCCAGCTACTCCTCCAAATAATTGTGTTTATACGTATTTGATATCAATCATATTATTCATTAAGAAATTAACCCTGATTAATAATTATCTCACCTAAGAACATCAGGACGATAAAATCATATTATATGTGCATAAAGAATGTAAGCTTCTTGGACAGAAATTCGTTCCCAATCAATAAAGCCAACAAAAGATAAGAAAAAAGAAAACGGAAGTCCATGTGATATGTTTCCTTCGAATATACATACTAATTATTATCAGGAAAAAAAAAAATCAGCCGAGCAAACTTATCATTTCATGAAATAGGGTACTTCTACATTTTGAAAGCATTTAAAGTTTTCACTCATCACTTTTCATGTTTTTTTTATTAAAAAAAAAAATCCTTTCCACTTACCTTTTAATGACTCGAACACATAATTAATATATCATAAGAAAAACGTTTTATCCTAAATTATACTTCGTTGTTCAATCATCAGTTTTCATCTTTTCAGTGACAATGAATAAAAGTGCAATTCAATACTAAAACATTTATTTTATGTCACTTAAAAAAAAATTTGCTTTATGTCGACAAAAAATTTTCACATCTAATTCCCGAAAAGTTCATAATTTTTTTTTTTTTTTTGGGGGTTGTCTCTTATACACATCTCAGCAGCACTCGGGAGAACACAAGAATCACAATCGTTGCACAATATTCTCCTAATTATGTTGGAATTTGCTCAAATACATTAGTTTTGCCCCCATCTTGAATTTCGGTAGTTTTGCTGAACATAAAATTATTAATGTCTCGTGCATGATAAAGACATGCGCAAAATAAAGGGAGATCTGTACAAAGGAGCAGCAATCAATATTCGAGAAGTTTGATAAGAATGTTAAATAGGCTAAGGGGCCTGTTTCTTCCTACTATAGATGTTGCCATGTTGCTTGACTCGAAGACAGTTTCCTATTCAATTGAGATAGTATTACATGTTATTAATGCAAAAGTGTGCGAATGCATTCACATGGGAAACACAGAAAATGAGACCAAACCCTCTTGGATTCTGTCGAGTGCTGCTGTTTCTGCTGTTGCATGAATTATCAAAGTCGACATTAACACATGCAAAGTTTCGAGATGATAAAGAAAAATTATTTACAAGATCAAAAATTCATTGTTATTTATTAATGTAATTTATATAAAAAAATGATATTAAATCACTAATCTTGATTTTAAAAATATTTGGTTGGATTTTTTTTTATAAAAAAATCTAATATTATTAGTGTTATTAGTATTTTGTCATTTTGTATAAATGTATTGATAAATAAAAGGGTATGGTGGACTGCTTTTATTGGAATATATTGGAAAATTTAGATAGATGAAGAAGACATTCTTCCCTTCTCTTTGGTCATTGTTTGCTTGGTTGTCACGTGAAAGCTGGCATCTCTCCTTCCATTCAATTCAATTGGATGAAATGTCCCTATTATATGCTTGGTTTTTAAGTTTATGTTTCGTGGGCCTTTGTACAAATTTTCACATCAGCTATCTACCTTCTAATTCTATGAGTCGATCTTATGCATGTTTGAGTGTTGTATATTTGAACGAGGGTCGGACTAAAACTGGAATTGAATGGACTTTATAAGTTCCATTTATGTTTCACTAGTAAAATTTAATCTTGAATGCGACTCTACGAAAAGAAAGGAGCTTGGAAATTTTTTTTTTTTTTTTTCCAATTCAACCTAGTTCAAGAAATTAATGGATTTTTGTTTTCTCTTTTGGGCTAAGATTGATTAATTCTTTAGTACCATTTATTGTTATATTATGATATATATTGTATAAAAGGATTATATTAATATGAAATTTAAATTTCGGAAACTTATTTTACGCTAGAATTCTGTCAATCATACTCACTACAGCGTAATGGCACCTAACAATTAATCAAATCAATGTCAATCTTCAAATTAATTAATCCAAAAATTGCTTCCTTTCAACTCTCAAAATTTGTATTTCAGCTTTGGATGCAGAAAGCTCTGGAATCTAAAAAACAAAATTCTGCTGAATCAAATTAAAATTTTGGGGTTTGGGAATATGGTGAAGGAGAAGAGAGTATTATGGGTGGTGGTATAGTTTGACAAGTTTGGTTGGCCGTCGGCCAGGTGTAGAGGGACCTTATGTAAAAGGAAAAAGGAGAAAAACTAGCCTAATATGCAAGATTGAGATATTTTTCATTTTAATTTTTCAAATGAAAATATGTAATCCAAATCATTTTAGTTTTTATATAGTTAAAATATACAATAAAGTATGTTACAAACAGTTGTGATTTTTAAAAATAATTTTCATTATATATTTTTAGAGTGTGAAGGGGGGAGAAGGAATTCTCGCCAATTAATTAATTAGAGAGGAATCTAGTTTAAAAATCATAGTTAATCATTAATTATAAAGAAAATCATAGTCTAACCGTCCTAATCTGACTGAAAGTATTTGATATTTACCTAATCATTTGAAGTTCTCCCCAATTAATTAATTAGAGAGGAACTAATTCAAAAAACATAGTCAATCATTAATTAGAAGGAAAATTGGAGTCACCTCTTATTTTAGACACATTCAATAAATTAAAATTTTTCCCTCTCTTTAATAATTTTTGGGCTATAACAACCTCTTATTTTAGAAACTCATTCAATAAATTAAAAACTTTCTAGTTCGAATTATAATTTAGTGTTTTAATAGTGTTATGTAACTTTCAAACGCTATATTACTCTTAATTACTCGAACTGGTATTCAAATCAAACTCGTAAACCCTCATCCCATTGCGCAATTGAAGTAAAACATGCAAGACTCTAGTTGTGGAACAGTAACATTCATGCAGTCTACACTACATGTATGAGAAATTGTGGAATATATTAAAACGGACAAAATTTCATGAATCATTTAAGTTTTTCAGGGTAGGAAAAAAAAAATGATTCATCCTGAGGCGACGGTATCCCCCCTTCGAATTGGAAATCGACCACGAAAGATTGCTTTCTTACAACCCTTAACACTACCATGAATAGTAACTTTGAATTGAATTTCATTGACATCACAACTGAAATTTTACGCAGGAGGCCTTAATCATACATGGGCTTGGCTTTTGCTTATGAGTTTACCATACAAAGTTTTAAAGCCTAAGCCCAATTTATTATCAGCAAGGACCAAGTTGGATGCAACAAAATAGTTGAATTTTATTAATAAAATGAGTCCACACAAAGGACAAACCGGGCTTACAATCTGAGTTCGAAAAAGCCCGAAGCTAATTGGAGTGCAGTTCTTTAATGATTTTGGATTCCATCCACAAACATAATATTTGTGAATGGTCTACTGAAGAAATGTTGGTTTTGCTCTAAACCTGAGATATTGGATCCTAGAAATATAACAAATTTCAAATGTCTCACATAGATGCCGTCCGAATTCTTTTTAAATTTCAATATTTGAACTTTTCTGGTTTCTGAATTTGTTTTTTAATTCATTATTTCAAATTGGGTCTAAAAATGTTCAATTTGTTGTCTCTATTGAAAATTAAAATTAAACTAACCAATTATTTTGATCAATCACTTATCTTTGACATCATTTGTGAAATTAAATCATTATCATAGTATTGAAAGCTTTAGCAAAAGCTAAGATGAATGGAGTATAACCATTAATTAAGGATAACTACTTTTAATTTTTTTGACAAAACTTGGCAGATTCAATAGGAAATTGAATAAAATTATGACAATGATTAAAATTATCTCCTCTACGCTAAAATATTGTTATAGAATATCAAATGAAAGCTAAGATACTATTTTATTCCACCCCAAATCATACAGCAGATGCCAAATCCAGGTTTGGCATTTTTTTAACAAGCAACTAATGATAGTAATCCGCTCACAACCTCATGCAAACAAAACTTAACATAAAAAAACTAAACAAAAACACCCTAACCCCCCAGTTGGAGACCTTGGTCCCCCACAATGGCAACTCATATAAAATAAATTAACAAAAACCAACATCCACAATTTTGTAAATTATTCTATTTCCTAAAACAACTTTTGTAGGCCATTCTACCTCTACCATTTCCCCAAAATAACAAAATCCTCCACCTTAATTTCATTAATACTAATTTTCTTCTTACAAAGAAGAAAAATAACCTAGAATCTCCGTGCTCTAAAAACATTTAGTGCATCTATACAAAATGACAAATACAACGTGTCACTAGATTCAAAAGGGAAGGGAAAGAAAGAAATTTGTAGAAAAATCTAAAATTATGATATCGTAATTTGATAAAATTTTCTTAAGAATGACTTTGACAACTCATTATGAATTTATGTTTTTGTAAATAATTTTTCAAAAAAAAAAGTATCCATACGTAGCATCTCCTAAAATCACGTACATTACATTATCATGTAAAATATGTATAATAACTATTAAAATGATTAAAAAATAAATAAATTTATTACTTTTTAATTATTTAAAAATAAAAAAATACCTTAGTAACAAAGAATTTTTTCTCTTATTAAACCACATCACCTTAATAACGTAGGACTCCCGCCATCGCTGACCCCATGTCCTCAGTCACCAACTTGCCAGAAGAGCACCACTTAAATGACGATTTTATCCTCGTCTCTCCCAAGCCTTCTCCTGTAGCATATTTCCGTTGCTCTTTTTTTTATATCCTCCACCCTTCCCATAACACACGCAAATTTACACACACAACACACACTAAAACCATTAACTCTCTCCCTCTCTCAGAAAATCAGCTCAATTTCATCAAAATATATCAAAATACATAAATAATTACCAAAAATATTTTTCTTTTCCGTAATAATTCAAATTCATGAAAAGCAGATAAGAGGAATACAGAAACCGACAGCTGTTGCTGAATTTTTGAAGATTCAAAGGAGGGTCTCAGCGTAAATTTCTAACCTTTTTTGCACATTTTTTCTGTGGATAATTATATAATTATGCTTTTCGTGAATTTCAAGTAATGCGAAGCTTATGAGCAGAATTTTTCAGGATTTGTCGATAATCCGAGAGTGATCTCTGTAAAGGTATGGATTATGGTTAATTACGTTGATTAATTGTTTTTTTTACGTAGTTTGTTAGATCTGTTTGTTGAATCAGTCAGTATCTGTATTTTTTAAATTTTAATTTTGCTTTTTTTTTTTCTTTAAATGCTGCAGGATTTTTTTTTTTTTTTTTTGGAATTGGAGTGAATAAAGATAATTTTTCGAGGAATTTGATGAATAATTGATGGAGAGATGATGCGTATTTGAGTTCTCAACTTAAGTGCCCTATGGTTTCTTCTTGTGCTGAACCGTAAGCCGTTTTGTCATTTTTATTGTATATATTTTTTTTGTGAATTTTAAATTTTTTATTTTTTGGTGATATTGTATGTTTTTATTGAGTTTAGTGAAGGGTTTTTTTAATTAAATTGTAAAATCATCTATTTATCTCATAACAAAATTCAACTGCCTAAAAGTTTTAAGTTTGTAGCTCTTCTAAGCTAATTTGGGTTATTATTGGTAAGTTTCTGGTGCTTTTCAAATATTTGTTTCGTTACTT
The DNA here is from genome assembly GCA_025175665.1 of Cinchona pubescens. NCBI lineage: Eukaryota > Viridiplantae > Streptophyta > Magnoliopsida > Gentianales > Rubiaceae > Cinchona > Cinchona pubescens. The sequence goes on along the minus strand of JANKKI010000077.1, from coordinate 2,667,116 downwards.
CTTAATATTTCATTAGGATTCTCATGTTTTAATTTTCATGTAGTGAATGAAAATTTAGAAGTAGGACAAGTAGGTAAAGGTTGAGTTCTTATAGAAAAGTTTAGTAGCTGATGGTGATAATGGGAAATTTTTTTGATATGAATCACGTTGTGAATCTTTCCTGAGAAGTAAAGTTTGAGCAGAATATATTTTAGTAATAAATGAAAAATTCCTTGTCTGAATGCCAATGTGATTTGCGAATCTGTATGTTGTGAGTGGGTGAGGTTACTTAATGATTGATTTGGCAATTGTGTTTCTGGGTGAGCAAGGTCTTGGCAATCCCAAATGATGGGTGGAAACAATGCACAGAAGTTAACAACAAATGATGCCTTGGCCTATCTCAAAGATGTAAAAGACATCTTTCAAGATAGACGAGACAGATACGATGAGTTTCTTGAAGTCATGAAGGATTTCAAGGCTCAAAGGTCAGGATTTATTTCATTTTTCTTTAAATTGTGGTTAGGTTGAAGTTTGTATTGATTAATCTCTGTGTTATACACTCCTTATTGGCTTGCTTGTAGAACTGATACATCTGGTGTCATATCGAGAGTAAAGGAATTATTTAAAGGACATAGAGACCTAATTTTGGGTTTCAATACCTTTTTGCCAAAGGGATATGAAATTACCCTCCCACCGGAGAACGAACCGCCTCCGGTGAAGAAGCCAGTTGAATTTGAAGAAGCAATCAGTTTTGTTAACAAAATTAAGGTACAAATTCATGCTTTTGTTAAATTGTGCACTGTAGTTTTAACATGAAGGTTCTCACATCTAAAGGCCTTTCTTCTTACAGACTAGATTTCAAGGTGATGACCATTTGTATTAATTGTAAATCTTTTCTAGACATTTTGAATATGTACAGAAAGGAAAATAAAAAGATCACAGAGGTTTACGAGGAGGTATGTGTTTTGTTGTTGTGTTTTTTTTTTTTTTTTTCCAATATACTCTTTTGGTAACTTATAGTGCTGTTATTTTGCCCCTTTTCCTTTGATTTTTAATTGTTAAAGTAGCTGAGTTTTCCTGTCGTTATTATCATCTGTGAATACGGTATGATCAAAGTCGATCACTTTTCAGGTTGCTGCTCTTTTTCGTGACCATAGTGACCTCCTTGTTGAGTTCACTCATTTTTTACCTGAGACCCAAGCTGCAGCATCTGTCCGTAATGCTCAGCCTGGTCGGAATGCTACCTTGCTTCGTGAAGGCAGAGGCTCTCCCATGAGCATGGCAAGGCCTATGCATTTTGAAAAGGTAGTTTTAAATGATTTTATGGTTTCCTATATCTTTCCAGTGATACATAGTTGTTATTGCTGTTCTTTGCAGAAAGCTTCTGCATCATAGATCAACATCTGGACTGTGACCTTAGTGTTGATCGGCCAGATCGGGATCATGAGAAAGTATTGATGAGATCTGAAAAAGAGCATAGGAGGCATCTCAAAGAAGAGGAGAAGAGATGTGAAGGCAGAGAGCAAAGAGAACAAGACTATGACAGTAGAGATTTAGATGATAGGACGCAACACTTTGCTCTCCCAAGGAAATCTGTTCTCAAGGAAGATTCTGATGGTGGAGAGTTCCATCAAGGTAAAGTAATCACTGACCAAGCAAGTGGTCCTAATATGACCTTGAAGGTGCCCTTACTTCTTCTTGTCTATTTTTTTGTTCATAAACTGCACCAAAATCATCGCTAAAAGAAACTGTAAAACACCTTTTCCAACTTGTAAAACATTATCTCTCCTCCAACAGAAAAGAGAGAAAACAAGTTAATGGCAGTTTTTATGTTGTTCTACTTAATTATAGTTAAGCTTGGAAGTTAGGATGAACAATATCTATTAATTGCTGTCAGATTAATGAATGCCTGGATGGAAATATGTATTTTTCATTATTGCATTTAATTTTCATTCTGTTATTATGCACACAACTTGCTTTGGGACCAGTTATCATCCTTTTTGTGAGCCTAACTTTACTGAAGCAGGCATGCATGGCCAGCTTGCTTTCTGTAAGAAGGTGAAGGAGAGATTACAGAAATCTGAGGACTACCAGGAATTTTTGAAGTGCCTTCGCATCTATAATAAAGATATAATAACAAGATCTCAATTGCAAACCCTGGTATCACTCTCTTTTCCTTCCTTCTTGCATTTTAATTTGTCTATAGTGATCCAACTTTAAAGGTGTTGGAAGTTTGTCCTTGAGACTATGCATGTAATAGATCTAACATTTTCTTAACTTCATAGGAAACAGTACCAAGAGTATAAAAGTGGTGCCTCTAAGTGTTGACTGATCCACATGTAAACTACTGTCTTCAGTTCTTTAGTCACAAATCAACATACCAATCTATGCAACGAGACTGTTACTTGTTCAGTGGCTCAAGTTTTCTTTTAAATAAACTTTCCTCCTTTCTTGAATCTTATGTCAGTTCCCCAGGAAAGAAGTAGAGGCGGTAGATTCTAACATCTCTTTTAACCAATTTTCATTTGATATTCTAAAATCCTCCTCCTTTTCAAGTGTTCCTTTGTAATAAATATGACTCTAAATGCAGCATAGAAGACCATTATGGCTGGGCTGAGGTTTGTAAACTTCTTGAAAAATTGGATAAGTATAAGGAGCATCTTTCTTTCTTTTTCAGCCGCTGATGTCAGATTGTCAAACTGTCTACATATGCCTAGATATATAAAGTTAATCCAGGAAATCAGACAACATGATAGGCTTACATTTTACACAAATCTTTTTCTCCAGATTAAATGAGAAGTTGACAATGCGGAATTCTGTAGGCAGGATGATCCCCTCAACCTGTTCCTTTATTTTCTAATCTTGTTTGAAGTTTGGATATCATGATCTTAATGTCATCCGTTCATTGTCTGTCCCTCGATATAGTAGCTGATGAACAACCATTTATTGTTCCATGTTATATCCAATGTATATGCAATGGTCTTATTACTGAAAAAATCTCCCAAGCCATTAATTGCAGATCTTATTTATGATGGTGGTGGTGTGTGACAAATATTGGAGAACTTTACACGGGAATTTGGGTCTTGTAATTAAGAACAAATTGGTCCCTGGGGAGCATAGGGGTAATAAGGCGGTTAAAAGCAATGGATAGATGTATTATTCTTAATAAAATCAGAAACACAAATCAAGAAGAAAGAAAGGATCAGAGAAGATGATGAAGAAAAACAAAAGACAATGAGATTGAGAGAGAAATGAGAGAATTTATTTACAGAAAACAGATTACAATTCTCATGATGATCTTCAGGTGATCAGCCCTGTATGTTTATTAACCTCCCTCCAACTGAATTTTAAGAATAAGTTCTAACTAACTTGCTGATGTGGACTGACTACTAATTAACTTGTCAACTGATACACCTATAACTGGGAAAATGACTTACAGATTCATTACGATAGATTGTTGTTCGGAGTTCAGGTCAGGCTAAGAGTTTTTAGTGCTGTTCAGGTTACTCTTTGAATATTGCTACAAAGGATTTGGACAATTTTGGATCTAGCAGTTTTGGTTCATGCATCTTAAAGGAACAGCATATTGATATTCAAATAAAGAGATTTTTTGTCAATCAGAGATCGCCGGATTTTGTATTTATAGGTGCAGGGAAAGAAAAAATAGGAAAAATTAAGCTGGAGAAATCAGGAGTCGTCTTTATGTGGGGCTTAAAAGTTTATCAGTATGATCCAAAAATTGGAAACTTTTCAAGAATATCATAAGAAGAGCTGCTGCTCTAAGAACTTATATGGACTATGGTGTCTTCTTAGTCCTGGTACATTACAGCTTGCAAATTGCAAACTGAATATATGGTATCTGAATAATGGACCCTTTTTTAATAACTCCATGAACATATTTGTGGAATTTTTGTTAATTGGTCTAGGAACAGGTACATGAAATTATAGAACCAAATGTGTTGATGTGGAATCTGCGTCAATTTTGTCTAAGTAGGTCCACTCAGTTTTATGACTTTGGTTGATATTCTGAAATTCAGTCAAATCTTGGAACTAACGCTAACCATGAGTTCAAAATTTCTGGACATACTTTTCCTTGTTTGATCATAAACTTAGAGGGGAATTTTGATTGTTTCAGGTGGATAATTTACTTGGAAGACATCCAGATCTTATGGAAGAACATCAACGAATTTTATAGCTCATTGTGATAAGGCTGGTAATGTAGGAACTTTACTTTATTCTTTTTTTTTGGGGGGGGGGGTGAATACTATCTTCCTTGGAAACACTGTTCAATTGTCTTAGAAAGAGGTGATTTCTGTCATCTGCATTTGTCTGATCAAACCTTCTCTGCGGATGGTTGCCTTGCTGCTGTATCAAGTAAAAGTCAAGACTCTTTTGTTTTTAGTTCATAATAATTTCTTTAGATGCTCAACACTTAGAGTCGCGTGGCATAAGCACCATAATAGATATTGAAATTGAAACCAGGTTGTCCCTTGTGTAGTAGAATTATATTCTATTGGCTTTTCGGAGGTTTGTAAGCTCTTTCTAATTTAACATTTCAGGATCCTTGTGGAATGATGGACAAATTTCCAGATTGGTGAAGGCAGAGGATAGAAATATAGATCGAGAATGGGACAGGGAAGAAAGAGACAAAAATCGTGGCAATAGAGAAATGGACAGATCTGACCGAGGGCTGGCCTTTGGCTGCAGAGATACCGCAGTGCACAGGATGTCTTCGTATCCAAGCAAGGACAAATTTTTGGCTAAACCAATTCAAGAACTTGACCTTTCTAACTGTGAACGTTGCACTCCCAGTTATCGACTTCTTCCCAAGAATGTATACATATCTTTCAGTTATTTATCATTTCTAAAACATTCCACTTGAAAAGCTTTTCCACTCACTCATGGTTTGATGTTTCCATTGTACAGTATCCAATTCCTTCAGCAGCAAGTCACAGAACTGAAATTGGTGCTGAAGTACTGAATGATCATTGGGTATCGGTCACTTCTGGAAGTGAGGATTACTCCTTCAAACATATGCGGAAAAACCAATATGAAGAAAGCTTGTTCCGTTGTGAAGATGACCGGTTAGAAACTGTCTTGACATTTTTATTGACTTGATGATTATTTGTTATTCTCATGTGTGATACAGTATCAACTATTTGCCCCTTATTTTTCTTTAGTCCTCTCATCTGGTTTCGATGTCTGAATTTTTGGTCTTGAGGTTTCATCTGTAATGGATTTTAGCTTGCCTCATTATATCATTCACTTATATTTGCATTAAAAATACATCTTTGTATTTAATTATCAATTTTTTTGCCTATTTGGCATTGGTTAAGCTTCTGTTTTTCCTTGTCTATTTTCTTTCTGAAAATCCACCTTGATAAGTTTGTGCTTACATCATATCCTAGGATCTAAGTTCTAATAATCACTAATGCAATCTTGATGTACAGGTTTGAATTGGATATGTTGTTAGAGTCGGTGAATGCGACAACAAGACGTGTTGAAGATTTGTTAGACAAGATCAATGATGATGCCAGTCTTATTTGTGTTGAAGACCATTTTACAGGTACTAAGCTATTAAATGGGCAGTACATACAATCTTTGCTGTCAGTTCAAATGCTCATCTCTTCATTTTGTTGTAGCTCTCAATCTTAGGTGCATTGAACGCCTATATGGTGACCATGGGCTTGACGTGATGTATTTATTGAGGAAGAATGCCCCTCTTGCACTGCCAGTTATATTGACTCGCTTAAAACAAAAACAAGAGGAGTGGACTAGGTGTCGCTCCGATTTTAATAAAGTATGGGCTGAAATCTATGCGAAGAGCTATCATAAATCACTTGATCATCGCAGCTTCTATTTTAAACAGCAAGATACAAAAAGCTTGAACACTAAAGGTAACTTAAGGCGACTTTATTTGGATTTGTAATTGATCAATTCTGTAGTAATGATTAAACATTTATGCTTATTCTTCAAATCAGTAGCAGTTGTTACAAATAATTAGAAGCACAAACATGTGATTTGCAGGAGCATTCCTAGCAATTAGTATTCTAGGTAACTAAGGTATATGGGTTTTTCAATTATATTCCCTCTGTTTTGTAATGAATATCCTATTTTGCCTCGGAATGAAAATAATATTTTTCAAACAAAAAGTGGGAAACGCGTAGTCATCAGGCTAGCGAATTTTAACTTCAAAGGACAAGCTAGAAATATGTTGAGCCACTATCTTTTGTCTTGCAAAAATAGTAAAATTATTAAGTAAATAATTTATTGATAAAATCATCATGAAAGCAAAATGAAAATTTGTTATGAAGTAACATATGGACAACTATTTCTCGAATAGAGGGCTGTATCAATTTTTCCATCTCTATATTGACAATATTTACCTTATTTAGAGCTATTTTAAGGAAAGTGTGAACTTGCCAAGACCAACTATAATCTTTCTTCGTATATGATGTAATAGGACTCTGTAGAAAAATGGTGGAACTAGCGCAATGCTAGAAAACTCAAAGTCTACAGTATTTGTTAACATTTCCTATTTGTAATGTTTCTTTGTAGATAGTGCATAAGATATTTCAGGTATTTAATGGGAATGAACTGGATACGTTGGATTCACTTTCTTCTCCTTTGCCTTGTGTGCTTTCCTTTCCCTTCTATTTCTCTCAAAAGGGAGCTGACATTGTTGTTTCTATCACTTGTTCTGCTTTCTTTTATGAAAAAGAGAGGCAGCTATGCATTTTGGTTTGCAAATTTGTTGTGGTTCCAGGTGTAGAGTAACAACCTTGACTTTGTTGTTTTATAGTTCATCTTTTGTGAAATTTCCTCTGTTTTGTTGCTGAGAATATATCATGAAATCTAGTGAGAAGACTTATGAGTATATAATTCAACTAATAGAAAAAAACGAAGGAAGCTAAAAGCTTGAGATACATAGACCTTTACATAGTAACCACGATGTCATATTTGCACATCTATTGTTTTTCCAAAAATATCCCAGTACACTTTTTCATTCACTACAAACCCGTGATATAAATATGCGTAGGTTTGGCTATTACTCTCATAAGCACCACGCAGTCTCTATCTCAAGCATGCTTTAGATTTTACTCACCACCAACAAGAATGTCCGATGTTGATGATATCCTAGTCTCTTGCGGTCTTCCCCATACACCATCTAGCTCTTGCTGTAATCTCATTACTGGTACATTCAACAACATCTATTGCTTTATACTGCGATTATAAGAGAAGAAAGTTCTTTCCCTTCCCTTTGTCTTTAAGCCATATTTTTGCAAGCTAAAACATGCAAATTTAGATATGTACATCAGAATTCTTGCTCCAACCATTTGGACATTCAATCTTTGAAATTGTCGAATTGTGTTGTGGATCTAACTGAGGTTCTTGATTTTGAAAGTTGTTGATTTATTTTACAGATCTAAGGAATGCCTTGAGAAAATTATTGCTTTATGTTTATCTTTTCTGTAGAGGAAGAGCAAAGATTTCTTTGCCTTCCCCTTTTTCTTTAATCCATATGTTTGCAAGCTAAAAATTGCAAATTTGGATATGTAAATCAAAATTTTTGCTCCAATCATTTGGATGATTCAGTTTTTGAAATTGTCGAATTAGGTTGTGGAATGGAAGTCCTTGATTTTTTGAAAGTTGTTGGTTTATCATACGGATCTAAAGTAATGCCTTGAGAAAAGTATTGCTTTATGTTTATTTCTTTAATCTTTCTAGAGAACCACTGATCATGGATATAGTATGAATCTAAATGCTTCTTTTTTTTCTTCTTTTTTTTCTCTTTGAGAGAAATTTGAGCCCCACGCCTAAAGGCAGGCTGGACTGCGGGACTAAGGATTGACTCAGCCAGGCAAGGTGGCTCAGATCTTGAGGTTTATGTCTTGATAAGAAAGAATGAGATAGGGTTGACTGTTTGTTCTTTAAATCCCTATACAGATGTTAAGGGACCAAATGGATTTTATTATTGATTGAAAAAAATTGGCGGTCTGGAAGCTCACTAATTCTTAAAAGTATTGAGGCCTTCAGTGATCTTGATAGCCTTACTTTAAACCTTTTGATGATTCCAAAAGTATTGAGTGGATATTGAACATTTGAATGCAAAATAATTGGAGGCTTGGAGTCCCATGTAATCTTAGATACTCCAACACCGTGGCCATTTATCATCTTGTTAGCCTTATAAAAGTTCTTCTTTGTGGTTTTGAGAACTTCCTGAAGATGCAAATAAATTAATTTGAATTTCACAACATTTCTTTACTCACCCTTGAGGTTTATTGGATTAGTGTTCACATTGATCTGCATTGAGCTCAAGAATGTTTAGGTTGAGCTTTAGCAAGTTGAACAAATTTCTAGTTAATTTGAGCTTGTAAGTACTTATCTAGTGAACTTCGTAAAAATGACCGACTTGTATCAGATTTTTGGATAACTTCTTTAATTGTCCTTTAGAAAAAAATAATTGGAATTTTTCTGTTTTAATTTTGTTTGGAGCAAATTGTCGCTCCTTATTTCCTGTCCCTAATGTCTTATTGCTGTTTATGCTCCTCTTTATACAGTGCTATTAGCTGAGATTAGAGAAATCTTTGATAAAAGGATCCAAGAAGATGATATGGTGCTGGCTAGGATATCTGGGAGGAGACAGCCTATAGTTCCTCACTTGGAATTTGATTATCCTGATCGTGACATCCATGAAGACCTATATCAACTAATCAAATATTCTTGTGGGGAAGTTTGTAATTCCGAACAATTCCATAAAGTTATGAAGATTTGGACTACTTTCCTGGAACCAATGCTGGGTATCCCTTCCAGGCCTCAGGGTGTAGAGGACACTGAGGATATTCGAAAGGCTAGAAGTGATGCTGTTAGAACTGCTAAAGATGCTGCTAGAGAAAGTGTTGGCAATCCTTTTGGAAGTGCATCTGTTATTGTTTGCAAACAGTCAAATGCTTCCAGAAATGGAGATGAAAATACTCCGTCTCTGAACGTTCAACTTCAAGAAATGATGATAATGAAGTTAAGGATGATGGCTCTGGTGATGTAGCACATAAGAGTGATAGTTTAGGCAACACTTCACAACCTGGAAGGATGTGCAATGATTGCAGTCTGGCAGATGCAACCTCTGAGATCAGAAAGCCAGTTACTTTGAGTGAGCAGCTAACTAGTCCCAATGCAGCTTCAGGTACTTAAATTTTGATGATTTATGAACTTAAGGTTCTTTGTTTATGTCCTCTTCTCCTTCTGGCATTGATAATCAGCTTTTGTTTTTGCTTTTTGAATTTTTAGATTTGAAACTGAGATCCCATTTTTACTTTTAGAATACTGCACTACTCCTGGAAAACCCGGTAATGCCAGTGCTGAGATTGAGCTTCAGATGGGAGCGAGTAATGAATCACAGGTAGGACTTGCAGTTTGTTGAATGATTTCTGTACCATAAATCAAGTTGATGAATCCATATTCTCGTGTTTTCTCTGCTTGTTGGACTAAGATCGTGTTAGGTTTCCATGCCCCACTTCCTCCTATATATTTGCTAACTCTCTCCACCTGAATAATAAGTTGGCCCTCTGGCAGATGAAAGAACTTTTGAATGATAACAAATTGAAAAAAAAAAAATAGTTTTATAAAGGATCCCTTTCAGCCAACAACCATATGAAGAATGTAAGGTTTAGCTTTGCGTTCTTCAATTGTCTCATTGGCATTTGAACCTTTTGTGTTAGTTTTCCTTCTGTTGGTTTACATATCATATAACTATTCAAGTATATAGGGCAAAAGTGCCATGATTTTAAAAGTTTCAAGTAGCTATTATTATTGGCTGCTCGTTTCAAACCTATTCTCAGGTCCTCTCTGCCGTTTTGGCTGTCTTTTAATGAGTCAATCTGTAACTTCCTTTTTTGGATAGAGAAATGGGCTCAGCACATTTGCTTTCGGTTGGACATCTTTCTTTGCACCCATTAAAATCTGAAATCACTGTCACAGGTTTCCCTTGTGGCGTGTGTGTGAGTGTGTGTGTGTTTTTTTTAGTTCAATTTATGCTCCCTGATTGTTTACAAGCATATACATGCAGGAATATTGAATTGAGAAGGAGTAACAGGACAAGAAAATTAGATTTATATATTAATATATATCTGAAGATTGTCTTTCACTTGTGAATGACCCTCTGAAAAATCGTGCAGTTCCTTAATTATATATCGAATGGAGTCAACTTATTTTCACAAGAATTAAATCTTAATGTGCAGCCTTCTGTGTCTTTATAAATCTTATGCCACTAAATTCAGTAATTGGACTTTCTATTGCTGTAAGTTTAGAAGCTAAGGTGTGCATGTTGTGAATTGGGAGTATAAAATCCATAATGATGGTGATCTCTCAGGACTGCAATATATTGATCTGAGCATTGGTTCTCAAGCTTTAAATTTTAGTTTGATCTGTCATTGGTCTTGTTTTTTCGTTCTTTATTTTTGACACTTTTTTGTTTCAGAGTGCTGATTGTACCAGACCATCTTGAGTCATTTTCAGCCGGTACTACTCCAGAAGGCGTCAAAATTCAGAAATCTTTAGAAGAATCTGTCGCCCTCTTCAAAATTGAGAGGGAGGAAGGCGAATTATCTCCTGCTGGTGATTTTGAGGAGGATAATTTTGCAACATGTAAAGAGGTGGAACATGACGCAAAGGGTAGTGCTGGTAGCAGGCAGCACGAGAATGCAACTGGAGAAGGAGAAACTTGTGATGGAGATGCAGTAGGAGAAAATGATGCTGATGCAGATGATGAAGGTGAAGGAAGAAGTGCTCACAGGTCATCAGAGGACGGTGAGAATTCTTCTGGAAATGGCAATGTTTCAGCAAGTGATTCAGCTGGAGAGGAGGGCTCCCCTGAATATCCTGATGAAGATCATTATCATGATGCAAATGATAACAAGGCTGATAGTAGTGAGGGTGAGGCTGAAGGAACAGCTGATGCTCATGATGTTGAAGGAGATGGAGCTATTTTGCCACCTTCAGAACGTACACTTTCTCCTGACATCTAAGCCTCTCGCAAAATTAATCCCTTCGGGATCGCCTGACGGGGAAACGGATTCTCAAATTTTCTATGGGAACGATTCCTTTTATGTGCTTTTCAGACTTCACTACGTAAGTTTCTTATTTGTAATGAATACCAGCTTCCTATTGAAGTGGGGTCAGTTTCTGGGTTTCTAAGTGCAATTCTTTTCTTCCATTCACATCAAAGATGTCCTTTTCATATATTAACAGATACTGTATGAGAGAATACATAAGGCAAAGTTGCATTCTTCTACTGCTGAAAATAAATGGAGGGTTTCAAATGATATAAACCCAACGGACTCGTATGCGAGGTGATTTTTTTATGTGATTTTCATTCTAACCGACTTTTAGGACATCGCCATTCTTATACTTAAGAGCTCGTCATACTTACAGGTTTATAGATGCTCTTTACAATTTATTGGATGGTTCTTCTGATAATGCCAAATTTGAGGATGACTGCCGTGCTATTAAGAGACAACTTCTACCAGGGAACTCAATCTTTTCTTCTTTTCACACTGGACAAGCTTATATATAAACTTGTCAAACAGGTGAGTGCATGTTGCTGTAAATCTATCTGTGTGACCTCCTTAGTTTATGATTTGCTGTACTTATAAAGATAAAGGTAAATGCCTCTGACCTCTCCTGTAGCTACAAAGTATTGCAACTGATGAAATGAACAACAAACTTCTTCAACTACAAGCATATGAGAGATCAAGAAAGCTGGGGAGATTTGTTGATCATCATTACAATGAAAACGCCTGTGCCATTCTAACTGATGAGAACATTTATAGAGTAGAATGTGTAAGTTATTGCTACTTTTTTGTTATTTTCCAAGAGGATTTTTTTCTTGAGAGAGTTCTGGTGTAAGGTAATCTGTATGATTCTATTGCAGTCGCCTGCACCAACGCAATTGTCTATTCAGCTCATGGACTACTGGTTTGATAAACAAGATTCAAATGCTGTTTATATGGATCCGGATTTTGCATCTTAGTCTGAAGGAGTATCTCTCTGTTGTTCCTGAGAGGAATGTAAAGCCGGGGTCATACTTGAGAAGGTGCTATACCTAACTACAATACCTTTTTCAACTTGTAGAAGTTATTTTTTGCACTGATGACTTTTATTTGGTAGAAATAAGCGAAAATACGCACATTTAGATGAAAATGATGCTTTCATGGAGGCTAGGAAGGGGCTTCTGATGCTTAATGGTATTGAGCATAAGATAAAATGCAACTCATCAAAGGTAATCTGATCTTAAACATTGAGGCCAAATAGCAAATGATACAAGTGAAATTTGATAATTTTTTGAAAAAGTTAAATTTAAAGGTCGAACTGTGTTTAGCCTGACTAAATGGTTGTCTCCTCTGGGCATTGTAGGTATCTTATGTTTTAGGCACAGAAGACTGCTTGTTTAGGAGGAAAAAGAGGAGAGTATTGTACCAAAATGGCTCATGCAATGGCGAATCAGGGCTTTCAAATGGTTCTTCCAAAAAAATACGAAGGGCAAAATGCTGTTTAGTTGATAATATGCAGTTCTGCGAGAGTAACAGCTGATAGGTACATTTTCACCTTTTGCTCCGGAACCCGTAGTAAGTGTTTAAGCCTTTGATCCGCACATGCTAATAGCTTCATGTTTGGTACTGCAAAATTTTGGAGTTTATTAACTTTGTCTGGTTTCTTGCACTGTGGAAGGTTCTGCTTCCCTATTGACTCCATTTTTTTTTTTAGGTTTTGTTAAAGAGTATAGACCTCCTGATATTTCTGTTCCATTGTTCTTCAGTAGCAAACCAGGCACATTAGGTAGGGGTACTGGGAAAGGATGAGTTCACACCAGAAGTTGATGTGTTTCTCAACCTCTGCTTTGTTAAGTAATTCTGACTCTCACCAACTGAATAAGGAAGGATGGAAAGCAGAATCTAATGGCTTAGGAGTTACTATGTCTGTTCAAGTAGAGTGGCTTCATGATGTAACATGCCTTTTGTTGGTCAGGAATGTCCAAGCATTCGGCTCTTATGATGCAACTTTCTTTTCGAACTCACGTCTCAAAAACAGAGTATTTCCTGGTTTATTTGGAAACTATATTTAATTTTGATTTAAACCTTGCTTCTCATTACTATAGATACTTGTGATATTGATGTCTTCAGGTTTATTTCTTCAGAGGAAAGAGGGTTTTCCCACGTGTACGTTAAGTGACCTTTCAGTAAATACCTTTTCTCTTTCTTTTCCACTTCTACTCTTCAGGTCAAGTTTTCTTTTAGATCATTGTTTTGTGAAACTGAAATTTCAAGGGAGGAGATGATCAAAATTTTAAGGTGTAGTGTATTTACCTTCTTTCAAGTTCATTTCGAAATCTGGAGCTGAATTTCTAGTCAAAGTGCCAGCGGACAGCTGAGAAATAGTAATAAGACAGACTGCTGTGATTTCTAGTGCACATTGGCTGCATCTTGTCTAGCCTATGTGGTCAGAGACTTTAAGCATTAAAAATATGGATAGACCTTGTAAAACTATGGGGTCTAATATAAAAGCATCGTAGGGTCCTAATTTTTAATCTTAGAGAACAAGAGTAGAACGAACACACATTAGGCATATCCACATAAGTTCCTAGTTTAGATGCTTAGCTCATCAACTACCAAGACATCAAGAACCAAAAATAACTCTTCATAGAGCAGCGTATCTTATTGATTACAAATATAGCCAATTACGAATGGTCTATTTACGGTTCAACACCTAGATGTGTATAAGAGACAGCAACGGGCCCCTCCCAACCTTCACCAACGTCCCCCGAAACCATGGCTGGGGGAAAAAGAATGATAGATAACATATATATCAATTACAGACATTTACCCATCAAGTTATCATTGGTTGCACCATCACGTCTGAGGACTGAGAAGCAACAATGGGCTATAATTCAGGTTTACACGACCACTTCTGGCATCTTGAATGGCAACTTCAGGTGACTGCATTACACAGACCACCATATATGTACTCTTGACAGTTGATAGTTCACCTGCCACTCTGCACGAAACAGACTCATTTAAGTGCTGATCTCCAAGCTCTTTCACAAAACTTCTTGAAGATATCTGACTAGAAGTTGCAACAGCTGATATAGAAAGAAATAAATATAAATCAGCTGAAGCTTTCCAAATTTCTAATTGTATAAAAGTCAATTAGCATAGATCATGAGGCAAGGAAGACCAGTCGTGAGTCGATGACTTCAATTTGATGAACAAATGCTGCCCCCAACCTAACGGTAAAAGGCAATAGCGCTTTCCATTTTCTTCCTTTTTTCCTCCGTTATGGCCTTTGTGAACTTGATCACATATACCTGAATAACCGAATAAAGCAAACGAATAATATCATATAATTTGCAACTACCTTTCTCATCACAGCACTTCACCCTGCCAGTTCACTTATTGGTGGACGGTCCATGATATCAGATGCACTTTTGGCGTTTCTTTGCAGTAGTGGGTCAATGTCAGGCAATTTGGGAATCTACCAATCATGAAAACAACTCTTACACCTTAGGCTAGGAAATAGATTCAAACAGATTAGTGCATTCTTTGTTTGAGTACATTATTTGAATGTATATACATACCTGCGCTAATAAATCAATTGTTCGTCGTAAGAGCCGAGCTAGATCACCTTCATCCATAGCACAATCCATCATAAGCTCTCTCCATGTTAGACCAGAAGCCCAGCCTTCAACCATGCCAGAGAATTGGCTATCCAAGCAACAAGGTATCTGTAACCCATAAAATGCTCAAGTAAAAGCCTAAATCAGGAATTAGCAGTGAAGAGAGGTTGGAGCAAACTTTTAAGCAAAGACGCATGTTTATCCACTAAGACGACTCTTGACTCCAGCCAACTCACCATTACTCCATGCTTTTCCTGCAGTTCTAACAGTGAGCTTCTTTGTTCTGCCAAAAATTTGACGACATTCATCACAGTGGAGGAAGCTTCATATATATAACTGCAATGAGTAGATATAATCTTAGGCACCTATGATTATATTCAAGTCCAACTTAGTAGACCACCACATGTTTGCAAGATATTTACTTGTTCAAGATAAAAGGCACAACAATTCTGGACTCATATACCATCTGATAGAGATCTCAAACTACTCTAGATTACTGAGAGACTCAAGTCTTGGTTCTGACTCCTGAGAGTAACAAAGTTACCTGTTATTTTTCGAAGGTCTGATCTTAATCCCTTCAGAAACTAGGCTTCCACAGACAGCAGCAAACTGTGCAGGTTTTAGATCCAACAATACCTTATTCCGAAGAACCATTGCAAGCCAGAGTTCATTTTCTCCCCGAATTGCAGCCGCTGTTTCACCAAGAGGGAATATAACATGTGTGTTACTATCCAACGCCCTAGCTTCATGTATGACATTGCTGACCTGGAAGGTGCAGAGAATATTCAAGATAAAATGACATGCTTCTCTGTCCAAGGATTAACAAGAAATGAACAGCAGAAATTCGTTAACCATGTAACCCACCAATAAAATATAGAAAAACAAGTGAAAAGGAACTCCATGAGGAAATTCTTAGTAATCTGCCCTCAAAAGTTGAAGAAACCGAAATCTAGATCTTACAGTACAGTTCTCCAAGTATCTGCTCTGCTTGGAAGTTAACAAACAGAAATTTAAGTGAAGTATCTTGCCAAGAACAGCTTTCCTCTACTCTTGGTAGCTAGAAAACATCATAACATTTTGTTTTTTTACTCTCCCTTTTATCTTCCTCAACTAACAAGTTGGAAAATGATCAACTCCTCTTTATCTTCCTCAACTAACAAGTTGGAAAATGATCAACTCCTCTTTATCTTCCTCAACTAACAAGTTGGAAAATGATCAACTCCTCTACAAATTAAAAATCAATTTACAAAATGTCTCATTCAGAATGCCCTCCTCAATCACATGTACTGCATTTCATTGTAAAGTTACAAGTTTTCGTTGCCCAAACTCTGAGCCTGTTCAAGTGCAGTAGAGTTTATCTCTTAACTTCATTACACCACAAAAAACCTAGAACATTATTTCTAACACAAAAATGGCACATAAGAGACTGTAGAACTGAAAAGAACTTTGAGGTATGACAGACAATAAAGCAATATTAAAACCCAAATGTTGAGTGGACTCTAAGTAGTTTAACTTAAGAGATCTTACAAATTTCTCTTTTTGACATTGAAAATAAATGTTGGGTTTTGGAAAAACACAGCAGGCACTATTGTATAGCCTTCAGAATAAGGACAAAGCTTTCAGTGAGCATGGTGGGGAAAAAAAAAGTTAGTCCACCGCACCAAGGCAGGCTTGTTGTGGATATTATCTAGGACATGCAGAAAAAATCCTCAAATAACAATGATTCAATCAATAACTTAAATCACGCCAAGAATGTAAAACAGGTGATCAATTCAACCTGATATTACCTGTAGAAATTCCTTCCAACCAGAAGGTTCAATCTGCTCGATTCTGTTAATCAGACGCTTTGATCTGGACTTCAACCGTCGAATCTTCTCCTCAGTAAACTTAGCTACATCTATTATCTTCTTATATTCTTTAAAGTCTCCTTTGGTACGTGCAATTCTTTTCTTTAAACGGGAAACTTTATTTCTTTGGTCCTTGTAGCTTTCTACAGCCTCATAGTATGATTGAGAATACTTTAGGACCTAGGAAGAGATGAAGAGTTAATCAGTCGTCAGACCAGTGGTCATGAGAAAGTACAAGAGAAACTCTTTGATGAATAAATCATGAAGAGAATTATAACCAAGCTCAAGCTGCTCAACTGCCAATATCAGACTTATCAAAATTGATTTATTTTTAGATTGAGAGAGTTCCAATTAAAAATCTTGATAGGTTAGTAAACAGATCACTACTCAAGCAAATAGCTAGAGTCAGGATTTTGGATGGGACGAAGTGCTATGAGTGAATTTCATAAATACTCGAGAGTTGAAGATCTGCAATTAACAATGCATTCTGTGAGCTTTCTTGAAGGAAATCCTTCTCATGCACAGCATAAAAGGTGTTCATTCGAACAAAATAGGAGCACAATCTTCAAAACATAATTATAACCTGAGTGACAAATATTGTTGAGCATAAGCAAGGTGCCTTAGCCACTTTTGTAAAACAAAAGGTTAGCCCATATCCACACTGATTAGAGCAGATACAATCTCTGCACCAATTCAATAATGCAATAGAACTTAATGAATCTTTAACCAATCCAATTCAATAACAACAGTCATATTAATGAATCTTTAATCAAATATGCCTCACAATAGCATGAATAGAAGTTTCCTCAATAGTTGGTAAAATGAAATTAGAATCATTTTGCTGTCATGGTTACCTCATCATCTGCTGAAAGACTACTCGAGACTGGCACATTTAAACTCCAAGACCATGTCTCAAGAGATCCTTCCATGCACCAGAGACCCCCAAGTTCAGATTCCACAAGCTTCTGCCACTGCATGTCCCCCTTATCAAGAAGCTTTGATATGATTTCACGAGGCAAAGCATCACCATGAGCCAAGGGAATATTGGGAAAGCCAGTTCTATAAAGTGTTCTTATCCACTTCTCTTTGTGAAAAGATACCACGAGTTATCTGAGCCAAGAGCTACATGATAAGAAGGTGCAACTTCTTGTTCACGTCCAGTATCACCTAAACTGTAAGTTTCTCCATCAACATTTATTGCAAAAGAATCTGAACCACTGACCTGTGAAGAAGCAGGAAGACGTATTTGAATTGTATGTCTCAATTAAAGGATGATGTCCAAGTAAATTCTGTTGTGAGATATAGACCTACAAGAAGCTGTTTATATTCTCGGGATTAAAGAGGTTTATAATTATTCATCGAGTCTGGAAAAAGGCCATTCCTTTTGGAAAATAGATTTTCAAGTTGACTTCATCTGTCGAAATCAAGAGTAGTGCAGACCACACTGAAGTTATTTGAGGTTAGTTTATATTCAAGGGTAGGAAAAATGGGAAGAGTTACACAACCAAAATCACCTTGGTGTAAGATTGGCTTCACTAACAATTTTAAAGACATTAAAACCCCTTTAAATGAGCTTCGCGGGGTAAATCTTTTTTCCCAGAAAGTTGGAAAAGAAAGAAACAAGAACAAAGAAAAAGATCACGAATATATTTTTACTAAGTTATTCACATCGTAATGCTTGGTCTTTAAATAAATGAAAACAAAAGGAAACCACAATAAATACACTCACCATATTCTTAAGTTGGGAAACATTCAGAGAATCAACCTCCCCCAGATAAACAGCAGGAAGCAGATGTTGAACTCCATCAGTATCATTATACTGTAAGCACATAAAGGGTAAATATCCATCTTGCAGTTCCTTCAACAGAGGCTTCAAAGACAACAGTCTCTCCAATTCCATTTTTCTACGTAAGTCAGTCCGTCTACGTTTTTCTGCCTACAAAAAAGGGGTGCAAGTGCAAGAATGAGATTTAAGAGCAGAAAGAGCAGAACTTAGAAGAACTTAGAAAACAGGTAAGTAAAGATAGATGATATTATGACAAGAGGGACATCTGAGAATCTTCTGCCTTATTGACAAGGACAGAAAAAACTAGATTTAAGTACTAAAAATAATCCATGGACAATGAAGATAAAATTAATATCCAGAGAAGCACAAATTGCTTGAACATGAGTTTTAAGTTAAAAGAAAGTTCATCAACCAAACTACTACACTCTAGTCTATCAGGTAGTTTCTATCTAAGACAATAAAATAAGAAGTGTAAAAAAAAGTACGAATTGACCGAAGTACCCTTAGTTCTTCCTGGAGGTCAGCAATCTCTTTATATGCTGATTGCGATAAAAGTTTCTGGCTCTTCCTGTCAATAGCTTCATCAGTAATTTCAGCAGTCAGTATCTCTATCTCATTTTGTATCTTAGCCAGTTCTTCTTTTGCAGCAAGCATAACATTGCTCCCAACATAGTTTCCAAAACTCTGCTCAACTAACTTCCTCGCTTCTTCTAGTGTCCGGCCTGCTTGTAAGACTTTCAAGTCTTCTGATTCACTCCCTCTGCTTGTAACTTTTGCACCCTGCATAGTCCTGATTATTGAAGTCCACCATCATCTAGATAACTGGATTTCATGGAGATTAATTGAACAACATACCGCTAGAAGATTCAGAACCATTCCATAAGAGGCGGTAAACTGTGACACAAGAGGTTCAAGGCCAGAAAACAGAAGCTTGCAGCACTCTTCAGGCCCTTCATATGGCGTCTGAACAAGAACTGCATGACCTCTATCATCAATCCCTCTACGACCAGCACGCCCAGCCATTTGGAGCAAATCATTTGAGCTTAGCTGGATGCGTCCACTTTCACCCCTTTTGCTAAGAGATGAAATGACAGCTGTCCTAGCTGGCATGTTTATTCCTGCAGCAAGTGTTTCTGTAGCAAAAACAACCTTAACTAGCCCTCTTTGAAACAGCTCCTCTATAAAACATTTCCATAAAGGAAGGCAACCAGCATGATGTGCTGCGGCCCCCCGGAGAAGGCCTTTCACAGAAGATTCTCTGACAGCATCAGGATATTGAACACGAAATCTCTTTAGCGCCAGTTCAACTTCAAAGTCATCTCACACTCATCCAGTAACATGCAGTCCTCAAGATACTGAACTGCTGCATCACATCCTTTTCTGCTAAAGATAAACCAAATTGCAGGAAGCATATCTATTCCCTCCAGCTGCCATAACGTGTCTACAACTTGAGGGACCTAGAACAAGAAAAGTGAAACGAGGGACACCAAAAAACAATAATATTAATAATCATAGGTAATCAGATTAACCTGCCCTTTTATTAAAGGATTAGGTGGCATAGCACAGAAGAAGAAGTGGCATTGTTGCCAACTAAAAGTGAATTAGCCATAAAGTAAGCTTCTATCCTTACTTGTGAACGACGAACATTGTTTACGCTCTTTGAAACTGTAGTTGCATCAGTTTCACGTTTTCTTGAGTTCTTTCTTCTAGGTCTTTCATCCTTGTATAAATCAGTTCCTGAAGGATCGAGTTGCAGATAATTCAGTGAGAGCCTCCTGTCTCAATCAAAAAGATGGAAAATATCAGTAACATTAGCTAAAATTGATCAGCAAAATATGTATTGTTCTTTCTTCTTTTTTACCACTTTGGGAGGATAGGGAGAAAGTGAAAAATACAGCTGAAGGTGAGGCGACATTTTGAATGTAAAAACATGAGAGACAAATATGGAAAAGCAATGTCGATTCCCACAAGAAGATATATAGTGCCATTTAATGAACAATCAACAGAAAATCATGATTACCTATTCATGCCAATGCCTTTCTCATTGAGAAGAAGTAGCAAAGCTGTCTTTGTTGAGAAGTGCCAAGTTAAAGGAACTGGACGCTTGGATGATGTCACCAATTCAGTTTTACCATGAATCTTTAAAGGACAAAGTAAAGGAAAAGAAAATGATGTAAGTTTATTACTAAGTTCTCTAATGAGTTCTCGTGGGGCTTGCAAATGACCACATTTAGATTGGCAATGGGTAATTGATGTACCTGATTAATCCAACCAGCCAGTTCATCTGGATTAGCAACAGTCGCCGAGAGGCATATAAGGTTGAACTTCTTTTGGGCAATATATTACCTGAACAAAGGTTTGCAACGGTTATTTGAAATATGACAATAAAACTGTGAAGAGGTTCTACAGGTGTGGAAAGCACGCACAATCTCTTCCCAAACTGTACCCCGAGATATGTCGCTCAAATAATGTACTTCATCCAGAACAATCACATCAACATGGAGAAGTCCACTTTCAGATGAAACCACTCCAACACTGTATGACAAGAATGTTAAGAAATTCAAGGAAATAAAGAAAAGAATATCTTTTTCTTGCTAAATGCATGTCCTTATTTAGTTTTGACAAACTTTGCTTGCATGGTATGTGAAAACATTTGATAGAACACTAGCAGAGGCAAAGCGTGACATACCTCTGATACAGCATGTTGCGCAAAATCTCAGTAGTCATAATTACAACTTGAGCATCTTTGTTAATAGCTGAATCTCCAGTGATAAGTCCAACATTACTATCACCAAATGCTTCACTGCAAACTCACCCAAGAAAAAAACCAAAATGCATATAGTTAACCCAAGCTAATAGAACAAAAAATTCAAAAATATTTTTTTTGGAAGAAAAAAAAAAAGTTACTTTAATCAAATTCCGCACCGAAATTCACGAAATTTCTGATTAGATAGAGCCTTTAAAGGAGTTGTGTAGAACAATCTTCTTCCTTTAGCAACTGTAGCAACAGCTGCAGCTTCTGCAATTAAAGTTTTCCCGCTACTGGTCGGCGCTGAAACCACAACTGATGATCCTCTCAAGAATGCTTGAATCGCCGATCTCTACACACACGTTATATATATCAGTATCACAAAAGAAAATACTTCAGAATCTTTATCCCAGTACACTAATTTATACCAACAGACCGACATATACACAAGATATTCAGAGCTGTAAAACATATTCTATTCATTAAATGACACAAAATTTCCACACACATTTGCATATTTGCTGCAACAATTTACTACTGCAAATTCAAAATTAGCTTTCTCTTTTTATAGCAATACATGGCAACTGTTAAATATCAACAATTACGAACATAAATAGCATGCAACTGCACAAATTTATGTATTCTTCTTCTTCTTTTTTCTACTTTTTCTAAACATCAATTATACTACAATATATTAGTATCTCACAAACACACAAATTATATAAATTTTTTGCATAACTTAAAAAGAGAATATTAGCTAAGAAGGACCTGAAACTTATCAATTCTGAAAGTGTAAACGGAGGCGAGCTCATCAACATCGAGAATTTCATCACCAAACTCCTTAACCTCGTTACGAATCCTCTCGATTCTCTGCCATTTGAACTCTTCAAACTTCGATTCCTTACTCTCCTCCACTACCGAACTCTCAAATTCCTCCTCTTCTCCTTCTTCTTCTTCTTCTTCTACTTCGCTCGCCTCATCTCGAACGACGTCGTATTCATCCGCAGCAATATCATCAAGACGATTGACATCATTATCCTGTCCTTAAGAGATCCTAGATGTGTCGTCGGAGAGTTGCGGCTTATATCGATTGGGAAAATTGATTTCGGAAATTTATAAAAGGATTTACTGAATTTTCTAGAGGTTTTTGGAGAGTAAAGAGGAGACTTGAGTGAGCAGAAACCTAGGGTTTGAAGATGAATGAGAGGTCTGCTGAAGGGAAGAAATGGAGGTGAGAAGGTGGAGGAGGAGAATGTGGACATGGCGGGACAAAAAATGAACTCTTCCATAGATAATAGATAATTCTTAGATATTTATATCATAATTTAAATTGACAATAATTAAGATTTTTGGTGTAATTATGTTTTCTGATATAACATTTTCTTTTTTTAAAAAAAATTAACTCATGCTTAATGCTCATTACTTCTTTTAATTTCTTTTTGATTTAATAACTACTCGCAACTTATTGTTTAATTTAAATTTATTTTTTATACTTTTTTCCTATAATTATTTTTTATACTTTTTTCTATAATTATATACGTGTGTTAATAAAATTAATAGTTTACAAAAACTGATGAATGCAAATATAATTAACCCCAAAAAAAATAATTATGTGCAAGTATAAATAACCCAAAAACAATAATTATGTTAGTAATAATTTAAATTTTTAGTTTCTCAAGTTTTACTTATTGATCCTCACGTTTACTATTTCGTATTGGGGTGAGTTTTGTCCTTTGGTGTTTAAAATTACTAATACACTATGAATTTACTTTTTGTCCCATGTATTTTGTAGTTTTATTAAATTAAATTTTACTTATAATTTTCTTTATTTGAGGCAATTAGCAACATATTAAAATGACAAGTTATCGGGGAAAAAAATCAATATCTCAAAGTTAGTAGACAAAGGATTCGAATAAGTAAAAAAACAAAAGGCAAAAAAGTGTAATTTTGTAAAAGAATACTTTTTTAATCTTGATCATTTATTACATATTCTTGTAATTTTTATAAAAAAATTTCAGCAACCCTATGCTAAAAATATACAAATTTAAAATCAAACACAAAAATTATTAATTTGTCAACTTGTATCTTGAAAACATCTTAAAGAGACTCCAAAATTCAATCACCTTTAAAAATGATAACTAAAAATTGAAGGCAATATTCTACTAGTAGGTCATAGCCTAGGGATGTCATTAGACTTTCTAGTAACTCGAGGGAGGCTCAGGCTATATGTCACTTTAGCATTATCCCTTTTATAAATACTTTTCCACACTTTTTTGTACCCGTAAAATTTATTGTGATATTTATTTTTACGTTAAGATTTGGGTTAAATATACTTTGCCCTGTAACACTTTACGTTTGAACTAAAAAAATATGTACTTTATTCATAAAAAAGATTCCATCTAAATTTTTGAATAACTAATGCGTACATGGAAACTATTTGGACACTCAATGCCCTCCATATTTCCGTTATAATTTATAGACAAAATTACCCTTTTTGGTTTGATGATATAAATGACTAATTGTTGCATTTTAATTCCATTTAACCAAAGCATATGGGTTTCTATTATGTAGGCAGCAAGGAGAAATTATTTTTTTCTTTTTAAACCACCATCCTTCCCTGTACATTTTATGACTTGAATCATGATAAATATATTATATTGATAAGCGTCTTATCATTTAAATTATTATTATTTTGTCAAAAAATGGACAAAACACAATTACTGCAAGTGTGATATAGAAACACCATTCATCAGAATATTTTTAGGTAGAGCGGGTCCATAGTAGGTACCATAGACCTCATAGTTCAAATTCACCCACATTATTTCAACTCATTGAAATAAATTTTATTCTTCTAATGATGTAAATGAATTTAAATCAAGGTATTCGTGGTATTTTATAATTTGGAGAAGATTTATTGGCTGGTCAAGCTACGAGATAACTAAGCCACTTTATATTTTTTTTTCTATACTCTAAATTATTTGCATAATACAAAGTATTAGCAAATAACTACGTAAATCTACACTGGAGTGTAGAATGAGAATATAATCAAGCAAATTATATTAGTAACAGCCTATCATCCAAAAAAATATTTTCATCAAATGTCAATGTTTGTTATGAAAAACTAAACCAAAAGGCATGAACCAAAAGTAGTGGTTTCCAAGCCAATTACTGCCGGCCAAAAGAAAATAACATTTATCTTGTGTTTGGAATTATGGATTTAGTGAAAATTTTAAAATTTACTCATTTATTGGAGTAATCTTTAAAGTTAAAATAGATGAATTTTAAATTCATTTAAACTATAAAGTTATATGAAATCCTTCATTTCACATTTTTTAATTCAGTTGGATTTAAAATTCATCTATTTCACTCTTATAAATTCCTTCAAACGATAGATAAATTTTAAATCATTCCCCAAATTCATTAATCCATACACAACCTTAAAGAGAAGTAGCTATAAGTATTCATTTAGCAGTTCCATCCGATGCATGGCTACTGTAGTTGATTGGCTAGAGAAGAAAATATAACCAAATCTCCCATCTTGTCTTTAAATATATGCCAAACGCAAAGAATTTTTTTAATGATTTCAATCTAACAGTTAAAGCATGAATGAGTTTAAATACTGTGCCCTGTTGATCGACTGACCTGAACATTAGCAGCACTAAATCATACCTGGCTTGAGAGTCTGATATTTTTTTCCCTTTTATTATCTATTTTGTTTCAAAACAATAAAGCTTATGTCACATGCTATTGGAAACAAAATTTATTCACTTAGCTGACCAATAATATTATTGTTACCACATATTTTGTTAGGGTTATATTTGTCTTTTTATATTTAAATCGTACAATGTCACGGAATATTCTCATTGACCAATTGTCAATGGGGGTAAAGGGCATATTATTTTAGTTGGGGCCAAAGTGTCATTGAGGTTATAGTTCAGGGGTAAAGTGTATTTAACTCTTAAGATTTTGGAAAAGATTTAGGTAAACTTGATATTTGGTCTCACTTATAAATCTTGTTGTATGAATTAAATGTTATGAAATCTATGATATAAGTTGATTAAAGTTAGATTTTATAAGATTTAATTTTGATCGCAGGGTCTACAAGTTAAGTAAAAAACTGAATTTATGTAAGTAGGAAAATTTTTCCTAAGATTTTTATTCACTAGCACACTAGCCCCCACCAAACACCCCTTTTAGCTGAATTCTCATTTCTCCTCCCACCAAACCAAATTCCCGTTCAGCTCAGAGATTGATTTTAAATACAAAAGAAAAAAGGTCAAACAAATCAACGGCTGAAAATGGCTCTGTCAACTCACCGGAGCACGGCCACTCTCCTCCGCTACCTAAAAGCCACCACCACCACAACAATCCCCTTTCTCCGCAACCTTTCCACCGACTCCACCTCAACCATCACCGTCGAAACCAGCGTCCCCTTCACCGGCCACAAGATCGACCCACCCTCCCGCTCCGTCGAGACCACGCCGCAAGAACTCATGTCGTTCTTCCGCGACATGGCGTTGATGCGCCGAAAGGAGATCGCCGCCGATTCTCTCTACAAAGCGAAACTCATCCGTGGCTTTTGCCACCTCTACGACGGCCAGGAAGCGGTGGCGGTCGGCATGGAAGCGGCAATTACGAAGAAGATGCCGATTGTATAATTACGGCGTACAGAGACCACTGCATCTTTCTAGGGCGCGGGGGAACGTTATTGGAATCGTTTGCGGAATTGATGGGGAGAAAAGATGGGTGTTCGAAGGGGAAAGGAGGTTCGATGCATTTTTATAAGAAGGAAGGTGGATTTTACGGAGGGCATGGGATTGTTGGTGCTCAGATTCCGTTAGGTTGTGGATTGGCGTTTTCTCAGAAGTATAAAAATGAAGAGAATGTTACTTTTACTTTGTATGGTGATGGAGCTGCAAATCAGGGACAGTTGTTTGAGGCTTTGAATATGGCTGCTCTTTGGGATCTGCCTGCCATTTTAGTTTGCGAAAACAACCACTGTAAGAAATGGGGGGAAAAAAAAGAAACTTTTTTCCTATTTATTTCATTTATGGTTGGGTGTTAGGCTGTTAGCCTGTTATGCAACAAGTAGAATATAATTTGCTAGTCCTTTTTTCTGGACTTAAAGTACCATAGGGTTATGATTCTGCTAGACATTATAGACATTTTTTGTTTAGTGTTTCCAGTAGATTTGTTCAAAAATATTTGTCTATATTTTGTGTTTCTGTGAATGTAAGTAATATGGGGAAATTAATGTGTGATTCGGTATTTGTGCAGATGGAATGGGAACAGCGGAATGGAGGGCAGCAAAGAGTCCAGCTTACTACAAGAGAGGGGATTATGTTCCTGGTTTGAAGGTGCATTAACATTTGGTTTTTCTTTGATTTTGACTGCTTCTGGTTAATGTTGCCTACGCTTCTGTTTTATCAAAAATATTTTTGGGTTCTGAAGTTGTAAAACCATATTGTGGAGCTTTGAAATTTGACTTGATGCTCTCCTAGAAAAATGCATTTGTTCCATGCAGCAAATTGTAGCTTTAAAAGATATTATTTATACAGTTAATTTGTGTTTTGGGATGTGCATGTTAGATATAACATTTTAAGAATTAATTAATAAACCCCATGCCTTTCCCCAAGTTTTGGAGGAAATGACAGTTGCCATGTGCTATCTAGCTCGTCATTGAGAGCATAAAGCAATTAAAGTTCTGTTTAATTGATGACAAAACAAGATAAGAATTGTTGCTTGAATAAGAACTTTGTTTTGGCAAGTAGGTTGAGCACCACTAGGCACGATAAAATGCTAAAAAATATCTTTTTCTACTAATTTCCGAGCTCATTGTGAATAAGAAGACATGATAATTATTAAAAAAAATGGTTTTTTCTTTTGCACTATTTCCATTCAATGGCAGCTTGACATATCTGGGCGTTGGATTGATTAGAGTGATTATGCTTTTCAACTGTTATACTTATTTTTACTAATTGTATATTGTGTTTAAATTCAAGGTAGTATGATCAACTTTTATGAAGTAAGGGATTTAACTAGACTATATTTGGTTTTAACCTGTTTGTATATGAACGAGCTAACCATGTCTGAATTGTAGGGAGTTATAGGATGTTCAGATATTTTTTTGCTTTTTTCTTAAGAAAATATTGGTAAGAAAAATGTGTATGCAAATAAAAATACACTATCTATAAAGGGTACATTTATTTCATTTGATTTTCATATGGATTGGTTTCTTTACATGGTTGATGAATTACGGAAGGTTCCCATTTCCCTGGGCCTTGGTTTTTTCTTTTTGGTTTATTGACTGCAGGAAATTAGTAACTAATATGAGGGCTTGACAATCTAAAAGTAAATTGATGAGATCTAACATTCAGAAAGCAATAAAGAAAGAAAGATCATTATCAAACGATTTTAAATGTATTTGCTCCTTCATTTTTCTCCTTATTGATATCAGTTATGCTTATCCTGTACTTTTATCCATGAACAGGTAGATGGTATGGATGCCCTTGCTGTGAAACAGGCATGCACATTTGCCAAGGAACATGCCCTGAAGAATGGACCAATTGTGAGTAAAAGTATAGAAGCTCTCTTCCAATGTACTTTTATTTCATAGACGTTCCTTCCTTAACTTTTGCATTTTTCTTTCTTCCTTGTTTACAACTTTCTGATAAAACATATTATCATATAGATAATATCTCTGGTTGCAATAGTATACTAATAGAAGTTCACTTGATTCCAGTGAAGAGAAGGTTATATGTCATTTATGTAACTTCATATCCATGGGAAATGTATAATGTTGAACATGATAGGATGTCCCAGAACTAATTAGATGTAATTGCTTTTCTACATTTTCGTCCATCTAATCTGGGAATCTTATGGTCATTCTGTCTGTTTCCTGCCTTTGATAGGGTAATATGCTTTAAAGGGTGTTCAGCGGATACTTAAATGATTAGAAAGCTTTTCATTAGGAATTCAAATGTAGCTTTGCAGTATCACTCAACTCTTTTGGTGCTAAATATTAAAACTAGATATTCCATAGCTGAGATTCTGCAAAGGAAGAACTTGACAGCTGTTTAAATGGCATAAGGTTGACTTATTTTGGATATATCAAATGTCATGCTGTAAGCTTGGATCTAATACATGAAAATGATGTGAAGTTTGACGGTTGAATATAAAGAAATCAGAGTTAGGGAAACAAAAAAAAAAAAAAGAGAGTATTTTTCATTTTGTGTACGAGTAACACCAGAGGATTTGAACTTTAAAAAATAAATAAATAACTAAACATTCTGTCATGCCAGTCTTCATTTTTGAATTTCCCTCATGTTTTACGGATTTAACATCCATATTTGAGGTTTTCTCGTGTCTCAGCTGTTAAATATTTGACCAGGGTGGAAATCAGAGAAGAGCAAGAGAAAAGCTTGAATGATGGTCTATTCACAAATTGCGGGTTACAAGGATGAACTAAAATGCAACAAGCAAATTTCATTAATTAAAAAAATATATTTTCTTTCAATACTAGAACTAGAATATGTGTCTAGATCTTAATATCTTAATATTCTTTGTTCTCTAGGCAAACTAAAATAGGAAACAAATTACAGGAGCCTTGTACATAAGTGATATTTTCATTGTTGAGATTTTTGGTGCAAAATTATGTTTCTGCATGGGGCAACTGCTGAGCTTTTTACATGTATCTATTGGTAGCTTGTGCTGTGTGTAACTTGCTTTTCATAGTCAAGCACATTATTAGTGTGATATTGTGGTTGTGCTATGCTGTTATCTTTGCCATTTTCCAAGAATCCATATACCACTAATAGGTAGAGAAGGTAACGTAGTTTGGTTCATTTTTTAACATTTGTCCCCTTGCTGTTTGTCCAGATTCTTGAAATGGACACCTACAGGTACCATGGGCACTCCATGTCTGATCCTGGGAGTACATATCGCACTCGTGATGAGATCTCTGGAGTGAGACAGGTTGTTATCTTTTCCATGTCAGAGTATCTATTATTGATGGTTCATATGCAAGCTTGTTGAATCAACTGTATTTTACTGCAGGAGCGTGATCCAATTGAAAGAGTCAGGAAACTCTTATTATTACATGATATAGCGAATGAAAAAGAGCTGAAGGTAAATGAAAAATGGTTTGTTATTTAACTTTATTATTGGGGATTCCATGGTTTAATGTGCCAAGGAATAAGTAGGATGTCAGAATTGTGTGTTGATCATTTGGTTTACTGATCTATTTGACAATTCACTGCCCAGGATATTGAAAAAGAAGTGAGAAAAGAAGTTGATGAAGCCATTGCAAAAGCGAAGGTGAGAACCTTTGCCGAGCGATTATAGATCCTATAAATAGTTGTAACCTTCTCGAACTTTGGTTGTTCTTATCTTGAAGTAAAACCAATGTGGATGATTTGGTCATGTTTGTGTCTTTGCAGGAGAGTCCTCTCCCTGAACCTTCTGAACTGTTTATAAATGTATATGTCAAAGGTTATGGAGCAGAGGTAAGTTAGCTTTCCACAATGAATACTGACTAAGGTCATTATTTGGACACAGTTTACTGGTTGATATTAGTTATAACTGTTCACGTGTGTCATATAAATTTTGCATGCTTTTTTTTAGGCATTAGAGTAGTCACACTTTGTTTTGTGCTTTGTCATTTCTTATTTGGTGGTTTTTTATTTTTTATTTTTATTTTTTATAGATCTTGTTATATACAAAAAGAAGTGTAGTATTTGTAGGCCTTTATTTGGTTTACCGTAAATATGATGTACTCAAAAAGGCAATTTAGACAGGAATGCATATTACTTATTCAACCTAGTTTATATCCTTCCTGACAACTAAAATTGATACATAGCATGACTCATTTCCGAATAGGCATGTGGTGTTCTAAGTATAATTTGTATGTTTAAATTTGAGGGTGGGTTCTCGCAAAATATGCTTGAGCGGTTCATATATTTCAGCCAATATAATATAGTTAAATAATACAGGTCTTGTTATTATGTAGTCTGCAGAACTGGAACACAATTATGAAAATTAAGTAAACCTACTGGGAGGGGGGAAAAAGGAATTCTCTTTCGGTAGTTTTATAGCTATTTATTGTAGTTGTTCGTTTGCATTAACTGAAGTATTTGTGATTCCTTGCAGTCTTTTGGAGCAGATAGGAAAGAAGTCAGAGCTGTACTTCCATGAGTCAAAAATTTGAAAGGAACTCCTAGAACTAATGTGAAGCTGAACAACCACAATTTTAAACAATAAAACTTTCGAGCATAGAATGTTCATCCTGATTGGGAATGCTGGTGCAGTTTTCATTTTCTCCTTTGTTTAAATACGATGGTTCTTGCCTATTGCTCTCTTTTTGACAGTTGGGTGATTGTGATTTTCTGGAAAGCAACTTGATGGACTACGAGATTGAATTTCTATTCTAATTTTTGAGGTAGTGGCATTTATTGATGTATAAAGCACTTCTCTCGCTTGCATTTCTGTTTCTAAAGGTTCTGAAGAATCACCTTTTGCTTTCAAGTTTCATGTGGATATTTAGCTTATTTCATGCACTGTACGTCTGTACCAGGGTTAAGGGAAGTTCACTCTTACTATCACCTCCTATTTTTTTATCCATCCTCAATTTGCCAAATATTTTGCCAGTCATATCCATTGCAGTGTTGTAGGAAGGAAAGTTATTGCAAGGGGTCAATTCATCGCAATTTGATCTTATAGTTTCTATACTTGTCAAAGTGCTTATCGATTATAGGCATATTGCTTGATATCTCAATTGATTTGTAGTGATGACTTGTATGTAGACATACTAGTCTAAGAAAAAGCACTTATACTAGTGACTGGGGATGTGAGGTATTGTGTTGGATACTCGTTAGAAGCAATGTATCAGTTTCATGGACTAGGTACTCTATGGTCGTTAGGTGCTATGTTTCCTCGTTTCAAAGTGGAGGCAAAATTCTTTTTGGCCCATTCGGGTTAGTCAAACAAAGTGTTTGGTGGTTAACTCATTTAAAGTGAGTTGGTTTTGTGGATAATCATTCTAGCAAAATTCTGCTATCTTTGGAGTTAAACTCATTAAGGAGTAAAATAGCATTGGGGGCTCAATTTCTCGTTTGTTAAGTTGGATATGAGCAAATTTTAGCATTGGGGCTAAACTCCTCGTTGTCATACTAGGAAGAGATTAATTAGGTTGGTCGCTCCTTTCGCCTTCTGATTAACGAGGGGGAAAAAAATTAAAAACCCAAATATTACTTTTATGAAGAATAATTTACTATAAAATCATAAATTCAAAAACATTTTTCAAACTCATTTCACGTGACAAGATGGTGTTAAAACACTAATTTTTCAATTTTAAATATACAATCGAATTTGATTTTTTTTTTTTTAAAATCCAAGGACACTTGAATAATTTTGTCACATTTTACTTTTATATCATTAGTTCGATGGGAGACACATGGAGTGTCGCACCTCATTCAATGATTAGCTTAGTATAATACTGCAATGCATATGAACAATTATGGAATGGAATCATTTCAGATGCAACTAGGCATTAACATAATAAGAAAGAAGTATGCAAGAAAACCAGAGGATCCTCGAAATATTTAGCATGTTGGATTTGGGTAACCTGACAAATTAAGCAACTAAGAGTACTTCATCCTCTTCCCCACCTGGTTTTACTTATACATTTATTCCCTTCTGGGCCGGTAGCAGAATATATAAAAATCTCAAATGTGGACAAATAAGTACTGCACCACTTTCCGACCAGTGCACTCGATTCAACCTGTGCTGTTTGTATCATAGCAGATCAGCAATTTTATCAATGAAATCTGTGTGTTATTTTAAATTATTAGTACTAGTACTATTTAGTACGTGTTAGTCCTATTTTTTTGCATTTTGTAATGGCCAATTGAACATTGGTAAAAACCAAACAGCCCAGCCTCCTCAGAGAATCCTATGCCTGCAGTCTGCACTACCACCGGTCCACCACTCATAACTCCATCTCTTGCTTAGTTTTTTCGCAATGAGAATTGGGTCTTAAAGATGATTTAAAAATAAAAAATTTATTAATTTTTAATTATTTAAAATATTTACTCTGCAAACATAAATTGAGTAGCAAAAACTTTTCTTAATTTCCCACCTCTCGTATTCTTATAAAAATGACTAAGTTTACAATGTCAATGTGAATTAAAGATGTGGTAAATTAAGATCAAATATTCAACTTATTTGTTATAAATATTTTAACTGCTGACACGAAAGTTGAAATGGTTAAAATAGTATGAGTTTTGGGGCATTGCACAATAGTTTGAAGATTTTGGTAGTTAACGTATAAAATATAAATAGTAGCGAGTCATTACTTTGATTAATAAATATTATTTCTACAATTTGAATTTCTTTTCAAGTCCCTCAAAACTTGGTTGAAGCTTATTTCTCATTTAAATTTAAAATTAAGTCTTCGTTTTGTTGTATCCCTTGTCAATTGACACTAGCAAGAACGCAAGCCTACTATTACCATTTACTAATCATTAGCACTTTAACACCCATAAATTACTTAGTATTCTACAATCTACATGACATTTGATGTTTGATTTAGTCATATATATGAGAATTCTACCGTTCTTTTTAAGAAATTATTTCTTTAACTTTGAAAACTTGTACAGTACAAACTCTTAAAACACATAGTATTGTATTGTATAAGCATCTAAAGTACAAAGAGAATGATTTTTTAAAAGAAACTATAGATATTTTCCATATATATATATATATATATATATATATATATATTATAAAAAATAAACAAATCATTTATCACTCTAAAGTTATTTATTATGGATTTTATTTTTGATTTGTGTCCTGTTGATGAAAATTTTTTTATATGGATTCGTTTCACGGTAGATGGGATGGACTTCTCGATCCACATTCATTCACATCATTTTGAAGAAATTTATTTTTAATGAATTAGAGTAACATAGATGAATGTAGATTAAGAAATCATCCCACCTACCACAAATATGATTCATATAAAAATTTTCCCCTATTGATAATTGAAGTCATATAAGCCCATCTTCTCTGTGATAATTGAGTTGTCGCAAAATTTTCAGAGAAAAATTTGGATCATTAATTAGTATGGTAGTCATTTCTTTTGGTAAATGTCTGATTTTATTGTTTATTACTCAGATTTTTCTTTTTCTTTTTTTCCCCATTGTTACCTTCATGCACCCAAAAGCAACTTTTTCAAACTTGCATGCAGCTCACTTTTAGCACAATTTTGATAATTTGATCAATAAAAATAACTATGTCAAATACCGAATCTATCTAAATATTTTTCTTAAGAAAATAGGTAGTTTCCAAATTCCCATACATTTCATTTTTCAATAAAAGATACGGTATGTATAAAGTAGTACGACAAGTTTTCATAATTTTATATTAGTGGTTAGCTAAACGAATAACAACGCCTTGAAAAACACAAATCTTGATTAGTTTACTAATAATGGATTACTTGATTTAGTTAATGTCAAGTTGGCGGCCGGAATCTGAAAGAAGCCAATTAAAAATTAGACAGCTTCCAAAAACTCCCATCCACCCACGTATTGTGACCTCGTCATTATATTAGTCCAATGTGTGTTTAGGGAACAAATTAGTACCACATAGTACTAATTAGTTTAGTATTAAATTAGTGGTTCCCGCTGCTCTCCAGCCGAAGAGGAATTAGACAAAAGACATAAACCAACCACTATAATTTAACAATTTTTTACATTGGACTAGAGTATTTTATCCAAAAAAAAAGTTTTTTAGAGTATAAGTAAAATTTAGTCGAATATGAATAATGAAGATTTTATTTACCTGTGTGAAATCAAGATTTCGTTTTAATTCGAATATTATCTTTTCGTTATTGTGTTTAAATTTTGAATAATTTTTTAGAGAGATTTATACCAATCTGCAGCTGACAGAAAATAATTATCCGACCCAAACAATCATATTATGAACTTTTGAATGTAGGATGACTAAAATGATTTGCTTATCTTGTCCATGAAATTTATTTTCTGCTAGAGGAAATCAGCAATCATTATGGTCAACGGGTAAATAATAATGAAAATGACAAAATTCTTAAACAAAAATAGGAAATGAGGTTCCGTTTGCACAAGCCCTATTATTATTTATTATCTAAATAATATTTGGTTTTAACACATCATTCGATCCCATTCTTATCTCACATAAATCATATTCGAAAAATTTCTCTAGCATTTATTTCAAATAACATTCAAAATTGTAATAGATATACAAATAGATCTAGTACAAAATTTCAAAATATATATAAAAAAATATTTTATTTGTGAGGAAAATATTTGTAATAAAAACCAAAAAAAAAAAAATGATAAATTTGACCCCAACTCGACTCGAGCTTGAGCTGCTCGTGTGTGTTAATAATCGAGCTCGAGTTTGAGCATAATAATATTAGCATAATCTCATCATGAGGATAATTAACCTTATTTAATTATTTAAATTTTTTATTATATGTATGACTTTACCAGAATATGCAATCACCAAAATCTTATTTAACAAATTACCAACCACTAAAATCTTATTGCCAAGTTTGAACTTGAAATTGAATTAAAAAAAAAAAAATCAACTAAAAATTGAATTCACACTATACACTGATCAAACTTAATCTTACCATAATTTACGGGGTTTGAATTCTTTAATATACTACATTTTTTATCAAATCGTAATACGCCCTGAAAAAAAAAAAAAAAAGCCTATTTGGGTGTTGGAAGACCATTGGGGGCACGTGATCACGTGGCACCAATGTTCTATGCCAGACTGATCGCAGCCGTCAACATCACTCACAACTCACAATACTATATCCAGCTGGCACTGTTCCGTATTTTACAGCTGGCTTTGCACTAGAGGAAGGAATGAATAATTCGTTGCCGTATGACCGTATGGAACTCATACCTCCTTACCAGTTCTCTCACAGCTGGCTTAGCCCACAGAAAAAAGGGAATACTTTGTCCTTTACCGTCCCATTTATAAATTTGATGTGAATTAAATATTACGAAATAAATAATATTAATTAATAAAAGTAAAATTTTGTAATTTTAAATTTTAATTATAAAATTTATGATAAAATTTAAAATTAAATTTATCTTAATATTTTTTATCAAAAAATATTCAAATATTATGATATTGCGGTTGAGCCCTTGAGTTAAGAAAATTATTTTATGTATCGAGTCTGTATATTAGTGTCATGGATCATTTGTTTTAGAAAAAAAATACATTAACTAAGATAACATTTATTCATATCAGCCTAACAAGTAATGTATTTCTTTTTATACCAAGAGATTCATAGTATTATTCTATAAATTCGATTCATGGAAGAATTTTTTCCTTTAAGCTATGACCACTATTTACTTGGTAAACTCTCACGATGCCTTAATTTAGTTTCATGTTGATGGCTTATTTTAGTTATTACCCTTGTAAAATAAGCACCAATTACTTAAATAAAGTATTATGGACTTAAAAGTAATTAATTTACTGTCAAAAATAACTAATTATGACAGGGATAGATTTAAAGTTTGCCTAACAGACATTTTGATTTGCACCAAACTCATTCTTAAGAAACAATTAGAAACTTGATTGTTAAAATTCTATAACTCACTATATGCAAGCTTTCATATGTAGCAAAAATTTTCATTTGCCCATTGGACTCTAATAAAGTACAAAACTGATTAGCAGAAAGTAATTAATAAAATGTACCAATGTTACTAGGGAAGAAATATACTCTATCAGCTTTGTCATTATTTGCTCATTATATTTACTAGTTGATAACTCACACTATATACGAAAAAAAGATAAATACATACCTAATTTATATAATAAAATATATTTCAATTTGTTTCATTTATTATCTTTCATTTACTTATATCTAACGTATTTAAATTTAAGAAAATAATCTGAAAGTACAAAATTGATTACCAGAAAGCAATTAATAAAATGTTTTAATGTTGGTAGGGGAGAAGTACATCAGTTTGGCATTATTCGCTCATTATATTTATTTTAAATGTAAATGTTAGAAAAAGGGTAAAAGCAACTACCAAAGTTGCCAACTAACCACCGAAAAAAATGTCTTATTCTATACAAAATTTTTTAATTACTATACAATAATTTCAAGATTACCAACTACCAACTATATATATGCTCCATCCTATATATCTCCACGTTCTTGAGGAATTGTCCAAAAGAGCAAAAAGAAAAGTATTAAAAGAATTTGCTTCTTATCTCAGCAAGTCATTAAGTGTCCTCCCCTTTCCACACTTTTTTTTTTTTGGTGACATCACGCTGTTCTTAAATCGAGTCATAATAATAATAGGGCTAATCTTATCTATATTTTTTATGTAAAAAATTTGTGTAGATACATGTTACATATACAAAAATAACATTTAAAATTTAAACAATGTACACGTGAGATGCGTTATACCCAATAGTATAGAAAATTTTTTACATAAAAAATATATGAAAGATTAGTCCATAATAATAATAATAATATTATTATTATTATTATGATAAAATCCGGCCTTTAGTGTATTTCTTAAAACATTCACGACCCAATCTCATTATGGTAAAAGCACTATTATAAAATCTATCTTAAGTAACTCGCAACAAACTCTATAATTGCTAATAAGTTGAGTCCCCAGAAATTAGAGGTTTTAAGGTATTATGTGCTATGAGGTCGGGGATTTAAATTCTAAATTTTGCAAAATTTCAGACAGCTGTTAAAGTACCTTTACTTGATCTGGAGTGGTCTTTTTCAAGACACCTCTAATCTCTTAATAGAACCCAATTGAGTTTTTACCTCTAGTTTCTTAATAGAACCTAGTTGAGTCTCCTTACATCCCCTTATAGAGTAAGTTGGATTATAATATTGTCGTTTTAAAAAAAAAAAAAAAAAAACCTCTCAACAAACTCTATAATTGTTAATAAGTTGAGTCCCTAGAAATTAGAGGCCTTGCATTATAGTTTAACGAATATAAGTTTAGTCTAATATTATGTTAGGATTTATCTCATTATTTCTAAGTTAGTTGTAATTTTAAGTTGTAATTGTTGATGTTAGTATTAAAAAAAAAAAAAACTCTACAATGGCTAATATTGCAAAACCCAAATTTGAAATATCATATGTTATGCTTTAATGATAAGATGTAGAAGAAAGAAAAACAACATATATCTGGTAATCAAAATATAAGTATACGAAATTGATTCTATCAACTAAACTTTAGGTAAGAGAATCATTGGATATCAACGTTGATATTCAAAAATTAAATTAAAAATTCAAAAATCAAATAAATATTTGACAATCCACAGAATCTATTTAATTTCTTATACATCCTTAGTGTAATTCTTTTTTGACATGATCAAGTTTAGACTTTTATCATAGTTCTCATTAGGTCGTCATTTTTTTTGTCCTCCTAACATTATACTTACTAAGTACCTACTTTTTTAAAAAAAAAAAAGAAAGAAAAAGAAAATTTTTAGTAGATTTTTATTTATCTCCTTAATAATTCGAACTCATAATTTAAATCATAAGATAAGTGTAATCATAACATTTGAACTATATTTTTTTTGTCTTAAGTACCTAATTTACTTCCTCAATTACGTAACATTATCCAACTAATTTATCTTTTTTATAAATTATATTCAAGAAAAATTTAGAAAAGTTTATACATTTCTTGTGATATACAATATCATTCGACTCCATAAGTTTGTACTTTATACGTTTATATGCAAAATTAAAATCAAATAACACTGCACAATAATAACAAATTCATAAAATGGATTTAAAAACATATTATTAGAATATGCTAAATTAAAATAGATTATATTAAAATTACTAATTGAAATAGTTAAAAGGAAAGATAACAATTAATTAGATCAAAATCCGGGTAATAAAAGAATTGAAAATTTGAAATCCTCTCCACACGGACACATACTATACGCGAGTCGTGTTTGTATGTCTTACTACCTTCCCCACATCTCTCCCTTTCCACTGTTTTTTCCAATGATACAATACAACGCAACAGAAACAAAACCGTGTTTTGTTTGAATTTCCAAACTTTATTAGCACTAATAATTACTCATCATACTACTGCTACAGTCACACGTCTTCTTCCCATATATAAATATCGTCTCATTATTCTTTCCAAGTTCGTTTCTTCTTTCTCTCTCTAGAACCTCTCTGGAAATTAGATAGATATCAAGAAAAGAACCTCTCTTTTTCCTTTTCATTTACTTCCTTGCTTACTACACCAATGCAGTAAGAAGAACCCACCAAGAATAATATGATTCTTTTTAATTTTCATCTTGATTGTTTATGGGTTCGCCGGCAAGTTTCTTTCTTTCTTGTTTTCTTGATGATTTTCGGTACGCCGTTAAAGATGTCTTCCGCCATTCGTTCTTTTCCCGATGGAGGTTTGAGTAGTGAAAGTGCGTTTGGATTTATTGAAGCGCCTGATTACCGGAACGGCGTGGACTGTCCGGCGACTACTAGTACTGAAACGACAATGTTTTGCGATCCGTCTCTGGTTCATATTGCGATGACTTTGGACTCGGAGTATCTCCGGGGATCCATGGCGGCGGTTCATTCGGTGCTCAAACACGCGTCTTGTCCGGAACATGTTTTTTTCCATTTCGTTGCCGCCGAGTTTGACCCGGCTAGTCCTCGGGTCCTGACCCAGATAGTCATGACCATATTCCCTTCTCTCAACTTCAAAATCTACATCTTTAGAGAGGATACTGTTCTCAACCTGATATCCTCTTCGATCCGGTCAGCTCTTGAACAGCCGTAACCCGTTAAATTACGCCCGGAATCACCTGGGTGACCTGCTTGACCCGTGTGTCAAACGGGTCATCTATCTGGATTCGGATCTAATCCTCGTGGATGATGTAAGGAAGCTCTGGAACGTTCAGCTGAGTGAATCTCGGGTTATTGGAGCCCCGGAGTATTGCCACGCTAATTTCACAAAGTATTTCACGGATTATTTCTGGTCCGACCCGCTTTTGTCCCGGGTATTCGGGTCAAGAAACCCGTGTTATTTCAATACGGGTGTGATGGTGATGGATTTGGGTAAATGGAGAGAAGGAAATTACCGGAGGAAAATAGAGAATTGGATGGAAATTCAGAGGAAAAAGAGGATATATGAGTTGGGATCATTGCCACCTTTTTTGCTTGTATTTGGGGGCAATGTGGAGCCCATTGATCACAGGTGGAATCAGCATGGGCTTGGTGGGGACAATGTTAAGGGTTCTTGTAGGGCCCTCCATTCCGGTCCAGTGAGCCTGTTGCACACATGGAGTGGGAAGGGTAAGCCATGGGTCAGACTTGATGAGAAGAAACCTTGTCCGTTGGATTATCTATGGGAGCCTTATGATTTGTATAAGCCTAATCAACTGCGCAGATTGAAGCCACATCCTCAACTACAACGATCCTTAAATTTGATTGGATACTCCAATTATTTCATTTGAAAATTCTTTTTTTATATATATATACTTTGTATGATTGGGAATTTTTGTCATTTTTTCACATGGTGATTCAGAGATTCTTTGATAGCTGTGTACAGATCGATTAGTTTTGAGAAGACAGTACAAATATTGAATCAATTGAAATTGATGAATTATTATTATTATTATTTTTAGATAATACTGTAATATTTTTCCCTTTGCTTTTACATTTCATCTATTCATAATTGTTGGTGGGTTACTAGATTGGAGCAGTTTTGGGTCATTGAAATATTTCGTGGGATTGATCATGAAGAATAACAAACGGTTGTTCTTGTTTATATTCTTCTTGTGTAATCATCCAAATTTGATGCCTTTGCTTCTTTGTTTCTTTTACCAAATAATAATAATAATAATGAATAAAATTACATCACATGGATTATGAACTAATGATTTTACATTAGCGATTTATGAATTCAAGATTTAGTTTCTAGAGACTTACTTTTTCTCATACAATTTTGTACCACTAAATTAAGGTCAATTTAAGTATTTAGCTCTAGAAAATTCTCAATCCTTATGGTATTTCGCTTGTTAAAAAAGTATGATTAGATATTTGGACTGGTTTAATGAATATGGATCAAGAGTTATAAAATTGAAGATTCGATTTGTCTAAAAATTTTATGATTGGTATGTTGACAAAAATATAAATCCAATATAAGAAAAATTGGAAAAAATTGAGAAATTACTTGGAAGTTTCCAGCTAATAAGCGATGACCAACAAGGGTCTCCGCTACCTTTGCTTCCAAGTTGTTTTCAATCACTTTAGGGCCTTTATCATTGTAGGTATTAATTTCTTCGTAATTCGATAAAGCTTAGGACGTGTTAATTATTTTCACCTTTTAACGACTTATAGTGACGATAAAGCTTAGGACGTGTTAATTATTTTCATCTTTTAACGACTTATAGTGACGATAAAGCTTAGGACGTGTTAATTATTTTCATCTTTTAACTGACTTATAGTGATTGATATATAGTGACATACTGTATTAAATGAGAGCTGCTGCTATACATATTTTCGACCCCTCTATATTGAAAGCAATGTATTTTTGCCTTGTTCAATTTGAACATTTGTTTCCGAGTATCTGAGGTTATAGAGCAGGCTTGAATAATTCAATTGTTTACACGTGGGAATTCTCGATTTCGTGTGCCAATGAGGCTCTTTTGCCTCCAGCCTCATATAATTGACTTGAAAATTATGTTTCACATTCTACCCAAAAAGGGGAAAAGACCAGTATGATTCACATTGGCCATAAGCAACAACACGATTAATGATTTTTAGTTTCATCAAAAATAGGTATAAAGTGCATACACTAGTTATCTTATATTTCGATATAGTATTGCTCATTAATTACATCTCAAATTCACCATATACTAAAAAAATATATAAGAAATTAAATTATTAATAGAAAAATGTTATAGATCTTTTTAGAATTATTTCATTATACTTTAAAAATTTATATTGTATAAAATTTTTAAATTGACAAGATGATTTGTTCTACTGGATGATTAGTATAAGGAGGTGTTTGGTTTGCATTTGAAAATCGGAATCGGAATCATAAACTCTACTATCGGTATGTGTTTATGTCATTCTCCTTAACTTATTTGATTTAAATAAGGAATGGGTTTTATAATAAGTTAATAAATTTGAAACCTATATCACAAGTAAAAAATGAAAGTGGACATTTTTTAACACTTTCATTCCCATAGAATGACCAAACAATATCTATGGATATCATTAACCTTGATTCTCATTCCTTCCTCTCGTATCCATAAACTAAACAGCTCCTAAATTTGAATTTTTATACTAATACTAATATTAGTATTTAGTGTGAGAACACTGCCACCGAACTTAGAAATTTTAATTACGATTATGGTAAAGCCGAAAATTAGATTTCTCCAGATATGGTCAAAATAATTTGTAACAAAATAGCTATGGTATCAAGTGAGAGGAATCATACGACTGCCTAGAGCATATTCCATTGTCAACCATCTTCAGCCACCTTAACTTAAAAAAGAAAGATCAAAATAAGAAGACCATTCAAAGTTTCATGTGACCTTGAAGCCTATATCACTGAAAATATATAGTCGAAAAACTTCAAAAGTAATGAGAAAATGAATGGTTCACATGTTACAACTTGTGACCTCGGTAATTGCAAATTTGGTTAATGAATTTTATGTTTATTTATGGGAGTTTTATTAGGAGGATAGTGGTTTAAATTCCTTATTTTGCAA
Organism: Cinchona pubescens; assembly: GCA_025175665.1. Taxonomy (NCBI): domain Eukaryota; kingdom Viridiplantae; phylum Streptophyta; class Magnoliopsida; order Gentianales; family Rubiaceae; genus Cinchona; species Cinchona pubescens. Next base: position 2,625,312 of record JANKKI010000077.1, on the reverse strand, counting down.
CTCATCACATGCTATATAATTTGTGGAAGTAAATTAAACATTAAATAAATAGATAATATGGGAATCAGATTCGACTTATAAGAATGAATGAATAATGTTATTTATGAAAACTTGCATTGTTGGAAATGCGAAGCGGCGATTCCAAACTTTACAATATGGGTTCAATGAATTTGTCCGGAAGAAAGGAAGAAATACTCTACTTTGTCGCCCCCTTCTCGTTTTATTAATTATATCGACTCACTTTATCCTAAAACTTTTAGTACGTCGAGTGAAAACAAATAACAGCTAATTGCATAGTATGTATCTTGGATCGGTATAATCTTCGTTAAATCTTATAAACTTTTAGGTTGATTTCGAGATTAAATTTGTTTTATGTTTGAATCGTTATATCTGATAAAGGATTTAAAATTTATTTATTTATTTATTCGAAGATTTGTAAGATTAAAATTAGTTAATTTCAAATCAATCCAAATTAAAAAGTGTGAAATGAATAATTTTAAACAATTTTTTAATTTGAGTGAATTTGAAATTCTTCTATTTTGAATTTTTAAATTCTTTAAACAAATAGATAAATTTTAAATCATTTTTTTTAAACTAAGATTAATCCAATTTCTTAGCATTAATCTTTTGCAAAGTGCTATGAAACATGTACACATGCCGAAAGAAAAATCCAAAAACGAAACAAACATCTCTGTTTTAATGGCAAACGAACTCACCAAATTTTCCTTCATTTTACGTGACACCAAATTGTGCAAACTCTTTCGAACCAAAAGCGAATACGTGTCAATCACCCCTTCAACAAAAAATGCAAGTCAATCATGTTTTGCCTAGATCACTATCCCTGTATTTATTCTTTTTATTTATTTAGGAGTATATATATATATATATATATAGTTTGGATAGTAATTATTTAAAATAAATATTATAATTATTTTTAAAATATAATACGTGTGAGACGCGACTCTGATTGATTAATGAATACAAAATATTGTTGGATGGAGCCATTGTAAAAATTCACCAATAGAAAGAAAGCAACTAGATTATGCTTTTGACGAGTGGACAAAAACTGAAAAAAAGTGTTCCCATACATATGTGACAGTATGTAAAGTGGCAACTTTTCTGCCATGCCACTGTTGTAGTACATCTGAAGTCCTGTGGTTGGCAAGTCTATTTTATGTCCAAACCTAAACTGCACTTTCAATCCACAACCACTCTAAACAAACTTCACTTCAAGAATAAACAATTTCTTAAACAATAATAGTAATAAAACACAAAGTAAAAGCTAAGTCATCCTCCAAGATTCCTTCTAATCTTGGCCAAATCCGGACCATGTATTTTAAATGATTTCTCAAGAACTTCATCAGGAATTTCGGGTTTTGATATAAATGAGGCAATTGATGAGATTTGAACACCAGGGTTTTGGCTGCTGAGCCCAGAAATAGCCAATACTGTTTCATCTTTGTCCATGTTGTAGAGATAATGGATTAGCCCTTTCGGGAACACGAAACTATCACCGGGCCGTAATTGTCTAGTAAACAAACGATTAGAAGTATCAACAAAGCCCACAAAGAGTGAGCCCTTTAGCAAAATGATCACTTCTGAGCCTGCCCTTGGATGAGAATGTAGCGGCACGAGTCCATCCGGTGCAATATCCAACCGGGCCATGGCTAGGCCCAAAGTGTTGAGCCCAGGTAAATTCATCGTGGTGGTTAGTGAAACATTAGAACCAAATTGATTTCGAGTGTTACCAGGTTTTGATAGGTCAGATGTTGCAAAATGGGAGGCCATTGCTAGCTGTGGATTGATGCATGGTACACCATTAATGTACAAGTTGTGAGTATTTTCAGTGGATGCAACGCAGTAGTCTTGAAGTGGATCTGGGTCGGATTTGACAAAGCCCAAAAGAATAATTAGGCCCAAAATTAATTGAAGAATAATAAAACTGATTTTCATGTTGCATTCCTATGTGGAAACCAAGGTTTCTACATATGGAAATGGAGAACTGCATTTGCAACAAGCAAAGTGACGTCGTTATATAGTGTTAGTTTGTTAAGTGGACACGTATCCCACTTGGAAGAAACATTGAGTAGCTTCGGAGCATTGTAATTATAGAAAAAATACTATGAGAAGAAAGCAAGGAAAGCGATTTTTTAATTGTATCAAACTTCAACCATTATCCATTGCCTTGATTTTGTATACACGATAATTTTCGAAATTGTTGGCAAAAGAAAATATAGTTTATTATTTTATTGTTGTGCTAAATAAATAAAAGAGATACGAGATATATTGAAAAATATTTTAAAATTAGAAATCAAAATTTATCATCTAAAACATTAAACATGACATCTTATACTAATCAATATTAAATGTTCGATTTTCGTTATTTTCAATCTCTTTGTTAGTAGACGATTGATGAGTATTGTAGTAAATCAAACAAAAACATGTTGATGCCTGACCTGGGACGAGGGGTCACCTAGCCTCCTCCTAAAATATTTCTTGCTAAAAAAAAAAAAAAAAAATCAGCTAAATTGGTTAGGGCGATTTTGCAATGTTTCATTGGTTTTGCTCTGCGAAGCAAATTTGCTTTGTCCTCCTCTGAGGCTTACTAATTAAGGAGCCAACCAAGCAACGTGTATTAACTTTGGACATTTTTTCCGTAGAGACAATGGGCCCAAGTCTATCCAAAAGACCACATGCTTCCCTTTCTTCTAAGTTAATCTTGGCCCATCAAGAGAATAAACAATCCAACAAGTCTCGACAGCGAATTGACGATAAAATAACTAACATGGTTTACATTTGCAACTTGGAGCAGTTAATTCATCAATTCAGATACTTCTAACGTTGATACGTATACATCATGGTACACAATATCCCTAACTACCACAAATGTTGTTAATCCTGGTCCAGGGTACTTTCTCTTTCCTCTTTTGCATGAAAATATGTATATATAATTTTTAGTAAAAGAGATTTATAATCAATTTTTATTTATTCTTTCGAATCTATTATTTGAGTTACATTTTATTATCAAAATATTTAATGTGTGGAAGTGCATAATTCTTCATATTAATATTCAAGAATTTTAGTTTTTTAGTGAAATGTGCCAAACGACTAAAGATTTCTAATTATCTGTCACTAGATTCAGAGGATCAAATATGTTCTACGACACATTAGACTGCAAACTCAATAACTCATCGAGTGCGTGCGAAGTAGCAGTAATAATAATTGAAAATTTGGTGGCAACTCGCATTACTATATAAAAAGAGGCCTTGCTAAATTTTGCTTTCTAGATTTTTGACGTAAGCACATGGTTACTGAGATTCTTGCACTAAAAAAAGTACTTGTGACAAAGAAAAGGAGTAGTGATATCTATATTTATTTTACTCTTAATGGATTTTACGATAGATAATCATGATATGTTGATTGTGTTAATTTGTTGTTGCTACACCACCTAAAAAATGAAAAAGACTAGGTATTATATATTTTTTATTTAAAAGATTTAGAAAAAACTTTAAATAAAGTCCAAAAATGAAAAGTTTAGTAAAAGAACGCCTAAACTCCACATTAACTTAAAACCTATTCATCAGCTATACACAATAAGAACACATATACATAAAAAGTATATGAAAAAATATATATAGAAAATAGTTAGTAAATTATTTTTTTGCACCTTAAATGTTCGTCTTATGCTTTATTTTGAGTTTTTGGAGAATAAATCTTGTACTAATTGTTGGAAGTAGTATAGTATTAATTAATTAAATAAAGATTGAAAATGAGGTGTAATTCAAATATAAAATTATATATATATTTTTTTTTGTAATTCAAATTGTGAATTTAAATTATTAAAAAAATAGATAAAAATTCACAGTAAATTATATTTAAAATATTTTAAACAAAGAAATTTCTGATCAATTAATTAAACCAAATGAATTAAGAGGGTCCACGTTAGTTACTCAACCTATTGAGAGCTTGATCTACCGATCTGTCAATTTGTTCGTTCTCATTTCTTCATTCTGTCTCTTCCTCTTCACTAATCACTACCCCCCAACCCCCAACTGTAAAAGGAAAAATATTATCGTCAATTCGATTTTGGTGATACTTGTAAATTTTGTGATTAAAGTTAAATTTTATAAAATTTTATTTACATCAATTTTACATCGATATCATAGATCAAATCTATTTAAATATTTTTTTTGTAAAAATATGTAGTAGTATACCGGTAAATATTTAAATAGATTCGATTTTTGATCCCACTTATGATCTTAGGGTGTGAATTAAACTTTAGGTAATATATAATATCAGTCGATATAAATAAATTTTTTTAAAATTTAATTTTGATTATAGGTTCTGTGTCCAAAAATCACGTCATTTTGTGTAGTATACCACCCAACAACAGTTCTCAGTGGGCCATCAACTCCATCTCCATAATCAATTCATCAAACGCCCGATCTCATCAACCACTTGAGTTTCCAGTCTCCCCCTCTTCCCAAGTCTTCTTTTTTTTTTTTAAAAAAAAAAAACAATCTTTAAGTAAGACCCAAGGTAAATACTACAAATTACAATATACTAGTCTGATAAAGTAGGAATCTTTTTGAGTTTTTTTTTTTTTTTTAAAGTACTTTTTCCTAGTATTTTTTCTTTAATCATTAAAATTGTGAGGAACTCATTTGAATATTAATTGTTGAAAGTATCAGTCTTCAACTCTTTTTTGGCTTTTACAATGTGAAAAACTGGCAAAGATTGCAACTTTTTCAACTGTTCTTTACTTTAAAAATAAGAACAACCTTTGTACTCATAGAAAGAAGTGTTTGATGATTAAGGTAATCATTTTAGGTGTTATCTAGAAGTCCCAGAAACAGACCCTTTTTTTTTTATGATTAAGGTAATCATTTTAGGTGTTATCTAGAAGTCCCAGAAACAGACCCTTTTTTAAAAATAAAAAAAAAAGTTGTATGATTATTTTAGTCAAAACAAAATAGTAGTGTAGTAACAACATGGCATGGCACATGACCTGTCCTAATTAGCTGCAATTTTTTCTGGTCTTCTTTTTTGTCTTCATTATTAGTATATGATTTGCTTATTCTTCTTGCTCAGGCCTAGTTTGTAGAATATCCATTGCGTTCTTCTGCCAGAACTGGGAGGAATTTTCATTGTTGTTAGAGCTGATGGGAGAATCAATAGTTGGAAGAAAGACCAACTTTTGAAAAAAAGGTACATACTTTTTTGTACTCTGATCAATTGAACAAAGATAACCCAATTGAGTGATTATGTCACTAATTCTTGTTTACTATGTATCCTGTGTTTCTTTTAAGGATTTTTAATAGATTTGTCATTCATAATTACAAAATTGAGCTGTCATTTTAACTTGGCTTCAATTGTTTTAGTTGAAAGTAATAATTCTTGTGTTGTATTAATCAGATGGGTGAGCCTGCACCCTCTGCTGCTTCTCTTCAAGTGTCAGTTTCCTTTGGTAGATTTGAGTCTGATTCACTTTCTTGGGAAAAATGGTCTTCTTTTTCACCAAATAAGTATTTGGAAGAAGTTGAGAAGTGTTCTACTCCCGGATCAGTGGCCCAGAAAAAAGCTTATTTTGAAGCCCACTATAAGAGAATTGCTGCTCGAAAGACTGAGCAATTAGAGCAGGAAAAGTTGTTGATGGAATCTGTTCCTCCAAGTTCAGATGATCCAGCCATTCTGCAAGGGTCCTCCTGTCAAAAACACTTCTGTAGTTAATGTTGAATTGGGTATATCTGGTAGTGGGAGATCAGCTGAAGAAGTTGAGCCAGATGTTGCTGAGACACATGTTTTCGATAGCACAAAGGTTGAAGAGGAAAAAGAGCAGGCTGCTATTGCTGTAGATTGTCAAGGCTTGGAAGTTGAGGAAACCGAGGAACAGTTTAATGGAACTTCGGCTAACTCTGAATCAAATGATGTAGTAACAGGCGAGGAAGAATTGATAAGTAATCAAGCTGAACTTGAATTAAGCGGAGGAGAAGACGCCATGGTGGTTCAAGAAGATAATGCTCAGAAGAACTCTTCTTTGGAAATTGTGGAACAACCTTTGAAGGGGGGTCATGAAGCCAAGAAAACCCCTTTAAGCAAAAGCAAAAGCCCAAAATTACGTCCAGGGAGTACCACTCAGAAGGTGAGGGTTGGGACATGTTACCTATGGATTTTTGAAGTCTTCTTATTTCTTAAGAGTTATTGAGTCCTTTCCTCATAATTGAATTGTGGCTTAATTTGTTCTATTAAAATTAATCCATTTTGTATGTAGATGACTCCAAGTAGAAAGGAGCAGGCCTTGGCAAGTTCAAAAAAGGAAGCACTTTCACCTGCAGCTAGACCATCGACTGTTACAAAATTGTCACAGCTTTCCACTCCAAGATTATCAAAATCAACAATGATGCCTGCTTCTTTATCCTCAACAAAGAAGGTCAATGGATCATCAGCACCTGTGACCAAGAATACTTCTGGAGGAAACAGGATACCAATGCCTACATCTCTCCACATGTCTCTCAACTTGGATCCTGCAAATTCTGGGCTTTCTCTTCCGACAACCAGAAAATCTTTGATTATGGAGAGCATGGGGGATAAGGACATTGTCAGACGAGCATTTAAGACATTTCAAAACAGTATCAATGGATTAAAATCTCCTAGCAATGGTTTACTTAGTGCGTCCCAGCAGGTTTGTCATTCATATTGGTATATTGGTAGTATGTTATTTTGTTTTCTTTATCAATAAAGAGAAGAGAAAATTGAAGCAGAGTATTTAATTTTATGGTTTTCTATTTGTGTACTTGATATATAAGTGTACGCAATGGCTTGGCGTTTTTATGATTTTGAATTTTTCAGTTTTTCCAGTTTGTTGATTACATCAAACATTGATTTTGATGTATTTTTGCAGGTGTCATATAAGGGTCCTGAGAAGAAGGTTTCTACTACTTTGACTCCTCGAAAGGAGAATGAAGGGTAATTCCATATGTTCTGTATCTAGCTGAAATGGATACCATCTAGTGTTTACCATCCCTGTTTCCTCTGGGGAAGGAATTCTTCTTCACAAGAACCAAGTAATTAGTTGATGAGAATGGTCATTAATATTAACACTCGTATCTCTATGTTTTTATGTATTTCTGCTATGAATCGTGAATTTTCATTTAAATAGATTTGGTATTGGTTACAAGCTTGTAGACTAATTAAGCTTTAATGTGGAATGCTACCTATTTGATCTTAGACCAACGAAGTCTGCTGAGAAGATTATGCAAAGAGGTCGATCAGTATACACATCAAATTCAGTATCATCCTGGTAAGCTGTCATGTTCATGTCCCCCTTATTGAGCGGATAATGCTGATTATTTAGATCTATCCCTTATTCTGACTCCCCATTTTGCTACTTTTGACAACGAACAGCTAGTTGTGTCCTTGTCGCAGTGTTTAACTTTTTCGCCTTTGTCATTCTATTGAACATATGGATTTTTTTACACGAAATATTCTGTTGATAGTAATGGATGACAACATACTGGATACTATTAATAATTGTTTTATGTGGTTTTGACTTAGCATATCGTCCCATGACATCCACTGCTGTTTTTACTTCTGTAGAGATTCAAAGAACCATGATAATATGAGGATAGTTAACATGTCATATTCTGCAAAAACATTTTGAATTAGAGGTACACATAAAGTAAAAAAGTGCAAAATATTATTGACGATCTACTATTAGAAGTTATTTAGATTGAGGAAATGGACAAGTGGTGGAGAATTTGTTGTTGACCCACAACCAAGAGAACTATACCTTCCTGAAATAGCGAGATGGCAGTTATTCTCCAGATCTAGTATTGCTCCTCATAAATGGTCGCATGCCTCGCTATTTCCTTTGCACATGATACAGTTTCCAAGGGGTGCTTTTTGAGTCATGAACCCTTTGGAGAAGTAAAAATCGCATTTGTGCCCCAAAAACAACCTGTTGATTACATGAAATTTAAACATTGTAATGTTTGATGTTTCAGTTTGTCATGCTTCTCTACTCCCCTCCCAGTCCTTCCTTATAATTCTGTGCAACTTATCGTTGAGCAATTATGCTTAACTGTCCAACTTCTTGGGCAACTTAGAAATCAGTCTTTTGCATATCTGAATAAGTGGTATAATAGAATAGTTTCTCATAGTCAGGCTTGCCCCTTCCCCCGTTTTTCATTTGTTTTCCTTCTTGGAATTTTTATGTTATCCATTTTGGTCATGTATGAATCAACAGGCCTGTTAAAGGTTCAGGGGTTGATAAAAAAGGCGTGACTGCTGTCTCGTCTTCTACCAGTGTGAGAAATGGTGCCAGAGATGAAAAGTGGAAAGAGGTATGTTTACATTTATATTCATGATAAGCAATCATGATTTTCATCTTTCAGTGAAGGCATTTGCTAAGTAATATATTTGTTATTGGCTAATGTTTTTGAAGAAACCTGGGGAAAAGTCGTTTGTCAGAGAGGTTGAAAGACCACACTTTAGTTCTAAAATAAAGGTAGAGTTAAGTTTCCAATCACAGCCAACCCTCCTTAATTCTTTAGTATCACTTGATTTATGTTTCTGAGGCACATATGAACCTGAACAACACATGCTTGATTTAGGAGGAGGATACTCATATGAAGAATGTTAGACCAGGACTCAAATCCAAGACCAGTCCTGGGACAGGTTTCAACAGGGGGCAAGGAATTACCAAGATCCCTTCAGAGAAGGTGTGATTTGAAAGAGCTCTAATTTTCTGTGGCACTTTTGCATTTTCTTGTCCCTTTGTTGTTATAAATTGAGAATCTAACACTCTTTCCCCCTTTCTTCACCAAAACTATAAACTTCCAGGAGGAGAAGAGTAAGGTTCACCATCGACCTATGTCTAAAAGGTGAAGGATTTTTGTCCCACGAGCTGTTGACTGGAGTTGCTCCTTGATCACTTTTAGCGACGGTAAATGCAATTTTGAAGTACAAGTGACTAGGAGTGCTGAGATGAAGAAAAGCCAGAGTCTGTTCACAACAGGAGTTAAGGTCTATCAATATAGTGATACTAAAGTGCATTTTCCTGTGCAGATTGAAAATACTCAGGGTATAACTTCATTAGTGAAGAATCAGTTCAGATGGATGGTCGATACTGGGGTTCATCTTTGTTCATGAGGGTAGATGTTAGATTAAATGGAGCATGTAGTCTATATGGTTGCATGTATTTATATATGTAGTAAATATATAGAGAACAATGAGATAGATGTCGAGGATGCTTGGTCCAAAAACATGTCTTCATACTGTTCCAGAAATCCAGTAGTGATAAATACTGTTCAAGCTTGTAAGAAATAATGTTGCAAACTAATGTTTCAATAATTCTAGTCTGCCTTGAACGTGTAAATGTAACGTGGCTTCTTACCTTTTCTTGGAATTGTTCTAACATCATTCTTGTGTATTCATTTCAGGCATCAGAGAGCTTCACCTGATATCCCTTTTCTGAGTTGTTCTCAGAAGTTACTTTAAATGAACTTTGAAATTTGTGGTGTTTAGTTCAAACCAACAGAAGATCAAGTTAAAGTTAGGCTCGGCAGATTAATTTTGTTTGGCATTTTTCTCATTTGAGACCGTATTCCTTCAATTTGAGAAACTGATTTTCCTTCTGCAGAAGAAAGTCTCTCGTACCTCCCTTTTGCTCGATATAGTTGCACTAATCCTAGAAGCAAAAAGAAAATGGTAAACTCCATGTCATATGTGTCCAAGAAGTACTCTTCAACATGAATCCGAGTAAAATACAATGAAATGTCGTGATTGTTGAAAAATAAAAAATTCCTAACACCCAATGGCAAAGAATCTTACAATGATAAAAAATTGCACGATGAATTTATTTGTACCTCTCCTCTTGATCTTTTTTGTCTATGTAGTATATACAGAACAGGATCCCCCTTGAACTTTTCAAGACTGGCTTAATCATCATCTGAATCACTAGAACTGCTCTTAGAAGACATGAAATTGGCAGGCAATTTTGGGAATTTAACAGATGGCCTAGATTTTGGAGATTCAAGAGAAGATGATTCAGCATTACTGGATGGTGCAGGCTCCCTCTTCTGCAGGTTTCTTGCAATATCAACACAAACTTTGTCAACCATGTCAAGAAAATCCGTAACTATAACAAATATTTGGAAAGGCTGCCAGCCCTTATCCTTTGATGCCCCTGGCTGAAAATATTCTGTTGTTCTCTGCACAAGTTCCATCACTCTGCTCTGCTCTTTCCAACTCTTATAATTCTCATCTCTTCTTCACCTGCATTTAGGAAAGTCTTCATTACTTCAGCAAATCTTCCTATACTTGTATCACATTCCTGCACAAGTTTCCAGATTTCAGCTAATTGAGCCGCTAATGCTGCGGAACTTTTAACAAGGCCATCGTAGTTGATTGAGGCTGCTTTCTTCACATTGGAAAATTCAGCACTTAGGCCACCTACTATTGGTAAACCATGCATTTTGTATCCCTTCTCTTTATCTTCTCTTGTTTCAGAATTTGAGCTGCCAGTATTGCTGCGGCTCAAACTGCCTTTAAGATTAATCACGCTACGTTTTCCCTCTGCACGTACTACTTCTTCTACCACAAAGTGAAGCAATGTAGTTTTCCCATCAATGCTTTTCACATCAGAGAGCTTTCTGAGAGCAGTGAGATTAAAAGCTCGTGCATTTCCTCTTGAAGTTCCCGCATTCATTCGATTACCGGCCTTCAAGATGGCTTCCAAAAGTTTCAGCACTGCAGCAGCCCTCTTGCACGAAGCTCCTTGCACCCCAAATCAAGAGTTTGAAAAGCCTCCTTAAGGTGAGGAGTCTCCAACTTAAAGTTCGATTTAAAAAGCATTGCATTGAATCGAGTAAAAGCAGATGGAACAGATTTAAGGATATGGTATAGGAATGATTCAGCATCAACTAGTCTTGTAGGATCTCCATCAAATGCGAGTATATCTGATTCTTCTTCTTTACCTGGAGCAATTCTTGTGAGCTTCTCTAGAGTGTCTACACTTAGTTCTTCTCCCTGAATGAGAGCATCAATGATCTCTTTGCGCGAAATGGCAAGAGACTTGAGGACTATTGCTATATTTTGTGACTTTCTTGTATCAAGAATGAAAATCTGAGTGAGTGGACCTGATTTATCTCCTTTTGGGATTGATGCATTACTTCTAGGAGATTTTTTATTGGTTGCAACATATCCAAAGAGAGCCTCCATAAGATTATCATCAACCCTGAAATTAATGCAAATAGTTCAGACAAACTTCAGATTTTTATTATCTAGATGAATTGGTTCTGACTTCTAAATAATCATAGCAAACCAAAATTGGAAAGTGATCCTTACTTGAAGGAGCCTCCCTCAATCTTGTCCCACACCATTGAGTGATCAACATTAGCATTCACCTTATCCCAATGCAAAGGCTTCAGTTTCACTTGTGCATCTCCATTTCCCGGAGCGCCTTCTCCTCTCAATGGTTGTTTCCTTTTACTATCAATTGCCAATCCTTTTGGAAATGGAGGGGGTTTTGATAGTGAACCCAAGCTACTTGCCTTAGGCAGTGGAGGGAGTGGAGGACCCTTTCTTGGAGGGATTGGTGGAGATGGAGGTAAAGGACCTTTCCCTTTTGGAACAGCCCCTACAGCCAATGACAGAGCTGGTGCTACTGCTGCTGATGGTGGAGGAGGAGGAGGAGGTGGAGCTGGTGGTGAAGGTGAATCTTCAAAATCATTCCATATAGGACTTTGGGAAGTTGAGGACTTTCCTCTAAGCAAAGGAACTTCTGGGCTGGGTGGCTCATATTTACTGTGATCATCACCTTTACTGGTTACCTTCTTTTCTTCTATTTTTTCTTCAAGCTTTAAATTCTTGAAAACCTGCTTTTCATACTCCTTCTTTGTATTACCATCTTCGCCTCCTAAGTTTCTCCAATAAAGCACATCTAAACCATTCTCATCAACAATCACTCCCTTAAGAATATTCCCCTTGAACCTCTGGAATTCAGTTTGTGGCAAAACTTGACTGTCAGCATATGGATTAGGACTAGTTTTATCCCTCTTACGCTTCGAATACCAATGGAATAAAAAGAAGAGCAGCCCTGATAAAATCAAAGTACTTGCTGCAGTAATACCTACTGCAGTTCCAACTGTCTTCTTTGATGGTGAGTTTGTTGGTATTACCGGTAGAGGTAGTGGTTGCGGTGGTGGTGTTACCGGGATACTCGGACTAGGCGTAGGCAAAACCGGGTGGTTGTTTGTGGAATCACAAGTGGAGAGTGGAGGTGGAGGTGGAGGTGGTGGTGTAAGAGGAAATGGAAAGAAAGTTTGAATGTTTTGAGGGGAATCAGATTGACATGAAGATTGAGGAATTGAAGAAAAGATGATGAGGAGAAAGAATGGATAATGAATTATTGATGAGTATAGATTTGCAGCCATGAATATGATGATTTCTTGAATACAATAGAAAAGAGTTTGAATAAGTTAGAATGTGGATTTTGCTTTATTTGTGGCATTGCTGAGTGCTGAATGCCTAATGTGTATTGAAGGCTTTTGGTTTAGACGACAGTTTCAAAGGAGAGTGGTAGTTGGTTGGTGTTTCTGGTACTTCAAAGACTTCCCGGGTTTTTTTGATACGAAATGACTAATATACCCTCACTATAGGATCACCAATCCACTAATAATTGTATTAAGATAATTTTGGTAATTAAGGGCCTTGGCATAGGTTGATTAATTCAAATTATGTTGGTTAATTCAATTTGTTTGTTACCTTTTAATAAAAAGAGCAGACTGGATCCTAGTTGGACTACTTTTGAATGAGCACGAATTTGGAATGTGGCAAATATTGATAATGTACCAACAAAATAATCATAATAATACTAATTTAGAAATAGCAATCTGGGAAAAGGTCTAGGAAATTATGTTCGTTAACGAAAATGCCAAAATATGATCATTCCAAAATCTTGTTTGAAGACGGAGAAGCTAATGCATCTTAGAACGAAATTAGCTAAAGGACATCTTGAAAATTTCTGTTCTAGATCATGAATTAGGTAAAAAGTTGTACTTAATTGTGTATAAAATGTTTTCGGAAAAAATGAAAGAATTGTTTTGACAACAGAAAGAAAGTGGTTCACCTAAATACTACTCTAATTAGGAAAAAAAAGTTGGCTAATATATGGTTAGTACACTAACTAAAATTGAGGTAGGAGGTAGTTGAAAATAAGACATTACTATTACTATATTTGCTGCAGACTTCAATTGACCTAATTGGAAAATATTTACATAGACTGTCAGATTAGTTTTTGGTCCTATCTGTAAACCTTGCGATCAAAATTAAATCTTATATAATCTTGATTACATCAGCTGATGTCTTAAATTCCATAAAATTTAATCTACACCACAGGGTCTACAAGTAGGATCAAAAACCAAATTTACTTAAATATTCCCCGACCTAATTAATGTAAAAATACTACTAATAGTATTGTGAATTGGGAGAGAAAAGTTCACAATGGAAATTGGTAATTATGAATTCAGGACGCCCATTCCAAAGTGCCATCCTTCACTTCGTAATCGACCAAATCTATACTATATGTTAACGCAAAAGGATGTTTATGAGAAATTCTCATTATTTGACATGTGATATGGTAAATTCCACAATTCTATTTTTATTTTTGTAGATAAAAAATAAAAGTAAAAAATTAATTATATGATTAACAGTGCACATTCAAATGAATTAATTTAATCTTATCTTTAACTAATACTTTGATTTTTTAGTTAAATAATAGAAGTAGAAAATGAATTACGATAATTAATATTGTAATTTTACCTTTAATTATTTTAATTTGTTCGCAATCCTCATTTATGCACATTAAATCTAGATATAGCATCGAATCGTGTCGACAATATTCATGAGTTGGGTGTGTCAGGTTAGGAACTGTGGCTAGACTTATAAACGGGTCGGATGCGGGTCAGATCTAGCATATCCAGAGCCGGATTCGAATCTCCGACTGGTCTTCAAAAGTAAATCCATACCCGGATCCATCGGGTCTTGTCGGATCCGGATCCGAATCTTAATAATTTTTTTTATAACTTTTAAAATTATATATAAAACTATTACAACTTATCAAATTTTTTTTTTTTTTTTTTTATTATACAAAAGTATTGAGTTCATAATTAATATTATGCATGTATTCTACATTAAATATAAATTACATGGGCAATTTACATAACATATATGTATATATACATATAAAATAACACTAATATACAATAACTTTATTATATATTAAATATTTTAATCGGATCCGAGTCTTAACAAAGTCGGGTCGGAACACCAATATCTAGATCCGACCTATTTATTATAATAGATAAACGGATCTGAATCGAATCCGAATAATCAAATTTGCTATAGATCTAAACCTGAATAAATGGGTCCAGATCGGATCGGATCCAGATCTAGACCCAACCCATTAACAAGCTGGCTAGTCAGGTCGAGTCGATTTGGAAATAAAATATTAATCTCAACCCGACTCCATAACCGAAGTCCACAATGAAACATGTTGGGCAAGTGCTGGCCGGCTTTATGGCCCACTCTTGATTAACTAAAATAATTGAAAACATTTTACAAATGTTTTTATTATACTTATTATTATAAGATAATTTGAAGTTATTGCCTATTATTAAAAGTTATATTTCAAGTTACCATGACTGTTTTTTTTTTTTAAATAAAAGAAGAAAGCTAACCAAGGATCTTTGATTGATATTAAGAAATAAAAGTCCAAACAGGCCAAAATCTCCTATGAGAAAATTAGAAAATAACAAGAAAATTAAAGAAAATAATCTAATGAGAACAGAAGCGAATTGTAGAAACTTGCATTTGCATATTTAGTTATCATGGCTTATTACTTCATTTGTCATTCCCTATTAGTACAAGTTATATATGGGTTATATGGTATATCAAAACTTTCTTTTGTGAAATGCCTAGGTTGGTTAAAATTTAGGGTTTTGGGTTTTAACTATGTCGAAATCTCTATGTACACCTCTTATAAGTTTACTATGTAATATTTTAAAAACATTTTATTTATAAATGAACATAAATTTTTAAAAGATTTTTATATATATGTGAAATAATATCTTAATATACATACTTATTAAAATTAACAATCAATTTCTATTTAACAAGGATATGACAATATTAATAGTATATAGTCTTCTCTTTTTATTTTTGTTTATAATATTGTAGAACTTACTAATTAATAATATGTACAAAAATTACGTTTAAAATTTAAACAATTTACACGTGGCATGTATCTACACTCAATATATAAAATATTCTCTACATTGTTATTTATTTTTATTTTAGTTAATTAAAATCTTCAAATATCATTTTTCTATAAATTGGATATATTTACCTTCCGGTGTATAGCACGAGTTATCAGGTAGTTAATACTAATAGTCAGAGCTTGACGTCCAACCTTCAGATTTTGAAATACTACTTCCGTTTAGACAATTTTTCTTATATCAAATTATTTGTTACTTTAAAAAATTAAAAAGTATTGAATAATATTTCTTTAATTTTTACCTTTAATGTCATATTAGTAGAGAAAGAATTATATAGTTAGAATATTAATGTAAAAGGATAATTTAGTTATTTTGAACTATAGATTTTATAAAATTAATGTAATTTAATAATTTATTTAATTCTCATCTATCAAAGTTGACACTTATTTTGATATAAAGGGAGTACTACATTACAAATTTAAATCATTTTTTCTCTCACAAAAAGTGGAACGAACATGGACGAATTATAAGTTTAAAAATAATAGGAGATAATTTGAATGTCATTAATTATATCACAATCAGATTTCTTGTAATTTATCTAAATTTGAAAGACGAGCAAATATTTTCATTTGATAGCAAAACATGCTTTCAAGATCGAAGGTGACATTGAAAATTTAATTTAGAAATGTTCAGCTTACATCACCTTAATAGGCCAGGATAGAATTAATCAATACAACAACCATACGTTACACAACGATACACAAGGAATTATGGCAAAGAACAATTACGAAAGGCTGAATACATAGATGTTCTAATTTTTTTTTTGGGTTTAAATATATTAAACTCCTTAAAATTGTAGCTATTTTACAATAAATTTCTTAACATTATTTTTTTTCACTTGCCCAATTTGTTAGTATGCATAATTAATTAATTTGACTATTAAAAAATTAAAAAAAATATTGTTACCCCTAAACACTATTAAAAATATATAAAATTAACCTCTTAAAGTTTATTATAATTGTCATTATAGTCCCTAACTCAAGTTTTGTGTTAGTTAACCACTTTAATGTCATTAATCGATATAAAACTATTATCAAATCAACTAAAAACATAAAAATGCCCACCAACACTAGTGATTTTTTTAGTACTTGTGTTGTGAAAACAATTTAAATACAAAAATTCCCTAAAACCACTACTTTTTGGTTTTTTAATCATGTTTTATTTCACGTAAAAACAAATTTCATTTTGAATGGAAAAAATGACACCAAAATATATGTTGAATTTAATTTAAATATACAACACTCATAATCATCTATTAAAGTTCTAACCTTCTATTTCCTTGATGTCATTAAAAATGATTTTTTTTTTCTTCCTTTTTTTTCCACTATTAATATAATTCAATTATCTCCTAAATATGTATGAAGTAACTCCATACATATAAACTAAAATTCAAATTTAAATAACTTAGATGAAATATTTTTAATAATTCATTAAAAATTTTTAAATTAATTATTTCACCGTGTTGTTTGAGTGCTGAATATTGGAAAAAATATAATTTGAGAAATAGAATATTAATCTCATTAATTTGGAGCATACTTATATTTGTAACAATATTAGCAATACTATTGAATTTTATTATTAGTCTAAAGCATTAAATGATATATAAGTTACATAAAGGACTAAAGTAAAACCTCGCTTAAACCTTGAGGGGTTTAATATAATTATTTTTTAGGGATAAATTTGTCTTTTTGAAAAAATAAACAATAGAGTTATATTTGACCGTTAGTCAAAGAGTTAAAGTAAGAAAAATAAGAGTAACGATATGGGGTTTATTGCAAAATAATCCAAACCTAAAGGGTTTAATGTATTGGAAAATTCTATAGTCCCTTTTAGGAACCATTCTTTTGTGCTTTAAATGCTCGTACGGTACAAAATTATGTGTTTTAAAAGGTTGTACTGTATAAATTTTTAAAAACAAGAGAATGATTTCTTAAAATATATCGCAAAATTCACTGTATGTATTTAACCCTTTTTTGCCCCCTCTTTTTCACAAGCCGGCAAAATGATCTCATCCTAACTTGTGATTTTATGAAAAATAAGAAAACTAATCTATTTTCATACTTAATGATTATTGACCAGAAATAAAAGTGATCCCCAAATGTTTTCTATTAAATTAATTTAGACCATAGTACATGTTGCATATGACAATTCAGGAATCGCCTGTCTGGATAGCAAATAATAGGTATTATTTACTGAATAATATTTGGTCAAAAATAATTTTTGTTTGGTCAGCAAAATATTTTTTTCAAATAATATTTCGCACTATTCATGTTTTGTCTTATTCATGTTTTGCATTATTCATATCATATTCATTATTTATATTTTAAAAAGATATTCAATTAATAATTACGTAAACAATTTTAAACAATGTGTCTTCGTCAAATGCGGTATGATAAGGCCTAATGAAAAATATTTACAATTGTCACTTTTCTATTTACATTGTCGGCCTATAAACAGGTCAGTTCTAGGTCGGATCTAGAATATTCAGACTTGAATCTGATTAATATAATCGAATTTGAATTCGGATTCAGATCTAGATCTCCGACGAAGTTTACAAAAGTAGATCCATACCCTGATCGTCGGGTCTTGTCGGATCCGGATCCGAATTCGGGTCTTAATATTCTTTTTATAATTTTTAAAATTATATATATAGAACTATTACAATTTATCGAATTTTCTCTTTTTTTAATTATAAAAAAGTATTTAGTTCATAATTAATATTCATGTATGTATTCTACATTAAATACGAATTATATGGGCAATTTACACAATATATATGTATATATACATATAAAATAATACTAATATACAATAATTTTATTATATATTAAATATTTTGTAGGCTTAAATTTAATTTAGAAATGTCAAATAATAATTTTTTTGGAATATATTTTAAAGATCGACATTTTGTTCTCAAGTACAGTCTAATATTAAAATAATCGATAAATTGAATAGATGAGTGGAAGCGTTTGACAATCATGATTCGAAATATGTAACTTGTTTAATAAGTCGAATTATTCAAAATCTTATAAAATATAAAAACTTAACGACCGTAAATAGGAAAATCAATAAAGGAATTAAATAAAAAAATATCTATAGTTATTTAATTAGATGTGCAATTATTTTATTTTTAAATAGGTCTCACAAATAATAGGTCTTCTTTATTTCCAATCCAAATGGTTATTTCAAAATATTATTTTGTATCCAAACAATTATTCCATTTTTACAAAAGTCAATATTATTTTCAAAAACTATTAAAGTCAAAAAACAAATATTATTCACTAAATAATAATTCATTATTAGCTGTCCAAACAACACTGTGATTTTTTATTTTTTTTTGATAATTGTGGTTGCATCATTGTTGACCAAGAAATTTATAGTTATACAAATTATCATAATTATGCCGTCCAATAAACGAGAGGCACATACTACCATTTTATCCTAAGGGCCATTGAGGTCTGAATAGCTCATGGAACAGTATTAACTTTTTTAAGATAGCACCATTCGCGGATTGGGATTCTTCACTTTTATTTACTTTATTATTATCTTTTTCCTTTTATTTTCTCCAAGAAATTTGCTTCAGCATTTTCGCATTTAAAAGCATTTTATTGCTACTAAAATATTCAGTTTGCGGTACGATCAAATTAGATACCATTATAGCGGAAATTGTGGGGGACAAAAAGTACCAAATCTGTATTCTAGCCAACCATGTGGCTGTGAAAATACCATTTTTAACCGACCACCAATCTCACGTCATTAACCAACTCGTCTAACGCAACTTAGTCACCAAATTATTTGTTTGAATGTGAATTTGGGGTTCAAGTCCACAAGATATTGCATGAGTTTAAATTCTAGATCTTGCATTTTTAAGATAAAATCATAAAAATTAGTTTCTCTAGTTCTATTAGCCCACTTGATCTAAGGAAGTTAATGGGGAAAAAAAATACCACTTCATTTTAAACTTTGATCAGCTTTCCCAAGCCAATTTGTGCATATTCCCAACAAATTTAAATTTTCAATTCAAGAAGACTAGAACTAGCAATTAAGAAAGGCTAGTTCTACCATTTGTGGAACTTCAGAAAGGCTACAAACAGCAAGAATGACAGTAAAATTATGAAGAAATATTTCTACCAGTGGGGACATTCTTTTTTGGTTTAACTAACAAACCTGTCTCAAGCTTTGGAATTTGATAGTGCTATAAATGCAGTTAATGTTAGGCAAGGGTAGCTATAACTTGCCAATTGATGCTGGATGTGTCCAATGTATGACAGCAAGAAAAAAATAATTAGGCATCTTTACAATTGCGCGGAAACAACTGGACAGACACAGTAGCTGAATCCAAGGATCCCCACACCTTACACTACTCAAATGTTAAGAAAAGGGAACATATCAAACATGGTCCAACTCAAATCCGAATCCCATATTCCTTTCTAGCAGACAAGAATTGACACCATATAAAATCGTATCCGAATCAAATCATTCTTATAATGTCCAACATTCAATTCTGACCAACATCTGTCATTCAAGGATTGTGGAGTACTTACATTTTGTAATTGCATAAAGCAACATGGTTGAATCACAAAGTTAATTAGGAAGTTGTCCTAGCAAGTAAATAAGGTTACTCGAATTTAATCAGTATGAACATGATTTGAGTAGATTTTTAACAGAATTAATGAGGCCAAAAGAGTGGCGAGCCAACAGAAATCTACAAGCAACAGTCGTAGGCTTTGCCGAATAGGCCAAAAATGGCAAGCCAACAGAAAAACTTGCAAACTATGTGAGACCGGCTTGCCTAATGGAACAAGAGATAAAAAAATTCGTAATTCTTTAACTAGTATCAGTCGGTGTTACTCAATTTAAGCCTCCTTGTTGGAGAATCAAGCCTCATAGGTGAACAAGGCGGGGATGAATCTGCTGACGGCGACAAGGAAGAATCTGCTGACGGCGACAAGGAAGATATAGGCGATGATGGTAATGAAGTGGAGGGTGGTGGTGGTGAGGGAGTTGATGAGAGATTAGATGATGCTGATGGAGATGGAGATAGTGAGGGTGATGATGATCATCAGAAGTCTCATCCTGCAGTTTTCTCTTGCACATCCCTCTTTCTTGTCTACCAATTCCATCCTCACCAAACATATAATTCTTCAAACGTTTTACATCAGATAACTTTACTGGCTTTACTATGAAATCTTCAGCACCTTCTTCCAAACATCTGTCATCCCATGACAATTAAGTTCAGTTATTGAAAAATCCAGCATAAAGGTAACTTAAAATGAGGGGAAAACCAACTCAAATTTATACGATTCATTTTCTCTTTTGATCTTTTCTTAAAATATAAACAGAACAAATGCACTGATAAGGACATCCAATAACTTCACTTCAGGCATGATGATTTCTGTTCTATTCTTGACTTTCAAAGCAGAGAAACGACAATTTGTAAAGAAAATCCTTAATTAGACAAATTTCCTACACCAACCAAATCCAATCTTGTGAGGGCCTAACTCCTTTCAAATTCTTGACACTCCAAACAGTTGATTCGTTGGACACCATTGACCACAATGACGTGTTATTTAACCAATCTCATTACCCCGCCAATCATGTTTCTTTGTTTCCATTACTGTCCCATGAGATATTTGAGAAATGATTTTCTATTGCACTATCTCATCATTTTATATCAGTATACGATATTATGGAAAAAGTGGTTGTCGATTCGTTGATCTTAGACATTATTGAGAAGACTTAGTTAGCCTAAAAAACTATTATCCCTCCAAGTCAGACAATTATCACCACTGAAGAATTAAATAACTAACGCAATCTTTAAAAGAGATGTATGCAGAGATATGATTCTTTCCCGGTTTTATTTTAATCCAAACACCATTTTCAATTAGCATACCCAAAAAAAAAAAAAAAACCTCTTTCTAGATGATAAATGCTATACCTTCTAAATTTTTTCAAAAGATGAATAAGCCAGCATAGTTTTTCAGCTAAACAATCCTCATATTCATATTCAAGAAATTATAATGGTTCATAATTCACAACAAAAAGCATGAAATATTTCTATGCTAAAACTGTAAACTTGGCAACCAAGAGACCATCTTTGTTCATCCAATTATAGATTTCTTGCGTTCTCATTAATGATCATAGCATAATCAACATGTCTATTTATACTTGCAAATCAGATACTAATCAACAATCCTTAACCAAACATTTTCGGTAAATTCAGAAAGACAGATGTGTAAAAGTACCTGTCTATTCGCGCCAAAACATTTTCTGATGACATAATCACAACTGGAATTTCTCTCAACGTAGATGAACCCTGTTTGGCAAAATTGGAAAATATGAGGCTATTGATACATTTAATTACATTTCCACAAGAACCCCAATAAATTTGAAGTAAAAAAGAAGAAAGACAACAACAGAAATCCAATCAAGAATAGAGAGAGGGATGGTTATAAACCTTGATCTTTTTGAGCAACTCATAGCCAGTCATTTCAGGCATACAATAATCTGTGATAATTAGATCCACCTTCAATCCCTACAGCCAAATCCAGCTAACAAATCAACAAAAACAAACACAAAGTTCAAATTTTTATCTGCAGGAAGACCTTGAATTTAATTGAGTAGCTTACATCAAATCCAACAGAGCTCTTCTCCTCATCCAATCCAAGAAACTGCAGAGCTCTCCTCCCACTATCCACAGCTGTAACTGTTTACAATTCCAAGAACCTCAGCCAAACAATCCTTAATTTCTCCAAAATTTTTTACAAAGATTAAGAAAAGATTGTACCTTTACAAGATGTGATTTTGAGCAACTTTTCAATGACTTTTCTATCAATAAGACTATCATCAACTGCAAGAACATGAACGTCATGGGATTCTACGAAAGAAGGCGAAAAATCACCAGCCTCCTCCATATTTTCAGGCCTTCTCCGCCTAGAAAAAACTCCATTTCTTGCCATATCTTTCACAACCCAAATCAGATTAGCCACCAAAAAAGAAGAGAGAAAAGGAGAATAAAAAAATATTAATCTAATTCTTGAATTTGATACTCTAAAAGAGCTGGCTGCTGGAGCTCATATATACAGGAATAATTTTGGGTTATAGGACTGTTAATGAAATGTCAAATATTATGTTGTCTGTATCAAATATGATACGGGTCACTATCTTCGTATATGAATATATGACTATATGGCGAAGACAGTTCAAAATCAAATCTGGGAAAATCTACTTTTATTAATATATGTATATATTTATTTTTATTTTTTTGTAAGACTATATGGCTCAGATTCTGATATCCACTTTGGGGAGCTTGATATGATTTTGATTTTCCATGTCAAATGTTAATATGAGATTTTAGTTATTTTAGATATGTAATGATATCTCGTGAGATGCTGGTCACCACTTTTGGAGGGAGGAAAACTTGGTCATTACATTAAGCAAATGACATGTATTATCTTGTTCAAATAAATCTCTTTGTATTATTCCTTTTATATAGGGTGTAAGATAGACCAATTATTTCATATTTGAATCGAATTTTATTCAAAATTAAATTGCTAAAGGACTAAATCAAATCCAAATAAAATTTTGAATTTATTAGATTTTCATGTCAATTTGATTTGAGCTCAATTCAATAAGTAAAAATATTCATGAAATGCAAATGTACAAATAAAGTTGGACGCACTTGAAATCCATTGGTTAATAGTCAAGTATCTAACCATATATATATTAATAGCATACAGTCTCCTCTTTTTATATTTGTTTATAATATTGTAGAACTTACTAATTAACAATATATGTAAAAATGATATTTAAAAGTTAAATAATTTATACGTGACATATATTTACATTCAATAATATAAAATATTCTCTACGCTGTTATTTAATTTTATTTATCGTTATTTTAATTAATTAAAAGTTTCAAATATCATATTTTTAATAAATTAAATATATTTACCTTCTCGTGCATACACGAGTTATCAACTAATAATAATAACTTCATCAAACTCATCAAACATCAGGCCAAAATTAAAAACTGTCGTACGTGACTTGATTAATTCAACTTGTAACAGTTATTTCTTTACTTGTGCACACCCAAGAATTTCTAGCGATCTTGCTAATATCAAGTGGGAATTTTTTTTCCCTTTATTTTTTTATTTTTTAATAAGTATCAACTTGAGATTTATAGCACCAATTCAATGGATTTAGCCACCCCAGTAAAGTGATATGAAATCTTTTGAATCCAATTTACGTACTGATTTGCTTTTATGAACAAAAAATATTGGTAACTACTTATATCAAGTATCAAGTAGGCAATTATGACACCAATTCATTGAATTGAGCCCACCACAACAACTAGAGATGATAAACTTCATGTCGATTTCATTTATTGGGCATACTACAGTGTAATAATTTTTTGAAAGAGACTTGATAGTGTGATACAAAATTGATACTTCTTTCATTTTAAAATAGTTATCGTATTAAATAATTTATTTTGTTTCAAAATATCTGCCGCGATAGAAAATCAAAAAAAGCATTGAATGATATGTTTTTAATTTTTATTCTTAGTGACATGTTAATAGAAAAGAGATTATGTAATTGAGATATTAATGTAACAGGGTAATTTAGTAAGTCACTTTAAATTATTTTTTTATAAAATTGATGGACTCTAATAATTTTTTTAATTTGTATGCACCAATTAAATGTGACAATTATTTTGAAAAAAAGAATTTTTTTCCAAATTATATTCTCGAAGAAATTGTCAATATATGATTTTAAGCAAACTTAGCGATATTAGCGGGATGGTGTCAATTGTTACAACTTGGAATTTGCGCTGAATGTTCTTGTAGTAAATTAGGTTGACCTTGAAAATTGCATTTTCAAATCAAAGATGTAAAATTATAAAACAATACAGACATAAGTAATAAACATTATAAGGTGTAAACGTGCATGTTAAAAGTGAAATTTTTTATTCTTGTCAGGTCAAAATACAAGGTTTTTTTTTTTTTTTTTTTTGAATAAAATGACCTTTTTATTTGTTAAAAATATAATTTTCTATTTCAAATAGAAGACTTTCATTAATTCCTGATCGACATAAAATTTCTCCTTAAAAATAAGGAATAGACCAAGTAGTACTTTACACTTTTTTACTGAATTGGAGGTAAAAAAAAAAAAAAACCACAATTATTGCTTAAGGCTTAGGCTTGTAGGATTTAATTCCTGCATGTCTAACCCAGAAGTTTTGGTTTTGTTAATTTAATGACTAGAAAATAAAACTCCAGGAGGAAGAGAGACATGTGATCATTCTTTTCTTCAATGCAGTTTTGAGGAGAATTTTGGAAACTTTTCTGCATTGTACAGCCTACGAATAAAGACGTTCTTCTTTTATTATTTCAGACTGTACGTGTATTTCATTATTCGGTAGAACTTTTTTAAATACTAGTCAGACTAACAAATATTTACTCCATAATAGTCACCATAAATAATTTTGTTTCGAAATGCTTTTAATTACAAAAATATAAAGGAAGAATTTTTTTTTTTTTTTTTTTTAACTTGAAGTTTTTTTATTTAATTTTTCACGGAGACTTTCGTCAGTCCAAAATTTCAAGCAAAGCCCTTCAATGATAATGCATGGAAACAGTTTGCTACTATTCAAAGTTCAGTATTCCTTGCCTCCAACAAAAAAAAAAAAAAAAAAGAAACTGGTGGAATTTATATTCCGTACATTAGTTTTATATTCACAAGTTAAGCAGACACATGTATAATCTCAAATTCACAAATAAATTTATACGAAATTACTTTATTGTAATAGAATTTTCAAAAATAAATAGTAAGATAATGCATTATCCTTGTATAAGAAATTACTTTATTGTAACAGAATTTTCAATAACAATAACTAAGAACCCACAATTAAAGACGAATTTCCAATTTTAGAAAATAACTTTGTGATGGTGCCCATCAATTCTAAATGCCTCCATATTGTATTCCTACGTTTGTCTTTATCGATTTCTTTTGTGAATCTTTTTTACTTTTTTATATAATTTGTTGTCTTGATCGAACAACTATGAGTTCCATCAATTAATTGATTAAGGTTACAAGAGAATCTGTTTTAACTCGTACTGGAATTTTCAATTCTAACGTCTAAATGTCCACAACAAAGATGCATTTGCTGCATGACCTTGGAAACGGCTTTAGCGAATAGAGTATAATTTATTCCAATATTTGTCTTTGTGATACGGGTTGATGCCCAGGGTATGTAGAACTCGGTCACAAACGTAGGGTTTATATGCACAAGCCAAAAGTTGTTGTTAAGGTTATAACTTCAAGTGCTCAATCTTGAAGCCCCAACTAGATTCCTAGAATAAACTAAAGAGAATCTAATACAAAATTAGATGTGTATGAGATACAGAATGAGGATTGCGAATAAAAAGACTCCAAATAGTGGAATAGGTTATACTCTATTCGCTAAAGCCGTTTCCAAATGCAGCAAATGCATCTTTGTTGTGGACATTTAGACGTTAGAATTGAAAATTCCAGTACGAGTTAAAACAGCTGTCTCTTATACACATCTAGATGTGTACTTAACTAATGGCGAAATACATGGCCCAAAAACAAATAATTACGTCTTGAAACCAATTAAACACACTAACACTTAAAACAATTGGGCTCAAAATAAAAGACTAGACAACTAAATAAAAGAATATTCTAAGAATGCTGCTAAATTTCGGCCCTTCAGCTTCTCATCCTAGGCTTGATCTTTAATGATTTGGACGTCCATTACTAAGAACATCTTAGACTCTTTAGTGGATTTCATCTCCAAAAGGTGTGTAAGCTCTTCTTGATCTTCAATAACTTCAACTAAGCTCAACATAGCTTTATTGAGGTTCTTAACTCTTGATCTCGTAATTGGACCTTGTGGAACTTGAAGTGCGGATTCCGTGAGCCTATATCGAGCCTTTGTGGATAATTGATCACCATCAAGTCCTTGGGATGTATCACTTTGTTTCTCTCTTTCATACTATTTTTTTTTTTTAAAGATGAAATCAGTCCAATGACCATCAAACAACAACTTCCCTTTTCACAAAGAAAGATTAATAAGTGAATAAAATGAGGAAATGCACTTTTTAACTTTTAAACATTTGTTTTATTCAAAAAAGTGAATCGTCGAGTGGAAACCTTCGAAAGATTATAAATAAATAAGTTTAGAAGAATTCTATTATTCTGTTAACATACAATACACTTATGTTTTAAATATTATAAAGTATAATATCATATATTTTAAATATCTATATTGTATAAGTTTTAAAATACAATAATATAATATCCTAACGAAACATAGAATTCTCCATAATTTTATATTGATGAGTCTTAAGATGATAAAACCACTCCAAACCATTTGAATCATCATGCCGATTTCGCAGGATAATCAAGATTTCATTTGCTACAGAAAGCAACTAGAAATAATAAGGTAGTATAATAATAATAATAATAATGACATCCAAAAAAAATAGTAAAATAATTTCTAAAAGAGTGTAATTGGTTCCAATTTGAAATGAACCACATCAAACTATTTTATACTTTAGATTTTGCTTTTGGTAAAATGGATTCGATAAATTTTGGAATAACCAACTATTTTACATAAGATATAATGATATGTGAAATTCATTAATATGTTACCGTACTAGGCTAGTCATCAAATATTTTTAGATACTATTGGATCGAAGGATCTTTAATTTTTATTTTTTTTTTTAAAAAGGAGGTTCGAAACTCATTTCCATTATTCAAGCTAGAAACATAATGCCTTGATTTAAGATAATTCATCGAACAATTTTGCTCCCTTTTTTTTTTTCTGTTAATTGGGTGGAAGTGAAAATTTGCTTAATTTCAATCATATTACAAAAAAAAATTATAATTATTACATCTGTGACTTTATTTATGTTCAATCAAATTAAAGCACGAAATTGGTTAATGCTATAAGAAGTAGTCGCATATTAATAAATATTCATCTTTCCCATTGCTTCCCTATAAATTGAAAGCCACGAGATTTTTTATCTCACACATCGTTTTATTTCTTATCACATTATTAAATGAACTGTCTAAATTTTATGAAATAATTTTAGTAAATTAATTTTAACAATTAATTTAATAGTGTAACAGAGAGTAATTTACGATCCGTGACAGAAATCTAGTGGTGACCATCATAAGAATTTAAAAAAAGAAAAGAACAAATAAAAGAAAAAGAGTATTTGTTGCGTGGCTCAATTAACAATTTTTAATTACATTGAGAACTTGTTTGCTTAACAGTTAACACCGAGGTCTGAGTCAACGCGGGAACAATTGGTGAAAATTTATCCTGCTCGCTCACCGACTCACGCGGTCCAGGAGAATCGAGTCACAAATCACAAGAAATTGCTTCTGTCGTTTAATCAATCCAAGAAAATATAATATTTGATATACTGTATCTTGTAAACTAACAGATATTTGATATTTACTCCTTTATTTATTTAGATTGACAGAGATATTAGATAGCCAAATCAGTGTTATGCTGTTAAAAAAAATAAAATTGTGGTTATTGAAGATAAAATTATTGTGCCAAGATTATTCCTTAAAAATGTGATTTTTTAGCATGAATTTTGTGATAATGTAAAAATGTGGTTATTTGGTAGAGTATCAAATCTATACTATATATTAATGCAAAAGGGATGTTTATGAGAAATTTTCACTATTTGACATTTGTGGCATGGTAAATTTCATAACTCTATTTTTACTTTTGTAGATAAAAAACGTAATAGTGTAAATTCAAATTAATTACCTTAATCTTATCTTTAATTAATACTTTGATTTTTTTAGTTAAATAACAGAAGTAGAAAATGAATTACGTAATTAATATTGTAATTTTAATGTATATTGTAATTTTACCTTTAACTATTTTAATTTATTCGCAATCCTCATTTATGCACATACATCTAGATATGGCAAATGAATCGTATCAACAATATTCATGAATTGGGTGTGCCAGGTTAGGTTAGGAACAGTAGTTAATCAAATCGAGTCATTTTTGGAATAAAAACATTAGTCCCAACCCGACCCCATAACCTAAGTCCACAATGAGACATGTTGGGCAGGTGCTAGCCTACTTTGAGGCCCACTCTTGATTAACTAAAATAATTGAAAATATTTTACTAATGTTTTTATTATACTTATGATTATTATAAGCTAATTTGAAGGTTTTGCTTATTTATATTACAAGTAATATTTCAAGTTATAATAACTTTTTTTTGAAAAAAAAAAAAAAAGCTAACCAAGGATCTTTGATTGGGACCCTTACTCCTAAATTATATTAATATTAAGAAATAAAAGAACAAACAGGCCAAAACCTCCTATGAGAAATTTAGAAAATAACAAGAAAATTAAACAAAACAATCTAATGAGAACATAAGCGAATTGTAAGAACTTGTATTTGTATATTTAGTTATCATGGCTTATTACTTCATTTGTCATTCCATATTAGTACAAGTTATATATGGGCTATATAATATATCAAAACTTTCTTTTGTCAAATACCCAATTTTGACGGGACAAGATAGATAATACAAATTTAGGTCAGTTAAAATTTAGTTGGGCTATGTGGAAATCCCTGTGTTCACCTCTTATAATTAAATATTTATCTTACAAAAACAAAAATATATTACAAAGAATAATATAAATTTCAATTACTGACAATAAATTAAGAAAATAAATATTTATGTCGTCATTTGAAAATATAAATATATAATATTTTAAAGAAATATTCCTAATGACTTTCATTAAAATATGAAGAGATTTATAGTAAAAGATGAAACTATTCATATAGGAAATAATGACATTGAAAAATGAGTTACGTAATTAACAATAAAATTAAAATTAATTACTTAAATATTATCTTTAACAATTTTTATCTGTTCGAAATTTTCACTTTATTCACATATGCATCTTGTGATTGAATATTCCCAAAATAATTATAAAATTAAAAATGTAATATAAATAATAATATATTATCAATTGCTAATAATAAGTTAAGAAAATAAATACATATTTATTTTTATTTTTTTAAAGTTAGACATATAATATTAAAAAGTTACTCCTAATAACTTTCATAAATAGGAAGATATTTTCTAATTAATATTATTTTACAACCTAATTATATATGGTATAAATTATTCAATGCTTCGCATAAAAAGTGGCTTTTCTATAGATATAGTATAGATTTTTATTATAAAAAAAATTTTAATAGCTACTATATTACAAATAATAATAACTACTAAATTAATTTATTTTTTGCATTTCTTCCAACTTTATGTTTATTGATAATCAATTTATTTTTTTGCATCTTCATCTAACTTTATGTTTATTTATAATTAACATTTGAATATTGATAGATGTTACTCTTAAAAGGTATTAAGGTATGTTATCTAAAAACAATATCAGTTTTCCCTTCGACTTCTCTTCCCTAGATGAATCTCATTCCCATAATATATTAGTACCAATTAATTACATATACTACCACTTATTTTTTTCAACCTAATTTTATATAATATAGATTATTCAAATATTTTCATAGAAGTGGTTTTTCTTTAGATATAGTATAGATTTTATCAAAATAAAAATAATACTACTATATCATAAAAAAATAATAACCACTAAATCAATTTATTCGTTGCATCTTTTTCCAACTTTATATTTATTGATAATTAGCATTTACATGTCAATGGATGTTGTCATCTTAACTGGCATTAAGGTACATTTTCTAAAAATAATATCAATTTTTTCTTCTGGCTTCTCTTTCGTAGATGAACCCAATCCCATAATATATTAGTACCAATTATCGCTTATCACCAATTCTCTCCATTTCTTATTTAAATGTCTTTTTTCTCTTTCTTTTATCTTTCCATATTATCATAGATGTATCCCAAATCGCCTCTATAAACTACAAACCATATGTCTATCCATAAAAACTACTAATTCAAAATATCGTCCCCTCATATATTTTTTGTGTTAGAAAAATTACTTCTTTTGTTTTTGTTCATTTTTTTATTTTTATTTCTCATAAAATTTTATCTTTTTCTTATTATTTTCAAAATTTTGATAAAAATTTAATTATTCATAAGTTTTTTGATTATTTTTTAAAAATATTATATTTTGTCTACTTTTCTATTGGTTTTCTTTTGTAGACTTTTTTCCTAAAAAAGTTTGCTGCTTGTCAAATTATTTAGTCTACTCTATCGATGTAGCTTTTATTTATATGAAAATAATTTAAAACTAAAAATGTATTATAAATTGTCGTATAATTATCATCTACTAAAAATGGTTAGAAAAATAAATATTTATTAATTTGAAAAAATCTATATCTATATTATATAGAATAACAAAATCCCTGTTGTTTTTTAATTATTTTTATATGACGGAAATATGAACATTATTAATGGATACTTAGCAATTATTTTATTAGTTTATATTATAATCAAGGAACCTTATAGATAATATTACTTAATTAGTGTTGTTTGTACTTTTATGATTTAATTACTAAAGGTTCATGTCGTCATCATTGTTTTATTACTATTATTTATTGTATAAATTAAATATAGATAGTCGCCCTCCTGTGCATAGCATGGGGTAAGACGCTTATTTTTATCTTAGATAATAACCGATAACAAAGTGCACTTTAGGTGGTAAGACGCTTTTCTTGTGGTCATGCATTCAAGTCACTTAAAGGTAGAAGGAGGGATGAGTTAAAAAAAATATATATAGAAATCCCCCTTTTTTGGTAAACTTCTTTTCCTCCAATTTGTTTTTATAATCTGTAGAGACCCAACACTAAATTTGATAGAGAGAGAAAAACTTGAGAGACCTTTGTGCCATTATTAAAATAGTTGAAGATAAAAAATTTTAAATAAAATTTGGGAAACTTTTGTGGGATAGAAAGATAATTAAGAGATGAAGATTTGAAAAAAAAAATTGGAGATCCTTCGTAAGATTTACAAATAGTTGATGTATTAAATTTGTTATTCTCAAAATTGATAATCTAGTCTACCACATAAAGGAAACAAAGTTTTAAAATTAATTTTTCTTTAGATATTCTTCCAACATTATGTTTAATAATAACTACTATTCAATATTGATAGACTTTTAGGTGAGGGTGTAAACATAATATGTTAAAAACTAATGTGAACATTATTTCTTCTTTACTTTTTTATTTATTTTCATGTCATCATATATACAGGTATGCTTTATATGCTAAAGTGTAGAAAAATCAATTGTTAGAATTGTTTTATTTTATTCTTTGTTCAGATAATAACTTACAATTTATTTCAAAAAACAAAAAAGATAATAACTCACACTTTCATTTGTATTCCATATGAATGGGGTATTTTTTTACTAATTAATATTTATGGAATTAAATAATTATTGAGATTTTGATGTTATAATCTAACCTAAAATTTTGACTTTTGAAGTTTACTATGTAATATTTTAAAAACATTTTATTTATAAACGAACACAAATTTTTAAAAGATTTTTATACAGATAAAATAATATCTCTGATTAAGTAATGTACATACCTATTAAAATTAACAATCAATTTCTATATAACAAGAACATGACAATTTTAATAGTATATAGTCTTCTCTTTTTATTTTTGTTTATAACATTGTAAAACTTACAAATTAATAATATGTGCAAAAATTACATTTAAAATTTAAACAATTTACACGTAGCATGCATCTACACTCAATGGTATAAAATATATCTACACCTACACATGTGTTATTTGGTTTTATTTGTCTTTATTTAGTTAATTAAAATATTCAAATATCATTTTTCTATAAATTGGATATATTTACCTTCCCGTGCATAGCACGGGTTATCAGCTAATATAGATAATTGCTAAAGATTTTTGCAGATTTGCTTAAAACAATGATTCAACATCCAGTATCCCCTCCTACATTTTCCTTTTTCACACCTTCTGCTTTCCAAAGATAAATTAGAAAAAAATAATTAGGAGATAAGAGTGGAATGAATGAGAATTAAAGTTAATGATATTTATAAATATAATTTCATTTAGCATTTTAAGAAACATTGTATAAGAATAAAATCGTTAGAAAATATTTAATTTTATTTGTCACTTGTGATTTAGGATTTAAAAACTGCAAATATTTCATAGAAAATGCTTATTGCTCAATTCTAATGATTTGGGCATGCTTATAGAGCAAAATTGATCCTAGTTTTAACTTCAACCATCAATTTTTTCCCAAATAACTTAATAAGAATTTTTTGACTCTTATAGATCTCAAAGAAACAAAAGACAACTTGAGTTTTTACAAAGAAACAAAAGACAACTCGAGTTTAACCACTACTTTTCCTTCAAACACTTTGTTAACATTCATTGCTATCGTTATCACACCAAATTTCATGAACTTGACAAAATAAAATAACTTGACTGTTTCGACAATACAATTATTCATTATTTCATGAATAATATTTTATAATTATTTTTAATACATTTTGAAATTATTTTTTATCTATTAAACATGTTTTATTTTAAAAGTTGTTACAGTATTATTTTAAATAACATTTTAAAAATAAAAGTTATCCAAACAGAGATAATTATAAAGTTATAATTGGTGGGTGAATTTAAAAAACAAAAAACGAAAGTAAAGAAAGAAGGGTTCGTTTGGTTCGTGAAATGACTTGGGATTGGATAAATAATCCCGTGTCATCTCATGTTTGGTTGGATTTTAAATAGGGGATTATCATACCACTTAACTAACTTAATCCCCCTCTCTTAGACTATATGTGGTATTACACATCCCACCAGGGTGGATAAAAAGTAATATGCCTAAATTACCTATTAAATTAATATTTTCTTGTAATAGTTATTTTTTTTACTTCAAAAAAATGGTCATTATATCATTTTTTTTTTTAATTTTAGGTGAAAAACACATATTTTAGTATATGGTTCACACTTCTTCTTTTATTTTATCATATTTTTTTACAAAGTATAATGCCTTATATTTATTTATTTTTATTTAAATATTTTTTTTTATAAAACATATATTTTCAAGTACAGTAAAATACTATTAACTAAATAGAAAGATCTAATTATATTAATACCCTATATTCTTTCTAATTCATGAATGTACCTGCTTGTTTTTTTTTTTCTTTTCAAAAATAATTCAACATAGTACTACTATTATAAATTTTATCATTCCTTGATAATTTATGTATATATTTCAATAATTTAATTAATTTATTTATTTTTAAACATTACATTATCTGATTTAAAAATTATTTTATGTGTGAAAATTTTAAAGTAATTAAGAATAGTAAGTAATACTAGTAAGAGAATATTTCAATATTTATAGTTCTCCTCTATTTATTATTTTTATTAAAAATATAAAATTATATTATTATCAAAATATCTTATCAATATTTTAAACAAAACAAATATACAAAATTATAATTCGAAAATGACTTATTTTAAAACGATCATATGATAAGTTATTTGAAAATGATTTATTTGTTAACCAAATATCGAAGAGATTTGGGGACGGCAACAAAATCTTTTGGCGGGGCCACACACAAATCCCCTCTAAATTTAACTATTTAAGGACGTTGGACTTCTGCGACTGGATTCAAAATCTCGGGCAAATACAAAAATCAAATCTCATGAGATCGGGGATGATGGGCTGGGCTGGGCTGGGCTGGGCTGGGCCAGGCCCTGGATTTGTGCTTCCCAAGATTGATTTTCTCCATTCCTATCTTCTTCCGCTCGGTCTGTCAGATCAAAATTCCACTGCTTCATGTCCAAGACTCGTGCGCTCCTAATTTATTGTTTTTTTTTTTTACTATCAAGTTGGTAAATGAAATACTAAATTACTTTCATTTCACGCTTTTAGATAAAAATTTAAATTAGGGTTAGTTGGTGTGTAACATTATCTAAAGTAAAAATTGAGTGTTGTACGTAACAATTATGCTCGAATTATTTGATAATAAAAATGGTAGGGTTTTGTTTTCGAGGATAAGTTTTTACACTCAAGTTACTGAGATTAGGGAGAAAAATTCACTTTGAAGAAAATAATTAATTATTTAATATTTATACCTGTAGTTATTAGGTTAAAGTAATTCATAAATTGAATATTTAATATTTGAGTCATTTAACTTTAATTGGACAGTAAAATAAAATTACTAAAATATCCTTAACTAATTCGAATTCAGAATTGCTTATAACATTATAATTGAGTTTATTATTTTAACAGCATCACATGCATTTTCAACCATTTACAATGGAACTCACAGTATGCCGCAACAAAACGAACGATTATTGTCAATAAACATGAATATAAATTTCTTTCAAAGTGGTTAATTTTTGCCAGTTAAGCAACTCTATTACTCTATTCACAATTATCTTATGTTTTATCGGCCATATTTCACATTTTTCACTTAAATGTCCGAAAAGAATTGGAAAATATTAAAAATAAGATTTCATTATTTACCAAATATTATTTTTTTTTTCAAATAATACAAAAGTTCGAAGTTCTAATTTTCTTTTATACATAAAGAAAATGATTCTAAAAAATGGTTCAGGGGTTTTGCTGATGGAAACGGTTCAATTTCAATACCTCAATTGTTTTTTTTCTTTTTATTTTTCTGAAAACAATTCAATACTTCAATTAGAATAAAGCGGCAAGCTTATTAGACAATTTATATATGTAATTAATAAAGACAAGATAACAAAAATTTAATTACGAAAGTAAGTGCTTTGTCCGGTTATTTTCCATTTGCTTACATATAAATTTCACCATTTATCTCCACATCAATTTCTAAAGCCATTTGAATTAGAATAGCTAAAAATGGGATATTCTCACTGTGGCTTCTTCATCCTCGTAGTTTCATGGATATTCTGAATTGGCTCCTAATTCACCATCTGATGAGGACCTATATGCAATGGCAAATATTTAGGTGGACTCTGATATTTGGTCACATTTGTAGATCCTGTGGTGTGGATTAAATTTTAGAGAATTTATGAAATCAGTTGATGTAAGCAAAATTCTTTAAAGTTTAATCCTGATCACAGGGTCTACAGGTGGGGTCAAAGGCCGGGTTTACCTAAATATTTTCTATGTGCAATATCAAGTACCCCTAACCACAATATCAGCAAGGAAAATACTTAGGTAGACCTGGTTTACGGTCTCACTTGTAGATTTTATAGTGTAAATTAAATGTTATGGAATTTATGACATCAGATGAGGTAAACAAGATTTTATAAAATTTAATTTTGATTGCAAGATTTATAAGTGAGACTCAAGACCGGATTTATAATAGTATTTTCCTAACAGCATTTATATCCATTGGGAGACGAGAGAGGGGCAACATCTGCACCTCCTGAGCACAAAAACCATTCGCACTCGCCTCCTAAGCTAGCACCAAAATCTTATTCAAATACAACGCCACAAAAGCCACCTCCAGAGCCCAAACACAATAAGCCCAAACATACCCATTTCCTGAATCATCACAAAGTCCATCCCCCCCTCATTCTCATGGGCATCATCCACAAGATTGAACCCCCAGCCCGGTCTCCAAAGAAGGCACCAAATCAAAAGTTTGTGGGCCATTCGCCTGCCCATCCACCAAAGCCCAAGGCACCAAAACATAACCTTTCCATCCCCTCCCCTGTTCGTTCACTAAAGGTAGCAAAACACAAGCCTCGTACCCAATCACCAAAGGCAACAGAAGAGAAGCCTTCTATTCCCTTCTCTGGCCCATTCACCAATAGCACGAAAATATTATCCTCCTGCCCAATCACCAAAGGCAAAAAAATAGAAGCCTTCCACCCATTCGCCGGCCCTATCTGCCAAAGCCATTAAAAGAGAAGTCTCCTAACCAATCACGAAAGGTAACAAAAGAGAAGCCTTTTTACCTATTCGCCGGCCCACTCACCAACTACAAAGCCTGCACCAACTACAAAGTCACCTCCACCAGCGCACTTAGAGGAAGAATACGCAATTTTGTGCCAAGAATGGATTGAGAAGAAACATAAACATGGAATGATTTATACAAAGCAATTATTTGGAAGCAAAGTGATAGAAGTGGTCCAAGTGATGCATTATTATCATCAATGTAATATATAAAGCAATCACTTTGGGCGGTAATTAAGGGTGTTCATAGATTGGATACTCGGTTCATAAGTCAAAAAAAAAATATCCAATTTTTACTGATCAGGTCAAGAAAATTTCGACCCTCTACTCGATTCATATAAAACAGGTACTCGGCCTACCAGGTACCCGCAAAAGAACAAAATATAAAAATTTAAATAATGATAACTAAGCAAGTTAATTTCACAATTAAATTAATTGTGTTAAATCTATAATCACAAAATACATCCCAAAAGTACATCTCAATAGCAACAAACTAACAAGTAGCAACAGGCTATTAGTAACAAAATTTAAATCATAAAATACAACTCAATAGATGCGAGTGTGAGGAATGATGATACAAGGAAGAGAAAGGGAAGAGATGATTGAGGAGAAAAAGGAAGCAAAGACAAAGAACTAAAAAAGAAGAGGTGAAAGGCTGCCAAAACTCTAGTAAGTATTAATTTCTATTAAAACCTTATTAATCAAATTTACAAAATTATCCCTAGAACGGATTGGATAGGGTACCCAGCGGGTCACAAAAATGTGACCCGATACTCTACCCTCAACCTAAGTGACCCGATCCACTTTAAAAATATGATTCGAATACCCTTTTTTTTGGTTCAGATAAAATTGATTCAATAGATTTTTGGGTCACCAAGTAGATGTAAACACCCTATCCCTAACCAATGAGTTTGTGTGACTATACATCTAGTTATGCATTTTTATTTTGTGGAAAATCTGTTATTAAAGTTAATGGCTTCTTTAATTCATTCTATCAATGTATTCAAATATCGTTCTTTTTATTGAATTTTCTATTAATTTAACTATCATAAAAGGGAGCACTTTTTAAGTTCTTAACTAAACCAAAAACTACATAATCATATAAATTCCTATGTAAAGTAACTTTCTTCAAAACATGATAACTTTAATTTTTATACTTATATTCTTCCTTAATTTTTGGCCATTCTAAAATCTTATTTCTTTCTTCATAACTAAGATAGACCACTATTTTAACCTACTAAATTCAAGATCAAACCATAGTATCAATTATATTATCTAAAATAAAAAGAAAAAAGTTAACTTTTTGAGTCCATTTTGAGGATATCAGGTTACTAGTCACTTGTAACACATTAGGATAATAAAGTTTCTCCCAACCTAATGAGTATAAAGATATAACAAATTTTTTTTTTTGGGTTGGAAAAAAGGGGTTTAGTGTGTTTGGGGTGTTTGGAAAAAAGAAAAATCCAACCGAAGGAGACTTTTTCCATATTTTCTTTTCTTTTTAGGCCGAAAAATTCATTTCGTTGTCAGTCTTCTTCCACAACGCCTTAAAATCAGAGACTCTCAATTAATCCCCAACCTAACCCCCCAAAATTCCACGCCCAAATGGTTCAAAACCCCAATTCTCCAGATTATAATTAACAAAAATCCCATCAAGTTCCACGCAAAATTCAATTTTTTTGATAAACCTTTAACAAAAATCATTATGATCAACTATCAAAAGCTGTGGTTACTGAGATTTCTATTGATTTTAGGGATAGGGTTAGGGTTTGGGGATGCCTTTAAGGTACCGTTTAGTGTTAAAGATGTTCTTCCGGTTTTGCCCCGCCAGATTTCATGGCCGGTGATGAACAACATCCACAGTGCCGTGGATTTGTTGCCGTCTTATATTGGATCGCTGGCTCCTCATAATGGGTCAATTGAATGGAAGGGGGCTTGCTTTTTGGATAATAATGCCCGGGTTGAGTTCACCGGCTCCGGCGATCGCAACATCGGCGGCGCCGTTATTTATCTATCGGTTTGTTTCTTTTTAGTTTTTAATTAATCGCTTATACTTTTTTTAATTGATTTGAATATTGAGTTTTTTTATTTGATAAATTTGTGTTAGCGAGGATTGGAGTGGTGGGTAATTTAGCTACAGGGTGAAGAAAGAAATATAAGTAACTGAGTTTAGTAACTTTTTGGCTAGTTTGAGGAAAAAGAAGAATAAAGCTAGTGCAATATATTTTGTGAGGTGGAAAGAAGTGGGAAAGGTACCAAAAAATGAGTGTAGGGTTCAGATTATTTAATGTGCTAGTTCCGAATTTTTATTATATTTGCATACTCTGTTTTGTGTGCCCATGTTAGGACTTACAGTTACATTCGTGGATTTTCTGTGCTTCTGAAACTGGAAAAGCATTGTATGCTGGAACAAGAGATTAGATTGCGTGCTAATTAAACCAGGTCAATGAGTGAAAACCAAGTGAGAAAAAGGAAGGAAGCCATAGCTTCCTTTGCCACTCTATTTTGGTCTGTGTTATTTTACTTTTTTTTCCCCATTGAAAAGCATTCATGGATCTTCCCGGAAGATCATCTTTTTGTTCCTTATATATGATGATAACTAGATTTATCTTGTTTAGGACAGATAGTTTTCTGTACGAATTTTATGGTTCATCACTTGTATGTTATTTAATGTATTTTTCTTTTGGCATATTTATTTATTTATTTATTTTTTCGGGGGGTGTTAATTCATTTTGTTAACGGTCACTGCATCATTGACAGACTGGTGAAGCTCACAGCTGGACGTGTATGGATCTGTATGTATTCGCCACACCTTATAGGGTTACGTGGGATTACTACTTTTCAGCTCGAGAACATACATTGAAAATAGAATCTTGGGAGGAACCTGCTGAAGAAGAATATGTGTGCTCTCTTTCCCTCTCTTACACACACACAAACATTGGAAAAGATTTGCTTTTTATTACTCATACTGTATAATGTTGACTTGTATAAGGTTGAACATTGGACAGGTAAAGCAACATGGGATTTCTGTATTTCTCATGCCATCAGGAATGCTTGGGACATTACTTTCCTTAGTTGATGTATTGCCTTTATTCTCCAACACTGTTTGGGGTCAGAATGCTAACCTGGCTTTTCTGAAGAAACACATGGGTGCAACATTTGAAAGACGCCTTCAACCATGGCGTGCAACTATAAATCCGGATGATGTCCATTCTGGTGATTTTCTAGCTGTGTCGAAGATCCGTGGTCGATGGGGTGGATTTGAAACACTTGAGAAGTGGGTCACGGGTGCCTTTGCGGGTCACACAGCAGTTTGTTTGAAGGATGAATTGGGTAATCTTTGGGTTGGCGAATCAGGACATGAGAATGAAAAGGTGTGCAAAAGAAACTTTTAAGTTACATTTAAGAACAGAAATAAATGGAAATTGCAGGCCACGGACCGTAGGAGAACATTTTATGTTAGTGAAGCTTTTGACCATTTTAATGGGTACCCATGATTAACAGTTACATAAGTTTTACTTGACAAGGAAACTCAAATTTCTGCTCTTAAATCTGTCTTATCAATAAAATACAAAGTTATATCAATCCGTACATCTCCCACATCATGGTCATTGATTTTAGCTACAACTCATTCTTAATATGTGTTTCAATATGTTTATCTTAGTCTATGTCAATGCCATTTCTTGGTTGTGTTTTAGGGAGAAGAAATTATTGTCGTAATCCCGTGGGATGAATGGTGGGAATTGGCACTTAAGGATGAGTCCAATCCTCTTATAGCATTACTACCCTTACATCCTGATATTCGTGCGAAATTTAATTCTACTGCTGCATGGGAATATGCAAGGAGAATGTCAGGCAAACCATATGGTTACCACAACATGATTTTCAGTTGGATTGATACTGTAGCCGACAATTATCCACCACCTCTTGATGCTCACTTGGTACGCAGATGTATTAACTATCTTCTTTTGTCATCTTTGTATTCAATGCACGTCCCATACTTCCCTCCCAAACCCCCCAAAAAAAAAAAAAAAAAAAATGAGGAAATGCCGACCAACTTTAACTCATTAAGTTCTATTGTAAAGCAATTCTTCCCCATACTCTAGTAGTCAAGGAGATCCATTAGATTGCTATGGCTTGTGGTAATAAGATATGCTGAAGTCAGCTGAGTGTTACAGTAAATAGTGTTCTCTATCTCTCTGGTTAAAGGGAAAGGGAACCTTTTGTTATTCGTGAATTATGTTATGGCTTTGGAGCACTTCACCTTACAAGCTGTATCTATGCAGGTGATTTCTGTCATGTCTATGTGGACTAGAGTGCAGCCAACTTATGCTGCAAATATGTGGAATGAGGCTTTGAATAAGCGTCTTGAGACTGAGGTGAATTGAATTTCATATTTCTTTTAGAAAAGTTCTAGATCTGAATTAGTTTTATTTATTTATTTTTTGGGTTTTCTTTATTTCCTTCAGCTCCAAATGGTACAGTAGTGGAATTGAATA
Source organism: Cinchona pubescens (assembly GCA_025175665.1). Classification (NCBI taxonomy): domain Eukaryota; kingdom Viridiplantae; phylum Streptophyta; class Magnoliopsida; order Gentianales; family Rubiaceae; genus Cinchona; species Cinchona pubescens. Next base: position 2,584,530 of record JANKKI010000077.1, on the reverse strand, counting down.
AAATAGCATTTTTAGTTTGGCTTCATGCAGCCTCTTGAAGTACCACACGTAAAGGGCCTAAGACCTTAGAACTAAATATTGTTGTACATAAAGTGGAGAATTAAGAGAAGGATTGTAGTCAACTGAATGTTTGTCCTATAATCAACTTTTGGCGCATGCTATATTTTAATGAAACAGAGATGGGTTATAACAGTTAAATATGAAGAGGCTTGGTGTATGGATGGTTTTTAAGGATGCTATGATGGAAAACAGGAGTCAGAATGTTAAGTACTAGTGAATTCATACAAACTAATTACAAATATGATAGAAAAATTTGTACTTTAAATGAGATGCAATAAATATCTTTTACTGGATATTGGCATGACACATGCTGCAATGTGGGAATTCAAGTTCTCATGAACTATTTCTGAAACCTACTATTTGAGTATTTTTTGTGGACATATATCTGATTTGTGATGATTTTCTTTGCAGGAACTAGACTTGTACGGGATTCTGACTGAGACTGAACAGAAGATAAGATAAAGGCGTGGGTTAAGCTTTGATCAGCTGCTTACAATTCCAGAACAAGATGAATGGATATACAGTGATGGGAAATCAACGACTTGCGTTGCTTTTATTTTGGCAATGTACAAGGAAGCTGGAGTCTTTGGTTCTATTTCTGATTCCATTCAAGTTACTGAGTTCACTGTGAGTATTTAGGTCATTTTGTCTTTATTGTGAAGTTATCCTCTTTTCATTATGATACTCATGACTTTGCTCTTTCGCTCCTTACAGATTCGAGATGCATATATGCTCAAAATTTTTGAGAATAATCAGACACGGCTTCCAATGTGGTGCAACAGTGGGGATGATAAACTCCCATTCTGCCAGATTCTTGGCGAGTATAGAATGGAATTGCCACTGTACAATACTTTAGAGCCATATGCCAACATGAACGAGAATTGTCCTTCGCTGCCTCCAACTTATGAGAGGCCTATCCGTTGCTAGGCCTTGAGTTTTTGTTTTTATGTAATAAGTTCCTGAAAGCGTATGTATTTATGTTCCTCTAGCTTTAATTATTTATGTAGAGCTTCATAAGCATGCTCTATGGGTTGTGCTTCAGTACTAACTGAAATATCAGCCTTTGTACATAGTTTTCATTTGACTTGCTCTCTTCAACATTTGGATGGTTATTGTACTGGTGTTCCAATAAATGTGTGATCTTGTGGATGGAACAAATGTCTGCCTCCTTTTCTATATTTAGTGTATTGTTGCTGATAAAGGTAGCTCTGTGAAGTTTAAACAAAAATATGGTGGTTTGGCCCGTTCATTTAATAATATTGGTAGGATCCCAATTTATACAAGACCTTTGTAATTCTGCATTTCTTGACACGTTTTAGCTGAAGTATTGCTTTCCTTTTTGCTTGATGAACTCATTTCCAGTAGGTTCTTTCTTGTTTCCTATTTGCAAGTGTCCGTCTCTGAATGTTCAAACTGCTGGAATTTCAGATGTTTGAATTGAGCAATTTTCCTTGGGAGGGTGTATGCCCCCAATCAGGATTGAAATTCCTGTCCCGATGGGGGATATATACTTTTTTTTAGCAGTTTATGTGGAGAGTGTTTCAAGGCTTTCACAAACAATGCAGCAATAGATTGATAGCAGAAAACCAGAAATCTGCAAATACATTAAATACCCTTTATTTCTAGAGAATTGAAAATTCTCATTACAGTGAAAGGATCTGCTAAAAACAGGACTTTTGGCAAAAATTATGTGTCTACTACTCATGAGTAATGAATGACTCGATTGTATTTATTCATCCCAGATGTCCTCAAAGGTCTTGTAAGGCCCATGGATTGAAGTGTAGTCTATGCCAAGACAAGCTCTGCCCTGTGGGATTTCACTGATCTTCTTAGACTCCTCATCTTTCAGTTCCCAGTCAAATATCTCAAGGTTCTGTCTCATTCTGTCCTTGATGAAACTTTTGACCACCACCCCAATTCCTTGCTCATATGCCCATCTTAAAGAAACCTGCAAATTTTTTTTTTTTTTTTAGGGTCAAACTATAAGATTCCAATATTATTCTTTGGTTTAATCTACATACAATTAAAGCAAATAATTAAGGGTGAAAATGAGACAACCTGAGCAACAGTCTTTCCTCTGGTCTCAGCTATTTCCTTTAGCACTTCAGACTCCATAACCCTGTTAGTTCCATAAAAGGTTCCCACAGCTCCTAAAGGAGAATAAGCAACAGCAACAATTCCTTTTTCCCTACAAAACTCTATCAGTTTCTTCTGCTGCCAACAGGGATTTACTTCAACCTGTCAAATTTGAACAGTTTTTCATCCTTAATATAATATGTTTTTACTTGAAAAACCATTGGGTTTTAGTTTAGAAACTTACCTGGTTCACAGCAGGGGGAATCTTTGCAGTGGAGAGGACATCTGTGATCTTCTTGGGAGAGAAGTTGCTGACTCCAATGGACTTTGTAAGGCCAAGTCTTTGGCACTCTTCCATGGCTGCCCAGACAGCCTTAAAATCCATAGGAAGAAAGTCCTCTCTTTTCTTAATTGGGTATTCATAAATCCCAGCTTTAGAACTCACTGGCCAGTGTATCAGATAAAGATCAGTGTAATCCATCTTCAAATTTCTACAACAATTGGTAAAGAAAGACCAAATAAAGATTTTAACCCAAGTTTTGTAAATACTGAAGAAGATAAGTAGGTGGAAGTGTTACTCTAGAGTCCTTTTCATAGCAGGAATGACATGTTCAGCATGGGCATCAGTGCACCATAACTTAGAGGTAATGAAAAGCTCTCCTCTGTTCTTAATCAAGCCTTTGTTAATTGCTTCAATTATTGCTTCACCAAGAGGTTGCTCCGAGCAATATAGAGCAGCTGTGTCGAAATGCCGGTAGCCAAGATCAATTGCTTGGAGGATTGCCTGTTTGGTGATTTTGGCATCCACCGGAGGATCAGCAGCCGTTCCAAATCCCAGAACTGGCATGCCTCGGCAGCCAGTTTGGATGATGATTTCAGGCATGACAAAAATTTGAGACTCGACTAGATGAGCCATTTGAATATTGAAACTTTAAAATGATTGTGTACCTTGTCATATAATGTTGGGAAAATTATTAGGTACACCGATCTCTGACTCAGATTTTATGATCAAAATTAAATTTTAAAAAATATTAAATTTTTAAAAAATTTATTTATATCATTGATTTCATAATTTTTTTAAATTTAAATTATAAAATTTACAATTAAAGATCGAATCTACTTAAATTTTTGCCATAATGTTGGGCCCCTACATCTACTTGTACCCTTTCATTTCCTACTACAGTCAAAATTTTCGAGTTTGGACAACGGACTTGAACTAAGGCAGGAGATTAGTAGTACTACGGTTTGGGACAGTTTTATAGCGAAGAAAAGAAGCCCAGAGTTTGAAGCCCCTAAAAAAAGGTTGAGTTCACTAATTACAGGCATGTGGGCCTTTCTTGGCGATAATCCGGAGAGACCCAAACATTTCAAACGGAGTTCGGATGAGAGTTTCAGTCCCTTTTCCCAATTACGTTACTACACTCGATTAGGAAATTTTTTTACTATTTACTTTATATTGAGAAATATTATAAATGGTTAAATATTATTGTTTTAATAATTTTAATGATTATCATACTTATTTTATATAACGAGATGAGTAACGCTTTCTTTGTGAGTGTAACGCAGTAACTGTGGAGCCGGAAATTGAGAACATGTAATTTTCCTCATGGACTTTGATCTATACGCATCCACGAACATCACGAACCTTACTACGGGCCCATAAACATTTGTCGATGCATGAAATTGGTGAGAATCAGGAGCTGATACATAAAAACAAAACCAGTACACAACATTATTCGTAATTTCAAAAAGGAAATTTTTATATAAATAGGATGGATCTGTTGATTTATATTTATCCACATGATCCTGAAAAAATTTATTTTTAATGAGTTAAAATGATGTGAATGAATATAGATTAAAAACTCCATTTCACCTATCGTAAATTGAGTCCATATAAGAATTTCTTTCAAAAATCTTGAGGATGATTGATGCCATGCTCCAATATAACACAATCCTGATTGGTAATGTGCATTTGTGATGTTGTTTTCATGGGCTCCATTGCAAGCATAAGGTATTATCAGCTTTGTTATCCCATCAGCTATTTATATGTGTTGGGCTCATAAACCAATAAATAGGACTCCAAAACAAAAACTTAGGCAGCTTGTTAGTCTCATTAATAATGGTTGTAGGTGAAGGTACCAAGTTGTCACTACTCATTAAGGTCATCTGGGGGGCAATGTATTGGTCATGATTTTTAGCTCATCTATGATCTAACTCTCTCATGCTTTACTCCAAAAATTGCATTTTGCTAATAATACTACTTATTACCAACTCTCAAATAAAACTATATATTTCTCTTTAAAAAACGCAAAGTTAATCATTGAAACACATAAACCTGCTCTGATGGAGTGACTTCAAAAGGGCTTTGAGTCCTATGGTATATTTTTTTAATTTTACACTCATGTTACGCTACGTAATAAGATAATATTTTTTATGTCTTCACCTTATTACATAGTATAATATAAGTGTAATACAAAAAAATATAACAGAGAATCTAATGCCAAAGAAAAAGCACAAGACAAGCAATTAACTCAAGGAAAAAGCACAAACTTGTTAAATTATTGTAAAATTGCTCACAAGAAACAGAAAGATAAAAAATTAACAAATAAAGCTTAATTCATTTGGCTCCTCCTCCCCTAGAAAGTCTTGTGCCTTCTTTATATCTCTTCACCACAGTGTTAATGCACCTGCAAACATAAAACATTACTTAGCGATCCCAACAATGTATTTACGTACCTGGTTTCAAGAAAACAATGCGGTTAATTAACCAATTTAAAACATGAACATCCTTTCTTCATGCATGTTTCCTCGACGGGACTCATGCATGCATGCATGAGTTCGATGCGTATGGGTCTCCAAAGTTTTTGACCTACGTAAATTAAAATATGAACAAAAATTGGTTTCTGAATGATTTGTCGAAAATTCAATCAAATAAAATTATAATAGCCAAATACTTTTGAAAAGGGTAATAAATCATTCGATATTTGCATTAATATTGTTACATACGAGGTACGTACCAAAATTAATGTTCTCATAGAGCTGCATTTGCAATGTTGTGGTGGTGGCTGCCTGAATTGAAGCATTCTTCGCGGATCAATTGAATGGTTTTTGCAAGAACACAAAGTACTAAATACAAAAGGCCCATCAGAACACCTAACATCAAAATCAACAAGATTATCCCTAGAATCCACTCAAATACTCCGTCTGATTTCCTGGCCATATATGGTGGTTTTAATTAATTTCTTGGTGGTGTTTGAATAATTAATCAATTAGGAACATGGGAAGGAGAATCACTCAATCGGCTATATGTATACATAAGAGAGAAAGTGATCTCCCTCCCTCTTATTCTCTATTGTTTTTTAGTAGTAGTATTATATATTCCTTAAAGAAAGATGGACAGTTTTTTCAAAGAGAAGAAGAAGAAGGGAAACATGATTATTGAAGAAAGGATACTTTTGTAGATCTACTTTCCGACGGTAACGGTAACGGTGAATTGGCCGGTTACAATTGTCAAATTCTGATTTTGGCTAAGTATTTTTTTCCCCCAATAATCACTTCTCAATATTAGACCAATATTGTGATAGGTGCGCTTTAATAAATAATTGAATATTATTGTACTTGTATTCCGATATAATGTAGGGTATTTGAATGAAACTATAGAATTTTATATATATACACTCTCAATTTAATTTTTTATCTCCAAAAAAGAAAAAAGAAAAAAATTGTACTTGTCTGGACCAATCATGTAAAAGTCGCTGTTGATGATTATTTCATTGCATTCCATGTAAGTTCAATATTTTTTACAAATTATTTCTTATTTGAAAGATGTGATCATCATATTGAATAACAGTTTCGTTTTAATCTGAAATATGGAATACAAAGAAAGTCAAAATTACGATCTTAATCAAACATTTACTCAAACCAAAAAAAATTATGGAAAAAGAAAAGACAAGGTATGACGTTCATTCAATAGAGCAAGTCTGTGCAGTGCAATTATGGGGTGGGTATAAAATTAAAATCATTAAAAAGTAAGAAATTTTAATACTTACTTATTCTGCAATGCTGCAATGCAGATTGAGTGACAAAATTTTTTTCCATTCGATGATAGTCTCAACACAAGTTTAAGGATACTCTGAATCGATCTTGCTCCTTCACAATAAACAATTAATCCACGCAAACATGTAAATTAAGAAAAACGATCAATATGTGCGGTACAATCAAAATTACCATATAAAAAACTCATTATTCGTACAACGAAACAGCTCAAAAGATAAAGATGTAAAAGAATGCATATTTGAAATAATAAGCTATTTTGCATGATTTGAAAATAAATAAATATAAAAATTGTATGGTCTCATTTCTTCTGAGCAAGTTTGCTTTTGTTGTATTTAAGTTTGATCCAATGAACGCTGGTAGAGGCTCCTTCCTTGACCTTCTTCATTCCGGCAGAAGCAACCTCCTTACATTTAATGTTCTCTCAAATTTCTCGCTGACCTTCCTCGATAGTTTAGGTGACGGACCACCGAGTCTCTTTGGACTCTTCGGGGCCTTATTCTGATTAACCGCCGACCAGGGATTCTCCGGCAAGTCAACTGATGTGGCCATCTTTTCTTTATATCCTACCAAATTCCAAACCTCAAGAAAAGTTGAGAGAAAACTTTCTTGAGGGAAATTAAAGGAGAGAAGAAGATACAAATATTTATCTTGGCTTTCGATCGGTGTAGTAATTTGCAAAGGGTTTTTATTAATTGATTGTACTTTGATTTTTTTTTTTTCTATATATGAATGGAGACTTTGTTGGTGACTTCGTGCAGGCAATGACTTACCGTAAATAGTGGTTAGTTTCCTCCCAAATAATTCGCAATTCGAGCTGTACTAATAAAATTGGTCCACTACTTTGAAATTGAATATGCTAAACTCTAAAAACATCAGAGTTGTTGCATGTATTGTATTATAATTTGCGGAGTTTTACCGTAAAAATCATTCGAGGGATTATTTTTTTAATTTTAAAAATTTATAGAATACGATGTTATTTCTAGGCCACCTTGGGTTGAGGGTGGACAATTACCCACACAACTTTTAAAAATTACTAATGAACATCACAGAATTTTTAATTTTTAAAATTTTATCTCACTTTACTCCCCTAAAATTTTTAAAATTTTTAAAATTTTCTTTTCTCTTTACATGATCACTAATTTTTTATTTTAAAATTTCTCTTTATGCTTTAAATACACCTAGAGAAATTAAATTTGTATCATAATTCCATACATTTTTTCTTTTTAAAAAATCACTATAGGAATAGGGAAAGATTGAAAAATTATTTTAATGATTTATAATAAGACAATTTCACATTTTTTTTTTTTTGGAAAAAAATTTCACATTGTTTGGGAAAAAAAAAATTTCACATTGTTATTAACCCATACGTACGAAAACAATTGTACCCTTACTATTGGGTCCTGGCTCCACCATTAATTGTATTGTACAAATTTTTGTGTATAAGAGAAAAGACAATGAATTGATTCCATAAAGGCGCTTAACAATTTTCTTATAATTTGATATGCAACATTGGACTTGGTTTTTAATTAAAAAAATTTTAATTACAGTTTGCCCTGAAAATAGGAGATAGTTGCAAATTGCCTTTTATGTTTATTTTAGTTGCAAATTGTCTCCAAGATTTAATGAAATTAAAATTTTCATCTAAAGAGAGACAATATTTTTGGTTACATTTTGTGAATTTCTTTACTAAAATTCTTCTATTAAATTTGACAATGATAATAAATTAAATTTATTATTCTTTTTTTTTTTTAGGTAACATGACAGGGTGGATTAGTTGGTCAACTTCAATTTATTTAACATATATATTGACTATATCTCAACGTGATATATTTACTCAAACAATGTATTTTTTAAATACAAAGTGATAAATTAATTATTAATAATAGAAAAAATAAAAATAAGAAAACTAAAATAATGTGATTAAATAAATAAAATAGTTTACTCTAGATACAAACAGCATACATAATATTGACAGAACAAGTATGTAATGACATGCTGCAAATGGATGCGAAGAAGATAATATAAAATAGTGAACTAATTCATGCAATTAATATTAAAGTGGTAAAATATTTTTTCACTAATGTTGGATGAGAAAATATCGTTATTTTTTACTAACAAATTGCTTAATAAATTAGATTAGATACCAAAGTGTAGTTCTCTCTAATTTTATTTTGGTTAAGGTAATTATGACATTTTACTACTTTCTTCAGATGAAAATTTTTAATTTCATTTAATCTTAGAGAGAAATTTGTGTAAAAGTAAACATAGGAGACAATTTGCAACTGTTCCCTATTTACAGGGGATAAACTGTAATTAAGTTTAGAAAAAGGGAAGAAAAGAAAATATAGATGTTGCTGATTCAACAATTGTCATTTGTTCGATTTTGTTAACCATAGGAGAAATAAAAATATATGCCAGTGTATTGAGACAGGTTTTTGGTTATGAAAATAGTTTGTCGTACATTCTTTTTGCTTTAAAATTAATAGAACTTGATAAATAAAATAATATTACACATTAGTTGAACAAACGTCATGTTTTTTTCCCCCTTTTTTTTGCTGATATTGAATTCATTTGGGTATTAAAAAAAAATTGAGAAGTCGGACTAACAAAATAAAATCCGGTCAAACGGATATGATCCTTTGACCAATGTGGTTTTAAGCATTTGTAATTGATAATTAATTAATTTCATACAGCCAATTTTGAATCTTTATTGTTGACCAGAAAAACGGACCACCAAGCTCCACGTGCGCAATGCTGGCCGGCATTAATTTATTACCATTTCTTTTAGCAATTTGATATTCTTGCCTTGTTGAACGTGCTTTCCAATTTTTCATGGCCATCAAGCTTTAAACAAGACAAATTTGGGCATATTTTTCGTAATTGATGAATTCCACATACTGCCTTGAAAGAATTTATGCCGCACTTGTTGCTTTCCTAAAAATCAAGTTATTTCTTCCTTTTTCTTTTGCGCTTCAGCCTTCTTTCCATTTTGTTCAACAGAAAACAGTTTTTTAGGAGAATTTTATTCGGATACCAAGTAAAATGTAGGAGAATTTCTTTATTTTACAAGAGAGTAAAATGTGGAATTATAGTATGGAAAATTTAGAGATGAATTGGGATCTTCTTATATAGGAGATGGGATTAAAATCATCATATAATAAATTTTAATTAATCATTCAAATAACATTTTTCATCCTAATTTACTTTAAACTGTTTGTTGTGTATAAAAAAACCAATGCTAGAGAATGAAAGAAATTCAAGATGAAAGACGCCAATCTAATCCTATCTTTATTTATTTATTTAATTTATAAGAGACGATATATTCGAGTAAATTTATACTATCTATCTTACTATAGAATTCTGATACTTATCTCTCATTCAGCAAGCTAGCAATTATGCACTTCATATTGCGTAATAAATAAAAAAGACCTTTTCGTTATTTTCATATGGCTAAAGCAGTGGAACTGTGGAAATCCGATCATCATAACATGAAAGATGAGAAGGGAAGAGAGTCGCACTTTTATTATAGCATTTGTATATTACATCAGTACTAATTAAAACCAATGAGTCAGATGATGCAAAAAGTAATAAGAGATCGCACTACGAAAATCAAAAGAATCATACTACACATCTATTTCTGCGTTTTGCGGTGGCACTTTTCTTTGATCCAGTGAATACCAACAGAAGCTCCTTCCTTAACTTTCTTCACCCCTGTGGATGCTACAGCCTTAGTTTTATCGAATTTTGAAGATGTTGATGATTTAGCACCCATCTTGTTGTAATCGTAAAGTGGCTCTGGATCCCACTGATCAGCCCATGAGCTCTCGTACGAACTACTATTTGTTGCCATTGATCGATGATCTGTGTTCTTGCGACTGCCTCTAATTAGTTAAAGACTTGATAAAAGTAGTAGAACAAACCCCACCGAGTAAATAAATACTAGAAAGAGAAAGGGAGAGAGAGAGGAATTAGGAAGTTTTCTTGGTCATTATATGAAAGAAGCTTGTAGAGGTGGCGGCTTTTTATAGGCTAATTTGGAAGTTTCTAAGCAAGTTTGTTATGCCAATTGCTGGCGTGTGTGCTGAGTTTGGTCTTCCAATTAAAGCGTGTACGACTTCGGCCAATCTATGGCGACAAATACTCGTGTGGAATGCAAGCCAACATGCACCGTTGTATAACAAAGTTCACATCTTCTATGAGACGCGGTGCATCCACTGCGGTCGGTTTGCCCAATAAAGTTATCAATTTGTGCTACAATGATCTCCATGTTGGATAGTTCAATATATAGAACTTTTGTCATATTTTCTTTTTTTAATTTTTTTTTTTGAGAAAATTTTTTTTCCCCCCTTTTTGATGACATGAGTACGGAATTTGGGTGTCTAGCCATTATCTATAAATTCTGGTGAAATGGTATTAATTAGTAGTGTATAAATTTCTCTAAATTTAATTTATTACATGAGAAAGTCAAGAATAGGTTTCTTTACGGTTTTATGTTTGTGAAAAAAATTCTACAATCTCTTTTAGAGATTTTGGCCTTAAAATCTTATATAATATAAATTTTTAAATCACATGATATTGTATTGTACGAATATTTAAAGTACAAGAAAAGGAAAAGTAAAATTTTTCAATATTTTTCTAGTTTATTTCATTTCTTCAATTGGACAAGGCCACCATAGGAAAAGCAATAAAAAGCTCGCAATAACATAGAAATGGATGAAGGGTTCCAATTTATATCAAACAAACATCTCAATACAATATAAAAAAAGAATTTAATCTGTTACATGTACAAAATAATACTACTGTATATCGAGATCCTCTATCTATAATCAAACTGAAAACAAATATTTCTAATCTAGGATATATACTAGGATAAATAAACAAACGAGCAACCATGTCGCTAATTAATATTTCATAAGATCATATAGTAGTAGTAAAAAACTACCCCACTATCAACTAATTCTTGTGGGTCGTTTTGTGGTACTTATCTTTGATCCAGTGGAAACCAGCACGGGTTATCCTTGTTTAACTTTCTGCACACCTGTTGATGCAGCTGCCTTGGTTTTATCAAACTTGTCACTCACCTTGCTTGAGAACTTGGACGTTGCGCTGCTGTTGTTGTCCGTGTAATATCCATTATAAGCTGGCTCCGGATCCCACTGGTCAGCCCATGAAGTCTCGCTTGTCTTAAAAACTGCGTGGTTTTCCATTGGAGTATATATATTAATTTCGATCTGCTGCTTAATTAGTACTAATTTTATTAGCTGATCTAGCTTTTTTTGGCTAATTAATTAATTAAAACAAGCTCCAAGAAAAAAGAAAGAGGGATACAGAAAAGAAATCAATTGAATTGATATGAATTGGTTTAGTTCTCTGGATGTATGAGTGTTCTTTGATGTTGCTGATCTTTTATACTGCTAAGTTGGAACGGTTTGGAGTATATTAGTCCGATGGCTGGCTGAATCATTCTTCTACCTGCTATTGATGAAAGCGTGTAGGTGTTAAGGTGTTGAATTTTTTGAATAGTATTATGTCCGTGGGTCAAATTTGGTTTCTAGATGTTGTTCGCTGTCGTAAAAATTTTTAAAATAAATTTGATTTACATACAATATTATCGAATTCATAATTTAAATTTAATCACACCATTAATATAGTATCGTAAATCGAATTTATTTAAAAAAATTATTTTGTGTTGCGGGAATTGGACTGGACATCTATTTATTGATGAAATACTTCGTCTATTTGACTTTATTGTCGTTTCAGGATTCAAACGTATTTGTAAGAGGAATTCCAAGCTCTAAAAACTTCCAGAGAGGGGAAAAAAAACCTCAGTTCTAGAAGGAATTAGAAGGTCCCTTGTTTCATTTTTCAATGCCTTCGAGAGACGAGAAGTTTGAGGGCTGTTGAAAAATCATACTACATCTGAAATGCGAAAGATTCTATTCTGTAGCGCCGTCCATTCTACCCGGAAAAAGATAAAAACGCATAGAACAAAGTTGTGAAAGTTCTCACTTCGACATGTCATATAAAATTCGAAGTTACGTAGGTAGTATATCTCATTTTCCTCATTGTTTAAGAATGTTCCGAATTTTATAATTCGTCATTAAGCCGAAGGAGAGTGTTGTTTACCGAATAAATCCCACAAACAAAAAAAGGGTCATGAGATTTGGACGGTTGGCTGTTGGACATTTATCCTGACAAATATTAGAGTCAAATATAAATTTCTTATCTTACTATATATATCAATTTTTTATTTTATAATTTTTTGTACATTTATTAAGTAAATTTTAACAGAACAATAATATTTATGAAATTAGACTATATGTAACTAATATCACGAGTATAAAATAAAAAAATTGGTACAAATAATAACACAAAAATCGGTAACGTCACCACACACACACACCAAGTTGATAACCAATATTTAGTTTTGAAAACCTATGATTTGTTTCCACTTGTATGGCCCAAGACCGCTACTCTAGACACGCATCCAACGAACTATCAACAGTTTTAACCTCCAATATTGACTTTTTTTCTCCCAAAACGCCAAAACTTTGGTTAATCGTTTCTTTCTTTCTTTTTTTTTTTTTGAAAAAAAAAATTTTGGTTCCACCTTAAAGTAAACAGAAAAAACACCTCACGTATTACGACACTCGTACACAAGAAAAGAAACTTCATAATTTCCATATAAATAAGGTGAGAAAGAAGATTTGAAGGAATCAATGAAGGACTAGTTTGGTTTAGGGTGTGTAAACATATTGGAGTTACTCAACTAATGCCATTTTTTTTTATTAGATGTGGCTATTTATTATTAAGAGAAATTCTAAAGTCTCTTATAAGAAATTATTTTTTTAGTTTTAAAAATTTGTACAGTATAAATTTTTAAAATACATGGTATTGTAGTATAAAATCATTTAAAATACAAAAGAATAATTCTCTAAAAGAAACCGTAAAATTTTCTATTAATATATACTCTCACGCAAATATGTTATCCCCTTAACAAAAAATAAAATAAGTTGTTTACTCCGGGAATATGAGATTACTAGCGCTGGAATTGAACTATATATGGCTTCTCACATATAAATAAATTATCCTCTTTTTTTGGGTTTAAAACACTTGATGACCTAATTCCAAATCATTTAATTAGGTCCAATGTTTCTTGAATCTTATTAATAATTCAATATACAAAAACACAAACGTAACATAATATATAACTACAAACAACACACGTTAGGATGTTAAATTTCAAAATTTTAGTGAAATGATGTACAAAAAATATAACTATTTGAACAACTATCATTAATGATATTATTTAGAATAAGTATTATAACAACTTTCGGGGTTTGATAAGTGAGATAAAAAGCAGTAAGAAAATGTATTAAAAAATAATTACAAAATATTTAGAAAATAATGGATAGTTTTAGTTATCCAAACAGTGACAAAATGCAAAATATTTTCTCTCTCTCTCTTTCTGGTAATGAAAAAATTTAAGAAGAGAATAAATTACTCATATCTATCTGTGCATATATGCTTACTTAAAAAAATAATTTGTAATTATGTTCTCGTTTATTTCTATGAATATATTCTTACTTAAAAATTTCTATTTATAATTATCTTCTTTTAGAAATAAATATGTTCATTCAAAGATTATTATCCTTTACGATTGGAGAATGAGTAGTATAATGATTAAATCATTCATAAAGTAGAAAAGTCAATTTAAAACATCTGATATTTTTATAAATAATCTAATAGTTTATGTTAATACAGAGTAACTAACCAAAAATTTTCCCGTGCTTTCATTATCCAAACCAAACATGCCCCATATTACTCATGTGAAAAAGTAAGAACAGTCAAAGGAACATTTCAAACTTAGATTAATAAAAATCTAAAACCTCCTTTGCACCACAATCGGCAAAGACTTTGTAATAACTCCTACAATTAGTCAATATATTAAGGTTCCCACCAATGCCTTCCAACCTTCTTAGAAACATCTGCCAAAACACATAAATTAACCATTCAGATACAAACTTCACCACTTCATTTCTTAATTTTCAGTTTTTTTTTTTTCCTCTAACTCTCAAGATGATGAAAAGTACTATTATCCCTTTGTTCGTCATCCAATTTTCTATTATTTTCATACACTTTCCAACAACGTCAGCTCATTTCTACCCAAACATTTCTTCCATCCCAAAATCTCTAATCCCAAATAAAACTTCGTGGGACGCATTTCATCATCTTCTGGGTTGCCACGCCGGCGAGAAAGTTGACGGGTTAGGAAAACTCAAACAATATTTTCAACGTTTCGGATATATTGATAATACTTCCGTCCTTAACTTCTCCGACGATTTTGATGATTATTTAGAATATGCCCTCAAAACTTACCAGAAAAACTTCAATCTCAATACCACCGGCGAGCTCGACGAGCCCACTTTACAACACATTATCCGGCCGAGATGCGGCAATCCCGATATAGTCAACGGCACTACTTCGATGAACTCCGGCAAGGTGGCTGATACGAATTCCACGCATATTCACACGGTTGCCCATTACTCGTTTTTTCCCGGCCAGCCACTACGGTGGCCGGAGGGGAAGACGGAGTTGACCTACGCTTTTAGTCCGAGGAGTCCAGTGGGTGATGCTGTCCGAACGGTGTTTGCACGCGCTTTCGAGAGATGGTCGGAGGTAATTCCGTTGAATTTTAGTGAGACGGCGTCGTATGCAACTGCGGATATTAAAATCGGGGTGTTTAGTGGGGACCACGGAGATGGGGAGCCTTTTGACGGGGTGCTGGGGACTTTAGCTCACGCGTTTTCGCCGCCGAGTGGGATTCTGCACTTGGATGGCGACGAGAATTGGGTGATCGACGGTGATTTTTTGAATGCTCCGTCTTTGACTTCTGCCGTTGACTTGGAATCGGTAGCGGTTCATGAAATCGGGCATTTGCTGGGTTTGGGTCATTCGTCGGTTCAAGACTCGATTATGTACCCGAGTATTGCGTCAGCGACCCGGAAAGTTGAGCTCACTAATGATGATATTCAAGGGATTCAGGTATTATACGGGTCTAACCCGAACTATAACAATGGGTCATCGCCGACACTGACGCCCAGCAACGAGAGCGACATTAGTGGGTCCCAGAGATCGACTGTGTTTTGGAATCACATGATTTTTTTGATTGTTGGATTTTTGTTATTACTATTGTAAAATATTTATTTATTTATTTATTTTTGTTTTTTTAATTTTTTTAGATAATTATTTTAAGGGAAACAATAGCGATGAAGAATTATATGGTGATTTACGTTCATTGTATGATCATCATTTCATATAGGTGTCATTTGTTATTGATGGTACATAAATATTGATGGAAGAGATGTTTGTTTGGGTAACTCTGTATTGTTCCGTCAAGAAAATCATATATTATTACAATTTTGAAGACTTATATGATTATAAAATATTAAAACATATGATATTATACGTTTAAATTTTTAAATTACTTAATATGATTCTCTTAATATTACAGTAAGATTTCCATTCAATATACATTTGTATATTGGTTTTGTTGGATGTTGCATCTGGTACATGAACACATATATCTTTTGGCTATTTTATTGGTTTTCTATTGTTGTTCAAAACTAATTCAATGGTTTATTTAGTCTAAAATGTGTTTATAATTCGAGAATGATTGATAGATAATTGTTGTATTGCTATTAATTCTGGTCTCTAACATTTCATGAAATATAATTTTAAGGGGCCCAAATATTGAACTAAAAAAAAACTTTATATATTACTACTAGTTATATAATTAAATATTGTTTGGAAATATTACTTGGACTTTGATAAATTGTTGGCCGTGTTATAAAAAAATACACTAACAGCAAATAAGGATGGTAGATATTGTCAAATGCATACCTAATAGACTTTGAAATTGGCAAGCAGGATATGTTTAATATTTGGTGCAACAAAGTATTTTAGCGTAAAATTTCCGGTGATTATGACAAATCTAAGATGGGGTCAAATACAATTTGCCCAAGAAAGAATAATAATAGTATGCGAGTATAAAAGTAGAAATATTATGATATGATATCACAAATTTACAGTTTCTTAAAAGTAAGGAAAGGGAGAAAAAACAAGTGGAGAAACCAAGAAGAAAAGGTAAAATAGTGATTAACTAAACAATATCTATGGTACTATTAATTTTAATTCTCATTTTTTCCCTTTATTTCCATAATCCAACCACCTCTTTAGTATAACTAAAAAGTCATTTACATTTGTGGGATACAAATTTTGATTTATATTAGCAATAAAATCACTTTCATTTAGATGATTATAATTTAGTGAAATTTTATAGGAAACTGAAAATTAAGAAACTGTCTCTTATGTATTTAAAAAATTTATAATGTATAAATTTTTAAAGTTAAGAAAATTATTCGTTAAAAGAAACTATGAAATTCTCCTATAATTCATTTACGTAAACACTTCTCTTTACAATATATATAACTACAATTTAGAGATGTAACTAAACCCCCACTACACTTACAAAAAAAAAAAAAACCAACCCCAAAAAAGGCTTACGTGGATGTCACTAAACAACTAAAAACCCCAAAAACCCCCAACATATTATCCGACTTAGGTGTCAAAATCGGCCCAACTTGATTTGCACTTCCTAACATCTTTTCAGACCGAACTTTGATTAAACTGTTTTCCATTGTGAAGCCCAAATTTTTGCATCTTGAACCAACTCACTATCCTGTAGAAGCTCTAGCAGGCCATTAACCTTCATGATCCCAAACTTTTCAAATGTTGAACCGTGGGCGGGATCAGACAAATTCCATTGGATGATAATAAAAATATTTTTGACGTTATTCTATCAGCTAAGAGTTATGTACAACTTTGGTGGCTAATTTATTAAATTGTGAAGAAAATAAAAAAGTTTCTTATATTGTGAAGATTTTTTTTTTTTTTTTTTTTTTTTTAAAATGGTTATGTCTTCAAATGTAACCTATTGTCAGACATTTAAAAAAATTACATTATTTTGGTTGTTAGGTTGATTTTGTTTTGTTTGTTTAAGATGTTTTAGGTTTTTTTTTTTTTTTTTTATGATTTAGAATGGTATAGAAGAAAATAAAAATAAATTAAAATATTATAAACTAAAGTAAGTATAAAAAATATGGGGACATTTTAAAATTTAAAAAGTATATAAAATAATTAAAAGTAGCCAAAATGCATGAAAGTAGACAAAATATTTCAAATTTGAATGTTTAACTGTAGTGGTAGAACATTAAAATTAAATACATAAAAAAATGAAATATAACATTAAGGGTATTTCAGTCAATCAAGTAGATTTTTTTTTAATGATGTTAGGTTGTGTTTGGATGGGTGGATTTGAATTGAAGGAAGTATTTGAAATGAAAGGATTTAAATTAGATGCATTTGAAATGCATGAATTTGGGTGAATTTCAAATTCTCTCATTTAACCATTAAAATCACACTCTCAATTGTTGGTGAATTTCATATCCACAACTAAATCAATTAATTTGTTCGAATAAGTTATTAAGGATTAGGATTTCAAATTAAATCCACCCAAGTCCCTCCATCCAAATACAATGTTAAATTTTTATTAAATAATGAATATTGTCATTAGAGGTATAATGTGTATTATTTTTGTATAAGAGGCATAATTACTCACCCAGTTCAGAGGAACAAAGTGTTATTAATCCCTTTATTTATCTACAAATTACTCTCCAAAATTAATGAATTTAAAATTTTCATCTAAAAGAAATAGTAAAATGTCATAATTGCCCTTAATCTTTTAATTGTCTAAACCAACATAAAATTAAATACATAGATTAAAAAAACTAAACTCATATGATATTAAATCCATATAAACTTAACGCGCATTCTATTAGAGATAAAAACTAACAAAAAACATAAGATAATACTTTTTAACATAAAAAATTAATTAAACCCGAATAGATATGTGGATATTGACAAGTATAAATCATTCACTTATTTATCCAAACACTAATTATCAAAGCATTCATTCAACATGCATCACGTCTAAATATTAACATTTATTTAGAGCAGATACAAATTACTAAAAGAATTATTTATACTAAAAAAATTACTGATACATGGATATTAAAAATAATAAAAATGCATTAAATTCTCAAAATAAACTATTACAAACATGCAATATAAAAATAAGCTATCACTACTTTAATATAAAAAAGAAACATGGAATATATAAATATTAGCTACACCCAACACAATGAAGTATACATAATTTAAATTAAACATTTGGAATAAATCACATATTAAATAATAAAAATAAATTAATAAATTACTATTATTAAAACATACCTTTAACCACATGATTAACTTGACTCCTACCAATCCCAATATAAAATCAGAACTCAAAGAAGAGAAGAAGAAAATCTAAACAATATTCATCATTTAAAAACTTTAGCACTATTAAAAAAATCTTCTTAATTGATTGAAATACCCTTAGTTTTAAATTTAAATTTTTTATATATTTTATTTTTATGTTATATCACTACAGTTAAAAATTCAAATTTGAAATATTTTGTCTACTTTTAAATATTTTATGTACTTTCTTAATTTTAAAATGTTCTGCATATTTTTTCTACTTGCTTTAGTTTATAATATTTTAATTTATTTTCATTTCTTTTATAAGTCTAAATTCTAAATTCCTACCCATAAAAAAACCCTTAAAACGGCTTAAATAAACAAAAGAAAATCAACCTAATAACTAAAATAATGTGCAGTTATTTATTTATTTATTTAAATATTTGACAATAGGTTGCATTTGGAAAAAACAACCTAAAGGTCTTGCTTTTTCCAAATGTAACCTTCCTACTTTCAGAATATAAAAAAAAATATATATATATTCACAGTTTAAAAACTTTTTTCTTTTTCTTCGCAGTTTAAGAAATTAGCCCAACTTTGGTTTGATAATTACTGGAACTCAAGTCAGAACAGAACCAGCTTTTATCCGGTCAAAATCGGGTAGTTCAATTTCTTTATGCAATGGTTGAATTTGAGCTAAGAAAGTCAGGATTAACAAGTAAATAAGCACTTAAACATATTCAAGTTGAATTTAATTATTTGTCGATCAAATTGACCTTGAATTCAAAACTGGTTTATTGAGTAATTGTTCTTATGTTTCATCATAAAAGTAGACGCTAGGCGTACCCAAGTTTGACTAATGTGTTCCAAAAGTCACATTCTTGAATATTGCAAGCAAGTTCATTATGACAACAATTTTCAAAAGGACTAATTTTATTTTGCACTATTTAATTTATTCTCAATTGTTACCTTGTATTTTAAATTTCATCTTTGGATAATTCGCACCCTAAACTCTTAAATTTGTTCTATTTTAGTCCCTTTTTTAATCCCATAAAAAAGGTATCGAAATCTTTGTTTTTTGCACACAAAAATATTATCATACATCTTACTGAATTCATAGTATGCATAGAAAAATTCTGTTAATTTTTTAGACGGCTTTAAAAACGCGGCTGAAGTGGGACTAATTTAAGAGTTCTGGTTGCAAAGTGTCTACAATTAAAATTTTAGGCGCAAAGTTAAAATTAGGTATAAGTTGAGGGGTGTAAAATGAAATTATTCCTTTTCAAAATGTAAACTCAGGTCCCCCACCACCACCATTAATTGCGAGCAAAAGATCAAAAAACAAAATTCGGGCAACTTGCAAAATCCGTGTGTTTTGTTTAGTTTGGATCGGAATAGAAATCTTCCAATAATTTTCCACCCCATTAAATTCCATCTACTCCAATATTTCCCGACGGCGACAAGAAATCAATCAACTGGCCAGGATTGTAAGGAAGGAACACTGGACTATTTAGCCTCTTCCCCTAATTTTAATTATGGATCGATGTTGCCATCATTTCATACATGCAAATTGCAATGGGTAGAGATAAAAAAACTATAATGTGACTTTACACTACATTTGTTGCTATCATTACAAATTTGCATGCAATGAATATGTTACAAATTAGCATGCAATGAATATATATTGTACTAACTAATCCACTTTAAGTGAATTAACGACTATACACTTTATTTGGGTACAAGATCAGAATTTTAAATCCCGTATTTTATTTTAAAGATAGAAGTTAAGTCTTTTATCTCTTACGACATTCTGTTGGGTCTTTTCTTTGATGGACATAATTAAAAAAGAATATATGTTGTACTATTGTAACATTCATTCACGGCACCTGCCCTGATATTGCAAAATTAAGAGTCGTTGTAGTAACTGTATCGTTGTTATTTTTATTTTTTATTTTTCTGTAATTTATGCTTTTGTTTTACATAATATTTTTAATCGAGTAGCAATTTAAACATTAAACCATTTAATATAAAAACTTTCGCAATTTGCTTAAGTAAAGATCAAAACCGTGTAAAATCATTGCAACGACTTGATTCGTGCTGTCTTTGACGAGTACATTCCTAAATTCTTTGTTCGCATGAATGAGTGCCGCTGCCTTTGTCTTCTAGCAGGCATAGCGCAATTTGCACTTCGACAACCTGAGAACTTGTGTTTCCTAGAAATGAATTGGAAGCCTTGGCTTTTTCAACAAATACCATGTGCGGATGTTTCCTCTCCAGAAAATAAACAGGAAGGATTTTCAATTTTACGTCTGACTTATTTCACTTTTCACAAAACTATTAAATAAATTGATAAAATTTATTTATAAAAATTTATAATTATATTTAAAAAGAATTTTAATAATTTATTTGATAGTGGGATAGATAGTAAAATAAACTGTTTAGGATCTGTTAAGGATTTTCTGTCTCACACTCTATATTTTTTATTGTTTCACTATCAAATGAATTGTTAAAATTACACCACTAAAAATACTCTATATAATCTAAACAGTTCATTAAATGATAAAATAAACAAGATAAAATATGGGACAAAATCTCATATCTTTAAAATGCCATACTAGATAGCATCAGAGAAGGGTCAATCCCATCTAAACCACGATAATTCTTTAATTCTTGGTATTTAACAAATTCATGTCCATACACTAATCTCCAAAAGTTCGCGTATTATCAGAGATATCAGCCATGCATATACTGATAAGATAATTAATTGATAGACCAAGTCGGTGACAAAGAGAGACTTCAAAAATTCATTGTCTTCTCTAATTCTGAAACTAATTCCTTATCCATAATCATTATTACTTAATTAACGGATATCTTGCAATTTTTGTAGTCCATAATTTCAATTCATGAATCACTAAGATACATTGTGGGACCATACCAGTTCATATTATATTCATCAAAGGGAGAAAAAAAAAACACAAATTACATTAGATATCTTATCCCTAATGATGGTCAAATAGCAGCTAGAAATAATTAAAATTTTACTATGACAAAGTTGGA
Source organism: Cinchona pubescens (assembly GCA_025175665.1). NCBI lineage: Eukaryota > Viridiplantae > Streptophyta > Magnoliopsida > Gentianales > Rubiaceae > Cinchona > Cinchona pubescens. The sequence continues at coordinate 2,562,921 of JANKKI010000077.1, read as the reverse complement.
GTTCATGAATCATGTCATCACAACAAGCAAAATAAAATTATCTTCCGCCATGGACAATCTTAAGATATAAATACCCTTGGTCTAGATTTTTCACAGTAGTTCTCTAATCATCCAAAAGAAATGAAATTATAATTGATTCACTACTTGGCATGGTGTCGATCAAAAATGGTAAATTAGTGGTAGGTCCATTTTGCTTTGTGTAGAAGCACAAAATAAGAAGCAAGAAACAAAATTTTGAAATTCAAAGTTATTTAAATATATTTTATCTATTATTCTTTTAAATGAATTTTAACTTTTTTCGGAAGAGTGTCTAAAAATTTAAAAAATAAAAAATAAAAATACTAGAATAACTTGATATATATATATAAAATAACAATATGTTATATTTCTATTTTCCATCTATTGTAATTCCAAATTGGTGAAAAAAACCTTTAAACTTTTTTTGGAATCCGGCTCTTTTTAAGAAGAATCTGGATTTTCCCAAACAAGTGGCCCTAAAAGTTGAGAAAATTAAAACAAAAAGATAATGTGGTTCAGTGCAAGCTAGTATGTATCAAATTCCATAGTTTGATGCAAGCCCTTTTGCTCTCTCTCTCTCTATCTCCACCATCTTTGACTCCATGCTTTCATGTTGAACAGTCCCATTGGACCCTTCCATGCATACACATCTCTTTCCTACCTTTTTGCTAACAAGCGCCAGCTTGCTAGCTATAATACGCGTCAACCCATTCTAATCAATCAAGTCTTTATAAGCCTAATTCTTTTCAATCTAATTAAATCAGCCCACCAAACCACTACTAGTAGAAAAAGATTTGAAGTTTTGAACAACTTGAAGAAAATGGGAGTTGTTCCATGTCCTTTGCCTTGCCAATTAATCACAAACGAAGCAGATTCTGATCAATCCAATTCCAATCATTTTCATTCAGATACATCATCTAATTTTTCATTATATTCACAACCAAGTTTACCATCCGTTCCTTCTCTAACACCATCTTCTCACCATGTAGAACAGCCATCAAACACCTATCACCACTTTTTAGCCACTCTGAAAAGCCACACTTCCTATGTTTTCTGTCTAGCTCTCGCCGGAAAACATCTATATAGCGGCTCTTCCAATAGCGAAATACGGGTATGGAACCACGAATCCTCCTCCCAGGACTTCCGCCCAATCAATAATTACTCGGTAGCTGAAGGTAGCAGCGCAGTGAAATCAGTAGTAATTTCAGGGAACAAGCTCTTCACTGCCCATAATGATCACAGAATTCGAGTGTGGAAAATTTAATCGACAACGATCATATAACAGACAACAAAAGATACAAATGCATTGCGACATTGCCTACGTTGAACGATCGTTGCATGAGAGTTTTGTTTGCCAAGAATTACGTGCAAGTTCGTAGACACAAGAAATCTACGTGGGTTCATCATGTCGACACTGTATCCGCCCTGGCCTTATCTCAAGACGGTTATTTACTCTACTCAGCTTCGTGGGATCGGACGTTCAAAATTTGGAAAACATCAGATTTTAAATGTTTGGAATCAGTATGGAATGCACACGACGATGCAATCAACGCAATTGTTGTATCCAATGACGGATATATTTATACGGGTTCGGCAGACAGGAAGATTAAGGTTTGGAAAAAATTACAAGAAGGGAACAAGAAACACAGTTTAGTAGCTACATTGGAGAAACATAAATCTGCGGTGAATGCTTTAGCACTTAGCACCGACGGGTCCGTTTTGTACTCTGGTGCGTGTGACAGGTCAATTGTTGTGTGGGAAAAAGAGTCCATGCGGCAGCAGCGGACATATGATTGTTGCGGGTGCGCTGAGAGGGCATACAGAGGCCATCTTGTGTTTGAGCGTTGTATCTGAAAATTTAGTCTGCAGTGGTTCGGCGGACAAAACGGTTAGAATTTGGAGGAGAGGACTTGGAAAGAGTTATTCTTGTTTGGCTGTCTTTGAAGGACATGGAGGTCCGGTCAAATGTTTGATTGCGACTAAAGAGAGTAATATTAATCATCCAAGTGATGAGAATAATTCTTCTTCTTCTTCTGGGAATTCTTATCTGGTTTATAGTGGCAGTTTGGATTGTGATATTAAAGTCTGGAAAATTTGGATTCCTTTTGTTTAGATATCATTGTTATTTCTCACTTTCTTTTTTTTGGGTTCTCAAAAACAATATTGGGCATAAGAGGGAAGCTTTGACATTAATATGGTTTACCTTTTCTGAAGTTTCAGTTTTGTAATTCTTGATTGAGGTTTGTACTAGTATATTCATGCAGCCTTGTCTTTCATGTACTTTTGTTGTGGTACAGAAGTATTATATATCATCTTTCCCCAAATTTAGTTAACATTTTTTTCCCCCAAAAAATAGTAAGATTATAGTCCAACCTTTCATCTCTCAGTCCTAAATTTTTTAAGTTGACCCAACTTTTCAGATACTCAAACGTTAAATAGCGATAATTTTAAAAATTATCGTGTCCGTTATTATATGGCTATTTTCTTTTAATACATGAGATGATTAACATTGATGTAATTTTAGAACAGCATTTGAAGTTTTTAAGGTAGTTAAATTTCTACTATTTCTCGACCAAATGGAAAAAAAAAAAAAAATCAAATGTCAAATATAGTAGATTGAGACTGATTTTATTATGAGCAATGATTTTATGCCAATCTAATCTATGACCAGAGAGTAACTTGATACAGAGTTTTCTTCTATTCAGACAAAACCAGCGCAAGAAAACTTTTATGCCAATTGAACTTGATCCATTTAAAGTGAAGTAATAATGCACTTAGTTGTTTCTTGTGCAGATTTGACAGAGATCATTATCATATGAAATAAAATAAAAAAAAAGCAGCCTTTGAGGCAATGCAACGGACCACGGCAATCAGAGATTCAAGCCCAAAAGAAGAATTTTTAATTCTTTTACCATATTTTTTTATCACGTATAATTCTCCACCACGGCTTTAATTTATGTACAAATCTACCCTTAAATATCTTCAATTAAATTAATGTTTGTCAAAAGTTTAGAGGATTTGATCTGCTTAATTAATTATAAGTGGGTTGGGAGTTGGGCTAAAAGTCATCTTAACCTGAAACACGTTTTACGTCCAACGCTAATTACTTTACAAAATCACCCGAAAATGAGATTTACAACAATGATAAGTATTTCACTGATTTTAACTACCCATATTATTTCCTAACTAAACCTACTTCTCCTACCACAGGCTTCGTGTATACATATCAAGTAGCCACGTTGCATAACAAAGGTCACTAAAAGTACTTTTGGATAAAAAATTAGAATTGATTAAATATTAACTTAAAATCCATCCTAATCGATTTAGGTGGTGTTTAGTTCACATTCGTAAATCAAAATTAAAATGAAAATTTTAAATTTTACTATCGGTATGAATTTATATCATTCTGTTTTAGTACTTGTTTGATTTGAATAAGAATTGTATTTTATTATATTGATAAATTAATAAATTTAAAATTTATGTCACAAGATAGAAATGAAAATAGATATTTTCTAAAACATTCATTCGTATAAAATAATTCGTATACCAAACAATATATATAAATATCATTAACTTTAATTTCTGTTCCTTTACCCCTCACACCTACAAACCAAACACCTCCTTAATTTAACCACCAGAGTACTTTTTCATGAAAGTCACGGATCCTGCTCTGTTTTTTTTTTTTTTTTTGAGTTATCATGACACGTGCAAATTTGGATGATTTGGTCAAATCACCAACGTATATATTAATTAAAATGAATAGTTTACATCTAAACTTAATACAAAAAGTTAAAAAAAAAAACAAAAAAACCTCCTGCAAAACATCAGATTATATATTTGCAAGGCATCAAACAAGCCGCTAACACATTTTATTTTATATAAATTCTGGTCAAAGGTAGATTTTACGTATAAAAAGGCCAATTAAGAAGAACAAAGATAAAAATTGGCAAATTAAATACAGTGAACAAGGATTAAAGAAAGGGCCACCACAATCAAATCGCATATTGTCGCAAGTCGCAATATTTTATCGTGAATGGGCTGAAATATATGGGCTTCAAGGGGTGTTAAAAAACCTATCATGGACTGAAAGGGATTTTACTATGGGCTGAATAGAATGGGCTTCTGTTGGACATTAATATGGGTTTTTTGTAGAAAGTTTAATTTTAATGTGAGGGTTTGTCCAATTTTCCTCAGAGGTGAAGGTTAGTCAGGTCCATAGATAGGTAGAATAGTACTGTACAAAATTGGTCCGAGCCCAGAGGGCGGAAGAAATTGTGAATAATATATGGGTGGGCTTATAACTTTAGCCACAGCTAAAAGTGAATTACAATTTATATATTGGTCTTCTTTTATGGGCTTCCATTCATATTTGTTTCCGTTTTTTTTCTTTTCTTTTCTTTGAGGAACATATTTGTTTCCTTTTTGTTTTTACTATATTTATTAAATGATCTGTTTGGTTGGACTAAAATATTTTCTAGAAATTTCTTTAGTGTTGAACATCAAAAAATATTTTCTTGCATAAATTTTTTTTTATTTTCTTCCCTTTGGATGAGAATAACTTACAGAATTTTTGAACATAAATTATTTTTCAATAATTTAAAAGTGACATTAAATATCCAATACTTTTATAACTTAATTCATTAAATTTATTTTTGTTTTCAATTCTTGTCCATTCATTTTTCTTTTTATTGTAGGTCTTATAGTAATATAACTATCAGTATACATATTTACCTATATATTATATTATCATTTAATTTTAAACAAAACCAAAATTTTTTTTTTTACCACAATTACTTGTGAAATATCTATTACAATTGCTATAAGTAAAATCATTTTAATTCATATTAAAAAATTAAAGATAAAAACGTTAAAAAATCATATTTCAAAATATTTTTATTTTCTTAGTTAAATAACAAAAAAATTATATGAATTTTTTTTTTAAATGTTCTTTTTGAAAAATAATTTACTTAAAAAAACATTTAACATCCAACCGAACGGATCTTAAGAGTATGACATTCTCTTTATCCATCAACTTAACTCGACTCCTTTGGGCCTTGGCCTATTTTGCTAGGCCCAAATGGTTAAGTCACTAGATATTAGCTTAACATAGTGACAAAAGTCGCTAACATATGTTACTAAATCTAGAAAATAAAAAATGAATTTGATTGAGAATTTAAAATTAATAAGTCATGATTTAATATAATTTTGTCATATAAAATAATTTTTATAAGTAACTGTAAATTTATAACTTTGTAAATGATTTTTCTTAGCTTAACTGAAGTGAATTGAAATCTCATTGTTGATCTTTTTTCACTTTTTAAGACATCGAACATTAATAGTTAATTTGAGCCCATGAATTTTGCCCATTCTTTTTGTCCTATTATTCGAACACATGCATGAAGTCTTCTTTTCTTTGACATTCAAGTATTAAACAGGGTGCATGGTCTCTTGATGCCTTCCAACCCTTCTCTAGTTATCAATAACTCATTAACTACACATTCAAACCGTAGCTTTGTATCAAGTTTAGTTCAAGATCGATAATAAAGTAATGTGTAGAGTTAACGCCTGGTGTTTCTAGAAGTAGAAAGGACAAAATATAGCATTAATTAAAAGGTCAAACCCATATGTTTTGACTTATCTAACATTGTACCTCCTCCATGTTTTGTTGCCTCCTCCAATCATGATGCAAAATTTCTCGTACGTGCCCTGTTTTTATGAAGTTGGACAGCTGATTCCTCGCAAATCTCCCACAAAACAAGCAATTTGTGTTTAGTGGAAACCAGCCTTTATTTTCTGAGTTTGTTCTCATGCATGCGTTTAAAGGTCGATAGCTAGTCTGTCTCAAGATAATGATCGACACGCTCCTACATCGTATTGCATGCACAAAAATGAAACAAAATCTGCTATACTTTTAAATAATGAACACCGTGGTCCTCTCTCAAAAGATAAAATAGCAACTGCCATGTCTACCATTTATTTTTAGGAAAATAGAAATATAACTTGTAATCTCACACGGGTATTTATTCAATAACTTGTATATTTTAAAATTTTCTCCTTAATTTTTAGACACCTTACTAGTCAGTTTCAAATTCATCCAATAAATTATAATTAGATTTTATTTCAATGTTTTTAGTTTTCAAGATCGAAGTCTGTGATGTGATTACTATTCTTTTCTTTATCAATAATTAATTCTGATTTGTATGTGCTATGGAACATAACTTGTTAAAGAGGGAGAAAAACTTATTATTGAAGAGGAAAGAGTGAAAAATAAATTTAAAAAAATAAAAACAAAATTGGGTACTCCACACATACACATTGTGATAAATGTGTTAAAATATATATATATATATATAATGTCCTCACCATTCCTCAAGATTTCTTAGAGCTAATTAATTAGTATCATATCATCACTCATCATATGAACATTTTAATTTCTAACTTGACATTACGAACAAGAGGAAGTTTAATGTGCAGTGGGGTCGAACATGGTGGCAGTTGGTCCTTGTGCCTCCCTAACAAGCAAAAAAGTAAAATATTCCAATATTTATGACTTTAGCTTGCCCCATTCTATGAAACTATAATCATTGCATGAAAAAAAATGAATAGACACCACTATATTTGCGACAGCTTAGTATGGATTTCGATTGACTTGAAATTTCACTTCGAGGGACCTCATGTAATTTACTTTTTACCATGTTTTTGCATGCTAAATTAATCCTATCCCTGGCTCTAAATACTAGCGCTAATGCAGTCCACCATCTAATGATTCGGATTCAAACAGGTCATAATTAAGAGGCTTGCTAGCTAAATACACACAAAATTTAAAAATCAAGTTGTTTCTCTGATCACGAGATTATTAGATCTGTAATTAATGGAGTATACTATATTCCTTTTCATGTCATTTTTTCTCGTTGCTTTTTTCCATAATTTGCTCAGTACTACTTTTATTGCCTCTAAAAACCCACCATGTGAATAACCATCCGATAATTTTGCATGGTAATACAAAATGACAGATTTCTTGCCAAAGTGTATTACACAATCCTTTAGTCAAATAAAAAGAAAAGAAATCAAAAGGCAAAAAGGATAGCTGCATGTTACCCCTCGCATCACCTTGTGTTTGCAATAAAAATGAGAGGACTCTGAAATTCTCAGTTTAATTAACCCTATGATCAGTTCCTAGTACCCACAAAACACCATCTCAAAAGGAGGAAAGAATTATTATTATTATTATTATTATTTTGGAGGGGGTAGATGAATAGCAGACAATGGGAAGTGGTAACTTTTTTAAGTCAACCAAAAATTGAAAAAGTTAACATGATAGGGGTATGAAAAAAGGATTTTCTTGGATTCATATCATATTAAGCTTTGCTTGAAATAGTCCGGAATTAACTGTGAAAGATCATTTGATGCTTTGTTATACATAGTGTACTTGGTAAAAGAGGCTCCCACAAAGGTTAACCCCTGAGCCTTTGACCTTCTATAACTTTTGTATCCCCAAATCGCACAAGTTCATCATTTTCTATTCGACTTTTTAACTTTCAATACTTTCATCTGGGGGAAAAAATATCAATTCGTGACCTAAAAGAGATATTTTCAAAATTTGTTTTGTACTAATTGTGAATGTGCACATAAATATGAGTATATTGGCATTCATGAATTGTAAGTTTAAAAATAATTCTCATTTTACATTTTCTGAACTTATTATGTCGGTCCATAAACACTCCGATTAGTCAATCGAATAATTAAATATGTCAATATCTTAGACAGAAGCCATTTCAAACTTTGCTAACATAGGATAATTAAGAACAACTATTCGTTTTTCGGTCATCATTATACTTTAATTGTATCTAGAACATGCACCCTATGCTGAACGCACAACTTCAATGACGGTAGTCAAATGTCATTATTGTCAAGCATCAACTACTCATGTCCACTTATCAAAATTAATTTCCTTTTTGCCACCAAATTAATCACTGTCATTATTCGTTGTTGCTTCCAGATTAGTCCGAGATAAATCAACCTCGGGATTTCTCAACATTGGTTAAAAAAGAAAAGAATAATTCTAACCCGAGAAGACGATGGATATTTACTAATGTTTAATTATAAGTTAATCTTTACGATTATATATAATAGTAACATTTCACAAAAAGATAAAACCTTAAATTAAAAATATTGCCCTTCAAAAGATTTTAGTTAAGGGCCTTCATGCAAATAATGCATATAGGCTTCGGTTAAGGATAATGGCCTTTAATTAGTGTATATAATTAATTTGGTTGTCTTCTATCGGTTTGTTCTTAGGTCTTGGTCTTGTCTTGTCTTGTGTATGAAAGAAGTAAAAGGAAATGAACTTACCTACACATGCTTCATCATAAAGTGAAAAAAGATACAATAATAGTATGTGAAAGGGGGGAATGTAATCGTGGTCGACTAAATATTCATTGCTCATTGCTGCATGAAGATATATATGTTCTTTCCGTTGCTACTTGCGCTGTTATGCACTTCCAGTTCCACTTTACTATTCACTGAAAATTGGAAAGATAAGTCAAGCGGAAAAGAAACCACGAAAAAAAATTTGATATCTCTAGGTTGCGTTCAGATCAAAATATTTGATGAAAATTTAAAATTCATTGATTTACTGGAGTAATTTTTAGGGATAAAATTAACAAATTTTAAATTTATTCAAATTAAAAAGTATAAAGGAAAGGATTTCAAATAAATTCTTGAATTTATTTAAAATTTATTCATTTTAACTTTATAAATCATTCTAACAATCAGTCAATTTTAAAATTTTCACCAACAATCCAAAAGCAACCCTAATGAGGAGAATATAGTTTATGACATAATACAATGGCGCAGCAAAATTTATGCAGCCGACCCTATTTAGTGGGGATTGTTTGATTTGTTTGTTTGTTTTTGTATCCAAAAGCAACCCTAATGATTTTCACTTTATTGTTAAAATTTAATGCATGCTCTCCGAGTATGCATATATGTTTTGAAACACGGTTAGTTTTATAGCTACTCTAATTCAAATATATCTTCACTTCAATCATAAAGAAAATTCAGAATGAACAATTAAAATCTATAGTTAAAGCAACTGTTTAAATTTATTTTTTTAACACACTACAAAAATAATTCATCTTTTATGACATATATTATTTTGTAGTCACAAATACAATCACTTTATGACATGACAAGTCACAAAAAATAATAATTTCAAATCACAAATGACAGTGTGGCCTATATTTGCAAATCACAAATAGTTTTATGAGTTTGTAGACTGTAACCTTCATTTGACAATCATAAAGTCAAAATGCATGCCAGATTTTAGTTTTGTAACTATCAAAAGAGAGTTATTGTCTAGAAAGTTACAAATAAATCATACTATCATTTGTATTTGATTTGAAATTATTAGTTTTTGTGATCACTTCTAGTGTCACAAAGTGGTTATATTTGAAACCTCCAAAATAATTAAGTCACAAATAGGCTCCGTTTGGATAGTAAATAATACTTATTATTTGGATTTTGACTTTAATGATTTTTGAAAATAATCTTAACTTTTGAAATAATAAAATAATTGTTTGAATACGAAATAATGTTTCGAAATAATCGTTGGGATTGCAAATAATGAATACCTATTATTTGTTTTTCACTTTTTAATTATAAAGAATTATAAATTATAGTAATTAAACATTATGGTCTAATTATTTTTTTCCGTGAGCTGCACATATCTGCACTTGTATATCATATTTGAGGAGTTTGGAGTGTCAGACGACTAACTCACAATCCAAACAATACTTACCGAACACATTAGAGTTCTTACTGGCAAAGTTCGATGGCTTGTGTTCAGTAGTTGGTTTAGAGAACAGACCTCTGAACTGCGCATAGATTATCAAGATATACAACTAAACTACCCCTATCTCTACCTTACCCATCCCTATCCATGCCATTGCCAGACTAGCGACTCATCCTCTCATACTTTATCCCAACCCACGCCACCACTAGACCACTAGGAGATTGGAGAAGATGGGGCTTGGAGAGGGGAAATCGAGAAAGATGGGAAACCGGGGAAGGGGAAATCGAGGAAGATGAGAGGTTAGGGACGGAAGATCGGGGAAAAAGAGGAAGGTAGATGCAGGAAGAAGAGAGACAAGAGAGGAGTGCAAACACACATTTTTAAAAATATTTTATTTTTGTTATTTACCTTTTTTTTTTTTAAAGACAATTAGGAAAGATAAGATTTTGAAAAGTGGGGATTCATATTTGTTCTCTGTATCTATCATTTAGCCATTCTTATCTCTATCACTATCATGTCCATCCCTATTTTCACCTCTATCCCCATTCTATTCTAATTCTATCTCTAGTTCTCAAAACCCTTATAAATACCCTACTACTTCTCTCTACTTATTTGCCATGATAATTAACATACTTATTCTCAATATCATTCTCAATATCATTCTCAATATCATTCTCAATATCATTCTCACTCCCTCACCATTACACAACTAATACACTAGTGAAATTCTGTTAGAATAATACCCTATAAGGAAAAGAAGGATTTGACATAATCATCATAATCAGAGTCTTGATCTTGCCATTCCTACCATCTAAATTCGTCAAAAGTTTGTAAGTCTTTATTTATTCTTTTTTATTTTGTAAAATATTTTTGATATGAAATGAAATCATTGTTCGTTTATATGAATTCATGTGATCCTTGGCCTGTTCTATTATGTTCTTTGTATGTTTGCATACGAGTTGATGAATTAGTCTAATATATTTTATTCTTTCATTTATATTTTTTTCTCTTTTAGAATTTATGTGAGCCCAATATTGGGACATAAGACTATATTTTATTTTATTTTTTATTTACTTTACTATTAATTTTAATCGTCTAGCATAAATCAACTCATTTTTTGGCCTTAAAATGAAAATCAATTAAATTAAAGTCGTAACCAGTTTCATAGGGAGTGAAAAGATGCCTAGGTTACCTATAAAGTAGTCTAACCTTTCATTTTCTTAATAGGACTTCCGAACCCAAATCTTTAATTTTTCGAAAAATCAAGAGTTATCTGGGTAAGGGTTTAAAAGTATGAGAATGATTCAATCTTGGTGACTCAGTACACCGAAAATTCTAATACCAAGTGGCGACTCTATTTTTTGGAAAATCCTTTTCCCTCAATTTATTTCATTGAGCCTACTGTTGCATTTTTTTCACCCCAATTTGGACCCATTTCTCTTTTATCTCCTTTATTTATTTTTTCTACTATTCATTTTTGTTAAGAAATGGGGATAATGAGGAGATTAGAGATGAAAAGGAAGTCGGGAAAGAGGAGAGGCAGGGAAGGAGCATCGAGAAAAATAGGGAAAGACCAGAAAATAGAAGGCCTAAGTAGGTGGTGACTGATCTGGGATTATGGGGGGAGAGTCTAAGGTGGTGAGAGAGACATGAGATATGGTGGAGAGGGGTTGTGGGGGAAGTATATACAGGGTGGGAGAAGAGGAGAGGTGGGTGAGGAAGGATGTAGGCTGGTAGTGGTGGGGTTGATATGCGAGTTGGGTAGCGGTAGTTGGGTGAGAGAAAGAAGATGAGAATGGTGGCTGTGTAAGGAAGAAGGGGAAGGGGTAGGTTTCTTTGAATTTTTAATTTTTAATTTGACCTCAAACATTGTGATTTTTTTTTTCCAATTTGACCCAAAACTTTATGGGAGATTTGAATTGATTTGGGGCATTTATGATATTTCACTAGAAGGTGTTAATTTTGAGCATTTTCGTCCATTTTGCAAATAACTTTGAAACACGAGGGGGTCAAATACACATTTAACAACTATAGGTGAGTAAAGTGCATATTCGTCTAAACACAAAAGGGTTATTTGAATTTTACCCTATAAATAATTAATGAGTCACAATAGATAAATAGTGTAAATAATGGACAAGGAAAAATATGAATAGTGTTTATAATATTATTTGATAAATAATTATCATTTTGACCAAATAATATTTTTTATTGACCAAATAATATTTGATAAATAATTGTCATTATTTGCTAACTAAAAGGGGCCATAAGTTTTTTCTTGCAGTGATAGATGTATATGGTACACGTATAAGAAACAAGACATTATATATATTGATATATTGAGTACAATAATATGAGAAATATAAATTTGATTTATACCCTTTTTAATTTGATACTTAAAATATGCTTTACTACGTAAAAGAAATGTTTTTCCGAATAAATTGTAAAATTAATTATTCAATTATAAATTGAAAATTAATAGATCGGGTGAGAGGTATGAATTTTCTATGACACTTTTCAATATTACATTTATGTGATATTATTTAAATGAGTGATATATATTTCTAAAATAATACGTGTCATTCATTTAAATAGTGTGACAAACCCAAAGCCCGAGTGGGGAAGTGACTAAAGCAAGGAAAATAAGGAATATAAGTCCACGAAAAGAGATGCAATGGAAAGAGAATTATCTAAGAGAACTTTCTCATTTTCTCTCTATATGGTATAGAGAGGAAAAGCTTAGGATGTTACTTTAAGGGCAGGAGAAAGGTGATCTTATAGCTTTGGGTTTTTGCAAGATTTGAACTTTGTTGAGAATTAGCAGCTAGCTTTGATATTCTCTGGAAAAATACTCAACCTTAGCCCTCTACTCGACGCAAAAACACCTGCAGCAATCATCATGGTGTCCTCTAATAACCTCTTTATCTCATCATTAATCCCTCACTGTCATCATCATCACACCACTTCCTCTTCCTGTTACCATCTACTAACCCAACCAACTCCATCAAAAACTTCAAAGGTCAGACGTAAAAAGAGAAAGAAAAAGAGAGTGAGCAGATGATCATAATGAGTTCACTAAGGAAGAAGAAAAGAAACCCTATTTTCTATATCCAGTTTGGTGATAAATAATGAAGATTTCCTCATCAGTTTCTTCTTCTTCTTCTTTTTCTTCTATATCTTCTTCTTCTCTCGATCAAGCTGGGGAATGGAAGCGAATTGGTCCGATTGTTTGCCAGATCTGTGTGTTCAAGTTTTAAATAATGATGTTTGAGGTAGGTATATATATAGGTTGCTTTGATTTAGGTGGTTTGACAATCTTATAGCATGTGAATTGCTGCTTTGATTTCTTGTTTTAAAGGAAATATATGTACGTGTTGCTATCGTTGCGATGGTTCCTTTTTTTTTTTTTTTTTTTTGATTTGTTTGCTCCAAGATTGCGTTGGTGCAACATGATAAAGCTTTTAAAGCCTTGTCTTTTGATGTTTGTATGAAATAATTGTTGTTCCTGAGGGATATCTATGAAGTTTCAGTGTGAGAAATATTTCTGTTCTGAAGTTATCATACTTGTATCGATTGGCTGTTATATGAAATAAATTCATGTATGACTTTCTCATTCATAGGGTTTGGTTTTCCTTTAAATTTTAAGTATTGGTTTGATATCAGGAAGTAATCTAGTTCTTTTTTACAAGAATTGGGACCGTATTTGGGAAAAACATACAAGGATGGACATTTTTCTTCCTCTTTGTAAAATAATTCCTTTATTCTCTTTTCCAACATATGAATGAGCTTTAATTTGAATGATTCAACGAGTAAAAGGATCTCCATGTCGATCAGGATATACATCATGTTGTCCTCCTCATAGATCTTACCATTTAATGTCACAAGATTAATTATGATAGAAACTAGATTCAAGATTGATGTTTCCTTTCAAAATCTTAATAAATTTTTGTGACACGTAACACCTACAACAGCATCAAATTCTAGCGTTTTGGCTACGTACATATCAATTGATCATTTATATTCCTTCTTGAATATTCAGTGTAGTTGCTTGCATTCTAGTGAATATTTTCAGGACAAAGTGTACTTCTTAGCTAGACCTCATCTTGCACTGAAATGACTTGTCTTGGTGTTGAGATCATCCAATAGAAGAATGTCGATGAAATTGCCCTTTAAATCGGTAATAAAAAGAGTTGACTCGTTTGTTCCCAGCTAACTCAAACTAGATCAAGATACACTCATACACAATCCTCTTCCGCATGAATGGGGTGGTTGGTTTGTTTTCTGGCACAAGTTTTTATGATTTATTTTAGTTTTACTTTTAGTTTGTGTAAAGAAGGAAAGCAATCAAAATTTGCTAACCAATTTGGTATGCATTTAGTGTTCAAAATGCCATTAAAAAAATTATTGCACTTACAGAACAGAAGCTTGAACTTGGTGAACTCATCAACCCTCGTGGTATATCAAACTGTATATATAGGGCCATGTACTGATCATCGCTATTGATTTGTCTATGGACTTCTTGCATAGGATTGATATGATGGATTACCTGTCGTCCCTTTCATGAGCACAACCATAAGGGCCACTTTTGTTGTCCCTCTATAAGCTTAAATTTCTGAATAAAATGATTGTGTCTCCTATATCATTCAATTTGTTTAATTTAAGGACTCATTACGTTGTAAATTTCTCCTCTTCACCATTTGGCTTGTCTTTACATTGTAAATTTTTTAGCTTTTTCGTCCAAAGTCGTCTGATTATCCATAAAGTAAAAATTTATCTAAAAAATAGATAATTTTTTTGTTTTATAAATAATCCAATAATTGTTAATTTAGAGTGAATAGCAAGAATTTTCCACTTCACCAGCCTTATCCTGTAGTTTTGGAACACTAGTTATGAGCTCATTAATGACGCATGATACAAAACAGTACTAATATATTAATTCTTACCATTCATTTAAATGTTTTGAGTTGTTAAAAATCTTTTACCATTTGATTTGAAAGATCAAAGAGATCTTGACTCTTGAAAACTTTTCATTCTTTCTCGAATAAACGTCGTTACAAGTTATGGCCTCTTTGACTTGATGATCATCGTACTACTTGAGCTGTTTAGCCAGCAGATATGGAAATCTTTCTTCCTTCTTAAACAGTTTGGCAAAAGGCCAGCTAAACTACAACTGTATTCAATTTTAATAACATGGATTGTGTGTCCCATGTTATGTGCATTTAGATCAACTTTACTTGCGAACAAGTTGTCTTGCTAAGGACGAAGCTGATACTATGTTTTCATGACTGTCAGGTAGGACTACTTTGGCTAAGAATATAATTTTGGATCTTCTGTCTCGCTACTCGTGACAACTTACTATTCCATATTTAAAATATTTGACACTTGTAACTTACTGTTCCATATTTAAAATGTTTGACACTTGTAACTTGACCTTATAAGTACTAGTGTAGAAGGCACAAACTATGTGTATAAGATTTAAAACCAAGTAAAAATAAATAAAATTATATAGGGTAGTTATTAATGATGGTCTAACATGAAATTATAATTGTAATAAAAGGTAAAATTGAAATTTCATAAAGAAACGGACACTAAACAGAGGTCTCACCACCTACCAGTGGAAAATGTACACATTATGAGTGGATTTAAAAATAAATTAAAAATAGAGGAAAAATAATATAGCTAGGGTAATTGTTACTTATTGATGGGGGTTATGTCAACATGATATTGTTAATGGTACAAAGGGTAAAAAAAAAAACTTATAAAATGACAGATATCAAATCCTTCCATTTCCTTTTATATATAGTATATATACTATATATTAGTGGACTAGTAGATAATGCATACACAATGTGTGTGCTAATTTATATATATATATATATATATTATAATATATATATATATATTGAAGTTATTGGAAGTTATATTAATTGTTTATGAAAGTTTTTTAGTGGGTTAATTATTTATTTTTAATGACTTTGTAATAAAAGACATAGCATGAGGATAGTAATAAAAATGTATAAAATGATGTATACTAAAGTCTTACTCTTACTTTATATATAGTATAGATTATTTTCCAGTTTTTGTGAGCCACTCTCCCCCATTCATATGTTACAGTTTTTAACTAAAATCCTTTTGTATCCTTTTTTATTTGGTAATTTAAAGAAAGTATGGGATAGAATTACTATGTCTACAATCAACTCATATGTAGAACAAATTTCTCTCTCCAGCATTTAGTATTGAAATCTGGCTTTAGACTTTTGTTTTGTTTTTGTGGGCAACACATTTTTTAGGGGGAAAAAATTCAAAGGTATAGTGTAGGCTGCGTAGCTTATGGAGCTCATTTCAGTTGTAACAAATTATTATAAAAAAATAAAAAAAATAAATAAGAATATGTTACATACCCGAGCTCCAAATAAAATCACATATCTATTATCGAGAAGTGAAGATTTCGTACTACTTTTGTTTTCATGATTTTATGAGGATATAAAATTATAAAACTTCAGTCTCACTTTGTTTTGCTATATTTGATTTTTTTTTCTTTCTCGTATATTGATCAAATTTAATCACTAATTAGAGTATATATTTCATGACAGTTTAACAAAGCTGCCTTCCTAATATGTTATGGTACGATTTTTGAAGAAATTAAACTTAATTTTGATGGTGAAATAAAGACCGTATTGGCAGAAGTTACTACTAATTTAATTTGTTCCGAATAGCCTAAAGTATCACGTAGCCAAAACCTAAATTCGAAGCTGAAAAAGGAACCAAAAAAAAAGAAAGCATAAATGTAATAACCATCTCTGTATTGAAGAATTTTTTGCTAGGACTTTGCATTGCAGAGTCACAGTCACAAGATGGATTAAAAACAGTGCATTTATATAAAGTGACAAATACAAAGTTATAAATAAAAGCCACTAATGATGTACCACTAGATCCAAAAAAGAAAGAAATAAATTCGGTCGAAAATCTAAAATTAAGAAAGTCCTGATTTCATAAGATGTTGCTACGTGTATTTGATTTTAGGAAGTGACTTTGAAATATGACTTTGTAAAGTATTTTTATATTAAAAAATAAGTAGACTCCTTATTTTCAGTCCGTGTAATGGTCTAACTACTCATTCCGCAATACACAGAAAATGAGAGTTCCATTTTCACCGTCTCCAAAACAATTTAAAAAAAACCTTGAGCTATTAATAAAAATTTAGGGAACAAAGACCAAATGAATCCTAGTATTTCAAAAGGGAGCAAGATAGTACTTCAAATTAAATCTAATATTGGTTAACATCCGTGCAAAATGGCTCCTAGCCCAAAGCTAGTTTTGTATAATTTAAGCAGCTATAAAAGTAAAACCATAGATTTAACAGGCCCACAATACCAATTCACTTGGTCCATATATATCAAGTTGCTTGGGTGAATTCACGCGCCTCAGCCCACGATCCTCCGCCACACCCCCCCAAAAAAAAGCCCCTTGGTCGCACGCTTTCTCTCAGCTCTCACCCCGGAGGAAAAAAAAGAGGAAAATCCGAACTTGACAGGATCTGCTCCAGAGTTTCCTCTTCGGATGGAACTGAAGACGGTGCCGTTTCGTGCTCCGATTGATAAAAACTAAATTCCAGTGGTTTATTATTATTATTATTATTAAATTCGTGAAATGGCAGAACTGTCGAGGTCTCGAGTCACCATAACCCTAGGTCGCAGTGGTCAGGTAAAATTCCTCTTTCAATCGAAAAAATTCAGTTCCAATTTAATATTTGTTTTTATGAGATTATCTGCTGTTTTATTTGGAAATGAGAAACATTTTTATTTATTTATTTTGATGGATGGATGTATATTTAAAAAAAAAAAATCTCAGGTAGTAAAGAGGGCGGGGCCTGGTGGTGTGCATGGTGATGATGATGATGATGATGGCGGTTCATTTGCGGCTGATTCACAGCCTTCAGTTGCTGGGAAAAAACGATCAGTTTTGGATAGGTTGGGAAGCAATGCAGATTCTACTTCTTCTCAATTTAACAATAAACGGTATTCACCATTTTATTTATTTTTTATTTTTGTTTAATCTTGGAAATACAGTAAATTCTATGTACTTGAGTTAATTAATTTTGCGACTATGGCATTGGTGGATTATCTATTTTGATTCTGATTTTATGAAAGAATTTACTTTTGTTGGTACTGGGGTAGTGTGAGAGATTGGGAGCGGAGGTAATATGTTAAGAGTAGTGAGATTATGATATTGAAGATGAGAATGTTATGGTTTATATGTTTGATTTTTGACTGCAGTCACCGAGAAGATGTTAGTAGATTGAGTTTAAGTGCCTCTAACGATGTGGATGGTAATGGATTTTCACATCAAGTTTCGTACAATTTGTTAATAGTCTCGTTGATATGAATCCTACACTGACACAAAATTTTGATGCCTTTGCGTGTGGTGGTGATGAAGATGTGTCTCTGACCAAAGATGACCTGCGGTTTAAAATTATGCGGAAAAGTATTCTCAACAAGAGCCAAATGGACCTTCGTGAATTACTATCCAGGCCTGCGCAGTCCTCAACAACTAGCCTAGGTACGCAGCAGCAGCGTACACCTCAGCTGAAGGATTCAAGAAATCATTTCCTTGATCCAAGGGATGGCAGACAACAGATGCAAGAAACAAGAAGTGCTAGACAGCTTGTGCCGGAACCCCGGGATGGTAGACAGCGCCTTTCTGAATTGAGGGATGGTAGGCAGCGCCTTCCTGATTCCCGGGATCATAGATATATCATGCCAGAACTGAAAGATATATGTTAGAGATCTTAGGATGGCATCAAGTAGTTCTAGGTTGCGTGGACAAATTCCCCCCTCCAGAAGTACTGATGCTTTGCCCCATTTGGACTCGCTAAGAAATTCTTATTCTCCTTGGACATTGGATAGTTTGAGGCAAGGATCATCAGATAGGGTTCCAAGTACTTCTAGGCTGTCTCCATCAAGGAGGAATGAAGAGCAACGGCGAAGGCCTCCAGTGAGGGCTTATGATGACTCTAGGCTGAGTTCATATATGAGCAAGGATGCTTTTGAGTATTCACGTCCCATCAGTTCTAGGGTTCTCTCACCACCAAGGAGGAATGAAGAGCTAGAGCGAAGGCCTGTAATCAGGGCTTATGATGACTCTAGACTGAATTCGTATATGAGCAAGGATGCTCTTGACCGTTCACGTCCCATCAGTTCTAGGGGTCTCTCTCCACCAAGGAGGAATGAAGAACTAGAGCGAAGGCCTCTAGTCAGGGCTTATGATGACTCTAGACTGACTTGAGTTCATATATGAGCAAGGATACTTTCGAGCATTCACGTGCCATCAGTTCTGCACCTTACCCCGCAAAAACATCTCTAACAGCAGGTCCTGCAAAGTCTGTGGGACCACCACTGCTTGCTCCTCCCCCTCCATCAGTTGCTCTTGTGCAGAGAAGTTCATACACAGTAAAACTACTATACTCAATTTTCTTTCTCCTTCAGTCCTGGGATTTTCATGACGAAACTGCTTATTTCTGCGATAAGCTAACAGGCCAGCTTTCCTCTAGTTTACGAGTTGAAAATAACTGGGACCATGGGGGTCACAATCCTCCCTCCGTCATTGAGGGTCTTTCTCTGTAGTTTTAGGAAGCACTAAGCAGAGAATATTTCAACGTTTTATGATCATGTTAAATTTATTGCAAAACCAACGAGCTCATCGTTCCCTTCCCCCCTCTCCCCCCCACACAAAAAAAAAAAAAAAAAATCAGAATTAGGAGAAAGTTATATTCACACCAATACCATTCTCATCAAGAGAAAAGGGAGTGAAAAGTTGCTGTTATCGAAAATATTAAGCTTTTATAGAGTTTTTTTAAGCAAGCTCTTATAGTGTTGTGTATGTGCTCTATACATTCATGTATTCTTATTGGTTATTTTTGTACAGGTTGAGGATCATCCCACAGTTGATAGTTTTTTGCATTCTCTGGGGCTGGATAAATATGCCATCAATTTTAAGGCTGAGGAGGTATGTATCCATTTGTCTTTTGTGTTTGTGGAGTTGGAAACATCATATCCAGAGTGATAATGAATTGTGATCCTGTCTTTTGTAAAACGATTATGTCACTGTATAACCAATGGTCTATGGAACCAGTAGACTTCTTCTGTAAATCTTTTAGTTTATAAAACCTGGCACCTTTTCTGGTGGGCTTTTTCTTTATTTTTTCGTTTTGTTTGGAGGGCGGAGAAGAGAACCTTTATATCCTTCATATTGCTCCAGACCATAGGCTAGCGAGTAGCGACTAGGTCTTTCAACAGTAATGCTTACTCATACTGATCTTCTTGGGGCCTTTCTTGACATTCTACTTGAAGGCATGTGGCTTGTGGCTTGGGATATCAATCCCATAGCTCTGATCCAGTTTCTTGTAGTTGTATGTCATATTTTTCTTATGTTCTTTGGCACCTAGTTTGTGGCTTCCCGTCTTCTGGGGTTAAAGAATAGTAGTGGCCTGCCAGGCTACAATGCAAAATTACAAGAATAAAGAAAATGACAAAATTTGCAAGTTGAGGAAAAGAATGAGAAGTGTAGCCTATTTAGATTCTTAAGGTTCCAAGTTAAAAGCATCTATGTCAGTTGGGTTTCATTGTACAGTATGTTGTGTTCTCTCTTTTTATGGTCTTGGTTTCATGTCTGTCTTTCCTTCTTGGAATGCTTCCTTCCCTTCTGCCCAACACCTCCACCCCTGCATCCCAAGAACAAAGAAAGACAGAATAAAAATGAAAAAAACAAACAGACAGTAGGAAATTTTGCCCCTGGGGCAAATGGCAAAGCCTTTATAGAACAGTTATGCTATCTTATTCTGTATATAGTTTTGTTAATACTTGATTTGATTGCTTTTTAGGTTGATATGTATTCATTGAAGCAAATGGGTGACAATGACCTCAAAGAGTTGGGAATACCCATGGTAATGTTCAAACTCCTAATGGTAGTCAGTATTCTCATAATTTGGTCAGTAATTCATTGTGCTTTGCTTTTGCTTTATTCTAATAGAAGTATTTCAGTTACCATTCCATACCTGAAGAGATCTGTATTACTGTCAAGATGTGCGGCTCTTACTTCCTTAATTACAGTTTTTCATTTTCTTTCTTTCTGAGTGGAAATAAGGAAAAATATCCTTGCGCGCATAATCTATCTATACTATATACATAAAGCATGAGGTAGGGTTTGGTGTGTCATTATTTGATTTACCAAATCTACCCTTATTAATTTAACAATTTTTCATTACTACCATTCTTATGTAACCACCCATTAACCGCCTCTTTCCTCATTTAGTTCTTTTTTATCTTTTGAAATTGGACACACAAGGGTGTTCCTTGCCCACTATTGTAAATTAATTAAGCATGTAAGAACCTTGAAAATATGGCTATCACAACCTATAGTTAGATGTTCATGGTGGCAGCAGTGTCGTTCTCACAGCCAAATTCATATGGGATCATGTCTCCCTTTCTTATTCTTCAAGTCATCTAAACTGGAAGAGATGAAGCTGACACTCTTTTAGCTCTTATTCTTTGTGATGTTTTATCCTCCTTATGCTATATGTATCTTTTCCTGCTTTAGTTGTCTTCTTTTCACTACTACTTTACCCTTTGAGTTTCTTTGTTGTCAAATTATTTTTCAAATTAGAATTTGACGTATTACAGGGACCAAGGAAAAAGATACGACTCGCCCTACTGTCTCGAGCCAAGAGGCAACTATGAGTGGTATACATCTAGAAACGCTTACATATGGATATGACGCTTGGAAGGGTTATATTGAAATATGGTTTTGTTCTTGATGCGTGAAAGGTTGTGTAGGATTTTCTAGTCCTCTTGAACCTTCCAAATGTAATGGTGGTGGTTGATAATTGACATTTGTTGATACACTGAAGAAAATTTTGTGCAAGGAATTTGGTTCTAGTGGTTAACATTAAAGGAAGACGTCCTCTTTTTATGGTTATCTTCTGCCAACAAATGTGAAATTCCAAAATCGGCAATAGCAACCTGTAGGACTGAAGAAATCGGTTGTTCCTGCATATCTATTTGTTTCTTAAATCGTACTTGCTTTTTCTTGCTCATTCAGGTGCAAAAAGAATACATTAACAGCTATTGTAGCCTAATTATATTGGAGAAAAACAAGGTGTTTGCTAGTACGAAGAATTAGGGGGTGAATTGATGAATTAAGTTTTGCAAGTTATTACAACCTGAATTATTGGGTATTTGTTTTTTGACTGTACCAAACTAAACAGCAAACAGGTCAAATCACAAGTTTTCTATAGGCAAGAGATTAAGGTATTAAGTTTATTACCTATTAGATCAAAGAAGCCAAAAACCCGTTTTTGTGATTTGTACAACGGAGACGTAGTTAGGTAATTCACCCCCGATTGTAGAAATGGAAAGTGTCTGTCTGTAAATTCAGACAAAATTAGGTGTAATAACTAAACTATTGAAACCTCTTTTTTTACTTCTAAAAAAAATTGTATATAACAATTGACTGGAGAATACACCCGATTCAGAAATAAAGGCAGAACTGTAGCTCAAAATTAATCAAAATATGACCTAAACTCCCTACTCTATAATTAAATATGTCTGATGAACGTCCAATATTACCAAAAATTCAAAACCAACCAATCTAACCAAATATAATAACCTATGCTGCAAAAAAAAAAAAAAAAAATGTTTTAGGTGTGAAATCTTCTTTGCACGTAAGCCGCCCTTCTCCATTTTTTTTTTTTTTTTTTGTCAAATAGACAATATTCGAATTTAACCTACTCTAAGTCGCCCTTCTCTTCTTTCTCCCCTTTTTTTGGTTAAATCAAATTGTTATATATCATCAAAAAATTAATTTTATTTGATGACACCATGTCTGTGCTGGTTAAATAATCTAATACGATATTGAAAGCCGTAAATAAGTTAAACTTATTTTAATTTGCCAATATGATGTGATAGCCGTGGATAGATACATCTGTATTTGTTCCATGCATGTATTGAACTCCAATCTACAGGTGGTTTTGGTGCAAGGACTTTCATGATTTCGATTTTGAATTTGCAATTATTACATGAGAAAATTAAAGCTAGTTTTAACTTTTAATTAAGGGGTTCAAAACACGTGCCCTTTCAATCCTAATCACATGAACAATATTTAGTTTGTTTATTCAAGGTAAACTAGTTACGTAACCATTTGATTCGTCCGATTGAATATATGCTACGTTGGATTAGAGATTTACTAAGATTTCAGATGATGTTTAATATTTTTTTGGAATTGTAAATTCAATGCATTTATCTGATTGACATGCATTTACGGAGTAGTTGGACACTTCTAACTTGAAAAACATCCCATCATCGGTTTTTTGTTGTGACTAAATAAAATAAGTAAATGAATAAATCAAATAAAAATCTAGTAGAGATATTTTGCTTTAAAAATAGTAGTAGCTATTAGGGGGATCAAGTATTGACTCAAATAACTGAGGGAAAAAAGAAAAATACAGAGTTTTTGCTCAAATTATAAACAGAAACAGTTATATCAATGTAGAAATTAAGGCTTTAGTTTACTTAATTTTGTCATCCTTAGGCAAATTCTTATTCAACTTAAAGAATGTTAGGCAAATTCTTATTCAACTTAAAGAATGTTAATTTTCACAATTAATCGAAGGCAACAAACAAAGTAACAACCATAATTAGCACTGTAGTTAGTACCAAGAGATAGAATGAAAACATGCTTCAAAATATTTGTGCGGTTCTTGTCTTTTTTCGCGACAAATTCTGCCCCCGATGCGCTGCTAAACAAACCTTTAATGTGAATTTTTTTTTTTTTTTTTTATATATGAATCGAGTTTATAATATAATATTATGAATTTTTTTATTCAAAATAAAATATATCACTTAATATTAAATTATATTACTCTAATAAATAATATATATTTTTTTTAAATAAAAAAAAATTATAAAACTATATCATAAATTCGATCGATATAAGAATTTCTCCTTCAATGCCATATATTTTCTTTCCCCCTTCTCGGTTGGTCTTAAGTTTAGTCTACACGTAACACGAGAGATTAATTCATTGCCTGTAGAATTATACTAATCATATCATATATGGTGCTGGCGAGTCAATTTTGGCTTTCTTTGGGGATTTTGTGTGCTCGATATATGCAAGTACTTTGGGGATTTTCTTGCTGAAGTAAGATAAATACGACTATTATTGGCTATTGCTCTCAACGATCTTGTGCTAATTAATAGTTGAGTTTCTAATTTGTGTTCAATAATTAAGGAAAAAGATTTTATATGATTGATTTGCTATGGATTTTGTGTCTCATTTCATGCATAAATTTCTTGTCTCACTATTTAGATAAAGGTTAACCTATGCGCTTTTCCTTGTAAATATTATAATTCAAATTGAATTTTTAAAAATTCAAGGCAAAAACATGGCTAACTAATATCCTTATGGTAGGGTAACCTTTTGATTCCCTTATCTGCCAGGTTGGTTAGATGAAATGAAATGAAATGAAATGAAAAGAAATAAATCACAAGACCAAGTACCAACCCACCCACACGCAGCCACCCTTGCACAATCCTTTATGAGATTGGTTTCCAATTTATTCCACATGTTAATTAGATGGTGAAATATTGCTTGATGACAGCATACCTATTTGGAATTCTTCCCCTAAAGCAAGAAAGCAATTAATTGGATTAGACTAGAAAAAGGTAAGATAAAAAGGAGTGGGAATTGATGAGAAATGAGAGATTTATGGGGGAAAAAAGTCCACTAATACAAGATCATTAAGGATACAATGGAATAATAACACAATCTTATTAATTACTATTACAGTTTTTTCTGTAACATATATCTCCTCAAAGCGTACAAAGGTGGGACCTAAAATGGAACAACTGTCCAAAACAGATGCTTTGCTTAGACACCGGATAATACTAGATGATGCTTTTAGGTAATAAAAGATTGGGTTTTCCTGCTCTTAGAAGATATGGCCAGATCTTAATGAAGACCCTTATTAGGAAATTTTTTTATATGGATTAACATTCTAAATTCCTTAATTTATATTGAAATACATTATTTATTTAGGTGATATGATATAATAAAAGAGTTACGTGTTTAAATAGATCAAGAAATTCATGATATCACGTCATAAATTGAATCTATGTAAAAAAAATTCATTAGTATATATATATTTATTTATTTATTTATTTGTATGTATGCTAACATCATTACCCACTTCTTATATTCCTTTGTTTAGCAACTACTCTATATAAATATTTTATTGCATTCCCCTCAAATGGTCAAGATTAATTAACTTATTTTGGTTCACTTTCTTTTTATGAATGGGGGGTGGATGGATAATTACAAAGAACCACTTCACTTTAAGTGTTGATTAATCAGAAATCTACAGAAGCTTCAATGTATATGAATATGATTTTATTTGTTTACAAATGTAGTAGATGGGCCTAGGCACCCTCAGATCTTTATTGCATATGAGTCAGTATATTGTTTATTAATTCCTATAAGTTTTCGGTAGAGAACAATACATGAATACAGTAACTAGTTGGCATAATCTAAGTATTATAAGAATTTTAAGTACAGTGTTAGATTTGCTTCTCCTTCCTACCAGGTGATTATATCCCCATCTTTGTTTGACTTTTGTTCTTACCTTTCATATAATATTAACAATTTTCTCCTCTTTAAGCACGGAATATTAATATTCTAATCATCATGTTGAATTATTAATTGTATGGTTGTTTAAAATTTTAAAAATGCTTTTAGACATGGTTTTCCTTCTTAATTAAATATTCACCGTGAATCCTCTTTGATGGGAAAAGTTGATGGTGTAACAATCAAATAGTACATCAGTTTGGAAGTTATGAAATTAATCTTAAAGTAATAATATATTAATACTATTGCATGAAGACAACTTCCTCAACCTGACTATTCTTTTTCCTCTTTGTTTTTTTATTTTTTTATTCCTCAACCTGACTATTCTTTTTCCTCTTTGTTTTATTTTTATTTTTTTATTGACCTCTAGTGCATTTGTGCTGTTGATATGATTATAAAATCCATTCTTGTATTTGGAGATGCAATGCATAGTCAAAAGCCAATTGAATTTACTACTATATAAGAAAGAGAGGCATAGGCCACTCTAATTGAGCAATAAACATTTTTTCTCTTCTATCATTTTTCTAGAGAAGATGGAAACAGGTATTTCTAGTTTTCTTTCTCCACCTTGCAATAATGGAGAAAATGATGCATACACTGCAAAATTCTCGGCAGAAAAGAAGCTCAAACTATTCGGTTTCGAGCTCGATCCATATCAGAATGATGATCACAAGTACAACGACCTGAAGGGCTCCTTGGAAAATGATGAAAGGATGTAAATTCATCATCTTCCACAATTTCATCAGAAAAAGATCATCTGAATCTCCCAAAGGGGAAAATCCCACCTCAAGAATCTTCTGAAGACAAGAAATTCGAGTGCAAATATTGTTTGAAATGTTTCGCGAACTCGCAGGCATTAGGGGGTCACCAAAATGCACATAAAAAAGAAAGATTGAGGAAAAAACGGCTGCAACTTCAAGCAAGAAAGGCCAGCCTCAACTATTATCTTCAACCATTTCAAAATAGTCCTCACAGTTTATATTCTATTTCTGCTCCTGAATTTACCATTTCTGGAGAATCCCAGATCAGTTTCAGCAGCCCTTATGATCAAGATGCTAATTTGATTAATGGATCGCATGTTTCAAGATCGTGGTATGGCCTATCAGCAGCAGCTGATGCACCATTTCTACTAGATTCATCATTAGGATCATGTAAATTTACCCTTACGCGTGTAGGAAAATCAAGAGAGAATAGATCAGCTGTAATCAAGACTTCTCCACTTTGCCTAGTTCAAAGCAAAATTGTAGATCATTAGATCTTCATTTAGGTTTAAGCTTGCATTCAACCACATGAATGTGAAAAGCTCTCCTCTAGAAGAAGTACAATATAGTTTCTAGCCCTGGCAATCTGTTACAACTCGAGAAACATTAGGAGCAACAAGAAAATGGCAAGAAATGCAAGTCTTGTGTAGTAAGACTACAAATTCATTTCTTTCGATATAATGTTTTTATCTTAAAATTATATAAAACATCGAGTTTCTGTTAGTAAATTATTCAGTGTACTTAATTTAAAAATTTATATAACACAATATCATATATTTTAAAACTCAAAAAATAATTCCAACAAAACTTTAACACATGTTTAGACTTGTTTCTTCTTTTTGTGTCGGTTAATCTATGCCCATAAAATTAGAAATGGCAAAGGACCGGGTCAGGCGGCATTTTTTGTTATATATATAGCTTTCGAGTAGAATAGTCAAAAATATTTTGTTAATTGCATTCGTGACAATCGATTTCAAATTGGATTTGGCTAATGAACTTGATTATAAATCGGTTAATCGTATTCATGAATTCGGTTGATAAATTCGAAAATAATAGAGATGTTTTTTAAATTCAGTTAATCAATTGATGAATTCACTAATTAAAATATACCTTATTTACATATTTCATATACAAATTATACATTAATGGTTAATTACGTATATTATTCTGCTTATACATATTTAAATATGTGAAACAAATCAAGTAATACAGTAGTACCTTTCTTATATATAGTAACTTTATATGTAATTTATATTTCAAACGAGTTAAAGAAATTTAAAAACTAAAACAAAATATAAACATAGCTGTTCAAATAAATGTATATTTATTGATAAAGGATTATTTTCCTTTATCTTTTAAACTTAATTCGTATCACTGTTATAGTCTTATATACTTAATCATGTGATTTTATACATATTACATCGGTAATGATTGAATTGTTTTTAAATTGCACAATCTACTACTGCTGACATGCTTATAACATTATTCAATTACTATGAATCTTGCACATAGTATATAATTGATACTTGTATCTTCCGTAATATTAATCATATGCATAATTTATAAATATATTTGTATTTATTGAATTATTACCTATAAAATATATGTTACACAATCTTACACCCAAATATGTTACTAATACATACAAATTACATGATATTATAGTTTTACACATACTTATTTTCTTAGTTATTATATTATTACTTATAAAATTATCTCGAACACAAATACGTTCACTACAAAAAATTACCGATTAACAATGAAAATTAGTAACGAAAATATTTCGTTGCTAATTAACAACGAAAACTAGCAATGAAAAAATTTGTTGCCACATTTGTTGCTAAATGAAAGACGACTTTTGGCACGACAATTTCGTGGCTAAAATCGTAGCTATATTAGCAACGAAAATTTTCGTTACAAACTTTGTCATCAAAATTTGTAAGACACGTTAGTGGCTAAATTCGTTGGTAAACATTACCAACGTATAGCATTTTCGTGGCTAATAACGTTGCAAAGATCGTGTACCACGTGGAAGGGGTAGGTATAGCCACAAAAGAAAAATTCGTGGCTAATTTCATTGCAAATATTAGCAACGAATTGTATTTCGTGGCAAAAAACATTGGTAAACTCGTATATCATGTGTTGAGGATAGGTATAGCCACGACTTTATTTTTCGTGGAAAATTCGTTGCTAATTTTAGCTACAAATATTTTCATTGCAAAATACGTTGGTATTTCAACTATATAACAACTTCCTTCATATATATATATATATATATATATATATATATATATTGAAAAACTTAATTAGTACATTTTTCTAAATTTTGTGACGTCCAAAATTTTTGTTTTGTATGAAAAATAAACATCAAAACTTGAAACGAGTTGGTTGCAATAGTGAACAGTAGCCGTTGGTGGTGAAAAATATTATGGAAATAATTTGATTTTGGTGACGTGAGTTTAAATTTTAAATTCTAATTTTAATATTTTGATTTTAAATTTAATAATCTACGAACTACTTGATTTGCACATAATTAAAAATTTTCATGTGTCTAATATAATCTATATATACGTTAATTGAGAATTATATATTTATATATGTGTTATAATTTAATTTGTGATAATTATTGTGTGAATTTATGCAGGACAAATTAAGAATGGAAGAAAATAGGCACTGGATGTGTAAGAAGAATTTACCTGGTCGTCGAGGATGTACGGAGGAGTTTTGCACAGGTGTAGAAGAATTTTTGACATTTGCAAGCGCACAATTTCAGTACAATGATGGAAGCAATATTAGGTGTCCATGTTCCAAATGCAGGAATTTTAAATTTCAAACCTTGGATAAAGTTAGAGAGCACCTGTACAGGTATAGATTCGTATCAAGCTGTTACAACTGGACTTGTCATGGTGAAAATTTTCAAAAATATGCGAATTCCAGTAATGTGCAAGCTCCTGTAACTCAGCCATTTGATGATTACAACCAGTTTAATCCCTATCAGAGAATGGTCTTTGATGCCGTAGGACAAAATGCCGGTCCAAACTGGGGTCAGAGTAGTACTAGTTATGAGCACTCTTTTGAGCAAGGAAGTACAAGCCAAACAATGTTCCAACAAGATCCGTTAACAAGGATAGGAAATGAAGAAGCGTTTTGTGAGTGGTTTTGGGATGTAATCTACAATGCGGATCAGTCTTTGTGGGATGGCTGCCAGAATCATTCTTAGTTATCAGCGACTTCGAGGATTCTGTCTATTAAGGCCGATGAATAATATCAGGTCTGAAATGTGTCTCTTATTCACATCTAGCATGTGTATAAGAGACAATGCCATCTAAATGTAATGCCCAACGACTTCAATGAGGCAAAAATTTGGTTAAAACTTTAGATCTTCCAGTTAGGAAAATAGATGTATACCCTAACGGATGCATATTGTACTGGAAGAATGATGAGGATGCAAACTTTTGCAAATGATGTGAACTTCCAAGGTATAAAGAGGCCAAAAGAAGTAGCAATGGGAAGGCAAGACCCTTCAAGCAATTATTCTATCTACCGTTGACACCTAGATTGTAAAGACTGTATGCGTCTCAAGCGATGGCTCTACATATGACGTGGCATGCAAATCATGAAAAAAAAAAAGACAACCTTATGTGTCATCCTTCAGAGGTAGAGACATGGAAACACTTTGATAGGTCTCGTAATTACTTACATAATATTATACATAGTTATATTATTAGTTATTAAATTTAAATTACATAATATGGTTTTGTAGTGCTTACTTTTATTAGATCATTGTTCAATATATGCACTCATACAATATTTAGATAGTGTGTGGAACGTGAACAAAATTTAGAAAATTTTTGTTTGGGGAATAGATTTTTGTGTATAGAAACTTAGTCCATGTTAATATATAGACCCAACTAATCCGAGTTGAAATTGGTTGATTGAATTTAAAATCGATTATCAAATTCGAATTTAGTTAACCGAGTCTTCTATTGAAAAATTGTAAAAATCAAAATCGAAATTAATTAAACTTTTTAGAACCCTTTTTCAAATTTTTACCTATTTTATTAATTAATCGATGAATTGATAAGTTAACTGATACTCATCCATAGTCAAGGGTGTTGAGCAAAAAAAATTAATATATTGCATAGTTAAATCCTAACTCAACTTGATCTCACTCGTGCGATTCACTTGTGCTAGTTTTTATTTGTGTGAGTCAGACCCATTCAAAATATTAAATTCTTAATTATATCCCCTAATTTTAGAGAAATACCTTTTGATTCTAATTGTCAATTAATTAATTTGACTCTTACTTAAATTAAAGATAGTAGGGAGATTTAATTAATATTTATTTTTGAGGTTGTACCTAAGTAATATACTTAGGCTGTCTACATATCCGTTATCGATATCAAATCTTACGTAATTCATGTGAATCAAAATTCACTTGTATTTGGAATAATTTGTTTTGAGTTTAATGGGAAAATTATTTTTAACGCATTTTGAATTTTATGACGACGGGTTACTTGAATTTGATCCATTTTTTTAATTTAGTAGAATTTTAGTTTATGAAAAAATTCCACAAAATAATATATTTTATAATTATTGCAGCTGTATCTTTTATTAAGTTTTACGTATCTATATTGGAATCAAGTTACACGTAGTTTTAGGTGAACTAAAATTTTATAAATATCAATTCTTTTTGGCCATTTGAGATAATTGACATTTAATTGGGATTTAACCATTAAGAGAAAAATAATTTAGACAAGTTCAAAAACTTATCCAATTATTTTATTTGATCCTTTCGTGATACCTTTAAAGGAAATACGGACATAAAAGACTAAATTTAATTCATGTCTTTATTTTTAATTACTATAAACGACAATGTGGGCACGAAGGCCAAAAAAAATTAATTTGATTTTTCACCTTAAAAGTAATTTTAACTCTAAGGCCAATTAATTTAATATTATGCCTTAAAAGGTAATTTTAACCAATTAGTTTAATTTGGTGCCTTAAAAGGCTAGCAAATTTAGGCATTAAAGCCAATTAATTTAATTTATTACCACACAATTAAGGTAATATTTAGAGACTAAGATATAAATTAAATTAATTTGATATCTTAGCCAAATTTAGGCATTAAAGCCAATTAATTTAATTTATTACCACAAAATTAAGGTAATTTTAGGTACTAAGACCAATTAATTTAATTTGATATCTTAGCCAAAATTAGGCATTAAAGCAAATTAATTTGATTTATTACTACAAAAGGCAATTTTAGTCTCTAAACCTAATTAATTTAATTTGGTGCATTAAAAGCCAAGTTTAGGCATTAAAATCAAATAATTTACTTTTATGCTGTAAAAAGCAATTATGGGTACTAAGGCTAATCAATTTGATTATTAACTTCAAAGGTAATTTTAGGCATTAAGACTAATTAATTTATTGTGATGCCTTGAAAGGTATTTTTTGCATTAAAGCCAATTAATTTAATTTTATACCTTAAAGGCATTTTTGATAAAGTAAGGCACTCCCTAGGATCAATTGTAGGGAATCAAAACCAACTGATTTAATTTAGTGTCTTAAATAATTTGAGAGACAAAATTTAGTTTAATGCCTTGAAACGCAAATTTGAGAAAATAAGGCACTAAGATCAATTGTAAGGCACCAAAGCCGATTGATTTAATTTAGTGATTTAATAATTTGAGAGGTAAAATTTAATTTAATACCTTGAAAGAAAATTTGAGAAAATGAGGCATTAGGATAAATTGTAAGACACCAAAACTAATTGATTTAATTTAGTGTCTTAATAATATGAGAAGGCTCCAAGGCCATTTAATTTAATTTAACATCTTGAAAAACAAATTTAAGATTACAACAAAGTAAATGAGCATAATTTTGTTCTTTGAGATTATCTAAAACTCCAAAGATTTTAATAATAAAATGTGAAGCAAAATTAAAATTGTTTGCACTAAAATACTGGACAAAAGATTGGCTAGAATTTATAACAATGTACATGCAAATCAACTAAACCCTGTTAGGCTAAATGTATGCTTGTACACCAAGATCAAATCTTTTCTCTGGTCATTCTAATTTGTTATGCAAATAATCATGTGTAAAAATAAACGAAGGCCAGTAGTAGGATCAAGAAGAAAAGGAAAGAAAGAATTATGGTCCCATATCTAGGCAACCATTACCTTCAATAATCCTTCCTTTGGGAAAATATTACTATAAATTTGATTTTTGTTCTCACTTGTAAACCCCACGATCAAAATTAAATCTTATAAAATCTTATTTACATCAACTTATGTCATAAATTTCATAATATTTAATCTATATTATATGATCTATAAATGGGGTCAAAGAACAGATCTACTTAAGTATTTCTCCTTCCTATGTTATTTTCTTTTTAGTACCTCTCAATATCTCTACTCCGAAATGGCCCATTTATGCTCTCTTTAGATTCCTCCCTCTGTTTTTTTTTAATGCCTTCCTGCCGAAAAGCCTTTTTTACTTGAACATTCATCTCTCTATATAGAGCTTTATACACGTACTTGATATATTTTTAAGGAATTCTACAACTCTTTTTAGGAAATTATTTTCTTAATTTTAAAAACTTATATAATATATGTATTTAAAAAATATTGTATTGTACTATACAAATATTTAAAGTATAAGGGAATGATTCTCTAAAAGGGACTGTAAAATTTTTTCTATATTTTCTTGCCACATTTGTGATAGTGGAAAATTTTTATTTTGGTCAGGAATAATTAATGAACATATCTAATAGTTGCTCCTCAACAGAGAGTCTGTCATTTGAGATGTAAGGCCTATTTTTTAAATAGAATGGTCTTCTAATTTTTTAAAAATATAAATCCTTCATTTCAAATAAAAGAATAACTATTAAACATATTCAATAATTACTCCTGATCAACATAAATTTTTTTGTGATAGTGGATGACACTGCGAGATGACTTCCTAATCTTGCCATTTATGTGGCTGTTGGTTTGCATGTATAGGCAAGTGGTTTATAGCCGCTTAGCAAACTTTTACGTGGCCATGAAAACGCGGCTTAAAAAAAAAAAAAAAACGTTAACAAAGGGTTTGAATTCAAATTTGAAATTTGGTTCAAACTCAATACATACTCGATAATCAAGATAAATTTGAATATTTAATCGAATTAGGGTGTGTATAAGAGATTGAAAATATTTTTCTTGGAAAATATTTTACATGAAAAAGTTCATTTTTCATATAATTTTTCGGTGTTCGGTTGACAAAATGAAAATATTTTGAAATAAAAAATTTTAACAGTTTTATCTTTAATTTTATGGATACAAGTTAAAAAAACTTATAACAATGGTAGTAAATACTTTACAAGTAATTGTGATTAATAAAAACTTGATTTTGTTCAAAATTAAATGATAGTACAATATAGTATTTTATCTGTGTATAACTTACATTTAAAATTTTCGTAAGTTATTTTCAATTCAAGGAAAATTGAAAAATATTTTACACTTAAACTATTTTCCGATATTTGGCACAAAAAAATTTCTGAAAAATATTTTCAATCCAAACGAATACTCCTTAGTCACGAATAAGTCGATTCGTTGTTAATTCTGTACCCGTATTATCGTTGCGGGTCTGCATTTATGGATAACTACTAAAGGCGCATGGTCCATTAAACGCTTTGTACGGAAAACCGTGTCAAGAATCTTTATCGGATAAATGGGCCCAAGCCAGAAAAGGAGAGTGTGGAACAAATTGGATCTGGACCTAGTGGAGAATTTTGGGTCGGTTTAAATCTAAGCGATCCTGTTGGTCATGAAATCACGTGCCCAGCTTGGACTTATGGACTGCAAAAAAGAAAAACCAAGTAAAAGGATAAAATTGATCTGATCCTTCAATTTATTTTTTTAGATGAGCATATAGTTACCATTGATTTTGATCAACACCAGTTTTTGGTTTGAAGCCTTCACATAGGACGTTATCATTTAGAATGCAGAAGTCATTTTTCAAATAAGGTGACTTTATTATTTTTTAAAAATATAAATCTTCTATTTCAAATAAAAAAAATTTCATTAATTAAGAACCGACATAAAATTTCTCGCCTTCACATACCCCACTTCATGTCTCACTGCATTTTAAGGTAGTCAATAATAGGTATTCTGATGTTTCCAATTTAAATTGGTTAATTTAATATAATAAAACTAACTATGGTAAGTGATGACTATTGCATTACTATCAGAAAAACAGCTAAAGAAACTAATTGAGGCTTTCACAGACACTAGCAAATGAGGACTATATAAAACTACTACACTACTTGAAATAAGAAACACTAATTAATCTCAAACATCATATCACAGTTTACAAACACCAATTTTATATATAGTTGGAGATAATTATCTTACAAAACCACTAATTTAGTGGCTGAAGATGTTAGGAAAATGTATGTGTAGATAAAAAAATAGATAATATCCAGAAATGTTTTAAATTATATTGTCCTTAAGGTGATATTTACCCCACTATTGCTGCAAGGTATTGGCAAATCACCTCTAGGATTAATTCTAAACACTCAAGAATTTACAAACAACAATTTCTTTAAATTCTTCTGATAAACTCTTTCAAGAGTTAGAGAAAATAGGGAGAATGAATAATGTATCATAATGTTCTATTGACTTATATTTATAATAGAAGTTTTGAACAAATATGATTTTCTATAAAGTCACAATTCTTCAGTTAATTACAATCGTAATAATTAAAATAATAATTATAATTAAATAAAACAAAACGTTCTTGAAGAGAAATATCTTATCAAATATCGTTATTATTATATGAAAAGTCACAGTTTATCAGACACCAAATAACTTAGTTTTTTCAAACTAAATATTTCTAAGGGAAGATAATTTCACTTCCAGGTCCCCGCACGATTCCTAGCATCCTCCATTCTTTCATAGGACATAGTCAGGACTAGAGTTCTTCCCAAATTTTTTCCAGAATGTTAAACTTGGAACGATTTATTAGACATCAAATAAGAGCGACAACATGTGTAATATAGAAACAGGTAAAGGCAGCTGTTTGAATAAGTAAGCTAGTAAATGTTGAGAATAACCGCCAGGTGCAAAAGAAACAGAAGAAAGTTTGGGGAACGTCTCGAAATATATTGCATGTATGTAATGGATAATCCTCCATGTAGACGTTGAAGTTCAATACACCCTTCTTGATATTTAAAAGAAGCAAGGTTCCTGGCTGCTGATATCTCAAGATGCTCAAACTCCAAACACCTGATCATCTCCAAGTCCTCCAATAATGGACACTCTAACAAAAACCTCCCCATCACATTTTCTTCAACTACATTAATATCATCTATTCGAAAAATTCTTTGCTAATCACTCAATGAGTATTATAAGTCGTTAGATAATTAAAAAGTAATAGAACCTTCTACTTTTTAGTCATCTCGATAGATGATATAAAGTGAGATTTATGATTCCAATTTTAATTCTGATTTATGAATGTGAACCAAACATCCGCTTAATTCAATCTTTTTTGATAGGCTAAAAGAACTACACAAAGAATTATAAAGATGCACCAACTAATATTATGCCAAAGTAGGAGGGAAAAGCAATACCACAGACCTACAAGATACATCTCGTAAAAAAACACTTAAAAGCCCAGAGACACGCCTTATAAATCAAAGCCTAAGAAAAACTTGATAGTCTAAAATTTGATAACTTTCCCTCTCATTCCCCAGCTATATAGTTTGAGCATTATAGCTGATAACATGGAAACTGGTTGAAGTGGGATAGATTGGGTTTTAAAAAATCTATCTTTTTGTTTCTGTGGTTCTTGAATTCGAACTTGTCTACTCAGGCTTATAGAATCCAAGTACTGCTATCAATAGGGTGATTTAAATCCTTTTACTGCTTATTATTAACCTCGCATAACAACAAAGTACAACCATAATCTACTAGTACTACATTACTAATGAAAGAGGAAACACTAAATAGTCTCAACTCTAACATCACACTTTACCGAGCACCAATTTTCTAGTTCGAGATAATTTAGTTTACAAAACCATCATCAACTTGGTGGCTGGAGATTTCGGTACCAAGTTCCTGGCACGATTCCTGGCATCCTCCATGGCTGTGATGACTTTAGGAAGAGACAGTACCTGTTCTTCCAAAAATTTATTGGGAAATGGATTGCGAGGGTCGACAGTTACCTTCTCAAGTGACCCGGCAGCCTCAATTAAATGGGCAGAAAACTGAACATCGGGTGCGAATCCATTCCAACCCAATAATTCCACCTCCTTGAGGCATTCATACTTGCATCATTTGACCAGCCGCTGTTCCATTTCTCCAAACTCGACGTTCATCCCGGTAGTGTAACCGCAAGTCATTTGTGATTTACGCGGATCATACTTGAGCACCAATTTGTGCAAACAAGGAGATGCACGGAGAAATAAGCTCACAAAATGCACGCGGCGCTGGTGCTCATCAAATTCCTGCCCGAATGCCAATTCCAGACAGCGAAGATTTGTGAATTGTGAAAATTCTTGGAGAAGCACTAATTTCAAAATCCGAACACCTGTCTCTTATAACGGATCGAGGCACAAGATGTGTAGCTGTGAGATCGGGAAAGGATTATGAACAAGGTAGCTACTAGATGTTTTTAGTGTTTTCATAAGCAGCATTACCAAAATAAGCGTGGTCAAGTAACTGTCTCTTATACACATCTAGATGTATTTTTCACCCAGCACGTGTTCTATCACAAACATTGAGTTGAGTCAATCCGTGAGTTGAGCACTAACTCAAGTTCAATTCACCCGACAACACATCTGATCCATTGGGAAGCTGTATAATCTCTTACAATAGTCTATTTTAAGATTTTAGTAATTTATTAATATTGCATTAATACTATTATCAAAATCTTATTTTAGACTATTTATATTATAATTAAGGTAATAATGTCTCTAATACACATGTACTGTGTATAAGGGACAGGCCTTTTGTAGATCAACAAGTTATAATATTTGGAAATTTCATCAGAATTTTGTTGTGCTTAGATACTTATATAGCATAAGTTTTTATAATACATGATATTATATTGCAGGCCTTGAAATCTTCCTAAAGTACACTATAAATTTTAGAATTAAAATATGCAAAAAATCTTTGGTACAATTTGATATACGTGTAACAAATTATGAAGCAGAAAGAATAATATTCTTGAAATTAAGCAGCAAATCGAATAGCGGATTAAAATAGTGAGAGTAGTTGATACAGGCTCCAACAATCATAATGTTTAATAAATCATTGAGGAAAGTAAATTTTGTGAATGATTAAATGTATTAGGTGAATTTTATAATAATCTAGATGTGTATAAGAGAGTCCCAGTGTTCGGATTTAGAAAGTCCGGAGTCCATTAAGATAATTTCATATATAAGTACACATCTCATATTTATCAAAAGTCATAAAAGTAAAAATTTAAATCCGAACGGCAAATAACAACTGTCTTTAATGCCAATTCCATATTGTTGTTGATGCTCATAAAAAAGTTTAAATTATCAAAAAGTCATAAATGAAAGAATTTGAAATTTCAATAATCGTGAGGTTAAAAGGCCCAAATTGAAGCTGCAAATGGAGATTAGACTTAAATATTCAATATTAATCATACCTAATTAGTATTCCCTTCGTTCTTTTTTAAGTGTTACTTTAGAAAAAAAAAAATTTGTTCCATTTTAAGTGTCATTTTAGAAATCCGATGAAGCATTAATTATTTTTTACCAATTTGCCCTTATCTCTTTCTAACTCCATTAATTACTCAACTTGTAATAATGTTGAGACTCTTTTAATTTATTACTAGTCGAAAGGACAATTTAGTCTTATAAGATCAACTTTATCTAAAATTTAGGCTATTTAATATCAATTTTAATTTTTGTGCTAAAAACTAAAGTGACACTTAAAAAGGGAATGGAAGGAGTACTCAATTATAAATAATTAATGATTCAAAAACTTCAAGGGTCAATGTTTAACTTTGAAACCAAAATTTCAGGATGAAAATCATAAACTAAAGGATTAATAGCACTAAACCCCTTTAGATGTACTTTGCCCCCTCCAACTCATTTTATAAGCACTAAACCCCACATTTTTGTGTATTGGACAACAATATCCTCATTAAGTAATTATTTTTCTTTTTTCAACTATTTTTCATTTTCCCTTCTTTATTTTTTTTTCTTTATTTTTCTTTTTCTCCCTTTCTCACTTGCCATTAGTTACTTTCCTTTGTTTTGATATAAATATCTATACACTTAAAATACAATTTTAAATTTCTTTAACTAATTATTTATTTTGTTGTCTTTGATTTTTTTTAATTATTATTATAATATATATATATATAAATATATATATATTTGTTATATTAATAAAGTATTTTTATCTAAAATTAAATTATAAAAATGTATATAAACAAGTTAGATTTATAATTAGTCAACTATAGTAAAAATAAATAAGCAAATTAATCAACTAGTCAATATTTTTATTTGTTGTTTGTTACATTGATAAATTATTAACCCTTATTTTTATTTTTATCTAATTTATTTGAATTTTAAACTAATATTTGATTTATTGAAACCCAAAATTTTGAATTATTGAAACTTTAATTTCTCTATATGTATTTAAATATTTTAATTAACATTTTAAATATATTTTGATGTAACTACCATATATTCTATTATAAAGAATGTTGTAATGAATTTACAACAATAAAATTTAAGAAACAGAATGTTGTAATGAATTTACAACAATAAAATTTAAGAAACACATGTGTTAAAATTAATTCAACGATGTGATTCTATTTAAACACATGAATTATTGAAATTTTAATTTCTTTTTATGTATATAAGCTGCCTAACTAAAGCCAAAAAGGGTGAGAGGTCAAGATTAAATCAGAATTCCATTCAGATTAATTTCAACAGACAAGCCATTCAATGTGCGAAAGGAAAATTAGAAAATTGACCAGTAAGATCAGAAGCCATAAGACGTACAAGCAATTGTGAAGTAACTTAACATTAAAATTTACAAAGTGAAAAATATATTAATAATCACCAATATTTCTGCTATTAGAATTGGTGGTGCATAAAGAATGGGACATTCATTGCATTTTCTACAACTAAGACAAAATGCCAAAGAAAAAACAATTTTGGTCTATAGACACCACATTACTTCCGATCATAGTGTACACAAAAATTGAAATTTTTTATCCTAAATTATCAAATTTTACAATCTAATTAAATAGTACTATTCTTAAAAGTTCTCTATTTAGCTTTGGATGAATTTGTTAGGGACATCACATCTATGTCTCACCTCTCCTTTTTTTCCAGTCTTTACACTATACACACTCACCTTTTCCATTACATGAGCAAAATCTGCAAAGAATGCTTTCTCATTTGCTGCATAAAGATCTACAAAAGGCTTTGTTCTGGGGTCAGATGCCAAAGCTTGATCTGAAGCCAATAAACCCAAACCCTTTTGCAAGTTGGGTTTACATCTATTCAAATAATACATATTATCAAACTTCCCTGGTGTCATAACATCATTAAAAGCTGCTATTTCATCATCCTTCATGTAGTTTGCACATAATTTTTGTAGCTTTTCGGCGAATTCACGGTTCAAGGAGGGATCAAATTGTGAAGTTTTACTGAAATTGAAAATCCTATGACTAAATTCAGAACAATGAGAAAAACCAATTGTATGTGCACCAGATAATGCCACCATTTCTTTTATATCGAGCCCTCTTGATGAAAAAATGTTGATTATTTCTGTCAATGACATGTTAGGCCTTGCAATGTGGCCTTGTACATCTATTGCATTGGATGTTAGGCTATCTTTTCGACCGAGGCGAATATTATAGAACGGACCTCCTACCATGGTAATCAAGTCTCGAGTAGCTACAGCTAGAATATCAGAACAAGAAACAATGCCAGGACATTTCAGCTCGAGGGCTGTTTTAGCACGTATAACGACGTCGAAAGCGTCACCGGGGAGGGAATGGCTCTGAAGTTGATATCCGCATCGCGTTCGGCGGTGTTGAAGCTGTTGGAAGAGATTAGAAGGGATGCATCACATCCACCAACCATGCAATCGTGGAAAAAGAGGCGAAGAGTGCCTGCAGCGGTTGTGGGAGTTGCCAGCTGCTTATCTGTGATTACTTGCTGTACAATGTTTAGGAATTCTGGACATGTTTTGGAATAGTAATCCACTGAAAGTTTTGATTCTGCTTTGGAAAATAAGGTTATAGAAGAAAAGAGAAAAACTTGAAGAAAAAAGGGTAACC
Source organism: Cinchona pubescens (assembly GCA_025175665.1). Lineage (NCBI taxonomy): Eukaryota > Viridiplantae > Streptophyta > Magnoliopsida > Gentianales > Rubiaceae > Cinchona > Cinchona pubescens. The sequence continues at coordinate 2,522,361 of JANKKI010000077.1, read as the reverse complement.
CCATGGTTAATTAATTTCTAGATTTGAAGAAGGGGGGAATTTTTTTTTTTTTTTTTTTTTTTTACCAATTATTGAATTTTTTTTTTCTCTTCTTTTTCTTTTGTTAATATGAAAAATATTTAATAGATCCAATCAAATAAATCTCGTGAAACTAAAAAAAATAATCCCACACGTAAAATCCACTTTTTTGTCACGGAGTCTATGAAACCTATCTACCTAATTCCTCCCCTATTACTATATGTGACATTTGTGTCCTGTATTAATTTGGTTCTGTCCACATAAAAGATGTTAAAACTGTTATTTGTCCTAAGAGGTGAGTGTGAGTTTTGTATGTCCCTTAATAGATGGTATAATCAATATTTTGCATTAATTGACATAGTAAATTAAATAAAGATTGCTTTAACTCGGTATCTTCTAAGTCAAGTCCACAAACAATATTTTTTACACAGATTAATTTGGCCAAGATTTTTTTTTTTTTTTTTTTTTTGAAATTGATTATATTTTAATATGAAGAAGAAAGAGTTCACAAAGATGAATGTTATCAAGAATTATCCTTTGAATATTCAACTTGTTACATTCCTGATTGTTCCATCTTAGTGGTATGTTAATTTTGAGCAAGATAGGTAAGATAAAATTTATGTTCGTTATTGAATATCTACTAGTTGTTTTAGTAGTTATTCAAAAATTAATATGAATTTCTCATTTGAAAAAACATGATTCTTTAATTTAAGTAAAGCGGATCACCCTAATTCACATGAATTCTTATAATTAGTTATTAAATAATTATTAAAATGACATTAATTATTCAATAACTACTATAAATCTTATCAGATAGCTAGGAATGAATTTTATTTTATGCATAGATAAGGGATGAGGCTTTATCTTGAATCTTGATAGACTATGTTGAAATCCGGATTATATATATGCTCTATTAATAGAAACATTGTTGTCACACATCTTAAAGGGTTACAGCTGGTTTCGGCTGCGAATGTGAGATATGGGATCATATTCACCACAATTGGAAAATATCTTTGTCACATGCCATACTGCCACAAATTCTAAGAATATAAAGTTGAATCAAAAATGTAGACCACAACAGTTTTGCACCTAAACAAAGACCAAATTGATCTCACATCCTTGAAATTAAGCTAATCAATCAACAAATTGACAATGAACAAAGGCAAATTTCAAGAAATTGGCAAAACATTTGAGAAGACAGCTCCATAAAGTAAAAAGGAGTTCTACTTTTATACTACTACCTCAACTCACATGCACGTTGACCCCCGCTGCTAAATTATGCACGTTTCTATTTTCCATCACAAGCCAAGTTAAAACCACCAATGGCATCAGTTCTTGCTCCGGCCAAATGAGTGTTGACTCGTATATACTGATAGTAGAGCGATCAAACTAAACGAAAGATTTTAAATTTTTCAGTCCTTTGTTAAGAGACACAAGAATTATCATAAATAGTTAAAAGTAAGATAATTAGACTATAAATAGTTAAAAGCAAGATAATTAGACTATAGATAAAATATTTCAACAATAATATACGACGTCCCGTTATAATCTACTTCTTTCTAAACTTTACTAAAAAAAATCAATTCTCGCCGCCTCTCACTCTCCTTCCTACAAGAAAAATAAATAAATATATAAAGGAAGAGAAAATTCGTTATTAAGGAAGTGATGGATGATCTTCATCTCAACATGGGATGCTTTACTTTTCATCAAAGGAGCAGTGATGAATAATAACTTCAACAAAATGACAGTTTTCCAAACAGTAATACTTTTTATCCTATTCAGTTTTCCACCCTGCTGCTTAAGTTTTCAGTATGCAAATCTTCATCAGAACTGCTGTTTTAATTCATTTTTAGCTGATAAAAATGCTACTTTGAAAGACCATGTAACAAGTCTGGCTAACAGTCCTGAGATGGTGGGGTGGATGAAGAAGATAAGAAGGGAAATTCACAAGAACCCAGAACTTGCTTATGAAGAATTGGCCACGAGTTCTCTGGTTAGGCGTGAGCTTGAAGGGATGGGAATAAAGTTCAGGTGGCCGGTGGCGAAAACCGGGGTAGTAGCTGCTGTTGCATAACTGACGAAGTGGTAATCCACCTTTTGTTGCTCTCAGGGCTGATATGGATGCTCTACCAATTCAGGTTGGTTCTATTGGGATTTTGGATTTGGTCTTTCTGCCCCTCAGAAATTAGTATCTCTGTTTCTTGATTTAACTAAACATTGCATTTTTCTTTTAAGCCACTGAATAAATGTGTTTTCTGGTCAATGGTGATTATGCCAAACATTTCCATGCAGAAAGGCAAGCAGAAAGAATTTTGTGATGGGAATTGTGACAATTATCTGATATTCAAGAAGCGGAAATGTCATGTTCTTGGGGAGAGTTGACCTAAGCCAATAGTTGTTACTTATTAGTACTTGTCTGTTACCATGGTTAATTAGTTGGCCGATGATGATTATAGGAATGATTTTTGGACAGTCTAAAGTTATGAAACCAAATTTACAACAGAAATAGCATCTCTTATCTGCTTTCCAGGGAATGAATCATCTCTCAGGATACTGAACTGTTAGCAGTCCGAAATTTAGATCCCTCCACCCTGACTCACCTGCCTTATCTTAAAAGGAAAAAAGAAGGTAAAATCCGTAAAATGGAAAAACAGTAAGAGGAAATAGGTATGTTTGATCACATATATATAGTCCCAAAATGAACAAATGAAACGTGGTCCTATCTGATGGTATTGTTTCAGTCATACAGTCTCAAATTGTTTCCACATTGCCAGGTTGCTGCTGCCAATGAACCTTAGTAGATCATAGTTATAGAATCTCTACTGTGTTCAATCGTCAATGTTGGACTAAAGCTTTTGTTTTTATTCTTTGCCCTTTCTGAAGTTTCATAAGGTGGTGGTGCCATTTGTTTGCCCTTCACCACATTTAAGGAAAAAAGTATTTAGTTATAGGCATAAAGTGATAATAGTAATTTTCAAAGCATACCATGTAAACCTCCAATGTAGCATATGTTATTAAGATCTGCAGCTTATACTGCAATTCTGAGCCTTTGAACACCTTATTGCCTACGTGTAGGAGTTGTTGCAGAACCAGAGCACAAAAGCCAAGTAGATGGTAAAATGCATGCTTGTGGGCATGATGCACATACTGCAATGCTTCTTGGTGCTGCAAGGATACTGCAAGAACTACGAAACTGCTTGCAGGTATGCACAAACTGGGCTAACAAAGAAACTAGAGCAATTCTGAAATGTTGCAGTTCCACAAATTTCTAAAATCTAAAGCTCATTGACACAGGGAACTGTTGTCCTACTGTTTCAACCAGCTGAGGAACGAGGCGAAGGGGCAAAGGACATGATAAGAGAAGGGGTACTTAAAGATGTTGATGCAATCTTTGGTGTGCACATGATCCATAGATATCCGAGTGGAACAGTTGCATCAAGGCCAGGAGAGTTCCTGGCTGGCTGTGGGAGCTTCAAAGCAATAATAAAAGGCAAGGGAGGTCATGCGGCTGCACCACAAATAGCCATTGATCCCATTTTGGCAGCTGCAGTCTCCATCATCAGTTTGCAGAATATCATATCAAGGGAGACTGATCCATTAGATTCACAGGTAACCTCAGTTTTCAACAACAATGTCTGAGTTCAAAAATCAATTGAAATTTTTTCGATGCTTTAGCTTTATAGGAAGTGGGAATTTTCAGGTTGTCTCGGTATCTATAGTACAAGCAGGAACAGCTCACAATGTTATTCCAGAATCAGCTACTATAGCTGGCACTTACAGGGCATTTGGCAGGAAAAGCTTCTATGCTCTAAGAAAAAGAATAGAAGAGGTAACCTACAACATACTTTTCTTCAACATAATAAACTGTTCAAGACATGAAAGGGCAAAAAATAACTTCAATTTCCTGCAAATGCCAGGTTATAAAAGCACAGGCAGCAGTGCATCGTTGCTCGGCTGAGATTGACTTTGATGGAAAAGAGCATCCAACATTACCTCCTACAGTAAATGATGAGAGAATATATGAACATGTTCGACGAGTTTCAAATGTGATTGTAGGGGAAGAGAACACAGAACTGGCAACTATGTTAGATAAACTAACAGGCAGCGAAGATTTTGCATCTTACTTGGAAGAGATACCTGGATGCTTCCTCCTTCTTGGCATAAGAAATGAGAAGATTGGAGCTGTTTATCCTCCACACAGTCCACACTACACCATTGATGAGGATGTACTTCCCATTGGGGCAGCATTACATGCCACATTTGCCTATTCATACCTCCGAAATTTGTCAAAGAATTGCTCCAATTCCTCCTGTTAGAGCTTGGAAGTTGGAATTCTTCCTTAATCCTTAGTCCCTTTACATGTTCACACATGGATCATATAATAATTTCAATTCTTCATAAAGTCCCTCATTGACTCAGTTAGAGGTTTTCTCTGGTTAAAAAAAAAATGCATGAATGAGGATGTTGCACTTGTCAAGTTGTCATCTTCTCTAATCAACTTATATTACATGCAATAGGCTTTTGTCATTCTTTTACAGACTCCAACATAAAATTCCATAGTGTAATGTGCTTTTAGACTTATTTGCATCTTATTTTTTGAATTATATAAGTTTTTATGCATATAATTCTTTAGCACATGCTAATTAATGCAAGGTGTCCAACAATATTTACCCAAAATTGATGTTTCCATGTATTGTTGTGAAGTTAACCAACTCACGTTAAGTGGATTGGCTACCAAATTTTGATTGGTTGTGAAGTTGGAAGTTCGAATCCCTTTGTATTCTTATGATAGAAGTTTGGTTTTCTGTCCCTCTATCTAGTTAGACCTCTCATTCTCTTTGAAAGTAAATAGATAATAATAGATTAGATTGTTACCCTTTTTAAAAAAAAAAAAAATTGTAAAATTTATGGGTTTTAATTAGAATAAACAACCCGAATATTTTAGTATCAAGTTTCTTTGATTATTCTAATAAACTTGAGAACACTTTAAAAATTATCTTATTATTGGTTAAGTCTAATTATAATTATAATGAGTTTTTGTCTAATCATATTCGAGTCTTTATAATATTTGTGTATAAATTTAAAATTAAGTTTATAGAGTCGAGTTTGACCAAGTAAAAAATTTAATTATTTTTCCATTGATAAGTAATGATATCAAGAAATTTATTATTTTTCTAATATAAGAGAGAAAAATATTTTTTCTAATAATTTTATTTTTTCTAATACAACAGACCGAGAAAAATGTATAAGGCAGGTGGATGCATTTATTTTACTTATTAACTCGAGGACATTTTTTTCTTTATTATTTGTATATGCAATTCTAGAGTCGCAGTTTTTGAATAATTATTATTTAAAATATTATTTTTAATATTATTTAAGAAAATAATATAGTAATTTATTAAGATGTGATACATTAACAAAATAAAAAAAATATTGAGTGAAAAAAATTAATACATGTTTTTGCAGGTAAAAAGAAAATTAAGTCGTCAAATTTAAATCGAAATTGATACATCTAGATTTGAATTCAATTATTCTGATACCAAATTCGCTCTAACTAGATCTAAATAATCGAGTCGGAATCAAATCAGATTTGGATTCAGACTTAATCTATATAAGTTGAAAGACCATCGAACCTAGACCAAATAGTCTAAAATAAACATCTTAGGATTCCTTTAAAAATTTATTTTTTATATTTTAAATATTTATATAATATAATATTATATATTTTAAAATTTTATATTATATAGCCTTCTCACCCATGGTTCCTGGTTAAACAATCCTCTAGAACTCACCCAGACATTTAAGATACACCTTCAGAAATTTCAAAACCCTCCCTATAAAATTTTCAACACCTCCCCAATTTAGATCCATTGTTACTTTTTTTTTTTTTGTCCCCGAATTTCCCCAATTATCTTCGTATCAAATTCCAGAATCCAGGTGCACCCCAATTATCTACATTTTTTTTTTTGTAATTTAATTTAAATTTATCATTTATCTTTAATAAATCTCTTGATCTGCATCAATTGATAGTTGACCTTTTTCCTTTGATCTCTTAACATTAGCTCGTAAATTAACTAGTTGAATTGTTTTGATTTAGTAAAGCTATAATTTTTTTCTTAAAAAGATTGTATCTTTTTGTCCTTGAGCATATGATAGGCACAAAAAGATTCTATTTTTTAATGCAGAAAAGGAAATTTTAAGAATTTTTTGAGCTTTCAGTTTATTTGGGGATGGCCCACGTGATCTTTTGCTATTTGATAACTTTCCAGATTTTTTCTGATGGAGTAGATGATAAAAATGCTTGCTTTGCATGTTTATTCTGGTTTTTTTTTTCTTGCTATTCTTGTTTAATTTTTATTTATTTTTTATTTTTGGAATTTATGCTGATTGAATAATTGGATTTGCTGCAGAATTGGATTGTCTCTTGAGGGTCATCAGGAATTACTGAAGAAGAGAAAAAAAAATTAATTAGCTGAATAAAAAAGAGAAAATGGCTGAACAGAATAAAAAATCATCCACTAAGATTAACCAGCTACGACCTTTGGATACTGGACTTAATCTTACTGTAAAAGTTGTTAGTACAAAGATGATTATGCAGAGAGGGCGCAGTCAGGGGCGATTTGCTGAATAGACTGCTTGGTTGGAGATGAAACTGGAATCATTATCTTTGCAGCAAGAAATGATCAAGGTCTTTATTTTATTTTAGCCTGTTAGATAAATTTTTGCACTTCTTGTGGCACTGGATTTGTTACTTTTGAATTTTTATTTGCAGTTTAATGATGTGTTTCATTATTTACGTAATATTATTCAATTATGCAAAGCTGCCTTTTCATTTACTTTATACCATGAGAATGTCCAGAGGGTGAAAATAGTCACTATTGTGACAGTGTATCTGCAATGTGTGTAGTCTGTACAGATTGACATAAATGTCGGGCCAATGTGTATTGTCATGGTAACTAGAGAGATTTCTTTGTCCTACTCTTCCGCGTGTCCTTGATTTCTATGGCTTTTGTTCAATTTTTGCTGATAGCATTTCAAAATGCTTTGAATGTGTTTCAGTGGTGTTCCTAACACTGTCATACTGTATATCAAATATGTACTAACTACCATGTTTCCTTTAGCGAGAGAGTTCTTGTATACCTGCTATGTAGAATATTTTGTAAATGTTAATTATGGTTGATTTAAATAATAGGCATTTCCACAAGTTTAAGAAAGTTTTTCAGCATGAAAGAGTATGGATTTTGCAAATATGAATTATTTGGAGCCAGAATGTTGAAAGGGTCAAGTCTAGAACTTTTTACCTTGATCTTGATGTTCATATGATAGTTGCTTGGATAGTTGTAGATCACATTGTTGATTAATAAATAAATGGTTGTCCATAGTAGCTTTCAGATGTTAGCTTGATGATATTGGAAAAAACTTACATAAACCCGATCTTTGACCTCCCACCTGTAGACCCTGCAGTCAAGATTAAATCTTATAGAATCTTGCTTACATCAGCTTATGTCATAGATTCCATAACATTTAATCCACACCACAAGGTCTACAAGTGGGGCCAAAGATCAGGTCTACCTAAGTCTTTCCCGATGATATTAAGGTGCTTATTTAGGTCTGACAACAAGGAGAATAACTCTTTGAGATTTAATCAATTCTTCATACTGTTTGTACTCAAGTACAAATTTTATTCTTTTTTCTTTTTTTGGTATTGATTGATCTTGCTACATCCTATGGGAAATTAGTCAACACTTTTTATTTTTCTTCGAGTCTTGCGAACAGTTGGGGAGTTAAATTCCCGTTTTAACCTAACTGTATTCATGGCGTAGTCACATTACATGATTTAATCAATTCTCCTCTGCAGTTGCCAGGTCAGTCCACCAACCTACTCCCCTCTTTAAGAGACAGGCATCCATAATTTGAACACTGGAGTGAATTTTGGATGGTTGTTATGATGCTTCTATATTCTGATATTGGATATAACAGACTGTTATCTTGTATGCTTTTCTGCTAGTTGCATCCGGTGGGGTAGACTTCAAATTCTCAGTGGAAGTTTAAATCCTGTAGTATGTAAATGATTGCAAATGATCCGTAACTTCTGTCTAAATGTACTATAGATGATGTAATTGAGTATACTTTAGAGGTACTTTATGAAAACTTGATTTGTTCAGTTATAGTTGCCTATTGTTTTGTCATTACATGCTTTCACTTATACCATGCCCTTTTTTTCCCTAGTGGACTTCATGAAAGAAGGTAATACGGTGACTCTGTCAAATGCAAAAATTGACATGTTCAAGGGCTCAATGAGGCTTGCAGTGGATAGAAGTGGCCGTGTTGAAGTCTGTGAGCCAGCCAGTTTCTCTGTTGAAAAGGATATTAATATGTCTTTGATTGAGTTTGAGCGTATAGATGTTGTTGTCTGAGATCTGATATTTTCCTCAGTTTCAGGGATAATAGGAACAATTTCGAGAGATTGTAGTTTAACTTACAATATCGTATCTTCAGAAGTAAGGTTATTATGCAATCTAAACTCTTTGATACACCGGTCAGATGGTGCTTGACTCTTTGATGTAATAAAATGTTTCATTTTTTCTATTGTATTTTGGAAGCGTATTAGCTGGTCTAAGTTAATTTAAACTGTTAACGGTACTTATATATGCACATAATAGTTCTTCTCTCTTATTTGTGCTGGAAAAGATAATGAAATATTGAACTGATATCGGCAAGGACCTACATGGCTACATGATCTCTTTCTGCGACCATCTTCCACTTCCACACATCATTTGCTGCTCACTCAACCTGAAAACATTGCTTTATAAGATTCTTGGGGCCAAGTATTTTCCACAAGTCATTCGATGAAAACAAGAGAAAATAAGCATTGATCAAAGTTCTGCATTACAAACATGCAAGTAATGCTGCCGGGATCATCATCCCAATTTGGTATTATCATTCAACAAGGAATACACAAAAACACAAAGATTAAAAAAAGGAATAATTAATGAAAGTAAACATCAACACCCTTCACCAGTAGCAACCAATAGCTGCCACCAAAATGGCAAAACAAGCAGCAAACTATGATGTAACAGAATGCATGAAAAAAGCCATGTTTCAGAATTCGATGCTGAAGACCGATCCGTATCAGTTGTTGGTTGATTTCAAGTTTGAAGACATTATAGAAATCTATATATGATTATACATAGATATTAATACTGACTAGCTGGCTGGAGCTAGCCCTGAGGGGAATGTACTCACTTCTCAACATTTCAGTACTAATACTAGTTGTACAATTGTGCTACATATGTTCTTGGAATCATTCTTGAGTTGACTTCAATTTTTATGTATGTGATAATCAACTTGATCCTCATTCTTGTGTCGTACAACAATGTCAACGATCATTTTGATAATTAGAATTGATATCTGTCTGATCAAGCTTAGCAATGGCTTGCATTAGGGCTATAGTTTTAATAGGATGAAAAATGTATTAAAAAAAATTACGAACCATATACATATAGGTTTGCCAGTTGAAATTAGGAACTGATTATTGTACTTTAAGAACGTGATAACAAGCAATCACAAATTAAGATGAGATGAATGTTTGACTCAGTTAGATACGATAAATTTTTATATAAAGATTTGATTCACGATTGATATTGCCGTCTTGCAGTTATGTCTCTGTATAGGGATGGTTATGTGAATTAAATGATGAATGATGATATAAAAAAAATGATAATGTAATTCTTGTTTTAACTAAAACGTTTACATATGAAATCGTGGATTATGTTCATGTTTAAATTTTCTGTTGGATACCATGCTTAGATGGGCTTAAGTGGACCGATCCTGGCAGCCTTTATCCCTAATTTCATCATATGGGCCCAAATATCACAACAATCGAGAGGAGGCCCAATCTATCTTAAAGCCCAAACCAATCCAAATTTTAACAATAAATAAAACAGAGTACCAACAATCTTGGTATCATCAGTCATATTTCAACACCCTACTGTACTCTTCCAAAGTTCCGCTCTATCCCCTCCTCTACCCCAATCCAATCAAGCACCCCCACCCCCTCCCCTCCTCTTCAAACCACGCCCTCTCCCTCTGTAAAAATGGGGTCCTCTTCAGCATTTTGTTTATATTCTCCAGTAAAGGTAATCCTCTCCTCTTATAATTTAACTAAATTGCACAAACTTACAATGCTTAAAAATTTAATCTTTTTCCATTTTTTTGGGATTTTTTTTTCCAAGATTAATTTCTGGGACCATAGAATAAAACATTCGTTATCAAGCCAACCATGGAGTAGCTCATCGAGCTACTGTGCGCTGGGTGCACCATTTACAACTACTTCACTCAATAGAAGAAGTACAGGAAGAAGAATATCATTGACCGTTAGAGCAGCTTCCGGTGGAGTTTCGAGGCGGTCGTCGAGCTCTCGGAAGGATTATAGGGAGTCTCAAGCTCAGGCGCCGGCTGCTCCGGTTAAAGAAATTGCTTCTTTCATTCTTCCAGCTGGTGCATTTGTTGTTGTCACTTTTGGTATGGCTCTTTTTACTCTCTTTTTTTTAAAAAAAAATTTGTTGGTTCAATGCTGAGTTAATATTTATTTCCTTGTTTTTAATTGATGTGGGACTGTTTTCGTTTTAGTGGACGGAAAAAATGAGGCTCTGTTTTAGTTTCTGTTTTTGAATGAAGTATGATAGAATAATGGGAAGGATGATGATGGTGGAAGGGAGGATGAAGTGGGTGAGAATTAGACCCTACTAACGACTAGTTTGGCTTGATTGATTAGCTAACTTCAATGTTTAAGAGTATGTTATGGTTAAAATTAATCAAATTTCTTAGGGTACTCAGAAATGACTCAGTTTTTCTCCCTTTTTTTCTCGTTAAAGTTTCTTAATTTTCTCCTTTGGCTGTGTAGTCAGTTGTGTTTATTAGAGTACTTGCAACTTTTGCAAGTTTTTTTACTTTACCCCCAACCCCCACACACACACACACACAAAATTGACACTTTCTGCTACATAAATGTGACTTTGAAAGGAAGCAAGATTTTGCATTAGGGTCTAATGATTGCCAGTTAGTTTGGTTGATCATTTCATTGGTGACTTACACATCTTGCTAGGGTGGTCTCTTGCAACTTTTGAATATCAAGGAAGTAACATAAATGAAGGAGAATGATGTGTGGCCCTATAATGACACATGTTCAAGTTCCAATTGTTCTCCGGCTTTTACCTGTACGCTAGCTTGTACTTCATTTTTCATAATATGTTTGTATTGGCAAGTAAAAAGGAATTCAATTTTAATCATTTTTGTTGCAATAGTGCTACTAGAAATTGACTACCTGATTTTCTGTGAAAATGTGCTTTTGAAAGTAAAGTTAAAAAAGTAGAGGAGAAAGTTTCACTGTAATTATTATTTTGATTGTTTGTTGTAGCATGTGCTTCATTTCATTAGGTACAATGGTACTTAAAATGTCATACCATATACTTGAGCTGAGTTTTTGTCTTTTCTTCTTTTTCTTCTCTCGTTTGTAAAGGTGTAAACATGTATTGTTTCCTCTTTGCTGTTGTATTTTTCTTTTTTGGCTGAATGGGCATGAGGGAGTGGTTGTTTTGCAGTTTGATGTCATTTATGTCCATATATGTAGCTCCTATATCAGTTTTGATAGATTACTTAAGGCAAATATTTTTTCTTAAGTTTAAATGGGTTTACATATTACTAATCTGTGTTTTCAGCTGACAGTTTTATGGAAATTGGTGGAAAAAGTGCTTGTGCCAAAACCAGCCAAGCCTTTGTCAGAAGAAAACAGATCTACTCAAGGATTGAAATGGTCCTTTGCTCCTGGGACCAATCTTTTATCTGCTTTTGGTGCAAAGGTTGAAATAGAGTCCAAGCAGAGGCTGAATGAATTTGCCAAAGAACTTCGGTTATTCAGAAGTGTTGACATGTCAGGTAATGTGGAATAAAATTGCATCATTGATGCTTCACTGATTTTTCATGGTACTCCTTGTATTGTGCATTGCCATTAACTCCATAACTATTGAAAACATGTACATCGAGAGTGAATATTGTGTCATCACGACAGAGAGGAACTGTACTGATTTAATTAGTTTCCTTAAATCTTATTATTCTAGCTAGCTGATTATCCATGTTGGACCCTAGCTCACATTTTCATTAGTATTTGGAACTAAATTCTGCTGTATGCTAAACTTATGTCTGTAAGATTCCACTTGCTTGATTCACTAAATGTTTTCATTCTACGGATAACAATGTACATTGGCTTTTTGGGGATACGTTCATCTCTACGAGTCTATGTAATCAAATTGTTTGTTGTACATAATTCTGAGTTTGACTTTTGAGAAGGTTTTGGCAGGCCGAAATTTCGGGAATGATGGACTTTATTTTTTGGCTGAGAGCTTGGCATACAACCAGGTAAATTGGACGGAAAGTTTCTGTATGTGTATATTTGGTGGCAATCAGAAACAGAAAACCCTTTTGCAAGAGTAATATCTACATTAAAACTGGAAGATCCAGCAATGTTGGCGAATTATGTGGTGGTTTTGGATCATATACCAACGCACCCTTCGTTTATTTTTCCTTCTTTCAGACTGCAGAGGAAGTGAACTTTGCTGCTAATGGAATAACTGCAGATGGCATAAAGGCATTTGATGGTGTTTTACAATCAAATATTGCCCTCAAGACTCTGGACCTCTCAGGAAATCCTATACAGGAGATGAAGGAGTTAAGGTAATAATACTTCATGTGAAAGTTCTATTTGGTGAAAGTTATAGTTCTTGCATTAGATATTCTGTAAGCTTGTAGTTTGAGAGAGATCTTCGTTGATGAGATACAGTTATTCAAGTTGGATACATGTGTTCTTTTGAACTATTGTAATTCATATTAAAACCAGGAATACACATGCCAAAATTTCCACAAAATTTATCTTCAATCGCAGTTCTGCGATTTTCTTTTTCTGGCAAGAAATGTAGTTTATCTAGAAAGTGGTGACTTAGAGTAGCTTTCCAGTTGGTTTGGGGTAATTTTGTGCCGTAAAGTGAAGTTGGTCGATTAGTATATCTGTATAATGTTGTTCTTTAGTGCTTAGAGAAAGATAAAAGTTTTAACCAAAGCTGCTGCTTGACTTTGGTTGTGATTTCGCGTCCCAGAGTTTTTTGGTGACATTGTGTTTGAATATTCTCCTTTGCAGTGCTTATGTGATATTCTATTGGAAAATAGAATTCCGGTATTCAAAAGCTTCAGTTGAATAGTACTGGATTGGCAGATGAGGTTGGCTTCCTTTAACATCAAAGTAGCACCGGACTAGTGCTCATGTTTTTTTAACACTAATGTAAGCTAAAAAGTTTTGATGGTACTAATTCGCTTAAATGAGATCACCTTGCTTGCAGGGAGCAAAGGCTATTGCTGAGCTGCTGAAGAAGAATTCAACTTTGCGTATTCTTGAGCTCAGCAACAATCTAATCGACTACTCTGTATGGAATATTGATTCAAATCAACTGTTTCATTTCCACTTTCAATGTTGTATAGATTTATCATGTTCTCTACTAAATTTTATTTTTTGCTCGTTATTTGGAAATGGAGGTAGGGATTTTCAGGTATTGCTGAAGCACTTCTTGAGAATAAAAGCATACAAATCTTGTATCTCAAGTAAGTAGTTCTCTTAGGACATGGGATTTCCTTTCCCCAGTAATGTTGTTTATTCTTGTTTTCTTACCTAAGATACAAAACAGATGGCTTGACTTAATTACTTCTGAAAATTAAAATTACTGCTTTTAGCACTATTCTTGTACTTCTGGATTTTTAATACTTGTCTTATTGTTATTATTCAAGTGGAAATTACGGTGGTGCTTTGGGTGCTGCTGCTCTTGCTAAAGGTTTGGAGGGGAACAAATCATTGAGGGTAAATTTCTACTTTATTTTCCTGGCCCCCACCCCGGGTTCTTGGAATAAAAAGCCATCCTCTTATAAACTCTTCATGTTACATTTATGATGTGAAATATAACTATTCGTTTCATATAAAAATCCTACAAATACCAAGACAATGCATTTTGTCTCCGTTGGTTGTTGGGCTTCAAAAACTTTAGGCAAACCTTTAAAAATAAATAAAGAAATAAAAATTTAGGCAAACCAGATCTCTATCAAGTGTGTATTTGGCCTGTTCGTCGACAATACGTATATCAACTTGAGATGTCTTTAAATGGGACTATGGTGCATGAATGACTATAAATTTCGTTTGAGAAAGTGACCCAAAATAGCTTGTTTGATATCTACGATGCTTGGAAATTCATACATGATAACATTACATTGAGATATATATGATATGAAAACACATACATTGACATTTTCGTTAAAAAATATCTAACATATTTTCCTCAACTGGATGAAATATATATATTTTTTTTCTCATAAAAAATCAGTTGAAAGAGTTTCACGTATAAAAGGGATTCACAATGATGCTAATATCTGCCCATTGTGCTTTGTCTATGAGAAATAGTTTACTCGTAGCATTATGGGATGGGATTAGTCTTTGAGAGAATCTTTTGTTCTCTTAGAATGATGCTTTTTCTACATTCTCCGACTTTGACAAAATTATATTCATTTGTGATTATGACTTCATGGTGTGTGCATTTGCTTGTAGCTTGATTTCATGGGTTACAGCCGTGAAGTAAATAATAATATGACATGGCATCATTATATAGTATTCTTATACTTAAACTTCCTGTTTGTTTAAGTGAAATAGTATATTGCTATCAAAATGCCTAGGATCTTTTTTTGCATGGGAACTCTGTCGGAGATGAAGGTATTCGTACTCTGATAAATGGCTTATCTTCACATAAAGGTTCTCACTTTAATCTTAATTCTTTTTCATTCTATTGCTAAAATGCGTGTGCTATCACATCTGACACTAATAGCACTTGACAGGGAAAATTACATCTTTAGACATTGGCAATAATTCAATCAGTGCAAGAGGAGCCTTTCACGTGGCCGAATACATTAAAAGAAGCAAAAGCTTACGATGGATGAATATATATATGAATGACATTGGAGATGAGGTAATGCTTTTCATTCCGATGGTTAAGTGTTCGGCTGCGGGCAAAGGAAAACAAGATCTGCTTATAAACAAGGGAAAACTTGATAGTTTATTTAACTAAGAATCAGATTGGTGAACTTTTGTTTGCATTGTCGAGGCAACATATATCGACACTCCTGTGAAAAGTTTTATGTGATAACTAAAATCCTGATGTATGTTACCTGTTCAACTTCTTTACATACTGCCAGGAATGACATGTATTTTGTAATTTTATTATATTTAGTATTCACTTTTCCTGTTTCGGCAAGTACCCGGAGTCTGAATTTTGTAGGATAGGTTTCTAATTTTGAGAATAAAATACTCTTTTTTTTTTTTTTTTTTTTTTGCTCTTTTTTCCCTTTTCTCGTCTATATCTTCTTTGGGGTAAATTTGTAAGAGTTGCTCTTGAAATATTAACTAATGGCTTAGCTGATTGGAAGGCAGATTGATAAATACTCGTACTTTTCTCTCACTGTGTTAGGGAGCTGAAAAGATAGCAGAAGCTTTGAGGCTGAACCGTTCAGTAACCGATTTAGATTTGGTATTTACTTTTTCTTTTTCTATCTAATTATAATAGAACAGCATATTTTGAATTCTTGTAGTAATATTTTGAGAGGACTTGTACAGGGGGGAAATGACATCCATGCAAAGGGGGTCAATGCCATAGCACAAGTTTTGAAAGTCAAGGACAATTCCGTCGTTACTTCAGTTAGTCCCTCCACTTTTTTCCCATTGTTTTGATATTTACTTATGGTGCTTAGAAGATATCTCTCCCTCTCAGTTGGAGATTGGTTATAACCCCATTGGTCCAGATGGAGTGAAGGCATTAGCTGAGGTTCTCAAATTTCATGGAAATATAAAAAACCTTATGCTTGGTTGGTGTCAGGTAATCCAAGGAAATTTAACTCCTATGGCCTATGGACCTTGTTGAAAGAGCTCTTGGTGATGATTAGTTTCTTTCAGATTGGAGCCAAAGGTGCAGAGTTTATTGCTGATATGTTGAGGTACAACAGTACTATATCAACTCTAGACCTTCGAGGCAATGGACTTAGAGACGAGGTTACTCCTAGGGGAACAATTGCATATTTTTCTCTGGCAGTAGGTTAGCATGTTCATCTAAAAATCTTATGCTGTAAGTTCTCTTATTTTCCTGAATGTGCCTTTCTTAGGGTGCCATTTGCATAGACTCGGAGCTTGAAGGTGGTGAATGAAGCTTTAACAACGCTCAATTTGGGATTCAACGAAATCAGAGTACGGAATTGTTTCCTGGAAAATCTCTGGCACACTGTTTTTCCTTTGCATCATTTTTTATGTTCTTTTGTGCACAGGATGAAGGGGCTTTTGCCATTGCTCAAGCACTCAAGGCCAACGAAGATGTGAGGCTCACTTCATTAAATTTTGCCAGCAACTTCCTTACCAAATTGGGACAAGTAAACTTTCCACTCTTCCATTTCTTTCCCTCATCCTTTCCTTTTCTACCCTTGTAAGTATACTTGAGAGCAGATATCTTAACATTATTATACTTAAATACTTTGCAGACTGCTCTAACAGATGCGAGAGATCATGTCTTTGAGATGAATGACAAGGAAGTCTCTATTTTCTTTTAGATGGCATTCAATCAGAGGACAAGTATACAGTTTGAAACGGAAAGATTTATAGGCAAAATCTGGTTGGCTGATGACTTCCCCCCTCCCCACCCACATCACTGGGTAAAATACCCCATCTTTTTGTTCTCTTTCCTCAGTGACCTCTAATGAACATTCATTTAACTGAGGGAACATAGGAAGTTTTGGTAGAGAACATGCAAATTTCGTACATTTTGGTTTTTGTTCATTCAATTTTTGACTTAATCTTAGTTTTGTTGTGCGCAAGTTACAAGGGAAGTTTTGCAACAGTCATTTATGTAATTTTGTGGGCTGATAGTGGATCATGGGCCGAAACTAGTTGTAAGAATATGGGCCCATAGTCGATCATGGGCCGAATAAAATGTAAAATTGTGGGCTGGTTGTGAATCAATGGTCTGAATTATTGCGGAAAATTGAATGAATATGCATAAGTTTGTCTTCTTTTCTGTGTGATGATATGAGAAGTTTTATTTTAGACTATGCCTATTAGCTATTTTGGACCAATGAAGGTTTTGCATGTAGAGTAAGAGATTCACTTTTTGTAAAATAATGACTGAATGATTCACTACTTCACATACAAGACCTTCATTGATCCAGAAGTAATTACTAAGTATGCTAAGTAACTGTTCTAATTCAAAATAAAATTTTTGCGTAATGATTTATATATATAATTTGAAGAAAAATCCATAAACCCTTCGTAGGTTAGAGTGACAGAATAAGATGGTCCAACAACAGTTGTTAAAGATTGATTCAATGCCCCTTGGAGCGTGCATGCCTACCTAAAAAGGGGAAACAAACACTGTCGTATGGGTTCATTTTTCATTTGAGTCTTTAACTGAATAAGTGGCCAGTGAGCAGCTGTGCACTACGTGTTCTTTGCTAGGAAATGATTTTGCCATTTGCCACTAGCCTTTGAACGAACTAGAAGGATCACACTAATTACTTGTGACGTCAAATTCTTGTGTGGATAACGAAACATGCATAATATTAGTGAATTATACGTGAGTTTTACAATTAGAATTCATGTATCTCGATTTACTAAAGAATTTGGCCTTGTAACGAACATTATATCGTGGTGATGTAGGTATACCAAATGATATTTGCACTGAATTGTGAGTTGCGAAAATCTGTCTCAGGAAATCAGGACAGTAATATCAGAATAAAAGATTTCGATGTGGAGCAAGATTTTTTTCCAAGTTTTCGTGTGCAATTTATGTATGAAGATTCTTAAATTGATGCGTGTACATGAACAGTAGAGCAATTAACTTTGTGCTGATGGTAGATAGAATTATAGGATAATATGAACCAAAAATTAATTAAAAAAAATCAAAATAATCCACACAGCTGAAGTTCTGACTGATAGTACATGAACAGTAGAGCAACTACCTTGGTGCTCTGGGATTTTAATTGAATTCTGGTATTGAGTTGGTAACTGCTTTGGGAATTTAATTTAATTAATTATATAGATTCTGATTTTTAATTTCACTTGTATATACTCTTTTGTGTTAATTAAACCATATAAAATAAATAATATTAGTGAGTATAAGTAAAATCTAATATATAAAATTTAATCAAGATTATAAGATTTACAAGATGTATTTAAGTATCTTTTATTAAATAAAAGTAGCAAATATTAAGAAATTTGTTACTAAAAAAGAAAATAAATAAAATAGAAAGACCTTAATGTCTATGGAAACTATGCAACGCAAATTGTCGATAGAAAATGGCAAAGAAAACTGTCCGTTCTCATTGTTCAACGTAGGTAATGAGCAGTGGATATCCCCTTTTACCCTTTTGTGCAGGTGTCTTGAGACAGGGCTATAGATCAAAGGAGATATTGGTAAGAAGATACTCGGAATTTAATCGACATTCATAGCCTCACGGTTGACGAAACCACTCAAACTCAATGCATTGGCCATGCGTTAACCTATCGAATTATTGTATTTTAAATTTTATATTATATAAATATTTAAAATACGAAATGTTATATTATATAATTATTTAAAACACAATAATATGATATTTTAAATTGCTTTTCCTTTTTTATTCAACACAAAAATTAAAAAAAACAAGTTTCCTAAGAAAAAATCGAAGAAAATCAAATTAATTAATAATTGATCAATGTTTTATTAACATTATATGAGGCGCCTGTAAATAAGTGCTCTCGTAATATTAATAGTTCACATTTGTGAAGCCTTTGTACTACAAAAATGCCTCCACGCTTTTTCCTTTTTGTAGCCTTTTTAATTATCTGCCTTGCTCAGGTGCCCCTCTGTTTATTTATTTATTTTTTATTTTTTGAGTAAATTAAAGGGTTAAAAATAAAAAATTTACCTGAATTTACATTTCAGTTGTACTTTACCTCACTCAATTTATTTAATAAGCACTTTACACCCTGTTTTATATTTTGAGACAAAATTATCTCTATTATTTTAATTATTATTATTTTTCTTTTTTTCCTTTTATTTATTTTCTCTGTCTTGTTTTTCTTTTCTTTTTTTCATTATTCTCTCTCGCTACTGCTAACTAATTACTTTACTTTTAATAATTAATTAATTAAAGTTCTAAATTTTCACATGTCATCTAAATAATTTAATTTATAGATTAATCATCCTTTAATGCAATAAATATAATACAATAAATATACCTTGTTGTAATATAAAGTTTGTGATTAATTATTAATAGTAAGATTAATAAATAAAAAATAAAAATTTTGAGATAGAGGAAATTAAAATTTTATAGTATACAAATAAAATTATAGAATGAAAAAATATGTACAATATTTTATTTACGGTGTAATATCGAAAAAAATATAGTAAGAAAATATTACGGTTGCCTAATATAAGGGATTTTGGAGTTATGATAAATTCAACCAAAATATGACCCGTGAATGATATGGCACCAAAAAAAAATTTGTTTGCATACTTAGAATATATATTTTAATTTTTTTTGAAAAATTATTTTATCTTTTTATAGTTTGTTTATTTGTTAATTATAGCATTTGTAAAACTCATATAATCTATATTATACTATTTAATATATGGTGTTTGTATTAAAAAAACTTACTTAATCTATAAATTATTTATAAATTATGTAAAAAAATAAGAGATTTTAACTAACCAATTACTTTTAGTATAATAATTTAACAATAACAAGAAAAAATGAATAAAAAGATAAAAGGAAAAATATGAGAGATAAAATAAATAAATTGGTAAGAAGAGAAAAAATATTAAAATAGTAAGGCAAATTTTGTCTCAAAACATAAAGAAGTAAAGGATAGGAGGTAAAGTACTTAGGAGGCAAAGTGCAACTGAGGTGTAAGTTCATGAGATTTTTTTGCATTCAACCCTAAATTAAATTACCTTGTCCTTAATTTTGCATGTTAGAATTCTCAAGTTTTACTGGTATTAAAATGTACTAATGTATTGGAGGTATCATCTGATGCTGAAATTGATGAGAACCCCTAAGCTATGGTACCAACAATATTCTCCTTGATGTCAAATTCTTCCTAATTAACTCTATTTTTCACTCTTCAAACTCACTCTGTTTTCTCTTGAATATGATGATATTTTCCTTGTTCGTTTTGATTTCGCAGGTGGGGAGTAGCTGAGGGGAGCTAATAGAAGGCTTCTACCTTTCATGGGTATGTTGCTTCTTGTCTAAATTCTAATGGATTATGGATACCACCCAAAAAAGAGCACAGATTTTTTTTTTTTTTTTTTTTTTAAAAATTTCCCTGGTAGGCATGGTATTTGATATATGATGATTGTATTTTGAGAAAATCTGTCTTACTTACTCTGCAAATATAGATAAATATTATAATGATTTATATGACTCGAATATAAAAATTATTATTCATTAATTTTTAATTGTTCAATAAATTAAAATACTCATCTCGCGTTACGTTAGACTATTTCTATATTTTGTGGTTTTACATTTATGAATTCATTATGGGTCCGAGTCTAGGAGTGAGTGAGTTTTTTTTTTATTTTTAAAATGGATTGGTGTTGCAGATTGCGGAGGACCGTGCAAGGTGAGATGTGGTACAAGAGCTTGCGGAACATGCTGCTTAAGGTGCAAATGTGTGCCTCCTGGAACCGCTGGGAACAGAGAAATGTGCTGGAAAGTGCTACACTGATATGAAATTTAGAGAAATTTTACTGTGTCGTTGAAGGAACTATTTTTTAATTTTAATGATTTATATAATATAAATTTTTAAATCACATAATATTATATTGTATAAATTCTTAAAATACAAAAAAATAGTTCAATTACTCAACACTCAATACTCAACTTTTGACCCGGGTAATGGGTCAATAAAGGATAAAACTTAAAATTGAGGAGGAAGAATTATGTGGATAGGGCAAATATTTAGGTAGATTCGATTTTTAATCCTATTTATAAATTCTGTAATGTAAATTAAATTTTAGAGAATCTATGATATCAGTTGATGTAAATAAGATTTTTTAAAATTTAATTTTGATCACAAAATTTATAAATAGGGTCAAAAATCAAATTTACCTATATATTTTTCATATGCATGGTATTTCAATTTTGAAAGTGTCCTATATGGGGCCCAAAAACATTATTTGATTGTGAAATGTCATTTCATTTTAGAATCAGAACAAAATAATACCCTTATCAGATTCACCTATAATGTCAAAAAGAAAACTATCCTTAAAATCACTATTGTGAAATGTCATGTCATTTTAGAATAAGAACAAAATAATTATCAAAATCACCTATAATCTTAAAAGAAAACTATCTTTAAAAAGCGTGCATCATCACTAAACGGTCGTAAAGTTGAAAAATACTATTATAGATTTGATTTGAATTTCACTTTTAAGTCTTATAATCAAAATTATATAAAATCTTGGATTAATTATATGTACTTTTCTTGAAGTTTGACTAAATTACCTATCTAACTTTGAAGTTTAGCAAGATTACGAACACCTCTTATGACTAATTTCTGTCAGGACAACCAACAAAACTGATAAAAATGACTAAATTGCCCCTTTTGCTTTTTAGATCCCAATTCCTCCCCTCATTTTGCTTTTTAAATGATGAATCATGTGATTGAGAGTAAAGTGCAAATTTTTTAGTTCAGGGGACAAAGTGTTACTACCTATCTAATTCAGGGGATATTTTAAGTGTTATTAACCCTAAAATGAATGATTCTTTATTCCCACTAAAATTTGATCGCTTCAGCCATGGCCTCTTCCAGTGGTAAGTGGAGAACAGCAATTGGGCATTTTTGCAGGAATTTAATTAGACTAGAATTATTTTGTCTCCCTTCTTGTCAAAGTGGGCTTCCATAGGTAACTAAAAATAAATATGGTTGCTTTTTCAATCTTTTTCTTTTTTTTTTAAAAAAGGAAAATTTCTCAAGTCTTTTTCAGTCATTATGCTTCAAATGGCGGGATTGCAATTGGAGCACAAAAAATGTCAACAAGACATGTTTAAATGTACAGTCTACGTCATAGTATTTTAGATTTTACAACCAAAATTAAATACTCTCTTTATCTTATTTTATGTCTTATTTTTTATATTTTTATTTATCTTAAATTATTTATCAATTTTTAATATGACAAATATATTAAGATTATTTTACATATTTTACTTTTCATACGAGTACCAAAAAAACAGTATTAATTTTATATTTCAGCTATATTAACTACTCTCACACACTATTTCTAAATTTAGAATTCTAAAATCAACTAACAAAATTTTGAATTTAAATTAAGGGACAATTATGAAAAATGTGTTTTACTAATTGGTCAAATATCAATTTTTCTTAGATTATGTATAAATTTGACCTTACTAAATAAAATGAAACAAAATAAATAATCTGTATTAATCTGAATTACGTGATCTAAGACACTATATTTTAAACCGAATTCAACTAAAAATAGTTCTAAAACTTTACAAAAAGATACATAGCATTGAATTGGTAAAATATAATACACCCATTCAATGGGAAAATTGAGTAGTGGAATTTTTATTTTTTCACATGCTGATATTGTAGGTCGGCGAAATTGACATCCAAGCCCATCTTTAACCCATTAGTCGAATTTATGGGGCGGATGTTTTTCAATCTAAAACGTTTTTGACAGCCTAGAGAAACCGACTTGTCATTTTAGATACTTTTTTTTTTTTTTCTTTCTTAATTTTGAAGTCCTATTCTCTAACATTGATTAATACTAATTTATTTGCCGACATGAATACTCACGAATGATACATGTTCTTGATATTTTAGTACAGGAAAATGCATTATTTGCTTTAAACAAAAAACATATGGATGTCAGCATCTTATTCTTGTACTTGTTTTATGCAACAAATTTATTGTGCTGCATTTTTTTATTCCATCAAACGATTGCTATACCAATGCCACACGATTCATTTCGACTTTGCACCACAAGATCAATTTTTCTACAAATATCTTTTTTACTTCGATGTCTATAATACAAATCAATAAACGCCAAGCAGCAATCCCTTTTTCAAAAAATCCTCAAAAGACTGCGTCACTTGTGCAAACGTAAGAAAGACTACATCACTGATATCATCAGCAGGTGACCTCACAAAAGCTGAACTTGAAATGTGGTGGGCAGTCTTGAATTGAAAATGAAGATTCAAAATATGGTTACCTAATCAAGAACGAACTCAATTCAATTCAGTTACGTACAATTCACTACAGAAAAAATAATATACTGCTTGGAAAAATTTAAACCTTTTCCCTCTATAAAATGAGGGATCCTTGGAGAAATACAAGCACAGAGCATACAGCATTGAGCATTACTGCATAAAACAAGAAAAAGAAATGGAGGGAACACATCAACCTCATGTACTAGTACTCCCATACCCAAGCCAAGGCCACATTAACCCTCTTCTTCAGTTTGTGAAACGCCTCGCCTCGAAAGGTGTCAAGGCTACAATAGCCACCACCTATTACACCGTTAAGTCCATTAATGCAGTGAATGTCGGCGTTGAGCCCATCTCCGATGGGTTCGATGAGGGTGGCTTTGCTCATGCTCAGAAAGAGGACGTGTACCTTAAGTCTTTCACAGAAAATGGCTCGAGAACTCTATCAGAAATCATTTGCAAGTACCAGAAAACCGATTCTCCAATCACCTGTGTTGTCTACGATTCATTTCTACCGTGGGCTCTTGATGTGGCTAGGCAGCATGGTGTACATTTATGGAGCATCATTTTTCACTAACTCGGTCACCGTTTGCGCCATTTTCTGTCACATACACCATGGCACTCTTGCTTTGCCTGTTAAACAAGAAGAATTGCCCTTAACGTTGCCTGGCTTGCCTGCCTTAAACTCTCCTGATGTACCAAGCTTCATCAAGGCTCCAGAGAGTTACCCTGCTTACCTGGCAATGAAAATGAGTCAGTACTCGAATTTAGAAAAGGCCGACTGGATATTCAGCAACAGCTTTGAAGAATTAGAGGGCAAGGTAAGGGTAACATGTCATCTATATGTTTAATTCACCAATTTCTATTAGGAATATCAGTGAATTTGGCACAAATTTGAGGTGTTAATTTCATGCATTTTAATTTGAAGGTTAGTTCAGTTGCTTAACATATACAGCAATATGCTAATTTTACTACTTCCTTATAGGAGGCAAAAAGTGTATCAAAGCTCTGGCCAGCGAAGCTGATCGGACCAATGGTGCCATCAGCTTAGATTTGGATGGCAGAATTGAGGGAGACAAAGGGTATGGAGCTAGTCTATGGAAACCACTAAGTGAACAATGCATAAAATGGCTTAAAACCAAGCCGCAGAGATCAGTGGTATACATTTCTTTTGGAAGCATGGTATCACTATCAGCAAAACAGATGGAAGAGATAGCATGGGCATTGAAAAGCGGCGACTTTAATTTCCTTTGGGTTGTAAGAGAGTCAGAACGTGGTAAATTTCCTGATAGATTCATAAACTCAACATCAGGAAAGGGTCTAGTTGTTTCATGGTGTAATCAGCTGGAAATGTTAGCAAACCCAGCCATTGGTTGCTTTGTCACACACTGTGGATGGAACTCAACAATCGAAGGGCTGAGCCTTGGTGTACCAATGGTGGGAATGCCACAATGGTCTGACCAAATGACAGATGCTAAGTTTATAGAGGACATATGGAGTGTTGGTGTTAGAGCCAAGGAGGATGACTTTGGAATTGTAAGAAAAGAAGAGCTTTCTACTTTGTTTGAAAGAAGTGATGGAAGGAGAAAGGAGTCACAAAATTAGGAGAAATGCCAGCAAATGGATGGAAATGGCCAGAGCCGCAGTTGGGGAACAAGGAAGCTCAGACAAGTCTATTAATGAATTTGTGAAGCATTTGAAGGAATTCTCTTTAGAAGGAAACTGCAATGGCCATTGTTAAAGAGAAAAATGAATTACTTTCTGAATGAATTGAATGGATTCTTGTATAATAGAGTTCCAATCTACCTTATAGCATTCCTATGATCATTAAAATCTATTCTTTTCACCTATTTGATTGTATTAAGAAAGCATTGCAATGATGATGTACTGGGGGAAAAAAAAAAGCCTCCTTTATATTTCCAATGGTTCTGCCTTCCTCTCCTCGTTCTTTAGTTGACATCTTAATTCTATTACTACTCTGAAATTTGCAGCATAATAACCAACTCTCTCTCTCTCTCTCCCCCCCCCCCCTCTCTCTCTCTCTCTCTCTCATCTAGATCATTGTGGTTAAGTAACTAAAAGAATTAGAATTTGACAAACCTGTATTATGCTACAACTCCTCCAATAGAGTATGCACACTGGTTTTCCTCAAACCTATTAAGAAGGTAAAGGAAGATGTGTTCAGATATACAACCACTCTTAAAATGTATCTTCCCACTAGTAGAAAAGATGCTCCATCCAACTATAAGCTCAATTTACGAAAATATTTTATCACTGGTTTTCCTGAAACCTACCAAGATAAATGTCAGAGATGTACCACCACTACTGTAGAATTGTAGCATAAGCTCTATTCAGAAGAATTTGTTATTAAAGCGCAAATGTGCAATAAATAACAGTGTTGACTTCTAAACATACTGAGCTGTAGACCCAAAAGAAAGATAACAAAAAGACTTACCACTCTGCTTAAGCTTGTTTCAAAAGCTCCTTTTCCTGCTGAATACCTTTCTAAATCCTGCAATCATGCAAGAGTGTTTTGATATCCTTGAAAAGGTGCATAAAAGGAATGAATCACCATTTTTCCTGATGAGCATGCACCAATGATTACCAAACTCTGACACTAAGATAAATACGATATAAGTAAAATTTAAGTGAACCACAACAGGGGGAATGCATATACCAAAATGACTCGCTACATTAGACACCATTTCATTACAAATAGAGGAAAGAAACACAAAACAAAAGTTTCAGTAACGTGGCTTAACAAAGCAAAATAACATGTAAATATTTACAAAGTTTCAAGTATTACCACAGGTCGACCCTGTTTTTCAGCTTGGCAGATTGAAGATCATGTTTTTTATCTGTATACAAGCTGTAACAAGGCCAGTTTCACCTGCTCTAGCTGTGCGACCAACTCTACGAAGGAAATCAACAGCAGATTTAGCAAACTCAGCCTAAAATGAATCACAAACAAAAAGACTTGGAACTTAAGAAAAAAGAGTAATAGAATTCATACTGTTATGCAAGAGGAACATAAAGAGGAAGGAGAGACTCCAGGAAATGTGGATACTTCATTATGTTAGAAATGAATTTAGTCTTTCTATGTTTCTTCTGACCTTTTTTTTTTTTGCTGGAATGTGCAAGTAAATTGAGAGACGGCTGAAGTTGAAGAAGTAAAATTACAGTTATAGCCTATTGCTGAGTTTTGCATGTTATGCACTTTCAGGTCTTATATAAAGATAAATTAACTGTTCATGTAGACCTAAATTACTGTATTTTATGAACATGAAACCAGATACTAGATTGTAAAAGAGTCAAAGTATGGTAGTTGCTCTGTGTATCCTGGAGAATGACATTGGTTTCAGAGTTCCTAATTCAGTATTTAATTAATCTATTTTCAACAGTTCCTTCCAAATATTTCTCCAAACTACACCATGATCAATCATACAGTTTTTTATTTCTTCCCCTTTCTCTGCTTTTCTCTATTTTTTGTTTCATCGTAAAATATCCACTTTTCAGTGAGTAGTTAAAAAGGAGGTTGTCTTTCTTACTCTAGGAAGAAATTATCATTCAGCTGACTGCACACCTCATCCACCCTATATACAACTTGCCAGATCTAAAGCAACTGTGGAAACTGTAGAAGAAATGAAGTACCTGAATAACATGTGAAATATTAGGAACATCCAGACCACGAGCAGCAGCATCAGTACACACAAAAAACACCATCTTTCTGCTGGAAATCAAATAAATTCTTCGAATGCACGTCCAGAGAGGTATCACTATGGTAACGAAAACATTCAATTCCAGCTCCTTTCAAGATCTTAGCAACAGCTTCAACAGCCTCAACAGAATTGGCAAATACCATTGTGCGGATAATCCCACATGGAGACTTTAACGCAGAATTATATCCATCGTTGACAGCACTTAGCAGAGCATCTACCTGTGTATCAACCATCACTTCAATCCATTTCTGCTCCAACCTGAGAAAAAGAGGAAATTCTTGAGGAATGAAATATGCATATTATACTCAGTTTTGTTGGAAAAATTAAAGCACAATCGTGAGCACGGAGAGTAGGAACCAAAGCAGCAGTTTTTGTTATTCTTTGTACCAAGAAATTTAGCTTTCAAGAGGAAAAGTTGTGCAGGAATGCTGAAAATGAATATATCCAGTAGCTAAAAGCTCTAAAGAAAGCTGAAATCAAAAAGAAAGAAGAGAAATTGGGCCATGTTTCGCGAACTATACAAATCACCTCAGCCAACAATGAATAGTAATGGACTTTGTAGTCCTAGTGCATGCTTACCCAACTGGTATGAGTTTCAGCTACAAATTGCCCTAATACCGAGGGAAAAGCAAAAACTAGATAAACAGAGTTTAGTTGGTCCTAACTCAACCAACAGACAACTTGGTACAAACAAGTTTGGATAACAATTTTCTATCTTGGGCACAGCACCCGACTATGGTCAATCATCCACAATACTAAGAGCAAATATAATGAACACAAAACATGGATAGAAACTCTATAGATGAATAGTTAGTGAAAAATGTGAAGGAAATCACATGAATTACACCAGATTGTGACCTCATTCTCCCAAACTTCCATAAATTTGCCTCCAATCAGACTTTGTCCAGTAGTCTGGTTTGAGAAGTTGATAGTAAGAAAAAATGAGCTCTGTACCTTGGGTTGTGGCAATGGAAATAATTTCATTTCCGGTAACCCAACTGGCATCTGGATACATTCGTTTCAGTACTCCTCCAGCAGCTTTCTTTCCATTTACTGGAAGTGTAGCTGCTACAAAAATGTACTGCTTACTTCGATCATAGATTTTCCTTACCCTTCTTCAGTCTTTTCTTTGCACAACTTGAGCTTCAGTTTCCAAGTTCTCAATATCATCATAGTCATCATCATTCTCAGTATCTTCTTCACGTTTCAAATTAACATCTGTTTGCATGTCTCTGTCATCTTCTCCACTATATTCCATCTGAACATTATCACTTAAAGCCACAGTGTTCCCAATTTTTTAAGCCCTTCGTATGAGTACAACTGTTTTTTGTCAAAGTGAAGCATGTTTATTATCCGGAACACTTGGTTCTGGAAACTCCCATACAGTACCACGTCTTCTTCATCAAAAACCTATGAAATATTTGAAGTATCAAATGAGATTTGAGAGCTCTCCAATTAGCCAGATAATAAAGAATAATCAAAGAAAGATAACATACGACGTATTTCACGCCACGTATGAAATTAGTGCGTCTGCATCTCTCTGGATCAATTGCATAAATGTAATCAGAAGCACTACTGGTGTTGTAACTATCATATCTGGATCAGAACTGGCCAACTCTGCAGTCAAAAATGTGTAATAGATAAAATTATGTTGCATGAAAAATATGAAAACATCCTGATTATCATAGACATCCACAATCATGCACCACAAATAAATGAGAATTCCATCAGTAACATACAAATGGATGCTTGAACTGCAGGCACCAATTCTATTTAGGAGGAAAATAGGCGGTATTCAGTACCTGACACCCGCAAACCTAGCTGCAACATTAAGCAGTGGTTCACCATTTTCCTTACACAGACAGTTGGCCATGCGAACCACTTTGCTCACACAACATCACATTCGGACAAAGAACTAGAGATTGCTAATGGATTTGCGCAATTCTGCATTTGATAAAGCTTCCTCCTAATTATCCCCAGTCTTACATAACATATCAAACAAAGGAACTAGATATCCGTGGGTTTTCCCACTTCCAGTCACTGCAGCAATCACCGTGTCAGCCCCTGAAAGTATACTCAGTATGCAAGCAGCGTAAATTGCAGAGATAATGCACAATTATCCCATGACAATAAACAGCTTAATCTGGATAAAACTAAAGAGTTCCAAATAACCTCATTGCATAATCATCTAACCACTCTCCCCCACAATTCCATGAACACAATCATCAAATTAACAGTCCAAAAATTCTAGAAATAAAAAGTTCAAGAATTTCACAATAACTTGATAACCCACGTAAATATCATTTCTTTTTTTTATCATTTCAATCAAAATCCCAATAAAAGCAAATAGAAGATGACATAAAAGATAATAAAAATAAAGACTTTCCAGATAATACAAGAGTAACTTGAGTACCTGAACAAAGGAGGGTCTTTGTAAACCAAGCTTAGAAAGAGCTCGAGCCACCATATCCGAAACACCAAGAGATGCCCAGGAAACATTTTCTTTAGCAAAGAAAATGTCAGTTGGACTTTTATCATCAGCAGCAGTAGCTGTGGTAGCAGGGGCCGCGGTCCCAAATGCTCTAAAGCTGTGTGGTGGTCGTGGGATTGAGACAGATGGGAAAATGGCCGAATTAGTCTCTCAACTTTTTTACTTTTACTGAAATGGTCCCCCAACCTTTTTTTTTAACCAGAAGAGTCTTTCAACTTTTATATTTTTACCAAGATAATCCTTTTGTGGTTGAACCACCACAAAAACCTCTTTCTTTTTTTTGATAAATTTCACATACAATCCCTATGGTTTAGTTGTTTTATACATTAGCCTAATTTACTAAAATTTTACAAAACTTTATGGTTAACTTTTTTAAAAAAAAAAGATCTAGTGGTTGACTAAGGAGATCTGGCGGTAAGGCTAGTGGGTGGCAATTGGTGTGTGGGTAGGAGGAGGCGCTTGGATGGCTGAAGGGGTGGTTCTGGAGTTAGATGGGTGATAGTTTCGGCTGGGAGAAGAGGAAGACGGAAGGGTTAGGATTTTAATTTTTTTTTTTTTGTAAAAAATAAATGTTTCATTTTTTTAAAAAAATTGTTTTGACATTTTTTTTCCTTTTTCACCCCTTCATATTAATTTCTTTCTTATTTTTTCCATTTTAAACTATATGGGGTTATGTGAAAAATAAGTAAACCTCAAGGGATGCATGTGAAATTTATCAAAAAAAAAGAAAAAGATTTTTGTAGTGGCTCCACTATAAAAGGACCGTATTGACTAAAAAATAAAATTTGAAGGACTATTCTGGCTAAAAAATAAGTTGAATAACTATTTTGACTAAAGAAAAAAGTTGAGGGACTATTTTGGCAATTATCTTTTTCAAGAAAGATAAACGAGTAGAACAAAATGTGTGTGCAACAAAATATTTGAAATCTATAAAGATTAACTAAGACAAGGAAGTAATAAATATAATTTATTTATATAAAAAAAAAATGAGATACAATTTTTAGAATTTTTTTTTTTAATTCTCTTCTTTAATTATTGATTTGAGAGCCTCGCAAATTGATTTTGAATTTGAAATTGATGGGTTTGAGAATTTAATCTTGAACTTGGAATTGACTAAAAATCTCATGACTTCATTCCAAATTTAGAGTTGATGAGTGCTTTGTTGGAATTTTTGTAATTATCCCATGTGATTTTATTTTTGAAATTCCAAATATTTGATCCAATATTTAATTCTGATATTTATCAAATATGATTTAATAAATATCTTGTGATAATTATCACATTGTGATAATGATTACACTTGTGATAACTACTTATTCTTACGTAGGCGACATTCTATCAAAAATACACCATCGTATCGTTATGCAGGTTTAAGCAGGATAATTATTTTGCTATATCCCTGTCTCTTATACACATCTAGATGTGGATAAGAGACAATCTTATTCCGCATTTGATATTCTGTGATATTATTTATGCACAGATTAAATTCATTTTTATAGATTAAGAAATCTATCATGCTTGACTGGTTGATCTCGAAGTTGAAATTGATCGAGAGTTTCACGATTTAATCTCGAACTTAGAGTTGATCGAGTGTTTGACAACTTGATTTCAAACTTAGATTTGATTTAGGACCTCACACGAATTTTGACTCAAGGGTTTCACAACTTGATTTTGAATCGAACTTTAATTTCTTCAATTCTTGATATGGAAGACTTGAATCAACTATTAATATGATGGAAAACTTAAAGAACATTCGATGAAAATCTTCAAATTTTGTTATAAATCTTGACATATAGAGATTTGAAGAGAAAACTTAATGGTAAATTTTGGAGAATTTAGAGAGATCTTATAACTTATAATGAATTTCCAAAAATATGTGTTGTGTATTTTCATGTTTAGGGGTGACTTATACATGTAACTATGTAAGATAAAAGAGGTTAGAGTGGCTTGACATAATTCTACGCCTAACTTCTTCTCTGAAAACTATAGAAAACATGAAGTGTAAAATAATTACACTATTTATGTATCTTTTTTATTCATTGAAGAAATAAAATTACATCTAGAACTAATCTCTCTAAAATATTATCTCTTAAAATAATATAAATACATAAGCAATTTAATTGCCTATAATATTATCTCTTTATTTATTTTTTTAAAATAAAGAGAAAAATATTAAGGTATACATTTTTATGATATGATGTGATTTAATTAGGATATTACTCCAAGATAGTACTGTACGAATTTCAATTATATTAAAATTTTGATGCCTACAAATATCCACTCGAAACTTGTTTACGAACGCAAAATTTGAATATGAAAGTGAATATGTTCGTTCAAAGGAATCGAACGAGAGAATTTTACTCTTTTTTATATATGATATGACTGAATTTGGAGTTAGCTTCCTAACTGCCTATGTACCCTTTTGGGGATCAAGTCAAATATAGTTCAATTAAACATATGAGAAAGTTTTTACTCGTGCCAAGGAAGCTTGTATTTGAGATATGTAGACAATTTATTCTCGTATCGAGGAATCTTGAACATGGAAATGCAGACAGTTTATTTTCATATCAACGAATCTTAGATGTGATATATGCAGACAATTTATTCTTGTGTCGAGAAGTATATGACATGTATGTGTAGATAGTTTATTCTCGTGTCAAGAAGTCTTGAACATGGATATGTATACAGTTTATTCTCGTATTAAGGAGTTTTGAATTTGATATATGTAGATAGTTTATTCTCGTGTCGAGGAGCATATAAATCAAGGAATTTTTCATAACAATACTTGAATATTTGTAGATAGTTTTAACTCGTATCAAGAAATCATTGATCTTGACAATTTAGGCTCGTATCAAGGAGCACTTCATATCTAAACTAGAATATTTGTAAATAGTTTTAACTCATATCAAGAAGTCATCTTGACAGTTTAAACTCATATCAAGGAACATTTAATTCATATGTGAGTATTTCCTTCTTTGGTAGATAAATAAATTTGGTACTTTACAAAATTTGTATTTTTGATGATGGTTGCTTTAATGACACTTGCTTCCTCTTCTTTGAGTAGAATTTTCCCTTCTCGAGTTAATTTCATGATTCTATCCTTGTTCGATAGGATGCCTGCCCAATTAATCGATGATATTTGCAGTAATTTGGATTGTCAAAACACCATACTTCTTCAGGTCGTTTCATCTTAGGCACGTCGATAAGATTTGCTTCTAAAATATCATTGAATATGTATGGCATTAGAATCAAGAAACGGATACGCGCTTTCTCGCCTTATCTTGAGAGTGGTTTGACTTTCTATTTACATTTCTTAAAATTTTAATAGATTCAACTAGATACTAGTTGTTATTAACTTTTTATTCTCAAAATTTGAGACGCCTGTCATGTTGACTTCATGTGGTTGCTCAACGGGTGGATTTTGGTTTCTATTAGCAGCAATACTCAATTTGTCGAAGGATTTTGGAAGTATCCTTTGTAGAATGTAACTTAGATCCCAATGCATGCCTTGAGTACACATATCGATGGAGGAACTTTTAAAAAGCCGATCTTTGTAATTTAAACTAAGATCTCTTTATCTACCAATATAATCAATGACCGGTTCATTTTTCTATTGATGAGTTGATATCAGTTCCACCCTACTAACCATACGACGTGTGCTATAGAAACGATCACGAAATTTTTCTTTAAATTGATTCCAACTGTTGATGGAATTAGCTCGAAGTCAGTGAACTAGTCAAACACATTTACCTTTATTCATTGAATGAACTACTTGACGAGAAAGTCATCAATAGTTCCAGCATTGTTGCAAGTTTCAATGAAGTGCACCACGTGCTGCTTGGCTGATTTTTTTTGTCATCAAATTGTAAGAGTTTTGGCGGTAGATAATCAACGAACATCCTCATGTTGTTGATTTTTTTAGTATAAGGCTTTGCATAAGTGAACAAAGATTTCTTGCCCTCTTCATACTTCTCTTCGCTTGCATCTTCAACAAACTTTTAATTGATGAACGTCAATCATCCCGTCCTGAAAAATTTGAATTCTTGTCATCTTTGTTTGTGATTTTGAAAACTCTTCATTTTCATCAAGGTCCATGGGTTGTTTAAAGCTTTCTCAACTTGTTTCTTTGTTACCATTAGTCCAGTTGATACGTTGAACAATTTTTTTACATCTTGATTTTGAATGTGTTTTGCAAGTCTTTCGACAGCTTTGGTCAATATTGCAACTTGTTCTTCAAGAGATGTTGATCGAATCACTATAACTTCTACAATGTCGTATCTTGAGTCATAGGAATTTATGAAAATGTTCTCACCGCTTTATTTATCAAGAAGATTTATAGACGTATTGACATGATTGGGTGTACGAACACTTGTTCAATTATGGATGTATTATCTTTCTTTGTCTCTAAAAGTGGATTGAATTTCTTTGTCCCATTAAAGAAGAATATGCACTTTCTTTTGCAAGGCGACTAACAAATTTTGCAAATCATGTCTTCACGTCTTGATGGGCATAATTTGATTTGAATAGTCAACTCCATGATTTGAAATAATTTCGATAATAGTAGACTTGTGATCGTATACCTTTAAGTAAACAACCTTTGAATTATCGCCTTTTGGAGTCATCAATGAAATTTTAGTATGTATTTAACGAAGATAAGATATGGGAGGTAGAGATGGTCCGACCAAGCATGTTAAAAATTGTGTGCAACAAAATATTTCAAATCTGTAAAATCTCAAATTTGGAGTTGATTGAGGGTCTCATGGCTTGATCCCGAACTTGAAATTGATCGGAGGTTTGACAGTTTGATCTCAAATTTGGAGTTGATTGAGGGCCTTATGATTTAATCCTCGAATTTAGAGTTGATCGAGTGCTTGACAGTTTGATCTCAGACTCGAACTTGATCGAGAGTCCCATGGCTTGATTTCGAACTTGGAGTTGATCGGAAACTTGACAGTTTGATCTTTTATTTGAGTTGATCGAGGGCCTCATGATTTAATCCCGAATTTAGAGTTGATCGAGTGCTTGATAGTTTGATCTCAGACTCAGACTTGATCGAGGGTCTCATGGCTTGATTCCGAACTTAGATTTGATCGAAGGTCTCACAACTTGATCTCGAACTTTGACTCAAAGGCTTCATATAGACTTCAAATCTTGATATAGAAGACTTCAAATCTTGATATATGAAAGATTTTGATAGATAATTTAGGAAACTCTTGTAACTTGTAGAGAATTTCCAATAATACATATTGTGTGTCTTCATATCTGATATTTTCCAAATCTTATTTTGATAACGATATAAGCACTAAATTTTGAAAATAAGCTTTGCAGGTCTGTTACCTTTTCTGCTGGAAACAGGTGTTCGGACGCAGTACACCGTCCGAACTATGTCAGCTTTCTCGGACGCATTTTACCGTCTGAACTAACAAGCAGAAAGCAAGTTTTTTAATGCTTATCTACGGACGCATACAACTGTCCGAACAAAGCTTCCTTCGGACGAACACGACCGTCCGAAACTCAGTCCGGACGCATGCACGGTCGTCTGAACGATATCCTTCACCAACTGCACGGAGATCGGACGTTGTGTCAGACACATCATACTTATCTCGGACGTCCGAAACCTCAACGGCTAGTTTTTGTACATTTATTATTTAGCTGTTTGGAAGTAGTTACAACCACCATTTATTGCTCCTATAAATACCTGCTCTATTGTTCTGTAAAAATCATCTAATACATTGAATACAAGCCTCATAAAAGAGCAATTTGAGTGCAAATTGGTGAAAGTGCTATATTGTATTAGTGTGTAACTTAGAGTGCAGTTCATTTTTGAGTGGAGTGATAATCTTGTACAAAAGTGAGATTGTGAGCTAAAATTCTTGGGTCAACTAAAAGAGTTTTAGTGTGAGCAAGAAGTTCTCTACTTTGTAAAGATTATTGGCTCACCAAGTGTGTGAAGCATTCTAGTGAATTAATACTTCAAGTTTGTTAGTTTGGGAGTATTGGTTGTTTAATTTCCTCTCTTTCTTTCTTTACAGTTTCATCGATTTTATCTTCATTATATTAATTGTTAGTTGAAAATTTTCATTAAGTTTAATCTTTCTAAAAATATTTTTAGAAACCTAATTCACCCCCTCTTAGGTTGTTTTGGGACCAACAATATTTAGTGATGATTTTCTATTTATATATGTAGGATGAGAGGGGTTAGAGTGGTTTGGCATAATCCTACTCTTAACTTTTCTTCTAAGAAACATGAAGTGTAAAATAATTACACTATTCATGTATCATATTTGTTCCTTGAAGAGATAAAATTATAAGAAGTAGATATTAAAACATATATATCTTTATAATATGATGTGATTTAATTAGGATACTCATTCAAAGATAATAATATAAGAATTTCAATTATATTTAAATTTCTACACCTATAGTATGCTCTAAAGGTAGCATCATATATGATAATCTACATATATGAAGCACTGGAATTGAAAATGAATGCGACAGAATCATCATCAAGTGGATGTGTTCGTTTGGATAGAAAATATTTTTTTAGAAAAAATATTTTTCTTGAAAAATATTTTACATGAAAAATTATATTTTTCATACAATTTTCTGGTATTCGGTTGACAAAATAAAAATATTTTGAAATAAATTTTTTTAACAGTTTCATATTTAATTTTATGAATATGAATTAAAAAAAGTTACAACAATGGTAATAAATACCTTATAAGTAATTGTAATTAATAAAAGATTGATTTTGTTCAAAATTAAATGATAGGACAATGTAATAGTAAAATATATATAATTATAGTTATATTGTTGTGGAACCCATGATTAAGAAAAAAACGCATGGAAAATAATTGAAAATGAAAATAAATTTGGCAAGACCATTAGATTATGAATGTAAGTATTTGAAATTTAGTGTCACTTTTGAATTATTCGAAAAATAACTTACTTTTAAAAATTTCATAAGTTATTTTTAGCTAAAGGAAGGAAAATTGAAAAATATTTTACACCGAAAATATTTTTCAATGTTTGGTATCAAAAAAATTTCTAAAAAATATTTTCAATCCAAACAAACACACCCAGTATTTTCTACTTTTGGACCAATTGGAATATGTTTTTTTTGAGACCCTCTGGACTGCGAACTGTTAAATTGGTTTGAGATATACAAATGGGTTTTGGGTAACAACATTTAGTTTAAGTTTTTAAAAAAATTTAATTTTAACCTTAATTTAATAATTAGATGTAAATTTGTTCTAGTTCGTATTTAAAAAATGTGAATTATACTTGACAAAACTCATTTCAACAATAACATTAATAAATAACGAAATCTCCAAATGGTCATAAATTTCTCTTTGTTTGAGGCTTTTTCTTTTTTTTGGAGAGGTTTAGTCTAATCATCCTTGTAATCCTTTCCTCTTGTCCTTTTTTCCTATTTTAATATAATTAAAAGTTGAATCAAAAATTGGAAAAGAAAATTTTATAGAGGAGGTATTCATGAAAGTCCACAAAATCAGAGTAGGTCAATGTAATTTACCAAAAAAATATAACCAAATAAAACAAGCCCCATTTTGGGTTTCTTTTCATCTGGCATATTCTACCACATTTCTACTGACTTTACTGTAGAGAAACTAACACGAAATACAAATATGGCGCCAAGGAGAAATACTATTAATACTACCAAGAAGAAGAAGAAGACGACGAATTCTCCACCGTCTGATCCTCAAGGAATTTTCACCGGGATGGTTGTTTTCTTAACCGAAACCGGAGTCCAAGCCCGTCGATTAGAGGTCAGTTCTTTCTTCTCAAATTTCCATGAAAAAAGATCCAATTTTTAAAATGAATTTTCGATTTTTTTTAATGGTTTCGTGTTTTGTAGATATGGAAGCGCAGATTAGAGCAAAACTGGGGGCGAGAATTGAAGATAAGTTTTCGAGGAAGGTGACGCATGTATTTGCTATGAATTTTGATGCACTGTTTCAAAAAATCGATCTTGAACGCTTGGAGAGCTCAAAAACGGTGAGTTTTGTTATTTAGTTTTTAATTTTTCGATGTTGTATGCTAATTTTATAATGAATTTTGTTTTTCTTGTTTAAATTCATTTTTTTTTTCCTTTGGAAAGTTGAACTCTTTATACACCTAATTGAACTGTTTTGACACTTCATTACAGTTTACTGAAAGAAGAAATATCCTTTGTAAGGATTTCAAGATATGGTGGATTAAAGTTTCTTCGTACTATAAAATTTTGTTGTTTCTTGGTATGAAAGACTAATTTTGAAATATGTGTTTATGTACTTTTTTTTTTTTATGCCTAGATATGTGAGAATGAGTTGTTGCATTACTGTGATTATTCCAATCAATTATTTCTACAAAAGATTTGCTCGTTTTACTAGGTTTTTTTGTTCCTCTATAAGTAAGTGATGTAAGTAGATGCTTTTTTGATATACTGTGTAATGGTAGGACAATTGATCTTGACGCATGTACGTTTTGTTTGTCTGTTTGTTAAGAAGGATTTTTAAAAGGAGAAAGTAATTGCTGCCTCCTATCTTCTATTCTCCCGGCTGGGGGTGTGGGGGGAGGGAGGGCAATTGTGATAACCATACCATTGGGCTGCAGTAACTTCTTTTGGTTTGCCAGTGTAGAATTTCATGTTATTCAACTCTTGTTTGTAGCTTTTCCCAGTTTCTTGATAGTCCATTCTTTTCAATTTATCCAGGAAGTTCTCCGTTATCAGTGGCTGGAAGACAGCTTGAGGGAAGGACAAAAGTTATCTGAGGAATCATACATCCTGTCGTTAGAAAATACAAGGAGTGGACAAGAGAAGCAATGTTGCACAAGAAACTACCGCTAAACTCATCAATGAAGCCGATTTTGGTGCTAGAGAAGCGTCACAACAAAAAAAGATCAAAGTTTCTCCCAAGGATTTTCGTTCGGAAAATACAAGTTTGAGGGACACTGTCAATTTGGCAGAAAATGTTGCATCTGAGTCACCAAACACTGTCAGTGGCTCGGATCGCTCTAGGCGTTCTTTAAGTCCAGAAGTCACAAGCCCATACCTTGATGCTCAAAATAAGACTGTAACAGTAAGATTTGAATTTTGGCATTCATCCTATTTTTGTTAATATGTGAAAGCTCCATTTTCCTTTATCTTTCTTTGGAAGGAATTTACAGGGGTTTATAGGAATGATACCAGCAGAATGGTCAATTCTGTGAGTGTCTTTTTTTTCTTTCTTTGGCTGGAAGTAATTGAATACTTCTACCATTATCTTATCAGGTTGCAACATCAGGCTCGGCCTTGCTTTATAGTCCTCCTGATTTAAACAGGAATATAACTGAGATATTTGGAAAGCTTATTAACATATATAGAGGTGAAACTTTGTGCAATTATTACTTTTTTCTTAGACCATGCCTTTTCTTTTTTATTCTGGAAGTGTTATACTTGGTTTTGCTGATCTCCTCTTAGCTCTGGGTGATGATCGGAGATCATTTAGCTATTATAAAGCTATTCCAGTGATCGAAAAGCTGCCTTTCAAAATTGAGAGTGTGGAACAGGTTAAACACTTACCTGCAATTGGCAAGTCAATGCAAGATCATGTAAGTAAACACATCTTCAATGAAAAAAATTGCAACTATGATTTCTTGATTGGCGGATGATGACTTTCCTCAGATTTGCTATTTCAAGTTTCTGTTTGCTTGTTATAATTATGAGAAAGGAAGTGCTCCTTGTGTTTATTCCCACTTCATAACTTGATTGTGACGAAACTACTTGTATTTCTATATTTACATACAAACAGGGTGGAATTAATTTTTCAGTATGTATAAGCGTATTTTGGATCTATTTGAGTTTGCACCTATGGGATGAATTTCTTTTGTTTGTCTTTATATGCTGCAGATTTTGTTATAAATACGTTCTTAGATATATTTCATAACTGGACCCACAGGAGTCCATCTCCTGTGGTAAGTCGGGTGGATTACAAGAGAACGTAACGCAACATATGATTCTTTAAGTATCCTGAAAAGACAACCATGAACTTTAATTGCAGATTATGGAGATAGTGACCACTGGGAAGCTATCCAAATTGGAGCACTTTGAGAAGGATGAAAAGGTATCAAAAAGTCTTCGTGATTAGTCACCCTTTGAAGTGTATCGATAATATAGGCTTCTGCAATATATTTTGCTCTTGAGTTTAGTGTTGATTGCATTTACTATAGGATATTGCAGGTTTCTCTGCATATTTGGTGGGTAGTTGTGAATGTGTAAGATGCTCATTTACATCTTACATTTACATTTGGGATAATTTGTGGCTCTTTGGTATTATAACTGAAAGCTTGTCAAAATCAATCTGATATATATTTTGATGCATATGTAATTAAAATTTTACAGATTTGGTGAGAAATCTGGTACATTTAGGCATTTTTACTTTTGAACTCTATTTTGTACGTGATTCCAATATTGATGAAGATGTTACATAAGGCAAAGAACTTTCAAATATATATAAAAATGTTCAACTTTTAACCAAGTTATTTAGTCTGTATTACTATATCCAGCAGCTAACCCTGTTCTCCAGATGACTGCCTAATTGCACAATAAGGAACTAGATAGGCTATTCTTGATATCAAAATTAGAGTTAAGATTATGCAGAAATTTTCCAACTCTTGATTCCCCTTACATTTACTAAGGGCACCAAGTTTCTGATAACTTTTCTTGTGAATTTCTCAGGTAAAGACAATTAGCTTGTTTGGAGAAGTATGGGGCATTGGTCCAGCCACTGCTTTGAAGCTTTATGAAAAAGGACACCGAACTTTGGATGACCTGAAAAATGAGGAATCATTGACAAACGCACAGAGGGTGGGGTTGAAGTACTTCAATGATATCAACACAAGGATTCCTCGGTGTGAGGCAAGCTTTTCTCCTCCCCGTCCTCCTCTTCCTTGGAGACACACACACAACAACAACAAACAACAAACCAAGCCTTAATCCTACTAAGTAGGGTCGGCTGCATGAATCCTGCTACGTCATTGCGCTTTGTCATGGACCATATTCTCCTCAATTCCTAGATGGGCTATATTTTTCTTACAAGTTACCCACCAAGTCTTTTTTCGGTCTTCCCCTACCCCTTCTATGTTGACTACTCTCTCTAAAATCTACTCGCTTGACAAGCGCTTCTATTGGTCGTCTGAACACATGACTTAACCACCTTAATCGTGTTTCTCTCATCTTCTCATCAATATTTGCTACTCCAATCTTCTCACGAATAGGCTCATTGCGTATCTTGTCCGTCCTAGTGTACCCACACATCCATCTTAACATTCACATTTCTGCTACTCTCATCTTTTGCTTATGTGTGTAATTCACTGCTCAACACTCAGACCCATAAAGCATCATTGGTCTAATTGTTGTTTTATAGAATTTACCTTTAAGTCGTAAAGGAATTTTGCGGTCGCATAAGCCATTAATAATCCAGTGACCTTCTTCCCTTTTCTGTTTGTATGTTTCTAAATACATTTGTGAGCATTAGCCAGCTTAATTGTTCAGGTGGAAGAGATGGAACATCTTGTAAAGAAAGCTGGAGAAGATATTTTACCTGGGGTAAGAGTTAAATCCATTTCTGTCTCGGCATTTGATTTGGTTTAACACCATACAACTTCCATTCTTTACTGTTTCTTTTTGTAGAACATTTTACTTTCTTTCCTTGTTGCTGGTGATAAATTTTAAAATACGGTTTAGGTAGCCAACTACTGGGCTACCCACTTCTTTCAAATTCAAAAAGTATTGTAAATTTCAGAACTTGCTTCTTTAAAAAGTTTAATTTTGAGAGTGCTTATTGTTAGCCCTATGAATCATCTTAATTTAATCTTATTTTTGTGTTTTGTAGATTTATTTTGGACATTTTATTTTTTCACAGAACTGCTATGCTTACAAAACGTTTCAAATATATAAACATACATGTGGTGCCATCGTCCAACTGTAATACTGGTGGATCAAAGTTTCAGCTGTAATTGCAGTCGAATTAAGCGATGTTTCTCTTCAAGTGCTGCCTGAGACTGGCGCTGTACAGCAAATATGTTCCCTTTTAAACACGTAAAAATGAGTAGTAAAAAGTTCTTACATTTGCTTAACTGATTGATGAACTGAAGCCCTTTGATTTTGGTAACAGGCAATAAATAGATGGCTATAACATCAAATATACACAATCAAGCTCTACACAACTAGGATTAAAATGTACAGAGTTTTATGTTTGTGAAGGAATGCAAATAGTCATATCTTGAAATGTGGAAACTTTAGATCTTTGATAAGGTTAAATTTCCTAGCCACGGAACTCAATTCTTAATGTGAATAGTTCCTTTTTCTCCCTCTTTTACTGTAAATGGATCCTAAAAAGATCCAACTATGCAGATTGTCTTTCTGTTTGTTGTCAATCAGTCAGAAACTTGATTGTGCAGGTAGTCATTGTGTGTGGAGGATCTATCTTACCGACGGGGAAAGGCTTCTTGTGGGGATTTGGATGTTGTGATTACTCATCCTGACGGTAAAAGGTTTGTTTCTAGCTGTGTCCATTTTTGCTGTAATAAAATTCACAGACCCCTTGCATGCATACACAAACTAAAACTAAAAAAAATAAAAATGATAAGTAAGGAAGAGGAAATGCTTTTTTTTTCCTGTTCTTTGTTCTTTTAGGTCGAATGGGAGTAGTGGTTATGGGAAAAAAGGAAAGAAAAGTGCCATCTTACAGGCAAGCCCAACACTGAATACTGTTATATAAATCATGGTTCCGATAGCACTTCTTTTCACTAGGTTGCTCGTTATGTATCCTACATTAAGATAAGGTCCTGCTTCTCTTTTTCTCTGGCACTTGCAGAGCTGACTCTAGCTTCTTACTATTTCAGTCATATCGGTTTTCTCCCGAAGTACGTGAAGCATCTAAAAAGCATGAAGTTTTTAAGGGAGGATTTGGTCTTCCGGGTTCACAGTGAAGATGAGGTCTTTCTAATTCTGAACAACCTTTTTGTTCATGGCATTTATTGTATTGATATCAAGTGTTTGCATGTTAAGACCTTCCATATAAGTAAAGAATTTCTCTATAAGATTTATGGGCAGAACTTTTTAGAACAGCAAAAGAAGATTCAAAGAACTTATTTAGGCTTTCTGCAGTTTTTTCACATAACGCTGTTAATCAATTGAACTGTTCTTCTGGTTGATATTCACTGTTACACTACATCTACACAGGGTACAGATTCAGGAGTAGACACTTATTTTGGTCTTTGCACTAATCCTGGAAGAGAATTACGACACCGCATAGATTTCAAGGTATATTAATTTTGTTTTTGGTCTGGTTCTTTTGGTAGGACTGTGATCTTCCTCTTGGAAAGATGATGTGCCATTTTGTTGTAATAAATCTAGTGAAGTTTGTGTTTGTAATTACAGATTGCTTTATGTGGATTGCTGATTGTAATTCATCTGGGGCCGACCACCCCCTACTTCTTATCCAATTTTAGTTCCTTGTTTAGTAGCTCTGATCTTCCCTGTCATTTGAATGAGCTCATTGCTGTACCAAGGCGGTTGTTCTTTCATATTACTCATGATGACCAATTATAGAGCAAACAATGGTGTCAACTTGACTTGTTAATCTGACCTTTTTCTGGTTCTGCTAAATTGGTTAAGAACTGTAGCTGATACTATTTGTCAATGTTATTCTATTAACTGGTGTTTTACAGGTGTATCCAAGGGATATATACGCATTTGGACTGATAGCTTGGACGGGGAACGATGTATTGAACAGGAGGTTTGTCATTTAACATGATTTGGGATCACTTGTTCATCCTGGCATTTTTATCATTAATATTTAATTTACCCTACCCATATGGCCCCCTTAGGGGTTGAGGTCATAATTAGGACCTTTATTGCTCAACAGGATACACTTTTGCCAAATTTTTTCAACAGGTCGATCTGTATTAGAGGCAGAAATTTTTATTTTCAACCTCTAAGAGGTTCTATGTTTTTCTTTTATAGTCTCTGCAAAACACGTGAAATCTATCATTGTACCTTCTACATGAGTAACCATTAACTAATTGTCTCCATTTACGGTCTCCATCCTTGTCTATTATTTATCTTTTTCTGTACCATGCATTTACCAGGCTGAGTGACATCGTCACTATTAGAGCACCCTTTACCAATCACATTTAGTCATTTTATCTTCCTATAATATTTTAAGCAAATAAATGAAACTGTATCAATGTATAAGAATGTCAGTAAAAACTTCCATGTGCTATTGGTGGGAATTATGATGGCAATTTTTACATACTTATGCACGTACCAAAATTGAAACTGACAAATTATGACGAGTTCATTCTACAA
Organism: Cinchona pubescens; assembly: GCA_025175665.1. Lineage (NCBI taxonomy): Eukaryota > Viridiplantae > Streptophyta > Magnoliopsida > Gentianales > Rubiaceae > Cinchona > Cinchona pubescens. The sequence continues at coordinate 2,478,443 of JANKKI010000077.1, read as the reverse complement.
TGATGTGGCACTCTGAAGTAATCTTGTTATCAAGGCTTTGTCATTTTTGTCCTAGATGTCTTCCAGTCAAACTTCCCTTTCTCTTTGTACACTTAAATCCTACCTAACAATAAAAGGTAATGGCTATAAATACTGATTGTAAGAATATTGTAGTGCCATTTGCTCAGAAAAGGTAATCAAGAATATTTAGTTCCATTCATATTGCACACACCATGCATCCTAGTAAAAACTAAAAGTGGAAGGTCATCATCTGTTTTGCTTCTTTCACTTCCAGTTATGATCTTTTGAACTATAGTTTTTGATATAATGATCGAGTAGATGAAACTGCCTCGTCCTTCAACAGCATCTCTGCACTAATATCTTGCACTCCATGGCTTAGTCACACCTGTTTGCTAATTACTTTAAACATGTTTGAGATTTCCTCTTTGAGTGTTTTTATTCCAGATTGAGACTACTAGCAGAATCCAAGGGCTTCCGATTGGATGATACAGGGTTATTTCCAGCTATCCATGGTTCTGGTGGTAAACGGGTGTGCATTATCAGCTTTGTTTTGTATTAACTTAGTCCTTTTTTTTTTGATTGATTGTGACACTTAATGTCCAATTCAGGGCAAAGGTAGTGCAAGTTTGAAGTTTGGGACGGAAAAGGAGGTTTTTGATTTCCTTGGCTTTCCTTGGCTTGAACCTCATGAAAGGAATCTATGACAAACAGGTAGCTGTGCAAATCAGTGTATTTGGACAAGGCAGTTGACTTGACGTCTCACATTATAAAGCAATTGATGTGCTTGTCATGCCAGCTTCTAATTAACGTGTTTTGCCAGAGTAACAATTGCACAGAAGCTGAGCAGCACGAAGTTTGCTGTAGAAGAACTAGTTCTTGGAATTTTGAGAACTTCCCTGGTGTTAGGTTGTCAGAACCTTTTTTCTAATGCTCGCTTGCGATATGTAAATAACTTTGTTTACTTTTGTTTTGGTTTTGAAAAGGTGTATATTCTATTTTGCATCTCCTCCTTGTGGAATGCATTTCATTTTCCTTCAATCTTATGGCTTTGAAAACTTTGCAGCAGACCTGGCAGGGAAGCTTTAATAGATTTCTATGCAATAACAACGTTACAAAATCCACAAAAACCACCTTGGGAGAGGTTCAAATCTCTTTGTGCGATCCGCTGTAGGATTAAGCTTCCTTGCCTACTTTACCAAAAAATAGATGAAGAACGAAGATGGTCTACCTTCATCTCTCTAATTCCTCCCTCGCTACACCTAATCTGGAAAATTCTTACATGGATCCGGTCTATGGTAGGTGAGATGGACTCTTTGATCTATATTTATCCACATCACTCTAATTTATTAAAAATAAACTTTTTCAGGGTAATGTGGATGAATATGAATTAAGAGGTCTATCCCACCTACTATGGACCGAGTCCATTAATAATTTTTCCACCTAACCTAAGCACATCTTGCTCATCTGGCCACCCTAAGATTGGTGATTGCGATGGTAAATGGAGCAACCTAGGCCAATTTTGAATTGTTATAAATAGTTGTCAGCCTCGATTGGATTGTCAACATGATGGATTCTTTTCACTAAGAATTTTTGCTTTGAGAACTTTTTCAGGTGTATCAGTCCAAGAACCACCACGTATAATTGCTAACTGAATCAGAAATGAATCATAAGAAGCATTTAAACAATTCCCTCAATATCATGCTGGTTAAAGCTGAGGGGAAAACCTTCAATGCTTTCCCTTGGAAAAATAACCACACCTTATTGACCTTTGAATTCTTGGTTGCATAAGAGGATAGAAAAGACCAAGAGGGCGAGGAAGATAACAGCATAACATAATCGTAGAAGAAAATAGCTCAAAAATATACAATCAATTTCTTTGGTTAATTCTTACAATTGATCAAATCAAATGGGGGTTTTACTTTAAATGTGGCCAACTTAGTTTTTGTTATAAAAGATTAATTTTGCATGTTTTACAGGATTCCATTTTTGTACATTTTGGTCTTGATCGTTGCTGGACACAAGTGAAACCAATGGACAAGATTTGCCCCGAAGGAATAGGAGGGATGGAGATATTGGTGGTACAGGATTCCCGAAACTCCCTTGTCGGATCACAAAATTGTTACCATTTCAAACCTTTTTGTCTTTATTTGTGGGGGTTTGATATAAACATTAGTACCGGATTCCAAAGGATGCTTTTAAATGTAAATAGGAGAAACAGCTCCCGTGGGATACCTTATATAAATGAAATTGTGAACTGTTGTTTGTTGCTCTTTAGTCTTGCTAAAACAGAATCACCATTGGGTGATAAACTCGTAAAGATTATCTGAGAGCTGCATGCAGTCAAAGCTTAAATGTTACCTCCAATATTCTACGAGAAAATTCGATTTTTGAACCCTCTTTATGGCTCTTGATCACTGTACCATTGTGTGTACCATCCTTCTTTAGTTGTGAGACATACAGAAGTCTCGACTATGTAACTGCCTTCACTTGAATGGTTCATATCAAGTGCAACATAAGGAGAGCCAAATAACAGAAAAGAGTCAACGTGCTAATACTAAAATATATTTATACACCTTCGACGGAACATTTCTCATTCTACTACTTGTACGTGATGAACAAAATTGTCAGTTAGGATGACGAAATGACTTGAAATCTCCTAAATGACTTTCACATACAATTAAATACGGAGCGGGAACCCTACCGTGTTAATATTTGATTCACATTATATCTGAATAGTCCCACAGAGAGATCCAATATACTTCAGTTTTTAACCACCTTGACCGCCAAGTAACTCAACTGGAAAATCTCTGACAATTTGGAGAAACTCACAACTCTGATTGGCTCTTATCTAGCAATTCTTCCCAATCTATAAAACGCTCCAGCAACTCTTTCTCCTTGAGAACTAAGCAATCAGAACTCTTACCAAACCAGTCATATCGTTGCTTGGCAACAAAGTCATAGATGGGATCCCTTAAGAGGGGAGGGACAATCATGAGAGAGCTTAATGCAGAATAAGGCAATGGCAAGTAAGACATGACCCTTAGTGCAGCTGCGAGAACACTAACAAAAGTTAGACAAATGGTTACACCTACACCAAGAAATACTGCAAATATCATCATAGTTTCTTATGATAGCTACTTATCAATGAATCTTCCCTTCATGCAGAAACAGGAAAATTTACATCCTAATTTAAATCTCAAATTGAAATGTTTGACAAATTATGATCCATTTAACGTCAATAATCTACTTCGGGCAAAGAATTCACAGTTGCAAACCATGTACACAACTTATTTTATTTTTTGGTCAGAAAACATAACAGAAGCCAATCATAGAACTAAAAACAAATTAGCACCTGCATCAAGAAAGATTACAGAAATTCCTATGCTAGTTTTTTCTTTCCTTGTCAATCAACGCAAGTAAGTTTCCCCCACTCTCCAGAACTGTTCCACCATTAAATACAAGTATAGTAACTTCATTCAAGAATTTTTCCCCAGAATCATTAAGAGCAAACTCTTCTTAAATGTTCATTCAAACAAGATTTCCTTCCATCATAAACTAAAACCAACAAATGCTTACAATGAAAATGCAAGGAAATCTTATGCATGAGAGAGAGAAGAGATTCTAAGGTCTAACCAGCGGAGCCTTGGTGGTAAAGACCTGGACCTTCAATGAACAAGAAACGATGGAGTACATCCTCCCTTTCAAAATAACGACCCCACATACTCTCATGTAGGGTTCTGCAGCTTTAGATTGAAGGCAACAAAATTTGATCTTTTTGTCCTTGTCAGCTTCAATCACCCACTTCACCCCTTCAATTAACCAACCACCATAAGAACAACATAAATTCACCATTCACAACAATCCCTACCTATGCCCAAAACAACACTCATATAAAAATAAAAAATAAAATCCATAAACATTTGTTTCTTTTCCATTTACAACCTAAAAAAATCAATTTCTATAACATTAAGCATAAACAAATTTTTTCCCTTTTTTAATTTCACCTAATCATCAAGTCAACATTTTCTCCTATTTTGTTACTCAAATCTCACTCTTTTTAAATAATTTCATTCTACAAATTTTTTTTCCCAATACATTTTTTCATATTCTTCTAATTAAGGCTAAATTTCGATGAGTTACTAACTTCCTAATCCACAATTCAAAACAAAATCGGAAATTAAAATTCAAAAATTCAATATTTAGATAAAAAAAAAATAACAAAAATAAAAGCGTATGTAGATTAGGGATGTACCTCTGTGGCAGAGGTGGCAAACGCCGTCGTAAACGACAACGCGAGGCTGAAGAAGTGCGGGCTCCATCTCAACCTTAGCCGCCGTAAGAGAAACCGGAGGGATATTATCCAGCAGTAAATCATCCGCCGCCACGTCAGCAGCTGCACCAAAAGCCAACGCCGGCGACGGTGACGGAGACGACGGCGTTTATATTGAGAAATTAAAATTAGCAAAACTTCCCCGAAATGCCCTTAATGATCCTAAACCACCTCTTCTAAGCATCATCGCAATCTTCATTTTCCAATTCTCTCTCTACAAAAGAATCTGAGCTTCTTTTTTTTTTTTAAATTAGTATTTTGAAACTTTCCATTTTTTCTTATATACTTTCCATTTTTATTTTTAATTTTTTGTTTCTGTTTTTTTATATTAGTTTCTTCAGCTCCAAGTCGGTTTTTGTTAACGGCTTGGATTGAATGAATAATAATGATGATTAGCGAGTGGCTCACTCGCTCCACCTCATTCTAGTGTACTAATGAAATACTTAGGTATGTCTCATTCATGGATCTTGTATTGTAAATTAAATGTTATGAAATTTATGATATAAGTTGACGTAAGTAAAATTTTATAAAATTTAATTTTAACTTCAGATTCTACATATAGGGTCAAAAATCAAATTTATGGTAGTATTTTCCGTGTAACTAAACCTAAGAATGTGAAATTACAAGAAAGAGAGAGAAAATTTACTGATTTGCTCCGTACGTTTCACTTCTATTAATTTAAAGTCCTTAATTAGTCAAAATACTTTAATTTTTTATTTGGAAGTACATGAGCATGAGATTTGGTATCCGTCATCTTTTGAATTGCTAAATATACCCTTATAAATACCTGTAACTTGCTTTTAATTTTATGAATATATTTTTTTTTTATAATTTCCACTATCTTTCTTTAAAAAAAAAATTGTATATTTGTTTAATTGCACGCCTATGAGTTGTGTCTTTCCTACTAGTACAGCTGGGTATTAAATTTGCGATTCAAGTTTTACACTTTAAATGTCCAATTAAAGAATAGGGTTAAAAGCAAAATGCCCCATTCAATTTTTATTTGAGTTACGTTATATGTTTCTACAATTTTAATAGACACTTTACACCTCCTGACTAACTTCTGTTTAAAAAGTAATGGTTTTTTTAATATTTAAATTATTTGAATAAAAATGGCTTTTGGCTTAAAAGCAAAATGCCGCATCGAACACTAACAAAAATTACAAAATGCCCCTACTAATTTTAATGTGCATATGCTCGCATTTAAAAAAAAAAAAAAAAAGCTAAGATGAGTCTATCTAATCCTCATACTACTAAATAATTTTACTAATTTTAATTATACGTTGATTAAAAACTTCATTTTTTATTTCTCGATAATTTAATTTATAAATTAAATATGCTTTATATTACAAATAATATATTTTTATTTCAACATATAGTTTGTAATTATTTATTAATGATAAACTTTAGGAACTAACCACACTATAACAAAATAAAATATTGAATACAAAAAATTTAAAAATTTTACGCTTAATATACACATAAATTAAAGAATGAAAACTCATGTTAAACTTTTTATTTTTGGCATATCCACGATAAATGAAGAGCTTTGCATGCACAATTTTTGTTGTATGCTAAGAATAAATTTTTTAATTTTTTTAGATTATTTTTTGTACTTTTTTTATTTGTTAATTTTAGTATTAATATTTCATTACAAAACATATATGTTGTTTTATTATATTGCACGTTTAATTTAAAAATTAAATCATAAGACGCATACAAAAGTTGGATCTTATAGTTAATAAAATATTAAAAGTAATATAAATTGTTTAACTGTGGCAAAAAAAGGATAAGAAAAAATAAAATAAAATAAAAACAAAAGAGAGAAATAAATAAAAGGAAAAGAGAGAAACAAGAAAAAAAAAAAGATAGTTAAAATTAGGAGTAATTTTTTCAAAATATGTATGATGAGGTTAAGTATTTGTTAAATAGTTTAAGTTAAGGGAATAAACTGCAATTTTGGCCAAAGATGACATTTCACTAAACTAATATATCGGGGGACACTAGTCATTTTAAAATAGAATCAGAATTTTAGTTAGTTGATTATATGTCAAAAAGTGTAAAATGCCTTAGATTTTTAAAAGGTGTAAAATGTCTATTAATATTGTTTTGAGCGCATTTTATAACTTGTGTGAAAGTTAGAAGGGACATCTTGTTTCCTTATAAAGAAAAAATAAATTAATGACTTCAGAATTCAAAGTGGAATTTTTTAATTGCTTAGATGGAAAGAAGATTTTACTAGGAGATCAAGACGTACAGTATACAGTATATTTTTACTTTGTCACTTTATGCTTTTGTTAAAATTGTCCTTCAAAACGTAGTTTTAAAATTAAGCGGCTGTGACGACCAATCCACTTTTTTCTTAAAATGTAATTTTATTACAACAATATATAATTAATGAAAAATTTAATGATCCGATTAAAATATCATACTATAGTTGTACTTGAAATACTTATGTAATATAACACTACGTATTTTAAATACTTATATAATTTAAATTTTAAAATACAATAATATAGTAATCATAAAATTCCCTTTTAAGTATAATATCTCTTTTTCTATACTAGGCACGTTTTCATAGAGGGTAGTTTTATTAACACAACACAATATATATAATTATAATATATATTTGTGATATTAGGCACACGCATTAACTTGTTGAAATTTTTACATGGACCGGCTAGAGTGATATGATTCTTTATGGATCAAAAAATATATAACATTATGTTATAAATGCGAACTATACTAGAATTTTTCTAAATATCAGTAGTATGATGGAAAATGGAGAGAAATTTAATTTATTTGGAGGTCATATTGATATGGAAGAGAAAAAGATAAAATTAGTCTTTTATCTTTGAGGTATTCATCAATTTGATCCCTTATCTATTACAGTAGACTAATTTGATCTTTATTTTTTTAAAAATTAATCAATTTAAAATCACTTATGATAAAAATAATAAATAAATTAACGGATCAAACTATGTGATAATCACGTGGTCATTAAACTTATAATAGATATCTTGTCAACAACTCCATTAATTTGTTCACAATTTATATTAGAAGCCTCAAATTAGTTAAGAGAAAAATTATTTTTAAAGTATTGACCAGTTTGGTATTTTATCTTTAAGAAAATTGACCATTCTAAGTTCTATGATAGAAATTATAGATAAATTAATATATCAAACCACGTGATAATTATATGTCCGTTAGTCAATTACTCCATTAGTTTGTCTATAATTTCCGTCACAAGTATTAAATTAATTAATTTTTTTAAAGAATAAGAGACTAAATGAGTCCTTTTAATAGATAATGCACCAAATTAGTCGATACCTTAGAGATAAAAAATCAAATTAATTTTTTTCTTAGTTAGTTAATTTTTTTAATAATGAGAAATCAAATTGGTCTTTTTGAAAAACAACGAACTAAATTGGTCAAACATAATGACCAATTATCTCTCTTTTTCTTAATATGGAAATTTACTCAACCGAAAAAACGGTTGGTTTTGGGGATCGAAATCCAAGGATGATGACAGAGATCTAAGTAGCAAATCCGAATTCTTAAAGGAGTTTAAGCCTATATATAAGATTGGAACCTTTTATTGGCTCCCTATAAAAATCCGAAAGGTAGTAACCTCCTCGCCTCTGTTTCTTCTTTAATATAGATTATATACTAGTAGTTTGTTAAATTCGTTCGTTCGATCTACAATATTCGTTGGATCTCATGAATCCTGCAAACGTAGGATGTCAAATTCAAGCAAGAAACAAAAGAGGAGATGAAGAATTCTCTTTCTTCTTCTTCATAGGATCTGAAATTCCAGATGAAATTCTGGTCACTCTTGCCCTTGAAAGAGGCTGCCAGAACAAGTGTCCTATCCCTCAGATAGGAGAAATTGTGGAAATTTTACAGCGGTTGTTTGGATTTTGATGATCTGAAGACCATAGTGCTTCTTAAAACAGCCCACGGCCTAAAAGATTTTGATACTGAACAGAGGAAGTATGTGAATTGGGTGAATCAAGTGGTGGATTCACATCAATCCCCATCCATTGAACAAGTCAGGGTCTGTTTTGATTTTGGGAAAAATATACTTGTACTATCGATAGATGGATTGTTTTCGCAGCAGCCAAGAAAGTTGAGAGGCTTGAATTGGACTTTTCATGTATATATGCATTTAAGAAGGTCTCTTCACCTGGCGAGATCTAAAATTTCCCAACTCCTGATCAACTCAGGAGTTCGGGTCAGGACGGCAATCTCAAGGCACTAACTTCCCTCCGGCTGGATACCGTCAATGTATCTGAAGAACATGTGCTGAGTTTTTTGTCCGAGTGTCCATTGTTGGAGGAGTTATCCATTTGTAATGCACCATCTTTAACTAATCTGAGGGTTGCGGCGGCTGATGGAGTCTTTCCTCCCTGGGGATCATAAGGTGTTATGGGTTGGAGCATCTCGAGGTAGTATCAGCCTATGCAGGAATCTTGATTCTTTTTCATATGAAGGACGAGATTTTGAATACAAAGGACCGATGACAAAAGTCTTCTTCAAAGGTGTTGTTCTTGATCAAATTTCTTCACTTACTCTTGGGCCCGGTGAATATTGTCAACATATGGTAACTACCCGATTCACACAACTCCCTTTCCCTATATCACAGCTTCAGATGCTGTCATTGGATCTCTGTGACGCGATATGCAATATACCTTTCATGTTTCCTGATGAAGGATTCCCCCAATTGGCAAATCTGCGCCGGCTGGAATTGTCATTCTTGTTATCAAGTGACCAGCAGACCATGCTTTTTGTCTGTTCGTTCCTCCGTGCATCTCCTGCTTTGCACAAATTGGTGCTCAAGTATCAAATTGATCGGTTTGGGAATGCTCAGAGTACGGTGGAAAATCCTCAAATTTGGGGGGATGTGATCGCTTTTGGAGAAAGGCATCAGCAGATGGTTAACGATTATGGCTGCAAGTATGACCTCATACTTGAGGAGGTGGAATTCTTGGGTTGGAATGGCCTTAAATGTGATTATGAGCTTGTTACACATTTAATTGAGGCTGCAGGCTCACTTGAGAGGGTAACTCTTGACGCTCGCCATCCATTTAATGTGGGTAGATCCGAGTTCTGAGACTGAGTCGAACCAGAGTTACTGCCATGGAGAATGCTAGGAATCGAGCGAGGGACTTGGAAGCAAAACTATCTCCAACCACAACATTGGTGGTTTTGTAAATTGGTTATGTTTGAGACAATGCCTAGTATTCTATTAAGATTGCACTTGGCTATTTAATTAAGGATATATAATGTTACTATATATATAAATCACTAGATGTAATGTAACAGAGTTTTTGCTAATGTTACCGTTTGCATTCCGGCCGGAAAAACAGTTGTGTAATTAGCAAAAATCCATTCCGGTCACTTCCTGTGTAGTAGAGGACATAAATTATAAATGCCAGTTATTCGCAATTTGATCCACAAGTAGCCACGTAGTAGTAAAAAGCATCGAATATCAGACGATGTAGTTTGTTGTTATTCAGTAGTACTTCAAAAGTTTGATATTGCAGTGTTGTGAAAAACAACGTAGTTACATGATCAGTTTGCACTTTGCAGTGCCATAAATGTTGCAACCGGATATATTATTTCACTGATACTGTTGTGCAAGTGTTTTACACTGTTGGGATTTGGGAAGATTAGAATGCATTTGATAGATGTTTAATTTCACTTTGAAATTTCAGAATGCAGATGAACAATACGTACAATGTAGTAGTAGTACTGTACTTCCCTAGGAGTAAACACAGAGAGCTCCCTTACAAAAGGTTGACCATTGTCGTGAACATGACAATATTATGCTTTTGTTTGGGAAAATACTCAGATCCATAATTCTTGTTGTAGCTGTTGTTAGTTTCTATTACTATATATTTGTGATGTGTTGCATGCAGTCACCTTATTTAGTGGGATTAAGGGTTGGTTTGTTGTTTTAACAAAACTGCTGTATTGCTCGACTAGAACAGGCTTTTTCCCCATTCCAAAGTACTCTTCTTTGCTTCATCTATACTCGAGTCGAAGAGACAATTTCTAGTATTTTAGTAAAGATTTTTACCTTCTGAGTTTATTCCTTTTTTTTTAGGCCCTTAGAATTCCAGACGACCTAGAAGGATCGACCAAGAATCCAACAATTTTTCACAATTATAAACACCAAATAGGAAATCTTTGGGCTACTAGACCACTAGGTGCAATAGAAGAATTACGAATAAAGTGACTTTTTTAATTAAATATCAATCTGTTTTCATACTAAACTTCACTTATTTGCTATAAATTATATCCCAAAAAAAATATCCGTCCAAAAATATCAATTATTAATTATTATTGAAGGATAATAAAATGAGAAAAAGAAATCAGACTGAAAGATATTAAAACTTCAATTTAATGTCCACAAGAGTTTTTGAAAGGTTGATCTCTTACTGAGTGAATGATGTTCAAGTTCCATAAGTTCTTGAACATATGATGTTCAAGTTCCATAAGTTCTTTGTCTTACCGTTACAGTTACGATTACAATTACAAGTATATAATAATTCATAAGTGAAACAAAAATTGTTGTGAATGTACATAGCAACCTAACAAGAACAGGCCTCTAAATACCCATACATTCTTCAAAACCCAATTAATAGGGCAGGAGAATCGACGAAACTTAGGGAAAAAGAAGTAGAAGACAAAGATTAAAGCAATGAAGAAAGAGATATCTGGATTGCATTCAATAATGAGTTAGCATAAATGTTCAACTCTTCTCACAAATTACATAAATCCACTTCAATTATTTAAATCTTGATAGTGATGGGATGATTATTTAAAACTATATAATATTACAAGATAATCTTTATCAATATATTTTCTGGTCAATTTTTAAAATTTTTGGATTTCATTTTATATTATTCGAATTTGAATATTTAACTATAGTGGTAGAACAATTCCCAAATTGACTTATTTTCTTTTAAAATTTTCTCTTTGTTTATAGGTATTGTGTGACATATTTTTTTTTATAAAATTTTGTGTTTTTTTAAAGGTTCATGGCATTGTACACCCCTTAACTATGTTTAGCACTTTACACCCTCAACTATTAACTATTGTAATTTACCAACTCAAACTTAGTCCAATTGCTCGAGTTCCAGTCAAAATTGCTAAATTTGGTTAGCGTTTCATTGATGAAAAGACCCTTTTTCTAGCTAATTGCCCCTCATGTGGATATTTTAGGGAGTGTACAAAATATTAAAAGGTTATATTTTTTTATTTAGTGCCTCAAATTGAATGGAACTAAGGCGATTGTACTAAAAAGTTTGAGGTGATGAATTGCAAACATTAATAGTTTGGGATACAAAGTGCTAAATATGTATAGTTGAGGGGTGCAAATGCCATTAAAATCAAATACATGAAAATTGAAATATAATATCAAGGGTATTTCAGTCATTTAACTAATTTTTCTTGATGTTTTAAAGATTATAAAGGATGAATGATGTTTATACTATTTTTTAGTTTAGGGGGTAAAATATAATTACTTATTTAGTTCAGAGGGCAAACTGTTATTAACCCTTTTTAAAATGTAATATTTTTCGTGATATAATGGAACTTTGACATGTCGCCAGCAGTGTTACTAAATTTGCCAAATTAAATGAAATACAACCAAAAATCAAGAATTAATGATTTAATATAATTTTATCACGTTAATTTATTTGACAGGTGATTCTAATTTTTTTACTTGATAAGTGGTAATAATTAATATGAGACAAAGATATTGTTCGAAAAGGAAAAATACGGACAATGTGTTTTAGGGTGTGTTCGTTTGGACTGAAAATATTTTCAGGAAAATATTTTTCAGAAATTTTTTTTGTGTTAAACACCGAAAAATATTTTCCGGTGTAAAATATTTTCCAATTTTCCTTCCTCTGGCTGAAAATAACTTACGAAATTTTTGAGTGTAAGTTATTTTTCGGATAATTCAAGAGTGACATTAAACCTCAAATACTTATTTTTATGTAATTTCGTTTGCTAAACTTGTTTTCGTTTTTAATTATTTTTCATTCGTTTTTCTCTCAATTATGGGTCCCACACTAATATAACTATCTTTATGCATATTTTATTAATATATTGTACTATCATTTAATTTTGAACAAAATCAAATTTTTATTAATCACAATTACTTGTAAGATATTTATTATCATTGTTATAAGTTTTTTTAACTTGTATCCATAAAATTAAAGATAAAACTGTTAAAAATTTTTATTTCAAAATATTTTCATTTTGTCAACCGAACACCGAAAAATTGTCTGAAAAATGGACTAGATGTAAAATATTTTCCAAGGAAAACATTTTCCTCAAGAAAATATTTTCAATTCAAACGAACACACCCTAAATCTCTTTTATCTTCATTCTGTTTCTCTGATTTTGTTCCTTATCGTTACTTACATGCAATATACATTGTTTTAGTGTGTTTGCTTATATTATTATTATTTTTTTAAAAATAATATGGTGTCTTATCTTTTATAAAGTATCGATTAATTGAGTTCTTTATTTTTAGACTATTAATTAATTTGGTCCTTCATTTATTAAAAAAAAAAAAATCAATTTGGTCTCATATCCTTATAAAAATTAACTAATTTAATATATGTGACGAAAATTTTGGACAAACTAACAAAGCCTTTAACAGACATCTATGGCATGTTAATGAGCACGTAATTATTATGTATTTTGGTCCATTAATTTGTATATAATTTCTGTTATAGGTCCTAAATTGGTTAATTTTTTGAAAGATAAGGAATCAAATTGATTTGTTATGATAAATAAAGAATCAAGTTAGTCGACACTCCAAAAATAAAAGATTAAATTAATCTTTTTCTCTATTATTTTTAAGTATAGTAAGCACTTTAGCAATTAAAAAAGTGCTCCAACTCATATGACTAAGGTAATGGATTCTAATTTGCTATATGCATGTGATTTATCTATGGTGATTTTTGTTGGTGAGTTAGCATTAGTTTGTGCCTTTATTCTTTATTCTCACATGTATTTTGACCAATTGCTAAAATAAAGTATAAAATAGGCCACTTATTTGCATACACATGGGACATCACTACACATATATTTGTATTGTCATCTTACATTCAACTGCCAAATTTACAAATACAATCAAGGCAGGTGAAGCTAAGAAATCAAAAAAAATTTGTTAAGACAAATAAAAAATAATTAAATTTGATTTTCTAGTACAAAAGTTTTTAATTAGTAAAATATAATTCTACAAAAAAAAAAAAAAAAGATATTGCCTTTTAAATGAAATGGTTAATGTGTCTAAAAATTATAGTCTAGGGTTACAATGAAATAAAGTTAAAAGGTGAGATTGAATCAAATATGTACAACAAAACAAACATACATACATACATGTGAGATCGAATCAAACATGTAAAACAAAACAAACAAACAAATATACATACATATATACATGCATTCATACGCAATTCTACTAATTATCATTTTAGTTCTAAATTGTGGAAACTTAGCAAAACCTAAAAAAGTATCCACTTCCTTTATGTGTGTATTAAGAAAATTGTCAGTCAAATTTTATGTGACTATTTATGAGCATGCAATTTTACCTATGAATACGAGTTATATAAAAATACAAGTAAGGCAATGAACATAATTGATGAATCTAAATTATTTTTAAGGTAAGCCAAAATAGTAAGTTTAAAAAATTATATTAAGAGAAACAATCAAGTTATCTACGTCTATTTTTGATACAATAACACACTAATAGATCCAAAAAATGATAATAGCGCAAAAAACAAGTTAGACTTTCCCAAAACTTGAAATTTTATTTTGAAGAAAATAGAGAATTATATCTAAGATAAGAAAGTATTCGAGATTATCTCTCCAAAAAAGAATATCTTAGTATCTATATCTATATTATATATAAAATAAGAGTAAGAGTTTGATGTGATATCATTTTGCAAACTTTTTTTTTTTACCCTTATTATATGTGACTAATGACCCATATCTTCCATCCTACTCTGTATTTACACTCTACTCTTTATGTTATATTTTAAATTTTTTGTATAATTTTTTTATTAACATTTACACTACCTATTATTTTTTTAAATTTTTTTTTATTTTTTAATTCACACTAGTAGAGTGTGCCTTTTCAACTAGTATACTGTAAACGTATAAGGGGCTTTTTGGTGTGTCACTTTATGAGTTTTCTATTATACATCTACATTAGAATAATTGCCATTAACCCACTAGCAATAACTTACACTATTTTTTAAATTTTTTATTAATTTTTAAAAATCGTGCACACATAACTTTGTGCCTCACACACTAGTAGTAGATAAAACACAAGTTGAAAGTAGTGAAATGAATTATGAAAAATTATTTGAGCCTGGACAACAACAGTAAATTTTGTAAATAACAAAAGTACAAAAGACAAGATGATTTTTTAAACATTCGTAAGACAAATAGATTTCGAAATCTGTTTGGTTGGATGTAAAATGTTTTTCTAGGAAAAAATATAGAAAATATTTTCTATGGGAAAAAATCTATTTTTCATACAAGTTTTTGGTGTTTGATTGACAAAATGAAAATATTTTAAAATAAATTTTTTAAACTATTTTCATCTTTAATTTTACGAATACGAGTTAAAAAGACTTACAACAATCGTAATAAATACCTTACAAATAATTATAATCAATAAAAGATTGATTTTGTTCAAAATTAAATGGTAGTTTAATGTAGTAGTAAAATATGCATAATGATAGTTATATTACTGTGAGACTCACCATTAAGAGAAAAACAAATGGATAAGAATTGAAATAAAAAATAAGTTTAGTAAATGAAATTATGAAAGGAAGTATTTAAGATTTAATTTCACTCTTGAACTATCCGGAAAATAACTTACGTTCAAAAATTTTGTAAGTTATTTTCAGACAGAGGGAGAAAAATTGGAAAATATTTTACATTAGAAAATATTTTTTAGTGTTTGATACAAAAAAAAAAAAAAAAAAAAAATTCTTAAAAAAAAATTTCTGAAAATATTTTCAACCCAACCACAACACACCCTTCATGATAACTCACTGAAAAAAAAATATAATAAAATAAAATATTAACAACTTATGACGAAAGAACATTATAGTCTCTTCATGATGTTGCTAGTTGTCATAAACAAACCAAAGCAAAAAAAAAAAAGAAATAAAAATTTTCTTAAATTTATATTCAATGCCAATTTTTTAAGAAAAAACAAAATGAAAATAATTTTTTTATTGGGTGCAGCTAAATTGAAACTCAACATTTCAATTTCCAAATTGATTTTTTCATACTTTTTAATTTATCAATTGTTTTTATCAACCTCTTATTTTTTTTCTTTATTATTGTGTTTTTAGTATCATTTTATTTATTAATTTAGTAGCTTGCATCTTTAATTTTCATTAACCATTTTATTTGTTTCTTTATTTAAAAGTTTTTTCATTACAATAAAATTGAAGGATGACAAGCATTCCACATCCACATATGAGAAAGTACTCAATTAATTATTGATTTAACTGATATACATAACTAAAACATATATACCTAATACAAATTCTATTAAACAATCTACTACTACTAAAATGAAAAGTCTCGTTTAGAAATTTTTTTGAAACAGATTAAATAATGAGATTGCTACTTGTAAATTATGTATTTCGCCGGTTCATTTAAGTTCAAAAAGTGGAGGAGGGAATCTGAACACTTAATAGACACATTATTAAGAAACATAGTTAAACTCAAGAAAACTAAAAATAATACAAACACAAATTCACACTACCTTAAAAATCACATGGAAAAAAAAATAGAGAGGAAATGGTTAAATAGATAATTAGAGATGAATTGCCTATTGTTATAAATGAAAGTTCCAATTTAGAACAATACATGTACAAAATCGTAGATCCACAATTTAAAAAGATTCCTAAAAGTATTTTGAAAAGTGATATTAAAAGAATTTATAGGGAAAGGAAAAATGAATTTTTATAGCTACTATTGTATCAACTAATTTTAAAATTGCTTTTATTGTCAATTCTTGGAAAGGAATCACGAATAAAAATTATTTTTTGTACCACTACACATTAGATAGATATAGATTGGTATTTATAAAAACGAATTATTAGTTTTCAATTTTTTGAATACACTCACAATGCTCCCAAATTATAAGGTTGATTTATAATTGTACCTGTGAATATGGTTGATTTAAGTTAGGAAAATAGGAAAGTTACAATATGTAACCTTCCACCAAGTTACAGACTTTATAAATACTTATCTTTTATCCCTAAATTTTAGATATGACTTTTAGACACTTAATCGTTAAAATAAAAATTCTTCTAATAGAATTATAATTAGTGTCTGTAATTTTAAAAATTACAGCGTCTGTGATGTTATTACTACTCTTTAAGTTATTAGTTTTTAAATAATAAGTAATAATTTCAATTTTGAATAATAAGTATTAGTTTAGACTTTGAGATTCAATTATTAACTAAAATTATTAATTACTTATTTTTATATAAAATATGATTTAGTTTTAAAATAAAATAAAATTACTCATTTTGATTTATAGTGGGCAAGCACATAGGCCAGGACTCGGCACGCCCTGTCAGTCTGTAAGCCTAGTCCGAATGCCGGGTCTAGGCTAAGCATTTTTCCTTTCGGCCCGAACTAGCATGGACCGGCCTGCACCTCTCCCCCAGCCTGTCTCATGGACACCTTTCTCGGGCTTGACCGATGGTTTTATAATCCAATCCGATCCACTTCCAGCACTAGTTTCCATATTGCATACAAGTACTATTTAGAAAACTGTGATCGTTTCGTATGTTTATGCATTCATGAAGTTATATAGAACTGCTTTCATTTTAAAAACCACCATACAAGCCGATTTAACAGGGGATTGGAAGCAATTTGAAAGGGAGTTTCAGTTCATTTCTCATGACGGTAATCACTTTTATGAAGATTTAGAAAGATGTTTGATTTACATTCAAGAATCAGAATTAAAATGTAAATAATAAATTTTATTATCGATTTATATTATTTTTTCTTACTTGTTTAGTCTAAAAAATAAGATTCATTATATTGATAAATTAATTAATTTGAAATTCAAGTCACAAGTGAAGAATGAATGTAGATATTTTCTAACAGTTTCATTCCTATAGTAATTAAACAAATAACATGTATGACTGTCATTAACTTTGATTTTTATTTTTTCTCCTCGTACCCATAAATCAAATTACTTCTTTGATTATTATTAGACCAGAAACATCTTCGCTACGTAAAAAGTATACTAATTCTTGTATTGATATCGAAAAGCATGATATAACTAGGGCTATAAACATCTAGATGTGTATAAGAGCAGCTCGGTCAAAAACTCGACTTGAGCTTGAAACTCTTGACGAGCCGATCTTGAGCATATGTATAATATGCTTGAGTGTCCGTCGAGCTTTCCGAACATTATATAATTTTTTTAAAATTTTTTATTATATGTAAAATTACTAAAATGTCCATATTTTTTAGAAAAATTACATCTTTTACTTACGAAAAGTCGAACTACTCGAGTTCGAGTTCGTTTTTCTTATTCTTTCGAGTGAGCTCGAATCGAGCTCGAACTATATCAAAATTTTCGAGCTAGAGCTCGAGCTCAAATTTTGAAGCTCATTCGAGTATCAGAAAAAATTTCGAGTTCGAATTCGATTACGGCACTATTTGTGCTCGATTCGACTTGTTTACACCCCTAGATATAACACATAGCAAAGACACAATTGTCCCAAACAATCTAGTGACACATTCAAAACAACACCACCCCATGACAATCAAAATTAACATAGACCCTATGACAAGAAAATCAAAACTAGGAAATACCAAATACAATAAGAGAACTCAAAGCAGCCCGTTCCTATTATTTAAGGAATGAATAAACAAGAACTTGTAATATTTCTTCTCCTTCACCATTTTCTTTGCGAATAGTGATCTCTTTCGTGGTTTGCCCATAACTCTTCAGTTGTCATCCTTTTGCGAAATAATCTCCAAATGTTCCAGCCATATTTTTTGGCCATTTCAATCATCTTATCATCTTCAAAGTATAACTTTCACGAGAATATCGATATTATAGAACTTCTTTGTGGCATACAGAGCACGGATATCCTTAGGTTCTTGGCAAAGCATGGGCCCTGTAAGCATTCTTAAACCGTACACTTCCTGGGTTAGTTGATCACACATTCTCTGCAATTCATTCTTTAGGGCGGACAACTGATTATCCAAAACAGCAACTTGGTCTTCCAAGGCTTCCACCCTCCTTTCAATTAACGTGAGATCTCTTGTGACCATAGGCAGAGTATATTTCTCTCCGTCTCTCAGATTTGCAACATCATTAGATAGGGAAACTAATCCTTCTGTAAATTTTTTGGCCCAATCTTGGATGTCTTCTTGGTTTTCTAAGCGTAAATTTGGCTTGATAAAGTCATGGAGGGATGTATTATCTTTTTTCCCTCCAGTCTCCCCAAGATTTATTCAAGATCATCTGGATGCAGTGATCGACATCCACCCCAAGAAGGGGTCCAAGAAATGCCTTGTTATTTGTAATCTTTTCAGACATAAATATGCTTGATTTTTTTGAATGATGTTTAGTCGATATTTGTGTTGATTCTCCCATATTGGCTTCTAATGCATCCACAGTTCTACTTTGATTCAATTTGTTCCCTGCTATCTTTTCCTCCAACAATGTCAATTCAGATAATTGGTTCTTAAGGCCTAC
The DNA here is from genome assembly GCA_025175665.1 of Cinchona pubescens. Taxonomy (NCBI): domain Eukaryota; kingdom Viridiplantae; phylum Streptophyta; class Magnoliopsida; order Gentianales; family Rubiaceae; genus Cinchona; species Cinchona pubescens. Next base: position 2,459,331 of record JANKKI010000077.1, on the reverse strand, counting down.
CAACCAAATGTGATGGACACTTTCATCTTGAAGATTCTTTGATAGCATAATTAAACCAAATTTCTTATCATTTAGGAAATATGTTATTGTTAGATTTTGGTAATTTTGTTATTTAAGTAATTTAGTTTCCTAATACAATTATGTTTAGAGTTGTTATTTCCTATTCTAATTAGGTTTCTAGGTTTCTTGGTAGTTAAATTTGTTACCCTATAAATAGAAGATTTGTTTAGTTTATTCGGTTGAGAAGAGTTGAGTTGAGAGAATTTAGAATAGAGAGATTCTAGCCTAATGGTAAGGCTATTATGCCGTGGGTTTATGCGGGTCTCAATATGTGAGTTTGATGTCACCAGCGTTATTTTGTAACTCCTCCTCTTCTCACACATATTTTTTATGTGTTGAATAAATTTATCTTCCGTTGCGTGTTTTTTATGCTAACATTCTTGGAATTTCAAGATTCTTGCAATTCTTTGAACTTTAGAAAATCTTTCAACTGGAGAAATGCTTTGAAATGGGGTGAACCGTGTGTAAATGTAGTTTTTTTGTGTGCTTTAGAGGGCATATTTAAGATAGGTCAATGATTTTTGCACTGTACTAAAAGTGTTGACACTTCATCATAATAACTCTTAAATAATTTGACAAAAATACCCTTGAACAATAGTATTTAACATTTTTAATATCATATTTATCCCAAATATATATCAAGTCAAACAAGTAATTACTTTCCTATAATGAAATCTAATTAGATTGTACTATGATTTAGATACTCTGCATAAATTTTAATTTCTACATACAAACTCCATTATACATAACAAGAAAAAGAAAAAAAAAATTGACATATTATCTCACTGAAGAAAAAAATAAATCTAAATAAAACACAATTGAATTCATACTACTAAAAATTGGATTAATAACACTTTGCCAGCCTAAAGTGTAGTAGGAATTACACTTTAGCCCCTAAACCAAAAAGAAATGTACTTCACACCCAATCCGATTTATACTATTCATCCGTTAGCATTCTAACACCTTTAAGAAAAGTCAATTAAATGACTAAAATGCCCTTATCACTATTTTTTTATTTTTTCATATTTTCACCTTTTGATAGTGGTGTCATAAGTATCAAATATATAAGTAAAATTAAGTATGAAAATATCTCAATATAATCCATATTTTTTTGTTAAATTCTCGTAATTTATGGAACTCTTTTTTTTTTTTTTTTTTTTGTAGCAATTTTTGGTGTTATTTGATATTATTTTGAATTGTAATATTTTTCATAGTAGTAGCACACTTCTCAGAGTACATTTCTTAGTGAAATTTTGTATTGGAAGTTTTTCTTTAAGAGTTTTGTGTGATAATAGAATTTTCATACATATAAAGTTTTATAATTTTTCGTTGTGCCTTGGTATATTATATTTTATATTTTGGATTAAACGTGTGCGAATTGTAATGTTGGATAAAATTTGAATAAACTTTTTCTCATAATTTCGCTATCGAAGACAAAGATATCTATTTATTTATAGTTTATTTTTCTTAATTTTCAATAGTTATAAAACACTATTGAAAATACTTGAAAAATCTAAAAAAAGGGTATTTGAGTTATTTAACTTACTTTTCTTTATAGTGTTGGAAATGTTAAAGGATGATAGTGTAAATGAGGGGGTAAAGTACAATTTTTTAGTTTAGGGGGTAAAGTATAATTACCTCATACTTTAAAGGCCAAAATGTTATTAACCCTTAAAAATCTGCCCAAAAAGTTAACATAAACAAATTACGGAGAGTCATTCAAGGATAAAGCTCCATTTTATGAAGTTTAAAATTTGTTCTCGATAGCTAGAATCTATAGTAAATTATGATTAGCATAATTTACTATTATTAGCAACATAAAATTTATTATTTTATTATTAGCATAAAATTTAAGCCACAAAAGAAGGTGAAGGCCTTTATAGTAATTACATTAAAAAGAAAAAATAAAATCTATTTATAATAAACAATGTGAACTTTTCTCATTTTAATTAGTTTTGGTTTACAAAATAGTTGATAGAAGAACATTCCGTCTAGATAGCAAATAATTGCTTTTTATTTGGCAAATATTATTTAGACTTTAACTTTAATGGTATTTGAAAATAATATTGACTTTTGAACTAATAAGATAATCGTTTGGATACAAAATAATATTTCAAAATAATCGTTTGAATTGCAAATAATGAATGTCTATTATTTGCTTTTCATTTTTTAACCCAAAATAATTATAAACTACAATAATTAGACATTATGATGTAATTATTTAGCTTTCCAAGAATTGACAAGTTCGGAGGGATGAACGACTGAGTCACAATTCAAACGATACTTACCGAACGGGAAAAAGATTATTTTGGTCTCTTATAGTCTTTAAGGTATGAACCAATTTAATCCAATGTCAGGACATAGACAAAAAATTGGAGATTATTAATGCCAAAAGGCCACGTGACAAGCATGTGGCCGTTAAAAACAAAAGGAAGAAGTTGTTGCTATTTAAATGAAAAAAATCTTTAAATCAAAACCCTTAATATTCTCCATCTCTAACCCCAAATCTTTTTTATTTAATATTTTCTCCAACTCTAATATCTCTTCCTCAAAAAGTTTCAATGGTAGAAATAACGAATTACTTTTGCGAGACAAGGGTAAAACTTACAATCTCTTGGACCAATAAGAATCCAGGTAGAAGGTTCTATAGTTGTGTTGCACAAGTTTTAATCATTTTCTAAAATTAAATAGCAAAATGATATGAATTCTATGCCCAAACCCCAATTTCATCTAGATTGAGGTGAGATCTCAACAAATGCGGATGAACTAAGTAACATTGGCATGATCCAAAAATAAAAAAATTGAATAATACAACCTTTGAAATGGTTAGATCTACAACAAAGAATTAAAGGGTAAAATAGGGTTGAAGAGAGAGGAAAAAAAAAAGAAAAGAGAACAAGTACCTTTACGATTTGTTTTCAAAATTCACCAGTACCATATTTTTTAGCCTTTTAATCGAGTGGATTTCGAGTTTGAATTTAGTGAATTTCTTGACCAAAATAGTGTCATTTAAAAGAATATTTGTTATTTAACTCGTGAAGTTGAAGTCCATAGGGAGCATTAAATTGTCTTAAAAGTGAAAGATAAGTTTTAATATAAAGAATCTGTCAGACGTTCGAATGATTATTTCAAAAATTTAGCATAAGATCGGAGGTCCAAATTTCATAATTTCAAATTAATGGTAGTAATGACTCTTCCAGCAGTAACTTTAATTCATTGATTTTAGTAGCATTACTACTTCAGCAATTCGAGTCCAGCAATAATTGTAGAATTTTTATGATATAAATAATTCATTTTAGTCACATAGATGAATAGTGCAAATAATAGATGAGACATCAAAAACATAAATAGTGTGTAATATTATTTGGTAAATAATCATTACTTGACCAAACAATATTTACTATTGACCAAATAATATTTGACAAATACTTGTCATTATTTGGTAACCAAACGAAGCCGTAAGTATTTGTAAATAAGGAATTAGAAAAGAAATAGAAAAAAAAAAAGAAAGACAAAATTAAGTTAAGAAAATATTTTTTTTAATGTTAAGTATAGCAATAAAAGGTTAAAGAGCATTATCAGTTATACGATTTAGTCCATGAGTATTTTTATGAAATATTAGATTAAAAGCAGTAAAATATGGAATGCCTAAAACTTTTGATGGAATGCTAAAATCATTAGTCTTAAATACTCCTATGTAATTATCAAATTCTAATAAGACTATTTATTTTTTTAGAATACTACTGCCTGTCGTTTTACTTGTACAATTCTATCCAAATTTACTGCCAATTTTTTTCCCTATGTATACACTTAACTAAACATTGTCATTCCTAACGTGCCACTATGCTTATAGAATATAATTAACCTATATAAAATGTGGGAATTTTACAATTTTTTTTAAGAAATTATTCCTTTGATTTTAAAAGTTTGTACAATATAAATTTTTAAAACACATGATATTGTACTGTATAAGTATTTAAAGCACAAGGGAATGGTTCCTTACAAGGGTAGAAATTTTCCTATAAAATGCTCCCGTTTATTATAAGGTTAATTTTACTTTACCCCTTATTTTAAAATCTTATCACTTTAGTTATTGACGTTATTTGTTAGGCAATTAAGTTTGTCCGTTAACTTTAACTAAACATTATTGCTTCTTTTCACAAAAATACTCTTATAATTTTGTCTAAATAAGAGGTTATCTTTTTACAATCTCATCCTCTCTATTTCTTTTCTTTCTCATTTTTACTTGATTCTGTTTTTTTTCCCCTCTCATTTTGTTGACATGATTTAATAATTTTTTTAACTTTCATTATCATTTTTCAAAATTTATCAAACTTTATTTATGAAAAGAAAATAAGATAGATTGTTATAGGAAAATTTGTCATCACATAAATAATCTGATAGTAAAATATCATTTTATCTGAAAATTAAATACTGTGAGATAAGAATGATAGTTACAAGTGACCTAAACGTTAAGACTTATAATCTAAATTTATAAAATCGATCCCTATTCTAAAAGTAGCGATATCACTATTGTAAATATACGCTAGTTGCTCCTTCAAATTGGCATTTGCCAGTCAACATTTCGATACTATTACTAGTTTGATCATCTAAGATAAATGATGTACTACTATTTCGAATGTTTTATGCAGAACGAATAGAATGTGGGTCGAAACCGTGGATAGAAACTGTCGGATTCTTTTATCTCACATTTTGTTTTATTCTCTGTTATATTATCAAATAAATTACCAAAATTTTGTGGTGACAGTTCATTTGATAGTTTAACAAAAAAATAAAACAAGATGTAAAACAGAATATTTTTAGAGTCAACAGACTACCATAAACAACATAAAAGTGCAATATACTAATCATGAAAATTATATGGTACCGTAACAGAATTATTATATTATTTTTTAAAAACTTGTACAGTACAACTTTATATGCTTTAAAATTTTATACAGTATAAATTTATACTGCTACAAATATTTAAATGTCGAAAAAATGATTTCCCGGACTATAGAATTCCCAAATAAAATAAATGGCTAAAATAACTCAAAAACATTCTGAAAACTTTAAAATCTCGATATGTAGTATTTAAACTCAAAAAACTTTTGCAACGTCCTCCTTTAAAAACTCAAAATTACATCAGAGGAATATAGTATCATCAATTCTCGTGGGCTTTGATTCCCTTGAGAATGAATCTCCAGAGCCCAACCTGTCCAATCAAAACTCTGAGAAGCGCAAGAAAGACTGGAATACAAGATAATCCAGGCATTCTACAGCATCTCTCATCCACTGCAAAAGAACCCAAGTTAACCACTCAACGCCGCTGGGTTTTTCCAATTGACCGTTTGCCTGAGAACAAGTGTTTGGTTGGTTTCAGAGAAGGAATGACTCTATCAGCCTCACCACGCCGAGCATTCTTGTTCCTCTTCATTACCGATTTCTTAGCCAGTATTACAGCCTTAACCTTTTGAGCAGAGTCCTTGAAACCCTCTCCTGGGACCACTTCAGTTGGTGGACGTGACATTGACCGAGACCTAGATCTCAACCGCAGCTTCTTGCTAGGTTGGTCATTGTCTATATCCATGGCATTCTCTCCTCTTTCAGGTGATCTCTCCCTCTTACGACCCCTAGATTTACTACGGGCTCTATTAATGGCCATGCTAGGATCAAGTCCAAGAGCTGATAGCTGTCTTCCCATTCTTTCTGAAGTGAATTGTCTCTCTTTGTCGAATTTCCGGGGTACAGTGGGTCGGCTCTCAGCGGTACTCTTCTTCATCCTATGCTGTTGAATGAGAAGGCTTTTCTTTTTCCTGATCTCGGCCAGTGCTTCTTGTTCTTCTGCAGTCAACTCAGTACCATCCATCTCGAAATAAATCATCATCTGCCTCTTGTTCCTGCCGAAGACCTTCTTCCCGCTCCAACTCTTCAAGCCTTTGCAGGATATCAGGGTCAATGAAATCATACACATTGTGTCCATCAAGAATTTCAGGCATTATATCCTCTTTCCATTCATCACTTGCTAGGATATAGTGCTTTCTTAGGCCAGCGGAGTATACACCCGCACCACCATTCTCATCTTCCAGATCCCTCTCAAGCTTAATCTTCTGTTTCTCTGCAGCTTGCTCAGCTTTCTTTGCTTTAGCTTCCAAGACAGCCTGAGGTATACATGGTGGCCTTTCTTTCTGGTCCCTGGGCTTTGGGATTGCAACATGGAAGCGATTCAAGCAGTCATTCAACTTTTTTGACTTCATTTTCAGTTCCACCCTTTGATTCAACAACCTTCCACATGCTGCGTTTTTCACCGCGATTACGCCATCTTCAGTGAGAGTGCTCATGGTCAAGAGCACACCTTCATCATCTGTTGGTTCACCCCCTTGAGTGTGCCCATCACAGTCTTCATGGCTTCTGCCTTCATCTCTGTGACCAACTTCATATCTTCCTAAGATATCCCTTCCAGTGGTTGCAAGTCTGTCTTGTTGCAGACAATAATTAAAGGTTTATTCATAAACAGAGACTTGATGCTATGAAAAAGAGCTGCCTGTTGCACAATGCTATAACCACAAGACCCTGAAATATCGAGAAAAAATAATACAGCAGCCCTCAGATGAGCCAGAGCAGTAATGCTGCACATTTCAATGATATTACGATCCTCAAAAGGTCTATCCAAAATCCCGGGAGTGTCGATCACTTGATACCTTAAGTACTTGTAGTCTGTGTGACCAACGAACAAAGACTTTGTGGTGAAAGCATAGGGCTGCGCATCCACATCTGCCCTTGTAATTTTGTTAATAAATGAACTCTTGCCAACATTTGGATACCCGCATATCAAGATAGTCCTAGTGTTTGGATCAATTGAAGGTAGTCTGGCCATATGCTGCCTTATCTCTGTTCAAGATACGCTAAACTAGGCCCGATGCGCTTAATCACAGTACACATACGGCCAAGAGCAGCAACCTTTAAAGACTTGCACCGATACAAAGAATCACCATACTTCAATAATTTCACATAATCCTTCGCTATCTTACCAATTAAGTTCCTTGCAGTATTGATTTGTCCAAGAGCAAGTTTGTAATGGTCTTTGTTATAGAGAACATGCAGAAGGTCACCATAGAAAGGATGGATATCATCAAGCCGAGGAAACTCCTCTATGATGGTGGAAAGCTTCTCATGGAAGTTTTGTTGTGTATATTTCACTTTGCGCATATAAAACTGACGGATGCGAGATATTGCATAACCCTTATGAACAACAGTAGGTGTTTGACGCTGTGTGCGAGAAAGGATGATATCAACAAAGTCCTTCCCAGTGGAGACGACAGTAATCTTTTTAAAGTTGTACTGCACCATCCTTTCTTGAAGTGGACATCACACTAAAAAAGTAAGTAAAAGTCATTAAAACAATACATGTAACATAATCCATATTCTTTCTTTCTCGTTCTAATAGACAAATGAAAGCTAATTCCTACCCCAGCAAGTTAATATTCAAAAGAATACGGAGTCTACCCCTATGAATCAATTTTCAGGCTAATTAAAACAACCGATGCATTAGACTCAGACTTCTACCACACACACAGCAAGCCCCAAAAATATATAAACAAAGCATATTTTCCAATCACTTCTGATAAGAATATCTTAATTAAGAACTGATCCAACAGAAACAGATTACACAAACCTATTCAGTCAATTAACAATAAAGGCTGATTGATCCTAGAGACGAGCTTCGACCTAACATTTGCCTAAGAACCTAATTTACTACCCAATGCTAAATTCATTCACATGCCCACGAACCAACCAAACAAAATTAAGCATAAAAAATAAAAATCCCAAAAACTTACAAATTACCAAGAAAAAAAAAAAAAAAAACTAATCTTTGAATTCAGAATAGCTAAAGATCAAGTTATCTCAGTATTATTCTCCAACAACACAAACAGAATTAAAGCTAAAGCTCAAAAACCCAAATAAAAGATACAATCTTTTTCCCAAATTAAGTTCTCAATTTCCAATAATTTTTACCTAAGATTGATGGCCAACGGCTGCGTTTGCTGGTGGTAGAGGGGACGGTTTGCTCTTATGGCCCAATAGTCCAATAAATGATGGAGAACTGGACGCTGCGCCGCGGAGATTGGCAGGAGAAACGTTTGCGATGGAACAAAGAAACGCCAGCTAATGGGGGCTTTGGGCTGGCGGTGGGCGCCAAGGCAGTTTCTTTACTTTGCTAGGGTTTCGGCATGAAAAAGTACAGGGCTTTGGGGTGTAAGGCGTTATGGGTAAATTTACGCTTAAAGCCTTGCATTTGTATGATAGTTGCATTTTAGTCCCTTAATTCCTTTTATCAGCACTTAACCTCCTTTTATCAGCACTTAATCCCCGGTTAATATGCCTCCTATTTTAGAAAAACACCTTCTACGTCTACTTTAGTAAACTATTTTCTTGTGTTTTTAATAATTTTTTTTTTTATATTTTGAATATTTATATAGTACAATATCATATATTTTAAAAACTTATACTATACAAATTTTTAAAATAAAAAAAAATAGTGATATAATTCCCTACCATTATACTAGTCTATTTTAATTTTTTTTCTTCTTTTCCTCTTTTAAGTGAAGGACCCCCTATTATATATAATTTTTCCTTTTAATTTTCCGTTTTCCTTATTGTTTCTTCTTTCTCCCCCCTCCTTTTCTTCATAACTAACTTGGGTGCAACGACTTCATCCTCTTTACTCAATTTGATGTCATCAATTTTTGTTATTAATTTCGTACCTTTATCTTTTTTACCCAAAAGAAGGTGGTTCCATTAAAACATTCTTTCAGATTTGATCCAAGGGCATCAAAATAATTGATTACAAATTCAGCATGAAAAATATGATTTTCCCTTCTTCAAGCAAAAACGAAGACAAGAAACTGAGACAGGAGAAAAATATAATAATGAGATTTTTCAGTTGCAAAGTATAAATAATTTACTGTTTGCTTTAATACTCAAGTGACATAACAGCATAGTGCAATAATAGATTGTAAGCAAATACTTATGTAAATCTAATTTTTTATCTTAGTTGTAGATCCTATAATGTAAATTAAACCTTAGAAAATCTATGACATCAGCTGATGTAAGTAAAATTCTTTAAAATTTAATCCTCACCACAGAGTCTACAGGTAGGGCCAAAGACCGAATCTACCTAAGTATTTTCCTAGGTTGTGTGCCTTCTCACAAACTCAATCCTGTATTCCTTGGTTAGATTCAGCACCATAATTGCCAATGAGAATTGAAAGCCAATGCATTATTCAGTTTCCCCTTCGGGCACTTGTTATTAGCTTAGAGTAAAATTTACATGTCGGAAAGAAAATGCAATGAGATTGATGTTACATTGATATCTAAAATTCTGGCTGATACTAGTGCAACAAACTGCTTTAAAATGACCAACTTCACATGTGTATTGTTCCCTAATGTAAGTCGTGCAATATCAATCCTTGCAGATTCAGGTCATATATAAATTCTGATGAACTTCATAGTGTATTGCCTTTCTGTGAGCTATTTATCGATTTCCTCCTGAATTTGACCATCTGCAGTAACATAGAAATCCGATTAAGACATCTACAAGGCTAGATGCAGATTTGCACCAAAGTAGGAAAAACTAACCAGCGAGTTCAACGGCCAAGTTGGCCTGTTCATCAGCCTCAGAGTTCGAGTCCTTCCACAAATATAAAATAGAATATCAGGACAAGGTAAAAGAAAGTTCCTTTTTCCAAAAGAAATATATCAAACAATTATTGTCAAATGTCAAATCTATAGTTCTAAGTTATGGCAACTAACCCAAAAAAGTGATATTTATGCATTTGATGGAGATAAGAATGTCCACTAATCTTGGCATTCCCAATGATGGAAATTGATGGAAATTTATGCATTTGATGGAGATAAGAATGTCCACTAATCATAGCATTCACTGAAACCAATGATGGAAAGAGACAAAAATGGAAAGTGACCTTAATGGACTTACTCTCAGCACATGAATGATCTGGAATGACGTAAATTTATCCTTCAATCTTTTTGCCTCCTCGTACAAGATGGAGATGTTTTGGTTTTTCACCTTCCATAAACCTTGAATCTATTTCACAGAATTGAATTGTGAACTTTGGCGCAGAAAAATGCAGAACACATCCATGTGGTATTATTTTGAAAACAAGATGCTACTGCACAGTAGAAGTGATGTTCCCAATGCTCCCAAGAGGGAATAAAGCAAAAGAAGCAGCTAAATTACCCTCACAAATATAATGCATTCGAATAGTTTTGTATCTAAACTAATAGAGTATTGAATAATTCCAAATTGAAAGGATAAAAAGTGTCACAAATGAGATGCCCATGACTATGACAAACCTGCATACAAACAAGCTTAGAGTCGCCCCGAACACGAATGTTCGTAAATCCTTTATCCAGTGCATATTTCAATCCCATTGTGACATTGGATTAAATTATAGCTCGATATTCAGCAGCATTACAGGTCGCTATTCCTAGACCTTCACGTAACCTACAAATCTTTGAATGAAAAAGGGAAGAAGGCATGAGCGTGAAATGAAGAAGACAAATATTTAGACTTGGCAAGGTGTTTACCAAGCTTCCATCATCAGCTCGTAGCACAACTCCTGCACCAGCTTGCCCAGGATTTCCTTTTGAAGCACCATCAAATTCTAGTGTGCAAGACCTCTGCTAACAAGTAAATAGCTAAGTACCAACCACTAAGCCAAAATCAACCTACCAGCATAAGTTTATACAGCAAATAGCTTAATCATACAATAATTGATACTAACTTACCCCAGATCCAGACCATAATGCTTCATGTGGCCTCTTCTTTGACACAAGCTCGCTAGATGTTTCACCTCTAGAAGAAGATGGAAGCTGCAAGAAAAATGAGATATTAGCCAGAAATTGATGAAATGCAGAGTCACAAGGAGAATTGAACAATATCTCATTCTCTAGCACTAACTCACATGCAAATCAAACAAGTAGCTATTCTCCACCAATCCCATATTGAACTTTCCTTGGCAAAATAATTAAGCCAACTTCACAACTCATGGACAGTTAGTCCAACAAGCAAAAATTATCATTAACTGCATTTTTAACAATTTCATTAAACTTTATCTTCATGATACATTAACCAAAAAAAAGAAAAGAAGAGATGCAAAATTTGAAAATTGCAAGAATTTATGACTCAGACTGACTATACTATGTGTTTATGTGGCACACTAAAATCACCTTGTATGTAATTGAAAGAATTTAGTAAGATGAACATCAAAGACAAAAAATAAAGAATAAAACACATCACAAAGTTTACAAAAAGCATGATATCCCATCTGACCTGAAATGAGGAAGGGCCGCAAGGGGAAAGAGTGCCAAAAAGTCCTTCAGTTAAATCATCAGTCTTGACAGAATAAAGAGCATTTTTAAGGCCGCAAGAAAGAAGATATTTCTCTGCATCTTTAGGCATAGCATGACCTTTAAATACACTGACCGGAGGATCACATATCTACAAGGAAATAAAAGAGGAAAATCATTAAATGCATCCTTCATAAAAGTTCGACAAAGGCAGGGAAAAACCACTTAAGTTTCTAGGTCTGTTCTGGAGCAGTGACATTGCTGGAAAAGTGTAACCAAGCTCCAACTGCATATCTTGGCACCCAACACTTCTTAAACAAGAGCCTACTAAACACAAACGTAAAGTCATACAAGAAAACTACTGTAGAAGTAAACATGATATTAAGAAAACCTCAGGGCTTCACATCTATCTCAATTCTTTGTTTCTCCGCAGTTTTTACCCTCAGTTTCTCATACTATGACCTCGAATCTGGAAATAATGATTATTAATGCAGGTAATCTGATGAAGAAATGGCATAGTTAAAAAGGATTATCATAAACTGGTGCAATGATTATGAAAGGGACAGCACTTTGTCAGCAACAAGTAAAAAATCCAACCATTTAAATGATAGTGATTAGTATCTTGTTTCTGTTTCAATATAAACAATAGTAGGCAAATAACTGCTGCCATCTATGCAGAGATAAGACACCCCAAGAGTAGCACAGACTTCCCATCTTATCACACAACTTCATCTTCCTCATAGAACATATACAACATATGGGTGGGCACATATGCAGGTATAGACACGCACATGCAGTAAAAGCAACTAAAACCAGATATATAAATCTGGGCTGGGACAAATGCCTAAGATAGTGAAATCTTCATCAAAGGAGAATCCTGGATGTGTAACACACATTATTTAGTTTAAATTTGATTGCAAAATTATCGTACATCAGCCTATTGCATATTGTCCCCATGTAACAGAAAGATAAGTAGCATAACCAAAAAGTTTTGCACAAAACTATATGCACTCTAAATCAACATTCTCATTTGCTCTCAGCTAGTTTCCTGATCCTCTACACCAAAAGTAACAGAGAGGAATAAACAGAAACAAACTGGCATGCCAAGCTGATTAAGAAATCTTTCTATTCCATTGTTTCACTAGTGAACCGAGAAATTCAAAATAAGATCCTAATCCACTGAAAAGAGCTCATATTAATCTATAAAATATAGAAAACATAGGTATCAGATTGGTTACCGAGGATCCAACTTGGGCCTGACAATCAGTTAAACTCTTGTAAACACCAACAATATCCCCTTTCCTAGCTACAAAGAATGCTTCCTTCTCTTCCTTCATCACCGGTTACTGAATTCTTCTTTTTACTAGACGTCTTATATGAGAAGCACTGGAAGCAAATTCTTGTCAACAAAAGTTCCAAATTAACAGCTTTAATACCTGCATACTAAAAAATTATTTTCCAAGGGTAACAAAATTCCATAAATTGCACTCCTCACAATAACCCAGCTAACTCCCTTGGTCAGATAGTCGAAAATATGCATGAAACAAGCAGTTCATCACAGTGTACTTCCCCCTGAATTCTCCAAAGATCTGAAAGAAACCCTCTTTGTTAGTCACCAAAACAAATTCAAAATGACTGAAAAGGGTCATCTTAATTCTATCAAAAAGTATAAATTTTTAGCACCCCTAAAATGGTGAGAAAATGTCAAATAATTTGCAACTATAGGTCCATATTATTGAGGAAAGATAACATAAGAAAAATTAAATTTAGAAATTTGAAAATCCAACATATCAAAGCCAATAGTTTATTGAGCCCTCTTAAAAAGTTCAATCTTTACTAGGGAAAACAATTAAAATTTTAACTTTCAGCTGTTTTTTTTTTTTTTTTTTTTTTTTTTTCTTAGAACCCAGTTCTATTAATAAACAGCTTAACCCCTTCTAACTCTGAGAATAAAAAAAGAAAAAAAAAACAAATTGAGCAAAATTCAGAGAAAGAGTATGCAATGCAGGAACAAAGACTAATACAAAATTTAAAATTAATAATCCAATCAATTTATATAAATACTGAATATGATCATACCTGATGAAGCTTTATCAATCCAGTGAAAGGGATCAGTCAGCGTGAAAAAGAAAGAGAGAAGGGGATGAGGCAGAGGCAGAGGCAGAGGCATAGGCAGGGGTAGGGGTGTGGGGGGTGGTGAGGGGTGATGTGGGATGGGGTATCTGGGGTACCATTACAATACTGTGGTTATTGATGGGTTTAGTCTTAAGTGGTCGAACCGGATAGGGGTTTAAAGCTATTCACTCCGGTTCATTTCATATCCTTTATTTTTCTTCAATTATTGTCTAATGGAATAAATTATTCTGATTGTTTTCACTATTAGTTGCTTTTAAGCCCCATAGTATTTATAGGATTCATTTTCTTTCGTTTGATAGTAGAAGCTTTTCTTCTTTTTCTTTTTCTTTTTTTTAACAATTTTTTTCCGTCAAAATTTTTTTTTTTTTTAATGAAGCCAGTAATTTGTAATGACAAGAAGAAATTTTCAACAGACATCCATAACGCTATCACGTAGAATAAAAAGGTCCAAGTTTGCCAGTTTAATATGCCAGAGTCATTAGAAACCACAGTAAAAATATGTTGTACATGCTAATTTTGGGGTGCAATTGTTCAACAATTTCTCTAATGAATGAAATGCTTCTGCTTTTTCTTTCTTCAAATTACAATACATGATTATCAATGTCCATCTTTTTCTGAAGGTGTCTATGTTGTTCCCATTGGGATGGGGAAATCACCTTAAAAGCTAAAACATTCTACACAGTTTCAGACTAAGTTCTCAAACCCATGATAATTTTTATGCTACATGCTGGAAAAACTGAAAGCTCTTCAATCTGCATAACTATCAATCAGCTCTGTGTTGTCATCTTAGAAGTGTTTGCAGCACATTTTGAGAACATTCCAAGAAGCACTGCTTTCTCCCTGATCTTCAACCTGCAAAGCTAAGATATTCTACACAGTTTCAGACTAAGTTCTCAAATCTCCATGATAATTTTTGCTACATACTGGCAAAACTGAAAGATCTTCAATCTGCATCATTGTCAATCATCTGTGCTGTCATCTTAGAAGTGTTTGCCGCATATTTTGAGAACACTAAATCCAGCAAGCACTGCTTTCTCCCTGATCTTCAACCTGCAAAGCAGTCAAACGTTTAATGGAAGGAAATCATCAATTTATTTACATTGACAATATGTTCGTCAGGCTTACCTATTGGCAGATCCAGGAATATTGATCTTTGGGACTCTCTCTTTGTTCGTTTTAGATGTTATTTTTTTCCCATTCCCTCGAAATTCTTTTTTTGCTGACTTTCCTCTTTCTTCTGGACCATCCTCGCATATTGATTCTGGAAGTAGTGGACTCTGATTATCTCCTAACCTTTCTTCATCATCTAAAATTTGTGTCGATTTATGCACTTCACTCTCACTCTCAACGTTAGTAGAGATTTTTTCTGCCTGAAAATCCAAGCTGGGCACTCCTCTTTGAGCAGTGTAGCTAGTTTCCTCATGTTCAGTAAGCAAGCTGCTATTCATGTCGCATTTAATCTGCTTCTGAACCTTCCCGAAGGTAATACTTTGTCCTGAGAAAGTCTGCACAAACCTACCAAGTGGTGGCACAGATAATATCAGCTTTGAACAAAATAAAACTAATGTCATCTTTAAACAAGCAACCTGATCTATCCCGACATCTTAAGTTCATGAAAGTACCAAAAGAGAAACAAAACAAGTAAACAAAGCATATTCAGGTTTAGCACTAAACTTATGTCCTGCCCATTTGACCATAGAAATTAGAAGGAAAAAAAAAACACGCATATTTGGAATTATACCTATATGCTTCATTGTCAGATTTGAAATCAATGGAGGCAATTCCTTTGCAGATAGGATCCTTGGTTCTTTTGTTTCCAGAAACAATTGGGACTATATCAACTATTCCAGGAACTCCTTTGAAAGCTGATTGAAGATCCCTGTGGATGTTCTTTTTCTTAGGGAGGTTGACCAAACGGACACGAATTCCATGCTTACTATCTTCTGATACGGCATTCCCTGTAGAACCAGCCATGTAAGACTGACCATAACATTATTAAAAATGTTTGATCTATTTCGTATATCCAAGGTCAGGTTCTTAAACTCCCTGGAACAAATCCTTTAGATATACAATAATACAGGGGAGGTTCTGAAACTAGCCTATAAATACATAAAATCATTTGAGAGATAAACCAATCCAATCCTCCTAAAGGATGCAAAAAATGCTTGATCTGCAACTCCCAACTTTAACTACATGTTATAGTTACGGAAAATGCAGATAAATCAAGCATGGTAAAACTTGCTATATCATTGCTAAGAGTGATGGAGACTAATGCTTGAAACTACAATAGTGATTGGTTCACTTCTAAGTTCAGTATGATTACGGCAAAGAAAGGTAGAAACAGATGAGTTTCTCCGGATTTTTACCATAAGGTAACTTCAAACATGCTACTAGTATCCCTACTCTTCAAGCATCTCAAAGATTTATCACAAGCTACAAGAGGAGGTAAGCCAACGTCTCCTATCCACGAGTCATGGAAGTGTTACAGAATCTTACTACTGTTAGTTTCTAATATCATGGTTCTGAAAATGATGTGTACACTGCAGAAGCTAAAGAAAACAGGAAGCAATATTTTAGGAAATTTCTCTGATGCATTTGCAACCAACAGATTGGGAAAAATACATCAGAAAATTGCAGCATTTCAGTCTTCATGGCCTTAAGGTTTCAATACTTGGAAAGATTGGTTTTTTAATCATCCCAATAATAAAATAATTTCTATTGACCATGCACCAATTCAAATAATAACAGAATGATATGCAATGTAATATAATTACCTAAGTACCCCCCACAAGCAATTCAACATGTATTCCTCAATCAATAAAGACATCAAATTGTAGAACAAAAAGGTACTAAATGCAGTAAATGTCAAATACTAAACAACTTAATCTTAGGCATATTCCTTATTTTCTTCAAAACAGAATACACTAGATAACAATAGCTGCTTATAAAATCAAATCTCCATAACCTATTAGCAATAACAGCTGCTTATAAGTAAGAAACAAGTAATGCAAGAGTAAAAAAGTGCAGAACTTAACTGGAAAATTCCAAAAAAAGGGAAATAAAAAGAAACTAAAAAAGGACAAACCTTTTCCTTGCTGACCTTGTTGTTTCTTGGAATTTGAGTTCACAGTATTGTTGTTCTTGAGATTGTTGATATTAGCCAGCTGAGCTTTTCTATTCTGCTCAATTTCCTCCATAAGCTTATCCTCAATTGAAGTATCATACACTTTGCCTTCGCCAAATCCACGTGGCTTGTTCTCAAGCCACTTCTTCATATTATTCAAAGGAATAAAATCCTCATCCTCATCATCATCCTCACCAAAACCCTCTTCTTTTTCTTCAAAAAAGTCATCATCTTCATCAAAATTATCAATTTCCAGTACATTATTCCCACCATTTCTTTCACTTTTTGAGGCATATAAGAAAAGCCCAGTTCTTGGTTGCCCAAGAACACCAAAAAGACCAAGGTGGACGAGTCCATTCGGAGAAAAAGAATTTTGGGTTTGGCGAGTTTTAGATGGAAAAATTAAGGGTTTTGATGTGGGTTTTTGAAAGAACAGCAGCGTTCCATTGTGGCCATGTTGTAAAATTTCCGAGGCTCGGCATTTTCTAGAGGTGGACTACCTCAATCTTAGCTGTTGACGGTGCTGCGATGGAAAATTGCAATTTAAAGATTATATATATTCTTGAAAAACAAAAAAATTACTCTAGTACTACTTAGATAAAGAAAAGAAATTATTGAAAATCCAAAAAAAAAAAAACCTAAATTGAAAACCCAAAAGAGTCAACAACATAATGAGGGAAAAATTAGATAAAAGTCCACAAAGGTACATAAATTGAAATTAATAATTCATAAAAAATAATGCCGACCACTAAAAACTTTATTCGATTATCGAATTTTCAAGAATCATATTCCAAAGATTAAACCATTTAAATAGTTTGGTTTTTGTTCAATTATAAAAGGTTAATTAGGTTATTTTTATCCATTTATTCAATTTAAATAAACTATAAATATTTAACGGTACAATGAATCCTTAGCGTCAACTCAATATTTTGCACATGTTTTTCTTTTTGTTTGTTGGGAAAACCAAAATATTTTCTTTCATGTTACTATATTTTAAAATTGTAAGTACACAACAGAAAAGATTTATGGAACTTTGACATATAAATTTTAAATTTAAAATAAACCGAATTAAGACCTACAATTAACAATTTGTACTTTGTTCCGAGTACTCAAATGGTTTTGCTATGTATTTGGGCCTGAACGGTGAATGTTTCGGCTAAAAATGGCTAACAAAAGCAAAATGAATCAAATCCAATTTCTTGTCATAGTGGATTGGATTCAGCTGAAACTTTTAGGTGACGGACAAGCATCAAGTTTGGGCCATTGGCCCATCTAAGTGGGTTTAGCTGTGCACACTCCATTCACATATTGGAGTTTGCACTTTTCAGAAGAGTTTTTGTCTAATTTGGAAATTTGAAAAACTAATATTTCAGAATGTTTAAATTGGGATTTTTCTGTAAGAAAGAGTTTACCCATGTCAGACCCAAGTCCATTGTGCTAAAAACTAAAACCTCTTTATCTTGTTGCGAAATTAATGTTTAGATAGAGAAAAATATTTATTATTCTACAAATAATATATTGTAATTATTTTATACACTTTAATCACCTTTTTATATTACATATATTTTATAAAAAAAAATTATTGCAGAAACTGTCCCAACGGAGCCGATCTTTAAATTCTAACAAAATAAAATCCTCATTATTTTGTTTTTTTTTTTTTGGATAAAAAAATGTACATGATTATGAAGAAGAGATATGTTTCAATCAGATGAGATACGATCTAAATGTCCTAATTTTTCTAGATAGGCGCTCTTGACATGATTGAACCTAGAGGTTCCACTTGACATAAATTTCGTGTATCCAATTAATTGGCTTACTTAATGAAAGTCACATCTATGTTTGTTTATATTGGATTGAACCATAAATAATCATAAATAAACATGTTTTTCTTTTGCTTTTTCTTTTTTTTTCTTTTTTCTGTTCTGATGTTAACTTGACCCAGTTAATAATATATGGCTGAAGAATATTGTAAATTACTGTCTTAAGTTGACCAAAGAAAAAGAAACACTTTAGAAGAAAAGGAAATTTGATTAGAAGAATAATTGTTACACTTGACATAAAATTAATTAACTAGGGGCTATGGCCTATTGGGGGTCTATTTTCAACCTCTTTCTCTAGTTTATTTTCATTATATGGACTCCGGGGTCACCATATATAGTCCCAAATTTTTTTGGCGTTAGGTATGAATGATTTGCTATCAAACTCTATAATTAATCAATTGTTTGGCAAATAAATGAGAGGTTGAAATTTTTGCCATCTGAGACCAGTTGTTAGCAGTATGCAAAAGTACCGGAGGTTCATAATTTTTGTTGAAATCTTGTAGTTGCCCTCTTGACTTTGTTCGTTATTCTTGATATTTTAGTTTGGAACATCCGTACACAGCTCTCTTTAATTTCATACAAAGAAATTTTTTTGTATGAACAACGCTGTTGTAATTTTGTGTACGGTGTTTGAGCCAATAGAATAAATTTTTAAACTCAGAATATAAATCTCAAAGTGAAACTCATAAATTTACTCTCTTGTTGTTGTGCACATATTGTGCACAGATATCTTGATCTATTTAAATTTTTACATCAAACATTACCGTATTTGTTCACTTGTTGGTTTTGGGATAATCACCATTTATTCATCTTTTTCATTTGTGGCTTGCTTTCATATCTCTGGCTAAATTAACAAGATTTTGAAGAATTGATATCCCAACATATATACCATTTATCTCTAAATGCAAATTAACATTATACGATTAACTGGTGATTAAACTCAATTATCTGAGTTAATGGACACAGGATCCTATTTCATGCTTAATTTATCGTGCATATACCTCTGAACTCTAGAGTATTATCTAGATATAACAAATTAGCAATACTAATTAGTGACTTGTAACTATATTTAATTAATGTCAAGCGGACGAAATTTGAGAAAAAGTTGCAAACATAGACAAACCGTTTTTGTCATTTAGTATTATTGAAAGATAATACCCAACAGCCTAGTTGTACATTTTACGTTTTAAGTAGGACCACGAACTCAATTAGATTAAATGATTAATTATAATGGCGATTAAACAGAATTTTTTATGTAATTATCACAAGAAAATATAGTTCCCTTAGTGGACCTGGACCGAACTATGTTGAAATGTTTTCAATTTGATTATTTTGTATAAATATCCATTCCCAAAATATATATATTCTTGTAAAACATTGACAATGAAGGACAAATACTGTGACCAGGAAGTTTACAATTAGCCCTTAATTTGACTATTCAATCACATTTACTTTTTATATTAATATAGGTCTAAAATCATAGTTATTAGTGGAAAAACGGAATTAAGTACTCTTTCATCTCCAACTTATGGTGGCTTAATTACTTGATTTATTGTCCAAAGTAGAATAGCTCTTTTTTAATACTACCAAGTAAAAGTAATAAATCGATAGCTCTTGTTAGTATCTTGAGGATCTTTAATTCAAATAGGCGTATTTTGAAAATCAGTGATTACCCAAATTTCGAAATTAATGAATAGTTGTAATTAAGCAAGCATTTAAAAAGCTGTATATTATTACGAAAGAAATTAATTAAAAAGGAGCTTTATATTACTTTACATAATAAATTACATGAACACAACCCTTTTATTTGTGTCAATTGTTGGAGGAATATTTTCATAACAAATTACATGGAACACACAGTCCTTTCTAGTCTATAGCTTAGGCTACTATGGGTATGGACATTGGGATGTGTATGCTCCACCTCACCGACCAAATTCAAAAGGTGTTAATGGGACCCTATTGGTTTATTTCCATAATCTTAATGTAGATAACATCTAATACAAGAATCCAAAGGTAAAAAGCTCCTTAAACACGTACATATGAAATGCATATGATTTCATCAATCATGTTTGTAGAGTTTAGCTAAAATTTAATAGTTTCACTTAGATTTCCCAAGAGCAAAAATAAAGGAAAAAAGAAGAAGAGATAAATACTATATTTTTATTTGTTAACGTGTAAATAAGTAGTGATTGTTCAATTCGAGTCCCCATTATATGGGTTTTTATTAAACATAATTTAAGGTCACTAAAAGGTAATGAAAACCCACGATAAATTCTTTTTTTTTTTCGATGGACTAGTTTTGTTTACCTTTCTGCTCTAATAGTAGTCCCATTCTTGAGTGGCAAATAATACAAGGTAGAAATATATAGGGCGAAATAATGCAAAAAGCAAATAGATCAGTGCTGAAAATGATATTCCACTTTGCATAATTTCCAGTAATAAATAGACATGCAATGTGACAAGTTATGGCATGGCCCTTACAACCTTGTCCACAAAAACAACAAACATAAAATTTAAAGAAACGCAGGCAAATACATACATATATATATATATACACGTATATATTACGTACTTATACGTAGATATAACAGTTTGTGTATTGTAATTAATGTCAAACAAATCCATCAGCACATCCCGATATCTCATCCTCAGGATGGGGAACTTTGTTCTCCGGGCGCATATTAGCTAGGATGTAGACTAATTAAACGTGATTTCTTTGTCATATTAATTAGATACGAAAAAGATAAATGTCATGTAATCAACGATATATAAATAGGCCTTCCTAATCCATCGGAGCTCTACCTTTTTTTTTTTTAATCTTAGAAAAATACTTCAGCTTATATTTCTGAACTCTTTTGATTCATGATAATCTTTTTTTATATTTTATTTGCGAATATTTTGTTACAAATTACTACTTAACTAATACTTAATTCACAGTGTTAAAAGATTTTTTTTTGATCTATCAGGATTAGTCTAATTACTAGCTTCACTTCTAATACAGATCGAAAAATGAACTGTAAAAAATTTATTTTCAGTTGAGATATGGTAGTTCTTTGGTAATGATATAAGGCATAATGTATTTTTCTAATGTTTTGATTTGGATTAATATGCGTGCACACAAACACACAGGCATATGGAAAATTTTACGGTTTTTTTTAGAGAATCTTATGTTCTTGTACTTTAAATGATTATACAATATATCATCTTGTGTTTTAAAAATTTATACTGTACAAACTTTTAAAATTAAGAAACTATATATATATATATATATGGAAGTCTTTACCCATGAGAATATATTGAATGCATTGTACTGGGAGTTTCAAGTTTCAACTTTACAGGGTGTGGTCTTGGGCAAGAGAGACATGCCAACTACTTGCATTACTTAAGCAGCGTGGTCCATTGATCAATCTATATACTATTTATTAGCATTTGATTTTTATTTTTTTTTACAATAATAGAATTATAATAGACCACAAATAATTTCGACGTGGTGTTCCCTTGATTTGAGTGTCCGAAGAAATTAAGGAGTAGTAGGAAGAGGACGATACAAGAAGATGTTTGTCAATTTGTAATTAAGATGTAAATTAACTTGGTAGACTTTTGAGGATATATTTTCGTCAAAAAGTAGAAATCTTTTAAGGTTAATTTCTCATTCATTTCCTTAATGGTTATTAAATAATGAATGACATTATCATTGATAAGAAATAAAGACATCGGTACAACTTTAAGTCTGCTATAAAAGCAAATCTCATTCTGAAAAGAAAATTTAGAAGAAAAATAAATTATTTATTCACACGTAAATTTATTTTACCTTGTTCTAGACCTCTTTTTTTTAAAAAAAAAAAAAAAAAAAAAACTCACCTGTTTTCTTACTTTCTAGTGTCTTGAATCTATGACTAATAAATTATATATAAAAAAATATTTTATCACCTAAATTATATTTTAACGTCACCTTATCCGGGACATTAAGAGAAATTTTCTAGTCCAATTTATTTAGTACTTTGCAATTTCCAAGTTGGAGATCCACCTGACTAGTGAAGGTTGTTAATCAACAACGAATTAGCTGTATGCACTATTGGGATACCTGAATTTATACATGAAATTTTTTGTTCCTTTTACTTAGAGGAATATCTTATTATATATCAATTTAATGAAATTCAGATTCTCCGTCACAAAAAAAAAAATGTTGTTTAGAATCTACACTCAGGGCTAACAAAGAAATTTTGAAATAATAAATTTTAATCATATAACTACTCACCCTATTTCCAAAATTTAAGTACATTTAGAATATATTGCTCATGAAAACAAACATTTGAAAGCACCCGTTAAATGGAAGTGTTTCACTCGGCTAAATCCCCATTTTTTTTGGCCGATAGAAAATAGTCTAATGGCACTTGGTAACTTAATGGCTCAGCGCAATGAATTGAAATAACATATTTGTAAATGGGAAATATTTAGATAGATTTGATTTATAATTCTATTTGTAAACTTTGTGATGTAGATTAAATATTATAAAATTTATGATATTAGTTGATATAAATAAAATTTTATAAAATTTAATTTTGATCGCAAAATTTATAAATAAAATCCAAAATCAGATTTATGGTAATATTTTCCTTTGTAAATTGGTTGGTTTGAAAGAAAAGTTGACCAGTTGATGCTAAGAAGATGCATCGAACTATTGGATATAGTTGGATATGGCAAATGCTGATGAAATATGTACGGAGTACTACCAGATTCTGTCCCCTCTAAAGCTAAAGGGGGCATTTTATTTCCACCATTTTATGGTTTTTTTATGTTTATGTTTGTTCGTTCTTTATTTAAAGAAAATTTATAATGTATTTATCTATTTTTAGTGGCTCGAAAGTGTCTTTCTAACCCAGATATAACTCGTCGTGATTTAGAGGTGCTTTAAAGAATAGTTTTGTTGGTGGGAAGGACACCATAGCATAGGATGCTCAACATTCAAGAGCTCTATATAGGAGCAATATTGCACGATCGCACTAGTGGCACACTCATGTAAAGATTGAAAGATGGATTTCACCCACAATGGTCGGTGGACACTGCAAAGCAATTACTGCCTTATAATTACTCCCAATTATTCTCGGCCATTGTCCAAAACTGATTTTGGTTTGAGATCATCTTGCAATCATCAGCATAAATAGAGCAGATCTAATAATTTGGAAACTAGGAAATACCAAAATATGATCCTCATGATCATCACAACACATAGTATAAAGGTTAACAAGTCAATGAAATGGCAAAGCAAAAATGTTGCTATCTAAGAAACTTTTTTCTTTTATTAACAAATTCCAAAAGCTATTTATTACTGTTATTCTCACCATTTATTTGCCACTTTTTTTTGGCGAGTTCAAAATGCTGAATCATGTCCACGCTCCTCCTAAAGCTAAAAAGTTTTGGGGTACTTGCTTCAATTCTGAAATCATATGAATGTTGCCGTTTTGTCTGATGTAAAGCAAGAATGATGGGGGCAACACAAGAAGTAGCCATTCTTTTTCCCTAGTGTTACTGACTTTATTTGGTGTGATTTTCCCTAATACAATTTTCAGTACTTTATCCTTGCTCTTTTACTTTTTGGAGTAGGCCACAAGAACTTAATTAGCTAGGTACAAAATTTACTTCTTCTGAATCTCTGTCTTAATTGGGTCCAAACTTAATTAATTTTACTTTTTATAATATTTATAAATTGGTCACCATACAATAAAAATTTAAAACGGTGAGAATCAATTCTGTGACATTTGGCAAGATAAATTGCCCTACTTACCTTCTAACAAAGCCCTAATGACAAATTTTATGCTTTAATCGAATAATAATAATAATAATAATAATAATAATAATGGATCTCAGACTTTAATTTTACTATTCTATCCTGAATGTCCGCTCACGTGACAAGAATTTCACTGAAAATCATCCCCTTTCATCATTTGATTCACTGGCTGGTGGTGTTAAAGAAATTTTCTTTCATCATGATTGCGAGGTAACTGAGAAAGCTATAAATAAATAAATGGATATCTAGTCTTTGACCATTTCTTTTGTTTTCTCTATAGTTCATTTCCAAATTAATTCATTTTTTTTTTTAAAAAATAGATTAATGTGCACGAGTAAAATATTTCCACACCTCATAATTAGAGACAAAGTAAGGGTATCTACCACAGCGAATCTCCATGCCTAATAACAGATCTCTTCCTACATTATTCCAAGGTAGGATAATTGATAACGTATTAATTAATCAGATAAATTTTTGTTTTTTCAGAGCTGTCAAAACCACGTTTCTCAAACTTAATTAAGCATTGAGAATGACATAATTCATGAGATAATAATATGTTACTATTCATTATCAACATGTTTAACCTTAATTAAATTATTCTTGACCCAAAATAGTCATTAGTAAAGAACGTTACCTAAGCATATTTAAATATAGATAACGTTATTATCATCTTTGGAAAAATAAAAATAAGGTCACTGGACATGCATAAAACATAAGAACGATGCTTGAAAATTATTTCGGCAATTTCATAGATTTATTTGGATCGAAACGTAAAAGGCTCAACAAAACAGAAGATTATCAAACACGGATTTGTACAAATCTCATTTGGACGAACACCAATATGTTTGAGATATGCTACAATAGAAAAACTGAAGCCTCTATATTAGCAGAAACAAACTCTAATTATTAGGGGATATTAGTAATTAAATAGATTAATAGACTTATAATACATAATGATTAGGGAAAGCATTTATACTTTTGCATTGAATGAAGTGTGGAACAACGTTCTATTGTCACCAGATATAGAAGTGTTCAATGACATGATAGTGGATATATGTACAATGAATCTAATGAGACGCATAAATGAATATTAAAATACTATCTTTTTTACCGTAAAGTTACTCAAACAAAATTTTATATATTTTCTCCCTCTATATCTAATTAAAGATCCAAACTCCGAACTCTTTAATGAGAAGGTCAAACATATATAATTTTGAATAATTGAATTCTCCATAATATATCATGAATTAAATCCAAAATTAGGTTAGGCAACTTTTTTGTACAACAAGAATTTAATTAAATTCTCTGTGCTCTTCTTTAGTTAATTAGGTCAATATGAATTTGAATGGAGTACTAGAGAATTTTCATCTACTTTGATCAACCAATCATATCAAGCTACAATAAAGTATATATATATGCCTTGCAAACTTAAATTTCCCTCTCCAACCCTCTTACTTTTCTTCTCCTTGAACTAAAATCTTATATTTCATTAAACTCACACTAATCAATCTTACTTAATTTCCTTAATTAATCTTATTTATGTTGATCTCTTAAAGAACAACATATGGTCCGAAAGAAACAGACTAAAAGTAATTAACATTCAATTCTCCCTTGACTTTTTTTCTAGATGTATTGTTTGGTCAAGATATTTTGGTAAGACAAAATTAATAATAAGAAGAAAATTAAAAAAAAAAAAAGAATATAAAAAATAATAGACACAAAACAGTATGTCAGCTATTTATACATCCAAAGACAAGAGGTAGACAACCAGCAAACACGAAAAACCTAGCCGTCTCATTATCAAAGTTTCAATCTCTCCCTCGCGTCATCAAGCTCCGGCGACAACTCCGACCAAGCTCCGGCCAAAAACTCGATTGACCCTCAAATATTCAAAATGATCAGCAAAGAATGAGTAACAGCTTGGTACAACCATCATGTCAGTCTCTTACTCCGACCTGCTTCTCAGACCTTCTCTGCGGTGAGGACTCCGGCACCATCTTCTCCGGCGATGACCTCCCGGAATGCTCATCAGAGAATGAATCTCAACAGCTCCCGGATGACTTGGAGGAGTTGATCACCGGACTTATAGAACACGAGAAAGAATACGTCCCCGGCATGGATTATCTAGACAGGTTTCAATCACAATCACTTGATGCCTCCGCTAGAGCAGAATCTATTGCATGGATTCTCAAGGTATAGATACCGTACGTATTCATACACACGCACATACACACACTCACACATGTGAATCAGTGGGTACGAGTCCATTTACCGATAAACGTACATAACTTTTCGGAACATTTTTATATTAATATCTGTATATACTATATTACAAGCATTATATTAGAATACACGTTACAAATATAAAATAAAAAATTAACACACGATAAATTATATGTTAATAAAAAAAAAGGATTATATTGATTAGATTGAAACTAAAAATGGGTTCATTTTAGCTTTTAAGTGTGATTATTAAATTGGCGGGATTCATTGGAAGAGAATTGAAGGCAGTGATGTGGGGATCGATTAAATAGCGGCGGTTGGCGGTTGGCGGTGGCGCCAATCTAGATTCCTCGGCGGACATCTTTTGGTTTGTCTAAACGTGTTATCTTGATGATGCAGGTACAACGTTATTATGGTTTTCAGCCATTAACAACGTATCTCTCAGTCAACTACTTTGATCGAGTTCTCTACTCACGTCGGTTGCCGGTAAACTCATCACGATCAAGTTTCCTACAAAATTAATATATCAAATTTTAATTAATTTCCTACTCATTTATTTATTTAAAAAAAATAAAAAATAAGGGGGCAGGCATGCCTGCTTGGAATTATTAGTTTATTATTGAAATTTTGTCGACTTTTCAAACATGATGAAAAGGACTTTACTACTAGAATCTTGTCGAGTTAAATACATAGGTAGTACATGTAACACGGAAAAAGTAAATTCTATTAGGTGATCAAACTAATAATATTATTTTTGTAATGTACTTGTCTTATAGTATGGTAGTAATAATATTAAGAAAATATTTCGATAAATTTAATTTTTAATTTTATTTATAAATTTTATGTTGTATATTAAATAAAATATTTTATAAAATTTAATTTTAATCACAAAATTTATAAATATGACATAAAATTAAATATATATTAAAATTTTCAAGGTATGTACTTTTTTCTGTATAGATAACATATTGTAAAGTACAAACTTTGTTGTCTATGCTTTCGTCGTTAATCTCTATCTATCTAGGTAAAGTGAGGTATAGTTGTCTTCTACCGTTACGTCACATTATTATTAATTATTTAATAATCAGTATATACTCGTATGACATTCATGTATCATATTCACACTTTTTTTTTTTTTCCACCATACCAAATTGACATCATTGTCAACAATTATCATCTGTTTTACCTAAAGAAATATATTTCACAAGTGACAATAAATATTTTTACTTTTTTTAGGCAGACAATATGGTTGTAAAATTATTAAATTCGTGATCTGCATCGTCTCTCACTCTTTCCTTTTTATTTTTGGGTCAAATATTTGATATTTGGGGAAAAGATTTTGTTTACTTACCTAATATACACGCAAATAATTAGTAGAAGTTGCCTACCTAATTCCATGCTTCTTTTCCACTAATTTGTTTTAGCACGCTTGTAAATATTTTAAGCAACATCTACTCCTAAACCAAAAGTTAATATAAGGAAGGTCCCTTTGTCTCATCTATTGATTAATAGTCGTATTAATTTGGAAGTATATTATCAGTACTACAATATTATTACTAACTATTATTCGTAATTTTTAATTAGTTTTATGATTTTTTTTTTTTTGGGGCATGAATTCAGCAAACAACCGGGTGGCCACTTCAACTGCTGTCTGTTGCTTGCTTGTCATTAGCTGCTAAGATGGAAGAATCTCTTGCTCCTTCTCTTTTAGATCTTCAGGTAATTAGTGAATATTAATGCCATGAAGAAAAACTTTAAAAGACTTTAATATTATTTTTATACGCTGTTATGAATCTTCTATTTAATTTTCTCTCTAATTAAAAGTCATTTATAACAATCAATCATTCTTTAATGTATAGGTTGAAGGAGCAAAATACATATTTGAACCAAGGACAATCAGCAGAATGGAATTTCTTGTGCTTAATACTCTGGATTGGAGGCTTAGATCAATCACCCCATTTAGCTTTATCAGCTTCTTCGCTTATAAAGTTGATCCAACAGGCACATATACTGGTTCCCTTGTCTCAAGGGCCAGCGAAATTATTTTATCCCATGTACAAGGTATTATATTAAACAATTGATAGCACATTAGTTCGCGTGCGACACGCTTTTCTATATATGTTCGCATGCATAGATATGTGTATGCATGTAGATATATATCATATCTTCAATGTGATGAAATGATTATTTAAAAATTGACATTAGTAATTTATTTGATCATGTCAACAGAAGCAAGCTTTCTGGAGTATAGCCCATCATGCATTGATGAGCTGCAGCAACAATCCTGAGTGCAGCTGGAGACCTCCCAATTTTCTCTTTTCTTAATCCACAATATGCCGAATCATGGTGCGATGGACTTCACAGGGTAAGGGATATCCAGAAATCTGAAATGTCAACACTGAAATATTCATACACAATATTGGAAAATTTGATGTTATTAGTTTAGTCAAATCTTTTTAAGTTTAGGTTGACTTGGACAAATAATGATTTTGACAAAATTTGATTGGAATTGACTTTTTGGTTTGCTTCATAACTCTAGTCATTATTAGGATATTTGTTTAAGTAAATATGAACTTTTTGCAGGAGAAAATAATCAGCTGCTACCAATTAGTGCAACAAATAATGATCAATAATAGATCAAGGAAGACTCCAAAATCTTTGCCACAGCTTCGAATAATGTCTCGGATGAGTGTGTCATATAGTGAATCATCTTCATCATCCTCATCATCGACATCATCGTCATCATGTTCATCTTGTAAAAGAAGAAGATTAATAGATAATTACTTATGGACAGATGATGACAAAGGAAACTCTGAGTAAAGAAAAAAAAATAAAGGAAAAAAAAAATAATGGTGGCCCAAGTTGTCTAGAAGCCTCAATGTTTTTTGGAGGGTTTTTAAGAAGGAAAAAAAAAGAATTGACAAGAGTGATGTAGATTAATACTAGTATATAGTATGTATGTAGTGTATGTACGAGTGCTTGGAGATTTTTTAATTTTTTTTTTTTGGTTGGCATTGCCATTTATTAATGGCTTTGCAGATTCCCAAGGGAAATGGGATTTTGGTACATAAATATTAGAGAGAGAGAGAGAGATGGGATTGTTGTTTAATACTATAGTAGTACTAGTGGAGTGATGCAGTGGGGAGTGAATGAATGAATGGCTATTGAATTCCAAGGCTGCATTGATTAGTGAATGAAAGGGAGGAGATGGTGGGACCTTTTGCATAGGACTATAGTGAAAAAAAAAGGGCATAAAAAATCAATGGAGTTGGCAAAATTATGGGATTGAACTTTGGAAGTTTATGGGATTGAACTTTGAAGTTTTGAGCTTTCATGCATTACAAAGTCAAGCCCTCCCATCTAGGCTTTCATCATTATTGCTACTTTGCTCCAACTTCTCCCTATATCGGCCAGTGAAGAAAGGAAGAAAATTGGGAACAAAAAGATGCCTTAATTTGCTCCAAGTCTCCGTACTTGGATTTCTTGAGTTATTGAGTGAATGTGTATAGACGCTCATAGTTAATTATGACGTGCTCTATACGTGTGCATGTGTGCTTTTTTGGCGGGAAATTCGCACTTTTGTTTTTTTTTGGTTTAAGTCCTAACCATATACTGGACATTTTTTTTGTGTGCCCTTGACACGTGTGATGGATACACGTGTGAATTCATTTTACTTGATTTTTTTTTTATTATTTTGGGTTGTTTAATTGAGGGGATAAACACACAAAATTTCCCTCTTCGATGGCCTAAATTCGGGCCTAATGATACAAAAGGTCTTTGGGGCCTTTTTTTTTTTTACAAAGCGGCAATGTTGTATTTGGAATCAAGAATCAAACATTATAATCAATATTACTACTAATTTATATGTGAATACTACACTATTTAATTCTCTTGTTGAATTTAATTTCTTTTCATCTCCCTCTCTTTCACACACACATACACACACAACTTGATTTGCCATGCACGTGAATGACAATGAAGACTTTGTAGCTTAGCCATTTGTTTTTATTAATCCAAGAGAACTTTTTAAGAGCAAATGTGAAATTTTCTGAAGCATATATAGCTATTAGGTTAGTACAATGAAGGGACTAGTGCCCATATATGTTGGTCCCTCTAGCAATAAAGAGATATGGTTCAATCGATGAATGTGACTCCTTACCCTGTTTGCCCCGCCCTTCTCGTGACCCGTGACCCATATATGTCTGTTCTATTCTGTCATCACCCTCAGATTTCAGACAAACATTTGCCTCCCCTCTTCTCAACTGTTCTAATCCTTCATCTAACGTTCTGAGCCCATATATAATTCATCAACATGTCTTTGATCGGATATTCTTATTTGAACCGAATTTATTAAATAGCGTATCAATTTTTTAGTGTTAAAAAAACTATATAACCTACATAAATAATATAGATTCTTTAAATTTAAAAAATATCGAGTTCAAATAAAAAATTTTCCTATTTGATCTTGTGTGTATGTATACCTTTTCTCCCGCGTGTATATATATATGGGACCATGATATAGAAGGCTTCTTTGTACGTGTCATATAATGATGACTCGTCAGTTATGCAATAATGTGCTAACTTTTAAGTATGAAAATACCACAGAAATAGATTCCTAAATTATCTTCTTGCATCTCTTATTTTGTTATATAGAGGACCACCCTATCAAAAATATAATTAAGCAAGTTGTCGCTGTTGCCCTCTTGGTCATTTCAACATTTGCGCCATTGGTAGTCCAGATATCTCCGCTAATTGCGGATTAATCTTCATCCCCGATAGGATTTAGATCCTCTTTATTTCCTTCCTTCAATTTCTTTTGGTCCATTCATTAATATCTAAATAATTGAAATTTAAAAACATAATCTCTGAATATATATTTTACTAAGTAGATTATCGTATTTGAAATTGAATTCGTTCGAAAAAAAATTTAGTAGGTACCAAAATTTTTAAAATTTGATAAATAAATAAATTCATCTTGATGTAAAAGATAAATTTTATTATTTTGTTCTAATTTTTAAAAGGTATTTATGTAAAATACAAATTGAATTATGGACGGTTTTTATTTTTAAAATATATTTTTATTTTTCTTTTTATTTTTAAGGATACATGCAAATTTCTCCATTTATCTCTAAATAGAGGGAATCCGTGTCCTCCCTGATTGGCTTGCCAATTTTATTTTTCAAAAAAATAATTACAATCGGGGTTAGTTTCTTGAAATGTACTTTAAATAGCATATGGGATTTAAACATTTTAAGCAAAACATAAGTATAAATTTGGTGTTAGGCTATCACCTTGTTGCACAAACTACTTTAAAATAGTAGTAGAGATACAGCATTTAGGTTTCAAATGTTTTAAATGATTTCAGCCT
The DNA here is from genome assembly GCA_025175665.1 of Cinchona pubescens. NCBI lineage: Eukaryota > Viridiplantae > Streptophyta > Magnoliopsida > Gentianales > Rubiaceae > Cinchona > Cinchona pubescens. The sequence continues at coordinate 2,427,442 of JANKKI010000077.1, read as the reverse complement.
TAATTTTGGATTTATGTACTTTCAAATTCATCTTTAATGAGAAATTGCACATCTTTAATAGTTGTAAATTGTGATCATTAATTGAAACTAAAATGATGTACTAAACTCGTTCTAATTTTTTTTTCGTAGTACTAGATTCTCTAGGAAATAGAGCCAGCGGCTTCATGTCAAGATAGAAACATATGCTGTTAATGTCTGTTCAGATATTGGACCACCAGACTCAGAAGAATTCAGAATACTTTAACACATTTATGTAATCGCCGGATTCTGATGGATAGAATAGAAAAATCTCCTCCTTGGAAATTCATCATCACTTTATGGAGGGCCTCCCCTAGTTTATTTTTTTCAACAAGTTAATTATTATTATTATTTCATCCGTTTTAAAATAATTGTCACTGTTAATTGGTGTAAGCGTATTAATAAAGTTATTAAATTGCATTAATTTTATAAAAAAATAATTCAAAGTTAAACTGGACTAAATTACTACTTCCGTTCCCTTTTAGTAGTTTTGTTGTTAATAATAAACATATGCTGTTAATTTTATAAAAAAATAATTTAGTAGTCACTTTAACAAAAAAATTTTGTTTCATTTTAAGTGTTACTTTATAAGTCCAATGAAATATTAATTATTTTTTTTTACCAATTTTGCTTTTATTTCTTTCTAACGCTATTAATTATTCAACTTGTAATTAATATTAGAATTCTTTTAATTTAATATTAGTCAAACGGGCAATTTAATCATATAAGATCAACCTTGCTTAAAATTTAGGTTATTTAATAGCAATATTAATCTTTGTGCTAAAGGTTAAGTAACACTTAAAAGAGAACGAAGATAGTGTCCTTTTACATTAATATCTAATTACATATCTTCTCTCGATAATATGACACAAAGAGAATAAGTAAAAAAAAAAAATTATTTGATATTCTCTATTGATTTTCTAAAGTGACAGGTAATTTGACATAAAATAATAAAATAAATTTAAATTATTTAAAATGACAGTTATTTTAAATCAGAGTAAGTATTATTATTATTATGGCTCCTAAAGTTACAAGTTAACTATTCTCTTTATCATTTTGTTGGACGTGGCATCTTCGGCTTGAACCTAGTCATCAACTGGAACAAATACTGATTAGGATAATTTAATCAATTAAATTACAAATAGTTATCATCTTCCCCGCTAGAAATTGAAAACAGGAAAAGCATACTTGTGGACTTGTTAGGCAATCAACAACCCACGATAATTACAATTTATGTTGATTAATTAAGGCAGCCAACACCACGACATTTTTTTTTTTTAAAGTTCCCAACACCACCACTTTAATCAGACAAAACACTTGAGATTAATTAAACATCAAGAAGATAATCAATAGGACAAGCCGTGAAAGGTTACAACGTTTGAGTTTGAGACCATCAATTACTTAGTAATTTTACAAACATTTCTTGCAAAGCACAGTGTCACTGTACACGTGCTGTGAAGGATATAATTAAAATATTTTTGTAGTACTAGGATGTATTATACATAAGGAAACACGAAGATTATAGATTGTAATGTTTCAACCAGTTATAAACTTTTTTATTTTTTAATTTATATCTCATTCTTAAATAAAAATTCTCCAATAAAAATTATAAATAGTGAATATAATTTTAAAAATCATAATATGTGTGATGCTATTATTACTTTATACATAATTAAATTATAATAAAGTTAAATACGAGTATTACATAACGATTCTAATTAAAGTGAATAGGCAGGGAAAGTCTAAAGATTTGAGTATATTATTAATTCTTGAGATTTTTCACTCAGAAGATACTTAAATATACCTCATTTATAATTAGTTATGCATGAAGAAAAAATTGTGAAAGACACTAATTTACGACAGTGCTCAATTATAATTTTTTGAATTGCTTCACTAAGTATATATTACATGACTCTTTTGCTTCACTAAGTGGATAAAATATGATTCAAGAGCAACAAGATTATATATTTTCAGCTTGCTTTTACAATGAAGGAAAAAAAAAAAAAAAAAGTACATGTACGGCATGATCAACTGTATACAAACGTAAAATGCAAAATGTATCCGTCCTTGGGCACATAAATGTATTCGGTGTGAGATGATTTAATCTCATTTATAGTGGATTTATTAAACAATTTTGAGAAATAAAATGGACCAAATAATGAATGGCACTAGACTCATAATATTCTATCTAATGTCTTGTAGTAGTATCATCTTACCAACCAAATGTAGGGATTCACTAGCAAAAGGACAATATATACACAACTGGATCATATAAATAATAGTTTAAAATATATATAATCTAATTAGTGACCAGACATGCATGGAAGCCTTCTATAGATGATTAATAAGCTACTTTTGCAAGCACACTTATTTTGTGAGGTGGTGTAGGATAATTTGTGAATTTCTCATTTTTTTTATCATGAAAATTATAAAATCAAATGTGACAAAAAAAAAATCTTTTCGCCCAAAAGGTAAAAGAAATAAACTATGATATAGAAGGAAACAAATTTCTTATTATTTCATCTCAACCAAGATATCCTGTTCTCTAGGAGAGAATCCTAAGTATATGGTACTCCAAAAAAACAAAATTCCTTTTCTTTGGTAATGGAATGTGGGGTTTTTGAAGGGTATAGGGAGCACATTGGCTCTTCATCAACTCTTTTTCTAGGTGAATTTCAACTTTATATGGCCATGAAAAATTAAGATAAAAGAGGACCCTTTGATTTCAGCTTTTGAATGTTATTTTTTGGTTGTAAAAATATGGTCGTGGGGTTTCTCTAAAAGGGCTTTATATATTGGTCCGCGGAGGATTAAAAGATTCAAAAGTTAGAATGATTCTGAGTTTGCTGATACGGCTTTAGATTTTATGCTGAATGCAATACAGCAACACTCTTAGCTCCCGGACACTTATAATGTGTCCCCATTTCCTGCGTCAAAATTTGGCAAACTATAAAAGCAAAGAAAACATATTCCTTTCTATAAGACAAAATTTTAATTTTCATATAAGTCTTTATAATAATGCAATATCTATTTAGTAGGAGTACTTCTTTTTTCGTACAAATGGTGCGAGAGGGATACAATATTAATATCCAAAAACATGGGAAAATAGTTGGAGATATAGATGAAACATAATGAGGTTGGGAGGAAACACCAAACTTATATAACACTAAAGCAAAGTTTAGAATTTTCGTGAAAATATTTGGCAAAACCATGCATACACTACTTTTCTAATGGATATTAAGATACGAAAATTCTACGTCATCTATTGTATTTTAAAAACTTATACTGTATAAATAATTAAAGTGCATCTTATTATACTTTACAAGCATTCAAAATATAACGGTATAATTTCATTATATTTGGCATTGTAGAATTTTTAATAAAGAAAACTATGTTTTGAAATTGTCCTGTTAGGGCAAATTAAATAAATACCGGGTAATTGAAAAGTTGTCTTTGGAAAAACAATAAACCTCTGATTGTTGGCTTTCCAACTCACATTTTTCTCGTTGGAGCATGCTTTGTTTGCATCAAAAAAGCTGAAAGGAGAAAATTGAAAAGAATTGGGGGCTCTCGAGGGAGCGTGGTTGCAGTTTTTGTTCTTTATATATTGCTTTGTGATAGTGCCTGGACCTCCATTTCACAGAGTGGAGACAAAAGAGTCATCTGTCTAATGATCAAAAATTTATATTTTCTCTTCGTTAATAAGATCTTTTTATGCTCTACGATATATCTTGTCATTATCAGAAAAAGAAACCACAAACCCTTTTTCTTGCTAGAAAATTTTGCTAAAGTTGTTAGCTCGATTGAATTATTTTTTACTATAATTTTTTAGTCATTGAGCTAAGCAGATTGATAATGATTGGTAAAATCCAAGAAAAATGGAATTAAAGAAAGACTTTAGATAAAGCTAGAATTACCAGTGCTTGATATAAAAGGTCGACAATACAAGTTATAAATTAATCAATAAGAAAAATAATTAAGGTGCAATAATGGAAAGATTGAAGATATTGCGCTGTTCAGCCGAAAGCTATAGTATGACAGTGGCATTTAGCAAATACAAATAACATTTTCTAGATTTGGTTAATTGACTAGCAAACAAAAAATTAACCATCAAAAAAAAAAAAAAAAGGGGTAGGAAAAGAAAATTCGAAAACTTAAGGAAAGAAAGACGGTCTAAAAATGACTGAAAGGGTTTTAAAGAAAACGATTTTAGTGCAAGCCACATCAAAATCCAACCAAAAAGCAACAAAGAAAAGTTGGATAGATAAGTCGTTGAATCTCTCATAATTAATTTGCATTCTCATGGTCTAGTACATTTATTATTCCGGCAAGCAAGTAGAAAAAATTCCAATTAAGCAAGTGGAAGAAGTGTTACACATTAGCATTTTCAATTTGCTACCTCCCTCCATTGAAACTTATCGTAATTGTTTGACCAAGACTTTTATTTTACAACGTGATTTTATTACTCGTCCTCCACCTACATAGTACATACACCTAAGATGAAAAACATAATAGTACTACGCTAATAAAAATAGAATTAAAACTTTGTGCTCAAATTTTGCTTTTGTAGCTGCTAATGTTTGATTAATTAGGACCAGGAAATAAAAATAAAAATAAAACACAACCTTTTCACAGTACTTTAGAAGTAAATAATGTTAGGAACATCATCCTCTTATTGTTCCCTTAGAATTTAATTGTTCTTTCAACTTTCTTCATTCACATACTAATTGTCTCGTTTCTTGGGCGGCTTTTTAAGGCGGAAAAAAAAATGATATTCTGATACACGAGGGATATATAAATGTGTACTTTGATGCATAAGAAATTCTAGAGCCAACTATATAGAGCTCCAAAGGAAACAGAAGTGGCCCAGTCTCAACTCCTAACAAATGCTTTTTTGGCACCTTATAAATAATTAGATACGAGATCGATCATTACAGTTTGTAATTTATTGCTTTAATTACTCAACAAGTCGTTATTTTTATCTTCTCTCCTCCCTAATTTTAAGCAATAATTATTTTTATATTTTATTTAAATAGTTATACATTAAAATAAAAATTCTTCCGTTTAACATATAACTAATATGTTTTGTTAAATGTACGTGACTTTCAAAATCACAATTATGCTACTAATATTCTATGTAATTCTTTCTTCTTTTTCACCATTCATATTTTGCAGTGGAAAAGATTTCGAGTCATGTCACATGTGGCATGCATTTGCTAAAAAGCATCCCAACTTCAAGCGAAATCACGCAGTTAAATATTTAAATTCAAGTTTGAACCAAATTAAGTATGCACTTTATCTAAAGCTCATAGGATTTTATACTCGTACCTTAATTTGCCCTCATTAGAATCTTGTCTTCTTCGATGTCAACACTCAACAGTAACATTACGCAGGAAATGTGGCTTTTGGGCTTCCTAATTAATTGCAAGGTAGAATTTATTTGACCATTTCAGTTGGATTCGGAGCCTAAACTATTCCCAATCACTTATTACACATGTAAATGATCTGATTCCCTTATAATTAGGCAATCAAGCTTAAACTCAATTAGGATTACCTCATGAGAATTATATATTAGTACTACTTGTTTGGTTGAATTTTATTCTTGAGACTAGTTAAACTTTAGGCCACTTGACAAAAGAATGACGTAAACTTTTACACGAAATGATTTAAAAACCAAAGAAATGGCAAAAAATTACTGATATGATAAAATTACATTAAATCGTTAATTCTTTAATTTTAGATACTTGATGAATTTCATTTACTTTGCCAATTTTTTTTTTTTATAGAAGTAGCTATTGTAGTATGTGGTTGGGTTGAAAATTGTATCATATTCCACATAGCTGGCTAGGACAAATACTGTAACCCACAAAATTTTGGCGACTCCGCTATCTAGAAAAAAGGTCTGCCCACTAAACAACGTAACTGAGCCCAATTTCATTGACAATAAGCCTAAAATCCTAACTATCCAATAATTATCTTGGGCTTTCCCAATGACCCATGCAACCCTAAAATCAGGCTTATACACAGGTACGCGGGGCACACCGGTTAGTCCAGCGGCCAGTTATGTTTCATTTAAAAATGGTGCAAACAGATCCCATGGTTCAACATGAAATTTTGACAAATCCCATGATTCTTACTTTTTTTTTTTTTTTTTTGCAAAGATTAAAACTTTAATAAAAACAAAGAAAGCCCTGCCATTTTTCTGTGTGAAATTTGATGTGTTTGTGGGAAATACAGGAAACCAAGAAGTTCAGAGAGGAGCTTAAGAAGCTATTATCAAAGGAAAAAGGGTGACTTTTGGGGATGAGCTTGATGCTGTTGTTGTAAATTTCTGTGATGAGGTAGATAATTAATCTTTTCTTGAAGATTTATGTATATGAAATGATGATTATTGCTTTTAATGATATATTGTTTGCTGAAATGATTGGCAGTGAAGTTTTGAAATGATAAGTACCATAGAGAAGAAATAAATGCTGTGCTTTAAATAATTGAATTAAGTTTGTAGCTTAATGAAGAACATGGTCCTGGATAGATTTACTAGAGTTGTCCCATGTCAAATCTTTGAGATAAAGTGTTTTGGACAATAGAATGCGACATTTTATTTTTATCTGTGTACAATTGTATAACACATGAGGATCAAGTGGAGAATTGACCATAGCATATTTTTGGTGCGAACAACTTAAGTTATCACAATGATGTTTAATAATCTTATGATATCAGATACTTCTTCGAAGATAAATATTTGCAGTCAATTCTTATAGGAGGCCGAGGTGGAGTAGTCCAACGTATGCGTGCCTGAATCTCTACTTTTGTTTTTATATTTTGTTGTCTTGTTAATAGAAAAGTAGTTATTCTGTTGGTTAGGCATTCTCTAGTATGCCCTTTAAAGATAGTCAAATAAGTATCCTGAAGTCTTCCAAGCTCCAATCTTAGTGCAAGAATTTAACCTCCCAGATTTCTCATGGCAATAACCATCCAATGATTAAGTCAATAGTCATATCTAGTGAAACAATGGTCTCTCGAAAAGTGTTTAATCTGTGTAGTTAGATTTAATTATTCATACACATATATAGGCCAAATCTGGTGATCGAAATAGGGCCCACCTTTATTCTTCATCATGTTCATAAATAGACAAAAAAGGTGAATGCATATACTTATTAATAGGTCAATTGTTTCTATACAACTGCTTGAAAGTCTTAGTATCATCAGGGTTTATCATAGTTGCGACCTTGTCTTGATCATAACATATGACTTGATGAATCCACAAGTACAAGAATTTAAAAGAAAGATTTGAACTGGGTCAGGTGGGGTGTCAAGGATTATCTTCTTTCCTTTGAACAAGATGATATGTTCTATACAAAGGAATATTCATTCATTATGCAATGACAACAAGTGAACTATATTGATGCCAGTCTGACCTCCGTGAATTTGAATGTTGAGGGAAACTTGCTGTATCTTGATGCTTGTACATGTATCAGCATGGAATCAGTGATTTTTCCTTTACACTTTGGCTATAGATACTGAAGTTCAATTCTACTCTTATGTCTGCTTTTCTTTTGTTTATCAAAGGTGTTGATGACAATTCTATTTTCTTGTAAGCTACAAATACAAAATTTTGATTCCTTGAATCTTGACATCTGGTTGGTTCTATCTTGATATAAGATGAGAAGTTTTATATGGCATAAGATACATGCACCCAAGATCTCATAAAACTTGCTAAGCAGTAGCAGTAGAACCGCATGTTCCTCGAAACAGAACTTTTCACCTCTATTATTAGGACTTGACTATTCTTTAAATTTGATGTTTCGCCACTAGCAAGTGGGACATATAGCTTTCAGGAATCGTGGTTATGAATTATTGCAACTAGTGTGGTCATCACTTTGTTACACGCAAAAGCGCCCCCCCAGAAACTGAATGTTGTTCTAAGAACCTCCTTATGTGTCAGATGAATGAGAGAAATATTAGCTTTTGAATGGAGTGGTACTAACTTGGCAATAAGCATTTGGGATAAGTTGACCAAGCCTTATTCTTATAGATTAAATTTTTTTGAACTGGCTTTGCTGATTCTGCTTAGAGAGAATTGCTGCCTTTTACAATTGGCTTCAGAAAAAGGTGCTGTAGTGGGGTCTCGTTGGACCATTATAGAATGGAAGCTTATCCTTATAGCACAAGCACTGTCATACAGACACGAACTTCACCGCCTACATAAATCTTGTAACTTTTTATTGAGAAAAGAGACAAATGCAGATTCTGAAAGACAGTAATCCCAGATTGAAATATGTATGAGTGCTAAATTATCGTATGATTTTAAAGGGTTGCATGGTGCGAAAAGGAAAGGGCTGTTTTTGTTTGCATCCTTCCTTTAGCAGCAATATTTCATCATGTTTGGCTTCTTAAATTTTGTGCTCTGGGGTATTGGAAGATGCTCGTTGTCTTCTTCTTGCATGAACTTGTCTTTGAAGAATATTCTATTAGTAGGACTATGGAAACACATAAAAAGAACAAGAAATTCTCAAGATAAAACTAAAGAAAAGCCTGTGAAGTAATTAGTCTTGTTTCTCTATTTCTCTGGGATACCTGTTGATATGAGGTTCATAGAAGCACCAAATGCTGAAGTCCTAAGATAAAGGGAGAAAGAAAACTTCATGCCAACAATAGCTGCCATTTGGAGCAATTAGGCTTAATCCTGTTTAATGAATAAATGGAATCAAAGAGTGCTGTACTTTTAAAATTTTGATGATCTTTTCTCGTCACGTAATTGCTTACAGAGCTATTAAATTACTCCCCAGTACTGACAGTTGAACTTTAAATCTTTTCCATGTGGATCTGACTTGTTTTTAACCTGGATATGGTTCAGAGATTGACTCTTGGAAGAAATATCTAATCTTAAAACCAGACATAGTGTAGTTCTGAAATAGCTTTTCTTCGGTTGTGTTTGACATTTTAAGCCATGCGCTACACATTAGTTATCGTATAAGAGCTTAGTGCCTCATCTTTAATTACTACAAATAGTCAATTGTTAAGATAAATTGTTCGCAGCCACTTTTTTTAACCTGTCTTCTTTGTCCCATCAGATATTTAGTGAATTTCTGCACATGGAATATGGAGGACCTGGAACATTATTGGCCAGCCTATCACCAATATGATGGTTGTGCAGAAGGAGAAGAAATTTCCTGGCGTGCCTATGGCTGCACAAGCATAATTGTTATGGGCTCAAAATTTTGCTGACCAGGGCTGAAAAATTTGGAACTCTACACCAGCAAAATAGTGATCTCGTTGGAACTCTATACCAATACTATATCTTGGTACATCAATCTTTTTATTTAAAACAACCATGAAAACAAGGGAAGAGGTGGAAGTAATTTGCAGGTTCATTATGAAATATATGTCATGAAACAGTGTTAGTTCTCATTGCTCTCCTTTCTGCTATACAATGATATTATTACCAAACATGATTCAAGAACTTCATTTCTGCCTGAAATGGTGTACAGATGTTGCAACTGACTTCCGACCATTCACTTCTCCTATACAGCTGTACTCCGTGGTCATGAAGCCCAACCTTATGAACACAGCACAACTTCAGCTTGCAGCCTCAGAAATGCTCTGCAAAGAGGGCCGCCATGGTTTAGACCTGCCAATATTTGTTGATCCTGGCCGCTGCCAATGTTTTTGACGGCTTGTCACCTGAATTTATGAATTATCAGTAAGACCATCAAGGAGAGATGTGTATGAATCTACTGCCCTAATTCTCTTTGTAGGACTGGTTTACCATGTGCTTTGTTTTGTTAGTTCTGAGAAATTTCATTAAACCAAATAATCAGAAATCCATGAAATATTCCCCCTAGTCAAATATAGAAAAATCATTTATAGCTGTCCTAATCTCTTCAGTTATATTAGGTGGTGTTTAAAGTGTATGAAAATGTCCAAACTTCTCTCTCCACATCAATAATTTATTAGAACAAATTGCAGCTCATTGGCTGAAATAATTACCTGACAGTTGTTGTCCAGTTCAGACTTCCCTGGTTCTGCCCCACCCTTTGAACCCCGCTTTTCTGGCTGTGAATGTCACAAAATGCATCCAATTTGAGAATGGATTCTGGCTGGTTCTTCTTCATCTTTGCATGCTTCTTTGCTCTCAATACTTTCATAACCTCTGTAACACCAAAAAAACAACCTGAACTTCAAATTCAAGCACAATACAAAAGTCCTTTTGGAGAACAATACCAAGCAACTAAAAACAGAAACATGGGTTCCTTTTTTTTTTTTCAAGAAAAAATGGTGGAAACTGGAAACATGAACCATACCTTGAGCAGTAACAAGCCTATAAGCGCTGCCAAGAATTAAAGTTTCGGTTGACCGAAGAAGTTTAACTCGAGTAAACCGAACAGTTTTATCATCTGACTTCTCCTCACCGCCACCACTACTCATAGGCAGTGGAATTATGAGAGAAACATAATGTCCTGGATGCATCTTCATGACTTCTCTAGCAGACACAGGCCAATACATCCTATCTATTCTACCACTTGGATGTTGTATTACAAGGGCTGCTGCATCCACAGCCTGACAATTTCCCATCTTGATCCGAAATCTTTTTTCTCTATAGAAAGAAAATGAAGGGAAAACAAAAGGATTATGCAGAACAATAAGAACAAAAGAACAGTGTTAGATAAGAGAGGAGGATGGAAAGAAAGGAATGAGATGAAAACAAAACAAATAGGCAACAGTCTTTTTCTAAGCAGGGCCACTCCTCTATTCTACCTTCATGCAACTTCACAGGACCATGGTAAAATAGGTCTCCCTCAAACAAGGCCTTCCCTCCATCCCTCTTGCCAACTCACTCATAGATGGTACTACAAATTATTTTATATAATAGAAAAAACAAATTAAAAAGACTGCCCTATAAATATAAGCACTAGTTATATATATATATATATATATTTCTAGGTGCATGGCTCATTTTTTGTATATTGTACTATTTGAAAATGGTACAAGATTTTCTGTCTCATTTTTTTATATATATCATGTCTCACATTTTATATGTTTGAAACATATATTCTGACATAATTATAGTTATAAATCAAATTACATGTGTCAATCATATTTATAAAAAAAAAAATTAATATTATAAACGAGATAAAAGACCTATAACGCTATGAAAAATCAAATTGCATTATTGTAGATACCATAATGGTTGTAATAGTGGTTTGTTACGACTACATGATTAATTTATAAATAGTAGTACTATTATTGTATATCCATATGCATTTGTAACCTGATTTTATTATGTCCCTCAAGCAATGGGGCCATCAAACGTTCATCATATGATGCTGCTGATGTCTGCCACGTGGTTTTACGTCAAAGGTCATGATCTTGGACGGGCATGCTCGGCGGAGTCGACGGGATCAAGATTTGGATTTATGGAGAGAACTTTTTTTTTTTTTTATATTTTTGTTCTAATATTTTGTCATAAATCATAAGGTCAATGCATGGAGTTAATTAATTATTCATAAAAACTTAAAACCAAATCAAAGCGTGCATCTAAGATTCCATTGACACCTTATTATTGTTTGGTATTTTGCTATTATATGTACCAAACCATACTTTACTTATTATGTTTCAATTATGGAGATTGGTAAACCTCAATAAATTTTAATTATGTGTATTAATATAGGGTTATTTAATTTAGTCAATTACTAACCAATTAATATTTTCTAAAGAATTTTGTTGAAGGAAAAAGAAAACAAATAAGAAAATGGAAAAGAATATGTTTCTCTCACATTTAATTAAAAGTAAAACTTCCCTAGTGTAATGAAAAGTAAGATAATTGACACTGAAATACAGTTTAGGTGATAAGACGTTTTTTCTATAATTTATTGATTAGGGTTTGAGTCACTAAAGGATAGAAGAATGGTGGGTTTTTGTTTTTTGTTTTTTTTTAAAGTAAGATAATTGATGCTTGTAATTAACTAATATTCCTTGTTATTTAAAGTTGGAAAAAGAAATTAGTCAAACTATAGGAAACACCTTGTTTGGCAATTTAGTTTATGTGTACAATCACCAGAATGACTTGTCCTTAAAAAACACCAACCAAAAAAAAGAAGGATAAATCGAAAGTCATTTTCACATAATTGTCCGGCCAAGTAAAAAAAGAATGATCTTGTTGGTACAAATTCCTAATAAATACAACGATCTATGGTAGGTATGCAACATTACATTAACCATAATTCTCAGCTTATATCATTTTCTCCCTTGCTGTTCTTTATTCATTTTTTTTTATTTTTTAATTTTATTTTTTTTCTTTGTTCATTAAATTGACTGAAAATATTGTGCAATAGGTTGAATTTGACAACAAAATGTAATTCAAATAATAAGATTACGCTTTTCTTATGATTTAATTCATAGGTTCGAGTCACTAAAAGAATAAGTGAAATTCTCTTTAAAACAAAAAGAAAAAGAGAAAGGGGCTGAATTATCTCCATTAATTGGAAGTTTACTTTTAATTTACAATTCAAGTTTTGTTACTTGAATTATATCATTGATAAATTAGTCAACATCATATTTCTTAATTTGAGCGAAACGTTTAACAATAGAATTCCTACTTCTATTTTTAATTGGTCATTCAATAACAAAATCGTTTTTTGCAGGCCCAGAATTAGCATTATTATATTTTTAAAAACAAAATTATATCTATTAAATGCCTTTCTGGGATTGTCAAAGTTTGATTGTCTCCATCAACAAAAAAGAACAAGGGAAAATGAATTTTGTCTCATTACTACCATTATCTTTATCATTTTGGTTATGTACAAGTGCATTTTTGGTTATGTATATTTGCAGGATATTGATGTCCGATGTTGAACCGAGGCCTTGGCCTATTCGCGCAAATTACTACAGCAATGAAGTTCTATTGAAAAAATCTCAATGGAAAAATGTTTAGATTGTTCCTCTATTATTATGTATTTCGTTATATAATATTTGACAACTTTATAATTTTAAAAAGAAAAAACCACTATATTAGTCCCTCACATTACACATTTGTATTTATTTAGTTCCTCACTTTTAAAATGATAATTTTTAATCCCTTACATTACACATTTGTATTTATTTAGCCCTTCACTTTTAAAATGATGATTATTTTTAGTCCCTGACAAATGTAAAATGTTGAATTTTGGTCCTTGAATCAAATCTCAAGCATTTTGGCCTAAATTTGTCATGTCCCTCACATATATAAAACGTTGCATTTTGGTCTCTGAATCAAATCTCGAGTATTTTTTGCCTAAATGTGTCATGTATTGTTCACATGGCATATTTTTCGAGAACAAATTTATAAATTCATTTGAGTAGAATATTTTATGAGTGCGAAGGATATGAAGTGATTGATTAGCAATTTGTTTGTATTTAAGATTATTTCAATATCTGACTTGTAGTATTTTTTTTTTCCAAAATTTATAATCCAATCCGATGCTCGAGTTTTGTGTTGGAAAGAAAAAACGAATTCCTAAATTTTACTCAAAAAATATGTCATGTGAACAACACACGATTAATTCAGACTAAAAAGTGCTCGAGATTTAATCTAGGTACCGAAATTCGATATTTTACATTTGTGAGGGACTAAAAATCATCATTTTAAAAGTGAGGGACTAAATAAGATACAAATGAGTAATGTAAGGAACTAAAAATCATCATTTTAAAAGTGAGGGACTAAATAAATACAAATGGGTAATGTGAAAGACTAATAGAATAGTTTTCCCTTTTAAAAAATTTTTACGATCCTTTAAGGAATCATCTCATCCGTTTTAAAAGCTTGTATAATATGGAGGTGTTTGGTTTATAGGTATGAGAGGAAAGAATGGAAATCAAAATTAATCATATCCATAGATATTTTTTTAGTTAATCAATGATTCTATGGGAATAAAAATGTTAGAAAATGCCTATTTTAATTCTCTACTTGTAACTTGGATTTAAATTAATTAATTTATCAATATAATGAAACTCATTACTTGTTCAAACCAAACAAGAGAAAATATTGACAGAAACACATGCTGATAATGGAGTTTATAATTTCTATTCCGATTTCGATTTTAGAATGCAAATCAAACATCTCTTAAATTTTTAAAGTACATTATATGTACAAACATTGAAAACAAAATGGGATGATACAATTCTATAAAAAGAATGTAAAATTTTTCATAATTTTATAGTGGTCAAAAGACGAAAAAAAAAAAATCGTATCGCTCATGGTGATGCAATACATGATTAATGATTGATCCAGAGCATGTTCTTCTTTTTCAACCAACTCACGTTAAGTGAGTTAGTTATCAAACATTTTATTTGGATGTGAGGTTGAAAATTTATTTTTCCTGTCATTCTTAAGATAGAGATTAGGTTTTCTATCTCTTGGTTGAGTTGGATCTCTTATTCCCTTTAAAAGTAGAAAAATAAGAGTAAGTTAGATTAGTATCATTTGAAAAAAAAATGATATTCTTTTTCAAAAAATAGTTTAATTACACCTTACTAAGAATTAGGTTCGAATTTAGAACTTTAATTATAAATCACAAGTCTAGTAATTCCTCTATCCGAGGGTATCTATCTAGATTTATAAATCACAAGTTTAGTAAGATCTTGAACTATATATAGTTTGTGCTTTTAGCACAATTATCTTCGATGAGCAAAGCAAATAAAAGAAGCTATCAATATCTTCGTAGTTGCCTCAACAAGAAAAAGATCTTCGTAGGGTTTTTGTTTTTTGTTTTTAATTATTATTATTAACCTATCCAAGCTTTCGCCACTTTTCTTTTAAAGAAGCTTATCTATTTCACATAAACTCAAAATGTGGCATCCATCCAAGGAAAGTAATCACTTGGAATATGCTCTATTTAAAGGTGAAACGTGTTATTAACAGATCATCTCGTATGATAATATCTACATTTAAAAAGAAGTTGATCCTTCTTGACTTTGTAATTATTTGCTTCTTCAAAAAAGTAATTTGTGAAAAGCCGAGAATTCCATGGATTTATAAAGTTATGTTTTGATAGTTAGATTTGAGAAAGAATTTGAAATTTATCTCTTTATTAGAACGATTATTAAGGTTGAAATAGATTAATTTCAAATCCATCCAAATTAAAAAGGATACATTGAATGATTTTGTTTGGACAATCAATAATTTTATTTTTTTCTCCAAATTATATCCTATAATTATTTCACATACATATTTCAACTACCTTTTTACATCTATCTAAAGACAATGTAAAAATTTGCACTAAATTAGCCATTACACCAAAAATAAAAAGTAAAATAAAATAAACTCAACACTGAAGCAATTAAGATATAAATTTACTACGGATTCCTAATCTGAGAGTGTTATCTTATTGGACTTTGAGAGAATAACGTAATCATATAAAGATCTTTGACTATTGTAAATCTGGTTCACTTAAATTTCTGTGAATCTGTTATGTAGTATAAGCCTAATTAAGGTTTGAGGATCTTCTATAGTAGTACTAATACTCTACTAGAAAATCGAGATGCGTAAACAACTGTGTGTTTAATGTCAGATTATGTAAGCCATGTGAGATGTTGGGGATCTTGATCTTAAATATTAAATGTCAAGAATGGACTATTTTATTGAATATTGCAGGGGACTACAAACATTTGTATTTATTGGTCTCAACTTCTTATGATATGGGCATATAGTTAGGCAACCCCTTGTAATTATAAGGACTTACTTAGTGTAATGATCAGTTAAACAAATCATTATACACTTTTAAGTATGATACGTACCCAAATGATGAAAAATTTTACTTATTTCGTACCGAATCACTCCGTTTTACTTTAAAGATTTACACATTATAATATTATATATTTTAAAAATTTGTACTATATAAATTTTTAAAATTAATAAAATAATTTTTTTAACGAAATTATAAAATTTCCTTAATGATAATACTATATCACGTGACATATAATGAACTATTAATGCAATACGCAGCAATTTACACCATCAACGGTTTAATTACTTACTTATTGTGATTCAAATCTGTGAAAATACCAACCTTTTCTACTGTTTGAACTAATTAAAAGTTCAATTCAACTAGAAGAAATTCAAATTCAAATTTTAATTTTCTCTTGTACAATTATATACCACATGGCGCACATCATTTTTAGGTCTTATATGTCTATTCTTGGGCTTAACTTTTTTTCCTTGTATACATACATACACATTGCAGTTCTTGTTGAAACCCCCTCAAGCTTTTAAGATAATGGAGTTTGTGGGGGCCCGCTGATTGTGAGTGGGGTTCTTGGTGTTTGTGGAGGATATATAATTTTAAAGCTGCTTTCTCAACATTCTTCCCCTATTACATAAAAATTATTGATTAAATTTAATTGATCAAGATAATGGCCAAGCTCATGTGTTCAAGATGGTGAGATGACAATATGAAAGGCAATTAAAAGGAAAAACGAAGTTAGTGCGGACACTTATTTGCCTATAAATGATGGATCTAAAGGAAAACTACAACTTGAGCATGTTTTTTCATGTAGTCTTTCAATGATATAATCAGAGTTCTGTAGCCAGATCAAAGAACATCTAAGCAAAAGCTAAACCACTATGTGTTTTTGTATGGGAAAATATTTTATAAAATCATATTTTAAAATTATTTTTTAACACCAGTTTACGGATTAAAATTTTATTGAATCTGTCCAATTCTTTGATTTTAGATTTGTGGCCGAATTTTGTTCTTTCTTTTCCGAATCTAATGACACATCAATAATTTTTGTTTATCATTTTGTATAAATACACTCGTTTCTATAATATTTTGGTCAACTAGTCAAACTGAAATGTTAGACACTGTCGTCTCATTCCTAAATTACCATAACCTAGCTAGATAAGCTACAATCAACTCACTTTATGTGAGTTGCTCACCAAACATTTTGATTAGGTATAAGATCAAAAATTCAAATTCTATATTTTATTCTTAAGGATAGATGTTAAATCTCTTATTTTTTGGTTCTGTTGGGTTTTCCCTTTTCCCTTAGTCCGTTAGGCCTTTTCCTTCCCCTTCCCCTTAGTAGTAGATATAGTTAGATAAAAGTACTAAATATAATTAGATAAGGTGAAATTCTACGGTACCTTTTAGGGAACTATTTTCTTGTGCTTTAAATACTTTTACAGTACAATACCATGTGCTTAAAAAGCTTGTACTATCTACAAACTTTTAAAGTCAAGGGGATGGTTCTCTAAAAGGGTCTGTAGAATTCCCCTTAGATAAGAATGGGTTAGACTTTTGCGTTGTATGAAGAAGAAAAAGAAGAAAAAAAAAAGAAGATCTACATAAGATTGCTTTAGGATTATTTAGCAATTCGGTACAAGATTGCTTTAGTTTTTCTAACTTGCTTTGGCGGCCTGAATAATAGGGTGGGTCTTATCTTATCTTGTCTATCCAATTTTTATTGTGGTAATATTGCATGTAATCTGGTCGATTAAGCATAAAACTTGTAGGCTTCATGCTATTAGTGTTAAGACAATAATTACTGGTTTTCTTCAAGAAAACTTTGTCCAAGGTTATGAAATAGCAAAGAGGTCACTTCTTTTTTCTTTTTTTTTTTATTAAAAAAAAGGGAAAGGAAAAGGGCAAAGAAGTCCATATGATTCACTTGTGTAATAATGGAATAAAACCACTTATACAGGAGTAGATGGTCGAGGGGAGACAGAATCCCGACTGAAAAAATTTGATTTAATGTGCTAAGTGAATACCTTGTGGATAAAGAAATTGTGCATGAGTTACATCAAAAGGTTTTCAATTTAACTCATCTACATAAAACCAATTTAAAGCCTTCTCCAAAAGAAAAAATTATGATTTCCTCACGTTTCTCTATAGGATTATTTAGAGTGAAATTCTGAAATAAAAAAGAAACACTCAATTTGTAAACTTAAATCATATTTTGCTCTAAGATCGTTCCTTAATAATTATTGATTCATTAAACCTAAAAAAATAATTTTTGTAAATTCATTAAGTCTCTCATGATTATGAGATTTAGGAGATGTTTGATTTATGTGTATGGCGAAAAAAATTAGAAATTAAGTTTAATGATACTCATAAATATTGTTTATATAATCACTATGAGAATAAGGTATTAGGAAATGGTCACTTTTATTATCCACATGTGACTTGAGTTTGAAATTAATTAATTTATTAATATAATGAAATTCATTTCTTATTCAAACCACAAATAAGTAAAGAAAAATAATATAAAATCATTCTAATAATAAAATTTATGATTTCCACCCCAATTCCAAATTTCGAATGCAAACGTAACATCTCCTTCCACGAAAGTACCATGTGCGCTGGTTTCAAATGGTTTAATTATTGGGTCTAGCGTTAACCGAGTCCATTCAATGATTCAATGCCATTTGGTATCACTGGAAGGCCTCTTTTTAGGTTTCTCCAAAGAAACTTTTCAAAAAACACAGACAAAGTTTAAATAAAATCTAATTAAAATGATCAACTTTCAATATACTTTCCATCATCTTTATTCTTTAGAGCCAATAATAAAAAATCAAAACGTTTATGAAATTGGTGCCGTGTTATCTATCTTGAACGTTTAGGTTTCTGGTAGATGTTTGGAGCTCTTTCGTTTTGCTTGGTTGAGATTAAATGGTTCCATTAGTTTACAAGTCATCCGAAAATTAATTAAGCCGGCCACTTTCAAATAGAGCATAAATTAGTCAACCCAAAAGCGATTAGCTCGAGAAGTAACTCAAAATATGCGATCGATTATGCCCATGCGTGTAATCAATTCGCATAAGCAGATAAAGGAATGTAGAGAAGAATCTTTCATTTTTTAATGTAGCCTTTTATTGACTTGGCCTTAGTCAAAGATAACCCCAAGAAATTCCAATACATATACTGCAATAAGACATATACTAAAGGACAACATTAAATTTAATTAGTTTAATAACACGATCATCATAAGGAGTAATTTTGAATAAATTTTATTTTGATTACTGAACAATTACTAAAAATTTTAGTAGTTATTCGTTCTCACTTGCAATAGGAAACTTACTAATCGAGGAAATATGACCCCTTAATTTGCCGAAAAATTGGCCACTCATTCTAAATATATCTCTCTTATTAATTATCGAATAATTATTAATAATTACTTTATAACCACTATAAATCGTAACTTTGTAATAATTGGAGACCAACCGCAATAATCCTCCATTCTCTCTCAAATAAACAGTTTCGATGTACATAGTTGTAGAGTATTTTTCGTGGGGTAAAAGGAAGACTTTTCTTTAGTTGATAGTGGCTTACTAATTTTAGAAATGAACTAATTCATAAAATTTTTGAGCTGAATAATGGACAGTATGACTAAAGAAATTCAATCCTAAACGATTAAAAAGGATTGAGAGAAGTACTATATAAAGTTAAGAAGATTAACCTAAGTTAGAAAGCCTCTTAACTATGTAAAGGTGATTTTTTTATATTTAATTTCCTGTTTGATTTTACACACGAGGAAACATCTTCGAATCATGATGCAAGAACAAGTAAATAGGTTATAACTTGTGCATGGTGGCCAGCTATATATGCTACCCTTTTAACGCAATGAAATGACTTATACGACGACAATATCACCTCACCTTTCATGTTGAAAGCATACTTGTCCACAAAAGAAGGGGAAGAAACGGGTTGAAATAACGTTCATCCATATTAATTAGCTGTAATATCAAAAGCAAAGTTCCCTAATTTATTTTCCATCATAACCCCAAAAAAAAAAAAAATGAAAGAACATCGCCATATATATAAGTTCAAATATGAAAAAAGAAAATAGAAACCCTTTTTTGGAAAAGGTTTGACAAACTAATTAACGCACTCAAAAAACATCATCTTGCTGGTTGCTACACATGGACATTTCAAGTGTCCTTTTGTCTAGTAAATTTACGTAAGGAAAAAAGGGAAAAATGCATGAATGATGAAAAGTGTTATGCACTTTTTCATTTGATGATTGCGATCATTCATTCGTGTGCATGCAACCGACGTATGCAAAAGATTAAAATTGAAATTCATTGTCTAGTTGAATGAATAGCTTTATTTTTGGTTTTTTAGGAACATGTTTATGATATTGAGGAATCAGAAATCGACACATGAGGTTTGAGGGGTCAGTTTGCTACCTATTTGATGAAGATGATATCACATCAACATTTGGCTGCCTCAACAATTGAAGACACTAATGGATCATAATGGAATTAGATTAATAATTCTACACATAGAGCCAATTTGCAATAACAAATGCACTAAAGCTAGCTAGGTGATATGTCATTGCATTTTCATCCTTGTTGATTCACATGTACGCTTATTTCCTTGAGAAATAGTAGCAATTCGTTTAGGTTCTACTACTACTGCTAGTTGTGTTTTCTTTTTCTTTGTTTGGAAAGGTAGGAAAAAGAGCAAATTAAATTTGGTTTTTTGGACCTACTTACCTAACATGCACCTAAAAGTGGCATTCTGTCAATTGTTCTCATGCCTAATAAAGAAGCTAGGCTTTCCAAATGCAATGTTACTCTAGTATTGGGAAATTCCTTCATGGATCTTTCGGTTCGTATTGAATTCCATCACCTAATATTATCTCACATCATTCTGGAGTGATATGTTTCAACATGAATCGAGGGGTTCATAGGATTTGACATTCAGTATTTATAACATAGAGCTTTTTCCATTTAATGTGTTTTTATGCATATAATTTTTTTTTTTTTATATGTTCTATATGTTATCCTATATTAGATTAATTTTAAGATATTTATTCATGAAAAATACTTAAGTAGATCCATTCTTGAGTCCTATTTGTAGACTTTGTGATCATAATTAAATTTTATGAAATCTTACTTACATTAGCTAATATTATTTATTCTATAAGATTTAATTTATAGCACAAGATTTACAAATGATGTCGTAAACTAACTCTACTTGCCTATTTCCCTTTATTCACAATCCATTTAAGGAAGAATTAGCGTATTCTTCATAGTGGGTATTTTATATGTCTATGGGCCTCGCATCGAAGGAGATAGAAGAGTAGTGCATTTGACTCAACAACGTGATCCATTATGCACAATTTTTGTACAACACTTTCTTCCATTGTCTCTGGGCTAGTGGGCATGAAGCCATTGGTATTTGTAGCCCGTAATCTTTAATCTGGGCCAGAAATTCAGGTCATTCATCTTCCTTAGTAACCCAAATGGAAGCCGAACGATTGTTGCGATACTTAGAGCTTAAAGTCCCAATCTCATGGGAAGAGAATTTCTATTTTGTTTGGGCCATTTGTTGGGAGGTGATGGACCATACCTCAAAAGTTGCATTTCTCATTAACTTTTTTTTTTTTTGTTTTTTAAAAAAATCACAATGCAGATTACCAAAGTTTTGGGAATGAAATATTCACATTGTAGATTAAATCTCAAAATACAATTATTATGCTTTATCACCTAAACTTAAATCTCAATTGTATTTTGTCCACTAAAAAATGATATATATTTTACTCCGTTTGAAAGATTTCGTAATATATTGATGTATAAATTTGTTTTGATAAAAGTACCTTCCATAATTTTGTGGACAAAATTACTTTCTATCTATTTAATTTTTAATTTCAAAATCTGATTTTCCAATCAGGAGACAGTATTATATGGTATAAACATGTAGACCTAAAAACAGACAAATATGCCCAAGACACAGAATCCATTGCTACTTTGAAGAGTAAAAGAGAAAAAAGTACTTAAAAGAACGTTCTCTGCAATGGAGATTACACTTCGTGAACAATGTTATAACCATGGGAAAAATTCTTAGGAAGATATGAAAAGGTCTATGATCCATACCGTCTGATATCCCTCAAAATGAGCTCTTGGAGGACCATAAAACTTGATGAGATTTATATATGTTTAGTTCTTTGATTAAACTGATGGGAAAAACTTGTTGAGGTTGCAAGGCAAGGAATAGAACTCTTCACTCCTTGTGTCAGTTTTGTATGAGCGGAATCTGTCCCACCATGGCATGCCCCTATCCTTGCTCGTTGCGCTGTCTTTTTTGTGAAGAGTGGTATCCAGGAATAGTGCCAACAGGCCAGCAACGAATGCTTCGGAGGAAAAGGGCACGTTGATCATGTCGTTGAACTGTCAACGAATCAGATTTATGGTTAAATGCAAGGGAACAAAAGTTACACGCTTCAGGTTTAGTCGGTTAAAGTAAAGAATTAGGAACGGAAAAAAAGATAGTCTTTACCCATCTTGCGTTAGTATGAACAGGACCGATACCATTCATGGCTGTGTATTCTTTGAAATACTGTGGTATGGATAAGCCCATGAAAACAGAGAATCCCAAAATGAATTTTGTTCTAAAGCTGTTCAAATTGCAGAATTGTATAAAACCGAGTCCAGCAGAACCTGTTTGCATAGATGTAGAACAATGAGCACTTTTGAAATGGTCGTTTTTGAAGTCTGTGACAGTATTTGGTGAGACATACCAACATAGGCAAAGAAGAAGCAATATAGAGCTGCAACAATTGGTGCTGGAATCGAAGCAAAAACAGCTCCGAATTTCCCTGCATAACAAGCAGTGCATAGCAATTGCACTAAAGACATCCATTTGATTTTTTCTTACAAGAAATGTAGAGAAGCCATTTATTGAATAACTTACCAAGTATTGAAAAGAATATCATGAAACCAGCAGATATTTGCACCACTCTTCGGCTTCCAACACGCGTCAGTGCCAGCAAACCTGCGTTTTCACTGTTAGCAGCAGAAAAAGGAAGATTTCATATTAATTAGGTTACAATTTGGTCGACACATGTGAATGAAAGCTTAAGTATGTTTAGTAAGAATTTTACACAGAAACTGATGATCCGCTTCCTGTTCCAAACATTCCAGAAAACAATATGCCAACACCCTTCAATTATTAGGGACAAGCTCTAATTAGACCATTTGAAGCAAACCATAATGCTAAAAGGATTCAAAAGATTAAAGAGAACAATATATGGATATACTAATGAGAGCAACATAAATTACAGATCCATAAGTGCATTACCTGCCAGCCAACGCCACGGCTAAGGACTGATGGTGGCACAGGAGTTGCACTGGCATATCTTGCTACAGCTATGAAAGCACCAGTTGACTGGTGATGCATCAAATCAAATGTTAACCACAAATTTATAATATTTAGCTGTCACTTTAAGTTGACAAGAAGTAAAATTAAGTGTCAACTGAAAATAGCCATTGATACAACTGGAACAAACTACCTTATAGTCCTAAATTATTTAGCAGAAAGTTTCAAACTTCAGTTCATAATGACAATGTCTTAATCTCACCTCTACCAGAGAAACAAATGAAGCAGCCATCATTGCAAATGCTTCTCCAGCATTAAACGTAGGAGCTCCCCATTGAAATGGATATGGAACTCTAATCCTGCAGTAAGGTTTTGTTAGCAAGGTATAAATTAGGTGCAATCCTCCCTAAATTTTGAGAGAACCATTGTCATAGCAGAATCCTTACCTATATCGCTTATGTATTGCTCCACATTGTGCACTGGCGTTTTATTAATGAAATAGCAATAGGATATGGTTGCATAATATGCTTATTAGGTCTTCCATGCTCTAAAGACTTCTTCTAAACTTAACCTTAGTGGTCTCATCCATTATGTGCATGATGCAAGAGTTTAGACTTACCAAGGAGCAGCACCAATAATTCCTGCACGATCTGTTCTGCAGCTTAATTGAGTCTTTCCTGGAGTATTCTTATAAGCGCAACGACTCCCACAGTGAGTAAATGAGCATAAATCCACACAATCACCACCGAGAATAGAACAGCAAACCGGTCAAAGACATGACTTCTTCCTTTCATCAGATGGGGAAT
This sequence comes from Cinchona pubescens, assembly GCA_025175665.1. Classification (NCBI taxonomy): domain Eukaryota; kingdom Viridiplantae; phylum Streptophyta; class Magnoliopsida; order Gentianales; family Rubiaceae; genus Cinchona; species Cinchona pubescens. The sequence continues at coordinate 2,403,540 of JANKKI010000077.1, read as the reverse complement.
GTACTACAAAACAGTTATAAACTCAGATTGAAGTCTGGAATATGTTGACACAGTGACATTAATAAACAAACGAAGATGTCATATTCCAAATTTTGCAAGAGGTCCAAAGAAAAAAGCTTTTGGTATTGTTTGTACTTTACCTGTGAAAATATAACTAGGAAGAAAAGTTGTGGCAATCCAATTTCAACACATTTCGCAAGCTACAAGCATTTCACAGTTGTTAATTTCCACATACCAAAATGCGAAAAGCATATATAAGAAGAAAAGTGGTAACTGCAAATTTACCAAATTTTCTATAAAACTCTAAATAGAGAATAAATAGATGCTAACCAGAGGAAAACCAAATTCATACAATCCAAATCCGGAAAGAGCCACCAACGGAATTACAGAAAGTGGGCAGATCATGAATCTGACATTTAAAATCAAAACATGAACAAGTCAGTCAGATGCTTAGAGATTTCACAAGGCAATCCATGACAACAATTACAACATTAGACATCCTGTTTCTTACTTTTAAACTTAACCTACCTTGTGACATTTCGCCAAAGGCCACTAAAACCAACTATAATCTGAAGAGTTGACGCTACAATCATGGCTCCCTGAATACCTCTCATGATCTTCTGAAATCTCTGATAAGTAACACAAAAGGCGAATGGTCAAATGCACGCGTAATGTAACAGTAGATAGAGAACTTTCTATCTTAAGAAGTCTCAATTGCATACCTCCTGGGGGTCTGGTATTTCACTATACCGTCCTGCCAAGACAATTGAAAGTGTTGTAGGTACAAATGTGTAAGAGCCTCCAATTACAGCAGGTAATCGTGTCCCAAACAATGTCTGAGCCAATGTATTAATCCCAGCAACGAAGAGCAATGTCTGAACCATCTTTGCTTTCTCTTCCTATGAGCCAGGCAGTTATTAATTGCTAATTAGTTAGTTGAGAGCCTATATAGTCTTAAACTTAGAAGCAACATGAAGTCTTAAGATATCATTGTTTAAATAAGTAAACCAATTATATGTCCTTGTCAAAGCATTACATTTCCTCCTGCCATTTGGGGAACCAGAGTGGTGGGAATGAGAACAGTTGTGCCGAGCATCACAAGGTAGTGCTGGAACCCAAGTATAATGGCCTCAGCTGCACTCAAAATTAGAGATCCATACACAGTCATTATAATTCATTCATCTAGATAAAAAAATGCAGCTTAACGGACACCCAAACCACCCCCAACGCAAAATAGGGAAAAAAAGAACAGCAGAGGGCAAACAAAGAAATAAACATAAGACAAAGAACAATTGGTACTATAACAAAGGCAGAGGATTTAATATCAAGAGAAATGAAAGGCACAACTCAGGCAAGGAATGGAAAGATTACAAATTACACAAGGAAAAAATAAGTTTTACTAGAGATAAGAGACAGGCATAATAACACAGGAAACAAACTAAAATGGCAAAGAATCACGATTTCAGTGAGAGGACTAATTGCTAAATGCTCTCAAGTCCTTAAAAACACATCTAACTAAAATTGGTGCAAAATGGTAAGAGAAATGGGAGAGAAACAAGAAATTGAGGAAAAACTAAATAGGCCATTATAAATCAGCATAATGAAACTCAGGTGACACATTCCTGCATACAAAAGCTAAATGTAACTGAAACAATGTCAGAAAAAGAACACACACATCCCATCAAACACATGCAAAACAAAAACAAGAAGAAAAAAAACTGCATAAACACAGAGTTATTAGCAAGAAAAAAGGGTATAAAGAGGATGAAGGAGACTCACGCCATGGAGGTGGGCTAGTAATGCAGTAAGAAACATTGGATAATTGATCTTTCACAGGATGAGGTTGATGCTCATCTTGCTTTGGTGGGGGTGCAGTAGCTCCTCCACCTCCTGCCATTACTCTGCTGCTGCTTTTGTCTTTTAGTCACTAAAACTAATTAATCACTTGACTTCACAATCCCACAACACAATTCTCCACAAATCCCCAAATCCCAATTTTTTTTAAAATTTTTTAAAGTCTCAACACATCCCAAGCTAGTACTATAAGTCTATAAAACCTGAACACCAGAACCCAGAAAATCCCAATCCCCAAAAAACTCTCTTACAAGTTAATAGTCCACTAAGTAAGAAACTAAACACAACGCACTAAAGTCAAGGAAAAATAAGACATTTTTTTTTTTTAAATCTTTCAAACTGAAAGAAAATAAAGTTATCAATGGGGTGATTGGTTACAACCAAAAAGTGAAAAAAGCCTTATAAACCAACCATCTTGTTGAAGAAAACCAAGAAGAAGCATACTTCTACAGTTCTACACTAAAGCTAATGTGAAAGAAAGGAGAGAGAATGAGAAAAAGAAAAAGCAAAGAAATTTCAGAAGTGGGAAAGAACCAAAATACTTCTCTGCAACACTTCCAAAAAAAGAATCTCTCTGTGTATCTTTACTTCTCTCTAATTTTCAAATGCATTAAGGGGGATTTGAGATTTCCAAGACTCTTCCTTTTTCTTCTCACACGGAAAAGATAAAGTTAAAAGGCATCCAATTCAACCATCAAAGCCTCAACTTTAAGAATCGTCATTGTACTATTACACCATGTAATGCAACATTAGCAACCATCCATTGCATGCATGCATGTCTGAAATCTTACTGAGTACATGAAGTTTAAATGCAATACTTAAAAAATGGAAACTTTTCTAGCTATTTTCTTAATGAAATGAATTTTGTTAATTTTTTATGATTTTTTTTCTTGGATTCTTGAATGGGTTCTTTACAAAATTTTCAGAATCAAAAGAGAAATAGATTTTCAAGGTTTGATTAGTCTTTTTCTTCTGCAGAGAATAGAGATGCCAAAATTGTGCATACAAAATCAATCTGTCTGGTTTGTTGTTTTATTTACTAGTAATTTTGTAACAGGCAATCGCATGCATGGTATAATGATATTACACAGCAAGAGATGTCACGTCCAATTTGGTTTTCAATGATTCAACAACCTATGTAATGTTACACATTTACCATCTTCATATAAAAAAAAAAATTAAAAATTAAAAATAAGGTTAATTACATTTTTCTCTTTTTAATTTTAACATTACTAACATTTTAATGTCAACGTTATCTTTTTGGCATTAAAGTTTCTGAATTAACCGTCAATTCTAACACTATCTAAAAATTTTGTTGAATAGACAAATATACCTTTTATTTAATTTCATTTTATCGCCTTAAACTTTGATTTCAATAATACTTTAATTCTTAATTTTATTTTTTAAACATTTAACCTCATCTATTACGTCAACTCAACATTTTGACCGTTATTTGTATTTTTTTTTCTTTTAACATCATTTTCTCTCCATCCCTCCAATAACTACATCTAACAACAAAAATAATAATAATGCATTTTATTTTTTTCTTTTTAAAAAATTTCCTTTTATTTTTGATTAACCTAAATAATTGTAAAATGTACAAATTAATTCAAAATTTCTAAACCTACGATTTTATCTTTCTATTTAGCCAAATTTCATGTTAAAAAAAATCATTATAATCAAGAGATGTGAAATTGTTATAATTGATAGTCAGTTGCAAAGATATGTGTTTAAAAAATGATATCGGCCACATTTTATAATCTTTTTTAATTTATCTTGGCCAAAAACTCATAAAAAATGTTGAATTATACTTTTAACCATCTATTCATATCAATTTTTACACGAATTAAGTCTAATCATTATAAAAATTTGATTCCTTAAACAAATAAACAAAAAATAAAATTAGAATAAAATAAGGGTAAAATAATAATAAAAAAATAGTTGACATAACGGAAGGACTAACGTGCTCAAAGATAACGTCAAAAACTAAACTATTAATGACGCTAAAATTTAAGGGGATAAAGTGTAATTAACCCTTTCACTACCAAGTAGGTAGCATATTGCTTTTTCTGGCACGTGGTCCAAGAATTGCTGTTAGAGAAGCCTTTGGGGAGTATAGGGCAAGCATCATTAGGCATATTTTCCATAGAAAACATACTGATCATTATTCTTTCCGTGAAGGGTTTTGTTGGCATATTTAGCCAAAAGTTAAAATATATTATTTGAACGTCAAAAATTTTTGCCACCCTTTTGGTTAAGCATGAAGATTGGCTAGAGCATCACTTGTGCAGTTGTTCTGCATCCTTCTAATGCATAGGATTCTAGGAGAGAATTTTCCACATCAAGAGTGGAGTATAATTAGTAGATTATGTATTAATAGTGGCCCAATCAGCAACGCAAGATATGTAAATTCGTCTATAAGGATGAATTCCAGGAATTGGGTGCTCTGCCCACTTGGTCACTCTAAATGGCTCACTCACATTAGGTTCCCTTTGCATCTCCATGGTGATCTGATCAATGATGTGATGAAATGGTGGCTTTTATCTTGCTCAAAAGTTTTTTTCCGGAAAAATTCATAAGAATTGTCAGCAAAGTTTTTACAGTCAAACTTTACTCGTATAGCAACTGCAATTTGCTTTCTTTCTGTGTAAAATGCTTCAGACGAGAACTCAGTAAGTAGTACTACACCATATATTTCCATATCGAGTATGCAAAGCATAAGGCAGCTCCATGTGACATTAAAAGGTCTGATACTGCAATGCCTTCTGAATCAAAGGTCACTTTGACCCCTTTACCAATGGGGGAAATAGCTTGGAATTAGGCCCATTATTGCTCTTGGGACTTGGAAAGCACAAGTCTTGAGCTTTACCTATTTTTAGATGGACCAAAGTGTATATACCCACAAAACACACAATCAACCCAAAGTAAGGCATATCAACTTTGTATCTGCACAATCTTCAGCGACGCCACCCCCAACAAAAGCAAAAGAATGAGTTCGTTAACATGAAATGAATTCCTCTAGTTTCATTTGAATTTTTAATGAACAAAATAAACATAAACCTGTCATGTAGCAGAGTGGTCAAGACTGCTAATGAATATCATAGACGAAAAAAACTCAACTCTTTTCCATTCAACCATTCAGAATGAGTCTGCATTGAGAGATATATGCGCACTGAAATTTGTTCCAACTGATGGATTTATTTGCATCTTATTGTTCTCAATTCTCATTGTTATCTTTGCTTCAGGATTCCATAGATGCTCGAAAAATCTACTTTATCTAGCTTCCCCAATCAATCATTTTTACCTACATTGATTATCTCAGAACAGATTGAGAAACTGCATTTTACAGTATAGTAGACATCTGCCTACGAGCTCATCTTGGATTAATTCTGTTTGGGTTCATATGACCCATGCCCTCCATCAAGTTATCAGCATAATGCAGTATGGCAAGTAGTGTAGTGAGAAAGATGATCCCATAATTTACTGGAAACAAAATTTCTCAGATGCTTAATATTTCTAACATCTTACAAACAAATGAGGGTTTACTACTCTGGTGAGATTTGGTACCAATTTAAAAGAAGTTTGACGCTCATACAGTTGAGGTGCTGTTTCCCATATTATCCAGATGTGAAGTCACCAATTTTCCCTCAAGGCACGAGAAGGTAAAATCATCATTGACCACCATGGCGAGTTTGCAATCTCTTCCTCTCAAACTCGAGCTAGCAGAAAGAAAATTCAATAAAATGAGGTGAGATCACACAATATAATTCGCTTGGCAGAATTGCAAACAAAAAACTTTCTAGAAACTTTTGATACCATTGATGATCTTACCACTTTGCACACCCGCTCATTGGCAGCTGGAGTGCCTCCAATGACAGATTCAGGAAGATATGGACTGCTAACACGCACTTCATTCATCACAACTATAACAGTCTTGTCCCAGCGCACGGGTAGCCTGATTACATAACAAATGAAATCAGTAAATGCACAATGATAATCCTTTATTTCCTTTCTTTTTGGGGGACTGGGACGGAGGGGGAGGGGGGGAGAAGTGAGGAGGGGGTAGACACCATACTTCAGTGTAAACAGGGAACTCCAATGTGTATATATTTTATTTCCTAAGAATCGCCCAAAGAATGTTGGCATAAACTCCATTTGCGTACCAATTCTATTGCCTTTGCCAAAGTGTTGGCATTTTATCCATTTTAGCAATTTTAGAGTACAAAAAGTGCAATGGAGTTTCATGAAAGTACCAACGTAAACTAATTCTCATGCAAGTCTAGGAGCCACTTTGCTTAAGTGCATACCCAGAAGTTCACCCATACACTGGGGCTTAATCTTTCATTCACCACAGAAATTTCTGGAGAGGTCTTTCCCCTTTAGAACAATAGACATTAGAAACTTCAGGCATGATTGATCAGAAAATTTTTACTAGATCAAAATATTATTAAGGAGAAACTCCACACCAGCTTGACCAAACAAAAACTGTCATAGAACAACAGAAATACAACATTTCCAGAAGAAAGGTGCTTTATGCATCTAATGGCTAATGCTGAAGTCTAGGCCTCAAAAGCCGATTGATTTGCACATTCAAATGAACACTGCACTTTTTCCTTAACATCAGGGTATATAACAAAAATTGCTTAGATTACTACCGATTTCTTTTTGGAAGCTACATTCGTAGAATCATCTTATCACATGACATCAATCATCTTTATCTACGCAAGAAGACACTGTATCAGCCACTATTTAATATCAAAACAACAAAAGCATTTCAGAAGCCACCACAATCATAGACAAACGAGTTTAGAAGGTAAAAAAAACCATTACTTCCTACTGCTACTACAAGAAAAATGCCTACAGAAGCAAAACCATACAATCAAAATTAGGAAATCATTTTCTAAGATCAAGAAAAGGGAAAAAAGGGGGTAAACAGGAAAATTACGTTTTGGACAAAGCATCAAAAATACTCTGAGCTTCAGCTGTGACACCAACCCCATACCTCTCAGCCTCTAACTCCGCTTGTCTGCAAAATTCCATTCACAAAAATTAACCACAATGAAACACCAGAAAATTAAATAAATTGAAAAACGTATAGATTTTTCAAAAAAATAAATAAATAATTGAATCAGTAAATGTACCTGATAGCAGACTCTTCTCTAGCTTTAAGTTTATGAAGATCAAGAAAACATTTCTTGACATCAAGAGGGTCATCAGCTTGACCCAAGAAAGTGAACTCCTTTATAAAATTGGCTTTTAATAGCCTTATATTCCTCTTTGGCCCTGACCCAGAATTTATTCCCTCTTGTATTTTCCAAATTCTTAGTCAAGAATCTCCAAAACCCACAAAAAATTCAAACTTTCACTAAACAAATATGTGCAAAATTAAATAAAAAAGTCTAAGAAAAAGATTGGATTTTTATTGTACGAAGGATATGAAGAACAAGGATGTCGGAGGGGCGGTCAAAGGTCAAAAGTTGGGCTTGAAATTCTTCTCCGAGAGTGGTCTTGATAGAGAGTAAGCATCCAACCGCGAAATCTTCGTTATTGTTCTGAGCTTCCATGGATTTTTAGGCTTCTGTTCTTCGGCTTCTGTTCAGCAGCTTTTTGATGTTAGACTAGAGTAACCAAGCTACTTCTTTTTACTGTTTCTAGTGTTTTTGTTGATGGGCCTGTTGTCTGGTTAACAGTTAAAGATTGGAGAGAGAGTAGACGGCCCAACTTCTTATATTTTGGGTAAACAATGACAGCCGAAATTCTAGAGGCCCAAAAACATTTTTGGCGGACTATTGCCTTGATTGATCCATTAATTAAGGAGAAAATTTACCCCTGTCCAATATGGGCCATTTTATGATCTAAAAACATAAACAAGTCACTTTTGCTTAAACAAAAATTTAAAAGTAACATTTAGTCTTAGCTACTCTCTTCATTTCATTTTATTTGTAATTTTAGACAATTTATTTAATTTTAAATTATTTATGACAATTTGTTTAGTTTCAAATTATTTCTGACTTTAGAAATCTAAGAAAGTATCAAATAGTCTTTTTTCAACTTTGTCTTTGGTGTCACATTAATAACGAGCGAGAACTATACAATTGTGAAATTTAATATAAAGATAATATGTAATTAATCACTATCCTCTCTTCAAAATATTTTTTTGTAAAACTAATTCTTGTGTACCAAACCAGGAAGGAGTACTAATTAAATTAACATTCATCATGCTTGAACAAAATGATAGCTGTGCTGAGAACTGAGAAGAAAGCTATTGCATGGCTCCAACTAGTATTTTTGTAACTGTTTGCAACCACAAACCTAGCCAATTTACAATACAGGCTTAATCCAAATTATTATTCCATTCAAATAATATCGTATGCATTTGTATATGGTAACAGATAACTACATACTACTAAATCATTTTTACAATCCCTTCTGATCTCTCCTTCGCTGCCTGTTAAGGGATTTATGTTACTCATCCTCACCTTAGAATCAGCAAAATCTCCAAAAAAAACAAGTCCATATCAAATGCATACAATTCCACAAGCCTATCAACTGGACTTCCATTAAAAATCTGCTTATCAGAATGCAATAAACCACGATGGTTCATCAGGTTAACGTAGTAAGAATTGTCGAACAAATCGGGAGTTTGCAAGTATCCGAGGGAACAATTTAATCATCATTGTCCGAGATGGGGCATAAAACCTTGACAGAATCAGCAAAATCTTGATCTATATTTGTTTCGTTGTATATGTGGTTTCTGAAGGTGATGCAGCGGGCCCTACCGACTGTGTGAGCTCTGAGAGAATCACCAAGTCCCTCAAATCTAGCCCTTTTGCTTCAAAGGATGAGATTAGTTGAGGGAGGGTAAAAGCTGGTGAAGGGAGTTGCCCTGAGTTGAAGTTTGCTGTTAGGGCATCTCTTCTTCGAAGTGCAGTGTCAAAGAATAGACCTCCTAGCTACAATATTTTGTTAAAGAGTTAATTTTTTATACACTGTCGATGTAGAAATTTTTTATTATAAGTGAGGTTGGATGCATTCTTTATTTACAAAAATAACATTTAAAATTTAAATAATGCATATATGACATTTATGTACCCTGATAGTGTAAAAAAAAATTTATACCACTATATGAAAGATTAATCATTTGTTAAATGTATGCAATGAGACCACTGACAATTTGCTAGTAACTAGTCGAGATGTATGATGAAATTTATTGAGTAAATAAAAGGTGCTACAAAATCTTTCAAATATTTCCTCACTTATTAAGAAAATATTTTTTTAACCCTCGTATTTAAAATAATAACTTTTAGTTCAGTCGTTCACCAAATGAAAATGCAAGATTTTGATCCTTGACGTCATATTTGCTGTTAGTTTGAACGGAAAAATACAAATAAAAATAACAAATTCAAAAATGTTAAGACACAAATGGGATTAGTGCAATTTAAAGTAATAGTAATAATAGTAATAATAATAATAATAATAATAATGATAATAAAGAAGTGACAAAATTGATTGTGCCAAGATGAAATTGATTACTAACTCAACAGCATCCCTAGCTGCGAGTGCCAGTATATCAGCACACGAAATAATCCCAGAGCAAAATATTTCCACCTCCGACTTAATACGATCGATAACTTCGAATCCTCGTGCTGAATTCTTGTTATGGTGTGGTGAATTTTTCTCCTATGAAAATGTCTGTATCATCTAAGACGACTGAACCATCACATCCCTATAAGACGTAGAAAGACGTTTAATCATCAAAAATCAGCATGCACAAGTGTTACTTATTTTCAGACTTGTGAAAGAATTGTAGGATTCAATACAAAAAAGTTGGTAAAAATGAGCAAGGGAATCTAAAATCTTTGTAAAATTATTTAGAAATTCTTGGGAAAACAAAAAAAACTATGTTAGAAAATATATGCAAAACCATTTTACGTGAAGAACTAAGGTTTTGGAACTTACATTAACAAAACAATCGTGAAAGAAGAGGCGCATAATGGAAGCAGCCATTCTTGGATTTTGACTAACAGTTGCACTCATCACATCGTGAACTATATCAGGCAGATTGGTGCAGCTGTTGGCATAGAAATCGAGGGAGAGTTGGGAAAGAGAGGGACTCAAGATCAGAGGGGCTACTGTGAAGAAAATGCATGGGAGGAGGGGGACAATTGCCATGCTGAATGAAAAAGCACGACAAACACTTGAGCTTAATTATCAGAATGATCAGATTACTTAATACTAATCTTTAAAAATTTAATTTGTATCTTTATAAAATTTATGTTTCCCAATATACTAGAAATTATAAATTTTATCTTTAAAAATTTTATTTGTATCTTTATAAAATTTATGTTTCGCCAACTAAATTTTTGAGAAAAATATAAATTAAACTAAATATGTGGCTATTAAAGTTTTGCCCTATGAAGGTACAATACTCACGTCCGCCCTTGTATGAGTGTATGTGTGCACGTGTATGTATGTGGTAGTTTGTCAATGTGTGTGTGAGAGAGTGCGAGTATGTGTGCCCATGTTTTTTTGTGTGTGTGAGAATGTGAGAAAATGTGTATAAATGTAAGTGTATACATGTGTGTGCCAGTGTATATAAGCGTATGTTTAAGAAAAAAACTTATATAAACTCGATTTTTGATTCACCTGTAGACTCTGCGGTCAAAATTAAATCTTTCACACAGCCCATAGAATCTTGCTTACATCAGCTTATGTCATAAATTTCATAACATTTAATCCACACCACAAGATTTACAAATGGGACAAAAGACCAGATCTACTTAAGTCTTTCTCTATATTTAAATGTACATATGTGTGTAAGTGAGTGTGTGTGAGAGAGCGAACGAATGTGTATGTGTGAGAGTGTGTGTGAGTGTATGGGTAAATATGCATGTGTGTAAGGGAGAATGGGATGTGATAAAAATTAGACAAAAACAAAATTAAATGTTTAGATAAAAAGTTTATCCATTAGCTATTTAAATATATTCATTTAAATTCATATATAAAATAGTTTTAAATGAATTATATGAATTTGGAATGTTTAGATACAAAATTTATCCATTATCTACTTAAATTCATATATAAAATAGTTTTAAATTAATTATATGAATTTTATCCAAATTCATATAAGCAAAATAATGAATTATCCATTTATCCATTTTAACTCTAATGCAACAGACTCGAAGACATCGTAACAAATAAGCATTCTCACCTAGTGAACAGTTGATAACTACCAATGAGGTCAGAAAAATTAGTTGGCAAATTACCAAATAAAATGGAATTCTTGGCATTGCTTTGACTGAATCTCCCCCACAAACTTCTCTTCTGCTCGTCATCTCTCCCTCCCTATTGTCTTTCTTTTTTCCAAGAAAAAGAAGTGGGATTCTCTCCCACTACAAGCTAGCATTCTCCAGCCAAAATACAAGCAACCAACATTCAAACAGAGCCAAAGAAAACAAAACAAAAAGTATATTTGAGATGGGAACTATAAAAGCATTAAAAGATCATGAATCTCATTCTTTATTAAAAACCTTATTGCCTTGGAGCCTGTCAGCGCTCCTGCCCATAGCCCTCATTCGTTTATACTTTTATCCATTGCCTTTCTTACTTTCTCAATCAAATCAGATTCATACTGAAAGGCGAACCATCAACACTGACTCCTCTTCTCATTCACAAGGTGTGTGTGTATATATATATATATATAAGCATATATATATATATATATATATTTACGCAGGATGGGGGAAAAAATTAGACAGAGAGAGATTTTGACTTTTTGCTGTCTTTTGTCCATACATATTCGTCCCCATTTTTCATGCATGCATGGCTAATAGTAACATATTTTGTCTTGTTTTTCTAGTTGAAATTGCATGTGATTACTCAAATGGCAAATGGGAATCTTGACAAGTATAACCTTTATACAATGGTACAAAGTGTGACGCAATTAAGGATGGCCAGAATTGCATGAAACATGGGAGACCTGATAAGGATTATCTTTATTGGAGATGGAAGCCGAAGGGATGCACATTGCCAAGATTTGAGCCCCTGACATTTCTCGAATATCTTAGGAACAAAAGTTTGGCCTTTGTTGGGGATTCAGTTGCCAGAAATCAATTGGAATCTCTGCTTTGCATGGTGGCCACTGTCTCCACTCCTAATCTTGTTTATACTAATGGAGAGGATAACAAATTTCGTAATCACGAATGGCATTTCCCTTCTCATAATGTTAGCGTATCAATGTTCTGGTCTCCTTTTCTTGTACAAGGTATTGAGAAGAAATCTGATGTGAACGATGATATAACGCAAAATTATAACACATTGTACTTAGATTCTGTAGATGAAAAGTGGGCAGGGGAAATTAATCATTTGGACATGATTGTATTATCTGTGGGGCATTGGTTTTTACATCGTGCAATTTTTCATTATGGAGATTTAGTACTAGGTTGCCACTACAGGTCTGATCAAAATTGCACCGAAATTGGATTTTATGATGTTTATGGTAAGGCATATAAGACAGCCCTTAATGCAATAATTGACAGGGGAGGTCCTAGTGGAAAGGCAATTGATGCAATTGTGACAACATTTTCACCTGCACATTTTGAGGGGGAATGGGATAAATTTGGGGCGTGCCCGAAAACTAAGCCTTACAAGGGAAATGAGAAGAAGCTTGAAGAGATGGATGCAGAAATGAGGAATGTGGGAATTAGAAGAAGTTGTGGCAGCAAAAAGAAAAGCTAATACGAAATTTGGTAATTTGATATTTGAGTATGTGGATGTGTCTAGATTATCTTTACTTAGGCCTGATGGCCATCCAGGGCCATATTTGTATCCTTTTCCATTTGCAAATGGGATTGCAGACCGTGTACAGAATGACTGTGTGCATTGGTGCCTACCGGGGCCTATTGATACATGGAATGAAATTTTGCTAGAAGTTGTGAAGAGAAGGGATGGTCAATATAGGAGAAAATGATGATATAGTTATCATGCTGTCCCTCCCTTTTCTATTTGGAGGAGATTGGTTAAAGAGAATGAGAAATTAACTTATTTTATTTTTTGAAAGAACAGAAAAAGTGGAAAGACAAGGAACAATTTGAGGACAAATACATGAAAAGCAAGCTCAGTCAGTCAGTTGCTGCCAAAACTGAAAATTTCTGGTTGGGAGAATGTTGCAAGTGTACAGATCATTCAAAATTGAGGGTATTACAGAGCATATAGCTGTGCTGTTCTTTCCAAGAAGTAACTGGAGAACACCACAAATGTAAAGCTTAGTTGTTTATTTGAGTGAAACTTTGTGCAGGATATTCTGATAATTCAATAGTAGGACAAGTAAAAAAAATTCTAACAAAATCTTCCCTTTATACATGTAAAACATGGAGTTGTCTGATGCAGTGATGATAATAATATGAATCTTGAAGTTGTTCGATGAAAAAAAAAAAAAAAAAAAAAAGTAAAATTGGAATTGATCCAAAACCAAGAATTTGACAGGCTTAACAAGAACAGAAACTTTGAAATGCACCCAATCTCGTAAAAATTGATTTCATTTGTTATTTATGATAACCAACAAAGATCTCAGCTCTAAATATACCCAATTTACTAATTTAGCACAAATTTCTAGCATGAGTGTCTATGATTGAATATTGCTGCTACAAATACAAACAACAAAGTTCTGCTATTTGCCCAACCTCCATAGTCCATTGACTCCATTCTATACCTCATCTACATATCTGCCTTTCCACAGCAATCCACATTATTAAGTGAACTATGTAATGGCAATGACTTCCACAGCTCATATTTCCTTACACTTGGTCACCCAGCCAATACTACGATCACCATAATCTCTATCACATCCCTCACTTCAGAACTCATAAAAATCCAATCTTTACCTTAAAAAAGATATGCCCTTTTATCCTCTTCCATAAACACACTACTGCTTTCAATCTCATCCTCCCACTAAATTTCAACATCCCAATCTTCTTTCTCTTCCTCTTCTCCACAAACCCTCGATGTGTTCAAACAGACAGATTTTTTTACTAATGATGAGCTTGAAAAGCTCAGGTTTCTCGAAATTTACAGGTATTTTCAAGAATTGAAATCTGGGTTTCTGTATATAAGAATGATGGACCAGGAAGAGATGGATATGACAGTTAGTTTATTTGCTGTCTTGTTGAATCCATGTTATTGCCGAAGAGGTATGTGATATTCTTGCTGTATTTGATTGACTCAGAGGACGACTTTAGTACCTCACACTGCAACACTTGTTGGATTCTACGAAGTGGGTGAAGAAGAGGATTTGCAATTAACGGGGACAGTTGAGGTGTAAATAACAAGAGGGGTGCTAATGCTTCTCCTCCCTCACCTGCTTCTCCTGAAAATTCTCCATACATCTGTAATATGACTGTAAAGGAGTTAGTCACTAAGAAGGTATCCCTAAAATTTTTTCAATTGTTACTTCTTTCTCTAATCAGAAATCATTTTCTTGTATTTTTTCTGATGTAATTTCAGTCAATAGGTTTATACTGGTTTGTCAACTGAATTAGTATAATTTACCACAATTTGCTCAATTGGATTTTGGGTGGGTTGGCAGAAATTAATTTGCTCAATACGTTTTTTATACCATATTATAAGCTATTTGACAAAGTCAGTCATTTAGATTATGGACCCTTTAAATTGGTTTTTACTCTCTTTTCATGAAAAATGTAATCAGTGATTGGTCAAGTGCACTTTCACATCTTATATTGTATATAATATATATACATCTATGTATTGCTCTTTTGTGCATCTGTGGTTTGATCACCTATAATTTGCTCCTGAATGCACAATTTGAAATAATTGTTTGAAGGAGGGGCATTAGTTAGCATCTACTAAAAGAGGGAACTGATTCCTCAAATGACTTCCATGAGATATATTTTCTCGCACTGCAGAATGATTGATGAGGCTTCTTTGACTATGTATATTAAAGCAGGATATAGAATTGTTTTCCTGATCCTATTCACATTGCAGAGGCGTAAACAAATGTGCAAGCAAATTCCAGTCTCAACCAGCCTGTCTGAGATGAATGCATACATTCAGGAACCTCATTCATGAATGGAGAGACAAAATGGTATTGTACTTTGTGAGGTATTATAGAGTTCCCACTCCTTCCCTTCTTCAGAGAAACTCATTATGCTTATGTGACCTCTTTCCCTAGCTTGGGCTTAGCTGTACACTGAAATTACAAATGCATCATCCTCAGATGAATATGACAGATGTTCGTAAATTAGTGGACCCAAACATTTTGCAATATCAGTTTACTTGTATGATTAAGAGCTTTTAACGGACTCTACTTTTTCTTTGCTTCCTTGTTTGTTTGGTTGATTCTGCATTTCTATCTTGCTCTACTCTTAATCATAACCATTGTAATCAGGTTTATGTTGGAAGGTTAACTGGATGTTCTCATATGACTTTCATTGACTTCAGTTTCAAGATTCAAATTTCAGCTAATATCCTTCCCACTGCAATTGCCCTTCACTCTGACATTTTAAAATATGATCCATTTGCTTTCAGGGCATGTTTTCTTTTAATTTTTACCTGATTGACAGATGACAATAGAATGAGACTTGGATGGTTGAACTTGTTAATGTGTTTAGTTTCTCTTTTGTATGTAAAATATCTAGTCCTAGAAACTGTCCATTTACTGCCGAAGCTGTTTAAACACTCTCTAGACAGCCTGAATGTGTTATAGAACCTTTACATTGGAGCGACAAGGATAATATGAACTATTTGGAAGCATATCTTTGTTGGCCCCAATTAGGAAAAACCTTGCCAGGTACCTTGATAATTGGAAATTCTTTGGTTTATATAGTTCCCAGTACCAAAGTCAATATTTAGTTTTACATTTGATTGAAGGTTTAAGAACCTTTCTATAATTATTAGTTTTCAGCAACAGTTATTGAGACGATGACATGAAAATTTCTTTTCATTTATAAACACAATATCTTATTCTCACGTAATTATACAAGTATTCAAATTGCACAAGTGGAATACCCCACCAGAAAATGGTGATGCTGTCATGCTACAAGGAAAAAAGACATGAAACTTGATGCTTCTTGCACTTCTGTCAGAAATTATTTTAGTAGATTAAATTATCAAAATACCTTATTTGGTTGTCTATGAGTATCTTATCATATCTGAACAATGAATAAATTGATGGTTCTTGTCAAATTCTTAATGATTCTTCCACTTTGAAGCTTTTAGGTTACAGTAAAGCCCTAGTCTAAACTGGAAAATCACTTACAGCATGTATCATAGAGCATGTCTAAGTTTGTGCAAAAAGGACTGGTCTTCTTTGTTTCAGATCATTCTGAAAGTATGCATAGTCATACCCAGTCCTTTTGAATTTGTGTAGACAATGAGTTGGAGCTCTTTCACGCATTCTGTCATCGAGGGCCGTTCAGTACTATCACTTCGAACACAGCGTGAAGCAAGGCTTGCAAACATGGCTATAGATTCCATTGTATATGAATTCCTGCCCATTTCTGGATCAATTATCTTGCGCAACCTCTTCTTATCATTCAATATATGCCTAACCTGCAGCGTTCCACAAGCAGCTATTACCATTTTACAATAATAATTTCAACTGCTTTTGTCATTTATTGATCATACAGTGACGATTCGCCTATACCTGCAGTACTAAGTTCTGATCATTTGGTCCTTGATTCAGGTCAACTGCTCTTCGACCAGTCAAAAGCTCTAGCAGGACGACTCCAAATGCATTGAAACATCACTTTGTAAAGTGAGTTTCCCTGTCTGTTGCCAAGAAAGATAGATCCAAAGCTCAGTCCTTGTTGCCAATTAATGAAATCAAGTAAGAAGCAACACCTGATAATATCAATTTTTTATACAAAAACTTCTCAAAGGGATTTAAGAAAGGGTGCTAGTCCTCATTCATGGATAGAAATCAAACATCTGATCAATAAGATCAAGTTGTCCTAGGAAACTTTATAATATCTATAAAGTTAGCCAGGAGACCAATAAGATGTCTGTGTAGTAGATTTATCAACTTAAATAAGCCAATATTTACTACTGTCGTCACGCTGTCCTATGTAAGAAATGCATCCAAAACTTAGGGTTATCTAGTGGTTTGTGAATTGGGGCCTAATATAATTTGAGCTAGAAAACTTGTAAGAGCGATATAATTTTGTGAATGATAACTTTTCAAGTTTGTTTGTCTCCATAACAATACTGTTGGCTATCCTTCAGTAAAGGAAATTTTCTAACTTTACTGACATATAGGCATACAAATTTGAACAATTTTAACTCTAGTAACTTTGTTGATAATCTTTGGATAAACTAAACAATCTTAGCTTGTCAAATAAACAATGCATTTTCTGAAAGTTATTAAAATTGTTTTGTTACATGAACCCCCTGTATTTACTCATTTGTGAGTGTACTTGTTGCATCATCTTTGAAGAGACCATTCTTCTAGATGAGTAACTTCAAGAAGAATTAGTTCCTAGTTAAACCAAAAACCAGAATGGAATTTGATGTGGCATTTCATAGTTGGAAGTAGAGAACAAGGTTTATTTTCTTTCTATAGAGATTAAAAACAAAAGACTTGAGTAGGCAAAAGATCACTGGTTCTAGGGTTGGGGCATACTCCATGGATATTGTATTTACCTACATCCCTGCCCCAGCTTAGATTAATTAAGCATTTCAAATTCACTGGATCCTTTTCTTTTCTCTCCCATTTTGAGCGTACCACTGTTTTTTGTTTGATTAAAGAAGATCTAAACTCTTGCTAGACTGCTAGTTTTTTTTATGCCCTATTTTGATAATTTAGAAGTGTTCTACTTTCTTTCTTTCTATAGTGTAGTTGGTGCCTATAGTTGTTGATATCTTTATAATCAAGAAGAAATTGTTAACTTCTCTTCTAGAAAATAAAAGATTAGTTTCTTGTTGATAGATACATACCAATGTGTATTCGGGATCAAAGTAGCCAAAAGTACCTAGCACTCTGGCTGTTACACAGGTTTCTTGGCCCTCTGGCATCAACTTGGCAAGTCCAAAGTCTGAAATCTGTGTCAAGCCAAAATTTTCATTAGCCATCTCGTAAAAGCATTTCTTCTGAATAATGGCGAATATATCCTAGAGATTTGTATAAAAACTAGATGTACCTTCGTTTCATAGTTACTATCTAGGAGGATGTTGGTGGATTTGAAATCTCGATGAACAATAGGAATTCCAACTGCTGAACTGGAATGGAGATATGCAAGTCCTCTTGCTGCTCCAAGAGCGACTTTGAGCCTTAAAGGCCAATCCATCTTAAATTCTCCAATACCTGTTAAAGTCATTGTAAGATTAATATAGATTTAAAACCAAAGGCTTTCACAAGTGAGCAGAATTCAGGAATAAAACAACCATTCAAGTGATCTTGCAGGTTCCCTCTTTGCATATATTCATAAACCAGGAACCTATGCTTCCCGTCTGCACAATAGCCTATTAAAGATACTAGATTGGGATGGTCCAATCTGCTCAAGATATCTACTTCCACCCGGAATTCGCGTTCTCCTTCTGCTTCTTTAAATGGCGGTAGATCCATTTTCTTGATTGCTACAACCTTCAATAACAAACCATATTCTTTTAACGCAAAATGTTTGGTTCTCCTGTATCTTCTTAATTTGTTTTCATTAACATTTCTCGCGATTATGTCAATCTATGGTGGGATTTTAAAGAACGAACTGATATTGAACTAGCAGTTTTAATTTGAAAGCCATTTTATTATGTTAATGCTCATGAGTAAGTGCACCTAGAAGTTTGGTGCATTTTTTTTTTATCAAAATTACCTCTCCAGAACGTAAAGTGCCCTTGTAGACTTGACCGAATCCTCCTTTACCAAGAAGATTTTGATCACTGAAAGAATGTGTTGCCTCTTCCATTTCTTTAAGCGTGAAAACTGCTGATCCATGGTGTCTTTTGGCAGGTGGAGTATTACCCTCAATTTTCCAACATTCCACAGGTTTATATATCCCTGAATGCCAAAAGCACAATCTTTAGTTACTTCTACATATGAGGAGCAAGTGAATGGAAATGATGCAACGAAAATGCAATGTTATATCACAACAAGAAGCAGAGAAGAAAAAAATATCAGAAGCATGAAGAAAATATACAAGGATTGATGTGATCATCAGATTTGCTTCTCCTGCGCTTATTCCACGCTGAGACCAAACCGAAAGGCATGATAATTCTTCTTCTTTAATATGGTCCTGTTATTGGTTTGTGTATTCAGTTATATTCAATACATTTTCTGAAACAGTCAGTTGAAGATGGTCATTAACTCATATCTACTCATATTAAGTATAATAAGCAGAATTTGATACTATGTAGCATCAGAATCCTGTAGGAGTACGTATAAAGCAACTGAGAAGTTAGCATTGAGAAATACACAACAAACAGAATTGTACCATCGTTCAACAACCTGGAAATCTCACTTGCTGTGTAAGAAAAAGATGTAAACAAAGGAAATAAAAAAAGGCAAAACTGGTTGCTTACTTTTGATTGAGAAGTTGTCTGGTGGGGGTAGAGGAGGTATATCTGAAAAGGAAAGAAGACCTGCAGCCTCCCCCAACCCACCCCAAATGATTTGTATGACTTGGAAAAGTTTGTTAGTTGTTGTTTCATTTTCATTTGGATTGCTTTTTAATCTTTTTTTTTCTATAATTTACTTGTGTTACAAAAAGAATTTAGTTTGCAAAAGAGGGTTGTTTATGCTGTTAGTCTTTCGAAAAATGATGTTAATGACAATTATTGGCTATTATGCATATTGTTGTCTAGGAAATGATTGTCTGGATATTGATTGTTGATTCAACTCAAACATTCCATGAAAATTTCTGCGTCTTTTGTATGATATTTATTTCACAGTGTGAGATATGTATAATCGTTGAAATGATTAAAAAATATTTATATTTGGTTCTTGTTACAACATGAGCAAATAAGGCCCTTGACCCCTTTGTGTCACTTTGTGTCACTTGATTTGATAAAGAATAAAAGTGATTATTGAAAAAAAAAATGAACTCAAATTTTAAGTGCATTTTTTGTTTTAAATGTAATTTGAAAACTTATTTCCATGGAATATTTCATTTTCGCAAAATAGCAGTACTAGTGTTTTGTCTTAAAAAAAAGGAAAATATTTTAGTCACTTTTAGAGAACTATTTTCTTATGTTTTAAATGTTTATAGAGTATAATACTATATAGTTTAAAAATTTATATTGTACAAAATTTTAAAATCAAAAAAATAGTTCGTTATAAGAGACCGGATAGAATTCTCCGAAAAGAAATAAAAATTCCCCAAATCAAAATAAATTTGAATAAATTAATTGATCCAGAGAACACGAATTAGAATATCTCAAATAATTATGAAAACCATTTCCCTCACCATCAAATTGGATCGTCCAATGAATGATGGTTTTTTTGGGGCCAACTAAAGCAATGATAGTTAATATTGAGTTCTTAGAATTGAGACATCCCAACTTCCCGATTGTTGGTCTTGATTAGGGCTCATTTTGGGCTTAAACGGAATGATTCTCGGAGCCCATTATTCGATCTCTTGCATTCGCTTTGAGGCTTAGTTGGCTCAAGTGATAAATGGTTTGGACTTTGCAGTCAAAAATTACTTAAAAGTTCCAATTTTTGTCAAACATAATTTTCCTACCCCATAAAAAAAATTATCTAAGCCGGTTTTATGAATTTATTCAAAAAAATAAAAATTCAATATTAAGCTCTGTTTGGACAGTATTATTTCAAAAAATAATAATATTTACCGCATAATAAAGTGGGTAATTCTGGGGGCTCTTTTTTTTTTTTTTTTTTCTCTCTAAAAAATAATTGGGCTGAGCAGTAAATTTTCAGCATTTTCTGAGACCATTTGCTCTGCCTATCCACTTTTTTCAGCATCATTATTTCACATCTGCTGCCATTAAAAAGCTGACCGCTGTGGTGATAAAAATAGATCATCCAAACCCATACCGATGAGAGATATAGAATTGAATGTTGCCTTTACATAGTAGAAATTAAATGTCGACATTTAAGAGTTTCAACTGTTTGTGTACTGACTTTGACGTTTTTATAGTAATGAATTGGACCTCTTTTCTCATAGACTCGTAACTGATCCTTTTTCTGGGGTGGCGTTCACATTCACAAAGAATTTCGTGCCAATATGGAAACGGAATTCAATTAAGATTTCTAATTATACTTATACCCCTAAAATATGGCCTTTAAGTTACAAAAAGAGTATTAATGGAAATTAATCTAATTGAATTGTTATTTGTGTAACCAATCAACTTGTCTCTATTGCTGTTTCTAGTTTGACTTGTAATAATTAAGTAGAATGGGTAAGGAAAATCATTTATAAAGGGACAAATTTAAAACTACTTGTTATGGAAAAAATATATTAAATTGTCAATTCTTGATTTTAAAATATTGTGTTAGATTTCGATCTTTCTTTTACAAATCAAATGACACGTTAATAATTTTATCATTTTGTTATTTTATATAAATGTATTAGTTAGTTAAATTTTGTTTGCTGCTTTGTGTAAATATAGTTGAATTTATTGTGATTATTCTAGATTTAATTGAGGTGGTGGTACAGTCTTTTCTTTTCTATAAACACTAAATGGGCCCTTTTATGCAATAGCACCAAAAATATTGAGCAATTATCAATTCATGTTTTTAAAGTACAGTTTGGATTTCTACGGTCCGTCCACTTCTAAAGATTTTCCATCTTAAATGGAGTTTAAGACGGTATAAAAAGCAAAGCAAACGTAAAGGAAATTGGCTTTGTAGTGACAATAAGTGTAATAAGAAATCTTTCGCTTATTCTTTTTAATTGGTTGAAATATTTTCTATTTCTTTAAAGCAAAAACGTTTTGTAT
Source organism: Cinchona pubescens (assembly GCA_025175665.1). NCBI lineage: Eukaryota > Viridiplantae > Streptophyta > Magnoliopsida > Gentianales > Rubiaceae > Cinchona > Cinchona pubescens. The sequence goes on along the minus strand of JANKKI010000077.1, from coordinate 2,381,781 downwards.
TTTGCTCAAACGCATGTTTAATAGATCGATATCACAATGATTATTCATAAGAATCATTTTAATTTAAAAGCAATATGCATAATTTTTTACTATATATTTGATTCATCTAAAAAAATTTCGTTAAAAACTTGGGCAGACTTCTTGGAAATTAAAGTACCATGGAAGAAAACACTTGGCAAATGAAATTAGCCATTTGGAAGCCATGAACGGTGACGGTTACCCAAAACAAATGGTGTAATAAAAACATTGGACGTGTAAGATGGCAATGGCATCAACAAACAAACAACGCATTCTGGTGAAAGGTGGCAGATGAAGTAGACATCATCCGCCTCTTTATTACAATGACAACAAAGGGGGACTCAACATTCATTTCAACAAAACTATTAATTTTTTCATTTATTTTATTTAGTACAATCAACCTTATTGATATAATTAAAAAAAAATTGATATTTAATTAATTTATAGAATAATTTTTTCATTATTATTCTTTAATTAAAATTTAAAATTAGTTAAGTGGTTTTGAGTTTTTAAAATTTGAAATGATTTAGTACAGTAATGAATGTTAAAATATGATATTAATACTTCTTTTGGGAACTTGTATGAAGGGTAAATTAGATAAATTTGTATTTATTTATTTGTTTTTTTTAAAAATGACAAATAATTTAAGACAAATTAAAATAGAAAGAGAGACAAATAAAATAGGACGGAGGGAGTATTATTTTCACTACTCACTCGCTAGTCACTACTACCCCATTAGGCTATATATATGTGTGTTGTGTACTATGGTTCTTGCATATACATCTCACTTCCTCAAGAATCAAGACTTTATTAGTATTATTTGTTTTCTTTGCTATTGTTCTAATATAACTTCAAGAATGGCAGGCACAGGAAAGCTAGATGTGGAAGTGGAAGTTAAGTCTTCAGCAGACAAGTACTCATATCTGGAATGCTATTAGAGACTCCACTAACCTTTTTCCCAAGGCCTTCCCTAATCAGTACAAAAGCATTGAGGTTGTTGAAGGTGATGGAAAATCAGTTGGCTCTGTTCGTTTGGTCAAGTATGCTGAAGGTAATTAATTAGACAATTTTTTGTTACTTTTGGGAATTTTCTCTTTTTATCCTTTTTTACCCAAACCTATAATTATCTTGAAGGGAGATATATATATATATATATATATATAGGACACTTAATTTCATGGAGAAATTGCTAATGTTATGATGCTAAATTTGTTAATGCTCATTGACCAATCACAAGCATAATGTTACTGGCTTATCCCTGTCTTTCATAAGGAAAAGGTTATTTTGGTAATTTCATTACCTTTCTGATGTTTGATGTGGCATTAACAATTGTTGTTATGAGAATAACATTTGTGCATATTCTCTAATTAATCTTCATAGGAGTTGTTAATAACATCAAGCACTAGCGGTCCCTTTGCTGGTACAAAATAATTGATTTCAAGATCATTCATTCAATAATATGCATGTAATTAATGAACAAATGAAAGTTTTGATCTGGGGGCTAAATTGTAATTACAATATTATTACCTTTTTGTTAATGCAGGATCTCCAGAAATCACATACTCAAAAGAGAAGATTGAATTTGTAGATGATGCCAACAAAACAGTGAGCTACATTGTGATGGAGGGGGATCTCCTCAAGTTTTACAAGGTTTTCAAGCCAAGCCTTGTTGTGAGTCCAAAGGGTGATGGGAGTTTGGTGAAATGGATATGTGAATTTGAGAAGGCAAGTGAAGAAATTCCCATTCCACATATTATCAAGGATTTTGCAGTCAAAAACTTCCAAGAACTGGATGCTTATCTCCTCAATGCATAGTTATACTATTATTAAATCTTGTAAATCCTTAAATGGGATCAATTTCATATAGTCTACTGAATGTCCTGCAATCCATTTTTTTTTTTTTTTTTTTTTTTTTGGGTTGAAGAATAATCTGCTTTCATGCAGAGAGTATAAACTTATTTCAGTGTTTTAATATGTAGTTTGTCATTATCTTAATATAATGTTCTGTCGGTTTGTTTCCATTACTTCATAAATTTCATGTTTTAACTTCTAATTCTAAGACAGCAGTTTGGGTTGGTCAAAACATTTATATCCATTTATGGAAGTCATTAAAGGTCGTGTCATTTTAAAATTTTAATATTTTTGGGTGCCGTTCACAGAAGCGGAGCCAAAATAGTTTTTCAGTGAGGCACAAATTTATTATAAAGTTATATAATCTTTTTTAAAGAATATAGCGCATGAAAAGTAATATATGTATTTAATAATAGCAAACATGAAATATTGAAAAGACCAAATTCATTCATAAATATATTTTTTCATAATTGTCCGAAGAAGTCTTCATATTTTTAAATCGTTTCTTAACGACTTCTTCTTGAATATTAGACTCGTTCTCTTCAAATATTTTTCATTATCAAATATAAACAAAATTTTTAGATTAGATGTGAAACCCAGTATTTTAATAGCCTTGTTCTTTGATTTTTAACTGGTTTAAAATGTTTTTCATATTATTTTTAGTTATTAAGTACTTCAACTTATTCGTTTTCAATTCGGCTGAATTTTGCGATATACTCCTGTCTCTTATACACATCTAGATGGTATAAGAGGATTAGGTCCTACATTAGAATACACATCTAGATGTGTCGCTTGTACATGGTAGATGTATTCAGAGCGCAAATGATAATTTAGTAGTTAAAAATTTACTTAGCCTAATAATTTTTAACATGACTTGATCCATCTGATCAACTTACTATTTGGGTCAACTTTGGAAGTTTTTTAAGTCTTCTTCTTGTTGTTTCTTCCTCATTTCTTCCTAGCAGCAGCTGAACTCTCTTCCTCCATTTTCCCCAAAAATTTTCTTGGATTTCAAGTAGGAATCACTTGGAAGGTAAGATTTTATGTATTTTAGCATTTATGGCTTATGGGCTTTATGATTTAAGCTTTAATTTCAAGTTTTGTGAAAAGGATTATTTATGGCTGAGAAAACCCTCTTTGCAGCCTTATATGTGTTGATTTATGTATGTTATGGGTTGTTTTTAGTGTTTTGGAGGTTGGGAAGTGATTGGGGTTGATTTTTAACAACTTTCCATGGTTAGATTACAAATTTTAAGATTATGAGTTAGGGTTTTGTCTTCCATATGTGCCCTAGAATGTTATGCTATGAATGCTTATGTCTATGCATATAATGATGTTTTAAGAGTGTTTTAAGGTTAGTTTGGATAGGAATTGAGACTTGAAACCAAGTGGAATTGATTTCCCTTCATTTTGTAAGTAAGCGGAAGTTTGGCGCAACTAGGATAATTTGGATAATTGGTTATGTTTAAAGGGTCTTTAATGATCTTTTGATGGTTTTAGGTATTTTCCATTGTTGTGGAATGCTATTGATATAGTCCGCTATTGCTCGGTGAATCTTTCCGTTTATGGATTTTGTTCCCGCTTACTTACAAGATGTGTATAAGAGACTTTTTGACCAAAGAGCTTTTGGTGTCGTTTTCTATCGTTTCGCGTCGTTTTCGCTTCCCGAGTCATTCTTTAACTTCTACATCTCTTCTAAGAGTCCTCTTATATCTGTTTTAGATACCACGCCACCTACCGCCGCGATCGCGTTCGGTGATCATTGTGCAATTTTGCTTTGATAGGTGGGTAACATAGACCTCTTCCACTTGTATTTTGTTTAACGACTTTCAAATATGTTTGGATGGATTTTAAAATGTGTATGATGTTTGGAATTGCACTTTTACCAAGTTTTGGAATTATTACATATGAAATCGGGACCAAGCTATTTTATGTTAATCAAATGATATGTTTGCAAACTCTTTTGATATGAAAGCATTTTATGACTGTTTTGGCTCATAGGTGACCTAGGTATATAATTTTGGATGTGTTTGGAGTTTTTGATTCTTGGAAACCGGTTCTATAGTCATCCATGGGACGCCATGGTGACTTGTGGATTATGAACTATTTGATGCGGGTCTTGTGATGGGATAACTTGACCTCCGGTCGACTAGTAGGTGTAGTAGATTACTAGATCGACTAGTCAGTAGGTCATACCTTCGAGCCTAAAAGATACTCATGCTATTTTATTATATTCTGAATTTGAAACTGTACTTGGATTTATTCGCTATGCTTTAGCATACTATGTTTTGAAATGATTAGATCTTTTTGGCTATGTTTTGGACATGCCTGACGTTTAAATGGCATGAGACATTTTAGAAACTACTTATGATTATGGTTTATTGACGTTTAAATGGCATGAGACATTTTAGAAACTGCTTCATGACTATGGTTTTCGCAAAATTATTATCTTTATGTTTTCTTCATATCAAAACCTAGGATGCTAAGAGCCTGTCTCTTATACACATCTAGATGTGTATAAGAGACAGTATAATTTTCGATTAGGTGCTCGTTTTTGACTCTCCATCGCGTTAGCGACTTTTAGATTTTCCGATTCCACATTAATGGTAGGACTCTGCGGATAATCTTCAAGCTTCTCTTTTGTTTGGAGAGGGTGGTGTATTATATAGGTTTTGTATTGATGAACTTTGTTTTTGTTGTAGCATCTTTTGTACTAAGAAGAAATTTTGTAATTCGTATTTTTGTGTAAAAATGAACTTATTCGGTTTTATAGTTAAGAAATGGTTTGATGGTTCTATTACATTGCGGTTAAGTTTGTTGCTTTGTTCGTTTGTGCCTTGCGCTTTGGTCCGGTGTACCATTAGCGCGGCGTGTTACGGTCCCGTTTTTGGGGCGTGACATTAGATGCCAGACTAATTAAATAAATAAGATTCATATGACAACTTATTTTACAAATAAAAAATAATAATTACCAATTTCTTATCATTGAATCAAATGAATATCCATATCAAATCACTATTTGATATTTCAAATCGGGATTCACCAGATTATATTGTGAGAATATAGAGAATGGAGAATCCAAAAGGCTTTCTAAGTAGAAAAATCTACTAGTGGACTGTGTTATGAGGTTTAAGAGAATAGATGATCCAAAAGGAGGGTAAAGTGGAGTTTTCTTTATATCAGATGGATCAAGTCATGTTAAAAATTATTAGGCTAAGTAAATTAGTGGAGGCATAAATAATAATTTTATAAAATTCTATGACTTGGTGTATTTACATTTTTTTTTTCTTTTTTTTTGGGCTGGTGGGGCACGTGCCTCCATTGAAATACATCTCTTGAAATATAAATAAATTAGGAAATGGACCTCGTGTTGGCTTCAAATTAATTCCACACCTAAGAAAAGGCAAAATTACAAAAACTTCATGTATGATCTCAATAAATGGTTATGGTAGGCGGTAGGTAAGAAACAAAATTCTCTATTGAATTGTAATAGATGTAATACTTATATATCAATTCGAACATTATTTCAAGTAATTAATATCACACAATTTTTTTTATAACGAGTGATTTTAAATTGACGATTAATAAATCATTTTCATAAATAATAATAGGTTGAAGAAAGCAGAACATGTTGTAATATACAATTCGTATATATGAACAAATCATCTCTCCACATTTTCCTCTCCTTTTCCCCTTGTACATCAAATTACAAGCATGGATCATGGCATAATATTTATATATGAACAAACATAAGAAAAATAGAATTATTTTGCTTTTTTGCAAAAATTTAAAAAAAAAAAAAACCTTATGAACAACATTTTCATTGTTCAGCTCGTAATTGCTCAAGGGCCCTTCTAAAAAACTCCCTTCCAACACTATGTACAGCATAAATCACCAAATCTATTTACATAAACAAACCTCAAACATGAGGATTTGAGGTTTATAAATATATATATATATATTTGTTTTATCTTAATCTCTTCAATTGGGATTTTTTATTATGTAGCCTTCTTATACTTGCGAATCTTCCTGCATTAGCGGAACCTTCTGATCATCAGATCGATAGAGACCATTATTATTATTGGCGTTTTTCTGCAATTCTTCGTCACTGATGATTTGTCCCCATATTAAGGTGTAGTAACCCACTCCACACACGAATGCTCCCATCATGCTGCATCACATTCTTCTCTCAGTTTTGTATTTATTTATTTATTTATTGTAATTAAGGGGATTTATGACCCCTCGTAAATTTGAAATATTACTACTTCTAAAGTTCTTCCAAGAAATAAAGGTTTTTTAAGATCTACACAAAATATTTATGTTGTCATAAACTTCGCACCTCCAATGGCCTTGAGAATAAAATAGTTAAAAGAAAAAAAAAAAAGCAAATTTAAAGGGAAGATTTTCTACCTTCCATAATGGAATGTATCTGAAAATAGGAAACACCCAAACATGCTTGCAATGGGAATTCCTATTGGTTTGAATATTGATGCAAAAAGAGGCCCTTTTAGGTGCGCGCACCACATTTGCACACTGCCACGAATTATACTTCCAAAGATTGCCTATTTTCAACATGCAAAATAACACATATATCTTAATTAATAGCTATGGGATTAATTAATAATTACATATTTAAAAATGTTGATTTCGAAGAAACTTAACTACAAGATTGTTAATTTAGACTTACTGTTAGAACAATGACGAGAAGTTCCATGTCAAGCTTCAATCTCCAAGCATTGAGATCTCTTTCTATGATTATGGACAGTATAGCAGACAGGAGGGTCCCAACTAAGCTATAAAAAGAAACTATTTTCATAACTTGTGGGTATTTTTTGATAGTTCCAACCTGACCCAAAAGAGATAATAAAAAAATAACCACAATCTGGTATGATAAGTTGTTTGGTAAAAGAGACAAATAAATTAAGTCAAATTCCTTTTCATATATATTAATATCGGTTTTGTGATGGATCAAATTTCTATGTAGATTTATCAAGTGCATGTAAAAGATTGAAAAAATTCTTTGTTATTTATTCTGTATTACAGAGTGAGTATTGCATATCGTTGGATAATTGAAAAGTAGTGGGATCCCTTTCTTTTTTGTCATTTCAGCGGCTATCATACTCATTTTGTGTTACGGAATGAGTAGTTAAAACTTACTCGAAAGATGATACATTAATATCAAAAGTTTTCTAATAGTTGTGTTTAATTAGGTCTATACCAAAATTTTTGTTGCAGTGATTTCTTGAGGCAAAATATCTATAAATATATACCTGAATAATATTCCAAACTGAAATCGTTAATGAAGCAGCTGCAAATAAAATGCAACCAAGAATCCAATTTTCGTCTTGCGGGGATGAAAACACATATAACTAGATCTGTTACTGAGTAAAAAATCGTGGTGGAATCAGGTGGAGTAGGGAAAATGAGGAACGCGGAGACTTCTTGACCACAGGACCTCTGTAGAGAGTGAGTGATGTTGCTCCCACAATTGAAATCAATGTGCCAATTGATTTCACTTGAATACTTGAGCCTTTCCAAACAATTTTATTCGTCCTGTCTCAACAAAACTCAATTATGCATCTCCAATCTATCAAAACAAAAACTTGAAATAGTTGCTTTAATATAGTTATTAAACCCAACTTCATAACTCCACAAATAATTAAATTAATTAGTTATTTATTCAGTTACTGAGTTACCACTACTGGAATCCAATTTATCAAACATCACTAAATTCTTTTATTCTTTGTCATTTTAATAGTCCGATATCGTAAGTGATTGAATAAATTTATCTATTCAATCATTAAATTAGGTCGAATTTAATAATTACGTTCCAAATTAATTAAGTGGGCCATTAAAATGATCCCAAGAATTGACAATTGATCCTTGGCAATGTCACCTCTTCTCATTCCTGTATTATAATTTTACATCTTCGGTCTATGACTAATTATTGGTCAAATTTTTTTCACACATAGATATATTAGCATAATTTCATCGCTTCCATCAAATTAATTTATTATGTCTGAGCGACAATTAATATTTTTGTTAGTAGTATTTTATTATTTTTTTGTGGTGGTCAACAAATGCCAAAGTCACAAGAGACCAACCAAGAGGAAACCAGGGCCACGAGTTCTTTCAGAATATCCCCACTCAAAAATTCTTTTGCCAAGCCATTGAATCTCTATTGAATATCCCATACACAAGAATCTTGATATACTGAAAAAATATATATATACTTTAATATAATGAAATTATTGGTTGATTGTATTTGATGGATCCAAAATAGTAGATGAAAAAAGGGATTTTCTGATAATTCTTTTTATTTTTCGGTTTACTGGTAGCTATTCGATGGTTCTATATACTACTACTTGTGATTCTCCTTTATTTTCACCCACCACATATTGCCGGGCCGAAGTTAAAGTAATATTGGACTGGAATAATTGATAAAGACATTAAATTAAATCAAAGAGATTTAATTTAATTACCTGATAATTAGAGCGAGGATGAAGGAAAAAGCTGGGATTAAGTTACCCATGCCACATGCAACAATTGGAGAACTGTAGCTTAGCCCAACAAATGCAAGATTCTGTGCTATACTTATCCTGCAAATAGTAAATTCGCCAACACATGTAACACACGAATTCTTCATTTGTTAACCATAGAGAAATATAAAAACTAGCCCATTTAGATCTAATTATTTCTCTTCAATTTTTTTTCAAATTCAGTAATTTTACTTAGATTCTCTTAAAAGTTCTACGTGGTACTAATGTCTACAATAAATCTTCAGTTTGTCTCAAATATTTGTTTTACATTGCATGCACTATTTGAATTTCATGGATGGCAAAAAAAGAGAAAAGTGTGAGGTGAACAAACCCTGTTAGGCCAAGAAGAAAAACTCGGGGGAATGTTAGTTGAATGGTAAACAATGGCTGTCCTGATCTGCACCCAAAAAACAAAAAATGATAAATTTAAAAGAAAAACATTAGCGTCTTATCAATAGAATGTATGATTCTGAATAAATATTCAGCTCAAAATATAACATAAAATTCTTGCATAAACATGGTACATATAATATCATAGCTTTTAAGTGTTCGTAGCAATTTACAAAATTAAAACAATTTCATTTTATATATAAACGACACAATCATTTAAAGCTATGATTTATATATATTCCACAAGATTTAATTTTCCTTGCAAATGTGTCTTGAGAGAGAGATATCATACTGGTCTCTAAGAAATAGGCAGATATAGAGGAGAAGCAAGATTGAGCCGAGAGCATTAGTATAAACAACAAAAACAAAAGGGCTCATCCCTTTTGAGATAATTGTTTTCGCCATGATCGTTAAGCAAATAGTGCAAAACTCCATTATCACCATTACTGTGGACGGCACTGCTTCTCCCAACACAGCCCTCATTTGCACTAATTTCACGGCTCCCATTTTCTCTCTCTCTCTTAAGGTGGCTGTCTCTCGTCGGTCCCTCTAATTTATGGTGGCTTTCTAGACTCGAAGAGGGGTGGTGGAGGGAGAAGAGTTAACCCTTCATGCAAGCGTGTAGGTATTTGGGGAAGTGAATGAGCGACTCGAGTGGACTGTCCCCAACTCCAAAGTATTAGCACAAACATAATAATTGTTTATTCGAGATCATCATTCAAAATCACTTATCAATTTTATTTCACGTAAAAAAAAAAAATTATTAAATTACTCACTTCGTCACATTTTATAATTTAAAAATAATTGATATTTAATTAGTTGGTAGAATAATTTTATTATTATTATCCCTCAATTAAAATTTAAAATTTATTATTGGTTTTTGTTTTCAAAATTTAAAATAGCTTATAAGAGTAATTAATGTTAAAATATGACATTAATGCTCTTGTTTTGGAGTTTGTATGAAGGATAAATTAGATAAATTGACATTTATTTATTTGCTATATTTAAGAAGTGATAAATAATTTGAAACAAATTAAAATAGGATTGAGGACAAATAAAATAGAACGAAAAGAGTATAAATTTTTTATTTTGGATATTTTAATTAAATTTTGTTTTTTTTTTTTTTTTCAAATTTAGTGATAAATCAATGATTTTAGATTTGTAATCTTGTATTTATTTACTGTTTTACAATAGTGTATTTTGCGTTTATGTAATTGTTTATTAGGTAAGCATTTTGATTTAGACAAAAGCCTGTGTTACAGGAATTTCTCTAGCTTCTTGGATTAAAAATGTTATATATAAACAAAATAAAAAATTGAACGCCTGCCGAGCAAGAACAAGTACATTTTACATTACGTATTTAACTACCAACACCTGAGAAGATTAAGATTTGGCTTTGAATAACCTTGTGGTTTAGAATAAATAAGGCCCTACCAACTAACATTATTAAAACTTTTTTGGGGACCCTTTGCTTACGTAAAACACAGAATCTTTCCAACTCCTACACATATAAGATTATTTCTTACCTGTCGTGTACTGCGTTCATAATTTGATCTAAACGAACAAATTGGTCGAATTAAATTAGTTTAATTTTTAATTTTTTAATAAATTGAATAATTATATGATTCGAATTTAGTTATTGAAAATAAAATATTAGATTATCGAATTATCAAACTTTTAGTTTTATTAATTTTAATTTTTTGTTTTTTAGTAATATAATTTCATGTTCTATTCATTCAACTCTTTGATATTATTTTTCTGGGTTATTGTTTATTTTCTAGTGTTAGTTTTTGTAGTTTTAAGTTTTTGTTTATTAATTTGACTAGCTTAATATTTAATTTTATACTTAATTTTTAAATTAACTAATGAACTTTAATTAATCAGATAAATCAAAAAAAAAATTGATTAATTAATTAACTAAAAAAGAAGTTTAATTCAAATTTAATTTTAATTTTTTATATTAAAATATCGAAATATTAAAATTATTTTATCGAAATATCATAGATCGTGAGCCAAATGCACTTTAAGTTGTACGAGAGTTCAAAGAATACTGGAAGAGTAAAGTTCTTATAAGTTTAATATTTGATACGTGAAACATTAACTCAAATCTTCGAGGAGGGTTCATCTCAGTAACTTGTTATTGGGTATGTCGTGCGGCGCTTGGCGTTACATTATTACGTTGGCCTACGCAACCCACCTTTGAAATAGAAAAAAATTAATTTATAGAAAAAATATTTATTGGGTCCCAAGAAACCGGATTGATTCGGTTATGTTTATATCGATAAAATTAGGGAATAATTTGAAATTTATCATTTTTTTTTTGAGGATTTTGTATGATTAAAATAAATAAATTTTAAATTCGTCCAAAATGAAAAGTGTGAAATTTATTTTAAATAATTTTTTAAATTTGATGGATATGAAATTCATCCATTTTGACTTTACAAATCCTTCTAACAAATGGATGGATTTCAAATCATTTCCCAAATGTATCGATCCAAATACAACATAAAGGAATTCAGTTTATGATCCTGTTAAGAAACCATACCGTTATATTTTAAAATTTATACTGTACAAGCAGTCAATTCACATAGTGTTGTACTATAAAAACATTCAAAGAATAATGGTATTTACTCTCCCGAGACCATAGAATTTTCCTCTAATTGATACCCTTTTTGGCTATTTTGCAGCACTGTAATACTCCTTGAAATACATTTGACTGTGTTGGACGGCTTAATGCCTGTTTTGTCTACTGAAAATTATATGGCCCTAATTAGCCTGTCGAGAACACCAGCTGAAAATTATACTTGTTTGACTGCTCAGATGAATTGAATCACGCAGGCTCAAAATATGTTGAAGGTTAAATTTGTTGGCACCAAACTCAATTTGTTTATTGATGATATTGCGCACAACAGAGCTAATCAGACTGGTAATTACAAAGGATTGTTTTAATAGTTTCTTACTTAAATCTTGTGTACAAATACAATGATTGGCCTCTAATGACTGTTCGATGTCCAAATTAATGGTACCATAATGCTCCCTATTTTCGGTAAGAAGTGGACGAACAGTAGCCTGTGTACAAAGTCCATAATCGATAACATCATCATCCTGGTTTGATGATGATGATGATGATGTTGTTACCCAGCAGTCCCCTACTAAAATTAAATGGTTCCATCCAACGGCTTTCTTTGATGTGTTGCACTCACATTGTACAATATATGGTAGTTCTGGCTCCAACTCTACGTGTATCTTTCAAAGGTGAGCACCTCCTTGATAATGACTTCCATCTTCACAAACTTCATTTTTTTATATATGTATATCAAACCTACTCTGGCGACTTCATTCTGCAGGCAAACAGAAGAATAGAAATTTACAAAATCTACCATCCGCAATCCAAAACAACAATAGAACTAGAACAGGTTCAAACTGAGAAATCAAAATAATCTGATGGGATGGTTTTACAAGTTTACAGTTCAAAGGAATGAACATACATGCACGAGATCAAAAAGATGCATTGATGCAAGAATCTCAGAGTTTCACAAATTAAAGCCATATCCGAAACTTAAGCTATAGGAAAAAGATTAAGGCAAGCACCAAATGTGCCTCCTCCAACATTTGAACAGATAAACAATATTCAATAAACAGGTTCTGACATATCACTTTTGGTTTTCCCCAAATATAGCATGCAAGAAATACAAAATCAAAACAATTTATTGTTTGAAAAAAAATTGTTGTAGCTCCTAATAGACCTCAATCTCATTTCTGTCCTAGTTATTTTCCAATTTATAGCGAATGAAATGTGTGTACCTCTACATTTCTGGCAAAAGATACATGCTAATCTTCCATCTCAGGGATCTTGATTTTGCAAGAGGAGGGAACTTTCATCCTTAGATACGGTGCCTCCTCCCAATTGGCCCTCAACAATTTTTCCTTCTCTTGCTTTTCCCCACATCACAAAGTAAAACCCAAAAACAATAATAATAGACCCCACTAAACTGCAAAAGGTTAGAATAGTAATGTACAAGTATGCATCAGTAAAGAGAGAGGGAAAAAACAACATGAAGACAAACAATTGGCACAGTTTCGAAACTCAGAATACCCGGCTAATCGTTAAGGAATATAAGCAGACCTTACATACCTTCCAAGATAAAAAGCATCTTTTGAAACTATGATGTTGAACGCAGCTGCAATTACAATCCCCAGCGGATGAAACATAGCAACAAAAAGAGGTCCCTTTTTGTGAACACACCAGGTTGTCAAACTGACTTGGAGAGCTGAACCAAAAACTCCCTGAAGAATGCATAACACAATTGGCACGGAACTATCAACTGAGTTACAAAACAGATTTTACAGTATACCATTCAAACAGTAAGCAATCATAACTCTGAAGTTAGGCTGCTAATAAATTAAATAGTACGATTTTAGTTTCCTGAGGAATAAAGACAATATCTTGCTTTGGACTGAAAATTCTATTACTTTACTCGCCAAGAAAAGTGCCATAATATCAATAGATGGCTATGGAAATAGAAGGTAATAACCAACATTGATGTGCTTCACGTAACTAAGAAATACACGATATACTGTGCTAAATGACCCAGCCCCGAGGATGAGTAAGAAGAAGCAACATGCATTCGTCCAGCCCCAACTTGTGGGAAGATAAGTTTTCTTTACCTACCGAGTATAAAACAGCAATCAATCTCATACTAGATTGTAATTTCCAACCACTAAGGTCTGCTCCAGAAATCAGAGAAACCACTGCAGATAAAATGGCCGCAAAGAAGCAGTAAAAGCACACAATAATCAGCTCTCCACGAAAATCTTTCAGCATGAATGCCTGCAAAGACCATTATGTAGAGAAATGTTGTTATTTAATCTTTTCTTTATCACTCCTCTTTCTTTGTTCTTTTCCCTATCACCTAGTTTGTTACCTGTACGATTGTAAATAGTGAAGCCACAAAACAATCTACAGCAAGAAATAGTCCACCAAGGATCCAGTTGGGTGGTTGCTGGCGAAGATACTTGTAATGAGAAATCAGAGATGATGAGGTCATCATGCAGGATTTGGGGACCCTTGTAAAGAGTGAGAATGAAGGCTCCAGCAATTGACACTATGGTACCAATTGATTTAGCAATGGTACTTGAGGTTCTACAATCTACTTTCTCCATCCTAAAATCAGTGATTTGAAAAGAACTAATAAGCTAGCATTTCACTAGTCTTAAGGTTCTAAATGACAGATAACAATCTGATAACCACAATAATAGCTTGAATTAATGCATGTTAATAAACTTTAAGCAGTAAGTCTCCAGAGCTGCATTGAAGGTGCACAAATACAGCAAATAATAGATATGTTCTGAATCCTCGGCACTGGGCAATCAACTAACAAGATACCTGCAACGATGGAGGAGTTATGGATAAATCCGCCCCATCCAGCATGTTTCTCCAGATGAAAAAGCTTCATCTTCTTTCGTGATATTTAATCTTCCGGTCACACATCCTCAATTAAAATAAATGCTGACATTCAGCTATAAGCCCCTAATGCTAAAAAACTTAATCACAAGTATTCCTAATCCATTATATCGAACTTAAAAGGCCATTCTTCAGAGTTCAACTCAATTAGCTAAATCTTAAACTAGTAAAAAAAGCCGAAGTCTTGGTGTTGGGAAGTGCCTATGGATGTACAAATATACAGTAGATACATGAAAAACAATACAAGAAACGCCTATATCCGTCCGGACAAAGGTTGAATTTTTCAGTTGATTAATTTGGTTTAAAAAAAAAAATACTTGACATCAACCCAATAAATAGAATGTTAAAAAACAGATTATAAATCAACTCATATAATAATGTCCAAGTATAATAATCATTGAAAATCAGCCAGGTGAAGAGCAAGTTAATTAGTACCATCCAATTAGATAGAGGGTAGTAAAACTGAAAAGAGAATCAAACCTGAAAATTACAGCAAGTACAAATGTGAAACCAGGAATAAGATTGAGCATTGCAGAGGCAAATGATGCAGAGGTATAATCAATCCCAACATATCCAGTAACCTGAGCAGTACACTCCTACCTAACAACAAATAATAATAAATATTCCACAAAATAAGGCCCCTATCTGCAAAATTCATTTTCTTTAAACAATTATTCAGACCCACTGAATCTAGTAGCCTACCCAAGAAGTCCGAGCAAGAAAAAGCCACTGAACAATTTTAAAGTGATCTGAGACCAACTTGATCTGTATAAAACGGCAAAATTTTTAAAGGGTCATCAAATAAAAAAGCAATCTTTGTAAAGAATTTAACTAACTATATGTGTTCTTGATTGATTGGGATACCTGTGGACTAGAAAAGAAATAGGGAGGAGAATAAAGGCAGCAAGAGCGTTGGAGTAGCAGACAAATACATATTTGGACATCCCATTAGACATGGCTTCTTTGCTTACAATAATTAGGCCAATTTGAGCAGTCTGAGCTACTACCATCCCCACATACGGCCATGCACTTTTCATCTTCTCCATTTTCTCTCTGCTGCCTCCGCGAGGAAAGTTCAGTTTGGGGGTTGTCAACTATCTAGCAAGTAATTTAATAAAGTTTCTTTTATCAAAGATTTCTTTTTGTGTGTACGTTGAATCTAGACTGAAAAAGAATTTGGTTTATATTATTTATCTTGTAAATTCACTTAAAAGTAAAAACTATTTTTCTAATAATTTATACGGTATTATACGCTTCAAACTTTACATGTTACTATGTCTTTTCAAGTTAGAGCAGAAGGTCTTGCCCAATTTAGCAATTAAAATCCAAAATTGATGAGTTTTCAAAAACTAGATAAATACATCAGTTAGTTAATATTGAGAAGGAATATGATGACAAACGATAAGACATTTTTTAATATAATTTTGCACAATAAACAGGATTATTAGCAATGTGTCTTGCAGCGTGATTATCACAATAAAGTTCGACAGAAATGTCATGCGAGACATGCAAATCCACAAGCAAGTGTTTCAACCAAATAAGTTCACAATACATAACAGCCATGGATCTGTATTCTATTTCTACCAAAAAACGGAGAAACAGTAACTTGTTTCTTACTCCTCCATGAGATAAGAGATCGTCCAAGAAAAAGAACTAAAATCATTGAGAAGAGGACTATCATTCAAGGCCAATTGTTGATGTTGTTCCATTGGAAATTGTACAGGTTTAGCACCTAACATCCCTGTCTCTTGTAAGATGTCTAAGGTGTACTTTCATTGTGAGAGTACTATGCCTTTAGAATGACGGGCAACTTCAAGACCAAGAAAATACTTCAATGATCAAAGATCTTTAACAGGAAATATAGTGGACAAGCACTTCTTCAGCTCTGCCAACTGAGAAGAATCATTAGTAGCTAAGATGACATCATTTACATATACTAGTATTGTTGCAAAAATAGAACTATGATGATAAACAAATAATGAAATATCAGCCTTAGATTCTGTAAATCCAAACTGTAGAATAGCTGCTGAAAATAGCAAACCATTGTCGTGAAACTTGCTTTAGACCATATAATGAACGTTAAAGATGACAAACGCGATTATCATTTACTCATTAGACAAATAACCTGGTGGAGGTTGCATGTGTACTTCCTCATGCAAATCCCCATGGACAAATGCATTATGAACATCTAGTTGATGTAACTCCCATTTGTACACTGCAGCGATAGCTAAAAGAGTACGAACTGTAGTAAGTTTAGCAACAGGAGCAAAAGTTTTATTAGAATCCAAACTTTCAATTTGAGTGTATCCTTTAGCTATCAGACGAGCTTTATATCGTTCAATTGTGATATCAGAATTGAATTTAATCTTGTAAACCCACTTGCTTTCAATAGCTTTCTTTTCAACTGGTAAATTTTTCAAACGCCAAATATGTTTCTGTTTTAAGTCGTCTAATTATTGTTTCATTGCTTTCCTCCAATGATGTACTTGCACTGCTTGCCTGTAAGAGGTGAGCTAATCATGATTGGTGATGGCCGAAAGGAAACTGGCATAGGTATTAGAAAATTTAGAATAAAAAATATGGTTAGAAATAGGATAAAGCACACCTGAACCACCTGAATTGGTTGAGGTGGCAGAAGAACCTTTATTATATTCAGGTAAAATTACTTGAAAATATGTGAATCTGGCTGGTCTGACTTTAGTGCATTTGGGTATGACTGGTGAGTTAATTTGCGGTTCGCCAGACATCTCAGTAGAAGGTGGTTATGAAATAGAAGGTTCAATAACTTCTTATTGTATATTTGATGAATGAGGGATTTTTGTGGCACAAGCAAATTTTGTGGGGTTTTAGAATGACATGCAAACTCAGGTAAGGTGGTTATGTGGTTTTCATCGTTAATAAGAATTGGCAAAAGTACAGTTTGTTTAGGGAAGAAGACAACATTGTTTTATATGAAAAAATTTGTTCATGAAAAATCACATCACGAGAAATAATGTGTATTTAAATCATAAACTTTGTAATCTTTCTGTCCATATGGATACCTAAAACACACAAAATATGACTCTTATTGTAAAATTTATCACGTGAACGAGGAATGGTAGAAGCATAACAAAGACATCCAAATACACGCAAATCTTTGAGAGAATAAGAAGGTTTTGTAGAAAATAAAAGCTCATAGGGACTTTTTTCATAAAGAAGTGGAGTAGGTGTATAATTTATTAAATAAGTTGCGGTTAGTACACATTCACCTCAAAATTTAATTGGAAGACCTGCTTGAAATCTTAAAACTCTTGCAACCTCAAGTAAATGTCTATATTTTCGTTCGACTACACTATTTTGTTGGGGTGTTGACACACAAGAAAATTGGTTAATGACACATTCTTGTTGGTATGTTTGATGTAAAGATATGTTTGTTAATTCGGTGCATTGTCACTACGAATAATTTTAACATGGTAACCAAATTGTCTGTGGACTATAATAAGAAAAGATATTAACAAATGAGAAATTTTTTTTTTTGATTTGATCAAATAAACCCATGTACTCCTTGTGAAATCATCGACGATGGTAAGAAAAAAAATGACATTTAGACATAGAGAGAATATGGTGGGGGGCCCATAAATCACAATGTATTAAAGCAAAAGGTTCATGCTAGATTTAATATAGTTAAGAGAAAATAGTTGACGAACTTGCTTGGCACGATAATAAGCATCACAACATTCATTAACTTTATTAAAATGAGAAAATGAAAGTTCTAAAATAGAATTTAAACGGCTAAAAGACAAGTGGCACAAACGTTGATGCCACAAAACAACTTGATCCTTTTGAAAAGAGAAGGCCGAATCAACAGGTTTGGTATGAAAATAGTAAAATCCATTTTTTTGCTCACTCGTGCCAATCAGTTTCCTTATTACTAGGTACTATAGAACACAAAAGAAAGAGAATAAATGAGCAACGCAATTTAATGCTTGGGTTATTTTACTAATAGAGACAAGGTTACAAGCAAAAGAGGGAATATGTAGGATATTATTTAAGGTTATTGAGGAATTTAGAACCACATGTCCATAAGTGTTAGCAGTGACAAGAGAACCTTTTGGTATGTGAACACTAGAATCATACTGAAAATCCTTCCCATTATATAAAAAATTTCTTTGGTGTTAAGTCATATGATCAGAAGTCCCAAAATCCAAAATCCATTCACTATTAGTTAGAAAAAAAACATCAGCCTTACTAGCAAAGTTTGCTATTGGTCCCATTTCTTTGGAGTTTTTGACATTCAACAAGGATAGAAGCTGTTCATTCTACTCCCTGATTAGGCTACCAACTGGATTAGGAACATTTTCTTCTCTAACCTTGATATTGTTGGCAAACTTTCATTTTCCTTCTATTCTTGTCCCACCAATCTGGATACCCATATAGTTCGACACAAGTCTCTTTTGTATGCCTTACACGTTTGCAATGCTCGCAGAACAACTTGAAAACATCATGGTTTTCTGTCATGTTCCAAGAACTATAAGCTTGTTAACGGTTTTTTAAGAATGCCGTCCCCTTAGGCAAATTATTTACCTTTACTGCTGAGACTTGTTGTTGTCTTTCTTCATATGAAACCAATCCATATACACAAGCCAAAGTCTGTAAGGGATCAGTATTTAAAACTTGAGATCTCATTCCATATTAAACCTGTTATGGAGTCCCATTAAAAATTGATGAACTCTCTCTTTTTCTCTTTCGACAACCAATGATTTTGCAGCTCCATAGGTACAAGCGGGTATTGGCAAATACGAGTTTTGCTCTTCCCAAAGTCCCTTCAACTGGTATAGTAGGCGGCTATAGAGAGATCCCGTTGTTAGGTATTGATGATGTCCATCTTTAACTGATGAACACGAGGTGCATTGCCTTGTGAAGGATGCTAATCCAAATCAACCCATAGCTCCCTTGCTGTATCAAAGTAAGCTATACTATCGTGAAGCGAAAGATGTAAGGAATTAAAAAGTCAAGAAATCACCATTGAATTATTTTTGATCCATGCGGCTTCATCAGGTGAATTGGGTTGTGGATGAGGTAGACTTCTGTTGACAAAACCGTACTTAGTCATTACCAATAGAGCATTTGTTATAACTCTACGCCATGTAGAGTAGTTATCTTTTTTCAGCAAACACGTGACCAAGGAGAGACTCCTAGATTGTCACTGGACTGCAACAAATAGGGAGACGAAGCCGCAGCAGCTCCATTAGTAGCAGATGCAATAGATGCCTGGCATTTTGCAGTATTAATATTAGAACTCCTGTTCTGATACCATGAAAAAAAATTTGAAAGAAGAGTATTTGGTTTAACTTATGTTTCTTATAAATTCACTTGGAGAGCAAAATCTCTTTTTATAGTAGTTTACAGGAGTTAAAGAAAAAAAATATTTTTCAAATAAAAAACAAATCACATAGTTTGCTACAAAAAATATGGGATAAGCTACAAAATCTCCAAAAAATCTCATATGGTTGAGATTGTTGAGAAAATCTTAAACTCTTCAAACTTTGCATGTTATTATAGACATTCTTGGAAATTGAGAAAATTTTATGATGGATAATATATACGATATTATATTATTATTTATACGGTACAAATTAAACGATATAATAGAATTTTCAAAAAAAAAACTTAATTCTTAACCAATAAATTGAAGCTATAATTTACTGTCGAACTAGTTTGGGTTTTCAAAAATCTATAAATATCTGCCATAAATCAAGAAAGAAGATTGCAAGTGTTGTGGGCCGTCAACTCAATGGGCTATGACAACTTATTGGTGAATTTTAAGTTTGCCTACCTCCAGACAAGCTTGTACATATCCAAGATAGCCCACTTGAAGAGAGGAGGCTCAAAATAATTGGGGTTGAGAGATATGGTAGACCACAACTTAAGAACCAAATGGGCCAAGACAACCTATTGGTAAAAATATCAGTGACAATGAAATTTGCCATACCTCGAGACAAGCATGAACATATACAACATAGCCCACTTGACCAAAGCAGATAAATGACTGCGGTAGGCCCAATTTAATTGGGCTTGAGAGATATATCAGAGAGTCAACTTTACCATAGGATTATGTTCGATAAATTTAATGAAAGATTTGAAATTCAACTAATTGTTAGTGAGATTTATAAAGTCAAAATAGATGAATTTTAAATTTATCCGAATTAAAAAGTTATTATAAAAAATTTTATTTCACACTTTTTAATTTGAGTAGATTTAATATTTTCATTTTCAACCTTACATATCCCTAAAAAATTGGATAGATTTAAAATCATTTCCCAAATTTATCGATCCAAACATAAGCTTGGAGAATTTTAACAAATTTGTCTCACCTGTTGCCTCTTACAAAGATTTTGATAGGATTAACTAAACATGTTGCACACTACACATTAGAACTTGTAAACTTCATTGGTCAGTTTTAATGTGAAATGAAACAGAAAAATAAGTATGTGAAGTAATATTTTAAAAAATTCAACCTCATATTTTTCCACAAAACACGATTTTCAGATATGTTGTTTGTCCTCTATCAACTTTATTTTTTGGAAATTGACTAAGAAATGTGATTCCGTAAATAATGTTAAAAAATAAAAAATAAAAGGGCTTGTCATAAATCTTCGAGAATATGCAAAAAGTTCATCTAGAATTGCTTTCAGTATCAATTTTCTTCATCGGTTAAGTGAGAGATTAAAAGATGTTGATTGTAAATGAAACCTTAGAACACTTATCAACCTATAAAAGATTTAGAGGAATTCTACAATTCTGTTTAGCAAATTATTTTGTTGGTTTTAAGATTTTATACAGTATAAATTTTTAAATTATATAATATTATATCGTACAAACATTCAAAGTATAAGAGAATGATTCTTTAAAAAATATTGTAAAATGTTCAGAGATCTAACACAATCCAACTTATGTCGCACAAAGCAAAGGAAAGGCTAAGGCTATATATGGAAGTCTTGAGATCGCAAATTCTATCTGTACATGCATAAAAGAGTATCCGGCGATCACTATACCCATGCCACATTGCCCCCAAGTGCTATACTCCTCCAATTGAACAATCAACGTAAGGGCACTATTCATATTGTTGACATGAAATGACACTCTTATATATATATATATACACTAAAAACATACACGTGCTTCACGTGTAATACTCCTTATTTGTTGAACTTTTTTATATTTTAAAACTAAATAAATAAATAATCAGTGAATGATAACGTATAATATAATGTGTAGACATTTTATTTGTTGAATTTTTTTTATACAAAAGATATATATTTTAAATATCTTTGCTCTTTTTTTTGTAATTATTTTCACCTTTCATTTTTTATTTTAAAATTTTTTTACTATTATTTGTTATTTGTTTAATGTCATTAGCTTTTACAACATATGACATTATTTGCATCTTTATGTAATGATGAATCTGATTAAAATGTAAATAAGGAATACATTAAGAAATTTATTATAAATTTTTTAAATCTAATTAAATTAATATATTCTGCATATTATTGATAGGTTTATATAGTATATTAAAATCATTATAAAAATTAAAAGGGAAAATTGCCAAAATAGTCCCTCAACTTTTGCATTTTAGCCAGAATAGTCCCTCAACATTCTGAAAGCCAGAATAGTCCTTTAACTTTTTTATACCAATAAGAATAGTCCTTTAACTTTTATTTTTTAGCCAAAAAAGTCCTTTTATGGTGTAGTCACCATAATTTTTTTTTTAATTTATAAATTTCATACGAAAGGACTATCTTGGCTAAAAAATAAAAGTTGGAGGACCATTCTGGCTATAAAAAAGTTGAGGGACTATTTTGGCTAAAGTAAAAAAGTTTAAGGACTATTTCAGCGATTTTCCCAAATTAAAATGATAAATTTTTCATTTATATTGCTCTAAAATTCGCCGACTATTAATATACACAATCCTTTATCTTACTATAAAAAAAAAAAAAAAACATATACTTTTAAAAATGTCCAAAATTACACGTTACTTTAATTGAGATGTATATAAATCTCTATCACAATTAATTATCATTAACATACTATGTAAATGTGTATACATATAGTGAATATATTAGTATTTTTTTATATTTCTTAAAGTTATAATAACATCTGTTTTAGTATTCTATTAAAACTTTGAAATTTGATCTCTTCCTTCATATTGATGACACAAAATATAGTTAATTTTCGGTCCAAAATTAACTACTAATTTCTATTTCCTGTTTTGGTTTCCAAATTATAATGTGTATTAACGACGTTACAAATGACTTGATCATTAAAAAATAAAGATTTGTTTTCATAATATTAAACTTTCTAGATGTATCTATATATTCTTTATCATTACTAAAGGATGAAATCATTATCCAATATCAAACGTCATTTTATAGATAAAGCATATTAAAATTCTTTTATTAGGAAAAAATATTTACATGAGATCAAATATATATGGTAATAACTACTAAATGATTAATTAAAATTTCAAAAAATAAGAAAAAAATGAACTTAAGGAAAATGTAAATAAGAAAGATATCAAACTAAATAGATTAAACTAATATATTCTCTGTAATATAGATAGGTACCACGTAATATATTAAAATTATTATCAAAAGATAAAATAAAAGGTTGTTATTTTCTCTTGCTTTAAATGTAGAAAACATTAATAAAAAAAATTATTTATCTTACTTTAAAATACACAGAATTGTACGAAAAAGTATGTATATATTCTAAATATATAAAAAATAATACGTAGTTTTATATAGTCTCTGTTGCAATTGATTTTTTAACATATTATGTAAATATCTAACAAGACATTCACTTCAAGACTTAATCGATATTCTAAACTCTTCATGTCATTCTGTGTGGTATCGAATATGGTTAGCTTTGAAATTATATTTTGATATAGTATTTTACTATGAAATTAAAATTTGTATTTATGAAATATATATAAAAAAAATTAAAGCTAACAAAAGTGTGTGAATTTCATTTTTATTTTTTTGCATATTTTTCCAATTAATTTCTTGTATTGTTTACTAAGATATTTAATTTACATTTTATTATTTTGTTAAATAGTGTACAAATTATATAGTACTTTCAAGAATTAAAGTGTAACACAATATATATCTACAATTATTTTAGAATATTCAATATTATGATTTTATTTGCATAATTTATATTGTCTTTTACATTACTTACCTACTTATTTTTCTATATGTCATTCTAACAATGATTATGCGTAATATTCTTATAGGTCATACAATGATTATTCTAGACTATTTTGGTAATGCATCGTACCATCGGTTGAACTTTTTTTACCTCATCAATAATTAATTTAAACCAATATTATTTTATCAAATACTGTAACAATTAATATTGTAGTTTTCAAAATTAACATTTATACTCAATATATACCAGTAAATATTTAGAATACTTAATACTATGATTTATTTGCATAGTATGTATTGTTTCTATATTAATTACTTATTTAAGTTTCTATATTAGCATCACAAATTATGTGTAGAATTCGTGTATGTGTTACAATGATTATTTTGAAATATTTTAGGCATTGCATTGTATCACGGGTTGAATTCACTTTCTATCTCATCAATAGTTACTTAAACCAATATTTTACAAAATGATATTCTTAAATATAAGGATTTTGTAATCAAATATTACTATTAAAGATATATAAAATTAACAAATACTTTTATCTTAATTCTTTAAGAATGTGGGTATTTTTTTTATTTCGCACCGAGTTTTAGTTTCATTGCTTGGTTAATTTTTTTCTCCATGTAGGGAAGGGAAAAACAAACCTAATATCAAAATTTTTTTAATTGAGATAAGAAAATAGTGTTATATATTCTATTATTTTTTTCACTTTTATAAATACTAAATTTTTATTTGTATGTTTATTAATTTTGTGATTTTTATGGTGGAGGAAAACTTTGATATTAAAAAGACCAAAGTAAGTTTAAAGTGAAAGAATCTATTAATACTAATAAACTTGAATGTTGATCTAACAATTTAACTTATCTGCTACAATAAATAACAAATTAGTTATTATACATTGATCCTAAACTACAATAATTTCATGTTGTAACTAAAATAAATACATGATTAATCACATTATAATAGAGTCAAAAATTTTATATTTTTACTCAAAATAGTTATAAATGTTATTGGTATATGAAATATATAAATTGAGTATAATTAATTAACATGCAAGAGCGTATTTGAATAATAAACAGTTAGAAAAAAGAAAATAATTATTTGTGAATTAATAATATATAAAATAGTTATAAAAGAATATTTTTATTAGTAATAAAAAAATAAAATAATTTAAACATGTATAATAGTTATAAAATAATTTTTTATTTATATTTTGCTCATGCATAAATAAATTTTCTACTCTTAAAAATTTATATCTTCTTATTATGTATTTATGCCAAAATTTCGTACTAACATAAGGAAGAAAAAATTTGAATATACATAATAGTTATAAAAACTGTTTTTAATTTATTTTTGATCAAACATAAATTTTTTTTATAAAAATAAAATATTTACCATCTTAATACATTTATATGTTTTTTCATATAAATCTAAAGAATTATGTTATAGTAGTTTAAAATATATATAATAAATAATAGTAGTATTGTAAAAGATAGATAATTTTATTATATTAAATGGAGAGTATTTTAGACAGGCTAATTATACTCCATGAATGGCATATTAGACATAACTATGATTCTTAATTAAGGGTGTATTAGGCGAGACAAAAAAAATAAAAAAATAAAAGATTAAATATATCGAGTAGGATTGTATGACTAAAAATAGGTGGTGATTTTCTAAAAAATAGGTAGTTAGATTAGAAGATGAGTAATTTAGTTATAATTTTTTTAATAAATTGCATTTCATTTAGAGCTGGTGTCTTAGACATTATATATATATATATATAAGGTTTAGGAGGAAGAAAATTATCCTCAAACCAAGTATAGGATAAAACAATATTTTGTACTTATAAATCGTCCATGAATAAGAATCAAAGATAATAAAAATCAATCTTGTGGTTTTTAATTTATTAAAATATTGTGCTGTCTATCAGAGTTGACCCCTGTTGACGATATGAAATGACACTAATATCTTACATACAGGAGAGTGTGTGTGTGTGTGTGTGTTCGGAAATTAAATTATGGGAAACTTTTGTAGAGTTGTCAAGCGTAGTATGATTGGTAGTTGGGAGGAATGTGCAATGAGTGCAAAGAACCTCAGAAATGTGTAGTGCTCCAATCCAATCTTACTACCAATATTAATTTATTGGTCGACAGCAGTCCTATATATTGGTCATTGGTGTCTCTGAGTAAATGCAGGAGTCCTTTAGAGAAGAAAATAGAGAGGGAAGGGTGGTCGCGAGGATGGCATTTCTATTTTATGTGAGAGATTGATCCAACGTCTTTATCAAATGGAAAATGGAACCCCACATATCTCAGTCATTGTCCACCAATCAATGGCCTAAGATGCCTATTCCATTTTTCTATGATTGTAAAAGTCCCTTTCAAAACTCTGTTGGGTAAAAGAAGTAGCATCATCAATAGATCCCACAAAACCAGTCTTGCGATCATACCATCTCATTTGTATCTCCACTCCCCACCTCATTGATCAGCTTTATTTTTAGCTTGAAATGCAACAAGGGTCGCTGATATTATTTGTGAAATTTCATTAGCAACACAAGAAAAGTAGTAGTACTCCATTATAGTGTCCTAACTTAGGAAAATTCTAT
The DNA here is from genome assembly GCA_025175665.1 of Cinchona pubescens. Classification (NCBI taxonomy): domain Eukaryota; kingdom Viridiplantae; phylum Streptophyta; class Magnoliopsida; order Gentianales; family Rubiaceae; genus Cinchona; species Cinchona pubescens. The sequence goes on along the minus strand of JANKKI010000077.1, from coordinate 2,355,722 downwards.
AGTCACGTCGAGAAAATTAACTTGTTGGCTATAAGAATTTGTATAATATAATATTTTAAAGTACAACGGAATGATTCTATCGAGAGAATTGAAGAATTTTTTAATAATTTAGATAGAGTAGATTGACCATAAATCATGTATTAGTTGACATTTTGAAACAAACGAAACTTCAAATTGTCTGTTTAGCACTTTGATCTTAATTTGGGAATTGCAATTAAACGTACGAAATCCCATTTTTTAAGGACATGATTTAAACTAAATTTGTATAGATTAAGGATGTCCTAATAACATTCTGAAGTGACCATTATCCTATTTTGCTACAAAAGCATCGATCTATGTTTGCGCATGCACCTCATTCTAACCTCAAAAATGTGATGAACGGCCTTCACATTGGCCCTTGAAAATGAATATATTATTATCATTTATCCATATAGAAAGGTGTCACTTTCTCCCTTAAACTCTTGAATTATTAAAGTCCCAAGGTATTTCGGAGACAATTATGCTTAGTAAGTCTTAATAAATTATCTATTTAGCAATAATTCCAAACCAATAAAATAATTTAGATTTCCACTTCGATAATGATAACATGTGTGCTCCAAAAGTAGAGACACAAAAGTGAAGGAAACATATTGTCATAAGCTAATTATGTTACATAATTCCGTTGTGGGCTTGTACGTAATCATGCATAATTTGGTTGTGGGCTTGTACGTAATCATGCACTAACTAATTAATGTAAAGAAAATCATGAGATCCGAAGAGTCTTGATTTCTGCACTTTGCAGCAAATGATGGACTACAGAAAGGCAAAAGGTGACTGAATTGAATGGATGTTACTTTTAAAAAATTTCATTGCTAAAAATAAAAACCCTAACTAAACTGATCCTTACAATCCATGTTCTTTTTCTGTCCTTTGCAAACCATATTCCCTTTACTCCTCTCTGATCAAGAATTGTAAAATGGAAAGATAATATATAAGGATTTTTGAAGTAGAGAGTACATATTAATTTTACTAAAGATCTTCTATCTCACGCACTATCTGACTTCATATTTTATTATTTAATGACGGTTAAAATTTCTTTATTAAAATTCATAACTGTATTTTAAAAGAATTTTGATCGTTCATTAAATAGTAAGATAAAGAATGAAACAGGAAGTGAGATAGAAGAATTATAGACTATTAATTTTTATTCTTCCTCCTTTATGCATTATTATCGTCCTTGAGTTGCATGCCCAGATACAACACTTTGTAAAGGGTGATGGCAAGCCATATTTATCATACAAATTGGGATCCAGCTGCTGCATTACTGGCAAGAAGAAAGTTCTCTCTATATATATTTAGTCGAAAGGCAGCAATGTGACTTATTATTTCATGGCCCTGACCTACAGGTTTGTCCTAATTTTCAATGCCACAATTTCAAAATTGAATGAAGTATTTCTCTTTTAATGTTTGACTATACATTTAGTGGTGGAAATGAAATTACAACCAACCAACCTTAACAATCATCCATCACCAATGTACTGACTTTCTAAGTGCATTACAACTCAACGACAACTTTGAAAGTTGAAGATCAAACACTCTCCAGGAGGGACTCTTTTCTTCCAAACCCTCCAAAAAAATAAAATATAATAAAATAAAGAGAAAACAAGACTCTTCTTCTAATTATTCATCTTAAATCTCACATACTCATGGGAAAAAAAAAAGTTCAACACATACAATCCCATCTTGTGCGTATGCGTCATGCATCCTTGCATGGGACATGCTGCACATACACACTATTATTATGGAACCAGTCACTTATTTACTCCGAAATATAGAGTGTCTATTCTGAATTGTTGGATAATTGAAAAGAAACGATACTGTCTTATTTTTTAATCATTTTAATAATTGTAATACCAATTAATATTATAGAGTGAGTAACACAGACTTACCCATTATGAAGCATAGGTATGGTTTTATTTGACACTATTTATGTGAGTGACATATATCTAAAAAGTAACATATATCACTCGATATATTTAAATAATATCATACAAGTATCACAGAACCCAAAGCCCTAAAAGACAAATCCTTTCATTTTGCCTTTCATGCTAGCCTGTTGATAGTGATTTAAAAATGACCCTCGTTTCTTTTTTCCAGGATTTTTTTTCTTGGAGATGTGAAAAATTCAGTGAATTTTTGGAAACTTGTTCTCTAATCCTTTTCAACGTGGCCCCCTTCTTTTTTGAATTTTTATTTTTGGCCCACATTCACGGGACCCCCCAGGGCAGTACAAGTGGGAAGGAAAAAAATTATTTTAAACCTAATGCATTACTACCCATTCCGACGACTAATTAAAAATTGCGGGAACAAAAATTATAGTCGTGACATATGAGCTCTATGTACTTTATTTTCTTGTGAAATTAATGGGTTTTCTTCTCTTATTTGTATTATATTCATTCATATTACTGAAAAAAGTAATGGTGGATGCTCATGTATTCCATACCGGTGCACATAATATTACGATATATATATATATATATTATATATATATATATATATATATATAATGCAATGAATCACATATATATTGAAAATTGTGGAAATTCTTTTTCTAATGAAATATTTAAATGAAGGAGAAAACATCTGTATATATCATATCCTCAAGAAGAATGGATTAGTATAATGTAGTGGAGGTAAATTCTTGAATAGATTAAGGTGTATGCATCTTATAATTAAAAATTAGTCATATAATTTAAGTGAAAAGATTGACTTAAAATTTAAAAAAAAAAATTATGTGAATAAATGAAAACTACAAAATACATACATGACATGTCTACCTAAATTTTTTTTTTGTAGATACGATAATGATAGTACGTACCAATTAATCGCTCCAAGAAACACTGAAATTTAGATTCTGGGCATCAACCGTCCAATTCTTGACTGATTAACGGCTGCCAATGATTTGAGTTAATTAGGGACGTTATCCAGTTGTAGCTTCTCGTCTTTCTCTTCAATTTTTATAATGACTAATCCCATTTGGCACCCCTTAACATTATGTGAAATTTTATTATGAGAACATCCTATCAAATAACATATTAAGTGATATTTTTAAATAAATGAAATTTCACTATTTAAAGTAGTTGGTCTAAAAAATAAAATAAATTCATGGGCCACTATTTAAAATGCTAGAATTTCATTAGTTTAGATATACCATTTAAGCATGCTACTTGATAGGACTTTCCTATAATAAAGTTTTTTTTTTCAATCATACACAATTCTCACTTTGTAATTTGAATTTTAGTTTTCAACTCTTCGTACTCTCAATTCTCAAATTTGTTCCACTTTAATCTTTTTTTTTAACTCCATCAAATAAATTAATGGAATTTTTGTTTTTGCATGCAAAAATATTGTTGTACATTTTGCTAAATTTGTTATACACATAGAAAAATTTCGCTAATTTTTTAGACGGCGTTAAAAGAAAGAACTGAAGTGAAAAAAATTTGAGAGTTCAATGTGCAAAAAGTCCAAAAGTAAAGTTTGGAGTGTAAAGTGAGAATACTTAGGTATAAGTTAAGGGTACAAAATAAAATTAGACCTTTTTATAAGAAACGTAACACTAGCTGTTTTGTTACTAATTGTCATCATAGACCAGACTATTACGTACTCTTCTATTTTTTTTTCATTTATACAACGTTGGACATCAATTAAATATTAATTCCTGATCATAACATAATCTATGTACTGTGGTTAATTCATGATTGACAAATATTCCATATTTTTTTGTGTCAATAGGATAACGAATGACAATGGAAGATGATCAGCAGAATAGGTTTTGTTTCCTCCCTTGTATGCAATCCCCGGATTCTGTGTCTTATTGTCTTGTGTACTAAAAACGATAAACTTTTTTCCTTTCACTATTAATATAACTCTATTAGAGAAATGCTTTTCTTCATATAAAAACCATCAGTTTTGCTTGATTTGTATTGAGTCGGGCTGTAAACAAAATTTGCAATGCCATACAAGTATATGATTCCTTTTTATAATGTTAAGAAATACTATAAAACCTTCATATATTCCTCACTAAAAGAAAAGCAAATATTTCTACACACATATAATTAAGATTGGAGTGTTACTACCTTTATGAATAAAAATATACAATATGCTATATATGGGCTTTAGATATTTTCATTGGTGAGAGAATAATATATGAATAAAAATAAATTAATATATATATATATCTATATATATATATATATGTATATTTAATTATTAATTAGAGACATACAACAATTGTAAGCATGGTAAGGACAGAATTTCCACTTCTTTAATGGAGGAAAGGGATGGGGCATTCCGCACTTGGTTATGATCTTGACCAAATTAGGACTCTCTCCCATAACTTACTTTGCTACCGGACAACTCCAACTTCTCTTCCTCAATCCTATCATAGCTTGTCATTTATACAACAAAAACAATTCTTAAACAGTTGTGTCATTCAAGAGAGCAAAATCTAATATGGTATCGTACATCCCCCATTTGAATATCCAACACCTCCACCATCATTATCAAAACCTTCAATTTATAGGTGTAGGATTTTCTAATCTATATCTTGTGTTATTTTATGTTTTATAGTCTTTATATTTTTGACACGTAAGTATATTTTAATATAATAATATTTATAAATCAGAATATATATATATATATATATCAAGTATCGAGAATGTAAAACAAGAGATTGATACAAAAAATGTGTCAAAAAATCCATAACACAATACATATCTAATGCAAAATGTTTCCTTTTTTTTTGTGCTCATCTTTTTCTCCTTCTCTCTATATATATGGAAAAACACAAGTATATAGTTTGTTAAAACGTAATTAAAATACTTACTTAGAATTTCGTAAAATTAACCTAAAATATCTTCTTGTATTTGCATTGAAATTAATTATATACATAGAATGGAGCCTGCAAGTGTAAACTTCCCTCATTGACTAACACATGCAATCACACTCCACTGTCTTAATTACACTTACATCATTGCCTAATACTTTGCCTCCAGCAATACTAATTATTCTTTCCACTGCCTTATTAGACAGCCCAAAACCCAATTTTATCATTCATGCATTCCCACACCCTCTGTGTGTGTTGTGTGTGTGGTGAAATGGGGTTGCCTAACAACAAGCTAAAGAGAAAATAATGAAGATAGCAACTGATTCAAAGTCCGTCACTGTCGAGAAAAATGAAAGACACGTAAATGCTGATTTATTACACTAAAACGTTCTTTGTTCATAATTTTTACTGTTAGTGACAGTAGAGTTTTTTTGGTTACTGATCAAATGGTTAAAGAAAGTCTGTTAATTTACTCGTATCAAGGTTGCAGTCTTGCAGACAAGAAAGAAATAAGAACTACCTTCCTCTACTTTTAAGGCACCATACAATTAATGTATGCCTCACGTATCATCAGCATTACTAATGAGAGAACTAGCTCATCGGGTGAGTATGTGTTAGTTATTCTGTAACGTAGAGTTTCAAATAGATTCATTCGTTTATTTAAAAAAAAAGAAGAATTTTTTTTGAACCATCCATCCTCCATGATTCTGTTACAAAATTTATAGAAGGGATTTGTCCCTTTCTTTGGGACTACATAACTAATGCATACACGTAATAATGTCTGTACTTTTAACACAATTGGCATAGTGTTTGAAAATGTAGTTATTAAATTCACTAGATAACTTGTCGTATCGCATACTAATTTACATATACGTACATTACATACATATATTTAAAAAAAATAATAATAATAACGTATTATATTTCAGTAACCTTATCATGTACCAGAATATACTACATATTCGATAACTATGATTTAAAGTTGCCTAATTAATTAAAGATGCTGATAGTACATACTATGACTAATAAGAAACTACTATATATAAAATGTGCGCAAGCAAAATGACATTAATAAACAAACGTTTTCTTGAAATTGTAGATATATATCTCGATTGGCCAGTTGCATTGCATGACGGCCATGACCTAATTCTATTGCTTTATTGGACCACACAGGACATTAAAAACTGCACCTAGATCATCCTGTACCGTGATGACACGGCTACCTCTCCATGGTAGTACCAATGCGGCTGATAATTGCATTCATCAGCCTTTGAAGTAGGAAACAGCATAAAATTGGTCAACAAAACTACAAAAGAAACTCATTGATGAATTTGGAAAGCTCATCATGTGAATTCCACTTGTGCTCAGCCATTTAATATTTGGGCAAATTTGGATATGCCTATATGGTGTACGACCATCTAGAAAATAGTGCATAGTTGTGACATTCTACCTCTAATTTCTTAGACCTATACAAGTCATTTAATTTGCCTACCAACAACATCACACTCCAAATGAACTCTTGCTAATTAATGCAAATTTAACATGCAACTTATTTATTAGAAAATACTTAAAAGAAAAATAGCAGAAATAGATGCCATCTCGAGCTAAATGAAAAGGAAAGTGAATAAAGGAGAAAGAGGTCATATATTTTAATACTACATTGCTCATTTTAAAATTTTACTTTAATTCTTTTTTATTTTATAAAAACAGCTTTTTATCGTATAGATCGATGTCACATAAGTTAAGGTTCAAAAAAAAATTACATAAACCAAAATCCAGACACCTACAAGATACAAATTATGTAAATTTTATATAAGTTTCATTGTAAATTTTACAGTTTTATATCTTGTGAATTCATGCAAAAATTTACTATAGACATGTGCGGTTGCACCTGCAGCTACAGAGGCCTGGATCCGATAAAATAAATATTGATATAGACTCCAGAGGATCTAGTCATGATGATGTATGTAGAATTAGTATAAGGTTTGGTCAGTCTGATAAGTCTCATTATTGGAAGTAGGAGTAGTAAAAAGTGGTATTGGGTAGTTTTGATCAGAGGTTTGAAAAAGAAACTATAGAAGACGGGGCAGAGGAAAAGTCTGGGCCTCAAGAAATCATTTTGATAGAATTTAAAGCCTAATTAATTAAGTAGGGAAGAGAGGGGAGTGGAGAATTTTTTAACGGATCGACTTTATTATAAGTGTCAGGATCTCTTGATTTAAAATGTTCAATCATATTAGCATAGATAAATTTTCAAATTTTTTTTGTTTATAAGGATATAAATGATTTTGGATTAAGAGATTCATAGTAAAACAATATGAGTGAAATCTTGTGACAGCCTTAAGTCAAGTCACGTGTGTATATATATATATATATATATATATATATATATGAATACAAGTGGACACATGGACTTTAGATATTGATTACAAGAATATATATGAATCTTTATACACGACACTTAATATGAATCCGATTTTTAGAGTCCAACACCTAAGGGGAGAAGGGAGGTATACATTTGCGATTTCCATGATAGTGGCCTTATATAAAGGAAGAAAAGGATGTTAGGTTTTTCCTTCTTTTGAAGATAGAAGAGTGTGAGAGACTCAAACTTTCAACTCGACAAAGGGAAAGGACTAATAAGCAAAAAGTAATGGAAGAACAACTCAGCAGCTCATTAGCTGTTACTCATCTTCTTCAACACACCTTAAGAAGCTTGTGCATTCAGTCTGAAAACTCTCAGTGGGTTTATGCTGTCTTTTGGAGGATCTTGCCTAGAAATTATCCACCACCCAAGTAAACATCCTTACCCTTTTTTTTCCCACTCTTATAAGGGTTGCATGTGAATTTGAATACAATTTGTTTGACATTCTTGTGCTGACAATTAATAGGTGGGATAGCCAAGGAGGAGCATATGATAGGTCAAGAGGAAACAGAAGGAACTGGTATATATTAATTGTTTCTTAGTTTCTATGTATCCTGACATTTTTTTTATCAGTTACTCAGCATTTTATATCTTAGGATATTGGTTTGGGAAGATGGTTTCTGCAACTTTGCAGCCTCAACAACTGAGACCAACACTGGAGAATGCCCATGTTCATCAGTATATGGAAGCTGTGAATATCAACACTACCAAGGACTTCAACCAGAACTCTTCTTCAAGATGTCCCATGAAATTTATAACTATGGTGAAGGGTATGTGAATATACAAGACCTTTTCAGTATTTTTTCTTTTTTTGTTTTGGGTGGATTGAAGGAGGTTGTGAAATTATTTTTTATTTTTTGTCTGTAAGTTTAATTGGAAAAGTAGCTGCTGATCATAGCCACAAGTGGATCTATAAAGAACCAAATGATCAAGAAATCAACTTCCTGTCAGGGTGGCACCACTCAGCTGACTCAGTAAGCAACTCCATTATATATATCAACATATTATGTAGCATTGATTAGGATCTCTACACAAATTCATCATATTATTCCATGTTACATGACAATTCCTAGTTTTTTTTCCCCCTAAAGAAAAGATTTACATGTCTTAATACTATTCTCAACAGCGTCCTAGGACATGGGAAGCTCAATTCCAATCTGGTATAAAGGTATGTTCATAATCATCAAGAATTTTCATTTTTCCAAAAAAATATTGAATTTTTGATCAACCAATTATATATTATAATCGTTTGGGTTCACATGTTCTTGTAGACTATAGCTTTGATTGCTGTTAGAGAAGGTATTATACAATTGATCTTAGGAGCTGTCCACAAGGTTAGTTTCTCTCCTTTTATCTCTTTAAATTCACACATTTGAATTAATTTAACTTGAAGGCATTAAGTATTATAGTGCATTTTTCCAAACTTATATTAATATGATTCTTGAATAATAATGTTAAGGTTGTTGAAGACCTGAGCTATGTTGTATTACTTAGAAAAAAGTTGAGTTACATTGAAAGCATACCAGGAGTGCTCCTACCACATCCATCATCATCACCATTCCCATTCAAGATTGATGATTATACATATGGTGCAAATAATGAAGGATGCCATTTCCATGGAAACCTAATAGCACCCCAAGTAGAATATTGCAACCACCATTTTAACCAGCAGGCACCCATCAAGATAACTCCCTCAATGAGCAGCCTTGAAGCCCTTCTCTCCAAACTACCATCTGTGGTGGTGCAAACTTCATCAGCTCCAATGTCGGCTTTCGCGGAAGCTCCAACGCACTATCTATCGTCGAATAAACCCTTAGAGATGATTGCTTCNGCAATAGAATTATATATATATATCAGCACCGGTCATTTTAGGCATGTTCTGAGCGAGTGTTTCCTTCTAACTTCTTCAATCTTTGCAGTAGTAGAATGAAGATATGCATTCTTGTGTAGTGAAATGTATAAACTTTAAATATACTTTGTATCTGTTTGGAGGATCAGGCAAATTAATGATGATGATAATGACAACTGGAGTTCATTATCTTGATACCATGGAGGATGACTAAGTTGACTAGTAATTTAAGGAGCCACTTTGAAAGATTTACATGTTTTCTTGATTGGAAATCCAAAATCAGATTAACTCGGGTGTGTTTGTAAGGGATTTATGCAGCGACCTTACGAAGAGATGTAGACGATACTCTTAGCACAACATCCCTTTTAGTTGGTTGGACTTTGATCTTAAAATTGCCTACCTGAATAGTTAGTTTGCTTTATTTTTTTGGTGAAGAGAATAAAAGGGAAATGGTTAGAATAATCACATTCACGTCCAAAGCTACATACAATATGTGCATTGGGTAATCAGTACTTTGTTGGGAATGGACCAACTCCATCCCAATGAAGTGGATTAAGTTTTTTTCCGCATATAAACGATTTAGTCCTTTTACCGAATAAAGGAATAATAGAAAAATACAAAATTCAACATACTGGAAATAACAAGATCCCAGTCTAAGACGCCTGCATTTTGAATATGATGAAAATAAAGGGAGATTCAATTAAATCTTCAGAATATGCATGTGTTTACACAATTATTTTGAATATCATCAAATCTCCATTTTCTAATTGTAATAGACACAATTCAATGTTTAAGCCTTGTTTTTTTTTTTGGATAGCAAAAAGACTAAATTATGTTCATCACAAGTAAATGTTACAGAAATGACCTTATAAAAAAATATTTAAAAAAAAAAAAAATGATTCTACATTGGGATAGTGGATCGTGAAATAAGTCATTATGACCTTCCAGGCAATAGTAGCAACAGTTAAACTACGGGTGTTACCACCAGAATAATCAAATTCCTATATCAAGAACAAATACTCTACTGATTACAAAAATTGCATATAACCAATCTTGCTACAACAGATTCTTCATTTGCTTTTTTGGTAGTAGTAAATTCAGCAGATCCAACTCCTAATGAAAAGCTGCAACTTCCTGCTTGAAATCTGAAAGGAGTTCCTCAACACTCTTGACAGAATGATTGGCTTTGTCTCTCACTCGCACACTAACCTGGAATTGTTTCAAGACATTTTCAAGAAAGACCGAATCCTTCAAATGTTAGATTCTTGTCCTGCAACCTATCACAATGCTACATGAATAGCCATGAAAGAAAGTGTTGAGCATAATGGAGCAGGGTAAAAATTCTAACGGATTTTATTGTTCTTCTTTCCCCAATAGCCATTTAGCAGATTACAGAATTTCATAGATTCATTAATAAACTCCCTTTAGCAGATTGCAGATATCAACTTATGATGCAATGAAATCCCAAATTTCTTGCTTGCCTTTCAGTTAACATATCTGAGGTATCGTACTGCAATTTGCAATTAGTCATCTACCTCAAATTCCAGATGACATAAATGAACAATAGGGCTCCAACTTAATACAGAATCATCATAAAATAAATGGTTACACAGACAATTTGGTCTTTTACAGAATTGAACTCTTTTAGGGATTTTTCGTTCCCTCTTTTAGACTGTAAGTGCGACACCAAATTCGGTTAACAAAAGGAAGAGAGACAACGACATACACATATAAAGATTGTAAGTGCCACCTACACCTAACTCGGTTGGTGAAAGGAAGCATCATGTACGAGGAGATGCAACAACAAGCACATGTAAAGATTGCAAGTGCTACACCCAATTTAAAATTATTCAGGGAGAAGTAACCTGTCCAGTTTTGGATTCCTCCTCACCAACAACCAAAATATAGTTGTATTGTGCTACTTGTGCTTCTCGTACCTACAAGTATAAAAATAAAAAAACATTGTTATGTTTACATTCTAACATGGTATCAACAGAAACAAGACCATCTTGACAGCAACTTTTCTACGAGGCTTCAAATGAAATTCAGCCACAACCCCCCCCCCCCCTCTTTATTTCTTTTTCTTTTGTAGAAGTTCATAGCATGAGACCTGAGGATACTTAAGATTTTTATCTTCATTCTTGAAAAAAAGATTGGTTCCTCAAGTATTGTATTGTTTTCACTAAAGGAAATACTTTCTAAATATTCAAGAAAAAGGAAAAGAAAGGTTCTTGACAGCTCTAGCAATAAACCAACATTAATTTCTCTACTACATGAGCCTAAACATATAGCTGAAGAGCTAACACAGAAAGAGAAAGAGACAAACACCTTAAATCCTACTAGACATCCGTGCATATTAGAGACCACCTACAAAATTTACATTATGTCGGCAATGCTAAACCACTTTTCCTCAGCTATTTATTCTATACAACGTACTGAGGAATATTAATACAAGTCGGCAATCCAAACAAAACTCTCCTGAAACCAGATGTAAGCATATAAAGGTAGTAATAACTTTTTAACATACCTTTTTCTGGATTGTTCTGTCTGTCGTATCAACATCAACATAATAACCGGCATCATGAATTTGTTCCCGTAGCTAAGACAAGAAAAGATGTTGCAGCAATTTCAGGAAGCATTAATGAAAAATGGAAAACATTTACCTAGGCTTTGTTTAACACACACAACTTCAAGAAAGATTCTTTAGAAGACTGATGTGGCATAAAGAAATTTGTTTTTCAAAATGTAATGCATCCTAATTTATAAAGACTTGACGACCTGTGCTTGCCACATCATTTGTGAGTAGAAGTCCCGGAATATTATAAACGTTTTTCTTGTTGTGAGACTACATCTTCCTTCACTTTTATGAGGTGGGCCAGGAAAGAAAAAGAGTAACAAAAAATTACATTCAGGGAAGGGTATGAACTATGACCCCGTCTAACATAGATATTCAAAGGCACTCATATAGAACTGCCATAGCGAGGCTCAACATGTTCAACAATAAATCATCAGGATACAAGGTTATTGTTCAAACTCGAACTTAATTACAGAAAAGATTACCAGAGTTAATATCATAGAGTAAACAACAGCTATTCTTGAACTCCTTAAACTTTCCTAAATGAGAGTAGATCCTAAAGATTTGAAATCCCAGAACTACCAGTTTTGCATATTACCGAAATGAAAAGAAATACTCGTGCTATCAACCAATACATCTATAACTGCAGACTGAGACAATAAGGTAAAGAGTCTTACAAAACAAAATATACAGTATTATTCTATGGAATAACACTAATTATCAGCATCAACTTCGCGGTTAGGCAACTTCCACCCCTCCCCCTCCCCCTCCCAAACCCTTCTCTCACAATCCCAACAAGCATACCACAAATAAGACAAACACCAAAAACATGCATAAAACAAGTGGGACTAAAAAGACAAGGAGAATATATCATCTAGACATCAAATACTATTTGACAACTGAATGGCATAAAGTTCTCAATTTGCAGGAAGTCAAGAATAAAAAACAAATGCTTGTCAATGGGGATACAGGAAGAATGATACTAACCTGCAGTGCATAGGGTTGGGATTTTTCAGAGACAGGGCAAACAATTGCCTGACGTGGACTAAGCCAGAAAGGCCATTTTCCCTTATAATGCTCTAAAAGTATGGCAAACATACGCTCCACAGAACCAAGGATAGCTCTATGTATCATAACAGGTCTCTCCCTCTTATTCTCATCTTCTGCCGTGTAAGATAAGTTGAAACGAGAAGGAAGTTGAAAATCCAGCTGAAATAACAATATTTTTTTTCAGAATCTAACAATAGTTATGTGTGATATTTGATATGCTAAATATCTTCATACAGAAGGGCAAGCAAACGAGAAGAAGGGGGAGAGAGAGAGAGAGGGATCACCATACACTAATTTGTCACCCATATGTATCAATATCCATGTAAAATATTTAATGACAAAAATCATAGAAAGAACAGATGTATAAAAGAAGCTAAATGGAAGAGAAAATACATTAAAAATAAGAAAGGAGACATAGAAGGCAGAAAAGAAGCAAGGAAGAGAAGAAGCAACAAAAGTAACCTGCAATGTTGCACACTGGAACTTCCTTCTCATTGCATCATTCACACTAATATCAATCTTCGGCCCATAAAATGCTCCATCACCTTCATTGATCTAGTAAATAAAACAAAAATGAGTTCTAAGGAGAGAGACAAACAAAAGAAATTACAAAGATGCATACAGGAACAGTAAATGTACATCTACACTGAATGAATCAAAAGAGATTCCGCAATGTCAAGTTTCTTGGAACTGAAGGTGCAAATGTGGTTTGAGAGGTGTAATCATATTAAATTCAGATATTTAGTATTAAAAAACTAGAATAATTTTAACAATTTCATTTTCTTAACCAGCACTAGAAAAGGGCTACAAGGGCAAGGCCTCTTTAAATTTTCTACACAAGATAGTTGATTATTGTGTCATTTGCTTTCCAGCAGAAATATGGAATAACTGCAAAACATGGGGTTATAATTTGGATTGACTCAAGGGTCACCTTGACACAATGATGAAGACTTCAAAATTGCTAAATATGCTTTAAAGCATAATTGGAAAACAAATTTAATCATCAAATAAGACCTATTTAGTATTTACTCTAGTTTATAATTTTAACCATAGAATGGCATTGTTTGTAAATAAAATTTTTCCCCATAAAATTCTTAGTAAAAACTTAAGAGTCCATTTCCCTTTTTCCCATAAGATTCTTAGTAAAAATTTAAGAGTTGACTGTCGCATGGTTGACTGAAAACAAATATAAAATAGTGTTTTCAGGTATGAATTTTTTCAGAAAAACTAGACAAGGACAAACCTGCCAGGGCTTCCCAAAATCATTTAATGCTTCAGTAAGAGCAGCTTCAGCCCTTTCCCATGTCTCCAAGTCCCCGAGAAATTTTTCTGGCCTCTACAGTCCAAGATGATTATAAAAAGCATGTCAGATATGGAATTTTATTGTTGCAACAAAGAAGAACCAGTTTATTCAAGCCAATCCAAGATAATATATGAGATAAGGCTTCAGTAAAGTTGGAAATTGAGAAAATATATAGCATAATATTCATAAAAGAATGCAATGAAACTAGTGAAACTTATGTGCAAGACTATAAACAAAAATCATAAATTTATAGAAGAATTATGCTTATGCTTGGCGCTTCTTTTTCGTTTTAAATCAGAAGGAAACAAGCCGCCGAGAACATGGATTAACATCTACTTACATGATATGATTTCTAAGAGGACATATTATTCCTTTTTTATACTTTACTGGTAGCAGCAAATTATCTGGTCTTTCTTGAGCACAAACAAGCATTGAATTACCCAATTAAGTTGACCTAAAACAGTGTCCATTTGAACCCGCAGATGAAATCTCGTGAACATGTCTTTCTTATATTCTACTTTCTCTGCCATAAAAACGTCTTTACTGCCACATTCAGGCTATATTCCACAATCCAATATCATTCTTTGTCCCACCTCAAGAATGATTGGACCAGCAAAACCACCAACCATGTAACAACTTTGATCATTCCATAGAAAATTTGACCACAAACTTAATTCCAGCATAACTGCTGCCCATGCATCGGAATTTATTGTTCACAAATTGACCCTATTTTTAGCGTAAAGCTTAAACGCAAGGAAGAACAAATACTATGAAGAAATCCATACCGTAGATAATTTCAAGTCAAAAGTGAACCCAAATATACTGTAGGCATAACTGATGAAATCCAACACACCCTTGACTTCATCTTTTATCTGTATAAGAGATATTCAAAAATTCAAATCAAAACAATATTCCAATGATACAGATTTCTAATATACCATATTATATCAAATCCTCACCTGGGATTCCCGGCAGAAGATGTGCGCATCATCCTGCAAGAAAGCCAAAATTTCAGAAGGAAACACTTCCCGAATGAGCAATAAAACTACAATCATGGGGCAAAACACTTCAATAAAATTCATGAACAATAAGATGGACTACAGGGACAAAGTATTGAACAATATTAGATACATCTTATGTGGTTATTTGAGGTTAAATCAGAGCAACCACTTTGGTGCTTTAAATGCTAGAGAAAGATAGAAGAATAAGCACCAACAATAAACCCTGGCTTTTTACAACAAAAGACCAATTTAGTTAGATTTCCCTCTCTTTCCACAACTTGAAACAATGGAATCAAGATCACATCATCAACCATGCAGACAATTTAAAGCCAACATCTCATGGAATTGTCTGAATACCTGCTGAAATCTCCTGACACGAGTTAAACCAGTAAGTGCACCGCTGGCCTCATTCCGATGCAGGACTCCAAAATCAGCCAGGCAAGCGAAGAGGTAGTTCTGAAAATTGAGCATGATACAGAAATTATTAAAATTTAAGCACAATACTGGCGTTCCACAGATAAAATAGATGAAAACTCCAGTCAGAATTAGCTCACCCCTGTATGAACGAACTCTATGATCAAATATCAAACAATGCCCTGGACAATTCATTGGTTTGAGCCCAAACTCTTGTTTCTCAATCTACAATAGACAACCAAGCAAAAAAATTAACTCAAATTAAATTTGATTAAGCCCCTTAACTGTCTGCCTGATCAATATATATACATTTACATACATACATACATACACACACACACACATACACACACACACACACACACACACACACACACACACACACATATATATATATATTAAATTTGATTAAGCCCCTTAACTGTTTGCCTGATCAATATATATACATTTACATACATACATACATACATATATATATATATATATATATATTATTTTATTTGAGTGTGCTAGAAAAGGCCCAAAGCTTACATGCATTCAGCTCTATTACACATAACCAACTTAAGAGAAATGAGCGAACGAATCTAATTCGGCAAATCTTTAGTAATAGATTAAATAACAAGGATTGCAAATTCTCCCTCCCTCACATAAGAAACCAGCAATGCTTCACGCAAAAAGCCATCTAATTATCAAACACTGCTACCAGAAACAACAATTACATATTTCTTTAACATAAAAAGCAGGCAACAAAACTTTAAGCAATCACTAATCATAGAAATAGAACACATCTAGTCCAACCAAGCTAGAATGCAATGAAATTCAAGGTGCTGCTCCCTTCCAGCAGATCGTGAATGCTCATAGGCCTACCCAGAAGGCTTCCCCCTTAGTTTTTTGAACTTCAAGGACCCAGGAATCTCTCCTTTCACCACAATTTCCATTCAAGGCCGATCAAAAAGCGGTACTAAGTTTCCATATTCACAAGTTGCATAAGAAAAGGCAGATTCATGAACTACAGAAGTTGGAACATCCGCGTTATGTTCGTCTCTGAAAGACTTGCTGCATTTGCAACCTTCTCTATGTTTTATTTATTATTTTCTTTTCTTTTCTTTTTTTTTGGGGGGGGGGGCAGGGAGGCAATTAGTACATAATTCCTATTAATTGTACAAAACCTGTCTCCAGCAATGAAAATGATAGCACGAGACCAGTTCAAATTGTACTTAGGCATAAACAAATAAATCAGATGACATAAAAACACAATAATGACAATGTTCAATTTCTGACCTCAAACAGAAACATGTTCTCCTTATAATTTGCAGCATGACCAGAAGTTTCCCATAACTGCATATTATACATATTTGGACTCCAAACCTACAAAGGACCAGCATAAGATGTAAAGTTCAAAGAACAATACAACACCTTTGCAACAGTATTAGTCCAATATACAATACCAAGTTACCAACCTCTTCATAACCTCTCTTCCAATATTGATTTCGTATGAATTCTAACAGTTTGTTGCAAACTCGAGCTCCATGCGGAAGGAAGAAAGCGCACAACTTCCGGGACTGAGAATTATGCAAAAGACATACTGAGTAGGTATTATAGGCATTTCGCAAACTTGACAAGATAAAACATGATAAATGCAAACATCATAATCCTACCTAAGTGGGTGAAAAAAGAATAGTTCTTGTTTCTTGGTCAATTCTCTGTGGTCATATTTCTTGGCCTCTTCCAGGTCGTCCTTGTATTGCTGCAAGAAAGAATATCAAGTCATAATCCTTGCTCAGAATCCTATTGAAATAATTCCGCAAATATTATTTTCTCCTCGTCAGTGCAGATACATACACGGTACATATATGTGTGTGTGTACATGAAATTCAAATCAAATATCTTGCAGTTTATGTTAGCACTGTGTAGACAGACTACGTACTCAGTAGAGAAACCAATTACAGAATCAAGGAAGTGGAAAGCCATACATGTTTTCACTTGCAAGCATGCCCACCAAATAATAGAATGCCTATAGGATACATCACCCGGAGAACATGGACGATTTAACAGATTACGAAATGCTGGTAGCACATATCGCCCCAATCAAGTGGAAGATTTACCGTTAAATAATATTTATCATCTTGCATGCAAACACTTACAATACTATACAAACTCGCAGACAATATTTTGTTTTTTAAAAAAAAAAAAAAATAGTTGCATAAGAACCACAATCTAATAATCGCAAGAACTAGGGTGGACCGTCATAGCAGGAGATAAAATGCACATCATGCTAACAACAGTCTTGAAAATGAGGCAAATTGCAGAAATAAGCCTGCATTCAACAGGAAAATACAAAGGGTGAAAGTTACCTTCAAACGCTTCTGGTCCAGAAAAGATATTCCATAAACTCTTTGCAAGCTTTCTCGGTCTTTGTTTCCCCTCCAATAGGCTGAGGAAGCCTAATTTTGCAAATCATAGGAGACAGAAAGAATAAATGTCTGCCTAAGCTTCCACTACACTCTTTATTATAAGGCCTATAGCCAGAGAATATATTCCTAGACCTCACCTTTAATACAAGAAAACGCTTTCACAAAGGATGTATTTGGTATATGTGGACCACGACACAAATCAACCAAGGGACCGCATCTGTATACCGTAATAGTTTTATCCTCAGGTAAGTCATTAATGATTTCAACCTGTTAGTAACAGAGAGACGACAATTTATAAAATAAACTTTAACGGCGAATATAACTAGCATTTTAAATAATCTCAAATAACCTTAAATTGATTATCAGAAAATATCTCAAGAGCTTGATCCCTTGTGACCTCAATGCGCTCAAAAGGTTGTTTATCCTGAAAATCAAAAGCTAGTTATGTAGCAAAACACAGGGTTCTGAGAACAAGCATGACTCCCAAATGCTTGGAAACATTGAAGAATGGGTAATTAAAGAAAAGATTAACACAGTATTCCAACAAATTCTTGCTTTTACAATCATTCATGCAGTTTCGGTTCAAGCATCATATACTCAAGAGTGTATCGGTACACACAGCTCAACAACTGTAAAGGTTTACGGTGAGCCGGCACATATTGCGGCCATCTGAAATCAGCATACTGATGCACCATAAACCATGTGATGAATGAAAAAGGAAAGTAAAAGCATCAATGTATAAAATAATTAACCAAAATCATCAACTTCAGTCACTAGTTTAAAGAAATAAGCATCACTTGGAACATACAAATACAGAATCCTATAAAAAGAGAAAACAATAAAAATTTGATAAATGGTAAAATAAATAAATAACACACTGTTCACAAGCACCCAAAAAAAAAAACTAAAATCAGATTTTACAAGTTATCCATTACTAGGTAGGGAAAGCAGATACCGATACAGCCTTCTTAGCCCCATCCTCAATCCGTTTAAAATGATCCTCGTTCAATCCCAGGTCACCATAAAAGGCATCATAATAGAAACCCTGCAAAAGCATTCATTAAAAGCATAAATGTATCATAGAGAGCATTCCCTGATGAATAAACATAGCTAGAGTGGGGAGAGATTATGTGCAAAACAGAAAACGTATAAGAGAACATAAAACTTTTAGTGCTCAACCACCAGTAAAAGTTCTGCTCAATAAAAAACATCTAATTCACCAGACAGTCAGAGCAAAATCCAGTTCAATACAAGATGTGACAGCTTCGAAGCTTTTGGTTTCAATGAAATATTTTAGTCTCAACAGTCAGAACATCACATTTCACCTCTCTCGAGACTACACAAATCCATGCAAACAAAAAAAGCTAAGCACACAAAAATTTAGCGAATTACCTCCCCTCTTGTAGTACACGGACCAATGCACAATTTGCATCCATACGTCTGCTCCAGTGACTATACAAATATTCCAATAAACATCCCTCAATCAAAATCTGATCTTTACAAATAAAACCACAATGTAGCCGGAAAAACGCAAAAGTAGGTACTAAACCTGGCCAAGAATGTGAGCGCTGGAGTGCCAGAAGGTATCTCGACCCTCATCGCTATCAAAAGTAAACAGCTTGAGCTCACAGTCCCCCTCTAATGGCCTATGAGCATGTCCCATAACACTCCATCCACCTTAGCAATCAAGGCATTCGACGCCAAACCCTTCGAAATCTCCTTGGCTACATCAAACGGGGTCGTATTCCACTTCTTCCCCTCCTTCACTGTTCCATCTGGCAACACAATCCTAACACCACAACCCAAAAAAAAATTAAATTAAATAAAAATAAAAAATTTTACAAATAATTCATAGTGGTTAGAGTTTTAGGATTTCGTACTTGATGGGATCGGGGGAGAGGGAGATATATCTGGAGATTTTGTTGGACTTTGATGGATTCGAAGAGGGAAATCCGTTTGGGGATAACTGTTGCGAGATAAGCTTCGTCTTTGAAATGGGAGAGGCCGGAATTGGAGGAAGAATTATTGACGGATGTGCCCATTGCCTGTGGCGGAAGAAATGAAGAGGAGTGGCGGAGAAGGGTTTTAAAGAGCGGAGGAGGACGGCGGAGGAATAAGGATGATGAGAGGCGCCACCAGAGCTGTGAGGTTAAGTGCAATAGTAAAGTCGCCGACGGAGGGTTTTCAAATGAATATGGGGTTTTGGGAATTTTAATTTGTATTTTTGTTAAACAACCAGTCCCTGACATTTCATATTTATTCTTTTTTAGTCCTTAATATTTAAAATAATACATTTTAATCCATCATAAATTCAAAACGCACTATTTTAGTCATTTACAAATTCAAAATATACCATTTTATTATCTTAACACAATTACAAGCATATTTTGCCCTGAAATACTCATATCATATTCAATGTTACATTTTCATGAGCAAAATTGATAATATACAAATTTTAAATTTTAACCGACACTATCTAAAACCTCCTCCACCACCACCTCGAAATTCTTACCTACCAATACTACCCCTATCCCCCTCTCTTGTCACTTTGCCTCCTCCATCCCTACTACGACAGTCCCAATTCTCTTCTTTGGGACAATTTAGTATTTAAGGTTACGCACAGTCAATTTTGTACTTCAAAATGTAATATTCAATACGTATGTGAGGGTATTTCAATCTAAAATATGTCCGTAATTATGTCAATGGACCAAAATGATACGTTTTGAATTTGTGTGGAGCTAAAACACATCATTTTGAATGTGAGGAATTAAAAAAGTACAAATGTGAAATGTGAGAGAATATTAAGGTCATTTTTTCTTAATTTAGTTTTAGTGAGGTTAAACGACGGCGTTTAACAGATGAAGTGGTTTCGGGCTTTCTGTCTAATTGGTATGCGTTGCGTAGGAAGCAAGCAGTGGGCTGTGACTATTAGCCTATTACGGACGCTATTTTGGGTTTGACTTCTTATTTGTATTTTGTAACACGTTTGGGCATTTTATGTTTTTTTTTTTTCCTTTAATTAGTGGTGAGTGACTTGCAAGTTGCAACTAGTACTAATTATTTACTTGTCAATGGAAAAAAGATTTTGCATATGAATTTAAAAAATATGAAAGAGTAAAAGGACAATTAGATAAATCAAAGTTACTCAATATTCATGAACTTCACTTAATAAGAGTCTTACTCGAATTTAATTCGTCAATAATCAGCCTAATTTGACAAAATTTAGCATTTATTAAATTTTAAGTTCGACTCGATACTTCCACAACAAAGTACAATTTAGGTAATAAGACGCTTCTCTTGATTTATTGGTTATTGGTTCGAGTCAATAAAAGGTAATAAGATTAGTGGGTTTTATATTAAAAAAAAAAAGTTCGACTTGATACTTTTATAATTTTAAATTCATATGCAAACAATTTAATTTTACACGAATTCAACTCTATAAAAATTCGCATAAAGTCATCTCGAAAGATATATAAAATAAACTTGATTGTATATACAAGTTCGTTATATTAATTGAACAAAATTAAATATTAAAATATTTGACTTGTTTAGTCTCTTTTTTTCCTTGTATAAATCTAAATACTTTATATCATCATATACCATTTGGCATAAATTTTCAAATATGGTCTTTTAGGAAGAAATCTTTTGTGATTTTGAATTGTATAAGTGTTTTAAAATTTAGTGGCAACTAGCTTATAAAAAGAAAAATGGATAAAAAAGGACTTATATTGAAAATATTACGAGATGTAAAGAAAATATAGCGGAGCGGGTGCACAATAAGTTCTTAATTCTTCACGAAAGTATCTAGTAGTCTAGAAATGCCTAAAAAAAGGCAAATATTTAGGTAGACCCGATTTTTAGTCTCACCTGTAGACTCTGTGATCAGGATTAAACCTTGATGTCATAGATTTTTTAAAACTTAATACATATCACACAGTCTACAAGTGGGATCAAAAATCGAGTCTACCTAAGTATTTAATGGACGCAAGAAGTATTTTTCCTAAATGTAACCCGTGCATGTAAATTGACCACATATTTTACTTAATCTACAAATTAAAAGAATTTTGTAGTCTAGAAATCCCCCCAAAAAAAAAAAAAACACACACACACAGAGTGTTGGTAAAACCCAAATTGATGCTAATTTTCCTTTAAGAATGAAAATTTACCAGCATTTTAAGAACTTAACATAGGCATACAGCGTCCTTTTTTCCAAATTCCAAAAGATAACATATATAAAATAGTTTGTAATGGAAGATCTCAAACTCTACATGGTAATCACTTTGTCTTTGGGCTGAATTCAAACCATAAGTTTAGGAGGATGCTGTAAATAATAGTAAGTGGTAACTTTCTCTTTTTCCTTTATTTATGTTTTTTGGTCCCATTGATCTTTATTATTTACTATGTTTTTTTCAACAAAATCTTCAAGTAAGAATATTCATTGGCGAGTTAACTACCAAACGCTTGTAAACATTGAGTTCATTCTCAGCTATGCAAGTCTCCAGTTACATATAAACTATCTACGGGCTAAATCAAACAAAATTTTTTCTTAATTTAGAGCAAAATTGGGTCTTTAAATTATTATTATTATTCTTTGGGCAAAGAATTGTATGTGTTGCTATATTATAGCATTGACTTAATTCTTATCATCCAATTCCCCATTATTGTTTTTCCTTATAGTATATGTTTCACAAAAAGTAATAGAATCGATAACTCTTCAATCACATATTGTAAAAGGTTTCAGAATCTTTGGTTAAATAAACATTTCCTATAATAATATCGGCAAGATTCGAAAACCATTAATTGTTTAACTAAAAATCCTACAATTTTAAGGTAAAAAAAGTCTTTCTAATGCTCCAAAACAAGTAATTAATTTACTGCATGCACGTATAACAGTTAAACATATTTATAAATTACATAGCTAAACATTTTCAAACATTTTTTTTCTATTGCTAATTACAATTAAAGATAAGTCATTATGAGCATTTCGTATTTAATCAAACTATGAAAATAGTCACATGCATATTTATAATATTGTATTCTACAATTGCCTGGATATCGATCGCTTCAAATTCTCTTGCATGGAAACTTAACATCTTAAGACTATTGTATTGCACTATTGTATGGATTATTTTGCAGGGAAACTTGACAATATTCCAAGACTATATATTGCATGGATTCTCATGCATGCATGGAAACTTAAAGATCCGAATGCTCTTAGCATATGGAAACTTAACTTGTTGAACGATTGCCTTAAAATTCTGATTCTGAAAATTAACAATTAAGATATTTTCATTCCTTCTAAATGCACCATTAATATGGAGATTACCATGGATATTCACTGCAAAAACTCAATAAATTTGCCATCTCCTCCCCCTTCACCACACCGAAAAATCTTTTTTTCTCCCTCATAGTCGAAGTCCTTGTGTGTTTTTGTGAGTTTTTGAGCAATGGAAAACCATGCAACTTTCAGCATTCTCATGCTTCCATGGCTTGCTCATGGACATGTCTCTCCTTACTTGGAACTAGCCAAGAAACTCACTACTCGAAACTTTAACATATATTTATGTTCGACTCCTGCTACTCTCAGTTCGGTAAGGTCCAAAATAGGTGAAAAGTTTTCGCAATCAATTCAACTTGTTGAAATCCATCTTCCCACATTGCCTACCCTCACCCCTCACTACCATACCACCAATGGCCTCCCACCCCATCTCATGGGCACCCTCAAGCAGATGCATTCGACATGGCTAGTCCTAACTTTCGCAACATCTTAAAGAGTTTGAAGCCCGACTTGGTCATATACGATCTTCTTCAGCCATGGGCTCCAGAGGCTGCATCTGCCCTTAATATTCCGGCTGTTTTGTTTATTAGTAGTAGCGCGACCATGACTTCCTATGCACAACATTTCTTCAAAACTCCAGGTATTAAGTTTCCCTATAGTTCCACGATTTATTTTCGCGATTATGAATTGGTTTTTGTTAAGAGCTTGTATAAGCGCAATCAAGATACATTTCGTCTTGTTAATTGCATGGAGAGATCTTCTAAAATTATTCTAATCAAGAGTTTTAAGGAGATTGAAGGCAAATATAGTGATTACTTGTCTTGCTTGACTGGCAAGAAAGTCGTTCCTGTCGGCCCTCTTGTTCAAGACCTTATATTTGACAATCAATATTCTAAAATTATGGATTGGCTAGACAAAAAAGACAAGTGTTCAACAATTTTTGTTTCCTTTGGGAGTGCAATATTTTCTTTCTAAGGAAGATATGGAAGAGATTGCATATGGTTTATAGCTTTGCAATGTGAATTTTATATGGGTTGTTAGGTTTCCAAAAGGAGAAAATGTTATTCTTGAAGAAGTCTTACCAAAGGGCTTTTTAGAGAGAATTGGGGATAGGGGAATGGTTGTTAATGGATGGGCCCCACAAGCCAAGATTTTAAACCATTCTAGTGTTAGTGGTTTTGTGAGCCATTGTGGTTGGAATTCTGTTTTGGAGGGCTTGAAATTTGGCCTTCCAATCATAGCTATGCCTAGGGGTGTAAACGAGTCGAATCGAATACGAATAGTGCCCTACTCGAACTTGAACTCAAAATTTTTTCTGATACTCGAACGAGCTTCAAAATTTGAGCTCGAGCTCGAGTTCGAAAACTTTGACATAGTTCGAGCTCGCTCGAAAATAAGTAAAACGAGCTCGAACTCGAGTAGTTCGACTTTTTCGTAGGTAAAATATGTAATTTTTTTAAAAAGTATGGATCTGGATATATTTTAGTAATTTTACATATAATAAAAAAAATTATATAATGCTCAAAAAGCTCGACGAGCACGAGCTTTTCGAGCATATTATACATATGCTCGAGATCGGCTCGTCAAGAGTTTTGAACTCGAGCAGGCTCGACTCGAGCTCGAGTCAAGTTTTTGACCGAGCTACTCGTGAGCAGTTCGGTTCGTTTACAGCCCTAGCTATGCCTATGCACCTTGATCAACCGGTCAATGCTCGATTGCTCGAAGAGGTTGGACTCGGTGTAGAGGTTTTGAGAGACTCAAATGGCAAGCTTCATAGGGAAAAGATGGCAGAAATCATCAACATGTTGGTGAAGGATGCAAGTGGAGACTGTGTGAGGAAAAGGGTTAGAGAATTTCAAGAAAAAATTGAGTCTAAAGGGGATGAAGAGGACGTGCATGAGTTAGTTCACCTCTGTGTGATGAAGAACAAGATAAATGGTCTGCATTAGTTGATTATCAATATTTCTAAACTATTATTTGATTAGCAAGTGTGAATTTGAGTCTGTTTAGGTTTTTTTAGCATTAATTTGGTTTGGATTTCAGTATGATGGTTATTAAGTAACAACCATCAAGTTTCATTTTCTTTTCTTTTTTTTTTTTTGGTTTTTTGGGTTTGTTTATTGGTCGTGTGCATGAGTTGCCAATATTTTAGTCATCTCATCTTTTCCTACCGTTAAATCGTTTTTAAGTTTATTCCTCAGACATCACTCCCATTTTGGTGCAATTACCTGTTAATTAGTCAAATGTAATTTGTCACTTTTTCTTTCTTTTGGACTATGTTTGTCCTTTGCAAACTTCTAAAACAAAAAAAAGAAAAAGAAAAAGATTTGCACCTATATCATGGACTCTTGTTCATAAAATTCTACATTACTCAAGTATATTCTTTCATAAATCAAAATATTTGTATACAAGATACAAAAATTGTGAATACCAACATAAGTTTCATAAGAACCCACATTTTTTTATACATACGAAATCCAGTTTTATGTATTGGTTGTTAACTAAGAAATTCACGAATCCATCCAAGAATTTCCTTTACTAATATTGAGAACGAATAAATAAATCTTTCTTCCCAGTAAATACTGCTCATTGATTAATAGTTTCCGATATTAATAAAAGAGAGGGAGAGAGATTTTATTATTAATCAAAACATCTTTGCATTAGCTCTGCGGCCCGTGCCTTATAGGCCTTTCAGCACAACACCGTCAAGAAGATTGCCTTGGGCCGATCTGTGTAATTCTAGCCCATGATCAGGGATTTTGAGGATGGACTTTTCCCCAGGCCTAAAGTCAGTCGGCAGTGACAAATTTTTTATCCAATCCAGTTGATTAAATTAACTCTTGTTTCCTATTCTCACTTTGTATTCTAGTGACACGGTCCGCCCATTGAAACGAAGAGGTTTGACCCAAAATAAAAGTAAGTCCAAATGATTGGCCCAGGCCCAGAGGAAGGAACATTCTAGACTTCTCTAGAATGATGTAGACTTGGAATATCTTTGGAATATCCTGTTTCAACTTAGAAGGAATATTCCTTGTATAGAATTCTCTAGAATCTTGTAGATTTGTATTTACTTTGGTAGGTTATAGAATTCTCTCTTACAAGTATAAAAAGGGGCCAACCCCCTCATTTGTAATACACCTCAGAAGTTGAGCAATTGAATATACAGAATTATATTTTCTCTCAATTCTCTCTCTTCTTTTGTTGTCAGTGTGACAAAGGCTGACATAGGGTGAAAACCTAAGTGCCGCACGGGTTGGGAGCACTAAAAGAGTGAGCCCGTGACAAGTGGTATCAGAGCGAGTTTTGTAGCAAGTACTTGGCAAGAAGACACTATGGCTGGAACTTCATCCGACGTGACACATGAGGAGATTCCTCAGATGAAGAAAGATAGGAAGGGGCGAGAACCATCAAGAGATGTGCTGACAGCCGCCATTGCTCGTGTGGAGAAACTCGAGTTGGCCATGGCAGAAACCCGCGACGCTGTTGAGGATGCAGTCGTACGCATTGACGGGGTCGAGTCCAAGTGACAAAGACCTTAGGGGAGAAATGCAGGGTGCCCTGAATGCTGTGGCAGATGGTTTGGCCCAGAGGTCTGAAAGTCTGGAGGCAGAATTGATGTCCATCAAAGACGAAATTGTAGCCATACGTACGGAGCAAGACCAAGTTGCTACTATGCGGGAGGAGTTTGAGGCACTCAAGGCAGAATTGATTGCCTTGAGAGGAGCGGTTGCCGGCGGGACTCTGATGCTACAACCTACACCCCGTATCAGACGCAGCAAAGCTATTGAAGTTCAATAGACATAGGGAGGCCAAGGTGAGTCTGGACAACTTCTGTGGTCCATGGAGCAAGATATTTCGAAATGCAGGAATTCGGATCGATGAGCAAAAGGTAAATCTTGCCTCATCATACTTGACAGATTATGCTTTACTATGGTGGCGGCGCAGGAGTGACAATCGTAGTGGCACTGCCATTACTACTTGGGATCAGTTTGTGGACGAGTTTCGCAGCTACTTCTACCCTCAATATGCATGCTCTTCAAAGTATGAGCGAGGAAGATGCCTTCTTCCAGTTTATGGATGGACTTAAGCCGTGGACACGGTTTGAGCTGGAAAGAAGAAATGTGGATAATCTATCCAAAGCCATGTTGGTGGCCGAGTCTCTCGTGGAGTTTAAGCCACGCGAAAAGCCAACCACACCAAAGGAAAAGCCTAATTTCTCCAAACCAAAAGGTAAGGAGATTGCGAAGGAGAGTTACAAAGAATTTGGGTGGGGGAGTAAGGGAGAAGTCCCCTTTCAAGAACGAGGGGAAGTCATTCATAACAAGGGACAAGGGCAAGCGACCAATGAAATGTTTTTTCTGCGATGGTCCACACATGGCACGAGAATGTCCTGCTAAAGCAAAATTAGCAGCCATGGCCATGGAAGAAGAGGCAGCAGAGGAAAAGCAATTGGGTTCGCTGCGGATCCTAAATACCATCAAAGTGAAGAAGTCGCAAAAGAAGAGGGACTTGATGTTCGCATGTGGAAATAGCGGGTCACAAGCTAAGCGCTCTAGTGGACACTGGTGCTACCGACTTCTTCATCTCGATCGAGGCTGCCAAGAAACTCAAACTTCAGGTGGGGAAATGCATGGGCACCTTGAAGACCGTCAACACCAAGGAGGTCCCTGTCCATGGGTTGGCAAGTAACGTGGATGTAGCCATGGGGCAATGGAAGGGAAAGACTTCACTTGAGGTAATCCCCCTTGATGTTTATGATGTTGTGATAGGACTAGACTTCCTTGATCGTATTAGTGCCATGCTACTTCCCTTCGCCGACTGTATATGTATTCTGAGACAGCTTATGCACCACTCCGTATCTACCTCTATGGAGTGCATCTTGAGTACTTTGAAGGTCCCTCGTACCTTCGAAGTAGTCCCTGACCCCTGAAACTTAGAGCCAACCTTCCTCGCGACCTTGAAGGTAGATGAGGAACGATAACCAAAGGGAGGTGCCCGAAGTGGTTGCGGCAGTACTGGAGGAGTTCAAGAGTGTGATGCCTGCAGAGCTGCCGAAGGAATTGCCTCCTAAGAGAGAAGTAGACCACGAGATCGAGTTGATCCCCAGCACCAAGCCACCTGCGATGGTTCCCTATCGCATGGCCCCTCCGGAGCTCGCAGAACTAAGAAAACAGTTGAAGGATTTGCTGGATGCGGGGTATATCAGACCCTCGAAGTCTCCATTTGGTGCCCCGATAGAGACAGAAGAAACACGACGGGTCCCTGATGATGTGCGTAGACTACAGGGCCTTGAACAAACTAACGGTGAAGAACAAATACCCCATACCATTGATTGCCGACTTGTTCGTAGCTTGGAGGTGCACGATGGTTTTCCAAGTTGGACCTAAGGTCGAGGTACTGGCAGGTACGCATTGCAGAAGGCGACGAACACAAAACAGCTTGTGTGGAAGTGAGAGAAAATCCTTCCTCTGGGCCTGGGCAATCAAGACCAATGCCCCAGCACCCTTCTGCAACTTCTGAGGCTGTCTCTTAGGTACTTCGAGAGTTTCTCGATAAATTTGTGGTAATATACCTTGATGATATTGTGATTTATAGTCGTACCTTGGAAGAGCACATCCAACACTTGAGAAAGGTGTTTAGTGTGCTTAAGGAGAACCAACTCTTCGTTAAAAAAGAGAAATGCGCGTTCGCAGAGCAAGAGGTGCCGTTCCTTGGACACATTGTGGGGGAAGGCCAGATTCGGATGGATGTGTCAAAAATCCAAGCTATTGTGGAGTGGAAACCCCCTACCAAGGTGATAGAACTGCGATCATTCCTTGGATTGACGAACTACTACCGAAAGTTCGTGCGAAGCTACTCCAACATCACCACGCCTCTCACGGAGTTGCTAAAGAAAGGAAAGGCATGGGAATGGGATGAGGAGTGCCAAGGAGCTTTTGAAAAATTAAAAGAAGCCATGACCCAAGAACCGGTACAAGACAGCCATTTACGAGGTAGTCACCGCTCCATCTGACTCTGCTAATTCAGCCTATTAATGCAAGAAGGACATCTAGTGGCCTACTTGTCTTGCAAGCATAGCGAGGCAGAAAGGAGATTTACAGTGCAAGAAAAGGAAATGACAGCGGTTGTCCATTGCCTAAGAACATGGAGGCACTATATATTGGGGTCCCATTTTACGGTGCGGACGGACAACGTTGCCACAAGCTACTTTCGATCTCAAAAGCGTCTCTCTCCCAAACAAGAGATGTGTGGCAGGACTTTTTGGCAGAGTTTGACTATGTACTGGAGTACAAGCCTGGGAGGGTCAACTCTGCTGCTGACGCCTTGAGCCGAAAGACGATGCTTGCGGCCACTAGCCAACTTGAGAGTCTGTTGCCCGACAGGATCAAAGAAGGATTGAAACACGATGCAGCTGCTAGGAGCCTGCTCGAATATGCCAAGGAGGGGAAAACTCGAAGGTTTTGGGTTGAGGAGGAGTTGCTCTACACGAATGTCCTCAAACGTGCCGCACTATGGGAACTTAAGACGGGAGTTGTGGAAGAGTGCCACGACTCAAAGTGGGCGGGCCACCTGGGGATGCACCGTACCTTGGCGCTGATGCAGAACGGATACTATTGGCCTCGAATGAGAGACGACGTGGAGATTATGTTCGAACTTGCTTAGTATGCCAACAAGACAAGATCGAACAGTGGTAAGTTTCCCCGTGTTGAGTCAAATTAAGCCGCAGGCTCGACTACTACCATGGTGCCCTTCCGTCCCTCAGATTTAAGTTTCAGCCTTGCGACCAAAATCCATTGAGAGAATTCTTTCATGTCTCCCTGACTTCACCCTTCATCCTGTCTCTTATACACATCTAGATGTCCAGAGAAGCTCGACTATTCATGAAGCATATCATAAAGTATTGGGAGTACCCGAACAATTGTGAGTGATCGGGATCCCGATTCACCTGTAAATTCAGACGAGTTGTTTGAACTACTGGGTTCGGAGCTCAACATGTCAACTAGCTCTTGGACATCCTCAAACGGATGGGTAGACAGAACGGGCGAATGTGCTATTAGAGCTATACCTGAGGCATTATGTGAGTTCAACCCAAAAAAATTGGGCAAAACTGCTTGATGTTGCCCAAGACTCGTTTAACTTGGGTGAACGAGTCTACAGGAAAAGTCCTTTTGAAATAGTGATGGGACAACAACCACTCACTCCTAGCACCGTCCACATCGGCGAACATCAAGTCTTTCCAGCTGCGACTTCTTCACATGGCTTAAGTCTGCCAGGATTGGCCAGGGCATCCCTACAAAGAGCTGCCTCTGAAGATGAAAAAATGGGCTGATGAGAAGAGACGATTCCTTGAGTTTGAGGAAGGCGACCTTGTGTTAGTCAAGATGCACTCCATACTTAGATTCCAGAGGTGCATAAGGGACTACTTCGACCAAACATAAGGTCAATTCCATGTGCTCTTCCTTAGGTGTCTTCTTATACACATCTAGATGTCCCTTAAGAGACAGCTCTTGAACATTAATATCTGTAGGCATATACACATCTTTTGTTAATAGCCATCCTCTTTCAAGGAAATATGGGAAAAGCAGACTGTCACAACGGGCACCTATGGGAGTTCCAGACCTCTCTTATACCATGAGGTGGCTTGTACCTTAAGTATGGAAATACAGTCGGCGCGGTATTGCAAACCCGGATCGAATACAAGGTACGATGGAAAGGTTGGTCCAAAAGCAAGGATAGTTGGGGCCGAAGCCCTTTGGCGATTCAAGCAGATTGACGCATTCAATACCGCCAAAGGCAACGAGGACGTTGCGGAATAGGTGGGGAGAATGACACGGTCGCCCATTGAAACGAAGAGGTTTGGCCCAAAATAACAATGAGTCAAATGATTGGCGCCAGAGGAAGGAACATTCTGACTTCAGA
This sequence comes from Cinchona pubescens, assembly GCA_025175665.1. Taxonomy (NCBI): domain Eukaryota; kingdom Viridiplantae; phylum Streptophyta; class Magnoliopsida; order Gentianales; family Rubiaceae; genus Cinchona; species Cinchona pubescens. The sequence goes on along the minus strand of JANKKI010000077.1, from coordinate 2,324,629 downwards.
ATGATGTAGACTGGAATATCTTTGGAATATCCTTTAGAAGGAATATTCCTCAGTATAGAATCTCTCAGAATCTTGTAGATTTGTATTTCTTTGGTAGGTTTCTCTCTTACAAGTATAAAAGGGCCAACCCTCATTTGTAACACAGAAGTTGAGCAATTGAATATACGAATTATATTTTCTCTCAATTCTCTCTCTTTTGTTGATGTGAGAAAGGTGACTTGGTGAAATGCCGAGTTAGAAAGACTAAAAGAGTGAGCCCGTGACACTAGACTAATACTCTATAATTTATCCTTAATAATGAATTTATGACTTAATTTAGCTAATTAGCTTGTTCCATCATCAACTGGGATTTTGATTTAAAATAAAAGAATAAAAATGAAGAAGGTTCATACCAATACAAGCTAATAAAGCTTTTCCAAAAACTGACAATTTTCAACTTTAAGTTCCATTAAACAAAAAATTCTTTTTTTTTTCATTTATTTATTTTTTTTGTTTCAAATATGTTGGTAGTTACACTAATAAAAAACAAAGATTTGGATAAAATATGAGAGGCTCAAATTTTTGGTAATTCAATCCAAAACTTCAAATCAAGGTCTCTCATTGGTAGGACCTTAACAATCTATACACTCAGTCATGACTCTTGACCTTCGCATTTTGGAGGTAAATCTCCATTCACCCACAAAACACAACGGTGAATCTTATTATGAAATCCGATCATACGGGACACATAAATTTTGTGTATTATGATGTATGAAATTGCATATAGAAATTTTCTCATTTGGATGTTAGTGGTACACCAATTTATTTATTTATTTTTAAAAAATAAAGAGTAGCAAATTGGTATTAATAGACAAATTCTTGTTTAGGTAGAATTTTTTATCTGTATATAAATTCCTTAATTTTGAAGAGATAATATAATTTGTTCAAGATCAATAGATTCGTGCACTGCAAGATAAACCGGATTCAAACAAAAATTTGTCGCTACTGATGAGCCAGAGAGTAGCCTAACAGGAGAAAAACTAGTAATGGTAGATTACTTCTTAATCCTCCCTCCACTTGACAAAAATTGAAACCTTGGGAAAAAAAATGTTTTGCATCTCCTTTAGAAAGCAGTAGTTTTTGGTTACTCAGTCATTCTACAATGCGAAGTGAATATTATAATCGATAAAATAAGTAAAAAGTAAGAGAATTTTATTACTTTTCAATCATTCAACTACATGTAATACCAAGTAGAAAAAATTTTCTTTAAAAAGAGCTGTACTAGAGTTTCTGCAACCATGCAAACAGAGAACTGTCCAAGGCCACATCATCAAACAAAACAAGGGAAGACAAAAGACAGCCTCAGGAGTATCATCACTCATGGATTTTGTAGCAGATTTTTAACTGAGTGATATCCAATGGCAGTCTGTATTAGGTAACTTGCTGTACTCTTGACTTCATCTCTAAAGCTCTTGTTTCCCAATCTAGTACCCTATCTTGAATTTCTTGACACTTGGGTTTTAGTACATGAAAACAACAAAAAAGGTTGTATTTTTATCTTTCTTGTGAAGTGTACTATATATATTGCACCTGCATCACAAATCCTGTTCAAGATTTGGTTTTTTCTTGGTCTTCATTAGTTAAATCCAATTGGGTTTCTATCAAGATCTGTCTGTAAAATGCAAGAAAGGAAGGAAATATGGGTCCGTTGCTTGTTCACCTTATTTTCTGAGCTGGGCTCGACTTCAAAGTAAGCAATATAGGTAAATGGTTTCTTGAGAGAAGCAAAAACTAGATGAATGATAAGCTCTGAGATTTCAGAAAATTGAGGTAAAGTTATGATCTTTGGGTGTAAAAATGCCTTGGATTCAATCTGGAAGTACATTAAGGCCTGCAATACTTTTCATCATAGTGATTCTAGCAGTTGTTTTCTTCATCTCTGGGCTTCTCCACTTGCTTGTAAGGTTCCTGATGAGGAGAAGGTCTTCCCAAAATTCTCAATCTAATACATATCCTGATATGTCCGACTCTGAAGCTGCTTACCAAAGACAGTTACAGCAGCTCTTCAATCTTCATGATTCAGGTCTAGATCAAGCCTTTATTGATGCTCTACCAGTCTTTCTTTACAAAGATATAATAATGGGTTCAAAAGAGCCGTTTGATTGTGCTGTTTCATGCCTTTGTGAATACTTTGTACAAGATAAGCTAAGGTTACTGCCATTATGTGGCCATGCTTTTCATATTGATTGTATAGACAAATGGCTATTGTCAAATTCAACTTGCCCACTTTGCAGAGGGACCCTTTTTAGTCCTGATGAATTTTCCATTGAAAATCCAATTTTTGAGTTTGATGATTTAAGAGATGATGAAGATTGGGGGTTTTCAGGGAATGTAGGTGTCGCTGCTTTTCCCTGTGGTCCTAAGCCAACTGAGGCTGAAAATGTTGTTAATGAAAAGAGGGTGTTTTCAGTAAGACTTGGCAAGTTTAGGAACACAAACACAAATGATTCTGGAAAAGGTGAAGAAGACATTGAAGTGGGAGAGACCAGTAATAGTAATTTGGATGCAAGAAGGTGCTTTTCAATGGGTTCTTTCCAATATGTAGTTGCTGACTCAGAATTGCATGTAACTTTGTGTCCCAAAAGAACTAGAGCAAATGGTCTTGATTTGAGGCTTTATTTAAGCTGAAAGCCAAAGAAAGAGGTGGAAACAATGGAAATTCCTTAATAAATGATGGGGATTCTGATGGAAAGAAGATTAACATCAGAAGTAAAGGTGAAAGCTTTTCTGTTTCCAAGGTCTGGCTGTGGTCCAACAAAGGGAAATTCCCAAGTTCTACAGGTAACCAGATATCTAGTAGTTCAATTAATGTAAGTTTGCCGTGGACTGATAGAACTCATTAGGATTATTCTTTTTTAAGCATGCTACTTTGGGTTCAATTTTTCCAACCATTTAACTGGTAATAAAAGCTTTTACTAAAGCTTTTGCTTTCTAGTTTCTTTCGATTCTTTTTGTGTGGTCTACAGCCAATGATGCTTCTTTTTGAACACCTTTGTTGCAGATGGCAAACATTTGCTTTATCTTTCTTTCCTTCAAATTCTCAAAGAGCATGCTTTTATTTTGCTAAATTATTTGTATTCATCAGGCAATTTCTTTGCCATATTCTTGTTATTTCTGTGGCACTCTGTGATTAAAAGAGCACATGATTGGGTCCATAAAGTGCTGCCTTTGAAGTCCATTGCTATCTTGCTTTCAGCAAAAATTTGGGTCCCTCTAGAAATAGAGAAGTTGGAACTTCCATGTTTCTAATGGGGTCCTCCATTGAGAGAATTAGATGAGTTTGGGGATCACCTAAAAGTGGGGTGAGGAACTCTTATGAATTGTAATGAGTGGAGTTTGGGATTACATTTTCATTAAAAAAAAAAGAGGTAAAAAATGTATCCTCTTTCATACGGGCATCACCCATTTAATTTACGTAAATCTGGTATTTTATCCGTCCGTAAATCCTGTAACCAGAGATCCCGTTGTATTGCAATTTTTTAAATAGAATCCATCTATTAAACAATTATTAACATATCTAAAAATTGTTCAATGATCACTGTATATTTTACACTTAAATTTTATATATAAATCTTGTAATCATAATTAAATATTATAAAATTATGAAATTGAAGGAATCATTCTTTTAACTTCTAGATGTGTTCGTAAGAACTTGTATAGTACAAATTTTTAAAATACATAATGTTGTATTGTATAATTCCCTTAAAATACAAAAAAATTTCCTATAAAATTTTACTTGAATCAAATGATATCATTTACATTTACTTGAAAAAGTTTAATACACACTGCACAAAGTGGTTGTCTTTATTATTCATAATTGCTTGCTTCACATACAATCAATTGTCTACTCAAAAACACCACTGATTATTAACTAAATGAGACTGAGAATTCAAGATGGTTTTAAAAGGTTAAAAAAATAAACACACATTAATCAGCTAGCCTTTGCATGTTTTCATTGTCAATGAAAAATCAAAAAAAAAAAAAAATTGCCTTTACGAGTCACATTATAAAGAAATATAGCAATGGACAGAAAACCTGTACTTCAATTTTTCATTCTGAATTGAACTTGACCAGTATGTAGGACTAATATGGTTTACAAGCAGAAATATCAAAGATTTTTTACCGCACTTGATATTGTATCAAAACAAGAAGACAGGAAACAATAAGGTAAACTTGCATAAGAATAATTGGACACAAGAGGCCTTTCTATATGTGCCTTGTAGGCAAAATTTGGTCTGGACAATGGCATATACGAATATCTTATCCTAATGTACAAAAAAACACCTCCTGAAGGCGAAAACCCAATCCATGCATCTGATTCATTGGATAGCCAAATCCACTCAAACTACACACTGCCGCAAGCCAGATCGCCCAGATCTAACGGAATAGAAGAGCACTGGAAACTACATATACGAGCAGAAGCGCGACTATTCTCATCTCATACATCAAGGTAACCAACCCTTAAGCATACTTCAACGTCACAAATCACGAGGAAAGTTGTTGACTTGCCCTTCCTCCAAACTATCTTTGCCGTTCATCTTATAACCTATCCGTATGCGCATGACAAGGGATTTCTGGAAGTAAAATCATTTCAAGTTTGTCAAAACAATGGTAACAAAATGACCACTAGCTAGCTATATTTAAGCTCTTGCATATTTGCACATAATAGCCTGATGTAATTCGAAAGCACAAATCCCGCCAACACAACTTATGATGGGAATATTTGCAAGTATATGCAAGAAATGGTAGTGGAACAAGTCGTACAATCATCTTACTTATAGATGAACAGTAAAGATTAAATCCCATTTTGTACACTGGCAACACAAACAGCGGAGGAGGACTCACATTTACCTTTCCATGCTGGCTGTTTGTAATTCGTAAATTTTGTGAGATTGGCCCATTACCACTTCCAGGAAGTGTATTACTGCTAGCTGGATCCAAATGCAACTGAAGAAACTGCAATTGTAATCACAATAGATGTCAAACTAGGATAATTGAAGAGACAACAGTGCAAAGCACCATAAAAAGTCACAGAGGCATTTTCAAGAAACCATAAAAGAGATCAGTGCAAATCAGACCATCCAGTTTCACAGGGAAATCAATAGAGTGAAGTTATTATAGAAATAAACCAACATCAGATCAAACATAATCAAGGTTTTTGATCTCTTACATAAGCATTACATCAATAAAAATGTAGGTCATGAAATGTCATTTTTTCAATACAGCTTCCTCTGCAAAGTTTTCAGGTTAGGACATGCCAAATTCCAGAGAATTCAGCAAATTTAAGTGTTTAACTACCAAAAAAAGTATATAAGAAATGTTTGATGCTCCAGTAGAAGTTTGTGATCATCAATACTATACAAGGAAGAGGAAAGGGGCAAAAGAGTGCATTTTAACCAGATAGTTATTTGACTGGAGAACAAGTTGATACAAAACATGGAGAAATGTAAAAAAGAACCAGTTGTGAGATGATAGAGAAATGGAGTAGGATTACACATCTTGTACTGTTGAAAGCTTCTCTTCATCGACAAAATAAAACTAGAAAGAGAGAGCAATGGAAAATTACCTTTGGCACTGCTGCCTGGAATATGAAATCTGTGTAAGCATTAGGTGTCTTATTCAAAAAGTTAGCTTCAATGACTGTTGTCTGGGGGTCTCCTGGCTGCTTGGAAAAGTAATAAATGTTACTTTCAAGGAGCTGCTCTCGAATGCAACAATTGATGGATAAGCAGGACCATTGTTTTCTGTCACAATTAACAAAAGTTATGATATTTGAGGGAATATTACCAACTAGCTACAATAAACCACTAATGAAAACCATACCAGGCTTTGATGGGTTCGGAGCAAACCCATCCAACAAATCCATCATAGAAGAACTTCCAGGAGGAGTGGATACTGCTGATGATGCAGAAGGTGAAGACAATTGCTCCAAGACATTTATGGAACTGTTGTTTTCTTGACTCGATGAAAGCATGTCATGAATAGATGAGCTACTTTGAGCAGGAGGTGTTCCAATTGATAAAAGATCCAGAAGGACATCAGTGCCACTTCTCTGGGCCTGATTTGAACCTGAAGTGCAACATCCCAAAATGGAATAAATCAAGGTATAACATAATAGAAACATGGGTTAAATCTAAGAGAGATGATAATTCTTATGGTTCCAACACAAACCTGATTGCCAAAGAAGCTGGTGACAAATCAACCCCAAGAAGGTCCTGAAGAAATTCTCCACCAGAAGAGCTAGGTACAGGTACATCATCTGAAGTAAGATCCAGCAAATCAACCAGTGGGACTGATGTGGGTATGGCAACTCCATTAGGAAGATTAAGAGGAGAGCCTTGTGAAGTTGAAACAACTGCTGGCACAGATCCAGCCCTCCTTCCACTATATGTGGCCTCATCAAGGACTGGCATCCTTTCAACCAGTGCAGACCTGAAAGCAAGGGTCCATCAGGACTTTGAATTAAGGAGATAACCTTATAGTGAAACTTCCAGAAAGGGGAATGGGGAAATAAAACCGCATGGCCCAGAACTCCTCATAACAAAAAACATATTATTACCTGATATTTTGATGCTTATCAACAATAGAGCTAAACTCAAGGGCTCTCTGTTGTAGTTCAAGCACCAAGCTTCCTTTATATTGAACGAAGATATGATTAATCCTCCTACAATGCATTTCTTTGATACGGCTCATGAATTTTGGATGAAAGCAAAGGATATTAAAGAAACTCTTAAAGAAAGAAAAACCTGAGAACTAATTATAAGTTTGCAACAATAAAATTTTATTTTCTTCCCCAGAAGGAAAGCATAAAGGGAAGTATATCAATTCAAAAGACACAAGGTTTAAGTATTTATTAACTGTGTTAACTCTTCCACAAGCAAGTGGGCTCCGGAATTGCGGCTAAAGTGATCAACATATAAATGAAAGTTAAAAAAGCAACCTACTGTGAACAAGAAGGGAAACGACTTGATAGCTTTAATAACGCAACAAGACACATTGCACGACTAGTGAGATCTGAGGAATGGCGTTTTATAGCAGTCTCCACAACATCCACAGCATCTGATGCTGCAACCTGCTTCATAGACTTAAGTCCGTCAATCTTGCCAAAGAAAAAGAAGCCACAAACACGCTAAGATGACAATAACCATGGTAACAAAAGCTTCATTAATGGCTCAAGTATCCATAATTTCTTTCGAACAACCAATTCCTTTATCAAGCTTGACTGAGCAAGGTTACATTCTAGAATAATGTATCTATAAAGAAATTGTCAAATATATTTTATAGTACATTAGCAAGATATCTGGATAATGAAGTATTAAAAAGTTTTGATTTGAACCTACATTGCTAGGCAAGGATACCCCCCACCACAAAAAGAATAAAAGAGAAAAGAAACACACTTCAAAGCAACATGGAGTAATTAACTCTAGTAAAAGAATAGCAATAAGAAAAAGTACAAAGTCACACATGACTACTGAATCTTTGGTAAAAGATTGAAAGGAGAGGCAATGTGTTGAAAATGGAACCAAGAAAGTAAGAGTACATCAACTTTTACAGAAAAAGTAGAGCAGTAGGAAAGAGAGTGGGAATAAATTAACATTTCCAAAATATAGTTTTGCCACCAAATAATGAGACAAAATACGGGATTAAATTTACAAACATCAATTAAAAAAATCATATGATATGCTTAACCATTTAGTTGCTTAAAGCAAGACTATGACCACATAATTTCATAGAGAAAAGTGTAAGCACTAACTCACAGTTAGTGGCTCCTCAATTTCCAGAACTCCGGTGTTATTGACCAACATATCACCATATTCTCCAATGCACCAAACTACAACTCGAACGAGAATCTCCTAATGAAGAAAACAGTAAAAACAGATTGCAGCACAATGAATAAAAACAGATTGCAGCACAATGAATTACACAGAAACACATCAACCATAATAATTTCCACTGTGCCGTAGAAATTTGTAAAATAAGAATATGTCAAATACCTGATCACTGGCTTTTTGTACTACTCTGTACAGTGACCTTACGGTATATCCATGAAGATTAGAAGCATTGGTAATAACAACAATAAGAGCATGCCAAACTTCATCTCTCACATGATTTCCAGCCTGCTAACAGAGTACAGGATCAGCACTTAGCTACCAGAGAAAGAAACACGAGGCAATGAAGACAGCACAAATCCAACACGTGGCTGGTTAGATTCTGCTTCTGGGGTAGGAACTAAGTCTCATCATATAACAGAGGGACAATATCTTAGAGGGGAATAAAAGGAGATCTCTTAAGAAGACTGGTCGACATTAGCATATCTTGCAATCAGTAGCATTACATCACGCAAGACCTATGGAAATTCAAATATCTTCATTGTTCATGATGATCTAAGAGATTTGACATTAATTTAGACAAAAGACTATCAATAAAAACATGAAAAATCCACAATAACTGCTTTCTAATATACTTATTGCATAGGTCTAACAAGCAACTTCACGCACCAACTAGAAAATATCATATGAACATCAGAAATCTTTTGAGCGCATCAGTATCAAAAACTTCTCCAACATTGTGAAAAGTCCATTAGATGTACTTCTATGCTTTGCACTTTAAACACATGGGCTTGTGAACTGAAGTCATTTAGAAAACAGCAACATTTCAAAATAATATACTTCAATTATCCTGGCTGACAATACATTTTGCAAAACAACGCAAGAATATTAGAACATAATTTCCCGGGATGCAAGAAAAGAAAAGTAAAAATCTCAATGAAAAAGGGTTATAATTATACGGCTCCCAAAGGGCAGGTAATTAATGAATTGTGAGAGAGAGAGAGAGTTGCTACCGCCCTCTTAATCATATGATTCATCATGATATTTGTTTCAAAAAATCATGAACACCAGAACATTTCACGGGATATTTGGGTTTCCTTCTTCTTAAGATATTGAAATAAGTAACCATATTTCATGATCTAAACGAAACCAGCACAATGGAGGGGAAAAAGGAAAAAGGATGAAGGCTATATAATCGAGAGAAATTCTGGCATCCTATTTAACTACAGAATGGAGGAAAATGAATATCAGACAACTTTATTAGCTTGGCAAAAAATGAAAAATGTCCATGTCATTGACTGTTAAGACCAGAATTTCACTAACGGTCTAGAATCAACATAATGGACAATCTACAAATTTGATGTTTACCTCTGAGAGAACCTTGAGCATCTGATTCTCAATGTACCAAATTTTCTCAGGGGAGAACCTAGCACCAAAGGATAACTCTGTAAATAGACTTTGCATTACAAAATAGGCCACAGACAACGATAAGCAAAATTTAATCAAATTCTTTGCCATTCTTTAGCAAGCCCAGCACAACATCATGGATACCATATACTATTCATGAACACCACGTGAAAGGGGAAGTGGAAGTTAAAAAGGAAAAATGTAAAAAAGGAAGGAACCATATAGCCTAATGAAACTGAGACACTAAGGAATAGAAAAGCATGTCAGGGATAGAATTTGGGAGACAACTATTATTAGATACTGATACATCAATATCTAGCAGGTGTAGTATTTAGTTTGTTTTTCTGGTGCACCAAACGGCAACAAACTTTCATCTTTAGGCTTAGTTCTATGAACTGCCACTAACAGGACCATACTGAATTAATATACCAAATATAAGCAATTTTAAAAAGCAAGAATAATTTTCAACAGCATTGCTGTTTTGCATGAAACATTACATTAAAACAATCAAACCATAAGCACTCCATAACATCGTAGACCAAGGATGAATATCCCAAACTTTTAACTTTTAAAGCCTTTCCACTTACTTCTCCACAATCGAACAAATTTTGGCAGTAAGATCTCCTCTGAACTCTGGTTCACTTACTTCTAGATATTCAATAAGCTCCTTGGTCAAAGGCTTCACATTGCTTTCATTTACCAGAAGATACACAAGTTCGAGGGCCCTTTTGCGGATCGAGGCATCTGAATCCTGAAAATGGATAAGCAGTCATGACAGCTATAATTGTACAGGATTGCTAAAACTGTCACAAAAAGGTATCTAATGCTATAACTGCATAACAGAAACTGTACAGGATCAACAGTTCCAGTCACTACCAGAGTCTGGACAGATGGAGAAAGGCATCAATTTGTTTTCAGTTCTAGAAGCTCTGTAAAAGTTAAGTTACTGAAACATCCACTTTCAATATACTTTACAGCATTCAATGGGCCTATTGAATTAAAACAGTTACAAATATTTTTTCATTTGCTTTGGGAAGTAAACGTGATGATGGGGAAAGGAATCAACTTGTTTCAGTTCTAGAAGCTTTGTAAAAGTTAAGTTACTGAAACATCAGCTTTCAATATACTTTACAGCATTCAACGGGCCTCTTGAAAAAGTTACAACTATTTTTTCATTAAAAGTTACAACTATTTTTTCATTTACTTTGGGAAGTAGACGTGATGACTACTCATGAACATAGATTGGCATGGCTTTTTCAAAAAACCCAACTATATTAATATCTATCTATTCAAATAAATAGGTAAACAGTTCACAAAGTTTTTAATCATCAAGATACTGAAATCTAAAGTACCCAAACTCAGGAAAACCAGAAAGTCAAAATTCTGTTGCACTGGAAATGTGCAGCTTTAGACGCGAAATGGAATGATAACAGCAAAGGTAAGGAAAAAGTACACAATTCATCCACTGGTTTTACGAAAAAAGTACTAATAATTCTCAGATGATACCTGTTAAATTAACACGCTCCAAGATGGTCGCTCTATGCCTCTGCACTGCTTGACTATCTACTGTAACAGCTCTCATCAGCATGTTTAAAGCAACATATCTGACAAATTTGAATTTCAACTCTATTAGATGGAAGAGCATGAGCCACTAGGCTAGGAGCAAGAAAATGACCATAAGGATAATTCTCAAGTTTCCCAACACTGACAGGCATACACATATATGAACAGCAAAGCATTCAGAGAAAATTACCTCTGAATCCTACACACAAAGAGGGAAGAAAGATTTCAAGGGGAAAATAACAGTGGCATGAATACTCGTTACTCTTTGCCAGTCTTCAAGTTCAAAAGATAACTGATTACGTCCATATTAGAATATGGTATATACTCCAATATGTGATGATCATTTGTGTCATGATGTATGTATGATGAGAGTTGAACGAGTTTTCTATCAGTCAAACTAGAAACCAGACCAAGCTAAACATGCTGATGTTTGTTTAACATAAGCCATATATAGAAATGTATCTTAAAGCTTCTTAAATTTCAGTATCAGCTGCTTCTCTAACTGATAGCAATTTAAGCTACCCGAAACATAAAGAACCTTTACCAATACAACCAATACAAAATGTATGAATTCTGTTTCTCAAAGCATTCAGGGGCATGAGAAGGCCCTCAAAAGGTAATATTGCCACGGCACCTCTAATGTACATCATTACTCTTACCTGATATTTACAATTTTACATCATCCATAGATCAATGATAAAGCTTATTGACTAGATTGGCCTAATATTAATCATAACTTTTTTTTTTTTTTTTTTTTGGGGGGGGGCCGCGCTCATTCAAGGTAGATTGAATAAATGAAGGCAAATAAAACAGCAGCCTAAGAGTATTTTAATTAGTACTAATGAATACTATTAGGACAGAGAACTAAGCAATCTTCACACAAGTTGTCTAGCCTTTTCATCTGATAACTATTTTTGCATAACATGTCCAACGAGCAAAAGACCAAGAAAACCTAGCCTCCCTTCAACAGCCTATTAAATGTGAGGAAAAGCTATGCAGGCAAAAAAAAAAGAAAAAAAAAAAGGAACCTGATATTGTTGTCACGGTTGGACAAAAATCTTCCCAAGATATTGATGGCTAGGACCCGCAAACCACCATTGTCTTCAATACTCATAATGGTAGCAACACACTCATAAAGAATAGCATTCCCAGCATTCTTGTTTGACTCAGTTTTGGTTGCCACCTATACGAAGAATGTAGTATGCCAGTGTGACAGTCAGATTACATTTCATTGTATAAAGTTTAATATCCTTTTTTTAAATGATGCATTGAAAGAAAGAAAAGGACCCTGTAAAATACGCACAGACATAATTAGAGTCCTCAGTATATATACCAGGTTTGTTAATTCTTAAACAAAGTTGATTCTTCATATTTTCTCAGCCAAATGTTGCTTTGAGGAAATCCCATTCACTATTCACCCATTTTATTAATTTGTTTTAAGCTCAGCAAAAAGTTGTTTCTGAAAAGCACTATACTAGACATGATTTCCTCATTTAGCTTTTGTTTTTAAAACTTTTATGGTTACCATGAATATTAAGAAGGAAAAGAAAACCAGTTGAATGTAACTTGGGCAACAATAGAAAATGTAAATTGGTTCAGAAAGGAAGAAACATCCAATCTAAACTTGTAAGCTAATGGCACAAATATTCCTTATTTGTGTCTTGTCCCAATCAATGTTCACAAGAAAGAAGAGCTAACTGGGTTAAGTAATCAATAATTGACTAACCGAAGGAAATATGAGCAAAAGCAAGGGAAAAGACTTCATCATCTACTTAACATCACTGTGATTGCAGTTTTTCTTTCCACAATAAGAAAACCATGTTATTTGTCCAACGGGACAAGCATATTTCCAATTTTGGCGGCAATCTCTGTCTTTGATATCAATATATAAGGAACTGGCAGAATTCTAGTGTAATAGAGGAATGATTAGCATATGCAACTTTATAATTCCCTCAACAACTAGTAAAGATCAACTCCATAGACAAATTTGAGAAATTGTATTGAAGCTAACATAACACTGTAGAAAGACTTGGCATATGAACAGCAGCTGACCTGAGCGAGAATATCATTCATGCAATCACTAGCATCAACATCTTCCTGTCCTAGCACACGCAGAAACTTGAGCAATCTGATCTGAAGAAAAGGATCAGCGATCCCCGAAATGTCATACTCTGGAGCATATGGACTATTTACCAAATCCTTCAACACTTTCACCAAACCCTCTGTGCATTTCTGAACAGAAGAGGAAAAGAATAAGGAAAACACGAAACTTGTCACATAGTGAACACTTAAAACTTGCATTTAAAACTAATAAAAGCATAATTATCAGTCCAAGAATTAAAATTTTTTAGAATTAACATTACACTTTTAAAGTAAAAAACATCTTATTTCTCCAATTCTAAAAATATCCACACCGAAGGCAACACACCTGACCCAGTTTAGTATTTTAAAAGACCAAATGCGTTGATCTCAAAGACGACGTAAAACTTAACCGCCTGGAACAGACTATAAGTAAGATCAAAGATGTAGAAAATCATCACTCTAGAAAATTAGCATTTGATTACAAATAATTTAAATGTTACCCCAACATTCATATTAATTTCTAAATCATGCACAAATGAAAAGGCTAGACATTGTGTCCAGTTATCCTTCCCGTCTGTAATCTGCTCCGTATGCTTTTCCATGGAATTTAATCCAGATAATCTTTATAGGATCCGAAACAATTGAAAGAAGGATGGTTTGAAAGAAAACCATAGTCCTTGCAGAACTATCTTCAAAAATTTAAATTGCAAGTTTTGTAGGAATGGTTACTGGGTACACAAGCAACACAGCAGTTCCTTTTATATATTTCTATTCAGGCATAGGGAAAAGTTGGAAATTCACAACTGCATCTGTACAAGAAAATTATGAAGCTGACATCATTAGACTAATCAGCGTAGACATCTCCCTTCATCCAAATTCATCTAATCCATCAACGAACCATCATATAATTTTATGGATTGAATTCATGCTATCAACCAGGTTATCTTGACCAAGATTTGTCTCATCCAACAATATGAAAAACAAAACAATTTCCTCACGAAAAGGTGCCAGAGAATGCGTGACGAGATTAGGGGGCAAAAGAACCATTCGGAATGCAGAAGTTTTGGATGCAATGGAAGCTCAAAGTTTTGTGCAACTTACTACACGGAACAGGAGACACATTGTATTACCTAGGAACAGCAGGTACATATAAAAGTATCAGACATACCTTTCTGAAATACTCAAGTGCCTCTGCACTGACTTTGCATAAATCCATACAAAGCTGCACTCCTGTAAGAATAACTCCGTGGTGCTTTTCTTTCAGCAAAGAAGCAGCAGGGTTTATAAAATTTTCTCCCAGGTCTGGAACTTTCTTGATAATCCTGATGGTGCATAATGCTGCCTACATCACAGAAACTTCAATAAATATTATTTGATTCCAGAATAGAAGGCAAAGATAACACACTAGGAAATTGGGTCTTTCATATAAATCTATAGTATTATAGAGTCAACTAAAGATACTAAAATCAGAAAATGCATGTCCAAGGCATCATGTATGTGGAAATGTTTTGTGAATCTTCCCAGGCCGATAAGCCATGCTATTTTAAATCAGTTTTTCACAGAAAAGTTCCTCAACCAGATTATCTTGAGTGATAATCATGGGAAAGATATGAAAGTCCAGTAGATCAAAGTTTCCTGAAGTATTTAAATAGAGCATACTCTCTGAAACTCTGTAAGTTGGCTTGTTAAAGTCCAAAGATGAGATAAACTAGAGTGAGAGAGGCAGAAAATTGAAAAAACTACTCAATACATAGAAATCATTATTATCATTAAGACAATAGCTCATAATTTAATTAATATTTGGTGTTAATGTGGACATGAGAATGTCGACAACTTAAACCAAAAACAGCATGGCATTAAACAAGAAAAAAATTACGATGTGATTGCAGAAGATAATACTCTAAGCATCTGGTAATGATTGAAAAATCATGGAGATTTTACTTTCTTTCGGATGTTCGGATCTCTAAATTGCAACAGCCTTTCAACTTCTGGTGCAAGATCACGGGCCATTTCTGCAGAACAAATATTCCCCAAAGCACAAAGTGCAAGTCCAACAATATACTGGTTGGTGTGATTAAGATCTCTATTCATGAGTTAAGGTGGCCAAATGGAATTTCTTTTTTCATGATCCAAGTGATAACTTTCATAAGCTAAATGTACCTGCTACTTATTTTCTATTTTTGTGAAGTTTCAAAGTTGGCCCCAAGGGGTGGAAGAAAGCCGTGCCTCCAGTTTTATCATTATCCCCTTGCTAACAGAAGAAGCCATTAGGGTTTTTATGTCTTTCCTTTTTGTTTTCCCTCTATGCAATTTTTTCAGAGATACAAAAAATACAAAGAAATACAGTTTATGGTGGATACTGTTTTATGGAATTTGTTACCAACATCAGAACTTCCTGTCTTTCATCAAGAAGATGCAACATGAGGCCAAGATATCCTATTCTCTTCTCGGGAAATCCAGGAGATGCAATTGACTTCAGGCATTCCATTTGACCAAAATGTGTAGGGTATCCAAGCATGTGAATGAACATAAGTTTTGCAAGATTGCGATGCCTATAATCTTGATCACTTTCACTAATTGCAGTTCGAATAGCAGCACATTCTTTTCTTACGACAGCTCGCTCCTCTGCTGCAGTTTTGCAAGCACGAATTGCCCGAATCATGTCCCTGTATTGAAACAGTAAGAATATGCCACAAGGTGAATTGCATTTGCTAACTTACATAGATGTCCATTAATATGAAAATTACATAAAGCAGTTCTATCTCAAGTCATAACGGATGCCAAAGCTTAGCATTGTTATAATCAAAAAGAGAAGTAAAATGTTAAGATGAAAATAGAGGGCAGTAAAAATGACAGCACCACAATCAGCATGTTGTCCCTAATTGGGAAATTTTAGCATAGGCAATGTGGTTGACATTCAAAGAACAAACAAAATCAGTTACCAACGCTGGATATAACCTGCCACACCATGATCAGCATGTTTTTCCTGACTAGGAAGATCTAGAGTAGGCAATTGGGGTATCAACAGCACACTTTCTACCTATTCCCAGAAAAGAGTTCTGTTTGAACTTTGGATAGACAGCAAGGACGCGATACTAGCGTGTATAGATAATATGCTGTAACCTTGAGCAAAAAGTTTGTCTTTGTACTTTATTCTAGTGGGTAAAAGTATATGGTTGGGGCTCGCAACTTTTGCTGGAAGCAAAAGGTGTACCTTTTGCTTTTTTTATGTGGCTTCTGCTTGCAAACAAGCTAACATTTTAGATTTGCTGTTTCAGGATGGCCTTGTAACAACTAGCTGTATGAGCAAATTTTCAAGAGATACAAGTGTTTTATGAGATCCAATATTAGCAGGAGAGAAGGAAGAACAGAGAATCACCAGAGTTCATTGGCAAATAAGAAATCTTTTATAATGAAAAAATATAGTCCTGCTTGACAAAAACATAATCCTATACAACTGTCATAAGGTGCAGCAGATCTTGAAAAGCTTCGATTCATGAAAGGTACAAGGGATGTTAATAACAGAAGAAAGATTAAAACCATTTACAGATTAATTAATGTGAAAAAGTTCCTACTTCATGTTAGATGTCCCTCCACTGGTAGTTCCAGGAGGGAGCTGACTACTAAAGCTCACCTTTTGTGCCATGTATTAATTGATTTTACCATTGCAATGTGGATAAAAAGCCAAAAGCTCTCGGGCCTGATATGTATATGTAACCAGTAAACCAGCAGGAGAGCCAAATTAACCTTTTCTCAGTCAAAGGCTCAAAGCACCAGCTTTGAACCCAAAAGACAAACACCACTACCATAATTAAATAAGCTTTGAAACTTACAGTTAAAGGATAACCATCTTATGGTTTTCAAATGTATTTACATCTTGAAAAATGAAGAATTCCAAATCCAAAAATATATGAGCATTTCCATCTGCTATCCGATTGTCATTCATTTCTGTTCATGTACCCTAGTTATCATCATCATCTTAAATACTTCTAGTCACCCTATACTAGAGTTCCTTATTTCACTGTCTTCAAATCGATGCAATTTATGCTTCACACATCTCACATCAAAATTAAGCCTTACAGTACCTAACCCGCTTAAGAACATCGTCACATAAAAAATTTACTTTACTCTTCTCTACAAACTCTCGAATCAACATTACAGCTTATGATAGACTATATCACGGGATTTGATTAGACTCCTAACCCACTGAAGAGCTTAAATCACATTCTCTATTTTCTCCTACTGCACCTCTTAAATCAAAATTATCACTTACAATATACCATATCATCCGAACAGATTCTACTTGTGGCGCTCCAAACCCTCTCAAGAACTTATACCACATTCTATCAGTTAACTATGAATTTTATATAGCTGCCACCATTAATCAGAATTGTAAGTCAATAGTTAATTCACTCTTAACCCGAAAAGGGTATACATGACTTTACTTTAAACTAAACATACCACAATAATCAACAATTACACTAAAAGAAATTAGCAGACAATAATTTTAGCTCTAATCATCACAATCAACTTACACATCATCACATCCCAACTCATAATATTCTATCGGAATCGCGAAAAAGATTACCAATTTTCAAAATTAAAGCAAAATTAGGCCGAATTACAATAACCCATTAACGAATTCTTTCACACTTTAATCCAAAATAATGGTTCTAGTAATAGTCTTACAAACCTTAGGCGGGTGCCGGACGAAAAGGGATTCATGATTGGGTCCGTTTTGAAACTCCGGGATAGCTCGATCAGATCCAGGATCACGACCCGACCCGAATAAAATCCTTTTAGCTGCTAATAATTCGAGTTAAGAAAGCTCTACAAAAACAAAATAGGATCTGAATACGCTAAGGATTTGGGGTATAATTAAAGGCTTTTTTCTGAGATTTGGATCTGGAGAAGAAAACAAAAAAGAATTGGGGAATGAATATAAGATACTATAAATCTAGTGTGTGTTGTATGTGTAAATTTTCTTGCATTTGATGTTGCAGAGTAGCAGTAGGTGTTTCATTTTTTGTGAGGGAAGAATGGAAAATGGGAACATGCGCACTCAAACAAAAACAAAATTAAAAAATTCCTTATTTTGGGAGGAATGATTCGGTGTCTTGGCTGTCAAAGTTTTGTGTCACCCCTATAATCTGATTGGGTGGGATTTTTTATTTTGTTATTTATTTGTTTTATATTATTTGGGAAATTCTATTTATCTTTTAACAAACGAAAAAATCCTACACAAGTGAACAAAGTAAAGATTGAGTAATATATTTTCTTTTCTTTTTTTTAATGATAATTTAGACATTTTAAGAATTTAAGAATAGAAATACTTAGGAGTTTGTTGTCCTCATTTTTCTCCCCCTAACTTTTTTTTTTTCTTTTTCTTCTCTTTAGAAACTCTCTTATATAATATTATTTATGGCAACAAATGGTGATTCATTATTATTTTTTTTCATGAGCATGTAAACAACTACAGCAACACTTTCTTTCCTTTTTTCATGAGATTTGTTTGTTGAAAATTTTGTCTCTCCTAAAGAAGTGGAAGTTTCAGTCTCATCTAAAATAGGTGAGGGTTTTTTCTTTTCATCTTGTGGTTGATGCTGAAAAAATAATTTCTTGAATAAAATGAGGATTTTTTTTTTCATCTTTTGTGATTGATGCAGATAGAAATTCAATCAAGATAGATAACTGATTAAATTTATTTTTGTGTTTTAGAATTTTAGTGACATGTCCGAAACCGACAGATATGCTACGAGATTTATCAAAAGGTTTAAAGATAGATTTAAGTATTTTACACTTGTATAAATTTAAATTTCTAAATTTATTAAAATATTTTTTATATCGACTCATAATAAGTAAATCTCTTAAATTTATTTATTAATACATTTTAATCAATTGTAAAAACTATTTCTTTATCGATGGAATTATCAAAAAGAATAGAAAATATAAAAAAATTGCAAACAAAACTTTAAACAATGGCACATTGTCTTCGAGAGCAAGCTAGGGCCATTATTAGCCCATTAACTTTTATTATCAAAAGGTGTTGGCTCAATTTTTTCCAATCTCCACTTGACTGGCATCATCATCAACATGGCTTCTTCCATCTACTCTCTTCTGGTTCTCCTCCTCTTCTTCACCCTAACTAAAACTGAAGGTAAAAAAAATGAACCCCCCAAATTTTTGTAGCCTTTTATATTTAACTTGAATATTAAAGCATAAATAGAAGTAATACTCATATTACATCATTTTCATGGAAACTGATATTGTCAGGTGGGCAACTCCTCTTGGAAGAAGGTTACACAGTCAGCACAATCCTTGATGGCAACAAGCTCCACATCAACCCTCATTCCATCCTCCCTCAATTTGGGTCATCTGATCTGATCATTCTTGATTCTACCAGGAGTACCTTCTACACCCTATCTTTCCCAAACCCACAAGGTAAAAACTTCCAAAGTTACAATTTTTGGTGAAATTACTTAGCAACCCACCAAAAATAATGTCTTCAGGAATTGGTGTGGAGTGTAAAGATCCAATCTTTTTAATGATTAATGGGTTTTTGATGCAGAGAAAGTGATCAAGAAGATAGCAGGGAACGGGGTGGCAGGATATGCAGATGGTGAATTGGATTCTGCAATGTTTAATAAGCCCAAGAGCTTTGCTGTTGATTTTAAAGGGAATCTGTATGTTGCTGATAAATTTAATTATACCATCAGAAAGATCAGCAAGTCAGGTGTGTGTGTCTTAGTTTGTGTTAGTTAATATATTTGCATGAGTTGCTAACTTGCATGAATTTTAGATGCATTATTTGTTGAAAATGTTGGTAATTGGGATACTACACTGATATGCTATATGGTGCAAGAAAATCTTAGGCAAGTATTAACAGAAACAGTTCTGATTCTGCTATGTGACTAGAAACTGTTAGTTATGGGACTAACAAAAGAAATTGAATTATAGGTAAGTATTTTTGCTGTAGATGTAAAAGAGGTGATGACAGTGGCATTCAAAACGTGGCTGACGGGTGAAACAGAGCCAAAAATTTCATTTTCTAGGTGTAGATATGGGGGAAAAGCAAAACTAAGATCTTTCTATGCTTGTACCAGTCTGTAAGTAAATTTGGATCCAAGTTGGGTTAAAGATTTGCTCCTATCCTGTATAGGAGATAAATGCAATTTGATTGTGCATGTGGAACATTCGGAAGACTAGTGTTGGGTCTCAAAAATTTAGAACGCACACATATATTTTGTGCCCAATGAATTATTACCTGTTATGTAAACAATTGTTGCTCCAGATTCATGTTTTTTTTTGGAAGTACCACAGATTTATGTTAGAGAAAACTCAAAGGTTATTCAGGAAACTTGTCTGCCATTTGGCTAGCTTTTGATGATTGCTATATGCATTATTATATTCCCTCGGATTTTTAAATGTGTTTTACCTGATGAAATGAGATTTGGATGCGTTGAGCACCATTATGCTACTTGTCTTGTATACATGAATTGTTTGTAGCTGAGGCAAAAATCTTAACAATGTTGAGTTTTTTTAGGTGTGACCACAATTGCTGGAGGATATTCTCAAAAGCCAGGCAAAAAGGATGGGCCTGCCCAGAATGCTTCATTCTCTGATGAATTTGAGCTGGTTTTCATTCCTGACAGATGTGCTCTATTGATCTCTGACTATGGCAATAATTTAGTCCGTCAGATAAATCTGAAGAAAGAGGATTGTTCGCATGGTTCTCAATCAGGTAAAGTGGGAACTGATTACATGAAATCTTACTGAATGTAACTTCGCAGTTTTTTCTTATCATTCGAGAAAAAGCTCTACTCTTCTAAGGCCTTTGTGCTCATCTTCTAGTTCTTCCCTTCCCTTGACAGACACAGCTAGACTGTTCTAAGCCAGAGTTCCTACTTCAAGTGAAACCCGTCCCAAAATAACTTAATCCCTTTTTAGTAAGACCCGCAAAGAAATATGCTACTGACGTGTGTAAAGCCAAGGCAACATCATTAGTATTTATAAATGGTGGATATAATAAAGAATCCACAATGGATCGTGTCCTTCAAGTCGCACTTTGTGGAAATGATCTGGAAGGTTCTTGTCTGACCATATCTTCTTAGTGCACAATATATGTCCCATTTGGCCTTTTTAGGAGCATTATGCTTTGACTTGAGATTAAACTTATCGCAACAGACAACTTACATATGAGATTACAAAAAGATAAAAATATTTTTCTCTATCTTTTAATTATATTTGGCATATATACACAAATACCTCGAGGACTCCTGAGTTTCACAATCATGTTTCAGGATATCTCTCCTATATGGTGTTTAAGAAAACTGAAAATTGGATATCAGAAAACTTTAGGTGCTGAATGTGATGCAATAAGGAGTAAGGACTATTTCTAGCTTCTTCGAAATCAAACTAACACTCAGCCCATTTGGTTGTTGGTGGGCTTGCAATAGTATCAACTTTTTTTCATTTTTTTCCTCCTTAGAAATGAATGTGCATTTCATCATGGGAAGACCAAAGAAAGTCCGTCCACCCCTCTTCTTCCCCTCAGCTAAGAAAAACTCCTCATTCGGAAGAGTATATGCTTTCTTAATTTTTCTATCTGTAGGATATTGGGCCTCAATAAAGTCGAGTGCAAATATCGTGGCTTGGTTATGTGAAGGCAGTCCTGCTCTCTCTCTCTCTTTCTCTTACATGTGTTTGTGTGCACTCTACAGTGCACCTGCAACTCTGCAAGTAGAGACTCCACATATTTATTGCATCAGGCTTCACTGAGTTCTAAATTCTCACAGATCCACATAATGATTGTTGCCTACTTTAAGTGTTAAGAAGACCATACAGTAGCATCTCATTTGAAAATCTTTTTGAATGCAAAGTTTATCATGTTCTTAGATTTTGATTCAGTAATATGGAATTTATACTTTTCTCAGTTATGGGCACAGCGTCTGCTTGGGCTCTGGGTCTTGGACTGTCTTGTTTGCTTGGCTTAGTTATTGGGACTTTGTGATTCGCCCCTATGTTACTAGACGTGTAAGTATTTCTTTTTCTTTCATACTTCAGAGTGATGTAACAGGATTGCCTACTCATTGCCTGACTGAAATTTCTAGACAGGGAGGACCGAGATTTCTACCTTGCAACAAGACATGGAAATATTGCCTAATCAGTCTGGAGAGACAATTGCTGATACTCTGCTTAGACATCAGAAACGCAATTGTTAGGTCAACCCTCTATGCATTTTTAAAAAGACTCATTTTAATGAGCCTCTGTACTTTGTCTCTCATGTTTAGGATTAAAACAGTAGAACCCCAGACTTCTCGTAAGGAACCACTATCCTTGTTAGATTGTGATGACTCAAAAGACAATGATGGATCAAGGTCGCATGTTGATCTATTAAAGGATTTGATTAGTTTTGATGAAGGGGTAGTATATTCAGATCGTGCCAACAAGAACATTGAAGAGAAAGATGATGAAAATGAAAATACTGAATTTCCGACAACTAGCCCTTTTCAATGGCAAAGTTAATAGTCTGATACAAGCTAACATCAAGGGGTTTGTGGAACAGGCTAGAAAAACCGCAGTGGCAGATCCTTTCCAGTGTAGCATGGGCCTTGTTAAGAGAAAGTGAAATTGATGTACTGCCCTTTGGAAGTAGGTAAAAGTACTGGGCTATCTATGTGTGTGCACTTTTATTATCATTTTGTGTGCTGTATGTAAAAATATTTGATATTGCTTGCAAATTACATGTTTATTTGCTTTTTCCTTTCGTTTTTTCTTTTTTTTTTTCTTCTACATGGACGGGGTGGGAGTGACCGGGGGACTGTTATAGAGATTTTGAGTATAACAAGTGTTTCTTTGTTGGCTTCCTGTGTTGATTGTTTGTGCATTGGTAATATGAGGAGCTTAATCTAGTGATGTTAATAATGGTTCTGAGACGATCTGAGTCTCCTTGATATCGTGGAGGTTTGGTTGGAATAACTAGGCTCTGAATTTTGCCATGTTTATCTATATAGGCTCAGAAGCTGGTTTTGCTTATGTATCCAAACATTTTTGAGCAACTTGTGCGTTTTTCAACTTGGTATTTGACTTGAAACTCGTACAAATTTTTGTGTAATCTAAACGTAGTGCGTGCCATTTTTAATTGTCTCTCCTAATGGAAAAACAAAAAGGGTACCTCAAAGGACCAGATGGCCCGAGTGTTTACCCTTTAAGAATTTTAGTGTTACTTTTCGGTTGTCTTTATTTTACATCAATAGCACTGGTTATTCATTCAAAGGTCAAAAGCTGATGGATTGAATAATATGTACATGGCTTTTCATCAACCTTGAATTACTTTAAACCACTCAGCAAACATTCAACCCCAACCCCCGGGATGTGTGCGCAAAAAAATCCACCCCATCACAAATAAAACAAAACCAGAAAAAAAAAATCAGAAAACTCCCAAAATCAGTTGTACAGATTTTGATCCTTCAAAAGGCGGTGGAATGCCACTTTTTTAGCTCCATTCTTCCTTCCGGAAGGTGGTATAATTTGGAATCTTTATTTCGCTTGTTTCTTTCTTCTCTCCTCTCTGAAGGACTCTCTTCATCCTAAACAATCTGTGCACAAGTATGAATTAAGAGGGCAATGTAGAGTGAACAGAAAAGATTTTTTCGAGATGAGAATATTTTAAGTAATAAAACATTAAAATTCGAGAAAAGAGAACAAGATCATTAAAAAGCCATGCAATTACATAAGGAATATCTTTCACTACTGTACGTGCAAGATTCATCAGATTACTTATCTATTCTATACTATTAATTATAACCTAGTACATTGCAGCCATTATCAATTTGTCATGCAAAAAGTGTGGAACGAGGAGATTGACAAATTGAATATTATGTGTAGTGAAATAATTTCCATAAACCTTACCATAATTTTGTCATGTCTTTGATTTCTGTATGCTCGATCTCTCTCTTCATTCCTTGTTGCACTAGAGGTGGTGTGATCTTAAATATAGCATAAGCATGTTTTTCTCTTTCCAAAAACATTTTCGTGCCATCCTAAATGCAATCAGAAGTACAAAACAATAATTCATCAACATTAACCCCCACAAATATCTCATATACACAAAACTACAAATTACAAAATACCCGAAAAACGAAACTAATTAAGGATTTTAATTACCAATCCCAGGATCTAATCCTTGACGATTAAGCTCTCGATATTCTTGACACAAGGCACAATGCATGCAACATATATGAGCAATGCAATCTTTGCAATTGCTTCCTTTCAACATATGTTGTTTTCTCATTTTCGATCGAGTATGGCATGTATAAACCGATTGCACGCAAATTAAAGAAAACAGCACGTACAGAATTACCCCTTCCTGACATGCTGCATGAGGAAGAAATAATTAAATAAAAAGCCATATACGTAATTTGAACAAATTTTCATGTGAAAATTAATTACACACAACCCAAAAAAAAAACATTAATAATAATCATTTACTAACACGTTTTCCCTTCGTTCACAATTTCTGCAGTCCGTCCCGCAGTTATGCATGGGCATGCAGCTGTTACAAGACCTATTTTACGTACATAATTTATAATTAATAAATTAATCAGATAACAAATTAAAGGGAAAAATCCAAATATATATATATAAAGATTTCAGGATTTGAGGAGGTACAAGTATTCGGGTCTGAGCAACAACCACAAATGCTGGTGGACCATGATGTTTCATGGGTAGGTTTAGTTTTTGTAGTGGCGAAATTCTGAATATAGATAATGGTTTTGGGGGTCCCCGGTGGCGGTGGAGGGCCATTTGGTGGCGGAAATGGGTACCAATATGGTCGCAGTGGCGGCGTAGGTGGTGGAGCCAATAGGTTATGGGGAAATGTTTGATGACAAAACGAGTTTGAGCGGTGCATGTTGCATATTGATGAAGCGAGAAAGCGATGGAAAGGGAGAAAGAAGGGGGAGAGAAATTAATACGACCAGGGAAAGACAACTAACTAAAGAGCACAAAAAACCAAAAATGTTTTATTTATAGCCAAAAAAATTAGTATTTCCAAGAATTTTGCTACATGATTTTTTCTTTAAAAAAAAAGTTCTTTTTCCTTAAAATTAAAGATGCGTTTTGAAACTTATTTAATTTAGAGGGTTGTGGTTAAAATTAACTCTGAAGTGCTTATAAAGTGAACTCCAAATGCCTACATGGAGATTTATCCTTATTTCTACTTTTTGCTTTTTGTTACAATTAACATACATCGTTTAAAGATTTCAATCCTGATGTACATTACTTATAATTATTATGAATGAGAGTGCTTAAAGAAAGCTACCAAATGTCCTATAGACTACTGCAAGAGTACAGTACATTGATTCTTATTGTTATACTACCCGTTAACATAATTTCAATGAAGTAAAAAAATAGAAATAATAATAATAATAATAATAAAGACATTGCATTAAGTAGAATTTCAAGACAGTTTGGGAACAAATTTCTGTATTCCTCTCATTTTGATGAACAAATTGAGAAAAAGTTATTTTATTATTAGGTACCACAGCATTCTAAACTTATTAACATTAGATAGATTAAAAATTATTAAGACTTTTTATTTTTCAATCATCTCAACTCATTCTGTATTCTGTATTGAGAGACAAAATAGCACAGACTTGCTCCAAATTCGGACCCTACTCATTTGCAGATCTAAATTCGTGTTTAGCACTCAACCTTACTTTGTTGCATTGTGTAAAGGACATAGTTGAAGCATCAGTTAGGTTAACAAATACTGCAATTTACCGTTAGTTGGTCACGTGCGCATGTGAGTGGATTCCCATTTTAAGAAAGTTTAATGGAAGGATTAATTTAAGCAGCATCCATCATGATCCACCACCATCAACAAATATGTATTATATATTCTCTTGCATCTCAAGATGCTTGCAAGATTTGGAGACATTCTTAAGAATGTTTTTCCAGATGCTTCCAAATTCTTGTTTTACCCTACACCAGCCAAAACCAATACAGATCAGCTGTTTATCATCAAAATTTACCTACCAACAGCCTTCCAAAATCTGGTAAACCCAAGACTTACTATTATCCTTTGCCTCTTATAGATAGGTGTTAGGGATTCTAAGGGATGATGGGCTGATGTAATTATGTTTACAAGAGCATTGTTGACCACAACATATAAAAACAATAAAATTTTTTCCAGTTTCACAGGACATCTTTTCCTTAGAATGATAACATTTTGGCTACTAGGTGAACCTTGCACTGCAAACAGGATATACAGAAGCGCACACATCCCATTCTCCAAGTTATAATTGTAAATCTGATATACCCAAGATCTCTTAACTTTTGAATCATGAAGCAAATTTTTTTTTTTTTTTGACATTTAAAAGCTTTTTTTCACCCTTTTTCGGTCTGTTTTTTTTCCCCATGTACTATATCTGGTCAATTGCCATGAGCATAGCCCATTGAATTGCTACGAGAGCGAATATTTCGCCAATCATAGATGGGATTTCCAGGGTCCAATGGCTTTATCACCATAGCTTCTCGCTGACCATCCTGCTGCACTGCTCCCATCAAATACAATCTCTTTGGTTTTCTCAGCACTTTGCTCATAGTAAGTTTGGGGAGTTGATGAATATTGCTGATGACGGTGTTGCTGCTTCTGTGTCTGCTGAAGGGGTTGCTGCTGAAAGTTTCCATCCCAGCGACTGTAGAAAACACGACTTTGTCGGAGCTGTTGCATTTTTTCAGAATCCTTGGTCATGAATGCATAGGTTTTACTTGGAGTGGGGGTTCTCGCTTCAATTGAGGGGGGCTCATCTTCATCCGGTATTACATAGCTATCTTGTACAGGCCAAGTTTGTGAATACTTCTGCTGCTGCTGCTGGTACTGTTCCTGTGGTTGAGACTGAGAATTCCATGACTTCCTTTGAAACCAAGGAAATAGTCCTCCCAAAATTTCTAAGCCAGATGCTCCAGTTTGTGCTAGCAGCCTCCCCAGGGATCCTAAGAAACTTTCTTCTTGCTTTTCCTCTTCGCCTTCAGTTGGAATTAGTGGCGGCCTTACTGATGACTTCTCTTACAGGATTTTGATATGGACTTTGAGCACTTGGTTTCAGCAAACTCTCATCCTTCAAAGAAAAATATTAGACAGATTTAGAAAGGTAAAAAAATGTACTAGTTTACATATACAACACAAGGAATTTTGGCACTTGAAAGAAACTATCAGCAGACATCTATGTGATCTTTAAGTGCTCTTTTTCTATATTATAAGCAAGGTATTGTGAGATCAGCAAGCTCAGGAATGTCCTGGGGGAAGGCAATTAGCAGACTCTTGCATTTTGACAAATATTATTTTTATTGAATGACCTGAATTTCTTCCCATATGTAGAAGTGTTCAGAGAATTCTCGTAAAACTATTTCTTGGGGAAAAGATGCCAAATGATAACTTCAATATGAAAATTTTAATTTCAGAAAAAGAACATCAAGAGTTTTTCAACTTTCAACTTACATTTTGAGAAGATACGATGGTACCAACCCGGCGTTGCAGCAGTGCTAGCATGTAACCAAAGAAGCCAGCTGCCAGGGACAAGCACTGCAATACCTGCAGCCAAGTTTTACTTGTCATTATAAATGTCTCAGTTCCAAAGTACTGTGGAGATTAAAAAAATGTTGGAGAGGATATTTCACCTAATGGAAAGCCACTCCCATACTGATAAGCACAATCATCAAAATGGAGTTGGATCTCACGGATTGCCTGATTTCCTCTGTCTATAACAAGGAGGGAGCAGCTACTTCCTATATAGACCACATCAAAATCATTTGAAAACTTAGCGTCCTCACTTGGTCCATCTACATGCCCGCCTCCACGGCCCTTTTTCCCTCCTGCAATTGTAGTGATCCCTGGACAAAGGAAGCATCAGTTAAGTACTTGAAATTATACTTCCATGGTTTACACCATGAGCTCAGAACATCTCTGTTTCGAGAGGAATGAGTATCACATACTACACATACTGTCAATTAAGCAGGCCAAATGTTACTGAAAGCAATTAAAATTGCGATGTATGCGCAATTTATGACTGAAGCCATGAGTGAGAATTTTAGTGATGCTCACTTGGATCTAAATTTAGATTCTTATAGAAGATTGACAATTACCTGTGTCACTTATCTTCCTGATAGCCATATTGTCAGTATCAGCAATGTAAATGTTTCCCCTATCATCAAGAGTAAGTCCCTTTGGATGGTTCATCCTTGCTTCTCTTAATCTCCCATCTATATGTCCAGAATATCCTTCAGCAGATCCAGTAATAAGCTTCGGTCTACTGTCTGCAATTTCGGAAATCCATTGAAAGTTTTTCTTCATCAGCGCAATCAAGTGGGACAACCATAATTCTATTTGAAATGTGCAATTGTAGTCGCAGTTATTCAAGAATACAACAACTAAGGAATACAACAACTAAGGACAGCTAATGACTGACCACCATGAACTATGTAAGAAATGAGACTGAAGCTTCACAAACTAGTCCAAGAAAACTCTCTGCATCCCATTATTGTGACAAACAACTTAGAGATTACTCACACATATTTACCAAAATTATCTAACTTAGCTGCTCATCATACGTAATCAGTTTCAGCTGCCAATTCGTCACAAATTCGGCAATCACACAATTGTACTTAATAGTAACATTAAATACTACAATCTTCAAATTACTAAAAAAAGAGTAACTATAGAGCTCACAAGAGATTACACCTAAAAAACAAGAAAAACACCAAATTATACTTACATAAAGACAATGAGGAAGAGATCCTGTAAAGATTACTATTAGCAGAGTCCAGTATCAGAAGTTCTCCACTGGGTAATACTTCCACAGAATGAGGTTCAATCCCAAGCTTGCTACCATCAAACACAGTTTCCACAGTATACCCACTCTCAAATTTCATCATTGGACGGCCAGAAATTGCTGTCACATCACAATTCACATGAACCACACCACCCCATATCAAACCCACTCTCCAAGAAAAAAAAAAATCCAAGCAAAATCCAAATTATGGGTTTTTTAGCAGAGCATGAAAAAGAGATTAAACTAATAAATTTTTTATGTAGTAGCTTTTCAGTGATTGACCCATTTCATCATCACAGAAATTGCATTTGAGAAAAACCCATTTATTATTCCTGCCCAAAACAAACATTTCAACATCAAAAACAAATATGTAAAGAAAATTCAAGCTGAAGACTGAGAATCGATCAAATGCAAGAAACTTCTAGAACTTTAGGCCCCAAAAATTAAGAAAAAAGAAATTTACTTGCTGGTGAAGAAGAAGCTGAAGCAGAAGCAAAAGAACCAGAAAGAAGCAAAAGGGTGAGGATCAAAAGTGTAGCATTTCTAGCCATGACTCTCATTTTGATGGGAAAATGCTACCCAAAAAAGAAAAGCTGAGAAGTTGGGATTCCAGCTTAGAGAAGAATGTGGGTGGAGGTGAAGCCCTAGTGTGAGAAATGGGGTTTAGTGAGAAAGATGAGAGAGTAGAGACTGAGGAGTGATGGGGTTTGTTGAGGGATTTTAGAATTTTTGCTTTGTTTGTTTGTTTCTTTTTTTATTTCTTTCTGTGGGGAATGAAAAGGGCAAAAAAAGTGTTGGGGTTTTTGAGAGAAAAAAAGAAGAAAGAAAGATGAATGAATGGAAGAGACAAAAGAGAGAGAAAAAGGGAGGTGGGATAAAAGGAAAGAGGGGGCCAAAATGCAAGTGGGAGAGAATCATATGCTGTGAATGAATGAATCTGTGAGTGAGTGAGTGAGTGAGTGGGTGCATGTTTTGTTTGTGTGATATACTGTGTGTTGTGTGTGAATGCTGTGAGCAGGGCAGGGTGAATTTGTTAGGGAAAATGATATTTGCCACAACAAATATTTTGTTGGTCTAGAATATTTTCATTTAATGACAAAATTATCCTTCGAATGATTTCCGTTATTTTGTGACCCCACCACGAAAACGTCCTCCACACTCACCTTTCAGCACATCTCGCTTCGTATAATTCCCTCCCATTTTGATTCCCTTCCTTCTTTCTGAAATTTTTTTATATAAATCAATTTTATGTGAATTTATGATAAGGGTTTATAACTAAATTATGATATAATATTATAAATTTCTTGATTCAAAAATTTTATATCAATCTCTTAAAAAGAAATAATTGATGTGAAATTTTTTAAATTAATAATTTATAATATTATATCATAAATTTGATTCGTGTAAAAAAATTTCCGCCTCTCCTCAGCACTTGTGTTCCATTCCTTCCCCTTCTCTCTCCGTATGCTCCACTTTGTTCACACACTGATTTTTAATCCTTTGAAGGGTAACTTCGTCTTTTAACCAAAATGTGTCGTGGCAATTGCCCATTTGTTAGCACTATATGCAAGGACCAACTTTCTTCATTAAAGAATTAAAATCTAGTTGTAATTTATTGTAACTAATCAGAGTGATGTTTAATTGAGGTAGAATAGTAGTTTTTTTTTTACATTAAACTTCATTTATGATAGTAGATTCTTGAATATACTTGATTTATTGTCTTATTTCTGAACTACTCATGTCAAATATTCACCTCATTAAAAAAAAAAAAAAAAGTATATATATATATACTAGTTGAAGCCTTTGGATCATATAAGAATTTTTTCAAATATCTAATATACTACTAGTACTTTTTTCGTTTTTTGTTCCACTATATATTGGAATTTGTATTATTATTTTTTGGCTAAATTTGTTATGTACGCTTGAAAAATTGAAAAAAAGAGAAAAAAAAAAAAAACAATAGACTCCTTGGCCCTTCTTGATATAGTTTATTGCAAGATTTTTTTTTTTTTTTTGGGGGTGTGGGGGATCAGAAATTATAGCGAGCTGTGTCATTGGTAGTCAACTTCAATTTTTTCTTACTTCGTCCCACAACCACATTGGTACACTTTTATGGAGGAATAGAACATCATATTTCCTATACATGCCATTTGAATAATTATACTGCACTTCAACTTGCTTACAAATACACACATTAAGTTGGAAAAGTTAAGAAAATATTAACATAGATCCGTTTTTGAATTTCACTTAAGGACTTTGTCATCAAAATTAAATTTTATAAAATCTTATTTACATTAACTGATATAGTATAAATTTCATAACATTTAAATCATATCATAGAATTTATAAGTAGAATTAAAAACCAGATTGTCAATTTATGAGTTTTGTAAAGAAAATAGAATAAGACATAACTTTGACAATAAGAAATTTAAAAAAATAAAAGAAACTATTTTCCTTTTATCATTTTTTATTTTCTTCCCAAAACTCGACGGATTTGGCTAAACAAATCGGAAAATTTTACAATCGTATTGAGCGAACTATTTTTTTGTACTTTAAAACCTTGTACATTATAATATTATGTATTTTAAAAATTTGTAGTGTACAAATCTTTAAAATCAAGAAAATAGTTTCCTTAAGAAAAATGTAAAATTCCCCAAACAAATTATATGATTATGGAGAAATTTTATCGTGGGCTAGAGCAAATTGCTCCTTCTAACAAATGCCCACATTTTTAAAAAATATAGCCAGACTAAATGGGTAAGCAGTAATCTCCCATCGGCCTAGAAGGATCTATATAGCAATTACTTGCTCCGGCCCAAATTCAATACTTTGAAGTATGTCAAGCTGGATTTATTACCACAAGGCCCACGGACTAAAATATAACCCGAGGCTATTATAAATAGGTTTGTACTAATATGGAATAGAACCGATTTTCAATTGGAAAAATAATTTATAAAATTATAAATTCATAGTTAATTTTCAAAACCATTCTACATAGAAAAGTTTTATTTAATCACCCAGCCTATAATTTTAGATATTTGATCATAATTTTGTTCTTTTTTTTCAAAATTTAATAATATATCAGTAAATTTATCATTTTGTATAAATGTACTCTGTCTGATTTAGGAAAACTACTTGGTCGTTTACTTCACTAAAATTTTCCCAAAATTTGCACTTAAAGCCCCAAATTCCTCTAAGTTCCTTTAGGAAAAACAAACCATGTCCCTCATTTTTTAAATTTCAACTCTATTATGACAATTAACATAAAAATAACATAATTTTTGATTTTTATGTCTCTACCCTAATAAACATTTATACATTCCTTATTTGATAAATCATAAAAAATTATCCTTTATCTTACTTTTTGTTGGCTAAACCAATAAAAATTATTTTTTCTCATAAATTTTAACAAAAAGTTATGCTATTTTTCTATCAATTATCCTAATCTAGTAAAAATGTGGAAGATGATGGATGTGATTTGTTTTTTATGAAATTTTAGAGATCAAAAATATCAGTGGGCCAAACTTTGAGAACTAAAAGTTTTTTTACCCTTCTTTTAATTTTTGGAAATTTTCAATTAAACGTTCATCTTTTTAGGAGTTCTTCTTAGTTCTTTTACGTTGGACCATTGTTCTTTTTCACATTTTGGGTCCAATGCCCAAATCAAACAAAAAGTCAATAAAAATAAATAAAAGAAAAACATAAAAATGTTTAGGAACACTACCTGGTCGTTTACTTGGCTAAATTTTTTTCCAAAATTTGCACTTTAAACACCCAAATTCCTCTAAGTTCCTCTTAGTTATTTTAAATTTTGGAAAATTTTTTGTTCATGAAGTCCAAATTTTTAGGAGTTATTCTTAGTTTAAAATATGTTGGACCATCGTTCTTTTTCACATTTTGGGTCTAATACCCAAATCAAACAAAAAGTCAATAAAAAATAAACGAAAAATATAAAAATGGTTTAGGAAGACTACCTGGTCGTTTAATTCATTAAAATTTTTTCCAAAAATTGCACTTTAGACCCCCAAGCTCCTATAAGTCCTTTTTAATTTTTGGAAATTTTCAATTAAGTCCAAGAAAATAATTGTTCCTAAACACGAAAACCTTTTAGAACTTGCATTTAGTCCCTTAAACTTTCAGAAATTACAATTTAGTTCCTAATTATTTGCTAAGTTTTATAATTATTTAGTTGCTTTTAGGACTTATTAACAAAATTTTAGTTATTGAATTGCCTTTTGTTATGTTAATAATATTATTTAGATTGTTCATTTGTTGTTATATTTTTATATTGGTATCTTGACCTGTTTGTTCATATCTTGAGTTAAAATATAAAAATTAAATTTATAAATTTGACATTTCAAGAGATATACTTCTAAATATTTTTTACGTGCACCGCTTGGTTTCATGCATCATGTTTAGGCGCTTTAATTTATTCATTTACTATTATTATTTCTTTCATTTTTATCATTATTTAATATAATTTACATCTTGTAAAGGTTTAAGCGTAATGTATCAGATAGAGTTTATTTGCCATCTATTTTATTATTTTTATTAGGTTCAACATGTCAGAAATTATGCTTCATCTGTTTTTATGTGTTTACATGCTTTATTGGATTATATATTTTATTATTTTGTTATGTTAAGTATATTTAGTTTTGTAAATATTTTTCACATCATGCTCTACAGTCTACACTAGTATAATGGTTGTTTATAAATTCATGGCTTTTGTATTAGTCTAACGATGGTACGAAAGATAAATTTCTCATGTTAGTCCAACACTAACATAATGAGTCCCATATCCCAACATTTTATATATATATATATTTTGCATTCATTCAGTTTAATCCATCAAAACTTGATACAAATTTCGATTAATTTTGTAAAAATATGAATTATGTCTCACAACCAATTTTACCGAGATAAAGTAGTGCCTAGGTTTCAATAGAAGTTTCGAACCTATTTCTTTCATTTTCATAAACTAATTAAGAGACGTCTAAGTTAAGGTTTTTAATTTATTCATTTTACCTATTTATTTATTATATTTTGTTTCAAATGTTTTAAACATTTTACTTTACCCCAACATTTGGGATTGCCTATTTAGAGTAGGATTAGTTTTCCAATGTACTTCACATATCGAATTATGACTCTATGATTAATAAATTATAAGGAAATATCTACCGCTTAAATAACAAAATACATTATATTGAGGTAAATGATGAATTTATCTCATTTAACTTTCAAGTCTCATATCGAACATTTATCAAATTCTTTTATAGATGATTCTAATATAAATCTTATTTAATTTTTATTACTAAAGTGAAAAAAATAATGTACGTTAATGAGTTGGTTCGGTTCTCATTTTCGATTTTTAAATGGATAAGTCGATCCAAACCCTTCAATGTCTGTTTTAATTTGCTTTTATGTTATTTGGTTTTCATCCAAAAATAAAATCACTTAAATGTAGGATTGTAAATGAATCAACACTATTTGATACTCGAATCGAATTCGATTTGATAAGTGTTCGTTTGATATTGGTTGATCAATAATTAAGCTAAGTTTGAACAAAGTTTAGTTTTGTATTCAGTTCGAAAAGCTAAACATTTTAAATTTACATGTAAACATTTCAAAATATTCAAATTCAACTTAAATTCAACTTGGTAAAATTTGGTTTGAATTCGACCTAAAAGATAAACAAACCAAATATGAACAAAATTTCAAATTCGTTAAAATAATCAAACAAGTTTAAATATTAAGGTGTCCCACTTATTTATGTTCATTTATACCATCTTAAATGGTTCGGGTTAGTTCGGTGGAGAGTGGAAAGCTTCCTAATATTAAAAAGATTAATATTTAAACTGTCAAAAAAAAAGAAGGAAAAATCAGCAAAAAGCAATTTATAGGAAAAAAAAAGAAAAAGAAAAATTTACGAGTACACAATAAAATCTAACCCTTATTTGTTATGTTATTGGAAAATTTTACACTTCTTTTGAGAAACTATTTTATTGTCCTTAGAATCTATCTTATTGTATTTTAGATATTTGTACAATACAACGTTATGTGTTTTAAATAGTTGGTTCGTTATGTGTTTTATTTGTACAGTACAGTACAAATATTGGGTTAGCTTGGTGGAGAATGGAAAACTTCCAAATATTAAAAAGAGTCAAAAAAAAAAAAAGGAAAAATCAGCCAAAAGTAATTTACCAAAAAATAAAAAAAGAAAAAGGAAAATTTGCAAGTATAAAATAAAATCTAACCAGTATCTTGGAATAGGTTGTTATGTTATTTGTGGTTAGTTTCTAACGTGGGAAAATTTTGCATGAATTTGATATTTTTTAATTTAAAATTATTTATATTATTTAATTGAATGTAAAATAATATAATATGAATTGATATAAAGTGTTTTGGAGCACGAATTTATCACATACTACCACATAAAAGTTTCCCACCAATTTGAAGTAGTACGATGTCAAGAGAGCAGACTCCTGATGCTAAAAGAATCGGAATTCCGACTATTTGGATCCAGTGGGGTAGTTGGTCGGTCTATATATAGGTCATTATTGCTGGATTGCAGCCCTTTTTTCTTCTTGTTGCAGATAAAACAATCAAAGTTACTGCTATGTCTCTCTCTGATCTCTTGCTTCTTCTTCTTATATTCTTTTTCGATTAATTGCTCTGGTAGTAAAAAGTATATTGATTTACCAGTAATATCCATTCCATATATTTTAGTTTAGGCCCAGAAATTAATTCAGATTTTTGAAGTATTAGTAGTAAGTAGTCTATTATTCGTTTTCTTGATTAATTTTAAAGTAAGGAGAGCAATACTGAAGATGAAGAATTTTAAGGCCTGCAAATTATGGAGCAAAGGACCACCGAAAGATGATGATGAGTAAACTTCCGGATGAAATTCTGATTGACATATTGTCACGCTTGTCCATTAAAGAGGCTGCCAGAACTAGTCTTGTTTCCCGACAGTGGAAGAGCTTGTGGAAATTTTATGCTGGTTCTTTGGATTTTGATTGTGATTCGGAAACCATAGTGCTTCTTTCTAATGGCAAGAAACGGTTTGTGATCGAACAACCAAAGTTTATTGATTGGGTGAATCAAGTGCTTGATGCTTTGCATCAAGCCCGAACCATTGAACAATTCAGGGTCTGTTTTGATTTGGGCAAAGATCAGACCAGTACCATCGATTCATGGATTGGTTATGCCGCTGCCAGGAAGGTTCGTAGGCTTGAGTTGAGCTTACCATCCATGTTTGCAGAAGATAAAAAGTGTAAATTTTTTAAGTATTTGAGGGAGATTTACAACTTCCCAACTCCTGATCAGCTGATGAATAAGAATAATAATTTGCGTAACCTCAAGTCCCTAATCAGGCAACTCGCTCCGTTTGGAATCTGTTAACGTAACTGATAAACATGTGTCCTATTTTTTATCCGAATTTCCATTCCTGGAAGAGCTATCTATGGCTGATGCCCCGTACCTACGTAATCTGAAGGTCGTGGGTGGTGGTGGTGGTCAATCGCTTAAGTTGAAGCACTTGGAGTTGAGATATTGTATGGATTTGAGGAATCTTGAGGTAACAGCAGCAGCCAGCAATCTTGCTTCTTTCATTTATGCAGGGCCAATGATAAACATGATCTTCCAAGATGTTCCCCAACTTTCTTCAGTTTCTCTTTATAGTGGTAATTATTGGGATGTCCTGGTGCGTGACGGATTCGAAGGGCTTCCGTTCCCTGTCTTACAGCTACAGATGTTGACACTAGATTTTGGTTGGATGATGTCTTGCTACAAGTTTACTTGTCCAGAATTTCCAAAGTTATTTCCAAAGTTATTCCCAAGTCTTCGCCAACTGGAATTGGTACTCTGGATGTTAGACGATATGGGGACCGTGGTTTTTGTGGCTTCATTCCTCCGTGCTTCCCCTTATTTGCATAAGTTGGTGCTCAAGTATAAAATTCATCCGTATCACACTGTGTCGATGAAGAAAGAGGATCCAAAGCTTGAATTGTTCCATCAAGAGCTGGCTAAGAAGGGATGCAAGTTCGAATGCCTCAAGGAGGTGGAGTTTTTGGGTTGGAATGGACTCAAGCGTGATGTTGAATTTGTTACCCATTTAATTGAGGCTTCGGGATCACTTGAAAGGGTAACTTTTGACCCTTGTGATCCATTTCGTGTCGGAATAATGAAGGGGTTGCCACTGTCTCCGGATGTCGTTGCTAACGAGGAAGATGCTAGAAATCGTGCCAGGGACTTAGAATCAAGATTATCTCCAAGAACAAAGAATTTGGCTGCCCCCAAATGTCATTGCTGCTGAGCCTGAGGAGGAGCGTGTTGGATCATCATCCTCGCAAGTTTTATTATTCTTGATATTGCCTAAATTTGGTGCAGTCACTTTATTATTGTAACTTAATTCCCTTTACCTCACTGATAGGTATGGTGTAACAGAATGAAAAGTGTTTTTATGTTTTGGTTGGTTCAACATATTTGGCTTCATATTCTTTTATTCTATCTTGTCTTGCATTTGACTTTCTAGAACTGTGACTTCTGAGGAAAAATTTCACATGTAGGGAGTTAGCATGTATTGAATTTTCTCCCTAGATTGGGCAATTGTAAAGCTGAATTCTCTGTTCTTGAAACCTGCTTGCAGAACTGGATGAAGGGGGGAAAAGGGGTTTTAACTTTTGAATTGAACCCATTTGGCTATTTCACAAAAGCCTTTCGTACTTTAAACTCAGTTATAACTACTCGGATAATAACACATTGTGAAGACCCCATGCAAGGAGAGCTAGTGCTTAATCTGATAGTAGTGATTGCTGCGCACCAAGAAACTAATCATGTAGAGGACGGACAATTGGGAAGTTTTAGAACTACATCAAGAGGATTTAGTAGATAATGAATAACATTAAATGGCTTCACAAAAAGAAAAATCTTACTTTATATATAGTATAGATATTCAATTAATTGCGCATAGTTACTTCACAATAGAAGTGGTAAAAAACAACTGATGAAACCAATCCAATCAGAAATCAGAAGCAAGAGTGCCTGCTGGAACCCCAAACAACTCTGATTAAAAATAAATAAAAAAGAACTCAAATTTCATTAGGGACAATTTAAACATTACAAAAAAGAAAAAAAATACTCTCATTTATGTAACCCAAAAGACATCACAAAAATGGAGGCTACGTTAGGAGTTCAGGCCACGCATAACGAACGTGATGAGAACTCCGAGATAAGTAAGAACAATATATCATAGATTCATATGCAAACATACAAAAGTTGGCCAAAAACTCTTGCGAAAGAACAATCATTCTATAAATACTATACATTTATTTGCTGCTAAAACTACTTGCTGAATAGTGAATGCAATGGAGCACCACTACAGTGGGTTTAGTGCGAAGAAGTGGATTAGTCAGAGAACATTGGCACATTCTACTGATTGTAACTGATCAAACGCAAAAACTTATACCACCAACCATTTTATATAAAGAGAAAGGTTTCTATACAAAGTAATGCTTCCTTTGAACAATTAAGGCAGCATCTATGAGATTCACGGATCTACACTAGGTAAAATTTTGCCCAAAAGTATGTTTTTGACCCAAGAGATTGATGTCAGACTCACCAAAACATGCACTACAGAATCTTTTATTTGTATCAGAAAATATTGTCAAAAGCAACCTGAAATTCTGCAGTATTTCTAGGTTTTGGGGTTGAGGCAGCAACAAGGCCTCCCTTCTAGCAGTTGAATAAGTCCCTCTTCGCTTCCTGAACATCTATAGGAGCTCCTAGCTGGATTCACTATCTGAACCAAAACTAATTTCCCCTGCAAGAGCCTAGGTGCTGCTGAAGAAGCTGTGATAGAAAATGGCTTTTTAGTTGGGAGAAAAGAAGGCCATAATCCACCAATCCTAAAACACACGATAAAAAGGGATGCCGGGGTTGAACGGACCAAACTGTAAAAACCACCCAACCCCTTAAAAAAAAAAAAAAAAACATGTAAAATGTTCGCATAAGAAAGAACCAATGATCATAGTGGTATTATGCAGCAAGGAAACATCTAACAAGTTTCGAAAACAGAATACGGGCTTGGACACTAACAGGTTTGAGTTGTATATCCCACTAGCTATAAAATGAGGAAAACATGACGATCCCACAAAGTCGCACGGTCCGCAACCTTGAACTAGAAGTAAAACTTAAAATTATGAACTTTACACAGCAGGCTACTTGTTCTGGACATAAATACTGCTGACTGAGCAATATGATGATTTAGTTACATACATCCATATAATGGCCAGAAAATCTATTGATCATGACACAAAAATTTCACAAATAAAGGTGCAAGAAAAGCTAGTACGAGTATAAAATACTCTAAAAATCCATAGAGAAACTTGTTTTCCACAGATTACGTATTTCATTTTAAACCAACGAACGCCCATAACGGTATTTCATTTTAAACCCCCATTAACTAACGGTATTATTATCCCCCAAAACCTATATAAACACCCACCTTCTCCTCACAATTGATTAACTTGTTCATTAATCAACCATTCTACTTCTTCTTCAATCAAAAATTTCTACTAGAATTCCTCTATCAAGAATTACCGGTCCCTCTCCACTCTACAATTTCTACTACTAGCAATCCTCCACTCTCCCTTCTCCAGTTCTCCTCCTCCTGTTATCAAGATTCAAGAATTCTTTCCCGTCTGTTATCAAGAATTTCAAGAAAACTATGGCGGCTGATGATGATAACTGCTTCCCGTTGCCTCCCACACTCAAACCCAAGTTTCTTCAGCTGGAGCAGTTGGATAGGATACTGGACAAGAGAGTCGACCATTTTTCTAGTGCTTTGGAACGTTTGAAGAAGAACCCTCTTGATCAACACATAGTTGATATGATCAGTGCCCAAGTTGAACTCTTGTTGGTCCAGGAAGATGTGGCCTTATGGGTCCAAGAACATGCACCTGAAATCCAAGCAATGGCTGAGTGGGAAGGTATACATTGCAAAGATACTGATGATGTGTGGGCTGTATACCTGCTCCAAAAGCATTGCAACATGAGCAAGAAAGCACTGATATATTACGAAGAGGACTGCTTGGGCCACATGGCTGCCGTAGCGGTGCCATTGCGCCAGAAAAAATACATCAGGCTGCATAGGATGCCAAAATATACGAAAGAAACTGAGTTAGAAAGGGACAGCAAGAGAGCAAGAATTGATTACACATGGAGGGATTGTAAGGACCGCTGAGGATCAAGATGGAGAAAAAACATTCCAAGAAATCCGAATGAATGTCTGTCATCCTCCATCTTTCCTAGATTTTAATTGTCATCTTCCATCTTTCCTAGATTCCAATTTGATTTAGTCCTTTTGCTTATAGAAGATTAGTGATTAGAGTTGATCCAATATGTGGATTATATCATGTAAAGGAGGATAACCTCTGAAACGCAATAGGAGAAGATATCATTATCTGAAGCTATAGGATCTTGGTTAATTAGTTAGTATTAGTCGTAGTAATTGATCTTGGTTATGCCTAGATTACAAGATTTTGATTCAAACTACGTACTACTCCTTAATGCAATCCAATTCCAAGTCATTATTCTGTACGTACATTGTCACATTGTTGCCGGTATAAAAAGAAGTGAACCATTCCCTTAACTTTAAAAATTTGTACATTACAAGTTTTTAAAGCGTTTAGTGTTGTACTGTACAAATCTTTAAAGCACAAATGAATAGTTCCCTAAAAGAAATTATATAATTTTCCTAAAAAGAATTCTCTGTCTGATGCTTTCTTTGTTTCTGTTTTGTGTGAATTTCTTTCTATAATTTGACTCTGACCCTTTTCTTTTTTCTTAGTCTTGCTTTCAAAAATAAATAATGGAAAATAAATTTTTTTTTTTTTAAATTCTTTTTTATCATTTTTTGTTTTGAGACTTTGTCCCAAAAACTTCTAATCCAAACAAACCATGTCAAAATGGATTCAATGCCACGAGGCCAAACAAAGCCTAAGATTATTGAAAATTTTAATTATGGCCAGCCGGAGAAACTACTCCTTGAAGAATTTGGGAAAATTGGGCCTGGAAGGAACTGCCTTCTTTAAGAATATGGATATATTGCTAAGCGGCTCACCCACTAAAATATAGAAAAATTTCTAAAATCGTGCTTCTTTTTTAAATTGTTCTTTTTTTATGCCTATTCTAAATTACAATTCCGGGCCGGTGGAACTCGCATTCACCGAATGCGAGGTCTTCGGAACATAATTCTTTTTAAATTAAGAAGACCTCGCATTCGGTGAATGCAAGGTCTTCCAAAATATATATATATATATATATATATATATATATATATTTAAAACAATTATGGAATCACCGGCCCGGAATTGCAATTTGGAATAGGTATAAAAAAAGAATAATTTTGAAAAGAAGCACGATTTTAGAAATTTTTATCAACCTAAAATATACTCCTAGGCCGTTTAAAACAGGTTTGGATTAATATGAGCCCAAATGAATTACATTTTTTGGAGTATTATTTTTACATATTATTATAAGGCATTATAACAAATAAGAAAAAATTTAAATAATTTGAATATGTGTTTGGATTGTGAATAATGTTAATAATATTTTTTTTTTTTTTTGCAAATAGGTGTTTGGATAGGTTTTTTTGAACTTAAAGACAGAAAAACGTACGCAAAAATCAAACGAAATTACTAATATCAAAATATATAATTCAGTTCACTTCTTTTTTTTTCATGCTATCAAACCAAATACTAAAAACCACACACAGGTAGTTAACTGCCTTTTTGAAATCTGAATACTACAAAATGAGATATGCACGTATACATATTCTAAACATGTAAAAAAATATTAAAGTTTACTGTAGTTTTTTTTTTTTTACTAAAAGGAAAAATACGTACATAAAAGTCATGTAAAATTATTAATATTAAAAAATATAATCCCGTTCACTTGCTCTTTTTTGCGTCATTTAACCATGTACTAAAAATCACATAGTAGTTGTTTTCTCATTGTTTGATATCTAAATCTCTAAAAATAAGATATGCCCATGTGCATATAATAAATACGTATTTATTTAATAAAAAATAAAATTTACATTTTTCTATCCATAGTTTGGACTCCTCAACATAGATTCAGGAGTCCTAACCGTATAAACTATTTTAAATTTTATTTTTCCACCTATAGTTCGAACTCCCCAATCTAGATTCGGAAATTCAAATCTTATAAACCATTTTAAACTTTACTTTCCTGCCCATAATTCAAACTCTCTAATATGTGTTTGAAAGTCCGAACCTTATCTACTGTTTTAAACTTTACTTTTTCGCCCATAATTTGAACTCCCCAATCTAAATTCGAAAGTCCAAACCTACATTCCCTGTTTTTCTTTGCTAGAAAAAAATTTAGACTAGTGAATAGTATAAAGATACAAAAAAAAAAAATTTAATGCTAATATTTGTAAATAGACTAAAATACATGTATAGGTGAGTAGTTTAAATAATTGTTTAAATAGTGCAAGTAATGAATAGTGAAAGGAAACTTTGAATTGTGAAAAGGAAAAATCATATTCAGAAAATACTTTT
Source organism: Cinchona pubescens (assembly GCA_025175665.1). NCBI lineage: Eukaryota > Viridiplantae > Streptophyta > Magnoliopsida > Gentianales > Rubiaceae > Cinchona > Cinchona pubescens. The sequence continues at coordinate 2,282,293 of JANKKI010000077.1, read as the reverse complement.
TTAATCTCTCGAATACAAAATGATGAATTTTGATTTCTCAAAAAGCTAAAATGTATATTTTTTGTTCTTGATCACGATTTCGATAGTACTTTGGTAAAAAATAAACACGTGATCATCACGTGACTATATTTCCAAAAGTAGAATAAAAATCAAACTCAATTACTTACCAAATAAACCATGTAATCATCAAACTTCCTGCTTCCTCTCTTTAACATTTCAAATTAGAATTAGAAAAACTAATAAGTCAGCGCGAATGAGTTGAGAGCAACCCCAAATCGTGAAGAGAGAATTGTGGAAAAAATTCCAATTTGTTTGGAAATGATTTGGAACTGCTCTCAACTCATCACCTGGCTTTCCGAATTCTAATTTGGGGCGTTAGAGAGAGGAAACAAAACACAAGGGAAGTTTGACAATCATGTGGTTTATTTGAGAATTACTAAAATTTATTTTCGATTTTACTCTTAAAAATTTAATCATGTGACGATCACATATTCTTTTCCAATCAAAATACCGATTAAAAATCATCGAAATTATGCTTAGAAACAAAAAAACATACGTTCGAACTTACGAATATGTTCTTAATATTTGAGAGATAATTTGTACGATTTTTTCTTGTACAAAAATAATGAATAGTGTTTTGAAAAAAAAAATTAAAAAAAACTTAACAAAAATTACTTGTGCTAACCAAATAAGTATTTAAAGTAATTGTAAAGAAAAATGAATAGTAAAGTAAATATATAGCAAAAAATTAGTACAAAAAACCAATCCATAAGGACCATTGAAACGGTCCAGTTTTCATCTGCTTTATTTCGTTTGATAATCGGAGGATAATGTGGGGAAATATAGTTGCTCAAGAACTAATAACAAATTTTTATTTAAAAAAATATGACGTCTCCCTTTTTAATTAAACGTGATCACTCAATTTAAATAAATTATTCTTATTAATTAATTATTGAACGAATCTTTGGTCACTTTGTAAACAGAATCTAGACTTTCATTTGAAGAAGGAAAACGTTTTTTTTTCCCCTGTCAGGAGTTGAAGTTGGAGTTGGAGTTGGAGTTGGAGTTGGAATTGGATTAGACTCCTAAAACTCCGATTACTAATCAAAGGATTGGAGCCCTTTTTTATTGGCGATAGAATAATCAAAAGTACAGCTATGATCTCTTGCTTCGGTAGCAAAGTATATTGATTTAGCAGTAATATCCATTCCAGATATTTTAGTTTAGGTCCAGAAATTATTTGAGGTTTTTTTTTTTTTAAGTATTAGTAATTTAGGTCTATGTTGCATAATATGCAATTTACAGCTGTGCACGAATACAAAAATGGGGTATGATAATACTTAATTGTTACGTATTTTTTGATTCACAGTACGGTAATAGTGTAGGTGAAATTAAGAAATTTAAGTATATATGATATATATAACTATAACAGAATTTGAATTATATTATAATTGTAGGTATACTAGAATTTTAGATATATTAGAGTTATGTTTGCTTGGTATAGAATTTAGGAACGTTATTGTAGCGGGTATGTGCGTATAAATCAGAGATATTAAGTAACACTGATTTAGATCCAGGCGTACAAATAAGAGAGAAGAAAGATATTAAGTAACACTGGTTTAGAAGATGGAGAACCTGAAGGCCTGTAAATCATCGAACAAAAGACAGAAGATAATGATGATGGAGAATTCGTCATCTTTGAGTAAAATACCGGATGAAATATTGATCGACATATTGTCACGCTTGTCCATGAAAGAGGCTGCCAGAACTAGTCTTGTTTCCCGGCAGTGGGAGAGCTTGTGGAAATTTTATACGGGTTCTTTGGAATTCGATTGCGATCCGGAGACCCAAGTGCTCCTTTTTAACGGCAAGAGACGGTTTGTTACTGAAGAAACCAAATTTATAGGTTGGGTGAATCAAGTAATCTGGCGGCTTTGAGTGGAGCCACAACCATTCAAAAATTTAGGGTCTGTTTTGATTTAGGCAAGCATCAAACCACTACCATCGATTCATGGATTCGTTATGTCGCTGCCAGGAAGGTTCGCAGGCTTGAGTTGTGCTTATCATCTATGTTAGCGCTAGATAAACCGTGCATATTGACTTTGGAGGAGATTTACTACTTTCCGACCCCTGGTCAGCTGATGAAGAAGAATAATGATTTGGGTAACCTCAAGTCTCTAATTTCGCTCCGTTTGGAATCTGTTGACGTAACTGATGATCATGTGTCCTATTTTTTATCCGAATGGCCATTCCTGGAAGAGTTAGCTATTGCTTATTCACCGTCCCTACATAATCTGAAGGTCGCGGGTGGTGGTGATCAATCGCTTAAGTTGAAGTACTTGGAGGTGAGATATTGTATGGGGTTGGGGCATCTTGAGGTAACAGCAGCAGCCAGCAATCTTGCTTCTTTCAATTATGGAGGACTGATGTCAATGATAAACATGATCTTCCAAGATGTTCCCCGACTTTCTTCACTTTCTCTTGAGAGTGATTATTGTGAGGACCTGGTGCGTAACGGATTCAAAGGGCTTCCGTTCCAGGTCTCACAGCTACAGATGTTGACACTAGATTTAGGTTGGATGATGGGCTGCTTCAGGTTCCCTTGTCTAAACTTTCCAAAGTTATTCACAAGTCTTCGCCACCTGGAATTGGTATTCACGATACTAGACGAGGGGACCATGCTTTTTGTGGCTTCATTCCTCCGTGCTTCCCCGTGTCTGCATAAGTTGGTGCTCAAGTATAAAATTGATTCCTTTCACACTGAAAGGATGAAGAGGGATCCTTCTAATTTGGAGTTTCTCATCAATCTTGGAGGGCTCCGTAAACAGCTGGTTAAGAAGGGATACAAGTACGAATGCCTCAAGGAAGTGGAGTTTTTGGGTTGGAATGGACTGAAGCGTGATATTGAGTTTGTTACGCATTTAATTGAGGCTGTCCTGAGCTTCGAGATCACTTGAAAGGGTAACTTTTGACCCTTGTGATCCATTTCGTGTCGGAATAATGAGGGGGCTGCCATCGCCTCCAGATAAGCTCACTGCCGAGGAAGATGCGAGGAATCGTGCCAGGGACTTGGAGTCAAAATTTTCTCCAAACACAAAACTGGTGGTTGCCTCCAAATGTCATTGCTGCTGAAGCTGAGGAGGAGCGTGCAAGGGATCATCCTCACAAATTTATTATTCATTAATTTATCATTGTAACTTAATTGCGGCAAACCTCGCTCTGATGTAATAGGAATAAATAAATAAATAAATAAAGTTGGTGTAACCTTTTTGCTTTCATGTTTTTTTATTTTATCTTGTCTTGCATTTATTAGTTTGTAGAACTGTGACTTGTGAGGAAAAATGTCACATCTATGGAGCTAAGCATATGTTGATATTTCTCCCTTGCTTGGGTAATTGTTAATGCTAAGTTTTTGCTTGGCAATTGTTAATGCGAACTTTACCATGGAGTAAAGCAGCTGAATCCTGTTCTTGAAAGCAAGCGGCTGAATGATTCTGTGAAGAATAGAGGAGGCTGGTGCACTACGCACACAGATAACCAATCTGGAATCTTGGGAGCTTTTTTGTTTTGGTATAATACAAGAGCTGGAGGGAACGGGGAAAAAGGGTTGGGGACTTGGGAATGATTCATGACACTAAAAATAAATCTAACTCATTAAAAATTGTGTTTTAACGGTAAAACTAAATAATAACAAAAAAATAAAAAATAAAAAAACTCTAAATTCATTAGGGACAATTTAAACATTACAAAAAAGATAAATTATTCGTTATTTATATAATTGTTATAGACCAAAAAAAAAAAGGGTATAGATAGATTCTGCCCTTGAATGACCCAAAAGACACGAGGAAAATGCAGGCTACATTAGGAGTTCAGGCCATGCATAATGAACATGATGAGAACTCTGAGATAAATAAGAACAATATATCATAGATTCATAAGCAACCATACAAAAGTTGGCCAAAAACTCTTGCGGAAGAGCAAATTTGCTGTAAATACTATGCATATATTTGCTGCTAAAACTACTTGCTGAATGGTGAATGCAGTGTAGCACCCACCACGGTCGGTTTAGTGTGAAGAAGTGGTTTAGTCAGAGAACATTGGGACATTCTACTGATTGTAACTGATCAAAAGCAAAAACATTAAACCAAATCAACCATTTTATATAAAGAGAAAGGTTTCTATACAAATTAATGCTTCCTTTGCACAATTAAGGCAGCATCTATGAGATTCACAGATCTACACTAGGTAAAATTTTGCCCAAAAGTATGTTTTTGACCCTAGAGATTGTTGTCAGACGCACCAAAACATGCACTACAGAATCTTTTATTTGTATCAGAAAATATTGTCAAAAGCAACCTGAAATTCTGCAGTATTTCTAGGTTTTGGGGTCGAGGCAGTAGCAAGGCCTTTGAGCAACCTCACAACATCAACAGTATCATCAAGGTAATATTTGGCATTCTTGCTTGGCTTTTGACCAACAGTACAAGCAAAGATCTCAGGAGCTGAAGGCAAAGATAGACCTGAGATAATGCTTAATATGCTCTCGAACATATCTTCATCCGATCTATCATCTCCAATGCACATTACGAAGTCTGGTGGCTTCCCTTTATTGACCATCATATTCAAAATCTTATCTGCAACTAAGCCCTTGGTCACTCCCTGCATTGCACAGTGAATCAGTTAAAAACTAAAATCTCAGCGACTTAAGAACAAGAACCATTAGTGATTTTGGGTATTGGGAGGGTGAGTGTTTTTCTATTTTGTGTCCATGTGTGCATTTGCCTTGAACAATATGAATGTGTGTGGGTGAACAGGGATGCGTGTATGCATCATCATACTTGTGGCTTGACTTCAACAATATGATGGCCCCTCTTCACAACTGCAGGTTCATTTGCAAGGACATTTTCCAAATGGTCCAACAGTTCCTTGGCCTGGCATGAGCCAAAATCTGGATCAGCTAGTGCGTCATGATGATGCCACACCAGCGCACTTTCCTTTGTTTCTATGCTGGAGCCATCAGTTGCCTCTGTATACAGTTTCATAATAGGTTCCACGATTTGCTTCCAATCAAGATCAGCTGCCAAAGATTCCCAATCAGATGTTTTATTCCACCTGCATTGGAAAAATAGCACACAATTCTTAGTTCAAGTCAAAATATGATAGTAGTGAAAAGAATTTGAATTTAACCCATACCTTAAAAAAAATCCATGTTCAGCAGCTATTCCTAGACTGTCACATGGAGACAGCCATTCACCTAAGGAAGTCCTCCCTCTCCCACTAACTATAAATACTGTGTTCTTAGGATCACTACTCAGCTCATCCAAAACTGCAATAACATCAGGGCTGGGTGCTTTAATAATTGAGGATTGAGGTACAACAGTACCATCATAGTCCAGGAATATCGCTCTCCTGTTTGTCCGTTTATATGCTGAGACAATGCGATCAATAGATAACTTCCTAAAACTTAGTAATTGGAGAAAGTGAAATAACTCTAAAACCCAGGCCCAAACCTATGCCCCAGCAGCGTTTACTGTAGTGGTCCTTGCATGCCCTCTCCAAGTCCTGCAAGAAGCTACCGGCCCAGTAAGCTACATCGTGGGAGCTCACATAGCGATAATGTTTCTCATGGCGGAGTTGTTTCTCTGATTCAGGCATTGTAATTGCTGTACTCAGCGCCTCAGCCACCGATTCAATATCCCATGGATTCACCCTAATTGCTCCACTAAGAGAAGGTGAACAACCAATGAACTCAGACACAACAAGCATGCTTGTCCGAGGAGATTCCATTTTGGCACTACCCAAGGCTTCATCCAGAGAGGGAGAGCCCTGCCTGCATACTACATACTTATACGGAACCAAGTTCATCCCATCCCTCACAGCATTTACTATGCAGCATTCAGCCATGGCATAATAGGCAGTTTTCTCAAAGCGAGCAACAGGACGATCAATCACAATTACTGGCTCATAACCATGGGACAACCATAGACTTCATTGATCCTTCTAGCAGTTGAATAAGTCTCCCTCTTAGCTTCCTGAACATCTTTCCCGGAGCTCCTAGCAGGATTTACTATCTGAACCAAAACTAATTTCCCCTGCACGCCTGGGTTCTGTTGCAGAAGCTGTTCAAAGGCAAGCAATTTCAGGCTAATACCTTTGAAGATGTCCATATCATCAACACCAATAATTAACTTTTTCCCCTGGAACTGCTCTTGAATCTCTTTGACTTTCTCAAATGTGGAAGGAAGATTCAACACAGATTCAAGTCTGCCCATATGAATACCTACAGGCAAAATTTTAATGTACACAGTGCGACCAAAGTAATCAAGCCCAATGTGCCCTCGTTTAGATTCATAGTCCAGGCCCAGCATTCTGCTACAGCATGAGAGAAAATGGCGAGCATAGTCAAATGTATGGAAACCAATCAAATCAGAATTCAGCAACCCTTTCAGAATTTCATCCCGGACAGGCAGAGTTTCAGTGGTATATCTCCGAAGAAGGGAAAGGACTGTGAAGGAAGAATCCAAGCTTCACTCGATGGTAGCGCTTCCTCAAAAATGTAGGGAGAACCATGAGGTGATAATCATGAACCCAGACAAAATCATCCTCTGGATTAATAACTTCCATAACCTTATCTGCAAATAATTTATTTGCAGCAACATAGGCCTGCCAAAGCTGGCGGTCAAAGCGATCCCCGTGATCTGGGCACATGGGTAGCATGTAATGAAAAAGAGGCCAGAGTTGTTGCTTACAAAATCCTTGATAAAACTTCTTCTGAATGTCGAGAGGTAAAAAAGTTGGCACACATTTGAAATCATCCAGCAGTCTCTGTGAAACTTCTTCCTGTTCACTGGCTTCTATTTCAACCTTCAGAGAACCCACATATATGACCTCAGTATCAGGCGAAAATCCATCCTTCAAATGCAACAGAAGTGAATCCTCATCCTGGTTAAAGCACCATTTTGCAGTCTCGCTGTCCCTCCTAGCATGTAAAGGCAACATATTTGCCACAACTATTTTTCTCTCACGACAAACAGATGATGAACTATCTGAATCTCCATCACTGCTGCCATCAGAGATGATTCCAGGAACTTGCATTAATCTTGGAAGAACTCTAGGAGTTTGAGGGATGTCTGATAATTCTGCAGATGTGAAGTCCAAAAAGCTTCTTGATGTCATCACTCACAAAAGAATTTCCTTCTAATGAACCATAAAAACAATAATTTTAACCGTGAAAACTTGCTTCCAGTAGTCCAGTAATAATTTAGACACGAGCCTGGTCTAGCACCAAAAAAACAAGAGAAGAATGATCCACATCAATATGCTGTAACAAGTATGAATTATCTAAAGGCACTGATGTTGCAAATTGAAATCTTGTACTCCCATCACAGAAACGAAATGAAAAAGAAAATGTTCACATAAAAAAGAACCAATCATAGTATTAAGCGGCAAGGAAACGATTAATAAGTTTTACGGCTGAGATGAAATTTCATCGTCTGCAAAATACTAAATGAAGTACACGAGGGGGATGTCAATCAAGGTATAGCACAAATCTTTGGCTCAATTTGCATCAGATCCTGCAAAGAACTGAGTCCAAATAATTATAGCTGAAATCCCAATTAACCTACAGCATAACCATCAAGCAGAAGTCAGGAACATCATCACAAAAGAATGATAATCGATGCTATAAACTCTAAAACAGAATACAGACTTGGACAACAATAGGTTTGAATTGTATATCCACTAGCTACAAACCCACCCTACTCATGGTGGATGTCCCTTGTGGCTCACTGAATCTCGCGATCAATAATTACATAAAATAAGAGAAGACGTGATCTGACTATATTGCACGGTCCACAGCCAAGAACTAGAACCGAATGCAGCCTAGGGTTAAAAATATGACCTTTAACCTATGAGTATAAACCAATAATTGTTTCTTCAAAACATTTAATGCCTTCAGTGATCGACGAAATGAATAAAAGAAGGACCACATTAATGAATTTGAACAGAAAGAGAAAACATGAAATTGTCTCTAGTTTATGTTGTCATTCCCAGAGCCAACTCTTTTGCAACACTACAGACATCTAATACATCACCTAAGCACGAGAACAACAAAGCATCAGTATGTCATTTTACAGAAAGAATCCACCAATAAATGTATCAACAGAACCATACCATGCACGACAGAGACACACTAGAAGCAACGACAAAAGAGTTTCTAAAGTTAGAGCTGCCTGCTTAGTAATCCATCCTTTGAAACTCATCTTTTCTCTCAACTCTTGAACATGAAACCTCTACATAATCACAAAAACTCCGCTCCCCCTATCCTATAACAACCACACTAATCCGAGCTCCAAATTTAGTAATCTACCCATTGATAATTACATTTCTTAAAAGACGTAAACGAGAAATCCATACAACTCTCAAATTTCCATTAAAACACCTTCGTTTAAGGTCCCCCTTAATTTTATTTTATTTTTTTAAAAAGAACCTTGGTTTGGTATGCCTCGCCTGGAAGAAATACCCATATACTAAAGACATGTTTATTGTTGCATTTTATCCCCCCAGCTCCCAAACTAGCCCTACAATAGTGACTGCCTAATAATAAGAAAGCACCAGAATTCACCAAAACCAAAGCTATTCACATGCCAAGCCAGCACATAGAAAGCCTTAACCCGATTTTTTTCTTTTTTTCTTTTTTTTAACAACAAATTAAAATTTAAACCTATTACAAAAGTGACTGATTTTAAGAGAAAATAGGCATGGAAAAGATGTAATAAAATTGAAGAACCTTAAAACTTGTTAAAAAAAAAATTAATTTCTACAACTGAAATTCTCACCTTAATTTAAATTCAGAAAAATAATTTAATTGTTCAAGCTACCGATCTAAAACCGTTGAATTTCCTGCAAAATACAAAATTCATATCAACAAATTTCCAACCGTCAGATTCAATTTATATATCCTCCACTCAGTCGTCAAGAGCTGAGATACATACACGCAAAAAATAAAAAAAAAATAAAAAATTCAACTCTTCTTCTTCTCTGCTTCTTTCTCCGCCCCAAATTTCCACCCATAAAATTCAACCAAATATATGCACAAATTCAGGTGCAAAAACAGCGACGAAACTAGATCGGAAAGCGTAAGAAAATCGACTACTCCTAATTATATACCTGCGAGATTCCGGTAGTCGGAGTAAAAATCTCGGCGTCAAAAAGTTCCTAGAGAGAGAAAGCAAAAGGGAGCGACGAATGAGAGTTTTTCTTTTTTTGAGAAGAGGAGTGGGGAAAGAAAGATATAGCAGTGCCGCAGCAGTGCTTCTGTTTCTAGAGAGAGAAAGTGTAGTAGTAGTAATAGATAGAGAAATGTGGATAATGATAATCTGGAAAATAAAAATATTTTTTTATTTATTTATCTAGTGCCAAGTAAGCGTACAAGTTAGATTGCGGGGTGTACAAGGTGTTGACGATTTTAGTATGTAAGAAAGATGAGATCAGATTTCATCCAAGCTTACCGCGGTTAGTTGGTTGGGACTCGGGAGGTAAGTAAGTAACTAACGCTGGTTTATGATCACATTTCCGTTTCTCCCCTTATTTCCACTCTATTTCTTTGATGCCCTTCGTTATCTAATTATTATTTTAGGAAAATTCTACTCTACTTAACCGAACGATCCCGTTGTATTTTAAAATTTGCACAACACGATATTATATTGTATAAATTTTTAAATTTAGCGAAAGACGAAAGTATAAAATTCTCTATTATTTTAATAAATCAATATGTAATTGAGCGACTCCTAATATTCTTTACTTATTCAATTATTTGCACTAATTTTTTTTTCCACCCTAAACATGTTTCTAACATGACAAATACATAAATGGTCTTTCCCAGTAATTTTTCTTTGTTTTATGTTTATTCTTCATTATTTTTCTTAATTTTGTTTCATGTTTTCTCAATGTATTAATGAACCTAGACTTTGTGAAGAATAGATTTCAAGTTTCGTTTTTTTTTGTGTAACTAAGGGTTGGTCCATTAGAATAAAGAATGAGCTTAACTTTTGTAAACTCATACAACAAATGATTTTTTTTTTTTTGGGGTGGGGAGGGGGGACCAAAAGTGAAAACTAATGTAAATTTTAGTACGACCACGGGTAGGCTAGTTCAACTAAATCAATACTACTATTTTATTATAGCTGGAGATGACTTGCGTTAATCATACTTAATAAACAAAGTTTGTTTATTAAATAGTGTGACCATGTGTGCTTACTCTTTTTCTTTTTTCTTTTTTTTAAAAAAAGAATATGTACTAAGTACTCTTTTTTCAGTCACCACATATTACACAAATAGAAATATTCCTCAATTGATCACCAAGTTTACCATTCTTCATTTTAAAGGAAAAAAAAAAACCAACAAATATTATAAAGAAAGTTTTTTCATTTGGCTAACCAAAATATGATGATGCTATAAGCCTATTCCTAAACCTAATTAGGCAATAAGCTTTATAATTCCCCTAAACATAGTGAAAACTACTCTCTTTTTTTTCCCCTTATTTAACAATAAGAAAACATCTGCAGATTGTAGTGGTATTTCTTTCGGCTACTGAGGTTCATCTTTCATTTGACATTTTTTTAGGCCATTTGACTTGATCCTCCCGAAATTATTGGAGAAATTTAATTAACTAATATATATGCTAGATCCGTATGTATATTTGTGTTAATTATGAACGAAGGTTCAATCCATCTCTATTTAAATTTCTCAAGAACCATTTTATCATTAATTGAATCAATAATAAATATGGAAGATGGATGAGGGATCACAATCACGTGAGCCACATCACATAGGAGGAATATCAATCTACTGTTAAAAGAAAAAAAAATTGAGTTTAATTCTCACAAATTGAATACTACTATAAAGTCTACGTTATCCACTAGTACAACTTCCCCAACTGGCAACTGGTGAGTTAGTATTTCTCTTCATTCAATTCTTACCTTCCTGCGAAAAGTTCTTACATAGATCCAATTTACGATAAGTGAATATAAAACACATTATATTCATCTACATCACTTTAAAAAAAATTTCATATTTTTAATGAATTAGAGTGATTTAAATAAATATGAATCAAAAAATTCATTCCATTTTTCATAAACCGAATTGATATAAAAATTTTACAAATTTCCACTACCACCATAGCTCAAGTAGCCCATTACTTAGCATAGTAGGGGAATTCAATTCAAGGATAAGATATCCCATCACTAATATTGGTGAATTAATGAATTATAAACCTTTTTGGGGTGTGGCGGTGGCCTATTGTTACATCCAAATTATGGTGTCTACCCAAGTTGCATTTTGCACCAGACTGCAGTTGGATAAATGGATGAACTTTGCTACTTATCCTACTCTTTCGCTACTGTTTTTTTTTTTTTTTTTTTTGGCCATAATAAATGAAAGTTGTATATTATTGGGATGTAATCTTATTAAGACGCTTTGATCATGTGCCATTATTAACATAGGCTCACATATTATTGATAGCAAGGTGAAGCTTAAAGAAAGTATAAAATTGCATACACAAGATTTGCTTATACATTAAAATGGATGTAAGTAACATTAAGTGAGAAAAAATAATTTAATACTTTGTTAATTTTTAAAATGATAGATAATTTGATACAATAAAATTATTTAAATTTACAGATAAAATAAAATAAAAAATTTACTTTAAACATTTAATTAAAAGTACATATATAAAAGTAACAAAGTTACAAATTTACTGAACTGTCATTATATTTAAAAAATAAAAAATAAATAAAATTTAATTGAGTAATTTAAAATAAAGAATTAGCGAATCATTATGATTTTATTAGACACCGTGATTTGATAAGTGGTTTTTTGAAAATTATTTTTCATTAATTAATTAAAGGCTAACACTTGGGAGTCTTTATACTTACTTGGTGGGCGTGAGCGTGACTAAAGAAGGCACGCCGCAACTCGACCATCGTTTCCTTGCTGTCCACAAGCGGATAGGAAGAATTCAACACATTGCACCGATTCCAACATTCCATTATTACTATTATATTCTCGTTTCTTGACCTCTTTAATTAAACACGTTTATGATTAGATTATCCTCTTAATCAGCTAATGGCATGCCTTCTCACCTGCTTTTCCTTTTCTCCTTTTATTTTACTATTTTGTTGATTTGTTTCAATATTTTCCTCTATTGCAACTTCATTTTATTTGTTGACTTAACAAAATAAAAGAACATTAGGAAAGATAACTTAGTTTCATCCGTCTCGAATTAGACATTTCAATTAATAATTATAAAAGTATGTGTGATAATTACTCGATATTTTAAAAATTGTAATACTTAACATTCAAAATATATAGTGTTATGCTATATAAATATTCAAAGAACAACAGAATTATAGAATTTCTATACTTTTATATAAAATGGTATTCTTATTAAAACTTAAACATTAATATTAAAATAACATAAATTTATCATGTCGTGACTCATACATAAAACAAGCAAGACGCATTTAAGAATAAAATTATCCAATCAAACAACTATGGTGAATTAGATTTTTAGATGAGGAAACTCAACTACTCAGTAGCAAGAGGACTTAATGTTCATTGGTACTTAATTAAAAAGCAATTAGGAAAATATTACATTATAGGCTGCGTAACAATCACAATTCCGAAATAATGTTATATAGCAACACCCTACACAGCTTCTTATTTCACTTTATAATTAAAAAAAAAAAAACCTTTTGTATGGCCAAGAGGAACTATTTTCACAAATTTTAACTTTTGTTAATTACTAGTTAAAAAATCATTAAGAATTTTACCGTCTCAACCAGCTTAGCTAAATGAGAAGTACATAATTTTTCCTTTTCCATAAGTTAGTCAGTATGAACCTTTCGATTAGATTGAAGTCTTTGTCATTTGTTGGACAATATTCTATTTAATTTGAGTTGATTAGTGCTCCAACTTGCATTAAATTAATCTTTATAAATAATCTTTTATACATCATCGACAAAGTGTGCACAAATCCATAAACAATTTTCTAAAAGTAAGCTTTTTCCATCGGAGAAGTGATAACATTAGGCTAATAAACAACTCCAATTCTATGAGACAAAAACAACCAAACCAAAAAAAATCATTTCTTAATATATATATATATAAATTAAGTCATTAAAAGAATGCTAAAACTCCTCAATAAAATATTTACTCATTGTTGCCAAGTCCTAATCTCATTACCGACAAGAATCATAAAACCACCAAAGAAGTTTGATTAACCATTTAAAAAAAAAAAAAATTTAAAAGTATGAAGTTTAAATTGAAAAGTGAAAGTTAGAAATCAATGATTTGAAATGACACAAACATTTGTGGCATAAAAGTAATAGGTTGAAAATGAGGTCCTTTAATGATAACAAGATTGTCCAATGTGGAAAATTATCATACCGACAAGGATACAGACTCAGTCCTCCTCCTCGCACCATTTTCCTCGTCCACCCACCCTCATTGTACGGACCCTCTTCGCCACGTGTAAATAATCTGTTTTTCCTCATCGACGACCTAACTTGCATGGGTCCCTATGCATGCCTGGACCGAACCAATCAGATCGACTCAGATCAAACCTCACTCGGACAAAAGGCAGTGGGGTCGGTGGAAGATAATCCAATAACGTGATTACACATCAGCAAGCTATGCATTGTTTTATCACGTGAAAGTCACGTGAGTGTCTTTGACTGGCCATCAAGTGCTAAAACTACCCAACGGAATATTTAAGTAGATCGGATTTATTTAATTTTGGACAATTATTCAATAAAGATAAAATCACACTATTCATTTAAATAAAAACCCCAGTAATAAAGTATTGAATCTTAATCAGTTTATCATATTGTCTTTTGATAGTCGATAGATCGGATCTATTTAGATGTTTTTTATCTTCTACTATCAGTTTCTGGTTCAATTAATTTTGTTTGGTCTAGCTATAGTTTACCTAATTCTTGATTTGTTGATTTTGATCTCAAATGACTTACACCTACATAAATTTTGTATACCATTTTGAGTTTTGACCAATCCAAGTTAGTAGGCAAAATTTGCCAAATTTGAAAAAGTATTTTTATGATCTTGGTTTAGTGAAACAATCCTTATAGTTAATAGTTAATAATCCCATGTTGACTTTGTTGAATTTAAGTGAACTTGTGTTTAAAATTATTATTTTTGGTTGGTTGGTTGGGTTCATTTGGGTGGTGGGTGACTAGGAACATAAAATTTCAATTGGAACATAATTATTACCTTTTTTTTTTTTTTTTTCTATAGTGTGAATTTTCTGCTCCAAATGTAAATCTAAAAATATATATAAAAATAAGAAGGTGGCAAGGTGGTATCCTTAGGTCAGAAGTAGAGAATTTCTTAATTTGTAATTGATTATATATTTTGTGGGCCCAACATTATCCTCAGACGGTGCATTTCGCGGCAGCTTCTCAAAGATGGCGTGTGGGCTGATGAAAGTGAAGTCATGTGATTGGGCTTCGTCCATATCCAAAAACCCAGAGTGGGCCCACACTTCTTTTAAAGATAGAATGTTCTAAACGTATCTTACAATTACTTTTCTTTTTAGGTCAAAAAAAAAAGAATTCGAAAAAAAAAAAATTCCTTTTTATTTGCAAATAGTGGATCTTTTTATTATTTTATACAAAATATCTCTAATCATTTTTATTATACTACATTTTTGTTGGATACTTTCTTCTTTGTTTTCTCATGCTCAATGTTCATATTCATGCCATCCTATCTTGATAAGCAAGTATCCACACACCACATTACACATCTGCAATTTTAGTGCTTTACTCTATAATAGTATTCTTTCTTTTTAAATCCTATATTGCCCTTTTAACTTTTTTGTTTTGTTTTATTATAAAAGATTATGCTTTGTCCAATCAAAACTTTGTACTTACTTAAAATAATAATAATAATAATTGATTTATGCCACCCACTTGGCATAAATAATAATACTTCATGTGTGAAAATTGGTGTAGCCAAGATAAATTAAAAAGGTAGAATATATGCTTGGATATGGTATTATATATTTGATAAAAATTTTGAAGCCAAGTTTAAAGTTTATCAAGAATTTTTTACATTAGCATTTTACCTTTTGTTCTGAAAAATTATAACAAAATGGTAGAAAGGGTCGCGTTAATTTTCTTAAGAATTCATTTAAAACTATCTATTTTTCAAAAATGAAAAAAAAAATTAATTTTTACTATTTAAAAACAGTGTCGAATCAATACAATTCTTTATTAGAATTTGTGAGTTTGTAAATAGATTAATCTTAAATTTGTATAATTTAAAAGAAATATCACTGTGATGCGTCTGATTTGAAATTATAATTTAGTAAATATAAACTCACATTTACTATAGAAAATTCTAGTTTGTTCATGAAAAATGGGCATGCTTGATATGTTTCAGACAAATGTATAAGAATTCATAAGTACAGGGGGTTGGGAGCAAGTGGACTAATTAACATAATCAAGAATTAGGAGATAGAGAGAAGTAGAAAGTTTAATGTCTTTCTATATCTTTGTCTGGTTGACTTCTTTTATAGTTGAAATAAATTATCAAAAACGTTGTATGGGTATAGTGCTCTTGCTTGAAATTGTCTGGACATCAGAACCTATGAAAAGTGATTGGTAGTTCATCCTTCTTCTATTCTTGATTAGTGTCTTTTCAAACCATGGTGGATTTTGTATGGCTTTCATAAATATTGCATGAAAAAAGATACCATGATTCTCTTCCTCTAGACTTCTTGAGAGAAAAAATAATAATTACCTATGAGTGGCCTCATGCTGATAATCACCAATTACCAGGATTCTTTTTTATTATTATTATTATTATTTTTTAATTTTCTACTTTCGAATTGCACAATATATTTGGCAAAAGCAAGGTCACCTGAATGAAACCTGTCGGAATAAATTTGAAAAAGGATCCCAGTTGGAGAGGGCACATTTCCAACTCATTACAGAAAGAATTCCAACAAAGTACATATCTTGGCTAAGAAAATTGAACATGCTATAATTAATTCAAACGCAAAAAAGTAGATAAATTGTTGCATTTAAAATTGTTAGGTGGGATGATATATTCTATCCAAAACATTTAACTTATAATCCACCCACCAACTTTGGTTAAAAATTATTAAATTTTTCGAACCATCCTTCACAAATTCATTACTTTGGTCATAAATTTTTGGAATGTTCTATAGTTCCGATATTCGTTTTATTGTACTTTAAATTTTTTTTTATAGAATAATAAAATATATTAGAATTTTACAGTTTTATTAAAATTTTATTATTTCGTTGAATTTAAAAACTTATACAGTACAAGTTATTAAAATATATAATACTGTACTGTACAAATCTTTAAAATGTAAATAAATAGTTCTCTCAACGATATCGTAAAATTTTCCTAACATATGTTTAAAAAATTTCAATATACAAAATTACGGTTCCTTTAAACTAACGGAATGATTCTTGATTGACGGAATTGTAAAACTTTTTAAAATTTCCTGACAAAAATTATCAGAGATTGAATTAAAGTTTGCACTAAAGTCTAAACATCAAGGAACATGGAAGCATGAACATAATAAGATGCCATGTGAGTGATGCTTCATTTGCTTGGGTGGAAGATGTCAATAGTTGTTGTTGCTGTATAAGTACATGGAGCCGATTTTGTTGACTTATTTTCAACATCTTTAAAATCGAACATTAATTTTCTTTATCCAATTTTCTGAAGAAAAATGAAGATAAGCTGGTAATCTTCAGTCGGCAAAGTGCCAGGCAATTCCTGTCTCTGCATCTCTCTGTCTCTCTTCATTACTCACTTTTTTTCTATCTTTTTTGGTTGAAAGTTTGGAAAACGCCTGCAATTCTACGCAAGCCTAATTGGCCGACTACGTACAATTTACATTAAAGGTAAAACATAAAAGCAAAGCCATGTGACGGACAAGTTTGTTCTGAACAATCCAGCTATTTCAAAGGTAAAAAACCATCGAGAATTATTCAATTTTTTGTTTTTTTTTGGGCTGAAAATGAGACATTTGCAAGTTGCAACTTATCATACTTCCATCTTTTCATGCATGGATATATTCTTATTCATTTTCTTGAATTAATTAGCATGACTTTGAGTTTGTGTTTGGTGTGTGTGTGAGATTTTCCTAGAGTCCTTAAAAAAAAGATGGTTATTAAACAGTATAATAATATAAAGTAACAAATTTATTGATATGTCACTAAATTTAGAAAAAAATTAATAAACGAAATTCGATCGATGATCTAAAACAAAAAATTAGTGATTCAATATGATTTTGTCACGTAAAGTGATTTTAAATTTGTATCTTTGTAAATTATTTTCCATTATCAAAATATAAGTGAGAAGGAGAAAATTGGTTTTCTTTATAGGCCCACGGGTCCAAGGCAAATATTTAAGTAGATCCGATCTTTGATCTCACTTGTAAATCCTGTGGTGTGAATTAAACCTTAAAGAATTTATGACATCAATTGATGTAAGTCCTGACCAGAGAGTTTATAGGTGGGGTCAAAAATCAGATCTACCTAAGTATTTTTCAATGTCCAAAAGAGTGAAAATGTAAAAAGTACGAAAGCTTGAGGATATGGAGGCTCATGTACTCACTATTAATGGGTCCACAAGGATGTTGTTTAAAATATTTAAGTGGGCCAACTATTTTTTTAGTATGGGCTCAAAACAAAAACCCAATTTCCGAATGTCCAATTGTCTCATTTTTTCCGCTATTGGACATGTTGCACTGGACAAAAATAGAGCTTAAGGCCCATAATGACCACATCTCTAAGGGCTCATACGAAAGCGAAAATATTTGGAAAATTGAAATAAAAAATACGAGACTAAAAATCCAAATAAATATAAAATGACTGAGGTTGTGGCTTCCCTAAAAACTTTTATTTACCTTAGACAGAAAACATAATTTATAATTTGGGAAAATTTCACCATTTCGTAATAGTACCATCTCGTTATATTTTAAAATTTTTTATAACATTATATACTTTAAAAACTGATATTGTACAAAGACTTAAAATTAATAGAATGATTTCCTCAACATTTTAAAAACTTATATAACATCATATACATTAAAAATTGATATTGTACAAATTAATAAAATGATTTCCTCAACGGATTTGTAAAATTCTATCCTATAGTTTAAATTTTTTCACCCAAATATTAATCTTTTACCTTCATGTGGACAGCTAGTACTGTAACGGTGAATAAAAGATTGTTCTTGAATTATTAACCAAGTCATTTATTTCAAGAAAGGAAAGTCCATGTTTCTATCTTCAAATTCTATAATTTTGGCTGGCTGGCTGAGAAATTGTATAGGAGAAGATTTTAACTTGTTATCATGTTTTGCTCTTCAATCAACAGGCTTTAACAAGCCACAGCCTTTTCACATAAACATTAGCAATGAAAAACAACAAAACGCCTTGGCCATTAAAAATAACAGCATGAAGGTGCATTACAAATTGTGACACAAAAAAGACAGTCCAGTATTATGGAAGAGCAAAAACTAAGTACCTTGTTCTTGTTAGTAATTGTCAATCATGTTAAAAACTGTTACTTTATCTCTTCTGTAGACAACTACAAACACATTTACAAAGATGCATCATTTGTCTGCTGTCATCAAAATCAGATGTATCGGTAGACCATTCCTACCTCTAGAGTTGATGCATGAGGCACAGTAAATGCATAGGTAGGAGATCTACAGTTTCTCCTCAAGAAATCATACCCATAATTTATTGCTACCTTTTTAACTAGGCTGGATCCTTGTTTTGCTTTGATATATGAGTGCCCCAGTATGTAAGCTACCCCAGCTTCCCTAGCTTCCATAAGTTCTCGCAACTCCTCGCGTGCGCTGCTGCCCATCTTAGGGCTCTCTGGTATGACAAATCTCACCTTTTTCCTCGGCTTGGTGACCGGTGGAGATCGTATTTCTCTGAGCTCTGATGTCCCAGCCAATGAGGCATTTTCTGAATCATCCATTCGCAACTGAATTCCGTCTAAATGAGTTGAAGGGGTTCCAACCACAGTCATTTCCTCACATTCTTTTGTTACATCTTCATCTGCGCCATTTAGACTGGCCTTTCCGCTCCGTATGAACTCTGCTATGCTGCATATTAGATCATTCTCGAACACCAAAATCATCCTTGTGAGCATCCCGATAACCATACCGGACAATGCACCGATACATTCGGTACTCTTTTGGACCAATGTGTCCCACAAGGAACCGTTCTTCATGTTTAACATGAGGTATTGGGACGGATTTTACACAGAGAAACACCAGGACCTGGTGAAATGCAGGAAGATTGGTGACAAAGTACGAGAAAATTGCTGGAATTCCAGATACAAGTTCGGTGTGTATGAGGCCAATGCCACGAACCCGTACAATGCCTAGGCTGGGACCCAGGCTCAGTAGCCAGTCAACAGAAACCTTATTTTGGACATCAAACTCGTACTTCTTGAGTGTGCCATAGTGCCAAACACACATCACTATTATGAACAGGAACGAAAGGGCAATGGGTACCCATGCTCCTTCCAAGAATTTGATTAGAGAAGCAGAGAAATATAGGGCTTCAATTGTCCCAAAGAATACCACAAAGCAAATTGCAAGGATGACACTCCGGTGCCAACATAGAACAATAGAATAAGAGACATTAAACAAGTGGTGACAAGCATAACAGTTATAACTGCCAAACCTGATTCAAAGAACAGAAAACTGTGTCAGAAAAAGTCATTGGACATTCAAGATGTATGGAGTCAGTTAAGGTCCAAAATCCTAGTTTTAATTAGAACAGGCATGCAACAGAACTTCAAAATTCTTGACACACTGATGCTCGTGCACCATTTGATACACGCTACGAGGATCAGAGAGAGGAGTGGAAGAAAGGAGAGCTGGAGGCTTAGGGAGGAGGGCAACACAAGGAATACGAATATTAGAGTTTATATTTGGCATCTAACTTTTCAAGTAAAGGAGTGAAATATGAATGCAAGGAAGAGTAAGCATGACAGCACCAAGGACAACCCTTCACTTGACTCCAAATATAATGAATCTAAAACATGAAAGCACTTTCAAGTGTCAACCTAATTAGAAATGATTAAATGTCTACAATCATGTGCAGCAAATTTACATGTTGTGTTTGTGGCAGCCATACCTGAAGCATTACCCATGCGTTTGGTGTCTCTGAACCCAATGGTAACAGCCAAGCATAATAGCATTAAGGCCCAGTTAATCTCTGGGATGTAAATCTGCCCGTGTATCTTTGATGATGTGTGCACTATTTTGACTCTTGGAAAGCAACCAAGAGCAGAGCATTGTTTTATTATTGAAAAGGTTCCTGTGATGATGGCTTGGCTTCCAACAACTGCAGCAAGTATGGCAATTACCAATACTGGCCACCTTAACTTCTCTGAAAAAGGATTTTGAGGCGTAATCAGTTAGCTAGTCAGTAGAAACTATGAGCACTCCTGTGTCAAGATCTTTAACCACCTACCAGGTACAGAAACATAAAATCCAATGTGGTAGTCATTCTGGATAACATGATGTCGAGATAGATAAGCTGCCTGCCCCATGTATGCAAGGATTAGTGATGGATAAACCATGGTTGTGAAAGCAATCTGCAAAACCATGAGCCCTATGAGACAAGACTTGCACAGCAAGTTAATGGTAAATTATTCTGTGCTCGAGTAGACTCGTTATGTGTTTTCTACTTGCAACTTGCAAGTACTGCTGAAGCAAAGTAACTCAAGCAACCAGAGTAGTTTATTAACTAATAGAAAATTACATAAACTTAACCTCGAGGAGGCCACCATCTAAATTTCCAAAACTAAGTTTACAAAGAACAGTTTTCTCAACAAAATCAAATGTGATAGTGTATTCTTAACCTTTCTATAATAGTTGAAACTCCAAAAGAGGTAATAAAACTAAAGAATCCATAATTATCCATGGAATTTGTAGTTGACTGAAGAATGAAGATACATGAAGCTTTCGCTGGCAGTGGAAAAAGCAGTTTAACACATACGGAAGATGAAAAGAGATGTGTTTTTCTTTTACTATGACACGAACTAAAATTTGGTAAAATAAACAAACTCCAGTCACAAAGTAATTCCACCAATCCACATTGCCATTATGTAAGACAATACTGTTGGTTGGGAAATAAGAGAGAGAGAGCTTGTGTGTATGTAGACACGATACAGAAAATGTGAACATATAAATATCTGACAGTCAACCCAAACAGGAGTCAGTTAAACTCGGTGCCTGCAGTTCGACAAAGGCATCTTTAGTTAGATACCTGTATTGAGAACTGGGAAAAGTGTCCTAGATCAGCAAACATGGCTTCTGAACCTGGGATAGTGGAAAACTGTATTAGGTTACTCTAAGAGAGAGAAAAATAGAAAATAAAAATGCATGCCAGTGCTTGGACAAAAAGAATCATAATCAGTAAGTAAATCAATAAAATCGAACTTGCCTGTTATGCACAACAGAATTCCACCCAATGACATCCAACCTCCTCTTTGGGTTTTCTTCAGGAATTTGTAAATGTAATATGGAGACAGAGCTTGATACACCAGAGGGTTCCAATGAATAATATTATACAACCCAATAGAACTGATGCAGAAAAGCCATGTTATCACCACAGGCGCAAACAAGAATCATTACGACCCTGTGGGTGCCATAATGTTGAAGGGCAAACAAGGCTATCAGTATGATACAAGCAGCTGGAACTTCTATGTCTGCAAAATTGACATAGTTTAGGAGGCAGTTTTTCATGTCACCATGACGAAGGATTTAGGATTAGGCCAAATTCAGAATTTCTCTATTGATTTGTAACTTTCTACTTGTCAGAAATAACAGCATCCAACAATTACCATTAAAGTTCTTAAGCAATCCCACATAC
Source organism: Cinchona pubescens (assembly GCA_025175665.1). Classification (NCBI taxonomy): domain Eukaryota; kingdom Viridiplantae; phylum Streptophyta; class Magnoliopsida; order Gentianales; family Rubiaceae; genus Cinchona; species Cinchona pubescens. The sequence continues at coordinate 2,260,331 of JANKKI010000077.1, read as the reverse complement.
TTTCTTTTGGATTATATTTTGATAAATAATATATTTCTAATAAAGGATTGAGAAATCCTATAACATGGTTTCTTCTGCATAAATTTCCACAATTACTACAGGAATCCAGCTTTTTCTCAATCAAATGAGCTTCTTTTCATCATTACTCTTCCCTTTGTGGAAAGGGGGCACAAAAGGAGAAACGAGAAATTGGACTAAGTTCAGTGACATTTAAAACTTTTCATAAATCATTTTAACAAAAATGTAATTAGCATCAATACTGGATCTACTTCCTACTACTATCTTATCAACCTTAAAACGAACTAGTCCAGAACTATGCAAATTAATGCAGAAAAGAACAGTTAAATGTAAACAACAAGATTACGCGGCAAAGATAATTAATCTTACACTTGTGATGCTCTTTTGCCATGGCTAGTTCTACTCCAGAAACTGCAGAAAAAACTGCAAGAAGAACACAAAGATAAATTAGTTGCAAATAATAATAATAATAATAAAATTCCCAAATTTAGGCAGGAGGCAACAAGAAACCAAAAAAGAAATAGAAAGTACCTGAAATAGCAGGTGTAAGAATACCATCACCAATCACCATACAAGCACCAATCAAAGCCAATACAAGCAAAAATCTCTGCAGCACTCTATGCTTTTCAAGAGTGGATTTCAGCCTTGCCCCGAAAGTATTTGGTGCTGGACTAGTAATATCCTTCTTGTAGCTTGACAATTCTTCATCTGCCAATTGACAATTAGGCAATGCATTCACCCTGGCATGTCTGTCCTGCATAGAAGTGAATACAGAGCAAATGTGCCTCCTTCACCATTATCATCAGCCTTGAGCACAATGAAAACATACTTGAGCAAAGGAACTAAAGTCAGTGTCCAAAACACTAAAGACAGAACTCCAAAGATTTCTTCATTGGTCTCTGAATGCTTAATATCTTCAGCAAAAGTACTCTTGTAAACATACAATGGGGATGTACTTAAATCTCCATAAACAACTCCCAAACTTTGATAAGCCAATGTTAAAACAGTCCTCCAAGACTCCCTCTGCAACAAAAACAAAATCCCAGAATTCAATCACCAAAAAATCCAAATGGGATTCTTTTAAAACCACTAAAAATCCAAATTTTTAACCCAAAAGAACTCACCTTGACAAGGTTCTGAAACACCCCACTTTCCGGATCCATGGTAACAACTCCTTCAAATTCCCCAAGAAGCCATTTTGCCAATGCAAATTTAAGACTTAGAAAAAAAACTAAACCAAAAGCACCATCCCACCAACGTAAAAAAATTTCAAGAGAAAAACAGTCTGACACGCACAATATCACACACCAAATTGTACAACACCAACAAAAGATTTTTATTTTTTACTCAGTTCATTAGGACCAATACACACACATACAGGGCAGTTGAACCACCTCTCAACTTCAAGAAACAAGTTACTAGAAAAAACCACAACAAAAGTGTCTTGCTCTTAAAAAACTGGAATCATCATCAAGATTTTAAAATATGTTGCACTTGACAATGAGAGGTTTTTATTTTGCTTTTATTTAATAAGAATTATAAGACTACTCAAATCTTTTTCTTTCTTGTTGGTTTGTGGGATTTACGTTACTTTTTCAATGGTTTATGTTTTTTTTCTATTTTACTTTTTCTATTTTGTTTTTTATCAGCAGTTTTATTTACATTTATTGGGGCTGGTCTCAGCTTAGTCCACTTGGAGCACGAGAGGAAGAGTGGGGGTGACAACGTGTGCCATGAAATGAAATGAAATCATGTATAGAATTAGATGGATGGATACATCAACTACAACCAACTCCACCTCGCATTCTCTGTTGTGAGATCGGGATTGAAATTTCAAATTTTGTAAAAATTTGATTAAGTGTTAAATTACTTATCTAGTTTGGAGGATTTTTTTTTTGTTTTAATTTCTTAATAATACTCAATTGAATCTTTTTATATTCTTTTATAGAATAAGTTAAATTAAAATATTATTGCTTCAAAAAAAAGTACAACAACTAAATTATGTTAGGACATAAGAGTGGTATATTTATGTTAACAAATTGACTTAGTTGACAAATACGAAATTATTACGGATTAGATTTTTTTTTAAAATATAAGATTAATTTGATTGACAATTACAAATGATTGTAAGTAAGAGAAATTCAAATTTAAATCTCGATCATTAACAATTCTAATCTAATAAAACTAGCGGACCGACCTACAAGAATTGCAGCTAAAAAATGCGCTAGTGTGATGATTTACCTACTAATTTTATGGTATTAATATGAATCCAATCAATAAATAGAATGCCAATTGACTCCTGGTAGAACGTACTTTTGGTAAGTACTTATTTGTGACCACTTAATACATTTATTTACTGACAAATAACTTGGTATAAACTTGTCTACAAGTTATAGAACGGTAAATGGTATTCACTGCAAAAGAATAGCACAGTGGAAAATTATTTCTTACCCACCTACCTTTTATTACAGAGTGAGTATTTTTTACTATTTAATAATTAAAAAATAATAAAATTTTTCTAATTTTTAGTGATATCAACGACTGTTATATATATTACACATTGCAAATTGAGTAGAGAAAACAAACCCAAATCAGGTTTCCTAACTTTTCTTTTATCTTAATCTTTTTGGCTTCTTTCTGCTTGTTTAGGAAATTACTAGACTTGAGAGGCCTTTTTTTTTTTTTTTTTTAAATCATTTTTAATGGATGATAGAATATTATATTTATCTTATTTTTTAGTAGAGATAGGTTTTATACAGTTTATACTTCTTTGTCATCGTACACTTTAGAGTTGTAATTTTTTTGTCACTATCCATAGATCAAAGAATGCCAAAAAAATTCCATCTTAATTTTCAATAAAATCGGATGTGAATTTAATTTATCAACAACAACTGTCTTTCTTATCTTTCAAATTTTCTTTACATTAGGACAAGTGCAATTTTTTATGCCCAGGTTAAGAAGGACAAATTCTATTTTACATCCCTCAATTTATACTTAATTTTTACTTTACACTCGAATTTTAATTTTGGACACTTTTGCATCCCCGACTCTCAAATTGTCCCACTTTAGTTCCTTTTTAACATTGCCAAAAAAGTTCAGAGTGCAAATTATCTAAAATTAAAATTTAAAATATAAAATAAAAATCGAGTATAAATTAAAAGGTACAAAATGAAATTAGTACAGTTAAGAAATAAGAATTGTGCTTATTGACCCCAAAAGTGAGGAAATATTCCACTTCTCAAAAGTAATTAATTATTTCCTCCGCCTCAATATAATTATCACAGTGGACAAATTTGTACAAATTTTTAGGCAAATAAAAATTTCTATCAAATGTTCACAAATACTTTTATTAAGTTGAATTGACTTGATATCATTAAATGACAAATATTTGAAATTAGAGAGGTTTAATTGAGAGGAGAGAAGATAGAAATGAGAGATGACCATTGATTATTGGTAGCCATTGGTTATTGGAGTTGGAAATATTTTGAATATTTAGAAGGTTAAATTTGAAATTTTAACAAAGCAAATTATTTATTTTAATTAATGTGATATTTTTATTGAGACATTTTAAATAAAAAGTATAACAATATAAATAAGACGAAAGGAATAACATTTAATAAATGCTTTACAGTGAGGATGTGCCGACCTTCTTATTATTGGAAAATATTACTATGAACCTGATCTTGGGTCTCACCTGTAAACTATGCGGTCAAAATTAAAACTTATAAAATTTTACTTACATCTGATGTTATAAATTCTATAATATTTAATTCACACCACAAAGTTTACAAGTAAAATCGTAGACCAAGTCTACCTAAATATTTCCCTTTATTATATAGTGTTATTTTGTCTGAGCAAGATTTATTAATGTTATATTAGGTACGTCACCACTGAATTCGATTATAATATTTTAATAGTTTGATTTATAAAAAAAAAAAACACGATAGCGGTTTGGTTCTCATCAGAATTGGTCTAAAAAAATACATCAACTAGTTGCTACTAATTAATTTTGTTCTTTTTTTTCATTTTAAAACAAGAATTTATTTTTGAATACTCACCATTTTCATTCTTAATCTCTCTTCGGCACCTTCATGTCTTCGCCCTTTCATTCTAAAAAGTGAATCCCAAACATATTACAATTAGGGGATTAGCGGATCTGATAAATCCTTTTCAGAATTTCAATGGCAAAAATAGTTGATTACGACTATTTAACAAATTTTATAGACTAAAGTACAATTATTCAAAAAATTATTTAAGGGCCCTTCAGGATGCAATGCAGTAACATCAAACTGCACGCTTTATTTCAGGTAATCCTAGTTTGGATTGTTTATGAATTCAAAGCCGGCCAATCAAATAATGGATTAAATCAGCAAAATCGGTGTATTGGAAAGTTCTATGATATTGTAACGAATTATTTTATTATATTTTAAAAATTTATATAATATAATATTATATATTTTTAAATTTTTTATTATATAAATTTTTAAAATCAATGAGATAATTTCTTTATCGAGACGTATAGAATTCTCAAGTTTTGTAATTGATTGAATTTCGTAAATTGCTGACCAAAGCGGTTACAACTTGTACGTAGAGGTGCAATTGCCGACAATCTGTTCATGCAAAATAAGCCTATGTGAAATAATCAACTCTACTTTGTAGCTTGGACTCCAAATACATATCAATTAAAATTTATGCATAAGTGTCTCCGTCGTTGAGTCTTATACGAAATGAATACTTTTGCTTAAATGATGACTTTTCGTAAAAAAATAAATAAATAAGATGAGAAAGGAAAAGAAAAGGAATAAACGGTATAAGATAAGACATGTCTTTATCTTTTTAAAGATTTTTCAATAATTCTCTATTGATAGCCAGAATCACATTTTATTCTTATTGTAAGATTTTGGACTTCAGTTGCTCTAATAACTTTTAAACGGAAATAATAGATATAAAATATTTAAAATAAATTATTAATAATTTAGAATTCAATATATTATGTAATATCTCTTTTTACTTTTAATATGAGATGAGATATCACACTTACTCTCATCCTTATGTATAAATTAAAAAACAGAAATATTAATAGTAGCATGAACAAGCGAAGTGCTAATAATTACATTGTCGGTCTTTCAAATTTTTTATCACATTCGTGTTTTCAATATTTTATTTTGTGATGGGAATACATTAAAAAAACCAAATAATTCTATATATATGAATTAGGTTTAAGAAGTTTACACGACATTAATTTGTTACGAAATCTTCAACTGACTACACGTACGATAACAAATTACATAACTATTTTATTACGTATATATATATATATATCCATATGTATATATAAATAAGTATCTCCAATAAAGGTGATGTGACGACTACATAGATTATTATGGACCTACTTAGCTTAATACAACAATAAATCTGTGGAGGGTTGTCAATTGTTCCCTTATCTACCTCTATACTACATTTTTTATTTTTATTTTTTTATAAATCATACCTAAAGAAAAAAAAAATCTTGTGAAGAACTGTATCCAAATAGTCTGACATGATATTCAATAATGATTTTGCATGATTACATAATAATTTATTTAGGTGTGTATCTTAAGATATTCATCTATTCCTTTTCTATGATTGTTTTGTATTATATGCTTATTATATATTTCTCTCCTCTGATTCTGAATCTCATTTAGTAAATTTTCATGCTTTTCATTAAATAATTGAATACATATATAGGTTCAATTGACTTGCTCTTGAATGAGGAACAATTATTTAGATAGAATCTTTATTTTATCCTAGGAATGCAACTTTGTACCACCACATATTCAACAATATTTGTCAACCTATAAATTAGTACATATTACTATATGTACATTAAGTTATAGTTTTCCTTTCTTAGAGAATCCCAAGAATATAAGAAAATTGATTCCACTTAATTGCATGGCCATTTAGCTTCTTTCTAATTCGTTGAAAGGTCATTGTTGTCGACATCAATTATACTATCTTTGTTATGATAAATTGAAAAGATGGTAAATAACTAATTCTCAAGTGTTTGTGCACCAGTAGTAGACAAGGATTGTTTGTAGTTAGATGGTCAAAGACGTAAAGAAAAATATCCAAATGTGGGGCTACCAATATTTGACACAACACACACACACACACATATATATATATATATATTTTCTCCTTGAAGGCCCAAGATTCGGTTAAGCTATTTTGTTGCATAAAGTTTTTCATGAATTTTAATTAATGGGGTTAAAGGTGAAATTTTAAATTCGAACACATTAAAGAAGTGAATTTGGCCAAATTTGACTTAATATTCTGAACAAAATATTCTAATAGAGAAGGGAAGCTATACATGAGTCTTTTGTTATTTTTGGTTACCACTAAAGAGAAATAGAAAAATTCAAGGTTTGACAAATTTTGAAGAAGATGTTGAAAAACAAATAAAACACAAGAAACATGTAACTAAGACTTTTTCATTCTTGACTTTTCATGCATCAAATAGAACTAAAATATATGGACAAAGATTGTCGATCTGTTGCCTTTTCAGCTACCTCAATTTTCTTAATTTCTTAATGATAATTAAAGGAGATCAAATTATCCTACTTTTGATGCATAATAGGAAACATGAAGATTAGTATTAAACTAACCGTAGAACTTACACTCATTCCTTTTACTTTTTGGATATTCAATGTGATGCATGACACAATAATTAGCAAGTTTTGTAACTTTAATCATGCTAATTAAATTAACATTTTCTTATTAAAATCAACATAAAGTTGTGTGACTTTTGTTAGCTAGCTGGCACGTAGTCCTCCTAAGAATACGTAAATTAAGTGGCATTTGATTTTGTACTCAAAACTTTGTGATTTACAAAGGTTAGAGTAATCTACATGAATGTTTTGTTCCCATTAAGGGCAACAATTTTTCTCATTAGCCATCGTTTTACTCTCAATTGTACTCTCTTCATGCAAAAACGTAGAAAGAGAAAACAAAGAAATGGATTAACAATTAAATAGGGAAAACCTCATAAGTTAAAAAAGTAACATATATTTTTTTTTTGATATTAACCGAGGAAAAATATGAAAATTTGCATTTCAGTGTTATTTTCTAACACTTTCATTTAAATCTCCTACTATTTCTTTTTCTTTTTCTTTTTTCCAATATTATACCAAATTGATTCTTCACATTAAGGGTAAAAATGGAATCAAAATTCTCGCTCTACTAAAATGATATTTTAATCAATTGGGCTAAATTGTTACAACATATATAAAGTTAGAAGTGATTTCTGAGATTTTTAAAAATTTAAGGGTACTAAATGATAGTAACATAAACTTCAGGAGAGGTTTATGCAAGCTTACCCCTATTAGCTAAAAAAGGTATATGACTAGGAGGGAAGAATGTTTATAGGATGGTTAGGCTGACAATTAAGGATCCAAAAACACGAAATTGTACCTTATTTTTGGTTACGTCGATCCTAACCTTGTTCCATATAAACCACATTTTGAAAGCATATATGATGCAATGATTTTTGTCCATTATTCATTAGCAATTTATTGCCCAACATATGAAGGATATATCATATATAACGAGCGATGGGGCTAGAGAGGCCAATCTCTCACCAAATTGTCAAAATTTATACTAATTGTTAATTGCTTACCAATAAAAATTCAATTTTTTCCTCTCTAAACATCTACCGAAATATAAAATTATTCCTCCACATAGTTATATATCTTGCCTCAAATTTTTCGTATTTCATTGTCTTATAAGTAATCGATGTCGAAGTAATTAAAAAATTGAAATCAAAATAAAATATTTTTTGAGTAAACATTCACAAAATTAATAAGTCAAATTTTTGTATTATTAAAATTTTTACAAGAATCCTTATTGTTCAAAAAAAAAAAAAAAAAACGGAAAGAATCATTAACAATCGATGAGGACAATCAATAATCGTCAATAAGCCAAACAAAGAGAGAAAAGGATATGTATAAGTTGACAAGTTTAACTTAAAAATACATAACGCGCGAATGGTAAGTGTCATTCACGGATGTGCAGGAACACTTGTAAAATGGCGCGTGGAAGTTAATGACGATAAAGGAGGTAAAAAAATGTAAGAAGAAAAGAAAAGAAAAGAGCTCGACTTTTAAACTTTATACGCGCTCTCACTACTCGCTGGATGTGACAGCGCTTTTCACTTTCCAAAGAATTGTGGTTCGCTTGCTTATCAGTCTAGCCCCGCATTTAGAAAAGCAAAACGACGTAGTTGTACAGTATGCTTGCGAAGCTTTTAACCTTTTGCCTATTACTTTTGATAAAGGCAATTGCTTTATTATAATTCTTTCCAGAGAAGAAAATGAAAGGGATATATATCTATATATTTTTTAAAATATCTTTCTTAACATTTACTCTAAGGTTTATATTATACTCTCTCCGTCTTATTATATATGTCACTCTTTTTATTTTTATTTGTCTTCAATTATTTGTCATCCCTTAAAATGACAAATTTTTAAAGGTCATTTTACTTATTTTACCCTTCATGCAAGTTTCAAAGACATAGCATTAAATTTATATTTCAGCATTAATTGCTCTCACAAGTCATTTCAAAACAGTGAAACTCCAAAATTAACTAACAATTTTTATGTCTTAATTGAAGGATAATTATGGAAAAAATTATCTTACTAGTAGGTCAAATACCAAATTTTCTTAAACTATATGCAAGTTTGACCATGCTAAATAAAATGGGATTGAGGGAAGATTTTATCCCTTTTGTTATTAAGTAAAACTTGTAGTGATTCTTTTGTGATTTCTAGGTTGTGCAAAATTAAGCAGAAATTTTTACCTAATACTTCATTTAAACATTGTTGTCAAATTTTTAATTCTAAAACCATGGTTTTCATGATAATTCATGCAAAAAATTGACAGAGATACTAATTAATCTAATGAGATTAGAATCAATGAGAATGTTCCATAAATTCCTAACTAATCTAACTTTTGCAACATGCCAAACCATGTATTATTAAATGGTGCAAAAAAATAAGGGAGTTTGTGGCCATGATATTCCAAATGGCTTGTTTTTTTGGCTGAAAACAGTAAACCTTGAATGATGGAGTTTTTTTGGCTATAAAGAACATCCAATTCATTTTTGGTTTTGACAAAGACATAATTAGGTAAACCCTATGTGTATGATGAAAGGCCAATAGTTAGTGGTGCACATCTTTTTGGGCATAGCATGAATAATTAAAAACATTAAACAGAAAGCACTCATTTGGCCCCGTTTGGTTGACATAATCATTTATTTCGTATTGCGCAAAATGAGTATTACAAATTATTAGATGATTAAAAAATAGTAGGTCTTACTTTTTTTTTTAATTATCTCAACGACTATAATCATGACATTATTTAGTGTTATGAGTAATCAAGACTTACTCTATATGAAGAGGTGAAATAATAGTTTTTTTTTTTCCCTACTGAGCATACACTTACATCCATTTGGAAAGAATGAAAATGTAATAATTTAGTCAATAATCATCTAGACAAATTGTTCCTCCAATGTTTTAGTGATATCTATACATCAGGATCAAAGTTTAATATTCCATGAGTTGTGGGTAATTGCAATTTAACTTTAATATGTTATAGGCATTGGATTAGAACTTAATTCTGTTAGCACTTTGCTTGCTTGCTTCCCCTTTTCTAATAATATTGTTGGTCGTTCGCCCAACTAAAAACAATTTTTGGACAACCATTTTTTAAAATATTATTTTAAACATTATTTGGACAAATATTAATGATAACATTTTTTTAGCATGTTATGCATATATATACGAAATAAAATTGAGATTAATTTTTTTAAAATAATTATAAAATATTATTTAAAGTATAATGAATAAATTTTGAATACAAATCAGAGCTGTGTTGTTTCTAAATCACTTGCAAAAGGCACAGTTAAATTTAAAGACTTGTCATGGAGTAGTGATCGATCAACAAAGCGGCCTACATGTATGTTGAATAAACATTTACATGTGTATATTCAATGGTTGGGTAAAACATCAGAGACATCGAATAATTAAATTATGCTTATGTGTCAAAGGAATGTCCAAAAACATCAGATAATTATGTGCCTCCAATTCAATTTACTCATTTAGGTGGAGATTGGTTTGTATTCAAAATTAAAATCGGAATGGAAATTATAAATTTTATTATCGGTATGAGTTTATGTCAATTTTTTTATTTATTTATCTTTTTTGTTTGAATAAGGAATGGATTTTATTGTGTTGATAAGTTAATTAATTTGAAATCTAAATCACAAGTGGATAATGAAAGTAGACATTTTCTAATATTTTTATTCTCATCGAATGATTCTCAAAATAATTAACCAAACAACATCTATGGGTATTATCAACTTTGATTTCTATGTCATAAATCCATTCCTTCTCCTCGTACCCATAAATCAAACAACCCATTTAAAAAAAAAAAAAAAAAAAAAATCTCCAATTCATAGTTAATTTACAATTTCCTTTCCCTTCCTTTTTATAAAAGTTCAGGTATATACCACTATCGGCCTGTCCAAGAAAAGTTTAGTGATAAATAAAGAAAATTAACTATATAATATTTTTCAAGAAAAACCTCCAAGCTTTAGCTTTAGACTCTGGGTCCACGGCTCAGAGCATAAGTAAGAATTTTTATTTGATGTGATGTTATTTTATATTCTTTTTATTTTATTTTTAATAATTTCAAAATTTTTACTTATAAGCCCTCCAAAAACTTGTTCCAACTTTTTAGTAAATTATTTTTAAAAATTATATATATAATGTGTGCCTTTTCACTGGTATGTATATTGTAAGCACTTCGATGCTTCTTCTGATCGTGTGACCAAATCATACATATATCTAAAGGGATAAGTTTCATTAGTTTTTTTTTTTTTTTCCCCTCTATTTTGGGAGAGTATCAGAAAATTTGGCTAATTTTCATTTTTTTAAAAGTTATTTGGCATGTTCTCATTTGTTACTAATTTTGTTACAATAATAAAAAGTATACTAAAAAAATGCTATACTTAGAAACTTGATTTTTTCTAGCTTACTTCCCCATGCAACCAAAATATACACCTCAAGTAAAATTTTCCTTTTAAATAGCTTTGTTTTAAACAAACCAGGGGAAAAAAAAAAATACAAAGCCAAGTGTTTATCATTAATTGGTCCAGCAATCACAATTTTGGGAATTATCAAAAATTTGAGTGCTTGCATGGCATATTATTAAGTGATTATGGCATACCTAATTTTTTTGGGTAAGTGCTGTGTGAGTCGTCTCCCCATCGAGTCACACAACGCTTCCGTGATTGGAAAATTTTTGTATGGATCGCTTGTGCTTTATACTTATTTATATTTATTAATTTTGGGTTAAATATTTTAATTTTAAAAAAAATTGAAGGATGAGGATAAATATAGAGTAGAGAAATTTAAGCTTATTTTAGTCAAAAATAATTATGGGATATATTTAGTAGTTACACATTCTATTTAGAGTGGACGCCTATATTTCTGAAAAAATAGAAGACTATCCCATTCAGAAAAATATGTCCTCCATTCCAAATGGAATGTATGCCCAATAGTTGCTCTTGACCAAAATAAAAAAATTTATATCGAACACAAAATATACTGTAAAATCGTACACCTTGATCTATATAAAAATCTTGTTAAATGATGCATCAAATTGACACCAATGGAATTAATTTTTATTTATACAAAAACAAATATATAATGATCTTAAATGTTAAATAGCTAATCGCACGTGGTGGACTATCTTCACTCAGGTCCATCCTTCATTGGTGGTCCAATCTTGTGATGTAGACCACTTACTTTGTCCCTTTACATGCTTATAGGCCCACTTCTTTTCAGAAAATTCATGGGGTGGGCTACCTGGGAATGAGATGCTGTTTTCCTAATGGCCACAAACATTAAAAGACAACTATAAGAATTCAAGATTATGATGCTTCCAGAAAGCTTCTCATCTGGAAAGCCCAAACCATTAATGGAACTTTACTTACTTCTTCAGCAACTTGGATTACGAATTTTATCCAAAAAATTAAAAAAAAAAAGATAAGCTTGGGTTACACATTTGCATATAGAGATTATCTTATGCCCAAGAACAACTACATTTGTCCAAAGTCTAATAATGTTGGGTCAGTCTATGACACAAACTTATTGCATGCGTGTGATTTATCGCTTTATTTGTGGATCTTTTTGCTTTAAATAAGAATTAAATGGGTCAATTGAATATATGTATGTTAATGTAAAAAAATGATATAAGGAAATTCAATTCATATTTAGACCACAAAATATATCATAAAATTGATTTATGCAATAATTTTCGTCCATAATCTTACTCTAAATCCGGTAATGTCTAGTTTCTACTTTATACACAAAGATTGGATTTAATGAAATCGCTACATTTCTACATACACGTGTATATCTTGGAGTATTCTTGAAAAGAATGTCTACCTTTTACTGCTGCTAGTGCTATCTAAAAGAACTTAGTATTCAGGAAAATGAAGAATGCGTGTATGGGCACTTCTACTTGTACATTTTGAAGTATACACAACCAACCAAGATTTCGAACAAGAAGCGCTTTTGTATCAGTTTAGTGTGAGAAATGATTCAAAAGAAGTCTAGGAAAGAGAACTGTGGAAGAGTTAAATAATATTTATGACACTATAATTTAGCTGTGAACAGATCATGAGAGACAGATGACTCTACTTATCTATACATTTATCTGATGTTAATAGTACATATGAAGAATGGAAACATCTACTGTAATGATATATACCAGCCTGCAACAGAAGTTAAGATATTCATCGAATATAGCAGCTAAATCTTTTGGAAAATAGGCTATATGCTGATAAAAAGACAGGATAGCATAGATGCTTTTTGAGTGGGTTTTATCAACTTGCTGCAAGAGCCACTAACTTGCCACATTCCCTGCTGCCAGCAAGACAACATAAATCCGAGGCAAATGTTTGTGTTAAAGATATGTCTTACAATTAGCCAACACTAAAAAGATATACTAGTATGAAGCTACTAAGAAATTTGGTATTACATGAAAGATAAATAGGGAAACATGTATCAATCTCACTAGTCATTAATAATGGTAATACAATGCATCTCTTGGTGGTGGATTTTTCAGTTTCGAAACATTAAAATAATCTCTATCACGCCTCTGAGAAAAATAGGCATAAAGATTTCAGAATGGCGACTTACATATATGCCAGATTGAGACCAAGTCTTCGGAGTAGAGGAACAAATCAAACCATATATGTCATCCCTACTTGCATTATGTTCGTGTGAGGAACTCGCATAGTTGCAGCACCTCCTCTGCAGTTTCTCCTCAGGAATCCGTAGAAGTAGTTTATTACTAGTTTCTTGATGAACCAGGAGCTTTTCTTTGCTCTCACATCACCATGACCAAGCAAGTATGTAAATCCTGAATTGCAGTGGCTTCTTTAAGGGCTGAAAGCTCATATTCCAGGCTGGGATCTTCTTCTGTTGACGTGGCACTAGCTGGCAGTGCAGATGCAGATTCTTCTGACTTCGATGTTGTTGCTGCTTCTTCCAGTCTGTGGTCACGCATCAATGGGATCCTAAGCTCCCCAGTACCATCACCATCCTGGGGTGCAGATTCACTTGAGATCACGGAAATGCTATCAAATTCTGGTTTTTGCTGACTGCTCTCCAATGCGAATTCCTGAGCTTCCTTTCTCAGAAAATTTTCAAGGCTGTCCACAAGAAGCTGCTCAAATACATGGTGATCTTCTTTCATTACATCTTTATAGCCATATCGAGCAACACATCGGAACATATGATAATCTTTGGGACACACCCTGCGAAACAGAAATCTTTCTTCCTGCGGGACAACTGGTACAGGAACATATTTAATGCAGACAAACACAATAGTAGAGTGGATAGCTGGTAGTTCCAGTAAGAACCGCCCACTGGATTAAAACGGAGGGAACACCTTGAACAAGTTCATTATAAAGTAATCCAACGCCAGGCACCCTAACAGTTCCAAGGGTAGAACCCAGCTCAAGCATTAAATTCATTGAGATCTTCTCTCGAACTTCACTTTGATACTTCAACACACTTCCATAGTTCCAAGTGTACATTATACAAAGAAAGAAAGTGGCAAAGACAAGTGGAAGCCAACCACCCTCTGTGATTTTGGTCAGAACCGCAGACAAGTAAATGAGCTCCACGGTTCCAAATACAAGTGGAAAGATTAAAGCCAGGAACAAGTTAGTTTGCCAAATCAGAAGCATTACAAGTGTCACCAAGCAAGTGCTAACGATCATAACACCAACTTCAGCAATGCCTGTGTAGAATAATCCAAAATTTGGTTTATAAAACTTGCAGACTATTTGTATGCACATTGAGAATTGTCATTGGTAATTTTGTTCCTTTTCAGGAGAAAACTCTGAATTTAACCAACAATTAATGGTCAAGTCAATTTGTCTGAATCACATCAGGCCCCAGGCCAAATGGAAATGGCAAATTCAACTATTAGGTCCATATACTTGACAAATGCTTGCCACCAAGTTGTAAATTGGTTTTAGGAATATTATGTAACTCAAGACCATAAAACCAACTATTTTAACGAAAGAAGGCATTCAAGTGTGATTAGCATTCAGAAAGCCTGGAAGAAGAAACCTCACCATATGCATTAGCTATGTCTGTAGTGCTCCTAAAGGCAGCAACCACAATTATGCACATAATCATCAGAAACCAATTGACAACAGGAATATAAATTTGGCCCATTAATTTTCTTGAGGTGTGAACTATCTTCAACCTGGGAAAGCATCCAAGAGCCATCGATTGCTTGATACATGAAAATGAAGCGGATATCATGGCCTGACTGGCAATTGTAGCAGCAACTGTGGCTATCACATTGACTGGCCAGAAAAGACTCTCTGTTTGTTCACAAACACAAGCAAAAATGGTAAAAGAATGTACAAGTGACAAAAGACAAAAGTCTTATATTCTAGTTCACAATGCAAAAAAGCAGTATGGAGGACATTAGGCACGCACATCTGAGAAGGCATTACCTGGGACAGAATCATAGAATATCCTTCTAGTCGACTCAGGGTGCTTGATAAGGTATGCTGCTTGTCCCATATATGCTAAGAGAAGACAGGGAAATACCACGCCAGTGAAAGCAATCTGGGAAAGTCATTTTACATATAAAAAATAAGCTATTACAATGCATCCCAGAGAAGAGCTGTATCAAAGCAATCTCAGGGTGATTGGGGTGGGGTTGTGAATGTACAACCTGTATTGACTGCACAGAGAAATGGCCCAAATCTGCAAACATTGCTTCTGCTCCTGCAATCAATAAATATTGTATGTAATTGCTTTATCTGTTTCTGCAAGTCTGAATGCCACTTTGAAAACCAAAACAGGGGACAAATTTACACATTCTCTCGGCATGAAGACCACACCACAATCATCATAACATGTTTTTGAATTAGTAAACATCCTAGTACGTACTATTACAAGCAAAACATGGAACCAGTAAATATCGAGATGAAAATAATCAACTTCACTAGAATTACTAGGGATTCTTGAGCTATGATTGTTCAGGCATCTGCTTCATGTGATTAACATTGTGATAGGGATTACCTTCCTTATATTGCTGCTTTATTCACTTAAGAAATATTTGTAAAAGAGCATTCACACTTGATTTACCTGTAATGCATAAAACACAACCACCAAGAGCAGACCAGGCCTTGCTGGAATTCTTTTTGAAGAAAAGGTAGATATAAGCTGGATTGAGTGCCCTTATGACGGTAATGTCATACTTGATCAGGTTGTAAAGTCCAATAGATCCCAGACTGAAGAACCACAAAGAAAGGGCAGGAGCAAATGTGACTCCAACTTTACCTGTCCCAAAGCGCTGTATGCTGAATAATCCCACAAGGATAACAATTGAAGTGATAACAAGAGCTCCTGCAATAGAATGAATCTGATTCAAGGTATTACCGTTATTGTAAAAATGCAGTTAGAGCTCATAACTAGCAACTTTTTTCAAGCCGCAACAGAAGCATGATAAGCAGTTCTTGTGCTAAACAATTAAGTTTCCAGGTCCAGAAGGCTCAGCATGTGCAGCCCCCAACGTATTGAGAGGTTGCTAGCAGAAGCATAGAGTAAAAATATTTAAGTCCACAGATAGTTTATGAATTTAGAAAAAAAAATTATATATGGATGGTGTGTGATTCTTTTAGTTTGGTTGGAACATACAGTTATATTACTCAATATACAAAGATAATAAGGTATCAGGTATGTTGTTGCAAACAAATCATACTGCACTTCAATCCTACCAAATAAAAAACTGGAGAACATTATTGACTCTACAAATATGCAGGCAAGAAGCTAACTGACCTGTACCAAATCCCTTGATTTCACCCTGCAGACCACTCACAGCAGACATGACTACAGAAGAAAACTGTTATTAGGAGATTGTTTTACCCACAAACTCAGCACATACTTGGTGTACAGGTTAGAATGGTACAATTAAATCTTCATTTCAAACTTAAATCTCCTTATATCTAAATTCACCATAGAGTGTTGGGTGGAGTTAGGGCTACCAAATACCTGATATTGCTGGAGTCAAAATACCATCTCCTATTACCATGGATGTTCCTGTCAGAACCAACAGCAATAGGACTGTTTTCAGAATTGAATTATGCTCCAAAGCCTCCTTTATCCTCAAAGCCCTCTCAAGTTCTGGAGTGGGTAGTTTGAGCTTAAAGCTAGAGATACGCTCATCAGCCCGCTGATGATTCTGAAGAAGATTAACTTTTGCATATCTAGAGATCAGCGAATATAACGCAAATGTTCCTCCTGCCAGTGGCATCATGAAAAAAAGTTAAGAGCAAGAAATATCAGCAGTAGACAAGCATTATACATTTCTAAATCAGAAACTACATACCTTCTCCGTTATCATTGGCCTTTAGCACTATGAACACATACTTCATTAGAGGAATGAGAGCAATGGTAAGCTGTACATCACTAGTGACAGAGCCCCCAAGACATCAACCTCTGATTTGATGGACACCTTGCTGAATACACCAGAAAAGACATATAGCGGGCTTGTGCCCATGTCACCATACACCACACCTAGAGTTTGAAATGCCAATCCTAGAGTTTGCCAAAGAGAAGCATCCTGATTTGTACGGTAAAATAACTTTATCAGGGGAGAACTACAGAGTATCGTTCTTATCCATAAATCGTTTCAGCTCATGGTTAACAAAAGATGGAGTAATATTCCGAAGAATTTATGTTAACATGTGCACCCTTTAGCAAATAGTTGAACCAATTGACCCTTATTTAGTGTTCTTACAGGATTTTCACCATTAAGCTAATCTAAACAATGTGACCTCGAAAGTATAGAGGGACCATAGATTACCGGATTCCTTGGATTCTTTGGATAATTTTCTATATTGCGTACTAATTCGAATTGTGTATCCGTATATCATTTTTTTAAAATAGCGTATTATATTTCTAACATTGGAGTACCTACAAGAAAGTACTACTTATTGGACAATTATGAGAGGGACTCGATGAAAGTCAAACTCAATCAAAATAATATTGAACTACTGAAAATTTCACTCTACATCACAGGAAATTCATTCAGCACATAAAGTAATTGAAAGAAAATAAATTTGTTTTGAACCTTTTTATGATGGCCATGAGCTCCAGCAATCTCCATAGCTTCAACATCAAAAGAATCAACTCTCTTGGGCTTCTTGGCAAGTCTTCTCCTAATAGATCCATATCCTTCTCTAATCTCCTCATCCCCAAGCAAAGACCATGGTGGTGATTCTGAGTCCACTTCACTGCCATCCACCCACCTTGACTCCCCAACTCCACCACTACTTGGTCTACTCAACAATCTAACACTAGTACTACTCTCTTCAATTTCTTCTTTCATGTCTCCTTCTCAACCTCCCCTCTAATCCCAAGCAGCAAATACTAACTATTAAGCTTCTAACTGGATTAAATGGTTCAAGATAACTTTTCATCATCCCTCAATCATTTTTCTGACATAAAATGCAAATCCAATTTGCTCTTTTTTGGTTTGCTTACTTTTTCCACACTGAATCTACCTCAGAATCAAAGTCTTGTAAGATCCCTTTTGCCTAAAAGATCTGTTTTACACGAGGTACGATGAAATATCCAATTTTTATAGGTGTCAGCTGCAATGTGGGCTCAAGTGGGCAGTTTTTTTCCAAGTTTCTATGACTTTTGTAGCAAAAAAAACGTGTCGTGTAATTGATGCAAGAATGCAGAATAAGCATTGGTCACGAAAATTGAGAATAACAGAATTGCTGACCAGTTATTGCTCTGAACAGATCTTTTAGCAGATAACAAATCATGTCGCAATAATCAATAAATGATAAGAGACGAAAAATAAAATAATCCACCTACCACTCTCTATCCTTTAGGTTTGGCTAAATTACCAAACAAACCTTGTAGTTGATTAAAATTACGGTCACCCCTTTGAATGCATAAACGTTAAACCTTATAAATAACCCCTTTCCCACGTTAGGGATATTGCTGATGTCAGCATAAAATTAGGGTAAATGGTCAACATACCTTAAGGAGCCATAATTAATTTTCCCACCAAACTTTTGGGATTTGATTGAAGCTTATCAATGTCTAATTATTGGTGGCGGATTATAATTATAATCAAGGCAAATATTTAGGTAGATTCAATCTTTCATCCAACTTGTAGACCCTGTGGTGTGTATTAAACGTTAGAAAATTTATGACATCAGCATGTAAGCAAGATTTTTTAAAATTTAATCATAATCACAAGGTTTACAGGTGGGACCAAAAATCGGGTCTACCTAAATATTTTCCTATAATTAATGTGCAAATTCATCCGATTCCATGCTTTAGATTTTTTTATTTTTTTTTATTTTAATGGAGTCCAAATAAATTGGAAGGAATTCACTTTTTATGTAAATTAAAGTAAGACACTCAATACAACTTAAGTGTTAATAGATTTTATCTGTTATCTATTAGTTATAAGTTCGGGTGTAGTACTACGTATATAAGGATAGAAAGAATTATTTTCAGCAATCGTTAAGATAACCATCCTTTATGGTAATGTATAAAAAAAAATATATGATGTTTTTACAAGGCGTAAAGTTTCTGTTTTGACACATTCTCTAACTACTATTTAAATAAGGTTTTTAATGATACGATGTATTTTTTTGTTTATATTCATCTTGAAATGAATGACGCGAAACTGATTTAATTTACCCAAAAACACAAGGATCATTAATGTCTTAATATATTATCTTAGGATTAGAGTGTGGATATCAATTACATTTATTGAAAATCTTGAAGCCAAATTTATATGAAAGAAACAACAAATTTATACTTTTTAACAAGTTTTAATGTATTTTTTATATTGGTGGTGTCAGATGTATTATTTTATGTCAAAGTCATGCGTTGCGTAATTATTGGGTCGATAATTTAAAAATTGTCAAAGATATAAGGTAGAAACTATTCATTTAAAAAAGCAATATGTAAATGAAATCTCAATTAAAAGATTCAAATTTACTTAAAAAAAAAAAATTTCAAATTTGGTTTAATTTTGGAAAACTAATAATGTTGTATCCATGTTCTTAATTTTCATACTTTTCGGCCTCTTATATGTCCAACAATTTAAATTAAGAAAGTACAAAGTAGGTGGACTGACTGATAACAAAGCCCAATTAATCATTGGGCCTCCCACTCTTGAAAAAGAAGACCTTTCCCAACTAGCCCAATATCTTTAGGGTATACAACAAGTTCGCCGCCTTCTTTCTCGAAGCCTCGACTTGGAATTTTCCTCATCTCGTTTTCTCTCTCACCCTAGGGTTTTAGAAGATTTCAATTTTCTCCATTCAATCATCGAATCATACAATATCTCTCAGGTAAGATCGAAATTTCCGATTTCTGTTCGAATTCGCGTCTGAAATCAGTATATAATTGAGGTTTCGATTATATTCTTTTGAAAATTTTTAATTTTTTAATTTTTTTTTGGGGTAAAAGGTTTGATTTTGAGTGTCACAGTGAATTTATGGAATTCAGGTAAGCGAAGATGTCAAGGGTTTATGTTGGGAATTTAGACCAGCGGGTTTCGGAGAGAGACCTCGAGGATGAGTTTCGCTTCTATGGCGTTCTTCGCAGGTAATTTTCAGAGCCTTTTTGCTTTAATTTTCAATTAATTAGTTATTATTGGAGTTCAGGCAATGATAATAGTAGTCAGACTTGGTTAAGCCAATTTTTTAAAATCAATTCTTTCTGGGGTTGAGTTCTTGATTAGTAATTGGTGATTTGTATGTGCTGAGCTAATTGATTTATATGTTAGAGGTTGAGATAGAAAAGGGGAAACTGATTTCTGAAAGTTTCTTGAGAAAAAAAAAATGCATACAGGCAATACAAACGGCCATATACTTTGTCGGGAGGGTGAATAATTGTCAAACTTTGTGTCTGAATTAAAAATTAGAAGAGAAAGACGCCCTTTTAGTGCAATATATTCGAATTCTATGTATTGACTGGATCCGTGACAACTTCTACACTGTTGGTTGTTTTTTTTTTTTTTTTTTTGGGCTCTAATCAATTTGGTTGTGTGGTTATGTGAGCTGCCATGTTGTAAAATGTATGGATTTGGAAAGTTACATCTGCACATACCAACTGCCTATCACACCACATCCATTTTTTAGGACTTGTTATACAGTAACTCCTTTTGTTTCTTTCTGGTTCTAGTTGCTGAAACTGTCATGTTATTCTTTCGATGCTGCATGTCTGTTTCAATAGCATATGCAGTTGTTTGTTTGTGCATTCATTGTCCTTTTCATCGTTTCCTTGTTGATGAACCCATTACCAGTGTATGGGTTGCTAGAAGACCACCAGGTTATGCGTTTGTTGAGTTTGATGATCGCAGGGATGCTGAAGATGCTATTCGTGCATTGGATGGTAAGCACATGTGAACTTTAGAGTAATGCTCTTGAATGTGATTCTGGTCCATCCTTACTCGTACAAGAAGCATGATGATGTGCCCTCTAGACTCGGTTTAATTGACGACAAGTTATACTGGTTATGTTTTAGAGTTATTTATATCATGAACTAACTAAGTAAAACTCTTCTTGAACTGAGGATTTTTACATTACTTCTCTTCAAAGAAAAAATCTTCAGTAAAATGTATGAAGAAATATTGGTGTGTTTCTTTGTTTTTGCCTTTCTTTTGTTTATTTTTTAAACCTTTGAATTCTTGTATTGTTGTTTTTTCACAGTATCATTGTTGCAGTGATCATTTCTGTGATCTCTGCAACAAGAGTTTCCCATCCCTTTGATAATTGGTATCTTAAGTTCGTTGCTTAGTCTTTCAAAGCTTGATGGTCATGCCATTTGGCAATTCAATTATGCTTTTGTGGCTGCTAACTAAGTGAACATACAGAAGAAACAGATACAGGTTGTTTGTTTCTTTATTTCTTGCTCAAATGATTTTCCATTCTGCAAGAGTGATTCTAGGCTAAATTTCTGATATTGATGTGGTATGGTTACTTTTGCTAACTTTTATCCTGAGATGGTTCAGAAATTGCTGATATTTTTATGTATAACAGGTAAAAATGGATGGCGCGTCGAGCTCTCACACAATTCAAAGGGAGGTGGTGGAAGCCGTGGTGGCCGTAGCCGTGGTGGGGATGATCTGAAATGTTACGAGTGTGGTGAACCTGGCCACTTTGCTCGAGAGTGTCGCTTGCGCATTGGCCCACGAGGAGTTGGAAGTGGACGGCGTCGAAGCCCCAGCCCTCGGTATCGTAGGAGTCCTAGCTATGGTCGGAGGTGTGTCTCTTGAGTTCTTTCTTACATCAAATTGCTCAGTAACTAATTTCTTTTTCTAGCTTAAAAACTTGGACTTGGTCAGAAAAAGTTCCACACTAGTCAGTAATTCTATGCTGTTTTTAGGTTCATATTTTAATTTGAGTCTGTCACATTCTTCACTGATCTTGTAGCACCCTTTGTGTTCTCTGGACGAGCATTCTTAAATGTTTAAGAGTGTCTGGTCTAATTTTGGTCCGTTGTTATTGTTGCACTCTTTATAGCTTCCATGGGGATGGTGATCATTTACTTCTCTTGAGATGTCGGCTAATAAAGTTTTTCTGTGAAAAGAGTTGGATGGACATAGCAGAATGGCTACTCAGTTATCTTTACATATTGTACATGACAGAGGATCTTTTATGCCATTGGATTAATACAACTCATAAGCAATATGATGTGTGTAGTGTATAAGCAATATGATGTGTTTAGTGTACTGTTTATGTACACAACCTCTCATGCTACCTATTGCAGGAGTAACAGTCCTCCTAGGAGAAGATCTCCAAGGCGCAACAGCATATCACCTCGGCGAGGTCGTAGCCCCAGCAAGTCTCCTGACTATCGCCGTGGCCGTCGGGATTCACCTTTTACTAATGGGTATGTAAGATTTTCCAGACATAGGGTTCATACCAATACGAGTTATTATCATTTTTGGTCATGCAATCACTGGTTAATTCTTTTCCCTTGTGAAGTGCATCACCTCGTCGTGGTTACTTTTAGTAACTACAGCAAATCACCAGCACATCGTCGTGGTCACCGTGAATCACCTTATGCCAATGGGTATGTTATGATTTTTTTCTCATAAGCTTCAAAACTTTAACTGATGGGTAATTTTCAGTGTCAATTTGCTTAGATTGTTTCATTTTTGTAGCCACACCTGTCTGCTCTGCTAACTAGAATAGTATTTACCTGCTTGAACTTGACTAAAATCTGACAACATCTGAACTAGGTTGGCCAAGTTTAGAATTGCTAGTTTGAGTTGCTTCTTATTTAAGCCCTATTTTATCTAAATCTAAGTTGATTTATTTTGCAGAGATTGAAGGAGTGTCTGATTCCTGGAGGAGGGATGTGGTTTTTACTGCATTTTAGTCTGATAGGCTTGATGAACAACAAGAATGTTATATTTTACTTAATGACTGGTCAATGGATGTGTTTTGAACCTGGATCTTGGTTTGCGGTCTGCAGCATGTAGTTGCCAAAAGTAATGCTTCGCACTTCATTTTGCGATCTGCTTGCACTGTTCAGCTTACTCTGGAGGTCTATTTTACACTTTGAATTGAAACTAGTTGTTTTTCATCTATTTTTAAGTGCTATAGAATTGCTATGATTGTTGATAGATGTCTCTAAGATGGTTATGTATTTTTTGTTTTGAGGTATGATTGTGGGCTAAGACTGCATCGTTTCGCCTCTTCTCGCTTCTTAGTCCACGTGGTTATCTCCATCTGCTTCTCTGCATCTCTGCATCATCTCATCGTCTAATTGTCGTTGTACCTTGAGCTTCTTAGTGAGTTTGAGTTCATGCTTCAAACTGTGATTATTGGCAAATTGGGTTGATCCAAACTTTTCGTGCAATAAAGCTTCACTAGGTAAGATCCTTCTCTGTCAGCTGGTGGAAGATGATTGGAGCAGTTTGCTGCTTTGCATTCTTCAAGAATCAAGCTGCACAATTGAGTCATGGTAGCAAGTTAAGTGACCCCTCCTTGAAAATCAAAACTCTGGTCAGTCTCTGGGGTAATTTAAAGGTTGAGACAAAATAATCCTGAGTTCATGACGCCTGTTGAGTAAACAACGCACCTAGCTGCTCTGATTCGTATCTTCTTTGGTCGCTAATTGAGTTCTGACCTCAAACTACTACTGTGGCACTTCTCTTCCATAGGTGAGTGATAGATTTGAGCCAACTCGTTTTGCTTCTATAATTGCTTGTATGGTAGTGCTCCAATGTTCTGTGCAAATCCAGTTTCTTACACGTGGCCACCAAGTATTGATGTGTGTCTTATTGGTTCCCCGACCCAGTGTACTAGGTAGTAGAAATTGTAGTTAATAAAGAACTGCTTGATATCATCTCTTCTGGATGGTGTGCTTGGCTGGGAGCATGCGGTGCTTTTTTGAAGGTTGGGTAGGAATTTTGCGTGGAACGGCTATCCTTGTATGTACGAGACACAATCGTGTCAAACTGAAGGTTTTATGGCAGGTGGGTCCTTTTTGCTTGTAAATATTACTTACCGACTGTAGAGAGGTATATTCAGTAACAGTTCTAGTGTAAACGTGGGATGATGATTAATTATACCTTTGAGCATCTTTCTATGATTACTGTTTTTGGAATATTGTTGCCATACCTTGGACGAGTAAGGTGATAATCCAAATCCAAGTATCAATAACAGAACCTGCCTTCACATCCTGGAACGGTAGACATGATATCCTCTTGTATGTTTTGGCTTGTGGAGACGTTATTACCTTTCTGATCTATTAATTTTTTTAAAAATATGTTTTGTTTAAGAGATTTTTTTTTTTTTTTTGGGGTGGGGATTGGGGGCTTTTCTTTGTAGATTCTAAAGACGATGTATTGTTCTTTTGGAGGCCTAGCCCTGATCGGAAATTAAATCTGGACTCTGAAAACACTCTTTATAGACCTATCTCGACCGTACTTAAAAACTTTTCACAATGATTTCCAGTATTCCAATTCAATTCTCTGCTAAAAGGGTTTGATATTAGACAATTTTGTATGGGTCTACAAATAGTCCGTGGAAGAGGTCAAATGCAATAGTCAAGAAAAAAGAGTTGTTTTGGCTTGTATGATGAGAGTTGATAAATGTATTACATAAAAATGGCTGAGAATAAAACTCACTGAAAAAAGGTGCAGAAATTTGTGTATTGCTCAAAGTCTGCTCATTTAAGATTTTTAACACAGCCTACCCAAGGATATAAATTCAAACATGAATCTACTCCAGTAGCTGAGTGGTGCAAGAACAATTCACCTCGAATGGAGCTGAGATCTTGGATAACTGCTACTTCAAATGCTTAAAAAAACCAGTCAATTTGCTTTGGAATCGATCACCTTCCTGGCAAAAGATGGCAAACAGAAAGCTGCAGTGTGTATCTGGTTTTTCATAGACAGATGAAAGAAGAAATAAATACCAGGCGAAACATCATATACAGAGAATTTGAAAGACAACTCAAGTGTGGAAAGATACCTCAGAGTTGTAGAACTTCAAGGGTTTTATAGTTTCAGAATGGCTATCGTCTACATCAATCTTAGGTTAATTGGATGCTTGAAATCTACTGGTGGCCCCTCGGTGGAACATAGCATAAAACCGATTACTCCACTGGAATGGAAATCAATAACAGCGTTCAGAGAACAAAACTTCACAATAACCAAAAAAAAAAAAACAAAAAACTATGGGACCTTTAAATATTGATGTGCCTAATATCATCAGCATGGTACATTTCATTTTTAGGACTTATCAACATAGCACACATTAAGCAATATAGGAAGGCAAACCAAGGTGGTGGTCTCCCAACCAGAGAGAAATTCAAGCATGCATGCATGCACACGCCAATAGTGTCACACAATACACGGTGCACGGTACGGGTCATTTTATAATTCGTAATACGTGAGGATATGTTTAATCAGTATATATATATATATATATATATATATATATATATATATATATATAGCTGAACGACGTAGTCAAATAAATATATGGACACAAAATGGATATGATACTGCACCCACTTGATATTGGCATGGATAAATGCAGCAAGGTTAAAGGAAGAGAAAATACCTCGGGTAAGTAGGAACTGTGGTCCATGCATAATTGACAGATCCCTTGAAAATCTGCCTGCAGTTTGCAACAATATCTTCGATGATGTGCATGTGAAGCCATATACTTTCAGCCTGTGTACATACAACTCCACCAGGACGAAGAGCTTTTCCTACCGACTCAAAGAAGGGCTTCTCAAACAACTCCTGTGCTGGGCCTGAGTGTCACAAATCTCAGACACGACACCATATCACAAGGAGAAAAAGGAAGAAAGTGGTTGTATCAGACTTAACCTATCGGATCAGAAGAATCCACTATAATTGCATCATAAGTTCCTTCAGGAACAGCTTTCAGAAAAGCAACCCCTGCAAGAATAAGCAACAGCCATTCAAGAAATGTATTCAAGGAGAAGGGGAAGAAAAACAGAATTTTCTGAAAAAGGAAAAAGGAATTGTAATACCATCACCAATATGAAGGACTACACGGGGATCCTCGTACCCCATAGCAACATCGGGAAAAAATTGTTTTGAAACCTGAATAGCATAAGAATAGAGTAAGTGCTTTATTTTGTGAGTAAGGGAAACTCTCCAAGTGTATATAATCCCTTTTCAAGTAAAAAATCTTTGCCTAATATGTGTTGTGATAGCAGGCAAAGAACAAATCTAACCAATGAAGTATATCCATCATTCTGGTATAGGAATAATTAAACGAGCATTCACAGACAATGCAAAAAAACAAATACCAAAAGAACAAATGAATAGAAGGAAAGAAAACAAGAAAGGAAATGAAGTTGACAGAAAATAGATAAGAAGTCAGTAGACTCACATCAACTACCATCTTATCAATCTCACATATGTCTATCTGCTCAACAGAAGAATGACGAGCGACTTCACGCAGGACGCCACCATCTCCTCCTCCAATAACCAAAACCTATGAATATAAAGATTGAAAAATAAAATATAGAACACAAGCTAATGAAAGCATTTGCTAACTCCCTATGTGACATAGGGTTTGACAGAGGAGAAGCAACCAGGACATGCACACAAACACAGACAGGCCCTGAAGTGAAGCGGGGGAAGATGGTCTGATAAAGCATATGTCGTTAAATTCGTTCATTAGGTGTCTAAACCAGCAATCGGTTAAGGAGCCTAGTAAGGTCAACAATTTTATACCACTTACCATCTTTGTTCACTTTCTATTGTAGATTCCACACAATCATAGAAAAACTTGCAGCACTAGGTTCATCTTGAGTAATTTGGAAGAACACGCTTGTAGTAGCTCCTCCTCATTTTTCATGCTAAGTAGAAATCCATGTTTAAATCCAGAAGAAAAATGACAAGAGAATACACCAAAGATCAAATTTGATCAACAAAGAACCATCTACATCATCCAGAACTCAAGAATATATAGTCTTCACACAATCACAACGTAGTTTTTGGACCTCTTATTTACCAACTGCCCATTGTAAGAGCAGTTGTGGTCAAATGCAAATCCAAACAGATCGAGTGACCACAATAAACTCAATTTAAGCTCTATCTTGGGTTCAAATTCAGACCGACCTTCTTTGGGCTTGGAATAGAGCAGAGTGGGAGATGCGTAATCATTTCTTGATAAGCACATTCATCTCTTTCAGTTAGTTGAATTACACCATCCAAAACAAGCACCTTCCCATAAGTTGACGACTGCAGCAACACCCAATGAAAAATTACACACACAGCATTATGCAATATACTGGCAGTTCCATAAATGAAAAGTAGGAAGTTCATTCGAATTTAGAAGACTGTTAAAGTACCTGAAAAACCATGACATTCTGGTAATCGGATTTCCCCTGGAAGAGTATCTTTTCTACCTTCAACGAGTGTGCCTCTCCTGCATTTTAAACCATGTAATTCGTAATAATTTGAACCCTTACCAAAGAGCCATATACGAATAGACAAGAATCTGCAAAGCCATAAAAATCTACCAAAGAGTCATCTTTTCTCTGTTTCCTTTCAACAAAAGTTATGAAATCACAAAACATTTATTTATAAGAAAAATTCCAAAACCCAAAATAATGCTAGTAAAATATTTATGAAAGTTTCTTATATTTTTATATAGTCATATTCCCTCAAAACAGAACAGAAAACATCAGCTTATCTCTTATTATAACCACAGAATAACAAACACCCAGAAACAATAAACAGAGAGAAATAAGCATCACAATCAGCTCATCAACACCCCCCACCCCCCGACCCAAAAAAAAAAAAAAACAACCAAAAAAAAAAATAACAAATGAAAAATCATCAACATCCCACTAAAACCCAAATCAAAGAAAGCACTTTTACACAACAAAAAATACACAACAAAAAAACTGAACCCATAAACGCAAATGATGAAATCCCATAATTCCAATCAATTAATCAATACTTAAACAGCTCAAACACAAAAGTCAAAAAGCTAAAACAAATTCAGAAAGGTGAAATAAAAGGATTTGAAAAGGGTAGGCATAAAAACAGACCAGGCCACATTGGGCTTGAATCTCAGAAAACCATCCAGGAATAACAGAAGAAACGGACTCCGGAAGCAGCAGCTCTTCTTTATCATTATTATTATCATTTGCAGCATCCGCCATTTCAATAGAAGAAACGCCGTTAATGTTATCCACCTCTACTTCTTCTTCTTCTTCTTCACGGGGCCTGTTCAGTGGTAATTCAGTCTGTGCCATCTCTTCTAATACATTTAAATTAGTAGGGAAAGGGAAGGGGACGAAGGAGTATCGGTAGGGGAGGCGGGCGGGCCAGAAACTGAGGAGCGATTGAAAAGTGGAGTGATTGTGTGTGAACGTGACCGTACACAAAAATTTGTGCCACTCATCTTCTTTTTTTTTTACCCCTAATAAGAAATAAAAATCACTTATGTGTTAATAAAAATTTTAAAAAAATATATATTAATCAAAAATTTAAAATTAAAAATTCGTGATTTGATAAGATTTTATCACGTAAAATTATTTTAACAAATGAATATAAATTTATGACTTTATAAATATTTTTTTAATATTTAATTTAGATTTTAAGAAAACTTTTTATTGTTTGATTATCGTATAATTGTATTTTAGATGTTTATAAAGTATAATATTATGTATTTTTAAATACTTATATTGTATAAATCTTAACGTTAAGAGATATGATTCTATAATGTGATCATAAAAGTTTCTGTATTTTATTCTATTGTTGAAATTTGACTCGTTTTTATACATGAGTCAGAATTTTTCAACGCTAGATCTTGTGGATATTTCATTTAATTTTTTAAAAATTTTAAATTTGTATGTAATATAAATTTTAATTTTATTAAAGAAATTTAATTAAAATTAAATTAATTTCTATGGATTATTATTGATAAAAAATAAATATGTTTGATTTAAAAAAAAAAAAAAAGTTAGAATGTAAAAAAATAAATAAAACAATGGAATATCCTAAACTAACTCCCCCACACGAGAGAGTGAATATAAAAAGGAAAAGAAAAGAGGAGAGAATCTGCTTACTCCAAAAGGCGTTTATAGCTTGACTTTGGGAATGATTCAAGATATTATAAAATAAAATAAAATAAAAGGCCAATTTGGCATAGTTGGATTCTTTAGAATAATGGTTAGATAAAGATTATGACTAATTTGATATGATGTGTATTTTTGTAGGTGAAATATAATGAGAAAATTCTACAATTCTTTTGACCATAACAACTATCGTGTTAAATTAGGTGTAAATGTAATGTTTGGGTTACCAAATAAGGCCCTAGTAGTATAGTAAAGATTAGATGAGGGGGCTATTTTTTTGCTTTGTATATTATGGTAAGTATTTATTGAAGAAAATACTTTATAAAATTATATTTTAAATTCAGTTTATGTGTTAAAATTTTATTAAATATTTAATTTTTTTCATTTTAAATATAATAACATATCAATAGTTTTTATTTGTCATTTTGTATAGATTATTCTTTTAATGGAGTTTATGTCAATAAGCATTAGAATGATGTGCCTATATTTAAATCTTGCTGCTAAGATTGACTAAGTATTAGGCAAATTGATCGACATATTTGTATCTTTGGAAGGGCCCAAATAGTATAATCCACTCAAATTTTGGAATCGCTTATAATAATTGAATTAGTTTAGTCGTTTTATGAGATTTGATGTCAATGACTTGTTTTATAGTCAATCCAAAAATAAGAGTGAAAGGTTATTTTATTAGATGTGGGGATGGAGGCTAGAATTAAATACTCAATATAAGAGTCGAAAATTGATAAAGGGGAAAAATAGTGGAAAGATAAGAGTACAATATAAAATGATAAGGTACTCAATTAGATACTACCATTGGACTCTTTTGGTTATAAAAATAAAATAAAATAAAATAAAAGTTACTCAATCAGGTTTCCTTTTTTAATTTATAGGTTTTATATGATTTGATTTATTTATTTTTTTGGGATGAAGGGGCGGTGGGACGAGTGTACAATTTTTTTATATAAATTAAATTTATAGTATAATCTTATAAAATTTTTAATTTAAACTAAATTTCATATTAATTTACATTATATCACTACACTCGAAACAAAATTTTTTCACAAATAAATAATATAAAATTTTTTAAATTAAAAATTTTATAATATTATTTTATAGAACTTATCCATATAAAAATTTTGAAAAAGTGTGGTCGTTGCTAAATTTTGTCAGATAACCCATCCCCTTTCAGAATATCTATTTGGCCTTTTGTTGTTTTGCGGGTTGGGATTATTGACTATTGAGACAAGCTTGGGCCATATTTCGGGTAAATTCAAAGATAAGATACATAATTCTACGATGATTATGCATTTTATGTTTCTCACTTAATTACATAATAACATATATATATTTTTTAATCTTGTTATTTTAAAATAAAATGAATTATGTCAGTAAATGTGAAATTGTGAATAATAAGATGCATGTACCTTAATTTATTAAAAAATTTACTTTTTTTTTTAACATTTTTTCTTTCTTTTGATTGTTGAGTTATTTTTTTATTTTATTTTTCGTTTTTTTTTATCCTTTTCTAAATCTTTTAGACAGAGAAGGAATACGAGTAAAGCTTGCTATGACTTTGTTGTTTTTGAGCAATGCCCCTTTTTTGTGTATTCTGTTTTTGTTGATGCCTTTAGGGGTATTTTCTTTCCTAGATCTATCCCTCTTGGATGAATGTAATTAACTCTTTATTCTTTATTTATGCTAATTTCTCTTTTTTTATTATCCGTATTGTGAAAAAAAAGGAAGAAAGGAGAGGATGAGAATTGAAAATTCATATAAAATAAAATATAATTGAGATAGATATATGCTATTATTACTTGTGTTATTATAGGAAAATTCTACCATCCATTTTGAAGAATTATTCTCTTATATTTTAAATATTTATATAATATAATACTTAAAAGAATAATTAAAAAAAAAAAACTATAGAATTCTCCGTTATTTAAATCTTATGTAACTTACCTTTATAAGGACTTTGCTTTAGGTTAACTTTCCTTTCCCCTTGTACTTGAGCTATTGCTATTACTATTCCACCATGTTTGCAAATGTCAATGATGATTTTTCTTTTGATTAGGGTAATAATTGGTGTATTTAAATACCTTATTTATTAACCCCACACCTTTCTAGTTTCCATGCACACCCCCACTTGGACAAAGATACTAGTAGTATTAGTTTATTGGTTATGCGTCCCCATTTTTTATGGTAATTATGGAATTATGTGTCGGTGACAAAATTTGTGTGGCCGGTGCATGCCCTTCATTATGGTTCTTTGACAATTAAACTTCCTATTACTATAGTATTATTATTTGTGGGTCAATTGATAATTTGATGTTTGAAGAATAATAATAGTATGTCTATGTTATTTATTGGAGGAGCAATCCATTTGTTGAATGTTGCTTTTAAGTGAAGAGATTCTTACAATATTTTATTACTATATTACTTTTTCGTCCCACTTATATTATCATGATTTTTTTATTTTTTTTTTTTCATTTCCCTAACACACCAAGATGTGCCAAATTTACAATATGACTTTCGCTACTTAAACTTTTTCACAAAATGCATTATCACCTATCACTATCACTATTGTAATATGTACAAATTATATAAACATTAATTATATATTGTACACTATTTAATAAC
Organism: Cinchona pubescens; assembly: GCA_025175665.1. Classification (NCBI taxonomy): domain Eukaryota; kingdom Viridiplantae; phylum Streptophyta; class Magnoliopsida; order Gentianales; family Rubiaceae; genus Cinchona; species Cinchona pubescens. The sequence goes on along the minus strand of JANKKI010000077.1, from coordinate 2,228,475 downwards.
GAAACGTAATTTAAATGGTAAAACGCTTTTCATATAACTTATTGATTATTAGTTTGAGTTACTAAATGATAGCAGGAGAAGTGTATTATAAAAAAATTACTATTTTTATTTAACTCCTTAATAGTTTAATTTATAATTTATTTAATTTCCACTCGTATCTTTTCTTGACCTGCTACCAAATAACTTCCCTTAAATTACATCCAAATAACCTTTCTTAACTCCTTGCCCTATTTTTAACTACCTATGATAGTATCAATATTTATTATTTTTAAATAAAATCACACACACATAGTTTTGCTTTAATGACTAATTCTAAATAATTATGCTATAATTAAGAGTCACGACAAAGTGTAGTTTAGGCGGTAAGACGTTTCTCTTACTATTTATTGGTCCTATGGATTCGAGTCATTAAAGCGTAAGGATAAAAAAAAATAAAATCTTAATTGGGCTAACTTGTCTTGGTCCAAACTCTACCAATTCTAAACTTTGTGCTAATATTTTGATCCAAAACTCAGCGTGACCTAAGTTTATAAGAGGCCCAGCCCGTTCCAAAGTCCTACACACGGCAAAAGAGGTACTGCGTACTGCAATGATTTTGCAACTCCGACCCATTTGCCTTTGCTTACATCAAATTCAGATGATGATGAATGGTGCTTTTCATGGGAATGGATTCTTATTAGCTGCCATGATTCTCGAAATGAAAATTGGAAATAGTGGATTGCAAATTAGGATAAAAGCTGTCTTATTAAATCTTAAATAATGAAGAAATTGAAATATATGTTTGCCAAATATAAATACGGACTATAAATTTGTAAAGTGATTCAGTCGTGTAAATTATCCTACAATTTTATCACGGTTTACACTAGAATGATTTGGGTCCAGACCTGATCGTAGATTGTAGTCATATAAACCTTGTAATTATGATTAAATCTTATGACATCTAAATGTTAATATCAATCGATCTTATTTATTTTATACTCATATTTTAATTTATACTATAACGTTTCAAAGTGGGGTCAAGGATAAGTATACTAAATATTTCCCATTCTTAAAGTTTGCAACCATGCGAATTTCAGCTGAGGAAAATAGAAGAATCACATGATGATTTGAAGAAAATAAAATGTAAAATGTGTAATATAATATTTGATATGATGGCTTTTGCAAATAAGGAACAAGTGCGGGCTCATTCAGTCATTTGGTTAATGACTTGATGGGATGATTGGCTTGGATTTAAAGTCATCTCATATTTGGTTCACTTTTAGATTGGCCAATGATAATGTCACAGCATAAATCTTATTACCACACCAAACTTGCAGTAAAATTACCAAAATAAGTCTCTCTATAATGAAAGAGAATTGGCACAGGGATAATTTGGTAATTTCATATCAAATTTTCCTGTGGCAATTGAGTTAAAATTTCTGTTGTGGCATTATCATTTGCCAATTTGGATATGCACCAACACATTTTACCTTTTTTTTTCCCCAAAGAATATGCCACAAACATGGAATCAGATAATCCTAAAGAGATTATAAAATTATATCTTGAGGGGATAGCCAAACAAAATACTTGATTAAAGGAAAGAAAGATACCAAAAAATGAGATTCTTGCCGAATCCGAGTTTGCTGCTCCAACCATTACCAAACTAATACCGATTCCGTTTAGTACTTCTGATGCTTTTGTTGCGTATAATGTAAATCCGTAGTACCAAAATTTTTACTTTTGGTTCGAACGAATAATCATGAGTCCTCCTCTTTCCGGACAACACATACAAATGAAACCCGCCAACAGTTTAATAATTAGTGAAATAAACTTTTGGAAACTCTATTTTTGCAACTAAAAATTTTACATCCCCAACTCCTTTGTACCTACTTTTTTTTTTTTTTTTTTTCAAAAAATTACTCCCTCTGTTTTTTCTTAATTGTCATTTTATGTTAGTATATGATAAAAAAATTAAGAAAATTATTTAATTGCATCAATTTTGTAATAAAAAATAATTTAAAAATGACTAAATTAATCCTTTTTACATTAATATTTTTCTCAATTAATAATCCTTGCTCTCCATTGCTTAAAATAGAATGAAAAATATCCTCCATTATTAGTCGTCAACTTTAGCCATTTGAAGAATTGGTCCACAATCAAAGATGATGGTAACATAAAATTATTCCCATTTGAACAGTTTTGATCCAATAAAGAAAAAGCAACTGCACAGCACCGAATAGTTTATCTTCTCTCTCACTAAAACCTAAAAGTCCACTAATAATAATCGAAGAATATTCGATCTTAACGTATCATTCTACTTTAAATACATAAAAAATATAAAATTATATATTTTAAAAAACATATGATAATATAAATTTTAAAATACAAATATAGGATCATAGAATTTTTAAATAATTAGTCATATGAAAAAAAATTTATTACTCATTTTTTATTATGATGTAAGTATTTGGTAATTGTTAATTGATTGAAAATTAATAAAACTTTCTTATTTTTTAATTATCTCAACTATTCTAGATGTGTAATTTCGTATTATAAGAGTAAATAATCAAAAATTACTCTAATCATACTTTTTTTTTCTTTCCCTTTATCAGCATCACTATACTAAAATAGAAAATTTTTATATGGATCCGATCTATTATAAATAAAATAAATGTATATTAATCTATATTACTCTAAATATATCTCACCGATCTTGTAAGAATTTTCCTGATAAAACAACAACTTTGGTGTCATCCTATTTTCCATTTTCTCTATAGTTTATTTGACTTTAATTATTACTCCTCTCCCTTTTTATCAACAATCCATAACAAATATATCTGCATATTATCCATAAATCTCTAAAAGTCTGAGTGCTTTCTTTTCAATCTTGGAGAAATAATTCAAGAATCGTCATCAGCAGCATAAGCGGCCTGGGAAGGAAAATGGCGGCTCGAAGGATCTCATCGCTTCTCTCTCGTTCTTTCACTTCTTCTCTTGCTTCCTCGCTTTCCAAAGGTATATACTACTGTATATGTTATGTATGTGTCTCTGTTCGTGTCATATGTATGTATACGATGATGTATGTACAGTTACTTATATTCGTTTGTTTCTGAATTTGAATGGACACGTGAACGGAGTCTTGGGAGTCGGTAAAAGGGTTGTGATGGTTTTCTGTCGTTTCATGAAACTGATGGGCCGTGTCTCTGTTTGGTGATCAGTTTTTTGGTTGTTTTTTAGGAAAAAGATTAAAATCTTTATGATCTAATTAATGCTACATATGTGTGTAATTATTTTATTTTATTTTATTTTTGTAATCTGTTTTATGATGTTGAGAATAGAGTGAGTGAAAAGGTAAATTGGAGATTTAAATTGAATGTGTTATGGTTTCTGGAGATTTGTTTGATCATGTATTGTAATATTGATTGATTTTATTCTGTTTAAAATAATATTATAATAAAACTTATGTTTAGAGTCTTTAGACTCATCATGTTGAAAATTGAAATGCTGGATCAGATATGATTTAAAGCCAACAAATAAGAATATGATGTGCATGGATTCTTCAAGATTTTGTACATTTTTTTTTTTTTTTTTGGTTTCAAGCAATTAACTTTTTATTGTTTTGGAGTTATATCAGTGCTTTCAAATTCAATTACAGAACATATACTACCAAATGAATTAAAAGCTGACAAATTGATGCCTATATGTCTCTTGCTAATTACATTCATGGAGATTGAACTATTTACTTTGTGATTTCAGCTAGATTGTCCTAATCTTGATACTCAAGGATAACCATTCCCTGGTTACTTTGTTAACCTTTTGTTTAGGGAAAACTTGTTACCCAGTCAGAGGGATTTGTAGATTCAGCACTGCAGCTGTTCTCGAGGAACCAATTAAGCCACCTGTTAATGTGGAGTACACTCAGCTTCTTATCAATGGTCAATTTGTTGATGCAGCCTCTGGTGAGTTTCTGTAGCATTTTTTTTTTCCATGAAAGAATGGTTTTTTGTTTCTTTAATCTTTAGTCTCCAATTGGTGACACAACTGGTACTCCTTATTCAGCCATTTCCTGTTATTGTGTTTCAAAATTTTTTTTTTTTTTTTGGGGTTGCACTTTTGTTTAGTATCATGTATCTGAAATGATTTTTCCACCTTCACGAAATCAGGGAAGACGTTTCCAACTCTGGACCCTAGAACAGGGGAAGTGATCGCACATGTGGCTGAAGGTGATGCAGAAGATATCAACCGAGCAGTGGCTGCTGCACGCAAGGCTTTTGATGAGGGACCATGGCCTAAGATAACTGCTTATGTAATTATTTCTCATCACTGTTTTTGAACTATGCAATGTAGTGGTGTGTTGATTATCTTTGTTTCTTCTGTGCAGGAAAGGCAAAGGATATTGTTACGCCTTGCTGATTTGGTTGAAAAGCATAATGATGAAATTGCCGCACTAGAGACTTGGGACAATGGCAAGCCATATGAACAAGCTGCTAAAATTGAATTGTGCCTATGTTTGTCCGCCTAATGCGATATTATGCTGGTAGGTCAAAATGGTGAACAAACAATCGTGACAACATATATCTGAAATGCTCGGCATTTCTTTTTTCCTATTTGATCACTTTAATCCTAATCCAATGATCTCTATGGGTTTGTTCTTCAGGTTGGGCTGACAAGATTCATGGGATGACTATTCCTGCTGATGGACCTCTTCATGTTCAAACTTTGCATGAACCCATTGGTGTTGCTGGCCAGATTATCCCATGGAACTTCCCTCTTCTGATGTTTGCTTGGAAGGTTGGGCCTGCATTAGCATGCGGCAACACGGTTGTCCTTAAAACGGCAGAACAGACACCATTGTCTGCTCTCTATGTAACACAGTTATTCCATGAGGTAACTCAAATCCAAAGCTTTTGAGTTTCATTACATTTAGTTGATACTAGCATTGCAACAAAAAAGTTCCTTTAGAGTTTCTCTTAACTTGGGTTGTTTGGTACTCCTAAACCAAGTTGAGGGTTAAATGTACCTAGCTTTCGGCTTTATACCCATCATACACCAGCTTAAGACTTAAAAACTTTAAAGGTTGGGCATCAAACTGAATGTTGGTGAAGATCGTTGTGGAAAATACTGTAAACAAAGGTGTGCTCGAGTGTTTCAGAAGCTCATAATAAATAACTCAAATTGTAATCGGACCTTAACCCCTAAAATTTCCTGTAATGTTTTCCAATCTTTTATGTGATACAAATTGAAGGTGTGTTATCACATCTCTTATCTCTGGTACAGGCTGGGCTTCCTTCAGGTGTTTTGAATGTGGTATCTGGCTTTGGTCCAACCGCTGGTGCAGCTCTTTGCAGTCATATGGATGTGGACAAGGTAATATATACTTTTTTATGTAGGTGGGCTGAGGTTTTTCATCACTCTTCTCTATTGTGGTTAGATGTCATTTTTCACTCTTCTTTATGCTTAATTTGTTTGGATCTTCTCCACTTTAGCTTGCTTTCACTGGGTCAAGTATTATAAGCAGAAACTGGAAAGATTATTCTTGAATTGTCTGCTAGAAGTAACCTTAAGCCAGTGACCTTGGAACTTGGAGGGAAATCTCCCTTTATTATTTGTGAGGATGCTGATGTAGACCAAGCCGTTGAGCTAGCCCACTTTGCACTTTTCTTCAACCAGGTATATACAACCTCTTGCTCCTGGATCGGGTGGGACATGGAACAGAGCTTTTACATTAATAGTCTAAGCATGTTCTACTTCATGCAGGGACAATGCTGCTGTGCTGGCTCTCGGACATATGTTCATGAACGTGTTTATGATGAGTTCGTGGAGAAAGCAAAGGCACGGGCATTGAAACGCAGTGTTGGAGATCCATTCAAGGAGGGGATGGAGCAAGGTCCTCAGGTAAACTTATGACAGAAGTTCATCAATAATGATGGATGATTTCATGTACTGTTCTTTAATGTAACAGCTCCTTGGAAGATTGCTTAGCACATTTGACACACCAATCTGGTTTTAATTATTGTAGTTTTGTTCACATGCATGCAATGGAAAGGAAAGAAAAAGAATGAATCAGGGAACTGCCTAAGTTCCTAATTAGTTCGAGTTGCAATTATATTTCTGAATGGCATACAAGCACAATTTTTCCTTCTTGTTCTTTAATCATCCACTGGGAAAATTAAATGCCATGTTTTATCACGTGCCAGGTGGATTCTGAACAGTTTGAGAAAATCTTGAGATATATTAGAGCTGGAGTTGATGGTGGTGCTACCCTCGAAACTGGAGGTGATAAATTGGTTGGAAAGGGCTATTACATTAAGCCTACTGTTTTCTCTAATGTTCAGGTATAACTCCTTACCAAATATTAATCATGTTAACTAAAAGTGTCCATATATCAGTGCATCAATTATTGTTGCAACTTGCAGGATGACATGCTGATTGCAAAGGATGAGATTTTTGGTCCAGTGCAGTCAATCTTGAAATATAAGTATGTTGTGACCAATTTTGATATGCACTCCACTCTTTTTAGGGTTCCAGTCCCCCTTCAAATTCTAACCATTTCGTATTGCAGGGATATTGATGAGGTGATAAGGAGGGCGAATAGCTCTCGATATGGACTGGCTGCAGGAGTCTTTACACAGAGCCTTGATACGGCCAACACATTGACGCGAGCATTGAGAGTCGGAACAGTATGGATTAATTGCTTTGATACATTTGATGCTGCAATTCCTTTTGGTGGGTATAAGATGAGTGGGCAGGGAAGAGAAAAGGGTGAATACAGCCTCAAGAATTACTTGCAAGTGAAGGCTGTGGTTACCCCATTAAAGAATCCAGCATGGTTGTGAAAATCTTCTTTAGCATTTTCTGTTTTTTGAAGAAATAAACTGAGGGCCTAAACCTTATCTTGTGAGACCGTTGTGGTTGTTGTGATGATGATGATGATGATGTTAGTATCTGAGTCTTAGGTTCCTATTTGTGCTTCAAAATTTGACTGTTCTTGGTTCCCAAAAAAAAAAATTTCTCCTAGCTACTTTGTTCATCTATATTTATTGATTTCATGACCTAAGATTTCATCTGCTCACTTTATTTGACCTTTTTTCAGTTGTCATTGTCCTCATTGATCCCCGTATGAATCTTGGTGATGATCAAAGTTGGGCACAACTTGTCCTAATTGTCACTCTACTCCCTCTTTTTATTTTCTTGTACAACAAAGTCGCAAGGTCAGATGTGGCACAGAATTAGGCGACATATATATTGTAGGGATGGCTCGTTAATTGAAAGCATTTACCAGAGAAGAAAAAAAGTAGACGTCAAGACTCAGAGATATTATTGTAACAAAAAGTAAAATTGGACACGAGTTTTGACAATCATGGGTTTACACCTAAAGGAAGGAAAAGGACTAATCAATAACTCGAGGTACCTTTTTTTTTTCCTTTTTTGGGAATTTTTCATTTAAGTAGCATCACATGTCAATTGGAACTAATTGTGATGTTCCGTCTCACGTTAAAAATAGGAAGAGATATTATATTATTTATAATATTTTGAATTATGACTTATTAGATGCTTCATTACTTAGGTTAAACATTTTGAATCTATTAATTTCGCTCAAAAGTTATTAGGTCAGCCAAAACTCGAGATGTTATAATTGATATCAGATGTTACGGTTGGTAATAAAGGAGGGATGAAAGTGGGAGGGGGTATTGTATTCTTTATAAGAATACCTATATAAAGGAGGTGAGAACGAATTTCATAAGAAAATGTATTATATTGTTTATAATAAGTTGACGGTTGGACCTACCTAAAGGATGGGTGGAAGTAGAAGAGAATATTGTATTATTTATAAGAAGATCTACCTAAAGAAGAGGTGGAAGTGAGAATACACATATTGTTTATGAGAACTATAATCTCCCACTCTTCTTTCTGTAGTAACTCGGATTGGACAAGAATCTCATTTTTTGGTTGTACAATGGGGGAATTGGCTCAAAAATTGAATGGGGTCAAGATGCTGTCAGACACCTGCAACTGAATCAAGTGGCCCTCGAATTGCACGAAATGGTCACCTATTATACGGTTCACTAACTGAGGCATCTGCCTGAGGTAGGGGTACCTACTATTTGTTAGTGGTCTAGAATGTTACAGTTGGTATCAAAATAAATTTTATGAGAGAAGATATTATATTATTTATAACAACTTAATAGTTGGACCTAGTTAAAGAAAGGGTTGAAAATAGAAAGAAATATTGTATTGTTTGTAAGAATAACAATTTTCCACTGAGAGTAAAAATCTCTCATTGATTGGCTAGGAAACAAAATTAGTTTAGCAAGGCAAAGAATTTAGTCCTTTTCTATGGATAAAACTCTAATTTCATATTATATTAATAAAAGGTAGTCTCTTCCTTCTCTTTAAAGTGTTATTATTGAACCTATTAGTATCCAAGAAAGGTAAATAAATATAAAACTTGTCAATTTGCTATTCTCGTAATTTCTGATTTAAATACAACTCACTAATGTATCATCCTTGACTTAACGAAAAATAGTTATAATACGAATCAAATATTTACATAAATTTGGATTATACAGATTCTTATGGGTAATCAATTTTTCCAGGCACTCTATTAACAAGATTTAGTTGACTTAGAAAAATCTTAAAATTCGTGAGGTCCAGCTTTTTATTTACCTGGTATACGAGATCGGTCTACTTAAGAAAATTACTACAATTTAAAAGGTTTGTCTTTTTGTTTTACCCGGCCCACCTAAGAAAATTCAAACAACTAGTAGGTCTTTTACCATCGAGGCAAAATTCTTTTGTCTTCTTTGTCAAAGTAACTTGGGCCGTTCAAGAGCTATATTTTAAGGGGTTAGGTGGGCTAACCCCTCTACCAACCTTAGTCTGTTAATTAACCTCAGATCATAAGTAAGAAATCTGCTCCTTAATTATAAACATTCTGGACCCAAAAGCGCTGAGTATTCAATTCCATGGCCCACTAGGAGACCTTTTCTATAGCCCATTAATGAATTTGACTTTTCTCCTTAGTTTGCAAGTTTTCGTATGCTCCCAAGAACCAAATTGAGTCCGAAAAATGTGTTTTGTACACAAGAGTGGATGCTCACACAAGAATATACATCACTGAAACTCCTTTTACATTAAAAACAATTTTGTATACATAACAAGAATTTGTGTTATATGTGACTTATAAGTAAAACAATTTTGTATTCATGGATAAATCAATCCAAAGACGGTTGTACATTAATTATTCTTAATCTTAAAGAGAATATATAGACCTCCAGTTTGTTAGTTGTATTTTCATTGTTGGTGTACAAATTTTCTATATCATTGAGTGTGAATGTATGTCACATGTACAAAAATAAGATTTAAAATTTAAACAATGCACATATTGCATGCATTCACACCAGATAGCATAGAAAATTTTCAACATCGATGATAAATGAAGTATTAATCCCAAAAAAAAAAAATACTAAAAAGATTGATGAATTTGTGATTAAAAGAAAATTATTTAGCAGTACATTCAGGTGGTAGGACTTTATATCTAGAATTATCTTGGCAATAAGAGTAAAACATATGCTTTCCTCTAGCCCATTCCAATAACACCTGTTGTTTGTTCCTGTGATAACTTCGCAAATTCTTGTCCATCCACTGGATCCGTTAAGCTGGAAACACTGCCCTTAGAGCATGCAGTAGCAGAGTCCTTCGTCCGTACTATGCAGCCTTCCATCTCAATTCCTCTCAATGATGCCACAAATGGAGCATAATTGTAATTGACAGGGTACTTTCCTCCATGAGTTGCCCACTGTGATCCATCCCACATTGTTACATATGCTGACATTGCTTTTGCTGGATAAACAGATGATATCGCCGCGTTATGGATCACTTCCCTTACTGGTATATTATCTACTAGAAACCTGTAACATTGAATTAATTCATATATGATCAGCAATTTCAGAATCTTGAAAATGGTAAGGTTGTAGTGCTAGAGCGAGCGAGCTTGTAATTAAATATAATGTCCAGTCCCACGTTAGAAGTGAGTCAGGAAATGATGTTGAATATAACAACACGGTGATCATGGACTAACTATAACTTGGTGCTTGGTTCGCAAACCCCTCACAAAATGCATCAGTAAAGAAAGGAAAAGCAGAAAAGTTTAAAGCAAAATAACCATCGTACTTACACTATATGATGACTATTCCAGAGGATGCTGTAGTCATGAAAATCTTGTGTAGGATCAAACCAGAGGTAAAACTTCTCCTCCCTTCCAGTGCTAACACTTCCATTGCCATACAAATTGGTCTGCAGAATCCAATCTCTTCTCTTCTCATGACCAAGAAGTTCAAAGTCAATCTCATCATGGTTGTGAGGGAAAAGGTCTGTATTAGACAACTGATCCAACATGGGAAAATATATATGTTTGCATCAGACAACTGAATGACACTAAATGTCTGAACAAGAAACAGCTTTTGTTTTATGTCTAATTTGTCATTCATACCAATTCAAGAAATGGAAAAAGAATTCATGCAAAAGGACATATATGTTCCAGTAAAAAAGGGTCAATTTTTACACTAACATCGATAGCAAAAATGCATATTAATTCTTGTAGTGAAAAACTTACATAGAAGGCTATTACTATTCCTGATGTAAAGCCAGCAGGGAGCTTCATTGCAGCATTGAAGAAACCATAGTAAAATTTGTTCTTTGATACTAATCCAGACCCTATATATTCATTGAGGAGTGACAAACAAAACATGGAAAAAAAAATGACAGAAGACTATTATAGAAGACCATATTGTTACAAGAAACTGATGAATTCCAATCTACATGTTCTGTTACCTGAGGATTTGTCCAAAATAAGATCAACACTGGTCCCATTCTTTGTCAGATGGATATTAGAACCCCCATAAAACACATTATAGCCTTGATTAACCGAAATTCGACTGAATTGGTCTGTAACACGCTCAACATTTGGAGGTGTATAGACTGCGCCTCGCGATGAGACCACAAGTATCATACACACTTTTAGCAAACTGAAGAAGACAAATTTCTTCTGCAAACTTGCCATTCTGTTTCTTTTCTTGTAATGAATGAGGAATAGTTTCGACAACTCGAAATTCGGCTATTTATTACGCGGGAAGAACCTTAATTTTTGCTTAGTTGTAGCAAGCTGGCTGTATCTACCAAGAATCCCATTGTGTCTATGATGTTTGGACCATGAAGACACTGATTGGAAATTCATGTGGTATGAATATGACATGTTGGTAAAGTCCTCTAGGGTCCATCAATGATCAAGTGGAGGCCAGTTATAGAAAGTTGACATTAACTTCAATCTTGATGGGTGTACATTAAAAAAAATCACCTCTCCTATATCGACAGTGACTCGAACTCATAATCAATAAGTTATAAAAAAATCGTTTTGCTATTTAAATTATATTTCAATATCAAGTGTACATAACTCTGAAATCACGTAAAATGTTGCTTTCCTCAATTTGTCCATGTTCTATACATCAGCAATTAACAGATTTTGCTTGCCTAAATCTATGAATAGATGATTTCAATGCAAAACAATTAGGAATCCAGAATCACATAAAAAGCAAGAAATGATTATTGCATCATACTCAATTCTCATTAACATTGAATTAATTTGTCACTGCTCAATTAAACAGCTGTTGATTGGTAAGATAATTAGCTCAAACAAACACATTGCAACTTGCCAGTGGTCCAAGTTGGTCTCATAACTAGATTGCTAAATATGATAATCAACCTTACTTTGTCTGTTCATCATTTGCATAATGGCATGATTTTTCCCTTGAAAGAGTAACTTTAGAATTCAATCCTCAGCCGACAAGGACAAGGACTGAAAAAACATTTTCAATAATTAGACAGTTGAAAGGTTAATTAATTTCGATAGATACAGTAATTTGGCAAGAAGCTCAACTGACCTTTTAGGTATCAATCACACATTAATGCTTTTCTTGACCTTTTTGTGACAATTTTGTTGATAAGAACCAAAAGAGCTTTATTTGGAGATCAGACATCAATTTGATTAAGCAACCACTCTAGCTAGTTGGGAGCTGTGATTAATAACGATTACATTATAGAAGCAATAATTATTAAACCTTAATTAATTAAATCAGGACGTTAATTAAACAGTCGAATTACTAATTTTTTGTTCCGATTTAGCAATACATCACATAACACTTTATTTCTTTTTCAATTGGATATAGTACAAGTGTATCAGATCATAATTGCACAATATTTCAAGTTTACAACCATAATTACTGGAGAATTTAATGTGAAAACAATTATTTGAAGTGGGCTGCTAATTATTTGCCACCATTACAACCATATTAGAACTACGAAGATAATAGATTTCCCACGTCCTAGTATACTACTCAACATGATATTAAGCCAATCCTCTCTTTCTTTCTTTTCTTCTCTTTTTTTTTTTTCCTCTATGGCAAAATCTTTATGACGCATTTGTAAAGATATATTGTACCAAAAGTTTTATGAACAAAATGGACAAGGCTCTTCTCCATTAATTGGAGAGAATTTCTCTCGAATATACCTTAAAAAAAATATAATTTTTTAATTATTTTTTGAAAATCACAACTGTTTATAATATAATTTATTGTATAAAAGTTGAGAACAATTGATCAATTTTTTCCGTTTGATAAAATGTTTAAATTTTTGTATTGATTTTGATCTATTTTACACCACTCAAATATTTCGAACAAATTGAATGATAAAATATGTTTTAATATATTTGATTTTAAAGTATATTGATCTACTTATTAAAGTAAAATTATTGATATAATCTGATTATTTTTTAGGAATTTTGTTTGTTAAAATAGAGCTGATTATTGAGGAAAATTGGAGAAAGAAATAATGAAGAGAATTTCAATTCGAATAAAATAACTCCGACTTATTTATTTGTTTTTTTTTTGGTGATCATGGGACAACAAATTATTGCTCTAATCAATTCATTTATTTTAAACACAAATTATTGATCCAGCAATCAATTCATTTAAATAGCAAACTGTACTTCTTTTGTTCAAGTATTTCCTTCTTAACTTAAACATGAAACTTCCTTTAAAGAAAAAAGAAAAAGTTGAACATGAAACCAATTGACCGTCGTCCGAATAATAAGTTCTTATATATTGATGATTAATTCTTTTTGCGGCTTTTAATTTTATGGTACATTTCAATGTTCATGCATGCTGTAGACAACAAGACGTATCTATCCCTATCTAATAGCGGATTCAAAATAGGAGTGCCCAAATCTCTGCAAATCCCATTAAGCACAATTATCATATTACTTTTTTCGTTTCAAAATAGTTATCACATTTAATTAATGCACACAAATTAAGAAGTTATTAAATTGTATTAATTTTACGAAAAAAAAATTAAAATGACTAAATTATCTTTTTACATTAATATCTCAACTATATAATTTTTTCTTCATTAATGTGGTACTAAGGATAAAGGTTAGATAAATATCATTTAATACTCATTCCGTTCCTTTTTAAGTGTCACATTAGTATTTAACATAAAGATTAAAATTGCTATGAAATAGTCTAAATTTTTGGTAAATTTGATCCAATACGACTAAATTGTCCTTTTAACTAGTAATAAATTAAGAGTCCCAACATTAATTACAAGGTTGAGTAATTAATGAAGTTGAAAAAAGATAAAGGTAAAATTAGTAAAAAATAATTAATATTTCATTAAATTTAAGAAGTGATACTTAAAATGGAACAAATTTTTTTTTTAAACAAAAATGACACTTAAAAAGAGAATTGAGAGAGTACTTTCTTAATTTTCTTAAGCGATAGCTAATGTGGTATAAAACAAATTGTTTAAAGTAATAATTATTTTGAAACGGATAGAGTAATTAATATTCCAAAAATTCTGTGTGATTCATCCATTTTTCTCTTTTCTTTAATTGCGATCTTCACTGAAATGCACTTGTATTGTTTTTGAACTACGGAAAAGTACGACAACTTTCTGTTGTTAGATTAAATAATGGCCTAATTAATTGCGTAATCCCACTTAATTAAAGTATCCCGAGTGATAATTTACAGTTTACAATTAAATATTAGTGAAAATAAATCCCAGGCCAGGACACATCTGCTTAAGGTATCCAAAACCAAATTCAGTTCCCAATATATAGAAAAAGGTTTTCAATATTAATACTCATTAATTAATCAAACTATACTATTCCCTCAGTCTCAAAATAGTAACTGTCGCTTTAAATAATTTGTATTGTATCAAATTATATGTTATTTTAAAAGATAAAGAAATTATTAAATGATATTTTTTTAACTTTTATCCTTAAGGTTATACTGATAGAGAAAGAATATATTGTTGAGATATTAATGTAAATAGGTAATTTAGTCAATTTGAACTATCTTTTATAAAATTGATATAATTTAATAATTTCTTCAATTTGTGTCGACAACCAAAAGCGATACTTATTTTGAAAAGTAGGCAATATTAAAATAGATTTTAAGAAAATTGTCTCTTTTAAGGAATCACTTCCTTGTACTTTAAATACTTATACAGTATAATACAATATGTTTTAAAATTTTGTATTGTGCAAACTTTTAAAGTCAAAGGAATATTTTCCTAAAAGAAACTGTAGAATTCTCTTAAATTTTATATCTAGCAAAAAGGAATAAACGTCATTTTATTAGTGATACAATCGATCAAGAGTTTACCCTTTTGAATCAAAATTTGATCTATTTCTTGCATGAACATTAAGAAAACAGAAATTTAACACCAAATTAAAACCCTGAATAAAATAATGGGGATTTTACAGTCATTTTTAGATAATTATTCCCATAATTTGAAAGTTTGTACAATACAATATTTTAAAACACATAATGTTGTATTGTAAAATAATTTAAATCACAAAGAAATAATTCCCTAAAAGGAACAGTAGAATTTTCCTAAAATAATACTTCCACAATCCATGAACTCCATTCTTATTTCTTAACCAATAATGACATAGTTAATCATATTTAATTTATGACCATTTTATCTAAAAAAATTTATCTCTCTTAGCATAATTTAGACAACAAATTAAAACCTTTAATAAAAATATATTGGGAAAACAATTCTATTAGTTCCTCATATTTCACATTTGTACTTTTTAGTTTTTCAAATTTTAAAATAATGTCATTTTAGTCCCTCACATTTTAGTCCCTCTATATAATTATTAACATATTTTAACATGAAATACTTACATTTGTATCGAATGTTGATTTTTCATGGGCAAAATTGGCAAAATACAAATTTTAAATATTAAACAACACTACCTAAAACCTCTATCACCACCACTCCAA
This sequence comes from Cinchona pubescens, assembly GCA_025175665.1. Lineage (NCBI taxonomy): Eukaryota > Viridiplantae > Streptophyta > Magnoliopsida > Gentianales > Rubiaceae > Cinchona > Cinchona pubescens. Next base: position 2,213,152 of record JANKKI010000077.1, on the reverse strand, counting down.
AATTCTTACCTACCATCACCACTCCTATTCCCCCCTCTCGCAGAATTTTCTCTTCCAACTCTACTCTAACAACTCAAATTCTCTTCTTTTTGGGATAATTTATTATTTAAGGTTATGTATTATCCATTTTACATTTGAATATGTTACATTTTATACGTATGTGAGTATTTCAAGATAAATATCCATAATTGGGTTGGGAGACAAAAATGGTACGTTTTGAATTTGTGAGAGATTAAAATGTATTATTTTAAATGTGAGAGACTAGAAAAATATAAATGTAAAATATAAAGAAGGTTATTTTTCCAAATATATTTCCACAAGGGAAAGACTCAGGTAGACCTGGTCTGTGAGTCCCACTTGTAGACCCTGTTGTGTAGATTAAATGTTATGGAATCTGTGACATCAGTTGATGTAAGCAAGATTCTATAAAATTTAATCTTGACCGGGAGATCTACAGGTGATACCAAAACCGATTTTATGATAATATTTTCCTTTCCACAATCATACACTTTCATTCTAAAAAATTATTGTATGAATCAAGATAAAATGTGGGGTCATACACCTTGTGATCCATACAGTTCTACATTCATCATCTTGTTAATTTTTTTTTTTAAAAAAATAATAGATATAAAACTGTATGAACCACAAGATATATGACCCTTAGGACTGTCAATTGGGCCTTGTGAGTCAGGTTTTGCAAAGTCCAAACTCGACTCATAAATTTATTTAGATTTCGGGGATTAATCGGGCCGGACAAATCTCATAAAAGTGAAACTCATACTCAACTCACAAAATTATTCGGGTTTCGGACTTTAATTGAGTTAGCCCAAACTCACATTATCCAATAAAAGTTTTATAGTTTTTGTTTCTTAAAATTTTATTTTTTGCACCCGGTCAATACAATATGGAATAATATGTATTACTTATGTTAGTAAACAACTATTAACTATATCATTGAGCTACAATATTTCAACTAAATTGATTAATGATGTTAGTTTATTATTTTTAATTACTCGAGTTTAGATAAGTTAATAAAATACTAGAATTATTAATCATTATCCATATAAAATTAAGTAGTACTATTTAATGTAAGATGAAATTAGTAGGTATCCTATTCCTAATAAAAAAGATCTTTTAAACAGAATAATAAATTCTCAAATATATTCAAAATTTGATTTAAAATCAGAGTTCTGGCAAATACAAATTGTAGAAGAAAATCGATACAAGATTGCATTTACAATTCCATTCAGACATTATGAATAGAATGTTATGCCTTTTGAATTAAAAAAATGCACTATTTGAATTTCAAAATATAATGAATGATATATTTTCTCCATATCTATTTATTATAATTTATATTGATGATATTTTAATAGTTTTCTGAAAACATAGATCAACATTTTAAACATATATTTTATTAATATTGCATTAAAAAATGGTATTGTAGTATCAGCAAAAAAGATAAATTTATTTCAAACACATATTAGATTTTTAGGATATGATTTAGATAAAGGATATATTACACCTATAGCAAGATCAATAGAATTTGCTGATAAATTTCCAAATAAAATTAAAGATAAAACTCAATTATAGAGGTTTTTAAGTAACTTAAATTATATTGGTGAATATCATCAATATTTGGCACAAGATTGTAAACTTTTATATGAAAGATTAAGAAAAAATCCCCCGACTTGGATTGATAAACATAAAGAAGCAGTTAAGCACATAAAACAAAAAGTAAAACATTTACCACTTTTAAATCTAGCAAATTATACATGATTTAAAATAGTTGAAACTGATGTTTCTAATATTGGTTATGGAGGAATATTAAAATAATTAAACCCTCATACCAACAAAGAATAATTGGTAAGATATACATTAGGTTCTGAATTTGGAATAAAACACAACAAAATTATATTACAATTAAGAAAGAGATATTAAGTATAGTTTTATGTGTTACAAAATTCTAAGATGATTTGTTAAATCAAAATTTTCTTATAAGAATAGATTGTTCTGCAGTAAAACAAGTTTTAGAAAAAAATGTTAAAAATATTGCATCCAAACAATTATTTGCAAGATAGCAATCTATTTTATCTATTTTTTATTTTGATATTGAATATATTAAAGGGGAATCTAATTCTCTTCCTGATCTTTTAACCAGAGAATTTATTGCAGATTCATTTAAAGAAGTCTGATGGCCTATGAAGTTAGCTCATCAAATAGTAAAGATGAAATTATAATAGAAGTAGGAAAGAAATATCCACCAATAAAAGATGACGTGAATTAATATTAACATATTTGGATAAACTTCCTAGACTAGACTATAGAAATTTAGAATTCCCTATACAAAATATATATAACCAAAATTATAAGACATATAAAATTAATTTAATTACAGGTCTTGGAGTAAAAATTATTTTCGATCTAGAATAATTGTAGCAAAAAACAAGACAGAAAAAATAAGAAATGAAATAATAGATTTAGAATATAAATTATCTTATAAATTAGAAAAAAATCCTTTATGGATATCTGCTATATTACAACAAAAAATCAATATATATATATATATATATATAATGAAGAATAAACAGAAATAGAATATTTCACAAAGGCCTATCATATACGAATAAAACAATGATATGAATTGTCAATTTAATTATTGCAGGCATAAATTTATCCAGAGGACAAGGAGGAGAATCTTCTCCTGGAACAAGAGGTAGAGGAGCATCTTCCTCTCCAAGGCCTCATATAAATATACATAATATTTATGGAGGAGCATCTTCTCCAGCAGAAGCATCTTCTGCAAAATATTGGGCATATTGGGATGGTTATACGCCTATGGGAAACAGTTTTCCACCATTAACTTCAAATTTCTCAAGTTGCTCTTATAGGGACATACTTAACCAATATGATATGACTTCCCTTAATTCAAATCCAACTACCTCAAATCCAAATATGACATCATTGGGAACCATACCAAAATTATCCCAATCTTCTCAAAATCAACCCAATTCATTTCAACCCACAGGGAAGAAAATGCATGTCATCAACATTGAGGTAGATGAAATCACAAAAAACTCATATATCCTTTTTCAACAAAAATATGCTCCAAACTTTTTCAGAACCTATTATCCTGCATCAGGATGTTCAACCAAACCCAGTCTAGTCCATGCAAGTTTCTTTAATTTCATAAAAATGCATGGGAAAGACATTGCTACTATTATACATAATCAAAAAGAAGGATGGATTCCAACAGTTGATGATTATCATCATATAAAATTTTAAAAATTGTTATTCATCAAATTCCTGCTATCAGTGATTTGGGGAATAACAACATCAGCTGTTAGATTCTTCTCAAATTTTAATAATAAAGAATATAATTTTACATACTATGATTTAATTTCTTCTTTTCATAATACAATATTTTTCTTTCAAAATGATGATTACAAACATACTTGGTGGATCTATTTAGAACCATCAATTCTTAAAAATAAAAAAGATTTACCAATGTGATTTTATTATTGGTTCTAAAATTTCTCAATGCCTATCGAATTTTTCCAAAATACATCCAAGATGGATTCTAGAGATTCAAAGAAATCTATGCAAAGGAGTTTCCACCTGAGGATATTCCTAAAAGAGATCTCTGTCATTTTCTGATTCAATTCAACATACCATGGTATTTATTTTGGATATTAGAAACAGGATTTTGTCCAGCATTTAGATTACCATAAATAAGAAGAATATTTGACTGCAAGTGGTGGATAAAATGTGCACCAATAGATTTCAGTTCACTTGGGATAAAATCCCAAATTCCTCAGCAGATATAGTCGAGACAAGATGAAGCTTCTTCCTCTACACCTGCATCACAATTGGAAACAATGAACAAGAAATAATTTATATAAAAGAATTACTCCGAAAGGCAGAAGATCTACATTAACAAATATTACAAAAATCCAAGCAAAAACTTTAAAAATCTCAGCAAAGAAAAAATTGTTTACAGATGAAGAAATGGGAACAAGCTCAGAAGCATCTTCTGGCTCTTCAAAAACTCAAGTAGCAAAGAAAAAAAGGAAAAGGAAAAAAGAAAAAATGATGTCAGTAGCTGCATCAGCAATCTTATGTCATCAAAACAAATAATTGTAATAGTTTGTAATAGTATGTAATAGTGTGCAATAGTTGTTTCAAATTTCTCTATAAATAGTTTTGTACTCCTAAAAGAGAAAATACCGATTTTTAGAACCTTACTTTCCTTTTTGTACTACTTTGTAAATTTTCTCTCTCCAATAAAATCTCTTTCAATTTTATCCCTCTCTTTCAACTCTATCTTGTGCAAGACTTAAGAAGAAGAAACTTATCAAAACTTTTTGTTTCATCAAATCAAGTAAGTTGTTTTATTTTTTAAGCTTTTTGTTTTTAAGCTTTTTCTTTATCTTGGGTTATGTTTTATATATATAAACCGGATTTTAATCTAACCGAACCTAATAAATCTCAATCTCGATTCACAATTTAATCGAATTTAATATTTAAACTCAAATTCAGTCCAACTCACTTTAACATAGGCTCAACCTATTATTTTTTGGGCCGGGCGAGCCGAGCTCGGGCCAGCCCGGCCCAATTGACAGTCCTAATGACCCTATTGTACACCGTCCATACAAAAAACTTCCCTTCCATTCCTGGTTAATAAGCAACACTGAGCTCGCCCGCCGGGCCCAATTGACAGTCGTAATGACCCTATTGTACACCGTCCAAACAAAGAACTTCCCTTCGATCCCTGTTAATAAGCAACACTAAATAAATGTCGGCTACACGTGCCTTCATTTATCATTCTCCTCACCCATAATTCTCTTTGTACGTGGCACCCTCTCATTTGCTAAAGAACTTCCCATGAAGCCGCCTCCCCTTCCAGTCTTCCCATCTTGCTCAGTTCTTCGCATCCTGATCCCATCAAGACCAACTAATGGAAATACAACACGTGTCCCGGTGTAGTTTATTTATGACCACCTATATATATGGGAACTGCGAGCCATGCCAAACAACCAAAAACAAAAAGTCAAAAACTTCAAAAAAGTCAACACAGAAACTCTTCCTTTTGTTTTCTTTCTTTCGTTGTACAGTTTTGTCTGAAGCTTTACATATTTTCTTGAAAATTTGCAAGTGTTTGATCTTGAGGTTCAATGACACGTAAGTCTGATGTTTTCATTCGCCGGATATTGAATTTTCCGGCAATCCGTCCTGGTGAATCCGTCTCATTTTCTAGCCTTCTTTGTTCATTGAACAGGTTAGGTAACACCATTTGTGAATACAAGTCAAGAAACTTCTTTGTTAATAGAAAAAACGCAAGAAATTCTATACGTTTGATTGAAAATCTCCTCATTTTTCTTGAAGAAATCCCAAATGGGAGGTCAAATAGAGCAAATTCAATTATTCTGAGCTTCTCAGAGCTCCATTTTATCTTGCAGAAAGTTCTGTACTTGTTGGAAGACTGTACAAAAGATGATGCTAGGCTATGGATGCTGATGCAATCGGAGATTGCTTCGGATGAATTCCGGGTTCTGATGAGAGCTATGGGGGTGGCCTTGGATGTTCTGCCATTGGAAGAAATGGATGTTGGTGATGAAGTTAAAGAATTGGTTGAGTTTGTGAGAGAACAGGCTTTGACAATGAAGTTTGAAGTGGAAGGCAAAGACCAGAGAGTTTTGAGGAAGGTTTATTGGATCTTGGATCATTTTGAGGGTGGAATTAATCCAGAATCAAGTAATATGAGAAGGATTCTTGAGTACTTGGGGATTGGAAGTTGGAGTGAGTGCAATAGAGAGGTGAAGTTATTGGAAGCTGAGATTGGTTTAGAATGGCAGACAGAAAAAAAGACCCATCTTGGACTTCTCAGTAGTCTGATGGGATTCATGATATACTGTCGATCAACACTGTTTGGAGTTGTGGACAGGGAGATTAAATATAAGCAAAGTGATAATGCTGATAGTAACGAGATCATCAAGTTCTTGAATGCTGATGATTTGAGGTGTCCAATTACACTGGAATTCATGACTGATCCAGTAACACTAGCAACAGGCCACACGTATGAGAAATCTTCGATCACGAAATGGTTCAGGGCTGGTAATCCCACCTGTCCTAAAACAGGTGAGAGACTATTGTCCACAGATTTTGTGCCCAATTCAGTTCTGAAGCAGATCATTAAGCAATTTTGTTCAGAAAATGGCATCCCATTTACTGACTCGATTGGGCGTGCCAGGAATGTTACGAAGATAGCTGTTGCAGGTAGTTTAGCAGCTGAGCAAGCTGTAAAATTGCTTGCCAATTTTCTCGTTGGCTGGCTTGTGGGTAGCAAGAATCAAGAGCAGAACAAGGCTGCTTATGAGATTCGTTTGCTCACCAAAACAAGCATTTTTAATAGGTCTTGTTTGGTTGAAGCTGGTGCAATCCCGCCTCTGTTGAACCTTCTGTCTTCGGATGATCCATCAATGCAAGATAATGCAATGGCTTCCTTGTTAAATCTCTCAAAGTTCTCCAGAAGCAAGAAGATCATTGTTGATCATGGGGGGCTGATTTTGATTCTTAATGTTTTAAAGCAAGGAATGAAAATGGAAGCTCGACAGCATGCAGCTGGTATATTCTTTTACCTTGCTTCGGTGGAAGAATACCGAATGCTTATCGGGGAAATTCCAGAGGCAATTTCAGCTCTAGTTGAGCTGCTCAGGGATGGGATGGATCGTGGCAAAAAGAATGCGCTTGTCACGATATTCGGCCTCCTTATTTGTCCTGAAAACCACTGGAAGGTCCTTGCTGCTGGACTAATCCCGCTGCTGGTTGATCTTTTTAGATCTTGTGAAAGGGAAGACCTTATAACCGATTCTCTCGCAGTTTTAGCAACTCTGGCTGATAAGCCTGATGGAACTACTGCCATCCTATCTTCTGGAGCTTTACCAATTATTGTGGAGGTAAATAAGAGACTTGGTTCTTCCAATTTGATGGCAGCAAGAGAATATTGTGTCTCCTTGCTCCTCTCTTTTTGCATCCATGGTGGAGATAATGCGGTTCCTATTTTAGCAAAGAACCCTTCTCTCATGGGATTATTGTATTCCCAGCTTACTGATGGCACCTCTCGAGCCAGCAAGAAGGCAAGTTCACTCATCAAAATCCTGCACAATTTCAATGAAAGGAGTTCCTTTGGTTCCTCAATTCCAGCTTTTCCACAGGAAAGATTTATTCATGTTTGGTAATCCAGTTCTTCAGAGATTTTGTAAATAACACGTTATATAGAGTTATTTTTTGTTTTATCAGATTGAGTTGTGACATTAGCTCGGTTTTTTCAAGAGCTAGTCACCCAAAGCTTCTAGTTTTTTATTGAAGCTTTATATGATGATATTCAATTTGTACCAAGAATCTCTCTCTTCATGCTAATAAGTGGAGTAATAACAATAGCAATGCATATCTATGTTTGCAGTATAAACTGATTGTAGACCTGTAACATTTTAGTATTTACAGGAAACTTTTCTATCCCAAAGTTGTGTTTTCCCTTCCAGCTACCTGCTTTTACTGGCCCTTTCTTGCTTATTCGTAATATATACTCGATGACTTCAAGTGAAAATTCCCATTGAAACTGAATTCTATCAAAGTTTGAACATGCTCATTTTGACATTGATAACAGTAGGCTTGTGAAAATGTCTATCCACAGTGGGGCTTCTGAAAATTCCGATAAACAGGTAGGGGTATTTCATTTGCACAAATTAGGCGTGAGATGCTGGTCCAACTGATTTGAATACCGTTGATATGTCAAGGGCCTCCTCCAATCTATCAACCACTCTTTGCATTGATGGCCTCTGCTGCTTAAGGCCTGTGCATGACAATGCTAGCTTAAATACAACTTCAAACGCTTCAAATGAGTAGTCCCCATTAAGTTTCGGATCAGCAAACTCAGCCAAACTCCCATCTCTTGTTAGGCTCCTGGCCTGAACTATACATAGATTAAAGAAACTCAAAATACAGTGTCAGAAAAAGTATCTATAAATCAAAAAATGTAAAATGATAGCACTTTATCTCGAACCATTTTCATAACATCATAGGTTTCTGTCTCTTATCCACATTAATAACCCTCTGTCCTGATAGAACTTGTAGCAATACTATCCCAAAACTGTAGACGTCGCCTGAGGAGTTAACATGGCGATTCTTTCGGTACTCAGGATCTACATAACCAAATGTTCCCCGTACTTCTGAGCTTACAAAAGATTGCCCCATACTCATAACCTTAGATAGCCCAAAGTCTGACAGTTTTCCTTGAAAGTTAGCACTGAGGAGAATATTTGTTGGCTGCAAGAGATTATAGTACTGAGTAAGTGAAACAATATAGGAAAATAGCAATGGGAATGCATGAAAAAAAGTTAAACAACCTTAATATCTCGGTGAACAATACAACCTTCTGGATATGTGTGGAGAAACCAAAGACCCCTTGCGCAATCTATTTGTATTATGCAATTTTTAATCTTTGGATCCAAGATAAAGTTTTTTCTTTTCCTGGTGACCATAATATGCAAAGGGAAAGAACACATTCAGTAAAACATTTTAGTTCCAAGTTCCCACAAACTAAACTGAAGTTGATGCAAGTGTAACACCATACCGAATAACCACCGTGAAAGATTTCCATTGTGACACAGCTCATATACAAGAAAACACTCATCATCTCCATCACAGCGACCTAGCAAGGCAACAAGATTTGGATGTTTGATGTGTGAGAGACTCTTCACTTCCCTAACAAAAGAGTCCATGTGTCCATCATTGTTTATGTGCTTAACAGCAATGTGCTGACCATCAGATAAAATGCCTTTATACACCTTTCCTGTTAAAATTGGAACATCATGTCAAATCTACTTTCAGGAAAAAAAAAAAATCAAGAAAGAAGATCCTGTGGGAAAGAATTGAAAGAAAAAGAGAACTACAGTTGGTTATGTTCTTGATGTTTTTGCTATTTGCTTATGCCATATTAAGTTATTGAGATCTTTAACTGATTCAGAATGTTTTTTTTCCATGAATATTTTTAAGATTTATCTTTGATTCTAAAGAGATATACAGGTGATCCACTTTGTCATGTAACCCTTTAAGAAAACAAGAAACTGCTTTGCTCTCAATGTAAATGAAATGTTTTGAGATTCTCCTGTCATGCATCACTTAGAAGAAAATTCTACTCACCAGCTATGCCTTGGCCAATTAAGTTTGTTGCACTGAGATTATTAGTGGCATAATAAACCTCTTTAATTGAAATTTTTTTACTGCTGGATTCTCCATACAATGAGTTATCTGAGACTGTCAAATGAAGATAGGGAATTATTTGCACCTGTAATCTATACGAAGTAATGTCATTAAAAGTTGTTCAGAAAGGAGTACCTTCATTTCCTTGTGGGGATTTTTTTGTAATTTTCCTGGACAGGATCAAACATGCAATGACAACAATCACAACAATTCCCACTATACCACCAATCGGAACCACTCAGAGATCTGTAAAACCACAAAATTTAACCATATGAAGTCTTCTTTCCAAGGCTGTTGACACATTATTGCCAAAAAATGAATCAAGATTGTCTGAAACACGAAATGTAGGATTACCTGCACTTAACTTTCTTTTCTTTCGGCCATGGTTTTCTTGATTATTTCCTGCAGTTTCTGGCAATATTTTGTCTCGTCAATGCTATAAATGCATGAAAAATTACCTGACTAAAGTTTCAGAACATAAGAACTTTGGCACCTTCCTTACCTATATTGAGGCTTTTATCTTCAAGACAGTTGTAAATTGCCTGGAACCATTGATCATCATTAATTCTTTGGCTTATCAGAGAAATCAGCACTGCAAATCTACAGTTATCAGGTTCTGAATTCATCGAGCCATCGCTGTTCTTGAATGAAGAAGGCATCTCTCCCCAACTTGTTAAACATTGATTGCAATACTTATATGATGCACCATCTGATGATCCCAACAGCTTACAGCTCTCGCGTATAATCTGTTTAATCTGTTTCCAAGCTTGTTATCAACATCAGTTACGGAATACTCAGAGCAGTCTCCAAGTCCCTTTGCAAGCTTCTGAATGCCACAGCTGAAAACATCTTTATCATTATTCTTCATTGATGATAGGCAATCATTTTGATCTGTGGAGTTGAGAAAGATTTGTCCGGTTTGATTCGCCCTCTCTGCCAATCCATACAGGTATCCCCTAAATGGAATCCCACAGCAATTGTTTGTCAAAAATCCATCCCAGTTACCATTCATGCAATTTGAGTTGTTCCCTGATGGGGAAGTTCTTATTGCTATACTACAGGACTTGTTGGCTGAATCTTGAGCAAATGCAAAGGCAATTGTACAACAAAGTACTAGAACATAAACAAGTAATGCTTTGAAAGATTTCATTTTGTTCAAATCTTTAGAGTAGATGGTATTCAGCAACATTCAAGATTCAAGAAAGAATTCTTGAAATTTGAGGTAATGTAATCATTTGTTGGCATGTAGCTAGTTTGAATCCATAAAAAATGTTGACAAAGATCTATTAGTACATTTGATAATGACCATGTTGAGAAAGGAGAATTAAAAAAATTTCAAGAATATATAGAAAGCAAATGGCTAAAATGCGTAAATATATGTACTATATTTGTATTGTTTTATTTTATGGGAGAAATTTGTCAAATGGGAGTATTCTAGAGCTTCTTGATTGTACATAGTCCAGGAAATAAAACATTGATTATTAGTTTTACTATATAGGTGTAATGTTTTACATGTTCCAATTTACAAATGCTACAAACTACATGGGACAAATTGCCGAACAAGAAATAGTCAGAGATATACGAAATTGCCAAGTGTTGTTTGTTATTAAGTGTATTTATGGGCTTAAAGCATTTGTAAAACAATGAGTACAATATTGATGATGATTGTACCATTGGTTAGAAAGTAGGAAGTTGCCAATTGCCATAAGAGATCACAAAATAAAACAAGTACTCTTAGCAAATTATTTACATTCTAACGTGAAGTTGTGAACAGCAGGCTTAACTCAATAACCATTCTTTAAAAAAATAAAAATAAAAATAACCTATTTGGATTTTTTTTATTGTTTAAATAATAATTTGTAATCATATTCAAACACATTTTTTGTTTATGTAATGTATATTACTTAAAGTAATATTCTAAATAGCCACTATCCAAACGGAGTTATAATAATAAATAATCATTATTTTTCTCCTTTTGGCCGACTTGGTTCATTTCAACTCTTTCTTTTGTTCATATTTCTTTGGCACATTTATTTTATTTTAGGAGAAGCCATGACTAAGAATGGGACAAGGTAGTTGCTTTGCGGATAATCAACAATGCCCCAAACAACTCAGCTTTTTCACCCAAAATAGTTTCAAAAATAAAAAAGAATTTTTAAAGAGATCAAGAAAAACCTTCGAGTATCCGTTTATACAACTTTGAAATCACCCCAGAAAGTTTCTCATGGTAAATACGAAGTTGCCTAGTATAAATATTCTTTGAAATTATTTTGATAACTTTTAGAGCCCAATAAATTGTTGAATAAAAAACTTTAGTTTGCAAAACCAACCCCCACCCCCCAAAAAAAAAAAAAAAATTGTTGCTCTTTTTGTATTTGTACAGGTAAAAAATATGAATTTCCACATCAAAATCAATTGGTGATAAGTGAAATGATAAATGATCCTTATTAATTGGTTCAAGATTTCTTAGTTAGTCGATGTAGAAAATTTGTTTTTTAACACCCTTTCTCATACATACTCGAATTAACACCCCCTCTCGCATATAAGAGGGTTAAAATAAGGAATCGGATGGCTAATCCAAACTATTGAACACAAATATTGACATGACCGATACCTATGAAGTCAAGTCCAATACCATAAACAAGACAAGAAGCATTAGGCCAAACCCAATATGTAGATGAGTCCAAGTCATATGTGGATAGAAAATACTTGAAATTAGTTCTAATACCATATTAAAAAATATAGATTTTCATTCCAAAATTGATCGATAACATCTAAATGAAATAGCTCATAAATCTAATTAATTAATTCAAATTTCTTGATTAGTGGGTGTGAAAATTTTATATTTTAACATATACAGTACAGTAGTATAACTCATTATGAGTGGGACACAAACCATAATATTCTCGGCTAAGAGATTCGACTCGGAACTCTTATCTGTGCAAGGTTTAATATTGAAATAATTTCAAAGGTACTCTTATTATTTGGGATATATTTCATTCTCAAAATACATCAACATCTTGAAACAGAATTACGTTCTTTTCCTAGAATTTAAGTTATGAATTTGAATCACTAAAAGATAGGTATATATTTATTGTAGATTCTCTCAGAGGGAAAAAAAAAATTTCAAACACTTGTTTGCATCATTCTGAGTTGGCAAAATGAAACCCACAAAAGTAAAAAGATATGTAGATTACAAGATTTTGAGTACATATTATCTTACCACAGGCCTCATAATATTCACGAAGTCCATTAACCAATTGGACTACCCAAATTTTACAACACGCAAAACTGACCCATCTTACAAACAAAAAGTTTAGTTGCATTTACGACACTAAATGCTGGGCCGAAAACCATTTAAGTTTCATGCATATTTGTGAGTTTAATCTTTACATTTTCATATTCAGAAACAGATAATCCTTTTTTTCTCTGTGAAAATCACTCTCTTTCTGAGGACATTTAAGGCCTTTTAATTATATAATATAATCAAAGAGGACCAAAATTATCGATTTTATCATTGGACATAAGACACTGTCAAATAAATAACATTGGAATTGTACCAAAACACACAAAAATTAATCAACTCTCTAACAATTTTAACTCTTGGCAACTCCGCTTTGCAAAGTTTTTTTTTTTTTTTTTTTTATTTAAAAAAGAGGCATTTTCTTATAACAATTTTGTGACTAAATTCAATTTTTTCAAAAGTAGTTTATTATATCTTGCAAAAAATATAACTTATTTAAGAATTAAGAAAGATATAATTTATGACAGAATCCAATAACATAGTCAGATTCAGATGATATAATCGATCCTATTTATTGTGAATAAGATTTAATTTGTTTGCTTAATTTATTATATCTTGCATATTATAGCTACTTTATCATGCAAAGAATGCCAACTGCTTTTAATTTCCACCCACAAAATATTCCTCAAAATATCACGAGATCCTAACCAGAAATGTTATCTTCATGGGTCCCAAAACAAATGAACTCAAAGTCATAAATTAAATGTTTAAAAACTGTTAATGTACGTGTATATATATATATATATATTTTTGAAATATTTGATGCGAAGTGACAAGATATTTCAAACATTGAAGTGGAATTTTTTATTTACATTATTACAGAGTGTACGTTCAGCGGTCTATGTTGCATAAAGAAAAGGAATTACAAATTGTACTAATGCACTTATGAAAGATACAAAGTACTTTATCACAAATTGCTCAAATTGTACTAAGCAATAATTGTTTAATCATTTTTACATCAGTTATAGAGTATTTTATTTTTTGTTCGGGAAGTATGATTTTTTATTTTTATTTTTATTTTTTAAATAATATTTTATAATTATTATTTAGATATTTTTTAAATATATTTTTATTTAATACATATTATATCTTAAAAAGAATTATAATATTATTTTAAGATATATTTTAAATATTAATTATTCAAACATAATTCGAAAAGTTGGTTACTACAATTCGTAATTCCTTTTCTATAATTTGTAAAAAAAAGATTAAACAATTGCTCATTTAACAAATTAGAAAAAAGTTAAGCCAAATCAAAAACAAAGACGTTACGCAAACTCAACCCCAATACTCTGCGATCTACCGTTTACCATGTTGATTTTCCCATATAATACTTCACCAAAACGACGACGTTTACTCTGTTACTACATCATTGGTGGTCCCACCAAAATGGGGCTTCTTATTAATTAATAGGGTTAAATGCAGTTTGCATCCTTGAACTATCCCCTTTTTCACTTTACCCCACAAAGTATTAACTTCAGCAAATTGATGCCTCAAACTTGCTTCAATTTTTCGCAGTTTGAATAGATGAGCTGAATGCCGGGTGGGTGGTCAACTTCAATGATGCATGTGGCCTTATTATTTTCCTCAATTTTCCAAATTGTCCTTTTGAATGTGGGTTTTTAAAAAAAATTACCTACTTTTTCTCGTTTCCTACCAATATACTCTTTATCTCTCTTAAATTGCTCTTCTCTTTCTCTATAAATCATAACCGTCAAAATATTGATAGAAAAAAATAATTGGCAGATTAATGCAAGTAAACAATATAAACTCTATATTAATCTAGTAATACATGGCAAATTTCTGAAACTTTAAAGTAGCTATTAACAATTTTTAAAGAATTTTTGTTTTTTTTTTTTTTAAAAAAAAGAAGGATAATCTGCCATTGTAGATGGTAAGAATTAAAGACTTGTTAATGTTGGATTTGCAAGTATTTGGTTATATCCTCATATATTAAAACATTTGAAGGGATTATATAATTTCAATTTTTTATTAATATGTACAGATAGTGGATATTCTTTTTTCTTTTTTTCTTTTCTTCTTTTTTTCTTTTTTGGCTAGGATACAGATTGGAATATTCATTGTTGTGATTAATTGTTTTGGTCCACAGGCTGATGATATTAAAAAAAAAAAAAAAAAAACCCAATGGTCCCAAAAAAGTCTAATTTCTTTTATAGGATGCAAGATTGTTTCTCTTTTTAGTTATTTTTAGAATAATTAACCTCTGAATTGTCGAAATCTTTCTTTTTAGTGAGAAAAAAATTAAAGATTGTTTCCTTTTGCTATTGCTTGTAGAATAATTAAACACCAAGTTTTTTAAATCTTTTTGTTTAGTGAAATTTTTTTGATGGAATATTTCAGTTTGGATTAAATTTTGTTTTTGAATTTGTTTTGCATAGGGATGTAAATGAACACAAACAAATTGGACACCTTAACATTCAAACTTATTTGATTATTTTAATGAATTTTAAATTTTGTTGAAGTTTGACTTGTTTATCTTTCGAATCGAATGTAAATAAACTTATGTATTTATCGAGTGGAATTCAAATCGAATTCGAATAATTTCAAATTTTTACATATAAATTTAAAAGTTTTAGTTTATCGATTTGAGTTCAAATCAAATAAATAAAAAAATTAACGAACACTAAATTTTATTAACGAATCAAACTTGAACGAACTTTAACAAGTCAAGTTCAATTCGAATATGGAATAATTTGATTTCATTTACAGCCCTAATTTTGTATATGTTTTCTGGATTGTTAATCTAAACTAAAATAGAGAGCATAAATCAAATGTAAATAGTAAAGCTAAACTTAAGAAGGAAAGATATAGGGGAAGAAGAAGTTTTCTGCATATTTTTGTCAAATTTATAGTTTCACATACGTGCATAAAAGAGAGGAAGTTGGTTTCAAAAATTATAAGTTGCATCTTTTTTTGGGCAGTTTGAGCACAATAAAATATCGAGGGTATTGAAAGTCTTTTTGGCTAGTCAATTGCTGGCTGAATTTTCAATCTGCAGCTGTGTTGACGTGATGCCTCAATGCGTGCGAAAAATTGCAAGTTTGAGGTAGTAACTTGCTAAAATCAATACTTTGAGGGGTTAAGTGCGAAAAAGAGATGATTCAAGGGTGCAAATTGCATTTAACCCTAACTACAAAAAATAGACAGATCCAAAGAATCCATCGGATTCCCAGAAAAGAGAAACTATAACAAATCAGAAACAGCCCAGCCCAGCCCAGTGAACGACAACCTCCGACTCCGATGGGTACTGTCACCGACGCCACCGCCACCGCCGGCGACGTCGATACAGAATCAGCAACCTCTTTATTAATCCCAAAACCACCCTGCAACAACAACCCCAAAATCCCACAAGACTCCTTCCACCTAGCCTACATTATCTACTTCACACTCGGGGCAGGCTATCTCCTCCCCTGGAACGCCTTCATCACAGCCGTCGATTACTTCACCTACCTCTACCCAGATGCCTCCGTGGACCGGGTTTTCGCCATAGTTTACATGATTGTGGGCCTAATTTGCCTAGCCTTCTGATCTTGATCGTCGCGTTCGAGCACAAATCGACCTCTTTCGTGAGGATTAATGTTGGGTTGGTGGCCTTTGCGGTGGCTTTGCTGGCAGTGCCTTTGATAGATGTTTGGTATGTGAAAGGGAGAGTTGGAGTGTATGGAGGGTACTATGTGACTGTGTGTTTTGTGGGGCTATGTGGGATTGCTGATGCTTTGGTTCAGGGGAGTATTATTGGCTCTGCTGGTGAGCTTCCTGAAAGATATATGCAAGCTGTTGTTGCTGGAACTGCTGGTTCTGGTAAATTTAAATGAGTATTTTTCTTGTTTTCTGGTGGAATTTTTAGATGGTTTCTGCTTTTTGGCTTGTTTTAAATATGAAAATTCACTATGATTTTGTGGATCTTTTGAATTAGTTTGAGTTTTTTTTATGGTAGATTAT
The DNA here is from genome assembly GCA_025175665.1 of Cinchona pubescens. NCBI lineage: Eukaryota > Viridiplantae > Streptophyta > Magnoliopsida > Gentianales > Rubiaceae > Cinchona > Cinchona pubescens. Next base: position 2,196,624 of record JANKKI010000077.1, on the reverse strand, counting down.
AAAAGTTGCATCCTTTTCATTATAATTGATCAAATTAATGCTTAGTGTGATGTACATAAAAGTAGGATCTTTGTGGATTTCATTATGGTTGGTTCATAGTGTTTTGTTGTTGGGTTTAGAGCTAGTCTTCGGAGTGATGGCTAATAAATTTATGTTCTTTAGCAAAATTAGTTGAATTTAGGTGGCATTGATCTGTGGTGAAAAAGCTTCATGTGTTTAACTTATTTATTTTCTATTTGCGTGGTTCTTGCTAAAAGTTTTGTGGATGTCTGAATGAATCTATTTGTGAACTTCTCCTAAGCTAGTATTTGGAAGATTTATCTGCTAGCGAGAGGACTGTTGTGATTGAGTTGTATTTATTGCTGACTCTGGTTTTGGCTATTTTGAATGAATGAGGCAGTATTCGGTGTTTTGATGAGTTCATTCATCGTCCTATTTGTTTCTAACTTCTTATGAACCTAAAATCTGGCTGTTGATTTTGAGTGAAAGAAATGACTATGTAATACTCCAAACTGTTTGTATTGAAAGTAATTATGTAGTAGTATTGTTCACTATAGAAATTAGACTCTAACTGATTCTTTTGTCACAAGTGGGAATGGTTAAAGTAATCTATTAATTCTTCTCATCATTCACGGCGCGGACAGCAATCTAAATAATCAGTAACAATTAATTTTGTTCCCGTTGGATGATGATCTTTGTTACTCCTGATACCCAAACAAAGACCATTGCTACTGAAAGCTGAATTCATGTGTTACTCGACAGCATATCAAAGAAAAATCAAGTTCCTTTTTAAATTTTTGGTGTTTTACGGCCTCATAATCCATTTTGGACAAGGCTTAAGATGTCACTTAATTATAGGCATTGTGATGGTATGTGAAAGGTCTATTGCTAGAATGGGGTTACAACTTGCCTACGTTACAAAGTTGCACAATAAACCTATCTACCAACTACCTTTGTGAGGAATCATTAAAAATCAATTCTTTAGTATTGTGCTTGGATAGAGGGATTTGGGTCGATTTGATTTGAAATCCTAATCTATAATAAGTTATCCAGACAATGTAATTGATTTAGTTGTGGATTTGAAATCCATATACGCTAAAAAATGAAAGTGTGATTTTAATGGTTAAATAAGTGGATTTAAAATTCACCAAATTTTATGTCATTTTAAATCCACCAATTCAAATTCATGCATTTCAAATCATTCCTTCAAATCAAATCCTCCCATCCAAACAGAATGCAATATCTTTTGAGTTGCTTCTTCTTCTATAGCTTTACTATACCCATATGCAAGTTTCGCATTTCTTAGTCATCCATAATTCTTAGTTTTATCGTTCTTCTCTTTTGCTAATACGCTTTGTTCATGCTTTGATAACTAAACAACTTAATTCCTTGAAATGTGCATACAGGAGTCCTTGTTTCGTTCCTGAGAATTTTAACCAAAGCTGTATACCCACAAGATTCCCATGGTTTGAGAAGCAGCGCAAATCTATATTTCGTTGTTAGTATCGCTGTTATGGTCGTTTGCATTATCTTTTATAATGTTGCCCACAAACTTCCAGTTATCAGATACTACAATGAATTGAAAACTCGAGCAGTAATAATAACGAGAAGGAACAGAAAGGTGACCTGACAAGAGATTTATGGAAATCAACATTGTGGGACATTGTTGGGACCATCAAGTGGTATGGGTTCGGTATATGTGTCATTTATGTTGTGACATTGTGCATATTTCCCGGATTCATCACAGAGGATGTGCATTCTCTTCTTCTCAAAGACTGGTACCCAATAATCTTGATTACAGGCTACAACGTGTTTGATCTGGTTGGCAAGTGTCTAACTTCACTGTATGTCCTTGAGAATGCAAAGGTTGCAATAGGTGCCTCCTTTGCTAGGTTGCTCTTTTTGCCTCTTTTCTATGGTTGTTTACATGGCCCCAAGTTCTTCAGAACAGAGATTCCAGTTACAATACTAACCTGTTTTCTAGGTCTCACCAATGGGTACTTTACCAGCGTATTAATGATTTTGACTCCTAAGACAGTACAGCTGCAACACGCAGAGACTGCTGGGATCGTTCTTGTGGTGTTCTTAGTTGTTGGTCTACCTTTCTGATTTTCTTTTCGAAAGAAACAAGAACAGTATGGCCAAAAATGTTGCATGTGCTACCATGCTGCCAGATAATCCAGGCTATCAAAGCTGGGTGGCTGATAATTTTAGGGGTGAAAACCTTAGAGACGCTTGAGATAATTAATAGAAAATTCTACGGTCGTTTTTAGGGAATTATTTTTTTGTATTTTAAATAATTGTATAGTATAACACTATGTGTTTTAAAAGTTTGTACCGTATAAATCTTTAAAGTCAAGAGAATGATTCCCTAAAAGGGTCGTAGAATTCCCCTTAATTAATTATGCATTTTCTTATTTATTGTATGATCAGTGCTCCGGCAGAATCAAAATTCACAGGCACGGGAAAATCTACCAAATCAAAAATGAAAAGAAAAGAAAAATAAGCCCTTGAACATGCGTGGCCTTTTTTTTTTTTTGATAAAAAAAGAGGATGATTATCAATTTTTTTATGATCTAGATAATTAGTAATGAGATCTTTTATTACGAGCTCTATACCAATTTTCACATCTCACTCTTTGCATGTTTGCGATGTGTTTGCGATGTGTATTTTGATACAGTGAATAACAGTAAGAGATGATACACATTGCGATCATGTAAAGAATGTGATAGAAATTAAGACAACAAGTACAATAGAAAATCTGAAGTAAAAGAAAATATTTTATAAAACTATATTTTAAAATAAGTCTTTAAAATTAATTTACGTATCAAAATTCTATTGAATGTCAACACTCTTAATTTTAAATCTTTGATCGGATACGTTTCTAATAACATATAAGTGGTTTTAGTTTATCACATTATATTTGGAAAAATTTTACAGTCGTTTTTAGGAAACTATTCTCTTGTATTTTAAATAGTGTATACAATACAATCTCATTATAAATTTTAAAAATTTATACTAGACAAATTTTTAAAATTAAGAAAATAATTTTCTAAAAAGAATTATAAAATTCTTCTTATATTTGCTTGTGACTTTAAATTTGTCATAGGTGCACTCCTTAAATAAATTAATTTTAGGAGTAGTTTCGCATCGCTGGCTTGATAGTTGAAAGTCAACCACTTTTAATTTTATCTTGTAAAGAATACCTGTAGAATATCACAAGATCCACGCCAGAGGTGTTTTGTTTATTTAATTTGATCTTACAAGAAACCAAAAAAAAAAAATTCTTATTTTAATCTGGAGGAATGACAGCGCAATTGTTTACCAAACTTGATAGTAGGTGGTAATTTCGGAGACGATATTATAATATGATACATTATAATATGATACGAATACGATACGAAATTAATAAATTATGATTCGATACGATTTTTTGAGTCATTATTAGGTTAATCTGTTAATAACCCGATATGAATACGATACGAAATTAATAGATTATAAATATCGGATATAAATTTTTTCAAATCGTATTAAATCAATCCATAGTTTAACCTGATAAACTGTTAAGATATTAGGTAATCTGACACGTCTCGTTGAATCCACTAATATTTGGATAGTCCAACACCCATTAAATCATTAGGACATTTTCGTTATTGGACACAACAAAGTATAAACATATTCTGCAATAACAGTATTTGGATAGTCCAACACCCATTAAATTATTAGGACATTTTCGTTATTGGACACAACAAAGTATAAACATATTCTGCAATAACGGGGCAAAGGGTTAAACAATTGTACAAAAATGAGGTACATTTCATTCTCACACGTTGAAGAAGTAAATCAATTATATTTATGGTACATTAAATTTGATTTGTCGGTTCCGGACCCATTTTCTTATTTTAATTTATTTTTTCTTTTTAAAACATATACTACGAAAAAAGAAAGAAATGTTATATTCTTTGAAACTTCATTGAATTCCCCATATATAATATAGTTGACATATCAAAGTTGCTAACTCGAAAATCCAACCTCTTAGATGGCTGTTACAAGCGGGGACTCCGAGGTAGTCACTCATCTACTGACTACAGAAACTCCCACGTCGAGCAATCCAAAAATCCCAAAAGATTCCTTCCACTTAGCCTACGTTATATACTTCATACTAGGCACCGGCTACGTCCTCCCGTGGAATGCATTCTCCACCGCCGTCGATTACTTCAGCTTCCTCTACCCAGGTGCCTCCGTCGACAGAACATTCGAAGTCGTTTTCACGGCAATTGACTTACTATTTATTCTTCTGATTCTGGTCTTCAAGCACAAATTGTCCAGCGCTTTCGCAAGGATCAATATGGGGTCGGTGATTTATCTAGTGGCTTTGCTGACGGTCCCTTTGATGGATGCTTGGTATGTGAAAGGGAGAGTTGGTATGTATGGAGGGTACTATGTGACTGTGTGTTCTGTGGGGCTTTGTGGGATTGCTGATGCTTTGATTCAAGGTGGGATGTATGGCTCTACTGCTGGCGAGTTGCCTGAAAGATATATGCAAGCCTTGGTCGCCGGCAATTCCGCTTCTGGTAATTTTTTAGTTTTCTTCCCCTTTCTTTTCAATGTTTGATTCTTCTTTTATTTATTTATTTTTTTAATTAGAGGAATTTTTACATATTTCGAGTAATGAAATAGTGTCATAAATGCATTGGTTCTTCTGATTTAGTTAGTAAATTTTGTAAATCATTAGAATTAAGGAATCCTTCCTTTGTCCATGATAATATATAATAGAACTGTATCAATCACATTACCTACCTAAATGACGTGTCTCCAGTTGTATTGATCGACACCCAAAAATGGGCAATTTGGCTTCTTTTTTTGGGTTCTATAATTATTCATCATCTGTTTCGCTGCTGATTTACTAGTCACTAAAATTGGTTAAGAATTCATACAACTGTCAAATACAGGAGTCCTCGTATCGATCCTGAGAATTGTAACAAAAGTTGCATGTTCGCAAGACGCCCAAGGCCTAACAGAAAAAGTGCAAATATATATTTCAGTATTAGCATAGCTATGGTGGTTTTGTGCGTAATCTTGAATAACATGGCACGTCGGCTTCCAGTCATAAAATACTACAATGAACTGAAAGATGAAGCAGTAGAGAATGATGAGAAAGAAAAGCAAAACGACCCAAGTACTAAATTGTTTTGGAGATCAACCTTGTGGGAAGTTATTGGGACCATGAAATGGTATGCGTTTGGTGTCCTAGTTGTTTATGGTGTTTCTTGGTCATTATTTCCAGGATCGATTACAGAAGATTTTCATTCTCAAATTCTCAAAGATTGGTACCCAATACTTCTGATTACAGGGTTCAATGTGTTTGATTTATTAGGAAAATCCCTAACTTCAATATATATTATCAAGAATCCCAAGATCTCCATTGGTGGCTCATTTGCTAGGCTGTTTTTCGTGCCTATTTTCTATTGCTGCTTGCACGGTCCCAAATTTTTGAGGACGGAGGTTCCAGTTTCTATATCTGACCTGTCTATTGGGCTTCACCAATGGGTATTTTACCAGCGTACTTATGATGTTGGCTCCCAAGACGGTTCAATTGCAACACGCCGAGACTGCCGGAATTGTTCTTGCTTTGTTCGCTGTGGTTGGCCCAACAATTGCTTCTCCTCTATCTTACCTTATGTTAATATGATTCTTTTGTGTTGCATCACTTTGAGTAGTGAAATTGTTCTAAATAATAACTCTACCAATACTCACCGTGGCTCGTTTAGCTTCCTCTAAATTAAAAAAATATTTAAATAAATTTAATTTATTATAGTATATATAACAGTTACGTAATTATAGTGGTGTGAGAAACATGATTATAAGTAATGTATGATGAGACATTAAAATTTATAACTTCTAAAAATAAAGTGAAGAGAGTTTGATAAGCATCTCTGTAAAAAATTACAGCACGTTATACTTTTATTTTTCTGAGTGTATACATACCACATTATTAGGAAAAAAAAAAGGGAAAATTGCCAAAATTATAGTCCCTCAATTTTTTTACTTTAGTCAAAATAGTTCCTCAACTTTTTTTTAGCCAGAATAGTCCCTAAACTTTTTTTTTAGCCAAAATAATCCTTTAACTTTTATTTTTTAGCCAAGAAAGTCCTTTTATGGTGGACTCACCATAAAAAAATTTCTTTTTTTTTATAAATTTCATATAAAATGACTATTTTAGCTAAAAAAAATAAAAATTAAGAAACTATTTTGACTAAAGTAAAAAAATTGAAGAACTATTTCAGCAATTTTCCCAAAAAAGAACTTACGTCTACATAGTCAATATGTGGGTCCCTAGACTACTCTTAATTATTTCCACATGGGGTCAGCAGGAAGACACCTCCACTCACATGAGTCACGAGTAATTTAATGAATAGTAAAAAAATTTAATATAATAAATTTTAATTATTTATATTATAATATAATATAATAATTATTAAAATAATTAAAAATTAAATAATTTTTTAAAAATTTTAATTATTCAAATATATATAATACTACTTATTCGTCTAATCTTTAAAGGGAAAGAAAGTTAGGTAGACGTCACAATTAATTTCATTCTACTAAAAGTCCCACCCACGGTAACAACCGTAAAATTCCATTAGTGCATGGTAATGATTTTGAAAACTTTACAAGATCCATTAGTATACTTTTCTACGACATTGTACTCACTGCATTTAGTTAGGGTTGGTAATTTTTGACACGATCCGATAATACGATACGAAATTTTTCGGGTCATCATTAAATTAACCTGTTTATGACACGAAATTAAACGGGTTGGTTTGGGTCAACTCATGGGTTGACACGATAACCCGTTAAGTTATGTATGAATAGATTTTGCTGAAATTTTTATTTTATTATAATTTAATATATCATATTTTAAAATTGTGAATAATAGATTTAATATTAGATTATTAAATCAAACATAATAATTATTTTAAATATTATCCAAAAAATTTCAATAATTTTAATTATGAGTTTTAAATTACTATAATTAATAAGGTTAATATTAATAATTGTCAAAATTTGAGATTTTAATTCAAATAAATTGCAACTTATGTAATTGTTAAATTGGCCGATACTCTCCGTCAATAGTAAACGGGTCAGACCCGAACACGACACGAACTCGAATGAGTCAGACACAAACACGATACGATAAGAAACGGACCCCACACGATACGACACAAACATGATAAAAAATAGGTCACACTTGACACGATACGATAACCTGATAATCCGACCCATTGACATCCCTAACTTCAGTGACCGTGTATGAATAAGAAATTTACCTAACAATAGCAAGTGAGACTTTAGTACTTTACATTTAAAACTCAATCACGTGAATAGTATACCCAAAAAAAAAAAAAAACTGTAGTATTATTTACAATTTCTTATATTGGTAACTAAGTTTTCTTTTTACCTTAAAGTGTCTTTTAAGAAACATCTAAATAAGTACTATTGAAATAACATTATTGGTAAAAGTTTTAACATTAGTAGTAAAAGTAAGTACTATTCTGTAGTTTTACAATTTCTTTTATTGGTAATTTAGTTTTGTTTTTACCTCAAAAAAAAAAAAAAACTTAGTACTGTTGAAATAACATTATTTTGTATTTTAAAGTTTTCCTAACTAGACTTAGAAAAGTTTGTTTTCCAATAATTCCAATGTAAACATAGTAACCTAATAATGTTTTACAACGGGAAAAGGGAAAAAAAAATCAAACTTTCAATGGATTAAATATCGATATGAGAATAAAACTCTGATTGTATTTGTTTACCATTTCATTTTGTGCATAGTTCAAATTAATATTTTTCTGATTCCGATTTAGTACCCGTTTGCAATAGATTTGTTGGCATCTCGCAAAAGGGAAAAAAAATTGATCGCTACATGACTGGAAAAAAAATAAAAAAATGGTGCCTTGGAAAATAAGAAGGCAGAAAAGTCCCATTCAACCTTGGATCAAACTCTAAATCTTTGGTGCACACTCTTTAATCAATTTCTCTCGCAAGAAGTTGAATAAGTCAGATGTCAACCGTTCGATATCAAGTCTATTATGCGTTTGAATTATTATTAACAAATCGACGTTTCAAAGGTCAAACTGATTTCGACCTTCCGATTGTGATCGACATTTTAGAAAACAAATAAGAGGTTTTCGTCAATCGAAAAGACTACTTCCACCTACCCTACGTGATATACCTTATACTAGGCACCCGTGGAATGCATCGACTACTTCAGCTTCCTCTACTCTCCCCAGGTGCCTTTCTTTATTTCTTCATCTATTTCGGTACTGATTTCATTTAGTCACTCAACATACAAGTGTCAACTGCAAGAGTACTCGTTTCGATCCTGAGAATAGTAACAAAAGTGGCTTGTTCGCAAGATGCTCAGGGCCTCATTTCAGTATTAGCATAGCTACGGTGGTTTTGTGCATAATCTTGCTAAACATGGCACGTCGGCTTCCGGTCCTAAAATACTACAATCAACTGTAGAGAATGATGAAAAAGAAAAGCAAAACGACCCAAGTTCTAGTTATTGTTTTGGAAATCAACCTTGTGGGAAGTTATTGGGACCATGAAATGGTATGCGTTTGGAGTCCTAATTATTTTTGGTGTGACGTGGTCATTATTTCCGGGATGGATTACAATATCTCAAAGATTGATACCCAATATAATTGATTAAAGGGTATAATGTGTTTGATTTATTAGGAAAGAAGTCTAACTTTAATATATGTTATCAACTAAACTGCATTTATATAAAGTGATAAATACAAATTACTGATGTGTTATTAAATTCGAAAAAAATAAGAATCTTCCGAGAATCTAAAATCAAGAAGTCGTGATTTAAAAATTTTATCACATAAATAATTTTAATAAGTGATTATAAATTTATAACTTTGTAAATAATTTTTCAATAATTCCAAGATGTCTATATTGGTGGCTCATTTGGTAGGCTACTGTTCGTGCCTATTTTCCAATGCTGCTTGCGTGGTCCCAAAGTTTTAAGATCGGAGTTTCCAATTTCAATATAGACAATGTCTAAGGCTGGGCTTCACCAATGGGAAATTTGTCAGCTTACTATTTATTTAGGCTCCCAAGACAGTCCAGTTGCAACACGCAGAGACTGCCGGAATTGTTCTTGGTTTTTTCGCTGCGGTTGGCCCAACCATTGCTTACCTTTTGCTCATATAACTGTTTTTGATCCATCATTTGTGGGCTAAGTACGTAGCGAATAAGTAGCAAAATCTTGTGGGCAGAGTATGTAGTGAATAAGTGGCAAAATTTGTGGATTGAATAATGAGATTGTCCTAAATAATACTTCTAGAAATACACACCGGGAACCCCTTGTTTTGTTCTGAACCACATAATTTTAACAATTATTTAAATAGACTCGATTTACAATTTCACGAAACTAAATGTTGGGCGATATATAATGACACAAGAAAGCATGAGTACCACCACAATTAATTTCACTACATTCGATAAGCTAGTATGAAGAATAGTAAGTGAAATTTTACATTTAAAATTCAACTACGTGGATAGTGCTGTTTTCACTAGTAAAGAAGTGTATTATAAATTCCATTTATTGGTAAATAAGTTAGTACAATCTTGTATGAATTGTATTATTTGGAGTATTATTTTGACACATTATTCAAGAAATTATTTGAGTGATGTGATAAATAACTAATGGGAATGTAAAAGAAAATTTCAGACAATGAATAGTAATGGAAAGTACAAAAAAAATTAATGCTAATATATGTAAATAATGTAATACGCTTACAGACGAATAATAAAATAATTGATTGAATAGTATAAGTAATAAATAGTAAAAGAAAATTTTGAATTATGTAAACAATGAATAGCATTTTGGAAAAAAATTAAAAGAAGTTGACCAAAAAAATTTTTACTGACCAAATAAATATTTTCTTCAAAAATATGAATAGTAAAGTAAAAAGTAGTAAAAATTAATCCATACGGGGCCATTATTTATCCTACAAGATAAAGATTTTCCTAATAATTGATTGTTAGAAAAATATTTTGTATTTAAAGTTTTCCTCTGTAATAAGATTTTGAAAATATTTGTTTCCCAAGAATACCTATGTAAACATACGGGGCCCTAATAATTTCTACAACTGGAAAAGGAAAAAAAAAATTGAAAGTTTAATGAAATATCCTTTATCCTAAAGTTTCCTATATTTTAATTTGCTAATATCTTGCTCGGTGTTGGATCAAAACTGGATATGACAATAAAACTCTGATTGTGTTTACCATTTTTCTGATTCCATTATAGTACCTTTTTGCAATAGATTTTTTTTTTTTGGCATCTCGCAAGAAAAAGAAACGGATAAAACCAAGTAAATTGCAACATGACTGAAATGAGCAAAATCACAAAACTATTAGATTGTTACGTATAAGATTACTAAATTATTTATTTTATAAATTTGGTCATTGAACTATCTTAAATATATATTTGAAATCACTAAACTATTTATTTTATAAATTTTGTCACTAAACTCCCTTAAGTGCGTATGTTTTCTATTTTCATGGTGACTACATACACATATTTATAGATAGTTCAATAACCAAATTTGTAATGGAATGACTCTAAATACACATTTTAGATATTTCAGTAATTAAATTTGTAAAATAAATAGTTTAATTATCTTGTATTCAACAATTTAATAGTTTAATGATCATTTATGTATTTTGCTCAAAATAAAAAATGGTGTCACGTATCATTATGCGTGTTAGGAACAAAAAAAAGAATCAAGTTACTTTATACTCGAGTTAGACTTTATAAGAATTTGTTTGAATTTCAATTACTGACTAATCAACAATTTAACCTTTATTCAAAATTAGTTGACAAACATTAAATAAAATTAATATGTAATAACTTTAAATTATTTTAGCTCAACTCAAGCTTGGTTTGGTAACTCATTTAGATTCGTTTCGAAAAATAAATAAATCAAGTTTAAATTATTTGAAATTCGTTAAAATAATTATAAAAAAAAAAGAAGTTAAACACTATAGTATTCGACTTTATTATACTTATTTGAATGGATAGATTTGAATCCGAAATATGAAAAACTTTTAATGAATATATTTGACTAGTGGATTGAAATAAGCATAATAAAGTTAATTTAAAATCGTTCATTTTAACCATAAAAATGCCTCGCACTCATTGGTGAATTGGAAATTTTCAATCAATTTTTTAAACTTACGTGGATGACTTGAGAAAAGTTTAAATCCAAATCCAACAAAATTTCTCAATCCAAACATGCAATGGCCAATGACATTTAGGTAAATTCTTTTGTAAACCAAGATTCACATGTATTAAAACACATTAATTATAGATTGTACGCAAAATCTGCATTGGATCGCATGAGATTCGCGATTTATGTTTTTTTGTTACATGTGGACTTTAATATATGTAAAATTTTACCTGAAATCTAACTTACTATCATACAACATAGTGGATTGGGTACGTGTGGTTAGACTAAAAGTGTTTTTAAAAAAATATTTTTCAGAAAATTTGTTGGCACCAAATATTGAAAAATATTTTTCAATGTAAAATAAATTTTCATTTTATTTTTTTCTCTCTGGTTAAAAATAACTTATAGAATTTTTTAGTATAAATTAATTTTCGAATAATTCAAGCATGGTATTAAATTTCAAATACTTACTTTTATAAATTCATTTACTAAATTTATTTTTTTCAATGATTGTCCATTTGTTTTTCTCTTTATTGTGAGTCCTATAATAATATAACTATCATTATACTTATTTTACCACTACATTATATTATGAATTAATTTTGAAGAGAATCAAATTTTTTATTGACTACAATCACTTGTAAAAGCATTTATTACAATTCTTATAAGTTTTTTTTTAACTCATATTTATAAAATTAATGATAAAATACTTTAAAAATTATATTTGAAAATATTGTCATTTTCTCAGCCAAATACCAAAAAATTATATAAAAATTAAAAATTTTCATATAAAGTAGTTTTAAAAAAAATGTATTTTCTTTAAGAAAACATTTTACATCCAGACCCAAATGTCCAATAGTTTATATTTATTCAGCCTTATTGTCCATAACACACTTGCCATACAAGTTGTGGGGCCTAAGAGTTCAACACTTACCTTCAACACATGGGGCCCACCCACGAAAAACGTAACTGCTGTTTCCACGCTTTAACGGGCGCGGACACAGGGCAAGCATGCCGAAAGATGTCTATACACGAGTTACACCTTACCAAAAATTTTTTAGAAGAATATTTGATGGGAAAATTTGTAAGTAAGTTGAATTTATAATAAGTATTCATATTTGTTTATATCTCTTTAATTTAATAAAATAATTTTTTTTAAATAATAGTGGTAAATATAGAATAAGAGATCTATAAAATTTATCATAAATGGGATTCATCTAATATTTTTTATATTTGACTTATATTTATTAATTTTTTAAATTTCCGATCTACCAATGTGCAAGGTTATGTTTTGACTTGGCTGCCCCTAGCCTGCTTGGTCACAAACAAATTTTTTTAAGCCACTTTTTCATTTTTTTTGGTAGGGATACAAATGTCCATATATTCACCTTAAATCATCATAAAGCAGGATTTAAGAAATGCATTAATTGTTTCATATGAGGAATAAGCATTTTAATTTGTACTTACCATCCAACTGCTAGCATTTTTTTGTGATGCAACAAATATAATTAGGTTTTAATAAAATTTAAGTATTCCCGTAATAAGATGTTAATAATTTGTTATGATATATTAAACAATATTCGTAAAATTTCTCCATTTGTGTAATTATATCTTTAATTAATAAATGTAACAGACGTCATGCCTTATGTAATCTTCTTTTATCGGTTATATATACATCTCTCATACAACTATTTTGTTACTCGTAGCACTCTTAGTTACTTTTTTTATTATGATTTTTTGCTCTTTATCCACCTTCATTGTTTTTATCGTATTTTCACCGATTTTACTTGAATTTTTTTTTTCCTATTTAGAACTATTTTCTTTTTCTACCACCTCATTAAAACTCCGATCACAATTAGAGAATATTGTTTCTTCGGATTCCCAACACCAAACTAATTATATGAATATTCATCAACTTTCAATTTTATTACGAAAAAAATATGAGATGGCTTCCCAATGGCAGGTCAAAAATGACATAGCTCGAGCGACATTTGAAGTGTGATTGTTATCCGGAGGTAATTCTTGTCTATTTTAATATTAATTCTTGCAAACTCTATTACTTCATAATTTATTTCTCTATAAATAAATGTCTTGGTAAAGTTAAAGATTCTTGATTTGTTAATGATACCAATTTTGTTAGATACTCAAAACATTTACATTCAGTTTTATGTACAAGGCATGAGACTTTTTTGTTTTTCAAAATAATTTTTTTCATAAATGTTAAAAATTGAATTGAATGGTATGTAATAATTATCATTTCATTTTCCTTTTTGTATTATCAGAATTTGAGGTGAACATTAGTTTTCTCCAAATTTTGAAAATAAAACGAATTTAATTTAGTTAGGATATGGGCATATTTAAGTTTCTTATGTTAAGGGCTTTTGTTTGGATTTTGGAATGATAAAAAAATTTTATAAGATTGTACTTCAGGGTTTGTATTTTTACCAATTGCGTTCAAATCTTAATGTGGATAACAAAATATTTAACAAGAATATGAACTTTTTTTTTGGATTTTGATATAATTGATAATTACATCTCAGTCTATTGATAAAGGTACAAGAAAGATTCCAAAAATTTAATGTTTAGGATTTAGGGGAAAAAAAATAATATGAGAAAATGTAAATTTACGAGATGTCTACATAGCAAAATATATTTTATATTATCTTATATATAAAAATTATTTATTTATTTATTTTATAATATTGATAATTATTCCACTCTAACGTACTAATATACGTGAAAAGAGTAAGAATTATTATATGAATTTAATTGGTCGATCAGAGGATAGGGTTCGAACCTTCAAGTCTCCAACCTACCAATGGAGAAGCCTTACGATGAGTCGTTAACTATTATTTATTGCAAATTTGCTAAAATCATGAACCGAGTATTAGTTTTGGTATCAAAATTACCCATTAAACACAAAAAAAAAAAAATCTCATATATTTATAATTAAACATAACAAAACCTATATAAAAACAACACTTCCCAATTCCTACATTCGTGAAACATGTAGAGTTTTTCCTATAAAATCAAAAAACAAATATTCTTTAGTACTTCCTAAGTCAATCCTACCTTGGTGAAAATATTGTTTTTCCTATCCAATTTTGTGAAAGATAAAAATCTTATCTCTTAAAAAAAAAAAAATGGGGGGGAATCGATCCTTGACCAAAAGAAGGCTCTTTCAGTCATTTTGTTAAAACATTCAACTCCCAATTTGGTCTCAATCTCCAGAACCCACAAACCACTCTCATGTCTAAGAGTCTTGAATCTTGACCCCTCTTTCCCTCTTTCTCTCTCACACACACTCACAATTCATACGTTTCAGAATGCTCGTCACTTTTTTTTCACTTAAGCTCAATCGATCCCCAAAGTCCTCTATAAATACAGATTTCTCTCAGACAAATTAACGAACAGTTACTCTGAACCATTTTCAACCAACGTATGACGCCTTGTGGTTTCTCGGCGGAATTACGTGTTGGCGGTAAAGAGGGTTTTTGTTGTTGCGGTATTTAGTTAGAAAATATGGACGGGAAGTTTGGTGGGTTTGTTATTGATCTCAACGAGACGCCGTTGTCGTCCCCGCGTGAGACGATTTTTGATGATAAAGACGACGACGACGACGTTGTTATAATTGAACGGCCTCCGCCGGCGGTGGTCAAGAAGAATGACGCCGCCGGTAGAGCTGGTGGTGGTTCGACGGTGGTGTGTGTTGCGTGTGGGGATGGGTATAAGGGGAGGGGTGCGGGGAATAGTGAGGAGATGAAGAATTGGAAGTGTTTTAAGTGTTTGTTTAAAAATAGCGCTGGTGAGAAAGCCAGGAGTGGTGGCGCCTCCAGCGGACGTGGTGGTGGTGGTGGTGGAATGGTGTGTGGGGCTTTTGGATATAAATGCCTCGCCTCCTAGGGAGGCGGAGGTGGAGGCAGAAGGGGTTCACTTGGCCCCGGGTGTTGATGTGGCGGCAGCATTAGCTAGGCGAGGCAGTGACTTAAGTCATGGCAGCAAGTATGAATTTTATTTCTTAACTTATCACTTTTTCCATATCAGATAATAATTTCCGGGTTTATCATATAATGCACACTGTTATTGAGCTTAAAGTTAAGATTTTTGGCTTTCTTTTTTACTAATAAATTTTAATCTTTTATTGGACTTTACTTGAGTCAAATTATTGTATTTAATTGGTGTACATTGTTGATAAATATTTGGAAAGATAGTTGCTTTCCAATTATTGACTCGCCTATATTCTACAGATGCTCAAGACTAGAGATTTGTCATGTATATGCCTTGTGACAATGTTTTCTGGTCATTCATGGTTTAGAATAATACATTCTATTTCAACTTGGGCCTATTTATGTTGGCTTTTATAAGCATTTTGTTTGGTCTAGATACGTGAAGATGCATGCACGTGTGTATGTAACAGTACAGACACATACTATTGAATGGATATTGGTCATCTAACACTATGGCAAGGTACATGTTGCCTTGATGGATATTGTCATTAGCTTTTCAGCAGTTGTTTCGGTTATTTATATGTATCTTACAGTGTGGTTTTGGCTTGTCACGAGTCTTACTGCTTTGGAAATATAGTGGTAAAATCAAACTAGACTTTTCTAAGAGAAGTAACAGCAGCAGGTGAATGGGATGACGGTTGTGTGGCAGTTATAATGTCAATTTGGGGATCAAGATATATCCTGGAGTTTTTATTGATTCAAGATATAGTTCAATCTGAATATTGGATCACTTAATGACTTTAGTTTGAACTACTCATGATATAGGAGTACATCTTAAGTGTTTAATTCCTTTAATCAACTGTTAAGTTTGCCATCAAGATACAAGAGCTAGCGATCATTACATATAGACAAACTTTTTTCCTTGGTAATCTGACATCCTTGCAGAAGAAGAATAGTAGTTTGATTGCTAGTTTCATGTATTAATGGCCCAGGTTTAGCTTTGATTGGGTATAAATGGGGAAATCAGTTTTGATGATAAACAGTTCCGTAGCAATGTCTGTTTTCCCGTACTGTGAGGAGATTCTTTACCTAAACAGAAATTTAACTTGCTTTTTGTTGCTAAATGGATGTCTTATATATTACGGGCCATGATCATAGTGTGTTACTATCAGATGGGTCTGTTATGGTATATTCTTGATACTTACATGAAAGGAGTTGCTTGATTAGCTAATTGGTTGAGCCTTATGATTGTTTCCTAATATTCATTGTTGTTTGTAGACTGCAGATTATTGGTAATTCTTCCTTTTCTTCCCGCCCAATTAGTCTCTTTCCAGAATTTTCAAATATGTCATCCCCTGAGAAAAGATATCATCTTTCAAAGGCTCCACAGATCTCAACTGACATGAGTAAATCAGGTACCAGTAGTATAGTGAATCAAAGAGGATTTTACAATACAAGCTCAAATAAGAATGGTCAAGGATCCACATCTGAAGATGGGATACTTGAGGGTAGTCATACAACATCAACAAATTGTATTCCTCGGAGTCCAAATGACATCTATCTTCAGAGTCTTAGAGATTATGTTGCTGAAAGAAAAGGTGGCTTAGATAATGGTTGGCGAGTGGAGTTTGAATTTTGTAATAAAAGGCTCAAAACCTTTGCAATTTACATTTCCCCAAGTGGAAGTAGGTTTGAGTCCATGTCCGATGTTGCCGAACATCTGGGGTTGCCCTCAAATTCTCGTCAATCTGAAAATGCAGATAATGGGTATATTCCTTTGCATAATGGATCACATCTTTACCAAAGAAGGAAGGAACACTCAGGAGCCATGCAAGCCAGTAACTCTCAACAACAACAAAGTATTCCAAAGGGCAGCAGCTCACTAAGGGCCTCATCATCAAACGTTGAGAGCGTAGATACTTGCCAGGTAAATAATAGCTGAAGCACCAAGGGATGTTGTTTCCTAAGCAGCAGTAATCTTGGATGTCTCTTTGTTTACAGATATAAATGACATATGGAATTTCTGTAAGATTGAGTTTTCAAAATCTTTTTGTTTTTTGGTAAATAATTAAGTTTTTTCCCATTCACCTTCCTCTAAGTCCCCCTGACCCTGGCATTTGTGTCAGAAGGTGTTCCCCGTGATTTTGTGTCATCTTCTTTATTAAGTAATGCTCAAATGCTATTTAATTGTTATTCCAGGATGACTTTCCAGTGCAGTTTGAGGACTACACATTTATGTTATTTCAGCTAAGTCATGATTCACGTCCATCCTACCATAATACTTACCAGATCTGGCCTGTGGGTTACATATCTAGCTGGCATGATAAGATTACTGGGTCCCTGTTTGTATTTGATATTAGGGATGGGGGTGATTCTGGCCCATTATTTGTGGTTCGAAGATATCCATGCTCAACAGAATCAATCCCTGTTGGTTCTACAGTCCTCACGAGGTCAAAATTTGGCTCTTCTAATGGGGAAGAGAAGGCAGTGAAAGATGATTCGGCAACATCAGTTGGTACCACTGATGAGGAGAGTGTTTCAATCCAAATGATGCTAACAGAAAGTACCCCGCCATATCTTGATGAGGATATCTCTTCTAGAAAGGCGAGAAATGAAGGGGTGGATTCTCAGAAGGCAAACCTCTCCTCATTAGATTCTTTTTCTCAAAAGTCTGGGAACTTTATGTCCAATATACTTGGAGAGAGGGATAGCATTGGTGAATTTCTAGTGGAAGGAAGATCAACTTCTTCTGTATGGGAAATGGTCTCTGAAACTTTTCTGAGTGCTTGCCATGAAGCATATAAACAAAAAGGTGCAATTCAGTTTGGATGTGATCATGAATTTTGTGCAGTGCATGTCAAAGAACTGGACAATCCAGATACTTTATCCAAGTTTTCTCATTTTGCTGGCCCTGTCAATATGCCAGATTTAATTCAGACTGATAATGAGTTTCACTCCACTTGTCAATTGGTTGCAAAGTGGTTGGAACAAGAAAGATTTGGACTTGATCTGGAGGAATTTGTGCAGGAGATCATAGAACAGCTTCCCGGTGCTAGTGGCTGTTCAGAATATAAGCTGTTGAATAAACGCAAGAATCATTTGCAACAAACAGTCAGAAGTGGGTTCCTCCAGGCTAAAAGGAAGGGTGATGTACAGTGTCAGATGGAATCAGATAGTCACATTAGAAACTTAAAAAGACCTGGAGAGCAGCCCAAGTACTTGGCTTTAAGAGGCCGCTTTCCCCAGGGCAAGCCACTTTGCTCAAAACTTCCTGCTTATTTGATCGGTGATTCTCTACAGGTAACATCAATTGCTATACGCTGGATTAGATTGATTATGAATTCCAATTACATGTGATTAATGTTGTTTGGATTTTTAGGCTTGGGAGTTCTTTTGGCGTTTCTCTGAAGTTTTAGATCTGCAAGAAGCTTTTTCTTTCCAGGAACTTGAAACTGAATTGATCAATCCATGGCTAGATGTCCCAGATTTGTTAGAAAAGTCTGGCAATGAGATGTTCATGAAGCTGGAGATGTCTCTTCTAGAAGGGATAATGAGGTCTCTCAAGTTAGATCGCGTACTAATTCTTGCAGATGTACTGGCATAGTTTTGGCCAAGATCCATGGCTCACTTCTGAAAGTGCTAGTGGGCGAGCTGCTTTCAAAGGTTGCTGCGTATGTGGATCCTAATTTTGATGCTGGAGAATCTAAATCGAGACGAGGCAGGAAAAAAGATGCAGAATACACAGCTTTTTTTATGAAAATGAAGCTTGATATGATGCCTGTCAATGATCTCACTTGGCCTGAAATTGCCAGGAGGTTCATTTTAGCCGTATTATCAATGGAGGGTAACCTTGATTCAGCAGAGATTGCTTGCCGTGAGAGTGGGAAAGTTTTTCATTGTTTGCAAGGTGATGGTGGAACACTTTGTGGCTCTCTAACAGGAGTGGCAGCATTAGAGGCAGATGCATTTGTAAGATTGACTTTATAGTATTTTGTGGGGTTCTATTATTTGCTTCTAGCTTTAATTTTCAGGAGCTCAACTTTCAGTATAACAAAATTTGTTTAATAAATGTTCTTTCATTGGCTTAGAAAGGTTTGTATAACTTACACTTCTATATTATATTCGCTCATAACTGCAACATTCTCCTTCTTGGTCATTTAATATTTTGTTCTTTAATTAGCTTAAGAAAGGTTTATACAACTTACATTTGTATAGTATATCCACTCATAATTATCACATTTTCCTTTATAGTCATTTAATATTTTTGCTTTGCTCCAGCCTAGCCCATAGGCAGGAGGCCACTATGTTATCTTTAAAAGTTCCTAGACCCTTGATCCCCTTAATTTTGTGAGAGCAGAAGTAGACCAGTCCGCTCTTGGAATTCTTGATATATGTTGTAGACTGAATATCAACAGAGTTAAAACTAACATTGATAGACATTATGTATTCAGTTCTTAGCATACGGTTTTTTGTGGTTATTGATATGTTGATGGTAAAGACACTAGTTGTAGGATGAGTTAAACAACACATTCTATATGTCTATTCTCCTGTTCTTCATACTTTCGTTCTTTGGAAGTAATAATATACAGCATTGTAGTGGATATGTGACACACAGGCACTTTTGCTAATTGATTCAAATTTACTACTTATCTGCTCTATTTATTTATGCTTAAAAGTCAATGTGAATGTCAGGTGCCCCATATAAATTATTTGAAGATTAATAATTAGGTTTAACACTCTCCAGTTTGATGATATTATATTTTAGGTTTTCCTGGCAGAATTTTGGTTTTTGGTTTCAGCATTGCTCTTGTGCTATCTTCTCAGCTGGTTTATTTCTCATGTAGTCACTTTTATATATCTGCTTACTTTAATTTTGAAATATTCATGGGAGGTTTCTTCTCGAACCTAGAATCTTACTATGGAAAGCTCATTTGTTTTGTAAATTCATAATTCACGATCCATTTTTCATGGTTCTTTACTAGTAGAGCCTAGTTAAACACAGATGGTCTAACTTATGTGGTTGAGCACGATTTCAGCTTCTTTCAGAGGCAACAAAGCAAATATTCGGTTCACTGATGGCCAAAAGTCAGACAATGAGCACAGATTGCAATGAGTTTGATATAGTGGGAGCCTCAAAAACAACCGAAATGGATACTGATGAAATCCCTGAATGGGCAAAAGTGCTTGAGCCTGTGAGAAAGCTCCCCACAAATGTGGGAGCTCGAATCAGAAGGCGTGTTAATGAAGCTTTGCAGAAAAATCCACCTGAATGGGCAAAGAAGTTATTGGAACATTCAATAAGTAAGGAAGTCTACAAGGGAAATGCATCTGGGCCAACAAAGGTCTTTCCTTGTCTTATCTGTGCGATTACCTTTGTCTAATCAGTTTTTATCTGAAGGGGAAAGTTTCTTTCTTCTTTGTCCTGTTTTTTTATTTCTATAATGTTTTTTAATTGTTTGTTGGTACTTTGTGGTATCTGGTTTCATTTAAATTTCTGTTGGGCTTATGTTTGTTTTGTTTGATCATGTACATGAGAGCAGTCATTGCAGTGCTGGAAGATGTGAGTCGCGAGAAACCGCAGCAAAAACCTGAGAAGAAAGAAAAGTTGAAAAGTGTTAACAATGTGCCTGATCTTATTATGAAACAATGTCGAATTGTGTTACGGCGAGCTGCTGCAGCAGATGAGGATAGAGTCTTTTGCAATCTGCTGGGAAGAACACTTTTGAATCCTAATGATAATGACGAGGAGGGACTTCTTGGTTATCCTACAATGGTTTCTCGTCCTTTGGATTTTAGGACTATTGATTTAAGATTGGCTGCTGGGGCTTATGGGGGATCACATGAAGCTTTTGCTGACGATGTTCGAGAGGTAATTTCGGTTCTTTGGTTCAGATTTTCCTTCATTGATAATCATCCTTCATTATGCAGGCCATCCTTACCAGCATTTATGTACTTTAAAATATAGACATATACTGGTATCCAACAGAATTTTATTTATACTTAATTCAAATGGAACTCTCTTTAGGTTGGATGCATCAAGATGAGTTTTTACACTGGAAATTGCATATCTTTTAATTTATAGGAGATGACTTTTAATTATTAGATTGAACTTTTTTTTTTTTTTGTGTTACTGGTTCATATATCTTAGTGTTATGGTGATTTGATTGAATGACTTCAAATTTTGGTTTTTTTTTTCTGGAAACTGAAGTAGTGAGGAGCTTAAACAGCGAATAGACCATTCCCTTCTTTTAGGAATCCTATAAAGGGATAACCAATTTGAATTCTCTTTACGTCCCTTTGCAAAGGGGAATGTGTTCATGAACATTCTCTATTTGATGTTAAATTTATTTATGTTGCTGTTCTCCCTACTCGCTTGAAGACTTTTCCTCCATCTTTTTTTCTCAGGATAAGTATGTTGTGCTCTAATTATTCTCTGAGCTACTAGTTTGTGCTCGAAAATTGCACTATCAGAAGCTTACAGTTTCATCGTGGTTGTTATGTTCTAAAGTATGAAATATGCCCAAGGAAACCCTGTCACCAGTCATCTATATATATAAGAAACTTTCTAGTTGTGCAATTTAAAAATGCATAGTGGCAGTATCACTTGTTTCGGACTTGTTAACCAGGAATTGCACAAGATCTTCATGCATCAAACGCAAATACATCAAATTTCATGCTTGAAATTTTTTAGCTAATGTGTTTGTTGCTATTTCTCAGGTTTGGCATAATATACGCATTGCATACAAAGAACAAAGCGGTTTGATTGATCTAGCTGACACATTATCTCAACAATTTGAAGATCTATACGAAAAAGAGGTTGGTTGTAATTCTCTTTCCTTATTTCCCCTTGTGCTTCTGCCTATTTATTCTGAGTAGCACCCCTTGATGAATTGCTATGGTGATTGGGGTTGTAATTCTCTTTTCCTGTCCATTTGTTCAACCTGTTTTGTGTTCTTATTCTAGAAGGCTGTGTGTGTGTGTGTATTCATTCAGTTTGGAATATCAGTATACTTTTTTGTAAGGTCTAAAATAATGTTTGTGCAATCAGTTCTTACTTGACATTACTTAGACTATTATCATTCTTCATTTAGGTCAAAAGTAGTTCCAATGTTCAATATTTCATTGTGTTCAGATTGTTTGTTATTCTTTTGAGTTGCATATTGATTGACTTATTCTCTTCGTGGTGTGGAAGATGGTTTCCTGGATCTGGAACTGTTGAGATGTTTGGTCTGATGAAGTTAGTTGATTATGTCTTTACCAATGTTTTTCAGTCAACTATTGACAAACACGTATATTATATCTGGTTTTGCTTCTTGTCTTACTTATGATAATTTTACCTTTTCTCCAGATTCTCACCCTTGTTCAGAAGACCATGGTGCTTTCTGGCATCAACTCTGCAAGCAGTGAATCTGAAAAGGAGAGAGATGAAATGCTTGCATCTGTGAGTGAGAGCTCACTTCCCAAAGCTCCATGGGAGGAGGGGATCTGCAAAGTTTGTGGCATGGATAAAGATGATGACAATGTTCTACTGTGTGACAGTTGTGATTCTGAGTATCATAAACTTATTGCTTGATTCCTCCACTTATAAGGATTCCTGAAGGAAACTGGTATTGCCCATCTTGTGTTGCTGGTAAAACCATGTCTCTGAGTACTGCCTGTGCCACCCAGGTAGTAAACAGGTATGGGAAAAGAAAACATCAGAGGAAATATTTACACAAGATTTTGGAGATGTTGGCTCAACTGGCAAACACCATGGAGTTAAAGGACTATTGGGAGTTCACTGTCGAGGAGGTTTGGCCTCGAACAACTTGTTTGACCATTTACATTCTGTGTGTTTATTTCTTGCTACATTAGTATGAAGTTCATTCTGCTATTATGTTGTTTTCTTCTGTTATACATTTATGATTTTCTTGGAATAATCAAAGAAGAGTTGTTGTCTGCATCACTTGATGAGGTGGCAGATCAATCTACGAGTTATTTTTTTTTTACTTTTGCTTTCGCTTCTCTGTTGAACAAAGTTATTCCAGAATACGTGTCTGTTGATATGTGTGACGGGGATATATATCCAAGTAGGACTCTGGAACCCCGTTCCTTCACCTTTGGAATGCTGTTTTTTTCTGCATTTTCTTTGGGTGCTTTAATTTATGGAATTCTGTCTACTGACCAGTGTTTCCAAGAACATGGAAGATGCTCGAGGTGATACCATGATATGTAGCGAATGAAGTTTTTCTTAAGTTTTACATTTCCCTTCAGAATACAGCAGTTTCTTCTGTATATTTATTTTAGTGTAATTGCGTAGCTTCTATGTCTTGGGCTCCAAAATTTTTGTAATTTTCTTGAATTAGTCGTTATTTGAAATCCAAAATATTTTTACAAATTTGAAGAATGGAACACAAAATACCTCTTTTTATTAATAACACTGATTGTCCAGGCAAAGAACTGCTGGTTGTTGCAAATGCCTGAATTCATTTTTTTTTTTTACCAGTGGGCTGATGAATTCACGAATCTAGCTAAGTTTGCTAAAGTAATTTAAATGTTAGGTCTTGGTTTGGAGTCCTATCCTCAAAGCTTTGACTGTACCAGGATCTAGCTGTTGTATTTATATTTAGAACAACATCTAGTTCTTTTGATCGTCCAATGCACAAATTTGATTCATGGTCAACGTTGGCCTATTTGTGGACAAGATAGATTGAACTCAGGCACTAAACTCTGTGGCATGCACATACATTCTCACATATATGTCATTACAATTTACCATATCCTTGCTACTTGTATCTGCTGAGCTTAGGATGAAATTTTTGTTTGCTGTTACTTAGTGTTGATCTACATTTTAGTTTACTTCCAGATCTTAATTTGAGTTCATGCAAATTTATGTGTCAACTTTATATGAATAAGTTGGTTTTTCTCCTCCTTCCAGAGAATTTTGCTTATGAAGTTCTTGTGTGATGAGGTGCTGAATTCGGCCATCATTTGTGACCATATTGATCGATGCAGCATTAGATTTAATGATCTGCAGCAGAAACTGCGTTCCCTCAACTCTGAACGAAAACTTTTGAAATTCAGGGAAGAAAATCTGGTTGCAAATATGGCCAAAACAAAGGGCCATGTGCATATTGGAGGTGGAGAATCGGGTTTGAATGAGTTGGCATCTGTGTTTGCTGATGATGGTAAATTGAAGGCACAGCCGGCTGATAGCAGCAAGAACTCACCCTTCTCTGGTGGCTTAACACCGACGGAGGATGGTCAACAGGGAAAAGGTCAAAGTGATTATAGTCCATGCGCCAGTATAAAGACACTTGTTTCAGTGGCTTCTGATGCAATTAACGAATTGCAATGTCAGCCATCTGGAAAAGATCTTGCTCAATCAATCTGTACTAATGGAACTGGCTTCAAGGATGAGTTATCAGTGTCTATGCAACAGAAAGATGAAAAAAATGAAGACAATATTGGGACTAAAGTTGATCTATCCCAGGAGTTGGGATGTGGTAGTTCCAGTGTTTCGGTGTTATCTAGTGGTCAGCTAATGCCAGAACACAGCTTGTCTGCTACATCTAGCGAACATCCGTTCATGCATGTACCTTCGGTCTCCAGTTCACCAGTGTTCTACCCATGCCAATGATAGTTCTTCACAAGAGTGCAGTGCTCAATTAAACAACCTTAAGAGTGAGATAAATGGTTTGCAGGACTCAATAGAGATGCTCGAGTCAGAACTCCTCAGGGCATCTATAAGGAAGGAATTTTTAGGAAGGGATTCTGATGGCAGACCCTATTGGGCTTTTGGCAGGCCTGGTACTTGTTCATGGATATTGGTCAATGGGAGTTTGAATGCAGAACAGGTTTTTGACCTGCAGAATCTCTTTAGCAATTTTACCTCGTGGATGTCTTACCGTGCTGGCACTGAAGTTGAAGAACTCGTGAAGTGGCTGGATGATGGTGACACGAGGGAGAGAGAATTGAAAGAATATATATTACACTGGCAAAGCCATAAATTGATGGACAAAAATAATCCTGACAATGACATCCTGGATCAAGGAATAGTCAGTTCCAGTATCCTCTCTAGTGTAGACAAGGCTACAGAGTGTGACTTTTTCTAGTCACAAAAGCTGTGAGAGCACTGGAAAAGAAATTCGGTCCTTGCTTGGAGATATGGGCTAATGATATGCACAAGAATCTTCAGAAAGGTAAAGCTAATCATCAGGGTAGAATGTACAGGTGTGAGTGCCTGGAACTATTGTGGCCTTCTCGGCACCATTGCTTCTCATGCCACATGACTTTTCCTAATGGTGAGGAACTTGCACAGCATGCTGGGGAAAAGTGCAGAACTTCTACTCTTTGTGAGGGTAGCCAGATAACTGAAGACTCCTCAAAGCGGAAAAATACATTGATGAATGAAAAGTCAGCTGAGAAATGCTCTGGTAGTATGAGCGTTGTTCCAACATCTCTGAATGAGAAGCACGATAATGGATCTAGTTTCCTTGATTATCCACTGGAACCAGAGTGCCCATTTAATTTTCAGGAGATTCTGTCAAAGTTCAAAGTTGAAAACTCACTTAAGGAACTGGTAAAGGAAGTAGGATTAATTGGTTCAGAATGGTATAGTGTCCTTTGTGCCTAATAGATCTCCTTATCTTGATGACCCTTCACTGACCTTGGCCGCATCAAGGAATAATTCTGTCTGCCCCAAGGATGTACCTTCAGTTTCAGAAAGTCTGCAGCAGCAATCTGATAATGGTACTAATATTGGCGCAAGTACAAACAACATTTCTGGTAATTCACAAAGCAGCAAACTTGACAAGAGCGAGGATATAGGGAAACCTGAGCTTGCAAAGCCCATTATTCTGAGTCAAAGGGGTCATTTTGCTAATACAAAGGATACAAATTCAGTGCTTGGCCTATCTAAGAGTTGTATCATTCGTGAATCATTGTTGATACCAAAAATAGGCAAAGCTTCTGAAATTCTTCGGTATCTGAAAATCAACTTGCTTGATATGGATGCTGCTCTTTCTGAAGCTTCTGTAAGACAATCAAGATCACACTCGGACAGAAGATGTGCCTGGCGAACATTTGTAAAATCTGCAAAAACCTTATATTATATATGAGGTTAGTTATATATCTTCTGTTTTTTGTTCTGCTTTAAGCTGAGTTAGACACAAGTTTAGGTTGGTCTGTTATTTTCTGGAGACTGGATATAACACATGATGAAATTTATCTACTGATTTTATATGATTTGATAGGTAGAATGAATGCTTTTGTTGTAATTGTTGAACTGAAATTTTAAATGAATGTATTGTAGAATATAAGATTAAAGAAGAAATGGGCAAAAAAGTGAAACTGAGGTTCTGAAATGTGCATGAGGTCAAATTTGGTTTCCAGTTATCAATATTATGAAATAAGAACTGAGCTATTCCAGCTGGTTTCTAGCTTAATGACGTCAAGCTTCACATTGGGTGGCTCAGTTGCAGCCATATTTATTTACCAAAATGAGCACAATGATTGGCATCCTTTTATAATGCTGTTCACTCGTCTTTTAAGAAGTATTGTTGGGAAAGTTGTTCGGCCAATTTTTTGGTTGTTGATGGATTTCTGTTTTTGCTTTTAACAAGCTTGAAACCAGATATCCTTGTATGGTTGATTCATGTGCTCTTAATGAAGTGAACAAGATTATTGTCTTCATAATCCTGGTGGATTTGATTGTTGGTTACACCTTTTGTTTTTCAGATGATTCAAGCTACAATCATTCTTGAGGATACAATCAAAACCGATCACTTGAGAAATGACTGGTGGTACTGGTCATCTCCTTCAGCTGCAGCTAATATCTCTACTCTCTCTGCACTTGCTCTTCGCATATACACCTTGGATTCTGCCACATTGTATGAGAAACCTTCTTCGACTGATGATCCAGTTGAAATGTTGACACCCGATTGTAAATCTGAGAAGGATTCCCGGCAAAGTTCGGTCCCAACCAATAGCTTGAAGCCTAGCACTCAACAAAAGATGCCTGATTCAGATTCTGGGGAGAATTCTAAACCAAGGACTAGAGCAAGCAAGCGAAGGAAAGACTCTGGAAGTTAAGTTTCAATACATACTGTCATATCCTTTGGGAGGGTACTCGAAGGTTGTCTGCCATCCATCTTATGCCATCGGAATGGCAGCACCCTAATGTACTCAAACCTGTCATTGCTGGTAGGCTACCAATTTTGACATACGGAAAGAACAAAATACATATACAAGTTCATACAAACAAAACAGTTCAAGATCTGGAGCATAACAAACAAGTCAATGTGATGTACATAAAAAAGGAAATTGAGCAGGTTAGGTTTGTGTATATATTTATTAGAAGAGATTCTATTAGCCTATAGACCTGCTGAGAAATTGGAAATCATATCCTTTTATAGAAAGGAGTTTTAAGACGTGCCTTATTGCTATATTTTACTTTATGAGTTGATATTATGCATGTACATCTTGGAAGATTTGTCTTACCATAGTAGCCTATGAGAAATAGAATTAACAGAAATTAATTGGCAATATTCAAGCCACAAGTCTGTTATTGGTGAAATTTATTTGAAGTAAATGGCGTCAAACGATGGGTAAACGGGAAAAACAAAACAAAATTTAAAATGAAAAGGATTTGGTGGAAATTAGACCCCTGCTAAGTACTTATTTTCAGGAGATTTTTGTGTGATACTGTTAATTTTGGTGTGTCACGTGTATGACGATGGTTGGCCTATTTTGCTGGAACACAAATACAAAAACCAGAATAGTCGTCCCAAATAGTACAGTTGCCCCAAATCACTGACCAATTACTACATACTAACTTTTTTCAATTAATTTCATTTTTAAGTTCAAAAAATCCTTTTTTTTTAACACGTTATATGATAGGCTAATTTGCAAATCTTTGGCTATTGTTACATGCATGTGATATCCATACATAAATGTACGTATATACTTTAATGTTGTTTGCTCTAAATATAAATATGATATATCCTATATATACTATTCATATGTACAATTATATAAGTACATATAAACACACAACTTCACAAACTTTTTATAAGGATTATGGCAATTTCATGTCAATTCTTGTATGTTAAACATTAATTTTTAATATATATGTTGAAACGTATTTTACCGGCAAACTTGCCGGCCCTTGCCTTGACATTCAAGAAAGTGATACAAATTATTTAAGTTTTATTTGTGAAAAAAAGGCCCACTGTAACTATTAATTCATAAAAATAACGAGGTATAGTTTTCAATAATTTACGATATAAAGATATTGCACTTACTTCTTAACATATTGTACAGTATAATACATATACATGTAAATATGTAACGATTTGTGGTAAAATACATAATTATACTCTTTTTATAGTTCTCCTTTTTTTTTTTTATGTCTTTTTGTATAAATTTT
This sequence comes from Cinchona pubescens, assembly GCA_025175665.1. Lineage (NCBI taxonomy): Eukaryota > Viridiplantae > Streptophyta > Magnoliopsida > Gentianales > Rubiaceae > Cinchona > Cinchona pubescens. The sequence goes on along the minus strand of JANKKI010000077.1, from coordinate 2,168,020 downwards.
CCTATTATTTAGTTAGGGTAAAAAAAAAAAAGACATGGCAAGGAAAAAAAAAAAAAAAGGTTACAAATTCTTTAGAGCATATAAGTAAATTTAAACAAGTGAATATTCAATCAACATCTCATCATATGTTATATAATCTAAATGTAATTTATGTAAATCCAAGTGTAATCTACATTACATAATTTATAATTAATGTCATAAGACCAAATATGTGTAAATATATTTGCCTTCTCAACAGTTGGAGCTAAAAATTCTTATGTAAAATTAATTCACAGTTATACTTGTTGACTTTATGGCTTAAATAAAAGTCATATGAATTAAGTGATGGATGTTTAAGAAATAATATATTCATACCAAATGAAAAACGTGTCATTAAATTTAAAAAATAAGAAATGAAATTCGATGAAATATCTAAAATTAAAAATTTTGATTGAATATTAAAAATTAAAAGTTAATGATTTAATGTTATCTCTATCTATGGAATAATTTTACAAATAATTTTTCATTTAAAAAAATAATGATATAAATCTTTGTTTAGACACAAGAGTCACAAAGTCCACCTATAAATTATGAATCAGGTCTATATACGAATTTACAGCTGGAAACCATTTTCATTTACCATGCTCTACCGCGTGTATCACTTCATCCCGGACTTATTTTACTAATTCCAGAATGCAGAAGCCGACGTTACTTTTTCACTGGTAATAGCAATTTTCTCACCGGTTTTTACTGCACCCCTTCCCCCACTACAGACGACACAGTACAAAGAAATACTTTGATAGAGAAATTGACCAACAAGAAAATACACACACTAACGCACACTCAAAAACACGCACCTATACATACAGAGCATCCATGTATGTATAGATGTAGAAAGAAATTGGATGTATGGCCGGAGAAGGGAGGAAAAGGAAGGGTCCGATAGAGTTAGACTGGGAGAAACTATTGGGGAAGGAGGAGGAGTCACCGGAGTTGGTGTTGGTGGCTGCGGCGGCTGGGAAATCGCCACAATCTCCGGAGACTGAACGGATGGACGGAGAAGACCACACCGATCAACTATATGAGTTGCGTACCTTGTCCAACAAGTCCCTCCAGGAAACGGTGGCGAGGATGAAACGGCAGTTCCCGTCATTGAGTGCGAATTTGAAGGACCGTGGCGACAAGTACAAGGTCAATCTCAAACGCCACGAGGATGAATTGGAGCGGCGCAGTCTCCTCCGCCTCAACCGTTATCAAAAGGTTGAATTTTTTTTTTTTGTTTTCCGATTTTGCCCTTCAATTTCGGATGATTCTGTGAAAAATGTATGTGAATATGAGTGTATATTTGAATGCATTTTTCACCTGATTGCATGCATGTAGGAATGGTACGAAAGGGTGACAGGTACTTGGGGTTTTTGACTAAACAATTTATGGTACATTATTGGAGGGAATCCAAAATTGTGGTTTCTTAGGAGCGTTTGGGAGCAGTGTTGGATTGCTAATGCTCTGTTTTCTATTTTGAGCCTGACAACTGAAAATGTAGTTTAAATACTGGGTTAATGATGTTAGTTTGTGGGAATTCGGTAATGTTTTTGGAATTGATTGGGTGTTTTTATAGTGTGGAAATCTATTTGTAACACTTGTTGAGTACTAAAGCCTCACACTTGGTGTGAATGGGTTTTGTCTGATGTGGAATTTGCTTTAACATGGTCATGCACATGTTTCTATGGCTTGATTGCCTTGGATTTTATTACATTTATGTCGATTCACTTTTGTAAACCAAAACAGTATGTTTTTTGTTTTGGTCTACTTTGAGATATTAAAAGCTGCTACATATCACTAGTTCAAAAGGTATGTCGAATGATGTGTTTTCTGCTCTTGGGGGTTTTAGGAAAAAGTTTAAATTGTAAGCAGGTTTTGCACTTGAATTGTCAACATTTCACCAGCTTTCCTGATTCTGTAATATGACTTGCCCTGTAAGTTTATGTTATGATAACAAGTTGAATTTTGAGGAGTGATATGACTGTCGTCCTGTGAACTATTCTTGCTTCCTCAACTAAAAATGTGATTTTGACATCAGTTTCTTCTGATTTGCGTGATAGAATGATGATGATAGATGTAACAAGCCCATTGAATTGCAAAATCAGAATTGCACCGGTAAGCTTTTCTTTTCTTGGCAGTGCATTGGATCTAAGGTTTCTGGTAAGCAGCATTTAAGCTTTTAACTTTTTTGATTCACCTTGAAGTTTTCCTGCATATTGTAGCTTGCCTCATACTTGAAATGAAGATGACATCCTGAAATTGGAATTATTGAGACTGTCAAAAAGTTATACAAATTTCAGAAACTTGCGGATGAATACCTATTTTTGCTTATTCATACTTTAGGTGTTCTTCCACAACTCATTGATATTTCAAATTCAATACTACAGAATAAATTGTTCGAACTTTGTCTTCTTTACATGAATGATGAGATGTAAATTTGGTATCCTTTGACCGACTATATGCCATCGTCGTTGGCTCCCCCTCCCCCCTCAAGTGTGTTTTTCTATTGTTCTGCGGTGTGTCTACTGTTTAAATGTTTGGTTTGCTGCTAAACAGTTACAAGGCTTTTTTGCCTACCACAGGGGGGAGGGTTGGTTGACTGGTTGTGGAGGGAATGAGGTTAGCCGATCTTTTACTGTTGCTAAGCGAGGGTTTAGTTCTCAAGAATGTGCACATTGATTGGTTCATTTAACATGCTATATCTTTCTCAAAATCAGTTTGAAAGGTCAAGCTGTATTTACTTAAAAAGCATTATTATTTTGTGGTTTGAACAGGCGTATCTGATAATGTTCAACATCGAGCTCCAACATCTGGACGATCTGTGTTTGGCTCATGCTTTTTGAACAAGTTGAAAGGAAAAGTACGGTTTGTTCCCTTGAAAAGTTCTTTCCTGATTAACATGTATGTTTTTTATTGGCCTTATAATGATTAGCATCAGTATTTTGAAAATGTGGTGGCAAGGGGAGAGGCGTTCAAATATCACAAGGGGTGAGGCAAGAGCCTTCAGGCACGTGATATAAGCCACCTTAATTTGAATTTTATTAAATACAATGAATAAATAGTAAATTAAAGAATCATTGGGAATTTAAAATATTCAATTTACCATATGAAGAATCAACTAAGTGAAGGAAAGGTGGTAAATCGGAATCTTAGGTTGGACAAAATTGTAAAAAGAAAAATTAGTTTTAGAGTTGTGGAAATTAATTAAAGTATGTGGAAGGTCTTGCAATTCAATTAAGAGACGAATTTCTGGTAGCAAAAGAAAAATTGCCATATAAATTAAATTTCTCGTATCATATTGTTACCTTCATCAGCAAACCCTACCTCTTCTACCCCCTGGAAACTTTTGGCAGCATCGAAACAAATTCTACAAGCCATTGGAATCCATCAAGGACCTCCGGCACCGGTCAAAGAATTGACAAATTCTTAAGGTTGGAAACATATAAGTTTGCCCCCTTTCTTTATCATTCTCCTACTGATACCTTGTCAAAACGTCTTCCTTTTCATTTCTCTTTCGGCATTGAGGTATTATGGTTCTTACTTATTTTGACAATCCATATGCCTCCACCAAAGCCATAAACGGTTTTTAAGTAGTGATTGGTAGTATGACTTACCCTTATGTTTGATAGGCTTTTCATTGATTGTCACACCTGTGTTATTGGTCCAGCAGACAGATCGAAGAACAGCCAACGCCTTTCAAAAGGAATTATCTACATTAAACCGCTGTGATCACCATAAAATGCAATTTGAGATTATCCAATAGTCAATTTTTATCTGGAGGTACACAGAAGAGAGGGTTATCTTCAAGAGAATCACCTTTTCAATCCCCTAGCTGTCCTCTGAATGTTGATAATGAACCCGAATCTAATGGTTATCAGAAGGACAGGTACTGATTCAACTGAACTTCTCCTTCTCCTTGTCCCAGAAGATTGTCTCTCTTGTTTGATAAAAGTTTAAATTTTTCCCCATCTTCTTTTGTTAGACTTTGCTGCAAGATTAACATTATTTCTTTTCTTGTTGGCATTCCTCAAAATAGTTCTATTTTGGTTTTGTTATTGCCACGACTTTATTCAGAATTTTTTGTATGCAACTATATCAGTATGGTGGCTCGGGTACTTGTGAGTTTGCATTTTACTATTTTGACTTCTGCTTTCCACTTAAACATTGCTTTTCATCTTTCCTGTTTTTCCTTGTTGGCCAAATTACCAATTTTGTTGCTCAATTGGCAATGAGGTATTAAGAATGTTTATTATGTTGTTTGTCCATTTTTTTGGAGTGTTATTTAAAATTCATATTGTTTATCACTTTACATTGGTGAAACACTTTTTTGTCCAATAGTTTTTCCCGGCATTGTGTTTGATGGATTTATGAATTTTATTCATGAAAGAAAGAGAGGGAGGGAGGGGGTGGGAGAGTCTCTGAGATTTTGATTTTAAGTGCGCAGTTATACTTGGTCAACTATATGCTAACTTCAATGTCTTTTTTCCATTTTCTCCGAGATATGAATATTCCTCTCATGTTAGTTGTTAAGCTCTTTTTGAGAGCCGAACTTCTTGTTGCTGGAGAAAATTAGTGTGTTTTATATTATGTTTTTCTTTTATGTTTCAGTCTTCTTGGTCACCAAAAATGCTATATATGATTTGGTGTCTCCTCTGTCAATCTTCTCCTTCAATTCCTGTATTTCTACTCTAATTTATTGCCTCTTAAGTAATAAAAGTTACTTGTGAAGTTTTTGAATTTCATTCTTGTACTGTAACATACGGCTCTTTGTAAATGAGAGAAAGAGGGTGACGGGATTTGATACCTCATAGGGTTTTAAGCTCCATGTATCATTTCATAATTTTGGACATGTTTCCTATCTTGTTCCAATTGTTTGATATACTTTCTAACTTATTGAATATTACTTTGATCTGACCTATTGGCGTGCTTCCTTTTCTTTTTTTCATGAACCAGCCCCATAATAGAAAAGACTAGGGATATTTAGCTGCCATTCATTTTGGCCTTCATTTGGCATATTTGAATGAACTTTTACTTATGAAAAGTAGAAACAACCTGATGTCGATGAATGTGTGTGCTTTATTTAATCCATATCTTATTTATTAGGAAAAGTTCTCCTCGAGTCCAAACTTCAAATCGCCTAAAGCGTGTCAAGGTGAGTTGTTTCTAATTTCTCTTTGCCTCTTTTTAACAATTTTTTTTGTTCCGAATTTATATCAACTTAGGCCCCACGATCTTGTTGCTGCTCGCGCTTGATTTTCACTTGCTTTTTTTCTTATTTGGAAAAAATCATGAGACTGCTATAGAGGAAAGAATTTTGAGGTGATTTCTTCTAGTAGGAGTTAAATGATAACCATCTTTCAGCTGTAAATTTGCTTGTGCTTGCAGTTACGAGGGAGATTATGTAAAAATTAGCATTAAGTGAATTGATATGTTGATTCAGTTGTAAAATGATGGAGTCAAAGGCTGCAATACTAGGATGAACAAATCATAGGAAACAATACATCTTTTGACTGCAGAAGTAGGAAAGCTGCTTTAGGTTTATCAGTAGGAAGGCTTTAAGCTTGATGTCTGGTGCTATACCATTTGTGAATTAATTTGAGATGATATGCAGCACAGTTTTGAAGATAATTGTATTAGATATAGCTGAGATACACTTGTTCTTGAGATATCTGATATAATGAAGGTAATTGAAGAGAATGTTATTTTTTTATTGGATTTTGATTGTAAAACTTTATCCGGGCACTCTATATGGCAACTGGTTTCTATTGGATATAAGAATCTTCTGTTTTACTTTTATTTGGAATTTCAAATTAGGTAATGTGACATCATTCTTTGCTTTTATTATCCAATTTTGATGGTTATCCTTCATCTCAAAGGATGCCATACAGTGTACATTCATAGATGGATACTCCAATTTCTTTGGATTTTTACAGGGGGAGACTGTTGTACTAGTCGATGAGGAGGAAATTGAGATTGAAAAGACAACCACTAAACGAAATGAACTGGGTGAATGGTAATGCTTGAGTGGATTTATGTGGTTTACCTTTATTTCTTTTTTCTAGGCAACTACTGATTCCTGTTACTCTTTCAGCAAGAACACCAAGATATATTATCCTTCCAGGTACAGCGTAGGCAAATTTAATCTTGAATGTTATTTGTAATCTTGAACCACCATCTTTCTCATACATCTACATGTTACTAACCTTTGTTTTTCTATCTGGAAATAGGAATGATCCTGTATCTGTTGAAATTTGTTATTCAGACATGGATTGTCTCATCGCTCCTGAGAAATATTTGTCATCAACTATTATGAATTTTTACATACGGTGAGTTAATTGGTGATGCTGCTGGATTGTTTGATGCCATCTTCCTAAATATAATAATTGTTCAAAATATCTTGGATTGGATTCAGGATTGAATATCTAAACATTGGATTCAGAATTGGGGTGGTAGGGATCCAATCCCTTCCCTTGCGTTTGTCGAAATAATTTTGGCTTCATAGACAAGAGGTTATCCCATTCTGGGGTAAAAAATGGGAGAAGCCATTCCATAGATAAATGGACTAATTTCTAGTTTTCTTTTATAAAGTTTCTCTCTCTATTTTTTTTTCCTTTCATTGCTATCATTGTCATTGTTTCTTTTTGATGGGCAGGTATCTACAGGTGGAGGGTATAACATTGAAAACAACAGATGGAGAAAGTTACAACTACCATTTTTTCAATACCTACTTCTACGAGAAACTGAAAGAGGCTGTTGTGAAAAAGGTATGATATGTTCTTCTTGAGAGGAAAAGTTTGAACAGATGTTACCTTCAAAAGCTAAAGTTTGTTCCTGTTCACAAAATGACATATTCTAAACTTAGATTTTGCTTTTTGTCATGGGAAAATGGATATATAGTTTTATGGTCATGCATGTTTTTTGCCATGTTTGATATGTGCTTGTTTCTTTGTTGGAAATAAGGCTCACATGGAGCTTATTTTGGTAATCTGATTCAACTGTTTGTTATTTGACTGTCCTTTACACTTTTACCTCCAAGGCCATAAATCATTGGTCAGAAATGCTTTGGGGAACTAAGCTAGCCTGGGGAGTCCTTAGTTCTTTTTGTAAATTGCTTAGTGTTTTCACCACACACAGCCAAGTAATCCATTCCTGGTTTTTCTTTCTTGCTATTTTTCCCCAGGCCAAAAAATGGAAAAAATAATAAAATTTGGTTCCTTAAAATAGCTAAGGGAAAAAAGAAAAAAAGGCATGGCTATGAAAAGATATATACTAGCTGGAGTAGCTGAAACTGAAGTTCCAAGAGCCAGTATGCAATTAATTCTTATCCTTGCATAGCATCTTTTAATTAAGTTTTTGTGCTTAATTTATCTATCCTCACCCAATATTGCAGAAGATTGGTGAAACTTCATTTGCCAAGTTCAGGCGGTGGTGGAAAGGGGTAAACATATTTGAGAAAGCATATATATTTCTACCAATACACGAGAAGTAAGTTGCTACTCCAATAAGTGCATGTTTTTGTCTTAACTGAGGAAGAAGTTTTCACCTTCTCAGAGAATGAGAGTTCTTGTTTTTGTTCCCTCTCTTTCTTCTCCCCCCCTCCTTCCTGTTTCTTGCTTGGGAGAAGGTGAAAGTATATCCAAACAAAAAGTTTCATAGAATGGAAGATTAGATCAAGGTTTATGACAGTAGAGTTTCCCTGAAAAGTCATAGTTGTCATAGTTGATGGCACCCAGGGGCCACCATGGAGTTTCTCATATATATATGAAAGAGAACAGAAAGCATAGGAGAATGGTTTATCTTTGTGAGGATTGCATGATATTTCAAAGCATGTGAGTTGTTTAAATGGAGACGGGCTTTTCTTATGCGAAGCAAGCATGTCGTATAAAGAACTCAAAGCCATGTTCACAATAAAACACTACATGTGTTATAGTAATCTGTGTTATACCCAAGTAGGAGAGTCCCATGCCTAGCAATGTCAATATCCATTATTGCTAGGACTTTTAGGAGGCCCGAACACCTATCACACATTCGTAGAAGAGAACAATTCTGTTTCTTCAAGTGTGTTATTTTACTTCTCCAGAAATAGGTGCAATGTGATGGACTGGGGGTCTTTGTTATCCCAATCTATATTCAAAACTTGTATTCAGCTTGTGCTCTCTACTGAAAGAAATGTTAATCTTTTTGCAGCACAAGCAATTCTTGCCTGCAGTATATATTCTGAATTCAACGCCCCAAACACTAAAAGTAAAGCCTAGTCTTTCATAACTAAGTAAACACTAACACATGCATAAGGCCATAGAAATGTTTAAGCTAAAACCACCAGATTGTTCTTGTCCTTTGAAACAAACAAAATTCACATTCTTCTGCATTACTTTGTTTTATCAAACTGTGGTCTTTTCTTTTCTACTTCTTTCTGATATTTCCTCCATTTCTTTGGCTGAATTAGAAGTTATCAACTTGGATGCACTTTGCAACCTTGGTGCAGCCTTATTTTGAGTTACATTGCTCGTTATATTCCTGTGTGGTTATGTTTATGTGCTTACAGTGAATTATTCAGGCCTTCATTCATTTTCCTCTTTTTCCTTGTTTTGCTTCTATTATTCTTACCACATGATGATCTTTTTTCTACAGTCTTCACTGGAGCTTGGTGATTATTTGTATACCAGATGTGGAAGATCGTTCAGGACCAATCCTACTTCATTTAGATTCACTTAGACTTCACTCCAGCAAGCAAATATTTGGTAACATAAAAAGGTGATAAAAACTTCCGTCGATGGGATAGCTTTATGGTACAAAAACATAAAACCTATTCACTGCTATAAATCTAGCAAGTTTGCCTAATTAGTTCTTTTTGTTTGATTTGGAATGTTGCTTTCCACAGTAATTATCATAAATGCCGCTAGTCATTTTATTTTGAGGTGTTTTTGTATTAAAATCTGAACTCAATGTGACTATGAAGCTAGCCATTTCTAAAAACTGTTCAAATTGCACTTTACAGCTTTTTAATAGAGGAGTGGAATTTCTTGAAAGAAGCAAAAGCCCCATTGAATCTTCCAATAGCTGACAGTATATTGGAAAACCTTTCTCGCAGAATTGATGAGAAAATAATTGAGGTGAGTATTTGTGTTTTTGCATTTCTTGCACAAAGGTCATGCTTGCTGGTGCTGAACTTTTCTTGGAAAAAGGTCTTATTAGTGGTCATATTCAGTAAGAAGTAAGAACAAACAGAATATACGCTAGTTGTACTTTTACTACTATATCCTCTGAAATTTTGTTCTTCCAACTTCTCTGTTGTTCTGATTCGTGAATGCAGGTGCCACCACATCCTCAGCAAAGTAACGATTATGATTGTGGTCTCTTCGTTCTTTTCTTTATGAAACGGTTCATTGAAGAAGCTCCAAAAAGGCTGAAAAAGAAGGATTTGGCAATGGTAGATATATTCGTCCCCGTTGAACATACTTTTGTGAAGTCCTCCTTTCATTTACTAGTGATGACTCTTCATCTATATTGTCTACTTGGGCATACAAATTGTGCTTGCATGATGTGTTTTCTTGAATGATGTTGTTTATTTGCAGTTTGGAAGGCATTGGTTCAACCCTCAAGAAGCCTCAAGTTTGAGGGGCAGTATACGGCGTCTCTTAAAAGAAAAATTTAAGAATGCAAGTGAGGAGAAACAAATTTTGGAGCTGTAGCTGTTTCTGTAAATCTCTGGTTCAACTGACAATATTCCTGAATAGATTTTGACATCAATCTCCGGCTGTAATTCTGTTGATTCACTGGAAACTTCACAGAGGTTCCGTTCTGCATAGCCTTTAATTGCTGTGAGAACCACCCTCGTACATTCATATAACCCTGAATCAGCTGTTATGTAATCTGGAAGAGCTCTTTGTACAGGAAACCGAGTTCTGTTTTTTAGCTCCCTTGCTGTAACTCAGGCTAGGAAGAAATGGTAACTTGTCTGGTATGTGATATTGTAGAAATCATGTTACAGTTCATATCGAGTCTGGGCAGAAAATAGGGTTCAGTATACAAGTCTGGGAGTTGAAGTAAATGAAATCAATACTAGACCATCAAGGTGGAGCGAAACTTATGGAAAAAATATGACTGTAGGAGGAGTTTGGCCAAGGGTCAACTTCTACAACTACTTCTGTAAATGATCATTAAGGTAGAGGACGTGCAAAGTAAGGCATTCTTTTGTTATTGAAGGGGTATTCTTTGCCTTGTCATTTTCTTATTGATGATGCCTAGAAAGCTATACTCTATTGGTTCCTCTATTATATTGCTTGGCCTTGCTGAATTATACCGTTTCTATCCCAATTGAGAGGCAGAAACTTGAAAAGCTGATGGCCAGGTGGTAGCGAACCATCTAAACTTCTTCCCCAAAGCCATGTCCCGAGAATCTGAATATTATTTGTTGAAGTTGCTTCTATTTCCTTTCTTTGGATATTAGATTCCTCAAGTAATTAAGCTTCCCATGAGCTCTCTATATATCTTGATGTATACAACTTGAATCTCCCATTCTTATGACTTGGAACTGGACTTGAATCCTTGGCTTAATCAGCTCGAGTGATTTCTGCCTTTTGTTCTTGAAAAATCATCTTTATGCAACTTGAATATCTCATCTTGTCGCTGCCATTCATTGCTTGAAAAAACTGAAGCAGCCTCTTGGGTGATCGTGAATTTTTGTACTCTCTTCTTTTGATGTTTCCATGGCTTCTAAACGACGTACTACCTCTGCCATCTCGGGTCTCCTTTTGGGGTCTGCGTCCCAGCAATCTTTCATCAGGCTGGCTAGACTGCTCGGACAATTCTCAGGTATTACAGGCCTGAAGCTCTGGAATTTTTGAAAAAAGTGAACTGGTTAGTATAATCATGACCTGATTTCAAGTTTTCTTAGTAGTATGCAACAAATCCAATAACGATTGGAAAATATTACTAGAATGCATGAAGCTATATATTTACCGTAGTGGAATTTGGCCTGGCACAGCAGTATATTTCCCACAGGCAGATTCCAAAACTGAACACGTCACATTTGTGATCATACGGGCTGCTACATAGAACCTGAACCAAATTTACACAAATTAATCAACGTTACAAGTAAACAACATGGTATATTAATTGGAGATAGAGTTGATTTAGGTAAAGAAAATGGTTAAATGAGAATCTGAGTATCATACCTCAGGAGCCATATAACCAGCAGTGCCCGTTTGTACTGTCATCTCTGTAGGATTCAAAGCCTCAAATCTGGAAACTCCAAAGTCGATAATCTTTACACTTCTTGAGTTGTCAAGAAGCATGTTGTCCGTCTTCACGTCCCGGTGAACAATCTTTCGGGAGTGGAGGTAAGACAGCCTACAAAACAAGAAGTTTGACAGAGATCAGCTAATCTAGATAATCTTCTTAAATTCCATTATATATACTCTTCTTACGTATGTTTAAAAGTGAAAAATTAAATTAAACAAGAAAAAAAACATTTAAAAATTTCACGATCTTGTTAAATTGTTACACCATTGTACTTTAAATATTTGCATACGTTAAGTTTTAAGATACAAAGTTGTAGTATCCTAACTAACGGGACCATAGAATTCTCTACAAACATTATGCATTATTAAGTATTCAGTGACCAATGTATCAATTAAAATTAGAAGACAATTAACAAATTATAGATGTGAAAATTCTTAAGTACCCTCTTGCAGCATCTAGTGCCAGTTGAATGACAACGTTGAGAGGAAGCTTTCTTATCCGGTTCTTCCAGAGGTATGAACTCAAAGTGCCTCCACCAACATATTCAGCCACAATGCAACAACCATTTCTTGGCATGCGACCTTTACCATGTCCAGGTCATTGGTATCACCCTCAAATCTGACGTGCCCTTTGCTCCAATGAACTGTATATTAGGTTCAAAAAAAAAAATTATCGATCAATCGATCAATCGATCGGCTGTTTGTATTCGTAGAAAAAAAAAAAGGTACGAAGCACGTAGCAAGAAAATTACCTTAGCAATATTAGGATGATCCAACTTGTTCCAGACTATGAACTCCTGCATGAAAGCATGGAATAGCGTAGTTTTGGTGTTGTCGTCTCCCAAGTCCAGCACTTTAACTGAGTATTCATCAAGAAAAAAACAAAGAAAATCCGTCAAGATTCTGAATTAGATCGTTAGTTCTCCAACTAAACTTGAATATATACTACACTTAGATGAATAATAATCATTCATATATATAGTTATAGTAGTAGGAAAATTGAGAAGAACAAGAAAGAAGTAATTATACATACCTGCTACTTCTCTGCCATCATAAAGAGCTTTATACACCGATCCAAAAGCTCCCGAAGCAAGATGCTTCTTGATGATCATCCGTAATGCTGAAATCGGCCTCCATACCCTTCTCCATCTGCATGTTAATTTGCGATGGTTTGTGATAATAGTATAGTGTATTTGTTTGCTAGACTATTGTGTTAATGTTTTGTTTCGGTTCTCAAAGTATATATATGTTTGTTTGTCCTAATCCGGATAGGTCTTCTAAATGGTCTCAAGTCTTTAATTAATGAGGATTGTACTAATTGTGTTACTAGGTAGCGTTGATTATGTTTATTAGATTATGATCATCCTCTTTTTTGTTTTTTTTTTGGTGTACCTAAGTTATGATGCTCTTTATTTATTTGTCCATTAAGTATTAAAATTTGGGTAAAAAATATTTTTAGTCCTTAAAGTTTGGCTCATTGACATTATTGGTTCCAAAAGTTTTACAAGAAATAAATCACATCCTTCATCCTCTAAATTTCTACTAAATTAGGACAATTGATAGAAAAATAGTATAATTTTTGTTAAAAATTATGAGAAAGAGCTATTTTTGGTAGTTTATGCACTGAGAGAAACTAAAAAATAAAGGGTAATTGTTTTTGGGTTCATCAAATAAGAAATGAATTTTTTGTTAGAGTAGAGGCATAGAAACAAAAAATTATGCTATTTTATGTCAATAATCCTAATTGAGTAGAAATTTGGATGATGAAGGATATGATTTATTTTTTGTGAAATTTTGGGGACTTAAAATGTCAAGGAGCCAAACTTTAGGGACCAAACCCTTAAAATTTAAGAAAATAAATAATTGAACACATGGAAACTATTATGTACAGACACAACGTGTATAATACGTATAAAGGCGTCTTTGGATAGAAACACTCAAATTCACGCTTTGACGCGCCGAGACAGTATGGCCCAAAGTTTAGCATCTTCTCTAATTTCTTTTCACTTTTTCCTAAATATCAATTGTGGACCTTGCTAATATCTATTACATTAAGCACCTATTAGAAAATATAAATATTAGAGCAAATTAAATCTCTTAAAAAATTTCATTAGTGCAAATAATTGCCTGTTTTCTACATTAAGCAACTAGATCTTAACCTGTACATTATACAGAATATTATATTTATTCGAGTAATAAATAGTAGTCATAGTATTTTTATATTTATTTGCATCATTCAAACAAAACTAATTTAAAATTTCAATAAATTGTCTTTAGTCATTCTAAAAATATATTATTTTCAATGATTGGACAAATTTTATTATAAAGACTACTTTAAAAAATATAATCGAATATTTATTGTTTAAACTTATAAAGTGTTATCATTTTGTCATTGTATAAATAAAATAAATTATAGTATTTGTAAAGTTAAGTCTTTTCATATCATTCAACGAAAATAATTCAAATATAGATATAAAAGTTATTAGAAGATATAGAAATAATAAAGAATTTAATTGATTAGTTGATAAAAAAATATTTAAAAACTTTGGTAAAATCTAAGATCTATACCCACTAATTTTACCACTTCATTCAAATAATATGTGTTTGTATTCCACATACTCATAGAAGTTAAATTTCCCTGCAAAAATAGTTAATCATATATTTGAATTTTTTTCCCACTGCTTTATATATATGTATAATAACATGCATGATTATCATTTATATTGTATACTGTATATAACAAGAGTACTTTTTATTTGATATCATTTAATATTATGCCTATTACTGCTTTCTTAGATAGTTTAAAAATTTTCCATTCCCTTTTCTTCTCCACAATATTTTCTATAGTACAGTCATCAATTATCTTAATAATGTAATTATATTTTATGATAAAAATATAAAAATAAGAAAAATATCTTCTTAAATATATATATAACACCCACAAGGTATGTCATAACCATTGGTTTTAATTATAGAAAATTGATTAGTCCAGTGATTACTTTACCTACATCTTACATGTTAACTGCGCCAATTAGCCTATAGTGTTATCGACAAATTATATTGTTAAAAAAAAAAAAAAAAAAGTTACTATGCATAACACTTACTGTCATTGAGAAAATTAAAAAATAAATTAAATTACAATATACTATTTCATTGTTATTTCGATTATGATAATAAGGTTGAATGTTAGATTACATTAATGACTTCAATTTAATCCTAAATGTTCATTATGTAACGCAACTTACATTAAGAATTATCCGTGCTAACTTAAAAACAACTCATAGTTAAGGTAAAAGGTGCTTTAAAACATTTTCAAATAATTTTAGCCTTTTTTCTACTTAAATAAAAAAAATCCTATTCCAACATTTCTTGATGAGGTGCTTTTAAAAATAATTTTAACTTTTCAAAACATTCTATTTGGCTGGGTTGAACATATTTTTCTGAAAATATTTTTTCAAAAATTTGTTTGGTGCCAAACAGCAGAAAATATTTTGTAAATTTTCTCCATTTGGCTAAAAATAACTAATGAAATTTTTGAATGTAAATTATTTTTCGAATAATTCAAAAATGACGTAAAATCTAAAATATTTACTTTTATCATTTCATTTACTAAACTTATTTTCGTCTTTAATTGTTGATCATTCGTCCCTTCTCTCTTCATTGTGGGTCACATAATAATAATATAACTATCATTATACTTATTTTATCACTATATTATATTATACTTTAATTTTAAAGAAAATCAATTTTTATTGACCATAATCACTTGTAAAGTATTCATTGAGGAGGCTTGGAACTTTTATGGCGCAATACTTCTGTGTCGCCAATGCAGTCGTCACAAAAGAAAACAACACTTTTTAGGTTGCGGCACATTTGCAACACATTTGCGGGCAATTTTATTGTGTTTTTTGCAGCATTTTTGCAACATAATTTTACTATATCGCAGAGTTTTTGCAACATATTTTGCGACACAAATTCACTGCACCGCAAATGTTTTGCCATGCATTTTCAATACATTTGCGACACATTCACTATTGCCCCCAACTATTTTGCTACACATTTTCAACATAATTTTAGTACAGTAATATATTCACGACACTTCTTTTGCACTACAATATCGACGCTAAAGTTGACAGTGATTCAAGCCAACATTTTTTTATACATTTCAACTTTAAGTTACTAATGTAAACCAAAAACAAAAACTTCATATATTTCAACAAAACTAATATGTAATTACTTCAGCAATAGTTGGTTAGAAGCTTGACAAATAGTTAAAACAACTTTCCAAAAGTCATGATACCTAGAAGTTTGACAAACTGGTAGTGTCTTGAGAACAACTGAAGTTAGTTGATCTTGAAAGTGCCAATCCTTTTTTCTTTCTTCTAAGTGCTGCAATAACATAGATCCTAAGGCTAGCCCTCCTTTCATCAAGTAGTCCAGGAGCTCATTTTTTCAGCAAGTGCTGTCTCAAATTTGTTCTTAAACTCCAAGATAATGCTTTTCAGCATCTCACCTTCCTTGAGAGCTTGAGAGCAACTTCTTTGTAACACATAGTGACAATATGATCTGGCCTCAAATCTGACTAGATGGAGCTGTTTGGATTTTTCCATAGAAACAATAGCTCATAAAAAAATGAAACTAGAATTAAGAAATTTATAATTGAAAAAACTTGCAAGCAAAATCCCCTTAGGGACAACATAGAATAGAATTGGTTTGTCAAAGAAAACAAGTAGTATACTTTTGATGAGATCTTTTATTTAGATCTTTCACCAATTCTACTGGAAGGAACACAATAACAGAACCAGAAATTTACGTTTCAGGTGCAAAAACTGAAACTTCAAAAACAAATAAATGACACCTTCAAAAGGTGTTCTTCTATTTGCAGCCAAAGTTCAGGTTCATTTCTATAAACTTAGCTATTAATTTAAGCAATATAAATATGACAAACTTGACTCAAAAGGGTAGTGGTAATATTGCCATTATGAAGAGATAAAGGAGCCATGCAACTCCGTTGCCTCCACACATTAGAGACACAGGAAACATTTGATGAAGACAAGGGAGCAGATCACTTCTTTTCTCATCGCCACCAAGAAAGAAGTCCATATAGGCAAGCATTAAGTTAGATGTAGCGACTACCAAAAAGTATGAAAAAGCACTTATATCTTTGGTATCAATTCGCACTTATATGTGTGAATGTGAATGTGCAATTGAAAATCATGTTACACAATATTTTTCAGTTAAAATAAGGCTCAACATATTCTATGCACCTTTTCCATGAGTGGAGTATAAGCATGATGGCGAAGTGCCTCACTTGAACCAAAATTGATTTCTTAACATCCTCAAGCCCACCAACATCTTCCCATTTGACATTAGGAACCTGCAGAAATATGCAGAATCTTAACCATATTTCTTCTCAGAAAGTAACTCAATGCCTGCTTATTGTTACTTCAATTTCCAAACATTAAAAGAATAATTCAGAGCCATTTAGGTTTAGAACCTTGGACATTTAAAAGTCATCACCACTGTAACACTAGAAAAATAAGAAGAATGTTCTTGGATATTTCAAAAAGAAAGAAAAGAATACGTAATAGCTATTTTCATTCTATTAGCCAGATATTTATTTAAACTAGGTAGAAGCACGTGCGTTGCATGTGTCATCCATTACTTTGTAATGTTTATTGAGAATTTATGATGAATTTAATTGTATTTGATTATATTATTGAATAAGATAGATTTATATAAAAGCAACATTTGCTAATAATACTGTTTAAATAAATTAAAATCAATTTAATAATAGTTGCTATTGTCATGCTGCTATCTTCGTTCCTGTTTTTTTTGCTATTAGTTGAGATGCTCTTCTCTATTGTTGCATTGCTGTTGTTTAAATTCTTCTTTGTCCTCTTCTTCTCGGTTGGTACAGCTTGTTTTGTTTGTTTTTTTGGCTTGAGCTGTATTTGTTCAATGGCTTCTACAACTGCTATCAAATGATTATCTTGTATTTGTGCTTTTTCATCCAATTGTATAAGAAACTTGTATTGCTTGTTAGTGATTGTCTCCAAATTTCTAAAATATTTTGATGGCTTCTTATCCTGCAATTGTAGTTGTTTGTAGTATTAGATGAATGTTTTATATGTTAAAGCTGATTATAAAGATAGAATTTGCAGTTTTGATTCTATAATACCTCAGAAACTGATTGTATGTAATCACTAACTGAACATCCAATACAAACAATTGTAGCATCTTCAAATAGTGTAACAGTTGCTTTAACATTCCCTTGGATCATGTTTAATGTTAGCCGATACCTATATAAAAATATGAATAAATATTTTATTAGTTTTTGGCATATTTATAAGTAATGTGTTTGTTTGTGTGTGTGTATATATATATATACATATATATATACTATATCTTATATATATCAAATGTGTTTAGATTTGAATATTTGCGCATCTAAACACATTTCGACGCTCTACTCCATCATCTGTTTGTATAATTGATCTCATACAATTTTGGCAGGCATCATACCAAGGTTTTGATTTGTCCTTAATTATATCAACAGTTCCTATAAAATAGAAAAGTGCACCCTACAATTTTGAAATTTAAGAGTTATTAATTTATTAATAGTTGTGTATGTTGAAATTTAACTTATTTATTTTAATCTAACCTCTTTTAGTCCTGATTGTCAGTTTTGTATGACATCTTCTAAATTTATTTCATGTGTATTATCAAACATTTTGGTCATAAGTAACTCTTCTATAAGGCCTTACATTTCTTAAAATCTTCTTTTGAAATATCAATTGGTCTTTCACCGACTTGATCTTCTAATAAACAACCTTCGTTAATTGCCATATCATCCCATAGAATTACTTTCACAATATCAAATCTACATTTGTAATAGTTTTGGTTATTTTATTTCTTTTGTAATTAAGAAATTATATATATATGCACTTACTGTTCATTGAATACAGTTATCTCTCTCCTTGATGTTGTTCCTTCAGGGTGTTTTGGTCTCTGATAGCATCCTTTCCCTTTGTGCAAAATTTTTATAATATCTGTATAATTTTATTCATAAGTTTATGATATCTGTATGTGTGTATATATATATATTGGTCTTGAAAAAATTAGTAAATGTACCTATTGTTTGTTCGTTGTTCATGTCTGAAACATCGGTGAAGGATAATGATCTTGTAATTGATGCTTGGTTTGTTGATATTTTCTTCTGCTTGTTTGACTGTCGTGTTTCTCAAGAATTTTAGTTCAATTGTGGGGTTGACACTGTGGTACTTTTTGTTTATTTTGCCGACAGCTGTTTGATATGATGTAGGTGTGATTTGACTTAAATGTTCCGTCAAACTGTTTAATCATATCTCCAAACAGTAGAGTTGTGATTCTTGTTCCCTGAAACCATATATAACTTATTCAGTTGTTTAGGCAACTGGAAAGAGTTCAAAGATCACTGGCAAGTCCTGTTTGATAGCATAACAGTATAATTAACTGAGAGGAAAATAATTACAGTATAATTTTTTAAATACTGCTTTGCTGTATGAATAGAACTGAAGATACAACTCTTGAGGTTACAAGTGTTGTTGCTTCAATAAAAGGAATGATTCTTCTAGTAATGAGCTCCAACAGTGTAATTTGCTTAATGGATAAAAGAGTTCTCTGCTTCTAATTTTTCAAATAAGAACTTATAAAAGCAAAGAACCACTGTTACATCGAACTGGACATATGAGAGTTTGCATGATCAATGACTTAAAGTTTAGAATTCATTAGTAGTTTAAGAGGGATAAAACTTTGTCAAAAAGGTAAAGATATCAGTTTTAGTGTATGTAATAAGTAATGGGATTAAAGCATTACTCTGTAGTTGGTCTATCTTTCAGTTAGTAGGTTATAATAAATATTACTACTAAACAAGTAAATTCAAATAAATAAATACTCTACTAAGATGGTTTAATAACACAAACAAGATTTCTGTGTACCTATCAATTGGACTGTTTTCAGCTAACAAACCATAAAATTAAGCACTCCCTAACTAACCATGTATACATCATTTGGTTTCACGATTTAAAGCTTCAGCAGGTGAGGGTAAACATTCAGAGAATTACCTTTGGCGCTGTGTAAACTTCAGCACGTTGAGATGGAATTTTTGCAAGGAGTTCACCAAATAGAGTTATGGAGCTGTAGTTTCTTTAATGCAAGTACTTCCACAACCTTACAATATGAAATGCTATGGTTTTTGCATTTGCACAGGTGCCAGCGTTGGAGTTGGTGAGATATTTCTCATGATTACTGCTTTCACCTTGTATAAAGTTGTAAAAAACAGATGAAACAAAAAGCACAAAGAGTAGTTTTTTAAACGAAATGGAGGCCTTTTGCTAAAGCAACAATTATCTGCAGAAGAAGGTTGGCTACTATCTACCTCTGGTTTGAGGATTCTTTTTGTTGCAGAGCTTTCGAAATGTATATTTGTGTTGAATGATTAGAGTGAAAATAGAGTTGGGAGATGTCTCATCATGTGGATGATTTTCTGAGGCAACTTTAAACCTCAGAGACTTTCATGAATGAGACTGGATTTAACTCAAAGAGACTACCGAAATATTAAATTTTTTATTGTTAGTTTTTTGTAATAAAGTTCAGATTGAATGGGCAAAAACGACAATATTTAGGCATTTTTTGGCTTCAAGGGAAAGTCAAATTGACTAAAATTAAACTTGTCAGTCAATATTAATTCAAAGTTGAATTGATCTATGAGTACAAAAATTAATAACAATTCAATATATTGTATAACTAGATGTGTATAATACCAGAGTTATTTTCCTCATCCTCGAATGTTTCGAGGTACCATATAATCTAATCTTTCCTAGAAGTAAAATCATAACTTTAATGGTTGAATTATTATGGTTTGGTTGCAATGCTACAATTGGAGTTATTTGTAGAGTAGACATTTTTCCAACATAAAAAGATTACTATTAAAGTGTTTTATCTTCAAAAATCAATAAACAAAATAAAGATTAGATGGATGATTTTATCACACTCTAACCAAAAAAATTGAATTGGTTAAAAATATGAATAGAAGAAAAGAAAGGACAAAAGATTCATACCAGGTATAATTAAAGTTGTAGAATTAACCTTTTATTATTAAGGGTTGTGTATATATAAATAACGTAGAAGATTTTTGCTTAGTCTTCATTGGTCCGATATGCTAAATAGTGACCAAATTATAGTTGAAGTTGGGTTTGTAAGAAATACATTATGTAATAGGAGTCTTCTTGTTAATAAATTGTTTATTTGTGAATAAACCATTTTCATTGGTCCCTATTTGAATATGTATCTTTTAAACATAAATATTTAACAAAGGCTTAGCATATTATTATGATTTTTATATATTTTTTTGCTTAGTCTTCATTGGTCCGATAAAATGGTGACCAAATTATAGTTGAAGTTGGGTTTGTAGTTTTTGAATTTGACATTTAAACTCACTATGTACGTGCAACTATTTAGAGTATTGTTACAATTATTATTTTAGAATATTTGGGTATATGCATTGTATCATGGGTTGAACTTATTTTATTAAAAGTTTATTCGTTAGACAAAATTAAACCAAAAAAAATTAGAATATAATGGGGGTAAAATGGTCAACGTATTTAGTTGACATAATAGAATGACTTTACTGGTCAAAAAATAATTTTAGATATTAAACTATCAATGTGTCTACACTAAAACGGGTAAAGAATAATTAACCCTATATATAAAGCATGCAGGCACGCAGGGGGGAAGGATCTAATAAAGTTTCCCAGATTGGGCATACTTGAATGAACAATTAGAGAAAAGAAAATAATTTTAGTAAATTTGGAATATTTATAATAGTTATAAAATATTGTTTTATTATGAATAAAAAATACAAACAATTTGAACATATGTAACCGTTACAAAATATAATATTTTTATTTTATTCTTTTCTTAAATATAAATGATTTTTCTATTCTTATAATTATATACATTCTTATTATGTATTTATGTCAAAATTTCTTAATAAGTTAATGAAGAAACAATTTATTTTATTAGCATTTCGTGCATTTTAGAATAAGATAAAGGATGTTTTCATGAACATTTGACGCATTTTAAAGAAAGATAAAAAAAAAATATTATTAATGAATTTAATATACTATGTTATACCTATCTGTAATATAGACAATATATTAGTTTAATCTATTTTATTTCAATCACAAGACATAATTTTTGTTTGATTAATTTAGTCTTTATATTTTAATTAGATTTATTTTTATTTTTTTGGAAATTTAATTATAATAAATATTTTTATACAAATAAAAATCTTCCATCTTATTATGTATTTATGCCAAAATATGTGATTGTATCCTAAAAAATAGGTAGAATAGATTATGAGTAATTTAATTATGTTTAGGAGGTGTTTGGTTCACATTCGGGAATCGGAATCGGAATGGGAATCATAAACCCCACTATTGGTATGTGTTTATATCATTCCCCCTTACTTGTTTGGTTTAACATAGGAATGGGTGTCATTATGTTAATAAGTTACTCAACTTGAAACCCATGTCACAAGTAGGGAATGAAAGTAGGTATTTTCTAACACTTTCATTCCCATAGAATGATTCCCATAGTGTTCAACCAAACACCATCTATGGGTATCATTAACTTTGATTCTCATTCCCCCTCTCATACCCATAAACCAAACACCTCATTAGTTTGTACTTATTAAAAAATGTAATCTTGTAGGGTCATACAAATTTTGCTATAACAAGATATATATTATGGTTATTATGGTTTGCCTGAGTTAGTAAGCCTTTTGACATATATTTCCATTTCAACTGTCTTCATTGGACTTTTGAACGCAATATATTTAACAAAGGCTTAACATATTATTATCATGTTTGTAGTTTTTATTTTATAGAACTCACACGCATTTTGCTTTGAGTGGACATCGATTTGTAACTTTGCGTTTCGTTATCTCTGTTTTGTCTACTGGTGGTGGTTGGGATTCCTAGGCTATGAAGGTTTAGCAATTGAGCTTTAAAATTCAAAGATTTGTGATCATATAATATATTTCTTGTTATTTCATATATAGTTTTGTTCTATTATTGTCCCACACTTTATCCCGGCTCCTTTGATTCTTTAGTTTTTCGTTTCGGTCTTGGAGTCTTGATCATGATTGTGTCAATGCCTAATCATGTGAATTTTATCAGTATTTTTCCAAAATTAACTTAACCATTCTCTTTGTCCTTTGTCAAGCGTTTCAATATTAATGAGGCATGCATGACGAAAATTCAAATCTGGATAAATCAGCAAAATATAATTTTCAAACAGTTATGATGCGTCAAGAAGAAGAGAGTAAAATTGATTAAGTGCTGAAATATTGAATGGTCTAAGCATTTGAAGGACCTATAAAGAAATATAAGCTTCATTGAGAGATTACATGAAATGAGAGATTTGGAAAGATTTATAAACTTGACTGCTAGAAAATAATTAACAGGTTTCCACAAACAAATAGATTTGGTGAATTCTAAATAGTCTAACCAGGTCACACAATACTTTTGAGAAAGACTAATTTATGTTTCAATCAAATCAGACTATTGATTTGAGTTCAATTGAAAGTCAATCAAGTCAAACCATGAACTTGAGTAAAGTCGACAAAATATTTTCTTTGACTTGTTTGTCTTTCGACTCTAGTTTTACTAGAAATTAATGAAGTTGATATAAGGAGATAGCAGACATCTTTGCAGAAATGCTTGAAGAAAACCGGTATTTTTTGTTGCATGATAACCAACAAATGCGACAACATCAAAATCTTGAGCACGGCCTTGTCTTTCTTCAAAATTCAACCGAGCCCAGCAACAACATTAGTAATGAATCAAATGTTTATATGATGAAAACAGTAATAAGGAATGTAATCTTCAGCTTTGATGTCATAAATTAGTCTGGGATTAATTGCTCGTGAAGGGTTCCAGTATAACTTAAAGTTGACATTGATAACTGAGTACTCTAATAACAGACTGAGGAGATAAGATGCATGCACATAATACGTTTCATAGAAAGCTAATTAAATATACCAGCTGATTCGGAGATGATGCAATTTCAATAGCTCCATCTGTACCATGCATGAAGCTTTTTGACACACTATTGACATGTTGCAGGCTGCTAGAAAAAAAAAAAAAAGGCAACTGGACAAAACTAAGTTAAAGGGTATAATCAAGGTGTTCTATTTGCAAGTGAGAATCTACCTGTTGTAATTGTTGTTGCTGCTGCTGCTGCTTCAACTGATCCTGTTGTTGAGAGGAGGATTGTTGCATCTGAGTCATCTTCACCTGTTAATCCAAGTGCACATGTTAGAAGCTGGCATTTGCAGTAAGCAAATAAAGAAGAACATTTCTCAAGATTTTCGCGAGCAATGTGTTGAAATGATTGTGCAAATCAAAGATAGTAGTGTAGAAAAGCAAAGACATTCATTTACCCAATACACATGAAACTATGCAAGGCTTAAATCATAAAAGCAGGAAACTTGTTGAAAAGCATTCAGTTACGTTCGGGAAAAAGGAAACAATTACTTCAAGCTTAAAAAACTAAGGATGTCTGCATGTCGGTGCAAGCACATGCATGTACACTTGTGTTTAAGTCATATTTGGCAAATAGCTATGTGCATATTATTTTCGAGAAGGAAAATAAATTATTGATAAGAAACATTAGGGGAAAACTTCTAGTTTAAATCACATCTCTATTATGACAAAATTGTGGAAGAGTTGAGAGAGGAGAAAGAATGTCCATGGTTATGTAGAGAAGTTCGGAAAATTTTTAAAAATATACCCATTTTCAAATTTATTCTTTTTTTGTACCTATTGCAAAATGTATTTCCGGACCAGTGGAACTCGCCAGAAATTTTTTTTTTAAAAAAAAAAAAAAATTCTTCGACTGACCTCGCAGAAGATAAATCCCCAAATACAAAAAAAAAATAAAATTCCTCCTCCTCCTCCTCGTCCTCAAAAATACGATAAATTATACGAAATTTGTGGGTTTACACATTTCATTCGCGTACTATTTCGTTAATGTTATAGTTTATGATTTAAAGGCGAATGATTTACTATTCCCAAATATCGTACTACTTCGTTAATATTATAGTTTATAATTTACGGTTTAATATTTAAATGATTTTATCTTACAGTCAAATCCTTCATTTTTCTATTTTTGTAATAGTGCACAATTTTCATTCGCAATATACATAGTCAAATTTGCTAAATCCCTTCATTTTTTCTATTTTTGTAATAGTGCACGATTTTCATTCGCAATATACATAGTCAAATTTGCTAAATCCTAAAATATATATATATATATATACATATATCCTATATATATATAAAAAAAAAAAAATTATTACAACAAATTACTTTAAATCAAAAAAAAAAATTTAAAGACTTTGCATTCTCGGAATGCGAGGTCAGTCGAAGAATTTTTTTTTTTTTTTTTTTTTTTTTTCTGAACTCGCATTCGGAATGCGAGTTCCACTGGTCCGGAAATACATTTTTCAATAGGCACAAAAAAAGAACAAATTTGAAAAGGGGTATATTTTTAGAAATTTTCCAGAGAAGTTCAGCATACAAGTGCGTATATTTTTTTAATGACTTTGCACATTGTCTTGCTAAACTCTCATCTAATTAGAAGGGGAATATATTTTTCCTCACTGATGTTTAGAAAGAAAAGGAGAAAAGGGAAAACTAAAGTTGGAAGAAGGGAAAATATTTTGACAACACAACTACTTATTACTAAATAACAAAAAAATTCTGAAGTGCATATCCTTTCATGCTGAGAAAGAAAGTAAGTCTTGTGCCTGAGCCTAGGCAAGGACCTGCTACTATTGAGATGCTAAAAGGATCTGATTTTGGTTCTATAAATTTTGTACAAGAATCTGAAGCTTGGTCTCAACTGTTCAATTCCTTGTCTAAGATGATAGGCAAGAAAATGAAAAACTTTTAGATCCCAAAACACAGGTCTTGAAAAAGCTACCCTATCGGATAAGTCTTTAGTACGAAACTCTTTA
Organism: Cinchona pubescens; assembly: GCA_025175665.1. Lineage (NCBI taxonomy): Eukaryota > Viridiplantae > Streptophyta > Magnoliopsida > Gentianales > Rubiaceae > Cinchona > Cinchona pubescens. The sequence continues at coordinate 2,142,691 of JANKKI010000077.1, read as the reverse complement.
ATCGAACCCTTCAGCACTCTTCCAACATATATTAGCAATAAGCTTTCTTTCATCAAGGATGACGTTAAGTTCGCAAAATATATTGTCAGCTCGAAGTTTTAGAATAATCAGTTAGGTGATAAGAACTCACATCTGTAATAAACTTTGATATTCTCTAATACTGGAAGGGATAAAACCAGTCGTCGAGTGACATTGTTGTTTTGCCAAACACAAGGACAATTTCATGTACACAAAGAGCATTACTGAAATCTACAAAAAAAAAGACACAAATAATCTCTTACTGCCTTTCTTGTTATATTGGAAAAACCTCAATGTCCTTGTGCTCAGGGACTGTGATTTTTTAGAAAAGATTGATGACATTAGAGAATTAATGACATTAATTGTGCTTGAGGTATTTGGTTCTTGCTTGTTAAAAAGTATACCAGAAAACTTTTTTGAGAAACTTACCCAGTTTCGTAGCCTTAACTAACAGTTGCGCAGTCTGAGAAAGTCTGAAAAGCTTATGGTTGTTGATCTTTCTGGTGTTGCTTCATTAACAAATTTCCCTAAAAAAAAACTTGAAATCATTGCCGAACCTTAACACATTAAATCTTTTGGAGACCAAGATTAAAATTTTGCACATCTTCATGAAACTGGAGAGCTTACGCATCTATCAGTGAGTGGTTGTCGTAATATTGATAGACTACCCGGCATTCAGAGTAAGCGCTGACAAATCTGCAAGTTCTTGATCCTTCATAGTCAACAATAAATGAGTTCCATGATAGTTCACTTCAATATAACATTGGTCTGAAGTTTTCCTGCAAAAACTTCCTTCTTTGATTTAATGTCTTTCTAACAATATCATGATCCATCTGTAATGCCTAACAGGGTGCTTAGAGACTTCATATCTGTAATGAATTCCAAAGAGAATCTCCCATTTGATAGATCACCATCCTCCTGCATATCATATTAAATCAGATTTTAGCATAGGTAAACAAAGATTATGATTGATAAAATGAAGATGGAAAATAAATAAAACTCAAAAGTCTATTAAAGATGTCAAATTGGAAGTCAGATATCCAAGCAGTTAGTTGAATATAACTCACCTGAAACCGAAAAAGATCTTAGAGCACAAAATTTTTCAAAATAGGCGAAGATAAGCTAACAGTTTTACCTAATAAAAATAATTTGATGCAGATCAATTAACCGCATACCAGTTCTCCAACGCTACAAAACCGGACAAGGATCTCCACAAAATCAGTATCTAAACGCAACCTTGAAACTCTACCAAATGTTGAAACACAATCTTGATTAGAAATTTAATCACTGTAGGAAACATGGATTCAAAGCTAAGAATAGTAGAATATATAAAAGGTAGAAAGATAGTTTAATAGAAATTCAGAATTTGTCCATGCATATAAGTCCTATAGTGAAATTTTTCACCAAAATTTTAAAAATAATCATTCTGGGCACAATGAGAAGAATCATTTAAGTTCCCTAGACCTATTAAACAAACTGCAGTCCCAAAAGCTCTTTGCACCTCTAATTCAAACAGTGACTACCTCTAATAGCCATTTTAGAGAAAATAGTTCAGGTGCTAGAAGTTCAACTTCTAGGTAAAAAGGTGGTGAATGCATCAGCATTTTGGAATGGACTGAGAGGTCAGAAGCTGATGAGAATATGACTAAAATTTTGTAAATATTTCTTTTCCAATCCAATTTCCATACTACTTTTATTCATGTCCATTTCTTTTTTTATTTTTTTTTTTATTTGGAAGATGCATGTATATTGATTTTCTTTAAAACTGATTCTTTAATGATGCATCCATCTGGGCATGTTTCATATGTTTTTGGAAAAACTACATTTAAAAATCAGTTAATGAAATTTCAGGATGTCCAAAACCATTAAAATTACCTTCAACAATCAAGAATCATCATTTGGTTTACAAAGAGATATAAACTTACCAATTAAATTCATTTGCAAAATATATCATAACACACATGAAAGAGATCTGAGCAAATAATATCTATTTTGTTTATCCTAGAATAAGAGTGCAATCAAGCCAAAACAAAATTTTCACACACATAATTCTATACTGATCACCAAGTGAGGTAAAGAGAGAGCATTACTCTCAGTTTGTTTGCGTCTTGGTTGGTTGCAGACTCTTCTCAAGAAGGGTTGCCTTTTGATATGGAGGATTGGATCTGTAGTACAATGGTGGAAAGGGTAAGCAAGATTATGTGTCCTTAGGCTTCATTATTTTCTTTCTTCCTTTGAAGTGCGCATAGCATTTTTCTTGTGGTTCATGTGTGGGGTAAATGTTATAGGGATATCTTTTAGGAATTACTCAGTAATACTGCACAGGAAACAATTTTTCTCTCAAGCTGGGATTTATTGCAGAAGAATCTCATTCTATCACATGATCATTAGTTCCTTATTTTTGTATGTGAGCTGATTTGGAATTCAGCAAGCAAATATGAAAACCTTGCTTCTTGGTTTGGACAAACTCACTTCTGTAACCTCTTTATAGAAGTTCATTGTCACCTAATCGATTACTAATCATGTTGTGTTTGTGTAAAACTAATTTTTATTGACAATTTATCGGGATCTAATCCATTACTTGGTCTGGCCTAAACCAATTGTACCAAGAGTAGATTTATTCAGACAACTGGCTCAGAAGTAAAAAGTAGAAATCTATAGAATGACAGATGGGGAGACATGAATAGAATGTAGCACCTGATGAAAAAACCAAGATATAAGTTTCAAAGAGAGGCTCTCAGAACACCTGGCAACAAAATTTTTCAAAACAGGTGAAGATAAGCTAACGGTTTTACATAATAAAAATAATTTGATTCAGTTCAATTAACCGCACACCAGTTCTACAACAATCGGGCAAGGATCTCCACAAAATCAGTATCTAAACGCAACCTTGAAACTCTACCAAATGTTGAAACGCAATCTTGATTAGAAATGTAATCACTGTAGGAAACATGGATTCAAAGCTAAGAATAGTAGAATACATAAAAGGTAGAAAGATAGTTTAACAGAAACATCATAATTTGTCCATGCATATAAGTCCTATAGTGAAATTTTTTACCAAGATTTTAAAAAAAAATCATTCTAGACACAATGAGTAGAATCATTTAAGTTCCCTAGACCTATTAAACAAACTGCAGTCCCAAAAGCTCTCTGCACCTCTAATTCAAACAGTGACTACCTCTAATAGCCACTTTAGTGAAAATAGTTCAGGTGCTAGGAATGAAGTCCAACTTCCAGGTAAAAAGGTGGTGAATGCATCAGCATTTTGGAATGTACTGAAAGGTTAGAAGCTAATGAGAATATGACTAAAGTTTTTATATGGTTAACCATTTGCCCTCTCACCGAAATTAAAGTATAAAACTTTGTAGATTGTTTTTTCATTTTGTGTTCAGTGGCTTAATGCAGTAAAATTTGTCTTGACACTTTGTTTCTTTTTGGCAGGTGCTTCTGGGGAAGCTGATTACCTATTTGACTATGTAATGGAAGTTCTCAATAAATCAGGAAAGAATGTTCCCGAGAATAAGCGTAGCTGCGAGTGATCTATATTAGTTAAATAACTACTAATTGACTCCTCGAATATGGCCTTGGCTTTTGCTATAAATGATTGGATATTTGCATCTCTTTTTTTATGTTGGATATTTCTATATCAAAGTTCTGTGTTTGTTGTTCCTTTGATGTGTTGCATCTCCTTTTTTATATGTTTTGTTTTCTGATCGAAATGTTTAAGATCGGTATTAAAGCCCAATAAGATATTAGAATAAACTCAAAAAAACTTAACAAGAAATGTGCTAGCTAAGCCTTCCGTGATATGATAAACAATGTATGAGTTTATGATGATGAAAGAAATGAATTAGTGCTCAGAAAATGAATCCTAACAAAACTTCTTCAGGTTTTAGTCTTTTTCCCTCGCAAAGAATGGTTTTCTTAAATCAAAACTGAAACAACACAAATATTTATATAAAAAATTAAAAAATTTACGGGATTAACAAGTTCCAATTTCCTCTTCCCACCCCCAGTTAAGAGATCTCGAGTTTTTCTAGAACTCAATGTTCTGGCTTTAAGACCATGAATATCAAGTAAATCACTTTGCCGCCTTGGTCATGGACAAAGCAGAGAACAAACTTAATTGAGAGTGTACAAGTAGATTATGATATGAATCTTGTACAGTTTACAGGAAATACCTTACACGTGATAGACATGTCAGCATACACGCTAAGAAGTGGACTTCTGCAAGAAGAGGTTCAACAAAAAAATAATGTCGAATAGCAGTAAGCAGGACTTGAAACTGGGACAGAGTTACTCTTTCTGTATTATGCCTTGTTTATTGTTCCAGTAATTGAAAGTGAACACATTTGATTCATGCATATCAACTCCCAACAGACTGTATGCATTCAAAGATTGAACCATGCAAATATAAGACATTTTATTGATAGTAAGAGTATGGAAAAAAAGCCTGCTAAAAAGAAGATGATCACATGTGTTTCTGAGTTTCCTGTCAAACCTGTGAAAAAGATTATATACTTGAATCAAGTTTTGGAGCTTCTTGTACTAATGGGACTATTCTCGTACTACCACTTTGCAAGGTAGTACTACCACTTTGCTGGGTGGAGCCAAACATATGGTGGTAATGGAGTAATTAAAATGTTTATTAAGGTAATGGAGGATTTCATCTATGTATGTGCTTAAGTCTGGAGTGGACTTACTCTTCAAACAGGCCGGTTACCGATTAAATCCTGGCTACTATCTACCTTTCCTACGTAGTCCACGACTAAGTTCTCCTATTTTTTTTTCTTGTTGCCAACGGCCAACGTTGGTTTTGACCTAATTCTTCCATGTATTGTGCTTTAACATAGTTTGGTTACTTCTCAGGAAATGAAGGAAAAGAGAACAACAAAGAATCCCGAGCTGCAATTACTTTGTGATGTAACTGGTGCATTTAGACCCTGGGGGGGTCAGTGGAGCAGGATATTGTGAACAAATTGTGAACAAAATGATATTCACTCCCCCAAATTACTGTCCATGAATCCTTAATTTTTTTAGCATATGTGATGCTGAAGTAATTGGATTACAGGATTCACTGGGATACACCATCTTTAAGATCTCACATGAGGTCATTAACTCTTTCTTTCTCTATTTAATTTCTATCTGCGGATTGGAATCTAACATATAATAGGTCAACTTACAGATACTGAGCAGATGCTCTGAGGAAAGGGATACACACACAAAGACAATGTTCTTATTTGACATGTTAGGGAAATTCAAATGGGATGCTGAAGTTAATTCTAGTTCCTGCAGGATTCTTCACACATTATGGTGTATTTCAACGCATAGTGTAGCTGCAATCTCATGATCCCCTGGCAGCCCTAGTTGAATTACTTAGACAGGTACCCTACAGCTTAAGTGGGTTCCGGGCACAGTTTAAGGCTTTTACCTTGTTAGTAAAGAACATTGTGGAGGTGACAGAAGTTATTATTGAATTTGAGAGTCTGCCTTTGCAACAAGAACTTTTGGAGCACAAGACCATTTCTGTTGTGAAGTCTACGATCGACATGGCCAGCTACTGGATTTTAAGAAGTTCATTGGCATGCTTTTCTATGATTAAAGGCTTAAGAACCACAAAACATGACCGAGTGCATGTTCTATCCCATCATTTGCCTATTCCTTATTGTTCTCTTCCCCATGGTTATGCAGCAAGCCAAGAGAGCTTTAGTGGGCTTTAAGGGTCTTTATGGCCTTCTAGCCTTTTGTCTTATTTGGGCTCTCTTGTGCTTTTGTAGGCCATATAATGGTGCCTATAGCTCATTTTGTGGAGGTCTCTCCAAATTTGTAATCCTCTTTAATTAGTGAATGTTTTCCTCTTCGCCCGTGGATGTAGGGGTTTTGACCGAACTACGTAAATTTTTGTGTCTCTTTTATTGTTATAATTCTCTTTATTTATATTCATTATTATCTTCAAGGGACAGGGAAGTAATTTCCGCAAATATCCGGGTTCCGTCGATCCAAACAAATTGGTATCAGAGCCGGGGACCCGAGTTAAGTGATGGTAACGAAGTTTTGGGTTGAGAAATTTTGAATCAAGAGTTACTCGTTGGCAAGTAATTTCTTATTTTGTTACACTCTTCTTTGTGTATTGAACGTTTGAGCTTCCGAGTCGTCCGTTGGTATTTGTGAAGACTTTTGTTGGGCCTATTTTGTGGATGAAGAGTGGGCTTGCGTTGAGTACAAATTTGGGACTTTGTTGGAGAAGGTGGAGTAGTGTCGATCCATTTGTAAATAGAGAATCTGGGCTATTCTTGAGTTTTTGTGGAGAAGGTGGAGAATTTCGTTTTGTGAAGATTTGCCATTTTACGAGGATTTGTTATAGGATACAAGTCAAGGTGGAGATTTGTTGAGTATGCCTTGTATCTTTTATTTTCTCCCATATTGGTTTGGAAAGAGTATTTCTCTCCCACCCAATGTTATAAATTAAGGGCCTTAGTTAAGATTTGAAGTGCACCAAGCAAAGAGAGCTTTAGTGGGCTTTCAGGGCCTTTATGGCCATCCAGCCTTTTGTCTTATTTGGGCTCTCTTGTGCTTTTGTTATAATGGTGCCTATAACCCATTTTGTGGAGGTCTCTCCAAATTTGTAATCCTCTTTAATTAGTGGATGTTCCTATAACCCATTTTGTGGAGGTCTCTCCAAATTTGTAATCCTCTTTAATTAGTGGATGTTTTTCCCTTCGCCCGTGAATATAGGGGTTTTGACCGAACCACGTAAATCTTTGTATCCCTTTTATTGTTATATTTCTCTTTATTTATATTTGTTATGATATCTTCAAGGGCTTATTAAGTAATTTTCGCAAATATCCGGGTTCCGTCGATCCTAACAAATACTACAACAAATATTTTCAGTAGAACTTTTCATGATCAACAACTTCTAAATTAAGATGACTACATTTCATAAACTAAAACGATACACACAAAATCTCTTAAATGCCCAAAACAAAATTCCAATAACTGCAAATCATTTAAAAGAAGAACCGAAACAGATAAGAAGAATTATCTAGAAACATTAGAATAGACCAAGACAAGATATTCTATACCTTTTTTGCCTGTATATTTAAGCATGTAAGTACATGATTGTTATTGCTAGAAAATGTGGTTCGTAGAGCAATCATGAAGAGTCACTATCTTAGACTTCAACATACAAGAGAAATCAAAAAAGCCAGAGACATCCTACATTGATTTGGTTCTAATTGCAACTACCTACCAATAGTCACAATGCAAAGTAAAAATGTACTCATTTCAAAGGCAAATAAGAGAGCCCCAGAAGTAGGAAGTGGACAGTCAGTTTAAAAATACCCGACTAGTGCATCCTATCTTCCCTTTATATACTGAGCCAAAACCACCTTCTCCGATAAGGCATTCTCTCCTGAAATTATTGCCTGTAGAAGCAAGTTACTCAATAGTAGAATGTAGGATTACAATTTTCAGCATGAGAGCTATCCAGTGAAACAGAGCATGTCTTGGTTCTAATGAGCCAGTCATCTCAACTGTATGTAATTTTAGAAAGCATGGTAAAGAAATGCAGCTGGAACCTCTGTGCAAATTATAAGCGAGAAGAACTATTCGGATGACAAAATTCTTAATGTTCATAAATCAAAGAGGGAGGATAAAAAGTTGCCTTCTATCACGGTAGCAAAGGCAGTATGTTTATGCACATATAGTAAAGATTCACCAAGAATCTCCTAACAAATCTGTTAGGAAGTGTCCCAAGAAATTGACAAATGTTCGAGACCAATCCGAAACAAACGGGCGAAGGCGAGCAAAAATTTTACTATATGAGAAGCAATACAAAAGCTTTAGGAGAGTGTTCCTAAGCCCACAAAAGCACTAGTACAAAAACACAAGAAAAGCCAAAATAAAGACAAAAGGCTTAGTGACCAATAAAGCCCAATAGCCCACTAAGCTTTCTTATGTTTAGTGCTTGGTCCATAAAGCCCAAAGCCTAAGGTCTCTATTTATAAGATCAAAACTACATAACTCTCCTTAAAATAATCAATGTGGGACAAAAGGCACATAACAAAATCAAGTAATGACAAAAAACCTAGAAAGTGCAGATGATGAAATTCACCAATATTTCACTTAAAATTCGCCCAGAAGAAGATCACTAGAAGAAACAGTAAAGTTGAAAAAAAATTCCTTACTTAGAAAACCTATTACTTTAAAATCACCTAGAGAAAATTAAAAAAGAAATGGGAAAAAGCAAAAATAATTAAGAGCCATGGATTACCATGTATTCCTCCAATTTTCTAATGTACCATAAAAACTCAAAAATCACCAATTCTAACTACATGGTGGTAAGAGTGGCTACGGTTTTATATTAACCTAATAAATGCACTATTTGCAATCCTTAGCATTTCAAAATAAACATTAAATTACACAAAAATAAACGTTAAAATTTAAGAGAATGACCGCATTCATTGATTACACATTTACCTGAAATTTGAGAAAAATAATCCTAAATTTTTTGAATTCGTCTCTAGGATATTCTCAATATGTAGAGAAAATTCTTTCGATTCTTTATTTCAGACACGATCTGAGGGCTTCATAACTTATTCCCGAACCAAGTATTGAATTCTTCAAATCTTGATATGGAAGACTCGAAGAACACTTGATGACAATCTTCAAATCTTGATATGGAAGACTTGAAGAGAAAATTTGAAGACTCAAAACTTCCACAGCTTTCAGACTTCAGAAATATGTGTGTATGTGTATATGTGTCTCTTGAATTTCATTTCAGTGATAGGGAAAATAACAATATTGTTAGGAGTTACTTTAGCTCTTGCTCAAAAGACATTAAGAGAGGTTTAGCCTATTCCACAATGTCTCAATTTTGGGTTATATGATGCTAGCTCTAGGTATGGGGTCTTATCGAAGTGCTTTATTTCATTTGATTCCTCATGCCTATTCCAAAGCATTATTATTTTTAAGATCCGGGTCCGTTATTCATTCAATGGAAACAATTGTTGGATATTCTACTTATAAAAGCCAGAATATGGCTCTTATGGGGGGTTTAACAAAACATGTACCAATCACCAAAAATACTTTTTTATTAGGTACACTTTCTCTTTGCGGTATTTGAATATCTGAGGGATGACCCCTATTTATACATGTATGGGAAGGGAGCCTTGTAGTAGTACATGTGTAACTTCTTACTTGCATACTGAGAAACAAATTCTTATCTCTTTACACATAAGAGATATTAATACATAGGGATTGTATTACTTTGATATTATCTCTTATTTTAATTTATTAATAAAGAGATAAATACTAGAGTACATATATCCTTGTTGGCCAAGTCTTGCAGACATGTGACATGCACAATCACTTAATTGGAAGAGTGACACAAATACATTTGATTGGTCAAACTACCTTATTTTGACATGTGGTACAATATAATTGATTTTAAATTAACTAATGTTCCAAAATATATATGACATATGTCATTATTTAATTGGACCATAAATATGCCAATTAAATTAATTTATAGACAAATAATAATTTTAATTAAAATAAAATTTCATTGTCTACAGTGGAGTCAGGTGGAAGAAAGTGAAAAAATCATCATCAATGGGATGTAAGTGGCAAGTGATGACGATTGTAGTGGTGGCATGCGAGGATTGAGGTGGCGATGGCAGTATCGACGGTGGTAGGGTTAGCAACGAGAGGGAGAGAGACAAAGCAAAAGTCTAACAGAACACCCTCACTTTTTTTTTTTTCTTTTATGCCTTTTTTATTTTCTTTAGTAATTATTAAGTAAATGTTTAAAAAAAAATTGGAGGGGTAGTGTTTGTGGACTTAAGAACTGCAAAACTACGTGGTTTTTCACAGTCCAACTTGAACTGCTACAAAATTACGTTATGTCATATTCAGTTTTGTTATGATTTTTCCTTATGACTCAAATGTGTTACAAAAGTCTAGAACTGTTGTGAATTTAGTGGCACAAATTAGGTTGTGTCGTTTATTTACGATAGTTTCTTATTGTATCACATGAAAAGTGTGGCAAATAGTCCATTTTATTGTAGTGGAAAAGGATGAAAAAGAAGGATTTGGCAATGGTAGATATATTCCCCGTCAAACATACTTTTGTGAAGTCCTCCTTTAACTTACTAGTGATAACTCTTCATCTATATTGTCTACTTGGGCATGCAAATTGTGCATGCATGATGTGTTTTCTTGGATGATATTGTTTATTTGCAGTTTGGAAGGCATTGGTTCAACCCTCAAGAAGTGTCAAGTTTGAGGGGCAGTATACGGCGTCTGTTAAAAGAAAAATTTAAGAATGCAAGTGAGGAGAAACAAATTTTGGAGCTGTAGCTGTTTCTGTAAATCTCTGGTTTAACTGACAATATTCCTAAATAGATTTTGACATCAATCACCGGCTGTAATTTTGTTGATTCACTGGAAACTTCACAGAGATTCCGTTCTGCATAGCCTTTAATTGCTGTGAGAACCTCGTACAGTCATGAGCTCTATATATATCTTGATATATACAACTTGAATCTCCCATCCTTATGACTTGGAACTGGACTTGAATCCTTGGCTTAATCAGCTCGAGTGATTTCTGCCTTTTGTTCTTGAAAAATCATCTTATGCAACTTGAATATCTCAAATGTCTCGGCCATTCATTGCTTGAAAAAACTGAAGCAGCCTCTTGGGTGATCGTGAAGTTTTGTACTCTCTTCTTTTGACGTCTCCATGGCTTCTAAACGATGTACTACCTCTGCCATCTCGGGTCTCCTTTTGGGGTCTGCGTCCCAGCAATCATTCATCAGGTTGGCTAGACTGCTCGGACAATTCTCAGGTATTACAGGCCTGAAGCTCTGGATTTTTGATGATAAAAAAAGTGAACTTGGTTAGTATGATCATGATCAGATTTCAAGTTTTCTTAGTAGTATGCAATATATCCAATAATGACTTGAAACTATTACTTGAATGCATGAAGCTATATATTTACCGTAGTGGAATTTGGCCTGGCGCAACCGTAGATTTCCCACAGGCAGATTCCAAAACTGAACACGTCACATTTGTGATCATACGGGCTGCTACATAGAACCTGAACCAAATTTACACAAATTAATCAGCGTTACAAGTAAACAACATGGTATATTAATTGGAGATAGAGTTTGATTTAGGTAAAGAAAATGGTTAGACGAGAATCTGAGTATCATACCTCGGGAGCCATATAACCAGCAGTGCCCGTTTGTGCTGTCATCTCTGTAGGATTCAAAGCCTCAAATCTGGAAACTCCAAAGTCGATAATCTTTACTCTTCTTGAGTTGTCAAGAAGCATGTTGTCCGTCTTCACATCCCTGTGAACAACCTTTCGAGAGTGAAGATATATCCTACACAGCCTACAAAACAAGAAGTTTGACAGAGATCAGCCAATCTAGATAAACTTCTTAAATTCCCTTATATATACTATTCGTACGTATACTCAAAAGCAAAGAATTAATTTAAACAAGAAAAAAACATTTGAAAAATTCTACGATCTTGTTAAAGTACCACACCATTATAATTTAAATATTTGCATACGATAAATTTTAAAATACAACGTTGTAGTACCCTAACTAACGGAACCATAGAATTCTCTACAAACATTATATATTATTAAGTATTCAGTGATCAATGTACCAATTAAAATTAGAAAACAATTAACAAATTTATAGATGTGAAAATTCTTAAGTACCCTCTTGCAGCATCTAGTGCAAGTTGAATGACAACGTTGAGAGGAAGCTTTCTTATCCGGTTCTTCCAGAGGTATGAACTCAAAGTGCCTCCACCAACATATTCAGCCACAATGCAACAACCATTTTTTGGCATGCGACCTTTACCATGTCCAGGTATCACCCTCAAATCTGACGTGCCCTTTGCTCCAATGAACTGTATATTAGGTTTAAAAAAAAAATAGAATTGTGAAATTGAGGAAAATTAAATCAAATATAAAATCAAATAAAACCCAAGACTAAAAGCCAAAGAAGCTGAAGCTTTCTGTTTTCTTCAACTAAGTTTGCTGAAACTCTCCCAGATACATGAAGCATGCCCTTCAAATTATCATACACACACTCACTATCCCGGTTCAAAGGCTCGTTCATGTCCTAATTCACTAGGCCAAGTCATATTGGAATGGATCATCTTAATCAAATATCAATACGACCTAATTTAATACTACTAAAGTATAATAACAAATAGACTAGGCCTGACAAATAGCAACAATGAACTATATAATTATATTCAACTAATGAAAACCATGGGTGGCTTAATTGATTTAGTTCCAGTCGAAAATAACTGAATAAAGAAAATTGCAAGATTTTACACTCTTTCAAAGATTCATTAATTATATCATCTACATAATAAGTGATATTGATGTGTTTGATTCCTTTAAAAATATAGTGCTTTTCTCGCAAGAAACATTGCAGGAAGCAAGTAAATTTGAATTACCTCTTCTAATGATCAACCGCATAATAAAAAACAAAAATATTAACGAACAAGAAAACAGAAAAGATTATCGATCAATCGATCGGCTGTTTATATTCGCAGAAAAAAAAAAAGGTACGACGCACGTAGCAAGAAAATTACCTTAGCAATATTAGGATGATCCAACTTGTATCCAGACTATGAACTCCTGCATGAAAGCATGGAATAGCGTAGTTTTGGTGTTCTCGTCTCCCAAGTCCAGCACTTTAACTGAGTATTCATCAAGAAAAAAACAAAGAAAATCCGTCAAGATTCTGAATTAGATCGTTAGTTCTCCAACTAAACTTGAATATATACTACACTTAGATGAATAATAATCATTCATATATATAGTTATAGTAGTAGGAAAATTGAGAAGAACAAGAAAGAAGGTAATTATACATACCTGCTACTTCTCTGCCATCATAAAGAGCTTTATACACCGATCCAAAAGCTCCCGAAGCAAGATGCTTCTTGATGATCATCCTGCTGAAATCGGCCTCCATACCCTTCTCCATCTGCATGTTAATTTGCGATGGTTTATGATAATAGTATAGTGTATTTGTTTCCTGGACTATTGTGTTAATGTTTTTGTTTCGGTTCTCAAAGTATATATATGTTTGTTTGTCCTAATAATCCGGATTGGTCTTCTAAATGGTCCTAATCCGGATAGGTTTTCTAAATGGTCTTAAATCTTTAATAGATGATGATTGTATTAATTGTTACTACACACCGTTGATTGTGATTATTAGATTATGACCATCTTCTTTTATTTAGTATGCTCTTTATATATTTGTCCATTACGTATAATTAGATAATTAAAATTTGGGTAAAAAAAATACTTTTAGGGTGTGTTCGTTTGGATTGAAAATATTTTCCAAAAAATTTTTTGGTGCCTGTCACGAAACACCGAAAAATATTTTCTGGTGGAAAATATTTTTCAATTTTCCTTCCTCTGGTTGAAAATAACTTACGGAATTTTGGAGTGTAAGTTATTTTATGAATAATTCAAGAGTGACATTAAACCTCAAATACTTACCTTTAGAATTTCGTTTGCTAAACTTATTTTCGTTTTTAATTCCTTTTCATTCGTTTTTTTCTCAATTATGGGTCCTACACTAATATAACTATCATTATGCATATTTTACTACTATATTGTACTTTCATTTAATTTTAAAAAAAATCAATTTTTTATTAATCACAATTACTTGTAAGGTATTTATTACCATTGTTATAAGTTTTTTTTAACTTGTATTCATAAAATTAAAGATAAAACGGTTAAAATTTTTTATTTTAAATATTTTCATTTTGTCAAGCGAACACTTGAAAATTGTATGGAAAATAGACTTTTTCATGTAAAATATTTTCCTCAAGAAAATATTTTCAATCCAAATGAACACACCCTTAGTCTCTAAAGAGACCGTTTGACCTATTGATATTATTGGTCTCAAAAATTTCACAAGAAACAAATCACGTCTATCTTTTTCTAAATTTCTATTGAATTAAGATAATTGATAAAACAATAGCATAATTTTTGTTAAAACTTATGAGAAAGAGCTATTTTTATTAGTTTATACAAGAGAAAGTAAAAAATAGAGGGTAAATATTTTTGGATTTATCAGATAGGGAATGAAATTTTTATTAGGGTAGAGGCATAGAAACAAAAAGTTATGCTTTTTTATGTCATTTGTCTTAATTGAGTTGAAATTTCGAAGATAAGAGATTTAATTTATTTTTTGTGAAATTTTGAGGACTACAAATGTCAAGGAGCCAAACTTTAGGGACCAAAAGTGTTTTTTACCCTTAAAATTTAAGAAAATAAATAATTAAATAAATAAATGGAATGAGTACAAAATAAGGAGGAAAATACTATCATAAATCTAATTTTGGGTCTTGTAGATGTTGAAATGAAGATTAAATTTTATAAAATCTGTTATTTATATTATAAATTTTATAATATTTAATTTACATCACTAGATATACAAGTAAAAACATAAATTAGATCTACTTTAGTATTTTCCGAATAAGGAAACTATTAGGTTCAGGCACAGCGTGTGTAATACATATAAATTCTCATAAAGGCGCCCTGGATAGAAACACTCAAATTCACACTTTGACGCTCTGAGACAATATGGCCCGAGAAGCTGGGAATTGGCTCAAATGTGAGTGGACTTGCTATTGTATGTATTAGTGTAACATTAAGGCCTCAATTTTTATTTAAAAAAATGTTTAGGCCCCAAACTTACTTTTAGTTTTTTTATTTTTTTATTTTTTTTGGATTTCAAAAAGTTTAGTATTTTCTCTAATTTCTTTTCACTTTTTCCTAAATATCAATTGTGGACCTTGCTAATATCTATTACATTAAGCACCTATTAGAAAATATAATTATTAGAGTAAATTTACTTTTAGTAATTTTTTTTTTTTTTTTGGATTTCAAAATGTTATGTAGTATTTTCTCTAATTTCTTTTCACGTTTTCCTAAATATCAATTGTGGACCTTGTTAATATCTATTACATTAAGCACCTATTAGAAAATATAAATATTACAGTAAATTAAATCTCTTAAAAAATTTCATTAGTGCAAATAATTGCCTTATGCCATTTGTTATTGCATGGGAAGTTATAGGGCGTTCATTTTAAAAAAAAAAAAAAAAAAAAAAAAAAAGGATTTACAGTTGAATTTCGCCTAACCTTTAGTGATTCGAATTCATGACATAAGTTACAATTTCACAGGAGAAGTGTAGTCTTATATTTGAGGTGTTCAATTCAAATTTCAATAAAAATATATCTCAAGCATCTTAGACAAAACAATAGTACTACTGTAATTTAAATGGGTAATTAGAGCGGCTGCCATTTAAAGAAGAAGATTAAGAACAAAAACGAACAGATGGCTCCAGAGATACTCATCTATGCATATAAGAAGTAAAGCATTCAAGGTGATTATAGCACAAGAATTATTCATCCCGATCTTTAATTACTATTCTATTGTAAAATATATGACATGAAATTTCCTTTAAATGATAGTACAATAATTATTAATGGTTTCTTTTTCTTTCTTTTTTATGCAAAAGAATAGTTTCTGCTTTTAATTTTAGCTATTGTCATTTTCATGTGACAAATTGGATATATATTATGGGAGCCTTTATTCCCTTCAGTTCAGTCTTTCCACCATATAATGTTATTTGTCTTGATAGATAACGTTCTTAGTCCCTACCAATTCCAATAACCAAAAAAATGCATTAATCATTAACAATTATTGGATTTAACACACAAGCTTGGAATATTATAGGTCACAAATAATGATATATCCTTAAGACTAATAGTATATCATAGAAGTTACGTGCAACTTACTTATGCTATCCGGACAAAGGATTGGAAAAAATTTATTGTAAATTTTTTTTTAATGAAAAAAAATATCTATACTATCGAGCCAACATCGTGTTGATTCTTGATTTTGATTTTCTAACAAAGACAACCTTAGCAAAAAATTATGCTTGGACTTGACTCTAATAAAATTCATAATATGTGTAAACGAGTTTTAGTCGAGACAACTATAAATTAATTAATTTATTTAAATATAAATTCAACTATATATTTATTAGGTCAAACTTTTTGGAAAAAAAAATTTTATCAAACCAAATTTAAATAAAATATCTTTAAAATTGCATCATAGCTTGATTTTCAATTTTAGACGAACTTTGTTCGATAAACATTTTAAATAGACTCAATTGAGGACATTATATTTGGGTTATTTTGAGCCAAAAGGCCTGTCGTACAAAGTCAATTTTAAATTTCCTAGTTCCATTTTTCTTCCTTTTTCCACTCTCCATTGGATCGTGTACATCAAACGTCAATACAGCGCGTGTAGACAAACAGAACAATTTGGCGGCATCACTTCACCACCACTCCAAAATTTCTGCACCTATATATATATGGCTATGCGTCTATTAATCTAACCATCATCCTTCATTCTTCTGTGTTAGATTAATAAGAAAACAGTTTTCTTCTTATTCTCTCATTAACCTTCACTACTCTACTCAGCCTATAAATCAGAACAGCACTTTACACTTTTTCTCACTTCTCCAAACCCTACCTCCTCTCGTCCTTTCTTTCTCTCTCTCTAGAACTTTCCTGACTCGGAATGGGAGCTTCTTTGAACGACGAGGAGATTTCGAGCCGCGACACTGCTGCGGTCGGCGATGCTCGCTGCTCTCTGAAACACGTTCACGATAACGTCCACGGCAACATTTACCTCGATCCTGTAACGTATTCAACTTCTTATTTTTGCCGTTATAATCCGAAATGTTCTTCGAGCTCTGTTTTTTAGTGTGTATTGATTGACTGCAATATATGATTTTTTGAAGTCGTTATGTTCGAGAAGCTTCGGTTTAATTTGTGAGATTTTGTACCGGAATTGCGCAAATAAATAAAAATTTAGAATCGATTATATATTCTGCGTTTTGTATTTATTCGAGTTTGTATGCTTATTTTTGGAGCTAAATGCGGATAGTTTTTTACGAGGAAAAAAGCGTGTATTTGATTGTGTTTCTGATAACTGTTGTTTTTTTCCTGGAGAAGTTCTTAAGTCTCTTTCACAAGAATTTTTTAGAACATTGAGAAGTTAATTTGAACAGAATGAGTTTCTCTCTTTTTTATTACAGTAATTTGATTTTGTTGACAAAAAAAAAAAAAAAAATGTTTTTGAATTTGTAACTGTCACACCTGACACACATTCTCTCACACGCACAGAGAATTTTCGCTATTTTATTTATTTATTTTATTTTATTTTTTTAAAAAAAACATTGTTTAGAAAGACAGGGAATCCTTTGTTAGCTATTACTCTAAATTGAACTCTCTAATTTGTAGTTTTACCGATGTATTTGTGTATTTGCATTAGCAAATGTGCCTATTAGTTTTTATTGTTATTATTATTATTACTACTACTACTACTTCTCCTTGCTGTTTTAATCAACTTTAATAAATGCGCAGGCAAGTTGTTTTTAAGTTTACTTTTAAATTAAAAAATATTATATTTTTGTCAAAGGCGTATGGACTAAGAAATGATGTGTTCCTTTGCACAAGATAAGTTCATGATCTTATACTATCAAGGCGGTTGACTTGGAAGCATAGGATGTTTGATTGGCATTTGCTGATTCTTTATTTTGTTGATTTTGTAGCTCTCTTTGGAGTTTATCGATACAGAACAGTTTCAGAGGCAAGCTTGATTTATTTTTGGAAATTATGCTGTTTACATGTTTTTGAGCACAATAGACATTTGACTTTTCCAAAATAACTGTTTTGTGATTATTATTGTACTGCAGGCTTCGGGATCTGAAGCAACTTGGTAAGTCTGTCCTCTTTGCTAATTGTGGGAATTTTGCATGAAATTAAAGTTAGTGCAGTGAGCTTGAGGTGTTGCTTGAAATTTATCAAAATGCTAAAAATAGAAGAATGTTATTTAAAGACAAGGATGAGGATTGATAAATGAAATGAAGTATTTGCCGGCTTTTATTTATGCTTGCCTTCTTTAAACTCTTTAGTTGAAGCTCCAACTAACATATTTGGAATGGCTATATGTCTATTATCAACTGGCAAAGAAGATATATCACTTGATTCTTTAGATATGGGAAATGCTTCTTCTTATCATCCTTGTGATTTGAAATGGAGATATCTATTTTACCATCAGAACATGTTGGGGCCATGATCTTTGAATTTGTATGTACAAAGGAAACATTTCGGAGCTTATCAGAAACATCTCTTCCCTAGTTCTCTTAGTAATTGGATGTCCTGAACTGAAGATAGGATATTTGTTCTTTTGCTGTACAAAATAAAAGTGCAACTAAACAGTGATGCTTTCGATTATGTGAAAGAATTCTGCTGCTGGGATTTGTAAAAAATATGTGCTTCAGCAGTATTCTATTTCATACAATCTGATGGATAGACTCACTTGTGTCTGAATGTTTCCTATGTCTTTTGTGTCATTATTTGCCAAACATGCATATCCCATGTACTATACACTTTCCTAACTGGATGTTTTCAGAATCAAGTTGAGATGCTGACTCAACTTCATTTCTATCAGGTCTAACATACATGGTTTATCCAGGGGCTGTTCATTCTCGTTTTGAGCATTCACTTGGAGTTTATTGGCTGGCTAATGAAGCAATAAATATTCTTGAAAAATACCAAGTAGAAATTATATCTCTACCCAATCATTCACATTGTGGATTTTGTGCTAAATGGTATTATTTCTTTATGCACAACACTCTTGTAGGGCTTGGAGCTTGGTATTGAGCGGACTGATGTCCAGACAGTAAAATTAGCTGGTAAGGAAAAGTGTATTTTGTTGACAATATATCATTTAGGCCATTTTCCCAATTGGTGTGTGGCTCTACCTTGAGAATTGCCCTTTTTCCATATCCAGGATTACTGCATGATGTGGGTCATGGACCATTTAGCCACATGTTCGAGCGCGAGTTTCTTCCGCGGGTCCTTAATGGCTTAGAATGGTGCTTTTTTTACTCCAAGATAGAATTCTGCAATCTTCACTTCATCAGAAAATTGTTATGTGGAAATATTGTCAAATCATTCCATGAAAATTACTTTTATGGCTGCTGCATCCGTCATCATTCCTCTAGATTGATGTATATTCATTTATTCACAATAATGCTATAGTGGTGTTTTTTGACAGTGACATAAGTTGTAATGAGCTGCATAGCATGAAAGTAAGCTTTGTATATGTGATATCCTGTATGTATGTCTATGTTGTTTTAAGAATTAATAACTGTTTGGCATGGAAATGACCTATACTTTATATAAACTCCATTTCTTTCATGAAGTTATTGTGGTTGACAGATAGCTAATTTTCGAATTTATAGTTTTTTGAATCACCGTTTTCCTTCTGCCTGGTCTGGTTACACTGCTTATCTATTTGGTCATGTTGTAGATGAAGGACCTTTAAGTGATGCTTATGATCTTCGATTACAACTCATTTATGAAAATGTGAAAAACTTGCAGGTCACAAAGGTTTATCAATGAGAAAATGTCTCAAAAGATGATAGAGTACATTGTTGATGAGCATAACATTGATATTGATCCTGAAATTCTTAAAAATGTCAAGGTTTGACAAATGTCACTTTCATTCTTGTTATGTTCTCCTTAACTGTATTAGATCCTCCGATTATGTTTTCTCCTAACTGAAGTCATGGTATGCTACTTATATGTGAAGTTCTGAGCCTCAATATTTGTACCCATAGTGAGATAGTTCTTAGTTTGGAAACATTCTTCAATCAATCATTTTACCATGGGTTTGTTTTGCTTTCTTTGAATTTGGACTACAACATGCTTTCAGGATGTCTTTCTTCCTGACTACTTATTTGTATAATTATATGTTCTTCTTTTTGGCCTTTTAGACAATTGTGAAATCAACATCACATTGGTTTCCATATACATGACATATTTGATCAAATGTGCTTAAATACCATTGTACACAGAATAACATGGTATATTTTGTTCCATAACAGGAGATGATAGGTGTATATGCCTCTGAGAGTTGTGCTTCAACAGTAAGTTGTGACGGGACGGGTTTCTCAGAATATATTATTAACACGGCATTGCTACAACAGCACATGCATCATTCTTATTGCTTTCTTTTATCAAAATTATTCTCCTATGCAGTGCTTGAAAGAGAAGAGTTTTCTGTATGACATCGTTGCTAATGGACGCAATGGAATAGATGTTGACAAGTATGTGTTCCATCTTGAGTCCAATTTTCTGGTGCAGCTCCTGATTCATACCTGCATTTTGAGAATAGCAAGTTATATGACTTGTTTGTTTCACAGATTTGATTACATAATTCGTGACTCCCGTGCTTGTGGTCTAGGGTGCAATTTTCAGTTTCAGAGGTATCTCAAATATTTACACAACTTTCTTATCTCACGGGTTCTATACCCTCTTCAGTTTGAACTCACTAAAATAGTTTAGATGGTACTTCATGTAAAACTGGATTTGGTATATACTTGACATGAATATGGTTTTGTTTTCCTTTGGTCGAGTGACCTTAGGAGTTTTGTTTAATTTAAACCGATTGTCAGGCCCCATAAAATCTATGATTTACTTTGTAAATTGCAGGCTTTTCGAAAACATGCGAGTAATAGATGATGAGATTTGCTATCGAGCTAAGGAATGTAAGTGATCCTCTTTCTGTTGATTGCAAATCCAAACAATAGTCCTGGTGGTTTTTGGCTGATTTTTTTATTCTTCCTGTGGTCAGATCTTACAGTCCACAAGTTATTCTCTACTCGGGCTGATTTGCATCGAACTGTTTATATGCATGCAAAAGTGAAGGTTCCCACTTGTTTGATAGTTCACTGTGTGAAAACTAGGTATTTTACCGTTGAGAGTATCTATATCTGATTACATGTTTATTCTGTTTTTCAGGCAGTAGAACTTATGTGTGTTGATGCCATGATAAAAGCAAATGATTATCTTCAGATTGCATCATACATCAACAATCCTGCTGATTATTGGAAGGTTACATAGTTGTGGGTTCAACCTGTAAATTAACCTTATATTGTGGGGGCTTTTATAGAAAATTTTAAGCCTGTTTTGCTGTGATCTGTGGATTGCAGTTAGATGACACAATATTAAAAACCATTGAAACTTCTTCTCACCAAGATTTGAAGGAATCAAGGGATTTAATTCTTCGCATCAGGAGAAGGGATCTTTATCAGGTATAAATTGAACAAAGTAACTATCCTTGGAAGTTCAAAATATCTCTTTTGTATCAGCACCTGGTGCCACTTAAAAGGTTTTAAGTTTGGAAACTGCTGATCCATCTTTTTAACATTTTGACAGTTTTGTAATGAGTTTGCTGTTCCAAAGGATAAACTGGAATACTTCAAACCAGTTACTCCTCAAGACATAATTTGTTCTCAGGTCAATCTTTGCTCCACTGTTTTCTGGATGATACAAGGAAAATCCCTAAAGGAGTACTTTTTTTTTTTATTCAGGAATCTGGTGGTATTGCATTAGAGGAGGACGATGTTATTGTTGGCTAATGTCAAGATTGACCTGACACGAGGAAGGGATAATCCACTTGAAAGGTACTTTATGGAGTACCTGAAGTGATAGCTAGGATTCCATTACTTGATGATGGCTCTAAAATGCCAATCTGAATTTACAATTTTCTTTGTTCTGTCTTCATGTGCAATAACCTTCACCAGCATCAAGTTTTTTGAGGTAAAACTACCCCCTTTTATACCCCAATAAATAATATTTCTTTTTGATGGACTGTACTTTCACATTTTCATTAAGCTAATTCCATTTTGACTAAAAATGTGTTCTTTTATTTGGCTAATTCATGGAAACGGAGATCTAAAGTGGTAAAGAAACCCTTATTGATATTAAATCAAGAGTTGCTTACCCCTGATTACAAAGAGAACTTGTATTTTGCTTTTCTGCACATTTCATTTAGTTCGTTCTGAAGCTACCACTGCACTGGAAATGTTCATCATTGTACGAGACATGTAAGTCTGGATGGATGGATCACTGAATCTCACCTCTTAGGAGAACCTCATGTATGCAAATGGATATCTGGATCTCTTTATTATAATCAACCAAAGAAACTTGTTGAAAGACGATGCATATAGCTTCCTTTAGAAGATGGATAGGTTGAACACTTTAATCTTGTTTTCTGCTACTTTTCTCAACTACTCGGCCACCTTTCAACAAACCCACTTCCATAATTCCAGTACCCATGTCTCCCCTCACCTACCTAATGTGTGACCTATTACATCACCTAGTAGATATTTACTTTTGCGAGTGTGCCCCATTTTTAACAAAAGTGTTCGCTTAAAGTTCTGTTGGTTGTGTTAGGACTTTGAAAGCACTGGAAAATTCCCTATTAAGGATGATCGGATCAGTCACTTGCTTCCAGCATGCTATCAAGACAGGATAGTGAGAGTTTACTCCAGAAAACCTGAACTGGTCTGTGATAAATTATCATCTTATCCCTCTTTCCTAGTCTTTTTATGTTATCTTTGGGTGCATCCAAGAGGTGTTTGCTCAATCTCTGGCATCCTTTTCGATCATCATGCAGGTGGAAGAAGTTTCAAAGGCCTTTGAAAATTTTCAGCTGCAGACCTATGGGATGAAAACCCAAGTACATGCAACTCCCGAGTCGAAGAAACGCCCTAGGCATTTCCGTTGACCACTTTCAGCTTTGCCTCATTCAATAGCACGCACATATTCTGCAGAATTCTGTGTAGATCTTCAGTGTAAATATCATGTCAAGAAAAGTACGTCTACAAGAGTTTGTGAATTCTCAAAAATGCTTAGACCTGTGATCTCATAACTGCTCTCTCTCCCTGACAAGTAATGCATGTTCTGCAGCTTCGTTGCAGCTCGTATTAATACTAGCCTAGCAATCCCATGGATTGACTTTTCTTAGTTTCGACAAAATATTTCTACTGTAACACGCTACAGCACAGGCAGTATCCTTTGTTAGTGAGATGCAGTGAAATATTCCGTTCTGAAACATTATCGTTCTTTTGTTAGTCAAAGTATAAAGCTCTCAACACATGGCATTGTTTGGTTTATTTCGTAAGTTCAATTAACATGCCATCATTATACATTAAAATTCTCGTTGGATTCAGATCTAGTTGCTGCATAAAGGTAAAAGTTGTCAATATCAAAACTAATCATCACATGGAAGATGCAAATAGCTTGAAAATCATCTTATCTAGGTGTTAAGCAATAGCCTGAGACTTAAAAGAGTTTTAAACCCTAGCCCCCCAACCCAAAAAAAAAAAGGGGGGGAAAAATATCAAAATTGTAATCCTGTATATGGGACAACACTCTTAGCCATACTTCAAGCCATACCAAGGAATTCTATAATCATTTTTGTTAAGGTGAAATTTCAGGGAAGCGAAAAAGAAAAGATACAGTTAAGGGGCTGCAAGCCTGAAACTCATGGTGAAGCTTCTAGTTCTAGTGCTGCTTGAAATTCGGCAGGTACTCTAAGCAAAGGAGCCTGGATATCACCAGGCTTGCCAAGCTGACCACAGGCTGCCATCTGTTGATCATCACCTCTACTCCACCGGAGGAAAACTATGCATCCCGCTTCAGCAAGGATATTACGAAATTCAATCATCTTCTCCTCTTTGGTTGGTTTAAACTGTGATCCACAATGAGGGTTGAAAGAAATAAGGTTGATCTTACAAGGAATGCCCCGGACAAGATCAATCAATCTGTGGGCATCCTCGACACTGTCAAACAAAAGAGAGATATCAGGAATCAGATAATAATTCAAACTGTTTGTCTAAGCGATGACAATGTTATTAACAGAAGATTCAGTATCACAATAAAAAACCTAAAAATGTATTAGGGCTATGGCAAACAATGAATAACAGGCCATTATGATGAAGATGATAGCAACAACCAAACATAAGTAACAACCTAAAAGTAATAGCCCAGCTCCCCGTATATATGCTCCCAGAAACACAATCTACACTAGAGGACAGAAGAAAAACTATTTACCTGTCATTAACTCCTGCAAGCATTACATATTCAAATAATACTTTATATAGTTTTTCTTCACATGCAGCTCTTCTCGAAGGGTTTCAAGAAGCAACCGCAACTTATACTTGCGATTGATTGGCATGATCCAGTTTCTGACCTGCAAAACAATTTCATGAAAACAAATTATAGCATCTCTATCTCCCTAATTTAACCAAAAATAAGACTCAAAGGGTACCTCATCAGTTGTAGCATTCAAGCTAACTGCCAATGCACAATTAGATTCTCGAAGGAACCGCTTTAGTTGAGGAACGAGCCCGCTTGTTGAAACTGTTACCTTGCGAGGACTGAAATGAAGTCCTTGCTCATCTACCATTATTTCTGTGGCTTTTATGACATTTTCAAAGTTGTGAAGTGGTTCCCCCATTCCCTACATATCATCAGTATACTTAAATGATAATTGGTAACATAGCGAAAGCAGTTGTTGCTTCACATAATGGTAAAAATGTTTTACCATACAAGATAAGCAGGAGTGACTATAAATTTGAGGCGAGGTATGTATTAATTACAAACTTAGGTCTTAAACCCAGACAGCAATTCTCCAATCCCTTGATAAGCATTTACCAATTCTTATGCTCCTCATACAATGCTTATGCTCCTCATACAAGGTGATCAAAGAAATTAAATTACCTGATTTCTACTTGTTTAAGTGATCAAGGAGGATTTACAAGCCTCATGCATGCAATAAAGGAAAATTATAAAAAACAAGTGATTGATGCAGTATTGTGTTAGCATGACGGGAAAGGCACCAACTACTAGGCATGAAAAAGCAGCAGGCTATGGATCTAAAGGCTGCATCTGGAGCTTCTCCACATAAATTTAATCCACCCCAGGGACTCTATTAAGACAAATTTTACAAAAGTGTGAGCCAACAGGTGGTGATCTTTCTGTATCCTCATTCCTCATATCTTCCTATTCACCCCAAGTTAAAACTACTATGGGCGGGCTAAAAGGATTTCATTCATAAGCTAAGTTCCCTGAATAAGGTCAAATTAGGGCTTCCAGAGCTTGAGAGAAATATGGGAAGAATAAATACCAACAGCAACTGCTAGACTCTATACATATATCTATGCATGTGAATACCATATTAAAATCTTTGTAGATACGGATTCCATCAATAAATGAAAAAAAATTGCTCAGCCATAATTCAAAGTACAAGAAAAAAAATCCAACATCCATAGTTGCTAACTAAAACATTCATTTGACGCTGGCAATGGGCAACAGAAATGATTTTATGAGCTAACAATTATACACCTACCATAAATACCACATTGGTTATAGAGCCTACTTCAGTTGACAACAAACGGCAAGCCAACACAGCCTGCTCTACAATCTCCGCAGTAGATAAATTTCTCCACAAACCCATCCTACAAAATTAATTGAACCACTGAGTACAACCTTATGCACCACAAACAAATAGTAGTAATTTACACAAAAAGGATACAGAAAGGTTGGAAGAGCTTGCCTGCCAGTGTAGCAGAACTGGCAATTCATTCCACATCCCACTTGACAGATGTGGAAACACAAACAGTGGTCCTGCCCCTTTCACAAGGTATCACTACAGTTTCTATAACCAGCTCATCATCCAATGTGAATAAGATCTGTTAACTCCTGTGAGTTTCACATTAATGAGACGAGTCTCAAGAAATTCAATAGATTAATTTAAAAGCCTATCAGTAAATTACACAAGGTGCATTCAGCACCTACCAAGACACACAGACAGGGTAGATATTTTTCTACCTTCCTAGTGCCATCAGATGCAGTCTGTATGTCTTTCAGAGAAAGCACCTTAAAATCAGCACGTTCACCTAACATTCTCCTGAAATCTTTGTTCAAACCTGTTAAAAATGACAGTGTCACTTCCAACCAACAGGAAAATGAAGTAGAGACCATGCATAGACAGCCGTTTTGCAATATTTAAAAAAAAAAAAAAAAAGAACATATAGGAGCTTAAAAATGAGTGAAAATGCCATCAAATAGACAAAATTAGGGGTATCAAACTAACTAAAGACACATTATACAAAAGAATACCTTCTAGTTCCTCACAACAGTTTGCCCAAATATTATTTCCATAGAGGCACTTCCATAGCATCAAAGCTTGACCTGGCCTATATCCATGCGACTGAACCCATTTCTGTCAAAGAAATTAAAACTAATCACAAGAAGGCACCATAGCAAGAAATTGGCAACAAGAGAATCGAACTCTATAATGGCATTTAAATACAAATACGGAAGATTGATTGATCATCTCGTAGTCGATTAGATAACTACACTCATACAGTCGTGTATCTCTAACAAAAGTATGTATTATTGATAAAGAGAAGAAAAGAAGAGGCATGCACTGATGAATGATTGGTCATCTTAGTTTGAACCTGTACTAAGACTGGAACCTAGTTCCTTAAGAATTATATCTTGTTTCTACACCAGGAAGAATATTGTACTGTTGTACATAAACATTTTAAAAGCAAACCACAATTTTCTACATAACACCTTCAGCATACAAATGCAAATAACATCTTCTTGCATTTAAGGAGCTTTCTTCTAGAAATACCCAAAATTGTTCATGGCCACTGTAAGCATGATTTTTGATGCCTGAATTCTGTAACTTTTCACAAACAGGGCATAACCACAGACCTCTCACTTAATCATCATTCTACAGTCATTTTAACTTGGAAAACACACCAACTCTGTCCCCCACATATTATTCCTTCAGCATAAAACATATACTACTCTTACCGTGGGGTAACGTCAAATCATAAAAGCTTAGAAATAATCTACAAAATCTCATTTTAGATTTTTTTTTTTTTGCTCAATCAAAGCTACAGATACTACATAATCTTCCAAGATAACATCTTTAACAAAGTAACCATACCTAATACTAGTCCCCCCAACCCCCCCCGGAAGGGGGGAAGAACAGATATTACCGACAAGAAACAAATTCGATATCCGTCCATATTAAATTCACTACATAAATTAAAGAATTCAAAATTGTATTTTTTATTTAAAAAAAAAGAAAAAGAAAACTAGATATAAAGATCATAGCGCGAGCTCAAATGCCTACATAGTTACGTACCTCAACTTCAGGATATGTCAATCCTTTCAAAATCACCTTCGAACCCTTCTTAGGAATCTCAACTTTCTGCTGATCATCCCCCACTAAACATTTCACCAAACAAAAAAAAAAAAAATCACAAATCAATTACTATTAAATTCAATCATAAAAAGGCAAACCAACTCAACTAGCAATGCAAGAATTGAAAAGGATTGTACCTAAAGGAGTAAAAGAGTCATCTTGGTGGGTAGAGAGCATAGGGGCTGCTGCAGAACTTGTTGAAAAAAGGCGGCCATGGCTGAAGAAAGAAACTGAGAAGGATGGGTTTGCAATTCTTTTGAGAAAAGGAAAGGATAGTGGGATTGTTAGGAAAGTTGTGGAATGAGCGGCCATATGATGCAAATAGCGGCCGGCAGATATCCCAGCAGCTCTCCTCATCCATCCACCACAGCCGCTCATCTCCAAGTTTTCTTTGGTAAGGGTAATTTGAGAAGAACCCGGCTCGATATTGAAGTATGAGAAAATTGCTAAAATGGTCCCTTGTATTTTTAAACAATCTTTTTCACTTATTAGATTTATAATGAACCAATTTGATGATTTGATTGTTTAATTAATTATTTAAAGTCTACCTTTTTGCTTTTATCATTTTAACATAATTTTGAGGAGCAAAAATTTTAAGAATTTCTTTTGGTTTAGAGGTAGTTCTTAGTATTTTTTAAGTAATTTATTTTAATTATTATACACGATTCAGTCGTTTGTTATTTATTTGATTAGATTTTGTTAGTATTTTATATAAACATATTATGCATTTATCCAATCTAATTTCCGCCGTAGAAATATATGTCCCCTTATTTTAGTTCATTATTTTGTGAGGGAAGGTATGGAATGGGACTAGTTGTTTCATTGAATTCTAAGGAATAAAAAAACATAGTTTGAAAATTGGAGCAGTATTTGGAATTTGGCCAAGTGGTAAATATCTTATCAAACAAAGTATAAAAAATTATATAATTGGACAAAATCTGTGTTTGTAGTCCAACGGTCAGGATAATTGCCTTCCAAGCAATGGATAAATTGACTCCCGGCAAACGCATAAAAGTTAATTTGAAGATTAGCAGTGACTTTCTGCTTGACTGTTTCCCTTGGTAACACACTTCTTTTTTTTTTTTTTGGGGGACAGAATAATCTAGATAAGGTGGGGTTTAAAAACTATCTATTGTTATTGTTAGTAGATGATTGGTGAAAAACGAGATTTCCTTCGATAATAAATTTGGGGGAGTGGGTGTGGAGGTGGGGGTTTAAAAACTATCTATTGTTATTGCTAATAAGTGATTGGTGAAAAACGAGATTTGTTTCGATAATAAATCCTACACCTATATATTAACAACATATTTCAAAAAGCAAGATACAGTACTAAAATTATCCAAGTTTTCATTAAATGAATGGCAGCATATTTCATTAACTCAAACTACATACATACAAGTTAATTCACCTTTCAAAGTATCAAAACAATTGCCAACATAAGCACGTAATAAAAGTGGCTAACAAAAAAAGCTTTGAGAACACACATCATTTTGATCTAAAGTACACTTCTAGCCTCAAATACAAGTCCCCACCCAACAACAATATACCGTTGTCACATTTTCTTGTAATATAAGATGTGGAACTTAGAATAAGCAAATTCTAATGAATCATCAGTTTCTAACAAATAAATTTAATATTGATATCTAAGCAATATATTATGGCATTCAAGGAGTTTTCATTTTGATCCTTAATTTCCTGGTTATATATGCTGCTCTGGGATGAATTGGCCTCTTACTGGAGTCACTCTGCTCCATCTCTATCCAATTGATAACTTTTAATATGAGTGACTGAGAAACTTTGCAAGAATCCATTTCCTTTTCTGCTTTTGATTTCTTCAGACCTTTTTCCAAAGTTTTCTCTACAAATTCCATAAACCAGTTTCCAGCTTCTGTCTCTATTTGTCTTCCCAATGACAATTCTTGAGCTTTGATCGTATTCGATAGGCTGCTGCTAATGCTTATAATGCAAGAAGAGGCACCACCACCTCCTCCTGGTTTTCTGTTTTCATCATTCTCTGCTGTCCCCTGCTTTTTCTCTGAAGCCACTTTCTGCTGTACAAGATTTGATGATCTGAAATGTTTTCCAAGAATTAACTTCTGATCACTTCTTTCTGGAAATACAGTAATTGATTTGTAAAGTGCAGCTCTTCTTTTTGAGGCAGTTGAGTCCACAGAATTCTGCATTGTTATCTCATCTAATATAGGTGAGGATGGTGTCTTTTCTTCAGTGAAATTTTGAGCCATTTCAGTAGCTGCTTGAATGGACACCATTTCAGCTATTGCTTGAGCAGTATGATTGTAAAATTCAATAAACTGATCAAAACAGCGTGCCGGAGCATCTGGCTTAGCTGATTTGTTCAAGTTTGAGAACATCCTACAGAATAAACAATTTCATATGTATTAGTATTAACTAAAAGAACTTGGATGGGGGATTGAGACATATAATATTCAACCAAAAAAAAAAAAAAAGTAATTTCATACTTCAAAGATCTAACTAGATTTTCAGTGGCTGAAGCATCTCTTAGTGCTTGAAGAGCTATCTTCTGGGCTGTCTCTCTTTGTTGCATTGCTTCCTGATAGGGATAATATCAGCAACAATATATCAGTGCTAACTACTTGATAATATCAGCAACAATATATTAGTGCTAAACTACTACTTCATCTATATAAATTTTGCATTTTCAGAACAATCTTGAATTATGGAATTTTTACCTTCCCTAGCGTGCTGAGCTTTCCAGGTAAATTCATTGGGAGATTTGTATTATTGGACGCTGAATTATCAGACTGAGATTGTGCCTGTGATGGCAGCTTTTTCTGTGCATCTCCACCACCATTGGGATTGGGAGAGGCAGCTATTCTTGCATTCTTTAAACTTGGGGGTGGAGTTGAACTTTTCTTTTCCTTAGGATAATGAGAGTATGACAAAATTAGAAGGCAAAATAGAGAATATTAGGCCTTTCTGCAATCTGAATTCTAATTACTGACAAAGAAGAAAAAATGTACCTACAGCTGAGTTGAAGGGACTCTTTGATATCCTCTGTTCTCTATCACATACACTTTTGCTCCTGGGAAATTTTGACATCGAAGAAGGCGTAAAGCAACTTTTTCGCACAAGCGAAGGACTTTCAACACTTTTGGAATCCAACATTTTGTGCAACAAGGCACCACCAACAGAAGATCTAACAGCAGCTGAACTCGCACTTCCATCCTTCACTCGGCTTCGAATAATCGGTGACATTGGAAAATTACTACCTCCAAATTTAACAGAATTAGGCCTCTCTTTCACTGGTGTACACTGATCAAAATCCAAAGGCATTGGCTTCACAACCAGTGGAGAAGATGAAGCTACCGCCTCTGTCCCATTTGGCCCTGTTCCCCAAGAACCTCTTCTTGGAGCAGAAAATTTAGGATTGATGATTTTCTGCTCACTTTTCTGATGACTCCTTTCTCTCTCAACCCCATTAAGGGTTCAGGAGTGCCAACCAAAGGGTGTCTCCCTGGGACTAATTTGGCGCCCTTAACAACGGGAACAGGCGATCCGGGCTCCAATTTATCAACATAAATAAATTGTCCCAGCTGCATTTTGTTGCTAAGAACAAGGTCATCTTGATCAAGAGGAAGACTAACATAGATTGAATGTGAAGAATCCGAAACTTTAATGAAAAAACCATGTTTTGGCCAAAGATTCTTCTCATCAAGATCTGCTGGCACAATATCAGTAACCTGCAAAAGTGAACTCCTATGCTCATTTGTAGGCTTTACCCCAGAATTCATCCCATTTAGTAGCTTCAACAAAATTCCCGGGGCTAATGTCGCCATAATTCTTCAAGAAACTAATCCCAAAACAATTAAAAAAAAATAGTAATTCTTCCAATAACAGCTATGGATTGATTTCCAAGAAGAGATCAGAAAGGAGGACCTATCAAGAAAGTTCAATTCTTGATTAATCAAAAAAAAGAAACTTTTGGTAGAATTAAAGAGGGTTTTGAACTTTGAAGAAGTAAGAAGTAAATTATGGGTACTGAAGCAATCGCAAGAATCTCGTGAATTGAAGAATAAGGGGTTTTGAATGTGGGAATTAAAGCGGGGGGTGATGAAGAGTGTGAGGTGAGGAGTAAAGAGGGTGAGAGCCTAACGGGCAGAAGGGGCCAAGAATTTTAAAATTTTGCTACTATTAGCTTTTTTTTCTGAACGTTAGGATAACGGTCGTATATTGTTGTGTGTCATGATTTTTATTTATTTTTTTATTTTTTTGTGTGTAAGTGTGTCATATTACTAATAGAATATGTTACCTCTCATCCAAGATATCGATTCATATTTCAACGATTTAAAATAATTTTTATATATCGTTTGTTAATAAGAAATTGATAGTAACAAAAGTCGAATATTAAATTATTGACATAATATAATTAATTACCTATCATTTGAGTTAACTTCATTAACAAAACAATGAATATTTAATGAGTGATATTATATATAGTATCAGTTTTTTACTTCGATATTTGATTAAAGTATAAGGCCAAGTAATTTGTTAATTAATTGAGTAATGGTATTCCAATTTTCCTTCTTTTTACATTAATAATAATTTGGACCCCATATTATAAAATTGTAAATAAGACCTCCCCAAAATAGGAAGTTTTGCCCCCAAAAAAATATTGTGATAATGGAATGTATTTTTTTTAGGATTAATTACACTTTACTCCTTTGAACCTAAATTATAGTTACACTTTGTCTCCTAAACCCTAATAATGTAGACTGTGCCCCCACTTAAAAGATTTCATCATATAAATAATTATAAAAATATGATATGGATATTTGTTTTGACAAAAATATCTTCTAACAATTTGTGTTCAAAATTATTCTATTTTTAATTAATTTCTAATGATTGCACACATTCTTTTCATTTATCTATTTATTTTTTTATTTGGGACTATAAGAGAATTTCATGAATTATCAAATTTCTTTAACTCAACTTATAAATTATTTTATTCATTTATAAAACTAAATACAAAAAAGAGATTTTTACAATTATTTTGTGTTCATTTTCATTTTGCATGAACTAAACATGTTAAATATATATTACTAAATAATTTTGTTAAATTAAAAGATATCTTATATAAGAATATGATTTCCATTTCACAATTACTAATAAGGTGCAAGAAGAATTATTTTTTAACTAACTACGTACATTTTCTTTTCTTTTTTTTGTACGATATCAAAACACATGCAAAATTTTTAATTTTTTTACAATTTTTTTTAAGTATAAAATGTGTAAAAATAAAATCATTTATATAATAAAAGAAATCCACTTAATTATTTTATTTTTAATATGTTTAAATCTTGCCAAAAAATTGAAGAAAAAATATTGTAAAAATTCGCTCTATTAGTATTTAGTTTTAGAAATGAAGAAAAATAATATATAATTTTACTAAGGAAAATGTGATAAAAAATTTATTATTCTTAAGAAATAAAAATAACATATTATATGGAATCATTAAAAATAAAATAAAAGGGAATATAATTTGTCTACAAATGTTTGAAATGTAATAATATCAAAGTAAATGTCCACATTTGCCATTTGTAATTATATATAGGATAGAATCTTTCAAAGGGGATAAAGTGAACATTTCTAAAGTTTAGAAGGCAAAGTGCAACTAAAGTACAGATTCAAGGGTGTAAAGTGTAATTAACCCTTTTTTTAAATAGCAAAATGGGCTTCCCCATCTACTTTATTAAGGCAAAGACATAGATAAACCCGATTTTTGGCCATATTTGTAGATCATGTGATGGTATGAATTAAATTTTAGAAAATCTATGACATCAACTAATGTAACCAATATTCTTTAAGGTTTAATCTTAACCACAGAATTTACAGGTGGAGTCAAAGATCGAGTTTACCTAAATATTTTTCCTTTATTAATTGGTTTCAATCCACAACTCAATATTTGATTAAGCATGATTCTCCTTTACTTTACCATAGATAATACAAGATATTAGTTTCATTTTAGAAACACTTCCCAGCATATACTTTTCCATGCATATGTGGTGCTGCCGAAGAAGAAAGGACACTTTTTCGGGTTTTTTTTTTTTTTTTTCCCCTATTAACAATATTGGCTAGAATATAGGAAAATTCTTGTAAGCCCCATGCGTATATCGTGCGACGTGAACAAAAATTATATGGATCCTTTAAATTATTTTTTTCTCTTAGGCATCATTTAAATGAATGGCTATATAGCTATTTGATGTCACACAGGGTGCAATATAGAGATAGATAGAAAATAGTATCTAATAAGGTATAGGTACATAAGTATATGAATATGGTTCGTAAATTTGTATTGTATTTCATACGAGTTTTCTTTTTCATTTCAGTGTCTCTGTCGTTTACATGTTATTATTAAATATTTATAGATTAAGATTCTGGACCTTATGGTCGGAAGTTGTAAATTTAATAGGGTCGGGTTAAGATGGTTAGCCGATTAGATGTGTCCAATCATACATATATGGATGTTTATATTCATCAACACTAAGGCTATATTATGAAATTACCTTTATAGGGGATATAGGATACGAATCGTTATTCTATTTAGCGAATACTTGTATCATCACTGTGGTTTAGGCCACGTCATTTAAATTGTCCGAATGCCCATCTTTTTTTTTTTTGGCATTATCATGAATCATTTGAAAAAAAAATATGTAATTGCAATACATTTGGTTTAAGTTGAGTTCTAATATAGTTTTGTTACTCTCTTTTTTTTTTTTTTCCAACGAGTACATAATCTGTTGTTTAGACAAACTTGTCATTTTGTTTTTCTTACCTTTCCTTTATCCTTTTCTTTTGTCCATCTAGGATTTTGTAACATAACTCATTAATCTTCACGTCTCATATTAATGAAAAAATACAACTACTTATCTTCATTTAAACTATATTGTTTTTTTTTTTTTTTTTGGAAAAGAATTTAAGCTATATTGTTAAATAGAGGAAAATAAAGCATGGACTGGAGAATGTCATGTTAGACTGAGTACAAATATAGATTTATTGACACCCAGGCCGATCAATTATATTTGGGCCCAACCAAGATTTAAAACCATCAATCAGCCATAGCCCAAGTCATATCATTCTCAAAGATCCAATGGCATACCTCAATCTTCCCTGGGCTCGAGCCCAAAGCTATGAAGGCCCCATGAC
Source organism: Cinchona pubescens (assembly GCA_025175665.1). Taxonomy (NCBI): domain Eukaryota; kingdom Viridiplantae; phylum Streptophyta; class Magnoliopsida; order Gentianales; family Rubiaceae; genus Cinchona; species Cinchona pubescens. Next base: position 2,108,283 of record JANKKI010000077.1, on the reverse strand, counting down.
CCGGGCTCCAAGATGACGTATCAATATGACATATGGCAACTCCATGATTTATCTTGGCCTTAGTCTTCGGGTCAAGTATATCCGCTTCGTATACCCGAACTTTAGGAACCGAATGGCAATAATAGAGTAAGTACGGGAACAAACTCTGATGACAAGACACTGATTTGGTTACTTTCCCACCGTTGATTCCTCTGACCGAACCTATCATTATATTCTCATTAGAACCACGAGTATTTTCCGTGGTCCTAACGACGACGTTTCCGCCGAGCACCGAGATCGCAAAGTCAATCATGTCCTCGCCGGAGCCGACGCACCGTTTGGTCTCACCGGGGCTCGGCCTTTCTCTCGCATTCGCTCAACGCATCAACAATCATACGAGCCATTTTAGAATCATCATCACTTGCATGAAAAATTTTCTTCAATTCACCAACCATGCTAGTTGAGAAGGCTAATTTTGTCAATATTACCCGGGGCAAAAACGACCTTTTAGGCATTTTATCCCGAATATTAGGCATTGGCATCACGGTCCCACTCTTCAACATTCTTTCTCTAAAAAACTTCCCGGGCTCCACCGTCCACTTGTTATTTACCTTTTTAACCCCATCGGCAGCAGCCTCCAAAGAGGAGCTTTCATTTAGATAGGTTTTAAACGTGACACCATTTTTGGCATATTTCTTGAAATCATAATTTTCTCCATAAATCTTGAATCCAATTTGTTGACCATTGGCGGCTTCTCCATAAGAAGTGAATTGAACCGGACCCCGGTTAAACGACTGGCCGTAATTGACAAAATTAGCCTTGGCAGAATTGGAATTCTTTGCGTAAGATTTAAAGGAATCATCTCCGACAATACTTAGCTTGATCACTATAAATCTTGAATGTCTCAATTGCAGCATTTCCACCATCTCCATAGCTAGAAAAATTATTTTGTGGCACATTTCCATCAAAACCATACTTAGTAAAACTATCTTTTACCCCATTTCCAGTTTTACCGTAGTTAGAAAAGCTCGAAACGATGACGTTTGATCTATTCGAGTAAGTGGTGAATTCATTTTCACCACCATTCCCATTTTTACCATAGCTTTTAAAGTCTTGCTCCCCACCATTTGCATCGTTCGAATAGCTGGAGAAACCTTGGTTCCGGCCGTTTGCGTCGTCGGAGTACGAGGTAAACCTCAGGTTGGGAACGTTCTCACCATTCTCGTAGCTGCTAAACTTTGCTGCACCGCCGGTAGCTGTGGTGCCGTAAGTGTTGAAGCTTTCGTCGGCCACGTTGCCGTCGAGGGCATAACCGGAAAACTTATCATTGTGGCCGATGGAGCCACGGCTGTACCGGCGGAAGTTGTCGAATGGGATGTACTGTTTTCGTCTTTGGAGTAATTCTTGAAGGAGTCGAGTCCGCCCGGCCGATTCGTGCCGTAGTTGGTGAAGTTTTTGTCGCTATAAGTAGCAAAATTAACGTCTTGGCGGTGTTTTTCGAGGCTCCCAGATATATCGGGGAAGCAAAGGAGGTTTGCCTTGGAGCAGAAAGATGGAAGTTGGGTTGATAAGGATTTCTGATCGGCGAGTTTTGAGAAAGTTGCCAACTGAACGGCGTTCAATGGAGAAGCTTTGTTGAGGAGAAACCATGGTTTTGGTAAGTCGTTGGAGACATGTTTTTTCCAGTAACGAATCAAAGAAGCCTTTGCTGTAAATGGGCTTTCTCCGGCCAACTTCCGGCCAACATCCTTCTTGGCTTCCGCCAATCCCTCCTGTATCATTCATAAAGTATCAATGACTACTTTCATCCTACTTATTTGTCATTGTTTGACTTTTTTTTTTTCTTCAAACATATCCATTCTAATGATGAATTTACATATTATACCAGTGATTACGTGTCGTAATCTTTCAACAAGTTACTGGATCCTTTTAATGTTTATTTGTTAAAATAAGCACCTTTTCATAAATTTTAAATAGTGGCTATAATTTTAAAATGTTATTGTTACTTCTAAAAATTATACTATCAAATATTAACACATATAAATTTAAAATTTTAAAAAATTTAAAAATTTGATATAATAATTTAAAAAAAAAAAAAAAAAGATTTAAATTATGACACTTCGAATGAGGCAAACTAACTTATGTGAATAAGAAATAACATAAAAATAGGAATTGTTAAGGTTGTTGGCTGCTACTTACGTTAAAAGATGAAGCTAGGGACAGAAGCAGGAGGAAGAGAAGAGGCTTGCGCATTTTTCTTTTCTTTTCTTTTCTTTCTTTCTTCAGTGTTTACGAGAGAAAGAAGAATAATGAGAATGATAGAATGCATGTGGACATGAAGGGGAATTTTATAGAGAAAGTTATGGTTTTTAATAATGTGAGAATGTTTATAAGAACACAGCTTTGGCCTTGATCACTTCAAATATTCCTTTAACGCTTTCTGACGTGGGTGGGAGCCTGGCTTTATACCATTAGCAACAAAAATATTTGCTCTTTAGTTTGTGACTTGTTAGGTGGTGTTGGTGATGATGAGGGAAAGACTACGAAGGAGATACAGATCTTTTTGGATTACAGATTCTACACAGATTAAAATTTTAAATTTGACTTTGCAGTTCTTTCCAGCTAGCCACTGTATATTTTAAACTACATCCTTTTTTTCGGGGCCAATTTGGTAAATATTTCTTTACTACGTACTGTTGTTGGAATATTGAGGTTGTAGAACAAAGTTTACAACAATAATTGAATAAATTAGTCGCATCTTAATAGTGAAGCAATAATTAATAGAAGGAACACGTTTAGATAGGTTGACCTACTTTACTAAAAATAAAGAATTGTATTTCTGTAAATAAGGACTTCTTATTGATTATTGAACAATTACTAAAATGTCTAATTGTTACTCGATGATCAACATAAACGACCTTTTACAAATGTTGTAGGACGTGTTAATATGCATGTTTTCATGTGTGGGGGAGTGGGAGGGGGGAAATTCTTTGTGATTTAAAATAGGCAAAGACTTAGGGGTATTTGTTAATGTTGAATACTGAATTTTGAATTCTGAATTATAAGTTCTGAAAGTATTAATTGCTAAATTAATAAATTTATTTCTGTTTGATAATCAACTGAATTTTATTTTTGAATTAAATATGTCACTTCATATATATATTAATTTATTATAAATAATTGTCATATATGCGTAGAAAAGAAATTGAATAATTAAGGATAGTATAAATATACATGAGAGAGAATGTGTGTGATAGGGTATATATGTGTGTGTGAGAGAATTTGTGTATGTGAGTGAGAGAGAATATGCATGTGTGTGAGTGTGTGTGAATAAGAGTATGAAAAAATACAAGATATAATGTATGTGTGTGAGAGAGAGACAATGTATATATGTGAGAAAGTGTGTGTTTTTGTGTGTGAGAGAGTATATGTTTTTTGTGTGAGAGTGTGTGCAAGTGAGAGAAACTGTGTGTGAATATCTGTGAGAGAGAGTATGTGTGTGTTAGACTATATTTTTGTACATTTATTTAAAATTTAGCAGATTAAGTAAAATTATTTTCACTTAAAATTTTGAATACAAATTAAGCAGAACTTAATGTATTAAGTGATAAGAGAATTCTGTTATCAAACATGCTGTTAGGTAGACTCGATATTTGGTCCCACTTGTAGATCATGTGGTGTGGATTAAATTTTAGAGAATATATGACATCAGTTGATGTAAGTAAGATTTTTTAAGATTTAATTCTGACCACATGATCTACATGTGAGGTCAAAAACCTGGTCTACCTAAATATTTTCCTTTAAAATATTGGAAAAATGAAGGCACCAACATTCCGTAATAATGACAGATGTCCCAGCCAGCCATATCGCTCACTGCACTACAATAAATTATCAACGAAAAAAAAAAGCACTACAATAAAACCATTCACACGATAGTATCTAGTATCAGCTATTGTTTTAATTGTTTTTAAGTATGCATGTCTAGGATAATTTTAAATGTTTTACCTATAATTTATGACATCAGTATTTAACTTAATTATCAAATTTTCACTAATTAGTGTTCAGTTTAGTTTCTGTCTAGTAAGAGAAGAGGTTGACTTGGCCTTCTTTAACAAGGATTCTCAAGGTGATCTATTGGTAATGAAAATAGTTACGAGAATAGAAATTAAAAAATGAACCTATACTCTAGGTGAGTTGGTTACCAAATAATTTATTTAAATACAAAATCGAGGGTTCGAATACTCGCTTTACATTCTTAAAGATATAAATTACATATTTTATCCTTTATTCTGGAAACTTTCCTTTTCCCCCTTGGTAGTTAAAAAAAGAAAGAATGTAAATTAAAAATGGAAAATGAGAACAAGAACTGAAGAAACCTAGGACTAGATGTCCAGTCCAGTCTGAGGTTTAAACTCAATTAGCGCTAGCCCATATCATCATTTTCAATAACGATCCAGTGGCCGAGCGCAAATCACAATCTTTCCTGGCCCGTCGCACCTCTTGGGCTTGACTGGGCTCGACGCACATCTCATTTTCAATAATGTATTTTCAAGACATTAGCAGCCATTCAAGGTATCAGATTCTTTGGATGGTACCACCATCTAGAGGACTAAGGAGGTGTTTGGTTTATGGGTATGAGAGGGGAATGGAAATCAAAATTAATGATACCCATAGATGGTGTTTGGTTGACCACTATGGAAATCATTCTATTGAAATGAAAACGTTAGAAAATATCTACTTTCATTCCCCACTTGTGATATAGATTTCAAGTTAAGTAACTTATTAACATAATGAAACCCATTTCTATGTTAAACCAAACAAATAAGGGGAGAATGATATAAATCCATATCAATAGTGGAGTTTATGATTCCCATTCCGATTCCGATTCCCAAATTTGAACCAAACACCTCCTAAGTCAACACAAGAGTAGAAGCCTGAGCAACATAACTACCGCAAATTAAAGTTTGGTTGCACTGATCTCATTATTAAATCTGTTTTTGGTAAAAAAAAAAGTTAGATCGACAAATATTTTAGCTATTTCTTCCCAAGCTTTTCAGTGTTTTTAAAATGGCTTTAGGAACATGTTATTTGCTTTTTATGCATGTGCCTTGGCAAAAGTGGTGGCGATATATGATGATTGGGGATGGAAAGAAAATACATATTTTCAGACCTTTCGCTTTCAAAATTCAGCATGGTTATATAATTCAGGCTTTTTCTTTTTCCTTAGATTGCTACTACACTCGTTGATTGCCCTCAGTGCAATGTTCGATAAGTAGAGCACATTCTTAGTTGGATACTGGTATATTGTCGAAAGAAACTCACTCTCGAGTCTTGAAAGATTTGTAAATTGTAAAAAAATGATATTAACAAGTAGCATTTCGATATTAACAGATAACCAAGTCCAGATTAAGCAGTAACACTTTCGTTATAACTTATTATTTATAAGTTGGAGTTATCAGAAAATAGGATAGAGAGGTGATTTTTTTTTTTTTTAAGGTAACATTTTAATAGAAATTCTTATTTGAATTGATATTTTTTATTTGTGCCGAGAATCCTTTCTTCTTGAAAAGTATCACTCACATCACTGTGGACCACTTCAGAACTAAGATAATCATGCAATGTGGTATGAACTAGGTTCTAAGTAAAAATATTTTATACGAGTGATATGATCTCTTCAAAATCAAGTCATAGATACATTACAGCATAGATTAGGTGCAAACAAGATTTTTTCGCATTTCAACCACTAGAATCTATACATTGTCAGTGTAGCATAAAAAGTTTTCAACATGAACGATGTTGTGTGAGAAAGATTAATTCACAAAAAAAAAAAAAAAAAAAAAAAAGCCGATTGAGATTGCAAATCAAGTATTCTTAGGAGGTTTTTTGTTTATGGGATAAGGGAATGAAATGTGAATCAAAGTTAATGACACTTAAATATTATTTGATTAATTACTACGGGAACCATTTTATAAAAATGAAAGTATTAGAAAATATCCCTTTTCATTCTCTACTTATAATTTGAATTTTAAATTGATTAACTTATTAATATAATGAAATTCATTCCTTATTCAAATCAAACAAATAAGGGGAAAGACATAAATCCATCTCAGTAATAGAGTTATTTCAATTTGAATTTTCTAATGCGAATTAAACATCTCTTTAGTTGCACAAAAAATCCCGTCTTAAATGCCTTATAAGAAATTGCACTTCCACCCCAAAAGAAACTATAAACCAAATTACAAGTCCATTATCAAATTTCACATGTAGGGTGTGTTCGTTTGAATTGAAAATTTTCCTTGGAAAATATTTTGCATTAAAATGTCCATTTTTCATACAAATTTTCATGTTTGGTTGACAAAATGAAAATATTTTGAAATAAAAATTTTTAACGGTTTCATCTTTAATTTTATGAATACAAATTAAAAAAACTTATAACAATAGTAATAAATACCTTACAAATAATTATAGTTAATAAAAGATTGATTTTGTTCAAAATTAAATGATATATATGTACAATATAGTAGTAAAATATGCATAATGATAGTTATATTAGTGTGGGACCCATGACTAAGAGAAAAACGAATGAAAAATAATTAAAAACAAAAATAGGTTTAGCAAATGAAATTATAAAAGTAAGTATTTGAGATTTAATATCACTATTGAATTATCCAAAAAATAACTTACGCTCAAAAATTTTATAAATTATTTTCAGCCAATAGAAGAAAAATTAAAAAATACTTTAAATCGAAAAATATTTTAATCCAAACGAACACAGCCATAATCCAAAAACAAGTTGCTTTTGTATCTTATGTGTTTATAAACTATGCTAGCCTTGGGCTTAGTCTATGGAGCTAGACCAAGGATTGTAGGGCGTTTGTCACTATTTTATTACAAGTCCTTGTCCATGCCCTGGAAAACCGAGGCAATTTTTGCAAGCATATGTGATGCAATTCAAAATAGGGCGAGAGAGGATCTCTTATTGTGGATAGAAAAATATGTGGGGGACTAAATTTAATGAACCTATACTTAAAGGGTTAAAATCAACCTAATTAAATTAAAATGATGGCTCTTGGCAATCATTGATCTCACTCTAAGACGCTGTTTGCGCAGCTTAAGACAAAATAACCACCATGGAATTAGTTCGTCAAGAATCTTTTGATATCTTCTAGTACTGATCACAATCAGCAATTTGTCTTCATTAATTAAGTTCAAAGTTTTGACGTTTGCAGGAATATTAACGAAGTAGGAAATGTCTGTAAATATATATATTTTGATATTTTGTTTCTTAATTAATATTACAGTGGATAAATGGCTGCTTAGGTATAGTACTACATCGTCCAGTCGTTAAAAGGTAACTGTTGAATGAATTGACCCCGTACCTGAAAAATTAAATGACGTGCATAATTATTAAATGCTTGGTAGTACAAAATTCCCAAACTAACCCAAACTTCGATGAAAACAGTAAGTCGAGACGGGCAAGTGTCCTATGCACATTTTAGTGTTATAATTTTATGTTAAATTGATGAGATAATATATATTTTTTAATTATAAATAAATATTAAATGAGATATATATATCATTTTATCGTGCAATGTAACATAAAATGCAATATAAATGTGTTATAAAGGACCAAAGCTTGTTGTGGCGGGAACTAGAGAGACAGAGTATTGCTAATTACTATATTAGCCTATTAGGTATCACGAACAGCATAAGTAAGTTATTTTTCGGCAATTTATGAACAAATAAGCCATTATGGGTACACAATTTTACAAAATAATGAAGTAGACCTTAAATGATAAAATGCTTAGACAGAGTGTGAAATCCAATATTTTAATAGCCTTGTTTTTTGATTTTAATTGATTTAAAATGTTTTTCATATTATTTTTAGTCATTAAGTACTTCAACTTATTCGTTTTTCAATTCGGCAAATTTTTCGATTTACGCGATTTCTAACAAGCTAATGTAGATAATTAGTATAAGAGGACAGAGTCAAATTAGTGCATTGTGGTGTGTGAGTGTTGTTAAGATAGTGATTTATAATGTTAATTTAGTAGAAAAAAATTAGTTTTTTGGGTTAAATAGTCAACTTGGAGACTATTTGGTCAATGGGTACTATTTGGGTCAACTTTGGAATTTGCAAAAAGTCTTCTTCTTGTTGTTTCTTCTTCATTGTCTTCCAAGCTGCTGGCCGAACTTCTTCCTCTATTTTTCCCCAAAAGTTTTCTTGGATTTCAAGTAGAAATCACTTGGAAGGTAAGATTTTTGTATTTTAGCACTTTTTGGCTTATGGGCTTTATGATCCAAGCCTTAATTTCAAGTTTTGTAGGATTCTTTATGGCTGAAAATAAACCCTCTTTGCAGCCTTATAAGTTATGATTTATGTATGTTATGGGTTGTTTTTAGTGTTTTGGAGGTTGGGAAGTGATTGGGGTTGATTTTTAACAACTTTCCATGGTTAGATTACAAATTTTAAGATTATGAGTTGGGGTTTTGTCTTCCATATGTGACCTAGAGTGTTATGCTATGAATACCATTAGTACAATTATGTCTATGCACATAATGATGTTTTAAGAGTGTTTTAAGGTTAGTTTGGATAACAATTGAGACTTGAAACCAAGTGGAATTGAACAACAAAAGGCTAATTAAGCAACAAGTTTGGCGCAACTAGGATAATTTGGATTATTGGTTATGTTTGAAGGATCTATAATGATCTTTTGATGATTTTAAGTGTTTCCTTGGTAGTGGGTTGGATAGGAAGCATGTTTGAATCATGCGTGTGGCTAATTCGTAAAAATTTCAGTTTGGTAGTAAAGAGGAATTCCAACCATAGGTTGTTGCTCTAATGTTGTAATAGAGTTAATTGTAGTGGTTATGGGGTATGGATTGTTAGTAAATTCATCATTGTTCAAAGAAGTTTTGAGTTAAAGAACTAACCAAGGTCCCTTGAATACCTTGGAATTAGATGATTAATGGCGGGGAGGATAGCCTAATTATAGCCTAGGGAGGCGAAGTTTTCGGTTTTTCGGAAAACGAGCTTATTATCTCCTAATCTAGTATGAATACGAATTTGAGGGTTAACTAGGGCATGGACTGGGGTTTTAGCTTGTCGAAGTTGGTCAGAAATTGTGGAAAGGTCATTTTTGACCAAAGAGCTGTTGGTGTCGTTTTCTATCGTTTCACGTCGTTTTCGCTTCCCTAGATTCTTTAACTTCTACATCTCTTCTAAGAGTCCTCTTATATCTGTTTAGGTACCACGCCACCTACCGCCGGCGATCGCGTTCTGTGATCATTTGGGCAGTTTTTGCTTTGATAGGTGGGTAACATAGACCCTCTTCCACTTGTATTTTGTTTAACAACTTTCGAAATATGTTTGGATGGATTTTAAAATGTGTATGATGTTTGGAACTGCACTTTTAGCGATCCAAGTTTTGGAACTATTACATATGAAATCGGGACCAAGCTATTTTATGTTAATCAATTGATATGTTTGCAAACTATTTTGATATGAAAGCATTTTATGACTGTTTTGGCTTATAGGTGACCTATCTAGATATAATTTTGGATGTGTTTGGAAATGTTTGATTTGTGGAGAACCACATCTAATCTACCATAACTACAGTATGTAAGCACTATGATCGTTTTAAAATGACTGTATTTTTGGCTATGTTTTGGATATGCCTGATGTTTAAATGGCATGAGACATTTTAGAAACTGCTTCATGACTATGGTTTTCACAAATGTTATTATCTTTATGTTTCCTTTTTATCGCAAATGCTTGGCCCCATTTGAAACTAGCTTTGTGTGATATCCACTGAGCTAGTTATGCACATCTAGATGTGTATAAGAGACAGCATTTATGATTAAACCGAATATAACATCTCTTATACACATCTAGATGTTCATCAGATTCCACATTACTGGTAGGACTCTGCGGATAATCTTCCAAGCTTTTCTTTTGTTTGGAGAGGGGTAGTGTATTAGATAGGTTTTGTATTAATGAACTTTGTTTTTGTTGTAGCATCTTTTGTACTAAGAAGAAATTTTGTAATTCGTATTTTTGTATAAAAATGAAATATTCGGTTTTATAGTTAAGAAATGGTTTGATGGTTCTATTACATTGCGGTTAAGTTTGTTGCTCTGTTCGTTTGTGCCTTGCGTTTTCTATTTGGACCGGTGTGCCATTAGCGCGGCGTGTTACGGTCCCGTTTTTGGGGCGTGACAGAGAGAGTATTGCTAATTATTACATTAGCTTGTTAGGTATCATGAACAGCTTAAGTTAGTTATTCCTATAGCAATTTATGAACAAATAAGCATTTATGGGTATACAATTTCACGTGATAATGAAATACAATCTAAATGATAAAATGCTGGTTGTTAGTACAAATTAGTTGCATAGTCAATAGCCACTATAGTTATCAATATCGACGAATTCATATTGATAGCATTTGTGTTTGTATTAATTGAATATTATTGTTAAATCAACAAAGTAACAAATAGATGCAAGTATGTCGATACCAATACTAGCGATTGGGTGTAATCATCAAATCAGCTCTAAATACTAGTCCAAAAATTGATGAAATAGTGACAAGGAACATGAGTTGATCGCCATGACTAGTGGTATAACTAAAATTTACATGGAGACAAATCAGCCTACAAATAGAAATATAGCGATAGTTATGACCAAGTGGATAAAAATGCGAAAAAGTTCAAATTTGTATATTGCTTTTGCCGATAACAGTTTCTAAAGATAGAGAAGACCTATAAAAGCACAAAAAAAAAAAAAAAAAGTTCAAGAAAGACACAACAATCAAACTCCAACAAAATAAATGACATTGTTTCTCAAAATTCCTCTCAGAAACTATAGTTTTAGGCAAAAAAATTTAATTTTAGATGGTTTATTTCGTTTCAACAAATTTATGTATTTTAACAAGAAATTTATACATTTTAACAAACACTTTCCTTTCTAGTTATAAGCTTTCCCTTCAACTTTAAAGTTTATTGTCAATCATTCTAAATCAAGTCTTTGCACAATAATTATAAATCTTTGAAGTTTCAAAGCGAACAAACATTTAGACATCATATATATATTTCAACGCACTTTACTTTTATTTTTAACATTTTTACTTAAACAATAACACGCTCAATATTTCTCAAGAGAAACAAATTAGTTTGTTAATATTTAAAGTTGATTAATTTACTTATTTCGATCTGTAACGAAAAATATGCGTAAAATACTTTTCTTATATTCTATTAATCATAGCTTCTAAGTTAGTTCAGAAAGCTCGATAAGTTCTTCATGCGATAGACCAAAAAAAGGTGAACTTACAAATGCTATTTTTTTTTTTTTCAGGTTTAAAGAAAGTACAAATTGTCATTTATTAGGTGGCGCAATGTAGATTGTAAGATTCTTGAGCACAAATGATTGTTTAGTAATATAACCAGAGTTGGAAGTACGGCCGCATTAACATGTGTTGACAATAATAAATCAGGCTTAACAACGTTTATCCCTTGTCCTTTTTATCTAATACTAGTATTCTTCTTCTTAAAGGGTACAAAATAAATACAAGTGTATAATTAATGAGTAGTAAATATGTACACAAAAACAAATGAGAAAGGGATCAAGAATTTATATACTACAATGGAAAATAATCCAATATCTATTAATAAAAAATCCTAGTAAAGATTCGAAAAAAGACAACGGTCCCGGCGGGATGTATAAAAGAAAATAAAAGAAAAGGCAGTGATCAATTACAGCTGGCAAATGGCCTATCCCTTGCATTATGGTTATGGAAGTACAGTATTGGCGGTCTGAGGACCACCTCATTGTTACCACAAAAGCTTCATACACGTGAATTTATAAGTATCATTTTGTTTGTAGCAAAATCCAAATAAGTAAATAAATAAATAAGTCTTTTTGTTTCTGGCAATCTAATGTGGCTGCGGTGGACTCTTATTCATATGAAACTTGTAGTATATTTATTTTATCTTTCAGGGTCAGAATTCGCACTCTTTCAATATTTCTCAACTCTTCTGCTTTCACCTTAAAATTCTCTGTGCAACATTACTTCTCTATCATTGCCTGGCACGTAGGCAACATAACCATTCGTCCCAAAACAACAGAAAAGTAAAGGAGAAAAGAAAATTGCAAGCCACAAAAGAATGATTTGCCACCAAATCACACGTACATCCACACTCAACTATGTATATGTACCCACAAAATATGGTTAAAACAAACTCATACTACTTGATCACTTAGCTAATCAATTGAGTCAGTCTCATTAAATAATTATTCTGTTGTGATTAAATTAAGACTTGTGTAATACAAATTTTAAAAGTACATAATAGTATTATATTGTATAAGCACTCAAATCATAATGTTATGATTTCGGTACAGGGAGATTTAAAATTTCTCTCTCAAAACACATGCCGTTGTGACTAAATAATAGTAAGAAAATTCAAGTTTGCAATTGGTTTGAATCTTACGTGGAAAAAAAAGAATCATCAATAAGACAAACGCTTGCATTTGTATGCTTAATCAAACAAGATTGTCTTCAACCATACAATGATTTAGTGCAAATAATGACCTTATTATTGTGTTAAGGATCTTCTATTTTGTTTCATTTCTTATCATACTATTAAATGAATTAAAATTATTTTACAAAAGTTTATTTGATAACGTGATACAGAGTAAAATAGAATATGAGACAGAAGATGGTGTGATTTGTGTCTTACCAATTATTGCATGACTAATTGAAGCAAGGAGTATTAAATAATCATTATCGATATGAAGAAAATGTACCTTAACAAACTCATTCAATGTATCTCGAACGTAAACACAAATTTGAATATAATATAGGTAGGATTAAATGGATTTACTTCATATAAAGGACAAACCCGGGGTTAACTTTCAGCAACACACCTGGTTCCCATCAAAATCCATCATCTTAAAGCTTAATTAATTAATAGTAAATGTAATTACTCTAAACTCAATCAGCAATAGTCCAAGTCATATCATCCTCAAAGATCCAATGGCAAACCTCAATCTTACCCGGACCCGAACCCAGAGCAATGAAGGCCCCATGACCCGGGCTCCAAGTTGACGTGTCAATGTGACAGATGGCAACTCCATGATTAATCTTGGCCTTAGAGTTTGGATCAAGTATATCCGCTTCGTATACCCGAACTTTAGGAACTGAATGGCAGTAATACAGTAAGTACGGGAACAAACTCTGATGACATGAAACTGATTTAGTGACTTTTCCACCGTTGATTCCCTTTACATTTCCAATCATGATGTTTCCACCTGAGCCTCGAGTGTTCTCGGTTGTCCGAACGCCGACGTTTCGTCCCAAAACTGAAGTTGCAAAGTCTATCATGTCCTCAGCCGAACCGACGCACCGCTTAGTCTCCCCGGGGCTCGGCGCCCTTTCGCATTCGCTCAGCGCATCCGCCAACATTCCAGCCATTTTAGAGTCATCACTAGCATGGAAAATCTTCTTCAATTCCCCTAACTTGCTAGTCGAAAAGGGTAATTTCGACAATATCACCCGGGGCAAAAACGACCTTTTAGGCATTTTATCCTTAACATCAGGCATTGGCACGACAGTCCCACTCTTTAACATTTTCTCCCGGAAAAACTTTCCAGGCTCAACCCATCTGTTATTTATTTTTTTGCCCTTAATCAAAGCAGCTGAGCTTAAGCTCGAGCTCGAGTTTGAATTCGAATTCGAATATCTAATCGTATTAGTGGAATCATTGAGGTAATTTGAAAACGCGACACCACTTTTAGTATACTCTTTGAAAGTATTATTGACACCGTAAGTTTTGAAACTGACCTTCTGGCCGGTGGCATCTTTTCCGTAGCTATTGAATTTATCAGTTCCTTCATTGAAGGACTGACCGTAATTCACGAAATTAGCTGCGGCAGCATTGGATCCTTTTCCATAAGACTCGAACGAGTCGTCTCCGACATTGGATTTGTCTCTGTAATTAGCAAAAGTTTCGGTGGCAGCATTTCCTCCGGCCCCATAATTCCTGAAATTATTCTCCGGGACATTTCCATTGGACCCATAAGAAGTGAAGTTGTCGTTGATGGCGTTAAACTCTCACCGTAATTGGAAAATGTCGAACCAATAACGTTGGAGTTGTTTCCGTAGCTGGTGAAGTCATTCTCAGCTCCATTGCCGTTTTTGCCGTAGCTGGTAAAGCCTTCGTCGCCGGCATTGGCATCGGTTGAGGTAGGATAGGAACTGAACCCTTGCTTTCGGCCATTGGAACTGTCGGAATAGGATGTGAATTTGAGGCCGGGGACGTTGGCGTCATCGTTGTAGTTCTTGAACACTCCAGCGCCGCCGGTGGCATCGGTGCCGTAAGTGTTGAAGCTTTGGTCGACCACGTTGGCATCGAGGGCGTAATTGGTGAACCTATCGTCGTGGCCGACAGAGTTACGGCTGTAGCGGCGGAAGGTGTCGATTGGGGTGTTGTCGCCGTTGGTATAGTTTTTGAACGAATCGACTCCGCCGGTGCGTTCGTTGCCGTAATTGGTGAAGTTCTGGAGGTTATACGTGGCGAAATTGACGTCGCCGGTGTGCTTTTCGAGGCTTGGGGACAAATCGTGAAAGCAGAGGAGGTTTGCTTTGGAGCAAAAGGCGGGGAGTTGTGTAGACAAAGAGTTTTGATCGGCGAGTTTCGAGAACTTCGCCAATTGCACGGCGTCCAATGGCGAAGCCTTGTTAAGAAAAAACACTTATCACGGTTTTGGCAAGTCACTGGAAACTTGTTTTTTCCAGTAACGAATCAACGAAGACTTTGCTGTTAATGGGCTATCTCCGACCAACTTCCGGCCACCATTTTTCGCGGCTCTGGCCAGACCCACCTACATTGTCAACCAATCAACACACATATCAATTCAATTACATAACCACTAAAGCCGAATGCAATAATATACTATAAAGACTACTGTGTGTGTGGTAGTGTGTGTTTTATGAGGAAAATAAAAAAAGATTAAAACTTTAAAGAAAAATACTAGTACATAATGTACTACTACTAGTAACATTAACGTTGTTGGTTGTGCAGACTTACATTGAAAGATGAAGCAATGGACAGGAGGATGAGGAGGAAGAGGGGGAGCTGGAGGGGAGGAGGAGAACTTTTCTTGACCATTTTTTTTTTTTTCTTTAATGGTGGGTGGTTGGTTGGCAACAGAGGAAGAGGAGTGAGAATGTTGGTGGGTTCAAGTTTGGGTTGGTTTGGATGGAGGCAGAGTTTTTTTATACTGAAATTTTTGAGGTACAGACTGAACAATGAGGGATGGAATACGACTATGGTGGACCGGTTGTGGGATGATTTTTTTTTTTTTTTTTTTTTTTTTGGGAAATTTGATCAGGGTTTTTGTGTTTTTAATGAATGAGTAATAAAACTAAAAAAGGTTTGTGACAGATTTTGCTTTACTCTTTTTTACTTTTTAGGAACTAGTAGAAAATCTTTGTTCAGTATTTAATTAAGGTTAGTAGATTTTGTTTTTGAAATGTGATCTCTTCTTTTTCTGTATAAATTCAGTATATTTTCCTTTTTCTTTATGACGTGTTAGATTGAGTTTTAGCAAGAGAATATTTACTTTTGGGAAAATGACTTTAGTAATTCTTGATATTTTATATTTGAATTTTTTTTAAAAAAATTTTACGTTTAAAGTGATACATTTTATTGAAAACGTGTCATTTTAGTTTCTGAACACAATTAAAGATATGTTTTGGCCTAAAATACTTTATTGCGTATCGAATGCTACATATTTATGAACAAAATTGATAATACATAATTTAAATACTAAATTGTTCTAACAAAGGAAAGGATTGAGACTTTTGGGGAAGGAATGACAGAGGAAAAGCAACGAGAGAAGGGAATACGAGTGATGATAGTAAATGAGAATTTTGAGGTCTTAGCAAAGGAGATTTTATGTAGTATCGTTTAATATTTAAAATTTATTTAGTGCAAATTTTACCAATAAAAAATGTAACATTTAATATGTATGAGAGTATTTTACGTAAAAAAATGCATGTAATTATATTGAAAGAGTAAAATAATGCATTTTAAATTTATGAAAGATTAAAATGTATCATTTTAAATGAAAAAAATTAAAAAATATATAAATATAAAATATGAAAAATTATTAAAATTATTTTTCTTATGTGCAGTTGTAGCCGGTGAATACAACTTTTTTTTCCTTTTTTCCCCCCTATTGCACTTTTGATTGTTAACTCTTTCTTTATTCCCGCGGTTTTAGCAGATAGCATCTTTATTTTCTTGTACTTGTTCCCTCTGTCTTTGTTTTCTGAAAACTATTGACACGGTTCGAACTTTTCAGCCAAACAGACTTTTGGAGAATTGACATTTTACAAAGATTTGTTCACTAATTGTAGACAATTATACTTTAAGTTTCCATATTCATTTTTTAGAAAAATTTATAGGGCCAAGTTTTTGGTAGTTTGCAGTTCTAAAAAAATGGCAGTGTTCCAGTTTTAGTAGTACTTATTAGGTGTTTTATTTGGTAGTTTCTTACTCTGGTTATTTTTTATTGAATAAGTGTTATGGTCTATTTATAGGAGTGTCTTTCGTGTGTTTTCAATTTGAGAAGTAGCATCACATTTGTAATTTTTAAAATCAAAATCTTCAATTATAACTCTACTAGAAAGTTGTTATTTTAACAATTAAATATCTAAAAATTAGAAAGTAAAAATACAACTAAAATTTAAGAAGGAGTAATAAACAAAATATATATTTTATTAAAAGGTTGCGGCGCCGTATATAAACTTCCTATTTTCATTTTAATTTTCCACAAAATCTATAGGGATCTATACAAACCTACTTCTTAGGATGCTTCATATTTAAAAGGAAGTTGAAAACAATAAAATCTCCGGGGAAAATACTATAATAGATTCGATCTTGGGTCTCACCTATATATTTTACGATCAAAATTAAATCTTATACAATCTTACTTATATCAATTGATATTATAAATTTTATAATATTTAATTTACAGTACAAGATTTACAAATGATACCATAAATTAGATTTACCTAAATATTTCCCAAATCCCCGTAAGCTAGTTAGGTACCAAAAAGCTCATTATTAAAAAAAAAAAAAAGGGTCAAATCACACACTAAATTATAGCAAGTATATCAATCATACATAGTACAAGAAAATGCATGGGTAAATGAACTCTTTTATTTGCTTTTTTAAGACATTACTTTGCGAAAGAAAAATCTTCCAGATGCACTTTTGCATACAAAACCAAGGTGTGTATGTTAGACAGTAGGCTTTTTGGAGTTTAGAAACATGAGGGATTGTGAGGAAGCCTTCATTGTGCTAAAAAGTGTTTAGACGGCAAATTAGACATTGTGTCAAATTTCTCAATATTCACTCAATGCTATTAATAGGACTGTGATATAGATTTTAAATCACAAACACATATTTAATATTTCGTAATGTCAAAACATTCACGTGTCAGTCTATTGTTAATAATGATAAATGTGAGTCCATTATTAATAATTAGTGGAAAAAATCACACTCTATTTGGTATGAATTAAAAAAAATTACACAAAATTTTTTTTTTTGTTTAAAAAAGGTAGTGAAAATGTTAACAAAAAAACTATACAAAAAATAAAAGAATAATGTAAGAAGTGGAAGGTGAGAAGGAAGTTATAGATAGTTACATATATATAATAAAAACAAAAAAAGAAATTCAAATAAAGACAGACACCAAATCGGCCATTCACCTTCATACATAGTATAGATGACAAGTTGATATAGTATGGAGGAGAATATAAAAATGGATTGGGAAATGTATACCACTCCGTTCAGTTTAGGCAGAATTATTTTTTATTATTTTACGAATAATATGTTATAATAATTTTATAACCTATCTTTCAATCACTTTTTTTTTTTATCTCGTATACATCCTATTTTAAAAATTATTAAATAATTATTCCAAATATTAATGAATAATATTTTAAATAATTATTGTCCAAAGATAATCGTATGTTAATTTGGGAGTTTTTTGAGAGGAGAAGAAAGGTGGGGTCTAAAGTTGGCTAATAATCTTTAGTGATAGATGACTCAAAGAAGCCGCGTAAAATTACTTATGGCAGCGGTTGGTTGGCAAATGTTTTTGGATTTCATTTAAATTCTAACGCGTTTTAGTTTGTAAATGTTTTTGTTTTTATATGCTGGGAATTGTTTCTGATGAAACTTTATGTGATCCACTCACCACTGCTCCTACCCTTCCCAACCATTTGCATTATCAAATAGTATACTAATAATACTACATATAATAAATTGTGGTGATAAATTTGGAATTGTACATCTAGCCCACAGACAAAAACCCGTGACAATGGCAAAATTTGTAATTTAATTTGGGAGGCATATTTTTTCTCTATTTTTTTTTTGTCAAAATATTTTTTTATAGTATTAAGTTATTCCTGCAGTAATTTGGTCGTTTGGCTTACAAGCCAATGTAGGTTCTACAGCCAAGATATCGAAACCCAGAAGAGAAAACTAGAAATGAGGAACAGTTTTCAATTGCATCAACAACCATTTCTGCTTTCATGGGATCACTCAACTTCAATATAGCGAATCCGTTTAGACAAGAGCATTATTCGTTATTTTTTGAATAATATTTTATAGTAGTTTTTTAATGATATTTTTACGTCACATACATCACATATTAAAAATTGTTATAGTAATTATTGTAATAATATTTTAAATAATAACTGTGTAAATAGAACTAATATTGTTTTTCCTCTCCAAAGAAAAAACAAACGATAAAGAAAAAAAAAAGTAAAAATATCCTTTAGTATACTATTACTACAATGGTGAACAAGTTTATAGTGACTTGGACTTTACATTGATATCGCCCGTTAAACATCAACGCTCTTGCATTTTTGCCAATTCTCAATTTTTTGATCTATATTTCACTGAATAATGGAGTAATGCATTAATTTTTTTAAGAAAAGCAAGAACTGCAGTAATATTCAATGGTTCCTTCTTAGTTGGATTTAATCTAAAATACTATATCTTAAATCTCATAATTTAAATTAATATACATCATATTAATCTGAACCGCTAAGACACTGTGCCTTTAATCGAGTCCATCCATATTCAATCATGAGTCGAATAAAGTGTAAACTAAAACTTGCTGACGTCTTGACTAGTCTTTTTCTGTAGTATTTATTTTTGCCAAATTTTGCACGGAAACTCTACGTTATCGTTTAATTGGCAATACACTGGAGAATTTGATTGATATTCAACGCTCTTAAAGAGATTTTACCCCCAAAAAAAAAAAAATTGTTGTTAAAGTTAGCATTAAAAAATCTTAATGGAAATTGAAACGACAAGATGAAATTAGCAGCGAAATTAAAACCATTCATCTTAAAAGGAAAGGTTTTAAGCATTCCATCTTTTATAGTAATAAAATGGATTAATAACACTTTGCTCCCCTAAATTAGGTAGATAATTACACTTCGTCCCCCTGAACTAGAACAAATACATTTTGCCCCCATTCACATTAGTCATCTTTAAAAATATTAAAACCAACACGATAATCTAGCTAAATGACTTAAATACACTTGGTACTATATTTTAATTTTTTTATGTATTTAAATTTTAATAGTGATGTGATAATTATTGAATAATAATAATAAATAAACTATATAATATTTCAATATAATCCAAATCAATATATTTGTTGGTCAAATTTTTAAATTTTTTTTATTACATTTTATATTATTTCAAATTTGAATGTTTAATTATAATGGTAGAACAATTCTCAAATGAGCTTATTTTCTATTCAAAATTTTTCTTTAAGAGAGAGATATTGTGTGATAATATATACATATATATATATATATAATTTTGTGATTTTTTTTATATCTATTAGTATTTTACACTTTTAATATTTGGTTAAACTATACAAATTGTAATGTCAAATATAAGATAATTCAACATTTTCTCACATTTTTACTCCTTAATTCTTTTGTTATTATATTTATTATAATAACAATTTTTACTATAATATCAATTTGTTATTATATTTTATTTTTTCTAATTCTTTTTGTAATTATTGAACATCAAAATTAAATACATGAAAAATCAAATATAGAATTAAGGGTATTTAAGTCATTTAACTAGATTATCTTGATGATTTTAATATTTTTAAAGGATGAAAAATGTAAATTGGGGGCAAAGTGTAGTTTTTTTTAGTTTATGATAGATAAAGTATAATTACCTGACTAGTTTTGGGGGCAAAGTGTTATTAACCCTAATAAAATTATGCATTTTTTCATTTTCTAATCTTTTTATGATTCGAACTCATATTAATCAATAAATTATGAAAAAAAAAGTATCTTGAACTGCATTTCATTGTAAAGAATTTTTTAATAACATTGATGGTGAATAGTTGAATGAGCTGACGTGAATCAATTTCATTCTTTGGACACAATAAAAGTTGTGTGACTTGTCCTAATTACCTCATACTGCTTATTCTTTGGCAATTAAAAAACTAAAATTTGTGATATCTTAGAACCAGAGTTGATTGTCAGGTGTAAGTCATTGACTTCCAAGCATAAAAGAAAAACTTGGAGTGTTCGACTATATATACTTCTCTTTATGGAAAACAAACAAAGAAAAAAAGAAAGGAACCCTCTCACAATTAGTAAACGATTCCTTTGTTTCGCACTTTTTTTGTTGATTATTTTTCAATTTCATAGCTGGTTAGCCATTTCCTTCATTATTGGTTGATGATATTATCCGTATATATATATATTGCAAAATTTTTGTCCTTGGATAGAGACTACAAAATTGTATCGTGGACGTAATCAGATAAGCAAATCCGCATCAAGGTTGGTCTTAGGCTTAATTGTGGTCCCTGATATTTTCTGAGGTCAAATCATCATATACAAATATGTACAAATATTACACCTTTTCATTAATTAATTGTTTGTTTGCTTGGTTATCTTCTCGTATGCTAAAATTCACCTAGGTATTTAACTTGAATACTATCATCATTTCACAGTATGACATAATGGAAATGTTTCACGCGACTTTTCAAATCTTGCTGCCAAGTGTTTTTCAGGATTTGCTATGTTAACCTTAATTAATTGCAAGTATTAATGTGAGGAGAATCATTAATTTTGATTACATCGTGGCATTGCAAATTATTAGCTTAAAGGAAATCTCATTTTCAATGATCACTCCACAGGTTTTGGACAAAAATAGTAAATGTCTCCTTAAAATGGCATACAAGCCACACAACTTTCTATTAGTTTCTAGTCATGAATTTATATTCATGGGCGGCTCATTCTTAAGTGAAACGGATTCATTTTACAATTTTGCTCTTCATAGGCCAATGGACTGATAGTGCACCATTCTGCTTCATCATTTGAACTTTTGGCCATATTGGTTTCAGCATAACAGGCTTCTAGTTAATCAGACAAATTCTCGTCTGGATTAAGGTTCACATATATCAAGACACATAAAGCGTGAGTTGCTCCAATTTATATATCTTGGTATATGTGAACTTTAGTTTATGGAAGAATTTACCTGTTAATCAAGATTCAAGCTCAAGGGGTGCTACTATCTCTTTATCGTTTCAGAGTGAGAATATTTGTTCCTTGTTTGTTTGCACGAGAATTTAAGGCTAAATGAAAATTGACGGCAATAATTTGAGATATGCAGAGATAACATGATAATTGTGGAGTGTCAGACTTCTATGAAAATCCTTTTTCTGCAGAACTGAAGTAGGAATTATTAGGTAGAAAAATTTAAGAGTAAGCTAGCTAGTTGGCTCTAAAGCATTGAGTGGCTTGAACAATAATTAATGTTTGTATTGAATCCCTTCTGATATGAAGAGATATTTCGTGTCATATAATTCAAAATAATTGAATTTTTTTTACTAAATTGGATCATATATATATAGATGTGAGCGCGCGCTTGCTTGCTTGCTTCCAAGTTCAGTAATAAAGCCAGCATTGCTCTTCCAACTGATTCTGAATTTCTGATATTTGAAATTTTACGTCCCTGATTGCTTTCTCAATTCCTCGACTTTATGTTCACCTAGCCTATATATTATGGCTAGCCAATTTGACCATTTTCATTAATTCCCATATGCGCTCAACTACTTGTTATCAGGCATCCACATGCTTCACATACGGTTTTGTCTACTGATAAAAGTTGTTTTCAGACAAGAAAATGAAGCAAAATCGTGCCCTCGTAAAAACCCTTTTACCTCTTGAAGTTATGAAGAACCTCTTTATTGACTAAAGAAGTTGAAATGCGTGTCTCCCAAAATTTCTGAGTTCTCTTATTTTGCCCATCAAATGATGTTCAGTTCAGTGGTAGCCAAAGCCAAGTAAATTGGTTTCTCTCAGTTTCTTTCTTCTTATGAGAACATATGAAGAATGAATGACTAGAGTGGAATCACTTTATTCAGAAGAAAGTTCTTAAAGATGGTCCCTTTAGCTCTGAAGTTGAACGGAAAATTCTTGGACCCGGTCATGGACCTGTGCCTTGGATCCCTCGGTTTTGAACAGGCTACATTTCATGACCGAAGAATCCACACATTGTTGTATGGACCAAATGCAAACAAGAAATCCCAAAGTTGAACCATACTATCGAGAGTGTTTTCTTTTACAGAATGGTCCCTTTTAGCTGTGCTCATCCTTATATTGATGTTGGTGATTATACATTACATAGATATTTCAGCAGGTCCATTAATTTCTGTACATGGGAACCTTAATTAAGATGGTGTACTAAAATGGCCAATTAATTAATGTCTCTGCAATTGATTCAATCAGGAAGGTGGTGAACCACTACTCTGAACACACAGGGCTTTCCATCAATAATATCTGGCCTGCATTTTTTTACCATCAGTACTGACTAGGTACAAAGTATTTATTAAATGTACATGCAGTCACTCATGTATAGGGAAGGCAGAACATAACTTCTACTTAAGTAAAAGAATCCAAGATTTTCAAGTTTACCTTTTGCTTGCATGCTTTTCAAAGGTATTTGTTGATTTCCCACCAAAATCTTCAGTAGAAGGTAAGTAGGTAGATTGCAATATTGCTGCAGCACATGATGGTGCATATATAAAAGGTAAATATTTAGGTAAATTTAATTTTTGATCCTATTATTAGATTTTGTTGTGTAGATTAAATCTTATGCAATATATGACATCATGTAAATAAGATTCTATAAAATTAAATCTTAATTACAAAATTTATCAGTAAAATTAAAAATCGAGTCTATATAAATATTTTTCTATATAGAATAAATAAAATTAGGTATCACACATCAAGATGCCTACAATACAATATTACTGGAATTTTGAATACATAATATCACTTATATTCTTGGATAGACTAGATTCATAAAGTCGTACTATCAATCAATATATTTCAAGTGTTTTTTGGACTGACTCTACTATCATTTGATTGAATTGACTTTTTATTTAGTGCTCAGTCTTCATGCTCAGAAGCATGAGAGAGAACACTATGCATGAAAACAGGCACCAAGTATGATGCAAAATGCCGTGCATGAAGCATGCAAAAAAGTGTGATATGTTGCCCGCTCGACAAATTTTTGTAGTGATCAACTTAGAGCGAAAAAATAAATTCGGTTTCAATCAGCTTAGTGAAAACAAACTGATTTATTTCAATTTTTTTGACTGTTTGGTAACTTCTTAATTAGGCCAATGGAGGAATAATTGAGCCCTTCAAATTATTTAAGTTGCTATCTAAATAATTTGGACAGTGCACGTTACTACTGCCTGCATTTGGACAGAAGTGTGCATTATTACTCCCACTAGCACAGCCAAATTTTCAATGTTATAGATTTTCGTTTCGCCTGTAGCTGCTAATTTGCAGAATTTATTCAATTTTCTGTCTAAAAAATTAGCAGATTTCTGCAAGAAAAATGCTCAGAGGGAAATAAAAGCTAGTAGGGTAATTCGCATAGGATGTGGTTGTGACATCCACCGATCAACAGACAACTATCGCTATATGACTTTATTGCATCTACTGTTAGGAGTATACGGTTATGGATATTTGAACCCAAAACAACCGTACCATATTGAAATTGTCATTTTTACTTGAACAAATCTAAAAATTTCACTTATATCCACATAAAAATTAAACTTCGCCCATTTTCTTTGTTTTCTTTTTCTTTATATGGATGAGAAATGATTAAGAAGAAATACATATCCTATTTTGCTGTTGTGACAATGGCGTCATATATACCAGCATTCAAATTTCAGAACTTGACAATTAATAGAAATATATCTGCAACAGATTTGGTCCATATGATTTTTTGATTGGACCTGCAATTGGGAAAATTGATCTAAGTGGGAATGGGACATCTAGCTGCTGCTTCTTCTGTTGTACATCTTCCGTGTAATCTATATTTAATTTCCGACTTCACCATTTTTATAATTAAGATACCTTACCACCTAGCTCGCCAGTGCAATTCTCATCCCCTGCCAATCCCCTATTCCTTTGCGGTCCATGGACACAAGACCAATCTAAATATAGAGATATGACCTTCAGAGTGTTGGGTAACACCATTAATGGATACAAAAGATAGGGGTTGGTTATAATTTTTAAATTTACGTGATAATTTATTAGAAAAATAAAAATTTCACACAGAGGATAATTCACATACATGTTTTTTCAATACTTCTATGTCTTAAATTCTTTCACTGTTTTTTAAACACTTTCTGATTATGATTGAAACTCATCAAGAGAGTTACTATAATTTGTGTTGTCTTTTATTTTCAAAATTACAATTTGCGATTCTACTATTATTCAATTTATTATTAATAACACTGAATTGATATTAAAAATTTAATAACCATATATTGTTAGCATGATTGGATTTAGCTAGGCGAATGAATGATAAATGTACCCGTTTTGATCCACCAAACATATGTATACAAATTATTGAATTCGTTCTTGAAATCCATATTGACCATGATGTATTTGAATTAGTATTACATTATCACTCCATTATTGTTCTCTCTTTTTCTTGATCAGCCAGCAAAACGAAAGGAATAAACTACTTAGTTTTCCGACTTCAAAGCTATAGGGGGAGAGATTTAGGTTCCGACTAACGAACTCTAAAGATTTTGTTCTTGCTAAATTTTATGCAACAAAGATTCTTCTTGTTTGGGTTCTCTAGAATCACTCTTGTTATTCCCCATGGAAATTATACAGCTACCAGCTTTGGCCATCAAGTCCTCACATTGCAATGGATAAATCCTGACACAGATTCACCAAACTAATTGTTTACCATTATAAATATAAACCCATTATCACTTTGGAATCCTATGTTCATTTACGTATTAAAAAAAAAAAAAATTGTTTCTGACATTAATTAACATTTCGTACTAGAACACATGAGAATCATATGAGCATGCTTTAATTTGCTATTAGTAGTATTATTTTTTGTGATCCACCTCAGTTAGTCAAATACAACATTTGCACATGTTGGTCTACGTGTGTCTCGTGACAATTGTCTATTATAAAATCTAGCAATACATAGTTGCTAATATCATATTAGCAATGTAAGTTCTTTAAAAACAAATCATTTTATGACTAATTAAGGAGAATCTAACGCGAAAGACGCCTGAAAGACAGTTAATTAAGATTCCAGCTAGCTCGAAAAAAGTAGTTTTGGCATCTGAATCCCACATGTTGATTGCTTTTTACAGAAAGGACAAAATGATTACATCTTCAAGTTGGTCTAAAAATATATAGATGCGCCCATATTATGATATTTGGTTTGCAGATTAGTTTCATGCCGAATGAGATGTATCTCAGTGAGGTATTATCCCAAAGGACCCAAAGCTTGATAAAGATGGAGATATATTAAGAGGGTACCGGAGAAAGATACAGACATTTCTGTTCCGCTGGCTTCAATCCTTTTATGTTGAACATGTAATGCAGCATTTGGATTGGATAATTTAATTTCTAGAGACCCCAAAATTTTATTTTATTTTTTTTGTTAAAAAAAAATCTGGCTCCGTTAAGACAGCGAAATAATTAAATATTTTCAAAATTATATCTTTAATAATTTTTTAACACAGTCTTTTTTAAGTTTTTTTTTTTTACATATATCACTTATAAAAAAAAAAATGTTGCAACAGTACTTATTCTAACTAATATCTTAAATAATAATTGTTCAAAGTGATAGCCATATCAAATAGGATCTTTTTCCCTAGACCAAAGTAATGAAAATCGACCGCTCCAAGTAAGATAAGTTCAAAATTGTACAAAAAGATTAGTTACACTTCAAAATCAGATTCCATAAGATCGCAACTAAATTGTAGTAGTATGTAATTGCGGGTACACCCTTTTTTATGAAAATTTCTTTGTTACTCACTCTTTATCGTGTAGTATTAGTATTTTTTTATTATTGAATGATCGAAAAGTAATAAAATTTATTTACTTTTTAATTATTTTAACGACTGTCATATTCATTGTGCATTACAGAGTGAGTGATAAAAAATTATTCCTTTTCTACATTTCCAACCAAATGCTCTTTACCAAGTAGAAGCACATGGTTGTTGGAGTTTGAAACCTCTCCGAATTGTACCCACAACATATATATTCTCACTCAATGATTTGTTCAATAAAATTGAAACTTCGATACATCATAGTTTTGGGTTGTCAAAATGAACCAGTGATACATCATAATCATATTCGCGTTTTTTACCTTGTTTTTCATTTTTGGTGGGGAAGGAAAGGAGACTGGAGAGTAGTGACTGAAGGATCGGAGCCATCTTTTTCTTTTGAGTATACGGGCATGCATATTAATTCTTTGATCAAAAGAAAAAAGAATAAATTGTGGGTTCATTTTCCCACTAGCAACTTTCAATTAAAACAAGAAAATGAAAGGCCTATCAGGAAAGATCGGATCGATGATTGTACTCCTATAATTTGAAATCATTTTGACACCCATAATATATAAGACTATGGGATCCAAAGATGAAAGCACGAAGAATGGAGCACATGCCTTTTTTCATGCAAAATAAATTTTGAATAATTGAAAGTGCAATAATTCAGGTAGGTGAGACATGTAACATTCTTGAATTAAACTTGGACCCAAAACTTTTTTTTGCTAAAAAAGTTGTACAAATAAAAGTGTTAGGAATTGAAAGTTTCGAAATAACACAGTTCATAATTGAGGGTGCAAAGTCGGTAGATAAAAACATTGATGATCATGCTTAACACTATATATGAACATTATCCACATGAAAGAATCGAATGTCAATTAATGAGGTTGATAGATTGTCATTGTCATTGAAATTGCCCATTAATCACAATGATGAGTTAAAGAATTTAAAGTCAAGAGAAGTATCAACATATTATGATTTCAAAATTATTAATTAAAGTAGGAAATAAAGAAATATTAATTGTTATTGCCAAAAAAAATTATTAATTAAAATAGGAAATAAAGAAAGCCGCGAAATCAATCACGCTATTGATAAATAATAGTAAATGCGATTAAACAATTGGTATTAATTTCAATTGAATTCTAAGTTAGCAAAGAGAAAGGATAATTTGGAAAGAGATAAATGTTTTACCAACCAAAGAGAAACTAAAAGGAAATAAAAAACTCTTGGACACGATGAGGTAGTTCTTGCATTTGCATGATGTAATCACATGGAAATTCTTTCTGCCATCGATCTGCTTTAGTATTTTATTTATTGTCTTATCCATGCTCGTCAGTGGGTAATAGACGATTTTTTTTTTTATTTATTTTTTAAATGGCTTTTGTTCTTTCAACTTTTATTTGAAACATTTTAGTGCTTTTTCTTTTTTTTATTATCAACATTGGAATAATTAGTGGTCCTTTCAAATGTTCTATGGCATGGAATTGTGGAGCCACACACTCACTCACTCTCAAACAAAGATTTAATTTTTTCTGGTTAAAAAAAACTAGCAGAAAATGTCGGTAAGGTTACATGTCTTAAAAAATTAAAATGTTTCATTAATAACAACTTTAATCATTCTAACCTTTTTATTTCAAAACCATTGTAACAGTGTAATTTTATAAATCATTTTCCTATATTTTCAGTGACTTTCAACCTTAGATAAAATGTCTTCTCGTCGTCTTCCTCATCTACATACTACATGGGTTCCATGAACAAAACAATGTGAATTTAAAAGTTAAGGAACAAAACAATTATAATAAAAGGAATAATTAAGGAAGAAAGAAGAAAAAAGGGGAGCAAACTAATCATTGTACTTTACTTTTATAAGTAAATTCTTTTCCTTTCGAAGGTTCCCTTCGTCTTTATTGTTGTTTATGAGTGACTTCTCGACATTACCTTGTCCGCGGACTTTCCGGGAGTACGGCAGCAAGAAAATGGGCCTCAAATGGTTGCAGCCTTTCTATATCATGTCTTTTTGAACGTCCATAATATATTTTGTGAACTCGTGATCTATGGGCTATTTCCAGGTCCTTCGGACGATTCATGGGCTTAGGTCCAAAGGTCTTCATGGACTGAATTAGGATCTCGGATTAATGGGTCTATGTGCTAGGATTCTAAAAGAATTGCCAGCAAAGGATCCTTTGATAATTTAAATGAATTATTCAATTTAACAACTCATTTATTTTCTAGATGGAGATTAGCGTCATATTAATGTGACGGGAAAGAAAAGTAGAGCAAGGGAAAGAAAAGAAACAGAAAGCGCCAATGAGCAATGATGTGTAAACTAAATAGTTACTTTACACTGCCATTATGACCTAATTCATGAGTTCGAGTTATCAAATAATAAGTGAAGATAGGTATGATAATTTCTGACTTGATTGATAACACGATATGAAATTAATATATTATGACACGGTCCGAAAACTATTAGATCATTAATGGATCAATCTGTTTATAACACGAAAGTAAACGAGTTGGATTGGGTAAACCCATGAGTTGACACGATATAACCTACTGAATAAATAGATTTTACTAAAATATTATCTCAATTATAATTTAATATAATATATTTTAAGATTGTACATAATAGTTTTGATATAATAATGTTAAATCAAACATAATAATAATAATAATTTTAAATACTATCAAAAAATTTTCAAAAATTTTAAAAATGCATTTTAAGTTGATAAAAAATAAGGTTAGTATTAAAAATTATTAAAATTATTAAAATTTGAGATTTTAACTAAAATGGATAGATTGATATATCTTTGAAGAAGTAAATAAGTGACATGAGAAAACGACACGAAAATAAACGAATCAGATACAAACACGATATAATAAGATACAAACACGATGTAATAAGATACAAACACGACATAATAAGAAGCAGACCCACATAACATGACACAGTAAAAAACGAGTTTCACTCGACACGACACGACCTATTGACACCCTTAGGTAGAGATCCATTGTTAAAAATAAAAAAAAAATCCTTGTAAGCAATAGGATGTTAACTAGACCCAAAACATTTCATATTGGTCATAAACACAAGCAAATAGTTACCAGAAACGAAGCAGATGAAAGCAAGTTCTTACTGGCTAACTACACGACTAGCAATCTGCCCAGGTTCAGCAAAGCAGGATGGTCGGCTGAAGAAGCCTACTTTCCCGTCTATTACCAAAACTTTCCTTTAGATTGATGAAGATGTAACTGTAGCGTAGATGCTTTTGTTTGCTTGTCTGATGCATAAGAGCGGTTCACATGTCAGATTTCAATCTTCAACTATATTCACTCGTTCAAACTCAATGAGGGAGATGTTATTGTCTTCTTTAACAGAAAAACTGGCTGGTTCAGTGACTTCAACCCGTCCCCACTTGTCCACTGCAAGCCTCATTGATCCCTTGAACATGTCAATTTTTGCATTTCTCAGGATAACAGTGGTTCCTTCTTTCATCAAATCCACTTCAAGAAAATACATCTTGTCAGTAAAATCCTCAATGGTCAATTCAAAAAGCAGAAAAGTCCAACCATCTCTAGATGGAATGGATGGAAGAGAAAGGAAGCAAAATCAAGTAGTATATGCTCAGAAAAGTATAAATTCAAGTGTTTCCTCCAAACGTACTTTCAAAGGTAATCTACTAGTGTGGCGGCGGATAATCTGCCTTGTGGAATTGTAGGCATATTTTTTTCTCACCCAAAAGGAGATTGGAGAGACATCTGATAATATGGCCAATAAAGCCAAATCAACCTCTTGAGCAGATAAATTTAATATAGAGGATTATCAGACCAGGTAGAGGGTTAAATAGAATTAAGAATGAATCCAACAGAGATTCAGAATATGTTAATACAGAACTAAGGTACTTAACCTAGGAAGCTGATAATGGTAAAATAAAGGATTCTCAGACTAAGAAGTGGGTGAAATGCAGTTATGAACAAACCAATCAGAATATACAATCAAGAAAATCCACGGTGATAGGATGTGTTGAAGTCAATAAATTTCACCCCATGCAAAGGCAGACGGCATTCTCCACATCTTAAACTAGTGTGATGGAACACCACCCACCCACCTCTCTTACCCTTTTGACTAGTAACAGTTACCAAACATTTGAGCAGCTAAAGAGAGGAAAAAATAATGTAAGCCACTCTATTATCAGACTGATTCACCCTCAACCAGCAAAGTAACTGATCTATCCATAAAAAATGTCCTTGGCAATAAGCCTTTGGAGCTACAAAAAAAGAAGGTAAAAATGATGCCCGTTCAGATAAACAAGAGATTGGAGGTCTTCAGTAAATTGTTCAAAGATTACATTTACTTCTTCACTAATTAAACCACAAGGATAATGATGATTCTAATACACCTTATCATGTTTCTTGTCATTACTTTATTAAGGAATGCTCAAAGGCATCATGAAGGTGGACAAGATCATGGACTCAAAAGGTACAAGGGTCCAATTCTAGAAAATGGAACACAAAATCTTTAGGCAAAGAGATCAGACAACTATATGCTAAACAGGTCGAAATCTCCAGTAAAGTGCATGCCTTCTTGATAATAACCTTATCAAAGAAATTTTAGAAAGATTGTTCTGCTGTCGAACAATTTGCATAGCCTAATCCTTAAATCAGAACATCAAATATAACACTATCGTGCTCCAAACATACTGGCCCACCTTCACACCCACGACAACGGCTTCCTATACCATCAAACATATGCACCTTTTTCCCGCCAGAACTACCCAAAAGAGATTCAAACAGCCTTTGTATTGACTGATATACGCGCTATCTTCATTTCCTTACCATTTCATTATTAAAATTGTCATGCCAATTGCAAGTTTGCCAAGGGACTTAATGCCACTTTTCACAGAACTCTTACTTTCTTGCCTCTATCTCAACATGCAATTGCTTGAATATTACAGAACAGAAACCAACCTAAATTTCACACAAGAGTTATCAAGCATAATGCTACCACTAAAATAATAAGAAAAACAACATCAAAGTGAGAAAATTAAAATATGGAAAAGGAGAGATGTTAAAGTTAAACCTTTGATCATTCCTAGCAGTGAAGACAATCATTCCAGTCTCATCACCCACCAAGCATTCAGCGAGCTGCATGTGGCGAGCCTGAGACTGTCTCTGCACAATAGTTTTCGAATTAACAACCTTAACAGTGACATTGATCCCACTTGCCATTGGGCGGAGCTGCTCAACCTTAGTGAAAACTGGTTGCTGCTTCTTTTGTTCAGCCATTCCTATCCATTAAACATGACAACAATTCAAAAAATGAAAAAATAAAAAAATCCAACCATTGGCACTTAAATATAAACAAAGTTCGCAGCTTTACACCTATCCAAGATACAAGCCTAATCATACATTCACACATACATATACATACAATAAAATAAATGAGTAAACCACCAAACATCAACAAAAACAGAGATCAAAAGGCTGCTCAACACAAAAAATAATACATAAGGAAAATTTTGGTAAAATTTATCTAATTTAACCTTATCTAATCAATAAAACTTCTGAAAACATGGAAAAAGATAAGATGATTTTGGGAGTGGAAAATTAATCCCAAATCTAAGAATTCGATATCACAAATAAAAAGAAACAATTCTGATTAAAAATCACGATTAGTACCAATTAAAATAAGAAAAGGGTCTAAAGATCGAACTGGGTATCTTTGAAATTAACAAAAAAAAAAATGGTATCTTTATAAGCTCGTGAGCGAAAGAGAAATTTAGAATTTTAGCCAAAAAAAAAAAACTGTTATTGAACGTAGAATAAAGTAATTAAGATGAAATCTTAGAAGGAGAATTGGACTCACCCGAATTCTTGCAGAGGACCAAGTTTAGATCCGAAAGCTCGGTGACTTTTCGATTTGGTTCAGGTGACCGGTGATTCTCTCTCAAACTGTCAGCCAACGTTGTTATAAAGAGCTCCTAGTATTAACTTTTTGAAGATGGATAAATCACTCATTTAAATTTGGGCCTAAATCGATCTCGAACAAAGGCCCAATATACTCGAAAAGGGCTAACCTTGGGCCATAATGCTGTGGCAGGCCTCACTTTATTATATGAGCTTAACCGTGAATTGTGAGCCCAAACCCAATTAAATAAGTCGTGTTGCATGAAGCCTGCAGCTATATAAATATATATATATTTAGGAAATGTTTGGTTTACGTTCGAAAATTAGAATTAAAATAAAAATTATAAATCTCATTATTATTAATATAAATTTATATTATTCGTTTTTATTAATTTTGATAAATAATTTTGAATTTATAATTTTATAAATTATTTTCTTAAAAGAACATATAATCTAGATCCAAGTATAACAATAAAACATATAAAATAATTCAAATAAAATAAAAAACTATTGAGTAGACTCGTGTTGACCTTGTGCTAATTTGGCAATGGATTTGACTTTTAAGGTGTAAGAAAAGGGGGAAATGTTTAACTCTGTGACTGGAAAAAGTCTTTAAAAGACATTAAGAAAATGAACTTTGAGACAATTTTTATTTTAATTTTTTTAAAACAAAAAAGAAAAATTGCAAGAGAGAAGACGAGATACTTCCCATGAAGAACAAGTCTATCGCATTCTTTATCCAAAACGCAGCTCCACCTCCAAAATTCTTTCATTTTGTCACCATATAATACATCTTCTCGTGTCCATACCATAGTTATTATCCATATATGTTCAAAAGCTCACCATAACCACATAAAAAAATAAAATAAAATTTAATGCTATTAATTAAAAATCAAGCAAGAAATTAAAACTCCAAATAGAAATGGGCGTCTTTAATTAATTACTTACTTCGCAGTTGCTCATTCTCTCCACTATTCTTTCTGCGCTAGTAAGGTGCGGCTGCCCCCTCCACTCTCTCTCTCTCTCTCCCTCTCTCTCTCTAGTGTATTTTTCAATTTGCTAGCTAAATAATTTTCGCAACTCAAATAAAGGAGACTATTAAAGATTAATAAAATAAAATTTTCCTTTCAATTCATTGTATTGATTATTAAGTGCTGCGTGTAATTATTCGTTAATTTGTTTAAATATATGTCAAGATTGATGTTAATGAATTATATATTTGCTTGCACCAAAAGTTTTACACGTACGTACACATAGCATGACGTTTAATTATAGTCATGTTCACCACTCTGAAAAGGAATTAAAAAGAAAATTTTATTTAAGATAACGCAATAATTTGCCTATTTGATTATGTAAAAAAAAATCGCAGCATTAATTAAGTCATTCTTTTATGGTTCAGAAAATGGTGCAGGAACATTTCATTGAAAATGGCTGGAAAATTTAGGAAATGTATGATGCTATGTTGTTCAAGAAAGCTTGTGGTAAGCACTACTTCAATTCCCTCCATGGACTTTTTTTTTTTTTTTTTTTATTGTTTGTACCTTTTCTATTTGGGGTTGAAGCATTCAACACAATCTGTATTGAGCCTGAGAAAAAAAAAATTGTTGAGGCCTTTAGCTAGATAACAAAATATGCTGATCAGCAGCCCTTAGCCTCTACCAAAAGGAACATACTCAGTGAGGGGGACGCATAAAACCGATCAGTACGGGTTGACTATTAGAAATATGTCCATTCAAAACGCACAAAGGCAACTTGCCTCCTCCTAAGTTCTTCAATCCAAGAATCAATACTATATATTAATTTCTAATATCAAAACTGAGGGATATGAGTAGTACGTGGTGGACTCTGTTTTTGAACTGGCTGCTCATTTTGAGATCAAAATCCATCTTCTACTACTACTAATGCCTTCCAGAAGCCACAGTGAAATGATTAGAAAAAATGGGGAGGTCCGGATTATCTGGGGTTGGGTGATATCTGGCCACATTATCATCTTGACTTGGGGGGGGGGGTTCTTTCAATATCCCAAACATTACGTTTCTAGATTATCTAGACTGATGTCTGGGTTCTTTGTTTGGGTGTTGGGAGACTTTTCATTCCAACAGCATAGTAGTGTATTTCACCAATCTAAAGATCAATAATCCCAAGGGGAAAACTTATCCAGAGTCCAGAGACTCAACCTTCACAACTTGAATGGAGTACAATGACATGATTCAGATTCTCTAAAAGAAGTCAATGAAATATTTATGTAGATTCGATTTACGATTCTACTTGTGAATTTTGTATGTAAATTTAACTTCATTAAATAAATGATATCAACGAATACAAAGTAATATTTTATAACATTTAATTCTTATCACGAAAATTATAAGTGAGGTCTAATATTGGATTTAGGAAAATATTTTCCGTAAAAAAGAATAAGTAGAAGGGATTTATGATATTGTACTAGTTAATTACCAACCCTTCTTCGACGTTAGTACATAGCATGATGTAACCTTCCTTTGCTCAATTCTTGTTCATAACCGTGGAATGGAAATTGTATACTAGTAATTAAGCACATGCCTCAACTTAAAAAGAGGTTGGGTAGGGGTAGGGGTGGAAACTTCCACACAATGCAAGAATTTGTCCAAGTGATTGTGGTCTTTCTTTCCTAAGAGGGGAAAACAAAAACAGGAACTTTCAAATATCATTTTCTCAAAAATTTATATATTTTCCTTTATTGTGTTTAATCAATAACACAATAAACGAAACTTTAGTCCGTAAACATTATAGAGACGGGTTAACAAAATTGGGTATGAATTTCGACGATCATCAACTATTGAAAGAGAAATTTAGCCCATTAGAGTATAGAGGTTTCACATTGAATTAGAGGCTTTATTTAACTTGAGTAATTGGGATTTCCTTATTTATTTTTCAGTATCAATTTGTTAGTCTCTCTACAGGTACGCATAATTTATCGATAAATTTGTTAGTCTCTATACTGGTATGCATAATTTATCAACAACTTAGCCATTTTCTTGAATCTTACATATTATCTTCCGCTCTACATGTTACGTATAATTTGAAATAAGTAATAATACACGTATCAAATATTTAGATGATGAAAAACAAGATTAGTGTAGAAAACTATACAAAAAATTGATATTGTATTTTCCTTAGTTTCACATACATACTGTATATTTTATGCCATTAGAGCTTAAAACAAACTCCTACAAAATCATCAGAAAGTCGCGGATTCAATAGCGAGCTTGCTAGCATGATTGATGGGAGGAACAATATAATTACATAAAAGACACACATGCGCTTGCCCCGAATTTCTTCCGTCCATCCATAATGCATCTGAATTCTTACACCCCCCCCAAAAAAAAAAAAAAGAAGTTCTGAATACCATTGTTACGAGTAGTTATTAATTAATTAATAGCAGTAAATAGAGTAAGTAAATATAACCAGAGGTGAAGTTTAGTTGGCCATCTTCTTAACCATGGTTGGTTATCCATCCAATAAAAGCAAGACATCTTAGCTCCACTTTTAGACGAGGAAAAACAAGGAAACCGTGTAGTGTCCGTCTGTCTCTTTCCTTTCTCCGGTCTCTCGCCTGTGTCTTCCGTGCAAAGGCAAAACCATCTATTGATCCGTCCATCCATATTCTTAATTTGTCTGTGCATCGATCATTAATTTTGACATTTCAGAGACTTCGATTCTTTTGAGATATCAAAGGTAAATTAAATTCATATAACCCTCAAATGATGCATTATTAGTATCCATTATATATTCACTCTTCCTTTATTTTCCATCTACCAAATGAATTTTTCTCTCTTCTATATACCCCTCCCCCAAAAAAAAAAAAAGTTTAGAGGATAAAATTACAACAGGAAAAAGCATAATGGATATGCTACAATTATGTACGTATATTGTCCATATACATAGTAATTTTTACATAAAGATGATTATGGATTGTGGGTAATGATTAGGTAATCAAGGAGATCATTACATGTAGATTTTGATCATGCCATGAGTGATTCATGCATATGAGAATTTCGTATTTTTAAGCTACCAATTATTGAAGATTTGTTTATTTATTTATTTATTTAATTTTTTTTGGGTTTTTACTTAAATGAGTAATTAATTCTTAGCAGAGGGAGGAAATGGGGAAAGATACGTACGAGGAAGCCATTGCTGGATTGAAGAAGCTTCTCAGGTACCTGCTGTACCTTTTTCCCCTTTCTGTCCTTCGTTTCTGATAGTTCGTGTTCATTGGGATAGCTTAACCCCCATTGTTTTTAGCAACTCTCCATCCAATTGAAAATTTTCCATCAAAAGCTGTCCTGAAATGTCATTTCATACTCCCCAACATCTCCGTTATTGACAACGTTAGCCGCCCCCGCACGTTTGAGATTTGTTCAATTGTTTGCTTTTGTGCATTTTACAGCGTTACATATTTCAACCGTTTTGTCTTCGTTACTTTTACTCATCTCCCACGTGGGACCCGCATGATTTTCGGACATCTTCGGTTAGCATGACGTTAAAAATGTGGGTCCCACGTCGTGGGGAGAGGAGCTGTCTGAGAAACTTTCTGACTGGCCGTTACGGTTTTCTTGATGTTTGTGATGTTTGTCTCTCACACGTGGCAGTGAGAAAGACCAGCTTGGGGACGTGGCAGCCGCTAAGATCAGGCAATTAACGGCTGATTTGGAAGCTAACGCCAAAAAAAATTTTGACCCGGTGGAAAGGATCAAAACCGGGTTTGCCCATTTCAAGAAAGAGAACTACGGAACTGAGTAAGTACACTTTCTTTTCTTTTTTTTTATTACACTTGGTATTACTTGAAAATAAATGGGATTTCTTTACTTAGCTAAAATGTTCCCTAGAATTACTAATAATTTGATAGATTCTTGGATATGCTGGTTTCTTTAATTGAAATGACGATATTGCCTTTTGTTAATTTATTCGTTTGGCAATTCAATTTGGTTATGTCTTTATCTTAAGCTTTAGATATATAGTGGAATTCTGATTGCTCAACTTTATTCTGCCATGTCCTTTTACTGTCCGTCCTTATTGTCAAAGTTGCTCCAAAAGTAATGGAGAGGAATAATGCACAAACTCTAGCTGATTTGCACCTCAATAAGCTTGCACTTGCAGTGTATTAATTATGAAAGTAGTTACTTTCCACATCTAGACCTTAGTGGGAATATCAAAGAAAGAATATAAGAACTACTACTACTTGCCAGTTAAAGTTTCTACATGAAATGATGTACAAAAAAACACACTTGTCTCCCCTTATCCATTCGATAAATCTTGTATTTGTATGTTGCTACTTGACGGAATGAACCATATATACGCCATGGAAATTTTTATTTTGCTTAAGAGTAATTATTGGATATGATAAGTAGTTACTCTTAACCTAATAGGTAGCATTCATTTGGGGTAGAGGGTCTTTTTTTTTTTTTGAAATGAATAATTCACTTATTTTTTTAGAAAACTAGGCCCCTTACCCCAAATGGCAGGATCCTTTTAATTAGGAACAACTATTAGATATGTCTAATAGTTACTTCTTGACCAAGATAAAATTTCCCGTTATGCCATTACTGGAGGAAGTTTCACTGTATGGTAACTCAAGAATTGGGTGGTATTTTTCTGATGGACTGAAGTTTATTTCTTGGTTTTCTAGATCAAAATAGGTGATCAAAATTGATTTGGTAGAGTGACAAAATTTCAATGGGCCTGTCATATTAAAATACTGAAGAATTAGGTCCTCAATTATTTTCTAAAGTCTGATGGCATTTGTCACAGCCTTGACTTGATCATGCATTCTGATAATTGACATGTCTTTCATCTTGCAGGAAGAACACTACTTTGTATGGTGAACTTGCCAAAGGTCAAAGCCCCAAGGTTGGTTCCTTAAGTCATGTTTGTTGTAGTAATTCATTAACCTGTCTACTCATGTTCATTTCCATTTTGATTGGAGCTCAAGTAGTCTGGTTTTTTTCCACTTAATTCAAAAACAAGCCAGCCGCCTCGGGAAGTGGAAAACCCTTGTCTGAATATTTGTTTATCCATTTTCTATTACTATAGTATAAGCTAATTAGCATCGACTTCTCTTGCTAATAGTACAATATTTGCAGTTCATGGTATTTGCATGCGCCGACTCCAGAGTTTGCCCATCTGTTATCCTCAATTTTCAACCAGGGGAGGCCTTTGTGGTCCGAAATATTGCTAACATGGTCCCTCCATATGATCAGGTAGCCTACTTAATTGACTTAATTGGTCCTAAACAATTACAATTATTAGACTGAGTAATTGAGATTAATGTTATCCTATCCATTCCAAGTACATTCATGCATCATCGACATACTGAGTTTACATTTCTACCATATATATGCTATAGTATTATTGAATTGTAACAATCTAGATGATAAGAGAGGAGAAACGCATCTCTCAGCCACATGGTATGAAATTTCTTTTTTGGTTAAGCATTTCATTTGGACCACTTTCATTTTTTAATTCCGAATGATTATATGTATGTATTAAGATTTAAGAGGAAGAAATAGGGAAAGAAGAAAAAATGTGTAATAATATGACAAGTTGAACGTCACTTATTCATGGTTTGTTTTTCTTTTTCTATTTTTTATGATTAGTTTATTTTGGAACATAATTTTTTTTTTTTTTTTTTTTTTTGTGTGTGTGTATATTTGGAAAAGGAAATTTCGTTCTTAATTTCTGTATTTTGACTTGTACCATTGTTTTTTTTTTTTTTTGTCTGACAAATTAATCATTAAAACTAATGTTGCAGACAAAATATTCAGGGGCTAGGTGCGGCCATTGAATATGCAGTTGTACATCTTAAGGTGAATATATATATTAACTCTTCTAATTAGAATCCAAATTTAATGCTATGTGTGATGGATCCCGTTGTTAATTAAAAATGAAGAATGAAGCCAAGTTCCTGAATGCTTAGCTTGCCCCCCACAAAGTTCCTTTCTGTCTATTTTAGTCCCCAACTTAATTATCAACTTTTTTATTATTACATGTCACCATGAGATGCTTTCCCATCTTCTTATAGATATAGAATGATGAAATTAATGTGTATTTAATATTATTTAAAAGTCATTTTTCTAAAAATAATGATCGTCCAAGATCAATTATTCAAGCAATCGACTATCAATTTGACTCTTTTTTTTTAATTTCTTTTTTTTTTTTCAGTTCAAATCAAGTTTCTTTCACTCTATTGATGATGGAATTTATAGAAATAATCAACCAATGCATATAATAGTACATATATAGTAAATACATTTTGGACTAAGGAAAAAATTTCAACATCATGCTTTGATATTTAATTATTGGAAAAAGACTAATTTGATCCCTTATGTTTGGAGTTTCAATCAATTTCCTTATTTATCACAATACCCAATTTAATTCTTCATCTTTACCAAAATAAATAAATAAATAAATCACTCAATTAACCAATCTAAACCCCTCCCCGGAAATCATGGACATTAATGAAACAAGTCATGTGATAACCACATGATCACTAATATGTGGTAAATGTATTGTTTGCGACTCCGTTAACACAGACATTGGGTTAGTTAATTTTTTTTAAGGATTAGGGACTGAATTAAAATAAAAGACCAAATTAATTTTTTTTCCTTAATTATATATGTTATGCCCCATTAATTACACTTAGAAGTTATAATAAAGTGATGGATATATATCATCGGGAAATTCTAAAATCCCTTTTAGGGAACCATTTCCTTCTACTTTAAAACTTGTACAGTACAACACTATATGTTTTAAAAATTTGTATTGTACAAGTTTTTAAAATCAAGACGAATGGTTCCCTCAACGGGACTGTAGAATTCCCGTCAATCATTATCAGGTAGAGAATATTCTGGTTGTTGGACATAGCCGTTGTGGAGGGATTAAAGGGCTCATGTCCACCGGTGACGATGGGACCACTTCCAGGTAACTCTTCCCTTTACAAAGTGTTTGTTAATTTTGAAATTATCAAGGAAAAATCTTATTCTAAACTTTAATTAATGAAGTTAATCACAGGTGCAGATTCAATCCTCAAGCTAGCTTCTTAGATTAGGCAAAATTACGAATGTAATTATGCAGGACTAACTTCATTTTTTTTTTTTTTTTTGGACGGTAGTGATTTTATTGAGGATTGGGTCAAAATTTGCTTGCCTGCCAAGGCCAAGATTAAAGCAGCGTGCAATGGTCTGGATTTGGACGAACAATGCACACACTTGGAGAAGGTAACTACTAATTTTTAGTACTACACTTGAAACAGTGATACTACTATAACATAAAATTAGTAAATTGATTTTAGTTTTCCTTTTTAACAAAATATTAGTATTTTATATTCTTATTTACATAGTTAATTTCCAAATTACTGATATCCTCCGATAATTTTACTGTATCGTTAGAGTACCTAATTAACAATATTAGTACCCTAACGATACTACAGGAATCTTCCCATGTTCTAATTGAAAAAATAACATAAATATTTCGAAATGTATTCCCATGTGATAATCAAGAAGATATATATATATATATATATATATATATTTGGTCGTTGGCAATGAACAGGAGGCAGTGAACGTATCATTAGGGAACTTACTGACATATCCATTTGTAAGAGAGGCAGTTGCCAAGAAAACGCTTGCACTGAAAGGCGGACACTACGACTTTGTGAAGGGATCCTTGGAGCTTTGGGATCTCGACTTTAATCTGTTACCCTCTTTAACAATATAAGCACTAACGTTTTCAACTACCCAACGCTGGTTATGAGAACGTTTCTTTGCACATTTCAGGATCATTCGGAGTTGTCATATGTCTTAGAATATTGAAGTTATGTATTATTTTGTAATTTCCTCGTGTTCTATGTTTCAGTAATTACTCAAAGATTTATTGGGAAAAGTGAACTTCTAATCTACTGTTCAAGAAGTTTGATAATATATCAGTACAGCATTTCTTTTTCCGTACATTTCAGCTCAACTTTTAAAATAGTAATTCTTTTTGATTCTTGGAAAAATGTGGGCTAGTTTTCTTACCAGGGGTTTGAGGTGGGATGCTAGCTAATATTTTTATTAATTCCACCACTAAAAGAAATATTGCAAAATTTATATAGGTGTGAAAAATTGAAGCAATTGAAAATAGCTAATGATATTTTTAGCTCTCTTAAGTTGTTTCTTTGCTTCAGTTCGTTTGATGTATCAAAGTCACTCCTTTGGGCATGGCCCATCTATTCATCATCCAAAATTGGCTAGAAAAAAAGAAGAATGCAAGTAATTAAGGAATTTCTGATATTTACATTTTCTGAAATTAGGTTGACAAGATGCATATATAGATTTAGAATCATCAACCTGTTTACCAAAAAGACCGAAGTTTTATATATATACTAGCAATAGAGAATGTGCATTAATTACATACATTTTACTAACAATTTTTATGGCAACTTGTCATACAAACACCTCCTAGTTATATTCACCATTTCATGCGGCGCAGTCAAAATGTTCTTGAACCTCACTAGTTTAAGCAGACATTCTCATACCAAAAACAGCCAGAGATTCAAGTTTCTTCTCATGGGATTGGATGTATAACCACCTTCCCAGTAGCTCTGTTTGTTTCAAGATAAGAGAAAGCTTCAACAACCTTAGAAAATTCGAAGGGTCCTTTGGGGTCAACCACTGGTTTCACTTTTCCATTCTCAAGGTATGGATTGAGTTTTTTCAGAACTTCACCGTTAGATGTGACGACAAATCTGAATCCAGGAGGCACAACAGCACCAGTTAGGAACACCACACTGCCACCTTCCTTCACTGCCTTTGCTGCCTTCTCACCCTGCCCTGGTAAGTTCCCACAGAAGAATGGTGTATCAAGTATGAATACTATGGACAATTTCAAATAATAAATGAACCCTCCACCGATATCAGATTAACAGTTTTAAGGTTCAGAGATTGCAGAAAAAGAAGCACGGGGAATGTTTGGTAATAGGATCAAGATCAGCTTGAAAGAAAAATCAAGTTTTTCTTGCATAGGCCCTATGAGATTGATCTACTTGCACAAATTTCGGGACAAGTTTGCTTAAAAATACAATGTTCATGAAATGTTTGCTATGGTTTTCTTGCATTGGTTCACCTTGAGTTACTCTATCTAGTTTCTGAACGTGTGCTATAGGACACGGTTATGAGACCTAACCTTCTGGTGGTCTAGTTGACTTGCATGGTTTCTAGGACGAACATTGAACAATTAGCAATTGTACGCAGTCCATTCAGGAATTAATGTGCTTGTGTTGTTACAATTCCAATTCATCCTGAATTACTGTTCTGTCTATTACCAATTGTATATTAATAGTTGCAGTGGTTAGACAGACATTATCTCAGGTCAGTGCAACTTGCTAGGATTAAACATCTATTTTACAGACAATATAATGGCTCCTTACCAACTGCATCATAAACCACATCGAATTTCTCTGGTATGTCTTCAAAGTTTTCCTTTGTATAGTCAATTGCTAAATCAGCACCCAGGCTTTTTAGCAATTCCAGTTTTCCAGTGCTTGAAGTAGCTGCCACTTTTGAAGCACCAAACACATGTTTTGCCAGCTGCATCACACAAAGACAGGAAAACACAGTTAAAAAACATCAAATTTCTTGTGTGAAGTTTCTTAGGAACGTAGCTACCGCAGCAATTATATGATTGGAATTACACACTTGGTTCTGTTATTGAAATTCGTTACAAGAGGTATAAATGCCATAAGTGGCTAAATGATGATCCAAGAAAGCAAAAAATGGACATCATAACAAAAACTTAAGATTTTTACAAGAACTGAAATAACTAGCAAGTAGTACATAACACAGGA
Organism: Cinchona pubescens; assembly: GCA_025175665.1. Taxonomy (NCBI): domain Eukaryota; kingdom Viridiplantae; phylum Streptophyta; class Magnoliopsida; order Gentianales; family Rubiaceae; genus Cinchona; species Cinchona pubescens. Next base: position 2,065,099 of record JANKKI010000077.1, on the reverse strand, counting down.
CCACAAATTATCTTTGTATATTAAAAGGAAAAGTGATGGTTTTGTCCACCAACTCCTCAGACATATTGATCCACACACAATGAATAAACGGTAGCATCAAGAAAGATATTATCCACTGTAAGTCAGGATCACACATCTGCAGCACAGATTTCACAAAGTTCATGAAAATGGTAGTATATGCGATCAGTTAGACTTTCGTCACACACCTGAATAACAAGGGATCCAACACCACCAGCTCCTCCCAAAACAAGGATGGATTTGCCAGCAGAAAATCCAGACCTTTCAAGACCTTCACAGGCAGTCTCAATTGCAAGAGGAAGACTCGCGGCCTGAATGAAATCAATATTCTTGGGTTTCAAAGCCAACAACTTCTCCTCAACAGCAGTATATTCTGCCAGTGTGCCAAACTGTTTAGGTACTTCCAAAGCTTTCTCACTGATATCCCCGTATACTTCATCTCCTTCTTTAAGGCCCTTTACTTGGCTACCGACTTTAACCACCGACACCAGCAACATCATAACCTGGAACAGTCTACATTGTCCCAAAAACAAAAGTAATCAAAATGAAATATTAGATTCCGTTACTATTTACTAGGAGGCACAACAGAAGCAGAGTTACCAATTTTTTTGCAATGCATATTCAATTACTCGGATATTTCGTGATATTTTTTAGGCATTGAACTCATTTCCATCAAAATTTAATCTTAAGCTGGGAATTTCACTCCACCAAGCCATCAAAACCAATAAACTCCTAAAGATTTTAATGCCAATTAGCACATGCATTTGTGGTCTTCCTCTTTCACAACATGAAAGAATAATATTGCATATAACTGCAAAACTTACAAAGAAGTTATCATCTATCTAAATAACAAAGCCTCCCCCTTTAAGCAAACAATATTCACACTTCTTTTTTTTTTTTTTTGTAGCGGAATTAGCAGACTTTATGAGTAGCATGACAAGTAAATTTACACCACTAGAGAAAATCTCTCTTAGTATACACAAATTCACTGCATATTCTGGATTAATTCCACCTTTTACCATTAAAATATTTTACCCAAACAAATAAGTATTACTAACTAATAACTCAAAAACTCACTACAAATGAGTACAAAGATAAACTGAACAAGATTTAATTATACATAAGCAAGTGATTAAGAAAAAGATAGAAAATTACAGGAAGAGGTGAATCAGTGGCCTTAAATTTGCCAAGTCTCCTCTTGAAATCAACAGGATTTAAAGCAGCAGCAACAACTTTAATCAAGACTTGATCATCCTTAGCTTGAGGAACTGAAACATTCTCATCAAACTTCAAGACTTCAACTCCTCCATATTCACTATAAACCCAAGCCTTCATTGAAGAGGGTATAGAAGAACTTGTGGAAACTTCAGCAGGTGCAGCCTGAGAACTACTAGCAAAGACTCTGAAAGCTCGGGACAATGTGCCTTTCTGAACGCAAGAATTAGATTTTCTGCTGAATTTCAGTCTAAATGATGAGGAATTGAAAAGGGTTCAGTCTCTGGAAAAAAGAGAATTGTGAGGTTGAAGATGAAGAGGGGTTGTAAGTTTTGTGGAGGAGAGCAGAGTTTCCATGAGGAGTTGTAGTGCTTCTATACTTCTGCTTATCTCTTTCGTTTGCCACGTTCTGAGTTCCTTATTTATATCTGATGTTTAGTTTGTCTGCAGACAGATGTAAAGATGTTGAAAGTCTTGGTGGCCTCCAATTTTTTCGCTTGGGCCAAAAGATTTTTTATTTTATCCGGATTATGTGGATTCACTTTAACAAATGACTATAAATTTATAATTTTTTTTTTTTTGCTGAAAATAATTTTACCTTTATTTTTCGGTAAATTTGGAATTTTTCTCATTATATACTTAAAACTTGATATAATTCAAGATATGGAAAAACTTATGCAAAAAATATTGCTAGTAATTACAAATAAAATAACCTAAAAAAATTACAAATAAAAACACTGGAAGTACCAAATAGGATAGTGCAAAAGTAAATTGAGAGTACCACATGGTAAGGAAGTACTTCATCAATTGAATTGGTTACTGATCATACATAAATTAGCATATATATATATATATATATATATATATATATATATATATAATGTATTGATAAATGACTAATTTATTGTAATCTTTTAAGGACAAATATATAATTTGTACATAATAAATAAGATATATGTGAGTTCGGCCGGTTAAGGTCGGTTCGAACTTCACATATTCTGTTCAGATTAGTTCAAACACGTAAATTCGAACATAAAGTATGAATTCCTTAGATTAATTTCGATAAAGAGTATGATCGTTTAGATCCATGACCGCTCTCATTTATAAAAGAGGCCAATTCATTTACACTAAATAAAACATCACTCTTTCTCTAAAAAATAACTTTCTCCCTTCCTTCTAACATTTTATGATTTATCAGTTACATTATTTTTTTCCCCAAATGCATTTTTTTTATTACTATTGAACTGTTCTTGAAGCCTTTCCACATATAGTTGTTTGATTAAAAAAGAAAGAAACATACAGAGACACAAGAAATCACTCCTTTTTCTTTCTTTATGAAAGATGTCTCGCGGTCATATTAAGGGCAGGAAGAGCAAGAAACAGCAATTCTGATTTCAGAACAAACGATGATAACTTATTATTAATTATTTTAAGATCAACCTCACAATTCACAATGAAGAAACATGTCAACTCCTATCATACTTGCAACTTCATCTTTCCAGAAAGACTAAGGGACACCCACAAAAACATCAGCTGATTTCTCATGCTTTGCGACACACATCACCATCACATACATATCCTTCTTTTCCTTTGTTGGGCTCTTCTTTAGCATGATTTTGTTGATCAGCCTTTGATTCTTCTTTCTTCAGTGCACATTTCGGATGGAGATCAAAGTTGCATTGCTTGCATAAGTAAGACCATCCATGTCCCATCTCCTGGCAACCATCACAACCATATCCAGTACGACGAGTAAGCACAAGCTCGTGCTCGAGATGGAGCTCGTGTTTCACTTTCTCAGGCCATGCCCCTTTGCCATTTCTTCAACTTGTTCCTCTAGCTGCTTTACATGTTCTTCGGTGAAGGGGTAGGCATCCGCTCCATGAGCTTGTATAAGTTGCCTGACTTGCGTATTCACTGTCCTCCCATTAGGCCCGATTGCAACGACAGCTGGGATGCCTTTGATCTTGAAAATGCGTAGTAGAAATGCCTTTCTCTCATCACCAAATGGAAGTGCTAACCAAGGCATCCCTGAAAAGAAGTCATCAAATGATGCTTGATCATGATCACTCGAGATGAAGATTACTTCAAACGCATCGTCCTTAGCCTTGATTTCTTCGTACACTGAAATAAATTTAGGTAGAAATGCACGGCATGGAGGACACCAGTGAGCTGAAAAGTAGAGGAGAATGTTCTTTCCAACAAGTTCTGACACTGCAACCTAATTAAGAAGAAATTGACTGTTATTCCACAATCCATCACCTCTAGTATGATGAGATTAGTTAAAGTTACTACCTTTGATCCATCTTTTGAGATGACAAAGTCCTTATCTGCAGAAATCAGGATGGACTCCAATGTCTGTGCTTCAAGTTTCGCCTTTTCTATCTCAACAAGCTCAGCAAACTTTTCAGGTGTAAAAGGATAGGCCTCATGACCATGTTCTTCAATTGATTCAACCACATTTGCTTGGAGAGTCTTGCCATCTGGACCAAGTACAACTAGCATAGGAAGGGCTCTAAGTTCAAAGTACCTTACAAGTTTATCAGAGTTCTTGTCCTTAAAAGGCAAAGCTAACCATGGCATGGCCTCAAAACTCTCTTTAAAATCCTGTTCCTCATCATCTAAAGATACTAGCACAATTTCGAAATTTTCTCCTTTCTCCCTAAGCTTCTTATATACCTCTAAGAGTCTTTTGGTAAAACCAAGGCATCCTCTGTGGGATTTGACTGAGAAATACAGTCCAATTGTTTTCCCTTCAAGCTCCGAGACAGGAATCTAATGAACCATTTTGTACAACAAGAGCAGAGAATTACAACAGTATGATTCGTTATCTCAATCAATAGCCACTACAAAAAATCAAGAACATTAAATCGAAAAAGAAATGCAAAAAAAGTTTAGAACATATATTTCACCTTGTTTCCATCATTTGAAATGAGAAAGTCACGGGAACCGTGACTCAAGATAGACTTCAAAGATTGTTCCTTTTGAGCTCTCTCTTCTTCCTCTTTTAGATGGTGAATTCTTTCAGGGGTAAAAGGGTAGCCGTCAACACCGTAGTCATAGATGATCCTAACACCATCTTCAATAGACACCTTCCCTGTCTTATCAAGGATCACAAGACGTGGAATTCCCCTGACTTTGAACAAGTCTTTGAGTCTTTTTCTTGTCTCTAAATCAGAAAAGGGAAGAGCAAGCCATGGCATTTTTTCGAAATAACTATTGAAAGACTCATCATCTCCATCAGAAGAGATGAAAACTACTTCAAAATCACCATGGCTGGAGAGTTCTTCATAGACTTGCACTAACTTTGGGACAGTAAAACGGCGACAAGGACCACACCATGAACCTGAGAAATACAGTCCCACTACCTTTCCAACCAAAGAACTGATTTTTACCTAAAAAACCAAGCAGAATAATTCCCTTTTTCTTTTAGATAAAACAAGAAGCAACAAATAAGTACTCAATCTAAATAATCTATCGAACCCAGAAATTAAGAAACATTAAACTCAATTCCAGTTCAAAATCTGAATCAAGAACTTCTTTTTATGATTGGGTTTTTATATGTGTGCATCCTAGTAATGAATATAGGACAGATAAAAGTGGAAGAATTTACATCGAATACTAGGAAAAGAACACACCTGATCACCTTTGTTTTGAACAAGAAAATCTCTATCCTCAGAAGACAGAAGAGAAACGAGATCATGGGAGACATTTTCTTCATTGTTTATGATCAAATTAGCCATCTGCTTTTTGTGTTGATATCAGCAAATACTCTTGGTTTATAACTACACTACACTATTGGTATATATGGGCAGCAGGCGGAGAATAAAACGTGGAAAAATATATTCAAAGACTTAGAAACGAAGGAAGACCCGATACCTACCCCAGCTCATCTTGTGCCTTACTGTCATTTTCTGGTTATGTGGATGGAATTTATGATATAATATTATAAATTTATTGGTATATATTTCATTATATTATGTATTAAAGTAATGTAGAGTGATATGACGAAATATAGATTAAAAGATTTATAACACTATATAGTAGATTTGATCTATATAAAAAATTTTCTTAATATTTGATACTTTTTTTTGATTTATATATATTATATGTAATAAGTATACATGATATATTATTATAAATAAAAAGTTAATACATATATTAAAATTAATATTTTTAAATTCGAATTAGGAAGTGATTAAGTTTAATTTTTTAATTCACGATTCAACCAACCGGTTCAATTACACGAATCACATGATTATACACATCTATTTTTTTTCCTTCTATAATTACTATAGTAAAAAATTATGAGGGTTATTGCAGCAACCAACTATAGTGAAAAATTAGGGTAAAAAATAATATTTTTAATCCTCAAAGTTTCATCCTGTGACATTTTTAGTCTCTAAAATTTCACAAAAAATAAATCAAATCCTTCATTTTTCAAGTTTTAACTTAATTAAGATAATTGAAATAAAAATAGTATAATTTTGATTTTTATGCCTCTACTCCAATAAGAAATTATTACTTTTATATTTTAATCACTCTTATGTAAACTAACAAAAATAACATTTTCACATAATTTTGAACAAAAAAGTATGTTATTTTTCTATCATTTGTACTAATTTAATAAAAATTTAAAAGATAAGAGATGTAATTTATTTTTTATGAAACTTTAGAGACAAAAAATATTAATGGACCAAACTTTAAAAACTAAAAATATTTTTTATCCTTTCAAAATTATGAAGGCTATTTGCAGTGGATTGAAGAAAGAGTTTGAGTGGCCAATTTAACTTCTCGGAATCATTAACTTCTATGGTTTCAAATCTCAAGTGATAAGTTTAATTGCATTTTTTGATATTTCATTTTCACATATTATAAATAAAAAGAGAAAATTATACTGTCTTTTTTGTGATTATTTTTTTATACTTTAAATATTTATATAATATAATATTTTATATTTAAAAATTATACTGTATAAATTTTTAAGATTAAAGAAATAATTTCATAACAAGAATTGTAAAATTTTAAATAAATTTTTGCATTCTCCATTTTACATATTATAAATATATATAAAAAAATTTATTTGAGAACCTTCCCCTCTTTTTTCACCAACGCCATCCCTCCTCTACCCCTTCCCTACCACTGCACCTCTTTTCCCCTTTCTTCACCAGCCCCCCCACCTCCCTTACCCAACCTTTCCCTTCTTTTTCACCTTATCCTTCTTCCATCTCCCCTCTTCTCCCCTTTTTTGACCCGTTGACCACCGCGCCTCCGCTTAATTCTTTTAGGTTTTTTTTTTTTGGTGAAATTTTTTAAAATTTGTTCCAGATCTGGTTATATTAGTGGCAGATTTTCAACTTCTGAATTAATTGGCTGTAAATTGGTATTGATTTTGAAAAAATAATTTTGATTTTGCTTGGATTGTGTGGAAAATTCCAAAATCAAATTTAATGGGTTGATACCAATTTTTCAAATTTTATCGATTCTCACCGATTTTTTTACCATTTTTGGCTCTAATATTCAATCGAATCGAAGACTTGACTGGATTGTGATTTAACTGATTGAATCGGTCCAATTTAAGTTTCAAAACACTGATTAAAATAGAAGATGCTCCCACCCAATTACCCAAGACATTCACTATAGTTTTCGATCAGCACGAAAAGTACATTCGGCAATAGCTGGCCCGCCCACAATTTTGATTTATACGAGGATACAATATATGAAAGAAAGAAAGAAATTTTTATATGAATTCGATTTATAATAAATAAAATGAAATATTTAATTTATATTTATTTATATTAATTTAAATGAGTTTATTTTTTATTTTTAATAATTTAAAATAAAATGAATGAATATAGATTAGAGACAGAATAATTCTATCTCACTTATTATACCATAACTGGGTCTTATAAATTAGATTCATATAAAAAAATTTCCGATCCTTCTACTGTAATGAAGAATTTGCCACAAAACAGTACCAATACCACTGCCTGGATTGGATATTCTCAAAACAATAGGTATACAAAGGTACAAAGTTTGGGAAAAGTCACACGTTAATCTCGATTGATAGTATAGTCTCGTGAATTCTTTGATGTATGTAAGAACACGTCAATACATTTTATTTTACAGGGTAACGTACCCTTATATGAACTAAAAAATTTATCACAATATATTCATATAAAATTTTTGTCAAAGTTTGTTGCAACAATTAATCGACTCTATTATACTCTTTCTGTCCCAAATTAATTGTCGCTTTTGGAGACTTACACTTTAGAAAGTTGGAATTTACTTTATGAGGTTATCCATGACAAAACTTGATGAATCATGTCCATGACAAAATTTGATGAATCATGTCCAACACGTCAGCTTGAAGCTAACAGGAGGATACACAAAAGTCCAACTATGGAGCCCATTCATTTAGTGTGTCTGGAAAAAAAGAGAACAATCGAGAATACACTGGTATTATATGGAATGGCAATTTTAACTTCCTTGTGCTTTCCACGCATGTTAAATGCAAATTATCCACAGCTGATAGAAAAGTTGTTGGACTCACCAATTTATTTTTAAACAAAGGTAACCAAGGGTACAAAGGAAAAGTAATTGATAAATTACTTGTCAAGTTTGGAAATGACAAAAATTTTTACATGATATTTTTAATGGGACGAATTAAGTAAATAGTTGAAAAATGTGTTGCTGTCCCGCAAAGATAGAGGTAACCTACTCTACTTGCTAACTTTATTTATCATCTATCTATCTATTACTATTATATATATGCGAGTTGCTTCTCTAATTTTTTGTTTCTCCTCTCAAAGTGTTTTGTCCCTTTTTTTATGATGACCAAAATACTCGTTTTTAATAAAATATAATTTCTAATTCTCAATACAAAACTTATGATATAAGTGTTTCTTCCCTTTTGTAATGTCTAAAATACCCACTTTTAATGAAATATAATTTTCAATTCCCAATAGGAAAACATATTTAAGTGTTTCTCTACTTTTTTTGTAATGCATAAAATATCTGTTTTTAATGAAATATAATTTTCAATTCCCAATAGGAAAATATAATTAAATTACTTATTATCTATTCTACCTACTTTTTAGGATATAGCTAGTTATTTTGGCATAAATACATAATAAGACAGAAGATTATTTATACACATAAAAATATTTATTATAATTAAAATTTCAAAAAATAGAAAAATGAATCATATTTATTATAAAAATTATAATTTATTATAATTTTCAATTCCCAATAGAAAAATATAATTAAATTACTCACGATCTATTTATACCTGTCTCTTATACACACAAACACCTATTTTGGCATAAATGTATGATAAGACGGAAGTTTTAATTTGTATAAAAATATTTATTATAATTAAAATTTCAAAAACATAAAAATGAATCTGAATTAAAATGTAAAGATTAAATTAACCAAACAAAAATTATATCTTATATATATAAAAAATTAAACATATTAAACTAATATACTCTTTATATTACAGATAGGTATCCCATAATATATATTAAATTCATGATAAAGAAGCAAAATAATAATTTGTTCTTTTGTCTTGCTTTAAAATACATAGAGTGCTCATGAAAATGTCATTTATCTTACTCTAAAATGCACGAAATACTAATGAAATAAATTGTTTCTTTCTTAACTTATAACAAAATTTTAGCATAAATACATAATAAGGATGTATATAATTTTAAGAGTAGAAAAATCATTTATATTTAAGTAAAGAATAAAATAAAAATATTAATATTGAATTTGTAACTGTTGTAGTTATATATTTTCAAATTATATTTATATTTTATTCATAATAAAAATAATTGTTTATAACTATTATAATATTCTAAATTCATTACAATTATTTTCTTTTCTCTAATTGTTTATTCAAGTACGCCCAAGAGATTTTGAAAATTTATTTAGATCATTCCTTCTATGTACTTTATATATCGGGTTAATTATACTTAACCTTTTTTGAGTGTCATTGACAGTTTAACACCTAACATTATTTTTTGACCAATAAAGTCCTGATATGTCAACTAAACATGTTAACCATTTTATCCCTACTATATTTTAATTTTTTTGATCAATTTGATAAATAAACTTTTCATAAAGAGAATATTTAATTCATGTAGAATTTAATGAAAAGATGCATTGAAGTTGAATTTGACATTTTTGCTAACCTTTTTGGTTGGGATTAACTGAAGAAAATGACAAACTGACAGACATAATTTTTTAAGCAAAAATTTCCTTAACTAACGATCAACTATAATAGCTTCACGACTCTTGCTTATAATGACTTTTTTTAAATTGAAATTTTTGTTGACACCCATGAGTATAGAATTTTTGAATATATTCCAACTTAAAATTTATAAAATTAATAATACAAATAAAAAAATTAAAATTTTATATAGTAATAAGAAAAATAGTAGAATATATAATACTATTTTCTTATTTCTTTTAAATTTGTATTACAATTAATTTAAATTTGTTTTTTTTGTGTCCTATATGAGGAATAGAAAGTTAGCCAAGCAATGAAAGTAAGGTTTAGGAACAAAATAAAAAACTCACAATTTTGAAGTATTTGTTAATTTACATCTCTTTATTAGTATTTTGATTATTAAATCTTTATCTTTAATAATATCATTTTATAAAATATTAGTTTAGAGTAACTATTGATGAGTTATAAAATAAGATTACTTCCTGGTACACTGCATATGTCCAAAATATTCTAAAATGATATTTGTATTTAAATGTCAAATACAGAAATTACAACACCAGTTGTTACAGTGTATGATAAAATAACAAATAAATATTCGTGTAGAGTAACTATTGATAAGGTAAAAACAGTTCAACCAATTGTAAAATTCATGCTCATAATAGTCTAGAATAATTATTACAAAACTAACAAGAATACTGCATATAAATTGCAAGAACGATAATGTAGAAAAAAAATAAGTAGATAAGTACTGTAAAAGAAAATATAAATTAGTCAAATATAATCATACTATTAAATACTCTAAAATAATTGCAGATATAGATTGATTTTACATGTTGATTTTGGAAATTACAATGTTATTCTTTACTATTTAGTAAAACAATTAAGATGTAGATTAAATGTTTTGGTAAATAATAAAATGAATTAATCAAAAAATAATGAAAAATAAAAAAAATAAATCCATGCACTGTTATTAGTCTTCATTTTATTTATATATTTAATAAATGCAAATTTAATTTCATACTAAAATACTATATCAAAATATAATTTTGGAGTTAACCACATTTAATAATATTCAGGATAAATGGAAGAGTTTAGAACATCAATATTTTATTAAGATTAAGAAACATGAAAAATACCAATATGTTCTCTATCTGGACATATAATTAATTTACACAATATCTTAAAAATATTTAGAATATAAATTATAGAAATTCATACGTGTTATTTTGTATGTGTTTATAACTAAATATTTTTCATTCAAGTTGTGTGCATTTTAAAGTAATATAGAGGATTTTTTTTCATTATTTTTTTTGTACATTTTAGAGTGACATAAAAGAATAAATTTTTATTTTTACCTTTTGCTTATGATCTTAATATATGTATGATACCTATCTATATTATACATAATATATTAGTTTAATTTGTTGGTTTCTTATACAAGAAATATAATTTTATTTGATATCTTTGTTCTTTATACTTAAATTTATTTTTTCTTATTTTTTGAAATTTTAATTAATCATTTTTGCAATTATTAGTATATCATTTATCTCCTTTAAATATTTTCATTAATAAAAGAATTTTGACATGTTTCATCTATTAAATGATATTTGATACTACTTGATAATGGTTTTCTCCTTTACTAATGATGAAGAATATATAAATATATGCAAAAAAGTTCAATATTATGAAAAAAGTTTTCATCTATAATGATCAAGTTATTGGGTGGTGTCGTTACAAAAATCATGACCTAAAAACCTAAAAAGAATAAAAAACTATTTTAGATTGGAGTTAACTTACATTTTATGTCAATAAAGATGAATAAAGAGTTTAGAATTTGGTGGTGATGCTATATGAAATTATGAACTAGGCACCTAAAAGATAAATAAGAAAATATAATTATCATACGTTGTTTTCATAAAAGAGAAAATTGATTTAATTTTTTAAAAAAAAATAAAATTCATATATAATGTTCTAAAAAATAACAATATTGAAAAATAATTAAAAAAATATAGGTAAAAATAATTACAATGAAAGAAAAAAGGTATTAAAAATATATTTAAAATACATAAATCTCGAAAAAATTCAATAGGCACAATTTTTTATAGTTAGTTATCATTTACTTATTATTCATTTATTTTTTTTAAAAATGAATGTTCTTAATATATATATAGATTTGTTACGAAATAATTAATTGACAGAAATCTTAACTGAAATTTAATTGAAAATCTAATGAGCTATAAAGCAATTAACATAAATAACGAAAAACTAAGAATTAATCATAAATTAAAATTAACTAAACTAGGCAGAAAATAATTAAATAATTAAATGGCAAAATTAAAGTAAAAATAATTAACTAATAAATACTAAAGCGTACTCGAACCTTCCGAAAATTGTCATAGATTCTCCGGAGAATCCATGAATCCAAAATCACAAATTGTAATCAATCCACGAACAAATTCTTGAAATCGAAATTCAAAAACTGCTAAAGAAATTAATGCGAAAAAGTATATAATTGTCAAGAGAAAATTCTAACTATTGCTCTAAAAAATACCTAAACAAAACCTAATTTTCCAATTTTTTGAAAGAAAAAGACTATTTATAAAAGTACGGAAACTTTTATTATCAAGTAAATTGTGACCCCCAGTGTTAAATACTTCTTCACGTTTAACTCCATGGTGTTGTACAATCCTTTGTTCCCTTGGATTCCTTTTTGCAAGCATAGTCCCTATTGATTCCTTGCTGCATGAATTTGGCAATTCTTGTTGCAGCAAGGAATTCCATTGTCCAAAGTGAATTTGGCCATGCTCGATTGAGCCTGGATTTCTATTTTTTTTTTTTTTCTTTGTTTAAGAATGTAAATCTCTAATTTTAAACTTTCAAAATTACTCTTCCTTGTAAAACATAAATAAATGAACATTACTAACATAATTTTAACACAAATTTAATACTAAAAATTACCAAAACACATAAAAGCATGCAAAACCTAATTTAACCTAATAACTCTAAATCACACACAAAACACCAAAAATTAGGGTTACAAAATATCAAATTAATAATAAATTATCCCTAAATTTTTATAGTTATCACCTATCTAAAATATTCTCTATTTAATCTAATAAAACTACATACATACATACATATATATATATATATATATATATATATATATTAGGGTTCATAATAATAAATTATCCCTAAATTTTTATAGTTATCACCTATCTAAAATATTCTCTATTTAATCTGATAAAACTACTAATATATATATATATATATATATATAAAATTTATATTACTACTATATTTATTGGATACATTGCAAATAATATAACAAAATTCTTTAGATTTATGCAAAAATTTAGAATAAATGCATAATAAGATGGTAGATATTTTTATTTGTAAAAAGAAATTATATTTGAGCAAAAATAAAATAAAGTACTCTTTACAACTATTATACATATGTGCAAATTATTTCTTCCTTGAGTTTTTACATAATTTTGACATAAATACATAATAAGAAGGTAGAAAGTTTTAAGAGAAAAAAAAATCATTTATACTTTAGCAAATATTAAAAAAATATTACTTATAACATTTAAATACATTCAAATTGTTTATATTTTTTTATAACTATTATATATCTAGAGTTTCACTATAATTATTTTTTTCTCTAATTGTTCATTCAACTAATACTTTTGTATTTTAGTTAATTATACTCATTTTTAGTTATTTTATATATTTTCATATGTCAATAACATATAACAAATATTCTTGAATAAAAAATAAAACTTTTGATTCTAATGTAATTGATAATTATGTATTTGTTTTCAATACAAAATGAGGTTGTTGTGCTTTATTATCAATATATAATAATTAATTAGTTGTTCATTGTAACATATAAGTTAAGTTGTTAGACTTTCAAATTTATTGGTGCAATTGCTGTTTTTTTCTCATGGAATTAAGTTTACCCTCGCAAAAAATATTCAACTTCACCAACATTTAACCAAAAAAAAAAAAAAAAGTAGTAGAAGAAGAAGAAGAATAGGAAATGCCTCGATAAATTTTATGCATTATTGTTTTATTTGGTTTAAATTCAATAAAACCTTTTTTTAATATCAAAATTCTGTTTCAACCTAAAAATCACAAAACTAATAATCATTATCAATACAAATTTTATAATTTATATAAAAAAAATTCCTAATATTTAATTGAGATAAAAATATTTATTATTTTTTGGATTAAATCACCTCCCTACCCTTTAGTGACTCAAATATATAAACAGCGTCTTACCACCTAAATTTCACTTTGTAAAATATTGGTGACTAAATTCTTATCTTTATAACACCATTTTGTAGAATATTGATTTAGAGTAACTATTAATGATGTAGAAAAATGTTTAACGCATGATACGATGAGTGCCTATAATATTCTTAAATAATCATTTTAATACATAAGAATTGTATGCATAATTTATGGAGTGACAATATAGAAAAAAAATGCGTAACTAAATAATTAGTATAAAACAACACATATTATGCAAATTAAGTACAATATTAAATTCTCTAATAATATTGGAGTATATGATAAAAGAACAAAAAAAATTGGATTAGAGTAACCATTGATGAGGGGGGAAAAAAATCAACTTATGGTACGATATATACTCAAAATATTGTAGAACAATCATAGCAAGATATATAAGAATACTATATCACAAATAAGTAGGCAAATAATGTAAGCAAATAACATAATTTATACAAATAAAACCATACTATTTAATAATCTAAATATAATTGCAAATACAAATTGAGTTTCTATGTCAATTTTAGAAATTACAATGTAATTATTACACTATAAAATAAACTAAAAAAGATTTATATTAAATGTCTGGGTAACCAATACAAGAAATTGATCGAAAGAGTACGCAAAAGATAAAAATTAAAATTCGTACATTTTTACTAGGTTCACATTTTGTTTACTAATAAATGAAAATTTAATTTCATAGTAAAATACTATATCAAAATAAAATTTTGAACCTAACCACATTCAATCGCATTTAGGATGAATAAAAAAGCTCAGCAAGTTAAAAATAAATAAAAAATAGAACATTAATAAAGTTGTGAAGTGAATGTTATCATAAGTTTAAGAAACATGAAAAAAACACCAACATATTCTTTTCATGCACACATATTTTACATAAATAATAAAAAAAATTAATTTTGATAGAAATAATTAAAAACTATATGCCATTTTGGATGTCATTAGAACTGCATGTATTTCATGAGAGTTACATGCATGAATATTTTAGAGTAAGATAAACATTTTTTTTTTACACTAACGTTATGTATATTTCAAAATAAGATAAAAGAATAATTTCTTATTTTTATCTTTTTATAATGATCATAATATACTGTTTTATCCTTATCCATAATATAGTGAATATATTAGTTTAATTATTATTATTATTATTTTTTTATTTTATGTATAAGACATAATTTTGTTTGATTAATTTTCAATAAATTAATCAAGAGTATTACACGTACAAATTACGTGCTCTTTTCTAGTTTTATTTAAAAAATAAGAAAATAAAAAGAAAGTTCAATATTGTTGTGCTTGTGACAAGAATATTTATAGTACTGATCAATAATTCAATTAATATTACTAGGAAAAATAATTTCTGTCATCCACCATTTTTTATTGGACACGCAAAGAATATTCCAGTAGCACATACCATCCTTCCAAAAATGTATAGTCCAAGTATATTACTGGTCTTTTATCCCTTAGTTTTATTTGGTCTTTTCCTTCTTCTTTAAGAGTAGATATAATTTAATAAATATAGTTAAATAAAAATAAATTAGATTGTTGTCCCTGGGAAATATATATATATATAAAAATAAGGATATATATTATATATATATATATTACTGGTTAGATTTAGATATTCAGTTGTTTGGGAGGGTACTCATCCAGTGGTTATGTCTCATTATACTTTAGTGCACCAAAATAAAAAATAAAAAAATTATTGCAGCAAAAGAAACCTTATATAAGAACAAAAAGAAACTGCTCAAATTATATCTCAGTCCTTAAAAATCAATAGCAATCACGCCAACTTAAAAGACTTGCAACAAAATACCAGAACCACATAGTAGTATACCTTGCGAGGTAATGGCAAATCACCAAATCATATAGCTATAGATGACAAAGACTAACAACTTGCCACCATTGCAAGCAGATACAACGATAAACCACTATAAAATGGAATTCTAGTATAAATACAAACCTCTTTTGGTATATCTATATATATAAGTGCTTTAAGAGACAATCATAAACATCATGGGATCGGCAAAGTTACCGCTTTAACTTGTTTAAATATATGTAACCAAGGCACAACCTTCAGACCAATCACTTGTAGAGCAGTTATCAAGTTTTGTAGCACACATCTCCATCACATGTCCATCCTTCTTTCTGCTCTTGATCTGCAGCTCCAGCATGGTTGTTGTCTGTGGTCTCCTTGTTTTCTTGCAAAGCGCACTTCGGGTGGAGATCATAGTCACACTCGTCGCAATAGAATGACCAGATCTGTCCTCCCTCCTCACATCCATCACACACGTAAGATTGACGCTTAGTGAGAACAAGCTCGTGCTCCTCATGTAAGGGATACCTCACCTTCTCAGGCCACCCCTTCGCCATCTCATCAAATTCTGCCTCAATCTCCTTCAGTCGCTCATTGGTGAAGGGATAGGCTTTGGATCCGTGATATGAGATGAGATTTCTGGCTTCGGCTGTGACTGTCTTTCCAGTTGGCCCAATTGCCACTAACATTAGATGCTCGATGATTTCTTTCGGGTATGCCATGAACCTTAAATACTCCGCTTAGGGACTGCTTCCTTTCATCACCAAACGGAATGGCCAGCCAAGGCATCGTTGAAAAGAACTCGTTGAAGGAGTTTTGATCCCTGTCACTTGAAATGAAGACAACTTCAAATGCATCATCCTTAGCTTTGATCTCATGATATGCTTCAATAAGCTTTGGCAGAAAAGCACGACAAGGAGGGCACCAGTGAGCAGAGAAGTAAAGCAGTATGTTCTTTCCAACAAGATCAGACACAGGAATCTGTAAAGACAAACACACTTCATCAATAAGATTGGTAATAGGCTAGCAAAGGAAAAGATAGATTATAGCACAGCAAGTTCACAAAGTAGTTGCATAGAAGAAACCAATTTTAAACCAATACTTAGATGTGAATAAGGAAGTCACTATTAGAGAAGCATAGAAGTCTCAGACACAGTCACGTCAACCAAATTATGCTTACACAACTAAGCAACAACGAATAATTGCCATATACGGTCATACCTTAACACCATCTTTTCCAATAACAAAATCGTGATCTCCTGAAACCAGAATGGACTCAAGTGTTTGTGCTTCACATTTTGCCTTTTCTATCTCCTCAAGCTCAGCAAACTTCTCAGGTGTGAAAGGATATCCTAGGACACCATGCTCTTCTATTGCTTCAGCAACATTAGACTGTAGAGTTTTTCCATCTGGCCCAATGATGACAACAGAAGGCAGGGTAAAAAGCTCAAAATACCGTACTAACTTCTCACAGCTCTTGTCCTTAACAGGCAGTGAAAACCAAGGCATGGTTTTAAATGCTAGCTTAAATGATTCTTCATCCTCATCAAGGGGTATCATCACAATCTCAAAATTCTCTCCCTTCTCTTTCAATTTCTCATAAATTTCAAGCAGTTTTGGAGTGAATACATCGCAGCCATTGAATGTAGATAAGAAAAAATACAGACCCACAGTCTTCCCTTCCAGTTCTGTGACAGAGACCTGGTCAAAGCACACTAATTAATATCAACATCACAAGAAATGAAGTTGCAGGGATAAATAGCGGACACTGATGTTCTGAAGAGCTGAAAATTATTATTACCTTCTTCCCATCAGCTGCAACTACATAGTCACGTGAGCGCGAGACTAAGATAGTCTTTAAAGACTGTTCCCCCTTAGCCACTTCTTCCTGTTCTTTAATTCCTTTAAGCCATTCTTGGCTAAAAGGATATGCTTCTACTCCATACTCTCGAACGATCTCAACTCCACCATCAGTTGAGACCTTTCCATGCTCATCAATGATCACAAGGTGGGGAATTCCCCTGACACTGAAAAATTCATCCAAGCGATCACGAGTTTCTGAATCAGAGTAAGGTACCGCCAGCCAAGGCATCTTAGAAAAATACCCAGCAAAAGACTCCTCGTCTTCATCACCAGAGATGAATATAACCTCAAAGTCACCTTTTGGAAGAAGCTCATTGTAAACCTCCACTAGATTTGGAGTGAAATGCCGACATGGGCATCACACCATGATGCTGAGAAGTATAACCCTACCTTTTTCCCCTTCAAACTCTCTACCTTAACCTGCAAAAATTTACAACCTCTATGAGAAAAATTACTTTTGGCCAGCAGGAATGATGAAAATTACCCTCATTCAACACAACACATGTGAAGATCATATGATTATTGAATTGAAAGAGAATTCCACAGATATCACAACAAGTACTAAACTTGAGCACTCTAATTGCTGAACCATTGCATATCATCGTATTTAAGAACATCGTGCTAGACAAAAGAATTGCAACAAGAGATTCAGAACCCAGAAATTTCTTAAAACAGATAAACCTATTTCTTTTTCATCCAAATCCCAAAATCCATCTATCTACCCCACTTCTCCATGCTAACCCAGCTTTGAAAAAACCTGATAATTAAAAGACAAGAATTTTAAACAGAGCCCAAAATTTCTTTAGTCAATTCAATTGCTTGCAACTTATTTCTAACTATTCTATCTTAAAAGTGCATCCATCAACTGTAAATCCAAACTTTTACATAAACAAATAATTAAGGCGGAAGCAAACAGACAGCAACCCTCCAAACATCACTCCACACACACACACAAAATACCAGCCTAATCCTAGATCTACTTAGCATCTAATCAAACAACTAAAAAAAAAAAATTCAACAAACAAATGGAATAACTAAAGAATTAATCAAACCCTACCATATTCCGCAAAAAAAACTGCTTAATACAAGTAGATTAAAGAAAGAAAGAAATCATCGATTATTACCGGAACCCCGTTGTTGCGAACAAGAAAATCTCGATCAGAAGAGCAGAGAACAGTGTTAAGATCGTGTGTTTCTCCATTTTCTTGGTTTGCCATGGAAATTATGCTAATTCAGCAGTAGCCCACTTGGTAATTAACTGTTTAACTTGGAAGAATTTGGTTATATCAATCTATACGCTAAGAAAGATGCTCCCCTTCATGGCACAGATTATATACGGTATATATAGAGAGAAAAAAAAATGAAGATTAATATTAACAGAGAATTTTACTGTCCTTTCACAAGCATCATCTTTAATTTTAAAAGTTATACAATATAAATATTAAATTATATAATATTATATTATATAAGTATCTAAAACAAGTTATTATAAAATTTTCCATTCATTAATACTATTTTTAGGAATTTAAGAAAGAAGAAAAAAAAAATTTTAAAAATTCTACGGTTACTTGTATGAAATTATTTTTTTGTACTTTACGGACTAGGACTTATACAGTAAAATATTATATGTTTTAAAATTTATACTGTACAAGTCTTTAAAGCCAAAAAAATAATTTTTTCAATAAAACTGTAAAATTTTCTTTTTTTTTTAATGAGGGAAGAAAAGGAAGGGAAGTTTCTTTTAACTTGTTTGTTTTAGAGTTTTAGAAGGAAAATTTCATTAATATTAATATTTTACTAAAGTACTCCTACTTTTGATATTTTTGTCATATATTTATAAGACAAATATGATATTTCATAATTAATTGTAGAGTAATTAAACTTTTCCTCTCATTTTCTTCCACTTATAGAATTTTTTTTTTTTTAATTTTATCCCTCTATTTCCTTCCCTTTCCCTTCTTTTTCCTTTCTATTAAAATTCCTGAACAATGTAAAAATTTTAACTTTCCCTCCCTTTCTCTTCTCTTCCTTCTATTTCCTTCCATCCAAATTTTCACACTTAAAAGGTTCGAGATTTGTTTCATATTTTTCTTGGAGAAAATACTATTATAAATTCTGTTTTGGATCCTAATTATAAATCTTACGGTCAAAATTAAATTAAATTATATAAAATCTTACTTATATCAACTGATGTTATAGATTTCATAACCTCTAATCTACACCACAGAATTTACAGGTAGAATCGTAGACTAAATCTATCTAAGTATTGGAAAATACTTACATGGTCTTTACTTGTAGACCATACAGTCAAGATTAAATCTTATAAAATCTTACTTACATCAACTTATATTATAGATTTCATAACATTTAATTTACACCACAAAATTTACAAGTAAAACCATACAAAATCATATCTACCTAAATCTTTCCTCTTAAGTATTTCCCTTTTCTTGGAGATTAAGGAAGGAAGAAGGAAAATTCGGAGTGTTACGTGTCTCCAATTGGGAAAGGAAGTAAGGAAGGGGGCCCGCCAGAGCCCCGGAGCCCTTTATTCTCATTTATATTCTTACACTACATTTCACCGACGCCGTAGAATTTTTTTTATATAATTTTTTTTTTCTTTTCCGAGTAATGGTTTTTCTACTAATTTTTCTTGCTTCCTCGTCACAAAAATTCTTCTTTCTTGGATTAGTCAAAAGTGAAAATAGAAAGTTTAAAAAAAATTATTTTTTTAATGTATATTGTAAATAAAAAATCATTTATAATATTGTAAACTCAATACCAATTTTCAAAATCAATTCATATAATAAAATTATATTAAATAATTAATTCCTAATTTTAATTATTTAATTAAATTTCATTCAATTTTCAATGGATTTAATAATATATTATTATTTTATCATTTTGTAGACTCCATATTGTACTGATTGTGGATTAAGAATACTAATTCATTTATCGTGTTTTATACACAAGCACCTTTACAACCACAATTTTTTTTTTTAATTATAGAGAGAAATTCAAGTTTTGGATTAAATAATATTTTTAAGAAAGTTGATGGTTCCCATATGATAAACTTGTTTTCTACGTGTTGTTGACTAAGTTGTACTTCAATATTTGTATGAGAATTTTAAACTATGTAGTGCAATATGGAGTTAGGCCACTAAATGAGTTGATTTGAGTCGGATATTATAGATTCAGATTTGAATTTATTTCATATTATCATTCAGATATCTTTCAAATG
The DNA here is from genome assembly GCA_025175665.1 of Cinchona pubescens. Classification (NCBI taxonomy): domain Eukaryota; kingdom Viridiplantae; phylum Streptophyta; class Magnoliopsida; order Gentianales; family Rubiaceae; genus Cinchona; species Cinchona pubescens. The sequence goes on along the minus strand of JANKKI010000077.1, from coordinate 2,044,408 downwards.
TATGATAGGAGATTCATATTTGGATCTGTTGAACCTTATCGGATACAAATCTTGATATTATTTTATAAATTTAAAAATTTATACATAAAAATTTAAAATTTTTATAAAAATTTATTCTTTTGTAATTATAAAAAAATTTAATTCATATTAATATTTATGTATATGTTTTACAATAGAGTACATTAGTAAATTATATTAAAAATTTACACAGCATATATATTCATAAATAATTAATATACATAATTTTATTACATATTAAAATTTTAATTAAATTCGAATTCTAATCAAATCGAAATAATCAAATTTATGTCTATTTCATTCACTACACTAGTTAAAAAATTCGAATCGAATCTACATAATCAAATTTATATATTGATCAGAATTTGGAATCGATGCTCCGTTTACGGGTCTACATTTTTTTAGTCTAAGATGCCTATTGATTTGCATCCGATGCCAAAATAGCATTACATCTAAGGAAAAAACTTACATAAATTCAATTTTTAATCTCATCTGTAGACAATATTAAATCTTATAGAATTTTGCTTACATCAACTTATGTCATTGATTCCATAACATTTAATTCACACTATAAGATCTAAACCAGATCTACCTAAATCTTTCCCTTACAATAAAAGGCTATAAGTTGTGCGTCATCTCAAGGATCTCATCAAGGATTACGTCATTGCCTTGTGAGAATTTACAGGTGGTCAATGCAAACTCCAGAGTTTTTGTTTAAACTATTATGCAAGAACGTGGAATTCAAGCTGTTATGTAAAACTTTGGTCTAGTAGTCCTTGCCTAGTGTGCTGTTATCAAAAATAATAGTTATAATAATTCTAGTAAGCGGTGTTCAAAATAACTCATTGATTCAAAAAATTGATGGAGTCAGTCTATTTTGAATTGTAAAAAAAGAATATCAAAATCAGGTCAAACAACCGATTTGAATAGTGAATTGGTCTATATACAGACTGATTCGGATACCGATTCACTCTTTAGTGAACCGCTGGTTACTTGAACCGGCCCATAATCAAGAGCAATTGTATAATTTCACCTAATATGACTAAATTTTTCTATTCATATGTTCATAGATTATTTATTTATTTTGTAACTGAAATTTGCTTAAAGGGATATTTGATAATTTATTTTGATAGTAAGTTTTTTTTCCTTCCTTTTATGTTCATATGCATGACTGAGTTATATATATATATATATATATATATATATATATATATATATATCTAGATTTTTTGTCTAAATGGATATTTGATAATTTAAGTCTCTTATGATATTTGTCTAAATTATAATTTCAGTTTGGAAAAGGGAGATTTGTAAAAGAGGTAATTTTATTTTAGTTAGTTGTATTTGTTTGTAATAAATTGCCTATAATTGGAAAAAGGATTTTGTTTTATTTTATAATTACATAAAGTTGACTTGATATGAACCTTTGATTTTTTTTTTTTTTGCCAAACTGGTTCGGGTATTTGCGAGTTCCAAACCACTTCAATCGGGTAACTGGTCATCCGATTACCCAAAATATTTGGACCGAATACGGTTCAAAAAATTAGTGAACCAATAATATCGATTCGGATCACTTTACAGCCTCATGGTTGGGATACCCGATCCATGAACACCCCTAATTCCAGTTTTGCAACGATTAGAGAGCCCATCTTTGGCCCAAGATCACATTATTAAGCAGAAACTCAAGTAAATAACCCTTCTAATTGTCGGGCTTTGGGCCAAATAATTCAAGTTGGCCTTAGCGGAGCAAAAGCAATAATCTTACAAGAACTGAAGTTCACCGATGTCGATGCAATTTTTTTTTTTTCGCATCTTCTTCTCATTGGACATTTGGACTTAACATCAAATGCAATAGTCTTGAGTGATACAAACAGAGAGTCATTAATTTGGTTCCAATCGTGCATTAAACATCAAAACCTATGACTAATTAAGGATTTCTAAGAATTCAATGTAATTCACAAAGTTAGTAGAAAATATTTTATATGCCTGGTACATTGATTTTAGGAAATGAAATGCTACATAAAACTACTATCAACCATTACAAGTACAGTACAAACTTGGAAAAAAAAAAAGAGAGTAACATAATAAGCTAGTTGAATAAAATGTCATAGGCCTTGACACCATCTAGCTTAAAAATCCCAAAATGCCTTTCAAATTCTTCGCCTCCCTTTCCATTCTCATCAAACAGATCAAACAAGAAAACCTCAACAGCAACACCAGGCCTTTTATGGTGTGCCAACATTGTTCAATGACCTTCTCACAACATTCCCATTGTAAGCCAATGCATTCTCCACATTTGCAGCAATTCCACCGGCCGTTGGCCATCCTGTCTCCGTCACCACAACCGGGATGCCTTCAAATCCTTCCCTTTCCATTGCATACACGAATGCATCCACCGTTGCATCGAACATATTGTCATATGCCAAATGCTGATCAGTCTCAGCGTGGAATGGCCTGAAAAGAGCATAGTCTAAGGAAACGTATTGCATATTGTTTATGTAGCTAAAAAACGGGTACACATTGATCATCAGGGGCGATCCTGTATCGCGTAGGAATTGCAAGAATGGAATCATGATTGAGAGGAGATTAGGATCAAATGCTCCGGATGATGGAGGATAGGAGTTGGATAATACTGTTGCAGCATGAGCTGAAGAGAGTTTTATCGTGTTCGCGAGGCCTAATGTTTCAAGTGCTTGGTGTAGATTACGAATAGCAGGTACTAGAAATGGCTAACTAGAGTAAAATGGATCTTTTAGGAGAACTTCATTGCCTACGGCTAGGTAGAGAACTTGGGTTGGAGAAACATATGAAAAAATGTTAGATTGAAGCCAATCCAATGAGGTGGAGACCATTCCATTAGCAAGTGTTGGGAGGACTTCATTCGGGACACCAATCATGAGCTGAATTCCTGTCCCTGAAAACGGTTTTAGCGCTTCTGGATCGGCATTGAATAGGCGGATTCTTGAAATGCCATTGGATTTGATGAGGTTCACTACATCTGAGGGAGGTGGGAGATTGATTGCCACTCGGCCATAGCAAACTCCAATAGGTGCAGCAACTGCAAGAATATATTAATAATGAACAAAAATTATATTATCGCACAGTAATTAATTTAATTGATGGTAAAATTATAGTACTATTTATGAGTAAAGAGTCCTCCTGTCCAAATTAATTAGTCCAAACCTGTTGAATGTGGAAACAGAATGATCAGTACTAGCGAGGTGAATGACACGAGACACACGACTTCTTCAATTCTCATTCTTGATAGGATTTGCATAGAGATAATAAGGGACACTAATGCTCGTAAGAATAAATGAAAGGGATGAATGTAGAGGTGCTAAATATGTGTTGATCGATGTAAGTAAAAAGTTGGTTTCGGACCGTTGGTTTTATTAATTTCAGTTTTTAATCAACTTTTGGAAGGTTTAATTAAGTTTGAATTTTGGTTTGATACAGTTTAGTTCGAGTTCATTAATTGTGATTCACTTTAATTAAGGATGATTATTGGTGCATTTGTAGGGAATAATCCATGCATGAATGGTTCAATTTAAAGGCATGAAGATGTGGCCTCAAAATTAGCAAAAAGATGAAGATTGTGCTTCTTTTTTACACTTCAAATTAAAGAACTAAAGTAGAGAAACTTGGTGTTTGGTTCAAAATTTCAATGGAAATGGCTACATCTTTACATAACAATACCACACACTTGCTGGCATGTTTCTGCAGTATTGAGCAAAATTAAGCTGAGAACGAAGTTGATGGACCTTACAGGCTCAGACTACCAGATAAGATCGTTAGTGTCAAAATTTTCAGTGCCGTATCACTAATAAACATCGACACGTAGATCTAAAATTATAACCACTTTATTATTAGATCATTTAATAGTGTTATTCAATATTCAATCGTCAAAATCATTAGTATCACTTAATTGGTACTAAATAATTAGCACCGAATATCTGATCTACTTAGACTGCACGTCCTATGTATCAGAAGCAAGCGGCTCATCTAATTTTCGTGTCCGGTCCACAGTTAATAATGCTTTATGCGTGTATCATATCATCATATGAGAGGATGTGAGCAAACCAAAGGTGAAAGATTTTTTCGGAAAATATAGAGAAATCAAGTGTGAATTGGAAGGGAATGTCATATGATCTTCATGCCCCCTCAGATTTGTAAATTCCTTTCTTGTCCAAAGTTAAAAGAATAATAGATAAAGTATTAATAAAACCAAATCTAAATAATTAATCTTCTTATTTCTCCTGGACTTAAGTTCATTATTTAGTGGAAATTTAAGAAAATTTTTTGCTTTCAGTTTACTTGTATTTTTCTACTACAAAGTAGTAATAATAAAATTATATATAAAATGGTTAAAAATTAAAAGGTTATCTCAAACTGCTAAGTCTAGTACATTTCTGCACATGTCGACCAAGAAGGGAATGATGAAGAATTTTTATATTCCCTATCATATACTAAAATCTGGAAAATTTTACTGTCTCGTAATGGAATTATTCTATTGTGTTTCAAAAATTTATATAGCACAACATTATATATTTTAAAAATTTGTATTATACAAACGTTTAAAATCACCAGAATGATTCCTCACACAGAGCTGTAGACTTCTCCCTCAAACTCTTATATATTTAGTGTAATAAAGACACCATTGTAATTAATACAAACTCTGATGGACATACGTTGATGATAAATAATTTTTACATATTTTTAAGAAAAAAAATTACAAAAAACATGGATGCTAATTATGAAGTAAATGGAGATTAACAAAAAAGAAAACCACTAACTGAGTCAATAACCTAATTTCATTTCTAACAGTGCTAAAATTATATGCCCATTAAAAATATTATACGTGGCTTCAAGCTCGGGATTGTCAGGAATATTTTAGTAATTTTACCCATACAGTTCAAATATGCCTAAATTGGTCAAGTTGTAAATATTCGATTCACGGATTGATCTGGTTTAACAACCACAGGTGTAAATATCGAAATGACAGGTCCAATTCATTAATCACTTTCTTAATTTTTATGAGTTCTAATTTCTCTCTGAAATTTAGTCTCTAATCGAAGTATTGACTTGAATATTGGAGCCTACTTTAAGGGATACAGTCTCATCCTTTTTTTTATTATTATTTTTAGGTGATCTGAATTTGAGTATTACGTGTAATGCTCAATCTTTACTTTGGACAATACTGCATACCAGCTAACCTTAACTCAAAATTTTTTTATTTTTTATTTTATCAACAATTTCCAAGAGATTTTAACGTAGATGTTAATACTTGAAAACGGCCTACCTTCTGCTAAAGAAACTAAACTCCAATGCTCAGAATTCTATACATACATGTATATTTCAGAAGTAATTAAATAAAGTATGAATGCACAAGTTAGTCACCCACTTCATTTTTCTACATTAATTAATCTTTTGACTACCCCTCATGCTTTATTTGGATAGAATGAAATGAGTCTCTAATCCGTGTCAAAATAAAACAGAATCTTATAGATGCTTTTCAATGGAAATTCGAGTTTGCATATTTCTATTTTAAAAGACATTTGGCTACCAAAAAAAAGAGAGAGAGAACATTTGGCAATAATGTGATCAGAAACCCTTTTTTGGCCGCGTGATCAAAAGGATAAAAGCAGATTCATTTATGCTTCAATTATAGAGGAGAAAATGCGTGGAATAAAAGAGGAGAATATGTATTACAAGTGGGGGTTGAATAGCAAAAGCTTCTTTTCATATTAATGGACGACTGCCTGTTTCTTGATTAATTTTCTCAACAATCCCGCCTATTCCATTTCCTACTTTATAATCTATCGATCTATCTACTGTAGAAGTTTGTGCATAATCACGTCTCTCATCAAAATATTTAATATTAGAAAATAGGAATGTAACAAATCTAACTGTAATATTACATATACGTGACTCTATCTGAATTGATCATCTAATTTTTAAACACTTTTTCGTTTCTTGGCATGCAGTGGTGGAGCTTTAGACACTTCGCTAGAATTGCGTAAAATTGCTTCTTGCTTTTAGCAAAGGAGGACATGACATACGATTACTAGACCAATAATATTAAACGAATGAAAAATAGAAATATTACATACTGTAATTTTTAAATAAATTAGAAATTCTTTTTTTTATACTACATAATATAAAATTAATGACAAAATCATCTTAATAGTTACTTATATTTCACCGATATATTTTTTAAGTCTATCAATTTTAAAATGATATTAAAAAAAAAGAAGTCACCATTTAAGTATCTAAAGCAATGTTTTGGACAGTCCATTCGTATTTTTTCATAGCCTACAATAGAACCATCATAAAATTCAAATCAAATTAGGAATTCAGTTATTATCATGAATATAATTTCTGAACCAAAAAGAAAAAGAAAAGGAAATACAAACACTAATTTGGTCAATCAATTTCCTCATTATTTGTAGTGCTGAAAGCTGGCTTTGACCCACAAAAGCAATTAAAGACCCATCGTGGTGCGTGCGGCTACTAAAGCACTAGTTAAAGAAGATAATTACATGTACTATTAATATATAATAGCCTAAATAGTTTTACCATTAATTTCGTAATGATTCTCAAATCATTATATTAGTTTATTATAAATTTTGTTAAGACCAGAAGAATATCTTCTTCTTCTTCGTCTTTTTTTCAACAAGATCAGACGATATAAGGGCAGATAAATATGAGAGCCCTTGCTATATAGTAAGATATGTTGTTGTACTAAACCAATCTCAATTAAAATTTTAATATTTTATGTAGAGATATAAGAATCATCAAATCTACCACTTCTAGAACAAAAGAGCCAAACAAGTAGTAAAATTTTGCTAGGCTCTTTCTCGAGCCTTGAGATTGTGATGCTGAAAGTTGCCAAAATCTTACTCTCTCTCCAAACAAAGCAACAACAATAAGCAGTAAAGGGCATGAGGAACATCTTTAGTTGTCTCTTTAATCTATCTTTAATAAAGAAAACTCCCCCTTTTTGAATTCAAAAAACCCACATTTAAGAACCATTTTGTTTCCATAATCTCACCATGCAGATAACCAATAATCTCGTCTTACTCCCTTCATCACTTCACCTAATAATCCTGCCTTTGATTCCCCTCAAAGAACACAAAATTCACAACTCATTAATTCTTTCAAATTCTCAATCTTGAGACAATTTATTCTATCCTTAGCCTAGAAAAAAAAAAAACAAACAAAAGATGTCACAAACACTTGACGTTTATCCTAGTCCTAATATCCCAGCACAAACTTCATCCCACTCAAAAGGGTCATTTGGACCCGTTCTCATAGTCCATAGCTGTGATATTTGTTCTAGTTATTATTTCTCTTGTTCTTGGACGAATTTGCAACCGGCGCTACCACAATTCTAAGGTGGCAGAGCGATCCCATGGCCGCGGATCACATAAAAAAGCGAAAAAAGCTAAGCAAAATGATATGTTTCATCATCAATCCGCTGGAGAAGGGGATATTGATATTGATATTGAATTTGGGTTTGATAAAAGATTTGCTTCCTCTAAAGTTGCTGCAAATGTAGATCACTTCAAAGGGCCTAGTAAGATGCCACCCCACGGTGAACACAAAGGACCAGTGAGATTTGCTGATGATGATCATATAGAATTCAGAGGGTTTAATTAATACGAGGTACGAGGGCATTGAACTACCTCGTACAGTTTAATTAATTAGTATTGTTGGTTGGTATTTTTGTTTTGATTTTCTGTTATATAAAGCATCTTGAATCAGGTGATTACTATTAGGCATGGGGTTGTAACTTCAAAGTTGTAACATCTACTTCTTTTTTTTCATTCTTCAATTTGTAATGGTTTAATAGGGACTAGAGATAAAGTGTGGAAAAATTAAGAATTGTGAAATGGCTCATTCGATTTCATTTCTTTTTTCATTTTATTTCATTTTTTTTTAAATATGTATTGTTTATGGATTAATTTTTTTTATACTATAACGCGCACCGTGTAGAAAACTTTTTTCCAAAACCTCATTTTAATTCATGACATTTTAAATATCTCTTCTTCTTTTTTTTCTTTATACGAGACATGCATTAATCCCGTTCATATAAAAAAATTCTTACACTTTCATTGCAAAGAAGATTAATCCATTATTTATAAAACTATTTTTTAGGTAGTCCATTATTTATACTTTTGGTGTTGACTTCCTAGTTCATTCGAGTCGTCCGGAAAAGCTTGAAATAAAATGTGACTTTCTTGTTCTTAATTTACAAGTGTTCCAGTGCAATTCATTAGGAAGCAAACTAAAATGCTAAATCAAATATCAAATATCAAGGGAGGCTATTCATTTGGTATCCTAATGTTTGCATCTATATCAAATATCAATCTAGGGAGGTTAGTGTAATTTTTGCTTGTACTCTTTCTAAGAGTTATAACTTGTTTATCTTTTATGATTTAATTGGACTTAATAAAACTATGAAATTAATGGCTTCACTTGGACAAGTTGTACATATAAATATGTAGCTAGTAACGGAGACCAAACGTATCACCATCATTCATCAACTTCACAAATTTCTGTACCATGACTTCAAAATGGATAGCTATCATTCTTTCGTTTTGCATTATACAAAATTGTTAGTCTCTGATCTTGCTCTCCCACGAATCTTGCTCAACTTTTTTTTTCCTTTAGTTTCTTAATTTGCTTATTTCTTTTATCCTTAATCCCACTATCTTAATTTTTTTCTTATTGTTTTAAAAGAGATTTATGTATAACAATCGCATAAATATTTTTAGTCACGAAATAAAGAAACAAAAACGTGCAGGTGTTTTACTTGGTTGTGAAGCAAGAAAATCATATGGTCCATGTTTGGTTTCCCTGCAAATCCTTCAAAGATGGCTTGTTTTTTTCTTTGGTGAGTCATCTATCTCTCAATTTCCGTTGTGAGGACGGCCATTGGGCTTGTTCACCGCAAGACTAAATAAATTACTTTATCTAATTATTATGTGTAAAAATAACCAGAAGCTAAATATTCAGTTAATTATGGATGAAAAAATATTATGGGAGGGACAAAAATGTCTGTGTACTTGAATCCACTTAAGTCATGGTATATTTCAGCCTCTTTGGTCCAAAAGAATCATGATCACAGATGAAACTATTTGAAGGTCTAATGCCAAAAGCTCATAACACTAGTTCTACTAAATGTGAGTAATTAAACTAAATCCCCTTATCAATTATCAGCCGAATGCGATAAAAGACACAAACTCATCAATTCCATATTTAAATAGCAACCGATGTTTCCTCTGCACATTCCTCCCCACCACAAATTTTCTTTTAACTAACTAAATAAACATTAAGTGTCCAACTCCAATTTTTTTTTTTAAATAAACTTAAATTAAAAAGTGTTTTATTATCTAAATTATATCTTATTACTGTAACATAAAAACCTTACTAAAATTATTAGTAAAACACTGGATTTCTTTAGTAGTAATATATCATAAATGGTCCTTTGGGGACATCCAATAGCATGGGCGGATCAGAGGGGGGAGGGACAATCCCTGAGATTTTTAAAATTATATATTTTTAAATTTTTTTTTTATAAAATTATTATTATACTATTATAAAAAATTAGATTTTGTTCCTTCAAAAATTTTAGAGAAAAATTTAAATTTTACCCCATAAAATTTTACAAAAATTATAATGCTATCTCTCCTAATGTGTATATGTATGTATATATATATAATTTTTACTTCTTAAAATTTAATTCTTGCGTCTGTTTTTTCCCATAGTAGTATATCATATATGGACAATTTGATTGTGTATTCAACGTCAACAGTTTTGTGCTCAAGGTCCCAGCCATCAGCCATGGCTCACTCTCTCGGCTTTCACCGATTTTAGGAGTTTCATAACTTCTTATCCAAAGATTTTTTGTCGGTCAAAGTCAACATTGTTAGCTCTGAGCCCTGATTTTGACCGGTGAGAAAGAAAATTCAACTCTTCCAGCTGGAAGCATGGAATGGAATGGATTACATAATTAATGAGTACTATAAATACTAAAAAAAAAATCAGAAGCTCTAGAAGAAAATTTGATGATGTAACTATCTACGATCTCAAATAGGAAGTCACCAATAGCATTTTGTCAACAATTCGAACATTAAGTAGCTGAAATAATTGAAATGAACCACGTCATTCGTCAACCCTCTTTAAATATTCAATCAAGAAACTTTTTTTTTTTTTTTTTAATTCCCCGTTCTTGATATACTAGTATTATTATTATTATTTTTTGGTTTTATGATATAGAATAAATTAGAAGATCATATAAAATCAATTGTGGATGAATAAAGCCAATTATTTCACCATCTGCCGGTGTACCCAAAGCATAAAAATAAAGTCCAGCCCGGCATCCAAAATATAGTAGCTCGATCTTGACTTCGTCAATGAACGGGCAAATCTGCAATCTTTCACCGGCAATCAAAAAAGTAAAAAAAAAAAAATCTTACTTAATAGTACTATCATTAATTGCCAAAATCTTTGCCATATCGTTGTCCTCTTCATGACTTTGTAGACCATTAGACAGGAAATGAAAATTAAGTTATTATTCATTTTTTAAATGTAATAGGAGTAGTAAGTTTTGGCTACTTATATTATAAAATGTAGAGTAGATATGACAGTAATTGAAATAATTGAAAAATAAAAAATTCGTTACTTTTAAATCATCTAACGACTTACAATACTTATCTTGCAATGCTGGGTGAGTAATAAAGAATTTTTTTAATAAGAAACAATTTTTTTCAAAAAAAAAAAAAAATTACAAGAATTTTTATCCGAACATATAATATATAAACGTTTGACTTTTTTGTTTGGAGAGCAAAAATTATTCATTATTTAACAAATAATTATTCTAATATTATGTAATCACTTTACATACTTTTTAAATTATCTTTTTATCCGATATATATCACATTAAAAAAAGGTTAGTACGATAATTTTAGAGTTTTAATTTTGACTTTAAATTCAGTTTTTATTCGCTATCCTTGATCACCAAGTTCCTTAACACGGTGTAGAAAGGTTTCTTAATTTCTCGGCTTTCTAGATTCACTCGTGCGTTAAGCCAAACGGAATTTCAAACCTCAAATCCCCGAACGTGGAATTGTATTATCAAATGATATCTGAGAAAGTCAAACATCTTAATTAGCAGAAACCTGTAAGTACAATGTCGTGACATCATTAATTAGCTCAGCTCTAGAAGATTTCAGTAGTTTTATTGCCTGTTACAATTGAGAAAATCAATTTACTAAAATTAAAAATAAAATGGCCAACCTAACCATTGAAAGTTGAGAAGAATTTCCTAATCTGATTGTCATTGGTCAAGAAGTCAAAAAAAGAACTAATGTTCAAAAAGAGCATTCGTATGAATATAGCCTGTGGGATTGGAATATGGTTCGCAGTTCACTTCACACGTGGGTGGCTGAGGCATAGACGAAATTGAACGTGTGTACCGCGTTAATTGTCAAAACCAAAGCCAAAAAGTTTTCATAATTATGCTCTTTTGTTCACGTTGTATTACTTTTACGTGATATTATTTTATGAACTGATTAAATAATATAATTTTAGTAAAATAATGTTTATAATCAATTAAATAATATGATAAAAGAATATCACAAAATGTAATAACGAATATAATAATATACATGCTTGGATATTCTCCTCTCTTTCTATATAGTAAAATGAAAAATACAAGACAAACAAATAGTATAAGTTGCATAACAAGAGTTTTGGGTTTTTTGTGATGTTTTTTTAGTTTGATATTTGTGTAATATTATTTAAATGAATAACATATATTATCTGAAAGACACGTGTTATTCATTTAAATGGTGTCACACTAAAAAGTATTACAGAAAATATAAATCTTATTCAATCTAGATATAAAATTTTGAATAGTCTGTGATAATTGTGTGACACCATTTAAATTGTTAATGCTCACAAACTTTTCACCACCTAGCTCGTTTCCTCTCAATTTCTTCGTCTTTTCACGTTCACAGTCCTTCAACCCCATCATTATTTTATTTTCGACAGATTTTATGCAAAAAGAAAAAACAAATGTACAACTTTTCAATTTATCTATGCATTAGTAACACTCACATGGTGAAATTCGGGATATCAACTATTATTCAAAATATAATTAGAATAGAAACTTTTAGATATAATGTAGGTAAGATAAAAATAAATTAAAAAAACATATCATGATTATTACATAATATTATTCGGAACATAATAAAAGTTTTTTCTGGCCAAACTAAATAATCTTACCACGTCCAAATATATCTAAAATGAAAACGAAATGCTAAATTTTATTTCTCTTGAAAAAGAAAAACATACTAGTAACATCTAAGATATCTCATAAACTAAAATCCACCATTGATAAGAATATAGATCACAATAAATTATGGAATACTTTATATATACTATTAATATTAAATGACGTGCCAAATTACGCCCTCCCGAGGTTAAAATATTCTGGTATGAAATTAATAATCACAATGAAATGTTATACTATTTGATTTGATGTGAATGTATATTATATATACATTTTTAAATTTTAAATATGATATATATATATATATATATTCACATTCGATAGTGTAATTTTTTTTTTATTTCAAAAAAAAAATATATATATATATATATAATATTAACACATTTTTTTTAATGGGATATAAAATAAATAATATTCCCAGTTCAAGGTTTCAAACTTTGGACACTCGGTAACTTCCTCCCTCAATCGTGTACACACAACTACCAACTACCACCCCATTAATATCCCTTACCCACCCCCTCACTATATCATATACTTCCCCCTTCTCGTTTCTCCATCTACTATAAAACACTACAACTTTCTCCCAAAACTTCCTTCAATTCAACAATCTCTACAACAGAAGAATTTTGGGGGACTTTTATTTCATACAAAAGAAGTCAGAGATGCAGGCGCCCAGTTTAATTGACAATCACCCTCCTCCTCCTCCTTCGGAAGCTACAAAGAAAATGATCCAAGATTTCGAAAACCACCTAAACCTCTCCGAAGTAGAAGAAGATGATCAAGAATCCCATGAAGAAGAAGATTATGATGACGAAACAGCTTCTGAAGATTTCTCTTTTGCATTTGATGGAGTGAATTTCTCGACGATTTCAGCTGACGACGCGTTTGATAATGGCCAGATCAAGCCGGTTTTTCCTTTGTTCAACCGGGATCTTCTCTTTGGTGCTGACGTCGAGGATTTGGAGAGTTTAAGGTTGAAAGATCGTTTGCCTAACGTAAAGAACGTGTTTGTAGAAGCTGAGGAGGATGTTGATGATACGACGACGACTTCATCCACCGCCGACGATGATAATATAGTGGGGCCCTATTGTGAGTGGTCAAAGAAGGTGGTGGAGGCGGCGCCGGCGGGCTGCACTCTTTACGTTAGAGAAGAGCAATTCAACTGGGTTTTGCAAGATTTGGAGGTTTAAGGATTTTATGCATAGAAGTAATAGTGATGGGAGGGATGCCTTTGTTTTCTTGAACAATACGACGCCGTCTACTTCCACTTCCGCGGCCGCGAGTCTGAAGAGAGAAGAGAAGGTGGCGGAGGGTGTGACGTCATTGAAGCTAGTCAACGACAAGGCTGGTGTCGGAGGGGAAATTAAAAAGGTGAAAAAAGTAAAGAAAAATAAAACGGCGGCGTTGACGCCTCATGAAGTTTACATGAGAAGTAAAGCGAAAGACTGTGATCGCCGGCGGTGTATCTTCCTTACCGACCGGAGCTTGTTGGGTTATTTACTAATGTCAATGGTGGCGGTTTGACAAGGAACGTGCACCCCTTCTAATGGCAATTTTTAGTGTATATATATATATATATATATTTTTATAATTTTTGTATAATGGAAAGACTCCAATTCATTTATTTTATTTACCTTGGTTTTTTGTTTGGGGTAAAGGTCTAATTTGTATCAAATTATGGTGCTAGTACTTATTAGGTATGGATAGATCTGAAAAGCTTATCAATATCATCCTTTGGCGTTTTTGGCTTTATGGTATTGGTTGACATAAGGGAATAAGATATATGCATAGTTTTTTATTCAGATTTCTAGCACTACTTCTTGATTTTATAGAAGATGGCATAATCTTTTTTTTGGTAGAAGGCATAATCATTTATGTTTTGCATGTTTGATAGAGGCATAATGAGATGTTGGAACACAATCTTGGCTTGGCATCCTTGTCATATAAAGTCTAATCTAATGTTAAAAATTTTTAGATGACAATTGAGAATTGAAAGCAAGTGGATGCACATTTACACTCGTAAAATTTATTTTGATCAATAAATAATTATTAGATATTTTAATAATTATTTTTATTTTAAAAAAATATGCCCCTAATCTTTAGTAATATGCAATTTAAATGGGTTCTTCTTATTTATTATTAATTGAAATCAATTAATAAAATATCACTAATTATTTAATAATTATTATAAATCCACTTTAAAGTTAATTTATTAGGATGCTCGGGAAGGGCATTTTAATTGTACTAATTTATTGAAATATTTGTTTGTCTAATTTTCGAATGTTAATGATGAACAGGAATTTGCTTAATTAGAAATGACTTGCATTGTGTGCCTTTCATTAATGGGGTAAGTCCTTATATAACGACCAGTGACTGATGTGTCCCCACCCTGTGGAGGGTCAGACTTGACCGTAGCAGGTCAATCAGCAACCTCATAGGTTGGGGGATATATTGAAATGGAGTGAAGTTGATCTCCTTCAAATTACATAATCACCCTTAATAGGTTAGAGTGTTTATTTATGACGTCAACGTATCCTCATGATTCATTTATTTTAATAATTTTTAGAGTTGGTAAAGTGCTTGTTTCCGTGGGAATTTTTTTTCCCTGCAAGTCCTCAACTAAGTTAAGAATTTTTGTTTTCTTTTTTCTTTTTCTGACCTTCCGGGAGAAGGGATAATTAAGAGGTAGATTACTTGATATAGCGGATCCCCTCCCAACCATCTCTTTTCATTTTTTTTCCTAGAGATATGGATTAGTTTGAAGCACACATAAATTGGCTTGAAATTAGTAAGAGAAATGAATTAATTTGAAGTGCACATAAAATTATTTAAAATATCATCATACTAATTACTAACCCAAAAAAAAAAAAAAAAAACCGTAGGAATGTTACCACCAAATACAAGGCTATATTTGAAATCCCAATCATTTTTGGGAGATTGTCAATGGGAAACTGAATGCTTTGCAAGGGATTTAGGATTTATAATCTTGGGAAATTTTACAATTTGTTTTAGAGAATTATTTTTTTATCTTTAAAAATTTATACAATATAATTTTTTAGATACATGATATTGTACTATACAAGTATTCAAAACATCAAAAAATAATTCCCTAAAAACACAGTAAATTTTTCCTATAATATTTAACAGTGATTGGACTAGTCTTGGAAGGTTTATGGTCCACAGCTCACGGCAGAACTGACTGAATTGTTTCCCAGATGGTAACATGTCGGACGTACGTGGCCGTCTGGTACATTTGTTTGAGTTATTGGAACATAAGGAAAATCTTAAGGACCAGTTTCAACATTCGCAAAAATGTAAAAATCATTTCACCATCATGGGGAGACGGTCACAATAACCGTATCAAAATCGCTTGCATAATGATGCACATCATCTACCTTTTAGAATGAAAATTCCTTTCAGCAAATATTCTGTATATGACAAATTTAGGGAATTCACAATATACCAATTAATTCCTAGGAGGGCAGAAGTTGAGACGACTTCTGACACCCTTTCCCTCTCAAACGGCCAAGAATCTAAATAAGGGTAACCATTATGTGACAGAAAAAAGATACAGCAATTCACGCAAAAAAAATGTACGACTCTATTGGTAAAATGCTTCACCTGTGATCTACAAGCTCGAGTTTGAATCACTAAAGTCTAGGGACTCCATTACTCAGTTTAAGACCTTCTTAAACTATAATTCACATTGCACTATGATCTGATACAAAATTCAAGTTTAATGGCATCTTAGACAGGCACAACTGAGAAAACTACACCCTTCTTATTTATGCACTTTCTCCATGTTGTGATGGAGTCATGTAATATATTTCGAGTATTTTCAACACTCTACAGAACATAAATATGAAAACGGGGGCAAGATCTTGCAATAGTCTCATCGTAAATCACATACTTCCAATCTCAAATTTGGGTTGATATATACATTCCAACAGTCCTCGTATATGGAACTCCCATCAGCTGGTTCCTCGTGAAGATGAAACTCCTTCTCTTCACATTCCTTCAGGATGCTCATCCCAACAGGATCAGTTAGTCTAAATATCCCGTATTTCCTGAGACATGAACAATCGAAACACATTTTTGTTACGTAAATATCCCATATGTCCTTGCTTACCGCACATATAAATTAATTATATTGAATGGAAGTTATGATCTCAAATAGATTACACTAAGCCTGTGAATATAGAAGTTAAATGTGAATTTCTGCAATTGTTTATCTCGTATGAATCTTGAAAGAAGTGCTTGTGAAGTCTGCATTTAATACTTTCAGTGAAAATTCATATTACCATCTGAAGTCGAACAGAAATGAAATGGATCCTTACAATATTTATATAATTTAGGCCAACAAGGCAACGATAAGAGACTCTCTACAAACTAAAATTTATAGGATACCAGTTAGGTAATGCTTTATAAAGATTTGCATGCAGAAATAATTGAAGAAAGCAATATGCAGAACAGCAAATCTGCTGATTTTTTGAAACCAGACTGCCAAAGAAAAGTTTGAGATTGAGTAATTCTCAACTTAGAATACCTCGATTCGTCACTTGGAGCCACAACAATGCCAACAGTCTCGGGTACCATAACCTGGAAATTTTGAAAGCAAAATTATCAGCAAGAGAATTTAGCAAAAGCCTGAGAAGAAGCAAATAAATCAATGGATGGTCTCTTCTTGGCAGAAGTCATGGCATTATTTGGAAGCCCAGGGAAATACTACATCAAAAAGAGATGAAAGGTGCAGTGAAGAAGCTCTCATCAGGTGGCAATGTTAGACTGCATGCAAAATGTGCAAGTGCAAAACTAAAAGGAAATTCGCATGAGAAAACTTACTGACTAACCAGCCCATTGAAGAACTGCAAAGGTTACAAACCTATAATAAATTTTCTGTTTATATGGATATGTAATATATAGATCAGGCACTATCTTATCTCCTACTGATGACACACTACCATGTGACAGAAGAATAAATGACACTTGTTTGAGTAAGAATGGAATGAAAATTTTTTCTCCAAAGCAATATATAAATATCTTTTACTATTATACAATACGCAGATATCAATAGAAATGAAAATTGATGTTTATATGGATATGTAATATATAGATCAGGCACTATCTTGTCTCCTACCGATGGCACACTACCATGTGACAGAAGAATAAAATGACACTTGTTTGAGTTATATAATGTATTATAAGAATGGAATGAAGAATTTTTCTTCAAAGCAATATATAAATATCTTTTATAATATATATATATATATAAAACTCCAAACTGATCTTACATTTTCTGCAAAACTGTAAGATTACATGAGTGCATCAGACAACACATCAAAGTCAATCGCATAACTATTGGGGGGTCTCATGGACTTAAACCAGCTGAATGTAACACAATCATTATAAGAATTACTCTAACTACAATTAACATTACGTACCTGGTATGAATACTGAGTGTGCAGATCAACTGATGACATAAAACAATTTTGAGAAGGATGGGTCTGAAGAAAGAATCAAGAACTATCAGGTGTCAAACATTTTTTTTGGGGTAAAAATAGAGATTAAATTGAACAAGTATTAAGCATTAGTTATTACATAAGACATAATATTCATTCCAATTTTCCAAGATGATACAAGCACACTTCTGACTACAAAATTGCGAAAGGAAAAAGCTTACATGTATCCATCCAATTGGAAAAAGAATGGACTGCTGATTTTGTATGGCAAATATCTCCTCCTCGTTTAGGGCCTGACACTATGAAGGATGGAAACTAATTAGCAGCTCAAACAAACCAGTGATGAATTCAGAAAAAAAAGTCACAGAAAATTGAACTTTACACCAATACTGAAGAATATAAAATCAAAAGGCATACAGAGCTTGCGGTTGATTCTTGTTTTGGTATTATCAAATTGGTTACATAGAAGGTCCTCTCTTCCTGAAGAATTTTAAGAAAACAAATTGATTAGAAGACTTACTAGACGTAACTGAAGATGAACCACTCGAAGAGAAGAATCTAAAGCAGGAAGACAAACAATAAATGCCACAAAAGTAATATACTAAAGCGTAAGTGTTATGCTGCAATGCTAAGTAGTCCTCCTGGACCTCGTCAAGTATACCAAGAGATCCTTGAGTAATTCTATTAGAACATAACTCAGAAGCTAGTTACAATCATAAGTGTTAAAAGATCAAATTGGAGATAAATCTTCTTAGAGTAGATTATCTGTTAACTAATGTAATTAAATCATGTGTGTATAGAGCAAATTATTCATTCAATCTATAGTGGACCTATTATGATTTTGCTACCAGAGATTATCACCTTACATGGATTCCAACAAAAGCCGGATGAAAAGTGATAATGAGTGCAGGATCCAGAAGTCCACATGATGTTTGAAGATTGACTCATAGTTATTATAAGTTAAAGATTCCGTTATGATGGTGGACGAAAGCAAATGGATCTTACAACAAAGGCACCAAGAACTCCGCAGGTCTCCAAATTTTTATTGGTGTTGTCCTTGGCAATATCAAGAAAATCTTCCATCAACCGTGCTGACTGAGGAAACAAAAACCATTGGATCAGCACAAATGGCAATTAGTTTCTTGCTCCTCTGAAAAGAAACCATAAATTCCTAAGTTGGAAAAGGAGAATGAACTCAGAACGAAAAAGCAATATAGGCCATTCATAACTTAAACCTTATGACATATGTCAGTACCCAATAAAAGTAATGCTAGTTGTTATGCGGTGCTCACAATATGTACATCTTTGAGGGATTTACGCCCTGTCGACCTATTGACTGAAGATTCTGAATGATCATCTAATGAAGTGGGGTGACCACTAAAACGAGAAACTTCAGAACCCTGAGGCAAAGCATATGTAAAGGAAACACCGGTAGAAGGAGAAGACTGTGTAACAGTATGCACGTCAACTTGGCAACAGACTCCACCAGCCATGAGAATATATAGACATCACCAAATGAACTCGGATGCTACTATGGCCAAAATTTGCTGAAGATACCTGCACATTGACAATGGTGTGTGACTAATACCAGTTACAAAGGGTATCCCATTCTTTGAAAAGCCATTCCCTTATCAAAATTGAGCAAATAACCACTGAACTTTACACTGACTATTGGTGGTTCTAGCAAAAATATTAGCTTTTGCGACTTCACTTTGCTAATCATGGTCCGAAGTCAGAAACCAGTCATAATTAAGGTCAGAAGATATAACATCTGTAAAGAAAACTTGAAGGTTTAAGCTGCTAAATGGAGAAAACAAAAAACACCAATGGAAAATGGAAAAGAGCAAATTTTGGTATTTTACTTTCTTTCGTCTTCCATGTTTTCTGTCTTTCTTTTCATGAAGAAAATGAAGAGTATTCTGATTCCATGTATAGCATCAATATGATGGGCCTGCTTTTTGATTATTTACCATGTATACAGATCAAATCTTTTATTACTATAAAGATCAAGTCTTTATCCTCCCTCAGTTTTGCTAAAAAAGATCAAGTCTTTTTACCTCCCTCAATTTTTACCATAAAGATCAAATCTTTATACATCCCTCAATTTTGTAATATGAGAGGCTCTATTAGGAAACTCCAACTTTTTCACCTCTCCCCTTTGTTTCTTTACATACTGTCCCAATTGGCTATACATGTTTTCTAATGCTCAAGAATACTACTTACAAAATTGACAATGGAATGAATCCATGAGTTTGTATAGCTGAGTTACATGCTTGTTGGGTTCAAGTTTCTTGGTACTCCATTTAAAAGAGTAAATAACTTTGTGATCTCATCATGGATCAAAGTTTTGAAAAAGACCCTTTATCAGCAGCAGATGCTTTATCCAGTTTTTAACAATGAATTTAGCCATACCCCATGTTTTTTTAATGCTCCATATAACAAGTTTTACAAGTATTCAATACCTACAAAACCATAAAAATTATTATTTGGAACTTGGAAGAGGCTGTTAATTACTGAATCTACAGAGACAAGATGTATAGAGAAAGCAATAGGGATGAACTGATGAACCTGGATCAATTGGCTTCATTCGTCAACTCTGCTCCACCCAACTCTGAAAGCACCCAAGTTTCCTCTTTCAGATGTACTAGTTAACTAACGTTGGCCACTCTGCTTTTTTATCAGTAAGGAGAAACTAGTGAAGAAATTATACCTATCAAATAATACGAGAGTTTATTAAATATTTAAAATTAATAGCTTGACGATTTAAGAATTCAGATTATATAAGATACATTAATTTTTAATAAATAATTCTTAGATTTTATAAATTATTTTTCTACAAAAATTTAGTACAAAGCGGTAGGAGTAATTATTTCCGTCTGGACTTGGAAAACTCGAATTTTTAATAGCCACTCCTTTTTTGGCTTGTTGAGCATTTAAAAGATCCATCAATTATGTTATTTATTTTTGTAGTCATTCTCCCATTATTAAAAACAATACTCTACTAGGCTTCTTCTTTCTTTTTTTTTTAACATTTATAGCTTATTTTCCTATTCGTTTATTTAGTAAAATTTATGATAAATCAAGTCTAAATATTTTGCTAAATTTGTGACCACTGCTTTTTTACTGAAAAAGGATTTGTAAGCTGACATTAAATGAGAAGATTTTCTGTAACTGGGTTTGGTTCCAAGTGACCTATTCATTCAAAACCAAAACAAAAATATGGCATGCAAACTTTCTCATTCATTAAATAATGTCTTTCATTCGTGCTTCAAACTGAATTACCTTTGAACACATTAATCTTAACATGCATTTAGATTATCAGCTTAATCCACAAGCAATTGCTACAACACAAGCTTGCGGAAAATTAAGAGATTCCAAATTTCCTACCAAACAATAGACGAAAAAACTAGTAAGGTCTAAAGAACTGAGTACCCCTTCCTGACCTCTGCTCTCCCTTACCTCGGAGGTCTCTGTTACAGAACAACTGACTATACAACACTAACGTTTTCTTTTACATCCTGAAGCATTGAACTGTTGTTAAGGCTGTCTCTTGTACACCATGAAGGTTTTATTGGAAGTTGTTCGGCCAAATGATGGGCCATCAAGTCCGCAAGACCATCCTTCTGATTGCTCATAAACGCTCCCAAAGCTCCAAGAAACCCCTCATGTCGCAAAAACAATGCTTTTGCCTCACCTTTCGACCTGCAACAAGTGAATTCATGAGCAACAACGAACTTGATGACTTGATCAGTTGCCCGATGTTTGGAGAAGGAGGAGTTTGTTGCCATTTTGTTGGAACCTTTTCCATTTTCTGTAGTAACTTGCGTGTTAAAAGAAACCAAATTTGAAGTCTAGCACATATAACCTTTTCCCATTAAGCAATGACATTACATAGCAGGTACCAAAAGCTTTTGGGGGTCAACTGGTGGGGCTGATCGGGATTCTCAAGCTTTTCAGAGTTTGAAGCACATCAAATTTGAAGTCTAGCAAGGTAGTTACCAGAAATCAACTGCTACAGATATCGTGTCCATTGTGTAAGCATGACCTCGAATGAAAAACCCTCCAAAAAATATTCTCTTGAGTCCAAAATGAAGAGCATTCAAATAAGCAATCTGCAGGGGGAAGATAAATTCAACTGAAATCAGAAACTTTACAAGAACAAAAAGGAGTTGGACATGCAAATTCTGTAACTCACCTGTCCAATATTGTTTGAGATCATTCTCAATAGAGACCGTGCCAGATCTTCAGCTCTGTAGTCTTCAAGCTCTTTATCTTCAGAAACTGCCTTTCCGAAAGCTAGAAGCAATTGTTGTGGAAGAAAGTCCGATCTACCACCATGATAGAGAAGATGTCAATGATTATTATCCTGGAATGAAAGTCACAAGAAATTATCGAGAAAATTTAGATTCAAAAGAGTGAAGATATTGACTTAAATGCGTACTTTATACTCAAAATCATACTTTAGAGTAGCAATTATCATCTAGATAGCATATTGGCCAGTAAGTTAAGTGACTAATTCAACCAATGGCTGACCCATCAATGCTGATCACATTATACATCATCCTGATAAGACTAAGAAATATAAGAGCTGCACACAAATTCTGTCGACTCTCAGGATATGGCTCCTCGAGGGCTAGCCCAAAAAACTCCTATGTTTGGAATGTCTAGTGCAATCAATTTTCTGAGGTTCCATCAAACAATACCCTTAAGTTTCTTCCAGAATAAAATCGAAAAGCTTGAGATATTTTTTCTAATTAACCAGCAGCAAGCAAGAATACATAATGTACAATATGGACATTGGATACCTTTGGATAGTCCATTCCATCATAGATGTCTCCAACAAGCATATCTATTACTCGGTTATTTCCTGAATGACTCAACTCCAGCAATTCATCGAAACTGAATGATACATACAAAGGATTATTGTAATGGATGATTATGAAAGACACATAAATATATTTCCAGAACACATTTAAGAGGCTAACCTCTTGCACTTTGTCAAAAGTTTTCCCAGCCCCCAGAAGGTGCCACCTCCAATGCTAGTTCCACTGACTCGTTCAAACTTGCCTTCTCCATCAACCTAATGAAGCAACAAAACTTAAAAAGTGTCAGAAAATGCAAAAGATCATTTATGAATGGAATCTTAAATTGGATACGGTTTCATAGCAAATAAAATTCACTATTCCATACTAAAAAAAAAAAATCATTATTCCATACACAGTTGTATTTCCTTCCATTTCACACATAACGGATATACCCACCTTGATCATGCTAACCCCTGATCCAATATTGACAAGGTCACAGATAAGGGTACAAGTCATTCTGGGCAATCTGTACAAACTCCTTCTGACCATTCATGTATGTAAAAGCTTCACCGCTGGCTGCCTGGTCAAAGGAAAAGCAAAAGTCTCCACAAGCTTGTTAGCCCAAGTGTTTACAAAGCAACAAATTTAGACATTTAACAGAATCAATGCAGTGTTCTAGCTCCCAGCAAATAGTATAGGGAGGTAACCAAAAAGGACATACAGATCATGACACAAATTCCAGAATCCTGAAATATGCAGTAAAAGCTCAGACCCAAAAAAATATAGAGCTCATAAACAGGATTTACCATCCAATGGAAATTAAACCACTTACTTTGGACTGACATAGGAAAATAAGTTGACAGGCAAAATTACCAAGTATAGCATGAATGGTCTTCTCTTTTGATGATTAATGATGAAGATATTATCCAAATTTATCTTTGTATCCCACCTTAAGCAGAAAATTTGTGCCCGCAACAAGAGAATCCATTTCATCTACCTTGTCATCAAAGTCACTCCAAGCTTTTCTTTGAAGAGCTCAGCAAACTTAAAAGCCCCACCTCCTGTAGCCTTCAAAAGAATTATAATTTGTTATTTGGATATTCTTTTCTAAAGTTAGATAAATTCTCAATATGGAAAAGCAAAAAAAAATCAAATAAATTGAATGCTTTCATGCACAGAAGATAGGAAAAGCTAGTTTTCTTTTCCCAATATTATAGTAAACAAAGTGAACCAATAATTTTACCTTAATGACATTCTGGTTACAAGCACAAGCCCAATGACAAGACCCACCTGAATCCAGAGCTATCTATTAGATCATAAGATGCAAAGATAACATCATAGTGCTAAGAGTATCAAAATGGTTGCTGAATTGTGCAGTACAATTTAAAGATGCAGTGATCATGATGATACGCATACCATAAAGTTGAAATTGATTGGTAGACAAAAATTCTAGGCACTCATTTATCTTGCTCGTTTCAAACTTCAGAAAGAAAAGCTTTCCTTTAAGTAAAACTGCAATTTGCATTTCCATTAGAACATCCACAGCCTTCCTTGGAAGACAAAATTCCCCGTTCATGGACTGAGCAATGATTACAGAAATACACCATCTTGATGAGGGAGCCTGTAGTAAGGAAACAGGGATCAAATTGACATCTAAAAACAGGAAGGATATGCAGAAGATGTATGAATCATAAGAATTTAGTTTGTAAGTGCTGAAATCTAATCAATACTTAAAAGCGAAAAGTCCAAGGAATTAGCAGTACCAAACTGCTAAAGCCAATAAATAAGCACTAATCTTCAGTAATGCACTTACCCGATTAGCCTACTCTCACCACTATCAGATCATCAGTGACACTTAATACTTAGCCAAATTCTTAGTAGTCATTACCAAACTGCTAAAGCCAAGAAAAGGATCTTGTCCAAAATGCTCTGCAAGCGAATGCAAATTGGAAAAATATCTTTCATAGGATCATCGAAACACCCTATAGTAAATGAGAAATCACTTTTTATCCAATTAAAACATGTTCACACAAAATTTTCTCCAACGATGAAACGTTTCACGTCGACCATATTATATACTGTAACACAACTAATCTAAATTATTGGCCCAATTATTCTGGACATGACAAACAAATTAAAATTGTATATAAAGATTTGAGCTGGAGAATTGCTTTATTATTTTGTGCCAAAGCTTAAAAAGCTTAAACCTTTCACTACTATAGTAATTAACTAGAAAACCATTTAACCAAAAACCAAAACTTGACATTATCCATCCATTGTTCTTTCTCATCTGCTCACCATAATTTTAAGTGCAAAAACAATAAACCACAGAAATAAATTCCTCTAGTAAACTCAAATAAAGTCCAGTGGTTAGATGCCAAGAATGTTAGCATTCATGTTTATGTACTAAAATGCAAACCCACAAAATCCCATAACCAGTATACAACACTGATCAATCAGTAGTATTATATGCATGAAAAAAAAAAAAAACATTTGTCCAAAACATAAAATTCAAACCCAAAAAAAAAAAAAAAAATCGGAAGTGGGATATAAAAAATTTGAGCCTTCTAATTACCCCCAATATCAAGAGCCACGTGTGAAACTTGCTCCATACATTTCTTCATCTCACCCTTCTCAAATTCTCCTTCGGTTACTCCATTTATTCTTTCCATTTTCTTCATTCACACAACTGTCTAAGAAATGAATTGGGTGAAGGTGAATATGTGCAGGTAAGAATATGATGGGTTTTGATCAGTTGCGTTGTAAAACCCATAATTCACCTAATCCCACCTTTAATACATTAGAATAATAACAAGAAAACGATGGTGTGATTAGCCCAAATTAGTCCATTGCTCTAATTTGCTACTCCTTTTGATTTCTTCCTCCAAACCAGTTGGACTTTCTCTCAAGGACCCAGTCTATGTCCATTCCATCAAATAACTGTGGATAAGGTGGTCTTTTCGAGTGTGATGCTGGAGTATATTCATTTCCTCGTTTGACACTATCTAACATTCCAACATTCGTGCCAATCCCACAAGGTTCGGCTAATCGGCTCTATCTATTGACCTGATCATTACTTCGGGTCTGAAGTGAACTAAACAATAAAAACAAATATCTTTTGTTTGTTCTAAACCACTGAGTTATTGATTGGAAATGATTGTCCATGAAAGATATCTACTATTTTCTTCCTTTCATTAACAATGTCATATTTTTCATTTTTTCTTATTCTAAAATATTTGTCACACTTTAAAATATTAAAACATAATCATTATACCTTTTTCACTTTTATTTTTTGTCTTTTTGTGAAGGCAAATATTACACTATTCAAAAATTGAATTTTGAAAAGTATAATAGAAAAGATTTAAACAGTCATCACTATCAATACACTATTACAAATAAGTTGAATTTTCAAAAAATAATAAAAATTTTGGGACAGAAGTAGTACCACTTTTTCTCTTACACCTTTTGCATGTGAGACGGCGTTGCATACAATTTATTACACAACTAGCTTGGTGCAATTATGGATCAAGTACTCTAATGTCTAAATTTGTTTAATTATTTTATCGAAAATAAATTTTATTAAAGATTAACTTGTTTATTTTGCGAGCTGAATTCAAAATTTGTAATTTTTATATATAAATTTAAAATTTTTAATTTATCAAATTCGAGTCGAATACAAAAAAAAAATAAAAATTAACAAATATTAAATTTTACTCAAATTTGATTTGATTATTAACTAATCAAACTCTAACAAACCATTATCTAATTTAGTTCAATTTAAGTATTGAGTAGTTTGCATTCATTTGCTAGTTAGTTACAATGATACGGTGACCTGCATGTTTGCGCATAACCGTCGATTATGTATAATCATGACCGTTCGGTACAGATATAAAAGGAAAAAGCTTCTATTTAAAATTCACCGGGAAAACACACTCTTTCACACAGTTGCACACAAAGAAGAGGAGAGTAAGCGAGTGCAAAAATGGAGGTATCTTCGGTGCAAAATCTCTGCAAACATGTAAGTCCTACTAAGTTGTTTGCACTGTTCTGTTCCGCTGAAAAATTTCTTTTCTCTTTCGAAAATCGCTAGAATTTTTTTCTCCTGCATCGATCTTTATCGATAGTAGCATATCATCAATAATCGTGACGTTTCATATTTTTATTTTCACAGTTAATTTTCTGCGCAATTCAACGATGCCGTATGTCGGACGACCTTTGCAGGTTATCAATTGTTCTCAAACCTTTTCCAGAATTCAATCCGCCAGTCGTTCGATTATCAGGCATCATTCTCTCTCCAAATTTTTAAATTTTTATTTATTTATTTATTTATTTAAATTATCATTTCGTTAAATGTCTTACTGTTTTCTGAACTTTCTAGAACTGAAATTGATATGTGTATGCTCGAAATAGTCTAAATTAGTCTGCTTTGAGTGATTAAACCGGTTTGTTTGAGTGTTGCTTTTTCGGTTTAACTTGAAAAGGAGAATGCAGAATTTAAGTTGAGATACATGCGGTTTTGGAACGGTGATATATATATATATATATTTAAAAAAAATAATCATGATCGTATACGATGTCGGCCTCAATTCAAAGGAAATTTTTATACTGAAGCTTTGCAGAATTATTGTGATGCTATGCAACTAGAAATTGGTCCCTATGATCGAAGTTATATACTCTGTAATATAGGCATTATCCACACAACAAATGGTATTGTTAGAAAGAAAGTTAACTTGTAGTAGTTTATTACGAACAGTTTCAGATACTGGTGTTGGGAGTAATTTGGAAGAGTTTAAAGCTTTCAAATGCGCGACTGATCCTGTTTTTGCTAGCAAATGGGGTAAGTAAATTTGAGAACAACTTATTAGTTTCTCGAGTTTTCCTGTGTTTATCAATGCCAATAAATGCTTGAACACTTTTGCTACATGGAACTTATTAGATCTTTAGTTTTCCTGCTTTTCTGTTCCATTGAGTATGATCGAAAATACTTAATATTCTTGGTTTATGAATTTATTTCCTGAAGAATGCTGTATTTTTTGGCTTTGCAGATGCCTGGGAGTAATCTCTATTATTACTACCAGTGAGTTCCAACTTTTTTCAAGATCTTTCTTTTAAATTCTTGAAATAGAGGTTTTTTGTATAAAATGCCTTTAACAGGACCATATGCTCATCCTAATCAAATCTCTTTTGGGAGGTAATTCAATGGCAAAATAACCATTTTAGCCCATTTTATGATGCTCGAATTCACTCAATGTTTTACACATGCTGCTGGACTATAAAGTTATGGATCGTAAGAGACAGCTTTTCTTCTTCTTTTCATTTGAATCCTTTTCCCAGTGGGACTGAAGCTACGCTTTCAACAACTGAAAGTTTAAACGATTTACTGAAAGACATAAGCTCATTTCTCAGCAAGGTTAGATTCTTTAAATATATCAGAGTCAAGCTACCTGTCTCATTTCTGCTTGCAGGAATTTGTATGACCTGGATCTTTACTGGATATTTGCCTTGATTTTCTTGTGATTTATCCCGCAGATGCTCATTTTGAAAATACCTGTAAGTTCGAATATCCGTCTTCAATTACTTGTTTTCTATTCCATCTGCAATTTTTTCTGAAGCAATGTTATGTGATCACATTGCAGCCGACCCTACTTAGTGGGATTAAGGCTTGGTTTGTTTGTTTAATGTTATGTGATCACATATAAAATGACTGATAAATCATCAAGATATCAGCCCCATTTTAGTCATTGCATTAGTTTAGTTTCTTTTCAATAAGGTTTGATAATTATAGTAGCTTGTACTTTGATGTGCATGTGATGCAAGGGGTTTGTCTTAGTAGATGATATATGTCATGGAAAAGTATCGTGGATTGCAAGCTTTCTGTACATTAAGTGCTAGCTCAATATGGTAGAGCTGACAAAAATATATTCACTATAAACTTTTCAAAAATAAAAATTTCACAGTTTTCAGGTTTTCAACACCTAAATTCGTGTTTGATTTACAAATTCTTGGATTGCCCTGTATTCCAGGCTCTTGAAAGGCTAATTCAGCAACCGTTCAATGAGTTTGTGATTTTTCTCTGCAGAGAGTTGCTGTTGAATTATTGGTGGACAGTCTCAGCATGCCAGGATCTCAGTCTGAAAGTTGTGTCCTTGCAGTGGAGTGCAGTCCTTTACCTTCTGCTGCAACAAATATTGAACGTCTACAGTTAGGCCTTGAAGAATATGTTCTCAAGCATAGAAATATACTGGGAAAGATTTGCCAATCATGCTTCTCAACTTCGTAAGTATTGGAAAAATGGTTTTTTTCAGTCTTTTTTTTCCTTCTGTAGGTCATTGTTTTATTTGTGTTTTAGCTTTTCTCCAAACAATTGACTGAATACTGTCACTGCATTGGTGGTTTAGAAGCCTCTTCAATGTTCTGATTTTCATTTAAATAAACAGAGTTTTTTGCTATAAGCTGTAATCAGGGCTAAATTTTAGTTTTGTCTAACTGACTACCATAATCACATGTTTTCTTTCATCTCATTTCATGGCACATTTCTATCATTAATTCGCTTCTAAATTGTTAAACAATGTAAAATTGATTTTGCTTCCTTTGGGAACTGTTTTGGGTTTCTTTAATATTTCTTTTTGTTGGACAATTCTTGTATTGCACGTCTACTATCTTCTTATGTTATCAAGTATGACATCTTGCATTCTGCATATGTCAAGCTCCCTCACTGTGTGCTTCCAACAATTGAGCATGGTTAGGAACTGAGTTTTTTTTTTTTGGTTGGTTATTTTGATATTCAGAATTCTCAAGCAGCAAGCTGCTCTAAATTTTATAGTCTCTGGGTGTCAGTCTGGAATTGAATTTTAGTACATGGTACGTGACTGTATGTGTATCTTTTTATGTTTCAGGGAACATCTAAAGGTTGGTACCGGTATGGCTGGTAGACTGGGTACAGTTCAAAGTAAAAGGCGTATGATGGAAGCTGTGGTTATTGTCAGTGAAGCATCAGAACTAGCTCCTTCCTGTTGCAGGCCTCATAGTACAAGAACAGAGGTTCATCAGCATCTTCCAATTTTTGCTCATTTAGTTGTGATTCTCTTAAGGAAAATTGTCTAGTCAGCATATCTGGCTTATTTTTCATGAATACTACAGTAATTGTTGCTGCAGTTCCGGAATCATATAGACAGGCACTAAAGTACTTTTTATTCGTGGTTTTAGTCTTGCTTTATGTTATTATCAGAAAATAGCTCAGAAGGGCTAGTGATATTACTCAACTGCTCCCCAGGGAAAGCATGACTATTATTCCCAAGTATTACATCGTTATCATGTATTTTTCTGGGCAACTCATGTGATGATTACCCCTGGAAAGGATTGTAGACATTCAGTCTCTGAACTTCTACTTTTGAGCATACCCATAGACATCTTAATTCATAATATAACTATAATTTGGAATCATAGGATAAATTCTTTAAAATGTTGGCTTATTGCATGTCTTAACTGTTGATTCGTGCATATTTGAACTGTGAAACCGACAAATTTTGGACAAAGATTCTGAGAAATGTGTTTAATATTAATATTAAGTAACCTGTCCCTGCAACAAATTTGGGAATTGACGAAATTCATTGGGATAGGCTAACAGCTAACTGTTGTAGGAAGCTCAACTACTTAATTAGATGACAGTAGCAAAAAATGTTATTTATGGGCTAGTATAGCTGTTTGGCCTAAAGAAACATGACACGTAGTTATCAACTGCAATCTCCTTCCTATATTATACTCACCAAAGATAAATTGAAGAGAAAACCTTTCCATACATTTTTATTTGGCTGGATTAGCTTTTGCATGTTTGAGTATCTCTTCAGGTCTTATTTTTTAAGGACTTTACACCGTACTCAATTACACAATCATCTTTGGGGGCATTGACAAGCATCAAGTGGAAAGATTATGGTCTTACTCTGAAGAGTATTGCTGATGAAGATGATATTACATTTCTGGAGTGGGAGAACCTGCCTCCAAATGTTCACATTGACATCGTCCTCCACTGTTACTATGAAGAATATCCTTTATAGCTTGCCAGAGATCTAATAAAATTTCATTGTTAATAGCTTTTAGCTTGTTCTATCTTTGGCACATTTTACTAAATATATGTGTGTAATTCTTAACTTTTCAGAAAGGTCATGATAGCACCCACTGCAGGAAGCAGTCAGGAAGATCGAACTGTCACCAGAAAATCTCTTATAAGCTTGCACTATGTGAATTGAAAGAAAAGAATGATGGGGCTCTTCTTAGTGATCGTGCACTTAAGGTATGTTTCTCATCTATTCGGACCTATTTGCACAGCTCCCATTTTCCATTTTTAAGCTTCTTATATTGGAGTCTCAGATATAAACTGCAGACAAAGTTTAAGAGATGAAAAATACTTCTCTGTATCCTACTGATAAGCACACACTTGTGTTTCCGTTGACACTAAAAAGCACACATACATTGTATCAATGTGTATGGGTGATATAATTTTTTTATAGGTAGGCATTGTCATGCAATTTTCTAATTTGATGCCCAACAATCAATTTTGGGGAAAGAGTGGTGCTGCCGGATTGGGTGAATCTCTAAAAACCAGTTACATTTATCGCTTTGAAGTCATTGCAATCCATTTTCTGAGTATAACAGCACAATGAGGTGATCTGTTACTATGAAAGATAGGACACTAGTTGGGTTTGCCTAATTATCTTTTTCTTTCTTGAGACTCTTCATGACAATAAAATAAAACATTGGATGGTGGACACCCTGAATGTGAAGAGTAATTAGTTATTGTGAAGCACGAATGACACTGGGAAGTTTCCACATTTTAGTCTTTTTATGAACCATTGAATCTTATTGACTTCTGGTGAGGCCATGAACAAATTGAATCTCAGTGTTAAGTATTCATCTGACGAAGGTTAAAAGTGTTCCATAGAATTAGTGTTGCCTGTCAGAGGCAACCCTTTTAATGAGTTATGTGCTTGACATTCGTGGTTAATATGGGCCTTTCTTAAATTTGAAGTTATAAGATCTGTTTACCCAAATTTGTAGCCGAGTTAAAGGTTTGTTACCTTTATTCAGATTCGAAATTATGCTCCTGACCTTGCCAAAACGATTGCTGGTCTAGTCTTGTCATCATATGACCTGAGCTTCAAAGAAGAATGCTTCTCTCTTCTCGGGTTGCAATTCCACAACATTGAAGCAAGTGGCCTTGAAAATTGCATAAAGGAGAAGATAGTGTCAGCCATAAGTTTCAATGACAGAAAGCCCCAAAGAAGCAGAGAACCCGCAGCAGTTCTTTTTGAAGATGACTGCTTCCAATTGGAATTCCAAGATGAAGAATATGAAGAAGGTGAAGAAATTTCTAACTCTCTCGATTTGTAGAGAATCTAGAAGTCATGCATCATATCATCTTAATTTCTGTGGCCTACAATCTCGGAATTGAAATTTGAGATTGGTTGTCTGTCTGTTTTTTACAGCCCTTGCCACAATAGTCTACAATATATTCCAGTGAGTTTTACCATACAATTTTTCTTTGAATCCCAAGGGAATAGTCAAGTAGCCCAAAATGATTCAAGGTAGTCCTTATAACATTTTTTTTAAAACTCAGATGAAGGGAGAAGACTAAATTTCTCCTATTTCTCTGCTGTCACTTTGACTAAGGATACACCACTCAGCAGTGAAATTTGTGTCTGTATCTTCTAGGTACAATAACCACAGATGCCTGATTTCTCCATTTAAGATGAGAAGTTTATTTTCATAACAGATTTCATACACAATTCGAAAGATATTAATTATATGTGATTTCTTATTCAAATTAGAGGGAGAAATTACAAGCCAATTTTTACTGCTAGATGCAGTGCTTGATAAAACCAGAATCAAAGCATATTTATACGCTCTGAAATCACACCAAAATGGTAGGCCAAGGGGCCTGAAAAAGTATTGCATAGAACATATAGGATTAATTCGCTCCAATTCTGGACACTTTATTTTAGTTCTTAGATTTACACTTCTAAGCTGCTGAGGGAGCTGGGATGTAGGCTATTGCAGGCTCAGGCATGGAAACCATGATTGTTGGTCTTGAAAAGGTCTCTTCTTCTGGAGCAGGGTCTTCAGCCTTGAAGTCAAGGGAGGCATCATCGTAGACATCCCACCATTTCTTAACTAACATCTTGATATCTTCTCTGTCCATGTTAGCTTCTTTGCCTGTGTACCTCCAAGGTTTTGATCCCTGTTTTATTGTTCAGTACCAGATGAAAGGGATAAACTTAGTAAGAGCTATCCTTCATTACTGCTTATAATTTTTTTATTCCATTAACAAAAAAGTAGAGATTCATAGCAGATTTCATACCGCAGCACAGTAGTGAACCACTTTAACTTTCTCAAGTTCCACGTTCTCAGGATGGCGCCACAGCATTGCTAGAACCAAGTTGTACACCAAAGGAATGGGTTTATACGTGTTTTGGAAGAACGTGTTCAAGAAATCCTGTCATTTGCATCCATGTAAAAAAAATTGTATCATCAGCATCAAATTGAATATTCCAAGTAGAAGATTAGATTGATATGGAACGGAACGAAAATCAGACCTGCTCTGCAAATGGTGTTGGTGGAGTGATTCGGAGAGTTTCGAGTAGATTTTCATAGGTCAGACGGCTGGGCTCGAAAACAAAAAAACCGGCATTGAAGTAGAGAGGAGGAGGTGAACCCATCTCAGCTGGCCATGTTACTGTTTCTGGGCACTGTTGGCAATATCCAATGGAGTACTGTGGGGAGTGACTCCATGTCTTCTCGCAGAAGCAATCCATCACAGCATAGAAGTATCCATCCGCTGCGTATCAAACAGATGGTCGATGTTGTCATAAACTTGAATGTCTGCATCTACGTAGATCATCTTGCTGTACTCCTCAAACTGTCATCACCATCGTTAATAAAATTAATTAATTAGGTAATAACCCAAAATTTGACTGCTCGGAATCTATTAAGATATAACAACTTAATCACAACTATGGACATCGTAAGAGGTGTATCATCACTGAGGAAGAATCCAATTGGAAAATACCGTATGTTTTTGATGATTTTTTTTTTTTTTTTCTGTTTTTTGTCTTATGGGTTGAAATAATTCATGAAATTCATATATACAAGCATATAAATATATATATATATATATATATATATATATATATTAATTTTTTTACTACAAGCTTTCGTTAGTCTTCTCTATTTCTTAGCCTTTGCAAATTAGGTTTTCTTCTCAGATTCTACTGATTAAAACTCAAGCAGCTAAGCTGGTGCATGGGGAGCACAGAAGATTTTGGCTCACAGACACAGTAGAAACAGGTAGGTGAAGCACGCTCAAATGAATTATGAATCTATATATGATACCCGCTCGTATATATCTACTCTACCCAGTTCTTGTAATTAATAGGTATATGCTGTCATCAATCCTTTATGCAGTCAAACATGCATGTAAGAGCATTAATAAACGTAGAAGTGATAACTGCTGAATTTAGCTACACGCACATTTATCAAAAAAACTTCGTAATTCAACCCTTTACAGGAACATGCATAACAAGTATAGTAGTACTTAGTTTACTTACACTCCATATGCGAAGCTTGGAATAATTGATGACATAGTAAGCCATTGCAAACTGAATCTGGTTCTCGGGTGGGTAGATAGGATCAATTTCACGTACAATGCACCCCTGTGACCTTAAAATTTCACGGTGTTCCTCAGGAACGTCTGGTAAGATGGCAACCACAAGAGGGTATGCACTCTTCACCTTTCGCAAACCTTTGGCCAATCCGACCACTCCTTTCACATAGTCACCAGTACCAGCTAAAAATGTTACATCCTAGGCTCTCTTTGAGTAGCCTGTGTTGCTGCTAAGCGTTGAGACTTTCCCTGAGCCTCCAGTGAAGACATCAACATGTACTTCTGGAGGGGCCATAATATATTCAAGTTAATTTGGAGTGATAGGATTGCTTTTTGAGGATTGTTGGGGAAGTAAACTAGCAAAACCTAGGAGGATATGTGCCACCCTACTTGCCTTTGTTCCTGATCATCAATGGCATCCTCAGCCTCCTTAAATAGGACCCAAATGCAGACCAAATGAATTGTAAATGAAATTCATAAATATTTTATTTATCTTTTTTTCTTAGGAAAATGAACTTGTATAAAGTCATGGCCTCATGAGTCGCTGTGCAATTTGGAGGGAATGAATGAATGACCATTATTGATTCTTCACGTCACCATTCATCTGTAGCCTTATCATGTTGAGGAAACGGCTAGGATTTACTAGAAAGGGGTTTTGTCAATTATAAATGGTCATCATTTAAAAATCTTTTTGCTTTTTCTTTAATTTTTTGCTTACTGAAAATGAAGACTATGGAACTGAGAAAAAGGCGTGAAGTGGATGTCCTTGTCCTTGTGCTTGGAATATTTCTTGGGAATAAAATTAGTGTCCTTATCACTTTTTTATATAGAAGAACTAATTAGTATGGGTCTTAGATAGAATTGGCTAATGCATTTGAAATTACAATCAGCTTGGGAACAGAACAAATTTCCAGTGTCATTTTAGAGCTGAGTGTAACGATATGTTCATACATTCTTTCATAAACAGATTAATCCATGCAAATAATTTGCTTGTTTCAGTTTGTATTAACAATTTTCTTCGGTCAGCCACTCGTTTTTCTTTTTATTATTGTAAGTCCACAAGCTTGAAGAAGTGACTAGAATAGACTCTAAAGTTGTAGTATAATATTCCAAGGTAGCAGAAACAAAACTTGCAAGATATAAGAAAAAGTTGAAGCATTTTCCTTTTCTTTTTTTTTTTTGGCTTTTGAGTCAAGAGTCAAGAGATATATTCTAGAAATTTCTAGGAATATGCCTATTTTCAGTGTCTATGTTATCTCGCATTTTTTTTTTTTTTTTTTTAACCTCGCATTTAAAAAATACGTTGTAATGAATTTTTGTTTTTTTTTTTTTTTTTGGTTATAGCAAATTTGACTATGTATATATATATATATAATTTTTTTAGAATTTAGGAAATTTGACTATGTATAAATTGTGCACTATTACAAAAATCATTGAAATAGTAAATCGTAAATTATAAACTTATACACATCTAGATGTGTATAAGAGACAGATATAAGACCATAATCTTATACACATCATAGATGTGTATAAGAGACAGATACCAGGAGGGCGGTGAATTTGGGAGTGAATTTGGGGGCTTATCTTCTGCGAGGCCTAGCCTCGCAGAAGATAAGTGGGTTGTTGACCTCGCATTCGAGGAATGCGAGGTCAACACTAATTATTATTATTATTATTATTTTTTTTTAAATTTTTTGGAACTCGCATTAAATTTTTTGGAACTCGCATTCGGGGAATGCGAGTTCCACTTCTTCGGAACACAACTTTGAAATAGGCATACAATTAGAACACATTTGAAAAATGGCATATATATAGAAATTTTCCAAAGTCAAGATGAGGCCAATTTTTTTAAATGAAAGAATGACAAGGACATTTATTTATTTTTTTGACCATTTGCTCATAAATAATCATCTTTTTATCTCTAATCAAGACTAGGAATAATGCATGTATTCCATTGGCAATCAGGATAAAAGGGAATACAGATACATACATATATACATACATACATCTTTCTATACTATATATATATATATATATATATATACAAGTTGTTTCTCCCAATTTTTGTTTCTCTCCTCAAAGTGTTTCTCCCCTTTTTTGTGATGACTAAAATACCCGCCATTAATAAAATACAGTTACCAATTCACAATAGAAAACATATATAAGTGTTTCTTCTTTCTTTCTGTAATGTCTAAAATACCTGCCTTTAATGAAATATAATTTCCAATATCTAATAGGAAAACATATTTAAGTGTTTCTCTACTTTTTTTGTAATGCCTAAAATACACGCCCTTAATGAAATATAATTTCCAATTCCTAATAGGAGACACATATTTAAATTACTCATTATTTATTCTACTTATTTTTTAGGATACAACCACCTATTTTGACATAATACATAACAAGATGGAAGATTTTTATTTGTATAAAAATATTTATTATAATTAAAATTTCAAAAAAAAATGAATCATATAATTTCAAATTTCCAATAAGAAAACATAATTTAATGAAATATAATTCCAATTCCTAATAGGAAACATAATTAAATTACTCATTATTTATATTCTACTTATTTTTTAGGATACAACCACTTATTTTGGCTTAAATACATAACAAGATGGAAGATTTTTATTTGTATAAAAATATTTATTATAATTGAAATTTCAAAAAAAAATGAATCATATAATTTCAAATTTCCAATAAGAAAACATAATTAATTAAATTACTCATAATCTATTCTACCTATTGCTTAGGATACAACCATCTATTTCGACATAAATACATAATAACATGAAAGACTTTTATATTGTATAAAAATATTTATTATAATTAAAATTTCAAAAAATAAAAAATGAATCTAATTAAAATGTAATGACTAAATTAATCAAACAAAAATTATGTCTTATGTATAAGAAATTAAACAGATTAAACTAACATATTCACCATATTATAGATAGATATAATATAGCTTATTAAATTCATTACAATAAATTGAAATAATAATTTGTTCTTTTGTCTTACTAAAAAATATGAGCATATTGTTAGCTATAATGAACACTTAGAATAACTCCTCCCCTCAAACTATTTCTCCCCTAAATGTGTTTTTCTCTATTTTTTTATGACTAAAATACTCGTCCTTAATGAAATACAATTATTCTAATTCCTAATAGAAAACATATATAATTGTTTCTTCCTTATAAGAGACAATGTTTAAAATACCCGCTCTTAATAAAATAATTTCCAACCTAATATTTAAAAACATATTTAAGTATTTCTTTACTTTTTTTGTAATGCCTAAAATACCCTCCCTCAATGAAATATAATTTTCAATTCCCAATAGGAAAACATAATTAAATTACTCATTATTTATTCTA
Organism: Cinchona pubescens; assembly: GCA_025175665.1. Taxonomy (NCBI): domain Eukaryota; kingdom Viridiplantae; phylum Streptophyta; class Magnoliopsida; order Gentianales; family Rubiaceae; genus Cinchona; species Cinchona pubescens. The sequence continues at coordinate 2,006,798 of JANKKI010000077.1, read as the reverse complement.
CCTATTTTTTAGGATACAACCACCTGTTTTTGCATAAATACATAATAAGATGGAAGATTTTTATTTGTATAAAAATATTTATTATAATTAAAATTTCAAAAAAATAATAATAAATGATATAATTTCTAATTCCCAATAAGAAAACATAATTAATAAATTACTCATAATCTATTCTACCTATTGCTTAGGAAACAACCATATATTTTGACATATTCAAATACATAATAACATGGAAGACTTTTATTTGTATAAAAATATTTATTATAATTAAAATTTTAAAAAATAAAAATGAATCTAATTAAAATGTAATAACTAAATAAATCAAACAAAAATTATGTCTTATGTATAAGAAATTAAACAGATTAAACTAATATATTCTCTATATTATGGATAGGTATAATATAGCATATTAAATTCATTACAAAAAATTGAAATAATAATTTGTTCTTTTTTCTTGCTTTAAAACGTGAAAACATCCTTTATCTTATTCTAAAATACATGAAATGCTAATGAAATAGATTGTTTATTCCTTAACTTATTACGAAATTTTGGCATAAATACATAATAAGAATGTATATAATTCTAATAGTAGAAAAATCATTGATATTTCAGCAAAGAATAAAATAAAAATATTATATTTTGTAACTGTTATATATGTTCAAATTGTTTATATTTTTTATTCATAATAAAAAGAATCTTTTATAACTATTATAAATATTACAAATTCACTACAATTATTTTCTTTTCTCTAATTGTTCATTCAAATATGCCCAAAAAACTTAATTAGACCATTCCCCTTGCATACTTTATATATAAGGTTACACTTAACCTCTTTTATTAGTATCACTAATAGGTTAATACTTAACATTATCTATTGACCAGTAAAGTGCTTCTATTATATCAACTAAACATGTTGATTATTTTATCCCATTATATTCTAATATTTTTTTTGTTTAATTTTGTCTGATGAATAAACTTTTTATACAAATAATATTTGATTCATATAAAATTTGATGAAAAAATGTATTGAAGTTGAATTTGGCATTTTTGCTAGCCTTTTTGGTTGGGATTTGTTGAAAAAGTGACAAATCTGGCCGATATCATTTTTTAAGCACAAAATTCTTTAATTGACAGTCAACTATAATAGTTTCACAACTTTTGATTATAATGACTTTTTAACTTGAAATTTTAGTTAATATGAGAGATATATCCATGGGTATAGAATTTTTGGTAGTATGTTCCAATTTAAAAATCACAAAATTAATAATCATACAAATAAATAACTAAATTTATATAAAGTGAAAAAATAGTGGAATATATAACACTATTTTCTTATTTCTTTTAAGTTTGTATTATGATTAATTTATATTTTTTTATGTCCTATATGAAGAAAAGAAAATTAACCAAGCAATGAAAGTAAAACTCAATAACAAAATAAAAAACTCACAATTTTTAATCGTTATAAAAGTATTTGTTAATTTTAAACCTCTTTAATAGTATTTCTATTACTAAATCTTTATTTTTAATAACATCATTTTATATAATATTAGTTTAGATGAACTATTGATGAGTTAGAAAATAAATTGAAACCATGATACAATGCATATACCCAAAATATTCTGAAATAATGATTGTAACAATATTCTAAATAGTTATAGGTATATAATGAGTTTAAAAATAAAAACTATTTTATGCCGTTTAGAACTTTAATTAAGTATTGAAATGAATGTTATCTTATCATGATAATTTTAAGAGATAACATAACAATATATTCTTTATATGTATATATATTTTACATAATATGTTAGCAAAAATTTAATTGTGATGCAAAATATATATAAAATCTCACTTAAAATAATAACATGTAACTTTAACTATATTCAGAACTACAATTTCATTAGCCATTAACAATTCATGTAATGTAGAGTAAGATAAAAGATTTTTTATTTAACATTCATTGCATTTTATAGCAAGACAATAGAACAATTTATTATTTTAAATTTTATAATAATTTAATATACTATTTAATACCTATTTATAATAGGGAGAATATAGCCATTAACAATTTTAATAATGATTTTTCTTTCTTATTTTTTGAAATTTTTATTAATCATTTTTTGTAATTATTATCCATATATCATCCGATTATCTATTAATATTTTCGCTACTAATAAAATTTCAAAATACTTCATCTATATAATGTTTGATACTTGATAATGATATTATCTTTTTTTGTAATGACAAAGAGACCATATGCACATATATTTAAAAAATTCAATACTATGAAAAATATCTTAATCTTTAATTGTTTGATTAATTGATGGCGACACTATATGAAAATTATAATCTAGGCACCTGGAAGAAAAATATATATATAAAAAAATACAATTATCATACGTTGTTCTCATAAAAGAGAAAATTTATTTAATTTTTAAGAAAAAAATGAAATTTATATATATTTTTGTAACAAATAACAAATAATATTGAAACAAAAAAAAGATAGGTGAAAATAATTACAATGAAACAGTAAATATATTAAAAATATATTTAAAAAATGTAAATCTTGTATAAAAAACTCAACACTTAAAATTTTCATACTTGGTTATTATTCACTGATTACTCATTTATTTTTTTCAAAAGTTAAAATTTTCAATAAATTGTAAGTATTACATGTGCGAAGCACGTGCTTTTTTCTAGTATTATTATATATATGCGAGTTGTTTCTCCTAATTTTTTGTTTCTCCCCTCAAAGTGTTTCTCCCTTAGATTTTAGATTTCGTGATGCTAAAATACCCACCTTTAATAAAATATAATTTCTAATTCTCAATACAAAACATATATAATTGTTTCTTCCCTTTTTTATAATGTCTAAAATGTCTGCCCTTAATAAAATATTATTTCCAATTCCCAATAGGAAATCACATTTAAGTGTTTCTCTACTTTTTGTTTATTGCCTAAAATACCTATCCTTAATAAAATATAATTTACAATTCCCAATACTTATAATAGCTATTCTTCCTATTTTTTAGGATTCAACTACCTATTTGGCATAAATACGAAATAAAATGGAAGATTTTTATTCGTATAAAAATATTTATTATAATTAAAATTTCAAAAAATAGAAAACATGAATCATATTTATTATAAAAATTATAATTTATTATAATAATTATAATTAAAATCACATTTATAATAAAAATATTTATTATAATTTCCAATTCCTAGTGGAAAAATATAATTAAATTACTCATAATCTATTCTACCTATTTTTTGGATACAAACACTTGTGCTATTTCGGCATAAATACACAATAAGACAGAAGTTTTAATTTGTATAAAAATATTTATTATAATTAAAATTTCAAAAAATACAAAATAAATTTAATTAAAATGTAAAGATTAAATTAATCAAACAAAAATTATATCTTATGTATAAAAAATTAAATTAATATATTTTTTCATATTAAAGATAAGTATCACATATTATATTAAATTCATTATAATGAATCAAAATAATAAAATTTTCTTTTATCTTACTTTAAAATGCATCGAGTGCTCATGAAAACGTCCTTTATCTTGCTCTAAAATGCACGAAATGCTAATGAAATAAATTGTTTATTCCTTAACTTATTACAAAATTTTGACATAAATACACAATAAGAATGTATATAATTTTAAGAGTAGAAAAACCATTCATATTTAAGCAAAGAATAAAATAAAAATATTAATATTTAATTTTTAACTGCTATAGTTATATATTTTCAAATTGTATTTATTTTTTATTCATAATAAAAATTAGAGAATCTTTTATAACTATTATAAATATTTCAAATTCACTACAATTATTTTCTTTTCTCTAATTATTCATTCAAGTATGTCCAACCTAGAAAATTTTATTAGATCATTCTCTCTACATGCTTTATATAAATGAGTTAATTATCTTTACTCCTTTTTAGTATTATTGATAGTTTAACACCTAACATTATTTTTTGGCCAATAAAGTCCTGTCATGTCAACTAAACATGTTGACCATTTTACCGATATTATATTTTAAATTTTTTTTTATCAATTTTGTTTGATAAATAAACTTTTCATAAAGAGAATATTTATTCATGTACAATTTGATGAAAAGATGAATTGAAGTTGAATTTGGCATTTTTGGTAACCTTTTCGCCAGAGATTAATTGAAGAAAACGATAAATCTGGGTGACATTATTTTTTAAGCAAAACTTTCCTTAACTGACGGTCAACTATAATAATTTCACGACTCTTGATTAGAATGATTTCTTTAATTTCAAATTTTGGTTGATAGGATAGACACAGCATGAGTATAGAATTTTTGAATATGTTCTAGTTTAAAAGTTATAAAATTAATAATCATATAAATAAAAAAAACTAAAATTTTATAAAGTATAAAAAAGTAGAATATATAACACTATTTTCTTATTTCTTTTAAGTTTTTATTATGATTAATTTAAATTTGTTTTCCCCTGTCCTACATGAAGAATAGAAAATGAACCAAATAATGAAAGTAAAGTTAAGGAACAAAATAGAAAACTCACAATCTTAAAGTATTTGTTAATTTATTTCTCTTTAATAGTATTTTGATTACTAAATCTTTATTTTTAATAACATCATTTTATAAAATATTAATTTAGAGGAACTATTAATGAGTTAGAAAATAAAATCACTCCATGATATACTGCATATGCCCAAAATATTCTAAAATAATATTTGTATTTAAATGTCAAATACGAAAATTACAACACCAGTCGTCACAATATATAATAAACAACAAAGAAATATAATGTAGTGTAGAGTAACTATTGATAAGGTAAAAACAGTTCAACTTCCAGAATAGTTTATAATAATTATTGCAAGACTAACAAGAATACTGCATATAAATTGTAGGAATGATAATATAGAAAAAAATAAGCAAGTAATTACTATAAAAGACAGCATAAATTATTCAAATATAATCAGACTATTAAATACTATAAAATAATTGCAGATATAGATTGATTTACATGTTGATTTTGAAAATTACAATGCAATTCTTTACTATTTAGCAAAACAATTAAGATGTAGATTAAATGTTTTGGTAAATAATAAAATGAATTAACAAAAAAGGAACAAAAAATGAAAAAATAAATCCATGCACTGTTATTAGCCTTCATTTTGTTTATATATTTAATAAATACAAATTTAATTTCATAATAAAATACTATATCAAAATTTAATGCAAATTTGGAGTTAACCACAATCAATACCATTCAGGATAAATGGAAAAGTTCAAAATATCAATATTATCATCAAGGGTAAGAAACATGAAAAATACTAATATATTCTCTATCTGGATATATAATTAATTTACACAATATGTTAAAGTAATTAGAATAGAAATTATATATTATTTTGTATCTCTTTAGAATTAAATATTTTTCATTCGAGTTGCATGTATTTTAGATAATATAGAGAATTTTTTCATTATTTTTTATACATTTTAGAGTAAGATAAAAGAATAAAAATTTGTTTTTATCTTTTGTTTATTATCTTAATATACTGTGCGATACATATATTTGTTGGTTTTATTATACAGGAAATATAATTTTTTTGATATCTTTGTTCTTTATACTTAGGCTTATTTTTCTTATTTTTTAAAATTTTAATTAATCATTTTTATAATTATCACTATATTATTTAATTTTCTATAAATATTTTCAATAATAAAAGAATTTTGACACACTTTATCTGTTAAATGATATTTGATACTACTTGATAGTGATTTCATCCTTTATTAATGATGAAAAATATATTAATAGATATATCTCAAAAAAAAGTTAATATTAAAGAAAAAGTTTTCATCTATAATTGATCAAATTATTGTGGTGTCGTTATAAAAAATTATAACCTAGTAACCTAAAAGAGAAATAAAAACAATTTTAGATTGGAGGTAACTATATTTTATACCAATAAAGATGAATAAAGAGTTTAGAATTTGGTGGTGATGCTATTTGAAATTATGAACTAGGCACCTAGAAAAGAAATAAGAAAATACAATTATCATACATTGTTTTCATAAAAAGAAATAAGAAAATACAATTATCATACGTTTTTTATAGATAAAAGAGAAAATTAATTTAATTTTTTAAGAAAAATAAAATTTATAGATAATGTTCTAACAAATAACAATATTAATAAAATAATAATGAAAAAAAGATAGGTGAAAATAATTACAATGAAAGAGAAAATATATTAAAAATACATTTAACATATTTAAATTTTGTATAAAAAACTCAATAGGAAAATTTTTTATAGTTGGTTATTATTAACCACTGATTATTCATTTATTTTTTAGAAAATGAATATTTTCCATAAATATTTAGAAGTGTTGCACGTCGTGCTATTTTCTAGTATATTTATATATTTCATAGCAAACAAGGGTCATGCATATAAATTAGGAAAAATTACAAGAACCTCTTGTGATTTGGCCAATGTACAGATTACCTTCTTATGGCAAACAAGGATCATGCATATAAATTAGGGTAAATTAGTAGAGGCGGAATCCTATCCTCTTTCCAGATCCTCTTTCCTATATTCTGAGAAGATACCGTCTCTTTTGGAGTCTGTGAATGATAGCTAAAGCTGATAGTAAATATTCTATACGTGAAATTTATACACTGCTATCATGCATATTTCTTTTTTAATTATTGCAACTTTGTTATATATTCTTTCCGTGAGATGATTGAACTGCTGAGCTGAAGCTTTCCATAATCAACTAATCATCGCTTTGTTTATTTCAATCAACATGATGATTATCCTGTTATTCATCAATGCCATATATATCAAGTTCTTGAAATCTAATTCTGAAATGTCTTTTCTTTTCTTTATTAGTACTTCTCCTTTCATGTGGTACTATAGATTTTCAATATATACAAACCCTATATATATTTTCCAGTTTCCACTCTTGCATCCATCTTAACAATTGACCATGATGAAAAACCATCATTTATGGTTAATTTAACTTGGTGTCATCGTTGTCATTACTAGATAAACACAGTACATGAACGCATGAATTGGTATGTAATTCGCAGTCAGTGTTCCATAGTGACCCTTCCGCCTGTACAATGTTTTGCCGTTTTCCTCTTTCCCAACTGCATGGTAACCATTTACTGCGTGGTCAACGTCGTCATTTTAATCAATCTTCCTCGTCATAATGATTTCGTTCTCCGTATTCAAATGAATGAACTAAGGAAGTGTGTCAGGAGCTTACACTTTGGCATCCACCTCCAAATTTTCTCTAGTCCAAACCATTGTAAGATTTTAATTCTTTGAATGTTATACCAAATAAAGAAGAAACTTTTGGGAACCATTGGTTGGCAATTCATACCAAGTGGCAAACTCTCAGTTTACGAATCTTTTCCATCTCAAATTAACCTGAGAGGTCAGAAGACAATTGAAGTATTGTTGATATTAGTGGTCCTTGTGGGAGGTGGCATGATCTAAACTTAGATGTTTTAATTTGATATACAGATGAATTCCCAGTTGTCCAATCTTTGGAATTTGGATATATGTGTTGGATTGCTTGCGATTGAACTGGAGAAATTAAGCCACAGATGCGGTGCTGTATACTTTAGGTATATTGTACACTTTATACTTGAAGAATATATGATACATATCCAAAGATGATAATACTGAGATTGAGTTATTAATTTGCTATTGTTAGCTGGCTATTTGTTTAGCATCAAACATATTCTCAAATAATGGCTATATGCAGGGGCGGATTAGGAGGGGGAGGGGCGAGCGGCGCTGTCACCCCCAAAATTCTAGAAATTGTAAATTTTAATTCTCTTTAAAAATTTTAAAAATTTAATTTGTATGCTTATAAAATTTATATTTCGTTTTTCTAAATTTTTAATACAAATACAAATTAATTTTAATAAATATGTGACTATTAAATCTTGTTTCCTCAATGTGCAATTCCTACATCCGTCCTTGTTATATGAATATGACTCGATGACCCCAAAAATAAAAATGCAAAATTCATCGACATTTTCTTTTTCCCTTACGGTACATAACAGAGCAGAAAGGGAAGAGTAACTCGCTTGGCAAATCGTTTAATAGATTGGTCAAATATTATGCATGACTAGAATTGATGAAATTCTGGAAAAAAAAAAAATTTATTTTGGTTTTTTCCGTGTTGATATTTTAGGCGAGAACCCACCTCATGTTCATGTGGACCTAAACATTCGCAATTATGAGTGTATAGTTTTGTGCAGTCAAACACCTAAGGTCCCAACTCCCAACTTGAGCTTTGAATGTTGAAGTTTAAAACAGAAGAAAACAGAAAATATTTTAGGGGCCATTAGCGTTTTGGTTGGGGATTTCATATCACAAAGTCGACAAAATTGCAATGTCAATGTGGTGGCGGAGTAAATTGGCCTTAGCCAGGTGTGGTTGGAACTCAGAACTTAGAATACAACAAAAAAGGGTTGTGTGTACGAAACCAAAAGTTGTTGCTGAGCCTCGTTCATTTCGGTGAGGTGGTGTAGCATTTTTGTCACGTCTAGTTGTGGTTCTTCTGATCATTCTAGTCCATCATGACCAAATATATCTTTGCTTCCAAAGTTTTCTATTTTTATTTGTTAGATTATATATTTCTGAAAGAGATGTCTTCCAATAATTAATCAGGGAGGTATTTGAGCCATTATGTAATCAGAAAAAAAAGTAACTTGGTATACACATCTATAAAAATAGGATACCCAGTCAAAGCAGGTCAGATGACTGAGTACCTAACCCGAGCCAATTATATTTCTTAGTGTCAAATTTTTAAAATAATATATAAAAACATGACTTCTAATTACTACATATACCCCTATAAATGGGAAAGGAGGAGAAAAGATCTATATGCAAAATTATAAAGTTACCCCTATTTATGGGTTGGGTTGAATACTCGCCGGGTCACAAATTTCCGACCCATTACCCCACCCTATTTTATCAATCTGTTTGAGTATCTTCTTTTTTTTTTATAATTTTAAATAGATCAATTCAACAAATTTTTCTAGTGGACGAATCAAATAAAACACCTCTACTGTTAACTATTATGACTTCCTTGCTCTTGGGATAACTAGTTGTAACATATAACATGTGGTGTTCATTATATTGTATGACTAATTGGTATTAATAATTAGAATAGTAAAAGCTTTTGAAAAATGTATTGAAGTAAAATAGAAGGTACTAGATGTGACTTGTGAAGACTTTTCAATAGTTGGGTAATTTCCTTCGCATGCCTACTTTCATGTTATATTTCGTTAAGTTGGCTAGTAATAGGGTTCAAGTTGATTAAACTGCTTGCACGAGTCAAAGTATCATAGTAAATATCATTTGTTTGTCCTTCAGTTTATGAAATTGTACATAATTATAGAATTTTCTAGCATTAGGCATTCGCAATTTCGAAAACTGAAATTTCCTGAAGTTATCACATAGTTTTGCTAATCATTTTGAGTTTTAAGATTCCTTAAAATTTGGTCCAAAATTTGAAGGTCAAATTCAAGCCCATACAGATTCTACACATACCAGAAAAAATATGGTTCTATTTCTTTTTTAAAGCTCAAGACAAGGTTCTGGTGTATGCTACAAACACATATTCATCATAAATTTGGTACCTTCCACAGCCCGGCATACAGTGATGGGTTGGGCCAGTAGCTAATGGATCCTAACCCAACACATGTCCGTCCTTAGCTCGTGGAATTCGTTTCAGAGGCCCAGCACATGTATTCCGCACGCAAACTTCGTGCACGAAACAACAGACAAGCCTTAAAACATCCTGAATTTCCTTATTTGCTCCTGAAAAAAAAAACAATGGAATTTTTTACCATTATGACCATTATGCTCCAGCATTTCCTGAAATACTAAAGATCCTATAAATGGGTCAACATGCCCAGCAACTACAATACAGTCACAAGACTTGACAGCTAAACCGGAAGCATTTCAGAGAACGGATCATCAGCAGCTAGCACCAAGGGAAAAACAATGAAAATTTCATTCATCTCAACGAGTCAACAGACTTCAAATAAATGGATGGAGCGATAAAGATAAAGCTATAATCACGAGGTTTCGTCTCCCTGTTGTTAGTCATATCCAACATACGCTATACTTTTATATGGCTGAATTATGTAACTTGAAGTGTTTTACAATGACACAGACAAAAAACCGACAGCAAATATAAAGAATATCAGATGACGCCGCCATTGACAAAAACTAAAGTAAGATACAAATTAATATCTGTTTACAGTTTCATACTTTCATTGCATTAATAATACCCAAACCTAAACAAACACTTGTTGCCATAACACAAAACTGAGTATGTATTGCAAATAGCCGAACTTAAGAGATATAAAATGACTTGAAACCGAAATCCATGACTATAACAACAGGAAAAGACTAGATAAAAAGCCGCCTGCATCCAGGATTAACCCCATCAAAATGACTCCACATCACTTCATGCCTGCAATGAAGTTGAAAAATGAGAAGCAGAGAAAATTCATAAGCGAACAACTTAGGAACAGCCAAATGCTCCATCTGTGAGCTACTTTGTGAAACAGCAACAGTTGGTGCTAATATAAGTACTTGCCTTATTAGCAATATTGTTAGAGAGCCAATCCAGCCCTTCATAAAGCCCCTCTCCGGATGTTGCACAGGTGCTTTGGATATACCTGCAAAAGCAGAGAAATATATTTAAAATATGAGATACATGAGATACACATATCAGCAAGAGTCTATGCTTGCGCAAATTACCAATGACGCTGCCTGAGGGAGTGGAGGCCAAGCTTATCAGTAATTTCAGCAGCATTCATTGCATTAGGAAGATCTTGTTTGTTGGCGAGAAATACAAGTAATACTGCATCCCGCAGCTCATCCTGCAGCAGAGGTCAAAATTCAGGACCATATGTTTTCATTTCAGTATTCAAAATTGACTTCTGAACACAGTTCTAGGAAGATCTCGATTCCGGGTTCAACAATTAAATGTTGAGGCACAGATTCTAATGCTAGGAATATCAACTTCTATAATCCCTTCATGGCCTTTAGTAAAAGATCCGGTACAGTTTCCCATCGACAAAAAGGATCAGGGGCATTTCATCTACTCTTTTTCCATTATAAACGATATTGGGTTACAATGCTGGAAAAGCAAACAAAAAACAAATACTAATTGATAGCCCTCTTCGAACTCTTACAGGTTTCGTGATTTACTCAATAAGATGCTCTAAAAAGGACCACTACCTCATTCAACATCCTGTGTAATTCATCCCTCGCCTCCACAACACGGTCTCTGTCATTGCTATCTACAACAAATATGAGACCTTGAGTGTTTTGGAAGTAGTGCCTCCACATGAATGGACGGATCTGTCAAAACAAAACAGAAAGATACTTCATTTAGCATCTAAACCAGTGAAGATACTGAAAAGTGATAAATGTGAGACAAGGAAAGTTCCTGATGTTAGCTAAAAAATGCTAAGCTAACGAATGGAACAGATTCATACCTTGTCCTGACCCCCAACATCCCACACAGTAAAGCTGATATTCTTATACTCAACGGTCTCCACATTAAAACCTGCAGATTACATTGGATTTATTAATGGAAGCTCAATCACTTTGCAGAGAACACCCTAAATCTACACAGAAGGATGACACATAAGTTTGAGTAAGCTTGTAAGGAAGCTCATCAACAAGTTCTTGGAATACTTCTATACAAAATTTGAAAGAATTCCATAAAATAGAAAATCAAGATATTAAACTGAAGATTTCCTCGTCAATACAGTCACTCAAAATCTTCATGAATAACCTCATTGGATTATGTAAAGAAAAAAAAATAAGCAAGAACCATGAAGGAGCCTACACTGATGCAAAAGCACAATACTTTAAGGAAGAAGCTAATCCAAGAAAGCTCAGCTAAACCAAAATAGCACGAGTTAACTCACAATCAAGTCAACACAATTTCTTTCACCTCTTTTGGAATGTTAATAGTGAAAAATTCAGTTCCATAACTATATAAAGACAGGAACAACAACAGAATATGATCTCAAATGTGCAACTTAGAACCATGGCAATCAACCACAAGCAGAAGATTAATTCAGTACATAAAATCAGATCCTATTTTTCATTAATCCATATGACAGAGGTCATACCAATGGTGGGAATAGTGGTCACGATTTCTCCGAGCTTGAGCTTGTACAAGATGGTGGTCTTACCAGCTGCATCAAGACCAACCATCAGAATACGCATCTCCCTCTTGGCAAAAAGCCGGCTGAACAGCTTTGTGAAACTTAGCCCCATTACTCTTGGTTACGCACAATACCTGCATGTAGTTTACTCATTGTTTCATAACTTATAAACTCAAATCTGAGATTCATAAGCACTTTTCATCTAAGCCAGGATAGTTCAATTTATGCAGGATTACACCTTTAAATGTCACTTTTCAATTGGATCTGAGAGGAAAATAAATCAGCAAAAAACTAAGACTACCTCAAAATAACCTTTTCCTTTCATCAATGATTTACTCCATTTTACTTCTAAAACATATTAGATAACAAATAAATTGACACATTACTGTAATTTTGATACTCCACAGATTCAATACAAGGGTATTAATAGATCCTTGGATCAAACTGTAAACAAGTGACACCTCAAATACAAACAAATTAAACACAAAAGTAATCTTAATAGGTAACAGATGACCTGAAACCACATCATAATCAACTCAATTCCACAAATTTCCTAAAAAATTAGAAAATTTTAAACTCGTACAAAGTTCAACAAGAATTACACATCATCATCCACCCCCCCAAAAAAAAAAAAAAACAACAACAACAAATCACATCATCAACTGATTAAAACTATAAACTTCCAAAATCAATACATCTTGTGTATATGAATCAACACATCATTCGTAACGACCAAATCATAATATCAACCGATAAAAGACTACTGTTACCATTCTTTGATAGTATCTATTTTGTAAATAAACATTCCAATAAAAATCTAGATGTCGTTCTTAATATTGCATCTATTTTCACATCAGTCAAATTGAAACTTAAAAAAAAAAAAAAAAAATTCGGAAATTTCAAAAAAAAATAAGAAGGAAATTCGATAAACACCGAGAGAATCACGAATCGCACCTTATATAACTAGTTATAATATAGTACAACTGACAAAATTGATACGCAAAATGAAGAAAAATGTAAAATGAAGGAGAAAAATATTTACCTGAGGAAGAATTTGACCGAGAGGAGAGAGATCTGGAGTGATGATGAGAGAGAAAATCGAAAGCTAATACGAAAGCTTGAGACCAACGCGTAAATAATGGGGGAATCAGAATTTCTCAACTTTTGAGGTCCTAAAATAAAGAGCGATCCCCAGTGTGAGGCTGCTTTTTATATTACTTTCTTACGATTGCCATTGGTTTTCACGGGAATTACGGAACTACCACTCTGTATTAGGATTGAATTACTGATCATTAGATTGCTGTGGCAACTGCCTTATTCCGTAAAGGACTAATATTTTTCCCCCTTTTTTTTTTTTAAAAAAAAATTGGTTTTTAGAATTTTAACCCAATTAAATGTGAAGACTGGAATAAAATAAATAATTTCTATATTAGTTAGGTTAGATTTTAAATTTTCAACCGACCCAATAAAACTTAAAAATCTGAACCCGAAAACCAACAGCCCTAACAGTAGCTATTCCTCTGCTTGCTCCCTCTCGACTTCCTTGCTATTGTCGTTCAAGGCAAGAAGAAATTCACGGGTATAAAATTCAAGTTGGATCAAGTCATTGGTAGATTACGTTTATGTAGATAGGTATGTAATAGCTTACCTTAATTTCCTAATTCTAAAATTCCATTCACTGGTCTATTCTTCACCAAGTTATATAGATGATTTAGCAAAACGATTGAATTTATATTCTGGTTACCGAATCACCTGGAATTTTACACCACTACAATAGTACGTATGAAATACTTATGAATGGAGAATGCTTGTAAACACAATTTTCACCACGGGTGTAGAACATCTTGCATACCTTCCGATTTTACAGACCAAAAAAAAAAAAAGAAAAACCATCAAGGTTTCATCATGCATACAATATGTATATAAGCTTGTTTCTGGATGTTTCAGTACCAGGGTAAATCAAGAGATCCTAAATTTAATTTACATATATACTCGGTAACCATTTTCCAACTCAACATGTTGATATAGTTGAAAGGACATTTCCTTCCATACATGACTTTCCTAATCATCGCCAGTATTGAGCCCAACGATGTATGGTCTCAACCATTTGAGGGAATAATGCACTAACACTCTCGTTTATAAGATCCTGGAAGAAGTGAATGCACTCCTCATCATCCAAGTCCAGCTGGAACTTTTCTTGAAGCTGTATCAAGAATGGAAACCAACTCAGTCGAAAAGGACATAAACATTCATGATCTTCACTAGAACACAACTACACGAGGATGTTACCTTTAGAATGCCTTTTTCAGGATCAGAAGCTATGTCAGGAATATTGGAACCCGCCATAAGATGAAACAGATTCAATATCAGGTTGCTTGATTTCCGTAGAATATTGTATGCTTCACAACAATATGATTTGAACCGGGTATAGTATTGGCTGCAAGAGAAGGAGAAGATTTTGGAAAATGAAATGTAGCATAAACTCAGAACTACTTTTCCCCCAATACCCACCAAAAAAACACAAGTATTATGTAAACTCAACTGAGATCTTGCACAGATTAAATATATTTAGTAAAAGAAAAACCTTTACAAGTCAGTAGGATACCTCTCAGCTCCTCCCATAGCCTCAACCATTTCTTTGCAAAGTTTCATAGGTGGAGGAAAGGGTTTTGGATCTCGACCTAGAATCTTTTGGTATCAATCTACATGGAATAGGCGACCATCATCCCTAAGCAGAATCTTTGATTATCCAGGTGCCTGTATAGTCAAGAAGATTAATCCCATAGGAAGTGCAGTAAATTGGCATGTGGATCTCAAGACATGGGGATGATCTTGCACTGTAATCGTATTCAAAGTAAAGGCAGAAAAACACAAAACAGAGGCTTCTAATGTCATGGCTTCTAACACAATGCAACTAATTATACAGCAAAAGTTTTACTAACAGGCACCAAATTAAAACACAATGCAACTAATTATACAGCAAAAGTTTTACTAACAGGCACCAAATTAAAAAAGTTGTTAGAGAGAGAGAGAGATCACAACAATGTAATTAGGAGAAGAAAGGGTAGGAAAACTGAGAATATTAAAAAGTCGAAGTTTGAATGTGAAATTCAAAAGAAAAAAATTCAGTTTCAAATGGCTGAGGTTCCAAAACTCGCATACTATAGCGAATTTTGTATGGTAAGCACCAAATAAAACTTACCTATCTCCAATGCCTAGGATGTATGTGATGACTGAGTAACCAGTTTAGCACAGCTTTTAATGAATGTTTCAAGACAAGTTGCAGTAATCCCAAATGGTCCATCCTCATCTGGATGGAACTTCTGCAAGTAGCTTGTGATACTACGGTGCTCTGAAAGAATCTGAAATCAAGAAGGCGTAAAAAATAGAACTGAAAAAAAACTGATGAACAATATACAGCACAGATATAGACCAAAAAAAAAATTAAGCCCCTTAAATATACTTGAAAAACACCCTCAATATTCAACATGCGTACACTTAAAGTTGAGCAAAAATGACAGCAAAAAAGCTAGCCAGCAGATGACTTTAATTGCCCAGTCATTGAGGTGACAATGGTATCGAAGAACTAGTTTAGATGTTTACAAATGCACATTATAAGATGTTCCAATACCATGCAATGCCTTTCCTAGTATCTCTTGAAATTACTTTGTACAATACTAGGTACATTTGTCACTAGATGTACTCAAAATCATTGAACACAATCAAACCAGCAAAGGAGTTGCACTAAATATTTTTTGTACTGATGGGTAATAATTGAAAATATCCATATACAAATATGCACCTAAAGCAACTAAGAATATATTACAGTTCATGTATGAATCCCACAATATGAACCAAGTACAAGAGGATTCTCATGAAGATTTAAAAGTTAGTTAGTTGCAACTTTACCGTCAACAAAATGCAATATGCAATGGTAACATTAAGCAAGCAGGTGAGAAAAGCACCATGTTCCAGTTAAAACAATGCAACGGTAACATTAAGCAAGAACAAATACAGTATGTTTTGGTCCACCCGAAAATTTAATTACCACCATATCAGTCATTATGTGAAGTACCTGTGCCAACGACTTTGATGGTATAAATTCCAGCATGCCTTCATCATGTCCAGTTGCTAAAACTCTGTATGGGGTCAAATGCAGATCAAGGTTCTCCAGCTTCAGCAAACGATCCATAAGTGTTACCATTTGGATGACCTGAAGAAAGTGCAATTAGTAAGCAACCAACAAACCACTTTGCACAGTGAGCCTATACTTACATCACAAACCTAACAAAAAAGTCATGATACATTTATCTACTGAACCGAGTAAAATTAAAAGAAATTTGGTTGAAAAGATATATGCATTTACCAACTGGTCTTGCCGAAGATCATCGCCTTTCTTAAATATTATCTTACAACTTCCACCATTTGTTGTCCGAAAAGCCAACCGCAAAGGGTGCAATGCACTTTTGAAAATTGATGATTCTGATGGGATGATCCCTGCGATGAGGACCCCAGGAGCCAGTGGTGATCGTATTGGCTGAAAGTATAAAAGACCAGCTAATTTAAAAACCACAATGGAGATGCTTAAGAATACTTGACAAAGAGCATACGAGCATTACATGCATCACGTACGTGCTAAAGAAGGAAGATCAATTAAGCAAGAAAGCAAACTTCTATCATGCAAGTACCTCATCAAATTACTGAGAGAGGAAAATAAATCACCTCATCAAAGTAGGTGAGCTCACTAAGAAGGCCAGATAGAATTCTGATGTCTAAGTTTCTCAATCTTCTTCTGTGTACCACCACGGACATTCCTAACATCTCTCATTATGGAACACAATTGTGCAGTCAATTCTGTCTGACGAACCAAGCTATGCCACAACTTCAAACCATCTTCATCTCCATTTGCAACTACTCCCAACTGCAACCATGCAGAGAAAGAAATAACTTCAAAATTGCCTTCTTCTAACCTTATACCCTACAGAAACCTTGCATAACTGTAGATACTTCTCCCACACCAAGTCAATTAATCCAAAATATTCATATAGATGCAAACAAATTCTTATTTTTCTAACTGCTAGAAGCGAAACTTAGCATGACCTTTATAATCAAGTTAGCTTTCAGGATTATTCTAGAGCACCCAACTTTTGCAGAGTAAATATAATCTCACTTGAAAGACGCAACAAGTATAAAAATCATCACATTATTATAAAACCAGAATAATAAGTATTGAGAATTGTATGCATAGAAAGATAAACAAAAGAACTAGACTGAGCTAATGATTATGCGATGACAATCCATGACCACACCTTGAGTATACTCTCTTCCAAAATCTCGTAGGTACAATAAAAACGTTTTGTATACGCAGGATCATGAAGTTCCACAGCAACATACCAGCGGAGGAAGCTAGCCAGTTCAATATTACGTAATGCTGCCAAAAATGACATTAATTCAGATATATTTACAAGAAAGCAAAAATGTAGATAACATTTGCCTCTAGAAGATTTTCATGTAATTACAGCAAGCATACAACGTTGCACAAGGAAATGAGATAGGCGAGATTTATCTGAGCGTTCAAAGCGAAGAGCTTGAACCAACTGAAGCAGGTAACACTGCAGCTCTTCGTCATCAGCTCTTTCAAGTACACTGACAGCATATGCACGGACCTGTTGGATAATCAAGTTAAGCACCCTCATAATGGAGTAAATTTGTACCTATATAGACAACATTGCAACTGTAAAGCATACTTCTAAATCAACGCATTCTGGACTTTTAGTTTTTTGTACAGGTCAACTTAATGAGAAGTAATTCATTTTTAAGGAACCTAGACCTTGCCATAGGATATCGCAATTTAGTATAGTTAGGCATCTAGGGAGCATATAATTGTCATGAAAGATAAAGCATAAGGTTAACATTGTAGGATGCCTTCAGTAATAAGTTTAGAGGTCCTAGACAACAACACACTCATACAAGCATTTCTATCCAGCACTGACCTCTTCACTTTCAAAAACAGGTGAGAGAAGCTCCAATGCATCACAAACGTCAATTGGTTCCCACTTCCCCATCAGTTCTAATGCCTGCTTTGCTTCCTACAAACACAAGTATAAATCATCAGAGGTCTTACTAAACATCTAAATCATCTTATTCAAAGGATATCAAAGATAAAAAAACCAACTTCTGAACTAAACCTGTTGTTCCTTATTCTTCTTGTTGCTTTCTTCTTTATTCTTTTGAGTTGATAGGCATTATGTTTGACATCGCCAATTTAGAAATTGAAGACGCTCCTCTTAAGCATGTACTTTTTATTTTTCACAACCAAAGTTATAGAAAGGGTAGATTATACAAGCAAACCATGAATAAGAATTAGGAGACAATAAGCAAGCATTTATTTTTACACTAAAAGGAAAGAGAGGGACATAGAGGAAGAAGACCATAGCTTGTTTGCATAAGTAGAATCAACGTTGTGAGTAGAAACATGAAACACCAAGGAGTTAATCTTGGACACAAGGAAGATTAAGATTGCAATTTATGATATCAATCCATAGCAACAGACATGAAAAGTTTATTAGCTCATTGTCCAAGATGTTTCTATAACCGATCTATGTACATAAACTTAAATAACTTTATTCATATTTAATGCATATAAGAATCACCACCCATTTTTTCTGTATGCAGGAAGTTGCCCTCTGAGGTATAAATCCAATAATTTTTTCTGATATGATATCTCATGAATTCAGGTAATAAAGCAGAATGGAGAGACAAGAAGAATGCAGATGTACCTGAACCATCACTCCATTCAACACACCGGAGAAATTTTGTAAGAGCCCTCTTCTCAGACATTAATGAAAAACGAAATTTCCATAGGAGCTGCCTCTCATCTCCACTCAAAGTCCTCGTTGGAGGGTACTTTAATATTCTTTGTATTGACCTAACAACCACGCAACAGCTTGCAGATTAACATTAATAAAAGGATACGATACAGATCCTAAACAATATGTAAAACATAAATTCCTACAAAGGACAACAAAAGTGTCACAAATTAATAACACCATAACAGGCTAGTACAAGTTTGTAATCACTAAATTGCAGAGGCTAATGCTTCAAACGGTTTCATGCTTGAGAGAGAGAAAGCCAATAGAGCGTGGGAGAGAGAGAGAGAGAGTCACAATTCTTCAATAACATGAAAACTGCAAACATTCAAGGTAACACTAACACTTGTAAAGAACTCACTTTCTTTCTGTAATGCTTGGTTTTAGATCCCTGTCAATAATGCCACGGTTTAGACTCTCCTTGCAAGCTTCAGTTGCTTGTGCTCAGAAGGATTAATCTTTCCCACTTCTGGATCCCACACTGTAACCAGTTCATTTGTTGAAGCTATAGGAGATGGTATCAAGAAATTTGCCCCTGATTCCTACTCATCAACAGAACAGGATTTACATGTAAAGTACCATGCCAAGAAATTTAAAGAACAAATCCTAGACAATAAATAGAATGTGAATAATCTACCAAATAAATAAAAACAGAAAACAAATACAGGTAAAATAGTGATATAGTGAGATATCAAATGTCTTATACGCAAAAATGAGTGGAAGTAGCAAAAGTTGGTTTTCCATACGCACATTAGAAACCATGTAGATGCCAATAAGGAAATAAACAGAAAGATGAAATAGTTATACTTTGAAATGTTCCACAACAACTTCACCACTGACAGTGACTTTGTAGAAGAATGGATTGCTGTAAACTTGTAACTACCTGAAAGACAACTCGATGTTCGAAACTACAAAAGTCAATTTAAGAAATCCATCCTGACCAAATATACATGAGAACTTCCATTTTTACTGTTTTCTCGCTCCTTGATTTTCTCCATAGCTTTAAATGCAAGTCGATCCAGCCAATCAACCCGTTGAATTTGTCCCCTCTCGTACTTATTTACAAGCTTTTCCAACCGCTCCAACTCTCCACGTTCCTCCTTAGGAACCTAGCAAAAGCCGACCCAAGTGAGCAAATGAAAGAATCTCCATATATTTAACAATCTAGGCAGTATAAAACTACTGGAATGCGTGACAACTATCCATCAGAAAATAAAAGATAGATACCTTTCCAGGAGTACTTGTATGTACAGATCCATCTGCTTCCCTTCCCAGCCAAAGTCTAAGCTTATGCTTCCCTGTCTTTAGTTGCTTTTTCATGTTAAAAAGATGTATCGTGGCCCCACCAATTACTCCTTCACTCTTACCACGCGAAACATCCCAAACCTGATTTGTAAGCATATCAGCAACAAGAGAAAATGTCAACAAGAACCATCTTTGCCAATCTATGCAAAATTACAAGAAAGTTATTGGCAAACAAAATGCATTGCTGTACTGACTGAAAAAGAAAAACTATTCTACAAGTAAAAACCTCCAATATCTGTCTGAGAAATGCACTTACCCATTACTTGATGCAACTTAAAACCAGACATCTCAATTCTACAAAACTATCAACAAACATGATCCAAAATGTAGCCGTGCTTCTTAGTAAACAGGATGGTTGCACAAAGTAAACCCTTTTCTGTATCTTAACCTTTTTCCTTTTCCGGGTAAGCTAATCATGAATGTAAATTTGATCATTCCAAACAACAAAGTAAAGTATGAAAAAACGTAAAGGGTTTTAAATATTGAAAATCGATGGAAATTATTCAAAACTTGAAATACTATATCTCCAAGTATAAAGCAACCATTCAAACTGCAGACTCACAGTGAATGAAAGTTGTGAGTTAGCAGTCAAGTCCCTATATTTCGTACTCAATGTTATAAGTTCATTCCAGCAATATGATCGGACCTTTCGTTTCCAGCCTGCCAATTGAAGATTTCTCGTTAATACCAAACCCCCAAAAAAATTCAGCATTTTCCAAATAATTATTAAAAAATTAAAAAGAAATACTCAAAAAAACACACACATACAAAGAACAGAATTTGAGAATAACCTTGTTCTCATGGGAAGTCCGAATGGAGCTCCATCAAGATACAATGTACACTCAACGTAAAGCTCAGGCCTTTTCTCCTCCAGTGTCGAATCAACATCAGCTATAAAATTAAAACAAAATTTATTTTAAAAAATAACTTAACCAGTTTCACCACCACTTAGAATATAAGTTAATTTGTGTTCAACTTTCAAAAGCAAAATTAATCGCCAATTCGCACAGTAAAACCCTAATTAACCGGGAAAAAATCAAAATTTTCACTAGTTTTAGTGCAAGAAATTGAAATCAATTACCGGAATTGGGGATTTTGGAAGACGGCAACTTTCCTTCCAACCGTTCGACTCGAAAAGTGACCGGAAGATTGATATCGCACGATAAGAAGAATCGGAATTCGTTCCCGCTCATGTTTTCTTCATAATAGTACTAGTTCCCAAGCTGCGATTTTTTGTATAACTTTTTGCGACGAAAATTATAAGGAGATTAATTATGATATATATAGATATATATATATATATATATATATTTTTTTTTTTTTTTTTTTTTTTTGGAAGACGAGTAATTTGGAAGAACTGGAATTGAAATTATTGATTGGGCAAAAAAATTGGCAAATTATGAAATTTTCGTGAAGAAAACAACGTAATTGGTTCCGGAGTGAAAAGGGTGAGGTTAACGGGTCGGAGAGGAGTTAAACAAGTCCAGAGTCCGGACCCGTCATGCCCTATAGAAGCATAATAGAAATTTTTGAAACTGTACTCGTTTTGAAAATTATTTTTTTTTATATCGATTAGAAATGAGATATCCGACAGGAGCTCATGGAAATAACTAATCTACTGTTGGATTAAATTAATAAAACTTATTATCATATTTTTACTGATATTAACCCGCGAGCGATTTAATGTATAATCAAAAACTTATTATCATATATTTGCACATTAACCCGCAAGCGGTTTAATGTATAGTTAAAAATACAATGTATAATTTCATATCAATTTGCCCCCTCAAATTTCAAATTTAGGCACTTTACTATTAAAATAATGTATCCAAATTAATTATTATTGAATTTTTTACCAAAGTAATGTAACATTTTACCCCTGAACCACTTTCTTGTGATCAATAAAATATATGAGAAGTCTTTAATTCTCATTTTGAGTGAAATTTTCTTACAATTTTGCACATTAACCCGCAAGTGGTTAAATGTGCAGAAATCTGATATGAATTCCTCAAAAGTTGATAACTTTTGAGGGTAAGCTAAACAATATTTTCTCATTTATTCGTTGCATCTCTTGGAAGTTATTACTAACGATTTCATACGCAAAGAAATAATTAACCTACTGCTGGGTTAAATTAAGAAAACTTAATATCATTTTGCATGTTCATATTATAAGACCATCTTTTAACTTTTCTTTTCTCATTTTGCATGTTCATTTTATCATTGTTGGAATTGGTTTGAACGTTGAAGCCATTGTATGATAGTGACTTTTATGTTAGTTTTTTGGATGTAGAGTTTAAGCTTTTTTGATGATGTGTTTCTTGCTTCCTGATGCTTCTGCTCTTTGTGCACGGTTTTACCATAAGTATGAATAGTCTAAATTTGAAATTTGAGGAGATAAATTGATATTAAGTTATACATTAAATTTTTTACTATACATTAAACCACTTGCGGGTTAATATGCAAAATTGTAAGAAAATTTCACTCAAAATGAGAATTTAAGACTTCTCGTCTATTTTATTGACCACAAGAAAGTGGTTCAGACGTAAAATATTACATTACTTTGGTCAAAAGTTCAATAATAGTTAATTTGGATACATTATTTTAATAGTAAAGTGCCTAAATTTGAAATTTGATGGGGCAAATTGACATGAATTATACATTGTATTTTTTACTATACATTGATAAACCGCTTGCGAGTTAATGTGCAAAAATATGATAATAAGTTTTTTATTATACATTAAATCGCTTGCGGGTTAATGTGCAAAGATATGATAATAAGTTTTCTTAATTTAACCCAGCAGTAGGTTAATTATTTCTTTGCGTATGAAATCGTTAGTTGATAACTTCCAAGAGATGCAACGAATAAGTGAGAAAATATTGTTTAGCTTACCCTCAAAAGTTATCGACTTTTGAGGAATTCATGTCAGATTTCTACTTATACATTAACCACTTGCGGGTTAATGTGCAAAATTGTAAGAAAATTTCACTCAAAATGAGAATTAAAGACTTCTCATTTATTTTATTTACCACAAGAAAGTGGTTCAGGGGTAAAATGTTACATTACTTTGGTCAAAAGTTCAATAATAGTTAATTTGGATACATTATTTTAATAGTAAAGTGCATAAATTTGAAATTTGATGGGGCAAATTGACATGAAGTTATACATTGTATTTTTTATTATATATTAAAACGCTTCTTGCGGGTTAATGTGCAAAGATATGATAATAAGTTTTCTTAATTTAACCCAACAGTAGGTTAATTATTTCCATGAGCTCGCATTCAGTAAATGCGAGTTCCCCCTATCGGATATCCCATTTCCAATCGACGTAAAAAAAGAACAATTTTCAAAACAAGTACAGTTTCAAAAATTTCTCATAAACATAACCAAGGGAAATGAGAGCTGCCTAATAACAAAACATAAAATTTAAATAGTGACAATTAGATAAGTAATTTTACAATTAAATCAACAACAATTAATTTTAAGTCACAAAAATATATCTCAATAGTAACAAATTAGCAAGTAGTAACAGATCAATAGTAACAATAATTAAATCACAAAATATATACCAACAGATGCGAGTGTGAGAAATTAGGATGCGAGGAAGAGGAAGGGAGTAGATAATTGAAGAGGAAGAAAAAGAAAAAACGAGGAACTGAAAAAAAAAAAAAGGTGAGAAAGTGCCAATAACCTAAGTAAGTATTAACTTTTAATGAACAAGTTTCTTATTTAATCTATTAATCAAATTTATAAAATTACCCCTAAAATGGACCGGGTTGGGTATTCGTCGAGTCACAAAAATGTAACCCACTACCCGACTCTCAACTTGAGTAACCCAACCATCTACCCAACCTACTTTGAGAATGCGATTCGGCTATTCTTTTTTTACGGTTTGGATCGGATCTGTTTAGCGGGTTTTTTTAAATCAATGAATCAGCATGAACACTCCTAGATGCTCGGATCAGAATGGTAGGTTGTTATATATATAGAGAGAGAGGAATATTACGGTCCATTGAAGGAATCATTACATTGGATTTAAAAATTTGTACAATACAATTTTTTAAAATACATGATAATTTAGGGGAATTCCATAGTTTATTTTAGGTAATTATTCTCTTGATTTTAAAAACTTATACAATACAAATTTTTAAAACACATGATATTGTATTATACAAGATTTAAACACAAGAGAATAGTTCAATAAAAAAAATCGTAAAATTTTTCAATATTTTAATGTGCAACCTCTTTAAAGTATAATGAGATATTTCCCTCGTTGAGGTTGTATATTTTGAAAACAAGACGTGACTAAAAAAAATCTATTAACCAATCATGTACAATAAAATACCTTTTTTTTTTTTTTTAGCTTTAAGCATATCATTTAATTACAATAATTCTGTAATTTCCAACAATTAAGTATGAATAATTTTACCCTAAGCTGATGCACGAGTTCAAATTTGGTAGCGAGCTTAACATGATAACATGAAAAAATGTATAAATAAAATTTAGATCCTAATTGTGGATGGTTTGACATGATTCATCACAACATTAATTCTCAAATAATAATAATAATAAGAATAATAATTGACTGACCACAAACTACTAATTAAAAATGATTTGACTACAAGCTACTTACTAATGGTAGAGTTTCATCATATGCTGCACATTATCCTCATTCCTCGTACACGTTATCAACGGGCCACACACACCACCATCATTTATTATTAGTGTTTGTTTCATTTTTGACCCTGCAAATTATGTATTTTGTCTACAGAAAACCACTCAACTTTATACTGAACTCGCCATTTATCCACTCAACGATAGCAATGAATAATAGACCACTCAAAAGGGCATCAAGTTTGTGCATCATGTTTTCTTCAATACATTTTGTGATGAAAGAGTAAACTTCACAAAATGGAGTGAAAATTTTCAGAGAAAGAAGAGCGCAGAATTAATGATGTTTATTCATTATCATAATTTAAAGTTGAAAAGAATGAAAAAGAAGCCATTCATATCGGCAGTTAACAACATTACCAAAAAAATATTTACATATATATATATCCCTTTGCATGAGATCACAAGAACATAAGGATTTCATGCTCAAAGACAAAACCAGAATACTTGAATGGCGTGATGAAACTAAAATCAAGTGAACAACAAAAAATCCGGAAAGAATCCTATCATGACTGTTAAGGTAGTCGTGGAAATTTTGAGAAATTCGGTGGTCTGTTTTGCAAGTATGAATTCTTCCCACTCATTTCCTTCCTCGGTGCCATAGAACATGAGTGTTGCATTTCCTCCAAGCTCCTGTGTATCAGAAATATATATCGCAAGTCATATAAAGTTGTACACATCTTATGTACAAAGCATGCAGATGATGATAAAGGCTTTACTCCACTTTTCCTCGTCTTTTGTTTTCTAAGGGGAGTTTGAGCATCTGTCAAGAAGATAATAGGAAGAAAGAAAGGAAGTGGAGATGCAAGGCAATATAGGAATCAATCTCCAACATACTGATTAAACTCAATATCAAGCCAAGTGGGATACTAGATTGGATTTATTACCAAGAAATCAAAATTGAGTGAGTGATGATACCTGAAGTCCAGCATGCCCATCATCAACTGCATTGAGAGCTGATTTGAGCACCCGAATTGCTGTAGGGCTGTTCCTTAGGATCTCTCGACACCATTTAACTGTTTCTTGCTCCAATTTCTCTAGCTGGAGAAAGATGTTAGCATATTTGATATTAATCAATTACTTGTCAATTAAGTCTTCCAAAAATGGAGACAAACATTAACCGTTCTTCATGTGCAAAAAAATGTACTAGCGTAGTTGGTTACCAAAATGCTTGATGTCCATAATCAATGAAAATGGAATATATATGGATGGTACTTTGCAGATATTAAGGTGTATGTTTTTTTCTGTTAGGGAATCAACCACTTTCTACTCATATGCGGTATTTTCAGTTCTGAAGAGATGGTAAGTGTGACATTCAGCCATAATATAGTGAACTTACTGGTACAACAGTATTTACAAGTCCCAT
The DNA here is from genome assembly GCA_025175665.1 of Cinchona pubescens. Taxonomy (NCBI): domain Eukaryota; kingdom Viridiplantae; phylum Streptophyta; class Magnoliopsida; order Gentianales; family Rubiaceae; genus Cinchona; species Cinchona pubescens. Next base: position 1,980,369 of record JANKKI010000077.1, on the reverse strand, counting down.
TTTCTCCGCTTCAGAAGCTGTGTAGAACCTAGCCAGAAACCACATTTCCCGTGCTTTCTTTGGCCCAACCTAGGCCACCATAAAAAAGAAAAAAATAAGAAACAAAAAGAGTGAGTAAATCAATGAGTCTTTATTATTCTCAGGCCAGAGAACATATCCTTGTGTTCAACATGCCCCTTACAGTTTTCTACAACTGGAAAAGCTGGATAATTCACCTCACAGGCCGTAGAACATATCCTTGAGTTTGAACTAAGTAATGAAACTATTTTATTTTCATCAGTTTCTCTATGAAAAAGAACACACTGATAAGAAAACTATCCAATTCCAAGACTCACCAATCGGGACATTATGGAACTTCCATAGCCAGCATCGAAGCTTCCAACCTGCAATTTGCATTTCAGTAAGATTTTCTGATCCTAGAACTTCTGTGCTACTGGGAAAAATGATGAAGCTGCTACAAGAATATAAGAAAAGAGGGGATCAATTTGGCGTATCTTCAGATACAACAATACTGTACAGAGTGAAAATGCTAGATAACTTGGAAATGCTTAACTTTGCCTATATCTGTTCTTAAGAAAATCCAGTTTTACTTGTCAAAAGTCAGCATTACATTAAGCATGACATTGTCACAGTCTACATGCCAATGGTTCTTTGTACACTATTATTTATCCAAAGACTATATTTAATCAACCACATGCACATATGAAAGTATATATAATGAGGACTCCTTGAAAGTTTGCATGACACACAGTGTTTATAGCTAACATATTCAACTTATTGATAGTGTACAATCTCAAATATGCCTGTATCAGGAAGCAATATGGTAACAGCACCTTTGGACCTGTCTGACCAAAAATAGCATTATCAGCTGCAATTGTTAGATCACAGACCATATGCAACACGTGCCCTCCCCCAACGGCATAACCTGCAACCTTGTTTCAGGAGAAGATCATACATATAGGAACATACTGAAGTGAAAGCAATACATTACTTTTAGACCTCGTACAGAGAAGGTTAGTCCAGTTGACAAAGTAAAGCTTACCATTGCAATTACTGGTTTTGGTAGACGACGAATTTGAACCTGTAGAAGAGAAGGAAGAATCTAAGTTTGATAAAAAGCAGAAGTGAATGAAGTGCATGATACAATTAACTGAATGTTGAATTTCTCACAATAGTCATTCTGTTCTGATATGTTGATTACAACATCAATAAATTGGGAGAACTTACATTAGAAAGCAATTGATCTGAAGTATACATACTAAGATGTAGAAATTGTTTAAATTGTAATACTTGCCTGCAAATCTAAAACATTGAGACGACCAAAACTTCCCTTATCAGCATAACCATCTTTACTTCTCATTGATTGGTCACCCCCACTGCAAAATGCCTTGGTGCCCTGCATCAAAATAGAACATAAAAGATATCAACTCCTGGGCTAGCAAGCATCTCAGTCCTGATAAGAAGATGTGCTTAAGTGTGCCTTCCTTTCCTCCTCTCCTCACTCTTTCTAACAATTACCTTCTACATTATTCAGGAGAATTAGACACAGTGTTGTACCAATTTTCCAGAAAGCTTACAGTTCAGTAAAGCTAGATAAAGGTACTCTGATACTAAAAAGGATCAACAAGGCAAGTGAAAGTCTGGGACAACAAGGTCTCCTCAAGCTAATGGAGTAAGTAATTTTCACATGATTGAATGCGCAATCCCATGTAAAAGTTCGGCAGTAAATTTACCAGGTACAAAAGACATTCATTTCAATGGGATGCCAAACTCACTATTCTATTCTTTTTTCACATGATAGAGTGCACAAAACCATGGTGCATTTCAATCAGTGCAAGACTTCAACAGAAAATTTAGGTATAGAAAGGCAGAATCTGGGGATGTTGTGATCCCACATTCTAGTCTCAGTTAACTTCTTATAGTTGAATGATCAAAGAATATAACTATCAACTACATATTCAATAAACTCCTATAGCGCTACATTAGTTCGTGAACAATTAGTATGCGTATGCAAAAGAAAATTACCTTTCCTGTGAGAATGATGACTCCCACAGATCCATCATCCCTGGCATCATTAAATGCACGAATAAGTTCCTTAATTGTGTGTGGTCCGAACGCATTTCTTTTCTCTGGCCTGTTTATTGTTATCTACAAGTCAAAAAGGGAAAATAATACATCAAAACCAGCTACCTTATAAACATTGTTTCATGATGGCATTCAAATGTTGCAACTTAAGCTAAAACGACATCCCTCCAATCTATATTGTTATAGTTTGACATTTTGTAACAGTTTAATGTTTAAGTTCAAACAGATGAATTTTGTAACGAAGAATTCTGAAATTTCATCAACAAAAATTGAAATTTATATAAAATATTAACACATGTAAATTTAAAATTTAAAAAAAAAATAAAAAAAAAAATCAATTGAAATTTAGCTTTAACAACTTGTTACATTGACCAAAAATTTAAAGGATAACAATATAAACGGAACGAAGTCACAGAACGTAGTAATTAGTACTTTGGTGTACAAACCTTAGCAATGGCTTCTCCAACAGCTTTTTCATAAATAATATCAGTGAACTCTTTGCCAGACTCATCACAAGCAAGTCTCCAAGTGGGCTCATGAGTTGGGACTTCACCATGCCTTTTTTGGTAGCTATCATTCATGGAAGAGCTGCAATTCAACAACCCAATTGGGCTATTATTATGGTGAGAAGTTGGCATGAGATGTTTAGCAACAGCAGCCACTCTTCTTCTCATGGTTTCCACATCCTTCTCGGCCACTTCCGCCATTTAACAAAAAACTTTGTTAAAATCAATGATTTTCTAGGCGGGACTACTTTTTATTATTATTATTAATTTTTTTTTTTTTGGTGTGTGTGGTTGGGTAAGAGGTTGATGATGAAGATGATATTCTTGTTTGTTTTGCATTAACGTTATCTGACTTGCTAAGGAGAATATGATTGGATCGTTGGATACGGTGTGGGATTTGGTATACCCAACGGGAATGGATTTTGGACCCCGGAAACTGAAAAGCCAATGAGGTTGACTCGTACATGTTTTTGCGTTATTCTATGAGAAATTTTGCAGAATAATTAATAACATTCTTTTATTTGAAGTGATGATTATATTTTTGAAATAAAAATAGTATCTTATTCAAAAAATAATTATAATAATTTTCACGCATTAATTTAAAAGCAATGATTGAATAGTTACCTCTAATCAAAATAAAAATGTCTATTATCATCTCATTATATTCCCAAACCCTTGTAATTTTGAGAAAATCTAAGTGGGTACCCAACTTTGGAAAAAATAACATGCAAGCCCCAATAAGCCATTTATCCCTCTTTCATAGCTGTGTTTAATATCTTATGGTAATAGTATTATATTGAACACTATTAGAAACTAAATGAATATTGTCTTACATAACTAGTGATAAGTAGTTAATCGTAAAGGCATTCATAAAGAAAAAATAATAAATTAAATTAATCTCAATTTCATTGCAGTTAATTAAGAACATCATATAATTGCAACAAAAACTTTATATGTATATATATGCAATATCGTACGAAGAAAAATGGGTGATATGAAAATAAGTCTCTTGCCTATATTAATTAAACAACAAGTACAAGTAACTTACTAGTTATGCACATCCCAACCAATAATTGTGCATAACTTGTGTCCATGGTGTGTGTGAAATTTGAGTGATTGATGGGTTTCAGAATTAGATAACTTCACCACCCAAATGGTGTATCATTGTATTATTCCTTCTATTTTAAAATATCTATCAATTTTACTTGGTGCACATGAATTAAAAAAATTATTAAATTATATTAATTTTACAAAAAAATGTTCAAAATAGTTAAATTATTTTTTTGCATTAATATCTCGACAACATAATTTTCTCTTTATTAATGTGATATTAAGAGTAAAAGTTGAAAAAATGTCGTTTAATACCTTTTTAATGTTCTAAAGTGACAAATAATATGGAATAAGATAAATTGTCTAAAGTGATACTCCCTCTATTTCAAAATAATTATCACGTTTGGTTAGTGCATACAATTAAAAAAGTCATTAAATTACATTAATTTTATAAAAAGATAGTTAAAAGTGAATAAGATACCCTTTACATTAATATCCTAATTATACAATCATTATTTTATTATTATAACACTAAGGGTAAAAGTTAAAAAAATATTATTTAATACTTTATTGATTTTCTATACGACAGATAATTTGACCGAATAAATTGTCTAACGTAATAGAACCTTATTTTGAACAACTATTTTAAATTGGGGAGAGTATATGTTTTGTTGGGTTGGGTTGGGGGTATAAGAACAATTGAAAAACATAGAGGGGCAAATCAATAAAACTTGGAAATAGGAAAAAGAAAAAATTAAATCCAACGAACGTTGACTAAAGACCCTTGAAAACTTCCAGTTGACTATGGTTCCAAGAAGCGAAGGAATCCGAGAGAAATATAGAAACCAGGAACAGCAAGAGAAGCCACGGAATGCCTAAAATTTCTCAAGAAAATGGCTAAAGCAGAATTTGCGGTAATTTATCTTAAAAATACTATGTATCTTCTGCATATTTCATATCATAATTCCACTGTTCTCTGAAGTACAGACTGAACCCAAAAGATGTTACTAGTAGCTTGACCTCTGATGGCCTATCACACTTGTGAATTGATTTAATGAAAGTTAAAGTTGTGAACTTTATTGCTTGATTTTCTGACCCTTTATGTTTTACTACTCAAGACTATCTGTAGACATGTCACTGATATATATATTTTTTTGAATTATTTTGCTTGATTTTTTGAATTTTTTTTTTCTTTTTTCCTTTTAATGATAGAGGGCATAAGCCCAGATGTTTGACAGGTGTGGAAATGGTAAAGTTTTGTTTGCCAGCGAATTAACAAGATAATAACTTGATCTTATGAGCTTATCTAGGTTTTAAAAAGCACTATATATATATATTTGTATTGCAGCCCATATGGCTTTTGTTCAAATGAATTTTCTGGATTTACCGATTTAAAGTTTTGGCATAAATGAAATAAGGAGGTTGGATGAGAAATTTGAGGTTGTTTGTCATGTAAATTTGCGAGTATTGTTTCTAGGAGTTGGTCATTGATATCTATTGTTGCATGTCAGGAACAATTTAGCATTGATAATAGAGGACTAAGTATAAAAGGAGTGTTTTTCTCAAGTTGTTGCAACTTTTATGTTTGTATTTGTTGGTTAAAAGTGAAGGAGCTTTCTCGAGGGTAAAACAAGTTATATCTAAAACAGCTTGTTGATTCTCCTTTGAAGCCCAATAAAGCTTCTTCCCTGAAGTTCATGGAAGCTACTAGTCTCCAGAGTATCGAGTTCTTAATTTATTGGATACCTTTGCACCTCTAAAAAGATAAACACTGTTATTTCAAAGCCTTATCTCTATAGCACTTAAATTACTTCAGAAAGGCAAATTCTACCATGAAGAATGACAAAGATGGTATAGTTCTCCTTTTGAGCAGGTGCTACTGATCAGAGGAGTGGTTAGAAGTGATAACTATGGCTGTTCACTTCTCTGTGTTTCTGAGAGGAAAATATACATCCTCTGTTTAGGACTATTTTAGTATCTATGGTATGGATAACTTAACTTTTACATTCATGACCCTTGCATAACTTAATACCAATTTATTGGTTAAATGGGAAGTATCTAAATATCCTCACTACTTTTCTTTAATTCTTGCATATCTGTTATTAGTTAAGAGTGTTGCACCAAATTTAGGGAAAAGTCTTTTAGATTCTTGGGATAAAATTCAATTTTGAATTGTATTATGCCAGCAAGGTTAACCTCATAACTTTTGGAGGCTACTTTATATCATATCAAAATCTTGAATGGCTTTATAGAGGAAATTATAGTGTCTTACTGATGAACTTCTTGTTTCTATGAAAATATTCATACCAGCCATGGGGATAATATAATGGGCTGGCATAATATAATGGTTAATAGTGTCTTGAAGAAGTCATTCAAATGAGTTGTTATATCAATTTTCTTGTGTTCCTGCTCCATTTAGGAGCTTAACAAATCTGTAGTCCAATTGTGTTCCTTACATTTGTCATGCTTGGCAGAAGACATTTTTAGTTTTCTAATGACGAAAATCTTTTCTGCAGGTTTTTCAGCATTAAACTTCCATCTTAGCTTCGAGGCATTAGAATATTCCTACGGAGGTTACAGAAAACAAAAGTGTTCATAGGTGCACACTCATTTAGAAAGGGATGTAGCAAAGGTGGTCTAAAAGCAGATCTTAACTTGACAGGTCCAATGGCATTTCACAGTAGAATGTCCTTTGCCACATGATGCCTCAATTCTAAATGCATCTCTGACCTGGTAGAATAATGGCATTTCAATTCCCATCCCGATATAATATCTGATGTCTTGCTTGCCTTTAGGACAAGAGTTCTCAGTAATTGAATCTTTGTATCTACTTCTGTTTCAGGCATGCACTTCTCTCTCTCTCTCTCTCTCTCTCTCTCGAATTTGTTTCTCTTAATTTATTTTAATGGCACCCAAATTCCAAATTTATGTGATTATACATGCATTTCTACGAATATGTTGTTTGCTGCTAGGTTATCATTTTTCTGCCATGACCATTATCTTGGACTTTGTGGGACCATTCCTATGAATTGGATTTAACAGTATAGCAGTATTGGCTTACTAACTGACGATTCTCAGTAGCTATAAATTTTATTTATTTATTCTTATTATTTTTTTGGTTTTGTCATTTTCATATGTATAAAACCCATAAAGCTGAGTAGGTCAATCACATATTAACACGGTAGACAAGGCTTCATATCTCTTGCTATCTGACTCTAAGCTACTAAAAAGTTGTATAAGCTATCACCGCAAGGAAGCTCATATTACCTGGTAAATTCTAATAGTATCTGTATAATATTGTATTTCTAACATATGGACTCATTTCTAACTAATGGTGTGAAAGGGGTCAGAAGAAAGAGGCCGACCACCCAAATAAATACACCCAATATACAGTACCTAACATGAATCATGATCTGCTAGAATCTGGTTGCCTGATGGCTTGCCAATCTGTAAGCACTCAATTGGAGGTTCAGTAGGAGAGTACAGCTCCCCAAAAGTTTGCCAACAGTAAGGGTCGTACATATGGTAGCCTTCTTGGACCGGTTTTAGTTCAATGTTATTTAGAGTTACCTCCGTGCATGGGACACTGTCGCTGCATGCCAAATGCACTGGTTTCACTGTGTATGTTCCTCTTATTTTTTCGTAGTGGATCCCTGATATGCAAGATTGAGCCACAGCTGATGATTGATTCTTGCATGTAGTCTTGTCACAGTAGAATTGATCAATTATAATAGGAAGTTGGACTTCAGACACTTGAATATTTGAAAACAGAATTCCTTGCACTGAACCTGACCCTCCCTGGACAAGTAATATCCAAGTCAGATAAATTTACTACCATCAGGTTAGTGAGTTAGATGAACAAATTGAACTTACAATCTCTGAATGTGATCATAGATGTAGACAATTCAGTTTTGAGATTTACAAGTTCAATAGCTTTTAGTTTTTGAAGATAATTTTCTGAATAAGACTAAAATTAGGTAAGTCTTTGAAGTGATAAAAACTTTGATAATTAACATGTCAAAGTTTTAACTAGTTTCTAATAATGTCTTCCACTTTTAGTGTCCTGTTCCTTTAAACTTGGTTTCTGTATAATCTTGTCTATGCGCAATTATTAAATACTTGTCTTTTGATATGGTATCTAGAATTTTAAATGCTCTAGGAACTTATATAGAGAGTTCTGAATCAGAGCGAATCTGAGGATGGTAGCAATACCTGCCATGTCTTTATTCTGACACCATTCATTGTCTGATGCATAATGATATCTCGGACTGTAATATTTGAAACACAGGCTTTGGTATCACCTTTTCCTAGCCCGCCAATACTGATTCCGTGTCCTGGTCCACAGTTCACATTATGAACGTACACATTTGTGCATCCAGTTTGTATTGATATGCAGTCATCTCCTGCACAAAGCATTTTCATTCGTTAGAATCTTCATAAGGCAGATTATGTGTATTAAGACTGGCCTCTTCATTTCCTAATTTTTTTCAATTGTCTGTTCTATTTTTTCCTATTTGGGGTTGCAACTACCTTATCCTCTTATGGAATCAGTTGAGTTAAATTTTGAAAATAACAAGACTAGAAGAAGTCAGTGAAGCACATGACAAAGGAATGGTGTTTCTTCTTTGTGGGGCTCAACAACAAATCCATGGAAAGATTTCTCTGTTACCATTACAGGCTGTGACAACTGTCTTTTAATGGGGACCAAAAGCTTGTGCTAAACCAGGTGCAGGTAATATAAGAGTAGTTGCCAGGTGCCAAATTCTTAGTGATTGGAATGTCAAGTATGTGGGTGGTATAAGTTGTCAAACAGGATAGGATTCCAGAATTATATTGTATAAGGGTGATGGCTTAATCTCCAAATTTAAATCCTGACGCATGGTATGATCAGCTGACTAATGATTGTTTTTGTTTGTTAATTGGAATAGTTATTAATGAAAAGGATTGTTAATTGTGCATTACCACAGGCAAGGTTAGTACTGCGAATAAGCACATCTCTAGAATTCTGTAAATGGATTCCGTCAGTGTTGGGGCTGTCCCCGGGAGATGAGATGCTGAAGTTGTAAACTGAAACTCCAATGCAGTTGTCGAACTTGAGGTGGCACTGGGGACTGTTTTGAATTGTTATGCCTGTGACAGTCACATTAAAGCTTCCATAAAACCTGAGTGCCTGCAGATTAAGAAAGTACTATTATTACCCAAGGAAAAAATCGAGGGCTTCAGAAAACACCTTTGAAGTCCTGATTATTCAAGTTACTCTTACCGTTGGTCTTATGCTTGGCATTTTTCCACCTAGAGAGCCCTTAATCTGGTGCAAAGGATTTGAAGCAAAACAAGTTAAAAGTCAGATAAAGAACAAACTTGATGCAGATATAAATGTGATGGAGGAATGATAATTACAGGAATTGATGGATTTATTCCCACTGTTCTGTTCAATGGGACAATTAGTTTTGATTCACTGTCTATGAGATCTTCAAGTGGAGAATCTTGCCACCAAACTGCTCCTCTTCCATCAATTGTGCCACTTCCCTGAATTGTGATTCCTACCAGCTTTGTAAATTCAAGCCACTGTAAAATGCCTGAACCCCAGGGATGGCTGCTTGTTGGTGCAATTATTGTGCCATCTAACTGAAAGAGAAAAAAAAAAAAAACACGATGGTGTGAGGCTCAGAAAATCCTCAAGGTACTTGAATTTAATTCGTGACTAGAGTTATCTAATGGCCAGCATAGGTGAGTCTCCAACCAGGGTAAAGGAGCTCATTAACCACCTGAGACAACCCTTGGCCGAAATTTCCAATGATGCGATGTGGAAGGCTAAAAGTGTTCTTGTGTGTTGATTCAGAATTGTTTAAACCATTATCTCTCACAGATCAAGGGTACTCTGACCATGAGCACTGGTAATCTAGTTTTTATGGAAATATTTCAGTACATTTAGAGCTGACTAAATTTCTTCACTGCTCTAGATGGTTGTACCAAGATTTACCTGGAATAGAATGTCATGCTGACAATAGGGTCCAGAGAATGAGATTGGACCCACAAGGAATACAGATTGTGATGGGATGATGATTGTGGATGCTTCCACTTTACAAGCGGCTGCCCATGCTGCTTGGAATGCCTGTGATTCTCCACGAGAAACCGAGTTAATGGTTAGCATATAATAACAGATTTCCTAATTGTTTCTCTTAATGTTTCCAGAATTTCAGATTGGAACTGTTATTAAGCACAAAAAAATTTTCACCCTTTTTTCTTTTACTAAATAATACTATCTGGCTGGAGTTATTGTTATACATGAATTTTACCTCGTATAGTTGTTAGTTGAGAAGTATATGCAATTACTACATTTTTTAGTATGAGTTTCAAACTGCCATAACGAGAACCGTTTAAGTGGTCCCTCCTTGTTTAAGTTTTCAAGTGCTCTGTCTGTTCTGTTGTCCTGGTTATATGTAGTTACTTTTTGCCATTATACAATTCTGTGCAGCCCAGGTTTGTTCACTACTAACACAGCTTGGAATATGTTACAGTTACCTACCTATTTGTCCTCACATAATGAACTTGTTTATGATAAAGGTTGACCAGAGAATCCTTTTTATCTTGTGGCCACAATCAGAAGGGGATAATTCCCTCTACTATAGGGCTCTCTGAACTAGCTACCATAAGACACACTAATTTATCTTGTAACTGACCAGGAAATACATTATGGTTAGGTAAATTCGATTTTTGACCTTAACTATAAACCCTATGGTATGGATTAAATCTAACATAAGCTGATGTAAGTATGATCATAAGATTTAATCCTAACCATAAGGTCTACAAGTGGGACCCAATACCTGGTCTACCTAAGTATTTTCTGTAACTACATGGGATAATGTCCTAAAGAAGGATGCTTTGTGTTATGTTTGATGGATAGATAGAGTTGAACCTGTGATATGTATGCAATTCTATCCATATATCTTTTCCTCCTAAAATACACATTCGCTAGGAAAATCAACAAAATGATGAAATTTGAGAGTGACAGATTAGTGAAAACTTCTTGATACAGAATCTACACAGCAGAGTTGTTAATGATTTAGAATAATTAATGTTACTTATTTGAATTCAAAGAAGTCGGCATACGGAGCTAGATGATGCCACATGTACTAATTAATTATAATAAAACTTAGCATTGATACTGATATAAGGAAAACCACATTTGTCAGCTTAGAAGTCAGGACATTGTGCTCGCTATGCTTAAAATCAAGAAAGTTTCATGAGAATACTGTGATATCCTTGAACTTTTTTCATTTCTATATTCTGTCGATTGTAGGAGATGAAAGGAAAAGGGAAAAGCAAGTGGTGGTTCAAGTTCTTTTATTAAGTGATGACCACATTATGAATGCATGGCTATCTCTGCTGTCCAAGTTAAAGCATAAATTTCTAGTTGTCTTGACCCGGGGGAGGAGAGAGAAGAATTTGAATTACCTTGGTATCATCTGTGTTCCCATCCCCCTTCGCTCCAAATTCTAACACATTGAAGATGGTAGCAGAAGGTGCATTTTTATATCCTTTCTGTGGTGGACTTGGGGGGACGAGAGGAGGTGATAGTGTTGGTGATGGTGGTGACGGTGTTGGTGTTGGTGTTGGTGTTGGTGTTGGTGATGGCGGTGGTGATGGTGATGGTGATGGTGATGGCAATGGCAATGGCGGTGGTGATGGTGATGGTGATGGCGGAGATGAAGAGAGTTCTCTTTTTAGCTTTACCGACATTGCCATGATGAGAACTACTGCCATGATATTTTCCTTTCTTCTTGGACAGAGAAACTCCAACTCCTCTGCTATGCCTCCAATGCTTGCCTGTTCTTGCATTGCATGTTTCCATACCCGAAGACCAAATAAGAAGGACAATGATCAATAAGAATGTGAAGCTTCTGAAGGTGAAAGAACCCATGATTATTCTATATTAAGGAAGAAGGGGTGATGGAGGAGGGTACAGGGGGTTTAAATTCTTTACTTCTAAGCATGTATGGCCAGCAGAGAAGCTGGCTTGGAGGGGTTTATATAGGAAGGATGATTCATAGGCTAACAAATCTAAGAACGTAGATGTATGACTAATGACTGTTTCATAATGCTATGCATTTATGTTCTCATTCTCCTTTTCCTCTTTTATTAATTATGTTCTTTTACTTTTTGTGAATTTGGTTTTACTTCTATTTAACTAACTTGGAGGCCCCATTTTGGCATATTTGTGAATGTATTCTCTCTGTTTTTCTCATCCAATTGCCCATGCAAACAAATCATACAACGTATCAGTTGTTTATTGTGTCTAAGTAACCTGTTGCACTAGAGACCAATGCCTACAACAATAAGAATTATGGCTACAAAAATTTTTGAGGCTCTATACTCCTTAAAAAATGTATCTTGTGATTCAAACACGTTATTATCACTTATCACTTAAAATAATGATCATGATATTGATTTTTCGTTTATATATCTAAATATTTTCCAAATACTATGGTTACCCTTTTTGTCCCTCTTTAAAAACAAATATATGCTTCACTGAAAGGGTTGTTTTTTTTTTTTTTCTAATCTAGCTATGTTAATTTCTATGTTCACTTCTGAATTTTGGTTTAAGTATGGCATGTGAAGTGTCCATCTCAAAAAGCTCCGGATATCGTATCATTATCAACTTAATTTTCTGTGGTGCATATGTGTCGCTTTTGGTTCTAGTAGTAGAATTGAAGTACCTTTCTCTGCCATTCTTTTGTAGAACGTATGTATAATTATAACGAATGTTTGGTGTTGTAATTAATACTATTATTCATTTTTTTTCTATTTCATTTAAAAAATGCTAAAAGGACACGTGAGTGGGTCTATAAGTTGTCAAGGGCACTGATTATAACAGCTCTTTATGATCACATGCAACGTTCACGGGCCTCGGCTTTGTACTTTGTCTTCTTAAGTTTTGACCGGCAGCACTGGCCACAAACTGGCCTAAGCCTCAGATTTTTTTTTTTTTGATAAGTGTGAGCTTCGAGTCCTTTGGTTAGATTTTGTTCTATTTTCTTCGATTTTCTTCCATCCTTTGCCCTCCCTACCTATCTTTTTGCTGACAAATAATTATTTTGGCACTTCCCTACTACCCTTTTCATTCTTCTTCTCTTCTATTGTAATGTTTGGTGGGGACGGGGAAAAGGTCGTTGTAGGGTTTGTGGGTTGGGAAATTTTTATATGAACGCGATCTATGACAGATATAATTAAATTTTTTGGTCTACGTTCATTTATATTAGTTTGAAGAAGTTTACTTTTAATGAATTAAAGTAATGTAGATGAATGTAAAACAAAGAATGTATCTTATCTGTCGTAAATCAGATCCATATAAATTTTTTTTAGATTTGTGGTATATACTAGAAGGGCAGGGAAATTCCACCATTTAATTAGGGTGGTACATCAATAGGTTTAATAGAATTCTACAAACTTAATCGTATGATATTTTAATAGAATCATCCTAAAGAAGGACAATCTTTGCATGTTCTACCTATATAGAAACTGAAAGGGAACCGGCACCTAACGGTTAAGCAATAATCAATGAATTTGACTATAACTTTCGTATACATAAATATGGAGAATTTTATTGTCTTTTAGAACCATTTCATTGTGTTTTTAAAATTTGTATAATATAATATTATATACTTTAAAAACTTATATAATATAAATTTTAAAGCGCAATAGTATATAATACTCTATTGGGAGCATATAGTTTATACCCATAAATATAAACTAGTAGAAAGGTATACACTTTGTGTGTGATTTTTAAAAAATATAAAAGAGTTAATATAGCAATTATTAGTGGGCTAATGTGGTATATTTGAATTAATACTAAATCATGACAAATTTTGAAGTTCAAATAATAATATCACACCAAAAATAAATTCTCGTTTTATATATAGTATAGATATTCATTCAATAGGATGTATATTCTCATAGCATTTGTGAGTGTGTGTATATATATATATATATGATTAATGTGTTGAAATTTTCTTCATTACCTTTCCTTCCAATTCCATCCAATGATTTATTATATTTAACGAAAGTCATTTACAAAATCATAAATTTATAGCCACTTGCCAAAACTACTCCACGTGATAAAATCTTATCAAATCACGACCCTCCTGATTTTAGATCATTGACTGAATTTCTTTCTTTATTTTTTGGATGACTTTTATTTGTCACTTTGTATTTGTTACTTTGTATAAATGCATTCCATAATAGCTTTAAACAAATAAAATTCTTAAAAATTATTAAATTATATCAATAATTTTGTTTTGAAAAATAGATCAATATACTTTAAAACTAAATTTATTCAAGAATATTATATCACTCAATTTGCACGGAATATTTGAATAGTGTAAAAAACTAATTTTTTTATTTTTCAAATTTTGTGTATAGCAAACAGATGCTATAAATTATATAATAAATCGTTGTGATTTTTAAAAAATAATTTAAAATTATAATTTTGTAAATGTATTGGAGAAAAATTATCTTTAATTAATGGAGAAGAACTTAACCCACGATGAATCATTGAAATCTTAAGAGGGATTATCCTATTCGTTCAACTCTACAATCGGTTGAAACAAGAATTGTTCCTGCCCCTCTTCCTATAGAAAGTGGGTGAGAGTTGGAGAGCCATAGTTTTGCCATTCGTGAATTATTCATGAGTTTGTCTTTTTGGTGAATGAATGTCTCTTTTCTCCTACGTACCAAAGAAAGAAAAATGAAACCAAAAGCTACCGAATTATGAAAGTCATAATAGAATGTAGGTATACATATCTTTCACTTTTTGTGAACAAGGACCTATCTCGATTGTGTAAAGAAAGAACTCAAGTAGTTAGTAGTTGCTTCAAAATAATAGAGGCTATATATGTTGCAATTCTTTAGTTTGTTTAGTATTCATTTCACAGGTGTCCCATGACTGCCTGAATTTCTTTAATAGACAAATACTTAAATAGATTTGATTTTTTATTTCACTTGTAAATTTTGTGGTGTGGATTAAAGATTATGAAATTTATGATATCAGTTGATATAGGTAAAATTTTTTAAGATTTAATCCTGACTACAAGATCTACGGATGGGACCAAAAATCAGTCTACTTAAATATTTTTCTCTTTAATATATATATTTGCTCCATTTTAAAATTCGTAGGAATCAGATTAGTGGAAATGGCTCTGCAAATGAAAGAAAATAATAGGAACATTCTCACAAACATGCATGTACGAATTAGCAGAAAAAAAAGCAGGAAAGTTGACGCAAGTAATCAAAAATTTCAACAAATTGACAATAATGTATTAATTGGAGATATGAAAATGTAAGCAACATGATTCTGTTGTTGTCCTGTTATTAACCTTCATTCATTCAATTGCTTCAACCACACCCCCACAAGCACAGTCTTCAGAAGAAGAGGCAAAAAAATATATTGAAATATTTACCAAAAAAAAAGGTTATAAATAGAAAGAATGGTTAAGGTACATTCATAGATTTTTGCAACTTTTTGGAACCATACCTTTTACCAAAACCCAAATAGCAAATTTAAAAAAGAAGAACCACACCTCAATTTCAATGCCAAATGCTTTAGGGACTCCGTTTGACCACTTCTTCATTTTTCTTGATATTTTACGAAATCAATCTCTCTCAAATTATAGGAATCTCTCTAAGGGCATACTACACTAAATTTGTTCTCCTAGCAATGATTTTCATTACATTTAGAAGCAAAAAGATGAGAGTTTGGATTCAAAAATCTTAATCTTTTCGTTTTAAGCACTCTTATACGAGAAAATGTTGATTACTCACCCCATAATAATGAGTGAGTATAATAGCTATTAGAATGAGTCAAAAATAAAAAATCTTATTACTTTTTAATTATATAAGGGGTGAATAGTAAAAAAAATTTCGTACAAATATTATCAATTATCGTACAAATTCGTAATGTATAAAATAAATCATCTTAGAATAGCGTCTTCAAGTTTGTCATATTTGATGAATTCTTCATCGATTCAAACAACGGAAATCCACCATGCAGTGCACGATCAACCAAAGTACATGACCTTATTGTCCTTGCATGCACATATGTAAACCCAACAATTTTCTGCTGATAGTCTTTAACATGTAGTATAAACTATATTAGACATCTATTTTCCACTATTTTGTATTGTGTGACACATACAAAATTCAATAAATTCTGATGTCATTCTGTTCATCAACTAGTATTACTGGTCCTTTTCTTTAATTATTTAATTAATTAATAAATATTAATCAACTTGTTCCCATTCTTGTGGGTAGCTTATTAAGATCATTAAGATCATCAATACCACATTTCCTATTCATATTTCGTGTCTTGTTAAGAAACCACATAAGGATTATCTGAATCTAGTATAATCTGATCGAACATATATATACTTCTCAATAATAATAATAATAACAACACCCAAAAATTCTAAAATTCTCAATCCTATTTTTTTTTAGTTGTTAAAAGAGTCAAGGTCTCCATGAAAATATTTTTGGAAAATATTTTGGTCTCAATCCTATTTTTTTCTAGTTGTTAAAAGAGTCAATGTCTCCATGAAAACAAAAGCAGCTGTACAATTATGAAAATATTTTGGTCATGAAATTTAAACAAATGACTTTAACATGCAAAAAAAAGTTCGTGCATAAACATGGACTATAAAAATAATTCACATCCCTTCAAATCAATGTGTTTCCCTATCTGGTTGCGTAATTTTTGGCAATATAAGATTTCTGTCTTCCGAAATATTAAGTAGACATGATATACTGGAGAAATTATCTGATCCAACAAGAGACATCAAATGGAGGTCACTTCTCTTGACGTGTTAGCTAGAACTAGGAAAGATTTCAAAAGAGAGTAACAAGAATCTTCAGATTTGATGTAATTCTGACCAAAGGTATTAATTTTATTTATTTTTTTCGGATTTTACAATACTCTCCTTAAAGATAACTTCAAAATTGACGACCCTTGATTGATTACCAGTCATTTTAACTTCTAAGCCTAATGCAAATCATACTTATTAACCCAAACATTCTACTTATTATGATGACTATTAGTATTTGTGCTTATTAATTTTGAAATTAGTCAAATTATAATTATTTTATTTGTCCAATTCGTGCGTAAATTTAACATTTCTCATCTGATTTTCTGATGATTTTACACAAAAATAATAACAATAATAATAATAAATAAAAATAAAAAGAGAAACAGCTCGATGAATTTGGTATATATGATCGACCATAACGTCAGCGAAAATGATTTAGAGATATTTGGAGATCAGTAATAGTCATGAGTACGACCTGCTAAACCGTCTTTTTGTTTGTATAAGACGCATGCTCGTGAACTTCGGGCCCATGCACGGGTTTTTTGGTTCTACTGATTTGGAGGACACGAATTTTGATTTATGACCAATTAAACATGAGTAGAAAATTTTCATGCTACAATATTCACTCATAGAACATGTTATATAGATATTTAGTAGATTAATTACATTTCTGTTGTATTTAACTCAAATCTTATAGCAAAATTAGAGTACTTAATCTATAATGAACCAGTAATTAAAATTTAGAATATTGTCAAGTGCTCGATCAAGTTATTAATTTGGCTCTAAGAACTTCGTATTTGAGTATTTTAATTTGGACCTAGACTAATGCATGGTGATAATAGTGAACGTAATCATTAATTCAAACTTAAGCATAATGAATAGTTAATAATTTAACTAGTTAATGAATAGTCTGTTACATTAATACGGATAATTAGTATGTTAGTTCAACTTTGGAAAGAACTTATACAAGGTTAATTAATTAAGACAAGTTATGAGTTGTTAAACCTTTGAAACACAAGCAAATTGACAGCTTTTATTGTATTCAATGTGTTTAACCCGGCATCAAAGTAATATTATTATTATGCTTGCATGCCGCTAACAGCTAAAATATAGGACAAAATCTTCAAATTTTATTGCTTGTAGAACTGACTAAACTTTGGTTTATGAGGGTATTAAACATTATAAGAACTTGGCTTGAAAGCTGAAATCACTGATTAAGGTCGATTAACAGCAATTAAATAACAAAGTCCACTGGTTTTAATCAAATTTGTTATATCTTCTGAAGATCCTATTGTGCATGTGGTTTACTGAAAAGTACTAAAACGTACACCATAATGGTACACAAGAATGAAGCCTTGAGCAAACAGCTTTATCAACTGTATTTTCTGGATCCGAATTATTATTATTATGCAATGAGATTAGTTGGGATCGAAATCCCTGTCCCTCAACTGAAAATTTATTTATTTTGAACAACCACCAATGTGGGGTAGTCCCTTTTTATATTTCTTTTTGTTAACAATATATAGTTACTAAATAAACTACTCATTCTACTACTATATACTATTCTTATGTATATACATTGGTCAAGTATCATTGTCAACTGAATAATTGAAATTTATAGACTGTATTTCTTATAAATCACGTCTTACTTTTACAAAGGTGATTAGCTTCTTTTTACACCTAATTTTAGGGTTTAGGATGTGTAAGGCTATTCTTGTCTAGGCTACCGAAATTAATGCTTAAAAACGACGTTTCGATAAAATGCTTAGTTATGGACATTCTAAAAAAAATTTAAAAAGGGAGCAAAGATAAGGGTAGTTCTTTATTAATCGCTTCACATGCGAAGTGACTAGCACAATCGTTGGATCATTCATAAAATAGATAACCGGTTTAAAAAGTAGAAGATCTTCATATTTTATAGATGATCCAACAATTATTGTTTGTTAACTATATGTCGTAATACGGAGTGACTAGTAAAAAAATTTCTAAAAAAATATTAAAAAAAGAAGAAGATGTTTCTATATTTCACATTTCGGTTGCATTGATCAGCCACTTCATTTGGCCATGCAACCTAACTGAGGTAACAAGGAAAAAAGTGGGATTCACGGATTGTTCAGGCACTAATATATTGAAGTATGTTAAAGCCAATATTACTAGTGATTTTTCACTGTTTACAAGAAACATATATATGGTACTGCCACTGCCATATATCTAATTTAAGCTTTCAAGGCAATGAATATATTGGATTTACTGAAGAATAGTGGATATGTATGTATGTTGGTTGTGGTGCCGTTGTTTGTGATAACTGGGATTTGGTGGTGGTGGTTGTTCAGCATGTGATACTTCAGTTGGACAACTTGTTTTTATTATGTGTATGATCTCTATTGATTCAATTAAATTTTTATAGTACAAATTAAATTTGTGGACAATAAAAATATTTGTCATCATCTGCTTGTTTCACCAATTCATGGCCAACAACAGAAATCTATCCCATCTCCAAGAATTCACGGATTTCTTTGAGGACACAAAATGTTCTTTGCAAAAAAATTCTTGTTTTAGCTGGGAACCCCTGCTTCTCTGTTGCTTGCTTTTTGGCTGCTGCATGACTTGGCCAATAATGCAAGGAAGCTATATATCTAGTTAAAAGCTCTTGAGCCGCATTTGAACCACATAACCCATATCCGAGGCACGAGCCATATATATTGATATCATTTATACGATTCAAGGGCTACACAAGCTGTAATTTTGTTAACATTGCATTTACAAAATTTGTGAAAGAATAAACGAAATTTAAAAAGTTATATAAATTTAATATAATTTTATTACGTAAATTGATTTTGACAAACGATCTTGAATTTATAGTCTTAATTTTAAATCATGCTCCTTTTGTAATTACGTATAGAAGTAAGTTTTTGACATACATATCGAAATTTAATGGTTAATATTATTAAAAGAGAAAATTTAAAAATAATGCATATATTTTGTTTTGTTTTCTTTTTTTTTTTTTAGATTAATACATATATTTATGCAGTCAACGTTACAACTTAATTAGTACCAATTTCAAACAATTTAACGTATGCTTTAACTGAATTATGCTGCAATTAAACAGGATGACCCCAAATTCTCCATAGCTAGGGCCACTGACAACGGGCACCCGTAGCCACATATGGGAAATGTTGTCTATACATTACCTTTTTTTTTTTATATAAAAAAGAAAAACAAAAAAATCTATACATTTTGTACACAGTTAAGTTTTATTTGGCTCGGGAGATTGGGGGTTCTTATTTATAGAAAATTTTACAGTTCTGTTAAGGGGATCATTCTATTGAAGAGATTATTTCGTTAATTTTAAAGATCTGTAATTACAAATTTTTAAAATATATAATTTTGTATTATATAATTTCATAAAGTATAACAGAATAATTTTCTCAATAAAACTGTAAAATTTTCCCATTGTTTTGACCAACAAAAATATTGTCTTGATCGAAAAGAAGATAGTGTGGGAGAAACTAGGGTCCGTATGTAGGAAATGAATTATGCCATGTAACAACTAACAAGTAGCCACAAAAGCAGGGATTAGGTTCTTGGTTTGTCGATTTGTTATTCACTTATTTGAAAATCATGGAGTATTATTTATAAACTAGACTTTTGTTTTTAATAAAAAGATCTTTGAATCCTAAGACTAATTTCATTTGGTCTCCCTAAGTTTAATATTATGCCAATTTTGCCTCCCATTTTTTTTGTGGTCAAATTGGTCCTGCAAACAGAATGGTTTATACTCGAAGAATTGATATCTGGCAGTCACATGTTAGGGTATGCCTCTTGATCTGTCTATGTTCAATCATATACTTCTTTTCAAGTAAAAAGATAAGGCCACACAATAACTTCAGAAGTTCCTATATTAAAAATCTCCCAAACTCGGGAGATCTTTTACAACATAATACTATTTTTTTTTTTTTGGTATAATCTTAGTTTAGTACTTTAGTTGAAGTGAGGAAACAGTTTCTTGGTGGCACTCAATAATTTGCATATACCAGAAAAGAACACACCATTGGTCACATAATATAGATTAGTTATCAGCATGTACTATATTTGTATTTAATCTTTCAGCAAATTTCCATCAATCAAGGAGATGCTGTCTTCGGCCAACTCTCTCCCCCTATGCTATATATGGTTAATTAGTTAGCATGCATACCTGTTTAGTTGCCCTTTCCTTACGATCCGGGCTTAAACAGTTGAAATTCCAACATTTTCTCGCAATCTACAGACGCTGTATTGGGGAATTCTATGGTTTGTCATATGTATCATGATATCGTTGTGTTTTAATATTTGTTAGTATACAAGGATTCAAAACACATGATATTGTATCGTACGACGTGACAAAATATTTCTCAACCAAGGCTAAAAGTAAACCACGTCGACTACTTGACATCAAACTCCATTGCAGAATATATACAAGAATTATGTGTGTACAATAGCAACAACATTTGCATAATCTGATAATTTAATTTTCATAAATGCAGATCTTAGACGACAAACACATCAAGACTCATCAAAAGTGGGGTGTTTTTGTGGCTTACTGCGAGCCTTGGATGGGAGAAGTGTGTGATGTGTTTTCGACCTATGCTTGAATAGATAATATCAACCACCGAAAGTTTGTGTTCCCTTTCCAGGGTCAGAAAGTTCACTGAACTATCCCAAGGAAAAAAAGAAAGCCTACTCTGGAAGAAAAAAAGGAAACGATCATCATGCAATGTGTGTATCCAGAAGAGACATCTTAATTATAGTAGTCAAACTCATATAACTGAAAATTTTCAATGATAGTAGTGTATTGTATTAAAAAAAAATCATGTATTACATTGAATTCTTCTTTAAGTCAGAAGATACTATTATAGTTAAATTTTGATGAATCTTAGATAACTCCAACCAATAATATACTATTATCCTCGGAAAATAGTAGAAGTTATCCAGCGTATAGTCATGCAGTAGCAGTTGTACAAGGTAACTCTGCATTATAATTCGCTATGAATGAGATAGTCTTGGCTGGTTTGATCAAGCTCAGACTTTTGCTTGATGATTTTTTCTTTATCTGATGAGTTCAGACAGTCTGCAGAAGGCTGCACGTATCCATACCCGAAGCCTACAGCAGAGTTGCAATAAGTCTCTACAGTGCCATCCTTTGATTCTAAGTTGATGTTGTACAGCACAATGTGGCTGCAAGGAACAGTGTCACTGCATGCAAATTTCATGGCCTTTTGGCTTTTTGAAGTTCCACTAATATTCTGGTACATGATTTCACTTATTTCCACTGCAGATGTCTGCATATGAAAGCATAAGCATTGTTGTCAGATCATTTCTAGGATGAGAGAGTTAAGGATTGTGTGCACCTCTTACAGTTGGTTTTAGTAACTGTTCGAAAATTGTATCTAAGAGCGCATAATAACATTCCTTATCAATCAAGTGGCAATTCTCAAAACCATGAAGGGGGAGAGGCTGATTATGTCATACCTGGTTCTGGCAAGTAGTTGGTGAATCGCAATAGAATTGGTCAATGATGATGGGATTTGAAACATCATCTACCCTCACATTTTGAAAGCGTACTGCTCGAACATATCCAGCTCCTCCCTGCAGGGCTAATAGTTTCAGAATGGACATTGAGGACTGGACATGCAATAACTAGCGGGAAAAGGGTCTTCTGTGATTTATTAAAAGAATTGTTCAAATATTGTCCTTGTTCATCAAATGGGAGAACAAATTGTTCAAGGGAATTCCATTTGTTGTCGTCAGCTGCAAATCTGGGACAGGGTTTGTCTTTAGGAGTGAGTATAAATTCTTGTGTGGCATATGGTTTGGACTTAGCATGGTCATACTCAGGTTTTGCCTCTAGTGTTTAGTATTTTTGGAATTTCTGGTATCGCAGAGATAATGAGGTTTAACACCTCCGAAAGAAATACAATACTTCCATTTTTGTCATATAACTTGTGGCATATTTTAGGAAATCGGGAAGAAAGTAAAATCAGAATAATCATATATTCAAGAAGAATTGCCCCTTTAATCGGAGGGGAAACCAGAGCTACCTGCCATGTCTTGATCCGGAGGCCATTGGTAGTACCTTGAAGAAATGCTGTATCCAAAACCACCTTTGTCACTATCCCAACAGAGTTGTCCTTCCCAAGGCTTCCTATACTGGCGCAACAGAATCATGCAACAAAAACAGTTGAAGTGGCTGTCTAAACTTTATTGAAGATTATTTATTCAAATTTTGAGTTCCAGTACTTAGTTCAGTACAGAGATTCTCAAATGATCCATAGTTTGAGATAATAAATTTCAGTTGCCGAGAGTCTAATTGATTGCAGAAACCTTCTAAAGTTGACATACCTAATGCCATGACCAGGCCCACAGTATATTGTCTTCATCTTGATATCAGAGCTTCCATTAACAATTGAGATGCAATCATCACCTAAAAATTCCATTGAATATAACCAAAATGAATATGTTACCACTAAGTTGTGTATGTTGGTCTCGATACTATCTGACAAACATGCAAAGGTTGAGTGAACTGCTTATTGGATTTTGCTCATGCATGCCGTCTGAAAAATAATGTTTTAAGCCACTCATTTAGTTCCTACATTCTGGATGTTTCACCTTATTTGTAGAGAAACTTACAGAAAATGAAACACAAAAGATTACTGATGTAAACTACTTGAGCGAATAAGAGAACGGAAAAATGACATTCAACAAATCAGTAGCTTGTTTTTCTTCTTCATTCTATCAGTGTCAGATGATCAAGGCAATTAATTTGAGAGTGATCTATTACAAGTTCTAACTTTTTTAAATTATGAAATATGAGAAGATAACGAGGCAAATCGTTAGAACCTGTTCCTATTTTGCAGTTCTGGAGTAAGACATTAGTAGATTCTGTGATATGAATTCCATCAGTATTGGGACTGTCTTCGGGGGCAGAAACTTTTACACCAGTCACGCGCACAGAATCTGATCTTGAAATAACAAAATGCATTTGTGTTCATGGCTATTCTGAATTGTGAGGCCTTTCACCCTCACTGCTGAGCTTGAGTCTATAGTTAATGCCTGCATTTGGTATTTGTTCCAACAAATCCCATTAAAGCCTTCTGTGAAAATGAGCATGTATGTGTATTCATTTAAAGGCATCAGATTCTTACTGTTGGAGCTCCTTTGCAAGGCTATGAAAAGGAAAACGAACAATTAAAAACACAAAATGTCAGTATTTCTCTACAGAAATAATTTGCACTATAAGTTAAGAGTAGACGATGATTACATTAGACTTGTTCTTTTTGCAAGACGCTGCCCACCATTTGCTTCCCGAGCCATCAATTACTCCACTACCTTGGAAGAGAACTTTGCTGAGATTGTAATAACCAAGCCAAACTCGTGGATTTTTTGGATCCCAGCTCTTGGGCTCGTCTGGTGCTACAATTTTTCCTTCAATCTGTGCCGCCATTGAATTATGGATGATCACAAGAGTAATTGGTTAATCACAATAAACATGGCTTGTCGATAAGCACAGCAAATCATTGGTCTGATTAGAATTCGAATGCAGGAAAGGATAATGTAAAGGTTTACGGAAATTACCTGGATTACTAACTTGTCTGCACAAGGCCCTCTAAATCTTGTTGCATTTACTAGATAACGCCTCCCTAGGGGGACCAAAAACACTGATTTTGGTGTAGAGCAAGCTTGATTCCATGCACTTACGAAGGCCTGATATGGTAGTACAGCAAGTTGCAAAAAACTGAAGTTACAAGGGAGCAAGATGTGAACAGATAATGTAGCTTTAGTTGTAATTATAATCAAAATTTTAAAACTCAGTTTCAATTTACTTTAAATGCAATTGTCAAAACACAAGAAGCATATAGTTTATCCAAATCCAAACCATTAAATAGTAAACACCCCTTTCTTGCCATTAAAATTTACCTACTGAAACACAAAATACCCCTGTTAAACTAAAACACCCACAAACCTTGCTAATTATCTCCCAAGAACCTATTTGCAAATACAACCATATCAAGCTAATTAGAAAAGAAAGAACATAATGGGCTTGAAAAACATTAGCAGAACAAACAGGGTTTCAAAAAGAAAAAACAGAAAAAGTTAAAAAGCATTCACCTTTGTGTCATCAGCAACTCCATCCCCAACAGCACCAAAACTATCCACATTGACAAGAACCTTATTCCCTCTTTCACTAACCCAAAAAGGTTCCTCAAAGAACTCAACTTCATCATCTACTTCTTCTATTTCACTGTCCAAATTCTCAACTTTCCTTAAAATGTTGACCTCCTCAGACAATCTTGTCTCAGCTGTACCTTTACCTGTCAGACTAAGCAAAACCAGCATGCAAATAAACACTATCTTGGCCATGATTTAATGGGCTTTGGATGGTTTGCAAGATTGTTTGATTTACATAAACAAAATGAAGCCATTGAGGATTAATATATACCTTTAGATTAGTACTCAAAATGGGAAATTTTGTGGTAATGCTATTTGGCTTGGCTTGGAAGATAGATGAAGGTATTAACACTTTCTTTGTATATTATGCCTACACTTCAAGTGTAAGGTTAAAAGTTTTTTGGAGATCTTTGCTTTACTCTTCAACCAGAGGCCCAATAGACTTATAATCTGACACTGACCAGTAATTATTTTTTATTTTTTCTGTTATAACTCTTGTTTTTGCCTGTGCCAAAATGCATAATGATTTACCAGAAATCCCACCTTGGATTTCCTGATTTAGACCACTTCTTTTGTGTAGTCACATGTGCAGGTGTGAAGGGGACAGACGAGGAATGGATCCTGTCCTTGAATGTGGAAATTTTCTTAAATTTTACTAACTCTTTTCAAGTATCCGTGTGAAAAATTCAAGTATTATTTGACATTAATACACAATTTTGATCTTTTAATTATTTTCTGCTAAATTCATAAACCTCAAATTTTAATTTTTACTCCATTTTGCATTAGTCTTCTTACTTCATTAAGATTTTTTGTCATCTTTCATAGTTTTGACCACAATCATCTTTTGTTTTATGATAGTAGGACCAAGATCATATAGGTAAACGCAAGGGAAAAATTAGTATTCAGATTTCATAACCTTCAAGTGGGTGCAAAAACATATATCACTTTTTCTTGAAGGGCTTTTCTTTTTAAGCAAACAAAATTTCTTAACTTCACCAAAACTGAAATATTTATGCCTTCCAAAAATTCTAAATTCTCTATCCGGCATTGAAGTCTTAGACAAACGTATATTAATCAACAGAATCATTGCAATCCTGCTAAGATTTTATATCAGGTAAACCATCATGGACATTTCCAGGTCAGGAACAAGAAGCAACCCCACACCTTATTTTCCACACAAATGTGGATTACATAAAAGAAAACATTCAAGCCTAATATATCAAATAGTTGATCCTACAGCCTCCAGAAGTGCTAGTGTGAATTGCATTTGTTTCCCCTCATCAACTTTAGAGAAGAGAGGAACATGGACAAAGAGAGACCTGTGACCTTTCTGCTCTGCAAATCACCGGAGAGAATGATAGTACACATAATTGCAAACAAAACGGCCTGCATCGTCAGATACCATCACATCATGGCCTTTATTCTTCAAGTACTGTAGAATTGCCTCAACGGAGCAGGATGTCTTCAACAACCAAAGAAAATTAAGTTATAGACAAATTGATATACAGTTATGAAGACAAAGCAAGTAAAAGGAAATGCCTAACTGAGTGAATGGCATATCTTCTAAAGTAGGCTCCAGTTTAAGAGTCTTCCAAATCAACAAAAAAGCTAGTGGCTTCAGGGTGTACTAAGTCAGAGGCAAATGACAACTAAAGCATGGAAGATGGCTGCATGCCACCTATGTTATTTTTGTTAACGTGCACCTTATAACTGCCAGAAACATTTGCCCACGAGAATACTGATGCAATGGTGCATCATGGGCAAGGTTTTGACATGGTAATTCTCAAGCTCATCTGTTACATCATATCTAATTTCCTTCGCTTACATCATTAAACAGCAAACATTCTTTAAAGATGCGAAAAGGCATGCCGATTTTCAGGAAAACTGTAACTGACAAGCCTAGATATCTCTGCTATATACAGGTGGACTCCAGAATCACTGGAAACTCAGGCCATGTAACTGGTAGTACTTTGATTATATCATTATCAGGTGTATCATCTAACATACAGAGACTACAAATTTGAGGATTAACGATATTGTTGAATGCCTAGCGAAGAAAAAAAAAAAAAACACGATATTGTTGAATGAAACAACCAACTCTGAGAAAATATACAAAGGAAACCATTACCTTCCTCGCTTGGTTTACTCCACCATCACCAGGAATTATGGCCAGTTGCTGGAAGAAAGAAAAGAACATTAGCCTCACTGAATGGTTAATTGATCTCATTCCAATCCAAACTGATATATTCACCTGAGGTTGCCACCCAAGCTCATCAGGACAACGAAAAGTAGCTTCATTTACTGCTTGCCATTCAATGGCAAATTTAAGTGCACCACTATTTACCCCCAAGGTGAAGCTGAAGAAAATGTAGAGCGGGACATTGTAAGTTGCAATTTCTTACAGATATCTCCCCCAACAATATAATAAAATGGAAATAGAAGAGAAAACAATAAAGAAAGAAAGCATAAGAAAACAAAAAGAAGGTCACCAAATCCATTAATCATCCAGTTACTAATAGAAATTTCACCTTATCAGACCCAACCATGACTGCCTACAAACCCAATGCAAAGACACGAAAGAATTTAATTTTATGTGTATAAAGTAAATAATATATAGGAGCAATACATCTTGTAAATTAGATATCATGTTTACTGTCATAGGCCACAAGAGATGAATATAATGCAAGCCCTGTACACACAATTGGAACAACTGTGAACCTGGTTTTTTAATTCCACCAATACTTCTCAGTATTTGCTGACTGTCCTACATCTTCTGTCTATAGCTTTTAAATTCAACCATGCATCCTGTCATGGAAAGTTGAAATGCCAAAAGCAATTCCATCCATGGCATGCTATGGGAACTAATATCCATTACTTCTGTATCTATAAAAGCATTCAAGAATAGGCTCAGAAACAGTCCCGTCTTAACCAAATAATACCGATAATAATGATAAAAAAGCTAAAATGTGGGATATCAACTGAAAGTTTCCAGTCTCATACTTGATGCCTGCAGAGAAAATTAGCACAGGTTCTTGGAATCATTAGTAGTGTTTAAACTGACCCAAATGACTTGTTCATTGTGGGAATTATTGTCTACAGGGATTCCAGACTCCATGACCTTGTAAAGCACAGGAAGTGCGCCATCTCCAGCAGTTTCAAGAACAAGGCAACTTCCTAGTTTGACACCAGCTGGCAGTCCTCTCTTTTCGACATAATTTCTTAAATTATTAACAATATACTCGGTAGGATTATCCGCAACCCCTTGAAATTTCTTGAATCCCGTCACATTGATGGTTATGGACTTTGTCCCCTCAGATCCCATTTCTTCTTTGAGAATGCAAATGCAATTCCCTATCTACAAAAAATCTCGAACAAGTTTAAGATTATCACCTGCTCATAAGCAACAATTTCCGTTAAGTACCACATCTACCAGCAACCATAACTCCATTAGTACTCTCCAAAGAAAGAGAAATCCAGAACATCTCAACATGCCATCTAAATATTGTGACATCAGTAACAAAGGGGATAAATACCCAAGACCCAAACAATTTAAACATACCAGAAGCACAAACCAAGAAAATCAAGCATCATACTTTAATATATCAAATGGAATTCAATGAATGAATATCCAAAATATAATTTCTTATTCTGATATCAGATCATTAGTGCAGTATTTGAAAACTGATACGGCAATGGTTCAAAGACTCAGCCGTGTCCGAGTTGACTCACCTGAACCGTCTTTGGAACAGTCCTACCGACCGGATAGCTATACACCTTTCCGGTCTCTGTAGATTTTCAAATTTGAATTGAAATTGAACTTTGACTAATTACTTCCTTAAAATCAATTTACAAGCAACTATGTTTGATGCCTGATATGCATTTAGTTTATTTTTTGCCAAATTGATCGCCTTGATACTACTGCAGCCACCGATTTGGAACCACTGACCATCACAGATAATTTTACGGTTGTTTGACTTCCATTGACTATCTCTACTTGTGTTTACATTAAAACAACAAACAATACCACAAAAGTCTTATCATCCAACTCAAAGTCATAACAGCAAGAATTACATCATACAGTTCACTTGAATACTTAAGAAATTACCATAAACATACAATGAAGTGTGAAGATAATAGCAGAACACAACAGTTATCAGAATTCAGAGCATGCAATAGAATAATAAGGCCTCTCCCCCACAAAAAAAAAAAAAAAAAAAAAAGGCTACTACTTTAAGCTGCATAACTAAATTCAGAAACAAACTAGTGAATTATAGAATTTCCAACCCTTTAATTCCATTTAAATGATGATAATAAAACCAAAAAAAAAAAAAAAACAATATACTTAACAGAAACATCCCAACAGCACAGATGATATTTAGATTTGATTGAAAAAAAAAAAAAATCAAGAATTGAGAGTTTTACAAGATATTTTTACATTACAACAGAAATTACCTTAAATTCTGCTAAAATTCTGGGCTCTCTGAGGTTTCTGAGTCTACTATGCTTCCTACAAGAAAAATGGAATAGAAGCCGGTGAGCTGTAGTTGTTTATTGGAAAGCTAAACGGCAGAAAATGAAAGCAACCATACCTTCTTGGTTAATTGCAATTCTGCCACGAAATATTTTTGTCCGTTACTTAGAAGGCCAGATTAGATTGATTTAACAGAAAAGAAAAGAAAAGGAAAGAAAAGAACTGGCGGCTACGTCAGGAATCAGGATCATCCCTTTGGGTCGACCAGGGCCCACTCCCCACCCCTCCTCAGCTCAGCCAGCTTACTCAGCAATGTTCTAAGCAAAAGGGGCTTTGATCAAATTATCAAGCAGACGAAAGATTTTGGAGTGAGCAATTGTTACCTGATTAATTTCGTTTCTTTTTCGTTTGGAGGAGAATTACAATTTTAGTCCATTAATTATTTTCAAAATCTCACAAGATCCCCTCAAGTATTTTTGTTTTGTCCCACAAGAGTCCCCCAATTTTTTGTTTGTAAATTTTTTTTCCATCAAGTATTTTCATAATCCCAAATAAATCATCTAATTTTTTTTTTTTTGCTCCTTTGTTCCTCAATTTTTTATTTCTTTTTTTGCATCCAATGAATATTTTGGTAGAAGACAAACACTTGAGAGACTCTAGTGAAATTGCAAAATAGTAAGGGACGAAAATTTAAAAAGAGGAGTTTTGGCTTGCATTCCTAGATTTGGGCCTGGATTCATGGACTTTTGCTATGTTAATGCTTCAGTTCAGTTGGTTTAGGGCTTGGATGGTTTTATGGATTTTGTCATGTGAATACTTCTGTTCACTTGGTTTGGGCTTGGCTTTTTTGTTTTCACTTGGTCAATCCAGTTCATCTGATGTTACGGCAGCTTGGATAATATTTGTGTGGGGATGATAAAGCAAAACCATATCCCACAGGTTATAAACTATTTAACAAAAATCCTGCACCTCGCCGCCCAATAAAAAATTCTTTGTTATTTATTCTGTATTACAAATAATTAGATGATAAAAAAATAGTAGGATCTTCCGTATTTTTCAATTATATCAACGGTTGTCAAATTTACGGATTGAATAGCCAATACTTGATTTTGGGATAAATGTTTATATCCTTTAGTGGGAATTGACAATTTTGTATTTGGAGATAATTTTTGGTTTAAACTACATTTTGAGAGCTTAAGATATGTTTATATTCTGGTGAGACATCCTGGAATTAGGAAAAAACATCAAAACCCCTTAAGTTATTATTATTATTTTTTAAAAAAAAGAGCTAGAAATTTTTTTTAAAGATATGAACACATATTAAAGAGATCTAACTAGTCGATTCCTTTGCACTATAGCTAGTAATGCAAAACTTAATTTGAAGCATGATGAAAGATATTTGTATGCTTTTCTAAATTTTCTATAATTTAACAAAAGAAATTCTTTTTAATTTATAGTTTGAGAGAGAATAAAAGATAAAGTCAGCTTATTATTAATTTCAATAAACACACAATATGCCGATCTAAGATGAGTTATTTGAATTTCAAGAAGAAATTTCAATCCCTAATCCCGTAATATTTGAATTAAATTATGGGTTAATTATCAATATGTACTGAAAGAGGTAATTTAATAACTTGTTGGGTAATTGATGTAATTATGATAGTTCTTCGAAGATGATTTCTAGATTCTTTAAACTTAAGTACGGACGGACTACTTCTAATAACGCGTAGTTTTATACTATTAGCTAGCAAAACAAAAACCTTTTACTCTTTGAGTTAATTTTTTATTTATTTTTGGTAAATCCTTGGAGTTAATCTTTTACCTTAAGCAGAGTTATTTAGCCTTCAACATAGGGGCAAGAAAATGTTTGCCTCTTACCTTTTAATAACTTATAGTTTTACTAATTAGTAATTAGTCCTCTGATGAAATTAATGATGATATGGAATTATATAAGAATTAAAAAAAAAAGAATTAGAGAAAATGGCAGTATTTTTTAGGTAGGAGATAGAATTCACATAATAAGTGCTCATATAGATAGAATTTTCATGAATATTTAAAATGCTCCATTTCCATCTTTAGTATCAGCGGTGACAATAATGAACTTACCATTTTTTTTGAAAATTTAAGTTCTACCATCAAATATGTCCTTGGGAATTTGTCTATATTTGCATAAGTTTTAAAACCAACTATGACAATAATGACTTACTATTTGTGAAGATTAATTCTCACTCAAATATGCCATTGGGAAATCTGTAATATTTGCAATCAAAACACCATTTCTTTTTTGCATATTTTCTAAAAATTTGTGACCATAAAAGGGTATTTCTTGAATGTGGCCTACCATAGACTATATGCTATGCATTAAACTTTGTCACCATTCTATAATGTTGAACTTCATAGGATCCAATAAATCAATATTTTGTGGCATTTTCCTTTCAAACGGATTTACTATATTTCAATAAAGCTTAAGGTAATTTTACTTTCAGATTGATGACATATTTAAAGATTTATATCATACAAGTTTTCAAAACATATAATAATACAAGTTTTCAAAACATATAATAATGTAACGTACAAATTTTTATAAAATATGTGGCATGATTCTCTTTATGAAGTGCAGAATTCCCTAAATCTTATACATGCCAGCTAAGAAATTGAATACGGTTACTTCTCAATTTAATTATTTTCATTTATGGTAATCCATTATTTTGCACACGCGTACAAGGTTGGTCGCATATTATTGATTTATGTAGATTTACTAACATGGTAAAATTTTGAATTAAATATATTTGGCAAACGTTTAAACAATATTTTGAAATTAACAAATAATATGATGTAATAGAATTATTCATCTACCTAAAACATAATATAAGTTCAACTAGCAAATCTATCAAAAAAAAAAAAAAAAAAAAAAACCAAGTACAACATTATTGCTTATTTTGCACGGCAAAGTATTATCATTTATTATACTACATCCTAAAGAAAATGCATTTCATATGATATTGACCTAAAAAACTTCTTATTCCACATGTAAAATACAAATAATTTTGAGAGATTTTCACAATTTATTTTTTCCTTTATTTTCCTTATATAGGTCTTACTAACTTTTAACACCATATCATTTTAAAAGAACAAGAAAGACATAGGACTAGAAGGCACGTGTGGGAAATTTGTAACATGCACGTATGAAGTTGAAAACTTTACACTACTAGACAGATGTACTCCTACAAAATCTTGCTCTTCTTGTTGGTTGGCTTAGATGCATAAAAATTCTCCATTTTTTTGCAATTCTCTCCTGCTCATCGATTTATTTCCACCAACTTTTTTGTTTTTTTAGGTACATTTCCACCATTTAAGCTTATTCCTTCTTTATCCGAACCCAAAATTATTTAGGAATAGTAAATTAAGAATCTTAGGACCCATTTAAAGGGAAAAAAAAGGGTTCTTTTTGTTCTCTTTATCCTTCTCTTTTCTTGTAAACCTATGTTGGTTTTATTCTTTTGGTAAATCTATGGTTTTGAGTTAAGAAATACTAACAAAATGGGGAAAAAAGGAGTTTCATGGTTTGAAAAATTTTTAACATGTATCCTTGTATATGTGGAGGTGATGATGGTGTGATTATTCTTGTTATTATTATTATTAAATTTATTTTTTTTTTGGTAATTTTGAAGCTGCTTTCTTTGCTTGGGGCAAAAGAAACACTACAGAAGTAAAAGGCAATAGGAAGATTTGAAAGAGGAATGATGATTAATTAGCTTAATTACTCGAATTTTTCAAACTCTCACCTTTTAGCGGGTTTGCTTAATGTTGTTTAGATATAAAATTAATTAGTTTTCATACATTGTATTTATAGTTGAATGATGAAGCATTTAAGAGTGGAAGTTCATCCATTTTGTGTGACAAATTGAAAATTCATATATAAGTTACTTATGATTAATGAATTATTACAGTCTCTTTATATGAGATTTATATAGTGTTTAGAGAATGATTTTCTTTCTTTTTCTTTTTTTATCCGTTTCGTGCCTAATGAATGGAATTATGCAAGACTGGTTCTTTTTTCTCTATCTGAATTATTTCTATTGTTTCTCATTTATTAGAAGAAATTTCAAATTAATGCTTTAATTAATATGTTGCATACTTATATTGTTTATATTCTGTAAACAGACTGACTGAATTTCTTCGAAGGACTAGCCACTGACATCATGGTAAAGGTCAACTTCAATCTTGACAAGAAAATATCTATGTTCTACTCTATTTTGTTTAAATGATAGTGTATCTAAGACAAGATAGTTTGATTTATCTATCTCTCACTCTTATCTATTGATCACTTGTACATTTTTTTGTTCTTGTGGTATATTATCAGCTGCATATAACTCTATTTCTAGTTTTTTATCTAGCTCACAAATTGTAAGGCATCTGAAACAAAGAGGCATTTTCTAGTGATAACCATAGTTTGTAAGAAAATCCTATTTTTGGCTTCATATGATTGTATGATTAGGCTACAACATGCATGAAATGTATATATTTGGACATGGCTAAATGACTATTGATGTTTAATTAGTACATTGTAGGTAAGCAATGGGTTAATGCGTTTATATAAACTCTAATTTCTATGAAAATTTCAATATATTTAAGGATACTTCAAGCAATGAGGGTGACAGCTTTGACTGGAACAGTGAAGATGAGCTTGAGATAGATGGCATATCTTCATCTAGTACACATCAAGAAAAAATTGCAGATTACGCTCCGGTAATGAAATATCTCAATCTAATGCTACTTTTAGCAATCTTGAACTTGAATTGTTGAACATGGTCTCTTGGTCTTTCTTTCTATTGATGTTTGCATGTTACAAGATAATCGATGCTGTTAATTAACAAGTAATAAGTAGTTAGAAGCGTAGTAAAAGTTTGGTAATTGTCATGGTAGTCTATAGTACAAACTATAAATTCAGTCTTTCATATATGATAAACTTTGGACATTAATAAGGTGCTCATTTTTATTATTGAATGTTCTTTCTCACCTATATCATGGTTTAATTTGAAAACTAAGACTAAAATAAAGATTAGTTCGATTCTATTATGCGCAAACTTTGTACTCATACAATCTGAATTTTTACTAATGCATTCGAATTTTTCATTTTCAGTCAAGTTCTTCTTACACTCCTCCTAGCTCAAAGATCATTGATCAGTTTTTGATTATGGGATTTTCAAGAGAAATGATTATCAAAGCAGTAAAGGAAAATGGTAATTCCTGTTATTCTGATATGAGCTAACACAATTCCTGTGCAACTTCCAAGTTTGACTGTAGTTTGGTTCTATTATTGCTAGGAGAAAATAATGAAGAAGCTGTGCTAGATGCCCTTTTGGCATACCCGGTAAGCAACTCTTTGCTTTTTCTAAGCTTGATTGTAGTACTTTTGACAGTTTTCTAAATATTCTCCAGCATGCAGGTTTTTATATAAATCCTTACTATAAATTTGCATTTGCATTACTTTTTCATGTTTTACTATAAACTTTCTATTAGTTCTTATATAGATCTTTACTATAGATCTGCAACTTTTCTTGTTTTTCTTACAAGCTTTTTTTAGTTTTCTAATTGAAATAGGATTTTACACTGTTTTTTGATGGTCGGGAAAAACTTGATTCTGTGACTTCCTTTAAATGCATTTTCATGGTCATGAGAGGTATTAGTATATACCTCATAGTGAAATATAAGTTAATAATATGTTCGTGTGGGTAAAATTGAATGGTCTAAATTATTTAATATGTTTGAAATTACACCTGTGGCTACTCATTCTATTTCGTTATCAATTTTAATATATTGAATCATCTAAACTAATCTTGCATTTAGTATATCACTTAAACTCCCTAGTACTATCATTTCACTTTTAGAGGGAGACCTTTTCAAATTGCTTATCCTACATATTAGATTGTGACTGCCAGAAGCGTGATCTTACAAAAGATATTGTGCACATGAAATCTTTTGACTTATATGAGCATAGAATGCGTTCATAATGCATTCATACCTAACGTGCAGGCCCTTGAGAATTCACCGGAGAAAGAACATGGCCTTGATAATCCATGCCATGTCATTCTCAGGATGTCTTATCTGATGAAGAAATCGGTGAAAATGAGGTGTTTAGTTAATTTCTTTTCATTTGTCATGATTTAATTTACTCATGTCCTTAATAATATTGTAATGCTTGTAAAAGAAAGAATTAAAAGTCATTGAATTACAAATTCTTGTAATAGAAAGAATCAAAATCCATCGAAGTAAAAGGAATATCTCCATTTATGTACATGCAAGTTATTGCTAGATTTGAGAAAAAGTGGAATTCAGCTTGGACCCTTCCATGAATTATCGTATAGAATGCTCATTTTGTTTTCTTGGTTTGCTTCGATAATTTTGCTTAGGGTACTCATCTTTCTTCTCTCTCTCTTTTTTTTTTTTTTTTGGTCATTCCAGGAAAGCACGAACGCCTTTGTTGGAAAGGATAGGAGATTGTTTGTATTCTAGTCGAGATGGGCTACCAAGCTGAAGAGGCTTTAGATGCTATTGATAAGTGCGGTTAGTCTTCTTTTTTAAATATTTGTTTAATTTTTTTGTATTTCTCTTAAATTTATACCTACATGATTGAGTAGCCTTGTCCATAATAACATCATCCATTGACCTATATATCATGGATAGACACCACTGTAGAAGAGCTATCGGAGTTCATTGTTGCTTCTCAGTTTGCATCTGATGATGGAGATGCTAGGTGTCATCAGCAACAAAATGTAAGGGTTCTGTTTCTGTGTGAGTTGACACGCTCAAGTAATTTCATGTTACTGAATTAATCTTTTTGATGTTTTCATTTGTTTTCCTAAATTGAATGGTCTTGATCAAATGTCAAAGATTAAGAGGAAAAGGCCAATAAAGGAAGATGATGAAGTACTTCATCTGCCAAATCCGATGATTGGATTTGGAGTTCCGAGTGAACCATCACCTAGGATTCATAGAAAAGAATTCCTGACGAAGCTCAAGGCCACCGTTACTTTGACTTTGAGAATGTGGCAATCACCCCAAAAGGTGTTTGGAAGACAATGTCGGAGTTCTTGTATGACATTGAGCCTGAGTTTGTGGACTCAAAATTCTTTTGCGCAGCTACAAGAAAGAGAGGATACATACATAACCTTCCCATCCACAATAGATTCCAACTTTTACCTAGCCCTCCCTCTACTATACATGAGGCACTTCCTCATACACAGGAGTTCTGGCCTTCTTGGGACACAAGGACACAGTTAAATTGTCTCCTGACAAGTGTTGCAAGTTCTAAACTCGCTAATAGTATAAAGGAGGCAGTTGAAAGATCTGGTGATGAGCCTTCTCCAAGTGTCAAGAAGTATGTTATTGAACCATGTAAGAGATGGAACTTGATTTGGGTTAGGAGGAATAAGGTTGCATCTCTTGAACCGCAGGAAATGGAAATGATAACGGGGTTCCCGGCAAACCATACGCGTGGCGACAGGTGCGGTGGAGGAATTACTCGCAAAGAGCAGTATACAGCCCTTGGCAATACTTTCCAGGTTAGCATTCCAAAGAAAAACTTTCTGTTTTCTTTGTTTTTCATTACATTACATCTATCTAAATGATATCCATTTATGTTAGGTTGATACAGTTGCTTATCATCTTTCTGTGTTGAAGAACATGTTCCCTGATGGCATTAATGTATTGTCCCTTTTCTCTGGAATTGGTGGAGCTGAAGTTGCATTGCACCGGCTTGGTATCCGCCTAAAGAATGTTGTTTCCGTTGAGATATCACAAGCTTGCAGAGAAGTTCTTCAAAGTTGGTGGATGCAAACCAATCAACAAGGCAACCTAATTCACTTCCCTGACGTCCAAATGGTCACTGAACATCAGTTGGAGACATGGATGTCCAAAGTTGGTGGTTTTGATCTCATTATTGGTGGGAGCCCTTGCAACAACCTTGCAGGACGCAACCAGACCTCTAGGGATGGGCTCGAGGGTGAAAAGCTGTCTTTTTCCTCTTTATTCTTCGATTATCAAAGGATAGTACGCCTCGTCAGAAATATGATGAGGCGTTAAGGTTGACGAGGCGTTAAGGTTGATGTCATTACCATTACATTTGCTTCAAAACCAACTATATTTGTTACTATATTTGCAACTTACAGTTCCTTGTGATGACATTTTCTGGAATCTGGTTACAGTTAAGAGTTACATTTGCTAATCTTTTATTGTTGGGAACCTGGGCTTAGGTTTCTATTTGGTTAAAATACTTGTGTTAAACTGAGGAGTTCTATTGGAGTGAATTCTCGATCAATTTTGTTTCTGAGTTTTGCTTTTTTACTTGGTGCTGTGACTGTGAGATGAACAATATCACTATGCCGGCACAGGTTGTGTTGAATTTATGGAGCTACTAATGTTTTCGTAGGTCTCAGAGATTGTACGAGATCCCAGAAGGGAAATTGCATTATGTAGCAACAAATTCATTCTTGGCCACAATATTTATGGATCCTTGAACAAGAAAACAAGGGGAAAAAAACTCTCAGAATTGATTACTTTGATCCAGCAAACTGTTAGCTGGATTAAATCTATCTTCACTTCAACAGATCCGATATTATTCTGAACTGATATGGGCTTGCTTTAAAGCGTATGAAATCTCCTTTTTTTTTTTTTGAAATTGTTTTTCACAGGGTAACAAGTTTGGACCTATTCATTTAAGTTTTTAATGTGAAATCCTTTATTTAAGGAGTAAATTCTCTTTTAACTACGTAAAAAATAAAAAAAAAATAAAAAAATCTCTTTTAACCTTCCGGAATCAAAATCCTCTGTCGCCTATTCTGAATTCAGAAACAAGAAATGGAAACAAGGAAATTTAGGCAAACGAAGGGTGCCCATCTCATAAAAGAGCCTACACAGAATCCTTTTTCTTTTCCTCTCTGTTTTGCATTTTTGTTGGTAGTCTTGATGATCGTACACAATTTCTTTCTGGGTTTATTGTCTATAAAAGACATAATTTTAACAGAATTAAGTTGAAGGCCAAAATTGGCATACATTTGATAGTTATATATAGGTCGGAAATACCAAACACTGTATCACAAGTCGGGAAATTTCAGTTTACTTTCCAAAGGTATTGTATTGGATATTTTCATGACAAGAACACCTGGAAACTAGCAGTTGTAACCAGTTGACATACAGGACATACATTGACTAATCCTTCACAATCTTTACATAAACAGAGGTGTCTGCAAGGCATTAAGAGAACGGATACCTCCTTTGTTTTGCATGTCCTGCAAATCATGTTCCCTTTTGCAGTAGACTTCCCAGATCCACCTGGAATGCTGAGGTGGTTGTTTGGATCTATGCAAGAGGCAGCATCATCATTTTCACTATCGCCGAACCCTTCTTTCCCTTGGTCAGCAGCACCTTGCAATGCCTGTTGGAGGTTGGCTTTCAATATATTGACAACAGACTCGTTGTACTTGGCCCTATAGCACCATTGCTGCGCTTCAGTTGCCACCTGTTTCATTTCTCTCAGCCAGTTCCCCGTTCTTGCGATTTATGTTTTCTAACTCTAGATCTTTCTCTTGCAACTTCTTACCGACACCTTTCTCTATAGCACTTAAAAAGGAAGCCATGTGCCTCTTCTTCATGTCCCTTATCCCTTTGGCAAGATACTCTTCCTGTTGAAAAGAGTAGAGTTAGTTAAAAGCATTGAAAAGTAACAGAGTAGAGAAATCTGATTAGTGGGATCGAACTTTTCCTCCCAAATCCATCATCAGCTTTACAAACTTAGCTGCAAAGGAGCACCAATGCTATTTGAGACCCTCATCATACTAGAATGAAAATAAGTTATAGTGGCATGAAATTCAGCGGACACTCAAAACAGTTTCAAGAGAGTAAAGTTTTGCTGGTAGCATTACTAATTGCAAATTGGGACCTATAAATTTACAAATTAACCAACTTTTGGTTGCTATAACAGTGCTATAATTCAATATCCCAAGTTCTCTCTCTCAATAGAGTATTCTATTCTTAACAATTTATTCATGAGGCATTCTGGACAGAATGATCAAACAGACATAATCACTACAAAAGTAGGACTAGACCAAGCAAAATTTAAGTAACAAATGACCAAGATGATGGAATTTTAAGAAGCTCAAACGGTCAGAAAGGTGAAAACTAAACTGACTCATAGCTGTTTGATGGCCGAGAAGTTTAATAGAAAAGTGAACAGAATAACAAGACTAAAACTTTCAGCGTGACAGAATATCCAAAAGATAAGCATTTGAATCCCTTTCATTCACTGGAACAAACAGTTAATTTGAAGAGTTAGTTTCCAGTAGTACCTGAGTTTTAAAATACTGATCAAATTCTTCTTTCTGCCGATCAAGTTCAGTTCTGATGTTACCATTAACAGACCAGATAATTGATGATGCTGCTGTCATATTTCCACTAGCTGAGGTGACAGAAGAGTTGCGTTCTTCATCATCATATGATAGCCTTAAACCAGTTGATACAGGATTTTGGTTGGGAATACACATGCATGTTCGGTCCACTTCATCATGATAAAGATCGTTATTCAAGGAAATTTGCAGTTTCTGTTGTTGACTTGCAATTGCTTCTACTTCCCTGCTTCGTTTATTAGGCCGAAGAATAGCAGTGCTTTGCTCGTTTCCAAAATAACTTAATGGATCAGCATTAAATCCATATGACACTGTTGCATAAAGTGGATATAACATGCTGATCAAAATTTATTTGAGAGATCAGAAGGCCAAAACATTAAAGAAGAAAGTGATCACTAACTGTCCTTTCAAGAAGATTAGTGAACCAACTGTTCAAACAAAAGCAGAGCTACATATACGGGGGAATTTAATGACACAAGTTATTCAGTTTCCATTATAGTGCCAAAGAAATATTCTTGGACACAGGCATTCAAAAGAGTCTCAACCATCATTTATGCAGCTACAAAGATTTTCTTGTTTCTTTTCTACATTGATTTTAGTATACTACTGGACTTGCTTCCCGTGCATCTACATTGTTGGCATCCCGCCTTGGATTCCAAGAAACTTCTCCACGCCAATTTAGTATATTATTGGTTTCTTTTTGTTTTCCAATTAGGTATACTATGCAATCACAATTACTGTGTCAATATTGCCAAGCTACGTTGCATATGCACAAATAGAAATAGCCAAAGACCAATTATTTTTCTCCTTTACCACACCCAACTAATCGGTTGGTAACCTCTTAATTAAATGCTTATGACTTTCACGTATGTAGAAACTAATAGTATCTCAGTGCAACTACATGCAAGTGAAACCTGGATGTTTGAATACTAATCTGCAACCATGATTTACATGCAGCTACTCAAAGCACTCACTATACAAACAGCTAAATTAACCTATAAAGCAAGTCCAACAGAAAAATACTCATTCTAGCAGGGAAGTTAAACCCAAAACCATAATAAACCAGTTGAAAACACATCCATGTGTTATCATATTATATCACAGTAATAAAAGTTGGTAACCCATGTTCAGAATCTATCTTTATTTTGCCTGTCATATGAATAAGAACTAACGATTTCCAAATAGCTGTAGCCGATTTGCTGCACTAGCAGGGTGCTGAAGACGACTCTCGTCAAGGAAAACTGGTAGTGAAGGGTTACCATTATTATCTCCCAACATTTTTTTGGATAAACAAGTTATTCACGTGGGATGCTCTTTTGACTAAACAAAATATGATGACCAGCAAGAATCTACCTGCAGAAAAGGAGAAAATAACTAATGCCAAACTGAAAAGCAAAGTGAAGCAAAATAAAACCCTTAAAATACAGAAGTTAGAAGCTTCTAACAATATACAATACTGACCTCAATGAGCATGAATATAGTCATGAAACATGCAATGCAATGATATTTGACAATATAGGTTCCTTTATATTTTACTCTAGTGGTTAAACAAGGAGAAAGTAGACACATAGCAAATCAGGCCATATTAATTTGAAAGTTATTAATGCAAGTCTGAAAATTGAGCATGAGAGAACCAAGAAAACCATTACAAAATTCACCTTCATTGAGCATGAATTAGTTTCACAATGGACGAAAAGTACCAACTTGAAACATTTCTAAAATTTAGCCTTACCGCAGAACATTAATGATGACTTTAATCCCATCACAGAAAGCTCAAACAATTTAGTTGATACTAGGCTAACTTTAAATAAGTCAAGAATTTAACAACGACAAGACTGCAGAAAATACATTATCGATATTAACTTTCATAGCAGCCCATTAACCAAGCATCAATTATTCAGAACAAATGTGAGACAACACTAATCAATTCAGACCATATCAAGCACGAGATAACACGTTTTCTAACTGCAAAAATAACACCACAAATCTCATAGATAAGCATAAAAAGGGCAATCCAATAATCTCTGAACGAAAGCAAAACATAAATAAGGCAAAAAACAATAATTCAAAGAGAAGTAATAAGAAGTTTCTCCCTTTCCACCTGGCTGTATCATCACTACATCTACCTCTAAATTATATCTTTATGCAATTACAAATGCAGCATAGAAAGAAATCCTTTTCTTTTTAAAAAGATAAAAATAAAAATCAGAGCTTGCAACTGATTATTTACTACAAACCAAGAGCTTTCTCTCTCAACTAATCCATTCTCATCAGCATAAAAAAAAAAAAAAAAAAAAAAAGGCATGAAAACCAAATTACCATAAAATCTAAACAGAAAATGCAAAACATAGATCCACAAATATTTCAAAGCATAACAAAAACATCACTAGTCAAAAGATCTCTTCTTTTTTTTTTAATCAGTTTTTGGTTTTTCTTTTTGCAAATTAAATACGAAAAGAAAAAAGGCAAAAAAATTTACCAGGAAATCAAGTACAACAAGGTATTCAATCCCCCTCAAAACCAATCCTGCAATTCCAATCACCACAAATAAACAAAAAAAAAAAAAAAAAGACAACCCATTTGAGTAAACAAAAGAATGAATGCAGAAATCAGAAAAAATACCTCAAGAAAAGACCAGCAAGAAAAGGGCGATCTGAGAAGGCTACAAGAGATTTTTCTATAAATAAATAAATAATAAATGAGCAGGAAAGGGAGAGGAAATATAAAGGGGTAGTAAAGAAGGAGTAACCGATGGAGATGATGGATTTTTATCATTTACTACTACTTTTATTGTTGGAAATAAGACGGCATCATATGGGATTTGGATGATGAATTATTATTATTTATGGTTTTTTTTTTTTTTTGTGGGAGAAATGTATTTTAGGTACGATGGAGAACTGACGAAGAAGAAGAAGAAAATGCGGGGAGCGTTAGAGATCGGGCCCACGGGCTCCGAGCACTGAGTGACCAAATTTCTCGAATCACGCTAATTAACTAGCTACCTAGCTAACTCCTAACTGCCTACTACTATTACTACACTATTTTATTTCTTTTTTATCTTTATTTGTTGTTGTATTTGTTTATTTACTTTTTAAATTTTGTTAAACGAATCATTAATTAATTTTAAAATTTTATATACTATAAATTTTTAAAATATATAATATTATATTATAATTTTTAATTTCATAATAATTTATTTAATATAATTGTAAAATTTTTTATTTTTATAATATTTGTTGATGATTTGTTATATTATAAAAAATTATTATTATTTAAAATAAATATTATAATAAATTTTTTAAGTACGAGGTGATATATGTAAATGTTAGGTATATACTTATAATTATTTGGTTTTGTTCATTGATTCAGCAGACCTATTTTTGTTGCTACTATTGTTGTTATTACTCCTATCCAAAAAAAAAATTTTGTTATTATTATTTATTACTCAACTTCTACCCATCCCCCACTCCCCCTCCCACTCCCACTCCATTTACCATCAGCAAACCAATTTTTTAAAATTCTTCTATTTTGGTTGGAGGCCTAGTACTATTTTAATTTCGACGCAAAAAAAAAAAAAAAAGAGTACTAATAAATGTTAGTTTACTAGTACTAGACTATAAATGTTGCACCTTTGGATATGACTACAATGTCCTTGCTTTGAATTTTTTTATATTTTATTTGTTAAAACTTTATTAGTTTTTGGTTTAAAAAACTCAAGAAAAAAGAATACTTACTAGGTAAAAATAATATGTATTTTCATGCATCATGTGGTAAAAATTGAAATTATATGATTGACAATGTAGCTGCTCAATCATGACAACTCATCTACGAGATATTTGATGATCAGTTCTAAGTATTCTCATAAAAAATATTAGTGTTAAATTAGCTTCACTAATGATGATTACAATGATGAAAAATGAAAATTTTAAGGTGTGGAAAAGTAATTACGTTAAGTCATCATTTGATTCTTTTGAACTAAAATTAGTGATTCTAATTCAATAACAACATTTGGAATTCAAATTAAGTAGGTAAGAATTGTCCTACTTGTGCCAAATGAAAGAATTTTGATAAATCTTAAATTATAATCCTAGGTAGTTCTAATTCTAATCCCATTCCCATTTCTAGTAAGAACTGTATGCAGCTTGATTTTTTTTAGATTATGGATCATTTAAGAAAAAAAAAAAAAAAAAAAAGACTACAATCATGACCGTAGAAGTTGACTTGCAAAGTTTTTCCATCTACAAATTTTTGGTTATCGTGAGTTACTACTTTTCTTTAATTTCAGCCTAGTATTAGGATTACAAGATTTTCAACTTTCAAGGACATTCGCGGTGGGTGTTTGATGTTGAAAATTTTTAAATGGTTTATTTCCTAAAGAAAATACGTAATATTTTGTAATGGACAATAAATTGGTAACTAAAAACTTTCGGCACAAATTTTACTTAGTACATCTATACAAAATAATAAATAAAAAGTAACAAATAAAAATTATTGATATGTTACTAAATTTAAAAAAAAAAAAAAAAATTGACCGAAAATCTAAAATTAAAAGATCATAATTTAATAAAATCTTGCCGTATAGAGTGATTTTGATAAATAATTATGAATTTGTAACTTTGTAAATAATTTTCTAATTTTTTATTTTTAATAAAAAAATAATACTCCGTATACAATTTTCGAAAAGTCCTGGTGACCATGCTAGATTGGGACAAGGGCAATTCGGGAACAAATTTTGAAGGTGGTTGGTTCAAGGACCGGACCCATTAATCCAAGACCCAATCAATATTTGGACCCTAAAGTAAGGTATGAAAAAGGAAGCCCACTTGGGTCATGAGTGGGGAGTGGGGCCCACGGCCTGCACCAACAGCTTTGTTGTTGGCGGGTAAACTTTGGCGGGTGAACAAAACGACGAAGTGTCGACTCCGTCATTCCCGAAAGTAGTTTGATTAAAACGGAAACTATTTTGGTACTTTTCTACGCAACAAAATAGAAAAATAATTGTCGGGTATGAAATATCAAATTCAATTAATTATATACTATCTCGGTTCTAATATATTTATTATATTTGACTTTTTTTTTTAATCAATGAGTCAAATTTTCAAGACTCAGTCTTTTGTAAACTTTTTAATTTCTTTTTAAATTTTAAGTTTCATGTCATAATATTTTATATGAATTTCATTTT
Source organism: Cinchona pubescens (assembly GCA_025175665.1). NCBI lineage: Eukaryota > Viridiplantae > Streptophyta > Magnoliopsida > Gentianales > Rubiaceae > Cinchona > Cinchona pubescens. Next base: position 1,935,610 of record JANKKI010000077.1, on the reverse strand, counting down.
TGTTGAAAAAATTTCATAAAAAATTAAATTAAAATTAATATAAATTATTAATTATAAAATTGATTTGATTGGCAAAAAAAAGTCAAATTATGACAAAATAAATAGAATGGAAGGACTATTACTTAAAAAAACAATATGTGAAAAAAGAATTTAGAAGTTAAAGACAAAATCACATTTCTAAGTTTCAACTTTCAACCTAACAAATTGATTAATAATTGAGTTGGTTTCTCAAACAAGGTTGAGTAATTGATGGAGGTGTGTTAGGCCATTAATTGGTTTTTGTGTTACGAAAGCATAGTTTATTGTGTTAGGTTTTGTTGGAGTTGGCAAAGTAATTACGTCCAGAAATATAATTAAGCAACTAATTGAGGCCAAAGTGGATAGTATAATTTGTATGATTGTATCAAGAGAATATGCATAGCTTGCTTGATATTTTAAGATTATATTAATCTCTTGTTTACCTACCTAAAGAAATAAATTCTTTAATCAAGCCAAAAAAAAAAAAAAAGAAAAGAAAATAGTGCATTGTGTCACTTGTTATCCTCACACAGTGAGTTACTAAAAATTGTATTTTGTTTATGAGTTGTTGATAATGATCTAACTCCGTCCGAGTTTTTTTTTTTTTTTTTTTTTTTATCGTAATTTGATTTTTTTGGTCAAATAAAATAATTTTGTAATTAATACTTATACAACTTTATTCGATTTGTAATTAAATTTATCCAATAAAAGTAAAATTTATATAAAATTAAGTTATAAAAATTTATTGTATCACAAAAAAAGTCAGATGACAATTTTAATGAGACGGAGAGAGTATTATAATACTTGGCAAACTACAATATATTGGACATTACTTTTTGCTACTGTGGTAAGTGATTTTGATGGACAAAATAATGATTAATCTTTCATTACTCAATTGGTGTAAACAAATTTTATACCACTGAAGATAAATGCATGCTATATATATATATAAATTAAATAATGATTATGGGACGTAATGTTGTATTGTACCTAGTAAATTATTTGGAGTTTTTGCTTTTTGGAGAAAAAGTCTCACATACAGAGTAAATTTCATTAGTTTGGCCTTTTAGTGGTTGTCGGTGTGAACGCATATATATGCTGCAAAATATTGATTCTTCTTAATTTAAAATTGTGATTGGATTATAATTAGAATTTCATTGAATTCTAATTCCAGATTAATCGCCAGGCTTCAACCGTTTGACCAAATGTAGAACTCATTAGTATTTTCCAAGCACCAACTGTTTTCGTTTTGAAATTAGAACAAATTTCTTAGAATTTGTCTTTAAATTAAATTTGATTCTTCATCACGTTGAGGTGAGCCAAAAAAAAAAAAAAAAAAGGACTTCCGAATATATATAAAACCTATTTTGTTCTTTAACCTCAAATTCCAAGCAACCAAAACATAATAAAAGTGTTTCGGAATGATTTTTTTTTTCTTTTACGATCAGGTGATACATCAATGATTTTTATTTGTCACTTTTACATATCTAGATGTGTATAAGAGACAGAATTAAATTGTTATTTTATATATTATTATCAGTTATGTACGAAAATATCATTGTCAGACAGAAGAATTCTAAATTAAAGAGCAAGACAGCGAATCCAACGTGATGACCCTCGTAATCTCCATGCGACTAATCTGGAGCAGCCAGAATTAATTGACTTTTTTGTTTATTAAGTTGTGAACAGCCATATACTAATCGATCGATGGCTTTTTTTCTCTTTTTCTTTCATTTTCCTAGCTGGGGGAGTCTCTTTTTGGTTATGGTCTTCTCCATTCAAAACTAGAAACATATGTTAATTAAGAGTTTTTTTTTCTCCCACAGATTAATCCGAAAAGAACAGCCAAATGAAAGCTTCAACTTTTACTTGTTTGATTAAGTCGAAAATTTTTGTTTCTCGAATCTTGTTTGAATTCTTAATTATATGCAATATTGCTTTGTGCAAAAGATATCTTAAATAAGCAAAATGATTTTTTTTTTTTTTCGCATAGTAAAGTACACCAACAGCTTTACATATGCAGGACTAGGATAAAAGATTAAAAAATTCTTTCCGTATTAGATGGCCAAAAAAAAAAGCTTGTGATTCAATTATGTATTTACAAGTTTAAAGCAGTTAATACGAATATTTCGTTTTTTTTTTCCTTAAATCACAGTTACTAATTACGAAGACAGCTAAAAAAAAAACCATCTTGTATTTTTAATTTAAACTTTTTGGAAATTTTACCATTCTGTTGATAGAACTTTTTCGTTGATTTTAAAAGTTTGTAATTATAAATTTTTAAAACGATATACTATATAAGAATTTAAAATACAATAGAAGGATTCGTTAGTATTGTAGAGTTTCCTAAACTTTTAACAATGAAAACACGGTTTGCTAGATGCTAAAAACCTAGAAATAAGCACCTGAGCATAAAGTTGTTATTTTGTTTCCACAATTCACAGTTAACTCACGAAAATTGTGTTTGTAGAGATAAAATGAATGAGTCAAACAATGCTCCTAAAATTAAGTTCGGAGAATATTTCCATTCCATATCGCTCTAAATGGTTGGGTTGGGAGTTGGGACACAGAACTCTCTTTTAAATGAATACCAATTCCATATCAAACGTCAAAATTATGCATTAGTAATTTGACGATTAGTCTCTTTTTATTTGGTCAAAGAAACAAAAGAAAAGACGAAGGCCATGTTCAAAGAAATGATTCAAATGATCACTGGGCCTTGCAGCAATTTGACCAAAAGGTACCAAGTGGTTATATTAAATAGCTGAGTGATTTGTAACTTTTAAAGATGGACGTATATTCGAAATCTATTAAAATTATTAATTTAAAGAGAATTTTTCTTTGTACGATCGATCCGATGACTTAAACTACTCTGCTGAATTCTTTTATTACCAAAAAGAAAGAAAAGAAAAAAAGAAACGGTACCAAAACATTAGAAATAATTAGGATGAAACGTTACACTGCATTACCATTTCGACTGGTTCATATATTGAAGGAAATTGAATAAGGTGGGACCGAATTTAGGCAGCAATTGGTAATGTGCTTTCAGACTCTAAGTGGCTCTAAGCTCGGCCACGAGTCTAGATGAAGTCATCGTCGAAACTCATCTTTCCAACTTGCAAACCTCATGCAATATTAGTATATTACTTCTTTTATCTCCTAAAAGATGAGGTGAATCTCTTGTTTGGATTTCTTGTGCTTTTTTGACCCTTCACTTAGATATCTATGGATAACAATTTCAACATCCTATTTAAGAACTCCCTATACTTTTTTCTTCCTTCGTCTCTGTTAGTGTATGCCCTAAAACTTATTTATTTTAGGGATAAATTATATTTTTATATTTATATATATTTTGTAATATGGCATTTTTCGAATAACATATTTATATGTGAAATCATAAAAAGTTATGATGTAATTATATTTTATTCGTGAATATCCCTAATCGTAGTGTATGACACTTATAGATTAGCACATAAGTATATGTGGATGATTATTAAGAATAAGTGCATCGGATTGACCCGCTAAGAGTATTCTACACTGATTATTGTTCAAATGCCAGTAGATTAATCTCTTTGTGATAGTAGTATAATGATAGTCCTTTGACTTGAGGTCATGAGTTTATCTTGACTGTGAATTCTTATTCTTTGACTCTATTAGTCGTTCCTCTTAGTGAGTCGCACATACTGTAGAGTTCGGGTATAATATGAATCATGATAAGATAAGATATGACCAATAGAGGATTCACCACTCCTTATAATAGGAGAGTATATCTCAGTATGGCCACTTTTTGAAATACGATTAGGAAATCTTTGAGTAAAGTGGAAATAAAATTAAGAGTGTTTTAAATTCTATTTCAAACGAGTTGTATTTTGGAAAGAAGTAAAATTAGATTAATTCGATAAGAGTTGGCATTATATTTGTACTCTTGAATTAATCGGGATATAGGTTGGTGAAAAAATAATAATTACAGGGGAACTAGCGGATGGGTGATGTCGAACAACTTGACATATCTCAACACTTGGGTGGTCATAATGCTTTGCTAGAAGCCAATCTTGATCTATACGTGTAAATTAATTAATTAGAGAATTAATCATAAATTAAAAGTAACAAAGTCTATTTAATTTATCTAATCCTAATTAATTTAGGATTATAATTTATACTTATTGCCAATGGGAACCTAAAGGGTCACACACTCAAGAATAATTAATTCAGGACTAAAATGATTTGATAAGTATGAGATACTTATGGATTAATTTATGAGATAAATTAACTTTTGGGTTTAATTATAATAAGTAATAAATATTAGGAGTTAATATGTAAGACATATTAATAGTTCTAATGATTTTATAATTATTCATATACCCATGTCTTAAACTGATTAGAATTTGTAATTTGTTAAACCCAATTTGATTGGGATTCTAAATATATACATATATAATATATAATATTATAATATATATATGGAAAAGGAGTAGTACTATAGATGGTACTAGTACTTGTCGGTACAAACAAGAAAAAAAAAAAGGAAAAGCCGCCCAAATTGTTCTTAAACCGTGATTGTCACTACTGTCACCTAATCTCTTTATGTCCGTATGTATTACTTCTAAAACGTCCGAAGATCTACTGTCACCTAATCTCTTTATGTTTGCTTGTTTCCCCTTAATACACTCAACACATATTTGAAAGTCTGACAAATTAAGAGAATCAAGAATTTCATCTGACACAAGTCTTTCAATTCTTTATTTAGATATATGACCTAAACGCTTATGCCAAAGTGAAGCAAAATTCTCATTGATTAATCTGCGTTTAGTACCACGTGAACTTATATGCAAAGTTTCATTACATGAACCAATAGTTTCAATTAAATAAAAGTTATCATGAGAAGACAAAAAACCAGTACCAATAATATTTGAATTCAGAAAAGGACTAAACTGACTATTTCTAAATGAACAAAGTAATTTATCCAAAACAGAAAGAGAAACCAAATTTCGTCTTAAAGACAGTACAATATATGTCTCTTTTAAATTTAAATAATAACCATTTTTTAATAATAACCTAAAAGTCCATATTACTTCAACTTTAACTGGTTTGTCATCGCCCACATAGATGAATCTTTCAACATCATTTAGAAACGGTTTTCGATAATTCAGGCAATCCTGCATGGACACACTTATGTGAGTAGTAGCACCGGAGTCTATCCACCAAGTGTGTCTAGGTACTGAATCTAAATTAACCTCAGAACAAACCAAAACGAAAAGCGTACATTTCTTTGCACGTCAAGCGTGATATTTGGTACAGTCATTTTTCAGGTATCCAGAATTCTTACAAAAGTAACAACCAAATTTCTCAGTTTGTTTCTTTTGTTGTTTCTTTTGAAGTGGACCACCTGCAACTTCTTTATCCTTTTTCCTTTTCTTATTTTTGTTCTTAAAGGTAATTATCGAGTGAGCACTTTCAATCTTTTCTTACTTCAATCTTTCCTCTTCTTGCACACAATGAGAAATGAGCTCATTTAGAGATCATTTATCCCTTTGACAACTGACCTTAAATTGACTGAATTGCGTAGGAAGAGAGATCAAAACTAAATGTACGAGCAAGTTCTCATACAACTCTAACTTTAGTGCCTTAAGTTTTGAAGTAATGTTGATGAGACATCTCTAAGATGTACTCACTTATATTTCTTTTTCCTTTATACCTCATTGAAATTAAGTTCGATAGAATCGTATTTGTTTCAGCCTTATCATTTTTTACGAAACGCTTTTCAATTTCCATAAGGAACTCTTTGATAGTTGCCTTTTCAGACACATCGCCCCTAAATGTTTCCGGAATTGCACGTTTCATAATCATAAGACTCGTGTGATTTGAACGATCCAACCTCTCATTGTCCCTTTTTTCTTCTACGGAACTATTATCTGTAAGAGGAGTGGCATGTTCAATCCTTAGCGCAAGGTTTAGATCCATGCAACCGAGAACGATCATTACATTCTCTTTTCATTCCTTAAAATTAGTTCCATTCAACATAATGATGGAATTGATATTTGCAGATATTATAGAAGTATATGTATTTACTGAAAATAGAACAAAATAATATATTCACATAAGTTTCAAATCTTAAATAATAAATTAAATTCAAAGAATGGTAGGGCCCATCATCACAAGATACCTAGAACAACATAATATTTAGTCTTTGGACATAAATATTAACTTGTAAGTGGTACTCTTGGTGTAGTAATCAAATATTGACAATAAATCCTGTCAAATAATAAGTCTATCTTTGGACTAACTTATTATTCACATGAAATACCAAATAATTGTCACATATTTATTACCACAGGTGTATATATAATTCGGCCAAATATTAATCTTCCTTTGGGTTGATAAATATCCGCATGAATTATAAATACACAATCATCTTAATATTTCAAAATAAATTGACTTACACAAGAGGGGCTATTTTAATAGCATGTTATGTCAATCAATATATTTTTAAACATTAGACATTTTTAATTAATTAACCAAAATTTGAATTTAATTATTTTACCAAATATTTAATAAAAAAATTAATTGACCATAATAGTTTATTGGTCATGAACTAAGTTCATGACCAATAATCCGATTCCTTACGGTCATGAACTAAGTTCATCATTCCTTAATTTTAATGTTCTTTATTTATTTATTTATTTGAATTTTAATACCAAACAAAGTCAAAAAGGAAAAAAAAATTAAAAATCAAAATTTTGAATTCAACAATTTAATCCGAATAAATATAAAAATTATTGGATCTAAAACCTTAAATCCGTAATATAACCACAATTATTCTTAAATACAATAAATTAAATCACATAAAAAATTTGTTAAATTCAAGAACTCAATCCATATAAAATCACATAATAAATCAATCAATAAAAAACTGATTTCTCAATGATTCAACATGAAGAAACTTTGATACCACTTGTTGGATTATCAAATTAACTTTAATATCATGACAACCAACGTTATCATAATCGGGATCCTTCATGTTTAATCATCAATAATATAAATTAAATACTAAATACGAAAGCGTACCTGAATCTATAAGAATTGATGTGATTCTTGAGCCTACGGATTTGATTCTTGAATATTGTGGTTATTGATCTTCCAAATTACTATGTATGTATTTTAGAGAATAGGGGGTTATCACTTTTCTAATGATAGAATGTCAAGAAAAGTAATACAACGACTAAAATTTGGGGATCATAACCTATATATATATATATATATATATATATATATATATATATACTTTTCTTATTCCCTTAGATTTTGCCCATCATAAAATAGAAAATAAAATTTTAGGGTATCTACACATAAAAGGCCATACTAATTAGATGATTTAGGCTAATTTATCTTAAACTATAATTGATCACTTTATATTGGGCCAATTAATTATGTTAGCATATATTATTCAATTAATATATATGTAAATGTCCAAAACCTAACATTCTCCCACTTGGACTACATATATATTATTGTATAAAACCGTATGAGTTTAAAACTTTTAGCTATCATGATCATAGTCATCCCCGAACAATCTCGTCCATTAATCATGTCAATATAGGATCAAGACGATTTTCGTTACATTAATCGTAACTAAACCCATTATTGGTCACGTACATCAACACAACCAAATGACATTTTATTACAAAGATCAAACATGGATGTGTAACATGAAAATTATATGCAATGTGATCTTAAACATGCCTATTTCTAATTGGTCTAACTTTATTCTTTATAAAAATCAAACTAAAATTGAAGTCAGAGTGAAACTTAAACTGAACACTTTAGTTCTAAAACTGAATTATTTATTTTTGCAAAAAATATTCATAAATATAAGATGTGTCTTGAAAGATTTAAGTATATAAACTGAATACAAACTCCCAGTAATCTTGAATATCCTCAAAAGACATAACACTCATATGAGCAGTGTACTCTTGAAAGACCTTAGGTGGTAATTCTTTAGTAAGCGGATCCGCAATCATGAAATTCGTGCTAATATACTCTATAGACACCTGACCATTCTGAACTCTTTCTTTAACAACTAAGAACTTGATGTCTATGTGTTTAGACTTCGTTGAACTCCTATTATTGTTAGAATATAATACTGCTGATTTATTGTTACAAAATAACTTAAATGGTCTTTCAATACCATCCATTCAATTCACAAACCTGTGACAAAATTTCGTAACCATATTCCATGATTGGATGTCTCATAATATGCTATAAATTCAACTGTCGTGGTGGAAGGAGCTATGATGTTTGTTTAGCACTTTTCCAAGAGATAGCTCCACTATCAAGCAAATAAATATAGCCCGAAGTGGATTTATGACTGTCTTGACATCCAGTAAAATTAGAGTCGAAATACCCAATGATCTCTAATTTATTCGATCTCCTATATGTGAGCATGTAATATTTTGTTCTCTGAAGATATCGCATGACTCTTTTGGTTGCGATCCAATGAATCATACCCGGATTGCTTAAATATCTGTCTAATATTCTAACAATATACGCAATATCTGGACGCGTACAAACTTGAGCATATATTAGACTTCCGACTGCCGAAGCATAGGGAATCTTTTGTATTTTCTTATTTTCAAAATCATTCTTAGGGTATTGAGCGAGGCAGAATTTGTATTCCTTAACAACAGGAGTATCTTTTAAGAGGATTTGCTATCTTGCATGCCAAATCTCTTAAATACCTTATCGATGTAGTTCTTTTGCGATAATCCAAAAATATCCTGAGAGCGATATCGATGTATTTGAATCCCTAATACAAAATAGGCGTCCCCAAGATCTTTCATCTCAAATTTCTGTGATAGAAATCTCTTGGTTTCGTGTAATAAATCTATATCATTAGTGGCAAGCAGTATGTCATTGACATATAAAATTAGAAAAATGTACTTACTCCCATTAAACTTGGGTATATACAATCATCAATCAAATTTATCTCAAAATCAAACGAGATGATAATTTAATGAAATTCATGATACCATTGACGAGAAGCTTGCTTGAGCCCATATATGGATTTTTTTAATTTACAGACCATATTCTTTGCATTTTTGGACACACAATTTTCTGATTACATCATACAAATGGTCTCAACAATGTTACCATTGAGAAACGCAGTCTTTACATCCATCTGATGTAACCCAAGGTCAAAATGTGCCTACTAAAGCCATTATTACCTTGAAAGAGTCTTTCGATGATATTGAAGAGAAAGTCTCTTTATAATCAATGCCTTCCTTTTGAGTAAAACCTTTTGCGACAAGACGAGCCTTATATCTCTTCACATTACCCTTCGAATCCCTTTTAGTTTTAAATATCCATTTACAACCAATAAATTTCGTACCTTCGGGTAGTGTGACGAGTTCCCAAACATCGTTGTCTTTCATGGATTTAATTTTCTCATTCATAACATCAATCCATTTGTAAGAATTAGCACTAAGTATGGTTTGATGAAAGTTGATTGGATCATCTTCCACCAATTCAATGCCATCCTCATATTCTTGGAGAAATACGATGTAATCATCCGGAACCGCACTTCTCTGTTCTCTAGTGGATCTCCTTAATGGCATTTGTTCTTGAGGTTGTTGAGTTTGTTCGTGTGGTTCTTGATGGGGAAGATTTTCAACATTGTCTTGTGGTACTGGTACTACTTCTTGAACAATGGATCAGGAATATAAGGTTGATCATTGTCAATAACAATCGTAGGAAGGGAAATAGATTTATCTTCAAAGACAAAATCTCTAACTTTATCTCTCTCTCCAAACTCAATATCCTTAAAGAATTGGGCATTTCCCGTCTCAAAGAAGGATTTGGATGTGAGATCATAAAATTTGTACCCCCGAGACCGTTCAGAATAACCAACAAAATAGGTTCTGACCGTTTTCGAGTCTAATTTCTTTTCATTTGGCCTATAAGGCCTTGCCTCAGTTGGACAACCCCAAATATGTAAATGCCTTATACTAGGCTTTTTACCAGTTTATACTGTTTATAGAGAGTTGTGGTCGTTGCCTTAGTTGAAACTTTATTAAGGATATAAGCTGCAGTTTTTAATGCCTCTCCCCAGAGTGAATTCGGTAAAGTTGTATGACTAATCATACTTCTCACCATATCTTTTAAAGTTCTGTTTCGTCCCTCAACAACACCATTCATGCTAGGAGATCTCGACATAGTGTACTGTTTTATACGAGACGATTCCACACCCTTCTAGAAATTTAACAAAAGGTTCTGGACGTTATTCACCTGATCCGTTATATCTGCCATAGTATTCACCACCACGGTCAGATCTAACAGCATTAATTCTTTTACCAAGTTGGTTTTCAACTTCAACTTTAAAAGCCATGAACATGTCCAATGATTTAGATTTCTCATGAATTAGATAACGGTAGCCATAACGAGAAAAATCATCTATGAATGTAATAAAATATTGTTAACCATTCCAAGAAGCAGTAGGGAATGGCCCGCAAATATCCGTATGTATTACTTTTAAGACGTCCGAAGATCTACTGGCACCTAATCTCTTTATATTTGTTTGTTTCCCTTTAATACACTCAACGCATATTTGAAAGTCTGACAAATTAAGGGGATCAAAAATTTCATCTGACATAAGTCCTTCAATTCTTTGTTTAGATATATGACCTACGCTTATGCCAAAGTGAAGCAAAATTCTCATTGATTAATTTGCGTTTAGTACCACTTTTTTGACGTGAACTTATATGCAAGGTTTCATTATATGAAAAAATAGTTTCGATTAAATAAAAGTTATCATGAGAAGACAAAAAACCAGTACCAATAATATTTGAATTCAGAAAAAGACTAAATTGACTATTTCTAAATGATCAAAAGTAACCAGATTTGTCCAAAACAGAAATAGAAATCAAATTTTGTCTTAAAGACAGTACAATATATGTTTCTTTCAAATCCAAATAATAACCAGTTTTTAATAATAACCTAAAAGTCCCTATTGCTTCAACTTTAAGGACTTTGCCATCACCCACATAGATGAATCTTTCAGCATCATTCGGCTTTCGACAATTCAGGCAACCCTGCATGGACACACTTATGTGAGTAGTAGCACCAGAGTCTATCGAGATCAATGCATCAAGACACTAGCTGAGCATGCAAGAATTCGGCCCCTCATAACCCATACAGGTGTATCTCTCATTGATCTATTCTTTCTCGAGAAAATTCTAAAAATATGCCTATTTTCTTTAAAATTTATTCTATTTGGGTGCCTATTTCAAAGTGGTGTTCCGAAGGAGTGGAACTCGCATTCTCCGAATGCGAGTTCCAGAAAATTTAAAAAAAAAAAAAAATTATTTGTTCTTGCTGACCTCGCATTCAAGGAATGCGAGGTCCTATTTTTTTTTTTTTTTTTTTTTAGGGTTTAGGGTTTAGGTCCTATTTTTTTTTTTCTACTTTTAAAAAAATGCGTTGTAATGAAATTTTTTTTTTTTTTTGTTATAGCTAATTTGACTATATATATATATATATATATATATTTTTTTTTAGAATTTAGCAAATTTGACTATGTATATTGCGAATGAAAATCGTGTACTATTACAAAAATAGAAAAAATGAATGATTTCGGAAATTCTGACTATGTCTAATTGTTATAAGAATGGAAATTGTGGACTATTACAAAAATAGAAAAATGAAAGATTTGACTGTAAGATAAAATCATTTAAATAGTAAATCGTAAATTATAAACTATAATATTAACGAAGTTGTAGGATATTTGTGAAATAGTAAACCATTATCTTTAAATCAAAAACTATAACATTAACGAAATAGTACGCGAATGAAATGTGTAAACCCGTTAATTTATTAATTTATCGTATTTTTTATAAAATTTTGACAGAACCTCCCCTATTTTACAAACATTCTCCCCTATTTATTAATTTGGGGAATTGGGGAAATTGAGAGACTTATCTTCAGGCCTCGCAGAAGATAAGTTTGTCGACCTCGCATTCCTCGAATGCGAGGTCGGTCAACAATAAATTTTTTTTTTTTTTTAAATTTTTTTGGAACTCGCATTCTCCGAATGCGAGTTCCACTCCTTCGGCACAGGCATACAAATAGAACACATTTCAAAAGTGGCATAAATATAGAACTTTTTCATTCTTTCTCACCTTATAACCCTTGCAGGTGTTGCATGGCTTCATTAGGACCTTAATTCTTACATGCATGCTGCTGATCAGATTTTCCATCCTTAATTGGTTTTTTTCACTTTCTATTTCTTTGCCAAATTAAAAGGAATTGCATTTGCCTGGACTATAAACCATCACTTCATTTTCGAATGACCTACTTATTTAACCTACTTTCCGTAATGTGCTTTCTTGCTTGTGATGCCAAATTTGATGTGTCCATTTGGTGCAACTTATTTGATTGTTTTTCTCTTCATCAATATATATATATATATATATATATAAAGGAACTTTAATGTTTTGCAGTGTGGAGAGAGCTACTGAAGGAGAACAAAGACTTCTTTCAAGCGTGCTTCCATGCCATATCCCCAAGACTCTTGATAAGTAAGCTTCAAACTTCAAACTTTTTTCAGAATTTGACTACTTAGTATTGTGCTTCATATTTGTTCTAGTAGCTTCATTCAAACAGCTTAAAATATGTATGGCTATTTAAATTTAAAGAATTCTGTAGAAATTTATTGCAACTTATATTTATTATCCCCTGATCAAATTATCCCATTCTGTAAAATATTTGCCTCAGGTGGCCGTATTCGCAAGGTACCTAGGTTTGAAGGAAACAATGGTCGAAGTAATCCTGAATTATAGGGGGACTACATATTCTAATTTCAATGTGAAGTTGGTTTAATCGAAATTAATTGTAGCTAGGGTTCTTCTAATTGTGTCTTATAGAATCTTTGCCTATTTTTGTTTTTATTTCTTCATGTGTCGGTTAAAGGGACATTCAAGAAGTGAATTACTCTTTTATTTAAAAATAATGGCATTTATTTCTCTATAATCTCTCCTTTTCCTCTCTAATTTTTAGACAAATTTTTTATGAATGGTAGATAAATACTATTATGTGATACAAGTAGTATTTTCTTTTAGAGCAATGCGTAATAACCCTAATTAAATTTAGCACGTCTCTCATTTGATCATGTATGAAAGATGATATAGTAACTTACGACTTTCACACATCCTGGGTCAAAGTCGATAACTTAAACAGTTGGATGAATAATTAAAAAGTAATAAATTTTATAATCGTGTATTCATTTTGTGATGACTGAACTAGGACTAATTAATTATAACCTCTGTTCTGGAATCTAATCTTGAAACAATCAATGCAATGAAAATAGGTTTAATTACACTTTATCTCCTTAAATTTAGTGTCACTAATACTTTAGTCCCTAACGTTACCTTTTGAGCACTTTACCCCTTCTGTTATCATAATGTAATATTTTGATCATTTTAACCCCATTCCATTTTTTGTTTTGTTTTGTTTTGTTTGATTACACTTTACCCCTTAAAGTTAAAAAGATTAATGTTTTAGTCCATAACGTTATTTTTGACAATAAAGTCCTTCGATTACACTTATTACATACATGACAATTATAATTCTATTTATAATATATTTTTTGTTTATTTTAGTTTTATGAATATATATTTCCTCAAGAGAAAATTTGAATTAATGTAGAATTAAATATGAACAAATGCCTAGAAGTTTAATTCAACGTATTTACTAGACTTTTTTGTCTGAATTAGCCTCACTTGTGTACCTTGTAATTTAAATAGGATGCACATAATGCTTATAAATGATGTTCATAATAATATAAGAAAATGAAGATGTGTCTCTTATTTTAACCACGCGTTCTACGGGTAAAACCGTGAATCGAACATATAAGAACTTTTCATAGTTAGTGGAGGAATTTAGATTAAATGGAGGCAACTGTATAAAATAATAAAATATAATAGGGATAGAATGATGAAAACGTTGAATTAGTATAAGCGAAGGGGTTAAATGCAAAAATAATAATAATAATAATAACGTTAGGAATTAAAGTGTTAGTAATTTTAAAGTTTAGGAGGTAAAGTGAAATTAACTCATGGGTATTTTTGTCCATTTAGCTAATTTTTCTAACCCCGTTAGTGTTGACAGTTAGTCAAGGGGGTTTAGTGCTCAAAAGATAACGTTAAGCACTAAAATGTTAGTGATATTAAAATTTAAGAGGGTAAAGTGTAATTAACCCATGAAAATAACCCACAGCTGCAACTCTGTTTTGTAGTGAAGGCCCGATTGATTGATGCTCATGCAATACAAAATGTTTAACATTGAAAATTAAATTCAATGCATGAATCAAGATTGACAGTAATAATGCAGTTTCTCTGGGCCGATTGATCAAGTTTCCAATTCATGTAACATAGTGTACACTACAATACGTGAACATGCCGTTCGTTACCTATGCACTTTGTATCCTGGAATTAGCTCCATGGTGCATGCAATTGCTCTATGGAAGAGTACGTGACAGTTGATGCCCAAGAGCGAAAAATTTTTATATGAAATAAAAGTTCATGATATTATATTATGGATTCGATTCATATAAAATTTTTTTTTCAAGAGCCAATCAAAATACCAAATGTCGATCTTGGTATTGGTAAATGGTAAAAAAGTGATATTCAAATCGAGAATGCTTTAATAATTGAGATCATTATGTGCTAGGAACTCCACAATAATGACCTTGTTTTATAGTTGATCTGGCTATGATAACGCAGATTCATTATCACAATTGTTTGTTCTAATAGCTTGAGATAATGTAGACATTAGAACAGTAAATGCATCTAAGATTAACATAATAACTGCACTGTTCACAGTTCACAGTTCACAGTTCACAGTTCACCAGCAGGAAGTATCATATTTTCAAAATTTTCCCAAGTTGAAATCTTCATCACAAAATTTTCAAACGGTTTGGATCACCAGTTCACCACCAGGAACTGCTTTGGCAATTGATTTCATAATTGTTGAGCCCTTCAGTCCAACACTACAATTATTTGATTCCTTACCTTCAAGGTTGTAAATATTAACTAAAATCCCGATCTTTATATGTCCTATAAAAAACAGTACAATTATTTAGATTCTTAATCTTACCATCAAAATTCCTAAATATTAATCAAATCTTGACCTTCTTGTACCCTATCAAAACATTTTGATTGGTGGTGGGATGGAGGCACGGAGATAAAAGAATATACTCCTTAAATAGGGATAATAATAGTTAAAATATTGAATTTTATAATAGAAGGTATTTAACAAAGAAGTGTAATTTATATAGTAATACGTTTTTCTTCTTTATAATTTATTAATTATGGGTTCGAGTTATTAAAGTGTAGGAGAGATGTTAGTTTCTTTTTAAAAAATAATAATGGAGGGGATTAAAAATAAGATTAGGGATTAAAGTATTGATAAGATTTTTCAGCAAAAAATATTGATAAGATTAAAGTTTAAGGGGTAGAGTGTAATTAACCTTTGGTTTCATTTAACCTAAACGATGTCGTTCCAAGGCTCCCCTTACCAAAAAAATCTCTGCAAATATATCCCACCTCCTCCAGTCCCCTCCACTCCTCTGCAACAAAATCCAGAACAAAGCAACATTCGCCTGACCTCCACCCCGCAACCGCCACCCCCCCACCCCACCGGACCCACACCACTCCTTCCGCTCATCTCGACATACAAATTTGTACATAACATAAAAATGGCAATACTGGCAACACTAGCAAGTAGCCACCACCTCTTTACAGACTTGCCAACCAGAGCACCACCGTCACCACCCTCTAATCCACCACCACCACCACCACCATAGTACACCAAAACCACCTATCCCAGTTCCCAAATACCCACCTCCCATGAAATCCAAAAAGTTCGAAACCCTCCAAAAATCTCCCCCTAAGCCCCCCAAAAACCCAACTTTCAAGACCCCTCATAGGAACACCAAATACTACAAGCCTATCCAGAATGGCCAAATCATCTCCGCAGATGGCGACCGCTCCGTTGTTGTCGGTGAAAATGGGGTCTCCTATCGCCTCCCTGGAGCCCCATTTGAGTTCCAGTTCAGTTACTCTGAGACCCCAAAGGCTCAGCCTTTGGCAATTCGAGAGCCGGCTTTTCTGCCGTTTGCCCCGCCCACTATGCCCCGGCCGTGGACGGGGAAAGCTCCGATGAAGAAGGCGAAGAGGAAAATTAAGCTTTTTGAGCCGTCTGATGGACAAGTTAGAAGGAATGATGATCATATAGTGAAGCATTATGAGATGTTGAAGGCTTATGAGCTGGGAAAGTATACAATTAGGCCTAGAGAGGAGGTTTTGGGGAACATAGCCTTTGAGGAGGGATGAAATTAGGGAGCTTCTGAAGCCGTGCATTTCTAGCAACAGACAGGTTAATTTAGGTGTGTTCTTTTTTACCCTGATTTCTTGGTTTATTTTGGTCTTATAAGAAATGCATGTTTCTGTTGTACAGTTACAATGTTTTGTGCTTTTCATTACATTCTTTACTTATTGAGATTTTGCCTATATATGTTGGTTAAGATAATGTAGCATTAACTGGAATCTTCAGGGATCATGTTGTTTGTGCTATTGAGTTTGAACACTGAAATTTATATTTTGGGTGAAGTTTTACTCCCTTGTGGGCTTTGCAGATGCTGAAGTTTGAATCTTGATAGACTAAACACACTTTTGTTCGTCACGCCAAAAGTTTAATTTTTGACTGGGAAATTATGTTAGTGGCTGTACCTTTTCAAGCTAGATTGCAAACGGAAAAGCCATTTGGCTAGATTTTTTTTGCTGTTTTCTATCTCAAAAAGAGTTTGAATTTGGATGTGTCACGTGTTATCTAAAGCAGTTGTCCAATTTTCTTTTGATGATTTTGCAAAGTTTTCAAGGTTAAGTTTTGATTGATAATCTACTGGCATAGGTCGGGATGGACTGACCCATAATATGTTGGAGTTGATACATACACATTGGAGAAGGGAACCTGTTTGTAAAGTTCGATGTTTAGGCGTTCCAACTGTTGATATGGACAATGTTTGCCGTCGTCTTCAGGTTTTCATTTAGCATATCATGGACATATTTTCAAGTGCATTTCATCTTTGATTGCTTGTAAATTAGGTTATTTATCTACTCAAAAACTCTGGACAATTGTCATTTTAGATATGTAGTTAAACACTCTGCAAATTGGTTAGGAGAAGACTGGTGGAAGAATCATTCACCGGCATGGTGGTGTGGCCTATATTTTCCGTGGCAGACACTACAATCACAGCACTCGTCCTCAGTACCCTGTGATGCTATGGAAACCAGCTACCCCTGTTTATCCAAAACTCATACAGGAAAGCTCCAGAAGGTTTGATAAATGAAGAAGCTGATGAGTTTCGAAAGAAGGGGAAAAATTTACTCCCAATATGTAAATTAGGTAAGGCATCTTATAAATCTGCTTAAATACTTTCATCATTTGTTTTTCTAAATCTTTCATTACTGGCACTGTCTGATGTTAATGGAGTGGATTATGAATTTTGATGATGTTTAGTTTTAATGGCAATGAATTGAATTCAAGCAAACTGAAATGTTAGACAATTATTAATATTGGCTGCTCGTCTGGGCTTAAGGATGTATGTCTTTTTGGCCATCCTAAACCTTATTGTTCCTTTACACCCTGGTCCTTGGTTAACCTAGAAGGTTCCTAATAGCTGGGATTCTTTGTGTGCTGATTAAGTATTTATCCTCTGATGATGTTGGAATTCATTTAGCTAGAAAGATTGATGCTTCTGATTTCTATCACTTAATCATCACTCAAAGTTTGGTCAGCTATAAATTGTACTCTTAGTGGTCTTTGCTGATACAATAATTTGCTTCTTCAGTAATGCATCTAATTTAGCAGATATCTTGAACTCTATAAATGCCAATTTGACATAATTTAATGCTTTCTTTTTAAAGTTGATTGTACCTGTAACTGAAATCGCAGCAAAAAATGGAGTATATGTTTCCCTAGTGAGCGATGTGAGACATGCTTTTGAAGGATGTGAATTAGTGAAGATTGACTGCAAGGGCATGCATGCAAGTGATTACAAGAAGATTGGCGCTAAACTGAAGGTATTACGTGATTATTTGCTTGACCAATGTCGATCTTACCTTCCTCTGTTAGACGATAATGATTTATCATATGTTTCCATGGACGGTAGAGGAACCTAATAGAGACACAAAGGGAAAAGTCAGATAGGGGGTGGGCGAAAGCTTTGTGAATCACAATGAATTTTATTTTCGATGTTTTTATTGAGAAATGCATGTATACAGTCATTTTTTACCTTCAAATTGTAAGAAAGCAACCTACTACCTTGAAATAAGTCCCAGCCCCCTCACTTTCTCCCAGCAGGAAATGTGAATTGTACTGAAAGAGAAGAAAAATATGTCTGGGTGTTGGATTTAACCGAAAAGTTTTCCTTTGATCTGCGTGCACTTCCTAATAAAGTATCCTATCATATCCATTTACCTCTGAAGCTGTCTACAAACCGTGGTATGATATATGCAGAATCATTCCTACTGAAGACTTTTGCATATATCAATGGAAAGAAATCTCCAGAACTTCTCCACGTCTCGAAATTTCTTTACCGAACAACATAACTTTAAAAACTTCTTTCCTCCTTCTTATAATTTTACTAACATCTCTATTTCTTCCACAGGAACTGGTTCCATGTGTCTTATTATCCTTTGATGATGAACAGATATTGATGTGGAGGGGGAAAGATTGGAAATCAATGTACAGAAATGATGCTCCGGCTATAAGTTCTGCTTCCTATGATATCTCAAATAGTCTGAATTCTTCAGGTAACAGTAATGGCATCCATACTGGCATTGCTTCTGCATAAACTTTTTAGTTTACCTTTTACTCACTCCAAGACAAAGGAGTATATGGTCCATGACAGAGCGTAATGGCGTAGCAGGATTCATGCAGCCGACCCTACTTAATGGGATTAAGGCTTGGTTTATTTGTTTGACTCGCTCTAGGGAAACAAGGATATGCTTGAAACGGAAAATGAAAGGACAAAATAAGAGGAAAAGAGAAATATTGAGATTTTTGGTCTTTTGAGACCTTGACAGCATGAGATTGAAGTGTTAATCTGCTTAGTTTTCATTTGATTCTTATCATTCTATGTGATATTTCCTTGTTTACTTATTCTATCCTATGCACATTGCGGTGTAAGATTTCTACTCCTTTCTCATTAGGAATTATTCGCATGGGCCAGTTGAAAGATTTAGTGGCCCAAACTGCGCTAATTTGGCGGATGAAAGCACCAATCATGCTAAGTTTCTCTTGTGAGGCAATTATGTTTTGGGTTTGAGTTCTTTCAAAGAACATGTGATTAGTGAAGGACCTGATTAAACTCTCTAATTTTCTAGTAACAGCAATATATATCTAATCCATGTAGATTGTCATAACATGATGTCTTATAGAATATCCTCGAATGTTGTGGTTCAGATTCTGGAAGTTCTGATCTTCAGAAGTCCGATGCTAAAGCTGTGAAATCAAGCCCTAAAATGATGTCCTTGTGGCAAAATGCAATTGAATCAGGCAAGGCATTATTGCTAGATGAGATTGAGCTTGTTCCGGATGAACTCTTGGAGAAAATCGAGGAATTTGAGCGTATTTCACAGGTGACAGAACACTCATATCCAGCCTTGATCTTGTCCAGTGAAGTTGCTCTTGATACAACAACACAACACAATAGTAGTGATACAGAGGACGAAGATTACAATGAATACGAAACCTATCCGGACAACTTCAATAAATATCACATCAACGAATCATTTGAAGCAGTGGAATCATCAGTTCCATTTGGATCTTTACCCATTGATTCAAGATCCATCACGGAACACCTAAGTGACAGTGAGCAATCTCTCTAAACTCCTGGAATAGTTGGTGATGTATAGCAAGTAGTTTATTTTGAGTTCTCATTTCTTATGTAAATCCTGTTTTAAACTCTCTCGTGTGATCTTGTACATTGTAGATAATATAATCTTGTTAAAAATTAAGGGCTTGCTTACCCTGAAAGTACATATTATCAAGCAAGAATGAACATAGACGGGAAAAGATCATGAATGTCTGAAAAAAGGTTTGAAGGCATGATTTTACACAATTCTTTAGGTAGATGTAGTAAAAAAAATCCAAATAAATTGAATGGGAACACGGACAGTGGCACCAGTTTTTTCTTCAGTTTTTCCTTTGGCAAAACAGAAATTGACTTCTAAGAGGGGACTCTTTTGCATTGTAATGAGAAAGACGATATATAGAAGAATGAAGTTGAAGTCAGACATTTAGAAATTTAGCATTATTGAATTGAGAAAAATGGAATTGCGCCCTCCATTCAGATAGATTCCACAATCAAATAATTAAATTTTGAAGAAAACCCTTGATGAAAAAGAGAGAAAGGAGGGGGGGGGGTAAATTGGGGGAGGAGGCGGACGGCCAATGTTTCATCTACTCTCCATTATTATTTTTTAAATATTTAAGTAGACAAAATTTAATTTTTATAATAATATAATAATAATTTAAAAAATTAAAAAAAAAAAAAACATAATTTTAAAAATTGCAACCGCCCTCCCAACCCTAGGATCCGCCCGTCCATTATTGAAGTTCGCTGAAGCTAGAAATTGTAACTCGTGAATACAACTACTACGTACCAAAAGGTTTTCAATTAATTTCACGTGTTATATTTACACACCATCTGATCGTCCTAGTTGCAACCATATGCAATAAATATATCAAAAGATAAATATTCAAATAAATTTCATTTATAAATTTTATGATTAAAATTAAATTTTAGTATGACTTATGAAATTATATAAAATAATATCATTTATTTTAATTTAATTTATACTATAAGATAATTTAATTTAAATATTTTTCTATATCAAAAGTTGGATCCAGATAAATTAATCTGAAGAAGTACAGAATACTTAGCTTTCTGAACTTCTCTAAACGATAAACTGTGATGGAAAATAGTTAGGTAGATCTGATTTTTTGTCTCATCGATAAATTCTGTGGTTAGGATTAAATTTTAAATTTTTTTACTTATATCAACTGATATCATAAATTTTTAAAATTTAATATACACTACAGGATCTACAAGTGTCTCTACTTAAGTTTTTACCCACTGTGATTTCCAAATTTTTAAAAGAAATATATACAGTAACATCCCACCAACCACCACCACACCCACCACACGAGAGTCATGTGGGAAACTTAGGTGACATTTAATTAGATTTATTATAATTACCAAAAAAAAAACAAAAAAAAACCCTCTAGTTATTTTTAGACTAAACTTTCATATCACGTTTCCATAAACTTTTTTTTTTGGTCAGGTTAAGCTTATTAAAGTCAAGAAAATACTGGCATATACTACTCCATAATACATATGCTTAAAAATTTTAATATTAATTCGAGACTAATTTGAGTGGCCTGAAATTATATGCATTAATATATCTTCTGACTTTTCTGTCTGGTTGTATAATACATTGCAAAACAAAGGCATCTTGTTACGATTAATTTAAAGAATGACAACATAATTTAGTAATTTTGTTATATGTAGCATATGAAATTCGTGTTTGAATTGCTTTAAATTCATGCATTAATTTTCCAACTATATGAAAGAGAAATAATCGAAAGTTGCAAAATAAACCAAAGTCAATTAAGAGGTAGAGAGAGAAAGCGGCAGTATTGTGTTGACTGGGTATGTAATGCTCTTGGTTGAGTCCACTCAATACTCTGACTACCAATTTTAACTTTTAATAATCACCCAACACGGCCTGTTAATTCCATTATTTTCTTAAATAATCAACTGTTTCTCCAATTTGACATTTGTAGTATGTGATAGTATGTATTACAAATATAGAGTATGCATAACTTCTTCTTCTTTTTTTCGCAGTCAAAACAAAACATTAGAACTTTTGTCCAGAGTATACATGTACGGAGAAATTCTTATATGGTAAACATGTATGGAAATTTTTTTATATGAATTCGATATATAATATAATAACTATCAATACGGTGGTCTAATGGTTAAAATTTATCACTCTCGTTTGAAAATATCTAGGGTTTGAACTTCACTGAAGACATAGGTCTTGCCAATTATTTTATAGTATTATGAATTAGTGGTGACCGACTTATAATGTATGGTCCAATGAGGGGTGAGACTTAGTTCATTAATGTGTTGGTGGGGTTGCGGTGACCAAGTTGAGTTTTGCCCAGCGAGTTATAGCAAAAAAATATTCCGTAACAGTTAGATTCTCTTAGTTGAGGTAGTCACATCAGATTCTCCCGAACAAACTTTTTTATTTACCAAAAAATATATATATAACATAATATTATGAAATCTTTGATTCATAAATTTTTATATCATCTCACTTTACTCTAAATATAATAGAATAATATAAAATTTTATAGATCAAAATATTCGCAATACTATTTGATTCATACAATAATTTTCGGACATGCATGTCAAAGCATATTGCTGAATTTGAATAGCATAGTCAGCTTTTAATTTTCATTGTTTTCACAAACAAAAAAGTGTTTAATAGCGCTTCCATTGATAAGGATCTTTTTTCTTTTTCTTTTTCTATAGGAAAAAAGTCAATATAAGTAAATAGTATGCCCTTTTTTGGACTTCCACTCATCTGTCCACAATCAAATTCTCCAACTCATATTCCGGGCTTTTGTACCATATAATCAAATAATATTTCAAATATGACTACTTCAATAGTTCTGGTATAAAATATTTATAAATTTTGTAAATTTTTTAATGTAATAGCGTGAACTTTTGTCGTATAAAAATATAAATTTTACCATAAGTGACTTAAAATTTGTCATTTTTTTACTATTTTACATCATCAAAAGCAGTATGACCATTGAGTCAAGATCCCCTCCTAACATCTCCATATAGATCTATGACAGGACTTTTTATTTTTAATATGTATTTCTGCTGTTCTGAAACAGTTGTTATTTTAAATAATTTATTTTATATTATATTATTTTAAAAAATTAAGTATTAAATGGTTTTTTTAAATTTTTATTTTTATTGTCTTATTTGTGAAAGAAGAATTATATATTTTAAATATTAATATAAAAAAATAATTTAATTATTTTAAATTATTTTTTAATAAAATTAATATAATTTAATAATTTTTTAATTAAAATTGACGATTATTTTAAAATAAAGAGAATATGTAACATTTTTCTGATAGACAGTGGACTACGAATATTTTGTACTAGGGTAGGTGGGGAAGGGTAGACTGGGTTGTTGCCTGTGCTTCCCGCGAAAATATAATGTCCAAAAACCACTTTTTTAATTAAAAAAAATAAAAAAGAAAATCTGTACTAAAAAAATCCCAACTACCTGTAATTTTTCATCTATAAATAGACACATAATAGTTCCAAGATTTCAGTGGATTTCAGTTGCCTGGACATCAGCAAATACCGTAATTTGCAAAAAGCTTTCTTGAGTTCTTGTTTTTAACGGTAAAGATTCCAGCTTTATCTGTATTGGGATTTTATTCAATTTGTGGGTTTTTTTTTTTTTTTTTTTTTTTTTTTGTGTTATGGGTCTGAAAAGTTTGCATTTTGAATCTGTGATCTGGGTATTTGGATCTGGTTTCGGAATTCGATTTTTTTTTAACAGATTGAAAGAAAATGGCACGCAAGAAGATCAGAGAGTATGATTCCAAGAGACTGTTGAAAGAGCATTTCAAGAGGCTTGGTGGTTTTGAATTGGGGATCAAGTCTGCCAAAGTAAGCACCTTTTTGTTGTAGTTGAATCTCTATTGTTTTCTGGGATGCTGTTGATTGCCATTTGTTAAGAGATTTTTATTGATTTTGCCTACTTTTATGACTATTGGTTTGTTTAAAGATATGGTTTTTATGATAGTTTTGTAGATTGGGGATGGGATTCTGGGGGAGGTTGCATTAGTGCTGTATGTGGTGTAAATTTTAGGTGGTTTGGCTTCTGTTGATGTTAACTCATTAAGAATTAAGACATGCTGCATTTTAGGATTTGCACCCAAGGAATCTGATGGACAGATCATGAATGAATATAAAATTTGAATTTGATTAGTTAATGATTTTCACTAAATCCATTTTGAGATCTATCAAATCGGATGGGAGGTGGTGTAATGGTAAACTGGAAAGCTCAGTGTACTCTTCAATTTTTATATTGCTAGTTTTTATCGCATAAAATTCTTGAGTGCTACAATAATTGAGTTGTACAGTAATGAGAGATTGTGGTGAAACTAGAATTGGTAGTTTGAAATTCTCACTGTTGCATTCCTTGTGAAACCAAACTTTCCAACCAGCATATATGAGTAAATGGAAAAAGAAATACAGATCTTGTAAATTGAAAGTATCATTTTCGCTTCTTCCTTCTGAATTTTTAGGGTAGAAATAGGCGAATCTTTTTCAATCTTATAATTCTGTAATAGCAGATAGAAATGTTGATACTCTCTGCTTCGTTCATTGTTTTGGTTGATAGAGTGTTTGATTACTCACAAGTCACGAATTAAGGGTCTGGAGCCTTTAGAAAGGACAAGTTTAATATAAGGTTTTAAAGATTTGATGCTGACTGTTATGCTCAAGTATGAGTGTCACGTGTTTCGGTGCATGAAACATCTAGTCTTCTAAATTTTACTGTGGTAATATGGATGACTGAAGTTACATGTGTGCTTTCAAATAACATGGTATATTTCCTTTTGTGGGTTAGGTAACCGAGTCAACTGATTTCAATGAGCTAGTAGAAAAAGAACCTTGGCTGTCCTCGACAAAACTAGTTGTGAAACCGGATATGTTATTCGGAAAGCGAGGGAAAAGTGGCCTAGTTGCTTTGAACCTAGATCTGGCTGCAGTTACTGCTTTTGTCAAAGAGAGGCTTGGCAAAGAGGTATGTTACATATTCCTTCACATAGGCAGATATATTTACTAGTTTGGTGATTTATTCTCCTTCTGCTATCATAGAACAGTTATTTATACCAGCCTATGAGCTCGTCTCTATTTCGTGTTTAAATATATAGCTTTTGTATAACTACTTACAAATTAACAGGTAGAGATGGGTGGTTGCAAAGGACCTATTACAACATTCATTGTCGAGCCATTTGTTCCACACAATGAGGAGTTCTATCTTAACATTGTTTCTGACAGGCTTGGTTGCAGCATAAGCTTTTCTGAGTGTGGAGGAATTGAAATTGAAGAAAACTGGGACAAGGTATGCAAAGTGTACTTAAGTTCACACCTGTACAAGTCAATAGACTTTAAGTGTAGTTCTATTTTATGCATTTCTTTTTCCAATTTATTGTGTCATATTAATGCATGATTTCCTTTATCCAGGTTAAGACCATCTTTGTACCAACAGGGGTGTCTTTTACATCAGAAACATGTGCTCCACTTATTGCCACCCTTCCCTTGGAGGTAATTATTTGACAGTACCTTCCTCTTGTCTGTGATCTTTACAGTAGAAGGGTAATTGACAATACAGCATTATTGATTCAAAGCCTGTTTGTTCTTTTACAGATCTTTGCTATTTTATATTAAACCCTTAAAATTAGTAGAATTTTGGAATCTGCCGGTTTACCTGGTCCTTCAAGTTGCTAGATTATTGTATTTCAGATATAATACCCATATTGCATTCTGTTTATTTTGCAAGACTTACTGGCGTCTTTTAGATTTAATATGTCATCAATGTGAAATTCTCTTATGTGTTGCAGATCAAAAGTGTGATTGAGGACTTCATCAAAGTAATTTATGCACTATTTATAGGTACGGTGTGGATAGTTCACAAATTAATTGTAGTTTAAGGTACCTATAAGAATTTGATATCCAATTTGACTTGGCAAATAACCTTAAAACTTTCGTGTGTTAGATCTGGACTTCACATTCCTAGAGATGAATCCTTTCACATTGGTAGATGGAAAGCCTTATCCTTTGGAAGTATGAGAGGAGAGCTTGATGATACTGCTGCCTTTAAGAATTTCAAGAAGTAACACTATCCATTCCTTAACTGATTGCACTTCTTTTAAGTCTAGTTTTGAAGCATATAACACATCAATTGATGTTGCTATGATAGAATAATACAAACTTGAGCAATCCAATAATGTGCTATATGGTTTCTATTTGCAGGTGGGGAAATATTGAATTTCCAATGCCATTTGGAAGAGTTATGAGTCCTACAGAAAGTTTCATTCACGGACTGGATGAAAAGGTAAGAATATATATGAGTGATATCAACATCAGGCCAAACCTACTTGTTTGATTAGGAACCTGCCCACTGTCAGGACTGGTTCTGCTGATTAAAGAAATTTCTTAAAATTCTCAAACATGATGAATTGGTTAACTGAGGCTGGTTGTTGAATCAGTTTTAAATTCCTCTTGTTTTTTTTTTTTTTAGAAAAAAAAAAAAAAAAAAAAAATTCTGAACTGAATATTGCATAATTTTTTTGCGATTTTTGGAGGAGAATTAGAAAGTGACAAGCACAGACCAGGTGTGCTAATCAAGCGAGAAGTGGCTAGTTGGTCGGTTCACTATCTGATATTGCTTAACTTCATACATCTAACAAAACTGTCACGAGCACTTGATTAGATAAGAGCAACTTAACAGTGCAACTCTTCCTCATATTTCATAAAAACTAATTGTTTCTATAATCAACTTTTTCTTTAGTTTTTCTGGTTCCCTCTTTTTCTTTTTTCTTTTCTTTTTCTTTTTCTTTTTTTCTTATTTGAGGGGATCAGTTTTTTGGTTCAAATGCTAGAGATGTGGCTTCCTTTCTGAATGATGTCAGGTTGTTACTTCCGTATCACCATAAATTGAAGCAATCTTTTTGAACTTCAAATTATTTTTATCTAAGCAATTTCACTTGTGAAAGGCCCAGACAGCATATTTTTTTCAGCCAATAGTTGATATTTATTTCAGCTGCTTCATCATTTCGTCAATCGGCTCACTTAAAGTTAGCTTTTGCAGACAAGTGCATCCTTGAAGTTCACAGTCTTGAACCCCAAGGGACGAATTTGGACCATGGTGGCTGGAGGAGGTGCCAGCGTTATATATGCAGATACTGTGTGTTTCTCATCCTTGCCACCTTTGACACTTGAATTTTTCTTTTTCCATTTCTAAAAGTAACCTCAAGATTTTGCTTGACTAGGTTGGAGATCTTGGCTATGCCTCTGAGCTCGGTAACTATGCAGAATATAGTGGTGCTCCCAATGAAGAGGAGGTTTTGCAGTATGCGAGAGTTGTAATTGATGTAAGCTTTGCATCAAGCTAGATAGTATCCATTAGTTGTTATTAATTCGTCTTTGATAGATCCAATCACAATATTTGCTTTATTTGATGACATATATCTACTGCTTGTTAACAGTGTGCAACCGCAGACCCTGATGGCCGTAAGAGAGCCCTAGTGATAGGTGGTGGAATAGCTAACTTCACAGATGTTGCTGCTACATTTAACGGCATGACGATATTCGAGCTTTGAGAGAGAAGGTTAGGAATCTTAATGGCATGTCTTAATATCAAATCCTATAAACAGAAAGATGCTAATTTGAGCATCCCGACAGGAATCAAAGCTTAAAGCTTCCAGAATGCAACTTTATGTGAGGAGAGGCGGTCCAAACTACCAGAAGGGTCTTGCAAAAATGAGGTCTCTTGCAGAGGAAATCGGCATCCCAATTGAGGTACTTATAGAAATCTCATATTAGAAACCATTTGTGAAAGCATCTAAAACAGGTTTAGTACTAATATCTTTCCATTATAGGACCTAAAAAATGCTGGAATTTATTTTGACTTGTATATTTTGTTGCAGGTCTATGGACCTGAAGCTACCATGACTGGCATATGCAAACAGGCCATTGAGTGCATCGCTGCTGCAGCATAAATTTTAACTCTAATCTCAATTATGCCATTAGTCTAATCTTTTTCCTTTTATTATCAATCCCTTTTAGTGGATTCTTGTAATGGAAATGAATATTACCCAAAACAATAAACTGCATTTTCATCATCTTTGATATTAATGCCATTATTAATGGCTTTTAGATAGATTCAACAATCTCATTGGAGCTGAAAAGTTTTGGAAAAATTCTTATATGGACTAAGGTGTACGGTTTCACTATACACTTTGTGATTCATATTTTTTCATATTCTTTAATTTGTAGATAAAGTATTTTAATTTTTAAAATTTTAAAAGGAATTGAAAGATGCCGACAAATATAAATCACAAAGTGTATGGTAAGACTATACATTTTAGTCCATATAAAAATTTAGGAATGGTAAAAGAACAAATAATTCCGTCATGGCAAATATTTAGGTAGACCCGGTTTTTGATATCATAGACCCGATAGACAGTTGATGTAAGTAAAAAATTTTAAAATTTAATTCTGACCACAGAATCTACAAGTGAGCCAAAAATCAAATATACATAAATATTTTCCTTCCATCATATAAACAGAATGATTGAATGTCATGACATTTGAAAGCAAAGACATCTAGATGTGTATAACAGTTAATACATAAAAATGCAGTTAAGCAAGTGCTACCTAGTCGCTATACATTAGTTCTGGCTTCCAAATATTTTCTTTTACAGATGCGGTTTTCCCCTTAGTGCCAACTTTAATAAAAGCCCAGTTTAAAAGGATACAAGATTTTTTGTCTCACATTCTATATCACTTTCTTTTATATCATCTATTGAACTATCAAAATTTTGTGAAGTAATTTTAATAAAATAATTTTCACAGTTTATTAAATAATGTAACAAGGAGTGACACAAGATATGCGATAAAATATCCTTAACAGTTCAAAAGTCAAGTTTCATGCTAATCCACCCCACAAAGTAGACAAAAATTACGGGAGTCCTCATTAATCATGCTATTAAAAATTAATTATGAGAAACATCCTTTTTAATGTTTTTGGAGAATTAACTTTTGCCTTTACGACAAATATTTTTTTTTTAAACATAGGACTGCTATTGTTTTTGAAATATTATTCTAAAAAAGTTATTGTAACAAATTGAATAACTCATTAATATAATAAAATACTCTTGTGATGGAAAATTCTTGTACGAATCAAAGTGTGCGACCCTATTTGCACCTAATGATTCATATTTATCCACATCCACTAACTTTTTTTAAAAAATTAAAAATTAAAATACTTCATTCACAAGTTGGTGGATATGGATAAATATAGACCAAAGGTATATGATGGGACAGTACACCTTAATTCATACAAAAAATTTTCCTTTTGATGTGATATTAATACATGTATTGTATGATAAAAAGGTGATTGAAAAAACGTGTATGAAATGATTGATTATTGTCCAAATAATATTCTACTACAATAATTTTTCTATTATTTTCCAAATAATATTCTACAATAATTTCATACACATTTTTCAATCATTTTTTTATTTCACATATATCGCATCAAAAAATTAATTACAATACTTTTTAAAATAATATTTCAAAAATAATAGTTGTCTAAATGGCTATTGGATGGTTAACTTTTCCATTATTCTGCAACTCTTTTCATAAATATATATTTTTTGCAAATTATCATTGTCACAAGCAGGAGTAGACCAATAAAAAAAAAAAAGTGACGCATTCTCTTTGAAAATACCGTAACGAGATAATAATCATTTCGGAATGAAATAACCCTAATCAATCATTTTTTACTTGTGTTCATACGTTTGTGTGTTTTGTGGATCCATATTTATGATAAATTAGAGATTTTATCGTTATTTTGAGATATAATCTTTATACTCTTCAAAATAATTTATAAAAAAAAAAAATTTAAATTCAGCTACATTTTGCATGATATATTTTCTGCTTGTGTTCACACATGAACATATCACGAAACAGTGAGGGGGTTTTCTGATTAATTTGAATCTCCAGCGTTTCAACAAAATGTGGCAACAAAGTTGAATTGTTAACATTTGCCTTCTGGAATTCCAGTTTTCATTCATTCAGAATCATTTAACGTAAAACTTTGGGAGTAATTTGAGCTTTACGTTTAGCAATTTAGGTGAGAATTACATTTTAACTCGTACAGTTCAAATTAAATAAGATTCAACTATGATATGTATATGAAGTTGAATAAACTTTTAATTTAAAAGCTAATATATTCAAGAATTTTTCTATATGTTTTTAATAATTAAAAATTTAGTTAGAGATGTAGGGTGTGTTCGTTTAGATTGAAAATATTTTCTTGAAGAAAATATAAAATCTATTTTTCATACAATTTTCAGGTGTTTGGTTGACAAAATGAAAATATTTTAAAATAAAAAATTTTAACCGTTTTATCTTTAATTTTATGAATACAAGTTAAAAAAAAACTTATAACAATGGTAATAAATACCTTACAAGTAATTGTGATTAATAAAAAATTGATTTTTTTCAAAATTAAATGATAGTACAATATAGTAGTAAAATATGTATAATGATAGTTATATTAGTATGGGACTCATAATTGAGAGAAAAACGAATGAAAAGGAATTAAAAACGAAAATAAGTTTAACAAACGAAATTCTAAAGGTAAGTATTTGAGATTTAATTTCACTCTTGAATTTGTATCCGAAAAATAACTTACACTCAAAAATTCCGTAAGTTATTTTCAGCCAGAGAAAGAAAAGTTAGAAAATATTTTCCATCGGAAAATATTTTTCGGTGTTTGGTACCAAAAAATTTTCTGAAAAATATTTTCAATCCAAACGAACACACCCGTAGTGTGTTAAGTTAACCACTTAACCTACAGAAATTTTTATTTTAGTTAGAGTGGAGCAGCTATTTGACAATATTTAGTAATTATTCCTAGACTAATAATATCGTTCCATATAGAATAGATTATCCACTCATCAAATTTAACCTACCTATACCTATGTTATTCAAATTTAAATCAAGCTATTTATTGGTTTTTCCATTGCATTGAACATTATATATATATATATATATATATATATATATATTAATTTACAATATATATATTGTAAATTTGTAATGCTAGTAGCCTAACAGCGGAAACTTCCGACTTGGGAGCAGGTGATGACCAATGACATATGTTCGGAGTCCAACGTTTGCAAAAACAGCCACTTTCTAGTTTCTCGATCGAAAGTCGTCTCGTCGTCTCTCCCTATTACTTTTCATGAACAATTCTCGGGAGTTGTTTGGTTCATAATTGAGAATTAGAATCAGAATAAAAATCATAAATTCTATTATTGATATAGGTTTATATTATTCTTTTTTATTTGTTTGGTTTGAAATAGGAATATATTTTATTATATTAATGAGTTATTCAATTTGAAATCTATGTCACAAGTAAAAGTAGGCATTTTCTAACACTTTCATTATCATTAATTTTGATTTTCATTCCCTCTTTCATACCCATATACCAAACACCTCCTTAGTTTTCTTACTAAGCAGTGTAATTTCTGGGAACTACATTTGCATTTTAGCTTAGCAATTAGGCTACCAATCCACCACTTGAATTGCGTTCCACGTCCGAATTCCTAAATGGAATAATAACGTATTTTGTAGGTTGGTTAGTTGGGTGGTTGGTTGGTTGTTCATTGTCTAGAAAATGATATTAATATAGATTCGATTTTAAATTTTATTTATAGATTTTATATTTAAAGTTACATTTTATAAAATTTTATTTATATCAATTGATGTTATAGATATTTTAACATTTAATCTACACTACAAATCTATAAATAAGGTTAAAGATCAAATCTGCATAATTATTTCTCGTAAAAGTAAACAAGAAGGTAAAAGCATCAGCTTCCTTTAGAATGGATCAATTTGCAGGATCTTGCTTGATCCAATCCATGCAATTTTGAGACAAACTCTAAAATATATATATATAGGGTGTCAATTGGTCAAATTATCGTGTTATCATATTCTATTTGTATGGGGTTCGATTCTTATCATATCGTGTTCATATCTGATTCGTTCGGTACCGTGTCGTATTTATGCCTAACCCATCTATTATTGACAAAGAATATTAGACTGTTTGATAAATTGTATAACTTGCAATCTATTTGAGTTAAAATCTCAAATTTTAATTATTTAATAATTTAAACAATTGATTAATACTAAATTTGTTATTATAGTAATTTAAAACATATAATTATAATTATTGAAAATTTTTAAATAATATTTAAAATAGTTATTATATTTGATTTAATAATCTAATATTAAATCTATTATTCACAATTTTAAAGTATACTATATTAAATTATAACAAAGAAAAAATTTAACAAAATCTGTTTATACGGTAACTTAACGGGTTATTATGTCAACCCATAGGTTGACCCAACCCAACTATTTAATTTATTGTCATAAACGAATTGACCCAATAATGACCCGATAAATTTTAGATTATGTTATAACCTATTAATTTTGTACCGTATTCGTATTGTATTATCAGTTCATATAAAAAATTGCCAACCCTACGAAAAATGTGCCAAATTTTGGACAAATGCTACTGTTTGCTAGGCTATCACAAACAAATTTTTTTTTTGAGAAATTTTTCAATTTATTTTAGAGAACTATTTCTTTAATTTTAAAAGTTTGTATAGTATAAATTTTTAGTTTAAATACATAATATTATAATGTACAAGCATTTAAACTAAAAAAAAAATAACTCCTTACAAAGAACTGTAAAAATTTTCTTATTTTTTAACTGTTTCCATGAAATTGGGAGACCTTTTATTTTTACCTAAGCAAAATCTTGAGATTCTGCGGCCGGTTCTACAGTCTGATTGACTACTCCTTAGTTTCCCAATGGAATCTATACGACCGGACTAACTTGTATACATATGAGGTCGATGGAACTATATTATCCTTAAATTGTTCTTGTTTTAATTTTATTGCCAGAAGCATTAATATCTTGGTTTTTTACTTTAAAAAATAAATAAATAAATTTTATCTTGGTTTGGTTCCTTTTTCATTTTCAATTTGATATAGAAAAATTTTATGGGAGTAAAAATGAATAAATTGATGCAAATATTTAAACATATTTTTCCCTAATAGTACTCTCCCCGTTTCAAAATAACTGTCACTTTAAACAATTTGTGTTGTTTTATATTATCTGTCACTTTAAAAGGTACCAATCGAAAAGTATTACATGGTATTTTTTTTAATTTTTACCCTTAATGCGACATTAATAAAGGGAGAAGTATATAGTTAGGATATTAATATAAAATGATAATTTAGTTATTTTGAACTATTTTGTTGTAAAATTAATACAATTTAATAACTTTTCTATTCAGTATAAAACAACCAAACGTGACAGTTATTTTGAAACAGAAATAGTAATATTCCAAAATTTAACTCCTTTTTTTAATTCTCAAACTAAATACTAATGCAAGGAGGCAGTGCACATAACTAGGTGGTGGTGGATGAATTTATGTTCCAAATCCAAAATGGTTGACCGGTGGGGTAAGATACTGAGGATTATGTCGTATTGTTTTCATTTCTTTTTCTCTTGTGGCGAATAAACGAGAGCTCCTACTCTCCTACTCCTACGCTCTACAACCATACTCCTTGTTGACTTTACATGGAACTTGCTGTGAATCTTAATCGATTAAGATTTCATATACATTTCAAACAAATTATTCGCAGTCCGCACACAACCCACAATTTGTGTATATTACACTGACATAGCCAATTAGTTGCAATGGTCATTCACATTTATGAAGAGATTTTTTTTTTTTTTTTTGAGACAACAGATAAGACTATAATTAAGAGGATAGTATTAGTATGTAGTACTAAAGCTTCAATAAGATGTTATATTTTGCTGATCAACTAACTCGAAAGCTAGGTGGAGGGTGGGAGGGGTAATGAAATTTTGTCAAAATTCTAGGTGGGGCGAAAGAAAGACTTTGCATAAAAATTCTCGAAATCTCCCATGTAATAAAAGGAATTGTCATTCCAAGCCCCTTTTTCGCTGGTTGGTTTCATATATATATATATATATATTTTTTCAATCATATTAATCAAACTACCTATCGAGAATAAAGTTTTATTTTATTTTGAACCAAACGATTATTCTATTTTTGTCAGAATTGATATTTAACCCTAACTATTCAAACGGTTATTCTGTTTTTACGGAAAAAATATCTCGTATCCAAAAATACTAACTATTTTGTTTTTTAACTAGAATAATATTCCAAATCTAAATATTTATTTTCTTACTTTATTTGGTCAAAAATAATTCCAAAAAAAAAAATTAAATTTCTTTGACAGAATAATTATTTTAAATAATACTCAAATAATGTATATTCAAACGAAGCCTTAATTATTACTCTTAATAATTGTTCCAAAAACTGTGGGAATGCATGCACTTGCATTTCATCCCCACTCAAATTTCCCAGCCATTTTGTGCCAGCCAAACCTACTAAAAATGCGCTCCGGATCCTTTAGCTATTTCATTTACTATCCCACTTTCTGTTACACTCGTTAGATGATCGTCACATATACCACGTCTTACCATTATTCACTATACATAATAAAATACGAAAAATGAGATAGGAGATTGATATAAAGCGTAAAATATAAGATCTCATGCATTCAATAGTCAGTGCTCGAAATAGTGTTTTGGTAATTAATGAAGTTTTTGGGGTCGTTCAATTGGCCCCCAAGGGTTGGCTCATCCTAACTTCTTCAACTACACCCATGAATGATCCATTATATACACCACAACTTGAGATATTTCATTGAATGGTGTTTACATCAACTATTGAGAATAGCAGCCAGCAAGCATGCAGATAAGTATTGGCATTTGTAAACCATATTGATCATGATAGAGATATATAACACCCGCGGATCGCAAAGTACAACAATAAGCGGCCTTAATTTTCTCCTCATTGTTATCTGTCCCGATGCATTAGTTGTGGAGATACAATGTAGATAAGCGAGGGCCATCAAGAATGAGATCTTCTAAAAGATACTAATGGGACTTGAATGTCTACATGTTTCTTCCAATGCATGTCTGAAAATTCATCTCCTTGAGAAATTACAATATTTAAAAAAAAAAAAAAAAAAAAAGCAAATCACCCTTCTTACTATTGTTAATAACTCGAATTCATGATCACTAAATCATAAGAAAAGTATCTTACAGTCTAAATTATATTTCGTTTTTATGTTAGAATGTTACAGTATAAAAACGAGAAAAATACTTGTATGCAAGGACAGACCGTAGAGGAAAGAACTATATCTAGAGTGGGTGAGATTTAATAAATACATATTTTTTTTTTTTTCAAAATTATTAGGAGGATGAAATGCAATTTTTAGAAGGGTAGAAATTAAATATTTACAATTTTTAATGATGAAATATCTAATATTTAGAATCTTGGGGTCACCCCCTTAAAACCAACCCTGCCCGTATGTACAGGGATACATATGTTTTAAGAAAGATGTTGCTAAAAATTTACATGTTTTTTCAGCTGGTATTGAAGATGGAATTTTGGGATTCTGATACATTAATTGCTGCACCAATTTTCGTACATGATCACGTTGTCTATTGTAAAAAGTTTGTCTAGTTTATTGTAGATAATTAATAAATGGATATATTTTAAGAGATTACGATATTGAAAGATCATAATCTTACCTTTTTTCGTACCCTAAAAAAAAAAGTTACTTTTATTCAACAATTTAACACACATATTAGAGGTAGTGCTTAGCATGACGCTTTCGCTATTAAGAAATTATTATTAATGATATCAGAGTGGTCAATGGCCTTCCGAATTGCTTTATCAGACTTGAGATGTTCAAAAATCAATTAAGTTTGAACTGTCAAGTAGATAAAAAATTTGACTTAACTTGTACGATTTTTTATTTGACTTTGATTCAAAATTAAATTAATTAAGTGATTTCTTAATTCAACTTTGACTTAAATTTTCAAGTCAAACTACCAATCGTATGTCGATATACAAATTGATTGGTTTGACTGGTTTAATCAATCGAACAAGTCATTCGATTTTGTCGGTCAAATACCGATCAAATAAAATTATATATATATATATATATATCTTGTATTTACATTATGTAATATTTTAAATTTGTGAAGTGATATAAAATTTATAAGATAATATATTAAATTTTTAATTAGAATATAGAATAGAAGAACATTAAATATTCGACTAATTTGACTTATTCGACATACTACAACTAAGAAAATTTAAACGACTCGATTTTAATTAATTTTAAATTTATATAAATTAATTTTAACTATAAAATTTTTTAATTTAAAATCAAATAAATCAAATCGAATAACTCAGAAAAATTAAACATGAACATCCTGACCAGATCACTTGAAGTGTTCAAGCTTGATGGCTTGAAATGGCCCGCATATGACGCCTTTTGGTCACGTCTCACGTCAGTCCAATCCGTCGTGCAATCCCAGAGATTTATCCTTCTTATTTTAGATTATTAAACTAATAAACATTTATCAAACAATTTGCATTGTGTCAAATGTTCTACGTCAACAGCAGTCTTTTTGTCCTTCTTAATTTGCACCATGAACTAGGTTACTTTGGTTGAACATTGTGTAATTTGGTCGGGCTAGGAAACTAAAAAAAATAAATAAGAGAAAAAGAGCCAGTCAAATTTGACTTCAATTAGGTAATTATGTTGAGACCTCTACAAAATGTTTACTTTGGTCACTTGTCAATATTATTTAGAAGTTGTTGAACAAAGATGAGTCTGGTTAGAAGCAGTGATTTGAAAATCGGACCGGATCGGTCAGTTCAACCGGTCGGACTGCGAATAGGAAGAACCACCGATCCGGTCCAACTACATATCCGGTCTGTCCAAAAAATCGGACAGAATCGATAAAAAATCGGAAACCGGTAAAAATCGAAAATCGGTAAAAAATTAATTTTTTAAATTTCAGAATAAAAAATAATTTAAATAAAGAGAAAAATTAAAAAATAGTGAAAATAAACTCCAAAATATTGAACACACCAAAGCCTAAACTATTAAGTTATTATTTTTTTTCATCTTTTTTATACTTATTTTTTTATAAATTTCACTTTTCTTATTAGAAATTTGATTAGTATTTTTGGGTATAAGGACTATAATTATCCAAAAATAGTGTTTCACTTATATTTTAGATTTTATATAAATATATTGTAGATCATTTTAATTATATCACACTTTGGTAAAAAAAAAAAAACCTAATTAGTTAACCGACCGGTTGAGCAACTGCGAACCGGACATGCTACCGGTTCAATGGCCGGTCCGATTTTCAAAACATTGGTTAGAAGTCGATAGAATTTATGTTAAATTTCTTCAACAAAAGTTACAACAATAATTCTATAAGAAGATCATATTATAGAACTGTCAAAATGATGATGTACATCTAGAGTATTAGGTAATATTTAATTGTTTAAGGCTTGTTTGGTTATGAGATAATTAAGGTGGATTGAATGAATAATTCCGGTTTTTTAAATAAATTTTTTTATTTTATTTTTTGGATGTCTCAAACTGATAATGAATAAGTAATATATATATATATATATATATCATAGTACTATATAAATTACACTTCGTCATCTCCATTTGATTTTTATTTTTAAGACGTCTCACTTACTTGAATATTTATGTGTCTTTATGGTTCATTTAAGAAGTAGAGACGTAGAGTTGAACCAACTACCATTTGTAAGTCAATCTGCTTGTTTGAATGTTTCAATCAAAGAAAGATGATTATTTGGAAAATGTAGTGGAATTATAAATCTCATGATACAAGCATGTTTTCTCGCCACAGAAAAAAAAAAATAATAATAACTGGACTTAGAAAGCAAAACAGTTTATTTAAAGTAGACATACATAACCCGATCTGGTTATTTAATTTTATCCTTAATTTAAACTTTTATTTCTTAAATACTAAAAAGGGTTACAATATCTTCACAATTCAATGTACTCCTTCGCGTGCATACATTATTATTTATAAACTATACATTTAATTGATTTATAAACATTAACATTGCAATGTCATACAAGAATTGTATTTAAAAAATCTGAAATTCTTTTTATTCAAATGTCGTGAACAATTGAAATCAGCTGTGGGGGACCGCAGTCCCCCCATTAGCACATGTATCCCACATTAAAATAGTCAAAGTCTTTGTCAAAATCCATAACGTCCATTCTATATATATTTAGCCATCTAAAGAGTACTTTCTTATATCCATATTTCATCATAGCATCGCGCCTGTATCAATTACCATTCCTTTGCCAAAAACATATTATACCATTATTTGTAAATGGCTACAAATCGTGAAGAGGCAGATCCAATTCATGGTGATATACTAGAGGAAATTCTCTCGCACGTGCCACTTGTCGATCTAATGCGAGTGTTACACGTGTCAAAATTATGGAATCAAGCGGTTTACTCCTCTCTCCACAGTCACAATCCGGTGAAGCCGTGGCTGCTCCGCCACTCCCAGGCCACTCGCTCCCCGTACGCCACCTCCACACACGCTTACGACCCGCGTTCACACGTGTGGATGAAGGTATCTCAGCCGTCCATCAAATACATCTCCACCCTCAAATCATCCCAGCCCAATTTTGTCTACATGCTGTCCCCCTTAAAACTCTCCTTCTCATTGGACCCCTTGAATCTGACGTGGCACCACGCGGACGCTCCGCTTGTGTGGCGTGCCGACCCAATCGTAGCCAGAGTTGGTGACTCAATTGTTGTCGCCGGTGGCGCGTATCTAGCGACTTCGAAGACGACCCTTTAGCTGTCGAAATTTACAGCCTCAAAAGCCGGACTTGGCGCACGTGCGACTCCATGCCGGCGAGTTTGAAGGATTCCGCCGCTTCAACTTGGCTCTCCATAGCTGCTTCGTCTGAAAAACTATTCGTCATGGAGAAACATTCCGGTGCGACGCACTGTTTTGACTTGGATTCCAACGATTGGTCTGAGCCGCACGATCTTCGTCCGGACCAACGTTGTTTCTACTCGGTGATCGGATACGTTAAGGACCGTTTGATTCTAGTGGGGTTGATCGGGGACGTCGAGAAAGTCGAAAAAGTGAAGATATGGGAGGTGGGCTGCGAGAGTTTTGAATGTAGAGAAATAGGAGAGATGCCTTTAGGGTTCTTACGGAAGCTAAGGAGCGAAACTTTCGGAATTGCATGTATAAATATTTGTTTAGGCGGAAGTTTTGTGTATATATATAATCCGACGGTGGTGGAGTTGGAGGAGGTGGTGGCCTCCTGATGCGAGCTAATGCACGGTGGCGGATGCAGTTGGGAAAGTGTGAAGATTGCGGTGGCTGGTGGTGGTTGTGGAATGGAGAGGGTGGTTTTTACTTGTGCAGATGTTAAAGTGGAGGAGTTGGAAAGAGCTTTGAGGTTGGAGAATCGGAGGTTTGAGGTTGTTAACGTTTGAGGCAAGTTGGCCGGGTCCAGTCAACCAGATTATTTTATGACAGTAGTTTAGGGATGTCATTAATTTTTTTTATATTACATTTGTATTATATTATGTCGTTAATTTTTTATATTACATTCATATTACATTATGAATTTTTATTTAATAATTTTTTATATTAAAAATATATATGTTATTAATTTGGTTATTTTATCATATGATATAATTATAAATTAACTTGTACTACTTTTTCCTTTCCTCTTTATTTTTTCTTCTTTTTATCGACCAATTTGCAAAAATTTAACTAAAAGATCAATTTCGGTAGGATCATTTGTTGTATTCCCTATCGTATATAATTTTTTGGACATAAGATTTTTTTTCTCACACCGTATGTCATTTCTTATTACATTACCTAATGAACTATAAAAATTTTATAAAATAATTTTAATTGAATAATTTTAACAATTCATTAAGTGATATAAAGGGTTGCATAAAATGTGAAATATAACATCCTTAACACCCTTTTTCTCATTATTATTATGTATTACATCGCCAAGTATATTTTTTAGTTATTGTCAAAGCTGATGGAAATTTTAATAAAGTACACTTGACATTAATGATATAAAGAAGAATAGAGAGTAAAATAAAAAGTGAGCATGTTTCCTTAAGTGTTCAAATTGCTAGTTAACCACCATTAATTATGTCTACTAACATAAACGAAAAAGAGAAACTAATGGATGGCTATTTATGTAAGGGCAATATTTAAAAACAAAAATATGCTACAAAGAGTGATATCAATGTTTATTGACCAAAATAAAATTTAAAGTAAAATGATAATATAAAAAATTAAGAGTGTTCATAATGATTTTGGTTTAACTAAATAAATCGATGGAATCAAATTAATTTGGTTTTCAATTTTTGAATAATTAATTTTCGCATAAACCGAATAAAAAACTTAGCTATATAGTTTGGATTTGTTTATCGAAAATCAATAATTGAATAACCGAATTTTTAATTTTATTTGTTGTGTTTAATTTGTTTAGTAATCTAATTCTATTTTCATTCATATATTGAATACTTTAATTATTTTTTTTTATTTTTTAGTTCCTAGTCTTAATTTTAGTAGTATTAGGTTTTTGTTTATTAATATGATTAGTTTGCATTTAATTTTATACTTAATTTTTAAATTAACTAGTGAACTTTAGTTAATCGGATAAACTCAAAAAAAAAAATGTGATTAACTAAATAATCGAAAAAAAGTTTAGTTTGGTTTTGATTTTAATTTTCTTTCATCAAAAATTAAAAAAATAATTTTTTTTAAAACCGAAATATCAAAAAAATCGATCGATGAACACTCCTGTAAAAAATCTATCGAAACATTCTAAATTCAATAGAGTATAGAATTACAATTACTAGTACTTAAGCAAATGTTTGTCCACTAACTATTTACTTTTGAGTTGTATACATGATGCAAATGCATCCAATCTTTCTTTTAAAAGATCCCATTTGTGGCAGATAGACAGTAGGTTTTACGATGGACAAGTTGGGGGACAAGTCATATTTTATGACACTGTTGTGCCTTTTTTCGCTGTATCAATCACTTAAAACGCTAATTGGGCTTAACTCATTGGTTTTGCTTTTAATTAGGTAAAAGTTTCATTTAGCATGAAGACAAAAATACAACCACAAAATGTCGAAATTTAATTTAATTAAGTGAAGAATCGAACATAAAAAAATAAAATTGATACATAAACATACATTTGCACATGTATAGGCGGTTAGGTAAAGAACATACACTTAATCACCAATAAAATACTTAGTGAATACTTACATACCTACAAATGTCCGAATGTAATATTTGCGTCATTCTGTTTGTTGATTGAGCCATAGATTGAGGGGCCAAATACATTGGATTTAGTCTTTTCTTTTGGAATTTTTAATGCTACATAGAGAAAGAAGTATAGGAACACTGATAAAAAAAAATACTATGTACCTTCCGTCCCATTTATTTTGTCATAATTTGATTTTTTTTAGTCAATTAGATCAATTTTGTAATCAATAATTCATATAAATTTATTTGATTTTTTATGAAATTTTTTCAACAAAAATGAAATTTATATAAAGTATTATGACATGAAACTTAAAATTTATAAAAAAAAATTAAAAATATACAAAAGATTGAGTTTTGAAAACTTGACTCGTTAATAAAAAAAAAATCAAATGTGACAAATATATTGGGACGGAGATAGTATAAAACTTAAACACTTTTTAAAATGTAGGCGCATATTCGACATTTTTAAAAGAAAATGGGAAATTGAGGTTTGAATTACTATATTCTTATCTAGAGTAAGTTTTGGTTACTCACTCAGCAATGTGGAGTGGATGTGACAATCGTTGAGATGGAATGAAAAGCAAGAGAGTTTTACTACTTTTCAGTTATCCAACGATCAAGAATATTCACTCCACAATAAGAAGTAAGTAGGAAAGAATTTTTCCTTAAAATGTTATTCTTTTTCTGCCTGACATTCGTGTAAAATGCGTAAATTATGTTACATTTTCTTTTAAGGAATTTCCATGGGAGTCCATTTTAAGAACAAGACCAGTCCCATGCTCATCGAGTCAGAAGCCTGATTTTGTACGAGGCCCCTTACTAAATTAGTAAAGGCCTAAAGGCCTAAAGCCCAGTAGGTCCAGGGGCACAAATTGTGGTAAAACAATATGCAGTATCAAAAGGTTTTAGCTTATAGGGTATGATTGAGGCCCAAGTTTTTTTCTTTTAATGAAAAGGAGAAAACTTCTTAGAAAGTGGTAACTATCAAGTTGTTGGGATTGTTTGTAGTCACAACCATCAAAATTTTAGATTTATATAAAGCAACAAAATTAAAAAAAAAAAAATAAAAAAATGGTCCATTCAAACATAGTAGAGTGTAAGACAAAAGGGCCCACAAGCCCAACTCACTTTTTTTGTGTCAATCTCATTGACTCAGAAAATTTTTATATGGATCTGGTCCATTGTAGGTGAAATGAATTTCTTGATCCGTATTCATCCACATTAGTCTAACTCATTAAAAATAAATTTCTTCAGGGTAATGTGAATGAATATGAACTATAATAATCCATTCTATTTAACGTAAATCGGATCTATATAAAAATTTTCTAAATTGACCCTACAAGGAATCATATCAAACCACATCCCCAACCAAAAGATTACCATCTATTCCAATTCTGTCAATGCCATATTCGTTTAAGAAAATTTTTATATGAATTCGATCTAAAGTATAATGTAATAGATTAATTAATTATATTAAATCACATCATTTCAGCATTAATCCGTAGGATTCATTAGTTTATATTACGTCTCATCACTTCAGCATCAACCCGTGAATGATGTGACTTAACATAAATCAACGAATCAGCCATGATATTATACCATAAATTAAATTTATGTAAGAATTTTCCTATATTTGGTATGGATATTCCAAAAAAAAAAAATATGGAAGAATTATTACGGAGTAATTATTTATATCTTTGATAATAATACATTATACATAACTGAAATATTTTTTTTCCTATGACATATAAGTTGTAGCAAAGCGACAAGTATGATTTTATCAAGGACTTTTATTTTCTCCCAAGTGTTTCAAAATTTAGAAAATTAAACAATTTATATCAGCAAGGTTGAATTTTTCTCCCTACAAGGTAAAGTTTTACTAAAAAGAAAGGTGTCATCAAAGCATATGATCACGGAATCATATAGGACACTTCGGCTAATTAACAACTTACACGTGGAAGTATAGCATAAACCTTTTTTGAAAAATCAATCGCCTTTACAACTTTGGGCTCCATGTTAACTTGGG
Source organism: Cinchona pubescens (assembly GCA_025175665.1). Taxonomy (NCBI): domain Eukaryota; kingdom Viridiplantae; phylum Streptophyta; class Magnoliopsida; order Gentianales; family Rubiaceae; genus Cinchona; species Cinchona pubescens. Next base: position 1,892,308 of record JANKKI010000077.1, on the reverse strand, counting down.
CTGGACCATAATCTACTGTTCTTTCGTAGATCTGTCATTTTAGCTGACGTAAATGTGTACGTCAAAATTATGAATAAAATCTCTTCTCATAGACATGAATGATGAGTTTATTTTAATTTTACTACCCAGAATCGGAAAAATATTTAGATAGATTGGGTTTCGATTTTTTTTTATATACTATATGATGTGAATTAAATATTATAAAATAAATAATATTAATTTGATAATATTTAATTTTGACTATAAAATCTACAAATAAATTTCATGATTGAATCTATCTAAATATTTTTCATGATCAAATTAGTATTGTTGTATAGAGATAAAAAAAACTTCATTATGGGAATAAAGATGTGCTTTTTTAGTAGACATATTCAAGAATAGTTAAAATTCTTTTATTAAAAAAGGAAAATAAATATTAGAATTGTTTTTAATAGAAACTGAACAAGAGCTTTTTTTTTTACAAAATTAAAGGGTACCATTGTTATTATTGCTCTGCTATGCTCTTTAATTCCCCGTACAAAAAAATGAGTGTTGAATCTAGGGGAATGGGAATTGGAAGACCTAGTAATTAAAGTATTTTTTTATATTATATTTGTACTATATCACTTAAATAAATAACATGTAAAACATTAAATAAAGGAAACATATTAAACAAAGATTCTTTCTATTTAAAAAACAAATAAAAAATTATTTAAGTGATATAATATGAATATAACATTAACAAATATAACAAAAGATTGAAACCCGAATTGAAATTCCACTTTGGTTAAACTTGGTAAGAAAGATTCTGAGAATTGTTTAAATAACCGAGGCTTAAATAGGAATTACCAGCTAGTAATATATATATATATATATATATAGACCCAGAGAATATTCAGCTTTCCCAAAGCGACAAAAATACCCTATGGCTTTGGGGTTCTACAATTGAGTACATTAAGGCAACCTCCATTATTTAAGATATATTGCAGCATCCAAACAAAACAAATTTACTTAATCGAATAAAATTTGTCATACTCTATTTTTTACTTAAGGCCCTCTCTCTCTTTTTGGCTTTTCTATTTCTCTGTCCTCTTTTTTTAAATTCTAATGCACGGAGTAAGTATTTTATTTAAGAGTATATTAAATTTGGAAAAAAATGAATAAATTCTAATTAAATATATAAAATTATTAAATCAGTAATTATTATGATTTTATTATGTAAGTGATATTAACAAATAGTGTCAAATTTATGATTTTGTAAATTAATTTTTATTTAAATAATCATACAAACATTAAACATACCTCTAATAACGAGGTCAATCATTCGACAGTTTCATTTTCGTGCAATCAGTTGAGTTGTGATCCAAAGAAAACATTATAAAAAGATTATTTGTTGATGGCATACTTAAACTAAATTTTTTATCAATTAAGAAATTTGTTATTGTTAAATTTTGATAATTTAGTTCTTTAAGGTATTGAATATTATTTAGTTGTTTTCTATTCTAATTAAGTTTTTTGATAGTCAAATTTGTTATCCTATAAACATCTAGGTAATACTATTATGCCGTGAGTTTATGCAGATATCAATATGAGAATCTAGATGTGCTTTATTTTGTAGTATCCAACTCCTCTTCTTCTACCACATATTTTTATATATGTTGAATAAATTTATCTTCCACTGTTTATTTTTTATGCTAACATTTGTTAGGTCAATTAAAGCCATAATAAATATTGAGTTTGTTGGAACAAAATGTAAACTCAATACAGAAGTTTAGTTTTCTGTCATCTTTACTTCAAAATTAATTCATTCAGCACCAAGCAACAATTAGACCATCACCATTGTCCCCAAAAAAATGTACTGCAAGATTTTTCCAAAAGCGAATTTGTGAATCAAGACAAATGACTAAATAAGCCACTATACACGATAACGGTAAATTGTTTTAAAATATTTATATAAAATATAATTTAAATTGTGAATGGTTTTGATTTTTAAATATTTTTTAAATTATTATTTTATAATAATAAATAGAGCAATTTACAGCTAAATGGATGGTATTTTTGTCCATTATGGACGAAAATTTATGTGTATCAAAATACAAAAAAAAAATGTAATCTTATATGGGTTTCACCCCACTGCAGGGATTCACGTAAAATTCACATTTATATCTATTTGTTTAAATTTATATAAGAAAAAATGTAATTATACAAAATGCCAAGACGAATCATTCTTTAATGAATCATTATTTAATAAAATTCGTGTCCAATATTTAAATATATTACTCATATAAAATAAATAATAAAACAAAATTAAATATCATAACATAATAAGGGAAAATCGTTGAAATAGTCCTTCAACTTTTTTACTTTAGTCAAAATAGTCCCTTAACTTTTTTGTAGAAACCTTTAACTTTTATTTTTTAGTCAAGATAGTTATTTTATGTAAAATTTATAAAAATAAAAAATAAAAAAATTTATGGTGACTCAAACATAAAAGGACTTTCTTGACTAAAAAATAAAAGTTAAAGGACTATTCTGGTTATAAAAAAAAATTGAGAGATTATTCTGACTAAAAAAAAAATTAAAAAATTATTTTGACTAAAATAAAAAAATTAAGGAACTATTTTGACGATTTTCTCACGTAATAATGTAAACATATGTATATTATCAGATTCTATAACATTATAGCATAGATAACGTATATTTCAGATTTTTCCGTATTGGACCATGGCTGCAGAAACTTTTACAGAACAAAATCATTTTGATAATTTTCAAAAGCAATAAAGAAATCCGGAAGGCAACAAAGACGCAGACAAGCCAAGCACGTGACCTGCCAAAAAATTTACTTTGCTTTTGCTTTTAAGACATCCCATTGTTCTTTCCGATCAATCCTACACATCCTTTCAGTCCAATCCACTGATTGAAAAGATATAAATTTTAATCCCTTTAATAATTTACACCAATTATTAAGTAGTATTTTTAGTACGAAAAATTGTTACAGTGTCCACATTTCTGACTGTGAAAGTTTAGGCTTTAGGCTTTTGGCCTTATGTTTTGGCCTCACTCGGGAGTTTGCTGCATAAAAAAATAGATTGAGATTGTGATTTAGTAATAGTAGTTGTATATAGTTAGAGAGGATAATGATTGTGGTGTGAGGGAATATGAATGCACACAGGATAATGAGCTGAGGGAAGATAGGCCCACTTGGAATTTGTGGGGATCAGTTACAGAAACACGAAAATCACACTCCAAGATTCCCAGATCTCAAGGCTTTAGGAATTTCAGGCCGAGTCCCTGTTATTTTCACGAGAAAGTTACTCTTTTTTCTGCTGGTTTTACCACTTTTAAATGATGCTCATTTAGCTTAATTCTGATGCATGAGGAGGTTCTTTTGGAGTTGTGTATTCTTGAAAGAGCATTCCAGAGGTTCTTTTGGAGATTAGCCCAAAAAAGGGCTGTTCTTTCTTTGGTGAATTGTGGGGCTTGCTTGTACTGCTTTTCTCTATTGGGAATTTTCCACATTAGGCAATGTTGTGGCAGTGAATGGGTGATGAATACATGTGAAAAAATGGGCGCATCAATTGTGGTTGGCTTTGGTAGTAGTTTAGTTCTTGTGAACAAGTATTAATTTTGCCAAGAAGGTAAAGTTGTTTAAGCCATTTTTTTGAGCCATGGAAAGAAAGAGGTCTCTTTTGGGCAAAGTTGTTTTCGTGATGTTCACATTAATGCATATTTCTTATGCATCTCTTTCTCCTACTGGTATAAACTATGAAGGTTAGCTTCAGTTTCAGTTTCAGTTGCAAATTTGTCTGCGAAAGTTTTGATCGCAAATTTAAGTGCAAATTGAAGGAAAAAAAAAAGATTTGGATTTCTTTACAAATTTGTCTAAATGTAGTGTAATTCATTGAGCTTCTTCAATGATTGCAGTTGTGGCTTTGATGGCTATAAAAAATGACTTGAAAGACCCATATAATGTTCTGGAAAATTGGGATGTGAATGCTGTGGATCCTTGTAGTTGGAGGATGGTTACCTGTTCTCCTGATGGCTCTGTCTCTGCCTTGTAAGTATATTGTTTCAGATCTTCTTACCTGCTGCTTTACTTGTGTCACTTATTGTGAAAATTGAAGAAAAACATCGGCACACACACAGTACCCATTATTGATACTAATTTTCCTGGTTACCAGAGGACTACCAAGTCAGAGCTTGTTTGGGACCTTGTCATCTGCAATAGGAAACCTCTCTAACCTGGAATCTGTGTAAGTTATAGTATTGATTTCGTCTTTCTCCTCTACTTGTAGCTATAATTGGCATCATCTCCTGGAAGTTTGAAATTGTTCTGTCGTTTCCGATTACTTGAAACTCTTGGTTTAAGCATTTAAATGGCCTAAAGCATGATTGGGGCTAGTTTAGTTGCAACTGATGGTTTCACATGCTTATATAGGTTGCTGCAGAACAATGCCATTTATGGTCCTATCCCTAGTGCAGTTGGGAAGCTAGTTAAGCTTCAGACACTTGATCTATCCAACAATAAATTTGATGGTGAAATACCAAGTTCTCTGGGGGACCTCAAAAATTTAAATTACCTGTGAGTTTAGAAAGAAACTTGTGAAAAAAATTTAATTTGTACCCGACATTTCAAGCTCAAAGTTTATTTTTTTAATTTTTTTTTTTTTTGGGGGGGGTGGGGTCGAGCTGACTCCCTTTCTGCTGCATTCTTGAGCAAACCAGGCGATTAAACAACAATAGCCTTTCTGGACGAATTCCTGATTCTCTGTCTAAGCTCGAAGGCCTCACTCTTATGTATGTGATTTACCTTTGCACTATTGTTTTATACAAACTGTCATACCATATGCTTGAGGAGGAAGCGAAATATCATGTTCCATTTCTCGTGAAGTGTTTTAAACATAAAAGTGATATCGGTTGCAGGGACCTTTCGTTTAATAATCTCAGTGGCTCATTACCTAAAGGATCAGCAAGAACCTTTAAGTGAGTTGGTCTTCATTATGTTCTCCTGATAATTTGAGCATTATTGAAGTTAAAATATGTCAGTTGTCTTATAATTTGTTTCTGGTACTCAGAATTGTTGGAAATCCTTTGATCTGCGGGCAGAGCTCTGAATACAATTGTTCTGTTGTATATCCAGAACCATTGTCCTTTCCCACAGATAGTGTTACAGGTCTGTATCATATTTACTCTAAATTCTCTTAATCTTTTCTCCCCAAAAACGTAAGGAGATAAGAGATTATTTTCAAGCTTGTACCTTTTTCCTGTTGATGATAATACACAATTCTTCTCTTTCTTAGATCAATCTGGAGCAAAAAGCCGCCATCTGGCCATTGCTTTTGGAGCAAGCTTTGGTGCTGTTTTCTTAATCATAATGGTTATCGGACTGTTTGTTTGGCGGCTATATCGCCGCAACCAGCAGATTTTCTTTGACGTAAATGGTTAGTTCAGTCTTAATCTCTTTGCTCTTATTTATACTTTCTTCTTTTTTTTTTTTTATCAAAATATGTTGCAAGGTCAAAATGCTTGCTAATTGCCCTAAGGTGTTCTTGTTTGAGCACCACATATCGCAATTTCTGAGCATTGTAAAATTGAAAGTCCAAAGGCCAAGTATGTTTCCAACGTTTAATTGATGTCATTCACATAAAATGGTTTTTTTAACATTTTATTCGTTTAAGTGATGGTATGCATTGTTTCTATTTTGGAAGCAATAGGGGAATTCGGGTGAACATATATATGCCAATATACTAGTTACTGACACTAAAAGGACACCATTTGGGGGTAACATGTAAAAATCGTGTACATACACTCTGATGGTGTTGTTTTCCTGAAGTACTGCTGAGAAATTCATTATCCATCTGTAACTCATCTCCAGCATGCACTCTAAGTATGCTTGTAACTTCCTTGGCAGATCAATATGATCCAGAAGTTTGTTTAGGTCACTTGAGAAGGTATACATTCAAGGAACTTCGAGCTGCTACCGACCATTTTTGCACAAAGAATATATTGGGTCGGGGAGGGTATGGAATTGTGTACAAGGGCCAGTTAAATGATGGAACTGTGGTTGCTGTCAAAAGGTTGAAGGACTATAATGCTCTTGGCGGTGAAATACAGTTTCAAACGGAAGTAGAGACAATTAGTTTGGCTGTCCATCGGAATCTTCTCCGTCTTTGGGGTTTCTGTTCAACTGAAAATGAACTATCAAAGGCTTCTTGTTTATCCATACATGCCAAATGGGAGTGTAGCCTCTAGATTAAAAGGTTAGCTTAATCTTTGCTTTTTGTAGTGGTTGTATTGGGTTCACAACTTTTTCAAGCTATGTACTGACCGCTGTAGTTAATTACTTCCATCTCTGAATGATGCTGTCCTAATTGCTACTAAACACTTTAACTACCTCCTATCACAGAACACGACTTGATACACCGGTAATTATATGCAACATATTTACTTTCCGATAATAGCAAAGTGAAAACCATAGTGTATTAGTTTTCACTTAATTCAAACCTATCATATTATATCATATCATTCTTTAGTTCATTTCATTAGCTACTGCTGAGATTATCAGATGTCGAGGCCTTTTGCTTTTTCAACCACAAGTTTTTCACTCTGGCTAATGTGATTGCTAAGGATATCTGTTTATTCAATTATATTAATTCTGTGTCCTGATCTTTGCAGATCATGTTCATGGCAGGCCAGTTCTAGACTGTGGTCAAGACGGAAAAAGATTGCTTTAGGTACAGCTAGAGGGCTAGTATATTTACATGAGCAGTGTGACCCCAAAATTATTCATCGTGATGTCAAAGCAGCCAATATTCTATTGGATGAAGATTTTGAGGCTGTTGTTGGAGATTTTGGGTTGGCAAAGCTCTTGGATCACCGGGAATCTCATGTGACCACAGCAGTCCGTGGTACCGTTGGTCACATTGCTCCAGAGTATTTGTCCACTGGCCAATCATCAGAAAAGACTGATGTTTTTGGCTTTGGGATCTTGCTTCTTGAGTTAATAACAGGTGAGAAGGCTTTGGATTTTGGCCGAGGAGCCAAGCAGAAAGGCATAATGCTTGACTGGGTATGCTCACTCTCTTTCTCTCACGCAGACACACAAATATACATGCATGCTTATCTTAGCCTGCAGAAAAGGTCTGTTTTTTTCCTGGCAGCAATTAAATCCTGAACTCTAGAACTTAAGGTAAAGAAGTTGACTCGAGTGTCCTAATGGGTGGTGTTTTAATATTAAAGCGTGATGTTTCTAGCAAATGTGCCAGCTAACGAAATGGTTGAACGGTAAATATTATATAGCTTTGAGTACCTTCTGGCTCCATTGTTTTTGTCCCCTTCTGCAGCTATTATTTTAGCGTGAAAGAAAATACAAGTAGATTGTTTCCACTGCATTAGTTGTCCTTCAGTGGTGTCCTATGAAAATCCAGAATCCTTCATGTATTGTACATCCGTCCTGTGATAAGATACTTTCTGTTTTCTGATGGTGGTCACTTTTTCGTTTATCCAGGTCAAAAAACTACATGAAGACGCAAAGCTAGACCTAATGGTTGATAAAGATTTGAAAAACAATTATGACAAGGTCGAGTTAGAAGAAATGGTTCAAGTTGCACTGCTATGTACTGTATTTAATCCTTCCCACCGCCCAAAATTGTCCGAAGTTCTGAGGATGTTGGAAGGAGATGGCTTAGCTGAAAAGTGGGAGGCATCACAAACAGTGCTGAAACTCAAAGATGCAGAACATTTGAAAATGTACCACAAAGATATTCAGACTTCATAGAAGAATCCTCACTTGTGGTTGAAGCAATGGAGCTTTCAGGTCCCAGATGACATTTGTTTTTCACGCTTCGATTTACGCGTTCTTTATATCTGTAAGCTGGGAGTGAGAGACTAGATATTGATAGGTGGTCTTGGTAGCTGCTGAATGCGTATATTCATCTGTAAAAAGAAAGAAAAGCCTTGTACAATCATTAAGTAGTGCTGTCCAGAATACGAACTGGGATTGTAGAATTTTTGTGAAAATTTTCGATTTTCTTGTAATTACTCCGGCAATTCGTGTAGTTGACATAACATGCATAGAGGATCAAACACCATTTTGATTGAAATCATAAATCAACGGAAGCTAAGAGTTTAGCTGAATTAGTATTAGACATTCTACAACATGTAAACTACTCCGAACTGTAATTATTCTGCAACACTTGTTTGTTGCGTAAATTTACATATTTACGGATCTTAGTGTGCATGTATCAAGACACGAAAATTATAGACCCATATAAATCTCAAATATGGACTCCATTCGGGTCTCTCGGTGCATGTGTATCAAGATTCACAGAAAAATTTATTATTTGTTGTGATTTCCCAAAATGATTGGGAAACGTTATGGCAAATTGCAAATTAAGTAGCAATTAAAGATTTTTGAGGAATTTTATAATTCTTTTGAGAAAATTATTTAGCTGGCTTTAAAAGTTTGTGACAAACTTTTAAACTACATAATATTATATTATACAAGTGTTTAAAGTATAAATGGGTAATTCCGTCACGAAAACGTAGAATTTTCCAATGGTTTCAGTCCTTTATTTCTTCGTTACTCAAAGTCTCAAATGTATATTCTTGTATGGGATGAGATTAGACCTGCCAATATGTGAATGTGGGTCAAGGATCTCTCCATTTACGGGTAAATGGTAGATGAATGACATATCATCTAAATGTATAATTAAATATGAGACTTATTTGCTGAATCATCATTTCTATAAATTTTTATGACAAAATTAAGTAATTTTTCATTTTTTTTCTCCTTGATAATTAATTAAATTTAAAAATCATTGTCATTTAATAAAATTAATCAAATTATTTATTAAAATTCATACTATTTAATTAAAAAATATACGTAATTGATTTCTTGTAACAAATAAAAATTTTAGTAGGTCATTAAATTAGAGTAACATAATATTATACAACATTTTCTTAAGTATTTATTTTTTTCTTATATGTAAAATTAAATTTGTTATATAAATAAAATAACAAATGAAACTACGTAAAGAAATAGTAAAATAGTAATGTGGATAAAATTTATCACTTAATTTAAGTAAATAATACTCATTTAAATGAAAAATCCTCCATTTACTTGGATCCTTGTTCGTGAATGTGGGTCTAGTTTTAGAAGGTATCAAATTCCAGACCAACTGATTTTGTACAGATATTGGCCCAACGTAAGAGGACTTCGGCCTTTTCTACACTTACTAGATACCCAGCCCAATGTTTCACTTTCAACTGGAAACGCGTGATATTAAAGGCTACGCGTGACGATCACAGCCGTCAGACAGAGCGGTGCATGTCCGCCTGCAGTGTCTGAGGAACCGCAGCACGTGCTGTAAAAAGGCAACCTCAGATTTCTCCTGCATACGTTGTTGTAAGTTACTAATAACTGCCACGTATCCAATCGTCTAGTTAGGCGCCAATTAACACCCGCTTTTGATGTAATCTATGATACCCCATTTATCTGACTAAACTGCCCCTCCTCAACTCCCAACCCCAAGACGGGGCACAATCGCATGTAAGTTTTGATTATTCACTATATAGAGTAAAATAAGATGAGTATAATAATTTTTAAAATTATTAAAAAAATAATAAAATTTTTTAATTTTTAATTATTTAATAATTTATAATATTTATTTTTTAATATAAAGCGAATATCAAAAAATTGTTCCACAATCACACCCATCAATATTATCATTCATCAATACAAGAAAATTTCTTATTCTCTTTCCTAATTTTATTGTCACTTAAAAATTAACACAACTTTTAAGTGTACATCAACATGGTCGATAAAACAAAAAAGTTATAAGTTAAAATTTACTAATGGTAAAATTCTTTTAGAAAAATAATAGTATTATTTTTAACATATTTAAAATAATAGGTGTAAAAATATAAATAAGACAGAAATTAAATATGATATAATAAAATACAAACTTTTTGAGATATATTCAAAAACAAACTTCTTTATAATTAATGTGAGGAATGGTAGATCAAAGAGTTGATGTTATTTATTGTTGACTCGATCACTTTACAAATTTTCATTTCCTGGATACAGGTTTGATTAAACGATGAGTAAAAATGATAAAAGATTATCTGAATATCTTTTCCTGTTTTCTAATGCAATGAATTCCAAAATCTCACTTCAATCAGGAGATTTCTAAAGGGTAGATTTGGCAAGAAGTTTCTAAAGGGTAGATTTGTCGAACTTCACTGTCTGCACCTCTCTGCCCATTCCTCACTCCAACCCAAGCTGCCATGCCAGCAAACAGCAAGCAGCAGCGGTAGAAAGTAGAAACCTTTTTCCAAACATAGTCATCATCACTTATATCAGTGTCACTCATCCTAAGTCCTACCTCTACAACTACACTCCCCTCTGTTTTTTACTTTGCCGTTTTCGAAACCACACAAGAATGTCCTCCTCTTTCACTACCTTGTAATTTCCGAACACTTCGAATATTTCTACACCGACATTGTACCAAGGTAAATAGCCACATTATTGTATCATAGCACATTGTTTGATGTGTTACATTTTACAATATAAAAAAAGGGTTGTTGTGGGATGTTCTTTTGGCGTTCAAGATTGGCAATTGATAAAAAATGGACTTGAAAAAACTTGCATTATCAGATCAGTTTCCATATTTCAGCATAACATCTCCAAGAAGAAAGGTAGTTTCTGGCTTTTGTTTGGGGTTAGTGGTTTCTTTGTTCTCCGTACTTTGTGTTGTATTTTTTAATGTCTCGTTTAAGGCTCCTTTGTTGAACCCGGTTTTGCAAGGGTTCAGTGCTTTTGCTTCTCGTAATAATAGTAGTAGTAGCACTTCTATTCTTTCTTGGCCTGTGTATTTTTCAAGATCAACTTCTTGTTCTTCTAGTGATAGTTCTTGTAATGGTACTATAGCTAATAAATTTGAATATGTTGTGGTTATGAATGGAACCCTTGGGGGGAATGTGTCTGACAATGGTGAGAGTAGAATTTTTTTTGATTCTGGTGGGAAAGGAGAGATTTTGGAGACAGCCCATGTGGGGAATTTCTCTGAGAAGGTGAAAAATGGAAGCTTTAGTTTTGAAGCAGGAGGGAAAGTGCAAGGTGAATCCCTTTTAATAAGTGGATCGCGGGTTGACGAAAATGGAAACTTTACTAGTGTGGGAAATTTTTCTAAGAATGTGGGAAATCAAAATATTAGTGCTGAAGGAAATTCTGTCAAATTTAAAGGACAGGTGAACTGCTGAATGCCAAAGAGCAATTTTCTTTCAAGAATGCTGTTTCTGTGAAGCAGTCAAATGGTGGGAGAGATAAAGTACCCAAAGCTATTATTTTTGGTAATCTGACAGATAATGGAGATAATGGTGGAGTAATTGGCTCAGAAGAAGAGTCTCCAGAGACGAATGATGGAGGAAACTCGTATAATGGTTCTAAAACCTCTAGTTTTGGTTCAGAAATGATGACGAAATTTAACAGTTTCAATGGAGATTGTGACATCTTTCATGGTAGATGGGTGAGTGATGATACCAAGCCATACTATCCTCCTGGTTCTTGCCCTTACATTGATAGAGATTTCGATTGTCACCTTAATAAGAGGCCGGATGATGAGTTTGTGAAGTGGAAATGGCAGCCATACAACTGTGATATCCCAAGGTAAGATTCATCTTACTAATTTGTACAACAGAAAGAAGTCAATACTTTTACTGATACGAAGTCAAAATTATGTGCAATTCTACTGTTTCTGGAAAACTGAGAATTGATTCTGAATTATTAGTTAGATGTTTATATTGTTGGTTAGAAATGAATTAGATGAGTCTTGAATCTATTCCTTATGCAAAATGTGCTTAGTGTAATTAGTATAGTGTTTAATATCTTTCAAGTGATTAATTGCAGAATACATCTCCATGATTTCACAGCTCTTAGGTGGCTTGAAATGAGGAAAGGAAAAAGAGTTGCATATAACAAATATAGGAAGTGCTTGTTATGGGTGTGATTCATATGTTTTTATTTCTGCTTCCTTATTTTGCTGCTTTTCTGTCTTGCAGTTGGTTATATTAAGCACCTCTGTACACAAGTTGGAAAATCCATTTCTTGTTCCCCTTTAGATGCTTTGCATGCCAATTTTGATGTCTATTTCAGTACTTCCCTACTTTCTTTTTGAATTTGAAGTTGGAACTGAATAAACAACAGTATAGTTAGTTTGTTCAGGACTGAACATAGTTACTTTAATATGGGTTCCATATATTTAAGTTAGGGGATAGATGTTCTGTTGGAATGCCGAGTTCTAAGCTGTCTGATTAATTTTTCTTTTTTGGCTGAATTGTTGTCTCAGTTTGAATGGCACTGACTTTCTGGAGAGACTGAGGGGTCAGAAACTGATTTTTGTGGGGGACTCATTAAATAGAAACATGTGGGAGTCTCTTGTTTGCATCCTTCGCCACAGCATCCCCAACAAGAAAAGAGTTTACGAGATATCTGGGCGAACAGAATTCAAGAAGGGGGGCTTCTATGCATTCAGATTTGAGGCAAGCTTTTAACTTATCATGACAGTACTAAAATATTTTGGTCTGCTTGTACTTCAAATTTTGTTCTTTCTCTGTCTTCTCAGGATTACAACTGCTCCGTGGATTTTGTTAGTTCTCCTTTTCTTGTTAGAGAATCAACTTTTATTGGTACAAATGGCTCCTTTGAGACACTTAGATTAGATTTGATGGACCAAACAACTTCAATGTATCAAGATGCTGAGACATTCTGGTTTTTAACACTGGTCATTGGTGGACTCATGAGAAAACTTCTAAAGGGTGAGTGAATCATGTCCCTCTCCTCCCACTTAAAAACTACCCCTCCACTTTTGGTTTCCTAGTGCTTTTGACAAACTCTATGAGTGTGCTTATTTAAACAATGGATATAATTGTTTATGGAAGGTTGGAGGAAGTTATTGTGTTGAATCTCATGGGCAGAAGGAAGAGGAAGTGGAAGGTTTAAAATATAAGTGGAAGAAGAGTATTAATGGAATCACATAAGTAACTAAAATTATTCACACTAAATGCCCAGCTCCTGCTTTATATATAATAGATATTATTATCTTTTGAAATGCTTGAAAGATGTGGTTTTTTTGTAAGTACCTTTCACTCAAGAAACCCTGAGAACTTGGACTGCTGAAATCTTCAGTAATGAGCTGGAAAACTGGAAATAATTGAGAGAAGTTCAGAATTCGGCAGTACATTGCCATAAAAATTCATATGTATGTGTACTTCTCCCCCACCCCCAAATCTCCTGGAAAAACAAAGCGAATGGAAGGAAAAGAAGTTTAACTTAAATTTTCTTATTACATAATCACTTAGTTTTTTTATTTTTTATTTATTTATATATTTTTTCGAATTTTGTGGTTCTCTAGAGAAGACTATTACCAAGAAGGAAATCATTTGCACCAAAGACTGAAGGTCTTAGAAGCATACAAGAGGGCACTTGGCACATGGGCTAGGTGGGTGGATAAAAACATAGATGAAAAAAGAAGTCAGGTTATATTCAGAGGATACTCGGTGACGCATTTCAGGTATGAAATGTAGCATCTCTCATCCCTTCATCTGACTGTCATATTTGGACTTTCTCTGCTTCTTTCAGCTACTCATATGAGTTAAAAGTTTCTAATTATAAAAGTATTTATGGTAGAAGATAGTCAGGTTGCTCATACTTGATGCTTATAGTTGGGGTCCTGTCACAACTTTTTGCTAATCTTTTCTTTATTGAGCTATTGAATTGTGTTTTACCAATAGCCGTAGTAGGAGAAGAGAAGAAATAATTTTAGACCTCTTAAGCAATTTATGTGGTTTCATGCAGGGGAGGCCAATGGAACTCAGGAGGGCAGTGTCACAAAGAAACTGAACCAATATTCAATGAAACTTATTTAGCAAAATACCCTTCAAAGATGAGAGCACTAGAGTATGTGCTTCAGGAAATGCAGACTCCTGTGGTATATTTGAACATAAGCAGGCTTACGGATTATAGAAAAGATGGTCACCCTTCAATTTACAGAAAAGAGTACAAGACTCTAGAAGAGCAAATTGCTGGTGAGCGTAGTCAAGATTGCAGTCACTGGTGCTTGCCAGGAGTACCAGACACTTGGAATGAGTTATTATATGCTTCTCTTTTGAAGACTGGTAAAGGACCTTGGAGAAACTGAATTATAAGATTTTACATAGGTTCCATGTCTTTGTCATTTGATTTTTATCATATGTTGTTCCCATCATAAATGATAAGCCTAAATTGAATGTTACTCGGGAATCCTAGGGTCAGATAGTATGCAAGTTTGTACAATTTCTCAAATGTTGCTGTATACACAAATAACACTGCTATGATGTTTTCAAGCACAAGAATGGTGTTACTGATATGTTGCTCTTGCATCATTTTTTTTGCTCAAGAAATTCAATACATTGCTTGGAATAAGAAACTATAGTAAACATCTGGGAAACTTCTTTTATTAGATGTAGAAAACTACAGTCAACATCAGTAAACAAAGCTGAAATAAAAAGCCATAAAAGACTCTAACCGAGTCCATTGCCGTTTTGTGACTTGCCGGTTTGCTGTGTATTTAGCCAAAACCATAGCTAGGCTTTTTTCCTGCACCATGACTCAGATGATGACCAAATGCAAGCAAACTTTCTAAATTTGGATTTGGAGGAGGCATCAGGCATGCACTCCTCTTTCTCCAGCTGCCATGCTTTTCAAGAACCATGTATTTCTTCATTCCAATACATTCTTGAACTATCCTGTCAGGTTCTACCTCACAGAAGTATCTCTATCCCATTTCCAATGGCTCTTGCAAAGATATTGGAGAAGTTAGTAGCTGCGTGGTGGGTTTTATATAGGAAAATGTCTACCTACTCTACATTATAGAATGAATATTTTAAATCATTATATGATAAAAATTAAAATAACAAAATTTATTATTTTTCAATCATATCAACGATTATAATACTCATTTTTTATCACAGAATAAGTAGAAGAGACTTACTCGTTTATATATAGATAATGATAGTATTGATCCGAACAAGAATTCAACATGTTATGACGTCATTATTCACAATTAGCTGACTTTTTTCTTTTGGATTTCACCATTGAAGTTGCTCACGTACTGATCTCCATTATTTGTTCTTTGTTCCTCAAATTTCAACTCTACCCTTTACCCACTTATGGGGCCATTTTTGGGCCATAGGCATCGCTTAGAATTTTAGCCCTCAATTTCTCATATATTAAGAGGTGTTTAGTTCGCATTTGGAAATCAGAATTGAAATAAGAGTTATAAATTTTACTATCGATATAAGTTAATATTATTTTCTTTACTAGTTTAAATAATGAATGGGTTTCATTATATTGATAAGTTAATAAATTTAAAACCCATGTCACAAATGGAGAATAAAAATGGATATTTTTTAATACTTTCATTCCCGTAAAACGATTCCTATAGTGATTAACTAAATAATATTTATGAGTATCATTAACCGTGATTCTCATTCATTCCCTTATCTATACTATAATAAAAGAGAGAGTTTGATTTAGTGATTTAGATTTTCTTTCCAAAGTTACCCTTGCTATAAAATTTAATTACTTTGTTGTGTCCCATAGCTAGAATGCCTTTTTTTTCTAATTATTTAGGCTATTTATGTAAATAGTCTTCAAAGAGTAAAATATGAAATAAAACCTACTTTTAACCCTTCATATTAAGAAATAAATTTGATTAAAGTAAAATTTCCTTATTTATTAGAATATTATGAATCGGAGTTTTAGAAATTAGAGAAGAGTAGGAAATAATTTTATTGGGATGGATTTTAGAAATTAAGCAATAATAAAAATAAATAAATTTACTTGAAAAATACATTTGCATATTCATTTATACTTTGAACCCTTAACGGAAAAAAAAATCTTAAAAGGTAAAATTAATTTTTTAGACTTATATGTAGAATTAAATTTAATTAAGTAAATTTTATCATAGAGTAGAATTTTGGGATAGATTTAGAAATAAAAGATGAATGTTAAATAAAATTATTAAAAAATTACAGGAATATATACTATAATTAATAAAAGTAAAAATTTATATTTATGGCATAGAATTAAGATTAATTGAAGCAAATTTTCTGATAGAGTAAAATTTTGGGATATATTTAAAAAAATGAGCATTAAATAAAGTTATTTAAAAAATTAATTGAATATATACTTTAATAAAAGAAGGTGCTTGATTTAGTTTTATATTTTATTTTATAAATTATCCTCACCATAAAACTTAATTAAGATTTTGTTATGTTCCCAATTAGAATGTCTTTTTTTATATTATCCAAATTCAATTTCAGTCACCAATATCTCTTTCGGTTACACGTGAACTTTCAAAAGGAGAAAATATAGTTCTTTCACAAAATAGTCCTCAAAGAGATACCCTATTTACAAATAGGAAATAAAAAAAAAAAAAAGCCGGAGGACCAATAATGTCTAAGTAAAAAGTTAAGGGACCATTTGAGTCATTTGCTCTTCTTTAAGACATCGACGAGAATACCTAAATTACTCCCAATAATTGTTTATGATTATAGTTGTCCATGATTTTGTATTCTCTTTATTCATTCATAAAAGCAATGAAATACTTGCCTTTATTCATAAAAAGCAATGAAATACTTACAAAATTTGTTGGGAATGGACCAGAAGAGTTTTTTACCATAATAAATTTTCTTATGCAATAGAATATTAGGAATGAGTTTTAGTAATTAAAGAATAGTAGGAAATATATTTTCGGGATGTGTTTTAGATTTAATTACTAAATCAAGTAATAATAAAAATATATAATTAAATTGGAAAATAAATTTGTATGCTTCACTATACTGTTAGACCCTTAAAGAGAAAAAAAAAATCCTAAAAAGGTACATATGAAATAAAATCTAACTTTTAAAGAATTCATTTTGAAGTAAATTTTCTCATATAGTAGAATTCGGGGATAGATTTAGAAATTGAAGATAAATATTAAATAAAGTTTAAAAAAAATTAATGAAATAAAATTTATCATTAAATAAAATTATGCATATAGTTATCATGAGCATGTATAAGTTGTGGACACATTAATGGACTAGACAACATTTATATGTAATTAAAAAAATTAATAGTTTATTAACAACTATTAAAAAAAAAGATAAATGTGTTTGACAAATAAAGTTAAAGAAGGAAAATAATTTTTTTTTAATTTCAAAGAGTTAAATACCATTTTGTCCATTCAAATTAAGAAAACACAATATGGCCTTTTAAATGGGAACAGTCTCGATTTGACACTATACAGCCAAATTAAAAAAATTCCATTATAGTCTTCTAAATTCAAAGAGTCTCCGAACCTACTTTTAAGACTTCATATTAAAAAATAAATTTGATCAAAGTAAAATTTTCTTATTTAATAGAATATTAGGAATGAGTATTAAAAATTAAAGAAGAGTAGGACATAATTTTATTGAGATGAATTTTTTAAATCAAGCAATAATAAAAAGATAAATTTACTTGAAAAATACATATACATATTCATTTATAGTTTTGGACTCTTAATGAGAAAAAATCTTAAAAGGTAAATAGGAAATAAAATTAAATTTAATTAATGCAAATTTTCTCATAGAGTAGAATTTTGCGATAGATTTAGAAATAAAATGTGAATATTAAATAAATTTATTAAAAAATTAATTGAATATATACTATAATAAAAGAAACTAAATTTTTAGATTTATATTTAGAATTAAGATTAATTGAAGCAAATTTCCTCATAGGTCAAATTTTGGTTATATTTAAAAATAAAATCATATGAATATTAAATGAAGTTATTTAAAAAATTATTTGAATATATACTTTAATAAATGAAGGTATTTGATTTAGTTTCATATTTTATTTTCTAAGTTACCCTCACTATAAAATTTAATGATTTTGTTATGTTTCCAACTTGAATGCCTTCTTTAATAATTTTTTAGGTTATTTATAGAAATACCTTTTTTTAGTTTACTTCTCAAAGAGTAAAAGAAGAAATAAAACTTACTTTTAAGATTTTATATTAGGAAATAAATTTGATTGAATAAATTTTCTTATGCAATAGAATATTAGGAATGAGTTTTAAAAATTAAAGAAGAGTAGGAAATATATATATATATATATATATTTTTACGAATGGGTTTTAGAAATCAAGCAATAATAAAAATATAAAGTTACTTGAAAAATAAATTTATAAGTGTGACTATACCGTTGAACCCTTAAAGAGAAAAAAAAAATCAATAAAGGTGCACATGAAATAAAAACTAACTTTTTGAGATTAATCATTTAAAATTAAATTTGATTGAAGTAAATTTTCTCATATTAGATTTAGAAATTGAAAATGAATATTAAATAAAGTTTTTAAAAAAATTAATGAAATAAAAATTTCTCATTATATAGGATTATGCATATAATTATTATCAACATATATAAGTTGTGGATACATTCATAGACTAGACAATATTTATATGCAATTAAAAAATTGATAGTTTATTAACAAAAATTAAAAGAAAAAAAAATTGTTTGACAAATAAAGTTAAAGAATGAAGACAATATTATTTTAACTTCGAAGAGTTAAATACCATTTTGGCCATTCAAATTAAGCAAAAACACAATATGACCTTTTAAATGGAAAATATCTCGATTTGACCTTTCAAATTGACAAAATATTTCAATATAGTCCTCCAAATTTAAAGAATCTCATTTGGTTCTCAAAACAAAAACAGATGTCCCAATGTGGCTTGCAAAACTGAAAGATTATGAATTCGACTTTCCAAACTGAAACACATTTGTTCTAATTTATCTTTCGAATTGTATTTCGATACAAAAAATATAATTAACCTTTTAAAAGCACACAATTTTAAAATAGAGTGCATTTATACGAAGTGTCAAAATGACAAAAGCCATTAATATATCACTAGATCCAAATAAGAATGAGTGAAATCCAACCAATTAAGGATCACAAATTTGGGGTTCATAATTTGATATGATTTTGCCACGTGGAGTGGCTTTGGCATGTGACTCTAAATTTGTAGTTTTGTAATTGATTTTTCTTTAAAATATACTTTCAATTTTAATGATTACTTTACGATTAAAATAATTTTTTTATACAAAATAGAGAGTTCTATTTGAATACATTTCATTCAATGATGAACTTTAGAAATTATACAAGTATCAAGATGTGTATTTTTAGAATTAGGAATTAAGTTAAATAATAGTAGGAATTATTTTTAAATAAAAAAGTAGGACTTATCACGTATAAAACTTTTGGATTCTTTTGAGAGAATAAGGACTCTGAGATCTTTTTCTATTTTTGACACAAAAAAAAGAAAAAACAAAAGAACAAACGAGACACAAAAATTGCTTAAATTCCTCAAAATCAGCTAAATTTGAATTAACAAAGATATTATTCTTCATAAATATTGTCAATATTTTCACATTCTTTTCGCCAATGCCATTTATTTTGTCTTTGTTGTTGTTTAGATTTTGTAATGATGAAAGAGATTCGTGTCCAGAATATAAAAAGAATTTGACTTTTGTGTAGTGTACTAAAAAATAAATAGGAGTATAATGTAAAACCTATCTTTTCGATTATTGTAAAATTGATTTGATGAGTAAGAAAGATAGTGAAAAATGTAATCCATACCTATTTTATTTTTCTTAAAATAACATAATCCTTATCTAAAAATTCTTACTTTGCTTTAGTTTCCTTTTCATTAATTGAATATTTAGTATATATTTAATCTAAATTACATTTTTCCTATAATCAAATAGAATTCCTAAATTATATTAAATAAAAATTTTTAATAGATAATTATTATCCTCCCATAAAAAATTAGTTATTGTCTTTCTACGTGTAAATATCTATTGTTGAATATTAGTTATCGTATAAATAACATACTAAAAATAGGGATATCAAATTAGTTACTAATTAGATTTTAATTATAGTGTATTTTGTCTAATAAAAGTTAAATACTAAATATTTATTGTTACTTTTGAATTTATTACTACACAAGTTGATAGCCACTGCAATTATATATAGTTTATCTTATTCTATCAAATAAAATTTATAATACTAAATATCCACCTTTTAATTTATTACTATACAGATTGTAATTTTAATATAGTGAATTAATCACTAAATTTTACACCGTAAATTGCTAAATGAGCAGATTATTTTTCACCTTTTTCTTATTTTCATGGTATATATAATATATATGCTTGTGCAAACTGTATATTTAAGAGAGGTTTTATTTCCTAAACTAGAAATTGTTATTAAATGTTTGCACACGAATGATTCTTATTCATCAAGTTGGTTAAAAAATATGTATTGGAATTCAAGAATAATCAAATATCTTAATACACGTGATAAATCCAAAATGGTTTGGATAGAATTTAAATAATTAAAGAGAATAAAGAAATGCAATAAACTCTATAAATTGTCAACATCTTCAAGACTCACTACCCTCTTTGATAACTAAACTTATAAAATGGATATAATAATAAACTCTAATATATTTCCTACCACACATTGTGATATATTTTGGTGATACTTTAAACTTTCCTATTTTTTAAGTTAAATAGAGTACTAATGAGCTCATTGTAGAATATATCAATAGTTCTTAATCGAGAGAATAGATTTTTATTTTAAAAATTATAAAGTAAACGTGTTATTCGGAAGACACAATTATTTAGAGTTCATAAAATTGCTTGAACTATTAAACTAACTAAATCTCTCATATACTCTAACAAAGTATATCAAAACAAAATGTGTAAAAATCACTTATGAATAAATGTTTCTCTAACAAGTCATATGAACTACAAAAAATTCTTTAGTTTAGTTAAATGCTAAAATAGAAATTATATAAGTGAAAATTAAGTGAACTAAAAAATCAAACAGTTATCATCTCCAAATATGTTTTATTTTTTAATTCATAACAATAAAAATTAAACAATTAATATTTTCAAACGTGCTCCTAGATTAGTACCCATAAATCAAATACCCCTTAAACTATAATTAATTGTATTCATGTGAACCAGCAGTTACATGTGACAATGATCTACGCAGGCATAATTTTGGTTGACAAGTAGGAAAATTATTGGCACTTTCTAATGCAAGAATCTTATGCCTCGAACAATTTAGTAGTGACAAAATATGTTCATCGTTATAAAGAAACTTTGAATGCCATGCATAAATTAGTTCCCAAGGTTTAATGAATAGGCAAAGATTTAGGTAGAATTTGTCTTTGATCTTATTTGTAAATTTTGTGATGTGGATTAAATATTAAATAATTTATAACATCAATTGAAAATTTCTATAAATAAAAATTTTTAACATTTAGTTTTGATAATAATATTTATAAATAAAATTAAAAATCGAATCTATTTAAATATTTCTTTAATAAATATCTTCGTAGGCACTAGAGGGGATTGGCGTGTCTTTATTACGAGTACAAAGCCACAAAAGGCTTGTGGGCTGCTTACTTTTTGGTGCATTTTTTTATTTTTTAACGTTTTTTGTAGTACGTGCTCTCATTTTGGTGTCATATCAAAGGACGCACTAAGTCACTAATTCATCATGATCTGCAACTTTCTTCCAACTCTTGAATCAACTACTATATTCCACTAATCACATATCACGCGTCAAACTTTTCCTATTCTAAATTGTGAAGGGGTGGTGATTAGTGAAGACAAGAGGGTAATTTATGGGAATTTAATTATAGGACACTCAAATCATATAAGTAAATATTTATTCAAAAATCAGAATCGGATTAACAATTATAAATATTATATCGGTATAAATTTGTATTGTTCTCTCTATTTTTATTTGGTTTGAAAATAAAATAAATTTCACTATATTAATGAATTAGTCCATTTGATATCTAAATCACACGTGAAGAATAAAAAACTATATCTTCAAACACTTTTATTTTTATAAAATAATTATCATAATATTCAACTATATAACATGTATAAATATCATTATTTTTAATTCCCATTCATTCCTTTTATAATCATAAACCGAACACCCCCTAAGTTTCCTTTTGCTCTTGCTCTTTCTATTTTGGATTCCAAATTTCCAATTTTGTCATAAGCAAAAGGAAAGTGACCTCCACCTCTGAAATGCACCCATCAATAATAACAGGCAAGACTGCACCCACTCATGCTCTTCTTTGCCCTTTGCTTTAATGCAAGCAAACAAACAAACTGCTACCCCTTTATTACGTTTGTTAATGAGTGAATCTCAGTTTGCCCATTTCTTTAATTTTATTCATAGAGCAAGCAATGTTGAATTTTCTCTCTAATAATGGAAAAAAACTTGTATTTGACATTGTGCTTAACTGAGTTGGGAAAATGGGAAGTGTGATTTGCATGTTGTTTATTTGGAGAGAAATGAAATTTGGTTTTAATTTTACTCTTAAAAATAAGGTCACATGATGAGCATCTTATCTTTTTTGGCTAAAATAAAATTGGAATTGTATTCAATGACAAAAAATATACGTTTAAATTTTTGTGAGAAATGAAAACTTATCGTTTTATATTCTGAGTAGCTAAAAAAATATTTTTTAAATATTTGAGAAATTATTTGTAAGATTTCTCTCACACATAAAATTGTCTGTAGTATAGAATTTGTACAGCCAATAAAACTCTTTAATCACTGAATTATCTTCTTTATATTATCGACCACAGCCCGAGGCCCAACGTAATCCAAGCCTGCAATGCAATTTGTTTAGCCCATTCCAAATTTTTCTGTCGACTACTTGGACAGAATCCAGGTAATTTTGTCCACGAGGACCATTTGATTGGATAAATGTGATCTGTAGTAATGTAATTTTGAAGGACATCGTTTCTACTAATATTTTAACCTTGTTTGAGAAACCTTTTATTATGGGCATGCATGCATGGGCTTTACCATCATCACTTAAATTAATGTACGGTTTAGAGATATTCATGGTTTGGTTATTGGATTGACGGATTTCAGGTTCAGATTTTCGAGTTGAAAAAAATAAAATTTAACTCAATCAAAATAATATCATAAGTAAACCTAACCTAAATATTATTCGAGTAGGTTACTTTAGTTTTTGAGTTACTTGGATTAAAATTTTAAAAAAAAATGAGTGTAAGATCATCCATTACAAATTATATTTTGCCAAAAATTAAGTAGTTAACTCAAGAATAAAAAGGAAAAAATTATAGAACATATTAAATGAATGTTAGGTGAAGAATGAAAATAAAATAAAATACAAGTTATATAAAATGGTGAGGAAAATTATTTTTTAAAAATATTATAAGTAAATTATATTAGATTATCGGGTAATTGGGTTGAATTAGATTTTAACAAACAGTTATAAAAATCCAATCTGACCCGACATGTTTCAAGTAAACAAACTCAAATAACCCAAAATTTGAAAACCTAACTCATTTAAATCCAAATTTATTTCAGTTGACTTAAGTTGTCTGAATTTCAACTTTGAACAACCCAGTACGGTTTAACTGGGAACAAGGATGTGAAATTAGTTGGCATGCATGGTTAATGGAAGACAAAAGAATTAAACAATTATAACTTTTAACAAATAATTGTATGAAATAAACGAAGATAGATCTTCCTCCTAATAATGCTAAAATCGCTATGAAAATTGAGTTTTCGAAGGAGACAACACAGATCACAGTTCGATTAGTGTAGTTAAGTTATGATAAAAATCTATTATTTTATTAAGGTATTAAACCATTGCGTTTTACAATTTATACTATATAAATATTTAAAATATATAATATTATAATATATAAACATAAAAATATAACAGTATAATAATTTAATGAAATTATAGAATTTTCTTAGGTTATGTTTTATTTTGTTTTTGGGTTAGTCAAAAGAAAAGATAGTGGGTATGTTGTTCCTCACCCCCACAGTCCAAATAATTGTGATAACAATTATCAAGAGCCTCCCAGTTGATTGCTCTTTCATTTGTGCCTGCAATTCAATGGGAAAATTTTATATAAATCGGATTCATAACATACTGTCACGGATTATTTGGTCTAAAAATTTTCACGTCATTCACTCGAGATGAAATAATATGAAGTATTTTAAATTAAAAAATCTATATCACTATTTCATAAATCTAGTCGATGCAAGAATTTTTCCCAATTCTAGTAGTATTAAAAAAGACTTGTGGTTATGAGAATCATGTATTTTTGACTAAAGATGGTTGAATCCCCTGTTATAGGGCTAAAATAGATGGAATAAAGCTACTATTAGATTGCTTTATTTTTACATATCTCATGTTAGAAGCGGAATGCACTCAAGACTACAGAACACAAAGTGGGTTTGACCTATTTTGTCGACCATTTAGTAATGCTTATAAAGTCTTGATAATAGATCATTTAGCTATTTACACTACTCTTTATGCTGCCTAAAAGCTAAAGCCGAAGCTATTAAACATGAAGGGTCTTAGCATATCTTTAGTGCTGTGCTTTACTAGACAAATGGTTCAAATGAGAAAGTCGAAGTCACAGCACTCCCCAATTATGATTATGATGCACTATAAGTATGAACAGCAAATAAAGAAAGCATGATTAAATAAGTATGGCAAATTTTAGCATGCATTAATTGTATATTCATCACTTAAATATAAATTCTGTGAGTTTTACATGAGACCCATAAATTTTGAAATTCAAATATAGAATTCATGTAAAATTTACAAATTTTGTGCTTATAATATATGCATCTTAGTATATAGAAGATTTTTCAGTAAATAATGGTCATTATATAATATATATTTATCTTACATTATTATCGTTGTAATACAATTTTATGTGCATTATCGAATTTTAAACATCTACTATGTATTCTTTTTATAAGACTTTGTTATACGCAAAATCTAATGTAATAGTACATGAGATTATTCAAACTAGCGTGTTCGTTTCGTTTTTATAGGAAAAATATTTGCATTCAAAATGTTAATTTAAATTACATTACCTTTATAAAACGTGTTTCCCTAGCTAGCTTAAGTTACGTGGCGTAATTAGCCTGCTAATAATTTAAAATTATCCACCAAGAACTTAGAAGAAGCACATTAGTTTTTGTCGGGCTGTCATCTTTTAATCGAGATAAGATGTTTAGTGCAAAAATGCAACTTTTAATCGGAACGTGGCTTAAAGATAATCGTGTTTTGTGCATGAAAAGTTCAATGGGTAATTAATTAATTAATTAAACCTGGTCAAATTACTTCTTGTCAGTTTCATTCCTTCTTCACCAGCCACCAAGAGAGTATCTCTTGATGGGGTTGATAATGGGCAAAATCTCATTTTAAATGTATTATTAATTGACACGTTAGGGTTTGACTTAAAAGGTTGATGATTATAATTAACAACTACAAACACTTTATGCTATCGCTGACACCATTAATTAATTAAGGTTGTGGTCCTAAAATTCTCTTTGTTGTTTGACTAACTAGACGTGAAAAAAAAATGTATTACTTGATGAACTTCGCATTGTGGAAATTGCAATTTTATTTTGTCATTTAATGCATGTTGATAATTGTGTTAAACGTGTTCACATTCTCTAGCCTTACTTTATTGGAATTACTTTTTCTTTTTTTTTAATGATTATAATACCAGTTTTGATATTTAATTAGACTGAAACTTAATGTATACAACCAATCAATATTCAGCGGGATTTAAATTGTTCCGGATGGCCAACTATTCAATGAGTTGTTGGTTTTTACTGGCTTTACTTAGACTAGCAAAATATATTTATCTGGTGCTACATAAATTGGACATTAGAAATCTTAATTACGAAAGCCTAGGTGGTCATTACATATAATCATTGACAGATAGGCTTAAAATTGAGCTTCATGGTATTTGACACTTGACACGAATAGAAAAGGGCAGTCCAAGGTGAAATCTTCACTTCCAAAATTCAGTCACGGGCTGTATACTTTTGTTATTTGGGCAGAAAATTTTACTATACAATTTTACCATATTCTGGTTAGATTCAACAGTTTCATCATAATCCCTCATGTGTTATTGGAGTAAGAATCTTCGACCTATTTTTGTAAACATATGTAAGCACTTGTTATTGGGATAATTGGACTTGTTCAATTCTTACCTAATTTATTGTTGGGTTAAAACAATTTTAGTTTATTTTTTATTTTTACTTAAACCACCTCTCCTCCTATTTCTCCGTTATTAAAATTCATGACTAATAAGAAACCGTTATTGCCGAACAGTTTAGTTAAGTGTAGTAGTATTATTGTATATCCTGAGGTGGAAGCGCTAACGCGAGTCTTGTACTTGCAGCTCGGAAGTGTGCGGTTTTCATTTCATATGCTAGAGATGGCTGGAGTGATTTCACTAAATCGTAACAATATAATATGATTCAGATTCCATGTGATAAGTGTTCCCTTCACATGTCATTCTTCATTATAAAATTTAAGGAATCGTTTTAAAGTTTTAGCTATGCCCGTGGCATCGTTTCATTTGAAAATTCTTTATTACTTACTTTGTGATGCGAAATAAATATTATAAATCGTTAAATTATTAAAAATTTATAAAACTTACTTACTTTTTAATCATTTTGACGATTATACTATTTAAATTATATTACAAAATATATAGTCGAGATTTACTCTATTTCATTCCCGTTACGTTGTTAAAGGGCTATACCTTTCATGTATGAACATCTATAAAAGGACCTATAATAACTTTGACAGCCGCAACCCCGTTAATCTCAAATTCTTTCCCAGAAATTTGGAAAACACACTAAATAAACACAAGAAATTGGGAGGAAAAAAAATACATAATTTCACGTTATATATTATTCTCCCTTTCTACTTTGCTAATGGTGGCCGATCGGAGACTGTGCCATCTGAATCAATTTATAGCCAGGTCATTCAGGTACATGCTAAGAAACATTATTGTTGTCCATAAGAACGTACATAGTGGTAAATGTTTAGTTGTTTCCTCTATTTTTAGGTAAAATTTTATTGATGTCAAAATTGATGGAATATTTACAATGTTAACAAATAAAACATGCACTCAATACTATCACATCATTATCAAGAATTATCTCCATTCCGTAGCCAAATTTATCCCAGTTGTTTATTGTTTTACTTAGTTTGAAGGATTTTTTTTCTTTCTGTTTTTAAATACTAACAAACAATTCGTTTATATTAATCTTAATGATATTCGTTAAATAATATATTAAAATATTCCCTTGATACGTTTTTAAAACAATCTTTTTATTTCACGTACATCGTGTCCTATCTATCTTCAATGATATACTTGAAATGCGAGATTATACTGGACTAAACATCTAGAAAAATAAATTATGAAATAAAAAATTGTTATGGAGGGCGAACGTTGGAATTGCAAGAAAAAAGGACGTCCTCCTCAGTCTGATTCTCTTGGATTCCTGGTGGTTATACAAGACATGTAGACCATTTTGATATGTACTTGTAGAGAAATCAACGGCCTGATTCTACCAAAACAAGACATCCAACGGTGTGGAATCAAATAGAGAAGGTTAAGCAGTAGGTGGTGGTGGTGGTGATGGCAGTGGAAGGAGAGGGCCCTTTTCTCAGCTTTAACTGTAAAAAACATATCAAATCAATCAATCAAGGTGTCAATCAAAAGGTCCTACTTGCTTTGCTTATTATGCTCCCTTCCTGGAAAACTTGCTTCATCGCTCTTATCTCCGTTCAAATCCAACGGTGTACAGACCATAGATTTTACAGAGCTCTCTGTTTCAGAAATATTCGAATTTGACGATGAATTTTTCATTGTCGGGTATTCTTTTGCTAATCTTGATGATATAGGACTTAATTTATTTTTACTTTAATGGCTGGCAAAATTATTTAGTGCGCTGTATTCTAGTATTTTGTATTCAGTTAATATACACTAAAAATTACATAATTTATTTTGCAACATTTGAAGGCTAAACTATTCCTGCAAACAGATCTCGGGAATTTTTTTTTTTTTTTTCATGCAAACAGATTTCATTAAGGGTATTCATCTTGACACGTGGATTCTAAAAATTCGTTAAATCAGTTTCTTTTAAACAGTGGATTCTAAAAATGTGTTAAATCAATTTCTTTTAAATAATAGATTCTAAAAATTCGTTAAATCAGTTCATTTTAAACAGTAAAATTTGAGTGTTCTAACCAATTAATAAAACTAAATCGAGTAGTGAGTCGAGTATTATAACTCAATTTAGATAGGAAATAATAACCATTTTTGACAAATATTATTTGGATTTTGACTTTAATATTTTTTGGAAATAATATTGACATTTAAAATAATGAAATAATTATTTGGATACAGAATCATATTTCAAAATAATTGTTTGGATTGCAAATCATGGATGCCTATTACTTACTTTTCATTTTTTTAACTGTAAATAATTATAAACTATAGTAATTAGATATTATGGTCTAATTTTTTTGCCTCGTAGTTCGAAGAGGCGAATGACTAATTCACAGTCCAAATAATACTTATTGAACATATTGGAGTCTTTACTAGTAACAGTTTGGTGGCTTCTGTCCGGTAATTGGGTTTAGAAAACAAAGTTCTGAACTACGCACACATTAGCAACATGTATAACAAATTATCCTTACCTCTTCCACTGCCACCCCCACTCACGCTACTACCAGAACAACGACCCATCCCCCATACTTCATCCTACCCACACAATCACCGGACCACCAGGAGATTGAGGAAGATGGGGCTTGGGAAGATCTAGATCGAGGAAGATAGGAGGTTATACCCCTCTTCCCAAGAGGGGGATGGGAGATAAGGGAACAAGAAAGGAGGGAAGGAAGAGATTAGGAAAGAAGGGAGGTAGGGAAGAGGACATTAGCGAAGACGGGAGAAGGGAAGATCAGAGAAGATGAGGCCTAAGATATGAAAGGTTGGTGTGGCACTGACTGGGTAGATGGAAAAAGATATGAGGGTGCCGTTATGTGGATAGGAAGAATGGGAAGTGGTAGTGTTTCTTTGAATTTTTTATTTTTAATTTGACTCTATTTTATTTTAAATTTGAACCCATTTTATTTTAAATTTGACCCCGAACTTTGTGATTCTTTTTTTTTTTTTTTTACTATTTTTAATTTGATCCAAAACTTTATGGGACACTTGAATTGATTAGAGGCATTTATGATATTTCACTAGTAGGTGTTAGTTTTGTTGGTTTTTGTCCATTTTGCAAATAAATTTGAAACACGAAGGGGTCAAATGCACAATTAATAATCACAAGTGGGTAAAGTGCATATTCACCTAATCACAAGGGGGTTATTTGCATTTTACCCTATAAATAATTAATAAGTCATATTAGATGAATAGTACAAATAATAAATAGTGTGTAGTATTATTTGATGAATAATTATCATTTGACTAAACAACATTTTATGTTAATAATATTTGGCAAATAATTGGCATTATTTGCTAACTAAACAGAGACATTATTATCTGATCGAGTATCGCAGATCGAAAATTTACGACTGAGCAGATACCCAACCCAATCCGTACGCAGGGATAACTCTATAATTTTATATATTATAGCCTAATATTAATAGATTTTTTCTTCTCCATTTCCTATTAATAGGGACATATATGTAATTGGTAGTTTTTTTTAAGGTTTTGACACCGATACTGAGTAATTGGTCATCCGACTCGCTTCGACCGAGTACCTGCTTGACCGAATAATAAGTCACTTTTTTCTTTACCCAATATAACCGGGCAATAATCCTATAGACGCGATACCCGATCTATAAATACCCCCAGATTTCATGCGTGTTTTGACCATTTTCACAACTTTAATTAAATTGCACCAATCTCTTATGAGCTTTGGCACATCTACATCTAGGGACTAGGGTTGAGAATCGGTAATTGATTGGTCAAATAATTGGTTGAAATTTAGTCTCTTAATTATAAAACTATAAATCAATTTCAATTTTAAATTAAATTTAGAAAAATTCAGTTAACCAAATTTGAATTATTCAGTGATCAGTTTTGAACAATTTGGTCCATTGACATTGGATTTAAATCCTTTTATACAAAAAGTGAAAAGATCTATCTAAAACAAAACCTAACAAGTAATAAAATAGTTCATAATTCTATATTATCAAAACTATATCATACTTGAATGTATACAATGTTTTCCTAAAACTTTATACATATAAATTATATGCATACACGTGTTTATGTTGGCGTTTGCATATGCAATATTATTTATGTGATTATATATGTATTTTATAAGTAAAATATAGTATTAGTTTATAAAACCATATTATATAAAAAACTTAAAAAGATGAAGTAACATTGTAGCCCTTCAAATTGCTTTGACGACAAGTACCAAACATTTTCTTGGAATGGTTTTTGAATTCGAAACTCTATACATATATTTTTTAAAAAAATACATATGGGAGCAAGTCAAATATCGAATTAAAAGCTTTATTTTAGTTTTGTAACCAATTTCTAATTTCAGAATCTAGTCGGGCCAATCCCCCATTCTAATCTACCAGATTCTAATTAACTAATTTCGAATTTTAATTTGGAAGTAAAAATGATTGCGAATTCGATTAATCATGTCCGTGCTCACCTCTAACTATATCTATATCATTTTTAATTTTTAAGAAAAATAAAAATCTTACAGATGATAATCTTTCAATAAGTTACAAACTCTTTTGAAGTCTTATTTTCTATTCTTAAATTTTAAGTTAACCCCACTTCCTAATTTTCAGATACTCGTCCATTGAAACAAAAATTCTTTGATAAAAATTATAAATAATAGCTGTAATTTTCAAACGAAAACATTTGTTGGTTACTATTTAATTTTTTACTCTATTTTACTCTTATACTAATTCTAACAATGGCTCTATTTATGTAACCATTTAGGCTTTGAAACAATCATTAACCATTACTGTTTTAGGATAGTTTGATCGGAAATTGGACCCTAGGTTGTCTTCAAATTGAATAGGCAGGATTAAGGAAGTATTAGTATAAGACAACGGAAATGATTCTATAATCATTCTTGAAAATTATTTCGTTCTATTTTAAATATAATTATATTATATTTTAAAAAATTTTATTACACAACATTCAAATTATAACGGAGTGATTTGAACTAAACTATAAAATTCCTCTAAGACATTTTATGGTAATAAAAACTTGAAAAAGGTAATAAGACATGAAAGAGAGTTGCACGAATGAGAAAGCAAACCAATGCCAGTTTGTATGTAAAACATTAAAAAAAATAAAAATACCCAAATACAGTAGCACTCCTATTAAATAATAATATCAAACAGCTAATAATTACAATATACAGCATGGAGCAACATACCCATTGGCAAAAAGGCCTCAAATTTATTTTCAAGTAAATCTGTTCGCTATCAAATAATGTGTCGAACCAGGGGATAATGGCCAAAAAAAAAAGGGGAAAAAAAAAAGAAGACCTCCCGAAGAATAATGTCGGCCACCTTAAATGAAATAATATATGCATTTCTAGAAACCAGCAACTTTTGTTTCATAAGAATGTATTAGAAAATGTTATTTTGTGATTCAGCAGTGCTACTTCAAGTTCCAACAAATTATTTTGCACAAAATAACTTTGGGGTGTGTGTGTGTTTTTTTTTTTAAAGATTAACAAAAAAATTTCAGTTTTTAGAAGAATATAAATCATATTCTTTGAAGTTAGTGTAATCATAAATAATAAGATTAGCTGGATGAATAATTTTAGAAAAATTGCATGTTTGGTACTTTAAATATCGTAGCCATTACAATTTATGCTATATGCAAGTATATGAATATAATACTGAATGCTCATACAGTCACATGAAATTTAAAATTAATCCAAATTCACCTAATATTAGTTCAGCTAGTATTTTTTTTTATGTGACTCTCGTGTTACCATCTACTTATACGTTATGCTTTACTTATTATCATGCAAAATTAGTATAGTTAACATAATCATTATTTAAAAAAAAAAAAAAACAATTATCTAACACTTTTATTTTTCAAGATACCATCAAGTGCCTTATTTTCTTTTTGTGGAGATATCATATAATAAGCAATAAAACAAGCACTGTGTATTGTTTTTTGTCTCTCTTTTACTTTTCTACATCATTAATTAAACAAAAGGTTTAAAGTATGGTAGATAAATGGTATCATGGATCGTCAAGTTATTCTTCTACTTGTTCTATGTTGGGAAATATGATTCTTCGTAATCTACCAAACATCATTAGAGAATAACTGTTATTTCAGACAATATAATCACATTTTACATACAACAACTTGAAAGGAAATTGGACAATTTAGGCATTAAGATTTACCAAGAATTCAGCACTTTTTGTCCGGCCTCCACAAATAACGAGACTTGTTTTAATATATTTTCTGGACCAATTATTCATTTCAAACAATTAAAAAAATGATGGATAACAAAAAGTTTTTCTATTTCCTTAAATTAGAAAGCAAGCGGCTCAACATGTTCTCAACTAATTGTAATCCAGTTTTATAACCCCAACTTCCCACCACTCATAACTATGAGATTTATTTTTCTTTTGCACTTTTTTGTGGATGCCTTTAGGTTAATGAATCAAATTTGGATGTTGTAGTCAAATGACAATGATCCACTTTACCTCAATGGAGGACTGGGAGCCCTTAGCATTCATTTTTTTGGTTTCAGTGTGAAAACATTTACATTGTGTGTGAAATCATGAATTTGCAAAAAAATTTAAAATTTATTTATTTATTAAAGAAATTTATAAAATTATAAATTCAATCAAATTAAAAAATTATTTCAAATTATTTATTTCATATTTTTTTAATTTAAATAAATTTTAAATTCTTTATCAAATCTATTGATACAAGTATAAATCTTTGTTCCTCTCATAATGCAAATTAGTCTCGAAATCTTCGTCCCTTACAAATACACTTACAGTATTATCAATCAAGAGCATTTGGTAGGTGCTGACTTAGGGAGTGGTTTGCGTCTGAAATTAAAATCGGAATAAGAATCATAAATATTATTATTAATATGAATTTATATTAATTAATTTTTTTTTATTTATTTGATTTGAAATATGAATAAATTTTATCATATTAATAAGTTATTCAATTTGAAATGCATATCACAAGTGAAAAATAAAAATAAATATTTTTTAACACTTCTATTCTCATAGAATAATTCTTATAATAGTTAACTAAACAATATCTATAAATATCATTAATTTTGATTATATTCTACCTCGTACCCATAAATCAAACACCTTCTTAAATGTCAATGAGGTTTATAGTTCTACTACTTCATCATTAATCACGAAGATGATTAATGCAAAATTCTAAACGACATCGAAGTGTTCTTCCTTGTCCTAATATTATAATGTCTAACTTGCGTGAGAGCAAATTGGCATTCGGCCCCAATTGGATCAGAGAGTTGGTCATAAAAAACAAAATAAGAAAGAAAACCTGGGGGACGGTGGATGGCACTCTTGCCATAAAAGTCGTATAACTTGTTGACTCTGCGTGGACCGGCTGTCTCTATTAAATAAAAATTGTTATCCTTTGTACATTCGAAAAAGACGGAAAAATTGTTAATTTAATCCTTTAATTTTTTTACTTTAGTTAAATTAGTCCCTCATCTTTTATTTTAATCATATTAATTTTTGAACTTAAAATATTTTAGCCATATTAGTCATTTTATTGTGGCTCCACCATAAAAAAGTTTTATTTTACCAAAATCCTACCATAATAGGGTAGTTTAGTCAATACATTAGGCAATTTAATCAATTCCCTCCCCAATCAACCCTCACCCTCACTCTCACCCATCAGTCTTCTTTGTCTTCTGTTCCCTTCTCTTCAACATCAACGCTCTCTTTCTCTTTTCCCGTCAGCCTAGTTCTTTTCGCCATCTTTCCTATCAACCCCTTCAATCTCCTTGTCCCGTCAGACCAATCATCCTCTCTTTCTCGTCAACTCCTTCGCCGTTTTTCGATCAAACCCGTAGTAATCAAAGTTGAAATAATAATAATAAATACTTTTTCTAGGTGAATTCTATTTGATGTTGGAGAATAATAGACATGTATGAATGTGTTTAATTGCAAGAGAAAGGGACGACTGGTGACAATAGTGAAGAGAGGTAGAGGAGGAGGAGAAATTTTGATAAAATAAAACTTTTTGTAATGGAATTATCATAAAAGGATGAAATTGATTAAAAAATTTAAGTTGAAAGACTAATACTGCAAAAATAAAAGATGAAGGACCAATATAACCAAAGTAAAAAATGTTAAAGGACTAAATTAACTATTTTTTCCAAAAAAGAATAGAATTTCTTACTTTGTGTTTCAGTAATATAAAGATTGTAATTATCTCCTTGCAAAATAAGAGTTTTGGTTATATTTTTTCTATTACACTTGTATTATATCTTATAATAAGATGATACTTATTTTTTATTTAATATTTTTTTATATTAAAAATATACATATAATTCAATCACATAATATAATATAAAAAAATATAACGGATAACCCAAAACCCAAAATAGGCAACACAAGCTTCTTCAATTTCGCCACCCAAATTAATTACTTCGAGCACTAACAAAAACACAACAAAAAAAATGAAATAAAAACTATAGAAACAAATGAAACTGTATTTGATAGTTATTGAAAACAAATGGGCCCGACACTAGTTGAACAATAAACCTAGATAGATCACCATTCTCAAAACTTCAACCTCACCCTTCTGCATCCCCTTCTGGTTTGTTCGCCAAATATCACACGCACACGCACACGCACACGCACACGCACAACAATTATACTCCCACTTCTCATCAACTCATCATCCGTGCGTGCTTCCTCTAATCACAACGCCCAGCAAACTCCCTAGTAGCCATCGCCAAAACCAAAATAAAACACACACTCACACACTAGACACACTACAAACACACACTCACTCACTCACTCTTTATTATGGTACTAGTATAGTTTTGTGTTATACTAGTAAGAGAGAAATCACCCATCTCTTCAGTTCAAATAAAAATACAACTGTTTACAAGATTTATATATATTTTTGTTGTAGTATATAATACTAATATATAGATTTTAATTGTTTTTGTTTGTGAATAGCATAGTATTAGTTATGGATGAAATGTACGGGCTCCACTCTAGCAGTGACTATGCGGACAAGGCCTTGATGTCACCAGAGAACTTGATGATGATGGCAGCTGATTATAGCTACCAAAGCAGCTTTATAACTTCTTCTTCAAATGATCATCGAATTCATTTGTATGGATCAGATGATGATCATAATCATGTGGATGTGGATGTATCAGCAGCAGCAGCAGTAGCTGGAAGTGTTGGGTTTCAGTGTTCAGCTAGTTTTTCTGAAGCTGCTTCAATAATGACTCCTGAACATATTCAAAGAAGCAGCAGATATGGTGGAGAAGATGATCATGAGGATCAGGAGGAGGAGGATGCTTGCAGTATAATCAAGGCTAAAATAGCTGCACATCCTTCATATCCCAAACTTCTTGATGCTTATATTGATTGCCAGAAGGTTGTCTTCTAGTTTTCTAATATAGTACTACTCTTCAGAAATACACTTGACTGGGTTTTTTCTTGAAAGTTAACAACCTGTGGACTTGAGTGTTTTCTTAGGCCCTTGCCCTT
The DNA here is from genome assembly GCA_025175665.1 of Cinchona pubescens. NCBI lineage: Eukaryota > Viridiplantae > Streptophyta > Magnoliopsida > Gentianales > Rubiaceae > Cinchona > Cinchona pubescens. The sequence continues at coordinate 1,856,614 of JANKKI010000077.1, read as the reverse complement.
TGCCTGCAACTTTCTGTCTTGGCCCTTTTGATTTTAAGCTTCCTAAGATGTAGTAAAATCATGAATATATCTATCTTTCGTGTAAAATATGTACTAGTAATTTAGATTACGCTTCGTGACCTAAATCACTTCACTAGTGGTTTTGTTTTATCTTGTTTTCTCAAGGAAAACTACATATTTGGTTAAAATGAAAGAATATAAAAGCTAAAACCTTGTTATTCAGTTCTTGAAGTTGAATTCTTGAACTTATATTTGTTCTCTATGTATGAGTTTTCCTGCTAATGCAAATTCCATTATCTTTTTTTCGGAACTTTCTTTGTTTTTTTCCTAGCTTTCTTGAAGGATTAACAACCACTGCTTCTTTTTTTCTTTTCTTTCCCCCCCTCCCCCCCAGGTGGGAGCGCCACCGGAAATAGCCTGCTTCTTAGATGAGATCAGGAGAGAAAACGGGGGCTTTTGTGAAGGAGACGCCATAACCACGCGCTTAGGAGCCGATCCTGAGCTCGATGAGTTCATGGTCTGTCTCTTTCTCGCTTTATAAGTTCATAACTTTATAGTATTGCACACGGGCACTTAAATTTTCTACTTCTTCTCCCAGTTTATTTGAGTCATATGAGCGTCTTCTACTGGTGTTTAGGGTCTGACTTTTCATTGTGTGTGCGTGTGTATGTGTGTGTTATTTAGTTTGAATTCTTGACATTCACTTCTTCATTTAGGAAACCTATTGTGACATATTGGTAAAGTACAAATCAGATCTTTCAAGGCCTTTTGATGAAGCTACTACCTTCCTCAGCAAGATCGAAATGCAGCTTGGAAATCTCTGTAAAGGTATGTCCATCCACAGGCTATATTATTTTCAACTCAGTTGCTTCTTTCCACCAGCGGCGCCCTATTTGTGTCCCTAGTCATGCTTGCTGGTAAGCAGCCTGGCTCAAATTCATCCTAAACACTTCTGTCTAATATAACTTTGTGAATATTGCTGGTATGATTGTAGTTAGTTGAGTTATTTAGCTTATCTATTCAAGTGGGGGAGAAATGTTAAATCTAAACAACCCCTAGTGCCTCTACTCTCATGATCAGTCGTCAGTTCCATTGGAATTAAGATAAACTTCTTGTTTTGCTTGTAGCATCAAACTTATGGAATTGTGTTACTGAGACAGTTGTTGTTAAGAAACAGCTCTATGTCTCATAGTCTTTATCCTAGTCTAGATTCATAAATGTGGTATTATGTGGTGGTGAATGTACAATGTTGAGAAAGTTTCAGACATGGGATTTGGAGATACTCCCTCAAGACTAGGACTTGCATTAAAAAAAAAAAGCCTTTATAATAGGTTAGGAACTCTATACTATGTTTATGTTATTAGTTTTGGCTGAAAATCTGAACTTTCTTTGTATTTTCTTGAAGTTGGGGCCATGCATATCTGGCCCCTTTGGTCGAGTACTAAAACATTAAGAGTCGTAAAAGTCAAGGAGTCTGCAAGGATGAAACTTGAAAGTATTTAGAATTTCTCAGACTAGTCTGGTGCAGTTTCCAAATGGGGCTTAGTTTAACACTTGTATGTAGTTTGGTTCCTTTGATTTCTATCTCAACTTTTGCTCTTTTCTTTTGACTGTCAGAGACCATTTAAGCTTAGAAATGAGCTTTCTGTTAGGAGATTCTGATTTTGACACAGCGTAGTTTCAGATGACATGATAAATAGTCATTTCATTGTTCCAGTGGGAGTCCAACCAAACCCCACACTCCCTTATAAAAGAGAAAATTTACAAGTGAACAAAACCCTTGACAACAGGAAATTCGATTATAGAGAGCAAAATTGCATTTTGATGGACTAGGCAATCTTTTTATTTCCATGACACTAAAAGCAATTGCACTGAGAACTAGATGTACTTTGGCATTTTTTTTTTTTCTCCAGAAGCATTGAGTTGTTGCCTTCTTGCTTAGCAAAGCCAAAATTTCTTATTTATACCGAAATTCATGCCCCAAGTTTTTCTAATCTCCTCTTAATTTAAGTTAATGTTTGAGAACACATTGTCTTGGAACTTAATCATCTATGCATGTGTAAACCTTGAGTTATTTAGTGGGTGTTACATGATCTTAAGTTTCGTTGGTGATAGCAAAAACATTGGTATTGCTTAATCTACAGAATCCTTGCCTATTAGATTTTTTATCTAAGGGTATGGTTGGGTCTAATGCAAATTTATATTCAAGTTGTATTCTTATTTTTTGCTGAAATGTAATTGGTTAAATTGTTTCGATTGTAATGGCTACTCAATCTCCTAACTCTTAGTATTTTACTGTGGCGGTTTGGGTTTTTTTCATTGTTTTCCTTGTTATTGACTAGAAGTCATTCATCAGCAACAAGAATATTTTAGTCATCAAATTTTCGGTTTAAGAATCTCATTGAAGCATGGTTACTGATCATCTTGCTTAAAGTGTTACTTTTTTCTAGTTAAAATGAACAGTTGAGCCTTTCCCTTGTATGCATCTGAAACATTGTTTCCATTTATGTGTTCTCTCTACTCATGGTGATTTCTGGAAATGGAGAAGTGAGTGAGGCATCTCAGATTTCTGTCATCTCTCTTCCTTTCATGAAGTGATGCCTAGTTTTCAAAATATAGCTATTGCTAGGAGAAAGTGTAATTTTTATTATGAATTTTGGGTGCATCTACATTGCAAAATTATTATATTCTTAGGCAACTTTCAAAATCTTACTTGCAAAGAAAATATTAGTGTCACCTAGATTTAAATTTTTACTCAATACCTTTCAGCCTTTATTGCATAATAATTTGAAATAGAAATATTGATCTTGTGGCTTGTACAAGTGTCAGGTTAATTACTTTGCAGAGCTTCAAGTTCCAATGATGCATATCTTTGGCTGAGTGTATATGAAAGATAAGAATGAAGCACGGGAAACTGTCAAATACAGTTAATGGTGTGTGGTTATGCCAAGTATCATTTGAGAACAAAGTGTTTGGTTTGGAAAATTATTTAGAAAAGGCTAATTATTCAGAAAAGGTTGTCATTTGTTAGACACAGAACTGAGTTTTGTCCTTGTGATCCTCCTTTGCATTTCAAGATAGTAGTGGTCTAGGTAGTATCTGTGCATGCAGATTTTTCTAGTCTCACGTGACAGCGTAGCTCATGTGGGCTTTTCCATAAAGAGATTGTGCTATGATTTGGCTGTCCTAGAAGTACTTGTTCGCACAATTTTCATATTCATTAATTTCAGTTAGCCTGAGATATCTTTTAAACATTTGCTAATTATTATAGATTAGTAGTCAAGTGCAATAGGGATCTGTGTTAAATCTGTTTAATTCATTAAAATCTTCCTTGGGTTGATCCAAAACCTTTCTAGCAGGTGTAAAGTTAGGGGTTTTTTTTTTTTTTTTTTTTTTAAATTTTCTTTTAGTAAAAGGTTTTGTTGTCTCCAGCTTTTAAAGAAGTGGATGTCATGCCATGTGATTTGATATATATCATTTGGAACCACCAATGGACGTTAAATCTGTTGAATAAAGTAGTGATCTCTAAGTAGAAAAGCTGCCTTAAGGTATGGGTTTAGTTATGGATATGCTAAGAAGTTGTTTAGTATTCTTTTAGTTTCGTAAGTACAAATTAACTTTTGAGTGATGCTATATCATTTGTGGCTGGCCTGGTATATGCTCTTTGTTTTCTCCACTGATGCTCCAGTGGTTATTACTCATCATCTATGAGATGCAAAGTAGGCTTCAACTTGTATGAAATATATTGACACATACTCACGTGCTCAATCGTTAAAACTTTAGAAATGCCAACTTGCCAGATGCTGTTTGATTGAGGTCCTTTATTACTTTGTTTAAGTTATATGATGTGCAGGTTGGTTTCTTTTTATCGTCCTTTTTTTTTATATCTTCCTGATTGATGTTTTTATATGTTTAGATGGTAAGAGGAGAATATTCTCAGTGTTTTTAGTTGATATAGGTTAAATGCAACCAGGAGTATACACTGATTACAGTGCTATTCGAATATGATTCATTAATTCAGAGTACATGCTGTCAAGTCCATTTGTATACTGTTACATTGAGGCTTTTGAATGTGAGGACTGTTCTTGAGAAAAAAATCTTTGTTATTCATCCCGCATTTGTGGAGTGAATGTTTCAGATAATTGGATAATTGAAAAGTAACGAAGTTTTCCTACTTTTCAGTCATCTCAATAGTCATATTCACTCTCATCGTGAGATGAATAGGTAAGATTTACTAGTTCTTGAGAATTCTTTTTCTTTAAACCATACATCTCTTTCGATTAATTTCCTTGCGTACACTTGAGGTGTGGCTACTTGTGATATACTACCAGATACTATATAGGACCGAGGGGCGGCTGTTCAGCTTGCTTTTGAATGTGTAGGCAACAGATTTAGGCTTGGTCAACACTTGGTCTAGGTTGGTTTTGTTTGGTGGGTATAACCTAATGTGTGGTCATTTTCTTGACTGGATTTTCTTGTAGGGCACAATTAAGTTCATGAAGGTTGGCTCCATCGTTGCCTATCGTCATCTAGGTCCTACGTAAATGCGTAGTTGTGAAAACTTCAATGTATGACATATCAAATTTATGGATTATTCATCATTTTACAATTGGGTGAAAATTAGTAGAGTATATAATATATACATAAGAAAGAAATCAAGGGCCAAATTTGGAATGGTGTTTTGGTGAAAATATTTGTCAATAGAAGGGGGTCAAGATTATTTTCTCACATGTTAGTCATTAGAATTAAAGTCATTAGAATTAAATTAGAGTATAATTAACTAAAGGATTAATCTTTTATATATTAGCGGTGTATTATACTTTCAAGTGTAGATGTGTGTTTATCAAGTGTTTATGAAGATTATGCGAAATATTTCATTGAAATGTTAGGAATATATATGTTACAAAAAATTTAGAAGCTGGCTTAATTTTTTTGCGATTCACTGACTAATTCTTTGAGGGTTTTGGGGGGTGGGGTTTGAGGAGTATATATATATAATATATATAGGTAAATATTTAAGTAGACTCGATTTTTTATTTTATTTGTAGATTTTGTGGTGAATTAAACTTTAGATAATTTATGACATTAGTTGATGTATGTAAGATTTTTAAAATTTTAATTCTGATCACAGAATTTATGAGTAGAGTTAAAAATTAGATTTATCTAAATATTTTTCATATATATATATATATATATGTGTGTGTGTGTGGTGTGGGGTAGGAATAGCTTTAATGGAAAGCCCCGGATACAGCGGGTGGTCGATAATTCACATGGACTCCCGTGGTTTGCGCTGAGAACCACCAGCTTTTGAAGCAATTCTAAGACACGCACGAATGAATTACATTTCATAATCAGTAGTCACAGGCAGCGCACTGATGAGGAGTGAGAAAGGGAAGCGAAGGGAGGGGGGCTGGCTTCTGCGTCTAGTGGTGAAACTGAATGGAATTGGGTGAGAGATAAGATAGGATATAGGATATAGGATAGAGATGGAGAAATGCATGCATACAACATTTGTAGTGGTTGTCAAATCCAGGCGCCAGAGGGACATTTGTTGGGTCAGTCATTGCCCTCATGGGTCTTTGTGCCTTCCTCATCAACAACTCTCCACTCTTGATATAATATATATGCTGATGAGTAGTAGTAGTATTAAACTAATAGCACCTGGTTTACACAGTAAATAAGTCGATTATATCATCTGAAAATTTTTACAGTTGATTCTCGTCTAATTCGAATTTGTTGTCTTTACGTAAAAATTATTATAAGTCATTAAAATATGCGTTATAACTTGTTAACTTGTATTATCTTTTTAATTTTTTTAAATCATTAAAATATGCGGTATAACTTGTTAATTTATATTATCTTTTTAATTTTTTTATTACAAAAAAGTAGGATCATATATTGTGATTTAAAAGTTAAAAACATTTAGTGATATGAATTAATTGTTTTTTAATGGTCTCCCTTGGTTATAGTGCCTCAGTAGTCATTTCCTTTTTTTTTTATATATATATATATACTATTTTAATGGAACCTTTATTACTAGTTTCTTCGTGCAATTACATTCATTGCTAAAAAAAAAAAAGAAAGGAAAAATTCCCTGGGAACAGTAGTGATACTAGGTCAGAGAGCCCAAACACTTACGTAGAAGGCTTGGCTTTAGATTCACTGAGATAATAATCATCCATGATTTGATATTCGTATTGTCTTATCATACACTGCAAAATCTGACTTGGATACGACTGAACAAGTGAACCCCAGTAAAGAAAAGAGCCCAAAAAAGTGAGTTAAGACCAAGGGAGAAGATCACTTGGGCCTTTTGGTTTTTGTTTTAATTCAATTATCAAAAAAAAAAAATTGTATAACTTCGAAGAGGAACAATTGATTTATTTCACGTGGAGTAGTAGTACATATGGCTCTGTTTGGCATGTCATTTATTTTTTCATATTGATTTCGTTTGAATAATTATTATTTAAAAAAAAATATATATATATATTTCTCTTTCTTATTTTTTAGTGTTTCGAATTTGTGACCAATAGATTGTATAGTATTATTGAAATAATATTATAACTAATTTTGAGATGTAATGTACGTAAAATAAAAAATTAATAAAAAAATATATCTGAGTAATGATTGTAAAGTATTATTATTTAAAAAATGATAAATAATCAGTTATAAAGAATGAGACATTATTTTTCGTATAATATTTTGTATTAGTAAAGAATTTTTAAACAATCTCTTTATCTTACGTTTATTGCATCTTGAAAAATTATTAGAGTAATTAATTTATGTGTTTGTGAACAGATGATGGTGCGGTATCATCGGATGATGAATTCAGTGGAGAGACGGAGGTGCAAATGGATGAGCAAGCTAAAGTTGAAGACAGAGAACTTAAAGAAAAGCTACTGCAAAAATATGGAAATCACATAAGCACCTTAAAATTGGAATTCTCAAAAAAGAAAAAGAAAGGAAAGCTTCCAAAGGAGGCCAGGCAAATCTTACTTGAATGGTGGAATGTTCACTACAAATGGCCCTAGCCATCCAACTGTGAGTTTTTTCTTTGTTTAATTAACGTTTGTTAATTAATACTAGATACTCTACTATAATTAATCAATGTTTTACTACAATATTCCAATACTCCAAGTGGGGTTAGTTAAGGTATTTTTAGTATTAATCTTGATCAACATAATATATAAATCTAGGAGGCTGATAAAATATCACTGGCTGAATTGACGGGACTTGATCAGAAGCAGATAAACAATTGGTTCATAAATCAGAGGAAGCGGCATTGGAAACCCTCGGAGAACATGCAGTTAGCTGTTATGGATAGTCTGTCTGGACAATTTTTTTCTGATGACTAATTTTAAGGTTTATTTTTTTAATGTATGTTGTACTCAAATTTGGAAATGCTTGCTTCATGTATATATTCTATCTGGATGAACTAATTCCAGTTTTTTTTCCTGAAAACGAACATGAAGCTTTAATCCCTGGAACGCTGCACTTTTTCTTATCATTGGCTAGCTCTTATTTACGACCTCGAGGAATGTAGGTAATTTGCGTGCAAATTTTCACATCAATTACAGATTTAATGCCTAGAGAAATCAAAAGACTGATAGTATTTTTGATCATCATCTGTAATTTCTATCTGCCAACGGGGTTCGCTTAAGAAGTTTGCAACTGGGGCGATTAAGTTAATTCGGCTCTCACTGCTTTTATTCTTTCGTAAGTGGGTGATTTACAAGAATTATTATAAGTTGTTTTTAATATGCATTAATAACTTGTTCTGGCGTGAAATAAAAAGAAATAATCTATCTTCCTTGTAAAATTTTTCTTACCCAAAAAAGAAATCTATAATGTCTATCTAACTGTTGATGAAGCATGTGCACCTAAAGTGTACAGGAGCTAAATTTTTATACTTCGGTAGTGAAATTTTTTTACATCATCGGAGTATAAATGCATGTCATGTATATAAATATAACATTTGAAATTCAGGAAATAATTATATGTCATGCCTTATCTCCGGATAATTAGTCTTGTTATACAATGTAGACTTTAGTTGATATTGAATTGCATGTAATATCTTAAAAATATAAACCGTCTTACATTTGGTTAGGATCGGATGAAATTAGATTATTATTTTACTGTCCAATATATCCCTAAATTTGTACTCTATTTTTGAAAATCCAACAAATAATGTTATTCTAATTATAATCTGTTAAAAAATAAATGTGAGAATTAAATAAATTATTATTATATACAATAATTAATAGTGTTCATTTCGATCTACTAACCTAAAAGACCTGTTAAATCCATTCTATTTCGAATCATAAAAATTGAGAATTTGAATCGAATAATATTACTGATTCATGTTTTAAGATTAGTGGGTCAATAGTTTGCGACCCAGTATAACCTGACTCAAAGCATATATATGATCAATTATTTAATTTTACATATTATGACTTAATAATAGGGACTTTTACTCCTTCTATATTGATTTGCAAATGCATATATACAATTAGTAGTCTTTTTATTTCTTAAATCAATTTTGTAATTTTACAGTAGTTTCTCATGTCCTAATACTAAATGACTTTTTCTCATATTCTACTCATTTATAGGGGTATTTGTATAAATTAGAAGTTAATTTTTTTATTTTTTAATATTTTGGAGTACAAAATTATCATAAATGTATTAGTTCGGATACCATATAAAAGGACCGAATATCATGTCGATTTTCTCTTGACCCATTTAAATTCAGGTCAAGTCGTCCATTGGACATACAGACCTAGCTAATGCTCGATCTATTAATACCTCTATAATTCAATATGACATTATATGATATCCGGTCATAAGATTTGGCAGGGATAAATTAGTTAAAATTTTTGTTATCCATATAAGAGTCATCCAAGATAACTAATAATACCTTTCCCATAGTATTATTTTATCCGTTTCACAGGGGATTAATTCATTTAGTTGGAATAATAATCCCATGTCAAAAAAACGAAGATGACATGAGATTAGTTATCCAATCCCACATTATTGCATGAACGAAACGGACTCTAAGTGTTAGCTTGCCTTCGGCCTTTTGAGATGGGAAAATTCTACAGTTCTTTTTAGAAAATTATTCTTTTATATTTTAAATGATTGTACAATACAATATTATGTGTTTTAAAATCTTGTACTATATAAAATTTTAAAATCAAAAGAATAGTTCTTTAAAATGGACTGTAGAATTTCCTTTAAAATGAACTAATATAGAACCAAGGCCTGCCCCCATTTACTGGAAGAGTGGTTTTCAACCAATGGTGTTATAGATTTTTCATAATGGGCTGGGCTGGGCCGTGTATTTTTATTCATTTTACCAACAAGCGCTCTAGTGTCGATTTTCTAACATGCTATCTTGGGCCTTATTTCATGGGCTCATTTTGTATTCAAGGGACAAAAAACTTTTCAGAATAATGACTAGATGACACTACCTTGCCCTCAATTTGGGCCAGACTTTTCAACCCATTGGATACACCACCATAACCACTGCCCATTATATTTAGGGGTAAAAATGCTTTTAGTCCCCTTGATTCATTTTTAATCTTTAAAATTTTATAAAAAATAAATTGTCACTCTCATTTTTTAAATTTTTATTAAATTAAGACAATTAATAAAAAAATATTATCATTTTATTCTCCTACATCTCTACACCAACATATGACAAATCATAAAAAATTTCTATTTTTTATTTTTTTTGAATAAACCAACAAAAATGATTTTTTTCTCATCAATTTTAACCATAGATTATACTATTTTTCTATTGATTGTCATAATTTAATAAAAATTTGAAAAATAAGTGATGTAATTTGTTTTTAATAAAATTTTAGAACTAAAAATATCATCGGCTAAATATTAAGAACTAAAAGTTGTTTTTACCATTATATTTATATTTGTAGCAAAACAAGAAACAGAGAAGGATAAACAAATGCGATAATGTCAGCATCACTTCAGCTTCCTAGTCTTCTTTCCCCACTACCCGGAAACCATTCCCGACCTGTTTTCCGGTCAACAACCCGACTGGTCCGATGTTCGACCGACATCGCCAGCGCCTTTTCAACCGCATTGCTCCTGTTTATGACAACGTAAGCCCCCACCCCCTTTAACCTTAAACTTCTCATTTACTATATTTTTGCATATTTTTGATCAAATGGGTTCTATTTATTTTGAAGTTTTGTGCATTTATTTTTGCAGTTGAATGACTTGTTGAGCTTGGGTCAGCATCGGATATGGAAAAGAATGGCTGTTTCTTGGAGTGGGTATGACCCAATTTCTTCAAATTCTGTGAAATTTCTTTTGTGGGCTGTTTCTGTTTGTTTTAAAATATTGAAATTTATGTTAAAAATTAAATCTTGGAGCGGTTTTTGGATGTAGAGCAAAAGAAGGGGATAGTGTATTGGATGTATGTTGTGGAAGTGGGGATTTGGCTTTTCTTTTATCTGAGAAAGTTGGACCTACTGGCAAGGTTTGGCCTTTCTTGCTCTTCTCCCTTCTGTTGTTTGTTTTTGTAATATGGTTAAGATTGAGGTTCTCTATATTGTTCGTAGATTTCTCTTTGTATTTCAGAGACTCTTTATTATTCATGCTACCTGAATTTCCAAATATCTAGTTCAGACTTGAGAGAATACGGAATTTTAAAGATGTCTATTGGAGGTTATGTAACTTGAGAAGTTTATTTAATTCAGACGATGAATGCAGCACGGTATTGGTTGTCTTGGATGGATTACAGATTCATATTTCTTGACTTACTGATATGTATCCCGTATAACTGAAATTGGGATTTGGATTGCAGCATGGTTGGGTTGCCCAAACTTGAGACCAGCCAAATCTGTATGTTTCCAGGATTGCTTTGAAGTGAGCACTGGTAATTCAACTTCCCATATTTGGTCATTCACTAAAATTGTGTAAGGTTTATACAAACAAATCATTGAAGTTTTCCCTTAAATTTTCAATTGTGTCCTGCCAAGACCCATTTCAAGGAGAAAAATTTTACCCTGTATGATATCTTTTTGGTGCATCAACTAATTTTATGTTTGTAATTGATTGGCATATAGTAGATACTTTTTCCACTTCAAAAGTTTTTGGTCAAACGATGTTATATGGCTTGTTGTAGGTGGATTCAGGGCAATGCACTTGATCTACCATTTCCTGAATCTTCCTTTGATGCTGTTACCATTGGGTATGGGCTACGAAATGTAGTAGATAGGCAAAAAGCTTTGTTGGAGTTATATCGAGTTCTAAAACCAGGGTCCAAAGTATCTGTCCTCGACTTCAACAAAAGCACTAATCCGTTCAGCACCTCCATTCAGGTTTGCTGAGAACTTGGGTTTAGAATTGCAGTGTGTGTGTTCTTCACACACCAATGTGGAGTTGCCATATTCATTGCCCCTGAATGTACTTTTTGTTCTTCTATGCCTAGGAATGGATGATTGACTATATTGTTGTCCCAGTTGCAGACAGTTATGGCCTCGCGAATGAGTACAGATACTTGAAAAGCTCAATTAAAGAATTTTTAACCGGTTTGTTGTTTGCACAGGCATTATTTTACATCTTTGTCTTTTATGGTTATATGCAAGTACTTTTGGTGATGAAGAGTCTTGCATAAATATGGAGTTCAACATTGTTCTTTTGAGAACTAGTAATATTTCTTGCTTTTTATCAGATACCGTACCTTTTCAATTTATGAAGGAACAGAAATGCTATTTCCTTATACTTTATGTAAGAGCAATTACTCGTTATGTGTTGTTTGGTTAAAATACAGGAGAGGAGTTAGAGAAGCTTGCTTCAGAAGCAGGCTTTGCTAATGCCAAGCATTTTGAAATTGGTGGAGGACTCATGGGGAACTTAGTAGCCGTACGATAGATAATTCCTTATTCTTTTTCATTTCCATGAGGTACTTGGATTTCTAGCTCTTGAACTTTGCATTTTCTAGTTGATAAGTTGTCCTGAAAAATTAGAATTTTTTCTACATGTCTAGTTCTGATATATATAGTCTGAATTGCAAGTTTTTACAAGTTCTGATATGTATTTTACACTTGTAACTTGGTATTTTACAATTGTCCTTGGCAAGGATAAAATCATAAAAGCCTTATATTATTAGTTCAGTGTCTTGGGTTGAGGTCCAATATTAGCTACTACTTCATTCATATGTGCTCTGTTGGAGCTAGCTCTCATGTCTATGACATTGAAAAGGAATACAAGCAATTTACAGTGAAACCAAAAAGATAAAAAATTATGTAATGACAATTTACAAGCAAGCTGAAGACTGGTCCACATTCCATAAGTTTACAGGAAATAATGACTGGGATCCAATCCGAAAATATACCCGAAAAGAAAAGGCATAGCTTGATTGATAATAGTAAAACCTCTAAATATTTACAAGGAGAAAAACATTTGTGAACCAAACAGACACCAAGATATTTTGACTTCATAACTAAGAACTAGTAGATTATGGAAACAGAAAAGAAAGAGAGAAAGAGCAGAATGATTATGAGGGTTTTATTGGATTGATAGAATAGAAAAGAATTTCACCAATGCAATCTGGATATCCTCCATGCAACTACTATTATACATTTGCACACAAGCTGGTAACTACTGACCTCCAAGAAGGATTAACTGTTAAGATCTAACATCTTCCAACTAATTTTTACAACTGAGTGTAGCAGCTGCTATTTCTATTATACTGCTGTAACTACCTTCACGTCAGCTAACCAACTCCAGCTTACTACACCAGCTCAGCTAACTTCTTCCTGCCTGACTTTCAACCTCAGTTAATCAAGTCATAACACAAAATTTTGAAAAGGGACATCTTATCTGAACTCGACTCCCTTCTATGCTCTCTGTACTATGTACAATAATAATCAATGTGGCTCACCTCAAACCTTTTTTTGAAAACTTAAAATGGAGAATTAATGCATATTCGTCCCAGGCACGTGTGAACTCAGTAGGGCCAGACTCGAGCTTTCAGATGCTCAGTCCCTACCATAAGGCCCTCAGATCATTGTGATGACTATGCTAAAACTTATTCAATGAGTTCACAAGTTTCATCGCTTTTATCTGTCACCTGGGGTAGAATGAACTGTGTGACATGCTGGCGTTAGAAGCAAAATCACAATATTTGAGGGGGTGATGTGCCTTCTCCAATGTGTCATTAAGTTCCATGGTGTTCTCATCTATGAAAGGGGGATTCATGGGTATTGGGAGTTGTTCATCCGTTTTAGCCAGCATCCGCAACGCTTTAGATATGGATGGTCGCAGGGACGGAATTTCCTGGGTACATAGAAGGCCTATGTGAACCACTCTTAGGACCTCAAATCTAACATTCTTGTTGAGATAAATTTGCAACATTAAATTAGGGTCTAACACCTCGTTGTTGATCACAGTCACCGTCCCTTGCAGGAAATGCTTCCACACCTATCTCATCAAAATAGTGGAGCAAAAATGCAAATGCCTAAGTTAAAATTTCATCAAGAGACAAAAAGTAGAAGATAAAGGCCAGCAAACTGAACATGGTAAAACAAACGATGCTCTGAAACTTACAATGGTGACTAGGCTGTCGGAGTATTCTGTGGTTTTAATCCCGTTATTCTGCTGTCCTGAAACAATCTCCAATAAGAGCACACCAAAACTGTACACATCTGCTTTTTCTGTTAGTTGGCCATGAGCTAGGTATTCTGGAGCCATGTATCCTCTGTAAATGTGTAGTATAAGGTTAGCAAATTATAGCTGCAGCTCCTGGCTTGGTAACAGCAATTACTTATAAAAATCGTTTTAAAACTCTAAATCACAGGTCTTCATGTATTTTTTTTTCTGAGTGTGAGTTAAGAGATAAAAGTCTTAACTACTTACAATGTCCCTGCAATGGAAGTACTTATGTGACTCTTATCAATTCTTGGAAAGACCTTGCCAACCCAAAATCAGCGATTTTGGAACGAAGCCTAGAATCCAGCAGGATATTACTCGCCTTTATATCTCTGTGAATAATACGACACCTTGTGTTTTCATGGAGGTAGACTAAACCCTCTGCTGCCCCTATAATTATCTCAAATCTCTTCTCCCAGTTAAGTTCTTTGCCTTTATTTGCATCTGTTACATCAGTCGAGACAATATTGATTCATTAACTACAAAACAACATCAAATTGACATGGCCAAGTTAATTAACAATCTATGACGTTGATACATAATCTGTACTTACCAAAAATAAAGCGGTCAAGACTCTTGTTTGGTAGGAATTCATATACAAGAAGGCTTTCAGGTCCAGAACAGCTGCATCCTAACAACCTGACTAAATTCTTGTGCTCAACACTACTGATAATGTTGACCTCATTGTAGAAATCTGCTGCTCTATTTTTGTTGTTGAAGAAAAGCCTCTTGACAGCAATCTCTCTTCCATCTGGCAAAACTCCCTGCAAATAATTGAAATTAAAGGCACAGACTCGATCGTATACAAGTGGCATTGATTAAATCTTGATTATTTTTGTAGATCGGAAGAGAAGAAAATCATCTTCATGTGCTTTAGTCCTTACTTTGTACACAGTGCCAAATCCACCTTGCCCCAGCTTGTTGGCTTCATTGAATGAACCAGTGGCTTTCTCAAGAGTGGAGTATTTGAAATTCAAGCTGCTATCATGAAGAGTTTTCACCATTTTTTCCACATCATTAGAACCTTAGAAAGTAAATGATCAAACAAACATTTAGTTTGTATCCTAAACACAGTATGAAACCTATATAGTATTACATATTTGGTATCAAATTGCTTCAGGTCCGAAGCTATTCTTAACACATATTAACACTTGACCAACTGCTTTACAGTTAATTTAACTGTTCAATAAATACGTGAAATCTGTTCACCTACCTTTTCTCTTCTGCTGTATTCTTTTATTTTTCCAGAAATAGGTTCCGATAATTGCTCCCACAACCAAAACCATGGCAGAGCTCACTGCAGGACCTACAATGCTTAGTACTCTCCCTGCAAGTGTCATCAGTTTGAGAGTAGGAAACATCATTCAAATGTAATCTTAGCAACAGATTATATCCAGCCTATTTGATAAAAATTCTAAATCAAATAGTTCTCATGTTAATGAGCTGAAATTTAGTACAGATACATGAGGAAGATAGCTAAAGAGCTCTCATGTTACCTCTTGAACTTCCACTTCCAGGTATCGGATTAAGGAAATCAGTGTCCGAGTACCTCATGAAGCACCCCGTGTTCAATGCCCTACCTTCGGACCAGGGCAAGCATCCCAATATGGATCTAGTCGCATTCTCCAAACATGCCCCGCAAGATTTAGTATTCAGAGTCTTCCAGCAGTCGGCCAAAACATAAGCCGACTCATTTGCATTCCCGGGCACCCGCAATTCAGCTCGGGCATAATGATCACTCTTTGGTGACATCAGTAGCTGCTTGTAAAACAGCCCTTCTAGCTGATTCTTGAAATGCTGAATTCTTTCTTGTCATATTCCCACACACAGCCTTGTCCTCTGGTCCTGTAAACTCCTGAAAGAAGCTGTAATTCTCTGATCTTAAAAAGCAGCCATCCAAGAATATCCTTCCACCATGATTAGGAAAGCACTGGGGAAGGACTGTACGTGCTTGAGAATAGCACAATACGCAGTCTGAAAGAGAAAGATCTCCATAGCACTGGCCTAATCCATAATTAGTATCAGGTCCTGTGCCTGCAGTAGATACTCCAAAACCTCTAGTTTGCATTTGTTGCCTGATGTCTTCCATTACAGCAAAAAAATTTGGTACAAAAAGTGTAATGTTGTTCTCAGGTTGGTTACCGCAAGAAAATTGTATCGTATGAGTTCTTGGCTCCCCAACTGATCCTTCTGGTAATAACATGATTAGCATAAGTATGAATAAAACAGATAATATTGGGTGTGTTTGAATAATGGGCTTTCATCATATCTAGTTGTGCTAATGAGACCAAGTAAAAAATAAACTGAAAGAGCTAATCAGATTTTTCACAGCAAATTATGATCAAAGATGACTTATTATAATTGATATCCCTAGTTGTATTAGGTAAATAAAAACTGAGGTCAAAAAATTCGACTATCACATAGACATACTGGTGCAATTATTATCTTTTTAGGTAGGTTATTTTGCAAAGTCTTCCATTTCTCTGAGTTTGTCAAATTGACAAGAATCTATAGATGGACTCTCCATCCACACAAGGCATGAACAATTGTGAGCTTTGAAATGACAAAGAAATATCATTATGAATGGTTAAGATTATGACCGAGATTTATCCATCTCTACACTTGTTAAGTAGTTTTACATTTCCACTAAAAAAAATATATCAATTTTAAGTTTTTTATTTTGGTATGAAAAAATTTGTTTGTCTGTACATTTAAACTTTCCCATCCTTCACCAAATTCAGGTTTAAAAAGGGGGCATATAAAATTAATTAAAAAAAATAATTTATAAAATTACAAATTCAAGTCCACCTGTCAAAGTTACTTTACGTGTCAAAATCTTATTATATCACTAATATTCAATTTTAACAAGTAGATCGAATTTTATTTTTATTTTTTCAAATTTAATTATACACAAGTAATTTTATTATCTTGTATAGATGCATTGAATTACTATCGATCATCATTCCCTTTTGGAATGTTATGTATATGAAAATTCAGCGTAGTTAATCAACCAGAATGAAGAAAAGATAGAAACGTAATGTCTCAATGACCCCCGTCAAACTTTGCCTTCCGTTGGAGTCTTAAACTCTTAGTCGTGTACTACATAGAACTCCAGAGAGATCCAAATCCATCATTATATTCCATCATCAAATAAAACCTTAATATTCCATCATAATTTTGATTTTGTTTGTTCTATGTTGTGGAATTTGCTTAATTATCATCTATAAGCGTTCACGCCCTCATGGAATATGTAACTTCAAGTCTTCATGCTCCAAAATTATAAAAGAACTGATTTATCTTTGGCACACATGTTTTTTTCTTTTTCGCGTTGGCGTTGGCGCACACACGCACATGTATGTTAGGATGGTCGCAAACTAGTACATGATGTATTTACAAGGAGGATAACATATATGAAGTAAAGATACAATTCACTTAAAGTGATGGTATCACAATTCAACTCCCACTTATACCTTTATACATAAACGTTTTATTTTGCTATGGCTGAACGTACTATGTACGATCATAGAAGCTCACCTCAAGAGTTCATATTGGTCGCAAGTGACTGCAAGCTTAGAAAGGCCAAAATCAATCTTTCAGATGTTTGATCTCTTCTGCCCTCAGATCAGTGAGATCATGATGCTAAAACTTGTTCAATCAGTTTAGATGTTTCGAGCCAGTCTTGGTTGTCACCTGGGATAGAATGAGCTGTGTGACATGCTGGCGTCTGAAGCAGAATCATCATATCTGAGGAGTTTCTGTGGGTTCTCTAGCAATGTGTCATTAAGTTCCATGGTATTCTCATCCATGAAAGGTGGATTTGTGGGTGTTGGGAGTTGTTCATCCTTTGTAGCCAGCATCCTCCGTGCTGTCGACATGGATGGTCTCAGGGATGGAATTTCTTGGGTACACAGGAGTCCTATACGAAACACTCTTAGGACCTCAACTCTAACATTCATGTTGAGATAGTTTTGCAACATTAAATGAGGGTCAAACAACTTCTCTGCTGTTCCTTGCAGGAAATGCTTCCAAGCCTGTCTCATCAAAAAATAGTGCAGCAAATCAAGCAAATGCAAAAGTTAAAATTAGATTCACAGACAAAAAGCAGAACAAAGATGAAAGACAGATAACTGAATAAGGTAAAACAAACGATTCTTTGCAACTTACAATGGTGACTAGGCTGTCGGAATATTCCGTGGTTTTACTCCTGTTATTCTGCCGTCCTGTGACAATCTCCAATAAGAGCACACCGAAACTGTAAACATCGGCCTTTTAACTGTTAGTTGGCCATGAGCTAGGTATTCTGGAGCCATATATCCTCTGTAAATGTGGTCACAGCAAATAGAAAAAGTCATCTAAAGCTCTAAATCACAGGCTTTCATGTAGAACTTTCTTTTTTCCAGTTTGAGAAAAAGAGAGAGAAGTCGAACCACTTACAATGTCCCTGCAATGGCAGTACTTATGTGACTCTTATCTTCTTGGAAAGACCTTGCTAACCCAAAATCAGCAATTTTGGAATTCAGCCTCGAATCTAGCAGGATATTACTTGCCTTTATATCTCTGTGAATTATACGACACTTTGCGTTTTCATGGAGGTAGACTAAACCCTCTGCTGTGCCCATAATTATCTCAAATCTCTTCTCCCAGTTAAGTGCTTTACCTTTATTTGCATCTGTCACAACAGTCGAGATATATCTTGATGTCATTAACTCCAGAACAACATCAGATTGATATGGCAAGATATATTTATAACAGCCAATCATGAGAAAATGCAATGTTACAGTTTCTCTAAGAAGCTCTCGAAGTTAATTAACAATCTGTTACCTTGATATGTGATCTGTACTTACCAAAAATAAAGCCGTCAAGACTCTTGTTTGGGAGGAATTCATATACAAGAAGGCTTTCCGGTCCAGAACAGCTGCATCCTAACAGCCTGACTAAATTCTTGTGCTCAACACTACTAATAATGTTGACTTCATTGTAGAAATCTGCTGCTCTATGTTTGTTATTGAAGAAAAGCCTCTTGACAGCAATCTCTCTTCCATCTGGTAAAACTCCCTGCAGAAGATTTGAAATTAATGAATAGGCATAATCTAATACAAGTGTCATTCATTAAATCCTGCATGTTATTGTACATGAGGCGAGAAGAAGATCATCTTCGTATGCTTTAGTCCTTACCTTGTACACAGTGCCAAATCCACCTTGCCCCAGCTTGTTGGCTTCGTCAAATGAACCAGTGGCTTTCTCAAGAGCGGAGTACTTGAAATTCAAGCTGCTATCATATTGATTAGAAGAGTCTTCACCATTTTTTCCGTATCATTAGAACCTTAAAAAGTAAATGACCAAACAAACGTTAAATTTGCATCCATTAACACATTATCAACCTAAGAAGTATTAAATACATATTTAGTATCTAGTTGCTTCAGTTCCATGGTATTCTGAACATGTATTAACACTTGACCAATTGCTTTATAATTAATTTAACTGTTTGATAATGGAAATATTACATGTGAATCTGTTTCCCTATTTTACAAACTGCATTATTATCCAGTGGGTATCATGACTGATGCGTGCTATGATGACAAATTCTAATGCACGTAAGCTACCTTTTCTCTTCTGCTGTATTCTTTTTATCTTCCAGAAATAGGCTCCAATAATTGCTCCAACAACCAAAACGATGGCAGATGTCACTGCAGCAACTACAATGACTGCTACTGTCCCTGCAAGTGTCATCATCAAGAAACCATGATCAGTCTTGGGTTTAAACAAATGCTGAAATCTAATCTTAGCAGAACAGATTATATCTACCCCATTCAAGAAACTACTCAGGAAAAAGAGGAAGACAGACAAAGAGTAGAATTTCCACTGTTAACACTACATGCTGACAGTAAATTAGCTGAAATTTAGAACAAATAGCAAGGAAGATAACAAAAGAGCTTACGTTACCTCTTGAACTTCCGGTTCCTGGTATTGGATTAAGGAAATTAGTGTCTGAGTACCTCATGAAGCATCCTGTGTTCAATGCCCTACCCTCAGACCAGGGCAAGCATCCCAATACAGATCTAGTTGCATTCTCAAGACATGCTCTGCAAGAGTTGGCATTCAGTGTCTTCCAGCATTCGGCCAAAACATAAGCTGTCTCATTTTTCGTACCAGAAACCTGCAATTCACCACGGGCATAATTATTATTATTATTCTGTGCATCTGTAGCTGCTTTTAACACAGCCCGTCTAGCTGATTCTTGGAATGCTGAATTCTTTCTGGTTCTATTTCCACATACAGCCCTATCTAGGGTGCTAGTCCAGTAAACTCCTGAAAGAAGCTGTAATTCTCTGCTCTCATAAAGCAGCCATCCAAAAATATCCGTCCACCATTATTTGGATAGCACTGCGGAAGGACGGTACGTGCTTCAGCATAGCACAATACGCAGTCTAGAAGAGAAAGATCTCCATAGCATTGGGCTAGTCCATAATTAGTATCAGGTCCTGTGCCTACAATAGATACTCCAAAACCTCTTGTCCGCATTTGTGCACTAATGTTTTCCATTGCAGCAACAAAATTTGGGACAAAAATTGTGGAGTTGTGCTCACGTTGGAGACTGCAAAAAAGTTGTATTGCCTGAGCTCTCGGTTCCCCCACTGTTGCGTATGGCAATACCATGATTACCATAAGTACGAAAAGAACATATAAAATTGGGGTTGTCTGGGTTGCTTTCGTCATATCTGGGATGAAGCATACAAGATCGCTGACTCTATTTTGCTAATGAGCCTGTATAAGGCAAAAACAAATTCAACAACTACCACTCAGATTCTTCACAGCAAACTTGAACTGAAATCTGGATGTTCGTCCACTATGAATACTCAAACTAAACGAGGGCGTCGCATAAGCAATCAATGAGGAACAACTGAACAAGCAAGATGGAAATTTCATTAATTTTACAATAAAATGTCTCTTGCATAGTTTACTACAAAGTCAAACGAATTTTCACATTCCTATCCAAACATGTGACACTATAATTACTGCAATCTGAGGCTGCCATTCACATTTCTTCTTTTCATTCTTCGGCAGATAAATCACGAGGCAAGAAAAAAGAAAACAACCAAGCTTAATTACCTTCTAGACAAAGTAAGAAAAGGTGTGAAAAGTACAAAGCATATTGACTGATTGTGTTCAGCATAAGCAGTTGAGCTATTTAACAAAGTTAAAAAGACAGGACATGACCACTTTATTGGCCTTTCCAGTTTGATAAATTAAACTGCTTTTTTTCCCCAAAATTGGGTAGTTCTTTTTCACACCATTCAAGCAAGTTCCTAAAGCTTTCAAATTCAGTCTCAGGCCAAATATCTTACTTCAGGTTTCCCATAAAAAGTAGTTGAATTAAATGCCCAACACCGAATTCCTAACAACCGCAATTACTGCAAGATTATCAACGACTTGGAGTAGTAACAATTGGCAATTAAGTGGGACCAATACAACAGGTCAATGATCAGAGCCCCTGAAAATGGCTTCTTACAGGAAAAAATATCATGGGGCCAACTAAATATTCATGAAATCCAGAAATGGAGGTCGTCACTTAAAAGCAAGATTGTAACGCAGCAATGCCAAAACCTACCCTCATTTAATTTATAAAGAAAGGCGACGATGCCAAAATAATATTCCCACTGAATATATTACAAGTGTTACCGATCCCGAGCACATAGGGATATTTTTATAATTTAACCCTCAAGATTCAAATACGTTAAAATAGGTCAACTATTATATATTTAGTCTATAAATCTTACACAATTACATATATCAAAATAATAAAATGACTAAATAATGTTCAAAATTCACTTTCTAATTTTTGAATTTTTATTAAATTTTATTTTCTAATTTAAGAACTAACTTAACTGTCGAAACCTGACCGTCCCTCCCTTTTATTTTCGCGTAACCTGGCCGTCACCGGCTAATTGTAGCTCAAATTTGTTTATCAACAAAAGGTTAGACCCCACATCATCTATATTTACACGTCATCACTGGTAGCCAATTGCAGAGCAAAATGAATCTATAATTACTGTAGCAAAAAATGTGAGCTTTGACTTCAGAAAAATCCAACCAGCCTCTACTAATTAAATGGGATAAGAAAAAACAAAAGAAACCATTCTTTATTTCCCATGATAATAATACTAATAAAAAGGTACGAAATTCTTTTTAAAAAAATTACAACATACTCCGGTCTATTTATTGTACCGTACGAGTGAATTTATATAAAATAATAAATAATAATAATACTAATAAAAAGGTACAAAATTCTTTTTAAAAAAATTACAACATACTCCGGTCTATTTATTGTACTGTGCGAGTGAATCTATATAAAATAATAAATAATAATAATACTAATAAAAAGGTACGAAATTCTTTTTAAAAAAATTACAACATACTCCGGTCTATTTATTGTACTGTACTAATGAATCTATATAAAATAATAAATAAAAGTTATTGATTGTTAAATTTAAAAAATAATAAAAAATTTAATTAAAAATTTAAAATTATGGTCCGTACATGTAAAGGGACTATGATTTTGTGCTCAATAATTTTCCTTATTATATTCCATCAAAAATACAATCTACAACTGAAGTGCTATAAACATATACAAGAGGGATCATTTCAAATTAAGCAAGAACTTTGAGAAAGGCATCAAATTAAGCAATCAAGATCATAGTCTGACCTGTTTTTCTTCACGGGGTTTGCTGAGAATTTTACTTGTGATCACAGACAGCAAATTCTGGAGAAACAGAGGGGGGGGGGTGGGATATGTAGGTAGCAGATAGTGGAAGATTGCTCTACATATCGTACAAGTCTTTCAAAGTGGAGAATTATTGGGATCGTTGAACTTTAGTTGGAAAAAAAAAAAAAAAAAGAGAGGATTTTTCAAAGACAAAAGAAAGACATTAAAATGGAGGAGAGTCCAATAGTGCAGTGAAAGACTTTGAAAGAAGACGCGGTTCAGGTCTTTAACCGAAGCTTCTATTTGTCAGTATCAGTAAATCTAACGTGTTTACGACTGGGGTTTTATTTGGACCTGAAGGGGTTACGCCAAATTAATGGTGAGAACTTTCTTTATTCCATTAAAGGTGTCATAAATTTTATTTTAAAATATTTTATTATATTAACAAAGTTAAAAAAAAAAAATTAATCTTTTTTCACTTTTTACAATATTGTATTTTCTTTACTTTTTTTATAATACTATATTTAAATTTAAAATTGTGGGGATAAATTTAAAATATAAAGTACTAATATCACAATCAAGTCACTATTATTAAAAAATTGGATTAGTAAAATGAGATGTGACAAAAAAATATAAGACGGAGGGACAGTATTAATTCTTTGGGGGATAAATCTTAAATTTCTTCCTAGTGTTTGACATAATTATAGAAACTAGTTTGTAAATCCGTGCTTATATTTATTTCATGAAGAAAAGATAAAAATGTTAACTTTATCTAAATTCCATTATATTTTATAAGTGTTTCGTGAATAACATCAATGCATTAACTGTGTGGATTGTTCAAATTAAAACTCTTCAAGTATAAATTTATATTTGTTGATTTTCACAAATAAAATATTGATTTCTAGCAGGTTTTCAAAAAAAAAAAAATACAACTTTAATTATACCTAAAAGGCACATTTTGTATCCATTAAATAATTGAAAAATTTTTAAAATACCTGAAAAATAACATTTTTTGATACATGCTTAGTAGCTCTTACTTATAGTATTTACTAGAAATTATACATATAATAACATTCAAATATTACTTATAGTATTTACTAGAAATTATACACATAAGAACATTCAAATATTCATAAAACTGAAAAGGGGAGAATCAAAGAGAGAATCAGTACATAGATAGACAAAGAAAACATGAACATATGACAAAATAAGTACTTAATGTATATCAACTTTCTTTTATATGTTAATTGTTACTACAAAGAATTAATTCAAAAAAAAATAATCTACAAAGGATCAAGTATCAAAGAAAACCAATCAAATAAATTACATAAATATCAGATAAACTAATACATGTGCATACGGAATACAAACCTATTTTAGTATGCATGAATATCTTTTCTCAGTGTTCATATATGAACTACATCAAAACTTTTTTCAGAATTTAAATTTGGATGATGTAAGTGTATATATATATATAGACACACACTTTGCTACTTTTAAAATTCATGACTATTCATAAAATAATTAACTTAAATATGACATAACTCTTCAAATAGAATGACACAATTCATTGCATTACAATTTAGTCATTTTATAAGTTATAACTATTCATAAAGTAATTTAACTTGTATATGTCATGATATGACTTTTCAAACAGATATAACATAAAAAGCATGTCACATGACAGCTTCCAAAAATTAGAGCTTTCAGTTTTAGTATATATATATATAGATTAGCTTGTAATCGTGTGCTAAGCACAGGAAAAAATTAACAAAGTTAATATTGTGATTCATGAGTCGTGACTATTATAATCTTAATCAACAAAAATTAAAAATGAGAAAGAAAAGAACATAAAAATAAGATTAAAAAAAGTTACACAAAATTAATATTGTAATGCTTGATTGTTAGCTATCGTATTCCAATCAAAGAAATATTCCGGTCAACAATAATTGATTATTAAAAGAAGAAGAAAATAAATGCTAATATATTAAACTTAAGAATACAGAAGAAATCATAAAACAACTAATATTGAAAAAAGTAAAAAATTTGTAATAAATCAATATCTTCATGTGACTCCTTTGTCTGCCACTTTGACTTTTTAATATAGAAAATTTATAAATTTTTCCAAAAAGAATAAATTTCAATATAAAATACCTTTTTTTCTCACTAACACCAAAATAAGAAAATAATCCATGTAACTTTAAATAAAATTTTTTTTATAACAATTTAGTCTTATACATATACAATAACGTAACTATAATAGTAAACTTTAAATTTATCACCCTCACCGGTACATAAACTGACATGCAAAAAATTTTAGAAACATGACATAAATTCAAGATTACATGCTAATTAATTTGTTTTTAACTTGAAATTTCAAACATATAAATATCAACATGTTATATATTTTATATATGTTAAATCAAATATTGAAAAGGTAAAACATTATCAAAACTGAAATATGCAGAAATTGTTATCAAAAATCAAGAACCAATTAACATAACCTCAATTAACTTATTTCAAAGTCAACCTCAACTATTTTCGATGCTTAATGCTTTATACGTAACTAATATTAATTTATTCAAAATTTTCACTACGAAATTAAAATTTGATATTATTTCTAAAATAAAGAAAGCCGAAAAAAAAAAGATTCATTAAGAGCAAACTTACACTCATGAAAAAATAAGTATGGGATGTTCTTCAGAAAACTAACATAACTATAGATTCAAGGAATTGAGGTCTATTAAGAGAACATTTATGTCTTAAATTGAAGAGAAAAAAAAAAACTTTAAACTCTTGAAACTTTAACATGCAAAGCCACAAAACATATTCCAATATTCACAAAACTCATGTAAACATAAATATGTATGATAAACAATAGTAAAATTGAAGTTATGCTTACTTAAAATTCATAACCGCCCCTTCAAAATTTTAGGAACGACAAAATGATAGCTATCTGAAGACAAACCTGTCTCATTATTTAAGAGAGGAAAGAGGATAATTGTTTCCTATACTAATTAAAATATCTAACTAACTCTATTTAGTGGAGTTGGTCAGGAGATGCCTCATAAAGCATTTTTACTGTAAGATTGGGAGTTCAAACTCCAAACCTTGCAGAAATTTAGGTGGAAGCCAAATCACCATGACTTGGTCTGGAGGGTTCTCTTTACCTCTAATCCCTTAATAGTAGCTAATTAGGTTTTCTAGACCTGTATCTCGTTGTAGAATAGGTTATATTAGGATATTGTTGTTTTTACAAAAAAAAAATAAAAAAAAAATATCTAGATTTTTATTTATTTATTTTTGCAGTCGCTGTTACAATCTTGCCTCTTGTTTTGATTACATCATTTTATTCATATCAGTTTTAATTAAAAAGCTTGGAACTTTTGTTTTTGAGTTTTATTTTTTAAGCAAAATTTAATTGAAGAGTTATTGGGATGTCGCATAACTTGATAAAATTCTTGTCTGTTGGAAGAGTTACAACACAACTCCAATTTCTTTTATCATATCCTTCCCAAGAGTTGCAACTGAATCAGAACTGTGTGGAGAAAAGGAAACAGAGTTTGGGACACATGGATCCGTTTTAGTAATATAGATTTCCCCTCTGGTTTCAATAACAGTCCGCATCCGTATGACCTAATAAGACGACTTCCATTGAATAGTTAGTATTTGTTTTGTGAAAGTCGTTGACAAAATATAAAAATTAGTTAAATAGGAAAGAAATTCTATAACTACGCGTGTAAACTGATAGAATCGAACACAAATAATATTCTATCCGTACTAGAATTCAAAATAAGAAATTTTAAAAATAGAACTCGAGTTTGAAGTTAATAAATTTAATAAAATTTGAATTTGATTTGAATTCGCACGAAAATAGGTAAAATTAGATGACATTTAAGGTCAAACTCGAATTTTCTAATAGTATTAAATTTGTCACGAGGATTTTAAAGTCAATTAATTCGGCCTCTCGCCGTGGTTAACAACAAAAATGAGAAAAGAGGACCCAAAAAAACAAAAAAAAAAAGTACCAAAATGATGGCAATGTAATGAAACCCAGAAAAAGAAACCATCATTAGCGCGACTTTTGCGGGGTTGCGACGTTTCCAAGAATTGAAGCTGGCTGGTTAGCAGTGATTTAATAAGAAGACTTTCGGGTGCATTCTTAATGTGCCAATCAAATTATCAAACACTTTGGAAGCAAATATCCTGAAATTGAACTAATATTATGGAATCAAAAGGTATGAATTTACATTGTGATTTACATGACAAAGCAATCAATCTTGTTACAAAGAGGAAATTTTCACTGTGACAACGAAGTACAAAATACAATTTATGAGGTAAGACGTTTTTTTTACAAGTCAATTAAGTGATAGGTGGAGAAGTGGGTTTTAAAATAAAAAAATCACCGTCTAACTTGAGTTTATTGTTGGCAGCAGGAAAATGAGGGTAATGTGCCTGTGGTACCACCCTCAAAATATTGCTAAAAATAGTTTATCAAACTGATGTGTCAAAGAAGAATTTTGATCTGTCCAAGGAAATTGAAGGAAGACTGGAAAACGTTCTTATTCCATATTTGTTCATCTGGGCTCAATAAAGCTGTCTGTTATGTCATTCCCTGATGATCGTGTACATGATTCTGACTGAAAATAAGGAGAACCACTGCGATTTAACGGACTGATTTCTGAACTGCTGCTAGAGTTGAGAAATGGTGGCTGTGTTGGCTTATATGTGGAATCTCATGCTGATTATTCAGCATTTTCACAACAACAGACATGGATGGTCTGAGTTCTGCTGAGGCTTGTACACAAAGAAGCCCGATTTGTAGCAATCTAGATGCCTCTTCTTCAATGAAATTACCCTGCAGTGATGGATCGACTGCTTCACATAATTTTCCTGTCCCGTAGAGGTTCCATATCTGTAAAAAGGTAAGATGTCAAATTGCAGGAACTTAATCGTATTTGGACGAGTCAACAAGCATGTCAAAAGAGTACCATTTGCAAAACAGAAAACGAATTCTGATAGACAGAACTGTTTCTTCTTCCACTAACTACTTCGATAAGAAGAACTCCAAAACTGTAAACATCTGCTTTCTCTGTCAATTTTCCGCGAACAACATATTCTGGAGCCATATAGCCACTGCAAATGAGAATTTGATTATTTCCTTACCTACTGTAAGCAATATGTTTCAAGCCAAAAATGGTTAGTCAAGGAAAGTAGCTGTTTGTAATGTCTAGATGAATTCTTAAAGACATTAGTGGGTTAAGTTGAATCTGTCAAGGATCAAATCATTAGAAATGATAAGTACTAGGACCCAAAGCCATGCACTGGGCTGTGAACTTCAAAGAAAACGCATGGCCAAATTTCAGCTCTAAAAATTCTATCTTTATCTAGTACCATCAGTGATGTGAAACTTGTCATAGTAAGGAGATTTAAAAGCCTATTGCAGTAAACAGGCATATCATCTGAACCATTGAAATTCGTGACAAGATAATATATCCATAAGGGTCGATAATTACAAATCTTTAGTTACTCCAGAAGCTAAAAATTAGAAAAGAAGGTGCAGAACTCACAGTGTGCCAGCAATAGCAGTACTTATATGAGTCTTATCTTCTGGAAATAATCGAGCAAGACCAAAATCAGCAATTTTTGGTGCGAAATCCTCATCTAGGAGAACATTGCTCAATTTTATATCTCTGTGTATAATCCTCACCGTTGATTCTTCATGAAGAAACGCCTCAAGCCCTCAGCTGTGCCTAGTATGATTTTGTACCTCTTCCCCCAACTGAGTGGCTGAACATTCTTCTTAACTAATTGAAAGAAATAGAGTCAGTCAACAAAAAACAAAAAAAAAAAAAATGAAAAGGGCCGCAAAGACAAAATAAGGTAATTGGATAGTTATAAAAGGAGTTTCTTGAGAATGAACAACCAAATATGTGTTCATGAAGGTTCCCATTCGGCACGTATGCATACACGAGGAGGCTCTCTGGCCCAGTAATGCTACAGCCCAACAGCTGGACTAAATTCTTGTGCTGAATGCCACTTATCAGATTGACCTCATTAAAGAAATGATCTACCCATTGAGTTGTACTAAAGAACAGCCTCTTTATGGCAACAGCCTGGCCATTCGGCAAAATTCCCTGCACGCACACACACACAAAAAAGGCTTGATCAGGTGCACTATTCTTTGTTCAACTCTTAAATTGTTATATTCATATAAAGATCTTCTCAATTTAGCAATCAAGATAATACCTAATACAGTCATAACTACTAGGAGAAGATACTGTGAAAAGAAAATTACTTTGTAAACAGAACCAGATCCACCTTGGCCCAATTTATTGGCATTGTTAAAGTAGTCTGTTGCCCTCTCAAGAGTTTCGTATGAAAAATTCAGCTTGGACTTGTTAACTGTCTGCAAAAGGACACCTAGTTGCTTCTTCTCTACAATATTAGAGCAACTGATGTTAAATTCCAGACTGCAGTTAGCCACAAAAATTATAAACAAGTAAATATCAGGAACTTTAGTACCTCTCCTCTGTTTTATAACTCTCTTCTTTGCAAAGAAAGATATGAATGCTAATATCAGCAGAAGAGCAACAGCAGAAAAAGTTGAAGCCAGAATAATAGCCACACGGCGAGATCGTCCTGTCCAACACACTCTATATTACTGCTTCATTTCATGGTTCATTCTCATTGAGAGGGAAGAGGAAAATACTAGGGAGCAGTTCAACTATATTACTATAACAATTTTCCTTTAAGTCATTGGTTACAGCTATAGAACTTGGAAATGGCAAAAGACTAGGGAGCAGTTCAACTAGAAATATGCAAGTAGAGGTAGACTTCTATAGGAAATCTTTACCTAATGCAAGGGGTACAAATACAACAGAAGAGAGTGAATGAGGAGGCCATTTTTCATCATGAACATCTCATTCAGTCAATTTAAGAGATAAACTTCCAGAAATTTGAGATAATTTCTAATGAAACAAACCCCTAAAGAACAAAATTGAATGCTAAATAACCCTTCACCCCAACCAAAAGAGAAACATACCAATCAATAAAAAAATAAAAAATCAGGCATTCAAGAACTAAATTAAAGAAAAGAATACTAACAAAGACCACTTACCTCCATTTCCAGAAGAAGCAGCAGTTGCAGAATTGTTATAGAACTTCTGAGTAGAATACCTCATATAACAACCAGCATTCAAAACCCTCCCTTCATCCTTAGGAGGGCAAGAACCAATCTTTGCCACAGAATCAGCCACTGTCTCTTATACTGTTAGCAAGCCTCACAAGAATTCCCCTTAACAAACTCCCAACATTGAGCCAACCCATAAACAGTCAAATTCCCTCTACTCACAGACCCTGTAAAGAACCCATCATTTTTAGGCCCTTCCAAACTGATATTCCTCACCAACTCACCAATATTCTCTCTAAACAAACTCTGATTCCCACCAAAATCATTAGTCCCGCAAACAGTCTTATCCTCTGAACTCAAACTCTCATTAAAGAACATATAATCATCGTACCTTAAATAACATCCATCATAGAAAAGCCTACCTCCTCGTGTCAGTTTCTGAAATGGGAGGCACCTGAGAATCTGTGTCTTGCATTGTGCAAAGCAAAGATTACAGTCAGTCTGTGACAAATCTTTCATGCACTCACCAAAAGCGTAAACTGTATCGTTCCCAGTTCCGTTGATTACATCTCCATAGCCATTTCTTGAAACAAGGGGTGTTATGGAATCCATGGCAGCCAAAAAACTTGCTACAAAAACTTGGCCTGTCTCTTATACTAGATCAGATTGTGCTGATGTCTTGTTGGTGGAGCAAACAAGAGCTGCCTCCGTAGCTCTTGGATCGGATAAAGACCCTTTTATATTCAAAGAAACTAGTACTACCAATACTAGCACAAATAATCTTGTAGGTGCCATATTGGTGGCTTCAAAAGAAGTTTAAAGAAATCTTGAGAAAAATGATATTCAATAAATTTTCAGGATTCAGACAAGACCATGTGTCAAGAATAAGTATGCATATGGGAAGAAACAACAGTTGGCTGGTTATTAAATTGTGTGTGTGAAACTGCAGAAGAGTTGTTTGTGAATTTTTGCTTTGGGATTTCCAAGGTGGGATGAACATCTGAGGATGGTTAATGTAATAGTGGTACGATTGTAGGCGTCAGAGCGCAGACTTTCTTCATTTGCTTTTTGGACAAATTGATACAGTTGTCCCCCGCTGTTTTCAAAAGTGTTTTCTTAGTCCATCATATTTGAACCGCTGCATTTTAGTCCCTTGAATATGATTATTTTGTATCTTTTAGTTAGAAAATATTTAAATATATCTGGTTTTAGTTCTTACTTACATACCTTATGGTCAGAATTAAATATTTTAGAATGCTATTTACATCTATTATTTATTTAATCATAATGTAATCTAATCAACAATATATGATCCACAAGTAAAACTAAATATCAAATTTACCTAACTTTCCTTTTAGTTTGGTCTTATATTTCGTACTCCTTCACAAAATAATAGTACGTGTAATCTCTCGTGCACGTATTTGTAACACTCAAAATTAAGTTAGATAAATATATAAAATATGTTCATATTTTCTTGTTTTTTTAATATTTTAACTAATTTTATTTATTTAAAATTGAATAATAATATAAATATTTTGACCTAAAAATTATAAACAGTTAACTGCATTGCTTACAAATTGAACCTAATACAAGACAATTCTCAAAATTTTTAACACTCCAAATAATGTTAGCATCATATTAGACAATGACATATGATGATTTTAGAATTTAGCTAAAACAATACAAGTAGTTTCTCACATTTTCATATTGTACTTTTGTAATATCGTTTATTTGAAATGAAGCATTGCGAGATGTGAAAGACAAAAATGATGCTTTGTCTCAAATATGAAAAAGGACACAAATGCTTTTTTCTTAGATAAACTAAAAAATGAGGGACTATTTATAAATTTTTTCTTTAGAATAATACGATTCATATTGAACAAACAAAAATTATTTATAAAGTTACAAATTTATAATCACTTGTCAAAATCATTTTATGTGATAAAATTTTATCAAATCATTACTTCTTTGATTTTAGATTTTTAGTTAAATTTTTTATATTTTTTTCAAATTTAATTACATATCAATAATTTTTATTTATTATTTTATATAAATGTCCTCGTTGAGCAAATGAGGGATCAAAAAGACTCTATTTTAAGGTTAATGACTTGAAATATATTTTTTTCCAAATTATGGGAGTCCATCTTAGCAAATTTTCTTTAGTTTTTGTTTGTCATATACACCGAGCGGACGGTTGGACCACTGTAGGGACCACGGCGCCAGGGCTATCATCAAGATTGAGAAATATGATCTTAATTATGCCCAAGATATCAACCTGAACACCCCACCCCCCACACCCCGGGGGCCTTCCCAACACATGGTCATTTTCAGCAGTCAAAGTCTCAGGCATTGAACTACCATTGTAGCTGCCGTAACACTCTTAAGGCATAGTTTTGATACGAATTCTACCATATTCCTAATCCACACCCACATCTTAAAGGTATTTAATTTAGGACTAAATGGAGAAAATCTCCGAACTTACACTCGAATTATAGTTTATTTTTTAAAGTTTATTTAATAAGTATTTTATCTTTTTTTTTATTTTATATTTTGAGACAAAATAATTATTACTATTTAAATTATTATTGTATTTCTTTTTTCTTCTTCTTTATTCCTTTTAGTTATTCTCTCTATCTTATTTTTCTTTTCTTTTTTTCAATATTCTTTCTTGCTACTACTAAATAATGATTATTACTTTTAATAATTAATTAATCAAGGTTAAACTTTTGACATATGTGTAAATAATTTAATTTATAGATTAATCATGGTTTAATACAATAAATATATCTTGTTATAATATAAAGAAATTTTGAACTAGAGGAAATTAAAAATTTTATTTTAGTATACAAATAAAATTATAAAATGAAAAAACGTGTACAACTTTTTATTTATAGTGCAATATCGACAAAATATAGTAAGAAAATATTATAACTACCTAATATAAGTGTTTTTGAAATTACGATAAACTCTACTAAAATATGATAAGTGAATGATATGGTTCAAAAAATCTCTTTTTTTGTATACTTAGAATATATATTTTATTTTTTTGACAAATTATGTTATCTTTTTACAATTTGTTTATTTGTTAAATATAGCATCAGTAAAACTTTAATATATATGTTGCTTGTATTAAAATTTTTATTTATTTTATAAATTATTTATACACATGTAAAAAAAAATTCAAGTTTTTAACTAATCAAATTACTAGTAGTATAATAGTTTAGCGGTAGTAAAAAAGAATCGGTAAAAAGATACAAAGAAAAATATGAGAGAGAAAATAAATAAATTGGTAAGAAGAGAAAAAAAAAAGAAAAACAAAATTATTAAAATAGTAAAAGTAATTTTGTCCCAAAACATGAAGAAGCAAGGGGCAAGAAGGTAAAATAATTATTAAATAAGTTGAGGAGGATAAACTGCAACTGAAGAGTAAGTTCAGGAGAATTTCTACATTTAACACTAAAATACGTTTTTATTTAGAATCGAGAGTTACTAAATTCTTGTTTAAATACAAATTTATGTTTAACAATGCTCTATTAAAAAGTTTTAAGTACACTTGATTTACGAGTTCATCTGTATTTAAAAGATTTTCCTTAAAAAAATTTATTACTTATACTTACACTTTTTTATTAAGGTCACAACATATTGCCTAAAAAATGAAATATTAATCTATTACGAATATTCATCTGATACAAGATTTTCAAGCCATGTCATAAGAGCTATACGAATATATACTAGAATGTCTTTGAGTTTATACATTCTAAGAAACTCACATTACATTTCAAAAGAGAACAATCCAGGATGGTTTGTTGTCCATAAATACTGATGTAGGATGTTAAGAAAATTCTTTTGGGGAGGCAATTGTGTTACTTTTTATTTGGGTCAATTCGTCCCATGTGAAAGAGCTTTAAGGCGGCTGAATTGAAGATGCAAAGATGATCTCTTACGTGACTAGCGTCACAACTGTCAATGTTTTTTATTAATTAGTATTTTTATATAAAATGATAAATTAATAAAAATTATTAAATTAAAAAAAATAAAATTTAATCGATTATTTTAAAATGAAAGGTTTATTATTAAATTTGATTTTGTTACGTAAAATAAATTCAACAAATAATCGTGAATTTAGGATTTGTAAATCATTTTCGTTTTCGGAAGTGTGGTAAAACACTTGCGATTTTCGGCATTTTACGGGTCAATCTTTTTTTCGTCACGAACAACTGAAAGAAGAATCTGAAGAAAAGGAAAGTAACCAGAAAAGGCGTCGGTCAATGACTTTGAAAGTCAACTACTTAGTGAGAATTACTTTTCATTTGTCACGTGACGACTGACGACAAAACTGAGGAGGATACGTCAATTGTGGACTTGGGCCTGTTCGTGGACTGGGTTTCCGGTCTTCCACATGGGTTCCCTTTCATGGGTTTTACATGTCATATGTAGAAATCCAAAATAGGTCCTGCTCTAACCCATTCTTTCACAATGGCCCATAATGTGTTCGAACTTCATCTTCTTTTCTACTTTTCCTTTGGACCTCTACAATTTCACATGTGGTTGTGGGGTTTCTACTGACCCATGACAAAAATGACGGACCAAATTAAATCGTTTTGAAAAACAAATGGTCCAAATTCATCAACTACACAGTTTCAAGAATAATTGTACTGATAGGTATATTTTACGAATAAAGATGTTCAATTTTTTGAGTGAGTGAAAGTATATAAAATTTCTCTTAGGTTGATTTGGCCTTTTAGATGGATCTATTTCTTTTGTGTCTTGTTGTATATAAGATTTTGCTTATGCAAGTCTTAGCCCTGATATAAATTACTATATCATAATTATGGAGAATTTTACTGTTTAATTATCCTATTAGATTTAAAGGATTGTACAATACAATCTTTTAAAACACATGATATTGTATTGTATAAATTTTTAAAGTATAATAGGATAGAACTGTTATGGGACGATAGAATTTTTCCATTATTTATTATTTGCTCCTACATAAAGGAAAGGACCCTCTAGTTATTTAGGTTGAGAAAATTTCGATACAAAGTGATGTAATTTTAAAGAAGTAATCTTGATAATTTATTTAGTGTTAAGACAGAGAATATAACACAAAATATGAAATAGAAGATCCTTAATTGAAAATTTGCACAAGTAATGATCCATTCTTGCTGTAAATATATATAATACCCCTCTAATATGCCCCCATATTCGATCACTCCCATTAACTGCCTGCCCACAGCGTGCAAGAAGCAAACAGATATTGCAGCTTAAATTTAGCATTATAAGTTTGCAACCCATACAGATTACAAAGCCTAACTGCAGCGGCCAGTTATGGACTTTCGCCAATTACGAATAAAATTCTGGAGAATTTTACAGTTTCTATTAGAAAATCATTCCTTTTAATTTTAGAAGTTTGTGTAGTATAAATTTTTAAAATACATGATATTGTATTGTACAATTATTAAAGCACAAAAGAATAATTTCCTAAAAAAAACGATAATTTTTTTCTAAAATTCTATACCTTCTTAATTTAGTTCTTCGTTCCACCCACAAATACAATTCCCCACATCTGAAGTTCAACTTCAACAACGTGTGAACCACTTCTCTTAGTGCTAAAGCTACAGCCACCAAGACCATTGGATGGGCTCTCACTTATGAGTATTGATTCAAACGGTAAATAATATAATTAAATCATATAAAAATATTTTAAATTTGATTTTCAATATCTTTATCAAATCATTTGTTGGTGGGTGATGATTGGTAAGAATTACTATAATATGTAAATATGTGAAATTAATATACACCGGTATTTTACTCTGAGTAGTGTTAAAAAAAATAACTTACTCTCCAACTAAACTTTTTATTTAAAAGAAAAAAAGAAAAAAAGAAGAAGAGATGGGCATCTATATAATACTCTATGAAACTAACTAATTAAACTGTCAGAGTCTTTTGCCCTTATATATTGGTTTGTCCAAAAGCAGAATAGCGTGCATTACTCGCGTATAATCATTGTTGATTGTCCAAAGACCGGCCAACTTTCACTCATCTTTGTGGAAGTGAGAAGTGGAGATTCAGAAAGAAGAGAAAATTGGGAAAATGTTAAATTAAGTTATTCTTGGTTACTCAAATTCGTAAAAATAGCTCTTTATATTTGCAATAGAATGAAGAAAAAAAAATTGAAGAAAAAAAAACAACCAAATGCAACATATAGGAACTTTGTTGTACCTAACAGTCTAACAACTAAATGGAAGAATCTAATTGTGTTTAAATGAGGTGGACACATTCTTCATAAAAGGTGTAATATTCCTTAAAAAGTAGCCAACTTTTTTCAGTTAAATACGTTATTTAGGGAATATAGTGATTAAAATATCCTTAACTAGGTATTGTGAGTGGATGATCTAGTCTTATCCTGGTTCATGAGATTCCACTCTCACCCTTTCCATAACTTCCCGCATGTCATAGGATTTTGTACCTTTTTTTGCTGTTTAATTTTTTATCCTTTTATTCTTCTTGTAGTTGAGAAAAGGGAAGAAGAAAATCTGAAGCATGGCATTGCTCCATTTTACTCATGTTATCGGGTTTGGATTTTCATTTAATTTGACCCAAACAATTTTCTTTTGTCATTACAGGTACATATAACGCTTTTGGAGTGATTAGAGTTTGATTAAGAATAAAACTACTTATATTCTATCTAGTCAAATTTCAATATATTAACCCCTTTAACAATTTTGAAAATTAGAAGCACTAATTCAAGAAATTCATATTTATCTTGTAGTACGTAGTAATACTCCCAACAAGGCAACAACCATTCTTGGACATTTTATAGTAGAGGACAAATTATTTGTTATTCATTCTGTATTACGGAGTGAATATTTCAAAATTAGATGATTGAAAAATAATAATATTTTTTTTTTAATTATTTCAATGACTGTCATACCCATAATTAGATAAGAAGATCATTTGGATACTGTGGAGTGTCAAGTGCATGATCTAATTATCATAACATAATGGTAGCATAGTAATTTGACACAGTTGGAAGGTCATTTATGCAATATCCAACTATATAAACTGTCACCAACTGCCTACTTCTCTAATTCAAGCGCAGTTACTCAAGATTCAGAAGCTTTCTGCTTTTCCACTTAAGATAGTAATACAATAGAAAAGGCCATAGACATGAAGAGAAACACAACTCTGTCAGCTCGTTTCTTTCTTCTTCTTTTGCTTATTCTCCTCACTAAACTTTCAATTACAGTTGGGTAATGTCTGTTGAGGCAAGGAAAGATCACGGAAAGAAGCAAAAAATGCATCATGATCAATATAAGAAGCTGAAAAACAAGAAAGGAAATGTTAGTCCTCCTGAAAGGTCACATGATATTCCTACTCCTGCAGCTGCTCAACCTCCACTTCCTTATTTTCCAACCGACTCCACCATTTTTGATGTCTTGTCATTTGGAGCCATGGGTGATGGGGTTTCTGATGATTCCAAGGTAAACTTAATTTGATTCAAAGAACATATTTTTATTTATTAATTTGATTATTGATTTACTTAAAAATTGAAAAGAAAATTATGGTACTTAAAGATAGTAACTGATTATTCTTAGATAGATTCGATTCATGTTGTGAAACTCTTGGTTCAAAATGAGTTACATCTAAATTGGATACATTCTATAATTTTTCATAGCAACCAAATGGTAACTCGTTTATTTCCTTCGGATAGTAATGGGAAATTTGAAGCTAGACTGGTTGTTTTTTTGGCTTGTACTCCTAAATGAATTGAAAACTTGTAGGCACTTGTAGCTGCATGGGAGGCTGCATGTAAGGTCCCAGGAGCTAAAATAGAGGTTCCTTCAGAATTCAAGTTTCTTATTAAGCCCATAACACTTCAAGGACCATGTATGCCACACCTCACTTTTCAGGTACGTAAATATTCTAG
Organism: Cinchona pubescens; assembly: GCA_025175665.1. Taxonomy (NCBI): domain Eukaryota; kingdom Viridiplantae; phylum Streptophyta; class Magnoliopsida; order Gentianales; family Rubiaceae; genus Cinchona; species Cinchona pubescens. The sequence continues at coordinate 1,819,174 of JANKKI010000077.1, read as the reverse complement.
CTTAGCTAGCCCACCTTCGACTAATGAATTTAATCACTCGTGCTAATGAATTGAATGAAAACAGATCGATGGGATTCTATTAGCTCCTCCACAAGTATGGTCAGGGCCAAAATCCAGTTTGTTTCAATGGATAAATTTCAAATGGCTCCAGAATTTTACAATTCAAGGAACTGGTACTGTTGATGGCCAAGGTCCCAACTGGTGGACTAGTACTCCTTCTTCTCAATTCGATTCCATGAAGGTTTGTAGAAATAAATTGTATGAAAAACAATTTTCTATAAATCTAAACGTGAACTTTAATTATAGCTAACAATTTTGTTTTACTTTAAACTTGATCATATTCATCGTGTCGAAGAAGAGTTCCAAGTCCATTCCCGACATGAAGCCTACAGTAAGACTTATTGCAATAAATACAAACCTTTTTTTTTTTTTTTTTTTAAAGAGTTTGGAATTTTATAGTGTGCTTAATTTATACACTCTATTTTTATTGGTTGATGATGAAGGCTTTGAGATTCTATGCAAGCTACAACATTACGGTTCGGGACATTAGAATCATAAATAGTCCGAACTGTCATCTCAAGTTTGACAACTCTAAAGGAGTGGAAGTCAATAACATTACAATTTCTTCACCGGAAACCAGCTTTAACACTGATGGAATACACCTGCAAAATTCGCAAGATGTGGAAATCCACCACTCTAACATCGGATGTGGTACGATTTTATTTCACTCCCCGGCCTCCCACCCCAAGCTAAAAGTTTGTTGGAGAATAAACAAGTGTCAGTTGCCTGCATGTGTACTTATGATGCCTCGTGCAATTTTTTGTAGTCCCCTCATCCCTGGTGAACGTAAAAAGTTTACTCATTATACAATACTTTGCATCTTAAACAGTTGAATTATTGAAAAATAATTGCACTCTCTTCTTTAATTAATGCTATTTGTTTTTTTTGATTGATAATACGGCCAAAAAAAAAAAAATAATAATAATAATAATATCATATGATCTGGTTGAACAGGAGATGATTGTGTTTCAATACAAACTGGTTGCAACAATGTTGTTGTGCACCATATTAATTGTGGCCCTGGACATGGTATAAGGTAATTAGCTAATTATTTCTTGTATTCTGTATTCGAGTTAATTAATTTGAAGGAAAAAAGGTGAGATAAAAGGTTTACTAATTTGGTTCGATATGTGTTCTCAAAATCGCAGCTTAGGAGGACTAGGGGCAGGTGGAACCATTGCTTGTGTCTCCAACATCGTTGTCGATAACATTTTCATGAACAACACTCTATACGGTGCAAGGATCAAGACTTGGCAGGTACAATACAAATATTGATCATAAAATGGTTGATTACTAAATCTGTTGTTTAATTATGCAGTTTTAATTTACCTATTAAGGATTTGGTGCTAGAAAGACATGCATGAAAATTAACATGTCCAGTGAAATTTGGAGGTAGTAATTTAATTACAGACTCACTCTAAATCTATCGGACCTTTCATAACACAATAATAGGGTATAAAATCTTCTATTTTATTGTTTCACTTTTTATATAAAACTCGTGTTTTAATCGTAATATATTGGACATGCGTATTTTGACATATAAAGTGTGAGAAATTAAATTTTTTTAAAGATTCATAATTTTTAAAATTAAGTTTCCCTTTCTACTCTTTTTTCAATTTTATATATCATGCAGGGTGGTCTTGGAGCAGTGAAGAATGTGTCATTTTCCAACATTCAAGTCTCTGATGTAAAGGTCCCAGTAATGATTGATCAATATTACTGTGATAAGCATATCTGCAAGAACAAAACAGGAGCAGTGGCAATATCTGGGGTCAAATTCGATCAAATCCAAGAACAACTGGAACTTATTCAGCTCAACCCCTTCATTTAGCTTGCAGCAATTCAGTTCCATGCAGCGATGTTGATTTAAGTGCAATTGATTTAAAACCATCGCCTGGATTTCGAGGATTCCGGGATGCTTTGTGCTGGAACTCTTATGGGAAATCACAGGCACCCCTTGTTCCATCAAGCATTGATTTTTGCCTGAGAAAGGGAAGTAGCTTTTTGCAGAAAATAGCAAGATCCCACGAAAAGAACTGTTAATTAGTTTATTGCAATATTCTACAGTATGATTTTTCTTAGGCCTTTTGTAATTTATGCTTCCCCTCTGCAATGTATTTAATTGCAGGAAGGTGATGTCCAGATGGATGTTTATGATTCTTGTTTGTATTTTGTCCATTTATATTTTGTGAACTGTTTAATTTTTTACCCAAATGCCAAAAATTTGAGCTATCGTTACTATAGCAGCATATTGGAAACAACCAAACTGGTTTTAATGTTTATCCAATCATTTCAATTTACCATCAGCAAGAAGTCATTCCCACTCCCTCTTCTTGAAAACGTTTAGGCATAATCACCCCTTATATTCTAAACAGTCGCTGTTGTAAATTAAATATTCTTTCGATTGAGTTATACTAATATTTTATATTAAGTATTTGTCAATTTCAAAATCAATGCGTTTATTACTTGTGGTATATTTCTGTTTGGGACACACTCAAGAATTATGCTTAAAAGTAGGGTATTGTCTTAGTGGTTAAATTTATATTTAAATGTAAAGAAAATACTAACATGTCCTATGGTAGTTTTGGAAAAATTATATATTAAAATGACACTACTCTGAATCATTCTTTGTGCTTGTGATATATAGTAAGATAATCCAAAAAAACAATTCATTGCTTTTGAAGTGCTAAGTGTACGAAAATGATAAATATATTGGTCCACAAACTTTTAAAATTTGTTTTTTTGAGTATAAAAGTGCATGTACATATTCATAAATAAAATGTACACACATGATGCACTTTAAATCATGATAAATGTACAATTAATTAATTTCAACCATCAAACCATTAAATAATTTTTCTTAATAAAGGTTTTAGAGTATCTCGAGCATCCACTTAAATAATCTTTTTAAAACAATAATTCTTCTTGCTAGCTATATGTATTCAATTGATGGAAAACGAACTTTATTAATTTCTCAAAAGCTACTTTCTATGAAGTAGAGCTACCCCTTTTGTGGTCCACGTCTCACATCAAAATAGACCAAGAAACTTCCTTTTTCCTAATGCAAATTGCAAATGTGTTGCGGGAAAAGGTTGCAATTGATTTAGTTGAACTCAAAAGCAAGGAAAATTTGTTGCTACTTATTCGTAATGTGGAGTAAGTATTACAAATCGTTAAATGATTGAAAAGTAATGAAACCTTCTGTTTTTTAATTATTTCGACAACTATCATACTCATTTTATATTGTAAAGTGAATAACAAAAACTTATTCCAAAAGTTGACCACCAAAAAAATAGACACTAGATAGAGAAGTGGAATTATAACATAAAATAATTGAAAGAAAATACACATAAAATAATATGTGTGTGTGTGTGTGGCTGCTGCTTTCTTTGAGTAAAATTAGCTGGCAGGAAGTGTACGTGTACAAGCTACAAAGTTTTGGGAGATGGTGGTTGTGGTGGTGGTGGTGAACCTCAAATTAAAAGCTACTGTTTCCACCGCCCCATAAACTTTCACCCATTCTTGCATGCGCACGAATTGAAGGGTGACCTCAAAGCTTGCAGAGAAGGATTGAAAGTTTATATAAAAACTAAAGCTGCTTTCCATAATATAGTATTCACTCTTTGTCCCATAATTGTTAGTATAAGCCAACTACGAGGTCTAGCACTTTTCACTTAGAAATTGATTATTGTTGGTCAAGGAATACGAATCAAATTGTAAACATTTTTTCTCAGAAACGTGCGTTTTGGATAAAAAGTTGGAGTACAATTGTTTCTAGTTCCTGATAGAATGATAAGAGTATATTCTTCTTTTCTTTTTCTTTTTTTTTTTTTTTTGGGGGTGTAAAATACATTTTTCTAAAAAAAAAAATCTACATTTTTGTATATCATTATTTATGAAAAGTGATGATGCCAAAAAGTCCTCCACCAATTACTTACATGACAGTCTTCTAAAGTTTCTGGGGAAAACAAAAAAATTTCCTACATGACAGATCAGATGTCAATGGACTTTTTGACCCTATATCAAGGAAACTTCTAAGTGTAGTCAAATAGAGCCTTAATTGGCTTTTGGTAGCTCTCACATACTGCCATACCCGTTACACTTATTAACCCTAAACCCTATAACTAGCATAAATAGCTCATTTATATCTAACTTCATTCTCTAATCAATTTCCCCTCTCTTTCATTTTACTCTCTCGTCTAATGCAATTAACTTGAGCATTAAACGTTCATCACTTATATAGGACATAAACGATTTTAGCATCATAATGGTACATCTATAAAGAAAGTTATATTATACTCATCATTTTTCATTAATGTATGTAACTTTTGATAACGGCATTTTATATTTTTCACATAAAGTGGTACATTTTTTCAAAAAAAAAAAAAAAAAGGTATTTTTTTTCCTACTAAATTGGTGAACTTTTGTATGGTTAATATTTTCTTAATGTAGTTGTATATTATTTGAAGAAATCACTACATTGTTTAAAATTCTACATTTTTATCTTATAGAGTGGTATATTTTACGGTGATACAATTTTTTAATAAACGGTGATGTATTTTTTTCAAGAGATAATTATATTTATCAATAAGAAAGGATTTGTTCTAGTTATAATTAATTTTTCTAAGAAAGTTGTTCACATTTTCCCCAATGATAATGTTGAACATCTGTTAAGACAGTTTGTACCTTTGTAATGATTTTATCCATTTATTTTAACAAAGTGATATAATAAAACTAGTAACCAAATCCAAACTACTTGTAACTTCCAAAAGTTACAAATTAAAAGAAACTTTATTAGTGGTTAATAGAGCCAATTAATTTTTATTTTTAATTAGTAACAAAGGAGAAAACGTAGTTAAGAAGGCAAAACAATATAAGTAAAAATCAAGAAACGGAAGAGTTTGGGCCTTTGTAATTCAAGTTGGACATCATAAAGAGTATATAATGTTGGAAGTCTGTCATAGGATGAAAAGACTTTGGGCTTTTACAATTAGTGATTCTTCCTACCCTAAGCCCACCTAATTGCCCCTTTCCCCACAGCCCACAACATGCCCATAGAAAAAGTTAGAAAGAAATACTACTAGTCATTGCCATTACAACTTATTGAAAGAAATTTCGATCACCAAGAAATTCAACTAATCCTGATTTTGTCCGAGGAAATCAGAAGTACCCCAGAGATTTCTGCAAATCCACAAACATATATAGAAATTTGACAAGTCAGTTAAATGTTCATATAGGGCACATATTGTTGGAAAGATTTACTGCAAACACTAAAATAAAAAATAACTTTAATAAAATTTTGATGTAATTGATCTCAGTTTTTAAGGTGTTATTGCAACATATTTCCACTACAAATAGTTATTGCAAAATTTCAAACAAATACAGCTTTCAAAAAATCACTAAAGTCACACCAAGAATATTTGCTCGACAATGCAAGTGTTCTTCTCTTAAACATTCAAGAACAAGTATGAAACTAAGAAAAATAAAGAAAATCACATCTGATTTTTGTGTTGTATGTATATATTTGTGGCTTTGATGGAGTCTCATATTTATAGATTTATCAAATCACACTACCAAAAGTTGTTTCACTTGATTGATAACTTCAAAAAATAACTTTTACCTTTTAGATGAATGTTTATAAACTTTCAACAATATTCAAATAAAAAAGTCCTATATTTTTATTTGAATTTGTACCAATTCACTCACCAAAGAAGATATAAACATGTTTAAATCAGATTTTCCAACACTTAATCATGTCCCAACAAGTTTCAAACTAATTTTATAAGTTACTATTAGAAACAAACCAATAGATATCATTTTTTCAATTCTCGCTTTTGACACAAACCACAGACTCTGAATCCGCTCAAGAGTCCAAACTATTAGTAGAATTTTTGTTTCACAACTAAAACGTTTATTTCCAACACACGTCTTGAGGCAAAAAGCTATACTAGTTCTTTACAACACGTAGCTGACTTGTAGAAGTCCATTCAAATACAGCGAAAAAAGGGATAAATTTGTTCAGACGTCTGAATTTGGAGTCCCTTCAAAAGGGGTGGGAGCTGGTCCTACCCTTTTACCTCTTTCACTTCTGCTGTTATCTGCAAATTTCATGCTTGCTTGGTGAAACCCTTTATCCTTCTCTACTGAACTCCATTCAGACATGTAATATTCTTCTTCTGTTATGCCTTCAGATGATGGACCACAGAACGTTCCTCCCCACTGTGGAAAGTATATGAGCAGAATTGGGAGAGTGCAGCATATGATCATCACTCCCATCAGAGTTATGCCTGTTTCTGTGGAGAATCTTGATCCTCTAAAGAAAATCAATTGTGTTAAAACTGCTCCTACGAACTGGGGACCGCTTCCACCTCCTCCAGTCATCCCAGATATTATCCCCAGTGACCTGTGTAAAATGGCAAGAAAATATCAGTTGGAATACAATTATTATCCCAATAATATTACAATGGTAAATTTCAATTTGTTCGAAATCATTGTGACAATTTATGAGGTTTTTTTTTTGGTTAACCTTGTAAGTGGGAATTGGAGCCAGGAATAAGGATCAAATTCATGCCTTGGATAAGCCAAGTATACAATTTACTTGGGAGTTTTGGAGAGAAGAGAAAACTTAATTATGAGAAAAAAGAAGAGAAGGGGAAGGAAATGTATTTTTTTATTTTATTTTATTTTGGGAGTTTAGAAAGAAATGAGATAATTTTAAATTTATATGGTATTATTATTTTGTTGTTTAATATTTTGTAAGGTGATATTTTGAAAACTTTGTTAATATTTGATAAATTTTTCTCTCTATTTTTCTCCATTTTTTAAAAAGAAAACTTCTTAATCAGTTAATCTCTCATTTTCTCCCATTCGTCTATTCTTTTCTTCCTATTTAAAATTCTCAAACAAGTGAAAAGATTCGCTTTTGGATCTCTTCTCTTTTCTCCAAATCTCAAGTCCCAAATTATCTAAGCCTAATGCTTAGTTAATGGGATGAGCCAACTAGAGACCCCACAATCCCAGATATGAACCGTCGAATTCCACACTTTGTGGAGCATAGTATAAAAGTAAATATTTAGATAGATTCGATCTTTTGATCCTATTTATAAATTCTGTAGTGTGGATTAAATTTTAAAGAATTTATGACATCAACTGATGTAAGTAAAACTTTTAAAATTTAATTTTGACCACAAAATTTACAGGTAAAATTAAAAATCGAATCTACTTAATTATTTTCCTAGTATAAAACTACCCTAGTTAATGCAACGTTAAAGCAATCATGAAAATGCACAAACTTCGTTGAAGATATAGATGGTCAACAATGTTGTTTATTGAAAACATTATCACATTGTTTGACTATGGAACATTGATCATGCACTTTAATTCTTTTCGTCAAAAAAATCAATAGTTATGTGCGTGCTGCATTTTGTGACTTCCACATTCCAGCGTGCAAAATGAAAAACAAGAAAAACAAAAAACAAAACAAAAGAATCCATTTACTTTCGTGGGATTCTTGGTATCTAAATTGAACGGAGAGGAAGAAAGAATACACAAGATTTTTTTTTTCCACACCACTATTTCACCTCCTATTGTACTATCAAATAAACTATCAAAATTCTACTATTTCACCTCCTATTGTACTATCAAATAAACTATCAAAATTCTATAAAATAATTTCGATAATTTATTTTTGTGGAATAATTTTAGTAAAATAATGTTGACAGTTCATTTAGTAATGTAATAATGGCTGAGATGGGATACGAGTTTTTTGTAACAGTTTATGGTGTAACATTTGTTTAACACCAATTAGATGAGTGATATGTGTCTTTAAGATAACATGTGTTACTCATCCAATTGATGTCACACAAGTATCTCTTATACCAAAAAATATCACAAAAAACTCAAAACCGTAAGATAGAATGCAAAATAAAAGATCCTTGGAAAAAAATACCTTCGGGAGACAAATGGAACCACTCCAAAAGTAAGACCACAGGCTGCTTGACAAAAAACTGAGAACACAAGCATTACGGCAACGGATGAGCCTAAAGATCCAACCTTCCCAAGCAACACACAAAGCACACCTCCCACAGTCTGCACTATCCAAAGGGTCCATAGCCTACCCCTCATTCCAAATCTCTTGGCAACTAAATCAGACAAAATTCCTCCGCCAGGTCTCGAAAATATGTTGGCTAGTCCAAAACTGGCAGCAATTAATCCCGCCGTATGGAGATTTAAATTAAATTTGTCGTAAAAATACTGTGCAATTATGTTATCCACAGTTAATTCAACTCCAAAACAGTATCCATAAGTCAATGCAAGAATCCACCCTCTATAATTTGTGATTGCATGATAAAAAACCTTTGGGAAATTATCTTTATGCTTTTTACACCTGATTTGTGCAGTTTAGAGTAATTCCCATCAGGCAAATCTTGGCCTAAAAAGAAAATAGCATAAGCTGATAATGTTTGAAAAAGGGCTGGAATGAAAAATGCAATTCTCCATGCGGTGAATTTCGTTGCACCAATATCCCTTATGACTGAAAACACAAGGGGCATGATCAGTTGCGTCGCGCCGCCTCCAAGATTCCCCCATCCTCCTGAAAGGCCATTTGCAGTTCCCACTACTCTGGCGGTGAACATGGAGCTCATCCAAAACTGGGTTGAAACGAAAGTGGCTAGAGAGAATCCAGTGAAAAACCGGACGAGGAGGAAAGAAACCGGGGAATTTGCGATAGAAGCAAAGAAGACCGCAGGAGCTGTGAGGAGAATGAGGGCTGAAGAGGCGAGACGGGGTCCGAACAAGTCACATGCTGATCCCATTGCTACTCGGGCGAAAACGGCACCTGAAACTGCAGCAATTCCCGCGTTTCCAATGTCTGTGGAAGTCAAGATTGAGATTGTCACGGATGATTGGCAAGAGAGGTGGAGCTGCGAAAGTAGAGACGAAACAAGAAAAGAAAGAAATCCAGGAGATGTGAAATGCCCGCATGTGTGGGGCTGCAACTGAGTATACTCGAAATACAGTTGCCTTGTGCTCAGAATCCACTGGAAGTGCAAAATTTTGGGTAGATGAATCATCTGTTTTTTGCTCCACCTCCATTTTTTTTTTTGGTTTAAAAAATAAAAAAAAAAGACTAGTTCTAGGAAAGTTTTTAGTTGGGATTTGGGAGAGGATTTATTTATCAGTGCCTAATATGTTTTGAGAACTGTTCTTTTTGTGCTGAAGGACATTGAATGTGTAAAGCCCCTAGATCAGAAACCCAGTTTTGAGAACTTTATATTTATATAGCACATGTTTGGAACTTGGAAGTTGTCCGAGAGATATCTAAATAAGTCTACCAGTTATTTTTTTAATTATTTTTTTTTACCATTTTGTTATTGAACGAAAGACTTAAGACTTTTGTCTAATGTAAAAGGAGAATTCTACTGTCTGTCTTAGGAAATTATTTTTTTGCTTTAAAAACTTGTGTAATATAAATTTTTAAAACACATGATATTGTACTGTACAACTATTTAAAGTATAAGAGAATGATTCCTTAAAAATGACCGTAGAATTTTCCCTTGTAAAATATCACCATGTGTGGTGTTAATTAATCCAATTGATTACCAATAAAGTCATAGTACTAATTTTAGGAGAAGTTTGGTTTGTATTCTGGAATCAAAATTATAACGAAAATTATAAATTTTACTATCAACATGGATTTATTATATTTTCCCTTACTTGTTTAGTTTGAACAGGTAATGAATTTCATTATATTGATAAGTTAATACATTTGAAACCCAAGTTACAAATTGGAAATAAAGTTAGTGTATTCCAACACTTTCATTCTTATAAAATGATTCTCATAATAATTAATCAAACAACATCTATGAGTATCATTAACTTTGATTTTTATTCATTTTCCTTATACCCAATAAACCAAGCACCTCCTTTATTTATTTATTTATTTTTGGGTAGAGAACAATGATAAGTGTTTTTTTTTTTAATATAAAAAAAAAAAGAGGATTTAGAGTGAACCTCCACCTATTCTTTTGGTGACTCGAATCCGTGACCTAAATCATAAAAAAAGTATAATTTTATCATTTAAGTTATATTTTATTGTTATAATGATATGTTGTAAATTAAAGATTTGTCTCATGATACTACTTAATTATTTGCTTGTCCTACAAGTTATTTAATCATAAATCGAGATCTACTTAAGTTTTTTATAGAATAGATTCACATTTTCATTTTATTTCATTTCATCTTTTTGATCACTCTTCCAGGTCAAAATTGTTCTTCTACTAATTTAACAAGTTAGGTAAACTTGGAAAAAAAATTGACCATACATTTACGACATCTTGTCTGACTTTGTGTCACAAAGTCTTGAATTATACAGAATAGGAGGCCAGTAAATGGGACTTGGAGAATTGCAGGAGTGACCTGAAGTTTGGGTAGATAAGAAAGCCAAGGGAAGAAAGTTCATGCCTGATCGCCAAGTCTCATTGCCCTATTATAGTTTGAATTTAGGTAAATTGAGAGGACGAGACAAACTGATCATAATTGAACTCAGAAACATGTGGGGAGAAGGAGGCTGAGATTGATCCATATTCTAAGTATGAATTGACTGCATCTCTCTATGTGTGAACTTCAACTTGATCCCATCGATAAATGCGATGGGCAGATTATAGTAATTGAATACCAAGAAAAGAGACGTTTCTCTTCTGACGTTTGGAAAAAAAAAGAAGAGAGACGTTCCCTCTCGCTTGGAGAAAGAAAAGCAACTACTTGCATGCATACATTGACTTTTTGCAGCTTACTTTGTTTGAGGAATCCAATTGAATATTCGAATTTTGACTTGGTAAAGAGATTCCCATTCTTTTACTTGAATATTCCGTTTGAGCTTGTATACGGACATACGACAATCAGAAAACTTCGTTCTTATTCACTACTACCTATCATATTTAATCTATATTTTAAAATAAATAATTAATATTTACTCTTTTATAGGGATCATCAAATTTTCAGATTCTAATAATAAGGTGTTAATTTGATGTCACTTTGATCGAGATGCAATTTTTAATTGCTAGATGACCAGCTGTGGCGTTGGTGGTGGGATATTCATTACAGAATCACATGAGAATCAAAGTAACAATTAATTAAAGTAACTCGTAGTAAAGAGTGGGACACGATATCCACGTCCAATCAAAAGATTTTAACAAGTAAAGCATCTAATTAATTAATAATAGTATCATAGAAAAATAAGAAACTCACAATTTATAATTTTATAAATATTTTTTAATATTTATTTTATATTCTTATATTTTAAGTTGACTTTATTCCTTAATTTATAAATACTTACATCTTAGAATAAAAAATTTTCTATAAAAATTAAATTAATGTATGTGACTTTGAAAGTCCAGTCTCTTAATACTACTAGTTCTCATAGTATCATATACTCTGAGAACCACATAGTTTCCTAGATGTGAAGTTTTTTATTTTTCTTCTAATTGATGCTTGAAATTATTATATACATAGATAGCTAGCTTTCTGGTCCAGCAAATTAATAACTCAAAATAACCAACTTTTTACAGAAATGAATTACTAGCAGTCTTCATCAAGCTCTCGTTGACCTAGCAACTTAGTTTACACCGTACAAGTATACTATAGAAAGGGACTTGAAGCCAATTGCCAAAGAAGCTTTGACAGACCAGTCACTTTATATTTCGGACTTCTAACTTTTTGCTTGAGAGTCATAAGGTCCATTCATTTGGAGTATACACAATAGATTTATTTCTCTTTCATTTTTTTTCTTTTTTAAAAAAAAAAAAAAAAAATTAAACTCCAAGTGGTTGGATACTGATCGAGTAATAAAGGCATAATTAACTAAAGGAAAATTATATTTTCTTATTTTGCTAACTATTCACTTACTCAAAAAAAAAATAAAAAAAAATGTCGATCATTAGCCATGTCTAATTTCTTTTAGAATTTGACAATAACACTGTTGATAGCCTTCCTATGTTATGATTTTTGAAATAAGCATGCCTAATTATGTGCTCATTCCAAAGAAAATTAGAAATGATTATTTTAACCATAAGGGAACAATTAGCGTTTTTCTAATATAAACATTGGTGCAATATAATTTTTAAGACACTAGTTAAAAAAATACTCTATGGTGCAATGGAAAATATTTTACAAAGTCACAATTCAAAACACTATCCAAAGACAGTATACATGACAAGATCTTATCAAATTACGACTCTTTAATTTTATATTCTCATTTTTTTTTTGAATTTAATGAGACATTAATGGGTTTATATAAATGCACTGTGGTGCAATGTAGTTAATTATCATTAGTTGCAAATATGAAAAAATGTATACTTTTGGTTTTCTATGTAGTTATGATTATCGAACCACCCAATTCTTTTTCCTTTTTGTCTTTTATGTACTATATTCATACATACTTTTGAGATAACTAAATTATTTTATTTAAGCAACAAACGAGGTGTATTTAATTTACTGGCTGGTAGCAAAGTGGTAATTAGCAAACAAAGATTACACATTGGGGGGTGGGTAATATTTCTTTTGCTCATAAAACTAATACTCTAATTGTAAAACACTTTTTCTTTGCAATAAAAAAATAGAACACACATTTGACCTTAATCTGTAATCATGTTCTACTTTTAGATAAGACAAATATTTAAGTAGATTCAAGAAATTGAACCTTTCGTAATCATTAAATTTTGTAAAATCTATAATATCATTTGATGTTAAATTCTAAAAAAAATTCAAAAGAAAATCAACTTTCGTTTTTAAAAGTCCTTCAGTCCTTCACTTTAAATTTTTAACTTTATTTAGCCAAAAATCCTTTTATTTTAATTTTTTTTTTTTTATAAACAAACTATTTATAAGTTGGAGGAATTCTGGCTACAAAAAAGAGCCTGAATATTTTTCTTTAAAGAATCTCTTACCTGGTGGGAAAGGGATTCGTTAATTGAAACATCTGCATATCGCCGGAACAAAGTGGGCCAAAGATTTTGATTGCCGACGCGTTTATTGGGCCAAATTGGCCTAATTTCTTCCACTTCATACAAAGATTGCGGATCTTATTTGGTCATCTTGATTGGATCCAATTGAGTCCTTATTACTTATTCGGCCTCCAAAATATATGGGTCACCACAGTGGATCCACGTGATTTGTGCACGAGCCAATTTTATTGGGTCACAATCAAAAGTCAAAACATCACGTTTTTAGAGAGGGGTAAATAGGTAATTATATGAATCCAACTCTTAATCCTAAATTCCTAATGCTTTATTCCACACTGAATATGTGGGCAGTTCATACGCCATTGGGCTGCTGAATTACTCTCACTGATAAGTAATTTCAGACATTTTAAACCAGTTATTTGTTTTTTTTTTTTTTTTAGATACGATTATAAGTAACCTACAAAGGTGGGATTAATACAAACATATTATATTATAACTAACTGACAAATAATAGGATAAATTAATACTGTAACACAAATGTTAGATTAAACTTACATTTACTGTGACTAAAACCCAACGCTTCTAATTCTTGGTACCTCAAGGTACACACTTAGTGACATAAAATCTAGAATCTCTAATTTCTGGGTCTCAACCTTAATTGTTTTGTGAAGTTTTGTAAGCTTAGGATTACTTTGTAGCGCTATGGATATTTTTATCTTACTATGTCAACCTCCTATTTCATATATTAATGTTTATTACGTGTATTTTGATCTTATAAATATTAATATATCAGATTACACATGGCATACAAGATGTGAAACAAAATATTGGCACAGATAATAAAACAGAAAATCCTGTGGCGTTTTGTGTTCTATAGTTCAATGGTTAATCTTTCTTACACTGTCGATATTTTTTTTTTTCATCATCAGATATAAATACATGTCACATATACAAAAATAATATTTAATATTTTAAAAATAATTACATGGCATATGCATCTATATTAGATGGTATAAATACTTGTTTACACTGCCTCGATGTAGGAAAGATTAATCCAAGTCGAAAGGTATAAACTTAGAAATATTTTTTGCAAACATCTCAGTGAATATCTAGTGTTCTTGATTGTTCTATAATTGTTGTTATGGGGTGTATTTTCCCATTTTCCTTTCACATATACCACTATGTAGTCTATGCTGGAATTAACTGTAGTTTAGAATAAATTTTAATCTGCTAATTAATCCACCTCAAAAAGTATTTCCGACAAGTTCTCTCAATTTGTCATTTCCCTTTGAAAACGCAAATATTACTCGAATTAGCACGAATATAGGTCTTGAGATTAATAATAAAAGCTTTGTTGCCTATATTCATGGAGGACCATTTGTTATATATTAGGAAGACACACTATTTATTCCACAATATTTTTTCTAGAAAACAACCCTTAAAATTCTTTAGGTGACTCTGGACTCCAAGAGCTTCTAGAGCCAAATACATACAGACTAAAAGAGCAAGAGAAAGAGAGGAAAATAAATACAATTTAACTAAAAAAAAATAAAAAAAATGACGAACTATAACTCTTTCTCAATGCTCTTTCTAGCCATTGTCACCCTTTGCCTCGTTAGCCAAAATGCCGAGGCACAAGCGCCTGGTATTAACCAATTCTGCAAAACCTCAAATAGCAAGCGACTATGCACCCGAATGGTGAATGGTGCTACAAATTTGCACGATGCATCAACTAATGCAATCAAAGTTGCAATTGATGTCGCAACAAGAATTCAAAACTTGGCTCCCACGATCGTTCAGGCTGCTTCCGGACTTGAACCGAATATGAAAAGACAACTTGTGGATTCATGCGAGGAGAGTTTCTCCAATTCCATCGAAGACCTTAATCTCAGCATTGAATTGTTCAACCAAGGTGACATGGGCGGAGTCGGGACCCGTTTGAGCGCCGCCTTCGATAACGATTGCGCCGATTCGTTGAAGGAGCAAGGTGTGATCGTGCCAACTATGCTCAGGCTTAATGCACATTTTGCAAAAGTTATGGATGAACAAACGCCCTAGCTGTTGTGTTTCAAAATTGAACATTCCATGCAGATATAGCAAAAGGCGTGATTTCTCATACCACGCTTTTATGCAGTATGGTCCATAGTTTTATGGGCTGATCATGGACTTTCCTAGGAATAATTTAATTTACATGTAAGAAATTAATAGGGTGCATTTTTATTGATTTGAAGCGTAGAAATTGACGTTTGTTTGTTTCTTTGTTTTCATTCATAAATTTTGAATTAGGGCTGATGTATGTTAAGAGAAGTTCTTAATTTGGTCTTCTTCGTCCCTAATATTACAGTCTGATAATTTGTCACGAATTTTGTTACAAAATTGTAATTCAATATATTTTGGCAATTTTTAAAGAATCATCATGTTGTATAATATCACGTGTTTTTAAAATTTATATTTTACGTATCAAGTGAATTCAATTTCTTTGATTGCATATAAACCTCAGCATTCAGTTGCCAAAAAAAAAAATCCAAGTAAAATCGAACCTTAAGAGAGATAAAGTACGTGTGCTTAATTTATTTCCAGAATAGGCAGAAACTGCACTTTGAGCTCTATTAAATCTCTGGAAGCAATAGGCTTAATTAATTAATCCTTTATTACCTGCTGTCGTATAGAAAATTTTTACTTTGGATAGGAATAATTAATGTATATGTTCAGTAGTTATTTTTCTGCTAATAACTCATTTTTTTTAAATAAAATGACTTTCTTATTTTTCAATAATACGAGCCATCCACTTCAAATAAATGACTTCCATCCGTCAAAAGCAACTTCTAGACATATTGATCACATGAAATTTCTCGATCATATCAAATCAATCAAAGTAAGAAACGTAGATATCTTCCTAATCAACTCGCATGATCTGACATTTTTGTTGTTGGACAATTCTCGTGACACCTAAGCGTTATCCACCACGTTAGATGCCCAACTCCAACGTAAAAATTAAAGATAGGCACAAATATACGCATAAGCACAGAAGCTTGAAGTTTGCTTAGAAAAAAAGTCATAATTAATTATTTGTTTATTTTTTTTCTTTTTACTTTTTTTCCGTTTCCTTGAAAAAGAGAAAAAGTAAAAGAAAAGGAAAGGTGATAAAAGATCGCTTCAATTGCTAGTACTAATATATGCATATCGGTATATCACATTTTCAAGATTGTCATGCAGTCCATGTTAATTAGATGGAGTGTTACAATTATTTCACATGAAATAAGTTGAAGATTGTACAAATTGAGATCTTTGAAATGTACTATAAATTTGATTTTAGGAGTGCAATTGAATGATTATAATAAATTTCAGTTATATAACTGAGTAATTAAAAAGTTGATATGAAAATATTGCTAAGAAAAATATTACTTTAATTCAAACTACAACATTGAAAAAGGAATGAAATGTTGTATCACCATATACCTTTTAATAAAGCATCAACGATTACATAAAAAATTTCTTTCCCTTTATGTAATAAAAAGTGATTTCAGAATAAAGCTCAATTAGTTACACAATCTTTATTTTATTTGAATTATGCTGTATTTAACAAATTAGACTCTAATAAAAAAAAAAATGCAAGGTCATCAAATTTAGATATTAATTAATTAGAAGGACAAATACGGTAGAAAATATGAAAAAAATTTCCAACTATGATAATTCTTTTCGCTCTAATAATACTCAAACCACATGTTCTAAATTTAAAATTTAAAACCTTTGAAAATATCACCATAAAAAAAACCCCTAAAAAGGAAAAATATAAAAGAGAAAAGCTCAAAATATCAACAAGGGTTTATAACAATTTGCCCCCTAAAATAGGTGCCTAATTATATTTTATCCCTCTAAATTATAGAAATGTATACTTTGCCCCCAATTGACACTATTCATCTATTACCAATATTAAAATTATTAAGATAATCTAATTAAATGACTAAAATATCCTTAGTACTATATTTTGATTTTTATATATTTAAATTTTGATAGTGATGTGATATTTATTTAAAAATAAGTAAAAATAAATTATATAATATTTCAATATAATCTGTACTGTATCAATATATTTCTTAGTCAAATTTTAAAATTTTTAGATTTCATTTTATATTATTTCAAATTTGTATGAAAATATATTTTCTATAAAACTATACAAATTGCGATGTCAGATACAATATAATTCAACATTTTCATACATTTGCACTCCTTAAAACCAAAGATATCAATGTATTATTATATTCTATTTTTTCCTAATTCTTTTATAAGTATCGAAAATCAATTAAATACATGAAAAATAAAAATTATAATACTAAGAGTATTTCAATCATTTAACTAAATTTTTTTGATATTTTAAAATTTTTAAAGGACAATTAATATAAATAGGAGATCAAGTGTATATTTTTATAATTTTAAGGGGCAAATTGTAATTACCCCTCTAGTTTAGGGGACAAAGTGTTTTAACCCTATTAACAAATCATGGATACTAACAGGGGAAAATTCTTGTATGGAACATGTCATGGATCTCTTGGTCCATACTACTTCACATCATCTATTTAAGTGATGTTGGGTGATATAGAGTAACATTGACCAAAAAATTTATGGTACTATATCATAGATCCGATACATGTAAGAATCTCATCGGTATTTGCGGACCCCACGCCCTCGTCACGGCATAGAATCTTCGACATGTGCCAACGTGGCCTAATAAAATCTCGCCGCCTGTGTCCTCCCATCCTTCCCTCTTACGTCGTCGTCTCCGTTTCCTTCCAAGTACAATTTTCCATCTTCTCTCCTCAAAAAGCTCAGGTTCTCTCTCTCTCACTCACATACACACAAACACAAACACACACTATTCACCACTTCAGTCTTCAACTTCAGAGGTCTTTCTGGTTATAGCTCAATTCAAGGTAAAGTTGCTGAATTCCGAGTACATTTTTTAGTTTTTAACATAATTTTCGATGCATTGCGTAGCAATTTCAGATTAATTTTGATTCTTTTCATTAAATTTTGTCAAAGTTAAGAATATTTTGCATCATTTTACGTGGAATCGAGGTAAAATATCTGTAATTCAAAAGCATGAAGTTTTCACAAATTCACGCGTTTGCTTCGTAATTCAGTAATCAAACTGGAATCTTTGTTCTATCATTTCTCATTTTACGTTCCAATTGAAGCTTCTTGTCGTTGGAATTTATTCGGACCTTTCAGTGGGTGTGGTATAAATGTGTGTGTTTAAATGTGTGTAAATTGTGTGGTATTATGCAGTATTCGTGTTTACTAGAGTGTGTGGTATTATGGAAATAAATGTGTAGGCTCAATTGATTTGAGATTCTGGTTATTTGATTTAGGTGTAGGAATATGAGCAATTCGATATGGAATAATTTGCTGCACCAGAGTTTTCTTCCCTCGACTGTATTAGAGGCTCAGAGCAGAATCAATTGGACTTGCATTGGGGGAAATACTTTATGTTCACCTCAAGCAACTTCCGTGACACGAAAATCGCCTTTATCAACCGAGTTTTGGGGCAGCAAATTGACATTGCAGAAAAAGAAATTACTAATGGGAAAACATCGTGCTGTTTCATAGCTGGCTTCCCTCAAGCTGTTCTAACCATGGGTCCTTCTTCTGAGGTCAATTTTTTGAAGTCGTGTGCTGTCCTTTTTTTAGTACTACTGTTTAGTAGACAGTTTCCTTTATCTTTATGGATTATATTCTGTTATTTGTCAGTTAAAAAGTCTGCTTATTTGTACCCTTCTCATAAAGTAGTTAAAATAAAATAAGTGGTTGAGTATACCATTAGAGCTCAGGAACCATTGTCTTGGAGGGTTCTAATGCTTTATAGACAAGGCTACATAGTATATTAACTTTACACTAAAATTCCCCCGTGCGCAGGCTGTATGTTGTGTATGAGTTTGCATTGATTTGCATGTTTTATATATATATATATTTTGTTCTTTTCATTACTGGATTGGTGACAATACTCAACTTGAGGGTGTTTGGGGCTGAAAAGATCAAGTTAGCATGAATTGATATCTTCACACTTAGCAAAATTTCTCTAAATTCAGGTGCAGTGTGAAAGGTTGTTTAGATATTATTTTTATTAATAGTGACTTTCTTGCTTTCTAACAGATTGTGGAAAAGATCAACCTTGATGGAAATATTGAAATGCTGGTATGATAGTGTAGTTGCTTGAGAATATAAATGATCTTAGATGCGTTATACAACAGTTCTATTGAGTTTTCTTGAACTGATGTTCCGGAAATATTGGATAAGGTAAACATCTTGGTTCACTTGTGCTTTGTATTTGTAATTGAGCAGGTTGATGTTAAGCCCCCCCATAGAGGGTCTAGACCTGTGGTTGACATTAAAGTTACACGTTGTAGTGATAGACTATTTCTACATTGGGGTGCAGTACAATCTAGGAATGGGTAAGTTTAATAATTACTACACATACATAAGTTTGACATTCAATATCCTTTTAACACACATCTGTTTTTCCATCGCTTTCTCTAGCAAATGGGTGCTTCCTAATCGTCGTCCAGATGGAACTAAAGTATATAAGAACAGAGCACTTAGAACCCATTTTGTTAAAGTAAGTAGAATTCCAAGTAGCTGTACAGTTCAACTGGAATAAACTGACGGGAACATTAATTAATATTCTTATGCCGGGTTTACTCAAATAACTAATTTATTGTTATACTTCTCAGTTTGGTGATACTGCTTCTATTAGAATTGAGATTGATGATCCCACAATACAAGCTATAGAGTTTCTTATTTTTGATGAAGGCCAGAACAAATGGTAATGTAACATATCATCTTTGCTATTGAAGAATCCTTGGCTTCATCATGAAACAAAATAGCTATACAACCTTTTCCTTCTCTTCTTCTCCTATTAGGTTTAAGAATAATGGCGAAAACTTTTTTATTGGATTGCCTCCTGGAGAACCACGGGTTTCAAATGTATCAGTGCCTGAAGATCTTGTGCAGGTTCAGGCATATTTGAGGTGGGAAAGGAAAGGAAAACAGATGTATACTCCCGAGCAAGAGAAGGTTAGTTGTCATTACTATATATAGTCTAACTCACTTAAATGGTTTTGAAGCTTTTTATCCATGTGTGTGTGTGTGTGTGTGTATGTGAACTTCGGTTTCTATTTAAATGATATTGTTTCCTATCGTGGTACTAAGCAATATCCTAAACTAATTTCTTAGTGATTGGAAAATGTCTTTTAGCTTTAAAATCGGAAGGTATGAACTTATATATCACTTGTAGTTGATTCTCTTTCTCTTCCATAGGAGGAATATGAGGCAGCTCGAACTGAGTTGTTAGAGGAAATAGCAAGGGGCACTTCAATCGAGGAACTTCGAGGAAAATTAACTAAAAAAGATGATGCAAATAACTGTAAGAATCAACCTCTTCCTGAAAGGATCAATATACCTGATAATCTTGTGCAAATACAAGCTTATATACAATGGGAAAAAGCTGGGAAGCCAAACTATTCTCCAGAGCAACAACTTGTAATTCCTAAACCTTGCTTATGATGTACTCCCTGACACTCACAGATGCATTAACTAGATATTGAAAATCTGATGCTTATGTAAGCATATGAACCAAGTGGGTCATTTGCATTCACATGTGAGAGGTCCTATACTCCTATTGACCCTTGGTTTCAATTTAACTTCTGATCTGAGTATTTTGTGTTAATAGAAAGAATTCAAAGCAGCAAGAAAAGAACTGCAACTTGAACTAGAGAAGGGTACTTCACTTAGTGAGATACGAGAGAAGATTGCAAAAGGAGAAATACAAACCAAGGTTGCTAAGCAACTGGAGAAAAAGAGTTACTTTACTGTTGAAAAAATTCAGCGGAAGAAGAGGGATGCAATGCAACTTCTAAGTAAGTACCCTTGTCGAAATGGAGAAGAGAGGATATTTTCTGAAACACAAGCTTTTTCTGCAATTGAGCTATTTGCCAAGGCAAAGGAAGAACAGGTTGATGGTTCCATATTGAATAAGAAAAGATTTGATCTTTCTGATGGGAAACTTCTGGTGAGAATATAGTGTTGTATGGATTGTTTACCCAAAGAGTAAGACTGGTTTTGCTGTAAGTTAAAATTTTATTTCGTCTCCCTTTATTTGAAGGTACTTGTAGCGAGGTCCTCTAGTAAGACGAAAGTTTATCTAGCCTCGGATCATAAAGAACCGCTTACTCTTCACTGGGCGTTATCCAAGAGACCTGGAGAATGGATGGTAAGATATTCAGAACTATTTTTGTTTATAAAACTACTTGTCTTACCTTCTCTAAGGTACTGAAAATGCTATGTGAAAAATTTTGCAGTCTCCACCTTCAAGTGTGTTGCCCCCTGGTTCTGTTTCTTTGGATAAAGCCATTGAAACAGAGTTTTCAAAAAGTTCTTCTGACAACTTGACTTACAAGGTGCGCCATTGGAACTTTTTATGCTTCTTTGTGATCTTGAAATTTTCAAATCCTGAAAAATTGAAGAGACAACTAGCATATGAAACATTTGCATATAGAAATCTCATATTTCAACTTCAATTCTCAGGTTCAATCTCTTGAAATAGAATTTGAAGATGATAGTTATCTGGGAATGCCATTTGTTCTTGTGAAAGATCAAATGGGAAATGGATAAAAAACAAAGGATTCGACTTTTATGTTGACTTTGGTACTAAAACTAAGCAGGTTCATCAGGTCTCTCTCTCTCTCTCGGGAGGAACCAAAGATACCGTTGTTTCTGTTTAAGTATCTCTTCTTCCAGTTGTTGCCTTATGACTTTCCATATGTTGTGACTACTGACTAGATTCTTCTTCCAATTTAGGGTGCTAGGGATGGCAGGAGCACAGCAAAGGCTTTGCTGGACAAAATAGCAGAGATGGAAAGCGAGGCTCAGAAGTCTTTTATGCACAGGTAAGGAGTTTAATTGGGCCATTGTGTCTACTGTAGCTTCACATCAGTTGATATTTCCTGAATAATTAAGACAAAATTCGTAGTCTCCTAAATACACTGTCAGGTTATTTGGTCCATCCAAAAGTTTTTATTTTTTCTCAACCTTTTGAGTCCAATTTCATATTTCTGCGAAAACATAAAATCAAGACTCCAATAGGACGGAGACTAGTTGCACCCTGAAATTCCAGATGCCAATTGTGGTTTGTTCGTGGGAGAGCACCTTTGCCAACAACTGTTTTTCTGTTCAAAATTTGCACATTTATTGCTTACTATTAGTGGTTGATGCAGGAAAAGTTTTCTCTAAGCTGTAATGCAGTTAGATTTTCTTCTCTTTTAGATTGAATTCGACTTAAACTGTGAGTTCTTTCTTGCTATTGGAATCTTAATATGTCTTAGAACATTCTGTCCTTGTGATGAAAACTTGGTTGATATGCATGTACTCTCCGTTATGATTTACTAGATGGATGTTTTATTGTGTGATAAGATACCCATTGAAATGTTTTGATCTTTTCTGATTTCAATTATTCACTTATTTGAATCCCTGTAATACCTAATGAGCTGGTGTAACATTGTTGAGGTAACAGTGTATTTTCTTTTCTTTCAGATTCAATATTGCAGCAGACTTGATAGAAGAAGCTAGGAGTGCTGGCGAACTGGGTTTTGCTGGGATTCTTGTGTGTGGATGAGATTTATGGCTACGAGACAGTTGATATGGAATAAAAACTACAATGTAAAGCCACGGTAATTTTTTTTAGCTCCTGGTGAACTTTGAGGATTAGTTTGTTGATTTTTATTCATGACAACTCTATGACAAAAATTGGACTTTCACAAGATTATCCCTTGTTTTTATATCTACATTTTATGGACAGATTAATTCTCACTTTTCTCAAACTAGTTCCCATCTCCTTTGTGCATGTTTATCTTCTTGTATAGCTGTACATGTAAAGTTTTTATCTCTTAAAATTTACTATTCCTTTTGGGCCTGCATGGTGTATAGCGAGATAAGCAAGGCTCAGGACAGGCTCACAGACCTGCTCCAGAATGTTTACATAGGTCATCCACAATATTGTGAAATCTTGCGAATGATTATGTCAACTGTGGGTCGTGGGGGTGAAGGAGATGTGGGGCAGCGAATAAGGGATGAGATCCTGGTTATTCAGGTGACACCTAAAGCCTCTCCTCAACTCTCTCTCTCTGTGTCTCTCTCTGTATATTCTGGTCCTTTTTGCGTGTCGATCATTTAGGAAAGTATGGTTGCAAATTTCAGAGGAAAAATGACTGCAAGGGAGGAATGATGGAGGAGTGGCATCAGAAATTGCATAATAACACAAGTCCTGATGATGTCGTGATCTGTCAGGTATTGGCAGTGGACAATTCTGCGTTGATGTCCTTTATTTCCAAATGATTTGTTTTAATTTTTCATTTACTTACCTTGTTGCAGGCTTTAATTGACTATATCAAGAGTGACATGGACATCAGTGTTTATTGGAAAACCCTGAATGAAAATGGTATAACAAAGGAGCGCCTCCTGAGTTATGATCGTGCAATCCATTCTGAACCAAATTTTAGGAAAGATCAGAAGGATGGTCTCCTACGTGATCTTGGGAATTACATGAGAACACTGAAGGTTGGTGCTTCAATCATATTGTGATGTAATAACTCTTTCCGTCTTGTTTGCATATAAGGTGTCTCTATAGTTAGCAAACTGTGTATTGCTGCTATGAGTAATACTAAGTAATTGATATTTTGGAGAACCACTAAAGGAAAGTTCTAGATGTGCTTACAGCTCTACTAATACTGAATAACTGGAAAATGTTCCGGATAGCTGTGGTGACATTTGAAGCCTGCAACGACTTTTGTGACTTTCCTAATACTGCATTTGTGATTCATGTATCAATATATGAAACCTAAGTTGAGATAATGTTTTAGAGAGTTCCTTCTCTCTTTCTGATGGTGTTGTGGGAAATTGATCTTTTGTTTCTTTGATGTGTATAATGAATTTGAAGTTGCATTACTAAATATGAAAAATAAGATGACTTTAACCTAAATTGAATTCCCTATACAGTTTGTTTCTTATGTGACAATTAAAGTACTATGATTCACTTTTACTTCATGCAGGCAGTTCATTCTGGTGCAGATCTGGAATCTGCAATTGCTAATTGCATGGGCTATAGAGCAGAGGTAGCTATAACATTAATATGATGGTGCAACTGGATACAGTTACCTTTCTAGCTGTTTTGTCTGAAAGAGCTGGTCTTTCTCATCAGGGAGAAGGCTTCATGGTTGGAGTGCAGATAAATCCAGTTTCGGGCTTGCCATCAGGATTTCCAGTAGCGTCAATGAGCTATCTTGTTTCAGTATCCTTAATCATTTATTTTGCAGATTAATATTGCATAAGAGTTTCTATAATTGAATGTCTTCTGAATCCTTTTTGCAGGAACTTCTTCAATTTGTTTTAGAACATATTGAAGACAGAAATGTGGAGGCTTTACTTGAGGTATGCAATTTCCTCTGGGAAGTTTTTAAATTTTTATGATTGATGTAATAGTTTTTCATGTCCTTTGGAACTTATTTATTTATTTTTTTTAATATTGTCTTCAGGGTTTGCTTGATGCTCGTCAGGAGCTTAGGCCATTGCTTTTCAAGCCAAATAACCGCCTTAAAGACCTCATATTTCTGGACCTTGCCTCCTAGATTCTGCTGTTAGAACAGCTGTGGAAAGGGGTTATGAGGAATTGAATAATGCTAGTCCTGAGGTATTTTTTTTTTCCTTGATTCCTAGACCTTCTTTTGAGTGTATTGGTTTCATTTGCATTTTCTTTTAGGCCAAGTTTTATCTGGACTTCTTTTGTTTGTTGTTGTGTCCGAGCTTTATATAGATTATTCTTTCTTCATCATCCTGTTGTTTCATTTTGCAGAAAGTTATGTATTTCATCTCTCTTGTCCTCGAAAACCTTGTGCTGTCAGTTGACAACAATGAAGATCTTATTTATTGCTTAAAGGTAACACTGAACCAATGTCATTCATTCTTTTTTTTCATTCTTTGGATTTCCCACCAAGTATAGAAGAATATTCCAAATCTTAAGTTAACAAGATCTGGAACATGTGGGGAGATGAGCAGTATTTCGCTTCATGTTTGGTGGACTACTATTCATTAGACTAGAAAGTAAAGCTTAATTGTTCTGATTGATTTATTATGAAGCAAAAAGTTTAGGCTTTAACCTTATGCTTAATTGACGAACTTCTAGGTCTATCAGTGTTTCTAAATGAAATCTTTGTAGAACCTCTGGACATTCACTTGATAAACATTGCTTCCTTATGACAATAGAACAAGCATGACTTGGCTTTCTGGTCATAAGCAACAACAATTGTTTAGCCATGCCATGGTACAAGGGAATTAGACTTATTTGCCTTCTTCCCATAGTAAAAGAAGTGACAAACATCCTCTGTCTTGGCCAAGCGTTCTTTCTCATCAAATGAAGCTCATAATTATATGTCCTTGCAAGCTGTTCCCTAAAAGTCTAAATGATCAGTCACTTGTCACTGATGTTTGAAGATAACAGGAAATCGAAACATACACACACATAGCTCTTGCATTAATTTTCTTTGCACCCTTTTTCATTGTTTATATTCTAATTGATAATACTCCGATATGCGTATCTTTTATCAAGGGATGGGATCAAGCACTAAAAATGTCAAGCAGAGTGGAGATCACAGCTGCGCGTTATTTGCCAAATCAATTCTTGACAGGACCCGACTTGCACTTGCAAGCAAGGCAGAGTGGTACCATCAGTTATTGCAGCCATCTGCAGAGTATCTTGGGTCACAGCTTGGCGTGGATCAGTGGGCTGTATGTTAATTGAATTAAAACCTATACATCATTATGTTTTAAATGAAAAATAGACAACAGCTTTACCATCTGATATCTGATTCTTTTTTCTCTCATTACTTCATGTAGGTCAATATATTCACCGAAGAAATGATTCGTGCAGGATCTGCTGCTTCATTATCTGCACTTCTTAATCGGCTTGATCCTATTCTTCGGAAAACTGCCAACTTAGGAAGGTTGATCGGATATCCATCACCCTTACAAAGTTAAATGTGCACTTATTTGAATTTATCAATGTATAATACTTGTATTCATCAATTTCCGCACATAAGAGATTTTACATCAGTTTCAAACACTTCTGGTGAGCTTGAGCTGATTAATTTTGAGAAACCAAATCAAAAATTTACAGCAGCATTTAAAGGGCTTGTGTTTATTAGTTTTATTTTGAGCTTTACATAGATACGTAAACTAATACAACTTTAATGGCTCACACAGTTGGCAGGTTATAAGTCCAGTTGAAGCTGTTGGTTATGTTGTTGTTGTAGCTGAATTGCTCTCTGTCCAGAATAAATCTTATGAAAGACGAACAATATTGGTGGCAAAATCTGTAAGAGGAGAGGAAGAAATTCCTGATGGTGCTGTTGCTGTGTTGACACCAGACATGCCAGATGTTCTCTCTCATGTTTCTGTTCGAGCAAGAAACTGCAAGGTAGTACTCTGAACCTGCCTGAATGTAATTGTTGGAATGGAACACTAATACTCCCTTGGCATGTGGCTGCATCTTGACAGGTATGCTTTGCTACATGCTTTGATTCCAATATATTGGCTGATCTCCAAGCAAAGGAGGGGAAGTTATTGCGCTTGAAACCTACTTCCTGCTGATATAATTTACAGGTAGACCCGCAAAATCACACACTTTTGTGGGCCCAGGTGCACTATCCCATGTCATTTTGGTGGTTGTTTGTGCAGAACTCTTCTCCTCATGAGTTCACCAAAAGTTCAGACTCTGTGGAAATGAAACTAACTTTTGTTATATAAATTTTCAGTGAGGTAATGGAAAGTGAGCTGGCAAGTTCAAGTAACTTGAATGACATTGGCCCTTCACCATCTATAACATTAGTTAGAAAGCATTTTCGTGGTCGATATGCGATATCATCTGACGAATTCACCAGTGAAATGGTGAGGCTTCTTATATACGGAATCATTGCTTGGTTCTCTTTCCTTTTTGTTTTTCACAAATTGCTCTCGATATTCTACCTCGTACAGTGGCGGATGTAAAGAAGGCCCAGTGGGGGCATGTGCCCTCACTGCCGGTTAAAAAGTCCCTTTTAGACATGAGATTTTGTAAATAATATTTTATTTCTCCCCCCACTTTGGTTTGCAATGTGAAAATTAATGTGTTTCCTTAATTGGCCTCATGTCTATAATAATATGTCTATTCCTTTACCGGTAAATTTGTAACCTTCACACATTTTTCTCCAGCAAAAGTGGATTAATACCTAATACATTAGCTTCCTATAATTTGCCATCTCCTATCCATTTGAAACTTTTTTGCTTTTAATCTTTTTTTTTTTTTGATTTGCGCACATATAAGGTGTGCCCATTTTCACTTGTTATAATAATTAGATAGCACATGTTAATAAAATAAATAAAATGGTGATTTATAACTATAAGTACATTGCTTTAAAGATTTGTACTCCGTTAGTGGATTTCCTTATTCGAAAATTTTCATTACTTTTTATTTGGTAGATGTTAGAATTCTATAAGAGAATTATTTTTATGAAGGAAATTTTTCAGTGTCATCTTTTATGTTATACTATTTGTTAAATACATTGATGTCTTTTACTTGCTATGCAAATATATTGTTACAATTATTCTTTAATGCTGAAACGTAAGAAAATTTCTTATTATTTGTGAGGAAGTTGATTATGATACTCCTATATTTGTTAATGCCACTATATTTATGTAATGACAACTCAAGGAAAAAATGGAATGCTTATAATAGCAATAAAAACTGGGGGTATTATTGTCTTTTTAGATACTTTAAAATGGTGTCATTCATAGATACAGAATTAACTCTTTTTTTTTTTTTTTTAATTTATTTAAGCTATGCCCCACTAAAAATAAATCTTGCTGACCGTGTGCTACTTGAACTTGTGTAACCTGTAGTGTTTCCAATTTTTAGGTTGGAGCCAAGTCACGTAATATTGCACACCTCAAAGGAAAAGTGCCATCTTGGATCGGAATTCCTACCTCAGTTGCCCTTCCATTTGGAGTCTTTGAGAAAGTCCTTTCAGATGATTTGAACGAGGTTATTCATTTTAAGAATTTCATGTATTTTTGTTTCTGATGAAATCATGTACCCTGTATTGTTGCATAGAGTATGGCAGATCCACGGCCTGCTTTATTGTAATCTGAAAAGGATTATGTTTCAAACTGATAGCTAAGTGTAATTTTGTTGTTGGAGAATGAATTTGTTTCTTGAATTTTTAAGGATAAACATTTGGTAGAGAAGGCCAATATATATACTTGGTTCTCTGAGAAGGCAACTAGTTCGTTGCTTTTCAATTAGATATAAGGTTGCCTTTGATCATCTATGAATCAGGATTTTGTTAAGCTATCTTGAACTTGTTCATCCACGCCCCCTAAATCAACATTTTGTAGTGTGTATATTTAGCTTATCATAATGATTTCACACACACACACACAAAAAAAATCCTTTCTTTTGAGTGTGGGAATTTTTTAATAGTATGTTGTTGGATATCTTTGTTACTTGGAAGAGAACATGGTATCTCTCTTACTCTATATTTTGTAGGTTTATTATTTTTGTGGCATCAAATTGTCATTCTAATAGTGAACGGTTCTTGACAGCAAGTGGCAGCAAAACTTGAAGTTATCTGAAGAAAAGATTAAATGGAGGAGACTTCAATGTACTTGGTGAAATTCGTAGGACACTTTTGGACCTTTTAGCACCTTCCCAGCTGGTATGATCTTTTGGTTCCTTGTCTTAATTCTACAATTATTTGAGCTTCTGAGTTAGTATAGAGGTGCATATACTTCTTAATCTTTACCTTGTATTTTCCTTGAAAAAGAAATGTCCTCAATGTCTTAACTCTTCTAAGATTTTTGCTTGCTTTCTCTGTTTGGTTTCTAGTCTTCCACCTCTTCAACTGAACCTTGGACAATGTTTACTTGCTGAAGTTGGTAAATAATGCACTTGGGGTGGGTCAGCTTGTTCAGTTTTGTTGGATAAGAAAATAGTTTCTGCAGTATGGAAAAAACCCAATTTACTTAAAAACTTTTGTGCATAAGTAGTAGAATTATATGATTTTTCCTGACTTATTGACCCAAATTTGGACCACTTATGCTTTGTTGTGTTTCTTTTATGTGTTTTATCTTTTATCAAATAAATACTAAACGCGTATCTTATATATGCACTATAAAGCCTATGTTAACCTATCAAATTCACCTATAAAGGTGTCTTAATGGTCCTGGCTTCATCTGAAGAAGTGGCCTGACAATCCCCACATTGATCTGCTATTTAAATCCTGAAAAAGTGAACTATCTGACACCTCTCATGAGATTTACTCAGATAAAGGAGCTTAAAGACAAGATGCAGAGTTCTGGAATGCCTTGGCCTGGTGATGAAGGCCAGCAACGTTGGGAACAAGCATGGATGGCTATAAAGAAGGTTGGGCTACATGTCTTTTGCTGCAATCTTATACTCATGACTTTATTCCTTCGTCTCTTTGATGAACAGAATTCATGGAGTTTTTATAAACAGAATATGTGAAATTTGAATTAACTTCATCTTGTTCTTCGTCTATATTGGGTTATTCTTCTTCCTAGATTCAGAGCTTGGTCACACAAAAATGCTCTAAGAGCATGGCAATATCAAATCAGCTGGTCTTTTAACATTTTTTGCTGGTTTGATTGTTTCCTGTAATATTAAGAGCATTTGTGGCATCATTGCGTTTTTTTCCATTTGCTAGGTATGGGCTTCAAAATGGAATGAGAGAGCATACTTCAGCACAAGAAAGGTCAAACTTGATCATTATTATCTTTGCATGGCTGTCCTTGTTCAAGAGATAATTAACGCTGATTATGCATTTGTAATCCATACTACCAATCCATCTTCAGGAGACTCGTCAGAAATCTATGCTGAGGTAATGCTAACTCACTATTCAGTTTCGTTCAGTTGTTGATGGTGTAGTTTTATTTTCAAACATGGAATGGAGATGTGCTGATTCCTGGCTTCAGTTAATTGAAACATACTCTCCTGTTTATGATAGACATGGTGTCAAGTTAGTTAATACACTGCCATTAAAGCAATGAAAAGGAACAAATTTCTAAGCAACAATTCATTCTAATTTTAGTGAATGTAAATATAATCCATTAAACAGACACCAAACAGCATGTCTTTTGGGAAGTGTAGTTAACCAAACAAATTAGGAATGGATGTTTAACATGTCTCCCTTTTGGAACAGGTAGTCAAGGGACTTGGAGAGACACTTGTAGGAGCTTATCCAGGTCGTGCTTTGAGTTTTATCTGCAAGAAAAACGATCTCAGTTCTCCTGAGGTGGGTATAAAAAATTTCATGCTTGATACCTGGAATTTCTGCACACCTTAAACCAGTAGTTGTTTTCCTGAAACTTTAATCATGTTTCGACTTGAAGCTAAACAAATTTTGTTGAGTATACTTGTACATGAATCAACTAAAGCAAAATCTGGTTTCAAGAATATGCAGCTTAAACATTCTGAGCTGTCATTGTTTTTGCATCAGGTGTTCCTCTGAAATTATCATCTGACTTGGCATTACCACTTTCCTTAGCACAAAGTCTCTTCTGTCATAACTGTGGACTTTATGCATCTTTTGAATTATTATTGTTCATCAGTCACAAATTGTAACATTTTCAGGTATTGGGTTACCCCAGCAAACCCATAGGACTTTTCATAAGGCCATCTATAATCTTCCGATCCGATTCCAATGGTGAAGATCTTGAAGGTTATGCTGGTGCAGGCCTCTATGATAGGTAAAGTTCCGAAAATACTTACTTCCAATCCTGGGCTCTTAATTATCTAGCATCATCTGCTTTACATTGCAGATAACAGTTGTTCATTGATCAACATGAAATTAAATTTTGTTTCCTGCAGTGTCCCTATGGATGAAGAAGAGAAAATCGAGCTTGATTACTCATCTGACCCACTGATAATTGATAGTAACTTCCGTCAATCAATACTCTCTAAAATAGCACGTGCAGGAAGTGCAATTGAAGAGTTGTATGGGTCTCCACAAGACATTGAAGGTGTAGTAAGGGATGGAAAAATATACGTTGTCCAGACAAGGCCGCAAATGTGAGCCTTTATCTGGGTCTGTCGTGATAAATCTAGATAAGTTGTTCATGGATGCCAGAAGAAGCTTTACATGTCTACACCCTACTCGTGCCCCAGATACAACCACCACAATCCTCAATACTAAATCCAGAAGATGTCAGTTTCTTGATGGTGCTAGAGAGGCAAAAGAAAACAGAATGACGGAGCAGTAAATTGGATGACGGAAGACGAAGTAGACACAGGAGCTGAACTGTGCTATGCAATTTCTAACACCAAAGTTGGTCATTTTAGGTGCTTTTCATGTATACTATACCGCAACAAGTTCCACAAATAACTGTAATTCATATTACAATGAAAATTTGTAATGGTTATTGTATATTACATAAAGTTAGTTCCTATACAAATGAAGCAGCAATAGGCTACTTCAAGAGGGAGGGCATCCCTCAATTGCTAAACCTGATACATTCAGCCATACTTCATTTAAACGGTCAGAAAGATGAAATGAAGCATTATATTGTGCAATTGTAAAGGCAGAAGTGTCTTCCAAAATTTGTGTCTTTCCAGTCAAGATTTTGTTTGATAATGTGGCAACCAGAGCCTTGATTTCTTTATTGATGCTTTCATCTTCAGCAAACCCTGAAAATTTTCTTACTGCTAAGCATTGGGTCTTCCATCTTTCAAACTGCAAATTCAGTTCTGGTTTCGGCAGCGGCGGTGCGGCTTCATATTTTGCTGGCAAATAAAACTTGACATAGCAATCTGAAGCATGTGTTTCTGGGAAAATGGTGGTTACAATTGGAGCAGTAATCATAATTTGAGAAGAATTGAGGTTGGCACCATGAATGTATTGATAGATCCTGAGATCAACCGTTGCAACAGTAAAAGTTAATTACAAACAAAAGTATAAAAGTTTAAAACATTTTTTTATATTTAACGTGCACATAGTTATGGAATACGAATATGTGGTGTGGTATGCTGGGTTTATCAATAAAACAAATAGGAAAATACTTAGGTAAATCCGATTTTTGACCTCATCTGTAAACCCTATGATCAGGATTAAATTTTAAAGAATCTTGTTTACTATCAGCTGATGTCACGATAAAGTTTACAAGTGAAAATAAAGATCGGATCTACCTAAATATTTGTCAAACGAATAACTATGGACATGCATACAAGTTAATGTAAAGAAATACTTCATGTATTACAGTTATAAAATACACCCATAAATATGTTATGTAGCTGATTCATTTTAAGCAGAAAAATTAATCATTCGAAGTAAAGGTATATATATATATATATATATATATATGTATATACTAAAAAAAATGAAGGGTGACCTGTGGAAACCATCTTTGGTGGATTTCTCGAAGGTAGTAGGATTTTTAACGACAGAAGATACCCATAAGGATTCTTTATATAATCTGATCTCAATATCAGATTCCAATTGTAGAATCACTCTATAATCAGGAGACTCAATGCTGTAGCTATAGTTGATCAATGTGAGAGAGATGATGAGGTAATTCAAAACCATCAACAGCCATATCTTCTCCTTTTCCATCCTAAGTGGTTAATGTGTTTTTTAGTTTTCCAAACTGAGTTGCATGTCGCAACGAGGTTTGTGCGTATTAAATACAAGTAAAATAATCATTTGCCTCAACAAGTTGGGTTTCAATATTGGTCTCTGTACTCCTGATCATCACCATTGTGCCAATTAAATACTTACATAATATATATTTAGAAAATCAGTAACAGTTCTGTTGCTGAGATATTTTTTTGTGACTTATAAGTTAATGTGCTCTAATAAAAAAGATCACAAGAAAATAAGATTGAAAACTATAGTTACTAGAAACGTGGTACGTTAAATTACCACATTTCGTCGATACGCATGAATGGGGAGGGTTTCGGTATGTTGATAACTATTAAAGTATCATACGGCTGATTTTGGAAGCATGTAAACTAAAATACAAGACTACAAAAGCAACGAAATCCATCTTCGAGAAAGAGGAGGTCAAGGAATCAGCCCGCCCGAGTAACTGGGGAAAAAGCATAATGCTTTTAGTTATAATTTGATATTTTAATCAGGCAAATTACTTAATGTCTAGTGTGCCACTTCCACCCGATTTTTGCACATTAAATTAAGAGCCACAAACTTTACGCCCATGGTTTCAGAATTTTCAGTCCCATGTTTTCAGATAAATAAATCAGAATAAAACACTATGAAGGTCTGTGTACGAGGCAGTCAAAGCAACATACATTGCCCCCATCCGCACTAGCATTTTGTATGCCATTATGATCCCTTCTCCCCATTAAAATAAATTGCATCTATGATATGTGTGCAATAATTTTATTAGAAAATTATTCTGTTATATTTTAAAGAATTATTTAGTATAATTTTTTTTAATGTACATAATATTATATTATATAATTTTTTAAATCACAATGATATGATTCTTAACGGATCGTAAAATGAGTAGTATATTGCATAGTTTCAGCTATAAGTTTAGTAAATGCGGTCAACCTTTTCAATTGTTCTATAAATTTTGTAGTGTGTAACTAGGGGAGTCGATATAAGATTGCTTCCTGGGCTTTGGATAACAAAATTCTCAAGTTTCAACGAAGGATGAAGCCCAACCTTTTGGGCCCATAATCGACAATCAAGTCCATGATACTTGACACCCAAGATAAACATCAAATTGGTTAAAAAGAACATTCGGCCTAATGAATACAGAGATGGGTTAACTCACTCGTGATGGGACATTGCTCGGTTTAAGCCCAATATCTCGTCCAAACCCAAAATCGCTTCACTTCTTTGGGCAATTCCATTTTGCCCAATTTATATGCTATGAAAAATTGCCGAATGTGTCCACAATTCTTGCGATGGGATCTTCTATCACATACTATCCACCAATTTCTTATCCCACTTTTTGCACGATCGTTATATATATTTTGACATAATAAATAATAGTAAAACATAGTACATATGGCGATCATCTAAAAGATGTGACAGAAAGTAGGACAGTGAGTGAAATAGAGGATTCGGAGAGACAATTCTCCAACCTTTCCCTCTCTTCATTTAGTTATGCTATTTTCACACAAACCCAAGTCAATGACTCATTATCCTAAGGACCTTTCGGTGCCTGAAAGTGATTGCTTAAGGCATAAGTTGATTAATTCTAATAAATTATAGAACCGTTTCCATATTAATGCAACTTAATGATGCATACATAACAAGATAGGTGTACATGCTCATAGTAAAATCTTCAAAGCAAAGTTTTTACATTGGATCAAAATGTTATAGGGAATCTTTCTTCTTTCTTTTTCCCACATTTAGATATGATTCGCTTGAACTTTCAAAGAGCATTTGGAAAAGAAAGTGAGTTTTATCCTACTGGCAACCCAAACAGGAGAAATATCATCTAAACCCCAAACTTTATAAGATATTTTGTTATCTTACTATGTATAAATCAAGAACAAAGATTTGGTGTGTCATTTTTGTCATTTTCATTATTACTCTCATAAGTATTTTTATAACAAACATTAACTATTATAACTTCCCCCAACTTCCACTCTTTTTTTTTTTTCTCTTTTCATATTTTTTTCTTTGAATTGCCATAATGAACTCTTGGCAGTAAAGCTTAGCATTTTAGAAATTACCAATTATTCTGCATCACACGAATTAACAGTCGTAATCTACATAAATTCCCGGATGGTTAGTAATTAGTATGCAAAAAGGTTGACTCCCCTTAATGCACCACTTGATGGATAAATTACTCAATAATGTTAAAATTTGACTTCACAACTCGTAAATTTAATCATTTTGCGCTAGAATGTTAAATTTTACGCCAATCATACTGTACAAATTATTTAACAATCCCACATCACTCCTTCAATATGAAAACCTTTTAAAAATTAAAATCCCGGTTTGATTAAAAAAGATGATGCTAATTATTCTCAAATGTTCTCTTTTTTTTTTATAAGAAGTAAATCTTTAATCATGTTTAGCAAATAAGGCGCCTATCCAGGGCCTTAGATGCTAGTAAAAACTTATTAAAAAATATGAGTTTCTATCTCAAATTAATTGACAATAAATGATATAATTCAAGAATTTATTAATTAATTTAGAATTTTTTTACAGCATATGCAATATTTTACACTTTCACAAAACTAGAAATTCATATCATGATCAACAAGCAACAGGCTGGTCCTGCCTTCCCTTGTACGTACACAACTTTTGTGAGGCAGCGGTCACGATAATGTGGAAAAGCAAAACTTATTTTCGGGTAGAAGATCTGATGGAATAAAACTCAGATGGAATTAAACTCGTATCTTATATACTTCTAGATGTCAATATATATATATATATATATATATATAATTAAAAAGAAAAATGTAGTGGAAGAAGAAGAAGAGGTGCATGCAATCAATCAAGAACAGTTAAGATCATAATAATAATAATGGGATGTCAGAATATGAAGCAATAAGAAAAGAATTTCTTCCTCAATATGTAGATGGATTGAGGAACATCATCCACTGCATCATGATGATGCAATATAGTAATAAAGCTAGGGGGTAGGCCCATGAGAGAGAAAGAGAAGAGAGAGAGAGAGGATGATGATTCATGATGCTGCAAGTCAAATCCATGCTACTACACACCTAAAAACTAAAAAGGAAGTTGGATAGACAAACATTCTTTTCTTTCCAATTAACGAATCCCAGTTGAGTTCCTACAAGGACCAGGCCATTACATTGCATTATGCACCCTCCAGCTTCTTTGAATGATGAATGATGGTTTAGGAAAATCTCCACTTTGGACTGTCATGGATGGTCAGCGACATCCCTCAATGCCCATGTCCCTCTCTTTGCAAAAAATGCTGCCTCTTTTTCTATTGATTTTAACTTCCATTTGGCTAATAAAGAAAGCTGACTTCTTGCTTCGATCGACATAATCATTGCTTAGCGTTACACTTTCCTTGGCCAAACCCCTTTATTAATCTCATCTTATTATTCTACCTTTTCAATTTATTGTCCCTCTAAAAGATTTTGACTGAAGTAACTATGTCTATATGTAACTTGTAGTATTAGTTATTTCTTGGTACATTTATTTAATTTAAGCTCTAGCAAACTATTTTTGCCTTTTCATATTTTATTTTTTTTAATGTTTTGAAGAAAGTTATTAGTGATCCAATGTTCTTGCGTGCATAGTGCAGTGCTTCCCAAAGTTCTTGTCCCTTAGCTGCAAAATTATGTTCCAAACTGTTGATCTAGTGCCACTCTTTATCACGATTCCATTTACCATGTGTCTGCCTGAAGTGAATATATATATTCAATACCATCTCTTCAACTTCTAAAATATGCCAAAATCAAATTTATTTTATGTTATGTTTACAAGGAATGTATTCGACGGGAATCATCGTTATGAAGTTTATGCTTCATTTGATTGGACAATGAATTGAAAGAACTTCAAGAATTGCAACACAAGTTATTGTATAGTACTAAAAATTCCAGATCACCCCTAAAAATATTGTCAATATACAACTGACTCAAAAAAAAGGGAAGGTTCACTCATTTGCCAAGAACTCTCGTTAAAAAATCATCCTATTAATTTTAAAAATTTATATTATATATAATTTTAAAGTATACGATATTATTATTTTGACATCATATAAATTTTTAAAATATAATGAAATAGATTCATAAAGAGGTGATAAAATTTTTCCATACTATATGCTGGTTTTCTAATATTCTTCGGTAACAGTAAAAATTCATTTGGACAAATTAATCAGCAAATTAAGTTTACTTGGAAAATTGGTCTTATAGGTTAACGGTTAAGGATTCTTTGCGTGGGAGGGAATCATGATTACAGTATAAGATTTCTTTACACTTCAACTCTGACCAAATTTGCAGCTCAGAGAATTTGAGATTTGAAGTCAAGGAAATACAACTAACTTATCATGATCATAGGCGGACCTGATTCCTTTGGGTAGCCTTTGAATTCAAACTAATATAATATGGTCTTCATCCTTACCTTTCACATAATCCTTTTGTCACCATTTTCAAGATTATTAAAAGGGAATAATTTTTCCAGAGCCAGAATTTTGAGAAATACCTCAAAAAGCTTACTTTTGGTTCTTGTGGGCTCTTATTAACGAGGAATATGTCAAAGTGTGGTAGGTCCTGGACCCTGGCCTGCTTATTTCGTACCTAGGTTATGTGAGTTTTGGACAGTCAAACAAATTACAGGTTTCTGTCAGAATTATTTTTCTTCTTTTATGTCGGTAAGGACTAATTCCATTTAACACTTTTAATTTGTACTGATTTTTATTTTGCATCTTAAATGAATGTTTTGCATTCCAAACTCTCAAATTCGTTCCACTTTAATCATTTTTTAATACTGTCTAAAAAATTAACGAAATTTTTTCGTATGTACAACAAATTCAGCAGGATGTACTATACTATTTTTGTGTACAAAAATAAAAATTTCATTAACTTTTTTTTACCGAGTTAGAAAAGGGATTAAAGTAGGAGGATAAATTTGAGAGTTCGAGATATAAAGTGTTCAAAACTGAAATTTAAGGTGTAAAGTGAAAATTGAATATAAATTGAAGAGCGTCTTTTCGGAAATTCTTTTATAAACAATTTAAAAATTATGACGTAGAATAACCAAATTATATGGAACATGTTAGTCAAATTTTAATATTTATCATCTTGAGGTTATTATGTTGAAAATTTTAACATCTAAATATATTACCTTCCATATTTTTTCCTACATAACGTAAAATATCCCTTTATTTGAATTTTTGGTACTTCTATTTGAGCTGAAAGTAGCACTAAAAAGAATAGGTATAGAAAAGAAAAACTAAAAATTTGCTCCCTCTGCAAGGCAAACATTATCGCTTGTCCAATGTAAAATTCGAGTTGTAAGTAAATTATTGAGGGAATAAACGAAACAACGTGACATTCAATGCATCGGACCCCCCCATCCGTGTTTGAGGTTTTTCTTTATATTTTCACATTTTTTGAATTATTTTTAGATTCACCATGTGCCCTTATAATTGCTTCTGGCCCCTTATGTTTTCCAAAAATTAATTAATTAGTTGTCCCCTCTTCAAAAAGTAACCATGGCTTTAGCATGCAGCCTTTTTAGCTTCACCTTTAGGACGAAGTTTATTTGATCTCATTGCTTTCATAAGACTGTAGAAGTATTTAGCATAAGATTGTGTTTGGACTGACAGATTTAAAAAATGATTTGAAATCTTTTAATTATTAGAGGGATTGTAAAATCAAAATGTGATAAATTTTAAATTCACCCAAATTAGAAAGTTATTTAAAATCCTTCATTTCACATTTTTTAATTTGGATGAATTTAAAATTTATCCATTTCAACCTTCCAAATCCTACAAAAAAATAAGTAGATTTCAAATTATTCTGTAAATCTATCGATCCAAATACAATTTAAGATTATTTAAGCCAAACCCGCATGGAGTTTTTGAATCTTTCACTTGACTAGCTTCTATGAAAATTACACACTTAGCATTCGGCTTGTGCAAAAATCTTTCTTGCTCTATCAGCTATGCTGACAAAAAAAGTTTTTAAAAAACCATATGTTTCATTTTGAAGCCCAATAAACCCAATATTGATTCAGAGAAAAGTTTCTTTCAGAAAATA
The DNA here is from genome assembly GCA_025175665.1 of Cinchona pubescens. NCBI lineage: Eukaryota > Viridiplantae > Streptophyta > Magnoliopsida > Gentianales > Rubiaceae > Cinchona > Cinchona pubescens. The sequence goes on along the minus strand of JANKKI010000077.1, from coordinate 1,780,342 downwards.
CTGCAAACTTGACCGGATCTCAATATCAGAATAGTACAGTTTAATAAATGTACTACACAATTTTTATACCTATGCAAATCATATTTGCTTAAACTTTTCCTATATGTGTTTAAGAATAAGAGATAGATAAGTTGGATGAAATAGTGACCAAAATTAAGGAGAAAGAGGAATTTCTTTTCCCAGAAAAAAAAAAAAAAAAAAAAAAGTGAGATAGAATCTTTTTTTTTTTTTTAAATAAAAAAAAAAAAAAAAAACCTCTTTCCTTTTAACCTTTAGTGAGTCAAACTTATGAGACATTAGCAATAAATCATAATCAAAGCCTATTACTAATTAAGTTGTACTTATGTGATATAAAATCTTAGATAAAAGGGAAAGCCGGGGGATGGGTATCGATTTGGCGGAAAGCATATAGCCAGAGGACTAAAAGGGATGATTAGTCATATTTATAAAAGCCTTTAGCAAAACGCCAAGACCAGGAAAAGGCGATTTCTAAAATGAATGGTTGATGTTGAAAAACTCGTGGAAAAATATTGAGCATCATAATACTGTTAAATACATGGCAAAAATATGAGTATATTTCACCACCTAAAATTTGTGTATTCGACTATGACTTGCAATTAAATGCGAAATGCAATTGCAAAGATAAGGGATTTGCATATCCATGAGCTATTAGAATTTTTTAGCCACTCGTCATTATTGAATTTCCCTTTTTTTTGGAGACATATTTTGTATGAGTTAATACATCATGGAAATGGGCAAAAGAGAAATAATTTATGACCTTCTATGTATCTATCTTTCACTAATGCATGTTTATGCCAAGAATAAACAAGACTTTTTGGTGGATAAAACAAGTATAAATATTTACACCTTGCTTATTCGAGTTATATTTAATCTCATATGTAATCAACGGCTTTAAATGGCAGAAACCAGCATTAAAAAATGATAATCCGCAGAAAAGTTTGTTACAGAATTGTTCATTGAGATGCTGAAGAATTACATAAAGACTGGAAAAGGGATGTCATTTTTTTTTCCTATTAAATCATTCCATAAAGTTCTTGTCGAAAGGCTTGGAGAATATCTTACTATTCTATATACGCTGATATACATCTGTGAAAATCTTCTCTCCTTCTATTGCTTTCAACACTATATTCTAGTGCTGAAAATATTTACAAAGGGGACAGAAAAGGAACTTTTTTTATGCTAAAAAAAATGCTCAAGAATAAAGTTACTTTCACACATGGTCATTAAATCTCAACTATTTTAGATATGAATTTATCCCATTAAGCAATTGCAAAGAGGATGAGTAGATAGATAAGTAAAGAAGTGGTAGTTGATTTCAACAGTCTTTTTTGGGACAAATTTTTCTTTTCCTAAGCACTTGACAACCACACGAATAGGACATCTCAATTAATGAAGTTTTAGTCGTCGAGAATTTCCTTTTCTTCTTTTGCTTGAACAGTATAACAAATTGTGGTTGAAAAAATTATACAACACAAAAATATTTAAAACCAACAAAATGATCCTCCATAAGAATGTAGAATTTCCTTTCTTTTTTCTCCACATGAAAAAACATGGCCGAAAAACTCAGTTATTTGAAGTTTGAACTATCAAACAAAAGCCATTACCATTAGTCTTTTCTTTTTCAAATAATAGAAGTTATTTGATAGCTCTTTATTTATTTATTTTTTTTTGATTGGGGTTGGATTTGGGGGTGGTTGGGGAAGAAGTTATTAATTAGCCAGTTATGAAATGATGGGATTTAAAAGTTAAAAAAGCTAGCCAGATTGGTTAACCATGTGTAATCTAATATTCTTGTGTGCATAGTACAGAAAGATGCTTTCGAAAGTTCTTGTCCCATGGTTGCAAAATTACCTTCCAAACTGTTGAACTAGTGTCATTCTTTATCATGATTCCATTACTCCTTTTCATGTGCCTGTCTGAAGTGGATACATCTTCAATATCATTCATTCAGCGTCTGAAATTTTCCTAAGTCAATGTGATTTGATGGTATCCTCAAAGAGAATGTATTCGATAGGAATTACCATTATGAAGCTTATATGTGTTGTTTGATGGAAAGAAATATTGCAAGAATTTGTCACGGTGTTCAAGAATTGCGAGAATGTATTCTATAGAAACTGTCCCGGTTTGCTCGCATTCTTTCCTTAGTCCTATAGGACTTGGCAGCAATGTTTAAAAATTGAAAATTCGGAATCGATTCGAAAAGTTAATAAGTCGAGTATATTTAAAAATTCATATGAGTTTTACTGAATTGAAAATAAAAAATTCAAAATCATAAGTCAAATACATTTTATTAATTCATCTATTAAGAATAAAATTATGTTAATAATTAGATTAAGTATTTAAAATTTTTAACTTTTTTTTACATGATTCTTTTACCTATTATTCATTATCAAATCAGAAAATTTAAGTTTCAAAAATTTTATAAACAATTTTTCTAAACTCGACTTAGATAAAAATTAGGGATTACTCGATAAAATTTAGATGAATTTAATCTAAAATTCTATGAAATTTGACGTTCATCGAACTTTCATCGAGTAACTTAAAATTCTACCAAGTTGAGTCAACTCTTACGTTTCGGCCGAATTTTTCTAAATTTTTAAACTATACTTAGGAGTACAATCTTTTGGACAAACTAATTTGACAAAGTTTACTTAATTTATCCGAAAATTAGTTATCTACTGGAATGTTCATAGTTTGATTTAATTAAATAAAATGATCAAATTAAATTAATTTAATTTTTAATATTTGAATAATTGATATTCGAAACAACCAAATAAGCAAAATGGTTATATGATTCCAATCTGCTCCTTGAGTAAATACAGCTATGTCATCGTGAGTATAGGCAGACCTGACTCCATTGGGTAGCCTTTGAATTCAAACCAGAAAAAGCTTTCAACCTTACACTTTCACTTAATGCATTTGTCACCATGCATTTTCAAGATTGTTAAAGGGGAAGAATTTGAGAAATGCCTCAAAAAGCTTACTTTTGGTTCTTGTGGGTTCTTGTTAACCAGGAAAATCAGGCGCTCGTCTTCTTCTTTTCTACCATTGGTTATGATCAGACTTTCGGTCAAACAAACCTCCAGAAAACACTGAAGAAATTATAGGTCCCTGTCAATTTCATCTCGACTATATGCTTTAGTGATTTGAAGGGCCCTCGAATTGAACTAAATTTTAGCTACTCACTCTACAATGTAGAGTGAATATGATAGTCGTTAAGATAATTAAAAAGCAGAAATTTTTCATTACTTTTCAATCATCCAACAGTCTAAAATATCCATTCCGTAATAAAGAGTGAGTAGTAGAAAATTTTTCCTTGAATTGGCCTTAATTCTTAGTAGTATAAGTAGGAATTTTAATCAAATTTATTTTCTTCTTTTTTTTGGTTGGGTAATATTACTCTAAAACTTATACGTATTTAATTTTGGAGAAATTCTTTTATAAACAAGTTCACAATTCTCTTGATAAATAAGATGGGGTACAATAATCAAATCTAAGTATCTAACCATGATAAGTGCAACAAGTATCAAATTTTAAATTTTTATCCTCTTGCTAATAAACATGTCTTGTTACGTATGCTTTTAAAGAAAAAAAATCATCATCTTGAAAAACTATATAATGTACTTAATTTTATTTGAGCCAAAAGTACCCAAAGAAAAGGTGTAGAAAAGAAAAACTAAAAGTTAGTTAAAGTTTTGGTCCCTCTACCAAGCAAAGATTGCTTGCTCCATGTAAAATTCGATTAATAAGTAAACTATATATTGTGGGCATAAACGACGTAGATATTGCAATCCAACCTCGCATGTTTGAGACAATACTTATTTTTTTGGTTTTTTTTTTTTCCCTTTATATTTTCTCCTTTTAAAATTATTTTTAGATTCACCCATGTGCCCTTATAATTAATTCTGGTCCCTTTTCTTGTTGAAAAATTATTAGTTATGCCCTCTTCAAAAAGTAGTCCTGGCTTTAGCAGCCTTTGTACGTAGCTTTATCTTTAGGTCGAAGTTTATTTTGCTCCCATTGCTTTCATAGATTTCACGAAAAGTATTTGACAATATTATTTAAGCCAAAACCGTGCGGGTGATCAGCCCGGATGTTTTGAATCTTTTATTTGACTAGCTAGCTTCCATGAAAATTATACCTTTGTGCGTAAATCTTTCTTGCTCTATTGATTATGCTAGCTGACAAGACTTTTTTCTAAAAACCATTTTTTATAAAGGAAATCCAATATTAAGAACAAATAATTTTCTGCTAAAAAAATACATTTTACGCTGAAATTAAGGCAGCTTTTGATGTCTCTATTAATAAATGTACTACAAATTTTTTATACTCATCTATGCAAATCATGTTTAATTCTTCTATTTTTTGGAAATAGATTTGATCAGTTGGATAAAATAGTGATCATAATAAAGGGGAAACATGATGAATTTCCTTTTCTTTCTTTTTTTGGAAAAAAAAAAAAAAATACAGGGTCTCAAGAATCCCAATTAAAGTGAGAGCTGGGAAATGGGTACGGATTGAGTTGGTGGCAAGCAAATAGCCAGACTAAAAGGGGGCATTAGGCATACTCACAAAAGCAGCACTCAGATGTATACAGCTGTATATAGCAAAACGCCAAAACCAGGAAAAGGTAGATGACTTCTAAAATTAATGGACGATGTGGAGAAACTCAAGAAATTAAATACATAGAGCATCATATACATATATATATATATATATATATATATATATATGGACATGGCAAAAAGATTTTGAGTATATTTTCAAGAAAAATACTTAGGTAGATCTGAGTTTTGGTCCTAAACTGTAAATTTTGTGGTCAGGATTAAATCTTAAAAAATCTTGCTTACATCAGCTGATATCATAGATTTTCTAACGTTTAATCCAAACCACAGAATTTACAAGTGGGGTCAAAGATCGAATCTACTTAAGTATTTGCCTATTTTCACCACCACCATTTTGCAATTCATCTAACGCCTAAAATTAGTATATTCGACTATGACTTCTAAGTAAAGGTGAAATCCAATTGCAAAGATGACGAGATATATTTGCCCATCCATTAGCTACATATTTTAGCCAAAGGTGTATTCATATAAAGTGATAAATAAAAGTTATTGATCTATTATCAGAAATTTGGAAAAGAAGAAAAGAAATCTAATCGAAAAGCTAAAATCAGAGAATTGTGATTTAATAAAATTTTACTACGTAAAATAATTTTGATAAGTGAATATGAATTTGTGATTTTATAAATAATTTTGATAAGTGAATATGAATTTGTGATTTTATAAATAATTTTTCTTTAACCACTCGTCACTAATTGTTGAATTTCCTTCTTGTTTTGGATTCGACGTAACCATCTTTCACTAAATGCATGTTTGTACCACGAATATTATAATCGACTTTTTGATGGATAATATATTATTCAATTTATTATTATTATTATTATTATTTTGGTTGCGTAGAAGTGCTTATTCAAGTTATATTTAATCAATACTTAATCACGGCTTTAGATGACAAACAAGCAGTGAACAAAGATAATCCGAATTATTCATTGAGATGCCGAAGAATTTCTTGAGACCAAATAGGCAACATCTCTTTCTTCTAGTATTAATTAAATAGAAGGAAAACCACCCACCACCCGTTTACTTCAGTCACTAAAGTTAATAGTCGAAGTTTCATGGCGATTATCTCACCATTCTTTTTCTTTTTTTTTAAATAAAAATTTAAGAAAAAGATAAGTTATTCTATTTTTAAGATTATAACAGATCGTTGATACATATTTTAGCGATTCATAATTATTTTTATATATCACCCATTATCAAAGAATTAACGACAGAGAAAATCAAATCTTGAATCTTTCCTACTATATATGAGCCAGTCCTCATCAACACTCACCATTCTATGACTCGTACGATTTCGTTTTGGAGCTGAAATATGCTCTCCCCCTTAATATATACTAATACCGACATAGTGATCTAATGGCGAAGAAATACCAAGGCAGACAGGTGTCAACAAATCAGTTGTTTGCTAATAAAGGTCGACCCGTATAAGTTCGAATTTGGCTCGTTCATTAAATTTATTAAACAAATGAAACTCAAACACTAAATAAGCTCGAGGACTTTTTCTCAAATGTTCATTAGTGTTCATGGAAGGTGAAATTTCATTTGCCATTTTTCACCTTCCTTTAGTGACATATTATTTGACTTGCTTCTTAGTAGGTCTATTTTCTTGTATTTAGTTTTGATCGATATCCATAGGTCTTTTCAAACAAAAAATAAGTTGAAAAATAAAATCTTTTAAAATTTATATTAGTTTTTCGTTAATTAAAAGAACTAAACTCGAACAATAATTATACTAAGTTATAAAAATTTCGCACGAATTCAAATCGAGCTTTATATAACAACCGAACTCAAACATGACAGACTTGGTTCAACGTTAGCCGCTCCATCTACAAATGGGACTTACACATCAAGAATAAGTCACTTTCTCACATGGATGGTCTTTACATGATTCTCACCTATTTTACATATAGATCCGTCCATTACTACTAGTTGAGAATGTACATATACACATTCTAGTTAGTAAATTAGAAGAATAACTAATAAGAATTAAACTCAATTATTTGAGTTATAACATGGGTAAAAAACACTTGATTAGTTTCTAAAGTTTAGTTTGTTGATATATTTGGTTTTTAAAATTTTACAAAAAATAAATCATGTCCCTTATTTTTTAAGTTTTTACTGATTTAAGACAATTGACATAAAATAGTATAATTTTTTAAAAAAAAATTTGTGAGAAAGCTCAATTTCTTTGATTTAATCAAAGGATAATTTTTTCGAATTTATTGCTAAAGAATGAAATGTTTGTTGGGGTAGATGCATAGCAGACTAAATTCCTGTTATATTTCTATCAATTGTCCTAAATCAATAAAAACTTAAAAGATAATGAACGTCATTTATTTTTTTGTGAAACTTTAGAAATCAAATATGTCAACAGACCAAATTTTTTAAATTAAAAGTATTTTTTACCCTTATAAAAAAGCCTCCATTTGTCCGTGACTAATTAATTATATTACAATTCTTACTCTTGAAACTTAATTTTGTTCTTGTTGATTACAATCCTATTTTTTAAACTTTTTGTTTGGTTTACCGAAGCTTTAGCCCCCGGCCCCTCAGGAAACATTAGCAATATCCAGACGCGCATGCACATGCATATGCATGGGTGCTTGCATAAGCATGCAGTAGATGTAGAATTAACAAGTTGCGCGTGCCAGCTGCAGGGTGTACTCAAAATTCTATTAAGCATTATTCTTATTAATTAATTAAACCACAGAAAACGACAGCTTTGAAAAGTTTATACAACATATGCAAGAAGATCTTACTAGTATTTACTTAGCCAACAAAAAGCTTAAAATTGTTGGTATTATATTTTTCACAAATTATCCTAAACTCGATATTATGTTAAAAATAAATAATCTATTCCTCTGGAAATACACAAGTTTTAATATGCATTTAATTAATTTATTGGAATTCTCTTCCGACTCAACTTCATAAAAACTCATTTAATATCTATTAGAATAATAAACTAGACATGTTTGAACGTATATTATTCTCAAGTTCATTAAAAAAAAAAATAAACCAAACTTAATTAAGTAAGATATATTGGCTAAACTAGATTTCGTCATTTACACCCAAAACACAACTCACTACAAGCTAGAATTAACTGAAAAAGGAAATGTCAAATATAGTACTAATTTGGAATGTAAGTTACCATTAAACAGATACTAATAATTTGGAATGTATGTGAAATAAAATAAGGGGAGGTAGCTGAGAGAGAAGGAGAGCTGACACAAGGAACATCTAGGGAAGTGGGAAAGAGAAACACCCAAAGCAAAGAACTTTGGAACCCCAGAATCCAAGTGTAATTCCTATCTGTCTTCAAAGCCAAAGTAAAGAATAACAGAAATCAAGCAGTATCCATCCATTATGTTTATGCCCTATAAAAATTAACGCAAAAAAGCTAAAGTTTCAGTCTTTGTATTGGAGACTGGAAACACAACCCCCACACCCTCCTCCCCCCCTTTCTCTTCATCAAGTCATTCTCTCTTTCTCTCTCCACTCAATTCCCTTCCAATTCTTTTTAAAAAAAAAAAAAAACTAATGCATGTCTTGATCACAATTCACAATACCCCTAAAGTATTTATTTCCCCACAACCACATGGGTACGTATAACTCTTGAAAAACACACTTGCACTATTCAACCCCCCCTCCCCTGCTTCCCTCATTATTTCTGTTTTCTTTATTGCTGGCTCATGCCTTGAAGTTGTAGAATTGTCAGACCAGCTATCAAAACTGAGGTATAGAAGCCTAGAAATCAATACAATTCTATTGGGTTTTGGGAGTTCTTGGAGTTGAGCTTAGGAAATGGTGGAAGTGTGTGAATAGTTTGTTTAGAATAGTCAGTTTATGTTGGATGGATTTGGTTGGAGCTCTGCTGCAATTGGCAAATTTTAATCTTGATGATCAGAGAATAAGACAATTCCAATGTACACAAACACAAACAGTTTTACTATTACAACAACAAGAAGAATCCGAAGAAGAAGAAGAAGAAGAAACAAGACATCATCATACAAGTTCCTCAAATATGGATTATTCCCCAATCATTTCAATTCTTGTTTTCTTTCTGTTTTTTGTCATCTGCTGTTTGTCCTGTCGCCTATTCACTTGAATCCCACAATTTCAATCAACCCAATCAAACTTTCAAACCCGGAGAGGAGTCTCAGAAGTTCAAAATGATCAGAGCCCATCTCATGAAAATCAACAAGCCTGCTCTCAAGACAATTCAGGTAAATTTTCTGAATTATGCCACATAAATTTTTTGAACTTAATGTTCATTCTTCTTTTGCTTATTTTCTTGTTTCTTGATTTTTTGGTGAGCATGCAGAGCCCTGATGGTGATACTATAGATTGCGTTTTATCTCATCATCAACCAGCTTTCGATCATCCTAAATTGAAGGGACAAAAACCATTGGTACGTAAAATTTTAATTAATTGATAGACTTATTAATTAGTAATTATGTTTAATATTAGTTTAATTGGAGTTTAATTTTCCAACGTTAACAAGAAGTTATTTGATCATAAATTTGTAGGATCCACCAGAAAGGCCAAAAGGACGTGATCCAACTGGCATTTTATCAGAGGGTATCCATTTTCAATTGTGGAGCATGTCTGGTGAATCATGCCCCGAAGGTACTGTCCCAATTAGAAGAACAAGTGAACAAGATATTTTGAGAGCCAGCTCAATCGGAAGATTTGCAAGAAAATTGCGAAGGCCCATTCGAAGAGACTCCTCTAGCAATGGCCATGAGGTAATTACTATGTAGTGACAGAATTTAACAAAAATTTTGAAAACCCAAAAATTTAAATAGGGAAAAAAAAGAAAGAAGACAAAGTTATGCTGTTATGGTCAAAAATTGCGACTAAATGTGTAAAGTTTATTTACCACTTAATAATTCTTTATTTCTAGCAATAAATTTGTGTCAGACTTCTTTTTCAGCTCTTACTGATTTTCATGGCTTTTTTTTTTTTTCTTTAACCTTTCATTGTTTCGCTGATTTGAAAGGAAAGCCTTGAATTTATAAACCAATTTTATAATTCAATCACAAATTGCATTAAAATTAGCATACAAATAAAATTTGGATCCTTGCCTTAAATTATGTTGTTCGAGAATTGTACGTTGGAAATTTCTTTTTCGTAAAAAATAATTTTAAAAAAAAAGAATTGTATCATTTTTAACTTTCACGTTTTTCTTTTACAGCATGCTGTTGGATTTGTAAATTGAAATCAATATTATGAATTTAAAGCAAGTTTAAATGTATGGGCACCTCGAGTTGCAAGTCAATATGAATTCAGCTTATCACAGATGTGGGTTATTGCGGGCTCTTTCAATGACGATCTTAACACCATTGAAGCTGGTTGGCAGGCATGTTTTTTATTTACTTGATTTATTTTAGTTTTACTTTGAACTTAATTGAAATAATTGGTAAAGTAGAAAAAACTTCTTCTGAAAGTCAAAATTTTGCTGATTACTCCCTTCAAAATATGATAATTTTATTTTCTTACCCAAAACAAAAAGAATATCTTGGTAACCAATCACAAAGAGGTTAGTTTTAGTTTAAAACGTAAGGGAATAATTTAATTTAACAGCAATAATTAGCATTATTCAATTTCAAGAATATATTTTGAATCTTATTTTTCTTAAATTATAATGGAAATTAAATCTTTTTCTTTGGCTTAGAAGTACATAGAGATATTAGTGTGAATGGTTTCTCTAATTGACAATGAAAGCACTTATTACATATTCAACTACTTCTCAAGATTATTCAATTTCTGTATATATATATAGTCATAGATGCTAAATTCATTTAATTCTTTCAGGTTAGCCCAGAGCTGTATGGGGACAACTATCCAAGATTCTTTACATATTGGACTGTAAGTGTCTAAGAAGTGTAGTTTATTCATTTTATCCTTAACTACATTCATAATTAATTCAACCCAATTATCTCACTAATTAAATGAATAATGTGCAGACCGATGCATATCAAGCCACAGGTTGTTATAATTTGCTATGCTCTGGCTTTGTTCAGACCAATAATAGAATAGCAATTGGAGCAGCAATTTCTCCCACATCTTCATATAATGGTGGCCAATTTGATTATCAGCTTACTAATTTGGAAGGTAAATAGTAATAAAATTAAACACCAACAGCTTTTTTTATATATCTATAATTCGTTTGAAATTTTTATTATCATTTTGCACTGTTGTATTATCTTTCGAATTAGTTTTCTAATCAGAAAATGAGAAAACTATTTTACAAGACTCATTGAGGAAATGTCATGCAGGATTTCGTTGTTCAGTTATTAGTAATAATTTAATTAAAACTTTAAATCAGATAAATTTGTGTCTCAAACACATTTTTATTTTTATTTTTGGAAAATAAGACACAAACAATAACTTGTAAACATATGTTTGACCATTAAAACGTAAAACACGAAAGCGGGAAAAAGATATATATGTTGACTAGTATAAAACAAGCTAGAGAACTTTTATAAACAAAAGTCCAAGTGGGCCTAAATAGAATCATTAATATCTCTTCGAGAATATTTTTGTCTTACCTATTAAGTTTCTTGATTATGGTATGCACATGGAAGGATTAGAGACCCTTAAATGTATCATACATCACTAGTTAACACTAAACGTTACTAATTGCACATGTTACTTTTTTGAGAAAGTCTGTGTTACTCATTCTACATACAAAGTAAATATTATAATCGTGAGATAAGTTAATAACATGAGAGTTTTTATTAATTTTTAATCATTTAAAGACGATCTAAGATACCCACTCTGCAAATAATATTTTACTTCTCAAGTGGTATTTGAAAAACATGTACAAATTATATAAAATAGGGGGCACATACTTAGTCTTCTTCTCCCATTCAACCCTCCATTATCCCATGCTGAGTGTAGCACAAAAGAAAAAGTAAAGAAGAATTGCTGGTATTGGAGCTAACAGGGGAAACTTTGTACATACGAGGTATTGTGGAAGTTGGAGGCATTATGTAGGCCTACCAGCTAACATACACAAAGATAGGTCATTGTTCGCGTGCCGTGAATGTTACAAATTCGCCATAGAGAATGAACTGACTACTACTGCTTCCATTAGACCATTGTAAAAGTACATTGACAATTATGTTTCTTATTGCTTTTCATCTTTCTCAGATTCTCTCGGCCTTCCTTTCCAAGCAAACACTACAACTTAGTCCCCTCGTGGAATTTCTCCTGTCTCTTTTGGATTAGGAGGGACCAGGAATAGTTGTCTGATAGCAACAATTAAAATTGCGTAATTTTTGTAAAATTATAATTCCCAATAACCAAAATTAATCATATACATTTAAAAGGGTTATTAATTTTTTATACACGGAAGGTGTAGACTTAAATTATTTTACACAACTGATTTAGATTCTTGTTACGTAATCACAAATTGGTTCTCCTGAATTCAATATATATAGCAATAGTAACAACACTAAGCTAGAAAATCAAGGTATAGATAGAATAAACTAGACGACAAAGTGCAAATTAATTAAGTGATAAAACGTTTTTCTCCATAACCTATTATTAATGGGTTCGAGTCATTAATTGTGTTTTTTTTTTTTTTGTAGGATCCGAAGCATGGGAATTGGTGGTCTAGAGTTCGGGTCTGGAGTTTTAGTCGGTTACTGGCCATCTTTTTTATTTACGCACCTCAGAAATTCGGCCAGCATGGTGCAATTTGGTGGAGAAGTTGTGAACAGTAGAGTGTCCGGTTTTCACACATCGACCCAAATGGGAAGTGGACATTTTGCTGGAGAAGGATTTGGTAAAGCATCTTATTTCAGAAATTTGCAAGTGGTTGATTGGGATAATAGCTTAATCCCATTATCAAATCTTCGAGTATTAGCAGATCATCCCAATTGCTATGATATTCAAGGTGGAATTAATCGAGTTTGGGGTAATTATTTTTACTATGGAGGACCTGGAAGAAATTCAAGATGCCCTTGAAAGCAAAAATAATAATACTACTTCAAGTCTCTTTTTTATTTTAGTTTTCTTTTGGGGAATTTTGGGCAACATGGGCGATTCTTTCCAATTATTTTCAATCTAACAAGTGATGGATCCATAAGTTATAGTACCATTTAATTTTAGGGCTCCTTGTGTAAATTGTGATAATTATTAAATAGTGAATATATTTTACTTTTCCTCTTTTTTTTTCCATTTATGCTTATTTTTCGGAAAAATGGAAAAAGAGAAAAAAAAAAAAAAAACATGATGAGTTATAATTAGTATTTGACTTAGGCGTCAAGATTACTAGATGAGTAATTTATTCTAAGCTCATTACATAAAATATAAATAGTCTAATAGACTAATACTGGCATATTAATTCTCTGTATTGTCTACAACATTTCTCAAAATTTGTTGTCAATTAATGTTATCTAAACAAATTTTAGATCACAACGGTAACCAGATGGTATTATAATATGCGATAAAAAAGTGTAACGTAAATGAATAATACTATATTTTTCATATGATTCAGGTTCTAAATAGAGATTCGTTGTAGATTTTCTTTAAACAAAAAAAAAAAGGAAAAAAATGATATTATAATATGAAAATTGCCAGTCTCAAGGTCCGTCGCTAAATCATTGTGTACAATAAAACCAGATTTCGATTCGATTATACATTGAATAAAGCTGTGTTATCAAGCTCGCCTCGCACTTGAAATAAATACTATATGTCATTATCGTTCTTAGTTATATTTGCCGACGATTATGCAGGTCACTGTACTGGCAAAGAAAAAAGAAAAAAACAAGTACTAGACATTAATGAATAATCAGTACGTCTTTGCTTGATTTACAAGTGAATGGATCTGGTTCATAGATTGGATGATTAATGTGGATGTACTAGATTAAATGCTTGTGAATAATTTTGACTTATAGGGTTAGATGAAGGGAAAATCGCTGAAATAGTCCTTCAATTTTTTTACTTTAGTTAAAATAGTCCCTCAACTTTTTTTGTAGCCAGAATGGTCCTCCAACTTTTATTTTTTAGCCAAAATAGTCCTTTTATGTGAAATTTATCAACAAAAAAAAAAGGTTTTTATGGTGACTCCACCATCAAAGGACTTTCTTGGCTAAAAAATAAAAGTTGGATAACCATTCTGGCTACAAAAAAAGTTGAGGGATTCCATTCTGGATAAAAAAAAGGTTAAGGGACTATTTTGGCTAAAGTGACAAAATTTGAGGAATTATTTTGGCGATTTTTCCTTAGATGAATAATGTGAATGAATATATGTTACTTTTGGATTGATGGATTTGGGTAACGATTTAAAATATATTTATTTTATTAGAATAATTTATAAAATTAAAATGAATGAATTCTGAATTTACTTAAAGTAATTTTTTTTTTTTTCTGGTCGACTTAAAGTAGAAATTATTTAGAATCATTCCTTTCAAATTTTTTAATTTTGGTAAATTTAAAATCCATCACTTTTAACCGATTAGTACTTAGGAAAATTCTACCATCATCTTAAAAGAATCATCTCGTTACACATGATATTGTATTATATAAATTTTTAAAGTATAATAAAATAATCTTGTTACGAAATCGTAAAATTTTTCTAATACTTTATCAAAACAATAAATCACTTTATTCAATAACTAACCATAAACGCCTCTTCCATTCGCCTTCATTTAGTTCTTAAATTTGTCAGACAATGAGGCAGTTTATATTCTTGGTTAAATCTCGGTAATGCATGGTAATTGTTGAAATCTGATAGATCCAAGCAACTGTTTTCTGCTTCTTCTTAAATGGATCTACCTACCGTTACAACTGGTGACTGACAACAATCGGCAATGCAATGGATTAGTAGTTTAGAACATTGAATTATTCAAGACAACAAAATTACAATCGTGGGCCTCAAGTACTCTTGATAAAAAATGTTACTGGAATTGATGCACTTGCAAGGTGCAATGATGGATTCTTCAATTTTGTGGACCTTCAATTTGAAGGAGGATATATTTATATATATGTATGGGTGTATAAAATGTCTTAAGTATATACTTTAATATTTTTGTGTTATATGCAGTCATGATTGTCACAGCTAGCAGTGATTATGCGTACATTTGATGATTGATCACAATCTGTGCGTAGGGGAATACTATGATTTTGGCAGACCCATATAAAAGGCATCGTTACTATTTTGAAGGTGACTGCTCATATGTTCGTCGTAATGTAGCAACTCAATACCTTTGTTTACACAGATAAGATACGGGTATAACAATTAATGTGGATGCCAAAGCTACCCATTGATGATATATGATATTATATTCTATTATCAGTGCATGGCATTAAATTAGCAGTCACTATGTAAAAAATTTGGTGAATCAACTAATTATATTTATGGTAGAAATGCCACTATGCAAGTTCATGCAATTTTCTATGGACTAGTGGAGGAATTTTATTTATTTAACATTTTTTTTTGTGTAAAGAAAAAAATTTAGAAAGAGGATAAGTTACTCCTTTTTTTTAAGTCCATAACAGGTTAACGACACATATTTCACTAACTTATAATGGTATATACAGATTACTCACTAAATAGAAAACTGATTGTAGCGAAAGTAAAACTTGAAACTTGTGATGATTTTGTCACGGCTTTTGGTCCTTTATTACACTGGTCAGTGCTACACTTATATTATATCATGTGATAAGACGACCCATATGTACTTTCAATATAAGTGAATATTAAATGAGAAATAAATGTCATCCTATCACATAATTTAATATAAAAGTGTAATACCGAAAAATAATGTATACTGTTTATCGCTAAACCAACCCTACTAATGAGGTGGATCTGGGTGATATATCAAGGGGAATTATATGTAATAATTCGTCCTTAATTAGATCATGATGTGTAATATGTATTTCGCTAATTAAGTATAAATCACTATTTATTATTATGTGCATGGCCTATATAAGGCACAAACTCCAAAATGTTCGACCCCTGAATTATTACCTCCTTCTTCTTGTGATAGTGAGAGATGTCGGTCCATAAAATGTTTACGTATGGTTCAAATTTTTCTCATAATGTAATTTGTCTTTGAATTTCATGTACATCTTTCTCAAGTGTACATTTGATTTTGACACATTCAAATACTTTCAGAATATATATTTGTTCTCCACCTATAAGCTTTATGGAGGATTAATCCAGGTCCAAGAATCTGAAGCCTTGACTGGAAAAGAAGAATAGAAGTGTCTTGTCTATCTCAAGACTCTAATCTAAGGTTTGTTCTTTGACAGATACTTAGATAGATTTAATTTTTAACTTCATTTATATATCTTGTGATATAAATTAAATCTTATAAAATATATAATATTAGTTAATATAAATAAAATTTTATAATATTAAATTTTGATTATAAAATTTACAAATAAAATTAAATATCGAATTTACTTAAATATTTTCTTTATTTTTTATGCTTGTATCGTTTTACGTATCCTGTTCTATAGTCTATGGGTTCAATGCAAGTATCTAATCTATAGGTGACCGATTTTCTCTCTGTTTTGGGCCAAAGTGGGCTTATCTTTTTCTGAACGTACAATAAACGTGATGTTCACAAATTGGGTTTTCCACTTAACATATTTTGAGAAATAAGGCCCAGCATTATATTACGCTGAACTCTTAAGGCCCATCTCCGTGTTATGCTAGCACTTTAAACAACAGTTAATTAAAACAGTATTTCAAAATGGTTTAAGTTTTGGTTACTCCATAATACAGAACACATATCACAATTATTGAGGTGATTGAAAAGCAAAGGGTTATATTACTTTTTAATCATCTAACAGTCTATAATGCTGACTCTACATTGCGAAGTGAATAGTAAAGAATTTTTCTTCAAGATAAGGTTTAGATTATAAAAATAAAGTGTAAATAATTTCCAAAAAATCTATGCCCCGTTTGGATTGTTTTTTTTTTTTTCTCATTCTTTACCACATTTCACTTTACTATTTATACTTTTTATGAAATATTTATTTGGTCAGCAAAAATTTTTTTAGTCAACTTATTTTACTTTTTTTTCAAAAATACTATTCATTATTTATACAAGTCAAAATTTTCTTTCACTATTCAAATTTTTCTTTCACTAATCATTACTGTTCAATCATTTATTTTACTATTCGTTTATACGCGTATTATACTATTCACACATATATTAGCATTAAATTTTTTTTATACTATCCATTACTATTCATTTGTTCTGAATTATTATTATTTTTTTTTTAGCAAAGAAAAAATGGAAATGTAAGTTCAGAAGTCCGAAGTATAGGCAAAAAAATAGAGTTTAAAATAGTATCTAAGGTTCGGAAGTCCGAAATATATGCGAAAAAATATATTTTAAAATGATATATAATGTTTGAATTTTCGAACCTATGTTGGAGAATCCAAATTATGGGCAGAAAAATGTAAATTTTAAATTGTATTTTAATTTTCTATTAAATAAATACATGTTTAACATATGGATATGGATATATTTCATTTTTTAAGATTCATATTTCAAACGATGAACAGGTAACTACCTTTGTATGCGGTTTTAATATTTGATTTGATTATATAAAAAAAAAAAAGGTGAATGGGATTATGTATTTTGATATTAATAATTTTATTTAAATTTTGTCTACGTATTTTGTCTTTTAGTGTAGAAAATACTAAGTAATTTTTAAATTATATATTTTTATTTTATATTAAATAAATACATGTTAGCATATATGTATGAGTAAAGATATCTTGTTTTTAAGATTTGGATTTCAAACAACGAGAAGCCAACTACGTTTGTGTGTGGTTTTTAGTATTTGATTTGATGGTGTGAAAAGAAAGTGAACGAAATTATATATTTTGATATTAGTAATTTCGTTCGACTTTCACGTACGTTTTTTGTCTTTTAGTGCAAAAAATACTATCCAAACACTTATTTACAAAAAATTAATTGCACTATTCACAATTCAAACACTTACTCAAATTATTCACATTTTTTTATTATTTACTACATCACTCAAATAATGTACCAAAATAACATTCCAAATAATACAATCCATGCAGGGGCATGATAACTAATAGTATAAATTATCTCATTATACTTTAAAGGCATAATTAACTTCTGAATGTGATATAGTAAAAATCTGGCCACAAATTAGTCTACCATCAATGATCTCACCAACTTAGGTTGTGTTCATTTGGATTGAAAATATTTTCTTGAGAAAAATATTTTCCTTGGAAAATATTTTACATGTATAAGAGACGTAAAAAATCTATTTTTCATACAATTTTTCGGTGTTCGGTTGACAAAATAAAAATATTTTGAAATAAAAAATTTTAATAGTTTTATCTTTAATTTTATGGATACAAGTTAAAAAACTTATAACAATGGTAATAAATACCTTACATGTAATTGTGATTAATAAAAAATTGATTTTGTTCAAAATTAAATGATAGTACAATATAGTAGTAAAAATTGAATAATGATAGTTATATTAGTGTGGGACCCATAATTGAGAGAAAAACGAATGAAAAATAATTAAAAATGAAAATAAGTTTAGAAAACGAAATTATAAAAGTAAGTATTTGAGGTTTAATGTCACTCTTAAATTATCCGAAAAATAACTTACACTCAAAAATTTCGTAAGTTATTTTCAGCCAGAGGAAGGAAAATTAGAAAATATTTTTCGGTGTTTGGCACAAAAACTGAAAAATATTTTCAATCCAAACGAACACACCCTTAATTCTGACCATTCTCCATGAAAATCACACTTTGATAGTCCATCTATTCTGCTGGAAATTTACAAGCACTTTTCTTCTTCTATTTTTCCCCCAAGAAAGTGATGTTACAAGAATATTGGTCACCCCTGACCATGCACACAATTCAATTGCTTTTAATTGTGACCTATCAAAAGTGAAAACAATACAAAATTACAATTTAATTCTTATACTTCAAGGAAATGTTTGGTTTGGTTATTTGAAGTTGTAAAATGTGGGACAATTGCTTGTATGTATGGTCCCTGTAAATATATGGTGAATTTCTGCTTATGTGCTTTAGAAAACGACCCCTTACTTACTTCCATTAAAAAAAAAAAAACTATATTAATTATTCGACGACTTAAACGTTTGAATTTAATGTCAATTCATGGTTTTCTTCTTTCCCCTTTATTTTCTGAATTTAGCTCAACTATTTTCAAACCTGATGGAAGAGTAAAGGATATAAAAAAGAGAGCAATTAATTAAGTTATAGTATAGTATTTTATTAGTACTATCTTTTTTAGTTGCAAGTTTTTAATTTATTGACAATTAAATGAGGATTAATTGCACGATGGCAATGGTTGGAGCTATATAATTCATGGGTTGATTAAGTTATTTCAAAAACTTTTTGTTAAGGGTTCCCATTTATTCATAATAGCTCAACCATTAAGTCATTTAGATTGAGATTAGAAATATTACATTAATTGCATATTCATTGCACACAAGAATATATATTGGTAAATACTCCTAGTTGCATTAATTTTCTTAGTACTATCCCCCAAAAAAAATTTTTAAAGGCATGTAAATTTGTACTTGATTTTTTTTTTTTTAAAAAGAAAAAAATTCATTGAAAATATCATGATAGCATATGTAATCTCAACATTAGAACTCCAAGTTTGAACCTCACTATTCTTTCCTTATTTCTTAAATCAGATTTAAACATTCTAAGAAGACTCTAAGTTCAACCAATTAGACCAAGATTGCAATAGCACTAATTAAAATAATGGCATGATGTTCCCTTAATTTTATGAAATCTAATCATAGTAGTTTAGGTATATATTAAGTGCTTAATCAAATCTACAGAAAACTGTTTGCCTGTTTTTTTAGACTATATAAGATGTCGAATCTTCTGTACGTGTACATGTGAATATTATGGTTTTGACGTAGGAGCTGATAAAACGAGTACGTGATTTTTTATTTTTTTTTTAATGAAAAGAGTAGTTTTATCAATTCAATAAAATCAATCTGCCAACAATATTCGCCTTACAAATTAAATTTAAGTAGATCTTCCAACCAGACTTACATATCCAACACAAATTGTGAATTGCATCAAATTGGTTTGTAACGTATTAAAAAAGTATTGAATGCATCTAAAATAAAATAAATTTAAGTGCACATATTGTATTTATAGAGCCATAATATTGTATTTATAGAGCCATAATAAATTCGCAACTTTGTCTAGTAATTAATCTACTTTAAGACTATTTTAAGAAAAAAAAAAACACACATGTTCAGATATTTTCAAGTGGTATATTCCAAAATTACCAAGATCACCCCTTTTTTCTTCTCGGATTTTTTGTTGTTGTTGTTTTTTTTCTTAATTAGTTTAATTTTATTGCTGAATTTTCCCCGTGTGGGTCGTAACCTTTTAACTTATTATGTGCTTATTCTTGTCAAGGTAAGCTATGCAAAGATAATTTCTATGTAGTGCAATCCATATATTATTCTGTTAGGAAAACGATTATATAAAAAATATCAATTACAATTTCGTCAAAACAAATTATTTCGTTAATTTTAAAAATTTCTATAATATAAAATTTTAAAATATAACGAGATAATTCATTATCTCGATTATAAAATTTTCATATATATATATATATATATATTTCAATAGTTTACAAAATTTAGAAAATGATTTCAATGCTAACTGCTAAGAGGATGCATCTACATCCTTCCCTCTTTGAAATTTTTTTTTTTCTTTTTCCATATCCTATTTCAATTTCTACGAGTTGCGTGAATGAAATTTAATTGGTACAACTGGAAATGATACTATATTTCAATTCTGTTGTTCTTTTTTAGGGAATCAGAAATCAGAAATGCTGAAATAATGATTTTGCAGTCTGTAAAGGCCAGGAACATGAAATGATGAAAGCTGCATATCGAGTCCTAACCGACAAATTCTGAACCCACAACTGTTCATAGCGACTTATTTATTGGAAAATAGGAAAGTTAGGTAAACTTGTTTTTATTTTTATTTAAAAATCTTGTGAATTAAATAAAATTTTATAAAATTTAAAATAAAATTAAAAATCGAATCTATTTAAATATTTTTCTTATTTACTTAAGTTGTGAACAAGCGTTTATAATTAATGAAATAAATGATGAAGAACAAATTATTTTATCTTATTATCAATTTCGTGTCTTTGCCAACAAAAATGACGAGAAATTCATCTAAGTTTTATGTATCAAGTTTTTTCTCCCGCCTAGTTTTCCTTTTCTATAAAGTCCAAAAGAAAAGATTCCATGACTTGGGGTGAGGAGTCAAGTGGACGGCGAAGCAGCCGCTTGGACACAGAAAATTCAGAAATTGGTTGAGAAGAAGGACACGACACGATGATATTGGAAGAAGGAGTGGGACCGTTTGGATATTGGCATGTGATAATACATACATTACATAACATATTGGCATGTGATAGTACATACATTACATAACATAACTAAAGTTGATAAAACTTTTATATGGATTGAATTTATGATCGATGAGATAAATTTTTTAATTTATATTTATTTATATTATTTTAATTTATTAAAAATAATTTTTTTAGTATAATATGAATAAATATAAATAAAAAAATTATTTCATCAATCGTAAATCGTATTCATATAAATTTTTTTTATAAAAGCAGAAGCAGAACCTTCCAGCTCTTATCCAGCACACAAACACCTGTTTTTTCTGGAAATAATTGGAAACACCTAGAATCTCTTTTAATAATCCAACTCAACTCACTTTTTATTATGTAACGAATATTTTTAATTATTAAATAATTTAAAAATATTATTATTTTTATGAATCATTTCAATAACGGTCACTTTCATTTCTATATGTGAGTAACTAAGACTTATTTTAATTTAGATCCCTTAAACACATGCCATCTTGGATTATGCATCCAACCCCTTTTTTATTTTTTTTTGACTTAATAATCTTATACTTTATCCACTAAGTATAAATCTCCCACTAAAACAAAGGCCTTTTTTGGATTATACACCTAGTTTTTATCACTTCAATATTACTATACTAAATCCACCCTGCTTAGGATAAATCATAGTTTAAAAATTTTGAAAAAACTCTGAATTGACTAGATTCGATAAAATTATTAATAACTTTTCAATGGAATCCAACTTTCGAATTTTAAATATTGAGATAAATCTTCTCGGACTGTTCACCAAATTTTCATCACTAATTAAAAGGTCATTGCTTGGATTATTCTCATACCAGTATGCATTTTGTTGTCCCTTTTGTGGGACCCACAAGATTGTATAACAATTCCACATAAAAAAATTGTGCTAGAGGTCAAAGAATCTCTATGCCATGTGGCACCAACTTCAACCAAACTCTTTAATGGTTATGGCAGGCAGCAGCCTCTATAAAATGCAAAAGAGAAAAATAAAGACAATGGGAAAACATTTATTAGAAATGTGCAGTTTTTATTTTGGTTGGTGAATTCAATTCAAGGGAAAGTAGGAAATGAGAAAATTGTGGAAAGGAAACCATTTTCAGAGTTAGTACTGGTAAATTCTTCCAAGCCAAAGAAAAGAGAAGGCACCCCAATTTGAACAAACAAGCCTAATTAAATGAGGTGCCAAATTTTTCCAACCGTCTCGACAACCACCAAGAAAAGACTTTTTTTTAGCATGTGGGTTCTCTTGATTGTATCCAAAGTTTGAATCTCTTTACACATTTGAGCCTTGTTCTACTTTTTCTTGAATAAGGCTCTGTTTTGAAAAGATTTTTGATATATGTATACATATATGCATATGCATGCATATGTAAACAAATTGTAAAAGAAGTATTTTTTTATTATTGTCAGAATATTTCTTGAGGGAAAAAGAAAAAAAGAACAAGATGATTAGGTGCTGTACATCTGCACTGCAATTGATAGAGCTATTTGTGAGTTCTTTTGTGCATTTGGCATATGGATTATATATATTCAGCACAGCTGTGGCTGGGGATTTTTCACAGGCTCTGAGTGATTTGCTTTTCAAGCCTAATCTTGAGGCTGCTTTGAAGAAAGAGGAATCATCAAATGGGACAACCAATGCTGATGAACTTCCTCCTATTGTCTTGGTTCATGGAATTTTTGGCTTTGGAAAAGGGGTATATGTTTTACCAGTTTTATTCATTTTTTTTTTTCATTTTTCGTTTGGCTTCTTTTTTTGTTGATGAATTTTAGATTTTCTTTTATTGGTTTGTAGAGATTGGGAGGGCTATCTTATTTTGCTGGGGCTGAGAAGAAGGATGATAGGGTTCTTGTGCCTGATTTAGGTTCATTAACAAGCACATATGATAGGTAGCTTTCTTATTTATAGCTTGTTCTAGCTCCAAAGTATTGATTTTTTTCCTAAAAAAGATCGTCTTTTTTTGTTGTTGTTGTTGTTGCAACATTTGATGGGATTATGGATTCAGGGCTCGTGAGTTGTTCTATTACTTGAAAGGTGGACGGGTTGATTATGGAGAAGAACACAGCAAAGCTTGTGGTCACTCTCAATTCGGAATGATATATGAAAAAGGTTGGAACTTGATCAGTTTTCTCCCTCATTTTCTTTATCTGGCTGCAGTTAAAGATTGATGAGTAGCAGGCATTTGAATGTCTTGTTGATTGGCGGACTTCAAATTTACAGGGCACTATCCTGAATGGGATGAGGATCATCCTATTCACTTTGTGGGGCATTCAGCAGGAGCACAGGTTGTTCGGGTTTTGCAGCAAATGCTGGCAGAAAAGGTTAGTCCATTACTACCATGGATTCATTATGAAGCACATAAGAAAAGCTTTTTTGCGTAAAGAGAAAAATTCATATAAATTTCAGGCCTTTAAGGGATACAAAACACTTCGGAAAACTGGGTTTTGAGCATTACTTCATTATCTGGAGCATTCAATGGGACTACAAGGACTTACCTTGATGGAATGCAGTAAGTCTTTGGAAAAGTAAAATCTTTTCGACTTATCTGTTTGCCCGATGATATGAATGCAATTTTTTAAAGTAAATTCTTATGGCTATTCAATTGTTCTAATATGTTAACACCGTTGATCAACTCTGATTCTGGAAGTTGTGATTTTGGAAGATTCATGTTTAGGATTTAAGCTATCTTAATGTGAGTTGAAAATCTTTTAATAGTAGGATATCATCAGTTCTCTTTATTTGGTTGCTGTAACAAAAACTCTTTGACAAATGTTCAAGTGCCTAATCAACTTGTCTTATTTATAAATTACTATGTTATTAATCAAACATTCAAGTTCTTTCCAGATTGGATAATTGACAATCTTGACACATCATTTATGAATCAATCTGATTGCAGACCAGAAGATGGCAGATCCTTAAAACCCATTTCTGTTTGCTTCAGCTGTGCCGTATAGGTGTAATTGTTTATGATTGGTTAGACATTCCCTGGTTAAAATCCTACTATAATTTTGGTTTCGACCACTTCAACATGTCTCGGAAGAAGATTGGTGTTTGGGGCCTTGTTGATTGTCTCATAGGAAATGCTGGTCCATTTGCATCAGAAGATTGGATACTTCCAGATCTTACACTTCAAGGGTCTATCAGATTGAACAGCCATTTACAAACATATCCCCATACATACTACTTCAGCTATGCTACCAAACGTACAAGGAAAATCATGGGCATTACGGTTCCCTCTGGAATATTTGGCATACACCCTTTACTTTTCATCAGAGTTCTTCAGATGGGCCAATGGCGGTTTCCTTCAGATGTTTCTCCCCCTTATAAAGGCTACAGGTGTGTGCTTGATTATATTTTATTTTTCCCCGAATCCACATTGAAACTCAATATGCTCAAGGTTAACTTTTCATAATAAAATTTTGCTGAAGGTTGTCTCTACAGCTCAAATGATTTCAGTCCCTAAGCACTAAAAATAGCCATTATAATGAAAGCTATCCCGGGTTGGTTTAGACATGCCTACATTTTCAAGTTCTCTTTTTTTTTTTAATATATATTTTAACTCCTGTTGAGTTTGTTCAATTATAGATGTGGCATTGGCTTGCTTATCAAGTTTGATGAGGTTGATGATGTGATCAAAATTAATGTCTGCATGCACTCATTAAAAAATTTTGTTTCACGTGTTGCATTTATTACACTTGCAGGGATAAAGATTGGTGGGACAATGATGGAGCACTCAATACAATTTCCATGACACACCCTCGTTTCCCAGTTGAACACCAAAGTTGCCATGTAGTAAAGGATTCTGATTGCCAACCCTTGCAGCCAGGAATCTGGTAGGTGACTAATCTCCATGCTTTAGTATCAAACTTCTCATTTTTTTTCTTCTGGGAAATAATGTATTGGATGTTTGTGAGTAGCTTCAGACTACAATGCTATGCATTGCCCTCTCACCTAATATGCCACCTATATTGATTTCTTATATTCATAAAACTAATATGCAAATAATGTGTAAAGTTTGGGGCTAGTTTTTTTGTGATCCTTTCAATGGTAACTACCTCTTTTTTTTAATCAAAATACATAATACCCTTATTGAGTGTGGATTGATACCTAACTATTTGTTTGTAGCTATTATTTTTTGCTATTATATAGAATCAATGAAGGAGATGTATAAGAATGTGGTTATTAGTGTGAGAACATCAAAAGGGTTGACACGAGAGTTCCCTATAAACATAAGTTTACACCAAGGTTCTGCTCTAAATCCTTATCTATTTGCATTGGTCATAGATGAACTTACAAGGCACATACAGGAGGAAATATCACGGTGTATGTTGTTTGCAGACGACATTGTTTTAGTATATGAAACAAAGATGGGGTTAATGTTAAACTCGAGGTCTGGAGAGAGGCACTTGAAACAAAAGGGTTTAGGCTTAGTAGATCAAAAACAGAATAATGCCAAGGTATGGAATTTAAGTTTAGCAAGAATGCACGTAGAAATAGGATGGGGGTTAGTATCGGAGGTCAAGAGATACTCATAAGTGAAAATTTTAAGTATTTAGATTCAATTCGTTAGAGTGATGGTCATATAGATCGAGATATTACATATCGGATACAAGCAGGTTAGACTAAATGTAGAATGGCATCAGAAATATTATACGACTCCAAAATTCCTTTACGACTTAAAGGGTAAGTTTTATAGAATGGCAGTTAGGCCAGCAATGCTTTATGAGTTTGAAAGTTGGGCAGCGAATTATGCACATGAGCAAAAGATGAGAGTAGCAGAAATGCGAATGTTAATATGGATGTGTGGGTACACTAGGATGGACAAGATACACAATGAGCATATTCGTGATAAGATTGGAGTAGCACCTATTGATGAGAAGATGAGAGAAATACGCTTAAGGTGGTTAGGTCATGTGCTAACATGACCAGTAGATGTGCCTGTTAGACGAGTAGATTTTAATGAAAGAGCAGTCAATATAAGAGGGATAGGGGAAGACCAAAAAAGATTTAGTAGGTAACTTGTAAGAAAGATATAGCTCATCTAAGAATTAAAGAGGATATGGTCCATGACAGAGCGCAATGGCGTAGCAAGATTTATGTAGCCGACCCTACTTAGTGGGAATAAAGCTTGGTTTGTTTGTTTGCTTGATTTGCTAAAGTCATGGGATGTGAATTCTTGATTCCCAAACCTAGTTTTTGCCAAGATGCATGTAGTTCTTGGGCTTTTTGAATTGCTCTAGATTTATCATGTTTCTTTGATATTTGTTTGACTTGAAAATTTTGTTTATAACTTGAAGATTCTGTAATGACATAAATGATTCCTGTTAGACAGTCATTTTATTTCTGCCATTTTGTGCCGTTTTTTGCTCCATGCCACATTTCTGAGAGCCCTGAAATTCAAAGAATTCAGTGCTTTGTTATAATGATGTTGAAGTCCATGAACTGGTTTCTTGCTTACAAATACTACTCTTGCATGTATATTACTTTGATCGTTTCATGTGTGTGCTCTTTGTTACTTTGTTTAGCTCTTCAATGAGAATGATTTCAGATGTAGAAAACATTGTTTCTGTATATAAAGCACTTGTTTTCATGCACGATATTCTAATCCAAAATGACTTGTAATGTTCATGCCTAAAATATTCTTTGCCAAATGGATTGATTATGAACTGGGGTCTGTTCTGTTTCTACCACACTTCCATGGTTATTTTTATGTCAAAGCCATATGGATATATACTTCACATAATCTTGGAGACCATTGAGAGTGTTCTACAAATTCACCCTAGTTAGCAGTGTATTTTATCTATGTTCCATGCAAAATTCACCATTTAAAGCAAATACAATGGATCTATCGGATCCCGACTGGGTTGTAGGATGTTGCTTTCCAATCTGGTATGACCCTTCATGTCAGTTGAATTTCTACCGCTGAAGTCATTGCAATATCATGAGTACCTAATAAAAAATGACTTTGTGTCTGAAGCAGCGTGATATAAATCTTGTTCTAAAAGAAAATCAAGAATTGAACTGTGCACCTTCGGGTTCTACAAATGACCAACTTTTACCTTTTATGTTGCTGGACTCAAATTTTGAATTACTTGCAAATTCCACAATTCCAGCTGATGGTTTCCGGTTAGTGTATAGGCTTATGTGACTGTTCCAGAGAAATGAATTGAACATGTTGTGAAGAATCAAGCTATAGTCAGTTACTGCTGTCACTTGAAACTAGAACGAAGTATGAACTCTTTGCTGCTGAAGACTCTGAATGACCGAACTGAACACTATATACTACGAACGTTTTAGTTATGATAGCTATCACATAGTCGGAGATCTCTAATATTCACGGAAATGTTACCATTTGTTGTGCAGGTATTATAAGATCCTGGAAGGCGATCACATTCTTTTTATTGTCAACCGGGAAAGAGCAGGAGTTGAATTTGATTTGATATATGACGGCATTTTTGAACGCTGCAGAAAAATTGCATGCATTTAGGAGAATGCCTACGCTGCCAGACCATGTACAGTAATATAGTTCATATATGCTGCGATATGGCTGTCATAGATACGCTGAAACTAATAGAAATTGAGATTGTAGAGAGCAAACTCGTAATTTTTTTGTTTCATTTTTTTTTTTATAATTTTTTTTGCCTTCCTCTTTTGAATTCTTGTTTTAGTGACCAGTGAACCTAGTGCTTTTAAATGTGAATAATTCCCATTACTGCTTTATAAGAAAGAAATAGTCTTGCTTTGCTGGAACTCTCTATGTAATGTAACTGCTTCTGTATAGCTTTTTACTCTGGTAAATTCTTGCACGGATAAACGTTCATGCACTTGCTGCACACACAACTTGTGCTTCTTATGTGAATTTCATATGTGGGATGTATGTAGATATTTCACATATTTTGTGCAAATGTGTGCATAGCAGGTGAATCTATGTAAGAATTTGTCTTTATTTGTAGACTTCTGAGGTAAAATGAAACTTAGGATGAGCAGAACTGAACAAGGGCAACTTTCTAAATATTTATGCAGCTAAATCAAATTACGGAAATATTTAAACAGATCTAATTTTTTACTTATTTGTAGATTCTGTTGTGTAAATTAAATTTTATTAAATAAATGACATGAGTGAATGTAAGTAAAGTTTTATAAAATTTAATTCTGATTATATAATTTACAGGTGAAATTTAAAAACGAGTCTACTTAATTTTTTTATCAAACTAAAACCTACAAATTGTTAAAAATTGAGCTTGAATTTCATTCTTGACTTGCGTTAGACCATGAGAACAGAACTGATCGGATGAAGCAGCCGGACCAAATGACAATTGCACAAGAAGATTTCAATAGAAAAAAAAAGCCGGAGGTTCACCTTTCAACGGTTTTTATTCTTAGTCAAATATAGAGTCAAAGGACCATACCATAATCACATAACACACAAATTTCAGAGGTATTTAACATCGCAAGACAATGGTCTATGTCTCATTTTAGCATGCATCTAACGCTAATTTACTAAATTACAACACGTTCTTTTTGTTCTTTTATTATTTTTATTTTTATTTTTTTGGTGTAATGTGCAAAGTAGGGATACTGTTACTAGGTAATTTTTCAGTATCAAACATTGGAACCTCAGTTTATATGGATCGATATTTTTTAGAAGTTATATTTAAATGTTATCTACTTCGCCATTTAAACCCAAGCAACCATCACATAGAACATTAACAGGGCTAAGCTAAGCCTTAAAATGGAGGATAAGACTAAATGACTGTTACATTGTGTTTGGATAGCGGGATTCAGATAGATTTGATTTGAAATTCTAATTTATAATAAATTATGTAAACAGGTTAATTTAATTGTGAATTTGAAATTCACCAATAAATCTTAGAGTATAATTTTAATGGTTAAATGAGTGAATTTAAAATTTATTCAAATTTCATGTCATTTCAAATTTATTCATTTTAAATCCTTTCTTCAATTTAAATCCACCCATCCAAACACAATCATAATGATAAGAAAAACATTGTCTTGGAAAGGCATTTGAAAGATTATTCATTGTTCCTGAATTTTTTCCTCTTAATAGTTTTCTAGTGTTGTAGAATGAATCTAAATTTTTAATTTCCTTTTCCTTTTTTTTTTTTAATCCGTCAAATTTTCTAAATCATCATTATGTGTATCATAATTTGACTGTATGCATAGACATGTTAAATATATTCCTTGTGCCCATTCATAACATGGGTTTTTATGGAGGAAAAAAATTTAGGTAGAGCCAGTTTTTGGTTCCACCTGTAGATCTTGTGGTCATGATTAAATGTTAAAAAAATTTGCTTACATCAACTGATATCATACCTTCTATAAAGTTTAATCCACATCACAGAGTTTACAAGTAAGATAAAAAAATGGGTCTACCTAAAAATTTTCTTTTATAGGATAGTATAGAAGAGCAATATGTAGTAGGTGACTCTAGATTTTGGTTAGATGGATATGTGAAAATAAAGGTAAAGGGATTGGATCTCTTCAACTTAGTTATATCTAAGTTGTATAATGTAATACTAGTGTACCATTTGCCTTTTCATTCGACGATTCTTTTTTTTTTTTTTTTTGTTTTGGTAAGAAATTAAGGATATTTTATAATACTATTTGGATGCTGCAAACAAGGTTAAAATAAAGGAAATTTGTT
Source organism: Cinchona pubescens (assembly GCA_025175665.1). Taxonomy (NCBI): domain Eukaryota; kingdom Viridiplantae; phylum Streptophyta; class Magnoliopsida; order Gentianales; family Rubiaceae; genus Cinchona; species Cinchona pubescens. The sequence goes on along the minus strand of JANKKI010000077.1, from coordinate 1,750,602 downwards.
TTAGGCTTATATCTACGAGTCATTTAGGACTTCACATGTGAGACCTATTCTTGCATCTTGTGGTTTATTAAACTAAAACGAGCAAAACATTGTTGTTGAATAAAATAGTTAGGTCTATTTCGTTTAAATTAATTTTTTGTTCAAAAAAAATCTAAAATTAAATTACCCTTTACAGTGATATTAAATTTGTAATGTTGGTAAGCAAATGGGAAGCAGCCAATATAATGTTCTTGCATAAATTTGCTAAATCTCATAATTGTTTCACAATTCACTTAATACTTACTGTTTTTTATAATTGGAAGTATACGCCATATATACCTGGCTCTAATGTTTCTAAACTAATTATGTAATTAGCACTTACACCATATATGCTATGCTAACCTATCTAAACCTTTTCTTTTTTTTTTTGCTAATACTCAGTACTTGTTAAGAAAATTATTTATTTAACTACAAATTCAATATCACTTGTTAAAGTCAATTCACGTTGCAACATCCTAATGAATCACCAAACCCTGATTTTAGATACTTGATCACATTTTTTTTTTCAAATACAGTGACATGATTTTATATCACTTTATATAGATACACTTATACTCATTAATTGTAATAAAAATGTTCCCATACTTACCATGGTCCACTCTTAATTTTTCCTCAATCTCATTATCTTTCTCCAAATTTTCTTCCGTTTAAAAAGATGGTATAGGAGATAAGTACCGCTTAAAGGATTTCCTTATCTATTCTTCCATTCCATTGATCCATCCTACACAAAATCACTCATGTAAATTAATGAACTTTCCCCAATTTCTTTAAATCATTGAATAACAAGGGCATATATATGTTGAATCTTCTTCCAAAGCCAAGAAGAGAATCATGATAAATTAATTATTAGGGCATGCATCTTAAACATAAAGTACTTACCAAAGCTAGTATATTTTATGTTGGAGCCTTGTATTGTCTCCTGCTCTATAAATACCAAAGAAACATTGGACCTGGAAAGAATACACAAAGAAAACCTGAAACTGATTGAGAAGGAGTTTCAGTTTCAGAATGATGAATGGGAAAAAACAAGATCAAACTGGAGAAAACGGAACGAACCCGAATCCTCCTTCCTCAGAAACTGTTATAAATCTCGATCAGTAAGTGAAATCACCTTTTAACAACAACGTTTGACAGCTTTTCTGCAGCCCTTTTACTAAATTCAATCATCCAAGTCTGCCATGTTTAATTAGCACCCTCTGGGGTCTAAACTGGCCATTTAAAAAAAAAAAAAAAAAATCCACGAAAATTCTTCTGTTTTTCACATGTTGGGTTGGTTACAATTGTGGAAAATTGTTAGTGCTTTCACTTCATGCATGAAACTGTTCCATATGTAAATGCATAATCAGGCCATCATTATTATTATTGTCATTATTATTTAAAAGACTACCTTTCTCCCAATTTATTAACGACTCGAAACTATAACCAATAATTTATAAAGAACTGTTTTACCACCTAAGCTACGTTGACGTAATTCTTTTAGTTTTTGTTGTGGAATTTGTAATTTTTCTTTTTCGTTGGGTACGTTACAGTGGTGATCCTACCGCGTTTGAGACTTACTGGAGAAAGGTGGGGGAAAGGAGTGCAATCACTATCACTGGAGACCAATCTCTAAGCTATTTCTCTAACTTAAAAAGCCTGTGCTGGTTTTTGGAGCCAAAACTCGAGGAGGAAATCAGGAGGCTGCACGAAGTGGTCGGAAATGCGAAGGTTGATGATCACTATATCATTGTCGGGGCGGGATCAAGTCAGCTTATTCAGGCAGCACTTTATGCTGTTTCCCCTTTTGATCACCCTGAGCCCATTAGTGTGGTTTCAGCATCACCTTACTACTCGGTGAGCTTTGTATTTTCAACTGTAATCATCAATTCATGTTTAATTAGGAAAATGATTTTAAAAATAATAAAAATTACATAAAACCATTGACGTTGCAAAATTATATCAAATCATTAGTTCTCTTATTTTAGATGTCTGCGTAGATCTCATTTTTCTCTTTCGCAAATATAGTGACACGATCTTTATTAATTTATCATTTTGTAGAAGTACTAATTTAATAATTAATTTATTGACTTTAACGAAACCTCGAATTTATTAAAACAAGTTTGTTTATGCTGGATCTTTAATTGATTAAAAGTCAACTAAAAACGAATTGTAACTATATACTGTTTCTGTGACAAATTAACCTTGTATATTGCTTTTCCTTTATTTTTGTTAGTAGTGCATATGCTAGTAATTAATAGAGCTGCCGAATCACTTGCTATGAAATTATTATAGTACTAATAATTATGCTGGTTTATTGCAGTCATATCAAGAAGTGGCAGATTTGATGAAGTCAGGACTTTACAAATGGGGCAAGGCATTCAGGTGATGCAAATAGTTTTGAGAAAGATGGGCCATACATTGAGATGGTAACCTCACCAAATAACCCTAGTGGGGAGATGAGGGAACAGGTTGTGAACAGGCCTCAAGGAAAAACCATCTATGACCTTGCTTATCACTGGCCTCAATACACTCCCATTACTTCTAAGCTTGATCATGATATCATGCTATTTACTCTTTCCAAATGCACTGGACATGCTGGTTCAAGAATTGGGTAACCCTTAATTCTTCTTGATCTTTATGTGAGAATGAAAGTGAAGAGCGAAAAGGTTTAACAAATTTATTTATTTTGATGGTTTTTTGCTATTGTCGTTACATGTGAAGGTGGGCTCTTGTGAGGGATAAGGATGTGGCAAGAAAGATGGTGAATTTTTTAGTGATCAGCACAATTGGGGTCTCTAAAGAATCCCAACTTAGAGCTGCTAAGATTCTTGGAATCATTTCAGATAGCTGCCAAGATGATGATAAGTCTTCTAGACTGGAAATATGTACTTCTTTGAATATGGTCAGCATCTGATGGCCAAAAGATGGGAGAAACTAAGAGAAGTTGTGGAGTCTAATGAACTCTTTAGTCTACCAAATTACCCCTCCAAATACTGCCTCTTCACCAAACATGTTGCTGAAGCACATCCTGGTAATTAAAGCTGAGTTTTGAGTTATTACTTGAAAACATTTGGTTAATTAATTAACAAATAGTTTAATGTAGTATTAACTAACACTCTCTTATCCAAAATTTGGGCAGCTTTTGCATGGATGAGTTGCAATTCTGATGTAGAGGACTGTGAGATAGTTCTTAGAGGACAAAAAATTTTGGCAAGAGGAGGAAGGCGCTTTGGGAGTGATACGAAGTATGTTAGGGTCAGTATGCTCAGTAGGGAACGGGAGTTCAATCTATTTCTGCAGAGGCTTTCTGCCATCCAAGGAAATTTTACTAGGGAAAATTGAATGTTATGATCATAAAATTGTTGTAATGCATGCTTGCATCTCCTGTACTGACATATGGTACTAATATATGGTTATTTGTTAAATGTAAACTATTTATACTATTGCATTATCTTAAAAGAACGAAATTTTTGTTTTGGTTTGCAACTACTATTTGGCTTTGATTTTCCAGTGGGGGCACAAATAATAATATTCCCAATACCGTAGTAATCACATAATTCATATTTATAGTTTATTACCCAAACTCTTGTGTTGCTGGACATTCCACCATTAATCTTTTTGTGGATTGTTGACAAACTACCCAATCAACTACAATCCTGGAAAACATGTTACTAAATTGTTGCCAATGATAAATGGCACTGGAATTTTAACACGGTAAGTGCATACAAAGATCGATATAATTGCTGCAATGTATTCTGCAAAAAAAGGATGATTAAACTACAACCAGGAACCCCCATTTAAGGAGAAGAAAATGAATGCCATTACATCCACCAGTGAAGATGGACAAAACAGAGACAGAAGATCACAAAAAGAAAAACCAAAATAGATATTGAAGAAAGTGGTCCTGGAAGATACATTACACTCCGCAAACAGAGAATATTATCCCATTAGGCAGCTCACTGAAAGACTAGTGCCATCAAACACCGATATATGAGGCAGCTTCATATCAGTCTTAGCTCATATTCACCAGCCATTGTAATGTACCTCACCCACGGAAGAGCCTGGTATCCACTTTTTTCAATGATCTTTAAATAGCGTTTACTATGGAAACAATCATTTCATATTAATTATGACCCAAATATCTTACTATTTTGCAAGAAATAACTACACCAGAAATGTAAAAACTCAAATAGCAGTTTCTCAGTCAATAAAGTCAATGTTGTCAAATGAGAGAATATGCATGACAAGGCAACCATAAGGGAAGATTATGCCCCACAACAAGATCAGAAAGAGAAAAAAAAAATAGCCACCTTACAAAAAGGAAAAGATGTGTCCAAGTTCATAGAATAAACTCATCCCCAATCCACACTTATTTTCTTAATTCATTCATGCTCTCAGCCAGCTTATTCTCAAGAATGCTGAGAGTTGTAATTCATGTTACTGGAAAAAAAACAAACTAATCTTTCCTTCCAAATTTTAGCTAATCTACATAAAGACTCAACATAAAGCATACTACAGAATGAAGCACCAGCATAAAGAGGGCAGATGCAATTCTAAGCACATGAGCATTCTCTCAGAAGGTTCACCTGTATTCCTGAAACAGTAAAATAGGGAATCTCAAATTTGACACGGATGGGAGCCTTTCTCTCCGGCGCTGGCTCTTCAGCTGTTATACTGGGGAGTGTAAACTCAGCTCTCAACATATATTCCTGACCAGAAAAAATTGGGAAAGAGGAATTAGTCAACATCTACAACTGTTATAGCTGAAAAAAGATCATATAACACCTAATACAGGCACTTGGTGGTAGCTAGTTGCTCAAGCTCAATGCTTAAACATCTATGATAACCAAGATTTTTTTGAGGCCAACTTTTACCTTACCACCTGGAAAAGATTTTATTTTCCAAACTAATGCATCTGTTATACATCATTTTCAGGAGCATAAGTGGAAGATCCCATTGATGTCCGAACATTCGGATTGGTAGCATCAGATGGCACAGGCAACTCGATCTCAACATTAGTTGCAGTGCTGGAATTTCATATAAAACTCATGAGAAATTGCCTAGTTATTTCCAACCTAATATTCCAGATGAGTTCTTTTTTGAAAAAATAAAAAATTCTATGCATATATCATTCATGTACCTTCTGTTTTAATATTTCTCCCCCACCCATTAAATGAGTTGCATTATGGTGTTGAACCCTAAAATAAGCTAGTAACATACCTACGCTCCTTGAACTGGCTTCGCGCTTTTACCGTCATTTCTATCCGGCTTCTAGAATGCCTTTCTACTTGAGCTTCTACCCATATAAGAGGCTTGACCTGAAAGCAAAATAACGACTCTAGGCTGTGAAACATTTTCCAAAGTGCACAGAATAGTTTCAAGCATCAATAAAGGCATAAACGAAATATGAGATCAACAGTATAGCAGAACCTGAGTGCTGAGTCTGTATGTCATGAGATCAAAAGACCCATCAGGAGGTATAAAGGATATTGTCCGGTCATTTTCGAAACGAGCCAAACGCACGCACCTATAAACACAGCATAGATAGACAGGTAAACAAGTAGTTCATGGATTGATCATTATATATGAGAGGACAGAGACAGCTTTATCACAAACAGAACAGAGAATTAGAGAGTGGGATAGCATACTGATGGAACTTAATATCATCTAGATCAATGGCTTTTCCCTTGGTAGTTCTTCCTTGCGCCTCTAGTAAAACTCTATCATTTAGCCCAAGCTTGCACTCGGGCATACCACTGCCAAAATGCAACATTTAAACTTCATAACTATGAGATTATAAACATCAGAAAACAACAAGCTTAAGATCACACAAATATAAAGGAGCCAATTTCACTGTCTTACCCAAATCAGAATAAATATAGTGCCAAAATTAACACTGTTAACTCTCTTGCCATAATAGAGGAACATCTTAGTTTAATGTGGGATAAAATAAAGCAAGCACAATCATGCCACAGGCACAGTGAAGAGTAATCTTGGCTGAGAAGCTGGAGCCTCAGGCCCCAACTAGTGACAAAGAAAAGCAGATGCATCTATACATAAAACAGGCCCAACAGCGACAGATCAATTTCCATGTGCATATAATATCCACAGATTGAGACAGGAAAAAAGAAGCTTCAATACTAGATAACTGAGTTATAAGGTAAGTGTTACACAATCTCATAGATAATTGTTGGAAAAGAAGAATTGACATGGGTATAATATGCATCTTAGAGAATGCCACTAATTAAGATTAAAAAATGAAAAATAGATCTATTGATTAACTACTTTAATTTATTCCACACCCTAAACTTAAACATGAGTCATAGAATAGCAAGGAACTTAAGAAAAAAGTGAACTTCTGTGCCACTGTGGCCATTTTGGTTAAGGTGAGAAGTCCACAAAGAAGAAACAAAGACAGTATGATAGGCCCTAGCAATCTAACAAACAAGTCGCTCTTTGCCTCAATAGTGATTCTATCAGCAATAGGTTGCACTGAGATTTTTTAAAAAGCTCGTGGTTAAATAACCTGCCAAGCTTTAGTGGAAAACATCTCAAAATAATAACTACAAGAAAGGGGAAAACAGGTTCAAGCCATTTTCTTTGTTCAGAATGAGGAATACTGAAACCAACCAGCATTTCGCATAATCAGTCTGTCGTTAAAAGCAAAAGGTTTATTCTACTACTCCAAAATTCTGATGCTGTATACATTAAGGGTGGATAACATACCTCAGATAAGTGCGCATCTTTAGTGCCCCAACAACATCTGACCTAACTATTTGTCCGTTGCTGTTGACAAGTATATTAACACTTTCAACGACATCTAAAAATACCTGAAGAACCAACAAAAACAATTATGAACAATCTTTGTATGAAAACATGAATGTATCTAATAATCAATCAAATCAAAAGACCCACTTCATTCTTCTTATATTGAATCCCTTCACTGCTTGCCACGAAACTGCATTTGTTACGGCCATGGGAGGCCTCTGTGTAACTTCCATCCTGTAAGCATCAGTCTTTATGAACTCACTAAGAATCTTTGCTTCCGTATATTGAGGGTACCCAAAGTCCATTATCTCATCAAGTAATTCATACTGTAAAAGGCACACAATATGAGTGTAGAAACCATAAAATATATACTACCATGGCACTTCACAGTAACTAATCCAATCCCAAAGAAAAAGCGGAAAGAACCTCTTACCACCACAACAAAATTATCTCTAAGTGATTCCTCCTCTAGCACCTCAAAGTAATGCTTAAATACCTGTGCCCCAAAAAACAGCTCATGAGAAATTTACCAGTCTAAACTAAACAAGCAACAAACCAATCTCAAATTTATGCGATTAAAGCACATATCATTAATTACCAATGGCTCTTACATCAACTACACGATGTAGAAACAGAAGGAGGCTAGCAGCATTACAGTTTTGCCTTGACGCAGTCATGAGATGTCTAGTACACATTGTTGTGTTGTATATACATATAGGTGACACCGTCATCATACACCACAGGATCCTGAGACTGTGAATCACCCTATAGCAGATTAAAACACCAAAGCTACTGTAAGTTCCTAATATTCATCCAGCATAGACTACTCATAAGAAAACCCAAATCTGCAGCAACAACAAATCAAATACCATCTAAGAAAAAGAAAACTCGGATTCAGCAATATAGAATCCTTCCCTGGGGCTTTCAGTATTTATTTGTTCTATTACTCAATTAAATCTTTCTAGAATCTAATCCAATTGGATTGCATTTCCGTTTATATTGGATAAATTTACACAATCGAAATAGCGGGAAATCTCCATTTTTTTTCCAATCTATCAAATTTATGCTGAAACTTGTGTATAATTACTGAACCCAAAAAAAAAAGAGCAGAAAATTTTCTTTATTTCCACCAAAAATTAGCATTATCAGTAATAATAACAAAAGGATTATATGATCATAACTGAAGGCTCAATAATTAAAATCAGCTAAAACATACTAGTAGAAAATTTCGTAAATTTGTATTTATTCGAGCTGATCTAACGATTTAATTCCGATTAGTAGTTTGATTAACTAATTAGTTGATTAATCCTATTAATTTTATTCAGTTTTATATGTAAATATACTGAAAATGAAAAGAGTGAAAATATATATATATATATATATATATATATGAAAATTAGGGGGGGGGAAAAAAAGTAAACCTCTTTTTCGATGAGCTTGGTGAAGCAGCGTTCAGCTTGAGCGGCGGAGACGTCGCTGATAGTCCCGCCACACCAGTCGCTTATTTTATGTCAAGAAGGAACAGCGCCGACGCCGCCCCGGCCATGGCTACCGTGAATTTCTGCTGTATATATTTTGTATTTATAATATTGCCTGATTGCTATATAATATATGAATCCAATAAGGAGATCAGATCTGGGAAAAAAAATGAAAATGGTGGGTAGTGGTGGGGGAGTGGGAGAATTTGTAATTCAAGAGTAATCTAGGGGTGATTTTTAATTGCTTNTGCAAAAAAAGGAAGAGAATGGTAGAGATTTGGGCTAATTGCAATATGCACCCTTACACTATCATCAAATTTCAACACCATACACTATTCTATTTATTTGTAGTATAATGTTGAAATTTTGAAACTAATTGAAAACTAAAGAATTTTGGTAATTGTTGTTTAATGAAAAGGCTTTGGTAGGTGGTAGTCATAATTTGCATATATTTACAAAAAAATAAAAAATAAAAAAGATTCATTTTTTAGGGAAAGGATGTCTCTTTAACAAGAAATAAGTATTAAAAAGATGTCTTTTTAGTAATAGATTAGAGCAATGTGTGATAATTGATAGTAATATGAAGCACTCAAGTGTTGATTGATAGATTAGGATGCAATGAGATTTTGCAAGGAGAAACATTTTTTAGTATAATAAAATGGCAAGAATTGTAAAAATTGCTTAATAATGGTAGTACTAAGTTTTACTTAACTTTGACAATAGTAAGAGTGTAAGACTTATGTGTCTAATATTGAGTTTTTTACTTTGTAGCGTTTATAAGATAAAAGATATATTTTATAAGATTAAAATATATTTTTCTTGGTCAAAAAAAAAAAGAGAAAAAAAATTGCAATGGAGATTGGCTTAATTATTACTCAAACCAAACAAGTTTTCATTTGATTAAGGTGAAATCAAATTTGAAAAGTTAATTAAGGTATCAAAGTCTTTTTTGGGTTTGGTTTACCCTTTAGCCAAGTTCCTAATTTTTGTGAAGAAGTTACAATTGCTTTTGTGTAGAAATAGTTATTAGTATTTATGTTCACAACTTTAAGCATTTGCAATTTTGTTTTTCAGATAGTTAGAAAATGGTAAAATTCTTGGGTTGTCATAAAACCTTGGAAGGAGAAATGAACCAGACTAAATAAGCCCTTCATATTTCAAACACTTTTGCTTTCAGAAGGATTAGAAACAACTGGTACTATGATCTAACTTTCTAAATTCTAATACTGATACAGCTTTCTGTTTGTAGACTTCTTTACCATCTCAGTGCTTGAGTGTTACAGTTTCAAGTCAAATGATTATTACCTAAAAACAATAGATGTTAATCAAATGCAAATTCAACATTGACACACAAGAAAAAACAATCTTAGAGAAAGGAGAAATGTTAACAATCACATGCTTGAGGATCATCTATTTGCACTCATAAACAAAAAGGTGCTTTTTTTGTGTTCCTTCTGTTTTCTGTGTTTCCAAAGTGAGCTCTTTATCTTCCACTGAGTACTCCACTGAAAACCTGACTGTTCCCCCCAAGTGATGCCTCCCATTCGACTGATGAAACTCTAATTTGAGAGAGTGCAATCACCACTTCTCGCATTTCTGGCCTGTTAATTGCATCTTCACTTAGGCACCATTCTGAAATTTCTGCCATCTGCAACAACATGTGAATAGTTCAACATTCATAAACCTATTGGCCTGATCAATATGGAGATTGGCTATTGGTGAATGGTAGTAGATGTATTCTTGTTTAAGAACAAAGGTTACATGTGTGCTACACATAATGTATATGTGGAGTTTGTAGTAGCGTCATAAAAGGAACAAACAAACAACATTATCCAGGCAAATAAGAACTTAAATAGGTTCAATTAGACCTACCTTGTACACGTCTTCCACAGGGTAGCTTCCTTTTAGATTACCATCGATTATGGATTCCAGAGCAGTCACCGGATTTTCAGCTTCGAATATATTGTTAAGCTGAGCAAGTACCAAAACAAAATCTTAACTGAAGTATCCATCATGAACTAAAACAATAACATCGATGCATGTTTTTTTCTGTCTAAAATCTTCTTGATCATTGGATATAGAGAATAGGATGTAAATGCACTCTCGTGTGCATCATCTCGGACATTGGTGGCCTTATTTTTTTCCTTTTAATAATGTGCATGATTGCAAACTTGTGTGTACCCTTGCCTAAGTTGTCAGCTTTTATGGTTTTAATATTAATCCCGGACCTTAACAGCATCCCTGTTTAACTTTGTTGCACAAGCTAGTTGACTTAGTACAATAGTTATGAGAGACTTCATCTTGTAAGGCTCCTGGTTTTCACGGACGAGTGCACGTTTACCAGTTATCAGTTCTGCAAGAACAACTCCAAATGCAAAAACATCTGTTTTGGTAGTCACCTGTAGCTCTTTCACAGACCTGAGAAATAAGAAGTCAAACGAGCCAAATCACCCAAAGTCTTTCACTGAACAAAAATCTCTTTATAAAATTCTTTGTTTTTTCGACTCTGATGGAGTAGCTCTTAATTAGTTTCATTCGACAAAGACATTTACATGAGTATTCTCATTATAGAAGGACCTTATATCTATTTAAGATTGATGCTTACTCTGGAGGGAGGTATCCTGGTGTTCCAACCAGGCGGGTTGCCATCAACTCATCTTCATTAGATCTATCAACAAGTTTTGCCAATCCAAAATCAGCAACCTACACGAGGGATTCTTAAGATAGAACATCAGTTTAGAACTTCGGCAAACATAAATGAATTTCCTCTATCACATGAGAAGAGTGTGAGCAGAAAATGTCAGTAAAAACGTGCTCATGATTAACGTGCTCATGATTAACGTGCTCATGAGCAGAAAATGTCAGTAAAAACGTGCTCATGATTAACGTGCTCATGATTGACTAAGGCATTTTAGCTTCTGCAATGATGAAATCCAATTCAGTGAAAAATAATCGAATTTGTTTGGATTTTCCTTGGACCTGTCTTACACGTTGAGGATATACCTAGTGTCAAATCTGAATGTAACTCATAATTAGACATTCTGATGTGAGAAAGGAAAGGAACATTTTATAGGAAGTCTTGCTCTTGCATGATGGAAGTTGTGATATACCTTTGCCCTGAGTGTCTCATCAAGCAGGATATTGCTGGTCTTTATGTCGCGGTGAACATATCGGGCTTTGGTATGATCGTGGATGTACTCAACACCCCTTGCAGCATCAAGTGCAATTTGAATTCTAGCAGTCCAAGACAGAGGCTGGTGACCTGATTCAGAACACACCTTGCACATTAGATATCATGTTTAAGCAAAAAAGTACTGAAAACCTACACTATGGATGATGCTTGATGGTGTGAGGTTAGTAATTGTCTTCGCTGAACTTGGGTAGAAAATCATAGAAATGTTGAAGTGCCTATTACAATCTCTCATGGATAAAAAGTTTCTGTAATTATGATGCCCAAGTGTAATTCCTGTCCTCAATCTTGTTTTAGAATAGTTCTTGTTATATTGCACGTCCAAAGTACAAATTTTTACCACTTGCAGCTGAACGAAACTTTATGTTACTCTTATCGTTTTAATATCGTCTAAAATCTCTTTATCATAGGATTCTCTCCACATGCATTGTCTATTTCTGCCACACTGTAGGAAAAATCTAGTACACAGCATCTATTTTTATTGATTGGCTTTTAGCATTCTGCTATCCCACATGATATTAGTGGGGATATTATCATTCAATTTCAGAAAACAATATCCAGTGTATACCAATTAGAGATTACTAATGCCACAACCTACACTAGTATTATATTACCTTTCAGTAATGGATCATGAAGATGTTCGTTGAGAGAACCATTCGGGATATATTCATAAACCAAGTAGAGGTGGTCATCTCCACTAGCATACCCCAGCAGCTCAACCTATATTATCATACTTGGCATGATAAATGCTGAAGCCTTCTTCATATAAGAATAAAATTAACTTGGAGATGATTCCTTACCACATTTATATGATGTATCTTCAATAAGACTTTGAGCTCTGCAAGAAATTCCTTAGATTTGTTTGATCTCATCTTCTTTATTGCAATTTCCTGAATGCCGGTGCAGCAAAGCAGGCAGGCTTTTCAATAAACATTTGAAAGTGTTCAAATTATTTCCAACAAAGAAATTAAAGGAAAATTAAACGTAGAGTTAACACACCTGCTTTCCCATCACCCCAAGATAGACACTTCCATATCCACCCTCCCCAATTTTTCTTGTTTCATCAAAGTTCTCAGTAGCCTCGGAAATCTCCTCCTCTAGAGTTGTATATCACTGGCTTTTCTGATTCAATAGCTGTGATATCTACATGTTTATGAACACTTAATGGAGTTAGTCTCTCGAGTTACGATATGAAAATTTTGAACGGAAAATGGAAGTCTTAAAGCTGTCAAATGAGTTGCTCTCAGCTTACATCACCTTCCAAGTTTTCTTTGTTCAGGAACAAGGAATGAGATTTGTTGCCAGTTATGGATTTGGACAAAATTTTAGTATCCTCCTTACTATGTCTCTGGGATCTCGTTCTCCTGAGGAAGATTACAGCCAACGTGCATACTGAAATTAGTGTCACAACAGACAATACGCTAACTGCTATTGTCCACTCATGCTTCTTGTCAGAATCTGCACCTGACAAGGCAAGAAAATTGCAGGAAAGTTTATTTCTACATTACCATAATCAAGTGCAATTTGAAAATTTAGAATAAATTCTAGTTTAGTATCTGCTACAGTTGCCTTTAAATTATTTGAAACTTGAGAATGACCTTTAGTGTTGTTGCAATATTTTCCTGTACTAGTGCTCCAGTTTTACTGTTTTTAGAGGTTATTATTTCCATAGTATTGAGTGCTGGCCTGGCTTGTCAGTGAGGAGATTATTATCATAGGTGGCTGAAGTTACAACTATACTTTTCAACTTTAGATATGGAATTTACACGGATTCTGCCTAATAAATGAAAATACTGAAATACTAAAAGATTTTCTGATAAAAGATCAGCCAAAAAAAAGTTTGAGAACTGGATCAGTATTCAAGAAGCAATCAATAAGTAAGATTTGCAGTCATCATGTTCAATAGAAAAAATGAAAAGCTTCTGCAAATTGTGGTCTAAAATTATTCATATGACTCCTGAAGTTCAGAATATTCTCTAGTGAACTTGTTTCTTTTTCTTTTTTTCGACATATTTTTGAGACCTTAACAGAAACTGTACAGTCCATCACATGATCCTATGACAGGCATCTCCCACAGTTAATGCAAGATGGCTTATAATGCAAAGCAATTGGGCATTCAATTATGTAGAGTTTTAATTAAGATTTACTCACCTTTCTTTTTTGGAGAAACTCCACTTTTCTCCATGGGCACATACAACAACCAACCAACATCAATGTATGACGGATTTGTATTTGCTGCCAGATATGTATTCAAGCTCTGAATGCCACTGACATCAGAAGCAAGTAAATCGGCAATGGTTGATAAGGTATCAAGACGCTGAACTGTATAAGTTACCACAATCTGAGAGTCACTTTCCACACACCCACACAAGAGATGCATGGTTGTATTGAGTCCTGGTTTGTAGTTTTGTTCTTCTCCACCAACTTTCCAAGCCTGCCCACTATAAATCTGATTAGAAACATTTGCAAATGTGTCATTTGGTTGCAGAAGGTAGCCAGTATCATAGAAATATCCTTCAGTCCCATTAACATTTTCGCAAGAACAAGGTACTGTTACAAGGTAGTCATTTCTGTTGGCATCAGTAATCGGCTTGATTTCTGATGCATTGACCGAGTAATATTTTATCTAGCAGCAATATCTACTTTTGTAAGATTATTATGCTGATAAATGTAAGAAGCACATGTTTTGATGCTTTTAGAGCAGGTAAACGGATATATACGACTTATCTGAGTTGGGGTATCAGAAGCACAAGGCATCATAAACAGCATGCAGAGAGCGAGGAAGAGAAGGAGATTAGATTTCTCATCCCCAAAAGCCATTAGTCTTGGCTTGAGGTATGTCTTGTGAAAAGAATGAAACTAAAAGCAAATAATTGTAATGAAGAAGTTTAGATGCTAACTGCTTCCATTTGTCATTATGTGCTTGTTATTAATCAAATTGAATATGTTTTGGAAAACATATTTGAGATGAAAGGTACTTCCATCATCCATATATCCCAAAAGAAAATTGGGAAATTGCAGCCCATAAATATTAACATTGTAGTTAACGAAATCTCTACCAATAGAACAGTGCTTAAAGCTTTTGCTATTATTAAAATTTGTCGATCTTTCCAATGAACAACTTAATTGCTGAGCTATCTTATCTATGTTTTCCATGGGGGCCAAACAAGTATTATAATGACAAAGACCAGATGTATGCTTGCCTATTACCTTGCCGGACAGAACAGCAAGCAACCATATTATTGAACTAGATTTCCAATTGCAGTTGGAAATTAAATGGTATCCAGGCGATACAATTAATTCACAGTCTACTTGGGAATATGGTGCTAGCTTATACAGCTTTTAGAAGCTTTCGAGACATTTCTTCCTGAAAGCAATTTGGACGAATTCGACTATGATTTTAATAAGAGTTAAAAATTGAAAAATTAGTAATTTCGAGTCTTTTACTTGGAGATTAATAGTTGGACTACAGGTAATAGCCATTTTTTTCTGAAAGCAAGTGCCTTAATTGAATTTCTGATTTCCATCAGCATTTACATGTAAAAGGATTATACAACCAGATAACTCACCTCAACTCAACTTGATGATAGCACCTAAAAAAGTACAGCATCATTACTTCAGCATAAATTAATATGCTACGTGAATAAATAATTAAAGGGAAAAGAAAACTTTGTTTACTTGCTCAATGCCGGCAAAGAAAACCATATACCATGAGGACAAAGAGTAGCGACTAATGATGCCATTCCTATAACTATCATTAATTAACTGTGACATCCACTGTGATCAGTTAATTGTTGTGATTTTCTTGGATCAGTGCGACTCTTTTAATATATCACTAAGATGAGACTTAGCAGATTATTTTAAGTTAGACGGCATCATCGATGGCACAAGTTGACTTTCACTAAACAACAAATACTTATACACTGGTCTAGAAGGAAGTAAATAGTTTGAATCTAAAGAACTTAGATTTATCAATCAAAACATTGCAACAAATTATTCTATAATAGTATGTTGGGCATTATTGTCGTGTTTTTTGATTTATATGATACGTAACAACAAAAATGATTCACAGAACAATGTTGAGCAAAAATATTGAATATGACATGCCAATGACTCGCTGAATTAGTCTTTTTAGCCTGAGTTCTCATGAATCGGGCTATCAAGGGGAATATCTCTTTTGACGAGTTCCTTGAAAAAGTGAAACTAGAATAGTGTCCCATGAAGCAAACAAACCAACCCTCCCTCCAGGGAACCAAAGCTTCAACAAAAAATATAAAAATAAGAAGTTCCGAATTCAACCCTTTGTCGCACTATTCATTAAATTATTTATAAAAAAAAAAAAGGATTGAAAAAACTACCATGAAGACTTGTCTCCAGTCTGTATCCCTTAGTCTAGAGAAGAACAAATGTTTTCATTAAACGACAGGATTTACTACTATTTGAAGCACTGCAGGCGGTTATGAAAACACCTAATGCAAGTATGCAATGGCAAATTGGCAATGCCATGAACTAACAATTAATAGAATTGAAATGATCCTCTATACTTTGCCATCAGAACTCACCCTCTCTTGATGCCTGATTTCTGAACATGGCATACCATATCAGTCGTGTTGTCTAAAGCTTGCCGTTGCACCTAACAGTGGTTGGTACAGTTTGCCCCAGAAATAAGTCTGAAGCTTGCATAATATTCAGAGCATTTGTGCATCTGTTATGGATCTTAACACAACTTATAAATGTCGCAAAAGTTTTAGCATAAGTATCAGTCATTCCACATCATATTCATGATTTCTACGTCGCTAAATTTCTTGAGTATATCATGTCAAGATATGCAAGACCTTGACCATTCATACTTCATACAACTGGATTTTACAAATCCATTTTTTTTTCCCCTTCTTTGTAAGAGACCATTCTGCTAAGATACAGAAGAGTACTACAAATAAAATAGTGTCTTTGTAGAGATTTTCCAAGAGCTTTCGCTAGGCATTATTACCAAAGTAAGGAATGAAAAAGGTTGAATGCCAAACACAGAGTGTTGCCTAATTGCTAGATGCCTACTGGATTATATAATCTCCCAATTCATTGATGACTTTCTCCACCTTAATCAGCATATCTGCTAATATCAGAGAATCAACTAAGGTGTTAGTTATCCAGTGGCTCCGAAAATGAATAAAATCTCATAAACAAAAAAGGACAGGGTAGTGGCTTGTGAACAATTGCATTTGTGTGACTTCAAAAAATTTTGAGCACTGTTGTCAATCTTGAAGAAATAGAAGAGACAACACTTATGGGAAATGCATTAAAAAAAGACATAATTCAGAGACAAGAAGCCAGGCAATCGAGCAAGTATGAAAATGACAATCAACAGCTAGTTATAAACTTGTACACCGCCATATTTTTCATAAAAAAGGATCCACTACATTTTGAAACTAAACGTACCTTGAAATGAAGAATCTTCCAGATATCTCTGCAGCAAAGGTAAATTTTACAATCAAGTTGTTGAATGCTAAAAACAAACACATTCACAACCATTAAAGTTCAATTAATTGATCTTATAAGAAAAGGGATTAGATTTATACCGCAATTTGGGTCTTAAGGTCAATTTCCTCAGGTATGCTTGCTCGTGCTGCATTATACAAGTCAATTTATACATGATTCATAAATGAGATAGACCAGAAGCAAGAAATGACATATTGGGGTGGATGTTAGTGAATTACATTTTTCAGCTGCAGGACAACAGTTCTTTAAGAATGAAGTGAAGCTGGGAGGAAAATCTGAAAGAAATTCTTCAGCTTCGCAATTCTGCATAGATTCTTTTGCGTAGAAATATTATACCGACTTCATAGTTCAAGCTTGCTGGCCCCTGGTGAGTACTAGTGTCAGCAGTAGCTGTAGGCCTCCAATCTTCTTCAGCCCTGAAAGTGGTACCAGTATCAGCAGTAGTTGTATGCCTCTGATCTTCCTCAATCCTGAAAGTATCCAAAACTTGCAACTGGTTGAGTCTGACATTTTAGTTTAATACATAGTTCAGATGTATTTTACAAGGAATACAAAACCTATGCCCACCTATAAGGAAGTCCAATTGAAGGGACAAACTCGGATTGTGATGATATCTCAGAATTGAATTCAGCACCTTGAATCTTATGTGGGGCACTGTACAAGATCTCCTGGCTGGTATTCAAAATTAACCATAATCCTATTTTATTAGAAAAGTACAAATGATAAATATGTCAATTCAGTTATTATATGAAGATTCTACAGATAACTTCCAAAGGCATGATATCAAGTTATATAGTCAGGATGTATATCATAGATAATTACTACTGCACCTTCAGAACATCAATGAAATTTTCTGCTTCATAAATTGTAATAAACCTCAAGGCGAATTTCTGGACCTGAAGGGGGAAAAAAAAAAAAAGATCTGAGATAATTGTCAGACAATTACTGGAAAGTACTAAGAAAAAGCTACAGAAACTATATAAGAGAATGAATCAGCATCCTTCTCCAGATGAATGTCCATGATACTCACATCGTTGCAATTTGGAGTAAAACCAGCATAAATTATATCATGCATATCACTCAACATATCAAAAAAAAACTTTCTGGCAATTCAGGTCATCTAACATTTTTGTTTTAAAATGACAATATTATGTAACTTCATCTTAAAATGCTCCATCTATTATTGTACATCTTGAATTTTGAGAAAGTTACATTGAGTACATTAACATAACAATGTGACTTTAGGGGGAAAAAAAATCTATCTAAAATAAGATATCTGTTCTTAAACTGTTTAGTTATAATCTCCAAAAGCTTGATCAACTTGCCTGGCCTAAGCAATTTTTATAGCTCACAAACACGGTTCTGGCTCCTCTTGCTGGAAATCCAGATACACATGACACCTGAGGCCATGTGAAATGCAGCTTCGAAATTCGATGCTCTTCCTGTGGTATGAAGAAACCTTCAAATTGTAATATCACCCGAAAATACTAGGTTAAAAAATCACAAATTCAAATTTGCTTAGGATATCAGAATAATTAAACAATAAATAAACAAAATAACTCTAGAATAAGCAGGAAAACTGTATTATCACTAAAAAAACCCACCCAAAAAAAAAAATCAATTTAGCATATGAAAAGAACCAGCTCATCCTTAAATTTTTACTCTCAGCAAGACTTTACATCCATTGAAAAGTGACAGAAAACTCCGGGAAAAAAAAAAACAAAAAGAGTTAAGCTCTTTCCAATTAGTGAAAATTAACCTTCTTACTCAACAGGATTTTGTTAGAAAATATAAAATTCACTTAACAATCAGAGGTGAAGAGTGCTTGTATCTAGATAAATAGGATTCTACCAAAAAATTTATCAACACATCTACATTTGTATAACCAATTTTTTTTTCCATGTAATCAACAATCAATTTTGAAAACAAAAATGCATATCTGATCAACTGATCGTTAATTAATAGTACAAACTTTTAAAAAGTAATAGTACTAAATTCAACAGAAATTTAAATTTGCAGCTAACTAAAAACACAAAATATACCACTAAATTCAGCAGAAAGTTAAAGTTTCAGCTCAATTCTCAGCGCATCTAAATTATTATTCAAAAACAGGAAAGGAAAATGAGTTACGAGGATTTTGCAATGCAGAGAGAGATTGAGGACGACGTCAGTGGAGCTAATGGCGATAAGTTTGAGAGAGGCTGCTTGCTTCCTGCAGCGGCGGAAGAAGATGAAGAACACCAAACGCCGCCTCTTCTGATTTTCCTTGAGCGATCCGAGCGAGGTACGAGCAAAGGTTGATGATGAGTCGCCGGCGCCGAGGAGTCGGATGATAAAGGAGGAAAGTTTACGAAGCGCGCATATTGAACCTCCCATTGCTCTAAGATTGCGTTCATCGCCATGGCTTGATCGTTCACGGCCTGATCGATTGAGATCAGTGATCCCGCCATTTTTCAAAATTTCGATGCTTTTGCTACAACAGGGTTCCGTATATATATAGTTGGTTAAAACTCGGAGAAAATTGGCACATTTATTTACAGATTTTTTTTTTTTAGAAAATCATTTATACTATTGTCGAGTACCATCAACGTGGCAAATTATATTTCAATCTATTTATAAAGTAACAAAACGACAAAATTAATTTATTAATAAGTTGGAAATATCATTGGATTTTGAAGGATAGTGTGGGTTGAGTTTTAGTAGTTAGAAAGACCAATAATGTTCACTTTTCTCTAAATAATATTTTATAATTATTTCATACATTTTTTTTAATTATCTTTTATTTTACATATATTTCATCAAAAAAATTACTACAATACTTTTACAAAAAATATTTCAAGAATAATAACTACCTAAACATCACCAAATTTTCTCATGAATTTTTCACTTGCCTAAACAAACTCTCTCTAATGAGATTCTTGTGGGTTTCAATGTGATTCATGGAGATAGAGAAGCAACAAAATAGTACATTACAGAGAGAAACTAACAAATACAAGAGACAAGTTTAACAGAAATAATCTCATTAAGTACTTGAACAAAGTTTGAGGCACGTACTATTCTGCAAAAACTTTGGCATTGCCAACATTTCATATACTCCATTTCTTTCCTTTTAACAACTAGGAGTTGAACAGGAAATAAAAATGGTGTTCATACTGGAATTTGCATCTACAGACCATCTGTTGTAATTCTGTACATCTTATCCTTGAAAGTGCATGCTTGATTAAGCATATTCGACACCTACTAGCTAATTAAGTCCTCTTATTGTCCTCATACTAGCAAAATACTAATGCACCATTGAGGTTTCCGGCACCTTAAATTCTTGATTGTGTTTCAGTTTCTTTAATAATCTGATTCTTCATACAAGTGATAGCTATCAAAAGAAATGAATTCGTAACTTCCAAAAGGTGCAAAGCCACTGCTAAATCAGAAGAGAAGCAGCAATTGCAGCAGCAAGGCTAAGAACCTCAAATGGGGATCTGTTTTTCACCTCTTTCACTGTCTGCGGGCATGAATCTGTGATCCAAAAGTAAGTCATACCAGTCTCGGGGTTCCCTGACAAGTTTCCAACCAAGGAAAATTGGCAATCAGCTTGTGTAATGGTTTCAAAATGACATTCCACTTAGCAAACAATTTTAGTATAATATTTGTGTTAGGAATTGGCATTAATATGGAAAATAATAGTGATCCAATACCACACTCAAAAGCTTTCATGTTCATCTATTTAATGATCAAAAGCTAGCCAAGGGACTAAACTGGGGAAAACTCATAAATTGCTTCAGGAAAAGAGGTTTTTTCAAGTAGTATCTACTTTATGGAGACCACAGTAAGGATCAAGGGAAACCTTACTCGATTACGCATCAGAAGTTCAAGTTTAAGTGTTATTTTCAATATATACATAAAATCTAATATGGTAAGAATGAGTAATGAGTCAAACATAACTGCAACAGGAGATGCAGACCTCCCTTATCATGATCAAAACGTTCCCATGACCTGTTTGGATCCCATGAGTCACATAGGCACTTATTTTTGAAGCTCCATGTTTGGCCAGCACTTTCTGTGATGAAAAAGAAAAAACAATAGTGGAAGAATAATATGCAGAGAAAACTGCCAAAAGACATCATTTTTTGTTTTGCATCCTATTCGCTAATGAAAACTAGTAAAGCAAATTCTCAATTTGGCTTGATTTTAGAGCATTATCTGTTTTTACCTGGCACTCTACCAGATAAAAGTACCACCAGATTGCACGAGATCATCCACTATAACAACATGGCGTCCCTTGGGTTCTCCCTCCTTGAGGCGTACAATTCTCTGGTCACCTTCCCTAACTTTAGCACAAATAATCTGACAACAAAGATGCAGCATGTTATGCCAATATACTGCAACAATTAAACACCCTTTAATAGAAAAGAATTTGACTACACAGTAATGTTGATCGTCTGTACATCAGGTTCAGGAATGCAAACTTTTAGAAAAGAGAATGAAAAAGAAATTTATACTAAACTAAAAAATGGATAATGTGCCAGGAGTTCCCATTGCCAAACTATCCAACTATTTCATGCATCACATGAATATGATTTTTAGCATCATTACCATGGGGAAATGCTGTAGCTGCTTGTTAAACCGTTTCCATGCACCATCATCAGGAAAGGCTATAGATATCTAGATGGAGAAAAGCAAGGAAACAAGACTGATTAGATACAAGAACAACACAAGCACATACCATGATAGCACAGCAGACACACACTACCACATGTTTTAGAAAACAAAATGCAATTTCCACTTCGTGACATGCAATATAGAGAGAGCTTTATGCTCAATTCCAAGGAAGAAGTTCAAAAGTCATCAATATAGAAAGGAAAAACTAAGAGTCAAGTGTCTCGCGTTACCAAATGTTTTAGAAAACAAAATGCAATTTCTTCTTAGTGACCAATTCAGGAGGGAGGGAGGGAGAGAGAGAGAGAGAGAGAGCGTTTTATCCTCAATTGCAAAGAAGCAATTCAATGGTCATCAATATAGAAAGCAAGAAGGAAGAGCTGTGTGTCTTTTTAATACCTCTTAAAGCAATAGCACTTCAGAACGGAAGACAAAAATGTCAAGAAAACAGATAGAGAAAGTGACTAAATAACCTATTTTACACCAAGATCATGCTTGATAAGTCCAGACCTTGCATGCAAAGATCAAGGCAAAAACTTTTTAAAATTACCAGGTCAAGCCTGCTTACCTGCTATTATTACAACGATTCAAATCTGTTTCTTTAATTTCCTTGACACTGGATTCATGCAATATTCTATCTGAAATGATTAAATGATGGCACATTTAGATCCAAACCAAGGTAAACTAGTATGGATCTTCCTTTTGTGGGTAGGGATAGAAGGGTTAGACTATACTTAGTCAGCAAAATCAGAGAGTTTCATTTCTTTTCTATTTCTTCATAGACTTGGAATGTCCATGGCCAAAGTTCCAGATTGTCAAAAAGTCACAGATTTTATTGAAGCAAAAGAATTGGACAAACAAAAAAACCACTTTTATCCATGAAAGAAAAAAAGAAGACTTACATTCTTAGAGTCAGGGAGCTGTTGAAGTCTCTTTAACAGCAAAGGTATTCCACTTTCAAAGCAAGGTAAAATATTGTCCCCGAAGTAAAATCTTTCCTGATATTGGAAAATAATCGCTTATAAGAGATACAAGACCTTTTTAACACAGAAATCAAATTGTACAATCTCAGACAATGCTACAAAAGCAAATGTTTTTGATACCCACCTGCAAGGCATGTATATCAAAGATTACTAAACTTGTGGGTCCTCCTTTTGAGATAGGAATGTTTGACAAGATCCTAGCCAGTGTGAAAGCTGTAGCAACATCTCCTTCCTCCTCCATACGCTCTGACGTGCCAGTTGGGAAAAAAGGAAGCACAAGTGTGAATGAGGAGACAAAGAGCTTTGGCAGTGCATAAATGACAGAGAGTTGCTCAAAAATTACTCCAGGAGAACTAAAGGAAGCAAGGAAAGCAACATGCTGGCCACGAATGCCATGAGCATTAGATATGAACAAGTTCGGGAATCCATCTTCAAATGTCCTGGGTTATTAAAATATGGATGGTATAGGTAATGCTCATATAGCAACATTGTAACTAGAAAAAGAGACAAACCAGGATATACACACACACACACACCCCATTAATCATCAATAGAGGAATTAAAAAAAAAAAAAAACACATAAAGGAAAATGAGTGCGGATATTAGTTAAGGGAGTGATGTACCCCAACATGTAGTCTAAGGGAAAATACCAGCTTGAGACACCACAATAACCTACTGGCCAATCAATACACCTTCGATAACTCATGATGGTATCCAGAAATGTGCAGGTCCATAAGAAAACAAAGATCTCAAAGGTGCACAGGCGAATCACGTTGTCATGCTTAATTTATCATATGATGACAAAAATCTTGTTATCTAACAATTAATGGATACTAGGGTAGAAGCTCTAGATAGAAGATCTTTAAATTCAATTTGAAATACCTGAAGCAAAGAAAAAGGAGGTTGGTAAAGAGCCAACATGAAATTTGAAGTTTTCAACCAGAATGTTTACCATTTTGCAATTTACATATAAAAATCTATATACAGGTACACAGATGCATGGCTAGATAGGAATAAAGTGATGGAGCTTCAAAAGATCGATACTTTGACCCCATTAACACTGTGAAGCACGTCAGTTGTGCAACAGCTTGACCTACTTTGCATTATGAATCATTGGTAAACAAAAGAAGGCAAACAATTTTTTTTAACCAATGAAGTTTCTTGCTATTTCTTAATGCACGAGAAAGTTAAGAGTACATCAAACCATACTCTTAAAAGTTCCAACAGACTTAACTTGGTAAGGAAATCAAAATTCAAATACAGTATAAATTAGCCGGACTTGCTTCTCAGCATAACTTGCAAAAATAGTGAAGGTGATTAACCACAAACTATGATCTAATCCCATCTTAACTTTAGTTCCATTGCAGCCAGAGAAGCCGTCTTCCCCTTATTTACTATTCTAAACTAGAGAAAAAAAAGCCCTTGGCTATTATGCATCTCTGATGTTGTATGATCTTGAATTATATTCCAGTCCAGTCATTCCTTCTTTCCTTCTACATTATTACTCTTTCCCTTAATAATTTTAATAGAAAGAAAGCCGCAATCAAATTCAACTAAAATGCAAACATATTCAACTCATCTGAATCACATCATCTATTCGAACAGAGCTTTCAATTAAACCCCACCAAAAAATAAATGCGAATTCAATCAAAACACAAAATAAAATGTAAGTGGATAATTGCTCAAAAAAACAGTAGTAGAATTAGAAAAGGCTACCTCCAGGTAATGCTTCGGAGCTCAATCGAATCAGATTGGGCGGCAATTCGCCCGGCAAGAGCCTTCATTTCAGCACAGTAGTATAAAAAAACTCTCTTTGAGCTCTTCATCGCAGATTCTAAAGAAGTCATTCCAAAAGGAGTAGCAGGCGGCTTTAGAATAATGTGAATGGGGTCATTTCCGGTGCCGGAGACGCAATCGACGGTCCACTTTGAAGAAGAATTATTCTCCAAGCTTCCGACGTCGCATCGGATGGAAGATTTGCTATTTTTGGAGGGTAGGAAGAGGAGAGGAATGGAGTTCGGAAATTTGTTCGGGGTAGATAAATATAATTTCGGTGGCGGCGGTACGGTGGCCGACATTTTGGGGAGAGGCCGAAGACGGAGGGAGAGTTTGTCGGAGAGGGCTTATAAATATTGTAATGCGGCGTCGTTTACTTCGTGCAGAGCGGGCTTTTTTTTTTTTTTTTTTTTTGAGGTAGCAATTTAAATAAATAAATAAATGTATCGCTAAAGAAAAGAAATTTAAGTAGTATTCAGTTGATTTAATAATTTCGAAATTTGATTTGTATTAACGTAATTTTTCAAAAATAAATATTGAATATGTACTTATTTTATTTTAACACATGCACAATATTTCAAGAAATTTTATTTAACCGTAGTAGAAATCACCTGCCTCACTCCTTAGTAAATTAGCTAAAAATTCTTATCAAAAACTAGTGTGGCTAATTTGATGCAGTAATATATACTATGATTTTTTCCTTTTTAGAATAGGAAGAGAGGGGTTTTCTTTGTCTTATAAAAAGAAAGACTATACATCTTTTTAGTTAGTCAAGTGATTGAGAGACTCGAGTCAAGGCACTGAAGGACTGCAATCCGAACATCAAATTGGGCACGTGGGCTTGGTGTAGGTCTATAAATGACCTCTATCGGATACTTGTTTTTTATTTATTTGAGATTATTGAATAAATCTGATTATCTAAATTTAATCCGATGTTTAAGTATAATAATAAACTGATCGGATGTTAACTTAGTTGTTTTGATCCGATTAGAATTAGATCCAATTAAAATATTAATAATTAATAAATTTATATATTAATTATTCTATATGAAAATACATGTTAAGAGAAATTTTTAATATAGTTTATATTTTAATATACATATACATAAATATTAATATGAATCAATTTTTTTACGATTACAAAAAATATATATATAAAAATTTTTTGAAGTTTTTAGATATAAATTTTTAAATTTATAAAATAATATTAAGACCCAAATATAAATCTGAATATGATAAGATTCAACGAATTTAGATATAAATCTTGTTTTTAAATATCAAAAGATATTCATATTCAAATTCGATAATATTAAATGATTCGAGTATGAATATGCATGATTGATTCAGCCCAAATCCCATCCGTTTTACAAGCCAGATTCTAGCTTTGTCTTTCTTTGTCCCATTTATATTGTCACAGTTTGACTTTTTTAGTCAATTAGATTAATTTTGTAATCAATAATTCATATAGATTTATTTGACTTTTTATGAAATTTTTTTGATAAAAGTGAAATTTATATAAAATATTATGATATGAAATTTAAAATTTACAAAAAAAAATTATAAAAGATTAAACCATAAAAATTTGATTCGTTGACAAAAAAATTAAATGTAACAAATATATTAAGAGGAATGTAATAAAAAAAAGTTTAGCATCTTGGAGATTGGACAATGTTGCTAAACAAAATTATTCTTTTCTCTTATCATAAAGTGATAACACAATATCTGAAAACCACACACCCCCTCCCCCTCCCCCAAAAAAATAAAATAATAATAATCCCACAACAGATCAAGGCCCATTTTGCTTTCTAAGTTCGGTTTCAACTCTTATCAATCATCACACATACAACCCAAATAAAATAAAAAAAGATTTTAAAGATTTCTTAGTTACTTAAAATTGCTGTTCACACTATTTTTCTTTGAAGCCATGAATTGAATTTACTAAATTATCCTCTTCCATGTGTCTGTATACCACAAAGCCTATAAAAAACAAAATGTGTAGAATTATATTTTAAGACCAACAAATCTCTCTTTTATAATATCAATCTCTCATCTCATAATTTTAGTCACAAATATATCACTATAGCATACATTTGTAAGTTTAAAGTATACGAACATTCAGATTGTATTTTATGCCCGTGACACAAATATTACCTTAAACAACAAATGTTATCTAACAAAGAATTGAACAACGATTAACCGTCACATAAAACTGAGAGTGTTGTCTCATGTATGACCAAGAATTCATTGTTTGAAGCTACACCACACTTCTTGGCAAATGCTTTATCCCAAAATTCTCCTGATAATGCCAAAAATTTGAAGTCCAATAATCCATATACTACTATTCAGTGGCTGTGGTGTGCCTCAAAATCATTGTTTTGCCATATTGCCACATAAATATGACACTATAAGTATCCCTTTTGGAAGAAAAAAAAAAAGAACAAAAAGACTTCATTTTTGCATAGTCTGCGAGTCTGTCATACGACGCACGGGTTCAGGAGCAAAAACACTTGCCTTCATCAACTGAAAAAGGAGCCCACTTTCAGAGCTCCGCTCCACTCCCTCAACAACTGACTGAACTTCCAAAGGTAAAACATCTGATGAAATTTTGTATGGACTATTGATGTTTTATTGCTTTCTGTTAAATGGTTCATGTTGGATTCTCTTGGTTGCTGTTAGGATGAAACGAATTTATTTCAAGAACTGATTTTTTTTTTTTTTGGGTGGAAATAAGCTAATCTTTTGTTATTTTCTGGTTATTCTTCTTAAATTTGCATTCTTTGTTTCAATCTTTAATCAGTTCTTGTTGGGTTTGTCGGTTTTCACTGATTGAATGAGTAGGCACTCTTTATTTGGACCTTTCTTGGATAAAATGCGTCATCAGATTGACTTTCAATTGATACTCATGCTTAATTTTTAAAGAAAAATGCAAATGGGAAAAAAATTGATAGTTCCAAACAGAAGTCTTTACCTCTTTCTTCATTTTCAGACTTGCAATATAGTATCTTCATTTAAACGCTCAAATTTTGTTGTAAGTTCAATTTGATTATGAAGTGATGCATGGTAGAGTTATTAGTTCTTCGCCTATCGGTATCGTTTTTAATCGGCGATATCCAAGAGGTTTTGCCCCCCCATTTTTTTTTTTTTTTTCATTTTTTGAATTTCCATATATGGTTTGATATGTGATTAGATCAAATAGCCCTTTCATGTTTCAAGTTGAATCTGAAGATTTTGGAACATCTCCTTGTTGCTATTGTTAATTGTCAGTCCGAATGACTTTCTGATGAAATGTGCTTTCTTTTTGTGATAATTCCCTGTTTAAGAAGACTAGGTAAGTAATCTGCTGCCTAACTAAAATTTAAATACCATGCAGATCAAGTAAGAAGATAAAATTTACGTCATGTCATCCAAGCCTTTGGACTATGACAAGAATTTAAATGAAAATGTTAAGAAGTGTCAGTATGCTGTAAGAGGCGAGCTATATCTTCGTGCTTCTGAGCTTCAGAAGGAAGGGAAAAAGGTAGTTCAATTCTGTAATTGGTGTGTAATATGTGTGCGTGTATACATTTACCTGCTTGTCCTATCAACTTTGTTGGCACACTTGTAGGACTTGCAGATGCTGTTGCCTCACAATTAATCAGTTCTATGGATGTTTGGGTTTTGTTTGGTGGCTTTTATGGAAGTGAATATTGATGTATTCTGATATCATTTTTTTCTTTTTGCATTGTTGTCACGAAATTTCTCTAGGTTCTAGGCCTAAATGCAAATTAGCATTTTGATATAATATCTAGGAAAGACATACTCTTCATGATAATGTGCGCCTATGAAATCCATAATTTATGTGTGGAGATATCTATGAATGAGCTTAAAGGTGGACAAGTTTTTATTAACTTGAGTATTATGAAGCAAAACCTTAGGATGGTACAAGTACTACAGGAACTGATTGCATTTTTCACCTCAAAACTATTTGTTTTTTCCTTTTGACATTGTTTTCTCCTCTGATGCTTGTTGTATTGTGTTATCTCACTATTCCTATTGTACTTTAGATCATCTTTACAAATGTTGGCAACCCTCATGCCCTAGGACAGAAGCCCTTGACTTTTCCTCGCCAGGTATGCTATAATTTCATTTTTGTAAATGTGTATCCCTTCTCGCTATCACTAAAAAACTTGAGTTTTATTGTGTACTAATCAGTAAAAAAAAGTATTATAACAGGTGATTGCACTCTGCCAAGCTCCATTTCTATTGGATGATCCTAATGTTGGGCTAGTGTTCCCTGCTGATGCAATTGCAAGGGCTAAACATTATTTTTCATTGACACCTGGGGGTCTAGGTATGCTCTTTGACAATGCCTTTCTTTCTCTTGTTCTAGTTATGCTGCTAATTGTTTTTGCTGTTGCTTTTTGGCATTCAAAAACTGAAATAAGCATCAGATTAACTTCAGCTGCAATTTGGAATTAGGATGACAATGGATATGTGGAGTGAGCTAAGTAAAGAGGACGTAGTGATGTGTTCAACTGACCTAGTTCCTATTGCAACTATTTGAAATTAAAGAAATCATACTGCATTATGTTCATATTTGGAAAGAAATGTTTCCCAATATTTGATAATAAGTGATTCTTTTCTGGGGTAATTCTACTTCATCCTCATCTTTTCAAGCATTTATATTCTTGCAGTACTAGTTTTTATTCTTTAGGTTCCAATGATTTAGCATTATCATCTTAGGACGATTGATGCGTTTTCTTTCTGGAAAGTTGGGGTTTTCTTAAGCTTTTGTGGTTGTGTCGATCTCATAATGTTTCAAACATTCTTCATTATGCACCATCGATAATCCTGTCTTTGCTTTATTCATCTAGTAGTTGTCTAGCTCTTGTTGCGGGCATTCGGCTCTGTGGAGTTTTATCTATTCGTTGGGAACATTAAATATGTATATCGTTGATAGAGACTAACATATGCTTATTTGTTCTTGAATTAGGTGCTTACAGTGACTCGCGTGGGATTCCTGGAGTAAGGAAAGAAGTTGCTGAGTTCATTGGGAGACGAGATGGTTATCCAAGGTCACAATGCTTAATATTCTCGAGTCAACATTTTATCTGACATTATGATCACGGTTTTTGAACTGATACTGTGTTACATATTACACCCATGACAGTGATCCAGAGCTTATATTTCTCACTGATGGTGCCAGCAAAGGAGTTATGCAGATCTTGAATGCAATTATTCGCGGTGAAGGTGACGGGGTAATTGTTTTTCCTTGGAATATAATCTCTGTTTTTCTATGATCTCAACTTCGTCCACATAAACTCTTTCTACATTTCTCCCTCTCCGTCCTGCTTTTTCACTGAAGGTTTCTGCCTTCAGCTGTTGTTATCATGATAGGAATTCTTTTTCTGCCAGGTATTGGTACCTGTTCCACAATATCCACTCTACTCAGCTACAATATCTTTGGATATTGGGTGGTACTCTTGTTCCTTATTACCTTGAAGAGACTGCAAATTGGGGTCTTGATGTTAATAATCTACGTCAGTCTGTTGCACAGGCTCGCTATAAAGGAATAACTGTAAGTGTGCTCTTGTAGTTCTTCTGTAATGCATACATCTCCATAGGGGTAGCATTGTATTCAGGAACTGGATACCATGATATTGTTGACTACTGTTGACTGGATGTTCCATTAGTTCATTCTGAACCAAGGCTTGAGCCTAGGAAACTCAACTTTTCCAGGGCTAGTTTCATTGGATGAAACTCTTTAGATACAAACTGTAGAACTGAATAGAATTATCTTTCAAATAACTTGATTTTCCACTTTAGTTTTTCAAATATGTGCTAACTTTAGTTTATTACCTTACGGTAAGTGTTCTTTCTTTTTCCTTTCATCACTTTATGTTGGTTATGATTAGGTAAGAGCAATGGTGATTATAAATCCCGGAAACCCAACTGGACAATGTCTGAGCTGTGAAGCTAATCTAATAGACGTATTGAAATTTTGTTACCAAGAAAACTTAGTGTTGCTTGGTGATGAAGTTTACCAGCAGAATATTTACCAAGATGAACGCCCCTTCTTAAGTGCCAGGAAGGTATGATCTTAATATTGTGCCTTCATAATTGTTAGTTCTGCCAGATCTTCATATGGTGATGTTTGTTTCTTGCTCCAACTCAAAGGTTTTGATGGATATGGGCCCACCCATAAGTAAAGAACTGCAGCTTGTGTCTTTTCACACTGTCTCAAAAGGATATTGGGGTGAATGTGGACAGCGCGGTGGATACTTTGAGATGACAAATATTCCTCCAAAGGTTTGATGAAATAACGATCAATATATTTCCAGCAAAATTATCAGGGCATAGTTTACCATCTTTACTGAAGCTTTGTTTCTATCATTCTCACAAAAAAATCTACTTAGTAAATGATAATTCGCTTATAATTGAAACTTTGTCTAGAAAAAAAAGGTGAGAAGTCTTTTAGCATTACTTTTTTAGACTTTGAGAACAATGTGGATTCTAGACCTTTCATAAGGCAGGCTTGTGAAGTCTACTACATGTTTGATACTCTTCCTGGTTGGCAACTGTTTAATGCCATGATAAACCGCAGAAATCTAATCATGTCTCATATTGGACTTAATAACTTCAGTTTCCAACATCTGCAAGAAAAATAATTACTTTTTTGTTACACTGATCTGATGTTGCAGTCTGTTGAGGAGATTTACAAGGTTGCTTCAATAGCACTCAGTCCAAATGTCCCTGGTCAGATTTTTGTAAGTTATTCGTCTACTTGGTCAACATAAGTTGATAATCTGTTATGAGAGGAAAAATACCGAGTAGATGTCAAGTACAACTCATGGAACTCAACTTTCAAAGGGTACAAACCAATTAAGTAATAGTTGAACCCCTTGCTTAATGGTGTGGTACCCGTTGAAAGTTGGGTGCCACGTCTTGCGTGTAATCTATCCAATATCTTCTTGTTGATTGAATTGTGTGCCATGATGTTTATCTACAAAACTTGCTTAGTCCAGTTCTACTGTTCAGTACTCATATAAAGCAGAAATTTTGATTCTTCTGTTACAGATGGGGCTGATGGTTAATCCCCCAAAGCCTGGAGATATCTCCTATGAGAGATTCGTTAGAGAGAGGTACATTGCTGATATGATATAAATAGAACTCTATGTTTGAAACTTCTCTTGTGGATTTTGCAGCATGCAATATGAATTAACATGGGATTTCTGCTGTCTTTTAGTGACAGAATATGCAAATAAAGAATTTCAAACTTCATTTTTAACAAAATCATACTCTTATTGCTTTAACATTTGCAATTTTTCCTAACTTAGAACTGTAGAAAGTTAGCCGACAAATCCATTGAAGCCATGGACACAATCAAAATCTATGATGAAGTGTTTGACTTTTTTAAAGAACTCATTTAGATTTAGACCAAATCTTTGTCAGGATTTACGATCGTGTTCTTACTATTTTGAACTCATACCTTTTGCTTATCATATCATTGCCTCTGACCAAAGAAGTGAATGATTCTGTCCTAATTTTGAATACAGTAAAAGTATTCTCGAGTCGCTGAGAAAGAGAGCGCATATAATGACCAACGGATTTAACAGCTGCAGAAATGTGGTTTGTAATTTTACTGAAGGTAATTGATAATTTGTGAGGCCTTTTTTTCTTGCAATTTTAGTGATATAGAACTGGATTTCATGAGAATTTGGTTTCAGGTGCCATGTATTCCTTCCCTCAAATTCGCTTACCTCCAAAAGCTATTGATGCTGCTAAGAAGGCCGGAAAAGTTCCTGATGTTTTCTACTGCCTTAAGCTTTTAGAAGCCACTGGTATTTCCACCGTCCCAGGTTCAGGGTTCGGTCAAAAGGAAGGGTAAGTACATACCCCCATTATTCGCAGCTAATTCTTCCAAAAGCTAGATCACAAGCTCAGTTGCATTACTGGTTTTTTTGAGGAAGGGGGTGGATTTAGAAGCTCAGACAGGACATTTTCTTGGCTCGTTTGCCTCCGCGGGGGTGGGGGTGGAGAGATTTTGGTTGTATAAATGTCCATCAATTATGCATGTTAGTAACTTCAAAGCTGACGGCCAATTTCCTTAACCAGGGTATTCCATCTGAGGACAACAATCTTGCCAGCTGAGGAAGACATGCCAGCAATTATGGCCAGTTTCAAGAAGTTCAATGATGAATTCATGGATCAATATGAAGACCACAAAGGCTATTCAAGAATGTAAAGGATGAAGCAATATTTGTATGTATATTATCCTCAGCTGCTACAAGCTTATAGATCTTGTCAGCAGCTGTAGGAAATTTATTTGAATACTAACTGAATCCAAATCCTCCCTCTCTATTTTGGCACATGAATTGATAAACTATTTCCTCCTCTAAAGATTACTTCTTATTAAGTATGGGACTTTCGCTTTTGAGGCATTCTTGATTGGATTCAGTTCACTATACTATTACGTATATACCGAGTCAATTTCTAGAATTTTGCCAGCTTATACATTATATCTCTAGATTATTTGCCTCACATAGGCATTAAAATAACAATCTGTTCCACGAAATTTATTGAAAAAATAACATTGTTCTCGTGTCTCTGGTCGTTTGACATTCATAACTCTTAGCTTTGAACCCGAAAGATGTTAGGTCAACATAACTTCAATAGCGTGATAACCTTCCCCAACTTCCTTTTTCCTCGTTAATAACTTTACATAGAAGAAGAGGCAAAAAACTGACGCAAAGAAAGAAATTTGTCATTGTTCCCACCAAGGGTCAATTCATGTCTCTTTTATCTTATCCACCCTTTATGTGAAATACGTGTGGTGTTTGCGTCAAAAGGATATTAATCCTCTAATAACAAATATCTTAGTTGATTGATAAACACCTCCTATCTGAATTTCAGAATAAACACCTCAATATTCTAAGCGTAATTAATATTTCTTTAAGTACTTAACAGTAAAACAATAATTTGACTCCGAATGAAATAGTCAAATAAAACATTAATTTGATAAAGAACTAATATCTTAGAACTCTACTAGCAACTTTACAAATGCTATACTCGTAGAAATTATTAAATGTATGCGTTAACAAAAATTAAATTTATATTTTAAAAATGACTATTAAACTATCAAAATGTCTTAAAAAAAAATAAGATGTTTTCCATATCGTGTGAGCTAAGTGGAATAAAAGACATTCACCGAAGGGGGAGGGGGGACAGTAGAAGGTGGGATAAATGGAATAAAACCATTTTATCTAGGTGGGCCAAATTGAGGGGAATAGATTCCCATAAGTTATCCAACCATAGTAGCATTATTAGAAGGAGGATGAGATGAGGAGGAAAACTGGAAAGCAAAACTTTTTGACGGCTGGAAAGGAACAATTTGCGTCAGGAATCTAAAGTCAATTTATATCACAAAACTCGCTAATCTTCTTTATTAACTGCCCGCGGTCAGGAATTTTCACGGGCCCAAGCACTTGTTTCAGTTCTCCTGTTCTCCTCCTATTCAACAAATATGGCCTTCCCATTCAATAAATCTCCCAACGCTTAAGTCACGATTTCCTCGGGTTCTTTCCATCTTTTTTTTCGGGCACCATGTCACAAAATCATCACAAATGTTCCGTCAATATTAATCTATTTTTTATATTCTATGTAACGATTGTTTCATTGTTTATAATATGGTATAATAATATTTATAAAATCTAAATATAAATAATAAATAGGGTTTATGAGATAAAAAATTAACACCATACCAAAATAAAAGATATTGGCGAAGAAAATCTATCAAAGACCACCATTCAGCATCACTCTTCTCCTCTTTATATAAACCTTACCAAAACTTTCTCCTCTTCCCTTTTCCTTCAAGATTTTCCTTCTGGTTTCTTTAGAATCTATTCTTTTATCTTTTTTTCCCTGTTCAAAAACCATATTTTTTGGGTACCCTTGTTTCCTCAAAACACCGTGGACACCTTACTTATTTATAAATTAGTGTCATTTCTAATCTTGTGAATGGGATTCAGTGAGATGGATGGCTATGCACTTGACAAGAAGGAAACCAAAAAGTGGGTTATTGCAGGAATTGCACTACGAAGTCCACTGAAGCCGATTTTCACTAAGAAAGAAAATGATGGTGATCAAGAAGATCAAGAATGTTGCACCACACCAACTTCTCAAGAATCAAGAATTCCAACTAGTAGAATATTAGCATGCCCACCAGCTCCAAAGAAGAGAAAAGCTTCATCAAGATCATCATGTAACTTTAATGGAGTTGTTGTTAGGGAATTCTTCAATCCACCAGACTTGGAAACTGTTTTCATAAGGCGAGCTGAGAAGGCCTAATCTTCCAATCCATGTATTCTTCTTAGTTTACTGCTTAATTTTTACCCCATGCCCCCCCCCCCCCTCAAATTTTTTTTCCCATCTTTGGAGCTCTCATACAGTACTTTATTGTAGGTCTTAATTATCTTATAAGCTTGTGGTAAGGCCAAGAAGTCTGCATTCTATGCATGTATATTTAAGTAAAAATAATTAAGATGCCATATTTAACTTAGCCAGTAATTAGCCTCTTTCATTTTCATTTTATGATAAATATCTGATCATTCTACAACTTAATTTCTGGTTCTATATATTGTGGCAATTGCATGGCATGTTTTTTCTTGTTTTGTAATTTCCTTTTTAACTTGAAATTTAGTTAGTGGTGATCATGATAAAGTTGAAGTAAGAAAGAGAAGGGACTGAGCACTAGCCGTGAGAATCAAATGAGTACTAGTTTAAAGACGAGAAATAAAGCCCTTAATCAATAAAGCAATATGGAATTCTCTCATCGAAAAAATGATGAGTTTTGAGAATTTTATCATTGTTATTTGTATCGTTCTATTCAAGCTCTATATATATATAGTAAGTACATTCAAATTCTTGGAAAACTTTTGGAAAGTTGTTGAAATCATATATATTGGTAATTAAAAGTTTGGCAAGCGAACAACGCATAGGTTGTTAATACAGTGACGATCGTCCACCAATAATGAACACAAGAATTAAATTCAATACTCATAATTTCGCCGCACTACTTATTGTCTGAAAATCAATTAATAAATCACATATTCATGATTATGATGAAGTGTTTCTACTTTTTCCATCTAAATTTGCTTGTTTATTTTGTGTGCAAAAGAACTAATAGTACATCCATATATGGAGTGCAAGTCAAAAAAGAAATGGATTAATTTGCGAAAAAGTTTGCCAAAATGGGGAAAAAGGGTCGAGGAAATCATCATTTTCTTCGAGGGCATGGGAGATGCTGCACGGATGGCTAATTTAAAACTTGATTGACTATGACAAATCCCTTGTAAGCTTGAAAGCCATATCAACCTCATCAGTACTTGGATCCTTTTACTACATTCTCTGTCATTAATTTATCATCATCTATTTTTACTTTAAGGTATTTGTTTTTGAAAATTGATGTCCCACAACAACGACTCTTCACCCACCTACGACGCCTGGTGATAGTGGGAAAGATTCCCTCTAGTGCTTTGGTGATATATAGAGTGTGGGCAAAAGACAAATTACCTATGGGTCGATATATGGATTAGAATCCTATGTGCTACGTGATGTGCATGGCACTATTGAATTTTCTACTTAATTTTTTACTATTGTTTTAGAAGGTGAACAAGAATGGGGAGAAATAAATTAAAATAAGCAGTAAGTTTATATTATTTATTTTGTAATACAAAGTATGTATCACAGTCAAAAATTATTGAGTTCGATTAACAAAGCCGTTATCATCAATTCAATGCAAGTCTTGGATTTAATTTTTGGCTTGGATTCGGGGCTGACGATTGAGGTCCCTTTGGTTTATTTACCAATTAAGATTAGCTAGATTATGTACTTGATACTCCCTCCGTTTTAAAATACTCTAATTGTCACATTTAGGAGGTGTTTGGTTCACATTCGGGAATCGGAATCGGAATGGGAATCATAAACCCCACTATTAGTATGGATTTATATCATTCCCCCTTACGTTGTTTGGTTTAACATAGGAATGGGTGTCATTATGTTAATAAATTACTCAATTTGAAACCCATGTCACAAGTAGGGAATGAAAGTAGGTATTTTCTAACACTTTCATTCCCATAGAATGATTCTCATAGTGTTCAACCAAACACCATTTATGGGTATCATTAACTTTGATTCCCATTCCCCCCTCTCATACCCATAAACCAAACACCTCCTTAGTTGATACACATGAATTAAGAAAATTATTAAATTATTTTTTTGCATTAATATCTCAACTACATAATCTTCCTTTCATTAATGTGACACTAAGGGTAAAGGTTGAAAAAAAATTATCATTTAATACTTTTTTGATTTTCTAAAGTAATAGATAATATGGAACAAGACAAATTGTTTAAAATATAGTTATTTTGAAACGGAGGAAGTAATAATTAAATGACTCAAAATTAGTTATATTAGTAGTATTATGATTTAATTCAACCTAGAAATGAGTTCAAATTTTCATTTTTCCTACTGTCATATAAATAAGAGTTGAAGTTGGAAGCTCAACAAGTTGGGTGTCAAATCTGAAATATTTATGACTATTCACTTCGTAATGTGGGGCGAGTATGATAATTATGAAATAATTAAAAAGTAAGTGAATCTTATTACTTTCAATTATTCAATGAGAAGTGAGTAGTAAATTTTTTTTTTTTTTATAGATATGGATGTTGTTTATCTACGAAAGTCTACTGTAAAACTCTTTTTGATAATGAGTGGGAGGCGGTTCGCACGAGCCATTTAATTTTTTAAACTTTTGTGACAAGGGGAAGTTCACCTAATTTTATCTACATTGGATTTTCTAGGTGATAAACAAAGCATTATAGGGATCAGAGCTTTTGAAGAAGCAATGGCATTTCAACACGTCATAGGAAGATTGCAAGTTTCACTTGGCACGTAGTCAGTAAAATTTAGTATAGATATAAGATACAAATAAATTCTTCACATGAGAGGAGTCCTTGGCAGTGCAATTCAAAATTAATTCAAGGGCAAAGGTATATAATTGAGGATCAAACATTTCATGGTCTAATTGTCGTGTTCGGAGGATGAAGATAAAAAATAAATAAAAAAATCTCTCTAATAATTAATTTTGAGGTTGAAATTTCATGGAAGATGGAAACATCAATCCTGGTGATATTTGCATGATATTTATGGGGGATGTGAACCTTTTAAATTTTTTGCAATGCCGAAACAAAAACAACAAGCACGTCAAAAATCAAATCAACACTCAAGGAAATGACAATGAATATTCGCCAATGAACATGAGCTCATAAAGTGATTTGTTTTCCTTATAAAATGAAAATCTTTTTGCTAAACAAAATGTCACACATTTTGCTAATAAAGTACCATGACTCTTAATAGTCGGGTTGATATATTTGCTCACGGGATTTTTGTTAATGAAGTTCTAAATTTTAGTCATTAAACAGTCACTTTACAGTGTTTATTAGGGATAACAACGAATCGAGTTTCTCATGAGTAACTCAATTAAATGCTCAACTAGAATTCGAACGTTGATCGAGATTGGCTACTAAAATTGAGTTCTGAGTTCGAGTTCGAACTTTTAACTACTCTGCTTATAAGTTCGTTAAGTTTTACGAGTTTGTATATATAATTAGTTTTTATGTTTTTTATATGTATAATAATTATATAAACATCGATAATATTTGATAAAATTATGACTTTACCTATTTAATTCGAACGAATTCAAGTTAAAATAAAACTTTTTTTAGAATCCAACAACTCAAACTTTAAACTCTATTTATTATATTTGATCAAGCTTGAATTTTAACTCGAGCTCTGAATTTTTTTATTGAATTCGATCTCGAACATAACACTATTCGGATTCTGTTTGGCTTGTTCTACACTTAGTGTTTTATAAAACAAATTTTCTTTTTGTTAGTTTCGTGGGTACATTTTTTGTAATAAAAGTGATAACTTTTGGTATTAAATTGGTAATTATTTTGTACTATTAAACAAAAGATGATGCACCAGAATTTATATTGCCAAATCTTCCATTGGATCTCGGCTGATAATAAATGGTTGTTTTGGTCTATCAAAAAACAATAAAACTTCCTTTACAAATGCTACACATTTAGAACCAGAGAGTCCACAATCTGACCATTCTTCACAAGTAATATGTGCCCATGTAAGGCAAACAGCAGGCTGCCGGATTAATAAGTAAATGGACTTGGACTCGCAGACAATGGACTTTGATTTCGACGTGAAATCGAAGAACAATTCTTTTTATAACTTCAAATATATTTTTTTACTTATTTATTAAAAATTTAAGGGTTAATTTCACTTTACACCCTTAAACTATCCTTTTTTCACTTTATATTCTAAAGTACCAATTTTGTCAATTAATTACCTCAAACTTCTAAATTTTGGCATATTACACCAATTATTCAAAGATTGAACGTAAAATAACTCATGTACCCTCACTAATTTACCCAATTTCAGAAAAATATCTCTTCTTCAACCATGCATGCATCATGTACCGGTACAACACTTTTGATTTTTGGAAACACAAATCCAGGTGCAAATTTGGATTCAAATACGAGCTTATGAAACTCATGGGTTTTAGGGACAACGATACAATAGATCCTTCTCTAGAAGTAAAATGATTTGTAAAAACCATTAAGTTATAGGTTATTTATCTACTTCTTTGCAGGTTTCACCGAAGAAGAATCACATTTCTAGCAAAGACAACGACAGAAAATCTTTATCGATGATTAATCACTTCTGATCCCTAGATTTCCTTCATCACTTTAATATTATAATAAAGAATTGCAGAGAATGGTATTAGAGATATATGAGTTATTTTCTACTCATCATTGCATAATTGGTACAATATGCAAAATTTAGAAATTGGAAATGGTTGATTATTAGAATTGATACTTTAAGATGTAAAGTACAAGTTAGATAGTTTAGGGGTACAAAGTGTAATTAATCTAAATTTTAAAACTAAAAACTGCTTGAATCGATGTGTTGAACCAGTGGCCCAACCAGCTCAACGACCATTCGAGTTTCAAATCATATTGGATTCAAATAAAAATTTGTTAGGTTCAAAATCTAAAAAAGTATAAACTATAAACTATAAACTATATTACTCCAGAGAAGAAAAAAAAAACTATATTACTCTATTAACCATCAGTAAACAAAATTTTAAGTTAAATTTAAATGTTTGGATATTTTCAGGTCCAAGCTTTCAACAACACGCATTTGCTGGTAAACCGTAAATGTAGTTGTCATTATCATGCTACTAATTCGCAAATGAAATCTTATACTGCTTAGAACAGAATCCATTTGTTTTTGCCTCTTCTTTGGACCCAAACGACAATGAAGGAAGGTACTACAAGTCGACAATTGTAGTACCAAGGTTGTATCTCTCTTTTTAAGTATTAAAATTTCTATTGGATCTTTTATTTTATTTTTTGTATTAATTTTTTATTTCAAATTTTGTATATATGTCGTGTACTCTGACATAAAAATAGTTATTACGGTAGAGCACAAGTATTAACATATAAAATAAAAAATTAACACATAAATAATAAAACAGAACATCCGTTAATGCTAAAAATCAATACAGATGGACAAAGGCAAACCTCGAGGAAATAGCCTTGAATTTCCCCTCTCTTTCTTTACTAATTAATTGAGAAAATAATTCACACATCAATATCAACTATTAGCGTAAGTTTTGATTATTCATTTCGTAATGTAGAATATGTATTATTGTGGTTAAAATAATTAAATAATTTTATTATTTTTTAATTAATTTGTAATAAAAAGACTCATTTTGTAATAAATATTGAATAACAAATAATTTTTCTAACTACTAATACTAATATTTTTTTTCCAGCACTAAATCGCCATCAAATTGACAATTGAA
Source organism: Cinchona pubescens (assembly GCA_025175665.1). NCBI lineage: Eukaryota > Viridiplantae > Streptophyta > Magnoliopsida > Gentianales > Rubiaceae > Cinchona > Cinchona pubescens. The sequence continues at coordinate 1,710,318 of JANKKI010000077.1, read as the reverse complement.
ATCGAATCTGGCGTGATCAATGTGGGGCCTTTAAATAACATAGCACTATAAGGCTGCGAATAAAGTTTTCAAGGATATGATTGACAGAAATAGTTCCTAAAACATACTAAAATCAACTTAAACGAGCCAAAAAAAAGAAGAAAAAAGGTACAAATTCTTGTTAATTATCCTTTAATTTAGCTTATTTTTTCAGTGGAAATAGTTGCCAAAGGCAAGTATAACTAAAGATTTCTCTCATATATGTATGTTAAACTTAAAGGGACTCTAGAAATTTTGAGAAATTTTCGAGGCCCATTTGAACAATTAGTCCATTAATAAAATTAAAAACAACCTCATATAAAAGGTATGGTAACTTTATATATTTCAGTTGATGATTATTCTTATTCACATCTTTCTCTTTTTACTTTAATGAATATTGTTGTGCGTCGATATTTAATAAGTGGAAAGTAATGGATAGATAAATAATTGAACCAATTGCAATTTATTACTCATTCTATTTTAAAATAATTATAATTTTAAATAATTTAAATATTTCATATTATATGTCACTTTACAAATCGAGCAAGAATGTGAAATGATATTTTTTCAACTTTTACTCATAGTACAACATTAATGAAGTGATGATTATGTAGTTGAGATATTAATCCAAAAGGATAATTTGATCTAATTTGAACTATTTTTTTCGTAAAATTAATACAATTTAATAATTCTCTTAATTTGTAAATACCAACCAAATGTGATAATTATTTTAAAATGGTGAGAAGACCAAGACATGCCCTTTTTATTCTTCAAGTTACTTAATTTTCTTTAAATTGACACATAAGTTGGAGACAAAAAATTCTTTGCAGAATTATTGAAAAATAATAAAATCTTTATATTTTTCAAGATCTAACCACTACTAGTCACTATGCAATGCCAAGACTTATACGTTGGAGACATCATCAAGGCAACTTATATTTAATATTTAGTTCCTCCAACCACAAAATATGATACAAGGAAAAGTCACAAAGAAATGTTTGGGTATATTTGGTTCCCGGTAAAAAACACTTTTAATCCCTAAAGTTTAGTTCAGTTATAGTTTTGATCCTTATAAATTTAATAAAAAATAAATTACGTCCCTCGTCTTCCACATTTCTGTCGGATTAAGATAATTGATACAAAAATAGCATAACTTTGTTGTTAAAATTTATGAGAAAGAGCAATTAGTAAAGATAAAGAGTAATTTTTTAGGATTTATCAAATATGAAATTAATTTTTTTTACGATAGAGACATAAAAACTAAAAATTATGTTATTTTTATGTCAGTTGTCAAAATAGAGTTGAAATTTAGAAAATAAAAAACATGATTTATTTGTTGTAAAATTTTGACGACCAAAAATATCATTGACCCATACTTTGGAGACTAAAAGTGTTTTTTACCCTTTGGTTCCTTAACATAATTGAAACGGATTAGAGATGAAATTAAACTCATCACTCGACTAGTCCTTTCCTTAGCAAAAAGTCGGAGATTAAATCCCTGCCGGATAGAAAGTGCAAAGGACAATGAAAATACTAAATCTCACTAATGTAGGTTTTTTTTTTTTTTTGTTGGGACAAAATATTGGTACTTGTAATGACATAAAAGAAATTTAGAATTAAACTTAATAGAAGTTTAAGTAAATTTTCTTTAGAATATATTTCGAATAGCAAGCAAATCTAATCGTAGTACAATATTTCTCACGGGGAAACAATTTTCCGTTTTTTAAGGAAAAGGATAAAACAACAAGAATTGATTTGCTTATTTTTCATCATGGTGCGTTATTGATTGAAACGACTTAATTAGTCATTAAATATTTTATTTAAATATAATGTTAAAAATTTGAATTTTATTTTATATTTTTAATGGTAAATATTAGGAAAAATTCTATAATTTTTTTTTAATTTTTTTTTTTTGATTTTAAAAATTTATACGTTATAAATTTATAAAATATATATTATTGTACTGTATAATTCTTTAAAATATAAGAAAATAATTTTTTTAAAAAATATAAAAATTTTCAAATATTAGGTCTTTTATTCTTTCATTTCGTTCGACTTTTTCTTTTTTTTTTTTAATAGATATAGATATAAATATAAGTATAAAAGAATAGATTAGAATATTATCTTTGAAGAAAAAAAAAAAATGCGTTATTTATTGGCTCACAGTGCCACGCGCATTGTGTGTACGCCTACTTCAAACCGACGTTGATTTATAAACTGACATGACAAACCACCCAACTCCCATGCTACGTGGCACCGCGAAAAAATAACCCCCCTCCTCTTCCCGTTTCCACCGCCGCCGTCCAATGACGCAGAGAACATGGCCACCCAAATCAGACACCCCCCACTTCACCGCCCTCCCCTTCACCAAAAAAGAAAGCCACCAACAGCCCAAAATTTCAGCCAGACCCACCAAAAATTTGACCAGAACCCCATTCAAGGACCCAGCTGCTGAAACATCATCCTCGTCCTCATCAAGAACCCATGTGCGAAACAGCCTTAAACAAAACCAGCAGCAGCACTGCGATTATTCTTCGCTCCCTTATGAGCTGTTATCGAGAATCGCTGCGTCATTTACGCTGCCGAATTTAAAAGCTGCGTCGCTGGTGTGCCGCGCGTGGAGGGACGCGCTCCATCCGTTGAGGGAGGCCATACTGTTCTTGAGGTGGGGTAAGCGTTTCAAGCACGGACGGCTGGTGGGGTGAAGCCTAATTTGAACAAGGCTTTGGATTCTTTTCTAAAAGGAGCGGCGCGTGGGTCCACTCTTGCCATGGTGGATGCTGGATTGCTTTACTGGGAGATGGGGAAAAAAGAGAAGGGGATTGCTTTATATAGAAAGGCTGCTGAGCTTGGTGACCCTGCTGGCCAGTCCAATTTAGGGATTTCCTACTTGCATGGTAGGAATACTTCTTAATTTAACCATTTACTGCTAGTACTATTTTTTTTTTCCTTTTTTTTTTTTAATGAAAGCTTTTAATTCATCTTTAGATGTTATTATGAGTAGTATTCTTTTACTACAATTGCTTGTTTGAACAATTGGACTTGTTACTGTTTGATATAAATGTGGAATCTTGATTTTACTTGATATGTTAAAAGAAGCTGACTTTCTATGTTATATGTTGCTTCTTTATTGATGGATTCTGTATATATATATTTTTTTGGTGGTTTGGTTGGGGGGAGCTCTTTTGATGCTTTGTAAGTATCAGAATAGCAAATGGCTTCTTGTTCTGCCTAATGTTTAGTGACTAGAGAAATTATATTGAGTGTACTCATGAGTTCCGCTTTTCTTGTTAGTAGTCATTTTCCTTTATTAAGCTAATTGACATGTTGTAAAATAGTAAAAGTGCATGAGAAACTTGGTTTAGGTAAAATGTTAGTGGTTGTTAGTTAGTTGCAAAACATCTAAGGCATTTACGAAGCATCTTTGCAAGCTTTGGAGTAGGAGGTTAGTAACTGAAAGATATGAACTTGAAATAGAACATGCTAAAATGTCATCCTGTTTTTGCTGTACATCTGGCAAAACCTAGAGCTTATTTACTTCCCGGCTCTATAAGGTCAGAGAACTGGGAAGGTCCTTGTTTACCCAATTTTCTGCTGCAAATGTTCAATTCGTGGCTTCCTTTGCTGCAATAGAGTAACCTTGCTGCTATGCTAAGACCTGCACTCTGATCTTGTATGTTTCTCTAGCATAAGATTTGGACAAAATGACCGCTTCACAGTCATCACTATTCCCTCCCGTGCCTTCCCTGCCTGAGCATGTAAACAAAATAGGCAAAAGAAAAGGCTGCTTTAAAAGCTGAACATAGAAATGAGACGCCTGACATGTCTGAGTTTTGGTGCTCTCATCAGGAGGAGAAGCTATGATAGCATGTTATTAGCAGACATCTTACAAAAATACCAACAAAAGTAGATATCAGAATACCTTTCCGGAAAATGTTAACGCTTGCATCCTTAGCTAATGCGGTCTGTTATATTTCCCTCTGTTTTTTAAAGCATGTAGCTTTTCATGACCATAGCTCGTGGTTGTTGGATAGATTCAAGAGTGGCATGTGATAATCAAGGCCATTATAATTCATGCAGATGACCCACCAAATTACAAGGAGGCTGTGAAATGGCTGTACAAAGCCTCTTTTGCTGGCTATGCTCGAGCACAATACCAACTTGCACTGTGTCTACATCAAGGTCGTGGGCTGGATCAAAATCTCCAGGACTTTTAGCGGTATGGATTGTTTTAACCCCCTTTCTGGTCAGAAATTTGCTACTTCCACTGTGTTTTGGGTTATTATTGTAAAATCATGTAGCGTTGTGATTTGCTGATTGGACATTGCATTTCATATTTATATTGTTTCTCCATTCAAGATGTTGGGTAACTTGGCATTTCATATTAATGCTTGTTAACTGATGCTTTCTGATCATCTACAGCTTATTATGGAAAGAAATGATGATTAATTTCAAACCGGTCTGTTTCCAATTTAGTCGTACACGTAACTAAGTGACTGATATGTACTTTTGTTCATCAAAGTAGTTTTTGTTTTGACCCTGTAACCAGGGATGATTTATGTCATTAAAATTTTTGGAATGAGTTTATGTTGCTCGCACCATGGAGCTTACTATGAGAATTTTTGTTTGGATAATTCTTGCTTGCAGGCTCACTGGTATCAGCAAGCTGCTGAAGGTGGGTATGTGCGTGCTATGTATAACACATCCTTGTGCTATGACATATGGCGAAGGATTGGTGAAATCTCATAGATTAGCGAGGAAGTGGATGAAGCGGGCTGCTGATCGCGGACACAGCAAAGCTCAATTTGAGTATGGACTGGGTCTATTTTCGGTATGTACCGCCATTCTGCTTCACTGCTTTGTTATACATGTACCTTTTGAGAATCCAAAGTATAAGTTGGAAGAACCACTATTATTATATGTAAAGGAAGAGAATTTCTTACAAAAGAAAGATAAAATATCAGAGAAGATCCTCCATTTTTCCATAGTATTATTTGATGAATTGTTTATGCATTATCCCTCAGGTTCAGATATCGGTGAATATGTTAAAAGAAAAATAAAAAACGTATGGTTTATGAAATTGATGGAGTATCTTATGTTATGAAAATTATTTGCTACTCACTTCGTAGTGTGGAGTGGATATTACAGATCGTTGAATGATTGAAAAGTTATGGGTCCCACCTGCTTTTCAGTAATTTCAACGGCTGTCATTCTCACTCATACTTGCGCATTGCAAAGTGAGTAGTTAAGACTTAAAAACGTATGGTTTATGAAATTGATGGAGTATCTTATGTTATGAAAATTCTTTGTTACTTATTTCGTAATGCGGAGTGGATATTACAGATCGTTGAATGATTGAAAAGTTATCGGTCCCACCCGCTTTTCAGTAATTTCAACGGCTGTTATACTCACTCTGCATTGCAAAGTGAGTAGCTAATACTTACTCCTTATGTTACAACTTGTACAGGGAGGAGACATGATGAAGGCTGTGGTGTACCTGGAGCTTGCAACACGAGGTGGTGAGACTGCTGCAACTCATGTCAAAAACGTTATACTTCAGCAATTGTCCACAACTTCCCGTGATCAAGCAATGGATCTTGCTGACAATTGGCGTGCCTTGCCTTCATCTCGCTGAAGAACCTTGTTTGTTTGCTATTATACTTTTCAATAGCTTTTGTGTGGTGTAGTTTCTGCTGAGGAGAAAGTTGTAATATAGCTCTTGCTTTTCTCCTAAGAGACAGCTCCTCTTTCGTGGTAACAAAGTATGTAAATTTTGTAGCATCCTATGTTTACTTCATCTTTCAGAGGTCACTAATCCGAATTGTGAAAACGGAAACAACGGTAAGCATTCTACTGTTGTTTACATCATTTTCTACTCTAGTCTGGTTTGGTCCTAATTTTTTCCGATAATCAACAGTAAGCAAAGCGTCACTGGCACTGAATGTTAGCATAATGCTAAGAAGCTACTAATCTGAGACAATACTGATCAAGCATTCTACTACTGAAATGATTGGTTGAACAATTATTATTTAGAATATTATTCAAAATATTATTTAATCGAGCTACCGGCTGGGATAACAACTCCTGTTACTCCTCTATCTTTAGAACTTAACACGATATAAATTTTTTAGTACCTTGTCGTCTCACAAGAAGAAGTAATAGTACTTGTTATGGTTAAGAACGAACAAGCAAATCCGAAACAGTATGTTTATCCTACAGGCAGGATTGAAGCTTGAATTAAAAAAAAGTCATAAAAAAAAATTCCTGCAGTTGTACCATACGAGGTGTGTAGGGAAATAAAATACCACCATTTGATTTCATATTAGGAATTACAATCAACAAACTAAAATTCCCTATACCAAGCTTGCACATGCTATGCAATGGAAATTTTTATTATTTTGGTTAAGATAGCGGTAAACAGGTAACTCTTCCATCTGAACAACACATTTACTTTAAATTAAAATTTTATATATCAAATAACAAAATACAATATAAGTCGTGAGATGCTTTCTCTATGATATATTGATCATGAATTGGAGTCATAACTTACCAAATCTTACAAACCTGCATAGCTCAATACAGCAAAATTCTAAATGGCCTTCCAATGTACTGCTGATGATAGAATGTTTAGCTGAGACATGTCTAGGAAGTATACGGGCACCGAGTTTGAAAGAATATTTTGCAGTTCTATTCCACGTAAAAAATGGGCTATCATAATATTGCATAGATTGAAGATTGAACCAAAAAATAATTTGATGGGATAACATACTCAACAACACAATTTTCCTGTGCTCAAGCTTTCAGAGTAGATAACCAAGCAATTACGAAAAGGTTACAGTCAGGCAGAAACATGGTAATGTGTGTAACTGAAGAGATGGCATCAAACTATGTTGATTTTTTTACTTCATCAGATAATGGGAAGAAATCAGAGAAACCGAAGCAGAAAGATATAAATATTAAATAGATCAAAATAAAAAATATATATACCACCATCTGAGTTAATAGCTAGCTTTACAATCCAATATCCTTCACTCAAAGAAGGGAGAATTAAAATCATAAGACCGCCTAGAATGAAGCACGCCACTGTGGTATACATCTAGGTTCCTTGAATGAAGCAAGCCGCTATGGTACACACCTAGGTGTCTTTTAGCATCAGTTATCAGTTCTCTCAACTCGGGATGTTGGGGGATTGCTCCGTCAAGGGTAGTTAAGACCCAAGATTGTTGCAGAGCATCACTGTTCTTAACATGCAACACAAGGTAGCAAAGGAGTAGCTGAGTATATGAAGTAAACCATGCGACCGTGCCCGTTCATTGCCCTTAAACAGTCTCAGTAGGGGCAAGACACCTTTGAAATCAATAATCGATTTTGAATGCTCTAAATGAAGAAAATTCTCAGGAAAAGCAAACTTTCCAAGAGCAATTGCAGCTTCTGTTGCCACATCTTCATTCCTATGACCAAGCTGCTCGACCAATGGAACAATGACCCTGGTCTCTCTTGCAGGAAATGTTCTGGCCAGTGAACCAATAGCCCTTATAGCTGGTATTTGTAATGTCGGATTTTCATACTCTTTAATGATCCTCAGCAGCTGATCCACAACTGCCTTTGCAGCCTGAGAATTTGTCTTAAATGCTGCCCTTCTAAAATCAGCGTTCGATTCTGCTGCAGATGTTATCTCCATAATTGTCATCAAGGAATTAAGCAGCAATTCACCTTGTTCCTTCCCAACAAGCTTAGCAAAGCAAAGCAACCCTTTTGTCTCTGTCATCCTTCTACTATTCGACAATAGCTTCCCCTAGCAAGCATCGACAATGCTTCAGCACAACTAGTCTTCAACCCGAGCTTCACTTCTGGCGGCTCATTCTCCCTTTCCTTCTTATGATGTCCAACCCTACTGCTACCATTCGAGGACTGCATAGACAGAGACGATCCCAATCCTGGCCTGTGAGACTGATTCCTCTCTCTTTCCTTATTGATTTCCACAATGGCATGAAAACTCTGTTTCCCAGCATTAAAACCTGGCTCATCTGTAAACGTATCAATCGACAACAGCGTTACGAGTCTTAACTGATCACATTCTCCCTTGCAAAATCTTCCCTAGCCATGGGAGAATGTTCAGCCATTCTGGCCACTAAATTAGCCAACTTAATTTGAACCTTCATCGGGGAATCTCCTAAAACCTGAACTATGATGGGAACACCAAGCTCAGCGATAATCACACAAACCCTCTCCTCATCATTAGCCAAATGAAAAAGGGCCGTGGCCGCAGCAATTTGAACATCAATAGACGAAATGATGTGTTTTCCTTCAATAATTTCAACAAAGGTGGAATTCCACCTTCTTCCACAATATATTTCTTGTTCCTATCATTATCTTTAGCTAAGGAAGTTAATTGATTGGCAGCTTCAGCCTTATCACTAATTTGTCCCATATACAAAGAAGCAATAGGTCCCCAGACCCACCCGATTATAGGATCATTACTAGCAAACGGAGGGAGTGAAAGAGTAATACCTCCACCACCTTCAAAGATATTCTTGAGCCAATCCATATCCGCCTTGGAATTCTCGAGAAGGGTTTGGAGTTTCTTGAAATCAGCCGACGAAACAATCGTCATAACACGCCGGATAAGACTGCCCCGTCTACATTTCCTTACAAGGGTCAACGTTTTCCCCAAAAGTCTCGCGACTTCCGCCACCATCCTCCTGATGGGCCGTTCGTAGAGTGAACCGGAGCTGGTGGAGCTGGCGATACGGGCGATGAACCGGAGTATTTCGCAAATATCTTCGGCCAAATTTGTGACTGAACAACACTCTGATTTAAAAGAATCGACTTCCCTAAGTGACACACGAATCCGTTCCGTCAGCAGTATAGGGTAGGACAAGACCTCCTCAATATTCTGCTCTTTTTCTTCCATAGAAATCGCTGAGGCGGCGGTTGTTGGCGCTGGCCTCGTCATCTTTCTCGCCATGGGAAGATGAATTTCGTGTTTGGAAAGGTAATTCCTTCGACTAACGTGGCCGGAGGTTTCCAACTATCCGATGAGGTTTAGTACTTTTGGTTAGGCATTTGGAAATGAATGACTGAGGACTTGACTTTTTTTCTTTTTTTTTTATATTAAATTTCGACTTTCTGAGAATCGAATGTTTGTGTGAATTTCTAGGAAATTGTTTGGTTGGTTGGAGAAAACTTACGAGAGGTGGAATTGCCAGCTTTGTTTGGAATATATTATACTTTAGTTTACCCGTGGAAGACTGGTTTTAAATTTTAAACTTTAAATTGAATTACAATCCTTAATGCTGACTAATTTAAAGTGTACTCTTACTGTAGTTAGTTATTACTTGACGTGGTGAGCATGTACTCCGTACTTTGAAATCACTAATCCAATAATTCAAATAGTCAATGACACATTGAACCTTTTGACATTTATGCATCATAGGAGAAAAGATGTTGGGTTGAATTGCTATGGGTTAATAACACTTTGCTCCTGAACTAGGTAGGTAATTATACTTTGCCCTCCTGAATTAAAAAAATTATATTTAACCCCAACCACATGATTCATCATTTAAAAAATTTATAATATCAAGTTAAATGATTAAAATACTCTTAATATTATATTTTAATTTTGATGTTCAATACATATAAAAGAATTAAAATACATATATATATATATATATATATATATATATATATAATAGCAAACTAACATTACAATAAAAAAATATTAATTATAATAGCAAAATAATTAGAGAGTGAAAATTTGATAAAATGTTGAATTATATTATTTTTGACATTGCAATTTACACAGGTTCATCCAAATATTAAAATTTGTAAAATGTTAAGAGACATCAAAAAAATCACAAATTTTATAAAAAAATATATTGTCACACAATATCTTTAAAGAATAATTTTTAACAGAAAATTAGCCCATTTATGAATTGTTCTACCATTATAATTAAATATTTTAATTCAAAATAATATAAAATGAAATAACAAAATTTAAAATTTTGATCAAGATATACATTGACGTGGATTATATTAAAATATTATATAATTTATTTTTCATTATTTTTAAACAATTATCACATCATTATCAAAATTTAAATACAAAAATCAAAATATAGTGCTAAGGGTATTTAAGTCATTTAATATTATATTATAAAATTTTTAAAGGATAAATCATGTGACTGGGGGGCAAAGTGTAGTTTTTTTAGTTCAGGGGGACAAAGTGTTATTACTTACCTAGTCTAAGGGGGTAAAGAGTTAATAACCCAATTGCTATCTAAAATTTTTAAAAAAAAATTATTTTGGACATCACTAATTATTAAGTATATTTAGTAATATTGATTTTATATTGAAAATTTTTTATATAGATTCGATTTACTGTAGGTAAGATAGAACACTTAATTCGCATTCATCTACATCATGTTGAAGAAGTTTATTTTTAGTTTATTTTTTATGAGTCATAATGATGTGAATGAATGTGGATCGAATCTATATAAGAATTTCCATGTCTTACACTAATGAAAGGTTTTTATTTGGCATAAGAGACTCACTCATTTATAAATTATACCTCCTATTTTTTACATAAGTGGGCTCCCTATGTTGTACAGTACAATATTGAAAAATTGTATAATCTCGTTATATTTTAAAATTTTGTACTATAAAATATTATATATTTTAATAACTTATATTATACAAACTTTTAAAATTAACAAAATATTTCTCTCAATAGGGTAAAATTTTCTTACAATATTATCTGCTTTAAAGTTAATGAAATGATCCTCTGGACGATGATGTAAAACTTAAAATTGTAAGTCATGCTTCTCATTAGATTTTAGGGGATTTAAAGATCTTTGAAATACTTTAGTTATTTATTCTTTTTATACAGTGGAAACCGAAGTTTAATTTTTAAAAATCCATAAAATCTTCAAAGGATGAAATGGTACTTTCCCACTAGAACCACACAAAAAATTAACTACTAAGATAGATAAATGTATTTTTCCGGTTTGTTCGAGTAAGTGGGAAAGTTCTGGAAAGGAACCTGTAGATTAAAATATTTTTGTAAATTTCGGGAGAAAGCAAGACAGATACATTTCAACAGACCAATAGCATCACACATGAATAAAAACTAATGCATATATACAAAAATAACAAAATTATTAAATTCACGAAAAAAGGAAATTCAACTAAATATTTAAAATTAAGAAATTGATAATTTAATATAATCTTACCGCGTTAAGCTCTGAATCTATAAACGGAAACAAATAAAAGATTCAATACATATTGCCATATTGGCATTATTTCGGAGCCGGTCTGATCAAGAAAGTGGGGGGCCTAATTAGGTCGACAATAACTGAAAATGGTTTGAGCAAACACCAATGTTTATTGTAATATGTTATTAAAATCAAGAAAGGTGTTCAAGAATCTAACGAAGTAGCTAGCACACAATCATCCAGAAAAGATTGATTATCCCCTCACAGCTTTGCAATTATTCCATTGTGGCATGACTTTGTCACCATTCCATTTTCCTTCACATCTGAATCACCTAAGCTGGGAGGAACATCCACTGCTGGTGAACAATTAAAAAATCCATGAGGCTGCATTGCAAAAACAAAACAAACGGAGACAAAAGAAAAGTCAGGAATTTCTCTATGTTCTTCGATTTCTAGATCCCGAAAATATATTAATCCAAACATTTGGAAGATTATATTATAGTTCAATTTGATTAGCATTCCCTCTAGTGGACACGGTGTTAATGGCCCAGCTAAACAAGACTAGCATAATCCTCTTAACGAATGCGATCTTAGAATTATAACAAGCAAGAAAGAAATAGTTAAAGCATCAATCCTATAGAAAAGGATTGATCAGAGTTGTATACCATGAGTGTAAAGCCAATGTGCTCTACGGGCATGACTGGCCAGTCTTCCAGGCGAGGGACGTGTGTAATTCCAAAGACATACCTGTGAAGTTAGACAAGCGAGTTAAAATTGATAGCCAGAACACGAGTATAGACAATTTTGATATTAGATTCAATGATCACTAACTATGAACACTTCCTACAAACAAGAGGTTAAGTTTTGAGCTTCATTTGTGGACGAAAAGATTATTGTAAAAGTAGATAAATGAAAAGAAACTGGAAGCCTGCATTTGTTAAAGTTCAAGAATGACTAACCAAAGAACTATGTCAGTCTCTTCCAGTGATCGGTTCTGCTTCACCCATGTAGCCAATCCTTCTCCAACACGGGGATTTTGATTGGGAAATTCTCCTCCTGGAAACTTCTCGTCATGAGAGTAACGGGTGACCCAAAGATTGTGCTTTAGAAAAGCTGCCCTTCTCAAGAATTTTGCCTCAGCACGATGTTCAGCCAGTGGCTGACAATTTGAACCAGGCACTAGCTTGTAGCCTGTTAACTGCCCGGTACGGTTGACAGTTCTTGTGTTCCTGACCTGAATTATTATAGAAAACCAACAAGAAGAACAATTACTCACGCAAATTGCACAACAAGGTAACATTTGGCAAATCAAACACTTACCGTGTTGTTATTAGCTAGTGATTGCATTGTAAGAACTACCACATACATGATCACGAGCAAAACTATTGTTATAATCATCTAAGTTTCTCCATATCAAACAAATTGCAGCCACCCAATAGTTACTCCACAAACACATGGAGGAAAGCAAGCTTGCAATGATCACAGCTCTATGAAAACTAGGTATATTACGGATTTTACAGTGGATTGTAAAATCTGCCTTCCCTCCCACACGCAGGCCACTTACTAAAAACAATTTCAAAGGCCGACAATACTAGCTACAAGCTATATTTGGCACATATATCTCGAATCCATATAACCTTATTCTATAGAAATGAATGCAAAAAGAAAATTGAGCACTAGTAAGAAATATTACAATCCAATGCCTGGCAGTTGAAGGATTGCAATCACGCATTGCTTCCAGTTCAGTTTTTAGCAATTTCTCTTCAGCATAAAATGCATTGTTATGAACATTGTTTTCTCCCGGCTCTTCAACTTTAACATTTACCTCAACAACCTACAAAATTGAAAGAATGTCTTTGATTACCTCGTTCAAAGGTGAACTGAATTAAAATAAACTGAAAGAAATATTTGCTATTCAAGTAAGGAACAAATTTTAAGATGGTAAATCATGTAGAATACAAAATTGGATAGATTTCTTGCAATTAAAAATAGTCAACGATGTAAATCAGCACCAGCATTAGGTTTACTCTAAGGAGGTGTTTGGTTTATGGGTATGAGAGGGAGAATGGGAATCAAAGTTAATGATATTCAAAGATGTTGTTTGGTTGAATACTATGGGAATCATTCTATGGGAATGAAAGTGTTAGAAAATATGTAGCCTACTTTCATTCCCTACTTGTGACATGAGTTTCAAATTGAGTAACTCATTAACATAATGAAACCCATTCCTATTTCAAACCAAACAAGGGAGAATGATATAAACCCATATCAATAGTGGAGTTTATGATTCCCATTCCCATACTGATTCCCGATTATGAACCAAACACCTCCTAAATCTTGTTATTGTTACTAGATATGTGAATCTATAAGCCTATCGTAACACACATGAAATCTAAATCTTAAAATTTAAAAAACAACTCTGAGGAGTGCAAATTTCACACATATCAACTGTAGAGAACCAAAGAGTTTATCCCCCTAGCAAGCCACATAGCAAAGACTAAGTTGCTAGAAACATTAACCTTTGCTCTTTGTTTAATATATAGAGAAACTATTAGCATTCAAGTCAACAAGTTTAAATGACACTTAAAACAGTAGAAGAATGTTCAGCTTTCCAGCATGAATTATCATGAACAGTTTGAGAAGTCCGGTAGAGATGCAATTTATTTCACCATCCAAGCAGAGAATTATAGATCAACATTGAGAAATAGCAGTTAACATTTAAGGTGGATGCTAATGCCATATGTTTCACTCCACGAGTAAGCTGATCTTGTAACATAGCAAATCATATAAACTTACTGAAAGTATAATCCAAAACCTCAAAAACAATGTCTATTTTGAGGATGAAGCAGTCACATAAGCCAATATAAGAATCATGCATGTACACACTCAGTAACCTAATCCTTTATAAGAAAAGTTAACTTTGGGCGAAAATAGAAGAATTTGAGGATAACAAAGGATCTGCAAATTTCAAAAACTAAACCTGATTATATGCTTCTCCAGGCTTGCAATCAACTGCCATGTCCATGCGTGCCACAAAAAAGTGTTGATGCACCGGCGCATATAATCCTGGTGCAATAGTCGTCCCATATTTTCGAACTTCTCCAGGTTGCAGAGCACCTAAGCTGAGAATACCAGTGAGCTTAACCTCAGCTTCAATTTTCCCAGGGAACAAATCCTGCAATAAGATACAGTAAAATCAAAAGGTTTATAATTTGTCTGGGAAAGAAAGCATGTGATTCAAAATAAACTAAATTATTATGAATTTGTTACGGTTATAGAAAGCCAAGTAACTTAAGGACCTATATCAGACAATAACAAAACCTGATCAACATGCTAAGCTGGTGCTATATGAAATGGATAACCACATGAAAATGGGCAAGTGCAAATCTTGCAAAATGAAGCTACAATAGTGCACTTGAAGTTGGCAGAAAAAAGGAGTTCCAACTTGCCTGATAAAAGTGCCAAAAGAACCCATACTCATAGTTCGCAACAGTACATATGAAAGAAACTGTCAATCGACGTGACCGCCGCACTTCAGCTAAACCTGTTCTCCAGTCTTGATGCTTCCATAAGATTCCATGATCCTCTTCATGCATGCAAACACAGTTTTCAATAGTTTCAACACCTCCTGTGAAATTTGTGAAGTGCGCATCAAAGTACTTTATGAAGCCCAAGTACAGTCACAACCCTGCAATAGTTACTTTATACTGAATCATCAACATTGTTTGCAGTCAGTTGTAATTGACTCAACAACAGTGGAAGGCGGGGAAAAAAAGAAAGAAAAATTCATAACAGCATGCTCCCTGACCTTCTTCAAAGAGTGAGCATTTTTTCCAAGCCCATCTTCCCCAGCATCAAAAGCATTCTTTCTATAATGTGGATCATTTGGATCTCCATAAGGAACCACCATCTCAACAAAGCTTAATCTGCGGGCTACAGGCCTGCGGCCTCTGCTACCGTCAACATATGCAACAGAGTAAATGACCAAACCCTCCCTAGGGGTGAATCCAATCCGGAAATTCCACTACCAAGCAGAAATCATAACGGAGAGACATAATTACATTGTATATTTGAATTTGGTTCTAAATTTAGCAATTAGCGGCATACTTCACAGCTATCAAGTACCTTTTGCCATTGAACAAAGTGACCGTTAACACGAAAACTTGGACCCTCTGGTTGGTACTAGTATGATGTGTAAAGGTTTTATATCACTTCGATCAACACCTCCGCGTGTTTCACCAGCAGTATAATTTCTCAGTGGATCAGGTGGTGGAAGGGGAACTAGTTTACGATCTTCAAACTCTAGCACAACCATATTTTGCATGTCAACTAATACATGGATTCCTTCAACCGGACGTGCATAACCATTTTCCATCGGGCAGTCACTTTCAGTTCTGCAGAAGATGAGTGGTTTAGCAAGCCTGCGATTAGGTGCATCAGCCTCACTATAGTAACCAGCACACCTGCATAACAGGAAGAATTATAGTTATCTCGATAAAGAAATGCAAATTTGCACATTAAAGATGCAAAAATAATTGGATAAAAATGGGAAAGAAGCATAATGAAATGACTAACCAGGGATCAACCATCACGAGATCCATATCATCTATACCCCTCCTCTTCATTGCATCCAGGAAAGCAGGGAACTCCTTCACAGTGGCTTCACATTCAGCATATTCCACAGCATATTTGATTAATCCTGTATATAAAGAAATATTTTATGACTTCAGTTTTTGGAGCACAAACATGTAATTGGAAAATGTAATTTTGCAGGCTATACGATGCGCATATCTTTCAGCTCCAATTTGTGGAAAACTTTCCTCTGGTTAATAAAATAAACAGGCCAAGCACATTACACAGTTTCTGCAGTGTATCTTTTATACAAGAGAAGTTTCCATCACATAGTCCAACTGAAAGTATTGCTATCACATCTTTGCTGAATGGGTAAACAAGAGATAAAATATCTTCTGAACAATAATTTAGAAAAAAAAAAATCTACTGCATACCATTGGAGGCTGTACATTGGGAACAATTTTGGCGGAAATGACTTTGCCCCTGTGATGACCGCCTCGAGTCACAGCATGAACTTGTGAAAGTTCCACAATCCAGATGCTGGTCTCATTTGACTTTTTATTGTAAACAACAAGTCTAGCTTGCCTCGGAGGAAGTTTACTAGGAATTGCAGGTCCACCTTTGGTTCTGTGGTAGTAGTGATGGCTGGAAAGGAGGGAAAAAATATGCATCTGCTAAAGCCACAACATTTTTAGGTGGTTCAACCAAGCCCACCCCAATGAATCGCATGCTATCTCTCACCTGTAGCAAGGTAGATAATCAGAGCCTATCAATTAAGAAGAAAAGAGGAAAAAAAAAAAGTAATGTTATCATCTTGATAATGACCTCAGGAGTTGCTCCAGCAGCCCTGACCGTTGCCACAGCCACTGAGATTTCAGCAGCCGTCAAAGGATCCAAAGGATGACGGTTTTGAGTCCTCAACATGCTTGGCAGTGGGAGTCCTACACCTGCAGAATCCAAAAGGCATTTACATACACAGACGCAATACAGCATTCATGTAGCAGTACAATTTTGAAACATAAAATTGACCCATGATCAAAATGCTGAAAACTAAGCAATGTCTAAATTAATCTGCATCACAATTACTTCAACAGAATATAATATCAGAGATAATCACTGAAAAGGACAACTATCTTATCATCAACACAGAACTCCCAACTTGACAAATCCAACTTGGCTTTCTCATGTTATTCCTTAAAGTTGTGAACTTTATAATTACACCTCAAAATCATAACCATCAATAGATCAAATCAAATCACCAAAGAGGAAGCCAAAACAAGATCAAATATCTCCTACCACTTTCACCACAGTTATAAACTAAAAAATCAGATCCCAGAAGCCAGACCAAAAAAAAAAAGAGAGGATAAAGGTTACCTAACTAAAATCAGCCACCCTAAGCACTATACAAAGCCACCAAAATAGAAAAAGGTACTATTGTGGATTTCCTACGTTACCAAGTGCAAAAAGCACCAATCTTTTTCCTCACATATATACTTTACATCATCAACATAACATATTATATTTACCTTTGGAAGAAGAAGCAGGATTAGTGGCAGAAGATTCAACAATTGTTTGCACAGAAGCAGCTTTCTTGGGTTGCACTTGAACATTAGAGATCTCAGCATCAGCCGGGGTCCACAACCTCTCCGCCGGCAGCAGCTGCAGAAGTGGCTGAGGCAGAAATGGAAGCTTCTGAGAAGAGGGGCGTCGCTTTTTCCGAAGTTGAGGCCATTGTAATGGGTTGGCTACTTGGCTGTAATATTTGTAGTGGTTGCTATAGTAACTAGTGTACTTCTTTGACATACAGCAAAGAATTCTTCTTCTTTCTTGATTCAGCTGCTCCACAGTTTCACTTCACCCAACAACTGTTTTTAGCTCTGCAATTTGTGTGTGTGTGTGTGTGTTTTCCAAGAATCAAAAGAAAGAATCCCAGAAGAGATGAGTTAATAATGGAGATGATTGTGGGATGTTTCTTGAAAGAGGATATAGAAGATATATATAGAGAGGCAGAGTTAGGTAGATGAAGAAGGAAGGAAGGAAGGGGAAAACAAAAGAAAAAGAATGGAATTGCAGAATTGAATTGTACAAAAGTCGGCAGATGAAAAATAAGCAGAAGAATCCAAAAATGATCCAGCTCGGACACTTTATAATCAAGATTTCCCTCTTCTTTTCTTTTGTTAGGTGGATTTTCTTTTTTCTCGGAAAAAGATGGGACATTCCTCTCGAATTCTGAACTCTAACTAAAAAATAATAATAATATAGATTCACAACACTTGTAATTTTATCGTCACAAATTTTATTTTACATAAATTGATATCATAAATTTTGTAATATTTAATTTATAAATGAGATTAAAAATTATATATAATTTAAATATTTTTATATTTTAAATTTTAGTAACAATAATACTAGTAATTTTTTAGTATAATTAATTTTTCATATAACCAAATGAATTATGAATATCGTTTTAGGTGTAAGCTATGCAATTATTAGTGTTAAATTTTGAATATTTCTTTTTGTACGTATGTCACAAATCAATTGTGATTTGTGTAAAATTTTTCTCTAGGTTGAGTCATAATAGATATCTTGGAGTAAGATTAGGTAAACGCTCTCAATAACTTTAAAGATTAAAAGATACAAAGGTTATGTTCTGAATGGGTGGATTTAAGGAAAATTTTGATTTTTTTTTTTTTGAGGAATTTATAAAATTAAAATGGATAAATTAAATTAGAAAGTTATTTGAAATATTTCATTTCACACTTTTTAATTTAAATATATTTGAAATTCATCCATTTCAATCTTATAAATCTTTCTAAAAAATGAATAAATTTTAAATTTTTTATCAAATTCATCTATCCAAACACAATTAAAAAGTGTACATTATGGACAATTTATAATTTTAGTCTCTTCATTAGATTATTGTGTATAAGTGTAACAAACAAAATTTTAAACTTAATTATGCTGAAAAAATTCATATTCCAATGAATTTTTTTTTTTTTTTAAATTCTTCATAGAAGCTAAAACTGTGAAACATGTTTCACATTTTTATATTTTAGGCATGTGGCCTATGGTAATGCATAAATTGTGCTCCCAGTGGCTCTGGGGGAGTGAAACTCCCTCGATACGCGTGCACACACATATGTATGCATGTATGTGTATATACATATCTTATGCGCGAGATTCAATTAATTTTCTGTCATCAGTGATTTCGCAGTAAAGATGTCATTTTAGTAGAAAAAAAATGAAAATTGGGACACACACGTGCGCATGCATATGTGTATCCACGCACGCGAGATCCATTCAATTTTCTATCATTCATGACTTCGCCAGAAAGATGTCGCTGTAAAGATGTCATCTTAGTAGAAAAAAAATGAAAATTGGGACACACACGTGCGCATGCATGTGTGTATCCACATGCTAGCGAGATCCATTCAATTTTCTTATCATTCATGTGTATCGCCAGAAAGATGTCGCCGTAAAGATGTCATCTTAGTAGAAAAAAAAATGAAAATTGGGACACACACATGCGCATGCATGTGTGTATCCACACACGCGAGATCCATTCAATTTTCTATCATTCATGACTTCGCCAGAAAGATGTCATCTTAGTAGAGAAAAATGAAAATTGGGACACACACATACGCATGCATGTGTGTATGCACGCACGCGAGATCTAGTCAACTTGTTATGTCTGTCATCTATGATTTCGCCGGAAAGATGCCATCTTAATAGAAAAAAATAGAAGTTGGGACACACACATACTCATGTATGTGTGCATATGTACACACGTGCGGTCCAGTCAACTTTCTGTCATTTATGACTTCGTTGGAAAGATGCCATCTTAGTAGAAAAAAAATAGAAATTGAGACACTTTATGTATAATCCATCGCTTGGGTCATAAAAGTCCAATTTTTACTAGTAAAAAACTTTAAAATCTAATTTTAGGACTAACGTAAAA
This sequence comes from Cinchona pubescens, assembly GCA_025175665.1. Classification (NCBI taxonomy): domain Eukaryota; kingdom Viridiplantae; phylum Streptophyta; class Magnoliopsida; order Gentianales; family Rubiaceae; genus Cinchona; species Cinchona pubescens. The sequence goes on along the minus strand of JANKKI010000077.1, from coordinate 1,690,557 downwards.
AAGCACAAAAAATTGAGAGTCGGATCCTGGAATGTGAGGGCTCCTAACTCAAAACTCATGACTCTTAATTCAGAACTCAAAATAGGGATTAAGAGGACTCTTTAGGGTGAATTTTTAAGATATTTTTTGTGGGCTAAGATGGATTTTTTTATTTACACGAGCACATGTGTGCTTGCTCACGCTAATTTGAGTTTCATTTCATTCATTCTGTTATTTTTTTTTTGTTGGTGTTCTATAGGCTATACACGCCTATGTAATACATCCTATTAGCAGTAGGGGGAAAGCACAACCTGCGGGCTCTCTCCTTTAAGCTTGCGGTTCTATAAGTCTCTCTGGAATCGGATTCCCTCAACTGCAGAATGCTCCCTTTCAGCGGGCATCCCTTATTTCCTATATCCTGCTAATATCCGGTGTTATCATATTTCATGTTTTATCTTCACTTTTTTTTAACTACTTTTCAAAATCAATTTCCATGTCAAAATCCTATCAAATGCCAACTTCCTCATTTTATATTTTAGTTGGATTTAGTTCATATCTTTTCAAATCTACTGATAAATCAGTAACTTTTATTTGTCATTTTGTATTTGTCACTTTATATAAATGCACTCATAGGCGAACATGTAGTACTATCACAAACGCAGAGCTTCATTACTTGCATGCCATTGGTGGAACCTTTAGAAGGAATAAAAAATTATTGCATGAATTGGGTTCATGATATAGTGTCATAAATCTTTTAATCTATAATATTCCATATTCATTTATTTAGAGTAAAGTGAAGTAATGTGAGTTGATGTGAAATTTTCTCAACCAAAGAATTTATAGTATTTATCAATGTAAAAATTTCTTAAACGAAATAAAGGATAGGAGCTACCGCTTGCATGAATTGTCATTTTCATCTCCAGTGTTACATCTCTCTCACAAAACCAATCTTTAGCTTGTAATTTTTTTGCGAATTTATTGAGGAGGGACCATTTTTATTATTTCTCATTCATGCTGTTGAAGTCATACATACAAAGTCATGTGGTATGATTGTGAGAGAGACACTATAAACGTGGGGACATTATGGTACTATATTATAATGTTTGGTCTATTCAAAATTTCATATATTACCCCTTTTTCTTTCTCGGTCTATGTGCATTTGCAAGATGGTTGCGAAGATTGTGAATGTCTTTTTGTAATGATGTGGAATCCACAATTCTTGAATTCTAAACTTGAACATTTTACAAAAAGCCCATAGTAGCCCACCTTCTCTTGGATCAGTCCATAAGCTTCTATTTTTTTTATAAATAAAAAGTAAAAACCCAAAATTTTTTGTAGACTTTTTAGATTGGCTCATCAACTAGTGTGTATTATGTTACTGCCCTTCCTTTCTTTTTTAGTGTGGTTTAAAGTGTTCACACATACATTAAGATTGTTATTAAATAATTTAAATTCAAGACAAAATTAATTTTGTATGACTAAATTGATTTTTTGACTAGTAATAATTTAAAAGAGTCCCAATATTAATTATCTTCCTCACACTATTTTCTCTCCCCGTAATCTCAAGTCCTTTATTTTCAGTAATTAATAGAGTTGAAAAAAGATAAAAGCAAAATTTGTTAAAAAATTAATACTTCATTAGACTTATAAAGTAACACTTAAAATATAATAAATTTTTTTTTAAAGTAACACTAAAAATGGAACTAAAGGAGTAACTTTGTTCTCAAAATCATCAATTATTCACATTAAATTACCTGAGTTAAATCAATCATTTGGAAATTGGAAGTGGCCGTTGTCATGGGTTTTGAGGACTCCAGTCTGAAATTTTTTTCTTGGTCCAAAATCAACTAATGGACATCCCAATATTTCCCTATTTGGAGTGCTGGCCCATTAATCAAAGTAATATGGGCCATGGTATGGCTTGACTTCAAGCGAGCAATATCCTCTGGCCCTGGAATTCCTGAACAGCCCATAGGCTGAGAATAGACCCAGGCTACGCGGTTACCGTTTAGTTTAACAGCAATTGTAAAGCCCATAATAGCCCATCTTCTCCATTTGCATGAATTCATTTTTTATTTTTAAATTTTGGGTTAACTTGAATCAGTCGGATCTCCCAAAAGGCGAAATTCTTTAACGGGCTTCTAAGATTGGGCTATCCCAGTAATGGACCAAGGTAACTTCGGATGATTGCGTAATTTTAATTGATTTAATCATTTTTTTTTCAATTATATGATAATAACCTGACCCCCCAAAAAAAAAAAAAAAACTATTTTTTTTTTGTGGATTTCTTTCGATTTTGCACTTTGTTTGGTTATTAAAAGAATATAATATCACAATTTACAATTAACAACAAAATATAAAAGGAATCAAGAACCCTGTTCAATTAAACAAAAAAAAAAATGGTAATCACGTGAACCTCTTCAGTAAAGACACCAGGACAAAAAATTTATAATATCCTTTAGGATCTTGTTTCATTCCCCAAAAAAAAGAATATGGAAACTTGTTATCTCTCTTCAAACGGACTCTATTTGAATTAGTTAGAAAAAAGACTAAAGCTTATTTAGATTTGTTGTTGTAGATTACGCCAGTTACTCGGATTAGGACCGTTTTTAAAATTTATCGAGTACATATATAATCGTTGATAGTAATATTTTAAAATTGTGACTTTCGTGCATAATCGAATTGGTTACGCACATTTAAAGTGCATCCATTTTTTTTTATTTAAAAACAACCAAAGTGCGAAATCCCATTTTTTTAAATTTTTTTTTGGAACAATAACATTTTGCTTCCCTACAGTAAATGGGTAATTTTAGAATTTACACCCTATATAGTCTAAATTATATTTTACCCCTATAAAGTCATAAATTTCCATTGTATGAAAAACATTAATCTTTATTAAATAACCATGGTACGACAATCAAAAGCCATAAAAAATAATTAATTGAACGTAAAAAAGTTGGAAATTTTATGTTTAGTGAATGAGAAAAATGGTAAATTGAAATAAAAGCATAGTTAATAGTAATTCCAAAGTTGAATTTTTTTGTTCGTTAAAGAATAGAATGGATAAATATAAACAGAAGCACGCTTAATATTAGGTACAAACATAATATCTTATTGAAACCCATACAAACAAACCACAAAGCATTGATGTAAGTTACATAGCAATATTATACAGTTTATTTTTATTTATTTTTAAATAATTATCACATCACTATTAAAATTTAAATACATAAAAATTAAAATATAATTCCAAGATATTTTATTTATTTAACTAGATTATCTTAATGATTTTAAAATTGGTAACCGAGGAATAGTGTACTAAGAGACATTTGGGGGGCAAACTTTATATTTCTATAATTTAGGGAGGCAAAGTGTAAATACTCATTTAGTGCAAGAAGGCAACGTGTTATTGTTCCAAATTTTTTTAAACAAAATTAGTCCGAAATCCCTTTTTTTTTTTTTTTAAATAATTAATGGGTTTTTGCACTTTGGAAGTGTGAAATCCCATTAATTTTTTTTTTTTAAATAATGGGATTTCGCACTTCCAAAGTGCGAAATCCCATTGTTTTTAAATTAAAAAAAAAAATTATACTCTATTTGATTACTTACTTTAAAAGTGCGTAATCAATTGGATTATGTACTTTCAATGTGTGAGAGTCACAATTCTAGAAAATCACCACCAAACGATCATATTTGTTCGATAAATTTTAAAAACGGTCCTAATTCAAAAAATTGGCTTGGACATTATAAGAAGGGTTAAATACATCAAACCCCCTTAAGATGTTGGCATTTTTGCAGTAAAACCCTTAAAAAAAATTTCTCACTTTCCCCTTTGACTAATGGTCAAAAGAAATTTAATCTACCGTTAGTTTTTTCAAAAAGATAAATTTACCCTAATAGGTTAATTGTGATAAACCCCCTTAAGGTTTAAGCAATATTTAAACTTTAGTCCTTTACGTAACATTTGTATCATTGAGTGTTTTAGACTAAAAATAGAATGCAATATTGTTATTAATATTGTTAAGAATATAAGTATACTCGAAATTAATTAATTTTTTACTTCTCAAATTATGCTTCCTTCAATATTTAAAACTCAAAAAACATAATGAAATAATTAATTTAAATTTGAGTTTTAGTTTATATGTATGGAGTTATTTCACACATATTTAAGTGATAGTTTAACTATATTAGTAATTGAAAAAAAAAATAAGAAATACATTTTTTATAACATAAAGAAAAGGGAAGGTTGGAACTTTAATACATGATTATGAATTTATGTGTATCGCATATTTAAATTAAATTCAACATATATTTTTAGTGTAATTTTCTTTTCTTTCAAAATGAAATTTATTTTTACATGAGTAAATAAAATATGACGAAAAAATTGAAAAAAAAAAAAAACGATAGTGTTAGAAAATTTTTGTATTTAAAATTGTTTTCACAATGGTTGTTTTCACAGTGCAAGTATTAAAAAAAAATTTAATGTTGGTGGAGATCTTTATGTCTTTGGTTATTTTGATAATATTTTTATATTGATTAATGACTAAATTAGCTTAATTGACACAAAAACTTGAGTTAGGGAAAATATTGACAAATATAATAAATTTTAAGGGATTAAATTTATGTTTCCTTGCATTGTTTAGGGGTAAAAATGTCTTTTTTAATTTTTAATAGTTAAATTGCTAATGTGTACTAATAGAAGGGGCAAGGTAAGAAAAAATAATAACGTTAGAGAGTTTATTACAAAACTATCCAAACTGTAAGGGGTTTAATGTATTGAACCCTGTAAGAAACAAAAAGAGTGGCACCAAACGAAATTTTAATTTACTTCAAGATATTGGTTATTGGATCCTTCCCCAAAAAAAAAAAAAACACAAAAAAACAAAAGAAAAAAAAAATGTTGGAAACTTGCTTTCGCCTTCGCTTACAACAAACTCCATTTCAAATAGTTAAAAAAGAGTAATGTTTGTCGGAAAATATTTAGGTAGATCTAGTTTTTTGCCTTATTTATAGATTTAGTGATCATGATTAAATATTAAAAAATCTTATTTATATTAGCTGATATTATAAATTTTATAAGATTTAATCCACACCACAAGATTTACAAGTTGGATCAAAAATCGAGTCTAAATAAATATTTGCCATACTTGTTAAGGTTTATTCTTATAGATTAAGATTTTATTTTTTAAAAAGAAAAGACTTATAAGTAAGTCCCACACGTGGGATCCATTAAACTTTTCCATTAAGAGTCCGTTTGGTTGCCCTGAAAATATTTTTAAAATTTTTTTTTGGCGTTAAATATCTAAAAATATTTTTTGATGTAATTTTTTTTTTTCATTTTTTCTCCCTCTAACTAAAATAACTTATGAAAATTTTGAACATAAGTTATAGGTTTTCCTAATAGTTCAAGAATGGGTTTATATCCCAAATACTTATTTTTACAACTATATTTATTAAATTTATTTTTCATTTTCAATTGTTGTTCCTTAGTTTTATCTTCATTATGTATCTCACAATAATATAATTATCATTATATTTATTTTACCATTACATTATGTTATGATTTAATTTTGACAAAAATCAACTTTTTATTGATTATATTCACTTGTAAGTATTCATTAAAATTGTGACAAATCTTTGTAACTCATATTCATAAAATTAATAATGAAAAATATTAAAAATTATATTTTAAAATATTTTTATTTTGTCAACCAAATATCGTAAAATTATATAAATAATAAAAATTTTCATATAAAATATTTTTTAAAGAAAATATTTTCTTCAAAAAAGCATTTTACATCCAACCAAGCGGACCCTCAAAGAGAGATTTTAATCATATTGTTTGCCAAGCACTTTCTTTCTCCAGGTGTATCACGCTTGGTCAACTACTTTGTGTGATGTGTGTGGTGAGGGGAGTTAAATGTTAGCTTTAACACTTTTCCAAAAAAAAAAAACATATCAACAACTAAAGACCTAAAATTTGTGTATTTGAATGCACTATTTTTTCAAGATTAAATGTTAGTTTTATTACATTCGTGATCAAACTTTATTTTTTTTTTTATAACATTTTATTTTGGCTTGATACTTCAAGCTGAAATATTATATCTATCAACTGTGGTTAACCCAAGAATCTCTGCAATCATAAACAAGTCATAACATAGAAGGACCACTAAATTAAATTAATTAAGTTATGACTTGTTAAAATTTTCACAAGATTGTAAATTAATTAAGATCTAGATATGACAATATTGAATGGCTGTATTGTGAATTCTAAGTATAAAAAGAAAACTAAATAAACAGTTAAATTATTGCTAAACTATTTACAAGATTGTGAATGAAAGAAGACATGAGATGATTAAAAAAAAGGCCAACTAAGATCCTGTCCGGAATTTTTTTTTTTAGTGGGTGGAAAAGGAGACGGAAATTTTTATTCAGCTTGTTCAGACAAATATAGTCCTATTGCTACAGAAGATATGTGATAAATGTCGATTATTTTTTATCAAAAATATTTAAGTAGATCTGATTTTTTATTTTACTTATAAATTTTATAATATAAATTAAATATTATGAAATTTATGATGTCAAATAATATAAGTAAAATTTTTATAAAATTTAACTATAATCATAAAATTTATAAATAAAATTTAAAATCAAATCAATATTAATATTTTCCATTCCTTACCATAGTAATAGTAAATACTAAATAGTAGCCTTTGTTTGTATTAGTCCTGTTTTTGTAAGAAGGATAGCTTTTACGGAAACGGTTTTCAAAGAAATTTGAAGAAAAGTAAAGAAAAATTCAGACAACATTTGGTGATCGGCTGCGGTCCACTTTGTTTCCCATGTCGTGTCATTAATTATTAATATGGGTTATCATTAGTATTTTCTGACATTCATATGTCAATGCTAAATTTGGTACTCTATCTTAAGAACAAATTTTTTTTTAAAAAAAAATACAGTCTATTGGATTATTTTATTATTTGTAATTCCAAATAGTGTATTTTGTAATATTCTTTTCAATAAGTTTTTCGATCACTTTTTATTTTATATATATATCATATCTTAAAAGTTATAAAAATATTTATTTTAAATAATATTCTAAATATTGAGGAGAAAATAGGAAACCAAGTTATCAGAGGCTAATTGAAAGGAGGTAAGAAAATCGTTAACCATTCTTAACTTAAGTATATTTTTGAAAAGAAAAAATTAATATATATTGACATCCAAAGACATAACTATTCTGAAATTAGGCATCAAATAGTTTTAAACTGTTTTGAATCTTCTGTTTTATTATCTGTGTTAATTTTTTGTCTTATATTTTAAATGTTTGTTATATGTGCTCTGACCTTATACGTAACACTATGTCAGAATACATGTGAATGTAAGATAAAAGATCAGTACAGATAATGTGACAAAAGATTTTGTGACGTTTCTTAGTTCCATTCATATATTAAGGCAGATAAATAAATTTGTTAACAGTGTTCAGTTAGATTAGTTAATTTAATTTATTATTCTGCCAAATTAGGTGTAGCTAATTTAATTTATTATTCTGCGAAATTAAGTGTAGTTGGCTGTGTCATGATTCATGAGTATTCCAAAACAATAACAGTTGATGAGATTCATGACACTGAAACAACATCAATCTAAATTAATAAGATAAGCTAGTGGTCAAAATTCACACTATCGTGAAGGAATTAATGCATGAGATGATAGTAATATCTAACGAATTCATTGCCAAATCTAATTATGAGTAGAGCAAATGTTCAGTATACTAAGCTAAGCTGTCTTACTAAAGAACTATGCAGAAATTGCTGTTTTACTACAAAATAGTTCGTAAAATGGTCCCAATTAGAAGAAATGTGAGACTATAATTGCCTATGATTTCTTACCACAAAAATTCATATAATAACCGTATTATCTAATTATTCTTTGTAACTTTTTTGGGCAAATGTTGTCATCATTGGCATTTCTTCATGAGTTTGAGATCGTGGGTGCCAAAATCAAGAACTACAAATTAGGCCAATTTCCTCACCAAATTGGATTTGTTCTCTTTTACTATTAGTGAACAAAAGTACGTGGGTCCACATGAGTCAAAGTACAAATGTAAGATTGTCGATTATGCGTATGATTTCCATGCAAATCACCATCATTAATTAACTTTCCTAATTCGCTCACTAAATCCCAAATCTTCAGTCTCATTAATCGTGTTATAGTTTTGTACTTCCATCCTAAATATTTGACTGCATTTATTAAAAACTAATAAATATTATCATATGTGATAGACATGCATATAAGATGTGTTACATATATTAATATTCTGTATTATATTTTAAATATTTGTCATATATATATATATATATATATGATATATAATAAGAAAATTGATACAATAATAAAATATAAGATCGATCATGGGATATTGAATAGGCATTGATTAGTGCTTTTGTTATAAATTTTGTTTATTATGCTTGTATTATATTATGTAATAAAATAATATTTATTTTTTATTTAATATTTTTATTAAAATTATCCATATTATCATATTACAATATAAATATAATAATAAAAAATATAAGAGAAAACTCAAAATCGAACTCTTCTAAGTGCTTGACCAAAAAAAAAAAGACTAAATCCATATATAAATTCCACCCCATATCATACAAAACATTGAATTAAGAGTACTACTCCATTTCTCCACCTCTCGCCGCCGCCGCCCTCCTCCACCAACCACCAAAAAACACGGCCAATCTCAACATGCAAGACAATCCTAAAGAACCACTTCTTTCATCCGTCAGAGAGGATGAAACAATCCCAGTCCTAGAAGAGTCCCAAGAATACTTCCTCAGACGATCAAATATCTCCCTCGCTTCATCTTTCGTCGCCGATGCCGACGACATCCCTCCGATCAACGGAGCCCGTGATTTCTTCAGAGAATTCACCGATCTTATCGACTGTGGAGTGCAGAAAGCTCTGGTACCTGGCGGGCCCGGCAATTTTCACTTCCCTTTGTCAGTATTCGTTGGGTGCAGTTACTCAAACCTTAGCCGGCCACGTTGGCACTCTCGAGCTCGCCGCCGTCTCCATGGAAAACTCAGTCATCGCCGGTTTCTCCTTCGGAGTCATGGTAATTAAACAAAAAAACATTTACCATGGTTACCTATCATAACCTAAATTTGATTTCTCGATCATAACGATCTTTTAAATCCTTAAAAACTGCAAATATTAATTTATGTTGGTCAAATGAAACTGACATGTGTTGGTGGGGTATTTCTTTTGCATGTATGAAAATGAACAAAAACGTGACAGTTGGGCATGGGAAGTGCGCTCGAGACGCTATGCGGACAAGCGTACGGAGCTGGGCAGATGGATATGCTCGGAGTCTATATGCAAAGATCATGGGTTATCCTAATCGCCACCGCTTTAATTCTCATGTTTATGTACATTTTCGCCGAGCCATTTCTCCGATTAATCGGCCAAACTGAAGAGATATCAAAATCCGCCGGAACTTTAGCGGTTTGGATGATTCCTCAGCTATTTGCTTACGCAGTGAATTTTCCGATTGCTAAGTTCTTGCAAGCTCAGAGCAAAATTATGGTGATGGCTTGGATTTCGGCTGTTGGGTTGGCTTTGCATACTTTTTTTAGCTGGTTGTTTATGCTGAAATTGGGGTGGGGTCTGGTCGGCGCCGCCGTGGTTTTGAACGTGTCTTGGTGGTTGATTGTGGTGGCGCAGCTGCTTTATATCTTTAGTGGGACTTGTGGGAGAGCTTGGTCTGGATTTTCTTGGAAGGCTTTTCAAAATCTATGGGGTTTTGTTAGATTGTCTCTGGCATCGGCAATCATGATGTGGTCAGTAATTTTCAAATCTAAATTAATTTTCATGGATAAAAATTCATTAGACATAACATTTTTATTCCAATTAATACTCAGAAAATTAGATATATTTTTATTTTTATTTTTGAAAAATTACATTAATTTGTCACAGAAGTTTTCTTCGATTTCTCGTTTAAAAATTTTTTTTTTGTTTTTTTGTAATATCGATTTTTGTTTTATTCAAATTAATCATTATCCTTTGCCGTTTTGTTGTACATGGAGAGTCCTAGAAGTCAAGCCATGAATGGTGACAGGGGAAATTATAATTGGAGTAGAAAAATAAGAAATGAAGGTTGAGAGTGACGTGTTCTTCAACGGATATTGCTACCTTGCAATTTGCACAAACTTTTGAGTATGAAAAAGGAAAAAAATAAAATACGTAAAAATGCAATAAATGAGTACCAACTATGAACCACTGGATGGGTCGCAACTTAAGGAAATTATGTAAATAATATATAATGAGGATTAGTTGTGCCTGAGAAATGAATTAATTGGCAGACACCAATTTATTCTTTTTCTATTCATAATTTCAAAAATCTAAAATTCATAATTCATTATGGTATTTCTGGACTTGCAACCTTGTAATAAGCTAAGAGTCATGTCCAGAAATTAGCTCAATTCCCTTTTTAAGTGTCATTTTAACAAAAAAATGTTGTTCCATTTTAAGTGTTACTTTAGAAATTCAATGGAATATTAATTATTTTTACCAGTTTTGCCTTTATCTCTTTCTAACTCCATTAATTACTCAACTTGTAATTAATGTTGGGATTCTTTTAATTTATTATTAGTTAAAAGGGCAATTTAGTCATGTAGTATCAATTTGCGGTTATTTAATAGCAATATATATATATATATATTTTTTTGTTAAAGGTTAGGAGATAGTATAAGGCAACAAAATTTTAATTGTTACATAATCATGTTCTCAGTTTTGCCTAGATAGGTAAGATTAGACTGTTAAAATTCCTTACATAACGTTCATTCTGAGAAAAACCAATAATTGAAATTTCAGAGTGATAGGATGTAAATATTTAGTCCAATTGTCTTCGTTAAGAAATTTCTTTGTGAACATTAGTATTTTAAATGACACTATCTATATATACTTACTTTCAAATGCTAGAAATGGCTTTAAGCTTCAAAAGACAAGAATCATGATTCATGAAATGTAGAAATTCTGGGAATCTACATTTTTTGTTCTAGATTATGTTCCTGGAGAAGACCACCCCCTATAAGACCGAAAGAAAGAATACGGAAAATAAAATAAAAAAAATCTGATTGTATGTTTTATGAAATTTCCTTTTCTAAAGCAGAATAATATGTCATATTTGCATTTATTAAATTTCTTACTATCAATGTTTTCTCTTTCTTCTTTGAAACTTTACAGCCTAGAGACTTGGTATTTTATGGCACTAGTTCTCTTTGCTGGATATTTGAAGAACGCAGAAGTTGCAGTTGACGCGCTCTCCATATGGTATAGTTCAATCTATAGAAAGTTACATCTCCTTTTTGCACAATAAATTATTTCCTTGTTTAACTCTTCACTTCCCTTGGCTGCTAATAATACTTTGAAAATACTAGTCTGGCATGATACTTGATTTATTAAAAAGAAAAGATGAGACAGAACTCTTATGTTTGCCTAATATTTAGGTAGATTTTTCTTTCAACTTCCCAATTCTTTCACGTTTCTGTTGTACAGCTTAGGGCCAAGTGGTTCCAAGAACTACAGACTTAGTTTAGTGTCTGATTTGTATTATTTTTCTGACCAGTTTAAAAGAATATGACCCATTGACCCAAAAGACTCTAATTGGAGTATATGTTATGCTGTCTGATTTGTTGCTCTTTCTATGATAGTTACCACCTAAGCCTTTCATTTGATCAATGACTTTTCTATATGTATTAGTCTTGGGGAATTTGTAACTTTTGTTTATAGTAATTCTGCATTCTTTACGTACCTAATTTTGCCACGGAAGAAATCTTTGATTGCAACAAGTAGAAATTTACAAGGAATTACAGTATATGCTCAGAGAATAGGCAAATGATATTGCCACACCAAAAATCTTCATATTTTCTCTAAATGACAAAAATACCCAAAACAAGCCCCTACCAGTATTTCTCATCCCCCCTTTTTTTTTTTTTTTTCTTTTTTTGTCGCTCGCAACTTCTCCGTTGAATAGCTCGGCTCTTGGGAATAGAACTGGATCAGTTTGATTAGCACTTATCTTTTCTTCCTTTTTTTTAATAAATAAATTTTGAGCATATCTGTGATGCGACTGATTACATAATTTATGGTTTGAATTTTTGTTGAAAGCAACTTAAATCTCCCTTATAAAAAGAATTATTGCAATTTCATCTACTGAGATGGAGATTTTTTTTAATGGCACCTGATACTTGATATTTTGCCAAATGGGAGCGGTATGCCTTGGATTCATAAAGTTCAGAAGAAAAGAAGTGGGGATGCGGCTGGGGATGAAGGGTTGTTTTGTCATTTTGGTAGAAATTTGCTGTGGAGGAAATAAGATTCTTGCATAAGATCCTAATTGGGATGGTTAGTTAAGCCTGATTCCTTGCTTCGTCCTACTCTAAATACCAAATTAGGACATTGAATTAATACATTCTGTTTATATACTACTAATGGGGCCAACACACAGCATGACAAAAATAGCTGGCCTTTTGTACCTTTCATGTGTCCTAATGCAGAAGAAGTGCAGAAGAAGTGAAAACTCAGTATTGTTGGTTGACTAACATCAATAAGTTCACTGTGTATGCAAGTACACATTTAAAATAAAATAAAATAAAATAAAAGAAATTTGTAAGTGACAATTCCTCTTTTTTAGTATGCAATTAGCAGCAAATGTTATCAAATTCTTTGATAGGAAAGTTTTTGGCTTATGTTGACTATAATAGTAAGATTTGTGGCACAGGTAATGTCTTCACACAAGAAGTTAAAAGATGTCAATCTTACTAGCAAATAAAAAAATCTTCTGTCAGAATGTGGGTTTCCAGCTTTAATGCAAAGAGTTAAATAATTTAAAAAGCACATGAATTGACCGTGAAGATGAGAAGAAAAAGAGTGTTTGATGCTTTAAATAATTGACTGTCCTATTTGCTAATGTGAAAAGCGGGTGTCTCTTGTTTGGAACTTTGGTGAGATGACAAGCAGGTATACAACCATCAGCAGCTTGAAAAGCAATTTTAACTTTGTTGACTTGAGAATCTTATACAAAGGCAATTGATTGATATAAAAGAGAGAGTTGGAACAAACAACTGTGACCTTAAGACACCAATCATTTTGCTTTGGACTAAGGAAACTGAATATGTTGATCATCCCTTACTTCTGTGGTTTGGCAGCATAAGAGAGAATTTGTTGCAAGTTACTATTGAAGAAGTAATAGTTCGGGGATGCATATATAACAGCATCTAACAATGGTGTCTCCTTTTCATTTCCATACATTTAAATGACAAGTGCATAGAAAAGTATTTTTATAATATAAGTTAGGACTTCTGCATCAAAGTCTTTAAAAAAAAATAAAATGCGGAAACATGGAATTTAAGCATAGGTATCAGTCAAACATCTTGTGTTTTGTTCTTCAGTTTAGAATATGTAAAGCTAGTATTTTTTAGTCTCTGTTGTCCTGAAATGCTTGAAATTTGCAGCACAAACCTTTGACCTGTATATTGGGTTGGGCAGTCATGGTGGCCATTGGATGCAATGCAGCTATAAGGTCAGTTATCTTACGAGCATTGCCATGTAATGTGATTGTAATTACTCCAACACAACAGTTACAAGATAAATGCCAATTATATTTACTGCAGTGTTAGAGTTTCAAACGAATTGGGGGCAGCTCATCCAAGGACAGCAAAATTTTCTGTTGTAGTAGTTGTGGTATCATCTTTCGCGATAGGTGTTCTCCTCTCGGTCGTCCTCCTTATCTTCCGCCAGCAATATCCGTCCTTATTTTCAAATAGTGATGAAGTCAAACGACTTGTCTATGATCTTACACCATTGCTTGCCTTCTGTATCGTGCTTAACAATATTCAACCAGCTCTCTCAGGTAAATCTTTTTCCCCCTTTTTATTTCACTGGTCTAATCAGCTGACGCTTAAATTAGAAACAAAAGTATGCATTGGTTACTTATTATATCATCTTTATTTTCTAAAATACATATGATATGGCTTAAAAAGGCTTCCAAAACTCGATCTGATTAATTACTTGTTTGGAAGATTTTCTTGACTTTCTTGTGCTGAAGGCAAAGCATTGACATTTGACAATTCAACAATATTGGCATTGGTGCAGGGGTGGCTATCGGAGCAGGATGGCAAGCTCTAGTTGCTTACGTAAATGTCGCGTGCTACTACCTCTTTGGTATTCCTTTGGGTCTATTACTGGGGTATAAAATTAACATGGGTGTCAGAGTAAGTACTTATACCTGATTGAAACATAGAATTCTACGAACTCATCAAGCAGTTGCTTGTCGACTAATGGCTGTTGAATTTGTAAATCACAGGGTATCTGGTATGGAATGGTATCAGGTACGGTTATACAAACGATTGTCTTGTTCTGGATAGTCTACAGAACCAACTGGAATAAAGAGGTAAGCAACTATAAACACATATACGTCCATATGCATTACATTTTACAAATGTTGTGCCCATTATTCAGAATAAAAAGATGCGAAAAATTTGCTGCTACACTTGCATAATATTTTTATTTCATCCATCTGCTGCATTTTCATGATTTTGCTTTGCAATTGCAGGCTTCGGTTGCTGCAAAAAGAATACAACAGTGGGGAGGGGAGCCAGATGCTAAAGAAAAAGATGATGTAGAGAAATGAACTGGAATATCATGGCATAGAAGAAGAGGCAATACCCCATTAATTTACACATCGGAATTGATTTTTTTTTTCCCCTTTATGCTCTAGACAACGGTATTTATCGTTGACAGGATGCTATAGGAATTGCAGTTTCAAGTCATGTGTCTTAATTCCTTTGTGAGTTCCTTTGCGTTTTAGTGCTTTCTTCACAAAGCTTTATACTACTACTATCTCGATTTTGATGGATTTTTTTTTTTTTCTGTAATCATTTCATATACGCTTTCTAATTATCTTTTCATATATTATATCAATAAAGTTGTTATAATATTTTTGAAAATAATATTCGAAGCATAAACCTGTCCAAATTAAATCAATGAAGAGCTACCAATCTTGTAATTTAGTAACAAAAAGAATGAGGTCAGAATGATTGTTTTCTACATGCACCAATCAAACAACATCTTGAAGGTTTCTTTTTATAGAAAAAATATATCTATAAATGACAATACCAGAATTGGTCATTGTTATGGATATGGATTCATTGTTGATCCTGTATCTGGATGCTCGTCGTGATAGGCAAGGCCGTCTTTATAAATTTTTTTACATGAATTCGGTTTATAATCTTATTTATAGGCATTATGATTAAAACAATAGTGATATGAGTTAAAGTGGTGCATAGTGAAGTAAGAAATTGATGACGCAAATTTGTTCTGACAATATCTATAGATGAGATCGTAAATCAGGTCTATATAAAAAAATTTTCCTCGATCGGATAAAGAAATTTAAAATAGATACGAGATTCAACTCATTAATGTACCAAATTATTCCAGTGTCATACTTGCATACTTCTGATTTCATAAGCAATATTAGTATGTATATGTCAAAAATCTTGATAAGAGATTCTTAGTCCGTTAGTAAAGATCATCTTAGAAATGCATGATTTCTCAATCTTTTGTGTTCCCCATTTTTATTTCTTTCAAGAACTCAAATAGGGAAAAGAAAAAAAAAAAAGGAATGCAGTTCACCACAATCCGATGGTTGTAGTGAACCGCATTCGATGTCGATCCTGTATTTGACCCAAGTCGGGGCATGGCAAGTTCTAACCATGAGTCTGTAATTCAAAGCTTGTCTAAAATTGATTAAAATATGAAACAGTTAGGATTATACACTTCTAGAGATTGTGGGCACAAGGAATTTTGATACTGATGACATAAAAAATAATTCTTCAATAAATTGAGTTCACGTGTCGTGCGATTATCAATTCATCAAGACAACTTTAGAAATTAATTTTAAAGTTAGTGTAGGATTAATTCAACATTCATACCGATCGAATGATTATTAAAATTTGACCGAACGAGCAAACCATTCACCGGACCCAGGTCAGTCAGGAATTGAGGATGCTTGACCTAACTAAAAATAAGGATTTATCCCTTTATTGTAAATTAAGTGATAAGAAATACAAAACACAATACAAGAATCAATTATTCTCTATTTTTCTCTCTTTACACATTTTTTAACTTCATCAGATATACATAAAAAGATTTAAACAAAATATTACAAAAAATTAAAATGCAACACGGTGTAAATAAACTGAGTATGTGTGTAACTGATTAACGCAATCAAATTTTGTATCATTATTTACTTGCACAACTCGATCTGAATCCATTACCAGCATTATAAATATGTCAAAGTAAATAAAAATGTAGCGGAATTTAAAATTTTTACTTTTCTATCACATATCACCTTTATTAATTTATGCGTAGTACAAGAAAAATATAAAGATTATACCTTAAAAATTACAGTAAAATCTCCAATATGTTTGGGACGGCAATCCACAAGACAGACAAGTGCCCGGCCTCTAATGGTATCCACACAAATAATTAAATCAGAAATTTTCACAAGATTGATTCTTTCTGACTCAAACTACGGAATACTAGTTCCTAAATTATCAAACGTGACTTTCACGCTTTTAATTATTTTCACGGTTTTTCCAATTGATTAGCCGTCAAGTAATAATACTAATCATAGTACTACTTTGGATTTAAATTGGGTTTAGGAAATTACAAATCCTAATCACTTTGGGTCAAGGGCATATAACTAAATATAAAACCCTTAGAACTTTTAATATGTATTACACATTAACTCCTAAAATTTATAATTTATTACAATTGAGCCCAAAAGTTAATTTATCTCATAAATTAACTCATAAGTATCTCATACTTATCAAATAATTTTAATCCCGAATTAATTATCCTAAAATGTGTGACCCTTTAGGTTCCCAATCACACTGGCAATAAGTATAAATTATAATTTTAAATTAATTAGGATTAGATAAATTAAATACTTTTAATTTATCATTAATTCTCCAATTAATTAATTTACACTTATAGATCAAGATTGGCTTCTAGAAAAACAGTCATGACCACCCAAGTGTTGAGATATGTAAAGTGGTTCGACATCACCCATCCGTGATTAGTTCTCTTGTAATATTATTCTTTCACTAACCTATATCTCGATTTATTCACGAGTATAGATGTAATGCAAACTCTTATCGAATTAATCAATTTTATTTCTTTTCAAAATACAACTCACTTGAAATAGAATTTAAGACACTCTTAATTCTATTTTCACTTTGCACAAAGATTTCCGAATCGTATTCAAGAAGTGGTCATATTGGGATATACTCTCCTATTATAAGGAATGGTGAATCCTCTATTGGTCATATCTTATCTTATCATGATTCATATTATACCCGAACTCTACAGTATGTGCGACTCATTAAGAGTAACGACTTATAGAGCCAAAATATAATAATCCACAGTTACGATAAACTTATGACCTTAAGTCAAATGATCATTACACTACTATCACAAAGAGATTAGTCCAGTGACATTTAAATAATAATCCGTGTGGAATAACTCTTAGCGGGTCAATCCGATGCACTTATTCCCAATAAGCATCCACATACACTTATGTGCTAATTTACTAGTATCATATACTACTATTAGGGATATATATATGAATAAAATATAATTACATCATAATTTTTTATAATTTCACATATATATATTTTATAAGAAAAATGCCATATTACAAAATATACATAAATATAAAAGTGTAATTTATCTCTAAAATAAATTAGTTTTAGGGCATACACTAACAAACTCCCACTTGCACTAAAGCCAATCATTCATGTGCTTAAAATCGAATGAGTTAACATGACTCTCATGTTTCTTCTGGGATAAGACTTTAGTGAAACGGATTAACGATGTTATTATCCGTGGAGATCTTATCTATCTTTACTTCATTTCTATCAATGATCTCTCTAATCAAATGATAGCACCGCAATACATGTTTAGATCGCTGATGAGACCTGGGTTCCTTTGCTTGTGCAATAGCTTCATTGCTATCACAATACAAATAGAGTATAGGATCATTAATGGAAGGAACCACTCCAAGTTCAGTTACAAACTTCCTGATCCAAACTGTCTCTTTTGCTACTTCTAAAGCTGCAATGTATTTGGCTTCTATTGTAGAATCAGCTTGATGTCCTATTTGGAACTTTTCAACTGATCGCATCACCATTAAGAGTAAATACATGTCCAAATTGCCACTTGCTATCATTCTTTTCAAATTGAAAGTTAGCATCTGTATATTCGTGAACTGTCAATCCTTGCCTACCATAGATCAAGAATAAATCTTTAATCCTTCTAAAGTACTTAAGAACATTCTTGACTACAATCTAATGACCACTCCCTGGGTTAGACCGAAACCTGCTCATAACACTTAGAGTATAGGAGATATCGGGTCTAGTACATAGTATAGCATACATTATAGAACCTATAGCTGAAGCATATGGGATTCTTCTCATACTATCTCTTTCGACATCTGTCTTAGGACACATGTCTTTAAAAAGATACATACCAATGAGACATTGGTAAGTAACCCTTCTTTGATTGATCCATGCTAAACCTCTTTAGCATCTTGTCTATGTACGTTGATTGAGTAAGACCAATCAATCTTTTAGATCTATCTCCATAGATCTTTATTTTCAGAATATAGGTTGCCTCTCCTAAATCTTTTATAGAAATTTTTTTAGACAATCATACCTTTACACTTTAAAGCATAGGTATGTCGTTTTCTATCAACAATATGTTATCCACATAAAGTATCAAGAAAATAATGGCGCTCCCACTCACCTTTTTGTATACAGAAGGTTCATCCTCATTTTTGATAAAATCAAACTCTTTGATTGTCTCATCAAAACGAATGTTCCAATTCTTAGAAGCTTGCTTTAGTCCATAAATAAACCTTTGTAACTTGCATACTTTGTTAGGATCCATGGATGTAAACCCTTCAGGTTGTATCATGTACACCCCTTCTTGCAAATTCTCATTAAGGAAAGCCTTTTTTACATCTATTTGCCAAATCTATCATAATCATAACATCCAGCTATCGCAAGTAAAATCTGAATAGATTTCAACATTGCAACTGGTGAAACAGTTTCATCAAAATCAACTCCTTATTTTTGTGTATAACTTTTTGTCACCAATCGCGTCTTATAAGTAATCACATTACCATCCATGTTGGTCTTTCTCTTAAAAGACCCACTTGCACCCTATGGGTTTAATCCCTTCAGGTGTATCGACTAAGGTCCATACCTTATTATCATACGTGGAATTCATTTTAGATTTCATGACTTTTAGCCACTTCTGAGAGTTCTTATCAGATAATGCTCCTCGTAAGATGTAGGTTCATCATTTGTAATGACTAATACATTATTATAAATTCCACTTACAAGAAACTCATATTTTTTTGGAGTACGACACATCCTAATAGTCCTACGAAGAGCTTGTGTATTATTAACTTCATCCTCTATCACATCACCATGTGATTGAAGCTTTTATTCTATTTGTTTATCAATACCATATTATGTTTCTTAAGCTTACTTTTTCAAGATCTATTTTGCTCCCACTTGTCCTTTCAAGAATAATTTTTTTTTTCTAGAAAGACGCATATTTTGAGACAAATATCTTTTGCTCAATGAAATTATAGAAATAATATCCAAACGTCTCATTTGGATACCCCACAAATAGGCATTTATCTGATTTAGGTTCAATTTTGTCAGATTCTACTCTCTTCACATAAGTAGGACAGCCTCAAACCGTCAAATATGAAAGTTTAGGTTTCTTTCCAAACCATATCTCATATGGAGTGCAATCAATAATTTTTGATAGAACACGATTTAGTAAATGGGAGGCAATATTAAGAATATAGCCCCAAAACGATTTTGGGAGGTCTACAAGACTCATAATTGATCGAACTATATCCAATAGAATTCGATTACGTCTCTCAAATATACTATTTAGTTGTGGTGTATAAGGATGAGTCCATTGAGGTAGAATCCCATTCTCCTTAAGATAATCTTAAAATTTTTGGTTCAAGTATTCCCCAGACCTCGATCAAATTGAAATATTTTAATACTATTACTAAGTTATTTTTTAACTTCATTTGTGAATTCTTTAAACTTTTTAAAGGTTTTAGACTTATACTTCATTAAATATACATAAAAATATTTAGAATGATCATCTGTAAAAGTAATGAAATATGAAAAACCTCATCTAACATGAATTGACATAGAACCATAAACATCAGTATGTATTAGTCCTAGCAACTCACTAGATTTATGACCTTTTTCAGTAAAAGATGATTTGGTCACTAAATAAACAAGGTTCACATATATCATATTATTCATAATCAAATGATCCCAAATAATCATTGTTGTATAATTTAAAAATACGTTTCTCATTTATATGATCAAGTCTATAGTGCCAAAGGAAAGATTGTTTCAAATTATCAATTTTTGACCTTTTTAGATTTATGTTGAGAATTAGATTTTCCCTGTCTAGAATATAAAATTCAAAGAAGCAGTTTCATACATAATGCCGTCACGTGACGGAAAAGAACAACATTTATTCTTTTGTATAATGACAAAACTATCAGTGTCTAAACACGGAATAGAAATAATATTTCTAATAAGAGATGAAATATAATAACAGTCTTTAAGTTCTAAAACAAGATCACCAGGCAAAGAAAGATAATAAGTCCCTACGGTTAATGCAGTAACATTTGCTCCATTTCTCACGTGCAGGTCTACTCTCCCTTTGCCAACATTTTACTTCTATTTAGTTCGTGCATATTTTTACAAATATGAGAAGCTGATTCGGTATCTAATACCCAGGAATCTGATTTAGAAGTAGAAATATTGATCTCAATCATGAACATACCTGAAGTAGAAGCTTTATTAAGCCTCTTCTGCTTCAAGGTATCAATATAGGCCTTATAGTTTATTTTTCAGTGTCCATTTCCACAATGGTAACAAGTACCTTTAGCCTTATTCTTCTTGATCACAGATGTTGGTTTTAACCCAAACTTGACTTTCACAAAACCAACATTAGATTTTCTTTTTCTTCTTATTAGAAGAATCAACAGCCATCACTTGTTTCCTTTCCTTTTTAATAGTTGCCTCAGCAGTTTTTAGCATATTTAACAGTTCAGTGAGAGTTGTGAATAATTTATTCATATTGTAGTTTATCATGAACTATGAAAAGTTATCAGATAGAGATTAAAAAATTAAATCAATATTTAACTCATGATTTTGCTTAAATCCCAATCGTTCTAATTTTTTAATTAGTCCGATCATGTTCAGTACATGAATCGTTACTGAAGTATCCTCTGCTATTTTACAACGGAATAGCTCTTTAGAGGTCTCATACCTCTCATTTCTAGATTTTTCATCAAACAACTCCTTGAAATGAATAATCATAGAGTGAGCATCTTATGATCAATTCCACAGTCTATCTAGTCTTGGCTCTGATTTTGTCATAAACAGTGATGGAACGAATTACTTGGAGGATGTAGAGAGACCATACGAGGTTAATAGTTCATCAGACCATGATTTGAGTGAATCTATGTTCCGACACAGAATGAGAATTCACTTGATGAAAATCCAGTACAAGGTCAATCTCCATCTGCTCCGGCACAAGGTGATGTAACAATCTTCTGTTGTCATGTTGAACTCTTATTGTCTATTGCAGTTTTATTACTTCGAATTTTCTTGTTTCGCTTTTTAGTATGTGATGACTTATGTAACACCGTTATGGACTAACCCAATAACTTTTGAAATGAAATAACGGACTCTGAACAACAAATTTTGAATAGAAATAATGGGTTCAAAATACTTAGTTATTAGTGAATTTTCTTGTTTCGCTTTTAGTATGATGTTTCTGTAATTCAGAATTCATAGCGGCCAACATGATACAAGAAGCAGTATCATTGTCCTCTATGTGCTTACGATAAGCATTCTGAACTATTTCATCAGCATCATCTACTGGGGTATCAGGAATATGTTGATCAAGAACATAACCAATTCTGTTCTCGTACTTGAGAACAATTCTCAAGTTACGATACTAGTCTGAAAAATTTGGCCCAATGAATTTGATATCATATAAAATGTGACGTAAATTGACGTTGCTACTCATATTTTACAACATATAAATAAAGATAGTTTAAGAATTTGTTATATATGCATAAACAAAACCAAAATATAATATGGATTTCCTTTAATTTGGTTTTGCTCCCATTATTTTAATTCAAATCAATAACTTTCACATATTGATTCGGGAGCTATCACATAACCCCTAGTGGGTTAGGATCCCATCTAATTATTTTGATCTTGAGTGTACCCAAAAAACTAAAATAATTTCGAAAGGTAGGTAACTCTTACCAATTATAACTCTTTGTAATTCCTAAATAGTTAGATATCTCTTTGATAGCACATCATATGTGACTCCTAACCTTTGCCTCAAAAACATATAACCTTGAGTGTACACAACAAATTATATGCCTCCGTTAAGTCATACCCATTATTCAGAGATTTAACGAGTGCTTATCTCATAGTTCAAACATGTCTAACGTAGAGTAACTTTGAATTAGCCCAACAAGTTAAATCTAAGAAGAATTCTCGTTTGTTGCTATAATAATGGAAGACAACTTATTTATTGATTTATTATTAATTTGAGAAATTTTCTTTTATTTATTTTATTAGGTCTCATCAAAATTGCATGGAATATTATCATATCATCATGTAATAAATAAAATATGCATGAAACCATGGATGATTATGGATTTTTACTAAACTAGTTTTCTTGAGTCATAAAGGAAACTAGGTGGTCAAATTCTAAACGTAATCTTTAACTCTTGAAAATTTCCTTCTAGATTGCACTTTTCCGCCGTCTCCATCATTTAAACCTTTTAAATATTCAATCCTATCCCTAACCTATATCTATGTACATTACATAATTGGTTAATAAATTTCGAGTTACATTCAAGAGGATTGAGATAAGAAAAGAATTACATTAAGAATAATAGAGAAAGACAGGACACACAGGTTGGCTCTATTTAAAAATTTACAGCTATTGAATTTGAACCAAATAAATCAAACACAATCACATTGATTTTAAGTCCATAATCATCTATCATGCTATTAAATGATTCAATAATTAAATAAAATCATAAATCCGTATTTAGTATTTAATCATGAATCACTATACTTCATAATTCCAATCTCATTGAAATTATCAATTTTGAATATTTTATGAAACTATTTTATGGAGAAAAATTATTATTTTCCAATCTCATTAGAAAATAATCTTTTAAATAATAGAATTTCAAAAATTATATTAAAAACAATTTCTAAATTGTGTTGAACATTTATTAAATTCCAATCTCATTGAAAAATAATAAATTTCTAAAATTTAAGCAAATTATCGAATTCTAATCACATTAGAATTAAATAAATATTTTCAAAGGTTTTATACTTTATAAATTTTACTCAAATTAAAATAAAGAAAGATTCCAGATCTTATCAATTAATTTTAAACAACAATTGTCAATGTAATTAATTAATTGGTGATTTCTAAAATCAAAATTTAGAAAAATATTTTATATGAAAATATTAAATAAGTGTCGCTAAAAGTTATTTAGCTCTTTAAATATTTTAGCAAAAAAAATAAAAATAAAAATAAAAACTCAATTGTCACTAAAAGTGACAATTCAATGCAATCAAGATGATTGCTTGGCCCGTGAATCAAATTCACGGGTGCCCCTTTCCTTTTTTTTTTTTATTTTATTTTAAATTTCTCCAATATTTTATAAATAAAATTCAAAAATTCATAAAGTTTGAACAATTCAATATTTATGACAACTAAATACAACTACATCATAAATTAATCAAGGGTGGCTCTGATATTACTGTAAGAAAGTAAATAAACAGATAATACAACGAAATTTAAAAAGTAAATAAACAGATAATACAACGAAATTTAAAATTTTTACTTTCCTATCACGGATTACCTTGATTAATTTATGCATAGTACAAGAAAAATATAGAGATTATACCTAAATGTCTAAATTGCAGTAAAATCTCCAATATGTTTGGGACGTCGATCCACAAGTCGCATAAGTGCCCGGCCTCTACTGGTATCCACAAAGATAATTAAATCAAGAATCTTCACAAGATTAATTGACCCAAATCACGAAGTGATAGTTTTTAAATTATCAAACGTGAATTTCACGTTTTTAATTATTTTCACGACTTTTTCAATTGATTAGCCGTCAAGTACTAGTACTAATCATAGTACTACTATTTAACCATATATATATATATATATATATATATATATATATATGATAATATAATATATTATATATATAATAATTTAGAATCCCAATCAAATTGGGTTTAGGGAATTACAAATCCTAATAACTTTGGATCAAAGGCATATAATTAAGTATAAAATCATTAGGACTTTTAATATGTATTACATATTAACTCATAAGATTTGTAACTTATTACAATTGAGCCCAAAAGTTAATTTATCTTATAAATTAACCCATAAGTATCTCATACTTATATCAAATCATTTTAATCCCGAATTAATTATCCTTAAGTGTGTGACCATTTAGGTTCCCAATCACACTGGCAATAAGTATAAATTATAATCCTAAATTAATTAGGATTAGATAAATTAAATATCTTTAATTTATCATTAATTCTCCAATTAATTAATTTACACTTATAGATCAAGATTGGCTTCCAGCAAAGCATCGTGACCACCCAAGTGTTGAGATATGTAAAGTGGTTCGACATCACCCATCTTTGACTAGTTCTCCTGTAATATTATCCTTTCACCAACTTATATCCCGATTAATTCAAGAGTATAGATGTAATGCAAACTCTTATCGAATTAATCAATTTTACTTTTTTCCAAAATACAACTCACATGAAATAAAATTTAAGACACTCTTATTTCTATTTCCACTTTGCGCAGAGATTTCTGAATTGTATTTCAAGAAGTGGTCATATTGGGATATACTCTCCTATTAGTGATATTTTATCTTATCATGATTCATATTATACTCCGAACTCTACAGTATGTACGACTCATTAAGAGTAATGACTTATAGAGCCAAAATATAATAATCCACAGTTAAGATAAACTTATGACCTCAAGTCAAAGGATCATTACACTACTGTCACAAAAAAATTAATCCAATGGCATTTAAATAATAATCCGTGTGGAATATTCTTAGCGGGTCATCCAATGCACTTATTCTCAATAGGCATCCACATACACTTATGTGCTAATCTACTAGTGTCATACACTACGATTAGAGATATATATATATGAATAAAATATAATTATATCACAACTCTTTATGATTTCACATATATATATTTTAGTCAAAAAATGCCATATTACAAAATATACATAAATATAAAAGTGTAATTTATCTTTAAAATAAATTAATTTTAGGGCATACACTAACAAAGAATGTAACAGATTCTTGCTATAATGCCTTTTTATCATTTCCGTAAGTTTGTAGTTTCCAGAAGAACTTCTATTTTCAGAAAGTCCGCATTAAAGTATCAGTATGGTTAAACAAAAAGTAACATATTTTCATTTATTTTTTGCTTTTGAGAAAGTGAAAATTTTTACATGGGCTCGATTCACGATAGATGAGATAGACTTCTTGGTCTATATTCATCCACATTACTCTAACTCATTAAAAATAAATTTTTTTTTAAGGTGATGTGGATGAATATGGATCAAGAGATCTATCGTAAATTAAATCTATGTAAGAATTTTTTCGGGAAAGCAACATCATTGATTTTTATGATGCTTCCCAGATCGGCAATTCCCATTTACTCTTGGACATGACGGGGATGGGTTATGGATGTGGGAGACTAACTCATCCAAATCTATGATTTCATTACAAAAACAAAATTTTGCCAAAAAAAAAAAAATTACTTTAGTCTCTTATCGTTACAAAACGTTAATTAATTAAGATTTGTGACGAAAATTGTGAATAAACTAACGGAATTATTGATAACACATCTACTGCAAATTAACGATCACCTGATTGTCATGTAAATTGATCTATCTATTAATTTATTTATAATTTTTATCATAGGGTTGAAATTGATTAATTTTTTAAAGATAAAGAATTAAATTGATCTACTGTGATATATAAATAGTTAAATTGATTGATATTTCAAAAACATAAAAATTAAATTGATTTTTTCCTCAAAAGTTTGGTTTTGCTTTTGTACCACTACTTCGTATCTTTCTAGAGGCTAGAAGCGAGAAAGCAACTAAGCAAGCTGCGTTTTTTAAGGCTGAGTTTAGATTGAAGGTAATGGAAAGAAAAGAAGGGAAAGGAAGAGGAAGTTAACCCTTTTTCTTTATTTGAGAGTTTTTAATGGATGAAAAAGAAAGGAAAAAGAAGGGAGTTGGAGGGATAAAAGTTAAAAAAATTTCTTTTCATAAGTGGGAGGAAAAGGAAGGAAAAGTTATATTACCTTATAACTAATTATGAAATGTCATATTTGTCTTCTAAAAATCTATCTATATATTATCTATACTATTATATATATATGCAAGTTGTTAAATCTCCCCTTCTTGTGATGACTAAAATACTCGCCCTTAATGAAAAACATATAATCAATTCCCAATAAAAAACATGTATAAGTGTTTCTTCATTTTTTTGTAATGTCTAAAACAATTGCATATATATTATAATTTCCAATACTTAATAGGAAAACATATTTAAGCATTTCTCTACATTTTTTAATGCTTAAAATACCCTCCCTTAATGAAATATAATTTCCAATTCCCAACAGGAAAACATAATTAAATTACTCATTATTTATTCTACCTATTTTTTCTCTACTTTTTTTTTAATGCCTACAATACCCGCCCTTAATGAAATTCTAATTCCCAATAGGAAAACATAATTATATTACTCATTATTTATTCTACCTATTTTTTAAGATACAACTACTTATTTTGGCATAAATACATAATAAGATGGAAGATTTTTATTTGTATAAAAATATTTATTATAATTAAAATTTCAAAAATAAAAAAATGAGTCATATAATTTCTAATTCTCAATAACAAAACATAATTAATTAAATTACTCATAATCTATTCTGCCTATTTCTTAGGATACAACCATCTATTTCGACATAAATACATAATAACATGGAAGACTTTCATTTGTATAAAAATATTTATTATAATTAAAATTTCAAAAAATAAAAAATGAATCTAATTAAAATGTAATGACTAAATTAATCAAACAAAAATTATGTCTTATGTAGAAGAAATTAAACAGATTAAACTAATATATTCTCCATATTATGGATAGGTATAATTAGCATATTAAATTTATTACAAAAAATTGAAATAATAATTTGTTCTTTTGTCTTGCTTTAAAATGTATCAAATGTTCATGAAAACATTCTTTATCTTATTCTAAAATGCATGAAATGCTAATGAAATAGATTGTTTATTCCTTAGAGTAGAAAAATTATTTATATTTCATCAAAGAATAAAATAAAAATATTATATTTTGTAACTGTTATATATGTTCAAATTGTTTCTATTTTTTATTCATAATAAAAACAATCTTTTATAACTATTATAAATGTTACAAATTCACTACAATTATTTTCTTTTCTCTAATTGTTCATTCAAGTTTGCCCAGGAAACTTAATTAGATCCTTCCCCTTGCGTGCTTTATATATAAGGTTAATTACACTTCACCGCTTTTTAGTGTCACTAATAGGTTAATACTTAACATAATCTATTGACCAGTAAAGTGTTTTTCTATTATATCAACTAAACATGTTGACTATTTTACCCCATTATATTCTAATATTTTTTTGTTTAATTTTGTCTGATGAATAAACTTTTTATACAGAGAATATTTAATTCATATAAAATTTGATGAAAAGATGTATTGAAGTTGAATTTGGCAATTTTGCTAGCCTTTTTGGTTGGGATTAGTTGAAGAAGATGACAAATCTAGCCGATATCATTTTTTAAGCACAATTTTCTTTAACTAATAGTCAACTATAATAGTTTCACGACTTTTGATTATAATGACTTTTTTAACTTGAAATTTTAGTTAATATGAGAGATATATCCATGAGTATAGAATTTTTAAGTATATTTCAACTTAAAAATCACAAAATTAATAATCATATAAATAAATAATTAAATTTATATAAAGTGAAAAAATAGTTGAATATATAACACTATTTTCTTATTTCTTTTAAGTCTGTATTACGATTAATTTATATTTATTTTTTCTGTCCTACATGAAGAAAAGAAAATTAACCAAGCAACGAAAGTAAAGCTCAAGAATAAAATAAAAAACTCACAATTTTTAATCGTTATAAAAGTATTTGTTAATTTTAAACCTCTTTAATAGTATTTCTATCACTAAATCTTTATTTTTAATAACATCATTTTATATAATATTAATTTCGATGTACTATTGATGAGTTAGAAAATAAATTCAACCCATGATACAATGTATATATCCAAAATATTCAGAAATAATGATTGTAACAATACTCTAAATAGTTTTATGTATATAATGAGTTTAAATATCAAATTTGGAAACCAGATGTGTACAATACCGGTTGTTATAGTATATGCTATAACAATAAAGAAATATTGGTTTGCACTAGCTAGCTATCGATAAGGTAAAAAATGTTAAATCAATTATATGATTCATGTTCAAAATAGTTTAGAATAATTATTAAAGTATAAAAATACTACGGTTAAATTGTAGAAATGACAATATAGAAAAAAATAAGCGGATAAGTACTCTAAAAGATAACATATATTATTCAAATATAATCACACTATTAAATACTCTAAAATAATTACAAATATAGATTAATTTTACATGTCGATTTTAAAAATTACAATGTAATTCTTCACTATTTAACAACAAAATAAAGACGTAGATTAAATATCTTGATATATAATAAAAGGAATTAATTGAAAAAGTACAAAAAATAAAAAAATAAATCCATACACTTTTATTAGCCTTCATTTTGTTTATATATTTAATAAATGCAAATTTAATTTTATACTAAAATATTATATCAAAATATAATTTTGGAATTCGAAATCACATTTGATACCATTCAGGATGAATGAGAAAGTTTAGAATATCAATATTATCATAAGGTTAAGAATATGAAAAATACCAATATATCTTCTATCTGGATACATAATTAATTTACACAATACGTTAAAAAATTAATTAGAATAGAAATTATAGAAATTACATATTATTTTTTATGTCTTTAGAGTTAAATATTTTTCATTCGAATTGCGTGCTTTTAGAGTAATATAGAGGGTTTTTTCATGAATAAGATTACATTTCAAAGTAAGATAAAAGAATAAATTTTTATTTTCGTCTTTCGATTATGATCTTAATATACTACGTAATACCTATCCATATTATACATAACATATTAGTTTAATTTGTTGGTTTTCTTATATAGAAAACATAATTTTTGTTCTTTATATTTGGGTTTATTTTTCTTATTTTTTGAAATTTTATTGAATCATTTTTGTAATTATTACTATATATTGTTTAAGCTCCTGTAAATATTTTTATTATAAAAAGAATTTTGACACGCTTCATCTATTAAATGATGTTTGATATTTGATAGTGATTTTATCCTTTACAAATGATAAAGAATATATAGATATATTTCAAAAAAGTTTAATATTATGGAAACAGTCTTTGTCTATAATTGATTAAGTTATTGGTGATGTCGCTATTAGAAATTATAACCCACGAATCTAAAAGAAAAATAAAAACTATTTTAGGTTGGAGTTAACTACATTTTATGCCATTAAAGATGAATAAAGAGGTTAGAACGTCAATTAAGTATTGAAGTGAATGTTATCATAACTTTAAAAGATAACATCATAATACATTTTCTATATGTATATATATTTTACATAATATATTAGCAAAAAATTAATTGTGATACAAAATATATATATAATCTCACTTAAAGTAATAACGTGTAATTTTAGTCATATTTAGAACTACAATTTCATTTGCATTTTGTGAATTGTAGAGTAAGATAAAGGATTGTTTTATTTAACATTCATTGCATTATTTTATAACAAGACAAAATAACAATTTATTATTTCAATTTTTTATAATGATTTAATAAATTATATAATACCTATTTATAATATGAAGAATGTAGTAGTTGATCTGTTTAGTTATCCTATACATAAGGCATAATTTTTGTTTGATTTATATACTATTTACATTTTAATTAGATTCATTTTCTTTCTTATTTTTTGAAATTTTTATTAATCATTTTTTGTAATTATTATCTATATATCATCCGATTACCTATTAATATTTTTGCTACTAATAAAGTTTTAAAATACTTCATCTATATAATGTTTGATACTTGATAATGATATTATCTTTTTTTGTAAAAACAAAGAATATGCACATATATTTAAAAAGTTGAATACTATGAAAAATATCTTAATCTTTAATTGTTTAATTAATTGATTGTGACTCTATATGAAAATTATAATCTAGGCACCTAGAAAAGAAATTTAAAAAAAAAATACAATTATCATAAGTTGTTCTCATAAAAGCAAAACATTTAGTTTAATTTTTAAGAAAAAATAAAATTTTTATATAATTTTGTAACAAATAACAAATAATATTGAAAAAAAAAAGTTAGGTGAAAATAATTATAATGAAAAAAAGCAAATATATTAAAATTATATTTAAAATATCTAAATTTTGTATAAAAAACTCAACAGTTAAAATTTTCATACTTGGTTATCATTCGCTAATTGCTCATTTATTTTTTTCAAAAATAAAAATTTTTAATAAATTAGAAATGTTACACGTGTGAAGCACGTGCTTTTTTCTAGTCTATATATAAATGTGAGTTGTTTCTTCCTTTCTTTGTTTCGCCCTCTAGAGTGTTTCTTCATTTTTTTGTAATACCTAAAGTACCTGCCCTTAATGAAATATGATTTATAGAAAAACATAACTAAATTTCTCCTCTTCTAATTTAACTACCTATTTTTTAAGAAACCATCATCTATTTTTAGTCATACAATCCTACTCGAGATATATAATCTTTATTTTATTATTTTTTGTTATATCCGCCTAATATACCCTTAATTTAATAGTTATGTCTAATATGCCCTTCATGAAGTATAATTAGCCTATCTAAAATACTCTCTATTTATTTAATATAGTAATATTATCTATCTTTTATAATACTACTATTATTTATTATATAATTTTAAACTGTTATAACATAATTCTTTAGATTTATATGAAAATTTGGGTATAAATATATTAAGATGGTAAAGAGTTTATTTGTATAAAAAATTATACTTGATCAAAAACAAAATAAAAGTAGTTTTTATAACTATTACGTATATTCAAATTTTTTCTTCTTTACGTTAGTACGAAATTTTGGCATAAATACCATAATAAGAAGGAATAAATTTTTAAGAGTAGAAAAATTCATTATATATGAGCAAAAAATAAATAAAAATATTATTTTATCACTGTTATATATATTCAAATTATTTTATTTTTATTCCTAATAAAAACAGTCTTTTATAACTATTATATATATATTTTTATTCACAAATATATTATGTTCTTTTCTCTAACTATTTATTCAAGTATGCTCTTGCATGTTAATTAATTAAACTCAATTTACATATTTTAATATATCAATAACATAATATAACTATTTTGAGTAAAAATATAAAAATTTTGACTCTTTTATAATGTGATTAATCATGTATTTATTTTAGTTACAACATGAAATTGTTGTGGTTTAGGATCAATGTATGATAACTAATTTGTTGTTCATCGTAGCAAATAAGTTAAATTGTTAGATCGACTTTTAAATTTATTAGTGTTAATAGATTTTTCACTTTAAGCTTACCTTTGCCTTTTGAGTATCAAAGTTTTCCTCTACTTTAAAATCACAAAATTAATAATTGTACAAATAAACATTTAATATTTATAAAAGTGAAAAAATAATGGAGTATATAACACTATTTTCTTTAAATTTTTTTGTTACGATGAATTTAGATTTGTTTTTCCCTTTCCTACTTGAAGAAAAAAATTAACTGAGCAATGAAATTATTTAAGCACGGTGCGACATAGAAAATTCACAATTTTTAATTAAGATAAAAGTATTTGTTTATTTTATGTATATATTTAATAGTAATATTTGATTACAAAATCCTTATCTTTAAGAATATCATTTTGTAAAATTTTGATTTAAGTAACTACTAATGAGATGGAAAATAAATTCAATATGTGATGCGATGCAATATCTAAAATATTTCAAAATAATCATTGTAATACATATAAGAATTTTATGCATAATTTATAATGATAATATAGAAACAATACATATTATTCAAACAAATCATAGTATTAAGTATTCTAAATATTTACTGGTACATATATTGAGTTTAAATGTTTATTTTGGAAACTAAAATACTAACTGTTATAGTATTTGATAAAATAATATTGATTTAAATTAACTATTGATGAGGTAAAAAAAGTTCAGCCAATAGTACGATGCATTACCAAAGTATTCTAGAATAATTATTGTAAGACTTATAGGAATATTAAGTATAAATACATTACTGGAATGATATATATATATATATATATATATATATATATATAAGCAGATAAGTAACGTAAAAGACAACATAAATTATGCAAATAAAATCATAATACTAAATATTTTAAAATAATTACAGATATACATTACATTACACATTAACTTTGGAAAGTAATATGCAATTTTTATAGTATTCAACAAAACAATAGAAATGTAGACTAAATATCTTAGTAAACAATACAAGAAATTAATTAAAAAGTATGCAAAAAGTAAAAATAAAATTCACACACTTTTGTTAGCTTTAATTTTTTTACATATATTTCATAAATACAAATTTTAATTTTATAGTGGAATACTATATCAAAATATAATTTCAGAACTAACCACATTTGATACCATTCAGAATAAAGGTAAAAGTTTAGAATATCGATTAAGTTCTGAAGTGAATGTTATCATAAGATTAAGCAACATTGAACAATACCAATATATATATATTTTTTATTTTGATACATATTTACACAATAAATCTGTTAAAAAATTAATTGCAATAGAGATTATATAAAAACTACTTGTTATTTTGGATATATTTAGAATTACATATTTTGCAGTATAGTCTCGGTATTTTAGAGTAAGATACAATTTTTTTTTCATTAATGTTTTTTTTATTTTTTTTATTTTTACATTTAAAGTAAAATAAAAGAATAACTTTTTATTTTTATCTTTTAATAATGATTTTAATAGATTACGTGGTACCTATCCATATTATGGAGAATATTTTAATTTAATCTATTTAGTTTGATATCTTTTTTATTTACATTTACTTTAAGTTCATTTTTTTCATATTTTTTTTTTGAATTTTTAATTAATCATTTTGTAGTTATTACCATATATTATTTGATCTCATGTAAATATTTTTCTTAATAAAAGAATTTTAGCACACTTTATTTATAAATTAATGTTTGCTACTTAGTAATGATTTTATTTTTTAGTAATGATAAAGAATATATATATAAATCTAAAAAGTTTAATATTATGGAAAAAATACAATATTTATTTTTAGGTGATCAAGTTATTGGTGGTGTTGTTATAATTTCGGAACCTAAACAAGAAATAGAAATTATTTTCGGTTGAAATTAACCACATTTTGTGTCATCAATATGAATGAAGAGATCAAATTTCAAAATTTCAATGCAATACTAAAACAGATGTTATCATAAAATTAAAAAATATAAAAAATACCAATATATTTACAGTATGCATACACATTCACATAATATGTTACTGATAATTAATTATAATAGAGATTTATAACATCTCAATTAAAATAATGTATAATTTTGGATATTTTTAGAACTATATGTTTTTCCGTTAGCGTTGCATGTATTTTATAGTAAGATAAATGATTGTTTTGATTAACATTTGGTACATTTCAAAACAACATAAAGGAACGAATTATCATTTTAATTTTTTATAATAATTTTAATATACTATGTGAATCTATCAATAATATGTAGAATATATTAGTTTAATTATATTTTAAAATTTTATAATCTAATTTTCTCGATGTATTCATTCTTTATATTTTAATCAAATTCATCTTTTTATTTTTTGAATTATAATTAATTTTTGTAATTATTATCCATATATCATCAGATTTCATATAAATATTTTTCGCTAATCAAAGAATATCAATATTTCATCTATAAAATGATGTTTGGTATTTGATAGTGATTTTGTCTTTTAGTAATGTCAAAGAATATATAAATATATTTAAAAAGTTCAATACCATAGAAAATATCTTTATTTTTAACTGATCAAATAATTGGTGGTGCCGCTATAAAAAGTCATTATCTAAATATATAAAAGACAAATAGAAATAACATGCAAATAATGTCATATGTTGTAAAAATGAATGACATTAAACAAATAACAAACAATAATGAAAACAATTTAAAAAAGAAAGGTGAAAATAATTTTAAAAAAAGAATAAAGATATTAATTATATATTTTAAAATATATACCTTTTGTATTAAAAAATTCGACAAATAAAATGTTTACTTTTTTGTACTATATGTTATCAATTACTGATTATTTTTTTAAAAATAAAAATATTCAATTAATCAGGAGTATTACACATGCTAAATACATGTATTTTTCTAGTAAAATAAAAATATCAAAAGAAGAGATATTTTAATAGAATACTAACATTAATAAAAAATTTCTTTCAAAATTCTCAAATAACTCAAAACTTCTTTTTCATTTTTTCTTCATTAAAAACTTCCCTTTCTTTTCTCTTCTTTTCTAAACTCCCAAACTCAACCTAAAATGAAAAAATGGAAATTCATTACCATCCAAATCCAATAATGTGGGTTTGACAGGATTTGTACGGTTAGATGGGGCATCGTGTCACTCAGTTATATAACGGTTTCAATTGTCCCCGTGGTCCTTAATTGGATAATTGGCTCAACTCAACCAACAACTGAGTCCCACCTTTAGCTAGAGATTCCCATACAACTTTCTAAATAAATCGAAACCCTCACAAATAGTTGAAATATGCGTCGATTATTTATTTAATTTTTAAAAAAAGTAAAATAACTTATTTTCTTTTAAGAAAAAAAACAATTTCTAAACAATAATTGAGTATGTAAAGATTCACTTTAATGGTGTATCGATGGTGAGATGATACTTTCAAATTAAATCATAATATAAAATTATAGCTAACTTAACAACTCCAAGAACATCACTATTACTATTAATTTTTTTTTTTACGTAAATTTGATTTACAATAGACGAGATAAACTTTTTAATTTATATTCATCTACGTTAAGAATTTTCCCAAGACTATGTTATTGGATAGAACATCTATCAAACTAGTCAGCTACGCATAAATAGATATGTTGTGATAGACCGCCGAATCATGCATCAGAAGTGGGATCTGCTCTTGATTTTCTCCGGTCGTCTTTTTTTAAAATAATTGAGTGCCTTGAGATAAGCCATGTGATTCACAGATTCAGACTGAATGTTCAACTTTAACAATTGGGGACTATCTTTCTTTGCGAGGACTGATTTTGACTGCAAAAGAGTGTATAGCGAGTGGTGACGACAAGTCCAAGCTCTCATTTCTCACTGAATTCTAATTTTCCAACTTTTGATAGGTACTCCTAATTAATGTTACATAATTACATTTTTTTGGAGTCTCTAAAACTTTTGAATTTGAGACCACCGCACGCTGTTAAGGATTCAATCATTACTCACTATAATTCAGTATTATTATGTTTAAATAGATAGATTTGGAAAAAAATTAAAATTTATTAATTTGTTGGAGAGATTTATAGAGTTAAAATGGATGTATTTCAAATTCATCTAAATTATAAAGTTATTTAAAATCTTTCATTTCACATTCATGTAAATTACTCACTATAATGGATGTATTTCAAATTCATCTAAATTAGAAATTAGATGTAAGTAAGATTCTATAAGATTTAATTTTGATCGTAGGGTTTACAAGTGGGGACAAAGATCAAGTCTATGATAGCATTTTCCGTAGAATTTTACCACTTAAATATAATGTGAAATTCTACATTATCGTGAATAACTGCTAACAAATTTTTTTAATTATTCTCTAAATATTGTATTTACAATCATTTCATACACCATATTAAAAAAGATGACACGATAATTATTTTAAATAATATTTTGAATAGAGAAAATCACCGAAATAGTCATTTAACTTTTTTACTTTAGCTGAAATAGTCCCTCAACTTTTTTTCTATCCAGAATGGTCCTTCAACTTTTATTTTTTAGCCAAGATAGTCCTTTTGTGGTGGAGTCACCATAAAAATCTCTTTCTTTTTTGATAATACATACACCCCCTGTGGTTTAGTTATTTTTCACATTGGACTAATTTAAAATTTTACAAAATTTTATGGCCAACTTTTTTTAAAAAAATGCCGAGTGGTTGACTAAGGGGATCTGACAGTAGCGTTAGTGGGTGATAGTTGGTATCTCGTGGGTGGGGAGGCTCTTGGGTGGCTGAAGGGATGGTTCTAGAGTTGGGTGGGTGATAGTTTCGACTGGGAAAAGGAGAAGAGGGAAGAATTAGGATTTTAAGATTTTTTTTTGTAACAAATAAAATTTCAGTTTTTTTTAAAATTGTTTTGAAATTTTTTTTCACCCCTTCAAATTAATTTCTTTCTTTTTTTTTTTCATTTTAAACTATAAAGGGGTTATGTAGAAAATAAGTAAACTTTAGGGGGTGTATGTGAAATTTATCAAAAAAAGAAAAAGGTTTTTATGGTAGCTCTGCCATAAAAGGACTTTCTTGGCTAAAAAAATAAAAGTTGAAGGACTATTCTGGCTAAAAAAAAGATTGAATGACTATTTTGGCTAAAGTAACAAAGTTGAGGTACTATTTTGACGATTTTCCCTTTCGAATAATAATGACCCAATTAGTGTCTAATACAAGGCGATAAAGTCTAATAGAATTTGTAGAATTACCCCAATAGAATGACTTTCACAGTATCCAATTTGGGATATTGCAGACAACATTCATGTTACTGTTAGTACGTGAAGCTGAAGCTGTATAACTGGCGGGAGAATTGAGAAAATTAAAAAATAGAAAAATTTTACTACTTTTTCCCGTAATCATTCGACAGTCTAAATTAATTATTCTGTAATGTGAAGTGAGCAATAAATAATTTTTTAACCGGCGGGATTTCAGTTATTCCGAGTGAACCGAAGCCAATACATCATAACCGTGGTTAATTGCTCTTTTCCGTTTTGGATATACTCTTTTCGGTATCGAACTTCTCAAATTGTTCTTAACATAAAAAACGAAAGGAAAAAAGACAAATCCTCGGTATAAGATTGATTCCAAGCGATGTCAGTGTTGTTAAAAAATTGTCTAATTATAGCATCAAATACGACAAATAGTTATGTCCATTTTGACAAAATCCAAAGATGCGAAGTATATGTACATATATAGCCAAGGTATCTGATTTTTGTACTTTTTTATTTATTTATTTAGTTTCGAATGAAAGAAGAAGACAAAAGTGATATGAATGAGAAATTGCAAATCCAATAATAATTTTTTATAAGAATAATTTAACTGCATGTTGAATGTTAAGGAAAATTAGTGGCCATTAAATTTTCTAGTTAATCAACACTATTTTGTTGTATTAACAAGATGAGTATTTCAACCGTTATATATTATTGCAGCGGAGTTTTGATGATTTTCTTTTACAGTTCAATTAGTTTCGCGATATGGACAAGTAAAACCAATCATGGTTCACATAATTACAATGAGAATCAGTACACCACCTTATAAAGTTCAGTTTCAACTTCTAAAGCTCTTACCTTAGCCGCCGGAGCTTTTGGCATTATATCATGAAAATGATTCACAGTGCAAACGACTTGTTTCAAATTCGATGTTATCAACATGTGAGGAGTTTGGTACTAGAAGCAATAGTCGAGTACGCTTATTATTGATGATATCGAATTAACATCAAATAGTTTAACTAAAAATTTAATATTTCATGAATAGTGGTATCATCTTTCAGAAGAGTTTTAACTGTTTACGTAGTTTCTGTAAGATTCTTCGCTACATTTAACACAATATTTTTTGGTAGGAAAGGCAGTTATTGATTAATTTACTTTCTTTAGATTCAGATTGTTTGCCATACTTTTTTGTACAAAACTAAAAGGGCAAATAGCTAATTTAGTCCTCTAACTTTTTTATTTTAGCCAAATTAGTTCTTCATCTTTTATTTTGGCCATATTAATCCTTCGACCTAAATTTCTTAGCCAATTTTATCCTTTTGTGGTGGCTCCACAAATACTGTTATTTTAAAAAAATCCGTTGATGTCAGGGGCAATTTAGTCAATCTATTAAACTTCTATCCTAGAACACCTCTGCCTTCTCCCCTCAACCTCGTCAATCTATTCTCCTACTTCACCCGTCCACCCTTCTCTTTTTCCTCTTTCCTCCTGACTCCCCGAGACATTTTTCTTAATACCACCAAGTCTACCTCCACAAAACCAACCAAATTTTATACCCTATCTCGTCCCCGCTATTGCCTTTCTCGTTTTTGGATCCTCCAACAACATAGATTAGGTCCTCCGGAGGAGGCAGTAATCAATCTGCTATCCCCAAAAAAAAATTATATCCTCCTCTTGATTTTAAAGCGGAGGACTTCCCAAGCCTAATGCAATGAATTAGCTCTCCAAATCTATTATTTCTCACTTTTTAAAGTTGCATAGAATATAAAATCTTGTTGGCAAAGATTATGTGGTTAAGCAAAAAGGGCCTTCTTCCATATCAACAACACTTTATGGCCCTCTATTTTTCTTAAAATTTCCAAGAATTGAGATTTGTTAATTAGTCTTCATGTTGATGATTATCCATTTGTTTCTATGGTAATTTTATAACTTTATCGTCTATGGGTCTATAATTTTTGTATGTTTTTGATTAATTATTGCACCCTTTTTTTTTTTCCTTTATGTATGTTCTTCACTGATTTCTGTAACATTTTTTTAAATCTTTTGGTTGTTTGGTAATTTATTGATATGGGTTGTTGGTTTTAGATTGATTGCATTATGATAAGACATGAAATAGAGAACAAGAAGAAAGAATACTTTATTTCTGGAGTGAGTTTCGATTTGTTCAGTAAGTTGAGTGTAACTTTGTTATCAAAAAGATGTCCATTTTTTAATGATTTTACTCTTCTTTTGAAACGAAATAATTTGCTCATTCATAGGACTTGGATTATGGTGGTTTGTAGATATTAGAGCTTGTTTGTTTCTTAGATATTACAACTTAGTCCCAATATCCCAGTATGTTTAGTTGATTAATATCTTAGATAAATTATTCTATGCACATTGCGTTGGGTGGTAAATATATAAATGTGCTGATGGCGAAGGTGGTGGAATGTGGTTGGTAATGGTGGTTAATGTGGAGATGAGCATGTAAGGCCTTCTAGTGTAGAAGTTCAATGGATTGACTAAGTTACCCCTGATATTGCCCAGGTTTTTAAAATACCAATTTTTTGTGGTGGACCCACCATAAAAGGACAAAATTGGCTAAAAAATTTAAGTTGAAGGACTAATACGGCTAAAATAAAAGATGAGGGACTAATTTGGCCAAAATAAAAAAGTTAGAGGACTAAATTGGCTATTTTCCCAAACTAAAACAAAAGACGGGTGAAAGATGTGGAGTTGTAAGAGTACTGAAATTAAAAGACTTGAATGTGAATCATGTTTGGAATTGGAAAATTATTTTTTCTGTATATGTTGTTCATAGGCCCCCCTACACCTCGTGCTTGTGAACACCGAAATGTACATATGATGTCCGTAAAACGCAAGGATACGCTACGCATGTAATCTTACATGAGCAATATTATGTGCATATTTGGGTGACATTAGGTTTGATAAGTAGATTTGTAAATTAAATGCATGTATTAAAATCTTTATAGGATTTAACCTATTATATTTTCTACGGTCTCACGACAGTTAAAATGATTAAAATGTAAATTTTTTTTATTAATTTTTAATTATTTAACGATTCAAAATATTCACTGTACATTGTAAAATGAATAATAAGGACTTTTTTATTTTAGGCTTAATTATAATTTATCTCCTGTAATTAAGGGACAGTTGTAAATTATCCCCTATATTTATTTTATCTATAAATTATCCCCCAAAATTAAATGAAATTAAAATTTTCATTGCTAAAGGGAGCAATGAAATGTCGTAATTGTTTTCAATATTTTAATTACCGTAACCAACATAAAATTAGAGTGAATGACGTTTTGGTATCTGATTTTATTTTATAAGCAATTTGTCATTCAAATGTAACAATATTTTTTCATTCAACATTATTGAAAAAAAATTTTACCCTTCAATATTCATTGTATGAATTAGTTTACTATTTTAATGTTTTTTCCTTCGCATCCATTTTTTAGCATGCTATCACGTACTTATCCGTCAATATTATTTTTTATATCTAGATTAAAGTATTTTATTTATTCAATCACATTAATTTAGTTTTATTAGTTTTTATTTTATTTTCTCTATTATCAATAATTAATTTATCACTTTGTATTTAAAAATCACATTATTTGAGTAAAAATACTAGTTTAAGGTATAATCAAATATATATTTTACATAAATTTAGAATAATAAATTTAATTTATTAGTATCATTTTCAAATTTAAAAGAAGAATTTTAATAAAAAACTCTTAATTCACAAAGTGTAAATAAAAATATTGAAGGCAATTATGACGTTTCACTATCTCTTTAAATAAAAATTTAACTTCATTTAATTTTGAGAGTAATTTATGGATAAAACAAATATAAGAAATAATTTATGACTGCCACCTAATTACTGAAGATAAACTGTAATTAAGCCTTTATTTCAAGTCATTATAGACTGGACCGCACAGGGGTTGACCTTTCAACTTCCGAGGTCATGTGGTCCACGACTCCATGTTATAAGGTATAAGCCTAGTAGCCAACATAATTTTCACGTTGACATCTGTTTTCAGTTTCAGTAGTCGGCAAAACCCGAGCCATGGAGGACGCCAAGCTGCCACTCCTAACCAACATAGACGATGACCATTTACAGAACTCCCTCGTATCATTCCACAAGTCCAACAGATTTTCATTCGATGCTGATCAAGACGACATCAAGCCCATCAAAGGAGCTAGAGATTTCTTCAGAGAATTCTTCATCGAGTCCAAGACCAATCTCCAACTCTGGTACCTCGCCGGTCCAGCCATCTTCACCTCCATTTGCCAGTATTCCATCGGCGCCTTGACTCAGGTCTTCGCCGGCCAAGTGGGAACCAGTCAGCTCGCCGCTGTTTCAGTCGAAAACTCTGTGATAGCTGGATTTGCTTTCGGCATCATGGTATGTAATAGTAGCTCCTTCCGTTCCATTCTTTTTGTCACCTTTTTTAATTTTCCGGTCAACTTTGTCAATTTTTTTAATGATTTTACAACACTGTACTATATATTATTGAAAAGATCTATAGTCCGTTAAAAAACTATTCTATTGTGCTTTACAGCCTTGCATGTATCGTACAAGTTTTTGAAGCAAAAGTTATTATATATTAAACGTTTTAAAAATATAATAGAATGATTTTGTAAAAAAATGATAGAATTTTTTGATGTTATGTTGGAGCATGATTAAATGATCATATTTTGGATTTTGGATACAGTTGGGAATGGGAAGTGCATTGGAGACACTTTGTGGTCCCCTCAAGCATTCGGAGCAGGGCAGCTAAACATGTTAGGAGTATATATGCAAAGATCATGGGTTATCCTAGGCTCAACAGCATTTGTTCTAATGTTTATTCAGATTTTTGCCACCCAAATCTTGAAACTCATTGGACAAACTCCTGAAATATCAAAGTGGGCGGGGACTTTTGCTATTTGGATGATTCCACAGATCTTTGCTTATGCATTCAATTTTCCTATACAGAAGTTCTTGCAAGCTCAAAGCAAGATAATCGTCATGGCGGAGATAGCCGCGGCGGCGATATTCGGTCACGCTTTATTGAGCTGGCTGTTGATGCTGAAGTTGAAATGGGGGCTAGTTGGTGGGGCTGTGGTATTGAATGCGTCGTGGTGGTTCATAGTGGTTGCACAACTTGTCTACATTTTTAGCGGCACATGTGGTGAAGCTTGGTCTGGATTTTCGTGGAAAGCCTTTCAAAATTTATGGGGTTTTGTTAAATTATCTCTTGCTTCTGCCATAATGCACTCTGGTAAGTCAAAACTCTCAACTCCCATCCAATCTGATTTGTGTAACGAATCCAAATCCTTCTAGTGTACTTTTCTTTCTAGTGTAATTCATTTTTCACCACTTTTATCAATTTGGTTTTGTCGATTAAGTTGTTAAAGGAATTTGGTTTTTCAAAAAGCTAATGCTGTGATTAAAATGGAATCAAATGTGTCCGGTTGGATTTAATTTGATTAACTTACCTGTCCAGGTAGATATGATATAGTGGTTCGATTTTATGATTTTTTTTTTTAGTTTTCTTATTTTGTTGTCCTGAGATCCAAAATTTCTTGAGAAAATATAAAAATTGTTCATGATCCTTCCAATGATCATTGGTCTGCGTGGCTGGTTTGGCATCCCACTTGGCCTTCTCCCTGTGGATGACACTCCTTTGGCATCCCATAAAGGGGACTGAGGACTTGAGCTGAATTTAATTAAATCAAATCCTCAATGTCTTTATGGGATGCCAAAAGAATGCCATGCATTATAAGATAAGGACACATAAAATTAGATTTTAAAGCATGCATGTGTGAATTTTAATTCAAATAGTGATTTGGTTGTGATTTTTTATTGTCAAATTTCACGTAGTCTTCTCCGTGTGGATGAAACTCCTTTGGCAATCTATAAAGGGAACCGAGGACTTGAGCTGAACTTAATCAAATCAAATCCAATCCTCAGTGCCCTTATGGGATACCAAAAGAATGCCATGCATAAGATAAGGACACG
The DNA here is from genome assembly GCA_025175665.1 of Cinchona pubescens. Classification (NCBI taxonomy): domain Eukaryota; kingdom Viridiplantae; phylum Streptophyta; class Magnoliopsida; order Gentianales; family Rubiaceae; genus Cinchona; species Cinchona pubescens. The sequence continues at coordinate 1,647,312 of JANKKI010000077.1, read as the reverse complement.
CAAAATTAGATTTTAAAACATTCATGTGTGAATCTTAATTCAAATAGTGGTTGGTTGTGATGCTTTATTATCAAATTTCATGTGGTATTCTCCGTGTGGACGACACCCGTTTGGCATTCAATAAAGGGAACCGAAGACTTGAGTTGAACTTAATCAAATCAAATCTTCGGTGCCATGCATAAGATAAGGCCACGTGGAATCAGATTTTAAAGTATTCACGCGTAAATCTTAATTCAAATAGTGGCTCGACTGTGATACTTTATAAAAGTATCAAATTTCATGTGGCCTTCTCTGTGTGGATGCTACTCCTTTGGCATCCCATGAAGGGAACCGAGGACTTGAATTGAACAGTACAATTTAAATCCTCGGTGCCCCTTATGGGATGCCAAAAGAATGCCATGCATAAGATAAAAGACACAGATTCAAATTTTAAAACGTTCACGTGTGAATCTTAATTCAAATAATGGCTCGGCTATGATGCTTTATTATTAAATTCTATGTGGCCTTTTCGCTGTGGATGGTACTCCTTTGACATCCCATAAAAGAACCGAGGACTTGAGCTACAACTTAATTGTTTTTGGTTTTCATTTATTTTTGTTAGGTGAACAATCAATACGCACACATCCTTGGTCAATTTTGATCCACAATCTATATCCCCGTCCTCCTTCCAAAAAAAAAAAAAAAAAAAAAAAAAATTGATAAGTTGATGCACAATTACAATGGTCAATTGGCAAGAGTAAAGCATTTACCATTGTCACGTCACTAATTGTAGTTAGTAGATTCTATGATACATCAGCATCAATAAATGCAACAAATAATGGTACTCTACTACTAAGCATTGATGAATTATGATACACCGTACCACTTTTTCTTGAATTTTTGGGTTAAGAATTCTAGTAATTCACATGTTTCGTCGTTAATTGTATATAGTTCAATCGTAAGCACCGTCACATGTGACTTAAATCTAAGTCAATAAATGCGATAGGTGTTGTCGTTGTGTCATAATTAGTTAATCAGTTCCACATGTTTCTTCTCATTATAAAACCATGCATAAAAGTAATTTAAATTTTTTTAATCTTGGTAATTTATAAACCCACCACAAGATAGAGAGTTCCACATTCTTTAATCAATGTTTACACGGAATAATCTTGCAGCTTGGAGTTCTGGTACTTTATGACATTGGTTCTCTTTGCGGGATACCTAAAGAACGCCGAAATTGCTGTCGACGCTCTCTCCATATGGTAACACTTAAAAAATATTTCGTTCATTCTTTTTTGAAATTTTTTTAATGACAGTTTAGTGATTTTATTATTTTGTTACTTTTATAGATACACTCTTTCTCAAATTATTTGACTACAGCCTTAGTGAATATGGCCAATTTAATGTTTTTCCATTTTTTTTAAAAAATTTTTTCTTGCAGCATGAATATACTGGGCTGGACACTTATGGTGGCTTTCGGATTCAATGCAGCCATAAGGTTTGCCACAAAAAAAAAAAAAAAAAAAATTAACCTTCATTTCGTTTTCTAAATTAAAAATATATATACCTAATATATATATTTTTTCCTTATTTGCTAAAAAATTTTATGAATTGGTTGATTAGTGTGAGGGTGTCAAATGAATTGGGAGCTGGGCATCCAAGAACTGCAAGATTTTCCGTGGTTGTGGTAGCATTAACCTCACTTCTAGTTGGAATCTTGCTTGGACTGGTTCTGATTGTTGCAAGAAGAGAATACCCTGCTTTATTCTCCAACAGCAAACAAGTTCAACAATCTGTTTACGAGCTAACACAGACTTACCTCGTTATCTGCGTTACAATTAACAGTGTTCAACCTACGCTCTCTGGTATATATACTTGTACTACTAATTCAACTTTAAATGTCTTGATTAAATAATGGACTCTTTTAAGGGTTTGGAATTAATTGATTAAAGCGTGACAAATTGTACTATGCAATTTCAATAGGTGTGGCTATTGGAGCAGGGTGGCAAGCTTATGTGGCTTATGTGAACATAGTTTGCTATTATGTCTTCGGCATTCCGGTCGGTCTAGTATTGGGGTTTGTTTTGAACATGGGTGTCAAGGTATTAGTTTCTTCTCCTTGCCTTTGTTATTCGTGTGTAATATGGCACAAAATCGTCTGTTCCACTTATTGTATCCATTTTCTATCTAATACTCTTTATATATTTGATGCGTAGTCTAGTTGATAATATTTATAAGTCGGAACATATGTATTTATTATTTAAACATCCAGAGAATGTGATAATAAATTGATATAAGAATTAGAAAGTGAAACAGAAAATCTGTTGCGATTCAATATAATCTACTCCTATAAAACTTTCATGCATCAATAGGCAGTTGCTAGCCTGCTACCAATACTGGCTTAATTTTTTGACAATTTGCACCAAAAAAAAAAAAAAAAAAAAAAAAAAAACTACTAAACCCTAAGTGCCTGGACATGACCTAAATTGCTGATCAAATCCGACCTTAGCATTTATATTTTGCTCATTAAAAATATTCAGTACAATAGCGTGAGGTTCGAAAATATTTAGAATGGTGAACCAAGATTCGACTTATTAATTTCTTAAACTAAAATTTTCATATTTTTCATCAATGACTTTCAGGGCATTTGGATGGGAATGCTATCTGGAGTTACAGTTCAAAGTCTGGTCCTGCTCTGGATGATCTATAATACGAATTGGGAGAAGGAGGTTAGTAAAACTTGTCTAATTTAGTTATCCAAACAGATCAATCTACACAGTTTTTGTTGTTTGCATTCGCATGTTTGGTTCTCTCAAGCTTCTAATATAACATCCTCATCTCGTCAATTTCTTTAATTTATGCAGGCTTCAATTGCCGAAGACAGAATAAAACAGTGGGGAGGGCAAACGGATACCAAAAGAATTGATCAACACAATATTAGTTAAGAGAAAAAGGCGGATAGAAGTAGAGAGTGAAAGATTTTGAACGACTTGCTAGCGTATTTCATGCCTTTTTTTTTTTTTTTTTTTTTGCGCAACACTCATTGTTTACAAGAGGCATTATAAGCACGAAAATTCTTTGCTATTTACTCGGTAATATGGAGTGAATAATTCAAGCCATCAGATATGATTGAAAAGTAATACGACCTCTTACTTTTTAATCATGTCAACGATTGTCATATCTACTCGTATTGCAGGGTGAGTTATGCATATTTTATGTGCTCCCATATCAATTTCTTTTAAACGTTTACATCCTTAACTTTGATGTGTTTCCAATGATTTTGAGTTCAGTTTTTTAATTTTGAGTTTCTTTTTATATATGTGTACCTAGAATAAATGTAACAATGACATAGAATTGTTAAGTTGTACTCAATACATTATCTTTCTTTGTTATCTCTTTATACCGTAACTACAAAATTGTCAAAAGGCACACATAGCAAAAGTTTATTGGTCTTGAAACAACATTCAATTAATTAAAATGACTTGGTAGTGTGTCCTTTACATAAGAATGTTGACTCATCTTTACTTTAATTCTATGTTAATGACTTGTTGAGCCTTAATTGATTCTAGAAAGCATTTCAATTAAATAACACACTATTCTAATTTACTCTAAATTTGAATTTCCATGGCCTTCAAATTTCCGGATTGACTAATTTGCATTACAAACTGGGAAAAATGGTAAGAATCGACCTCAGAAAAAATGGTAACTCAAAATTCTGGTCAACAATAAAGCATTTCGGGCATTTTTGCTAAAAAGAATTTGCATCATAAATAAATAACTGATGTTATAGAAAGGTTTGTGAAGTGACATTTAAACAAAACATAAAAGAATATATGATCCATTAATTACTTGATTACATTAGTTGTCTAATTAAGCACTCAATTTCTTCAGGGACACGGATAAGTTAATTAATGAAGGAAAGAATTTCATAAGAACACAACAAATTAAGCAAATGTCAACATATGAAGAATATTTTATGTACCTTTTCCAGGATAGAAGACTTGAATGTGCATCATGTTTACGATATTTTAGTCTGTTCGAAATTAAAAGACTTGAATGTGATTCATGCATTTTTAGAATTGGAATTTTTAGCGTAGCTTGTGATCACCCAAATGTACATATGATGTCCGTTAAACGCCAGAATATGGTACACAAGTAACCTTATATATCCTATTTATGTTCAATATTATGTGCATATTTGGGCGACTTTAAGATTTGAAATTTATAAATAGACGAGATTCATTTATTAAAGTCTTCATAAGTTTTAACTTATGACATGCTCTACAAATTGAGTAAGTTTATATTACTTACTTAGTGACGATACATGAAACGTTTACTGGATAAAATAGTGACACGTGTCTTATAACTCTTATAAAGGTAATTATGTAATACAACATTATTGTTGATGTATACTCATCTAGATGAATGATCGAACACATGATTTGTTGGCAGACCATCTAAGTCCGACTTCATATAGGTTAGAGGCTCTAACTCCAATGGCAGGAGACTTTGACAATAAATACCAGATGATAACATGCAACACACAAAAAACTTATATATTGCTAGTCTTCTCAAGGCAATTAAATGATATACAAAGCTTACAGACTTTATACACTATCTCTCTTCTTAAACATCTCGCTCAATGTTTCGTCACCTAACAATGTTAAGTGAGTAAGTTAAATTAATTTTTAATCCTCTAACGATCCAAGATATTTATTTAACATTGTGGCTTGGTACCAAACACTTTTTAATACAAGTCATCATAGACCGTCGACCGGATCCGTACAGCTGTTAACGTTTACTTCCGAGGCCATGTGACACACGACTTCATTTTATACGCCGTAATCTACATAATCTTCACGTTGACATCTCTTATTCAGTTTCAGTAGTCGGCAAACCCGAACTATGGAGGACGCCACGCTGCCACTCCTAAACAACATAGAAGACGATCATTTACAGCAATCCCTCGTATCATTCCACAAGTCCAACAGCTTTTCATTCGATGCTGATCAAGACGACATCAAGCCCATCAAAGGAGCTAGAGATTTCTTCAGAGAATTCTTCATCGAGTCCAAGAAACTCTGGTACCTCGCCGGTCCTGCCATCTTCACGTCCATTTGCCAGTATTCCATCGGCGCCTTGACTCAGGTCTTCGCCGGCCAAGTGGGAACCATTCAGCTCGCCGCTGTTTCCGTCGAAAACTCTGTTATAGCTGGATTTGCTTTCGGCATCATGGTATTAATTCATTCGTCCCATTCTTTTTGTCATCTTTCTCCATTTTCTAGTAGAACAGAAATAATTCTGTTATATTTTAGAGGCTTATAACATACAAATTTCTTAAACAAAAATGTAAGTTATTTATGGTATAAACTTCTAAACTATAATATAATGGTTTCATAAAGGGACCATAGAATTTTTTATATGATATACTATGATGCATGATTAAAAATAATGAACTTATTTCGGATACGGATGATGCAGTTGGGAATGGGAAGTGCACTGGAGACGCTTTGTGGCCAAGCATACGGAGCAGGGCAGCTAAACATGTTAGGAGTATACATGCAAAGATCATGGGTTATCCTAGGCGCAACAGCATTTGTTCTAATGTTTATTCAGATTTTTGCCACCCAAATCTTGAAACTCATTGGACAAACTCCTGAAATATCAAAGTGGGCGGGGACTTTTGCTATTTGGATGATTCCACAGATCTTTGCTTATGCATTCAATTTTCCTATACAGAAGTTCTTGCAAGCTCAAAGCAAGATAATCGTCATGGCGGCGATAGCCGCGGCGGCGATAGTCGGTCACGCATTATTGAGCTGGCTGTTGATGCTCAAGTTGGGATGGGGGCTAGGCTTTGATTGGTGGGGCGGTGGTATTGAATGCGTCGTGGTGGTTCATAGTGGTTGCACAACTTGTCTACATTTTTAGCGGCACATGTGGTGAAGCTTGGTCTGGATTTTCGTGGAAAGCCTTTCAAGATTTATGGGGTTTTGTTAAATTATCTCTTGCTTCTGCCATAATGCTCTGGTAAGTCAAAACTCTCGACTTATATCCAATCTGATTTGTGTAACGAATCCAAATCCTTCTAATGTACTTTTCTTTCTAGTGTAATTCATTTTCACCACTTCTATCAATTTGGTTTTGTCGATTAAGTTGTTAAAGGAATTTGGCTTTTAAAAATGCTAATGGTGTGATTCAAATTAATCAAATTTGTCCGATTGGATTGAATTTGATTAACTTACCTGTCCAGATAGATATGACTTAGAGGTTCGATTTTATGATTTTTATTTCTTTTTTTAGTTTTCTTATTTTGTTGTCTTGAGATCCAAAATTTCTGGAGAAAATATAAAAATTGATCACGATCCTTCCAATGATCATTGGTCTGCGTGGCTGCTTTTGTTTGTGAATATCCTAAAATTAATTGATTTTAGGAATAAATTATATTTTTATATTTATGTATATTTTATAATATGACATTTTCGAATAATATATATATGAAATCATAAATAGTTATGATATAATTATATTTTATTCTTGAATATCTCTAATCGTTGTGTTTGACACGGATGGATTATCACAAAAGTGTATGTAAATACTTATTGAGAATAAGGGTATCAAATTGATCCGTTAAGAATATTCTACATAGATTATTATTCGAATGCCAGTCGATTAAATTTTTTTTTATATTAGTGTAATGATCCTTTGACTTGCAGTTATGAGTTTATATTGACTGTGGATTACTATACTTTGACTTTATTAGTCGTTACTCTTAATGAGTCGCACATACTGTAGAGTTTGGAAATAATATGAATTAGCATAAGATAACATATGACTAACAGATGATTCACCACTATGAGAGAGTATATTCTAATATAGCTATTTCTTGAAATACGATTCGAAAATCTTTGCACAAAATGAAAATAGAATTAAGGGTGTCTTAAATTCTATTTCAAGTGAGTTGTATTTGAAAAGAAGTAAATTAATTAATTCAATAAGAGTTGGCATTATATCCGTACTCTTGAATTAATCGAGATATAGTTTTGTGAAAGGATAATAATTACACGAGAACTAAATCAAGGATGGGTGATGTCGAACCACTTTGACATATCTCAATACTTGGATAGTCATGATCTTTGCTAGAAGCCAATTTTGATCTATAAGCGTAAATTAATTAATTGATGAATTAATGATAAATTTAAGGTGTTTAATTTATCTAATCCTGTTTAATTTAGGATTATAATTTGTACTTATTGCCAATGAGATTGGGAAGCAAAAGAGTCACACTTGAGGATAATTAATTCGGGACTAAATTGATTTTGATAAATATGAGATACTTATGAGTTAATTTATGAGATAAATTAACTGTCTTTTAAACTCAATTGTAATAACTTATAAATTGTAGGAGGTAATGTGTAATATATATTAGAAATCTTAATGGTTTTATACTTATTCATATACCCTTAACCTAAACTAATTAGGATTATTGTAATTTTTTAAACTCAAATTGATTGGGATACTAGAACTATATATACATATATATATAGACGCGTACAAGACTGGTACATATAAGAAGTACTAGTACGTCTAATCATTGAAAGTTGTGAACAAATTTTTTGAAAAAAAGAAAGTAACGTTTGGAAAAAGGAAAAAATAATTGTGGAACTAATACTTTGTGGTTTAGATCAATCAATCTTATGAAAATTCCTGAATTAATCATCTGTGTAAATACCATTAGAGGTTAGGCATTTGTGCGGCTTGTACATTGATATCCTGAACATATTAGAGATTTACCGCAATTCTAAAATATAGTCTCTATAATTTTCTTGTACTACACGTAAATTAATCGAGGTGATCCGTGATAGGAAAGTAAAACAGATTGAATTTTTAAATTTATCTACATTATTGGTTATTTACTTTCTTATAGTGATATAAGAGCCACCCTTGATTAATTTATGGTGTAGGTGTATTTAGTTATCATGAATATTGAATTGTTCAAACTATATGAATTTTTGAATTTAATTTATGAAAAATATTGGAGAAATTTTCAAAAAAAAAAAAAGGCCTTGTTCACCATGAATTTGATTCACGATTTTAGCAAATCAAGATGATGACATCATCTTGATTGCATATTATTTTAATTAATTGTCACTTATAGTGACACTTATGCTTCTCGTCGCTAAAATATTTAAAGAGTTGAATTATTTTTAACGACACTTAGTTTATATTTTTAAATGAAATATTTTTCTAAATTTTGGTTTTGAAACTGCCAATTAATTTTTGACAATTGTTGTTTATAAGACTAATTGTTAATATTTAGAAACTTTCTTGTAAAGAATTTGATTAAAATTTTGAAAGTATTAAACATTTGAAAATATCTATTTAATTCTTCTATGTGAATGAGATCAGATTAGATAATTTGTTTAAGTTTTAGAAATTTATTATGTTTCAACGAAATTGAAATGTAATAAATGTTAAAAAAATTTAGAAATTGTTTCTAGTATAATTTTTGAAATTAAGGATTATTTTCTAATGAGATTGAAAAATAATAATTTTTTTCACAAAATATTTTCATAAATAATTCGAAAATTGATAATTTCAATGAGATTGGAATTATAAATTATAGTGATTGATAATTAGGTACTAAATACGGATTTATTCTTTATTTAATTATTAAATTATATAATAGCATATTCGATGATTATGAACTTAATAGCAATGTGATCGTGTTTGGTTTATTTGATTCAAATTCAATTATTGTTAAATTTTAAACAAGGCCTGCATGTCTTGTCTTTCTCTATTATTTTGAATGTAATTTTTTTTTTCATCTTAATCCCCTTGAATGTAATTCGAGATTTTTTGGCCAATCATGTAATGTACATAGAGGTATGTTAGGGATAGAATTGAATAAGAGACAGGGGCTTTTTATTTTAAAATATTTAGATAGAATTACATTTGTAATGTTCAAGATGATGAAAACGGTCCAAAGGTGCAACCACGAAGGAAAATTTTAAGAGTTAAAGATTACCGTTAGGATTTGACTACCTAAGTTCTTTGGTGACTCAAGGAAACTAATTTAGTAAAAGTCAATAATCAGCCATAGTTTTATACATGTTTTGTTTGTTATATATTGATATGATAATATTGCATGCAATTTGATGAGACCTAATAAAATAAATGAAAGAAAATTCCTTAAAATTAATATTAAATCAATAAATAAGTTGTCTTCCTTTACTATAACAACAAATAAGAGTTCTTCTTATATTTAACTTATTGGGTTAATCCAAAGTTACTTCATGTTGAAAATGTTTGAGTTTTGAGATGAGTCTCTGAATAATAGGTATGATTTAATGAAAGCACATAATTTGTTGGGCACACTCGAGGTTATATGTCTTTGAGGCAAATGCTAAGAGTCACACATGATGTGCTATTGTCGATGTGTCAAAGAATTGATACCTAACTATCTAAGAATTACAAAGTGTTGTAATCTACCTAAAGGATTTATATCCACAGATCCTAATAAAGTATACAAGTTACAAAGGTCTATTTATGTACTAAAGTAAGGCTCTAGGATTTGGAACATCCATTTTGATGAGGCAATCAGAGAGTTTGATTTTATCAAATATGAGGATGAATCTTGTGTATACAAGAAGGTTAGTGGGAGTGCTATTATTTTCTTGATACTTTATGTAGATGACATATTGTTGATATGAAATGACATACCTATGTTAGGAAGTGTCCCAAGAAATTGACAAATGTTCGAGACCAATCCGAAACAAACGATAACAAAATAATAGATAGAGAAAATAAAAGAGACACCAGATTTACGTGGTTTGGTCGAAAGACCTACGTCCACGGGCGAAGGCGAGCAAAATTTTACTATATGAGAAGAATACAAAAGCTTTAGGAGAGTGCTCCTAAACCCACAAAAGTACTAGTACAACAATCCCAGAAACACAAGAAAAGCCAAAATAAAGACAAAAGGCTTAATGACCAATAAGGTCCAATAGCCCACTAAGCTTTCTTATGTTTAGTGTTTGGTACATAAAATCCAAAGCCTAAGGTCTCTATTTATAAGATCAATGCTACATAACTCTCCTTAAAATAATCAATGTGAGACAAAAGCCACATAACAAATCTCCACCTTGGCGTGTGCCCACATCCACAAAATAATAAAATAGCAAACTTGCTCTACCTTCTCCACAAAAGCCTCAATGGGCTTAATCAACAATAACGAATGCCAACCAAGTCCAAGCATTGCTTGAACTTGTAAACTGGAAGAGGTTTCGTAAACATATCCACGAGATTATCTTTGGTACTGATCTTTTGAACAAGAACTTTCCCCTTAGCATTAGTATCCCGAGCGAAGTAAAATTTCACATCAATGTGCTTAGTCCTCTCATGATACATCTGATCTTTAGTCAAGTGAATTGCACTTTGACTATCGCAATAAACAAATGTAGTTACACCGTGATGCAGACAAAGTCAACTCGCCAAACAAACCTCTCAACCATGTATCTTCTTTGATTGCCTCGGTCACGGCCATATATTCTGCTTCCGTAGTAGACAATGCCACAATAGGTTGTAAAGTAGCTTTTCAACTGACTACACAATCACCAACGCAAAATACATAACCAGTAAGTGATCTTCTTTTGTCAAGATCTCCGGCGTAATCAGAATCCACAAAACCAATCAAAGTGTCACTATTTTTCCCAAATTCCAAACAAGTGTTTGAAATATCTTTCAAGTATCTGAGAATAAGAGACAGCCTGCCAATGTTCTTTTCCAGGACAAGACATATACCTGCTAACCACACTAACTGCTTGTGAAATGTCTGGGCGTGTACAAACCATCGCATACATGATACTGTCGACTGCACTAGAATATGGAACTCGTGCCATAAAACTTTCTTCCTCACCTGATTGTGGTGACTGAGCAGCTGAAAGTCAAAAATGACTTGCAAGAGGAGCATCTCACAGGTTTAGCATTTTTCATGTGCAGTCGACAGTACTTTCTCAAGGTAATGCTTTTGGGTCAGGAACAATTTCATAGCTCCTTGATCTCTCTTGATTTCCATGCCAAGAATCTTCTTAGCTGCTCCTAAATCTTTCATCTCAAATTCACTACTCAACTGTGCTTTCAAAATGTGAATTTCTACAAAACTCTTGGCAGCAATGAGCATGTCATCAACATAAAGTAACAAATAAATGAAAGAATCATCATTTAATTTCTGAAAATAAACACAATTGTCATACATGTTCCTTGAATAACCATGACCGAACATAAAGGAATCAAACCTTTTATACCACTGTCTTGGAGATTGCTTCAATCCGTACAAGGATTTTTTTAGCAAGCAAAATTATCACATCTAGATCACCTACTTCAAATCTTTGAGGTTGTCTCATATAAATTTGTTCTTCAAGTTCACCATGTAGGAAAGCTGTCTTGACATCAAGTTGCTCCAATTCCAAATCATACAAATGGCAACTAAGGCAAGCAAAACACGAATAGAACTATGTTTAACAACAGGTGAAAATACATCATTGAAATCAATACCGTGTATCTGACTATAGCCCTTTGCAACTAATCGTGCTTTATGCCTTGTATCTTCAACCCCTGGATGACCTTCCTTCTTCTTAAAGACCCATTTGCAATCAACTATTTTCTTACCTAAAGGCAGCTTCACAAGAACCCAAGTTTTATTTTTATAGAGAGACTCAATTTCTTCATTCATAGCGACCAACCACTTAGCTGAATTATCACAAGAAACTGCTTCAAAGTAGGTGGAAGGTTCACCAACTCCATCCATTTCTTCAGCTACTGACAAAGCATATGCAACTAAATTTGCATATCGCTGCGGTGGTCGAATCTCCCTCCTTGATCTATCCATGGCAATAGAATGCTCTTTCTCCTCTGGTTCTTCTTCAATAAACTCTGATTCATCTACTGAATTTTTCTGACTGGAAGAGGCTAACTAAGAAGGATCGCAAAACTACCAAACTCTAGCTCTACCTGCTTCTGCGTATTATCATCTGTATCTGAATCACAAGAACTAGAAGACTCTTTTTTCGAAGATAACATAGAAAGTTCATCAAATGTTACATCTCTACTAATTACAAATTTTAGGGACTTGGGATCAAGACACCATAATCTATTGCCTTTCACCCCATAAGCATAACCAAGGAAAATGCACTTTTTAACTCTAAACTCTAATTTTCCATCATTCACGTGCATATATGCTGGACACCCAAAAACTTTCAAATCAGAGTAATTAGCAGGAGTACCTGACCAAACTTCTTTAGGAGTCTTAAAATCAATAGTTGCAGAAGGAGCTCGGTTGACAATATGACAAGCTGTAGAGATCGCCTCTGCCCAAAAGTTCTTTGTCAGCCCTGCATTAGAGATCATACAACGGGCTCTCTGTTGTAGTTTGCAAAATTCATTGAATTCTCCTTCACAAAATTCCATGTCATTATCTGTTTTAAGCCGCTTGATCTGTTTACCTGTCTATTTCTCAATCAAAACTTTTCATTGCTTGAAAGTTAGGTAAACATCATTTTTATGATTCAAAAAGTAAACCCAAACTTTTCTTGAATAATCATCAATGAAAGTTAACATATATCTGGCACCACCCTTAGATGGAACACGAGCTGACCCCCCAAGATCAGAATGAATATAATCTAAAGTACATTTTGTCAGGTGGATAGCTGGTGAACTGAAGTTGACTCTCTTCTGCTTCCCAAAAATACAATCAACACTGTCTCTTATATCATAATAGACGTGTAAGAGACAGATTTGGACGCTAATGATAGCTTTTTTGCACAACATAGTCAAGCTTTTCTCGCTCATGTGCCCCAAACGCATATGCCATAATTTAGTGATGTCAGAATCAGACAAAGATGATGAAGATACTGCTGCGGAACCTGTGACAGTAGAACCCTGCAAAATATACAACGTACCAAACCTGCAAGCTGTCATTATAACAGGAGCTACCCTGTACAAACTTTCATAACTCCACCTTCAACTGCATATTTGCACCCAAGAGATTCTAAGGTGCCTAAGGAGATGAATTCTTTTTCAAATCAGGGGGCTCGCGCCTTGAAGACGACCTTGTGTCCTCACAAGACCATCATGCATTTTAATTCGGACTGTACCCTTACCAACAACATCACAAACGACATTATTGCCCATCAAAACAATTCCACCATTACAAGATTCATAAGTGAAAAATAAATCTCTATTGGGACACATGTGATAAGAGCACCCCAAATCTAAAATCCACTCATTTATAGACCTTGTTCTGTCATCAGTGATAAAGAAAATATTTCTATCACTCTCATCAGCTGCAACACTAGCCTCGACAGTATCAATGCCTTTCTGGTTATATTTCTCCGCATGCTTATCTTTATTTTTCAACCTGAAGCATTCGGATTTAATGTGCCCCTTTTTACGACAATAATTGCATACCATATTTCTATGTCAACAGTGGATTTAGATCTAGATTTTGATTTACTACTGTCAAAGTCTCTCCTTTCAGATCTACCCCTGGCAACCAAACTTTCAGCTTGATTTCCACCTATTTCCCCAGTTATATCCCTATCAATTTGCTCTTTAGATTTTAAAGACAGACTTAATTTCACGATACGAGATTGTTTCTTTACCATAAATCATAGTATCACGAAAGTGTTTAAATGATAGGGGAAGGGAATATAACAACTTATACATTGATCCTCATCATCAATTTTTACATCTATATTCTCCAAATCCATAACAATGGAATCAAATTTATCAATATGTGAGAGTATAGATGTACCTTCAGTCATCCGAAGCATGTAAAGGGTTTGCTTTAAATAGAGTCGATTCTCAATTGTCTTCTTCATATACAAAGTTTTCAATTTATCCCACATACCTTTGGCTGTCGTCTCAGTAGCGACCTCCCTCAAAACCTCATCAGAAAGATTTAGGATAATACCTTATCTGGCCTTTTTCATCAAGGCTCCTCAAAATCCTCCACCGTCATCTTCTCTGGCTTTTTCTCCACTCCATGAAGCATTATGTCCACACCATCTTGGATCAGGATAGCCTCCATCTTGAGCTGCCACATTCTGAAGTTGATATTTCGGTCAAATTTCTCTACATGGGTCTTTGTTATCATCATAATGTCTCAAAACTTTCCTAGAAGCTCTGATACCAGTTTGTTAGAAAGTGTCCCAAGAAATTGACAAATGTTCGAGACCAATCCGAAACAAACGATAACAAAATAATAGATAGAGAAAATAAAAGAGACACCAGATTTACGTAGTTTGATCGAAAGACCTACGTCCATGGGTGAAGGCGAGCAAAATTTTACTATATGAGAAGAATATAAAAGCTTTAGGAGAGTGCTCCTAAGCCCACAAAAGCACTAGTACAAAAACACAAGAAAAGCCAAAATAAAGACAAAAGGCTTAATGACCAATAAGGCCCAATAGCCCACTAAGCTTTCTTATGTTTAGTGCTTGGTTGACATAAAGTCCAAAGTCTAAGGTTTCTATTTATAAGACCAAGGCTACATAACTCTCCATAAAATAATCAATGTGGGACAAAAGCCACATAACAACCTATACTTCAAAGTGTAAAGGTATTGTTTCGGAATTTTTTTATAGAAGATTTAGGAGAGGCAACATATATTTTGGAAATGAAAATCCATAGAGATAGATTTAAGAGATTGCTTGGTTTTACTCAATCAACGTACATAGACAAGATGCTAACGAGGTTTAGCATGAATCAATCAAAGAAGGGTTACTTAACAATGTCTCATAGTGTGTACCTTTCTAAAGACATATGTTCTAAGACAATGTTGAAAGAGATAATATGAAAAGGATCACATATGGTTCGGCTATAGATTTATAATATATGTTATGTTATGTACTAGACGTTATGTCTCCCATATTCAAAGTGTTATGAGTAGGCTTCAATCTAAACCAGGGAGTGGTAATTAGATAGCAGTCAAGAATATTTTTAAGTACTTGAATTCCTTCGGAAAAGGATTAAAAATTTATTTTTGATCTATGGTGGGCAATAATTGAAGGTTTGCGGATACACAAATTTCAGCTTTCAATTTGACAAGGATGATAACAAGTCGCAATCTAGATATGCATTTACTATTAATGATGGTGCAATCAGTTAAAAGAATTCTGAACAAAATACCATGGTTGATTCTACAACAGAAGTCGAATACATTGCAGTTTCAGAAGTAGCAAAAGAGGAAATTTGGATCAAGAAGTTTGTGGCTTGATTTGGATTGGTTCATTCCATTAGTGATTCTATACTTTTGTATTGTGATAACAATGGAGCTATTGTATAAGTAAAATAACTCAGGTCTCATTAGCGATCCAAACATGTGTTACGGCGTTATTATTTGATAAGAGAAATCGTTGATAAAAATGAGGTAAAGATAGAAAAGATTCCCACTGATGATTATATTGCTGATTCGTTGACTAAAGTCTTATCCCAGAAGAAACATGAGAGTCATGTTTACTGATTCAGTTTTTAAGCACATGAATGATTAGCTTTAGTGCAAATGAGAATTTTTGTTAGTGTATGCCCTAAAACCAATTTATTTTAGGGATAAATTATACTTTTATATTTATGTATATTTTATAATATGGCATTTTTTGAATAAAATATATATATGTAAAATATAAATGGTTATGATGGAATTATATTTTATTCGTGAATATCTCTAATCGTTGTGTTTGACACAGGTAGATTAGCACATAAGTGTATGTAAATACTTATTGAGAATAAGTGTATCGGATTGACCCATTAAGAGTATTTTATATGAATTATTATTTGAATCCCAATTGATTAATCTCTTTGTGATAGTAGTGTAATGATCTTTTGACTTCAGGTCATGAACTTAGCTTGACTGTGAATTACTATACTTTGACTCTATTAGTCGTTTCTATTAATAAGTCGCACATACTGCAGAGTTTGGATATAATATGAATCATAATAAGATAATATATGACTAATAAAAGATTCGTCACTTCTTAAAATTGATAATGGGAGAATATATTCCAATATGTTGACTTCTTGAAATACAACTTAGAAATCTTTGCGCAAAGTGGAAATAGAATTAAGAGTATCAAAGTTCTATTTCAAATGAGTTGTATTTTGAAAATAAGTAAATTGATTAATTCAATAAGAGTTGGCATTATATTTGTACTTCTAAATTAATCGAGATATAGGTTTGTGAAAGAATAATAATTATACAAGAACTAAATCACGGATGAGAAATGTCGAACCATTTTGACATATCTCAACACTTAGATGGTCATGATACTTTGCTAGAAACCAATTTTGATTTATAAATGTAAATTAACTAATTAGTGAATTAATGATAAATTAAAGGTGTTTAATTTATCTAATCCTATTTAATTCAAGATTATAATTTGTATTTATTACCAACTTGATTGAGAACCTAAAGAGTCACACAATTAAGGATAATTAATTTGGGATGAAATTGATTTCGATAAGTATGAAATAGTTATGGGTTAATTCTAATATGAGATAAATTAACTTTTTGGGTTCAATTATAATAAATTATAAATCTTAGGAGTTAATGTGTAATGTATGTTAGAAGTGCTAATGATTTTATACTTATTCATATATCCTTAATCCATATTGATTAGCATTACTGTAATTCTCTAAAACTAAATTGATTAGGATACTAGAACTATATTTATATATGTGTGTGTACAAGACTGGTACATATAAGAAGTACTAGTACGACTAATCATTGAAAGCCGTGAACAAACTTTTTGAAAACGTGAAAGTCACGTTTGGGAAAAGAGAAAAATAATTATGGAGCTTGCACTCCGTGATTTAGGTCAATTAATATTGTGAAAATTTCTGAATTAATCATCTGTGTGGCTACCATTAAAGATCGAACACTTGTGCGACTTGTGGATCGACATCCCGAACATAATAGAGATTTTACCGTGATTCTAAGATATAATCTCAATACTTTTTTTGTACTACGTATAAATTAATCAAAGTGATCTATGATATGCGAAAGTTAAATTTTTAAATTTTGCTGCGTTATTAGTTATTTACTTTCTTACAAATTTGGCATTCCATATGGCCTTCTCCTTGTGGATGGCACTCCTTTGGCATCCCATAAAGGGAACCGAGGACTTGAGCTGAACTTAATCAAATCAAATCCTCAGTGCCCCTTATGGGATCGATACCGAAGGAATGCTATGCATAAGATAAGGTCACGTGGAATTAGATTTTAAAGCATTCACATGTGAATCTTAATTCAAACAGTAGCTCGACTGTGATGCTTTATTATCAAATTTCACGTGGCCTTTTCCTTGTGGATGGCACTCCTTTGGCATCCCATAAAAGGAACCGAGGACTTGAGCTGAACTTAATCAAATGAAATCCTCAGTGTCCCTTATGGGATTCGATACCAAAGGAATGCTATGCATAAGATAAGGTCACGTGGAATCAGATTTTAAAGCATTCACACGTGAATCTTAATTCAAATAGTGGCTCGACTATGATGTTTTTATTATCAAATTTCACATGGCCTTCTTCCCGTGGATGGCACTCATTTAGCATCCGATAAAGGAACTGGGGACTTGAGAGCCGCAACTTTATTGTTTTTTGTTTTCATTTATTTTTGTTAGGTGGACAATCAATTCGCACACATCCTTGGTCAATTTTGATCCACAATCTACATCCTCGTCCTTCTCTCATCCCCCCATCCCCCCTCCCAAAGAAAAGGAAAAATTGATAAGTTGATGCACAATTTCCATGCTTTAAGTTTAAAACAGATCATATACAATTGTCAATTGGTAAGACTAAAGCATTTACCAATTGTCATGGCACTAATTGTTGTTTTCAATGGCACATCAGTATCCATAAATGCAACAAATAATAGTATTACGGTACCACTATGCATTAAAGAAATATGATGGCACATAATTTTTTATCTCATACTCTATGTCACTTCTTGTCACATTATCTAATGAACTGTCAAAATCTATAAAATAATTTTACTAAAGTAATTTTGACAGTTTATAAATTGGTAGTGTGACAGAAAGTAGTACGAAGTGTGGGAAAGAAAATCCTTAGGAAATTATGATCCACCGTACCACTTTTTCTTGAATTTTTGGGCTAAGAATTTGTTAAACATCTTCTATCTCACACCCTGTGTCACAAATAAATTGTCAAAATTACTCCACTAAAATCACACTATATAATCTTGATAGTTTATAAGGTGATGTAATAGAAAGTAATAGATGATACGAGACAGAAGATCATATATCCTAAGAATTCTAGTAATAAACATGTTTCGTCGCTATATATATGATTAAATCATAAGCACCGTTTCATGCGACTTAAATCTAAGTCAATAAATGCGATAGGTGTTGTCGTTGTGTCATTATTAGTTAGTCAGTTCCACATGTTTCTTCTCATTATTACAAAACCATGCATAAAAGTATTCTAATTAATTCTTAGAGGCTCCGATTTTATTAGAGACTTAATTAAAGGTAATGTAATTTAAATTTTTTAATCTCGGTAATTTATAAACCCACCGAGCAAGTTATAGAGTTCCACATTCTTTAATCAATGTTTACCCGGAATAATCTTGCAGCTTGGAGTTCTGGTACTTTATGACGTTGGTTCTCTTTGCGGGATACCTAAAAAATGCCGAAATTGCTGTCGACGTATCTCTATATGGTAACACTAGTCTAATATTTTGTTGTTTTTTTTTTTCGAATTTAATGATAGTTTAGTAATTTTGTTATTTTGTCACTTTGTGTAGATACATTTTTTCTCAAATTACTTGACTACGACCTTAGTGAATATGGCCAATTTAATATGTTGTTCCATTTTTTAAATTGTTCTTGCAGCATGAATATACTGGGCTGGACAATTATGGTGGCTTTCGGATTCAATGCAGCCATAAGGTTTGCACAAAAAAAACATAATTAACCACTATTTCGTTTTCTAAATTGAACATATATATATATATATATCCTTTTTTGCTAAAAGATTTTATGAATTGCTTAATTAGTGTGAGGGTGTCAAATGAATTGGGAGCCTATCTGGGCATCCAAGAACTGCAAGATTTTCCGTGGTTGTGGTAGCATTAACCTCACTTCTAGTTGGAATCTTGCTTGGACTGGCTCTAATTGTTGCAAGAAGGGAATACCCAGCTATATTCTCTAACAGCAAACAAGTTCAACAATCTGTATACGACCTAACACCTTACCTAGTTATCTGCGTTATGACTAACAGTGTTCAACCTACACTTTCTGGTATATATACTTTTACAACTATTCAACTTTATATGTCTTGATTAAAATAATGGACTCTTTTAAGGTTTTGGAATTAATTGATTAAAGCGTGATAAATTGTATCATGCAATTTCAATAGGTGTGGCTATTGGAGCAGGGTGGCAAGCTTATGTGGCTTATGTGAACATAGTTTGCTATTATGTCTTCGGCATTCCGGTCGGTCTAGTATTGGGGTTTACTTTTAACATGGGTGTCAAGGTATTAGTTTCTCCACCCTGCCTTTGTTATTCATGCTTAATATGGCATAACATCTATTTTAATTACTCGTCTGTTCCTCTTGTATCAATTTTCTATCCGATACTCTTTATATATTTGATGTATATTCTAGTTGATAATAATTATAAGTCAGAACATATGTATTATAATAGTAGATTAATATAAGAATTTGAAAGTGAGAGAAAATAAATTTGTTGCTACTCAATATAATCTACTACTATAAAACTTTCATGCATCAATAGGCAGTTGCTAGCCTGCTATCAATAATGGCTTAATTTTTGACAATTTGCACCCAACCAAAAAAAAAACACTAGTAAACCCTAAGCGCCTGGACATGACCTAAATTGCGATCAAATCCGACCTTAGCATTTATATTTTGCTCATTAAAAATATTTAGTGCAATAGCCTCAGGTTCGAGGATATTTAGAATGGTGAACCAAGATTCGACTTATTAATTTCTTGAACTAAAATTTTCATACTGTTTATGAATGACTTTCAGGGCATTTGGATAGGAATGCTATCTGGAGTTACAGTTCAAAGTCTGGTCCTACTTTCTGGATGATCTATAATACGAATTGGGAGAAGGAGGTTAGTAAAACTTGCCTAATTTAGTTATCCAAGCAGATCAATCGACACAGTTTTTATTGTTTGCACACAACGTATACAAAAATTGCATTTGCATGTTTGGTTCTCTCAAGCTTCTAATTAACATACTCAGCTCATCAATTTCTTTAATTTATGCAGGCTTCAATTGCCGAAGACAGAATAAAACAGTGGGCAGGGGAAACGGATACCAAAAGAATTGATTAACATATTATTAGTTAAGAGAAAAGGAGGATAGAAATAGAGAATAAAATATTTTGAGCGACTTGCTAGTGTATTGCATGCGTTTTTTTTTTTTTTTTGGTTTGCACAACACTCTTTTTTTGTTTAGAGACAACTATAAGTACGAAAATTCTTTACTACTTACTCTACAATATGGAGTGAATATGTCAGACTGTTGGATATAATTGAAAAGTAATATAATTTGTTACTTTTTAATTATTTCAACTACTGTCATATCCCAGGACTCGAATTGCGGAATAAGTTATGCATATTATGTGTGCTCCGTTATCAATTTCTTTTAAACGTTTACATCGTTAACTTTGATGTGTTTGCAATGACTTGACTTTAGTTTTTGATTTTTGAATTTTTTTTTTTTATATGTGGACCTAGAATAAATGTTACAGTGACCAAGAATTGTTTAGTTGTACTCAATACATTATCTTTCTTTGTTATCTCTTTCTACCGTAACTACAAAATTGTCAAAAAGCACAAGTTTATTGGTCTTGAGACCAACATTCAATTAATTAAAATGACTTGGTAGTGTGTCCTTTACATAAGAATGTTGACTCATCTTTACTTTAGTTCTATGTTAATGACTTGTTGAGCCTTAATTGGTTCTAAGATGCATTTCAATTAAAGAACCCACTATTCTAATCACGGGCGAAGATAGGACTCTAACATTAGGGGTGTAACGTGCTTTGCTAGGTGTTTAACAATTTTTCAAGTAAAATTAATTTTTTTAAAAAAATAATTCGTTTTATATGCAATTATAAAAATTTGATGTTCTAATTTTTTTATAAAATAAAAATTATAGTAATATCAATAATTTTAGAACTAAGAAAATCACATTGTGCTCAATTTTATATCATATGTAGTTGAAAAATAAATTTACAACGAAAACTATATTATTCATTTTGTATAAAAATTTCAAAATTCTTTAAATTTTTATATTTCTAAATGACGATTATTCTTAATTTCAAATATGCCATCACGTTTAATACCACATAAGGATTTTAAAGTTTTAGGGTGTCAATGCAAAGAAAAAGAAAAAATTCACAAATTTTGGGGTGCAGTTATAGGATAAAATTAAAATTTTTAAAATTTTTTCTTACCTACTTTACAATTTCTCAAAGTTGAGGGGGTGCGATTGCCCACCCTCAACAAAGTGTAACTTCGCCCCTGAATTTAATTTACTCTGAATTTGAATTTCCATGGCCTTCAAATTTCCGGATTGTTACTAATTTGCATTACAAACTGGGAACATCGAACAAAATGGTAAGAATCGACCTCAGAAAATTAGTCCAACTAAGTTAACATGAGGAAGACCTTACAATAACATCATTTCATATCGCTATGCCTCAAATATTTGGGGCTCCAAAGATTTCCGACTAATTCAACATAAGCCGTATTCTATTGTTTGGAAAATAAGGTAAGAGTTGCCCCCCCAAAATTATTCTATTTTCCGTTTAAAACAGTACATCAAGAATCAAGTCTTTTTAGGTAAATGGCTTCATTAGATGTAGCTAGTAAGGTTTAATTTTAACTCAAAATTCTGGTCAACAATAAAGCATTTCTGGCATTTTTGCTAAAAAGAATTTGCATCATAAATAAATAGGTCGTGCTCTGGAAAGGTTTGTGTAAGGACATTTAAACAAAACATAAAAGAATATATGCATTCATTACTTGATCACATTAGTTGTCTAATTAAGTACTCAATTTCTTCAGGGACACGGTTAAGTTGATTAATGAAGGAAAAGAATTTCATTAGAACACTCTAATAACAAATTAAGCAAATGTCCGAAGAATATTTTATGTACCTGATCCAGGATAGAAGACTTGAATGTGAATCATGTTTAGAATATTTTATTCTTTCCGAAATTAAAAGACTTGAGTGTGAATCATGTTTAGAAATGGAAGTTTTATCCTGTCTTGTCATCCCTCAAATGTACATATGATGTCCGTTAAAAGCCAGGATATGGTAGACATGTAACCTTATATATCCTATTTATGTTCAATATTATGTGCATATTTGGGTGACTTTATGATTTGAAATTTGCAAATAGACTCTTAAACGAGATCCATGTACTAAATTCTTTATAGGTTTTAACTTATGACATGCTCTACAAATTGAGTATTACTTGCTTAGTGATGATATATAAAATGTTCATCCTATAATATAGTGACATGTGTTTTATAATTCTTGCGAGAGTAATTATGTAATACAACATTGGTGCTGATGTATACTCATTTTTAGATGAATAATTGGACATATGGTCGGTATGGCAGACCATCTAAGTCCGACCTCATACAAGTTAGAGGCTCCATCCCAAAGACGGGAGACTCTACTAATAAATATCAGATGATAACATACAACACATAAGGACAACTTATCGCTATCCTTCTCAAGGCAATTAAATAATATACAGAGCCTACAACTTATGCTCTATCTTTTCTCTCACATCTCGCTCAGTGTTTTATCACTTAACAATATAGAGTGAGTTTTAAGATTATTAAAGTCATATTAATCTTTAATCATCTAACGATCCAAAATATTCAATTGACATTGCGGTGTGAGTACAAAACCTTTTTTAATACTTTCTTCGTCTCATTTTATTTGTCCCTCTTTCTCTTTTAATTTGTCTCAAATTATTTGTCACTCTTTAAAAAAACAAATAAATAAATATCAATTTACCTAATTTACCTTCATGCAAGTTCCAAAAAATAAAACATTAATGTCATATTTCAACATTAATTAATTTTATAAACTATTTCAAATTTTGAAAATAACCAAAATTAAGTAACAATTTCTAAATTTTAATTGAGGGATAATAATGAAAAAGAAATTATAGTATAAGATTAATCATGCCAGGTGAGAAAGGAGTACAAGTCATTATAGACCGCCGACCGGATCCGTACAGCTATTAACGATTACTTCCGAGGCTATGTGATACACGACTTCATGTTATACGACCTACATAGTCTTCGCGTCGACGTCTCTTATTCAGTTTCAGTGTCGGCAAACCCGAACAATGGAGGACACCACGCTGCCACTCCTAACCAACATAGAAGACGATCATTTAAAGCAATCCCTCGTATCATTCCACAAGTCCAACAGCTTTTCATTCGATGCTCATCATGGCGACATCAAACCCATCAAAGGAGCTAGAGATTTCTTTAGAGAATTCTTCATTGAGTCCAAGAAACTCTGGTACCTTGCCGGTCCTGCCATCTTCACCTCCATTTGCCAGTATTCCATTGCCGCCTTGACTCAGGTCTTCGCCGGCCAAAGAAAGGTGTTGTGGGAACCATTCAGCTCGCCGCTGTTTCCGTCGAAAACTCTGTTATAGCTGGATTTGCTTTCGGCATCATGGTATTAATTCATATTCTACCATTCTTTTTGTTATCTTTCTCTATTTTCTAGTCATCTTTGCAAAAAAAAAAAAAAATTAATTTTATTGACGTTATATGGGGTAGAACAGAAATCATTATGTTATACTTTAGAAGCTTATAACATATAAATTTCTTAAGCAGAAGTTATTTATGGTATAAACTTTTAAAGCATAATATAGTAGTTTCATAAAGGGAAGCGCGATAGAATTTTTTATATGAAGTACTATGATGCATGATTAAAAATAATGAAACTTATTTTGGATATGGATGATGCAGTTGGGAATGGGAAGTGCATTGGAGACGCTTTGTGGTCAAGCATTCGGAGCCGGGCAGCTAAACATGTTAGGAGTATATATGCAAAGATCGTGGGTTATCCTAAGCGCCACAGCATTTGTTCTGATGTTTATTCATAATATTCGCGACCCAAATCTTGAGAATTATTGGACAAACTCCTGATATATCAAAGTGGGCGGGGACTTTTGCTATTTGGATGATTCCACAGATCTTTGCTTATGCATTCAATTTTCCTATTCAAAAGTTCTTGCAAGCTCAAAGCAAGATAATCGTCCTGGCGGTGATATCCGCGGCGGCGATAGTTGGTCACGCTTTATTCAGCTGGTTGTTGATGCTCAAGTTGGGATGGGGGCTGGTTGGTGGGGCGGTGGTATTGAATGTGTCGTGGTGGTTCACAGTGGTTGCGCAACTTGTTTACATTTTTAGCGGCTCATGCGGTGAAGCTTGGTCGGGATTTTCATGGAAAGCCTTTCAAAATTTATGGGGATTTGTGAAGTTATCCGTTGCATCTGCCATAATGATCTGGTAACTCTCTTCTTCTTTTTTTTGGGACAAGTATTAATTCATTTTTTGCACTTTTATCATAAGCTAGTTTTTTTTTTTTTTTTTTGCTAGGTTAAATGAGCATAAGCTAGGTTAATTAGGTAGACACTGGTTTGGGAAATAAAATAAAATGGAAAATCAATTAAACGATTTTTCAGTTTTTGACAAGAATAAGAAATAGATACAAAGCTGGATCAATAATTCTCTCCATTTAAAGATAAATGGAGGAGTTTTCATTACCCTTAAAAAATATTTTCAAAAATTAAAACCCTTCATAATTTAAATCATGTTATAAATGTTTTGCAAAAGACAGGAAAAATTGATATTTTATCATTTTTTTAAACTACTTTATATTTAATCAAAATTTGATAATTTTTGTACCATCTAAATATGACATATAATTTAATAGTGAAATATTTTTTCAATAGATTGATTTTTGGATATGAAAATCTATTTAATAAGATAAAACTAATTGTATGTCTAAATTATTTTTTAAATTTTAATTATTTAAATATAAATAAATAAAAATAATAATGTGTTAGAATCGTACATATTCGCTTTTTGAAAAGTAAAATTACTTTTGCAGGTAATTGTTGTATGAAGTGGACATATAGTCAAACTGTCTCTTATGTCTGTCTAGATATACACATCTAGACAGCCTTCTTTGATTGCCTCGGTCACGGCCATATATTCTCCAGTAGTAGACAATGCCACAATAGGTTGTAAGTAGCTTTCCAACATGATCTTAACAACCTTAGCGCAAAATCACATAACCTTGATCAAAGTGATCTTCTTTTGTCAAGATCTACATGTCGAGAATCCACAAAACCAATCAAAGTGTCACTATTTTTCCCAAACTCCAAACAAGTGTTTGAAGTACCTTTCAAGTATCACGAGAATCCATTTCTGACCGCCAATGTTCTTTTCGAGGACAAGACATATACCACTCACCACCACTATGTAGCGCTTGTGAAATGTCCTGGACGTGTACAAACCATCGCATACATGATATCTGCCATGCACTAGAATATGGAACTTGTGCCATAAAACCTTCTTCCTTTGATTGTGGTAGTGGCGTGAAAGTCGAAAATGACTTGCAAGAGGAGTACTCAAAGGTTTAGCATTTTCATGCTAAATTTCTCCAAAACTTTCTCAAGGTAATGCTTTTGGGTGGGAACAATTTCATAGCTCCTCGATCTCTCTTGATTTCCATGCCAAGAATCTTCTTAGCTTATACACATCTTGAGTAGTGAATTTGAGATGAAAGTGCTTTCAAAGTGTGAATTTCTACGGAACTCTTAGCGGAAAGGTACCTAATGAGGTAACAAATATATGAAATGTCATATGAATTTTTGTAAAAAGAGCATGAATTGTCTCTTATACACATCTAGATGTGTATAAGAGACAGGGTATAAGAGGTTTGATTCCTATATCCCTGTCTCTTATTGGAGGTAATTTGGTATCATGGAAAAGCAAGGCCATTGACCCGTGACCTGTCTCGATATACAAGATCTAGATATAGAGCCATGGCACAGATCAACTGGTGATCTTATTCCAAATCATACATGGCAACTAAGGCAAGCAAAACACGAATAGAACTATGTTTAACAACAGGTGAAAACACATCATTGAAATCAATACAAGTGTCGACTATAGCCCTTTGCAACCAATCGTGCTTTATACCTTGTATCTTCAACCTGGATGACCTTATTCTTCTTAAAGACCCATTTGCAATCAACAATTTTCTTACCTAAAGCGGCTTCAAGAACCCAAGTTTTATTTTTATGGAGAGACTCAATTTCTTCATTCATTGCAACCAACCACTTAGCTGAATTATCACAAAAAGGCTTCAAAGTAGGTGGAAGGCTACCAACTCCATCCGTTTCTTGATGACAAGCATATGCAACTAAATTTGCATATCGGCTGCGGTGGTCGAATCTCCCTCCTTGATCTATCCTTGGCAATGGAATGTTCCTCCTCCTCTGGTTCTTCTTCAATAGACTGTTTGATTCATCTACTGAATTTTTCTGACTGGAAGAGTCTCCTAACTGAGAAGGATCAGAACTACCAATCTCTAGCTCCACCAAATCAAACACATTTTGTAAAAACCTTTGTCAACCCGCATTGGAGATCATACGGGCTCTCTCCAAAGAGTTGTTCATACGTTCTGCCATACCATTTCTTTGAGGCGTCATCCTAAGCATGTATATGGTGCGAACAATTCCTTCATTTTGCAAAATTCATTGAATTTCGCCTTCACAAAATTCCATGCCATTATCTATTTCTAAGCCGCTTGATGCATGTTTACTGTTTGTTTCTCAATCAAAACTTTCCATTGCTTGAAAGTTAGGTAAACATCATTTTATGTTTCAAAAATAAACCCAAACCTTTCTTGAATAATCATCAATGAAAGTTAACATATATCCGCACCACCCTTAGATGGAACATGGCAGATCGAGAATGGATATAATCTAAAGTACCTTTTGTCCTGGATAGTGGTGAATCATGACTCTCTTCTGCTTCCCAAAACACAATGTTCACAAAATCCATCGCCAGTACTTTACAAAAGAAGTCCTTTTTGCTCAACATAGTCAAGCCTTTCTCGCTCTCCTTACCAACAACATCACAAACGGC
Organism: Cinchona pubescens; assembly: GCA_025175665.1. Taxonomy (NCBI): domain Eukaryota; kingdom Viridiplantae; phylum Streptophyta; class Magnoliopsida; order Gentianales; family Rubiaceae; genus Cinchona; species Cinchona pubescens. The sequence goes on along the minus strand of JANKKI010000077.1, from coordinate 1,620,076 downwards.
ATTGTACACATCAGAGCCCATGTTCATGATTACAAGATTCATAAGTGAAAAATATATGTCTATCTAGACACATGTGATAAGAGCACCCTGCTAGTGTAAAATCCACTCATTTATAGACCTTGTTCTGTCATCTTATACAAAGAAAATATTTATATCACTCTCATCAGCTGCAACACTAGCCTCTCGACCCAAAATGTTGGGTCATGGTTATTCAAGGAGCATGTATGACAATTGTGTCTATTTCCGAAAATTAAACACGTCCAGACATCCTCACAAGCAGTTATTTGTTACTTTATGGTGATGCTGTCTTGTCACATACACAGGAAGATGTGTATAAGAGACAGACTCAGTCTCAGTAGCGACCTCCCTTAAAACCTCATCAGAGAGATTTAGGATAATACCTGATCTGGCCTTTTTATCAAGGTCCTCAAAATCCTCCACCGACATCTTCTCTGGCTTTTTCTCAACTCCATGAAGTGCTATTCGACCACCATCTTGGATCAGGATAGCCTGCATCTTGAGCTGCTGCATTCCAAAATTGACACTCTGGTCAAATTTCTCCACATGGGTTTTTAAACATCGTCATAATGTCTTAAAACTTTCCTAGAAGCTCGATACAGTTGTTAGGAAGTGTCCCAGAAATTGACAAATGTTCGAGACCAATCCAAACAAACGATAGATGTGTATAAGAGACAGAGAAAATCAAGTAACATATTTACGTGGTTGGTCGAAAGACCTACGTCGCGAACAAAATTTTACTATATGAGACACACAAAGCTTTAGGAGAATGCTCTAAGCCCAAAAACACATGTGTATAAGAGACAGGTTCTACTGTCACAGGTTCTGCAGCAGTGACATATAATTTAATAGCCTGAAAGCTTTCTTTTCTTATGTTTAGTGATTTTTGGTGAAAATCTATTTAATAAGATAAAACTAAGGTCTAAATTATTATAACATTTTAATTATAAAATAATAAATGTGGAAAAACATAACATAATGGAAAACTAAATGGAAAGGAAAATGATTCAAATGGTCAAAACCGTGGTTTTGACCATTGAGGTACGTTGGCCAGTTGGCCAATAATTGCATAAACTGACAAAACACAAATTTGTTTGACTATATGTCCACTTCATAAACAATTTCCAAAAGTAATTTTACTTTTCAAAAAGCGAATTGTACGATTCAAATGGAATAAAACGTGTCGGAATGGATTGATTTGATTGATTTCCTGTAGGGTGTTGAAACCCAACTCAATTTGAAAACTTAAATTAATTTAAATGAATTTGAGATTAAATAAAATGTTGGGTTATTAAGTTTGGAATATTTGGATTGAGTTACTCGAATTTATTTGGGTTAGATTGGATAAAAAATTCATTCCAACTCGATAATCCAAATATAATTTACATATAAATTCTTGGGTAAATTACCATAAACCCCCATGTGGTATGTTTATATAACCTATAATCCTTATTTATTTCAAAAATATACCTTAAACCCACATATAGTTTGGATTAAAAGGTAAAGTAATGAAAAACATCCAATTTAACGGAGTTTGAAATACACTCACAGCCTATGAGAGTGTTTATCGTTTTTCTTCTAAAAATATTAACTTTTATGACAAAAATACCCCTTAACACACCACATTTCAACAAAAACCACCACAACCACCCACCATCACCCACCATCCTCCACTACGCATGTGGAGCTAAGATACATAGTGATAAACTTCCAATATGCTTCGTCAAGGTTTGAAATGGAGTCCAATTCGAAAATTTCAACAGCAAGAAATTGGCTTCCCCCATTAGTCTTCTTCTCCAATCCCTAGCCGCAACCTCACCCCTCTTATAGTAGGTAGTCCCTTCCTCCTCCCACTCCATCTCTTTTCTCTTCCCCCATTCTTCTTCCTCCATCTTTTTTTCCTGTCACCCACCACCCGTCCCTCTCGTAGCCTCTTTCTCCTTCCTTCCTCCTTACCCATCTTCCTCCTCTCTCTCTTTTCCCGTCACCCATCACCGTCCTCAAGCAGCCCTTTCTTCCTCCTCCTCCTCCTTCTATTTTCCCGTCACCCATCCTCATCCCTTCCCTTTATTTTCCCATCACCCTTCCACCACCTATCTCTCCAAGTCTCCACATTTTTCTCTCTCCTCATTCATAATCCCCCTTCCCCCTCTCATTCCAAGGAGGATGTGGTTATTGATGGTAGTGGTGGTGGTGGTGGAGAAGGAAACTTATGGATAGGAGGGTAAATAAGTAATTTTAATAAAGTCCGTTAATTTGGATGATTTTCATCCATATCACCTTTTAGTCTAATGTACATAGTGCTTTAGGGTATATTTTTGAAATACATAAGGGTTATGGGTCCTACGGACATAGCACATATGGGTTTATGCTAATTTACCCTAAATTCTTTTATTATTTTTTTTTTCAATATCATCTAACTTATAATACTCTTTTCCTTTCATGCTTGATATAGCATTCATCTAATATATTATAATTTTTCTTTCTCATTCTTGATCTAGCTATTTTATTTTTTTGACCAAAATATATTTTTCAATGGATGCTCTTACAATAAATTTTTTTTACATCTTTGAGATTTGACAGTAACCGATCCAAGTACACTTGGATTGGATTTATTTGAGCTTCTATATTGTTAGAAAATAATTAGAGAAACGGAAAAATAAGAGATAACTTTGAAAATCAGTATATTCAGTTTCCTTAAAGAATTATCGCCCCTACTTAAGTTACGGCTGGGATTAAATTGTAATATTCCTCAAGGATTTTACAAAGTCAGACTAGAAAATTCAGACAGCAAAATCTGAATTTTCCCTAAGGGCACGTTAGAATTCTGATAGAAGAAGTAATAATTTTTTTTTTTAATGAGAAGAGAAAATGATGATACAATGCCTTATTTTTTGGAGTTAATAATGGTATTCATAGACTTTCTTTGGGTGTCATAAAGAGACATACCTATTTATTAGACACACATTTTCATTAGGCAACCCTTGAATTTAAATTTAAATTCTAGCAACTAATAACTGTCAAAAAATATATTATAATTAATAATTAATTATTAATTTTGGGCTTAATTGGCCCCAAGTGCCCATCTTTGACTATAAATTTATTAGATTGATTTATAATCAATTATTGTTTTTCCCTACATAAAACCCATCAATCACTGTTATTCAAAAGTTTACAAAAGTATTTATGAATACCTCAACTCTTTTTGTAACTTTTAGATATAGGACAAATTATTTTTTCTTCATGTATATCTAATCACTAACTATTAATAACAATCCTCCACTTAGTTAGTGATTAATATACTTGATTTAAGTATTTATGCATAAAGTAGGTGTCTTTCAACTTGAACCTATTACTTGTATAAATATTCCAAATCTTGTCGAAATTGATGGTTAGATAAACTCTATTAAACCCAATTTCTTAATTGACATAACGGAAAAGCTATACACATAAATTACTCAGACCAAGCCAAACTCTAACGAGTTCATGGTGAGTTTTATCACCATATTATGGCCTTGCGCTACCTCCTGAAATCATAAACATTTACAAAGTTTTATATCTCAAACTTTGATTGAAGTGGCACCACTCCTTGTATTTACATAGGTGAAAATTTAACCAATCCTTTATGTGATACTCGGTTCTAAATTCGAACTATGTTTCTTCATTAAGAGTAATATATACTCACCCTTTGTTTCTTAAGTACTATAAGTTTTCTAGCACATGTCAACCGTCACAAATTATAACTTGTTGTTATCTTTTAAATCTTTAGTTTTGCTAAGCAGTAAGAAAGGTAAAGTTCCCGTTACTAGTGAATAGTCAAAACACTTTAAAACCTATAGCATTTGAAGTACTTGTTATCATATCTCTCGATAGCCCTTTAGTCAATAGGTCAGCAAGGTTATCTTTAGATTTAACATAAACAATAATGATAATACCATTAGAAATTAGTTGTCTTATATACTCATGCCTTAAAGAAATATATCTAGATTTGCCATTGTATAACTTGCTAAATGCCCTAGATATCATTGCTTCACCGTCACAATGAAAGAGGACAGCTAGCATTGGTTGTGGCTACAACTCTATATCTAGCAATAAATTTCTCAACCATTTCGCCTCTTTACCTGCTACTGCTGAGGCAATAAACTCAAACTCCATTGTAGAGTGAGTTATACATGCCTGTTTCTTAGAAACCCATGAGATGACCTCCTTCACCTAAAGTGAAAATCCACCCAGAGTTGACTTGTTATCATTAACATTAGTTATCCAACTAGCATCACAATATCCTTCCAATACCGAAGAATATCGGTTATAAAATAATGCATAGGAGGTTGTCCTTTTAAGATAATTAAGGACTCTTCTTATTGCTCTCCAATGATCACTTTTAGGATTATGTGTATATCTTGAAAGATTACACACAACAAACACAATATTAGGCCTAGTACAATGCATTGCATATATTAAATTACCAATTGCACTAGCATGGTCTAATTGACTTACTGCTCTTCTAGAATTTTCAACCAATTTGTTTGAAATATCAAATGGAGTATTGAATTCTTTAATACCCAAATGATTAAATTTTGAAAGAACCTTAACTATATAGTGAGATTGATATAAAGCAAAATTTTCACTACATTTTTTAAACTTTGATTCCCAAGATAGTATCACCTTCTCCCAAATCTTTCATTTTAAATTGAGAAGCGTAAATACTTCTTTGTGTCTTTTACACCTTGCATGTTAGTTCCTATAATTAGCATGTCATCAACATAGAGACATACTATTACAACATAATCCTTTGTGAACTTGGAATAAATACATTTATCCATTTCATTATATTTAAAACCATTTGATAATATCACACTATCAAATTTTTCATACCACTGTTTAGGAACTTGCTTTAATCCATATAATGATTTAACCAATTTATAAACTTTCTTCTTATTTTCAGGAACTACAAACCCTTTTGGTTGTTCATTTATATATTTCTTTTTCAAGATCACTATTCAAGAATATTATTTTAACATCCATTTGATGGACATATAAATTATAAATTGATATTAATGCAAACAACACTCTTATTAAGATAATCATAGTAACAGGAGTATAAGTATCAAAATAATCCACTTCTTCCTTTTGCCAAAAACCTTTAACAACTAGTCTAACTTTGAAAGTTTGTAGAAAATCATCGATATTATATTTTCTTAAGCTAAATATCCACTTACACCCAATGAGTTTAGAATTAGGGGATAAATTAACCAAAACCCATGTACCATTTGATAGAAGAGAATCAATTTCATCATTTATAGCTTCTTGCCAAAAAGCAGAATCTCTTGAAGTCATTGCTTTACTATAAGACCTAGAATCCTCTTCTATATTCAATATAATAGGCATTTTATTTACTATCTCATCTCTACTTCCTTCAACTAAAAAAACAATTATTTGAGAAGAAATAAAATCAGAATCCAAATTCTTTTATTTTCTTGCCCTTTGACTTTTCATAGGTTCAATGAGAGTTTCAATAATCTTTCTTTTATTATTTGAAGAAGAACTAGGATTTAAACTAGTGCTTAAAGATATTGTTGTATCAGGTCACTATAGAATTGTAATTGACCATTGTAGGATTATCTAGAGTTATTGTACGATTAGTAATTCCTATATTATTATGTGAACTTTAGTTTGAATCACCAATGAACTTTGTTTCCAAGAACTCAACATTTTTGGATTCTATAATAACATTAGACCGAATGTCTAATAATCTGTATGCTTTTGAGTTCTCAGCATATCCCACAAAAACACTCTTAATTCCTCTAGGTCCTAACTTTGTTCTTTTAGGATTCGGAATTCAATAATAGGCTAAATTGTCTTATACCCTCAAGAAATTTAAGTTGCGCTTTCTTCTTTTTCATAGTTCATAAGGTGAAACTTTAAATTTTTTGGAAGATATTTTATTGTGTATAAAACAAGCTGTTAATAAAGCCTCTCCCCATAGTATCATTGGTAATTTTGCATGTATAAGCATGGCATTAATCATATCCACCAATGTTCTATTTTTCCTTTCATCTAGGCCGTTTTGTTGTGGGGTATAAGGTACACTTGTTTGGTTAATCAATCTATTTTTTTCACAAAATACAGAAAATTTGTTAGAAAAGTATTCACCTCCTCGGTCACGTCTTAGGATTTAATTTTCTTTTTTCATTTGATGTTCAACTAATAGGAATCTTTGTAATTCTTAAACATATCAAAACCTTGATCTTTTATTCTCATTAAATAAACATATGTGAATTTAGAATAATTATCTATAAAAGTAATAAAGTATTTTTTATCACCTCTAGTTAAATGGTCATTTAATTCACAAATATCAAAATACACAAGTTGAAACAATTCAGTTATTCTTTCATTATTTGGAAACGGTTTCTTAGTTATCTTAGATTGTATACATATTTCACATTTTCTATCATGTTTATTCACATTAGGAATTAGTCCATATTTAGGTATGAATTTAATTGATCTAAAATTAACGTGTGCTAATCTAGCATGCCATAAATTACAAAATAACTCAACCATATAAATTGCAACATCAACTTTATTAATATTAAGTTTGATTATGCCATCACAAGAGTAACCTTTTTTGCCTCTATCACATCCTTAAGGCCTTTTTTACATAGCAAATTAGTATAAATTAAATTCTTTCTAACATCAGGAACATAGAACACATTCATTATACATAAATTAATTTCTTTCCAGAAGTGAATTGTAGCTCCACCGTTCCTTTTCCTAGGACCTTGGCTGTATCATGATTCCCCGTCAAAACCTTTTCATCACTTGTTGCAACTTCATAATGTTTGAAAAATTTCTATTGTTGCATATGTAAACAGTAGCATCGGAATCATACCACCAATCTGTTGATTTTTTTATTGCTGTCATGTTGCATTTTGACACCATAGCAACAACTTTTGATGGAGAAGTTTCATGTTCAACAACATTTACATTTGTCTTTTTTCTGTCCAAAATTTTCCTCCATCTTTAACTTCTTGTAAAATCTGCACTCTTTCTTAAAATGGCCCTTTTTACCACAGAAAAAATAAGTCTTGTTTTTCTTGTTCTTAGAAGAATTTTCATTCGAAATATCATCATGTTTCCTCTTATTTCCAGCCTTGTTAGACTTTCCAGAATTATTTTTTGCTTTTCTATACTCAACATAATTCACTTTAGATCCAGAGTCTAAAACATATTTAAATTTTCACGAGCGCGAGTTTCCTTTTCAATTCAAATATGCTTTATAAGTTGGTCTATTGTGAAATCTTTAGATGTGTGTCGTAATTTCTTTCTATAGTCATTCCAAGTGATTAGTAATTTCACAATTACAACAGCAATTTGAAGAGATTCAGACACATCTATCTTTAAATCCATAAGTCTAGATACCAATAATAATAATTCATCAACTTAATCCATGATAGATTTTCCATCTATAATTTGAAACTCAAAGAATTTCATACTAAGAAATCTTTTAATGCCTTACTTTTTAGAAGTATATTTATTCTCAAGGCTTTCCAGATTTCTTGTGCTGATTTGATTGGATAGAATAAATTAGATAATCTATCAGATAATGATTTTAGGATAAAATCTCTACAGCGAACTTCATCTTCTTCACGTTTCTTGAGAGATGCCTTGATCTCATCAGTATCCTTGTCAGACGGTTCTGAAATTGCAGAGAGATTGGAACTTAGCAAATATGAGATTCAAACAAGTTCAGTAGAAACAACAAGTTGTCTTTCCAGTGAGTGAAATTGTGTCGTCGAAACGATCCAATTTGAACACCTCTGGATTGAACATCTTGTTGAAAACGGAATCAAATCCAGTACCCTCAATTGTATAATAATTCCTTAAGATTGTTAGAAAACAGTTAGAGAAACAAAAAATAAGAGATTGCTTTGACCGTGTATTTGCTATCCTTAAAGAATTATTGCCCCTACTTAAGTTGCTGCTAGGATTGAATCGCAATATTCCTCCAAGATTTTAAAACCCAGACTAGAAAATTCAGACAACAAAATCTGAATTTTTCCCAAGAGCGTATTAGAATTTTGATAGAAGAAGAAGTAATAATTTTTTTTTTTTTATGAGAAGAAAAGATGATGATACGCTACCTTATTTTTTGGAGTTAATAATGATATCTATAAACTTTCTTTGGGTGTCTTAAAGAAATGTACTCCTTTATTAGACACACTTCTTCATCAGGTAGCTCTTGAATTATAAAATTAAATTTCAACCGTTAATAACTATCAAAAAATATTATAATTAATAATTAATTTTGGGCTTAATTGGCCCCAAGTGCCCATCTTTGACTATAAATTTATTAAATTGATTTAAAGTCAACTTTTGTTTTCCCTCCGAATAACCCATCAATCAATTTTATTCCAAAGTTTATAATAGTACTTATGAATACTCAACTCTTTTTGTTAACTTTTAGATGTGGGACAAATTATTTCATCTTCATGTATATCTAATCACTAACTATTACCAACATATATTAGTTGGGTTGAGTTAAGTTATAAAATCTCAACCAACCAATTTGATAACCTGAATTCGAAACTCACCAACCCAATAATTTAACTCATGAACACCCCTATTTTCATGTGTGAATGGTTATGCTGTATTGGTTCGATTGAATTTTCTTAATTTTTTAGTTTTCTATTATTTTGTTGCCTTGAGATCCAAAAGTTCTGGAGAAATTCTAGTAAAAATTGATCACGATAATTCTCCAATGATATTGACCTTGGTCACTGCACCAACTTAATTGTTTGTCAAATCCATTTATTTCTGGTAGATGGACAGTCATTAATTCACACGGTCGTTAAATTGTACCAAAAAATTTTAACTAATCTATTTTGTCTTTTGACACTAATCAATATTTACCCGTAATCTTGCAGCTTGGAGGTCTGGTATTTTATGGCATTAGTCGTCTTTGCTGGGTACTTAAAGAATGCTGAAATTGCTGTAGACGCTCTCTCCATATGGTAACAATTGTCTAATATTCTCTCAAACTTGACCGCCTTAGTAAGATAACCAATTTTGACCAATGGTTCCAATTTTATTGTTGTGGCAGCATGAATATAGTGGGTTGGACACTCATGGTATCTCTTGGATTCAATGCAGCCATAAGGTTAGCAAAAAAAGTTTTATTTTTCTTTTTTTTTTTAATTTTAAAAAGAGCTTAACCTTTCATTTTTTATTTTTTTTTAGTTCCAGATTAAATGTAAGGAACTATTGTATAGTCCTATTGAGGGAACTATTTCGTTTACTTTAAGAGTTTGTACGATAAAAAATTTTAAAACATATAATATTATATTGTATAAATCTTTAAAATACAGCGAGATAATTCTCTCAACAAAACTGTAAAATTTTTCTTAAATGTATACCTAAAGTATATTATATATATATATATATATATATATATATATATATATGTTTTGTTTATTTGCTAAAATATTTTATGAAGTGGTTAATTAGTGTGAGGGTGTCAAATGAATTGGGAGCTGGGCATCCAAGGACTGCAAGATTTTCAGTGGTTGTGGTGACATTAACCTCACTTCTAGTTGGAATCTTGCTTGGACTGGTTCTAATTGTTGCAAGAAGAGAATATCCTGCTTTTTTCTCCAACAACAAACAAGTTCAACAATCCGTATATCACCTAACACCTTTCCTGGTTGTTTGTGTAGTGATTAACAGTATTCAACCTACACTGTCTGGTACATATACATATATTATGTATCTTATGTACTTGATTAGATGAACTCTTTAATATTAAGTGATTAAAGCGTGACAAATTGTGTGCAATCTTAATAGGGGTGGCTATTGGAGCAGGGTGGCAAGCTTATGTGGCTTATGTCAACATAATTTGCTATTATCTCCTCGGCATTCCGGTGGGTTTAATATTGGGCTTTATATTAAACATGGGTGTCAAGGTATCCGCTCTTCCTCCCCATCTTTGTTATTTATGCTCAATATGATATATTTTGTAACAAATCGGACCAAACTGGCCCAATAACTTTTCGAGCAGAAACAACGATTTTAAAATGTTCAAATCAAGATGTTAGTAGTCTAGACATCAAAATGTTATAAATAATACAATATCTCCTTTCACTTCTAATATAACACGGGGCATCACGTATTTTAAAAAAAATAATGCATCTATATAAAGAAATAAAGTTACTAAAATGCCATTAAATTTGAAAAAGAAAAAACAAAATTCGACCGAATATCTGAACTTAAAAGATGGTGATTTTGAATCGATCTGAGCTTACAAAGTGGATTGACTTTGACAAGTACTTATGAATGTATGCCTTTATAAATTATTTTCCTTAAAAAAATGTGACGATTTTTAAAATCTTGCCTTTGGGTATACAACTCGATTGAATGAATGAATATATGTTACAAATTTTTATTATTTACCATGAGGATATATATCTAGAATGGTGAACCAAGATTCAACATACTTCTTGTACGTACCTGCGAAGTTCATATTGTTCAATTACTTTCAGGGCATTTGGATAGGAATGTTATCTGGAGTTACAGTGCAAAGTCTTGTCCTACTTTGGATGATGTATAGAACAAATTGGGAGAAGGAGGTTAGCAAAACATGCCTTATCATTACATCAAACGCATGCAATTTGGTTTACCCAAGCACAAAATTTAATCTACACGCGCACACACAGTTTCTTGTTTGTACACAATGTGACCCCCGTCCCACATTGAAAGTGGGAAGGGATATTGTATTGTTTATAACACCTTGGGTTGCGAGTTACTTACAATTTGACTTAAGCATTTTGAACCCGTTGCTTCCGTTTAAAAGTTGTTGGCCAGCTCAGGACCCGGGGTTGTTACACACAACGTATAAATGGAAATCACGTGTTTGGTTCTCTCAATTTTCTAACATCCAAATGTCATCAATTTCTTTCTTTATGCAGGCTTCAATTGCTGGAGACAGAATAAAACAGTGGGGAGGGGAAATAGATACCGAAAATATTGATCAATACAACATTAATTAGTTAAGGGCAAAGTTCGGATCGATATTACAAGTAAAGAATAAAGATCTTGCGTGAATAATGAGCGCATTTCACACTCCTTTAGTATTGAGTTTAAGGCTAATATAGGTTAAGGCTGTTAAGCTTTATATTTTTATATTTTCAGTGCTCTATAATTATCAATTTTGTTCTAACAATATTTACCATTTATGTGTCAGTTTCTCCAATGACTTGGGCTCAGTTTTTGACTTATGAATTTCTTTTTATTTGGCCCAATGTTTGACAGAAATATTTATGCAGTTGTACTCAATACCTCATCTTGATTTATCATGACTTGATGGAATTAAAGTAGTATATAAACATCGATCGAAAATATTGAAGACAAGCCAAAACACAAATAAAAATGTTGACTCATGACTTTTAACTCTATGCTCCAGAATAATATAGAAGTGTTGGAAATGAATCAAACAAGTCCTACGTACGGACAGTTACCTAAAAAGATTAAAAAAAAAAAAAAAAATCGTTGCTATTTAGTGGACATTAACTACGATATTCTGAAATTAGAAACGAAAAATAATTAAGAAGGTTTGTAAAGTAAGCAATCGTTGAAGTACATTTAAACAAACATAAAGGAATATACATGCATTCATTACTTCATTAGATTAATTAGTAGTCTAAGTACTCAATTTCTTGGGGGGCACTGCACGTTAAGTTGATTAAGGAAGGAAAAAGAATTTCATTAAAATAAATTTTAAAAAAAAGAAGCAAAATCCAGCAAATGAAGAATAATTTGATATAGCCGATGTAGGATAGAAGACTTTGCAAATTTCAATAGACAAATAAATGGTATTATTAACAAAATTGGTGTGGGTAATACGGACCTTTCAGAATCTTATTCAGTTGAGGGCGCAACCACTAATCCGTTTTCCAACCTATAATACTTTCAAGAAATCAAAAAAGAAATATAAATTGACTGTTCATATTAATTTGAAACATAGAAAAGAAAAATTAAGTACATAAAAAAAGTCAATGATAATGCTAAAATAATTTGTCCAATAATTTGCGTACATATGGTTCTAAGTCCGAGTTTACTAGGGACATTTTAATAATTTTATCTTGGTGGTTCAAATTGACATAAATGGGTCAAATAATAAGTGTTCAACCAGCGGATCAATCCGATTCATCGGCTTTGGATATAATATCAAAATGACATGTCAGATTCATTAATTACTTTCTTAATTATTCTAATTTGAAATTCTTATTAAAGTTTACTCTGTGGTCTAAATACTAACTTGAAGCAAACCTACGTCAGTCCCTATCTGGAGAGACCAATTTCCACTCATTTTCTTATTAGATAATCTAAACGTGAGTATTACGCACGATACTCAACTTTTAATTTGAATAAAACAAGATACGAATTAACTCTAACTCAAAAACTTGTATCAACAGTCAACAAAGTCCCGTATCATTTTGTGTAAGCATTCACGCTTCTCGTATGTGCAAAGAAAAACTTGTACGCTTGACATTGACAATGTTGTGATTAATTATCAAAATCTTGTTTCTTAACTTAATAGAATATTATTGCAGGAATATTAAGGAAGCAACGTGGCTGGATGTAGTTACGTAAGAAGCATTAGATATTAGATAATGTGTCAGTTAAGGTAACTGTGAATTATAAAAATAACGTTTTCCTGTTAGAATCTTACCTAATTATTTCATCTAGTCTATAAGAGGAAAAAAATATATTAAAACTAAAAATAAAATAAAATAAAAAGAGCGAGAAATTAGGAATCACAAGAATAGAGGAACAATTCTTTGCTAGTCATGTAAGAGTAGACTAAACACGGTTATTCTTTAAACCATTACAGAATCTACCTTAATTAATCTCCTCCTAAAAGCTGAGGTTAGCAAACATTACCAAATGTAGGCATGTAGGAGGGGAGTAATTAAGACAATTACTAGGTAGAATGATTGGTTTACACTTTAAAGAAGCAAGAGGGAAATAATTAAACACTTAATTAAAAAAATACTCATTCAACAAAAACCATCATCCCGACGGTTATTTAAGGTATGTTGTTTCAAGCCTTAAAGCAAGGTTCATCTCCCCATCTTCTCTCCTATAGGCCAATTAATTAATGGAGGATTATGAACAGCCTCTACTCTTTAATTCAAATTATTGTCATGACCCCATTAATCAAGAAAATAATAATTACTTGATTTCTCAAAAGGAGCCTTGTTCAATTCCATCCATCTCTCTAAATGAAACTGAAATTTCTTCAATTAATCATGGCAATATTAGTACTGCAGACTTCTTCCGTAAAAGAATTCTATATTGAACTGAAGAAGGTCTGGTACCTAGCCGGTCCATCCATTTTCACTTCCGTTTGCCAGTACGGACTCGGAGCCTTCACTCAAATCTTTGCTGGCCAGCTTGGGACCGTTCAACTCGCTACAATTTCTGTGGAAAATTCTGTCATTGCTGGATTTGGTTATGGCATACTGGTACGTTTAATTTTAGAAATCCCTTAATTTTGATCCTGTCACCAAAACGTAACAAAATGTAATTTAGGTGGTAAGACGTTTCTCCTTTAATCTATTAGTTCTGAATTCAAGTCAAATCAAGATAGTCTTTTTCTAAAAGAAAAAAAAAATATCTTACAAGTCTTGTCTGAAGTTTCAACTCCTGTTTCTGCCACGAATAATCATAATTTATAATTTTTGCTTATGAAAGGCTAAATTTATTTTTCATACAGTCGGGATTGGGAAGTGCACTAGAGACACTATGTGGACAAGCTTATGGGGCAAAACAATATGGTATGCTAGGAATATACATGCAAAGATCTTGGTTTATCCTAAACACTGTGGCACTACCAATAACATTCCTCTTTATATTTGGAACCCAAGTCCTGAAATTTCTCGGCCAAACTCCTACAATATCTAAGGAAGCTGGAAAATTTGCCATGTGGATGATTCCACAACAATTTGCATATGCAATGATGATACCCCTCACAAAGTTTCTTCAAGCACAAAGCAAAGTTATGGAGATGGCTATAATAGCTGCAATTGCCTTGTGTGTGCATGCATTTTTGGGATGGTTTCTTATATTGAATTTGGGATGGGGACTTCCGGGTGCAGCCTTGGTGCTAAATTGTTCGTGGTGGTTCATAGCACTAGCTCAATTCTTGTATGTTATGGCTGGGAGCTGTGGTGTAGCTTGGCCTGGCTTTTCTTGGAAAGCCCTCACAAATCTTTCAGGGTTTTTGAAGTTATCTATTTCATCAGCTCTAATGGAATGGTAATTTTTTTTATTTTTTATTTTTTGGATATGCTGTACAAAATGGGAAAACTTGTTTATAATATTTGCCATTTATACAAAATATGGTATAGTATTAGTAAACATTTTATTGACTGGTGGTTAATTAAGCAATGGGAGATCAAGTTTGAATTTTGGAGTATAATTACTTGTTAATACAGAATATTATTTTAAGTTGTAACACAATTTTATTTATTTATTATTATTATTTATTTTATTTTTTTGCAGCTTGGGAATGTGGCAGTTGATGGCAGTGGTCCTTCTTGCGGGACACCTGAAAAATGCTGAAGTCACAGTAGCTGCATTATCTATATGGTGAGTTCTGTTGGAGAATTTCATTAAATCTGAACACGAAAGGAAATTTCCACCTAAAAATTGCTCGAAGCTCATGCTGTTAATTAGTAAGAGGTGATTAATTATTGTTAATGAATTAATTTGTTTGACTTTTGGCTGAAGAGATTTGTACAGAATGAGAGGGTTATGCCTAGGTTACACACCATATATATAAGCATATGAAATCAGTCTGTTGTTTTTTCGATATGAACATATATATATATTTGTGCATATTATCTATAGTATAAAGATGTCTTCTTACCACATCGAGCACCAATGAGTGAATGACAAGATTTATTTAAAAAAAACACCTTGTTTAATCAGATACAAATACGATTTGACTTTAGTACCAAGCAAAAAAGAAAAGAAATTTGCCATAGTCGTTGGGAGTTTAAATGATTAATGTATATGCTGATTCTCCCACAAATTTTTATTCTTAGAAAGTCAACTTGATACATAAGTAGACAATAAACCTAGAATTCAACTTTTGAATTTTCGAATTTTCTTGTTACAATATTGAGATGGTGACTTCAACATAGTGCTATGTATCTTTTCACATAGAAAAAGAAAACAAATGTTATCACAATAAAAAAATTTACGACACAGTAAAAAATAATGAGATGTAACTCTCTTCTTACAAGATATATAATGAACCTTTTAATTTAACCAAAAAAAATAAAGAAACAAACAAATTATATACAATCAATCAACTACACAAATACAAGGATTGTGACGATAGATTGTTAATTAGCATAAGCTTATTGATTCTTTGAAATGTTGCCTTTTGTAATGTTGCGTTTGCAATTTGCAGCATAAACATTCTGGGCTGGGCCAGCATGGTGGGCTCGGGGTTTAATGCTGCCATAAGGTATAGTATTTGAAATATACAAAGATTTATGTTGGGAAAATGATTAGCTCTATCTTTTGCAAGTTCAACGGTGAATTAATATCAGTAATCCCTAATCAAAGAAAATTTTGTTATCCATATCAAGTTGCATTACTCATTCTCAGTAAAATTATTTATGACTAAATGATAAATAACTAATAGTGTATTTTTCTTTATTCGAGTTACACAATTTACATAAAACAAAGTAGGTTTGTTGATATTTATATAATTTTAACGTTTGAAAACTCAACTCGGACAGCGTGCGGGTGTCGAATGAATTGGGTTCTGGACGTTCAAGAGCTGCAAAATTACTCGTCAGTTCTGTGATGGTGGTCGGAGTTATGTCAACTTTGTTCGGTCTTTTGTTTGCATTTGTTCTATTATTACAACGAAAGCAGTACCCAACATTATTTTCGACTGATAATGAAGTTAAACACCTAGTCTATGAGCTCACACCATTTCTCGGACTCAGTATAATTTTTGCTTGCCTCCCCTTAAATGGTAAGTATTTATTTATCAATTCAAACGTTTTTTGTGTTGTTCAATACTCTTTAGGTATATGGTACTTCTATGACTCTTTTAATTACACGTTTCTTGAAGAAAAAATAAAATAAATTAGTGGATATTAAGCAAATTAATTTCGTTTCTGTAGGAGTGGCTGCTGGAGCAGGGTGGCAGAGTTTTGTTGCGTATATGAATCTTATACACATTTCATATTTGGTACTCCTTTGGGAATTTTAATGTGCTACAAATTTGACATGGGCGTCAAGGTGGAATTCATTTAACCACTCTAGATTTTATTTTATTTATTTATTTATCGAAACCAAAACCACCTTAATATGGAGGTACATTTCCTATGAATCACTAGACTAGAAAAACACACTTAACGTTATTGCCCGTTTGAAATTTGATGTTCTACTTTTCAGGGTCTTTGGTATGGAATGCTCCTCGGCGTATTCCTCCAAACAATCGCAGTATTGTTGGTAATTTCCCTAGCAAACTGGAAAAAGGAGGTAATAAATCGGCTTCAAAACTCGTCTTATACAAGCCCAGCCCAGTAGCCCAAAATTTTGCAGATTATTTGTCGTCTCAATTAACTTCATTAATCATGCTGTGATTTTGTTGCAGGCTTATGCAGCGCAAGAGAGACTAAAACAATTGGGAGGGGAAACGCAAGCCCAATTACCTGATGATGAAAACTGAACTATTTGATACAAATCATCCAAGAAATTGAAAATCACCATGTGAGAATTGCTACAACAGGAAATTGAGAAAACAAATACTCCACAGTTACCAATTTAATTTTCCAATTTGTTGCCAATAGAGACTAATCGGACAAAAAGCCGACCCTGAGTTTGCCTAGTAGGAAAAAAGGCTAGTTGTGAAATCTCTTTCCTACTTTCATTTGTATATTGAGAATTTATATCAATCTGTTTTCTGTTAATGTGGAAGATGAGAAGGATGTGACAAACTGTATAGTAAAATGCTTCACGAACACATATTCTCCTGCCATCACCACTCTCACCCCCTTTCCAACATCACACATTCGTTCTTAGCTTTCCACGCCAAAAATTTTATAGCCTTCTTCGGAAAAATTCTTAAGCCTAATATACCACACTGAACACAGAGGGTAGCTACAGAGAGCCCAAAAGGATTAGAAGGTACAAGAGACACAAAATATCAAATAAATGCAGTGCCAAATAAAATTAATGAAATAACCCCCCAAGAAATTAGGATACAGAAGCATCAACTCCAACCAAGATGATTCCGTTCTTTTATTGGATATAAGTTCAAATGTACTGCAACTAATCCCAGCATCATCCAATGAATCACACAGATCAGATGAGTATCCATATTGTTACAAGGCACTAAATCCCCTATTTGTCCAAAATTAGCCAAGTTTTTAGCTCAATATTCACTAGTCCTCAAATTCCAATCCCACAAAAAAACACAATTTGTTAAAATACTCCACAACCTCAATCCTCTAGGCTGGTAATAGTAATAGATCAAGGAAAGAAACAATAATTTTGTTTCCTAAGATCATTCATACAAGTTTATCACACTGAACAAACAAATGTCTCAACACATGAGCAAAACTAGTCAAAATGCAACCTTTCCCATCATTCCATATGCTTGTAAACTTCAATAACCCTAGTGTTTTTGCCTACATTCTCCAAAAACAACTTAACTATTTCGAATATATACATTTCTCATTCGATCACCACATTTCTCCAAAACTTAATCAACTATTAAGCCCAATTTACGGGCATAAGCCAATTATATGCTAACAAATTAACCAACAATTCAAGCTCAAATCACGAACCCAAAAAACATAATCAAGAGAAACGAACAAATTAAAAATTCACGAGCCCATTTCGCAATTTAGCATATAAATCAACCCATAACATCCAAAACCAATATTCAGCATTTAATATCAAAATCCATACTGCTCAATTTGACCACTAAAAAGATGTCCAACAACATTAAAGGCTAAAAATGATTTTAAAAAGAAGCGACAGATAATAATAACCTTAAAGGAATCGAAAAACAACCTAAGCAGTAAGGACAACAGCACCACCAGCTTCCTTAATCTTCTTCTCAGCAGTTTTTGAAATAAGCTTGGCCTTCACAATAACAGGTTGATTTTCAGGCAAAACTCCCTTACCCAAGACCTTAAAGTATCCGAACTGGGTAACATCGACCACAGGGACGCTGTCTTTGGAGGCTTTATCCTTAGTTTCTTGAGGAACCAAAGACCAGAGCTTGTCGACGTTGACAATGGGGCAATGGAACTTGTTGCGGAGCTTGTGGAAATACCTCATACCGACTTTCCCGAAATACCCCGGATGGTATTTGTCGAAGAGGATCCGGTGGTGGTGCATGCCTCCGGCGTTACCTCTTCCTCCGGGATGCTTTCGGTGCTTTCCGATACGTCCGTGGCCGGCGCTCACGTGACCCCTCTTCTTTCTGTTCTTCTTGAACCTGGTCGTCATGGTGGTGGATTCGTGTGTGTGTGGCGACTGTGTGAAGTGTGTGAGCGGCTGAGGCGAAAGAAGAGAATGGGGCGCTAGGGTTTCTGGGAATGAGGGGTTATGTACATACGGAGAAGGGGGTGGAGGGATGGTGTGAAGTTACGGTTTTGGAGTTGAGATTGTGAGGTTTTGTTTGGAGGAAGAAGGGTAGAATGGGAAAGTTAGTTGTGTATTAGGACCATTAGGGTTTATGTATGGAAATGGGGCTTACAAATTGGGCCTGCCTTCTAAATTAACTGTCTTTGGGTTTGTAATTTCATTCTCCCATCTTTTCCTTTGTAGAAGTTGTATTTGGTTGGTAATATAATATTTGAGACACAATGAACGAGCATAAGTCCATGTAGTATAATTAGAAAGAAGAAATATAAAATACACAAAACTTATTTCCCCGAGTGATTAGAAATTATTTTTAATACATCTGACCTCAATAGACTAGATTTGTTACAAGTTATCTCCCTTTTTAAGGAAAATCAGCTTTTAAATAATACCAAGGAGGTGATTGCTTTGCAAGCAATCAAGAGTCGGAATCAAATAAAAATTATAAACTCTATTATCAGTACGGATATATATTATTTTTCTAAACGTGTTTAATTTGAATAAAGAATTAGTTCATTATGTTGATAATTTCATAAATTTAAAACTTATGTCACAAGTGAAGAATAAAAGTAGACATTTTTTAACACTTTCATTTCTATAAAATGATTCTCAAAATAATTAACCAAACAACATATATGAATATCCTTAATCTTTATTTCCATTTTCTCTTCTCGTACCCATAAACCAATCACCTCTTAATAATAATAAAATCTAAAAAGCTATGGTATCATTTGCGCAGTCAAATCAAATTTTTACAATAAACATCTAATTCAAAAATTCTTCACATTTTCTCATTTGTCATACCCGATTGGTCGTGAGTTTGAAAGTTAGGAATAAGGGAGATGTAAGTTTTTTTTTGTTTTTTTAACAAAAAAAATTAGAGAGATGTTTATCTAAAGCGCATAATTTTACACAAATCAACTTGTCTAAAGCGATTGTTATTTTGGGAGGAAAGAGTAATTAAATGGATTACAAAATATAAAAGAAATAGTCTGGCTATATTCCCCAAAAGATTACAGAAGAGGGAAATTTTTTACATATATCACTATCACTAGACTATGTTGTGCACAATAACTTCAAAAGCAAATGATATAAAACAATGGAAACACTTTATCTTTGCACAAAAAGTGCAGCTCCAACCAGCCCTATCCACAATATCAATGCTATCCAAAAGGTTTGGTTCTTCTCCAAACCAATAGGGGACTTCCATACCAGAAAGTCTCCCAAGTAGTCTCTGTAATCCTGATGGAAGCTGATTAGTAGTCGAGACACTCCTCTTCTGATCTTTGTCCTTGTATTTGTCTGTCCATGTTGCTGCATAACTGTTATTGAACTCGATGTATGAGTAATACAACGATTTTATCAAACTATGCAGTCATGAGATGAAAGATTTTTACACTAGGGTGATAAGTAGTTCGTCATCCCAGCACACCAACATGATCAGTTCAAAACTAATATCATGACAGGTTAAGAAATTACAGTACACTCAAGATGACCAACCAACCAAGAAGAAAAATAAATAAGAGCACAGATGGAAAGAACGAAGATAAAAGGACATATGGTTCACTGCTAAAACCAGAAAGACCAGCTGAACCAACATGATTAACTTATTATTAAGTTGTCTGGCTTCCCTCCCTTCTATTATATGATACTACTTTTTACATGTTTTTCTTTTTATATTGAACCACTCGGACAGCAATCATCCCATAATATCAAAAGCCATTGGCTTTTCTCTCCACAGATAACATGCTAAGCTATTTTTAGAAGCAACATAGACTGCAATATCCAGAAACATGGACCACCAAGATGTCATTAGCACTAGTTACTCTATAAGCTAATCTGATTGGAATTCTGAATCCCGGTTTCCTACAAAAGTTTACATTTTGTACACTGCTGTTCCCATTCCATTAGTAGATAAATTTGATGCCATAAATTTGTCACCGCATACTGCATGGATATACAGTTTATGAGCCCTAGCCCTGTAAGCCCACACCTAAAACAGGATTTATCAATTTCTTCTTAGACAAGAACAAAGAAATATGTATAACACTTACCTATCATAGCTAGAACCTATCAATCTTCCTGGGTTATCTTGAGTTTAGGTGCTTGCAATATAATGCAGGTCTGCAGCTTGACGTCTAATGCCAACACTAGGGTGTTCTTTCTCCAGCTGCTTATAAAGAGCTATGCAATCTTTATGGTGATTGTTCGCCTCGTAGGCCATAGCAAGCCATATTTGTATCTGTCTTGAACAATTAAAAAAAAAAGAGTTACAGAGAGATCAGGACAAATGGCAAATCCAATAGCAGCACAATTTATCATTCTTTAAAAAGTCTAGAACTAACCTCACCACCAAACAAAGTTGGCCTGGGGATGTTGGCAAGGGCGGCTTCAGGAAACTCAATGGCACGTCCATACATTCCCTTCTCATAAGCCTTCTGACCCAATTCAAACATCAACTCAGCCATTTTTCTCTGTTCAGCTTGCTCCTTAGCTACCTACTCTCAGACAAAACCAACCACGCTTAAACTTTAGCACCAGCTAGAAAAGAGAAAGACAACAGACAACATAATAGCACAATCTCTATACCTTGAACAACTTCACTACTTCTTAAGCTACCTACATAATGTAATGTTGCATGATCATTTCCATAATCCAATCGCCCTTTGTCAAGATTTATATATCACTACTGAATCTACAGAATTTGCTCAATAAAGCATTTTTTTAAATACCCGTTTTATTTCGATAACTGTATAATTAACCACCAATTTGCACATTCAAACTTACCGCTGTTATAACTAAATAAGAAAAATAGAAAAAGGTCTCAAATTTTCCCATGCTGTCCAGTGTAGCATGATGACAGGCTAACAAAATAGACATTTACAAGAACTAATTGAAAAAAAAGGACGAAAACTTGAAAGATGTAGCACCATTTCCCACATCAGCAATAAATTAATCAAAATTAAGCTAATGAGAAATAATTAAAAATAAATAAGAATAGACTAATCCTCCAATTGACAGCTGAAGTAGTAAATAACAATGCCTCAGCAAGACTTGATCAATATCCAAAACCTTTTTTAAGGTTAATTGAATTCCACCCATATCCAATTACTTAAAACAAATACTAGCCAGCATTATCCATCATCTCAAATCAGCCACAAAATTTAAGAAAATGATTTAAAAAAAAGGGATATACGAGAAAAGAACGAAAAGGGCTAACCTTTTCGAGCTCTTTTCGGACTCACATCCGCTTCCCTTCCTCGGACTCGATCCTTATTCTCCTCACCATCTTCCTTAAATTCCTCGTCCACTCTATTCTGAACTTCTTCAGCCTTCTTTTCCAGCACCCTCATCTCCTCAATCTCCTTCAATCTCCTCCTCCCAATTCAATCTAATTTCTTCCTCATCGTCCCCGAACCCATTTCCATTTTCGTCGTCGCTGGAATTCTCGTAGTCCACCGCATTCACCTTCGACTTTAACTTGCCTTTTCCGATAAAAGACTTCTCTTTTCGAATCTCTCCGTCGAGGCCGAAAGATTCTTTCTTGAACAGGTTTAAAACGACGTCGGAGAGAATCGGAAATGCCGGACGGTGCGATTTTCCGTCTGGTACTGTGCAGTTACGTGTGGATGTCACGTGACTCGGATCTAGTATTAGTGCTATGTTTCCTAAAACTACAGCCATGCTTGACTCGGCGTCGTGTTAGACTACTTTGCCAGAGAAGCGCTAGTGAGATAGAGAGAGAAACAGTTTGATACAGTGAGGGGAAGAGGATGAAGAGATCTCAGAGAACAGATATTCTGGGAAGAAAGGAAAGATGTTAGTAAAAGACTTTAAAGTTCATAAA
Organism: Cinchona pubescens; assembly: GCA_025175665.1. NCBI lineage: Eukaryota > Viridiplantae > Streptophyta > Magnoliopsida > Gentianales > Rubiaceae > Cinchona > Cinchona pubescens. Next base: position 1,597,533 of record JANKKI010000077.1, on the reverse strand, counting down.
CAACGGCACGGACTTTTCACAAAATTGTTCGGAAAGTTAAGTTTTGACTATTTATTTTACATAATTGTATTGGCAAATATTTATCTATTTGGTCTAATTTATATTCATTTTACATAATCGTATTGGCAAATATTTATGTATTTGGTCTCATTTATAGATTATGTAGTGTAAATTAAATTTTAAAAAATCTATGATATTAATTTATATAAACAAAATTTTTTAAAATTTAATCCTGACAACATGGTCTACAAGTGGGGTTAAAAATCGAATTTACCTAAATATTTTTCGATCGTATTATAAAATAGATATCACAGTCATTAAAATAACTAAAAAATAAGTAAATTTTATAACTTTTTAATCATTCAATAATTTGTAATATACTATCCGTGTTATCTATAAATAAATTCAATGTTGGTTCCGTTTGGATTTGGATTGATATTTTTAAATCCGACTTATTTTTTTATAATAATTACATAAACACGTTTTCATTTATCGTTTAAAGAAATTTTTAAATGAACTCGATTTATGGTAATTGGCATGGATACTTTTGTCTAAATTCACCCACATCATCCATGAAGATAATTATTTTAATAGAGTAGGGTGACGATAATGAATTTTAACAAAAAGATCTATATCACTCACCATAAATCAGATTCATCAAAAAAATTTCCTAATATATATATCACATTTTAAAATGTTATTATTATTTTATATAATATTCAAAATAATACTATTAAATAACACTTCTAAACCGAACCATTGTCATTTCCTTGTTGCTATTTTGTTTACATCATATTAGAATAAATTATTCCAATATTCATTTCAAATAATAACTATTTTAGAGATGGGAATGATCATAAACAATTAAAATACTATAATATCAACACTTGTACGTATTAAATTTTAATAAATTTATAATTTTATTTAAATTTAATTTATTTATTTTTTGAACTGAACTCTTGTATACGAATTTTTATTGAATCAATTTCGAGTATATTAAATTTCTTTTACATAAAGTTTTAAGTGTAAGTTTAATAAAATGAACTTTGAATTAAATATTGCTATTCAAGTATATTTTAATTATTTGAAAATAAATTTAAAAATAGCCAAAATCATGCAATAGCGTGGGGTAGTATTGTCCAGGCAGAAGTGTAAACGTGGACCACAGTTGACGTGGGCACTGCAGTGCAAAACGAAAGTTCAATGTAAAGCCTTCCACGGCACCTAGAACGTGTGGCGGCGGCTAACTTAACGTAGTAATCTGGTAAATCAAACTCGGATCAAAACCCGAACCCGGAATGTCTCTAAAAAAGGAGCACCAAAATCTAACCGGGTCAAATGAACCGTTAAAGAAAAGAGACAAAGCAGTCGTTGGAAGAAAATATGTGGAGAAAACAACAATGGCAATGGCTCTGCCTTTGTTCTGCAATCTCCAAACACGTTTCATATCCTCATCTAATCAATATAAGTAAACATCTTTTCTTAATTAACGTTAATCCCAAAAACAGTCTCCAATTTACACCCTCTAATAATCCTAGTAAAAGATTCATTAACATTTCTCCATTAAAATCAGGTCCATCGGTTAATGGATATTCTGTGGACAATTCTTGCAATCAGAAAGTGGAATTTTCGAAAGAGGGTAGTGGAGAATTGAATCAGAATCCCAAAAGATTGGTCGAGTTTATTAAGGATGTATTGCCAGGTGGCAGCTGGTGGAGGCTTTCTTCGGACCATGTTGAGGTTGTTCTCACAGCTAAACCTTTGACAGTTGCAAGAGCTCTTCAGCGGATGTGGGATTTGATAAGTCAAGATCGATGGGTTATTTTTACTGCCTTTTCTTCCTTGATTATAACTGCTGTAAGTTTCTCTTTTCACCTTTTTATTTAACTTTGTTGATATACTACTAGTCAAATATTGTTATCCAGCATTAATTCAGAATTGGAATTTTTTTTTTTTAGGGGAAAATTTTGATGGCTTGATTAGTGAATAAGTTTGTTATTTGAATTTGTTGGCTCAGCTTTCGGAGATTTCGATTCCACATTATTTGACAGCATCAATATTTTCTGCTCAAAGTAACAATGTATCCGTGTTCCACCGGAATGTGAAACTCCTGATTCTGTTATCTATTACGGCTGGAATTTGCAGGTTAAGATCTTTTACGGTCAAACTTTCCCTTTTCTTTTAAATGCCAGCTAGTTGAGTTATAAGAAGGCTCAATAATAAGTACTATTACTTTGTAACACTGTGTGTTGTTTAATTCTTATTGCCTTTCCCAATTACAAGTTAATATGTATTGCTTAAGAACTTTGCCACTTAATTTGTACTAAAGTTGGCTGCTTTTGCATATGCTACGTTGTGTGACTTGGATAGGCAATGTTGATACTCTTTGACATTGTTTTTCTTTCTTTTTAAATTCACAGTGGGATAAGGGGTTGCTGTTTTGGCATAGCAAACATGATTCTGGTGAGTATATTCCAAAATGTGAACCGTCATTTAGTCTGTCTCTGCTGTGTGAGGGAGAATGTACAATAATTCACGTCTGCATTGACCTCTTGGATGACAAATGGATAGTTGTACTGCTTACCATGATATATGGTACCATTAAGTTCTGAATTGTGGAATGGGTTTTTAGCTGTTATTCATAAAAGTGACAAATTCAGTTTCTAGGTTAGATAAAGTGGCCATCTTGTTCGAGTGAAAAGACTCTGTGTTCAATTAGAGTGAGACATCATTAACAATCCATTTTGTTGAATGAGTTCACAAAAATGTTCCTGAGAAATTTGATGGTTATAAACAATTTTGAATATGCAGGTCAAACGAACTAGGGAAAGATTGTATTCTACTCTGCTTCTTCAGGTTCCTGAAATATATGAAATGTTTTACTTGAATCATTTGATATATGGCTTGATTGTCTTCTTATCATGCGGGATGATTTTCTCTATCTAAAAAGCATTATACTTAAATTTCAGTTTTAACTGCTTTGTACGGACATATCTTTTTTTGACTTTGAGACAGTTGGTGACTTAACGAGTAGGCTTGGGTCCGATTGTCAGCAAGTCTCGCGTGTAATTGGCAATGACCTTAATCTTATATTGCGCAATTTGCTTCAGGTTAGTTACCTCAAATGTCGGTCTGAGTTTTCTTACAAGGAGAAGTACTAACAACTCTCTACTTATTCAGGGGACAGGTGCATTAATATACTTATTGATTTTGTCATGGCCGCTTGGGTTGTGTACTTTGGCAATATGCACTGCTCTGTCAACCATTATGCTGTTATATGGCCTGTAAGATTCTGTCATTTCTATTGTCTTACATGAATTGGCATTTTCAATCCTGATTTGATGCTACCTTCTTAGGTGAAGAAAAAACTCATTTAGCCTATAGTTAATGAGAAAAATCTAGTAATAACTTATGCCTATAAATTTGTGTTACTTTATCTATAAGATTAGGCTTCTATAAGAAACTGTTCACTATGACGTGTTGCTTGTTTCAGCCAAGGCATGGTTTTTCTGAGGGAGAAGGAGTAGATGTGCAACTGAAAAATGGCTGAGAATTCGCAATTTCTCTAATTGTCTTGTCATCTCAGCCATGGCATTCAGATATTTCTGATACAGTTGGTAGAATTACTCAAAGCTGGATGTTTCTGAGCTTAATAAACTGCTTTTTATGTTCATCTACGAACCAAACGCGGATTCTACTAGTTTGAATTCAAATTAAAAAAAAGTCGGGTGGTCTTTTCAGACCAAGAACAAGAAAAAACAGATTTCGAAAAAAAAAAGAACAATGTACATTATTTTATTTTTATTTAGTTTTTTAATCATTTTAAAATGCTATCACTGATGCTTATGCTGCATATTTTCTAGGTACCAGAAAAAAGCAGCTAAGTTAATCCAAGACTTCGGTGCTTCAGCCAATGAAGTAATATTGACCAGCCCAATTTTATTTGTGCGGATAGATAGAAAATAGTTATCATGTTAAAATTGTTTTTTAAATGCTTAGGTCGCACAGCAGAGACGCTATCTTTAATGAGGACTGTTAGAGTGTACGGTACCGAAAAACAAGAACTTACTAGGTATGTAAGAATCTAATTTATACACACACATATGCATATATATGCTCTCATTACAAGACAAGTGTATCATAGTTTACTTGGCTTGATCTAAAGGTACAATCATTGGCTGGAGAAATTAGCGGACCTCAGTTTGAAACAGAGTGCTGCATATGGACTTTGGAACTTCAGCTTCAACACCCTCTATCATTCAACACAGGTCCCGTTCGCTCTAAATTTGAATATCAAAAGATTTTATACTAAATTACATTCTATTGTTCTGGTATCGAACTGAGATCCTTCTGAATAACACCAGTACTGTCTATTAAATGATTGACATTAGCACTTAATATTCTGGTACCCATTTGTCAATTCAATCCAAACACTTGTATTATATTCTTTTCAGAGTTGCTTTGTGAAATATCGCACTGAGAATGAGAAGAGTGAGAGAGTGTTACCAAATCAATCTGATGACATGAGAAAACAAAGCAAATTTTTTATCTTGTCATGTTAAACAGCTGAAAAAGACTTTCATTACCCTCTTTCTAACATAAGGAACCCTGATTTATTTTGATATCCAAATCATATGTAGGTTATTGCTGTGCTGATAGGAGGAATGTTCATTCTGACTGGTCGTATAACGGCAGAGCAACTTACAAAGTTCATACTGTACAGTGAATGGCTGATTTATTCAACATGGTGGGTAGGGGACAACTTATCATCATTGATGCAGTCTGTTGGTGCTAGTGAAAAAGTTTTCCAATTGATGGATCTTCCACCCAGTAATCAGTTCATATCAAAAGGTAAGAACAATTTCAGAATTCCATCCAAAGTGTTCTTCACTTTATTGGTGCTTTTGACACACACTAGACAGAAGTTTAAATGGGACTATGGGAGCAACACTAATCAATACATGTAAACAACAGCACCAATTAATACCGGAAAATATCTTACCTTTTCTCATTTAACAAAACATCAATTAAAAAAAAATCATTCCTCTTTTAGTATTGGAAGGTGTTACTCAAACAACTTTTTTGTCTTAGCTCTACTTATTGGTAGGATGAATTCAAAGTGAAATTCTGACGATGGTTTGTGCCTGTTATGTTACCATGTAACAGGAGCAAAATTGCAAAGACTGATGGGAAATATTGAATTGTTAAACATCAGCTTTTCCTACCCTTCAAGAACTGCGGTACACTTGTTTTCTTTATACTGTCAATAATGGGAATTAACATACTATGCAGTGGCTCAAGATTTCAGGCTACTAATCTAAGGATACTGATATGGAAGCCTTGTTCTCCTGCAACAACTTGTGTCCCCTCAACCCAACTCCCACCCTGAAAGAGAGAAAAATGTGTCTGTGTGTTTGTGAGTGAGTGAGTAAGAGTGTGTGTGTGTGTGAGAGAGAGAGAGGGAGAGAGAGGGATTCTTTTACCTGTCTTTTCACATATTTAGTTTTGCTGGACCTATTCAAATGATTTATGTGTTATAATCATATGTTATCATGACAGAGTGGGGGACAGTATAATAGTTTGATGCTGCAAACCCTTTGGATGTTGAGTCTAAATAAATGTTTAAACCAAATTTGTGCAATGGAGTACTGCTGTAATATTTAAACCAGAGAGTTAAATCCTATTCCTGATACTTGCCTTTTTCCGAAGACTTTCCTGTTTTTAATGTTTCTGTTTATGTCAAATGGATATTTTTGAAATAACTCGTGTTTGACAACTTAACAGGTGCCGGCACTACAACATATAAACTTCCAGGTGCATCCTGGTAAAGTAGTTGCAATCGTAAGTATATATTTCCTCGTGTGACTATATTTTGATTACTATAAAACCTGCATCCCCCTTTATCTTTGGTAAGATTTGAAGACAAAAGGATTGCTACTCTGTAAGCTTGATTTGTGCAGTAAATAAAAGCAACAGAAAAAAATATAATTTTCTTGGAAGAAAGATAAAATAGACCATATGTTCTATGTATCATTCATAATTGAAAAATTAGGACTGCATGTTTAGGTTTGATCCCAAAGAATGACCACTGTGGTCTCACTTCTTATCATCTTCCTGAAGTTTTTAGTTGTTTCCAAGCAATCCCAACTTTTTTACCAGAAATCAGATTTGAATTTTTTAAAACTGTCTTAATTTTTGAGATTAGAGGTCCCAATCTGTTCATTTTGCAATTTTTATAAGAAATGGAATAAAACAGCCAGTTATAATCCATTTAAAATACACATTGCATTATGCATGCTGAAGACCATTCTTTTTGCTTCCTTTTATCTTTTGTTCTTTTCAATCACAATGCATGAGAATGTACTTTTACCTTCCTCTACTTTATGCAGGTTGGTCTTAGTGGAAGTGGGAAGAGCACCCTGGTGAATCTGTTGCTTCGTCTTTATGAACCCACAGGTGGCGAGGTGAATTCTTGACTGTACATTGTAATTGTAAAACTGATGGATGAAGAAACCATTAACATCATTTTTGCCTAACAATATAATATCTTTAGTTTGGAGAGCAGTATGTTATTTTTAGGTGTAGTTCATGTCAGGATAGTTATTCTTCATTGCTACTTACAAAAATGAGAAGTTTTAAATCCTTAATGTTTGTCCTTTCCTATGCATTCAAACTTTGGGCCATATCCCATGTGTAACTAGCAATAACACATAAATTAGAGGATCATCAGATATGGAAATGTGTATATTGTCTTGGAGTGGCTTATTTATATTTCTGACTTGGTAATTTGGCTTCTAAATGTAGATTTTAATCGATGGCTACCCAATTAAGGATTTGGACGTCAAGTGGTTGAGGGAAAGAATTGGTTATGTGGGACAGGTCCACATTCTCAACTTCTATTGATTAAATTTTAGCCAAAATATTTTAATGATCTCTCACTGAATTGTTTTCAACAGGAACCACGACTTTTCCGTACTGACATTAGTTCGAACATAAGATATGGATGTACCAGGCTGATTAATCAGAAGGATGTGGAATGGGCACTGCCAAGCAAGCCTATGCCCACGAATTCATTTCATCTTTGCCTAATGGCTATCAAACACTTGTTGATGATGATTTGCTCAGTGGAGGTCAGAAGCAGAGAATTGCTATAGCCAGGGCACTCCTTAGGGATCCAGACATTTTGATTCTTGATGAAGCCACCAGTGCACTGGATGCAGAGAGTGAGCACAATATTAAGGTATCTCTTTCCAACATTTTGGTTTAGGTAACACTTGAAACCTTGAAATAGACTTAACCGTGCGTTTTTTTTTTTTATACTTAGGGTGTCCTCCGTGCAATCAGAAGTGACCTGAAGACGAAGAGAACTGTCCTAGTGATTGCACACAGGTGAGTTCATGAAATATCTGACCATTGTGTTGCTACAATATGCCTTTCACCCTCCCCAGCCTTGTAGCATAATTGAGCAACAAAGTTACATATCGAATTTTTGATGGTCCACTTTTTACAGGCTCTCTACAATACAAGCAGCTGACAAAATAATTGTCATTCAGTTGCGTGGAAGGTGGTAAAATTGTTGAGGTACGTATGTTGCTCAATTCTCATACTGCTAGCTATTACCTTTTGTGCTTTATTGGATCCAGGGGCGATTTTGTTCTTTTGTCTTCAGTGGTTTCCCTCTTTCCTTCCTACCATTTTAACTCTTTTTGGGGTTTCTGAAATCTGTATTAAAATGATAAAACCAAACTTAAATGCAGCTAAGCCAACACCCTTCCATTTACCAATGCATGTATGCAACTGAACCTTGAATAACCTACTAAATTGCAGCTTTTGCATGCTTATGTTACTTATTCGAAATGCTTTGCTCTGTATAGGCAGCTTCACCAATATAAGTGCATGGTTGTTAATTAAGAGTCTCGGTATGAAGTAATTGAACAAGACTAAAATCACATTCTGTCATTGGGCATTCTTAATTGTTTTAATCTTTATGAGCATAATAAGAAAGTTTTCTTCCTATATCTAGGTCGGTAGCCACTCAGAGCTTCTAATCAAAGATGGTGAAGAAGAATTATATTCACGATTAAGTAGAAGACAGGCTGATGCGGTGGTACCTTCTTAGTGTTGGTCGATGTTTGGCTGTTCCAGTGCAAATGTCCATTTTTCATTATCTATGGTAAATGTTACATCATTTTTGGCAGTGATCAATACCAGTTTCACTTCGAGAGATTTCACCATAAAGAAAATATGGTGCTATGGATTTGTTTACTATCATCCGTAATTGTTTATATCATCTCTAAGGAATACTAAGTTGCAGTTCAGTTGCCTGATGCGATTTTGGAATTAGAAAGGCAGCTTATGGAGTTGCCGCTACAGTCAACAGATAACTTTTCTTTTTTCTTCTCGATTCATCTGTGCTTTTTATGAATGATCCGATGTAAATCATACACTCAAGACCTCCTTACAAAGGGCTAGGCAGCTTTTGCAGTTTCCTCCTGCCTACAGCATAGTGTTCATAATTCTTGTATTTTTTCTTTGCCAATTAAAATCTGTTGTAACTTGTGCTGTATGTTGCAGATACACCTAGATGTGCAGTTGTGCATCATAGGGACTTCATCTTCACTTGTTACTCACTTTCAGTTTATACAATATGTAACAAAAGAGTACAATAATGCAGATGGTTTTATTTGTCTTTCTTCTGTATTTCCACTGAAGTTGTTAATAACACACATAATTCATGTATATTCGACAGGTATATACATGTTAATTACTAGTTATTCAATAATTTCAAGGGATATGAATTTTATGTTATTTGCGTAGCAAAAATAAATAAATAAATAAAAGTATAGCAATATTGAACTTGATAAATTGATGATAGGATATAATTACACAAGATAGAGTGTTTGAGAATAATTAAAATCGACTTTTTGCATATAAAGAGGAGAATCGGTTAAGTGAATTTTGATGTCCCAAATAGCTAAACATTCAAAAAAAATATATTGAAAATCTTTTTTTTTTAAAATTTGAACTATACTTATATAATATATATTTGTACATTACATTCGAATTATTACGAGAGCATGCATTTGATAAGTGGGGGTTAATTTTGTCAAAAGAAATTATGTAATTTTGCCAAATTCTTGAGTTTGTATATGTAATTTAGCCAAACTCATGTTTCTCAAGCCAAAATTATAACCATGCTTTTATATATATGTTTATAGGTAGTACTATATCATTACCAAGTATGAAATTATGAGGGGTTTCATGGCAAAAATCTGAAAAGTAACAAATGACAATAAGGATTGTCTTAAAAGAGCGAGGCGATTTAGAGTTAATTGTAAGTAGAAGGAGTATATATATAATTAAGACACAAAATTTTCTTTCTTTCTGGTAATTTTAACTAAATAGTTGCTGTAAAAAGAAGAGAAAAAATATCAACATCTACAAGGTCATATGTTCTTTCTTCTTCTCTCTTCATATTTTTCCAATTAATTGAATTTTTCAAAACCCTAAACCCTAGAAATTAGAAATTGAAATAGGATGGATTTTCAGCAGCCGTATAAGATATATGAGACCTCCGCCACCGCCACCGCCACCGCCGCCTCCGCCTTCTATGGCGGCAGATCCCTACCACCAACACCAGGACCAGAGGCTGCCGGTTCATCCACCTAACCCTTGGTATTCCAACCAATTTCAGTTCCAGTACTCTACTTCTCCGCCTATTCATCCTCCTAATGCTCAGCCACCGCATCAGCAGTGGCCACCGCCACCGCATCTGCCGCAGCATTCTGATAATTTGGTTGCTCCTCCTCATCCTTATCCTACGCCTGCTCCTTATCCTGCGCCGCATAACCTTCCACACAATCAGTACCCCCATCCCCACACTTCTCTTCCTCCTCGGCCTCATCTTCCGCCCCCTCAGATTCCCCAATCTTACCCCCCAGTCAATCAGGTAAATTTTTTTAGCTGAATCTATATTTTTTTGTCCTTTTTTTTATGCTGTATGGAAGGGAATGAAGCCATGATATAATGTTGGGGTTCTGATTGGATTCAAACCGTACTTCATTATAATGCTTGAGGACTCAAATATTCTGTGCTAAGATCTTTTACCTTTATTGAGCTGTTGAATAGAAACACAAGTGAAAATGAATCACCCTATTATTTCTTATCATTAACAAAGATTGTTAATACTTTTTTTTTTCATGAAGTAGTTGTTCAAGAGATTACATGAGGTTGAGGAGGAATATACCTGAACAGAGATACCTTTGTAGTAAGTCCTAGGAAGTGGCAGTAATGCAGTATAAAGTGAGGGAAAAATGATCAAGTGTATCGGAAAATGCGTGAAAAAGTCTTGGGATGGAAAAGAAAATGAATTAATGGAAGAAAAAGTGAACACTTCAAAATGAGCAAAGGAGGAAAGACAGTTGGTGAAAATTCTTGTTTTACCAAGAATTGCGTGTCTTCATAACTCTTCCTGTAATTGGAGATTGGCAAAGCTTTTAGAAAAGGGAGAAGCCTTTTTCCTTTTTCAAATTAAATTATAGGTAGCCTACAGCGTCAGCCTCTTTCTACTCCTTATATTGGGTTATTCCTCAATAGCAAAATGAATTTTTTCTTATAGAATCATGTATGGAAATAAAAGGGATTTTGGGTGTAGTGTTCAGATGTGGATTTTCTTTGAAGTTTGAACAAAGTCCGGTCTTGAGACCCCCCACCCCCCAACCAACCCAAGAAAAAAAAAAAACTACTAAAAAACACAATGACATGGTCTATTGTGTTATATAACTAGTAAATATATAGAATATTCATTGCTGTATGAGACAGAAGTAAAGTTTATCGTGATATTTATACTTACCGCTTTATTTATAGGAAATCCTGTATCTTATTTATTTATTTTGGGGAAGCTTTACTTTTGTATATAAGTGAAAGTCCGTAAGGTGACAAAGAATTTTTGGTTTGCTTTAGTTATGATTATTGAAATCATTTACTGTTAATTTTTTTATTGTACACACCATCATTTACTTTTATTAATGCATTATTGTCAATCATTTGCTGTTTGGTATGGATTATTTAAATCATTTACTTTGTTCTGTGCTTGAACATCTAGGAGTGGGGGACTGCTACCTGGGGTCATCATCAAAGTTGGGAGTATCAAGGTCAGCAAACATATTCATTTGCACTGTCTTCTGTTATTTTGTGATGCACCTGGGCATCTTCCTGTTTCAGTTGTCCAGTGATGGAAAATTGATGAAATCATGACTATTTGCGGTTGTTCTTTTGAGACTCGCATTTCCATGTTTGCGATAGAAAATATTGAATGGACATTTTAGATTATTTCTTTTCCTTATTTCTTTGACACGAGCCTTATGATGTAAAAAGCTTTCCTAGAATTAACCAGTTGAAGCATGCTAATGAGGATTTATTTGTACTAGATATAGGTATAATGTTTGGATCTTGTGGCTCGTAAATACAATAATGATTTGAATTCAACAAAATGTTATAGTCCGTCTTCCCCTTTTGAAAAAGTAAAAAGTGAAATGTCTTATTGCTTTGGGCATTCAATTTTCTGGTCACCTTTAGATGTGATACATGGTACTTTTCTAATGGTGTAGCTAATACCAATGAAGAAGTTTGGGCTGCAAAGGCCCGGGCTTGGGCAGCTGCTAAAGCTGCATCAGACAACCAGCAGCCTCAGCATTTACCATATGGTTTTAAAGATGGAAATTTGGCTGTAGATTCAACTGCTGTATTTGCCGGACGAGATTCTTCTATAAGTCCATCGGTCCATCAGCAGGAGGTACCTTCTAGTTATTCTTCTATTGCAGGTAAAAAGACAATTAATATGCTGCTTTTTCACATGAAGCTTTTCAAGTAATTGCTTCAATGTGTTTTGGCTTGAATAGTATTTTATCTGCATAATACTTCTGGTGGTGTATATTTTCCTGACTTTGTGAGAATCAAGTTAATGACAGACATGAATGTAAATCTTCTTTAATTGCATTGAAGATACATTCTCTTTCACACTTACTTTGAGCATATTGCCAGTTGTTAGTAACAAGATGGAAAAAGGTAAAGAAAAGTTGAATAAAATAAAGAGACAAGGTTAAATTTAAAGAGCAAAATAATTGGAGAAAATTCAAAATTCTGCCCTTAATTTACAGTTTCCAGTTGGTGATATAACTGTTCAAAACATAAGAAAGACCGGTCTTATGTGCACCTCAAAGGAACTTAAAGAAGGAAATACTCCAAGGTCTTTTGGTTATCCAAATTATGTTAAGTTTTGTTCTATTAGTGAGCCCAGTTTTTCTAGCTAGTCTAAGATAGAATTCCCTGATTTTTACTTGCTTACTATTGTTCTACTGTGTAACCAGGGGACTCCGTAAGAGGCATTGACCCTGTTGCAGCTGTGCCCTCTGACTATAATTTTGTTCATCCTGCTGAGCCAGCAGTAAATTATCCTTCAGTTCCTGTAGTACTCCCATCAGGACCTCAGGTTTGGTTTCTTATCCTGCATATTATGTTGATCAAAAAATCATTTCCATGTATGCCAATGGTGAGTTTATATTGTAGGTTGATCCTTCTGTGCTAGTACCTCCAGTTACTGGACATTTGGACGATACACCAATATTTGGAAGGATGCCTGGACCAAGCTTTCAGCCAACAGTCTCATCAGTTACTGTTCCCTTTGGAGTTGGTGCAGGGCCTGATCTGCATCCTGGGACAGCTTTTTCTGGTGATGCCTTTGGGGCTTCCATGGTTTCTGAACGCCCTAAAAAGGTACTCACCGTTAAAAGCAGCAAAATAATAGTTTAACAGTCAGATAATTTTTTATTTACTTGCATTTTGGATAATTTCAGGCTTCTGTTCCCAACTGGCTTCGAGAGGAAATAATAAAGAAGAAATCTACAATTGTGAGCTCAGGTGCCGAGCTCCCAAAAGAGGATAGTCAATCAATTGAAGATGAAGGTGTTGATAAATCTTACGGAAATGGGGGAGATAGCAAAACCATTGATTCTCCTAGGTCGACTGAGGACGATGATGGTGATGAGGAGGTTGTCGTATTACTCTTAATCATTTTGAATTCCTACAATTAGCCATAAAAAGAGGGACAAAAGATCTCATTGACTGAACAATATTTTCCTTTTCCATTTCCCGGTTACGTGGGGTGGTGGAAAAATTTGCTCTTGAATCGTTTGGAAGAAAATGTCTAGTCATTTTGAGACTTTGGAAAACTTTGATGACATAGTTAGAAAAATATTCTGTGAGGAATGCTTTATTTTTCAACGTGAAGAATACATTGCTCCTCCAAGTTTGTTTTTGTCCTTCTTTTCTCTTATGATCTTGAAATGATTCAAGATTTCAGATTTCACTATTCTGGTTAAATATATCATCCAGTCCATTCCAGTATCTGAAGAGCTGTATTAAAGATGGTTTCCCAGCTGATAATCTAGCTTTTATTTGTGTGTTTTTTTGATTTGTTGGTCAAATTTTATGGATCTTGTTTGAACAACTTTGTACAAGTGAATTCCTATAACTTTGAGGTTTTTTCAGGCCTTCTCCTGGGTTGATAACTTCATGCCTTCCTTTCTCTGCCCCCTCTGTGAAATAACATGTTATTAGTTTTGTGGTTCTCTTTCATGTCATAATTACTTTATTACTTTATTGTGTATTGTTTTACTGAAATGCTGCCTATTGTCCTGTAGGATGATGTGGAAGCAGCAAGAACTACAGCAATAAACCAGGAAATAAAACGTGTTTTGACTGAAGTTCTTTTAAAGGTTGGACTTAGTTAATAGTTGATGAATTCCTGTTTCTGTTCATTCTGAGTTTTGACTTTCTGTTATTTTGACAGGTTACTGATGAACTTTTTGATGAAATTGCCACGAAAGTTCTTAGTGAAGATGATCCCACTGGTGAAGGTGTGTTTCTTAGAAACATATATTTGCTTCTGTGTTTTTACTTTCTACTCATTTTTGCTTTGGGTCCATATATCTGAAATTAAGTTTTCCTTTTTGAGTTAGTTGACCATGGTGTTTCTGACTTGGACCATAAAGCACCAATTTCTACACCGACTCTTGCAACTTCCAACGCCAATTTGAAGGTTCTGGTACCAGTCAAAACTAGGGATTCATTCAAGGTGACTAATTCTTACAATGCCAGTGAAAAGTCTAATTCTGGCTCTCCTGGTGATGTCTTGGGTCTTGCTAGTTATGCCTCAGATGACGAAGACAATGAAATTGAGAGTTCTGTTAAACCAAGTGTTAAGGAAAATAATATACAGCTGCATTCAACCCTGAGCAAGTTATCAAAAGGCAAGGATTTGGTTGACAATGGCAGTTTTGTGGAAGAAACTAAAGAGCATGACAACCTTGAATCTGATCTTGGTAGTAGCGGTCAAAATGCTACCAGAGTAAATACTAGTGTTGCAGTCTTGGAATTGAAGGATGAGAGGGAAGCAAAAACATCCAAGGTAGATTTGGGAGTTGCAGAACATGAGATGCTGGATGGCAATGATTCTTCCAAGTTTAAGAAGACTATACCTGCTAAGGTTGCTGGTACAATCGAAAAACTAGCTGTTTCAAAAAAGCCAGTAATGGATGATTCTCTAGGTAGAGGTCACGGAATTAGAGATAAATCAGATTTAAGTTCCGATAAAACTGATAAACGAGACCATGAAAGAAATACCACTGGGAAAAACCATGATGCTAAAGATGTAGATATTGATAAGGAGAAAGAGGGAACGCATAGAAGGCATGATGAGAGGAAAAAGGAAAGGAGGGATGATCAGAATGGTTCAAAAGAAAGAGTGAAAGAGAAAGGTGTTAAGTCTGCTGAAAAAGCCAAGGATATTGATTCAAGGAAAAGGCCCTCTCCTGATTATGACAAGGAGGGTAAAAAGGAGAGACATGCAGACAGAAGAACAAGTTTTAAAGAAGAAAATGAGAGAAAAAGGGAAAGAACAAAAGATGATAAAAGAGAAAAACCTAGACATAGAAACTCAAGTGAATCTAGCAGACACAAGAGACCCCGTTCCTCTTCTGTCGCCAGTAGGGGTAGAGACAACAATGATAGCTTGGTGGTCGGCCACAGCAGTGATTCAAGTGATGAATCATCAGATAATTCTAAAAAGTTTGTATCTTAGTTTAATGTGTCTTTCGTGATTAATTTTTTTCTTTCGACTTATCAGCCAAAGGAAATATATTCACTTATCTTTGCTCTTGGCCTGTAGAAAGCTGCACTCAAAGAGACGTAAATCACCATCTCCTGTCAGGTCAAGGAAAAGGTACTATCTGAGCCCATTTAAATAACACCGGAGCACTCCTATTATTCTGTTTACCATATATCTTATTCACTTGAGTGTTTTTGCTTCAATATCTGTTAACTTGTGATATTTCTTATGCTTTTTGTTTAACCTAAGCAGCTCATAAAAAGGGCTGAAAATGCCAGAGATGGAATATACTGAAGCTTGTATTAACTAAATATTAAAAAAAATGGTGTTTTTCTACTTTGAAGTCCCTTGTTAATGTGATTAAGTTCTAGCCCCTTGTTTCCCCACCGAATTGGTGATTGCTTTGCAAATATCATATTTTCTGTTTCTTGGCAATATTGGCCAAGTTTTAAAACAGGATTAAAAGTATACTTTGTTCTATAGTCAATTGAAGTCACTTCTCCATTGAATCTCTTCTCGCATTTGTTATTGTGCATTAACTCCCCTATGGCTTTCTCCTGATTTTGGAAGTTCTTATATGTATCACCTTTATCTGAAGTGCATTATCTATTATAAATCTAAATTCTCAATTTATATTTTCTGATTCTGGTCTTCTTTCTCATCTGATGTGGTCTAATTTTTATTGCTTATTAGTTAATAGTTTTACCATCTTTGGTTTCTTGTCAGCTGTTATTGAAGATAAACAGGTAATATTTCTCCGTGCAATAGATTTTTGTTCTGGTTGGTTGCCACATTAAGCAACATAGATACAGAAGTGCAAAATCTGCAATTGATAATCGGATTAGGTATTTGACCCCATATGGCAAATACTCCAACTATATTTGTTTCAAGTGCAATGTTGGATGCAGAATAGCTTTCTTTTGAGATCTTGCTTGAGATATCCCGGAACTACTTCGTTTTCCTTCTTTTCTTTCTTTTTAATGAAGCAGCTTGTAATATAGCTGTGCCTCCAATTTAGTAATCAGATGCTGATTATGGCGATAGTTTTGTCTGTCATTTCTGATTATTTGGCTTATCTACTTTATCAAATCCACGACTTGTTTGGTAGATGTGTGCTAGTGTGCTGTCTTTTCCTAAATATGTTAAGCATTAGGTATGAGAGGGAAAGTGATATCAGATAAATACATTTGTCTCTAGGTGTCGGTGATCCATATATCATCTAGAAATAGGTTCCTTGGGTAATGTCTTTCTTTTGAGAATGTTAAATTGGCATTTTTTGAAACCTTTTTGCTTGTAAATTTAACAAATTTTGCTGGAGTGCAAGAAGTAAAGGATGGCCATATGTTATGTGGCTACTCTTGTCTGAAAGTATACACATGAACTTGATAAAGACTAATACCTGTAATGCACTTATCTAAATAGAAAATAAGAAAAACTTATGTCTGTTTCATTTAAAAACTTTGTGATGCTGCTTGTTTGTCATAGCTCAATCAATATTAAGGCCGCTTCATAAAGCAGCTATTATTAGTCATCATTACCATGAGGTGTCATATTATGTATATAATTATTTGTTGCGCTCTGGGGAGAACTCGTCATGGTTTTCCTTTTATTTGGATTTTAGCCTTAGCTCTCCTTGATGCCTTTTGGCAATATTATAACAATTTTTGTCAGGAGCAGAGTAAGTTTGCCAACAGGCTTATTCATTTAAAGCAATGTGTACAAGGCTGAGAAATCGTGTTTAAACTTTTATATTTTAACTCGATTAGTATGCAATGTTTCATTTATAGACAAGTTTCGCGGTCTCCTCATAGCAAGCACTCTCAGCGCAGGCATTCTCCTTACTCTTCTCTTGAGACTTCCAGGTATGTTGTTGGACATATGTAAAGTAAGCTTCTCATATTTGACACTTGTCAATTGCATTTAAGGTGAAAGAACATTTAGTGCTGAAATCATGCATTTAGTTTCTAGTGTATGAAATGGTCTATCGTATTATCAGGGGGAGGAGGTCAAGATCAAGGTCATATTCCTATGCTTCGGAAAAGATGATACAAAAGATTGGATTGGGGATGCAAGGGAGATCCAAGAATCAGAATCAGAAATTTGTGCCTGAAGATTCTTGTTTGAACCAATCATTTAGACCTTGTAAATGCAAATATTGGAGCGAGTAAATGGTTAAATCATTGAAAATCTATACTTCTCCTGTTTCCGTTGCAAGGAAGTAGCTGATATAGCACAATCAAAGCAAAGTAGTGATGCTTGAGATTGTCCCTATGTTTGCTTTTTGCGGGTGGTTTTGTCAGTTCACATGTAGGGTATGCATCTTAAAATTTCATAGCTGGTTTAGGTGTCTACTGTAATTGTGTTTACCTCTAACATTATTTGGCTGCCCTTATTTGCAGTCAGATGCCCTAGAACACTATTGTATGATGAGATTCGGCCCTGCTAATGGGGTAGTTTGTTATTCTGGTGCATATTTCTTAATAATTTGTGTTATGTGGACAGTATACTATGAACAGTAGACAATCAATCTTTCCTCTATTATTGCCCCTCCCCCAACCTGCAATAAATGACTAGAATAGATGAACACAAGTTAATAAACCATTTTGGTATTTGGACTTGAAAGCTCGGAAGGCATGCAGTAAGCCCGTTTTTATGTGATTATAGTGATACAAACAAATCTATTCATTGTATCGTTATGGGACTTAAAATACTAGTACTTACAAATCGCTTTTCACATCATACGGTGATTACTTGTCTGTTTCTCTTCATTGTATATATTATCACATCACACGGTAATTACTTGTCCTACTCTTCATTATATGTACGAGTTTCACAGTATATTATATATCACATGAATTAGGCAATATGTAAAGTTTAAGAAATATTTAGATTGATTCGATTTACGGTTTTATTTGTGGATTTTGTTTTGCGAATTAAAGTTTATGAAATCAATGACTCAATTAACGCAAATAAAATTTTATAACATTTAATTTTAATTATAAAATTTATCGGTAGTCAAGATCGAGTTTAGATTTATATATTTTTCAACAAAGCTTTATCAATTGAGTCAGCAACGGGAAAGACTAAAGGTCTAATTTGCTTATACCTTAAACAATGGTGGTACGGACTGAGTTACCATCTTAGACCCAAAAAGGAAAAATCAGAAGTTCAACAATCAGATGACTTAAACAACTTAACAAGAAAGAGGAAGATCTAATGATTAATAGCTTGGTTGCTAACACTACTGAATTTTCTAAAATGAGGGTCCCAGCAGATTTCTGGGACTTGACAAGTCAGTATTTGACTTTGATATGGATCCAGTAGAAGTGACTGATTACTGAACTTTTTTCAGTTCCTCATCCACCTTTCTTTCTCCTTACTTTTTTCGACTTAGAAAGGCAGTTCCAGCTGCACAAACCACAAACTATACTTTGAAAAATCTTCATTGGGTAGCGTGAAAAATGGTGATATCACATGTCTTTGTAGTCGAAGAGTTGGGGTGGTGCCATTTCACTTTCCTCAGTTTCTTGCATCAGGTTAAAGTTGCTTATTTCTTTCCCACAAAATCAAGTCAATCCCATCTAATCTTGATGCAGCACTTTCATTCTTTAATCAAGAAACCACACAAAGAACGTCTGCAATGAAGCTGTATACCTCCCTTTACTTCTCCAGTTTCTGTAACAAGAAGGTCTGGTTCATTTTATTGATTTCCTTGTAGTATCATTTTTCTGACATTTTTCAACAATTTGATTGAAATGTGCCTATTTTTGGCTTTAAATGGACTAATGTTGATTGGCAGGGACTGGCACTTGGATTATGGCTTGTTTGGCTATGTGGGGCTTTCTTGATAGGGATTTCCTTTTATGCTACTCAGATGTTGTCCTTTTCTGTAGAGGATCAAATCAAGAAGCCTAAGCTTTTTGGCAATAGATTTAGTGAATCCTTTGGTCCTACAATTATTATATTTACAGCTGTAAGACCTTTTGAGGGCTCAGTTGGAGAAAGGCAGAGTCTTGCTGTTAGATCATGGCTTGGTTTTATCACCAGATATTAATGTTGTGCTTTTCAGCCAAGACCCTTCTGCTTTTTCTTTTGCAGGTGCCTTTGGTTCCAGGGTATCGGTTGAACCCAATATCGATTTCACGTAAGCCTCCAATGGTTTTTGTACTTATTGATTGGCTAAATTGCAATTTTAATGAAGTATGCTCTTGTAATTTAAAGTGTCTTGTGGATTTTTGTCAATGTTTTTGTTTTATCATACATCCAACTAGTTCACATATTTTAGGCACCAGTCATTGTTAGTTGCACTGGTAGACATATTTTAAAACCATGTTGAAGCTGATAATTTACCACTCTGACTCGATATGCGCCCTTACCTTCCAAATTTACTTGATTTCTTCTTTAAAATATTATTGCTGGTAGAAAGCCAAGATTGAACATGATATCCCAGCATCAGTTTTAACTGAAAGATTGTAGTTTTACGAGTTTCTGGTTAATTTAACGTTATCAAACTAAACACCTTAGTAGTCTAGTACTGCTCAAATTTGTAAAAGATGATTCTTGCAAGACTTGCAGTGAAGATTTTGCAGTTAAAGAAACTTCTCATTAGTGTCCATCTTCTTATAGGTTCCTAGGGACCCCATTCTTTCATTCAATGGTTGCAAGATCACAGGCATCAACATCAGATATCTCTGTTCTGATTGATCCTGAAATACTTCTCTTCCCAGACTTCATTTCCACTTTGAGATATGCTCACAAACTTGATCATGATTGGTTACTTATTGCTTCATCACAAAATTTGTCCAACTTCCCATTTCGCTGGGATGCAGATGGGAAATATTGGGTAGCAGACAATGGGTACAAACTCTCAGAACAAAAGGTATGAAGGAATCTATCACAGATTCAGACTACATTGGCCATAGGAGAATTTATAGTAAACTTTTACTCTTCCATGCAGGAATTTCTGGCTCATAAATTTCAGTCAGAATTTTGTGAAAGAAGAATGATAATGGCTTGGAACAATGGAGATGTTCCCCTGCAAATTGAGTAATGGAGTACTCCCTCCTTTTCTGTATGGGAATGGGATTCACAATCATTGGGTCATAACTGAAGCCTTGTCATCTGAGTATAGGTTCATATTTGATGCTAGTTGGACCATTTCAAATACCTTCCTGAATGATCTCAGTCACGAGTACTACCAGTTAATAGAAGCTTCCAATGTTTCAGATATTGAAAAGAGGAATTGGGAGTTCATGGGAAATCTTCATCTTGGGAAGCTTTACGGATCATTTTCTTTTCGTGAAGCTAACTGTTCTAACTTGTTCGGATTTTCAAAATGTGGTGGGCACTATCATTTTGTGAATGCAGCACAGAACACTGTTTATCCACTGGGAGGCCATATGTTGTTTAGTTTGAGGAATCAAGGTGTTTCTGTACCAACAAGAGAGAAGGAGATTGTGAATTGTGTTGATGTCATGAAGTCATGTGAAGGGATTGGGAATTGTTTTCTGAAGGACCAACTGCAGAAGTATGAATCAACTTCACTTCCATTTCACTCTCCTTAGAACTTCTCCTTTCACTTCGTGCAGACCAGAATAAGACAATCGTGCTAGCAGTTGCTGGATATAGCTATAAGGACATGCTAATGAGTTGGGTGTGCAGACTTCACCGCCTCCAAATTTTAAACTTTTTGGTCTGTGCTATTGACCGGGAAATCTATGAGTTCTCAGTTCTGCAGGTGATATGCTTCTCCCTTATTTATGAATTAATTTCTGGTTTGGTTCTTAAACTTTATGAGAAATATGAATTTTGTGTTGCTGAAATTTGGTGTGGATATACATTATTTTAAAGTTTCCGTTTTTGTCCGTCTCCTTATCTCCTGCATTTTCCGTGTTGTCACGAACCTAAATGAATATTACATGCTTCTAGGGCCTCCCTGTTTTTGAGTATCAAGATGTTCCAACCAACATCAGCTTTGACAACTGTCATTTTGGAACAGAATGCTTTCAGAAAGTAACCAAAGTCAAGTCAAGGATTGTCTTGCAGATATTAAATAGCTGGGTTACAATGTCCTAATGAGTGATGTTGATGTGTATTGGTTCAAAAATCCCTTGCCTTTGCTTAGCTCCTTCGGTCCTGGAATTCTGGTGGCACAGTCTGATGAGTATAACATTGAAGGTACTTCAAGCATTTCACTTCTGAAAAACAAAAATTTTTGTAGTTCAGATTTATCTAAATTGTTACTGGTAAGGGAATTTGCTAGCTTACCAACAAGATTCTATAGGATGAAATATATTAAATTAATTGTTACTTAATTCTCTCGTTGTCCTCTTGTTTGACGTTTAATAAGGCACTGGCTTCAAAATTTTGATGCAAAAATCAGGGGAAGTATCATGTCTGTTATATGTTCTGATGTCATACTCATGCCGACAGGACCAATTAACTTACCCCGACGCCTGAACTCTGGCTTCTATTATGCTCATTCAGATAGTACAACCATTGCAGCACTGCACAAAGTTGTAGAACATGCATCAACTTCTAATCTTTCAGAGCAACCACTCTAATTTGATAGCTTCTATGACACCTTATGTGGTGAAGGTGGATCCTATCGTATAGGTGATGACAGATGCTTAGAACCTGAAACAAATATGACTGTTCATTTCTTGGATAGAGACCTATTTCCTAATGGTGCATACCAAAATCTGTGGGAGGAAAGAGATGTGAAAGAGACCTGTATGAAGAAGGGTTGTTTCATTCTCCATAACAACTGGATTAGTGGGCGAAGGAAAAAACTAGAACGCCAGGTGTTATCGGGGCTCTGGGAGTATGATATTAGTACAAGAACGTGTCTGCATAGTTGGGATAGGAGCAAATTGAAAAGCTACTTTTAAGTACGGCGGATCCTTTCCCACTTGGCTTCATGGACCTTTGATTTTCACATGGAGGAGAATATAAGGGGAGATTTTTGTTTGGCCAATATAACTTGTTATCTATTGGTAATTGTCTCCGATATCATGTGAGAAATGATGAAGTAACATCCTACCATGAAAAAGATAAAAGATATCTACCATGAGGACAAAGTCAAGTAAAATTGAAACTCCTGATCTGATCTGATCTGATCAAATTCTCATTGTGATTGGTTCCAAGGTGGTGGCTTCTGTTTTTTGGCAATACTGAATAGGTGGGCTCTTGTGTTAGGATTAGTGCATACAGAAAGCGAATCCAAATACAGTAATTCACTCAGAATGGCTAATATTCACTTGAGCTTAGCATAAAACTGAAGGATACCATGGTATGTATAGTTCATGCAGGTGGCAAGGAAGAGCTGCATCAACATCCAAATCCTGCATCTCAGTTAACAGAAAGGTACCCTGGAATGCATGTTGCCAGGCCAGATGTCTTCAAACATCTCCCTCAATCTGTTCTTTGGTGGAGAAGATTATTTATTGCTGGGCAAAAAATACTAGTATATGGTACCCTGTACTACTGTTCAGAAACTAAAACATAGACACTCGCAGAAAGGGAATGTGAAAAAATCCTAGGGAAGTGAGCAGCCAATCTTGTTGATAAAGGATGTTTGCAGATGTAAGTGCAGACTGTTCAGAGGAATCTGTTCTGCAAATGACTTCTGTGTTTCCAAGGGTAGGTAGTCCAGCTGTTTCTTAAGAATGTCCTGCAAAGAGAAGTAGCCCATTCTTTACCTCCAATCCAGAAGCCGAAAACATGGAAGGAACTAGAGAGGGAGCACAGCCTCACCTCTATACTGCAAGTTTCTCCATGAATATCTCTTGCTCCTGATTCTGATAGTCATTTGCCAAAGACACTATCGAGTATGTAGACTTTGGTATGCACTCAGTTGCTTATCATTGTATCCTTGGAAATCACCTCAATATCTTTTTGTAGAGGTTTCTTTTACATTCAGAGTAGCCCCTTGAGTACAATTCTGACAATGCTGTAATAATCAAAGGCAATTCTTCCATGCACCAGGGTGTTTATATACCGCGAGAATGTGGGTCCCACCCTGGTCTCACGGTGCTAGTTATAGGTTCACATTATTATTTCTAGCATTCTTATAGATTATATCTATATGTTTAACAAATCCAAATACTTTTAGTGTAGAGGTTTTCATCGTTTCCTCCAATTTCATTTTGTATTATTGACAATGAAATGTAATGGATCTCATCTTTTGGATTACAAGAAAATCATTAAAAAAAATAAAAAATGAAAACAGAGAACAAACAAAAGGTTCTTTGAAATGACCTGTTTTTCTGTTTTATGCTAGTGCCATTGAGATTGTAATTAAGATGGACTTTTGTCTTTTAAGTTAAAACAGTGGCAAATGGGCTATTGTACTTATGAAGAAAAGAGTGCTCAAACAAATTGTTGGGCCAAATTCGGCCGAATTCTGCGACTATCATTTAGGTCCAATACTTTTGTTTTTTTTGGGTCCATTTTGAAAAAGTGAAATGTGGGACACGAAGATATCCAGTGAAATCCTTATGTCATTATTTATTTCAAACAATCTAGTAATGGATCCATATCTTCATTTAATAGGGAGGCCCATCTCAAATTAAATAGACTATATCTAATATGAAATTACCCCTTAACACACCGGGCTTTCTATATGATCGGGGAATGCAAAAATTTAAAGCCCAGAACAGGCAATCGCATGGGAAGGTAGTTACAAATTTTCTCCTCGTGGGCCCTAACCAGCTAATGAAACCACCAACCAAAGTTTTTGGAGAAATTATGAGTAACGTTAGGCTTTTTTAATTTTATGATTATACTTTAAAATTTATTCTGTACAAATATTCAAAATATATAGTATTGTATTGTATTGTATAAATATTCAAAATATGCCGATACATAAAATTTTCTTAAATTATAATCTTATAAAACCCAAGAAAATTCTACAGTTCTTTTTAGGGAATCATTCTTTTATGCTTTAAAGGCTTGTATAGTACAACGCTATATGTTTTAAAAATTTATACTGTATAAGTTCTTAAAGTCAAGAAAATAATATCTTCAATGAGACCGTAGAAGTCTCCTAAAACCCAACCCACAATTATATATATATATATAGAGAGAGAGAACCCAGATAACTCGTTACAATACTATAACCAGCCGACAAAATTTCCTCAAATGAAGACAATTGTTTTGTATTCTTTTGAACTAAAGAGAAAACCCTCAAATCAAATGTTATACACATCTAATGTGTGCGCAACAAAATATTTCGAGTCTGTAAAAATTGAACAAACAAGAAATATAATGATAAAAATATGAATATATGAATAAAAGATTACAATCTCTAGGATATTCTCAATATGGGGAGAAAATTCCTTCGATTCTTTGCTTCAGATGCGATCCGAGGGCTTCACAGCTTATTCCCGAACCAAATATTGAATTCTTCAAATCTTGATATGGGAGACCTGAAGAACACTTGATGAAGATCTTCAAACCTTGATATATATGGAAGATTTGAAGAGAAAATTTGAAGACTCAGAGCTTCCACAGGACTTAAATATGTGTCTGTGTATCTGTGTATATCTCTCTGTGTCTGAGGGATGACCCTTATTTATACATGTATGGAAGGGAGCAAGGTAGAAGACTTGTAGTACATGTGTAACTTCTTACTTGCATACCAAGAAACAAATTCTTATCTCTTTACACACATAAGAGATATTAATATTAAGGACTACTTTGATATTATCTCCTTATTTTAATTTATTAATAAAGAGATAAATACTAAAGTACCTATATCCTTATTGGCCAAGTCTTACAGACATGTGACATGGCACAATTTAATTGGAAGAGCGACACAAATTCATTTGATTGGTCGAACCACCTCATCTTGACATGTGGAATAATATAATTGGTTTTAAATTAACCAATATTCCAAAATATATATGACATATGGCATTATTTAATTGGACCATAAATATCCAATTAAATTTACTTATAGACAAATGATAATTTTAATTAAAATAAAATTTCATTGTCTACAAATGCCCCCTCGAAACTTGTTTGCGAACGTATGGTCAACTTTCGAATTTTGACTGAGCGGACAAGTCTCGATATCTCTCTTATACACATCTTTTTTTGAACTAAACTTGAGACAATTCCTTGCCAAACTAAACTTCCAAAGATTTGTGCATGAATAGAATCCCTATGCCATATGGATTCCAAAATCAATTCTAATCCCATATGAAGTCCAATCAAGAAATTCTTTCATCCGAATTGTATACGATTTGGGACAACTCTGACATCTATAAATAAAATTGGTTACGCCGCTACCTTTGTTGTTATTCCAGAGAACAATTTTAATGTTAGTGCAAAAATTTGCTTTTAAAATCTGTTTTGTTGCTCCGGCAATTGTTTTTTTGCTGCTTGCTGGCTGCCGCTGCTTTGCCGCCGCTGCCGCTGCTGCTGCCGCCGCTGCGCCGCTACGCTTGCTGCATTGCATTGCCGCCCATTGCCGCTTCTATGGCTGCTTGCTGCTGCCTGCCGCTTACTTTGTTCATTCACTTCTCAGATATTGCTTCGATTTATCTTCTTTTTTTTTTATTGTTTTTTAGCACTACTTTTATTATAAGTGACAGCAATTATTTATTTATTATTATTATTATTATTTTTTTCATTCAAATTTTATTTGTGATGCAGCCACATTAACCATGCAAATCAAGGACTATTATACGTATACCGTTACCACACATCTCTCTTCGATGAAAGAGAAGGATCTCGGTCCAAGAGTTTGTCATTACATATTTTGAGATGAAGCGAATCATCAAGAGGAATGTAAGTTTGTGCTAAAGATTGATCCAATTTTTGAGATGTGTATAATCATCAAGAGGCATGTAAGGTCTGTCTCTTATACACATCTCTCATGCTGTGATAACATCTTGCGTGCCTTCGCAAATATTGGTGCCCTCAACAAACAGTCTTCATACTTGACAGAGCTATCAATTTCCCTTTGGGATCTTTATAAGCTTGGAGGTCTTCCTATCTCGTGGCTCATTCTACGATGAGGTTGTGCCAACCAAAGAACTTCTCAACATTAAAGTCGATGAAAAAGTTGCACTACCAAGAGCCCTTCCATACATTATACTAAATAATGACTCTGTCTTACCAAAAATGGTCGTGAAGAAGTTCATATTAAAGACGGGTGCGTTAAATGGTTCCGAGGACAATCCAGATATCGAACTCCGCCTCCAAGGGGTCAAAGACGAAGCACCAATGCAAAGCCCAAGAAGACTTTCAACCCATGTGGAAGTGTGGACAATTCTTATTTACTAAAAATCAATAACGAACACATTCCATTTGATACGTTGAACATCGAAGCCTCTCTAAGGTCCTGTGAAGTGTATAGGGGGCAACTTCTAAGTTCATGTTACATTTGTATAAGAGACAGCATTTCTCTTACCAAGTAGGAGGTGGATCACATACGCCCAAGTGTCTTCAAGGCGGCAAGCTTAATGGCAACGGGAGTGAAGTTTTCTCGCAATCCCAGTACTTGCCAAAGATCTATGACGGCTTAAGAAAGGTCGTTCAAGCTCCAAATTTACGAGAGTGCCCACTATTAGTGAAATGGGAAAGATGTGTATAAGAGGCTCAGGACTTTGATCGCTGACAGATGAGCCAGATACGAACATGCTGCTCTTGGCCCGAATGGCTAAATTTAGTGGGAAAAGATGGCACAATTCTTCAATTTGCCTATAAATAAATCATCCTTGCAAATGTGAACCCATCAAGTTTTCCTAACTGATATATTCCCAATCTAGAGGAAAAGGTCCTCATAGATCATGGAAATTTATCACCGCAATCTATGGAATATTTCATCAGTCAACGATCATGAGGTGATTGACAGCTTCGACGGGACAACATATTTTAAAATCTGTGTATACTGATCCGTGCAGATTCAGCAGGCAATTTGGTTTTTGCCAAAATATCCCAAACAAGTTGAAGGAGATAACTCATACTCACACTTTGGGGGAAACTGTTCAGTTGTGGGAATGTTCAATTCGTACATCAACTCATTCTATCCTGACCATACCTACGCAAAGAAGACATCCATTAGTTACAAAAGAGTATGACTCTTGGTGGTCGATGCGATCGAAGAGCATTCCAAGCACAATCATCAAACTTAGCGTCAAGAGGGCAAATGAAGATGAAGCTCAAGATACGGGAGCGAGAACACCCCCATCAAAGAGATCCAAGCACGATGCCTCTCAAAAGTGTTTAAAGTATGGAGAAAATGACTATAATACAATTAAGAGAAAGGAAGCCAGGACGAATCCTAAGAAGACTGCAAAGACGAGGATAGACAAGGCTTCCCAAGAACTTATAGCAGTAGACGAGCCTCCTTCAATAAGGCAAAAAGGCCAAAACCTTGAATCACCTGGCTTAAGAGGAAAGCAAGTAACGGAGATTGAAGAGGACGACCAACTTCAGTCAAACCCACAAATGTTGAGGCTCCAAAGATTATCGGAACACCCTTATTGAAAGGTATGGAGAATATGGAGATAAATATAAATATCATATCTCCAAAGAATCATGAGGGCCTCTCGAACCCAACTTCTTGGGAAGCATCAAAAAATAATACGATCAAGATATTGGATGACAGAGAATTTGTTCAAGTATGTTCACCCTCTACTGGAACAAATTCTCTGTCAGTAACAAAGATCGTCACTGAATCGACCAAAAAATCAAAACTTTCTAGTTTGGAGAACATTTCGTTAACTCATTATTTTCTGAATCAACACCTGTCTCAAAGATGTCACCAAAAGAATTGGCAGAATACGTAAATATACGTCATATATTTTCTTCCTTTTTTTTTTGATACATCTTGACATTGGTCTGATCTGCTTTTCTCTTTCCTTTTTTTTTTTTTTTTTTTTTTGTGTATCAGAGACCATTGAGGCGCCCGTAGAAGGAGTTGGTGACCATTTATTTAGTAATCGAGACATTATAATCAATGAGACAAATATGGATAAAGACCTTCAAATGGGGCATAAGTATCTGCCGGCATAACTGATAAGCCGGCAGAGGACTATGCCCCATCCAGATACCATTGAATCATGGAAGTCTCCATACAAGCAAGTTAGAACACCAATTTCTGAATTTCATGGCCGCAAGGTGATAAAATCATGCCAACGAAAATATATACAAAGCCTGGGAAGAACTTTGCAATGATATCTCAAACACTTCCGTAGATCAAATCACTTCTTTGGAGGAATGTATCAATGAGGTAGTTGAAGAAATATCAAGGATAGATTCATCAATTGCCCGCCTCTAATAGACTCTTTAGTGGCTTACTCACGAAAGCCAAGCTGTAGGAGCATTACTTGCCCATAGAAAACTAGATGTGTATAAGAGACAGGTATCAAGCAATTCTCTCCAAGGCAAATACACACCTTTCAGAAGTCAAAGCAATGGAGGAAAAGGTAACCAACCATCTACAAAGTCTTCAAGGAAAGCGGGAATCTATTGAAGATAGAAAAATCATTCTTCAAAAAGATCTTGATGATTTGGAGAAGCAAAAGATGTTATCACAACGATCATTGACCGAGAATATGAAAATCTCAAGCAAATGCAAGTTGAAGTATCAAGAGCACAAGATCAAATTTCTTCCATCCGAAACACTACCTTCCTGACAAATGAAGACGCTAGGGAGCTTGAGAAGATGAGCAACATCCTTGAAGCAAGCAAGATAGCTGTAGTGGATCTCAAGTTTGATATTTGAATCATATCAAATCCCTTAATTTCATTTGTTTGGACACTTTTCTTTCAATAATAAAGACATTAATTACTTTTTCTTATCTTGCGTTTTTTTTTCTTTTTTTTTTTTGGCAAAATAAGTAAAGTAACTAACATCTATGAACTTAATTTGAAAGAGACATTTTTCTTTAAGGAAAATGACTATATTATTTAAGCCGGATGAATGAAGGTAAGGGGGCAACTCCTATTTGCAGGAACACCCATTCAAAACCAGTTCTTTTTCTCTAAAAAAAAATGAGAGATTTAACCACATACTACACTATTAGTGGTTGCCGTCCACGTTTTAGCTCATGCGGGCAGGAGCAACATGCGTTAGGCTCGTGCGTCAAGGAGCATTTAAATCATGCGTAATATCGCTTCAAATATTTGCCATTGATGGGGCCAATCCTTAATCCATCTTTCCCGTTGCCATTAAGCTTGCCATTTGTATAGACTTCTTGGACAACATAAGGGCCATCCCATTTTGAGACAAACTTCTTTTGACCTCCATGTGCAAGGATGATTGGTCTTCGAACAGCAAGGACGATATCGCCAATTTGAAAAGAGCGCAGCCATATTTTTCCAAAAATAAAGGATCAAGTGCTTGTTTGGGATCTTTTGGACGAAGACAGCTTTGTCTCTTCATTAAGTCATTCTAGATGTGTATCTTAAACAGGGTATCAAGACATGTAGTAGTGCTTTCAAAAGCGATAAAGTTGACATGTCATATATCTGTCTCTTGTACAAGATCTAGATGTGTATAAGAGACAGGCTTCGAAGGGCATATTAGTGCAATTGCTTCACCACGAAAAATAATCATTGCGGCTAGGATAAAAATATGTCGGAAGTCTTTGGCAGTGGTCCTACTATGTCTAATCCCCAAGCATCAAATGGCCAAGAAGAAACAGTAGGATGTAACGGTTCTGGTGGTTGATGGATGAAATTGGCATGAAACTGACAAGTTTGACATCTTCTTACATAGTCTATGCAATCCTTCACCATGGTCGGCCAGTAGTACCCCATCATTTTAATACGGAAGTGCTACGGCCCTGGTGAAGGATTGCATCATTGTAAATGTAAGAAGAGTGAAACTTGTCCATTGCTTGCATAGCTTCATCCATGTTTCGAAGACATCGCCGTTAAACTCCATCAAATATCACATCTAGAATGTTCTTAGAGAAGATGAAGCGAGGTGCACGAAGGGGAAACCACGTGAGTATTTTCCTTTTCACATCGTCTCCTTCTTCAAAATGAGGAGGCACAACCCAACTTTGACATATGGGGACTTGAACTTGTTGATTAGGCAAGATGAGCGTTGAAGCTAATCTTGCTAAAGAGTCAGCTTGTCGATTGTCCCTCCTTGGAACATGCTCTATAATCACATCACCTAGGCACCCCATTAGTTGCCTAGCATAATTATAATATACCACAACTCAGGTTTCAATGTGCCTAGGTGATTCAATGGCATCTGTGATTGACTACTAACTGGCGGTTCTATGAAGCAACTACAACTTTTAGTTGCTTCGTTTGATTCCAAGCTTTCTCTGATACACATCTCGATGTGTATGAAGCCTGTCTCTTATACACATCTAGATGTGTATAAGAGACAGATCCTAAGGAAGAAGGAGAAAACATCTTCATCTGGAAGTTTATCAATCAATTCCCATTCAATGGTATGGGATGATCGCCAAGAAGTCAGCCAACACTTGTCCTTTGACAGCCTTTG
The DNA here is from genome assembly GCA_025175665.1 of Cinchona pubescens. NCBI lineage: Eukaryota > Viridiplantae > Streptophyta > Magnoliopsida > Gentianales > Rubiaceae > Cinchona > Cinchona pubescens. The sequence goes on along the minus strand of JANKKI010000077.1, from coordinate 1,566,889 downwards.
CCTTTTGTAAACAATTTCAAATTGTTGAATTTGAAGGTACCACCTTGCAAGACGATCTGACAGCACAGGCTTAGTCATGACATACTTAATTGGATTTGCCTTCGATATCAAACGGATAGTATGAGCTTGAAAGTAGTGCTTTAACTTTTGAATGGCAAATATGAGGGCCAAACACAACTTCTCAATCGGCATATAATTTAACTCATTTGGTGTCATCATCCGGCTTAAATAGTATAGTGCATTTTCTTTACCCTCACCGTTTTCTTGGGCAAGTAATGCTCCTACAGACCGTTCTGTGCAGCAATATACAGAATTAAAGGCTTACCATCTAATAGGTGCAGCTAATACGGGTGGTTTCGTGAGATATGTCTTTATGCTTTTGAAAGCATTACTACATGCTTCATCCCACTCAAAAGGCACACCCTTCTTCATCAAATGGCTAAAAGGATGAAACTCCCACCAAATTGGAGATAAGTCTTGAAGATAAGCCAATCTTCCTTGCAAACTTTTCAACTCATGAATGTTGCGTGGTTCGGGCATCCTCGAGATAGCATTGATTTTGGATTGATCAATTTCATCTTGCCTGGCTATGTACGATAAACCCAAGAAACTTTCCAGAGGTAACTCCAAAAGCGCACTTTAAAGGTGTTAAATCAGACCACTATAATTCCTGACTCCCAAAATTTGTTGAAGAATGGTAAAGTATCTCATCTTCATTAATAGGGAGAGGAAAGTCATCTTTCGGACAAGCTTCATTGAGATCTCGAAAATCAACGCAAACACGAATCTGTCCATTCTTTTTCTTCACGGGGACTATACTTGAAATCCACGCTGGTATTTTACTTCTCGGATGAAACCAGCTTCTATGAGCTTGTTCACCTCCATCTCAATTAATGGGATCAAATCAGGCCGAAAGCGTCTTTGGGTTTGTTTAACGGGTCTTGCACCTCGCTTAATGGCCAAGTGATGAACAGCAACTTTCGGATCTAAGCCAGGCATCTCTTTGTAATTCCAAGCAAAAACATCCTTAAATTCGAGCAATAGTTCAACATATGCTTGTTCCTCTTCAGGAGTCAACCAAGTACCTATGTAGATTGGGCGAGGATCATCATTTGTGCCAAGGTTGATTTCCTTCAATTCATCAATGCTTGCTAAAAGGCCTTCTTCCAATTCGGGAGGAGCATCTTGGCATCTTCTTCTTCTAAAGGCTCTTCGTTTCAAGCAGTGATATGGATGGATCCATAGGTACTTGGGGTCTGTCTCTTATATCATCTGATGGTTTAAGAGACTTTTCTTACATTTAATACATCGCCGTAATGTATGAAAAGGTTAGTAACTTGTCTTCTTAAATTTCCATCATTGCAGGAAGTATTATTTCCTTTAGTATTAAAAATATACTCTTGTGCCTTTGGGAAACTCAACCTTTGATGAATAGGTTGCTTCATGTCTCTCTTCCTCGTGGGATGTGCCTATCAAACACCGAAACACGTGGTGTAATTTTTCTCAATCTATCAAAGACTGATCGCCTTGATTCTTTCGGTGCGTTTCTTCTTTGATAGTAATATGATGCGTATTAGCCCTTTTATTGCTATACGCAGGAGAAGGTGGTCTATACCCAAGTCCCATTGACATGTTGTTGACAGCATATCCCTTGCTTCTTTCAACATCTTTTGGGTAGAAGTCATGCCATGTGTCTCTTCTCCATTTATCTCTGCAGTAAGTTTGCCCAAAGTTCCTTCTTCCTTAGGATCGTAACCACTTTCAGGAACTTGTATGCATTTGGACCAAATCGCTCGTCGGTTCGTGTTTTAGGTAATGAATTGTGCTCTATTTCGGACTCCACCTTTGGCCGAACAAAGCCTTCAAGAAGAGTTTCGCTATGCTTGACCACCTCAATTTTGGTGAGTGGTACAGTGAACTCCTTTAGTTCATCGCTTCCAACAAAAGGAGATTGAAGATCAAGATGGATGAAGATTATTCAAAATCAGATCCTAGAGATACGTAATAAGAAGATTATTCCGAACATCTTATAACATCATTCTCGTGAATCCATGGTCTCCCAAGAAGCATATTATAAGATGTTTTTGCATCGATAACATGAAATAGTGCACTTGAGGATAAATCGCCAATTAATAAATCAAGTGTTATAAGACCAATGGCTCTTTGTCCTCCTTGATTGAATCCTTGGATCATGAGACGGCTTTGTAAGAGTTCATCACTTGTGATTCCAAGCATCTTTATTGCACGTAAGAGACAGCCCTCCAAGTGGTGTGATATTTCAAAATATCCGTCGACCTATTACTTTGAAAGAATTCATGCCAAGAGGATACTTGAAAGATGACGACGCTTTCAAAGTAATAGGTCGACGGATATTTTGAAATATCACACCACTTGGAGGGATTGATGACGAAATTGTTATTCTTCTGGACTTTCTTTTTGCAACCCGTAGTTTTACCATCCGAAATTTTGGATGAAGATTAGTCTTTTGCGCTTTAATTTTTTTGGTTCTATTTGACGAGTGACGAGTGTCCATCCTTCGTCTGACTGATCATTTGTGGCATCATCATCCTTCAATAATTTTCCAATTTGCTTTTCAAAAGGTACTTCACCTTGCGGAAAGGGGTTGTCATATAATGGAACGGGATTGAAATCTCCAAATTTTATCGTAGGCTGTATTGTTCCTATCTTCGATGGTATAAGAGATTCAGGACCATTCTTCAATAAACCAGGGGATTTTTTCGATCATCTGATTTGATCAAGTATTTAACTGCATCAAAAAGATCTTAACCAGCTCAGCCTAACTCCATCTGTTATCTTTAAAAACAAAACACCTTGTGATGGGATGACCAACCGGCGATGGTAGCAACAATAGTTTGGATCATTAACTCGCCTAGCTTCCTCGGCCGTTTCATCTCGGGAGTTCAATGAGTTCGGCTTTGAGTAGATCATCGAACATGCCTTGAAGATCGAGTCGAGGAAAGGATATTCTTTCTCTTGCATCTCCCGAGTGTCGATTTTCTTTGTGGCCTAACTTGCGAGCTCTACCTTCTCGGACACCTTTGACCGACTTTTGTCGCGATCTTAACAGTGCGATTTGTCATCCCCTACCCCTTTAAAAAATCAGAGACAGATTATGTACTCGGAAAACATTAAAAATAATTTTAATAATTTTGCGAGGATCAGAAGGCGGTTCTTGATTTCCAAGGCCAATTTCAAGCTGTGAGCTTTTGTCGCCAATTTCTCAAATGTCGGAGGTTGGATGCCTTGTAGGATGTAACGAAGTCCCCATCTTCATGCCTTGAATGCACATGGTCGATGGCGGACGTCTCGGAGAGTCGGTCATCCAAAATTAAGGCTTAAAGTCCTCCATCGATCAATACAGAGCACAAAACGGTTCGTCTTTCCACCGACGGGCGTTGGAAAGTTCATCATAGAAACAGTCCTCTTAGTCTTTGTCTCTTATAAGACACAGGTTGATGTGCCTACGAATAGGGGCCACACCGAGGTTGTGGCATCAAGATCGGTGTAGTCGAATGCGTTACCTTTTAGTGAGCGGAGAAATTGCTTGACCAACAAATCACCGTAAGTTCCGCATTATTACATGTCTCGACAAAGTGTGCCACATGTTTGGATTTCCTTTGCCGTCAAACTGCTGAAACTTGGGTGGTTGATATCCACAAGGCATCATCAAGCTGTCGATTCAAGCGGAATAAGGCTTAGCGTATATAGGGTTTGATTTTGAATAATCTTCATATCTCACCTTGATCATACCTTCAACGAACTCCTTCAATTGATCGGCATGAATCATTCCACCAGAAGTCACATGCACTTCTTTCGCCTTTCCTTGTTGTGATAAAATAGTTTCAGCTTCTTGATGTTCGCCAGGTGCCTTTGAATTAATTTGACTTCCTTCCGCGTCATAAAGAAAGTAGTTCTTGTTGACAGTTAGATGTGATAAGAGACAGGATCTTGTATGCGCTTCATCAGGCAGTTATCATTCTAGTTAGGCTTGCCATTTGATAGCTCATCTAGATCCCGTTAAAGAGACATAGCGGGCATAACAAAATCTTTGTAGAAGTTGCGGAATCTTCTCGAACAGAGATCCACATACGTTCGGTGTCTTGATAGGGTCCTGACATGTGTAGCTGTCTCTTATCCTCAGATTGAACAGCTAAAGAACTAAATTAAAACTACATTCTAACATGTCAATGCAGAGCCATTGATGTAGATTTGCAGTTGAATATATATGAAGCAAAGAGATGGAAGGTAGTGATTGTCCCACAGGGCGTGCCAAAGTTGTGCGCAACAAAATATTTAGTCTGTAAAAATTGAACAAACAAGAAATATTGTCTATTCATATATGAATATATGAATAAAAGATTACAATCTCTAGGATATTCTCAATATGGGGAGAAAATTCCTTCGATTCTTTGCTTCAGATGCGATCCGAGGGCTTCACAGCTTATTCCCGAGCCAAATATTGAATTCTTCAAATCTTGATATGGGAGACTGTCTCTTATACACATCTAGATGTGTATAAGAGATCTAGATGTGTATAAGAGACATGTATGCAAGTAAGAAGTTACACATGTACTACAAGTCTTCTACCTTGCTCCCTTCCATACATGTATATCTATCTGTCTCTGAGGGATGATTGGAATAATATAATTGGTTTTAAATTAACCAATATTCCAAAATATATATGACATATGGCATTATTTAATTGGACCATAAATATCCAATTAAATTTACTTATAGACAAATGATAATTTTAATTAAAATAAAATTTCATTGTCTACATAATGCAGGCCGATAAACCTGACTAGTGGGTGCATCATTATCTGTCCAGTCTCCACTGCTGGAGGTCTGTTTATTGTAAGCTCCTCCAAGAATAAGGACAATCCTACCTAATGCTACAGGAGATATGGCTGCAACTTAATCTTGGATTATGTGTAATAAATAAAAAAGAGGTTAGTATTAATAATAGTACATGCTTTGCTCCTCGTCATGATATGAATCTTACTTAGGATTAGGATTACAAGGAGGAGCATCATCATCTATTTAATTACATTATGAAATTAATGCTAGCATCATTCTATGTCTTCCCTTGTGTACAAAACTAAGAAGGTATTTGATTCACATTCGAGAATCGAAATAGAAATTATAAAATTTATTATCGGTATAGGTTTATGATATATCTCTTAATTTGTTTAGTTTGAATAATGAATGTATTTCATTATATTGATAAGTTAATAAATTTGAAACCCATGTCACATGAGGAATGAAAGTGGATATTTTCTAATACTTTCATTCTCACAGAATGGTCCTATAGTGATTAATCAAACATCTATGAGTATTATTAACATTGATTCTCTTTTCTGTCTCTTCATATCAAAAAACCTAACACCTTCACATGTGGTTGCTAATTTACTTGAACAAGAAAATATATATATATATATATATAACTCATCTCTCCCCCTAATTCTTTAATGGCTCGAATCAATAATTAATAGATCATAGGAGAAGTGTCTTACACTTGAGTTACACTTTGTTGTCACTACTTGAACAAGAATTAAAAAACAATTACAAAAAAATAAAAACAAAAATAATTTAGTACATAAATAATACTAAAGGTGGGATATAAGTGGTAGCATGACAAAATGGAAAGGGAAAAAAAAAACACCCATTACAAATTTACAATCAAATAAATCGAGGGAGGCAAAGTCCAATTGACCACTAATTACCGGTGTCTAGTGTGATTGAGTGGGATGATTTTTGTTTTGCAATTCTGTGCAAGGAGATTTGTAAATTTATATATACTATTATATATATATATATATATATGTGAGTTGTTTATCTAATTTTTTATTTCTCTCAACTTTTGTTTCTCCCCTCAAAGTATTTCTCCTTTTTTTGTGATGACTAAAATACCCGCCCTTAATTAAATATAATTTTCAATTACCAAAAGGAAAACATAATTAAATTACTCATTATTCTACATATTTTTTAGGATACAACCGCCTATTTTGGCATAAATACATAATAAGATGGAAGATTTTTATTTGTATAAAAATATTTATTATAATTAAAATTTTAAAAAATAAAAAAAATGAATCATTTATTTTCTAATTCCCAATAAGAAAACATAATTAATTAAATTACTCATAATCTATTCTACTTATTGTTTAGGATACAACCATCAATTTCGACATAAATACATAATAAGATGGAAGAAGACTTTTATTTGTATAAAAATATTTATTATAATTAAAATTTCAAAACATAAAAAATGAATCTAATTAAAATGTAAAGACTAAATTAATTAAACACAAAATTATGTCTTATGCATAAGAAATTAAACAAATTAAACTGATATATTCTTCATATTACGGATAGGATATAACAAAGTATATTAAATTCACTATAAAAAATTGAAATAATAATTTGTTCTTTTGTCTTGCTTTAAAATGTATCGAATGTTCATGAAAACATCATTATCTTATTCTAAAATGCATGAAATGCTAATGAAATAAATTATTTCTTCTTTAACTTATTATGAAATTTTGGTTTAAATACATAATAAGAATGCATATAATTTTAAGAGTGGAGAAATCATTTATATTTAAGCAACGAATAAAATAAAAATATTATATTTTATAATTGTTATATATGTTCAAATTGTTTCTATTTTTTATTCATAATAAAACAATCTTTATAACTATTATAAATATTCCAAATTCACTATAATTATTTTCTTTTTTCTAATTGTTGATTCAATTATGCCCAGTTTGGGAAACTTAATTAGATCATTTCCCCTGTGTGCTTTGTATATAAGGTTAATTACACTTCACCAATTTTTTAGTGTCATTGATAGGTTAATATCTAACATTATTTATTGACCAGTACCTTGAAAGTCCTTTTATTATGTCAACTAAACATGTTGATCATTTTACCCCTATTATATTCTAAAATTTTTTTTATTTAATTTTATCTGATGAATAAACTTTTCATAAAAAGAATATTTGATTCATGTAAAATTTGATGAAAAAATGCATTAAAGTTGAATTTGACATTTTTGTTGGCCTTTGGCTATAATTAATTGAAGAAGATGACAAATAGCTGATATCACTTTTCAAGCATAACTTTCCTTAACTGACGATCAACTATAATAGTTTCACGACTCTTGATTATAGTGACTTCTTAAATTTGAAATTTTGATTAACAGGAGAGATATATCCATGAGTATGTTCAAAAAAATAAAAAATCACAAAATTAATAATCATACAAATAAATAATTAAAATTTATATAAAGTGAAAAATAGTGAAATATATAACACTATTTTCTTATTTATTTTAAATGCATATTGCGATTAATTTATATTTGTTTTTTCTGTCCTACATGTTTAAGAAAAAAATATTAACCAAGTAACGAAAGTAAAGTTCAGTAATAAAATAAAAAACTCACAATCTTGCATTAAGATAAAAGTATTTGTTAATTTTATATATATTTAATAGTATTTTTATTACTAAATCTTTATCTTTAATAACATTTTTTTTATAGAATATTAATTTAGATGAAATATTGATGAGTTAGAAAATAAGTTCAACCCATAATACAATACATATACCTAAAATATTCTGAAATAATGATTGTTACAATATTTTAAATAGTTGCAGGTATATAATGAGTTTAAATGTCAAATTCAGAAACTAGAATGTCGGTTGTTATAGTATATGCTAAAACAACAAAGAAATATTAGTTTGTACTAACTATTGATAAGGTAAAAAACGTTAAACCAATTGTATAATTCATACTCAAATAGTCTAGAATAATTATTGCAAGATCTATAAGAATACTATGTATAAATTGTAGGAATGACAATATAAAAAAAATAAGCGGGTAATTACTCTTTGAAAATACAACATATATTATTCGAATATAGTAATACTATTAAATACTTTAAAATAATTGCAGGTATAGATTGATTTTACATGTCGATTTTGAAAATTATAGTGTAATTTTTCACTATTTAACAAAATAATAAAGACGTAGATTAAGTATTTTGGTATATAATAAAAGGAATTAATTGAAATTGTATAAAAAATAAAAAAAATAAATCTACACTTTTATTAGCCTTCATTTTGTTTATATATTTAATAAATATAAATTTAATTTCATACTAAAATATTATATCAATTATAATTTTGAAGTTAAACCACATTTGATACCATTTACGATGAACGGAAGAGTTTAGAATGTCAATATTATCATAAGGTAAAGAAACATGAAAAATACCAATATATTTTCTATCTGGATACATAATTAATTTACAAAATATATTAAAAAGATTAATTAGAATAGAAATTATAGAAATTACATGTTATGTTATTTTGGATGTCTTTAAAATTAATTTATTTTTTATTCGAGTTGCGTGCACTTAGAGTAATATAGAGGACTTTTTTCATTAATTTTTTGTATATTTCAGAGTAAAATAAAAGAATAAAATTTTATTTTCACCTGTTGATTATGTTCTTATTATATTACCTGATACCTATCTATATTATATAGAATATATTAGTTTAATTTGTTGGTTTTCTTATACCGAAAATATAATTTTTGTTTGATATCTTTGTTCTTTATATTTAGGTTTATTTTTTCTTATTTTTTGAAATTTTATTTAATCATTTTTTAATTATTACTATATATTATTTAATCTCCCATAAATATTTTCTTTAATAAAAGAATTTTGACATGTTTCATCTATTATATGATATTTGATATTTGGTGGTGATTTTATCATTTACAAAAGATAAAGAATATAAAGATATATTTTTTTAAAAATAAATATTATAGAAAAAGTTTTTGTCTATATATAATTGATTAAGTTATTGGTAATGTCGCTATTAGAAATTATAACCTACGAACCCAAAAGAAAAATAAAAATTATTTTAAATCGGAGTTAACTATATTTTATGCTATTAAAGATGAATAAAGAGTTTAGAGTTTCAATTAAGTATTGAAGTGAATGTTATCATAATTTTAAGAGATAACATAACAATATATTCTCTATATGTATATATATTTTACATAATATGCTAGCAAAAAATTAATTGTGATGCAAAATATGTATAAAATCTCACTTAAAGTAATAACGTGTAATTTTAGTTATATTTAGAATTACAATTTCATTAGCATTTTGCGTATTGTAGAATAAGATAAAGGATTGTTTTATTTAACATTCATTGCATTTTATAATAAGACAAAAGAATAATTTATTATTTCAATTTTTATAATGATTTAATATACTATTTAATACCTATTTATAACACAGAGAATATAGTAGTTGATTTGTTTAGTTATTCTATACATAAGACATAATTTTTGTTTGATTTATATATTCTTTACATTTTAATTAGATTCATTTTCTTTACAATTATTTTTTAAAATTTTTATTAATCATTTTTTGTAATTATTATTTATATATAATCCGATTACCTATTAATATTTTCGTTACTAATAGAATTTCAAAATACTTCATCTATATAATGTTTGATAATTGACAATGGTATTATCTTTTCTTGTAATGACAAAGAATATGCACATATATTTAAAAAGTTCAATACTATGAAAAATTTTTAATCTTTAATTGTTTAATTAATTGGTGGTGACGCTATATGAAAATTATAATCTAAGCACCTAAAAGGGAAATATAAAAAAAATGTAATTATCATACGTTGTTCTCATAAAAGAGAAATTTATTTAATTTTTAAGAAAAATGAAATTTATATATAATTTTGCAACAAATAACAAACAACATTGAAAAAAAAAAAAAAAAAAAGGTGAAAATAATTACAATGAAAAAGAGTAAAGATATTAAAAATATATTTAAAACATAGAAATCTTGTATAAAAAAGTCAACAGTTAAAATTTTTATTTCCATATATATATATATATATATATGCACAACCACCAAAAAGCATTGACCTTTTCCAGAATTTCAGAGAAAATTCTGTTCAAGAACTAAGACCCATTGGAATTAAATTCAAGAATTGCATACACACAACGCGACCATTAAATTTGTCCCACACCATAAATTTTTGATTGGCTGATTGGAAATAATTTTATTTACGTGAATGAATGAGCCTTTTTTTTTGTGTGTAGAAAATGAATGAATTTTTCAGTGTTTGCTACCACAAAATATTAAATATTTAGTCTCCTCCTCCTGCAAATATAACGAATATTAAGGTGTCCGCTTCTGCTACACATACTTATTAACTGATTCCAGTTTTCCCATTATTGCTTTCAGTCTTGTGCAGTGCAGTCTGTGGGTGAGTGGGATTTTTTTAGAAAATTATTCTTTGTATTTTAAATAATTATATAATATAATATTATATACTTTAAAAGGTTGTATTATATAAAATTTTAAAATTAAAAAAATTTTTGTTAAAAAATTGTAAAATTCTTTCAAATTTTAATAAATCTAATCGGGTCCACCCCTCTCTGCCCTCACCTCAAGTAATTCATACTATCAAGAAAGCAGGACCATTTAAGTTCCCATTTGGAGGGCGTAATTAATTAACTAAAAATATCTGGTTAACTTATTCATATGTAGGCCTGTTCAATAAGGACAGGCTTGATGGAGCCAACAAAATAGTTCTGCAGAGTAGAGTTAATAAAGAATTATGCTGATTCTGTTTTCGGAAGACGCACTATATTACTTGAATTTGAAAAAAAAAAAATTTAATACTCATTTCTTAATACGACATGTGAGATAATTATAATAGTTCATATAGGTTACTTAATTTCTAGGACTTAAAATGTAATTTAGTTATTTAGTATGGTAAAAGTTTTACCATTAATGACTGTGAAAAGGTTAGAGAGAATTTGGACGAAAAGTCTTGGATTGAGTGGAATTGGGATTGTATAACGAGGATAAAATTACAATTAATACTTATATACCCCTTATTTACTGACAATGATGGGAAATATTCGAGTCATGGTACTACCAACAAAATATAGTGATTAATTACATAAATATTTCTTAATTGATGTTATCATATAAACATATACATAGATATCAAATATCACGATAGGCAACTAATTATTGTGTCATAATTATCTTTGTTAATTTATCTATCTAATGTTTCTTGTGCTCTAAGCTATATTTTGTTAAGTCAATCATTTCATAATTATATATCTTCTTTAATTCTTTCTGATGAAATATAGTATTTTTCTCTGTCTTCAGTAGTAGCACAAGCCATCAAGTCTTGAATGACATGATCCAAAACTTCGGTCCACTTGACAGGTTTCATCTGGTCGCTTTGATTCTTTTAATGGGTCTATTACTTGGAAGTACACAAACACATTAATTTCAATATCCATTCAATATTAAGTAGAAATTATTAGCTACGTAGATTAATTTATATATGTGGCTATAAATCTCTCTCTCTCTCTCACTGACACTTTTGATATATGAATGGCTATAAATAAATCTCAAAAGTAACAAAAATTCTCTACCCATAAAAGGGCAACATCTTTATTGTGAAAACATCTGTAACATGCATGAACTTCGCAACCCACAAAGGCAGCATGCAACATGCACAATGTTTTGCCGTAATATCATCATCTCAAAACTTGTAATGTAAACATTTTCTTTTAATGTAATATCATCTGAAAACACTTGTAATGCAGATCATGAAGACAGCAATATATATGGAGAATGACGTATTACCAAAAGTTTAGGTTAAAGATTCTAAGCAAACATGTTCATGTTAGTTTGTAACCCTAAAAAACACTTTCATCATCTCATTAGTCATTAATTATATTGGAGATCAAAATCAGCTCCCAATTTGTACTAGTCTGTGATCATAATCAATGATTCTCATGGATGCCCGACCGCCCGACCCCACCAATCCATGGTACTCTTCAACTTGTAACAAACGGGGTTAGGATTTCAACTAATGTAGAGTTACGTAACTATTTGTAAGATTAAAATGTATTAATTTTAAATTTACATGAATTAATAAAATTTAAAATAATTTTTTAATTTAGATAAATTTAAAATTTATTTATTTAATTTTATAAATTCTTCTAATAAATTGATGCATTTTAATTTTTTTTTTCAAATTTATCAATTTAAACACAATATAGAAGACATATTGTATAGCTATTGCTAGGTTAATACTGTGACAACATTAAATTAATTTTGCACACTTTCAATTTTGTTTTTATATATCTTTGGAGATTGAAGTAAACGGTTTGTGAATTTAGATTTTAGCTCTGTCCCAACTAAACCTTCAAAATGACAACTCCATACACATAGCATGGTTGAATGTGGTGGTAATTAAGGGTGTGTTGGGCATCTCTTAGTTGAAATTCAGTAGCGGTTGGTAATTGTAAATATGTGCAACAATTAATTAATTAATTAGGATAGAAAGAGTACAATTTGATCAAGGAGGATTTTTTGTATTAATATAATAGATGCTGAAAATTTATATTGTCGTGTGGTCCAATTTAGTAGTGAATTATCCCAAGAAATACTTGAATGAGCTCATATCTCAATCCTTGCCCTGTGTAAAGAGTATATAGGGAGTTTTTATTTGTGTTATAAACATTAAATTGGACGTTTATTCATGTACAACGAACAAAATATCATAATTTTGCTGAATCAAAAATCGACTACTCAACAAGCTACAATCATCTTTTCCTAGTGATAGTAAGATTCCTATTTTCAGATAACCGTAAAATATAATTTTTGTTTCATAAAACAAAAATATAACAAAAATGTATAGGTATTGAAATGACCAGTTTAAAAAAATATTGGAATATTTTACAACATTCATTAGGTACGTACATTAACAATTTATATACTATATTTCATAAATCTTTTGGGAGAGAAAGATGAGAACCCCCCTAATTTTTGTGTTCAATGAATTTTTTGGTTCAGGAGTAAAATAAACTCCATTGGAGTGAAGCAAACTGAACTCAATCGCATGAATCGAAAAAAGAAAAAGTGTAAAAGAAATAACCAAGAAATCAATGTGATGGATTTTAAAGGATAAGGAGATAAAGGTGGATATCGTCACTTCCTTTTACAAGTAATTAATAAATTTAGACGGAAATAAAGAAAAAGGAAAAAGTGGGCAAAGATAGATAATGAATTTTTGGGTTGGATATGCAAAAGCTTATTAGGTCCCAAAAATGAAGTGGAAGCTATCAAAGTTGATAGATATTGGTAATTTGCATGTTCAAGTGGGAAACCATAGCCATGCTGATGCAAGAGAGGGGACAGCTGAAGTTCTTGGATTTTTTGATGAATTGAGAAATAGTAAGAAAAGAACGAAAACGATTAGGGAATATTTATTGGGAGCTTTGAAAATTGAGTGCATAACTCTGATATATCTTGAGAAAATGAAAGTGATAATTAATCTTTAGGAGCTAGGACCACATTTTACAGAGGAAAAAAATCCGATCCTCAACATAGATCGAGACGTACATTGATTAACAGTTGATGATTTATAAGTATCTAGCTTGTTATGGGTAACACGGAAGTGTTTGTTAGAATTATAAATAAATTCAAATTATTCGATAGTCGAATTGAACTCAATTTAATAAGACTTTGTTTACGGTTGGTTCACTAATAAACAAGTCAAATTTAAACATTTATTAATTTTTTGTACTCGATTCAAACTCGGTTCAATAAATTAAAATTTTTAAATTTATGTATAAAATTTTAAATTACTCGAGTTCGACTCAATAAAAATTCGTTTGAATTCGATTCAAAAGTTAAACAAGTCAAACTTAAATAAAAATTTAAATTTATTAAAATAATTAAACAAACTTGAATGTTTAACTTGTTTATATTCATTTACACCCTTACGTTAGTTGTCACATTAGGACTAAATTAGTTGCCAAATTAATCAAAGAATTTTGGTACATCTCATTTATTTTATTGCTTAAACATGCAGATTCGCACGATTAATCACTTAATAAACCTGACTATATTTCTTCTTTGATTAGATATCTCAAAGTTTCTTGTGAGGAAAAAAAAAAGGGAATGATCTAATGCCAGCAGCAATACATAAAACATATGGAATTGATCTTAAATACCTGCCCATCATATTTTTTGCCAAAAGATTTTTGGGAAAAACCTATACTAGAAGACATCAATCTGATACTGAGAGTTGCAGCTATCCAATCATATCCTCGCAATTGTCAGCCCATTGCGGTCCCAAAGCATCTCAGTTTCCTTGCAAACAAAGTTGGCCTTGGAGTCTTGGACCATCCCTGCATGCCCTCCCACACTGAAGAGTATTTTATAATCTGAAAATTACAACATCAAGAAACAAAGATTGATTAATATGTAAAAATATAAATACTATAATTAATATAATATCTAGATTCTTATGAAATAACTCGGGATATTCTTGGACTACTAGAAATTTAATTAATGAGAGGTTATTGTTAGAGGCCAAGCCCCGAAGGGTGACCGCAATGTAGAAGTTTCAACTTTGACCCAACGAGTCCTTTCGCGTATTAGAAGTCAAAATTTTGACGCAAAAAAATCTTATTTACTCATTTTATAATATAAAATAAATATAATAATTATTAAAATAAATAAATAAATAAATAAGATAATTTTATCACTTGTCAATCTTATAACAATTTAAAATAAGTAGCAAAAAAAAATTTCTACTTTTCTTGTTATTTTGATGATTTTTCAACATGGAAAAATATGTTATCCTATATGTATGGAAATTTGTATTAAAACAAATGCAAATCATTCTAGAAACATTAAAAAAAAATGTAATTCAGATATCCAATTGAAAACTGGTCAAAGTAAAAAAAAAAAACAGTAAACTAAATCTATTCAACTCAAGAGTCAAGAATCCAACTCACTCAAGCACATATACACTGATTCATCTGGAGAAAAAAAAGGTAAAAGAAAACGACCAGAAATTTCCATGAGTTGCCAAGTCTACACTGATTTTACTAGAAAAATCAAGTTCGGTTAGGTCCACAGGAATGGGAATCTGGATGGATGACCAAAGCTATGGGGTTAGGACTTTGGAGGAGGGGTGGGGTCCAGGGGACAGTGGAGGTAGGGTGATTCATTCAAAGTTTCTATCCTTTTGGTCCCAATCTGCCTCCAAATTAAACCTTGAGAGCCTTCCCGAAACTACTATAAATAAGGATTAGAGGTTACCTTACATAGGCTTGAAGAGAGCTTTCTATATAGATTAGTCCTTTCTCTCTTCAATCTTGTCGTAGTTTAGCAACTTATTAGCTAGTATCTTCTTCTTAAGCAACTGGACGGACCCATTAGTAACTTTTTTTTTTTATCCACCGGCTCGAAAAATATGATCAGTCCTATGTTTAATTCATACAAATATAATAATTTAACTCTCAAATCCGCCTCTACAACTATCAAATTCCCTTTGCAGTTACGGCGGCAAAATCCTCCCCCGTTATTCTGACGGCAAGCTCCGTTACCACGGTGGCGAAACCCGTGTCCTTGCTGTTGAACGTGCCATTTCATTTTCTGGTTAGCTTATTTATATTTGTATTTTTTTTTCAATCATAACATTCTTGTATAGATTTAGTCTATATATCGACCATAATATAGTACGTGATGCAAGCATTTTAAGCTGTGGTCTAACGTACGTGCCTGAATTATTAATGGTGACAGAGCTGGTGGTGAAGCTAGGTGAGATGTGTGGAACAACAGTGAATCTGAGATGTCAGTTGCCAACTGAAGACATGGATGCACTGGTTTCGATCACCTCAGATGAAGATCTTGCAAATCTCATCGAGGAATATGATCGAGCTGCCGCCTCGGCCTCAGCCTCATCCTCCCAAATCACCTCAAATACTCTCAAGATTAGAGCTTTTATTTCCCCTCCTAAGAAACTCTCCCCCACTCCTTCCATTGCCTCCTCTTCTCTTCAAATAGCAACGATGCAACATCTCCAAATTCATCACTTTATTCCACAGCTGCTACCGCTAGCCTGATCAGCTCAAAATGCCCAAAAACAGCAGCAAATGATAGGTGCATCCATCAGATCATGGCCAGGCCTGCCATAGCATATCCTCATCCCCTGATATCTTATGAGAAAACTGCTGCAAATATGCTTCCTCATCAGTATGGTTACTATGGCCCAGGAAAAACTGGCAGCCATATATATCTCATTCACCATGGAAACCACTGGCAATAGCAGGGCCTATGGACAAGGGACTAAATTTCCGGCTGGAAATTGAAACTATATATTTATATATATAGGAGATGCAAGAAAAAAGTTGGCAAAAAAATTTTGCCTAGCTGAAGAAGATATATTTAATGTAAGAAGTAACTGACAATCATATTGGAGAAGGGAGGGATTGTCTTTTTTTTTTTTTTTTTTTTAATACTTAAAACTTCCAATTAATTAATGGAAATTTTACTAGAACTAATCCAATTTTGTGTTGGGATCGCATCCAATATCCAAATGACTTGGTGAGTGTTAAATATTGTCGCTATGCATCTTTTAATTTCCATTAGTCCAAAATGGACATAAAATTACATGATTTGGCCATCGGCAGACGGTTGATCCAACTATGTTATTTGTCCAACGTTAATCTTTTCATTTATCATAAGTTCTTTCTTCTCTGTTATTTGTGCTACGTTAATCTTTGCATGGTCTCGTACGTTTTAATCTGGACCGTCCTATTTTAGTTTTTACTTTTTCTTCGTTAACCATTTGCATTTTTGCATGGTTAATATCTTTTATTTATATTTTAATTAGTTATGTTGGTCAATTTGATTCGGTTACTCATTTTGTTTTTTTGGCTTTGTTTCCTTGCAGGTGCTTCAACGAAATTACCGTTGACTTCAAACCGTGATTAATTACATTGCCCTCAAGATTTCATTTCTGTGAGGTAGAAATTTACACCATTTTCCCATTTTGAAGGTAACGCGAAGATTATTGGAGAAATTTGTTTTAATCTCCCTATCTTGCTCGCTTTTTCTTGGTCTTCATATGGTTTCAAAAATCAAGAATATTTTGCACTTTCAAAGAAAATGAGTTATTTTTTATTTAGTAGTGGATCAAGAGTAATTTGCAATGTTTTATTACACTTTCCAAAAATGATCCCATATTTTACCAAATGGATCTCCTACGTGAAGTTTGGCTAGTACCGAAAACTTAACACGTAACAGGTTAATATCATATCACTAGACAGATGCCAAGAGCAACAAATTGCATTGAATTTCTATGAAGTTTCTGTTTTTATAAACCGTGGAAAGATTTTTATGCCAGATTTTGTCTTGAATTATTTGAGTGCTATTTGTTGTATTTCTGATAGAGAAGGAAGTGACATTGAATTAATTGACTCGGATTTCATTTGTAGACCAGATTTTGCTACCTGTCAGCTGAAGCCTGGAGGACATGCAAGGAGCCCAATTGAAAAAACGCGAACAAATAAGGATGAATTATTCCAAATTACCAATGATTATATAAATTAATTACCCAAAAAAAAAAAAAAAAAGTCCGAATTTGGAACTCATTGGAGTGGTGTCCCATGGGCCAAGGACAGCTGGAGCATGAAATGGATCGATAATTGGTAATATAAAAAATTGAAAAGAGAGAAAAAAAAAATAATAGAGAAAACAAAGGAATTTCTTTTTTCCTTTTTTTCCTCACAGTGATGCGGAAAAAGTTGAATGCCATAATTTCGAGTGTAAAATAAAAGCGGTCCACTCATGTAACCATTCATCAAATAAGTGAAGACGAGATATGAATGAAAAAATTAAAAGGACAATATATATATATATATATATTTATTGTTGAAGATAAAGAAAAAGTGGTCTAAGGTTATCCTACCCCACCAAGATCTGATCTTTTCATTTCTTGTCGTGGATGAAATAAGTAGTCAGCCACGGTAACACCTTCCGATTCCACACAATTAATTAAGCTGTTCTTGACATATCGAGGAAAATGAAGAGTGTTGTGGGGCTGTCTCCATCAAGTGTGGTGTGGACTGTGGTGCCATCATATTCTCATCTTGATGTGGGTCAAGTGAGTGTATTTGGATCTTGGAGATAAAAACAATGGAATGGTTATTTGCTATGGTGCATGCATGAGCCAGTTGGGATAAGATACCATGCATGGAGTCATTCACTGGAAAATTTCTATATCAAAGGAACTCGTATTTTTTAATTATTTTAATAATTATTATATTTATTTTGTATTACGAAATAAATAGTGAAAACTTATTTCATTCTTTAAAGGCAAAGAAAATTGGACTTACCCAAAAAGGAGAAAACAAAAAAAAAAAAAATTGGTGACGGCTAACTAAAGTTTCAAGAATTTGGGTGAATATAAAAGTATACTTAGAATAGCTAGAATCAAGGATTTCCATGGATACTTTAATGTTGAATTAGTATTAACAACTACCCTTCTTGAAAACAAATATTTTAATGCAGCTCTCATATATTTCTTTTTCAGCTAGTGGATAGATAAAGCAAAGTGCATCATCAAACGTAACGTTAATCGGATTACCTTTCTTTGAAGAAATTAAAATTACTATATTAATCACAATCCCAATATGCCATGAACTTAACCAAATGATATTTTGGGTTGGGACCCCTCCGCTCTCTCCCTTTGTATTTGACTTGGAGCTTTCTTCGGTTCAATCCTTGTTTCTTTTCCTAAAATATATTGCATTTTAAAACTTATGGTTGTTACATTATAGTAATGTCGAATATTAATTCTGTCCAATTTATAAACAAATTTTTTTTTTCCCAAACTCATCAAGAAGTGATAGTTGACACCGACGTTGGACAAGATGAGGAAAAAAACAGAGCAAAAATTTATTATGTATAAAGGAAGCCAATTAATAACGGGGTCCGCAGCTGTTGCTTCGTTAATTAGATCGCATAATTTGAATATGAAAGAAAAAATGAAGTTAAGAAACAGAAGTATCGGAATTGAACATGGTGGTTATATGTCAAAATCAACTGATAATAAGTACAGTAACTCAAAAATTTTATTAATTAATTTAAATTTTTTAAACTAATTATTATGGAACATTTATATTTAATTGGAAGAATCTTGCATTGACCATGCAAGTTTTTGCCCTCCTAATCTACAATTTGGAGAAATATGTTATCTGAAATCCAGTGTCAATATAGCTTGGTTGGTTGATTTTGGCCATGCCATGTATTCACTACATTTTGACCTCATCAGCCACCAAGGGAGAAAAAAAAAATTCATGATCTTTTCAGGGCTAAAATGCTCTATCTTATCTAATGGTATAATGAGCTCATGTTGGATAAAGATAGATGAATACATAATGACCATTCAAAGTGTGATTTGATTAGATAAAGTGTGATTTGATTAGATTATGAGAAAAAAAAAAAAAAAAAAATGGCAAATCCATTCATAGTTTATGATGACTTATATATAATCGACAAAATTGATGATTATATATTATCTCTTTATCTCTTACACATGTGTAATCAAGATAATTGAAACCCGTCTGTTTTAAACATATCTAATTAACCCCATATGTATATAGCATATAACCATTACGTTACGTACATTCCATTTTCAATTTCTTTTTGCTTATCTACAAAGCCATGGCTAATGCATGCGACCAAATCCTAATTTTAGTGTTGTTCGAGAAGTACAAATCCTATTTTCATCTATTACAGAAAGGGTACGTAGAGAAAAGATTTACTTCTTAGTTTCTTTGCCACTTTCACATCAAAATAGTGACATACATGTCATGGAGAACCGCAAACAATCTTATGTAATAATTTGCAAGCTATAATTGTAAAGGAAAATAATATATAAAGTTATAAATTCCGGATTACTCACTAAAATTATATTTAATTACTAATTCTCAATTTCAGATATTTAATCGAATTCTTTTCTTTTTTGTTTGAAAATCTAATAACATATTAATGATTTTGTTATTTTGTCACTTTGTGTAGAAAAATACCGCTTTGTAATAGCAAAAGATGATGATAGCGAAGATAAGGAATACTATATGTTATGCACTGCTTAGTTTACTTCAGTCCAGCACCAATCGATAGTAATGACACTAGGCATCAGCATTCGAAGGAAACTGGACTGCCCATTCTCCTCCTTAATTGACACACGAGCATTTAGATTTTTTCAATCTTTGAAGGGATCTTTCCAGAGAGTTGAAAAATTGGTTTATTTTGTCATGACATACTAAACTCCTACTATTTCTTGATAATTAAAGATCAGTAACCACTAAGCATGGGTTCCAGCCAAGCTAATTGAGTACGTATGCTGATTCATCATTAACTACTAAATCACCAGAGAATAATACTACTGAACTGTTCAGAGCAGTAAATTATTCTACTGTTCTTGGAAGTAAACTCAATTGTATTAGTTTACTAAGGTTGTCCTGTACTATTTTATTAAGGTTGTCCATCAAAAACAATAATTTTTAATAAGTTTGAATTTGAATTCGAGTAAATTCAACAAGTATTTAGAGACATCGCGGTACAGAATTTGAACCTATTTGAACTTAATCGAGTTTAATTACCCAAGCTTGGTTCAAATAGTTAACAAGTACAAAATTTAGTGAAAGAAATATTACATTAACAAAATTTACCTATGTTTGGATTGGTTTCTTATTCCATTATTCTCTAAGGAGTATTTGTAATCATTATTTAGACATATTTTTAATCACTTTTTCTCTTTCTTCAATGGAGGGGAAATAGAGGGGAAAGGTCAATTTTTTTGTAGAGCCGTATGCATATGCAACGTACAAAAGATGCCCGTACGGTTGTTCAATTCTATCTTTTTCCTATTATTCTTTATCTTTATCTTACATATGTTACATCACATTTCAAAATTTTTCTGTAGTAATTATTCTAAATTCATAATAATATCTTAAATAATAACTGTTCAAAAAGAATTTCACTGAAACATTTGCCATAAACAATGTCAAAACTTATAATGAGAGACTGAATTTGATACAGATATTTAGTTGAGGGATTAAATTGACTAAAATATTTTTAGTTAAAAGACCAACTCAATTTTAATAAAATAGTTAGATTATTGCTTAGGTGATTTGTCCTTAAAAAAAATAGGGTGGTCATTCAATTTCAAAAACTAAAGAGGACACCTATGTAGTTATAAAAACTCCAAGGGTGATTAGCATAATTTACCTTTAAAGAAAAAAAGGAGGGAACCAAACCCAAAGCCGGTTAAAGTTGTTTAACCGACCTCAATGTCACAACAACAAACCAAATCACTGTCCCCAATTCCCATAAACCCTAAACCCCTAAATCCCAAAATCCATTTTCCTCTTTCACACACAAAAAAAATAAGAAGTCAATCAATCATCAATCCAAAGAAAAATGCAGCACGATGAGGTTATTTGGCAAGTTATCAGACACAACCACTGCAGTTTTATGGCCAAGTCAGCTCCTTTTTTCTTTCTTTCTTTCTTTATTTTGCTCCTGAACTTCTAACTGATGAATTTCTTATTAATTTTATGTTTTTTTGAGGTTTACAATTTTTCTGGGTTTTGGATTTTGATAGGATTGAAACGGGGAATTTTTGTCGGAACCCGTATAACGTAACTGGGGTCTGTAATCGGAGCTCTTGCCCACTTGCCAATAGTCGCTACGCCACCATCCGTGACCATGATGGTACTGCCTTTTTTCTTGCTAATTTTCTGATGAATTTTGTCCTCTCTTCGTTTTCTATATTGGGATTTTTTTTTTTTTTTTTTTTTTTTTTAAATTCTGTAATGAATTTATATTTTAGCACCTGTACGGTATAGAGGTTTAGAGCTTGATGGATTGAACTGGAGTTTGACAAATTTTTATGTAAGATAATGCATTTGTTAATAAGTTTTGATTGGCTGCTTTTTAACAAGAAGAGGGAGGATGGCGTCCAGAGAATCACCCTACCCTTATTATTGTATGTTAAAATGGGTAGCTTTGTTGGTGGAGTTTTGTTAGTTTTAAGGTTCCATAGCTGGACAAATTGGCAGAATGTTGAATTTTTATGTTTATTTGCTCTTTTCTTTTGCTGCTATATTGGATTTTGGCTGTGATGGGGGCTTTCAGGGAGGAGTGTAAATATGAAGATACGAATAGCAGTGGGTGTTAATAGCGTTGATTTGTGGTTACTGAGAAAAAATAGTGAGGCAGAGGAAAACAAAAACAGTTTGAGCAAAAGCTTGTCCCTAATGTGTAGTTGTCTTGGTTGCCTGTGGAGAAACATAAACAAGGTGTTGTCTTTTTGTTTCTTATTGTCTTTTTACTTAAGAAAAGGAGACTTGAGGAACATAGAAATTAGAAAGCTATTGTTTTTCTTAACTAAAACAGTGTCTTTCTACATATGGGCTTTAAATTTTTGCACACTCTCCTGCAAGAGGCACCATCTAAAATATTTGCTCTAGCTTTATAAAGGTTTATTTGCACTGATTATGTTAGATGTGTTACATGTTTACAGAGCAAGGGTTCTATTGCATGAAAGATATGACTTTTGAAAATTTGGGGCTTAAATGAATAAATTCTTCTGTTTTGCTCTTATATTTGTTCACTTGTTGGTGTATTTGATTCGGTATCTAACGAGTACATGGTCTCCTTGTTCTTCAGGAGTATTTTATTTATACATGAAAACTATAGAAAGGGCCCATATGCCAAACAAATTGTGGGAAAGAGTTAAATTGCCTAGAAATTATGAGAAAGCCCTTGAAGTCATTGACAAACATTTGGTAACTATAATTATTGTTGTTCTTCAGTTTTCCTTCACAGATAACTGATCATTCGATGCTCAGTCAGAATTACTAAATCCTTACCGCGATGTCTCTGTCATTAACAGATGTATTGGCCAAAGTTTCTTGTACATAAAACAAAGCAACGGTTAACCAAGATGACCCAGATGCGGATACGCATGAGGAAGCTTGCTTTGAAGACAAGGTAAGAGGTATATGTTTCTATTGCTTTTCATTGTTTCTGTTACGTTTTTTATTTTTTCCTTCCCAGTCAACTGCATTTATTAATGCTTGATAATTGATGATCTGTAATGAGTACATCTAAGAATTGTTTTCATGTATTAATGGTATCTATTGTTGATCAAGCTTGTCTCCAAGTGAATATTTAGCTTTGACTACCAAAGTAATTATTTCAAGTTGCCAAAGTGTACCCCATTGACTGTTCATCATGTAATTGGCTAGAATTTGTGACTTTTTTTATATAGATTGATTTGGCTGAATGAGTGGAGCCTTAAGTGCATATGTTTTACCTATTATGTGAAAAGAAATGAACAATCCTAATACAAGCCCTAATTGGAAATTGCTTTTGTTGTTATTCAATAGCATTTCTTTTGGTGTATTTCAGTATTCTGTCAGAAACCAATTCTATTGGTTTGAATATGGGAAAATATGTTAAATTGCTATGTTTTATCGGGGATGCATAAGTACTTCCTGTATTTGGTGGTTCAAGTTACATCCTTTTAGTTCACTTTTTTTTCCCCCCTATTTTCCATGTACTATAATAAATATAATTATCAACTCAATGTTCTTAAAATTTCCCTTTTTAGCAATATAGTCGCATTTACTATTCTGTATATATGTATTAATGTTCTTGTAACTATGTAACTTTTCCTGTCTTCTTAATGTCTTCAGGGAGAAGATAATGACCACACCTAGGAAAGAGAAGAAGAGAGAGGCTCGGAGAGAAGAAAAGGCTGAAAAGGCCGCTATTTTGGATAAGGTTCGTGTGATAGTTGACATGTATAACTCTCTGCATTGCTGATTTTTCACGAGTTCAGGAGTGGTATGTCTGATGAATTTTTTCCTATTTTACTCATGTTTTGGGCCATTTTACAGAGCATTGAAAAGGAATTGCTTGAACGCCTTAAGCGAGGAGTTTATGGTGACATATATAATTATCCTGTCAAAGAGTACAATAAAGTTCTTGATATGGAAAGGCTGCAGGCTGCTAGTGAAGATGAAGATGAGGAGGTCCAAAATAGAAAAAGCTTCTATATTCTCCTATCTTGCTTTTCCCCCCTTTTTTTTCTGCCCTTTTGTTTTCATTTTTTGACGGGCAGTGTTTTGGATATAACACATGCTGACACACTACTTCTATGCAACCGATACCATTAGCAGGAAGCTGAGATAGAGTATGTTGAAGGTTATGAAGAACTTGAAGAGGAAGAAGATATGGAAGACTTAGGTGGCCTAGCAATGGGCACAGATGATGATACCGGTAAAACTGCTATGAATATGTCATCATGCTATTCTCATTCTAAACCGTAAATCGGGTTCTTCAACATGTTATGCTTTTCCTTTTTGCCCATTTTACATTTTTCTGATGCAACTGCATTGGGCATGTATGACTTGGGCTACACATGATTTCCTTAGAACTTAGAAGTTGTAGCACATATATGATTACTGTGCTTATTTCATTTCTTTTTTAGTCTCTTCACTGGGGAAATGGTTTTACAAGTTCACTTTTTGGACTAGGAAAGTATAATGCTTGTAGTAAGAGGATATCCTGAAACCAGTTGGTAGTATATTATAAATGGGACCATACAGCATCTTAAAAATTCTGATTGATGGTGCAGTTGGAATTGACGACGACGATGATGACGAAGAATACCCTAGAGCTACTGACCACAAGAGAGGGAGAAAGGATTCTGGCTTTTCTCAAAGGAGGCTTGATAAAGATGAACCTGGAGCCAAACTAAAAAAGAAATCTAAAGTTCTTGTTGAGGTTAGACATCTAAAATCTCGTGTTCTGCCAAATTCTTTTCCCTGTGGTGCACGATGTAATTATTGCTGTATACGTAATCCATACTTTATCATGTTCCTTGTTTTTAGGTTGAGCATGAAGATGCAAGTGAGAGACGGGCAACGGTCCAATAGGAACCTTTCTTTTTTTTTTTTTTTCCGTTTTATACAGACATGTAAACCAGAGAATAGCAATCGATATTGACTTTGTTTTCACACCAAGGAGGTAGCTGTAATCTAGGCTGTTTGCAATGCCTTGTGGGTAACATTTTGATACTGTTTCAACTTTCAAATGAGGAATTTTGGAACTTGTTTCCTTTGTTTTCTGGTATCAACTCATGAACTAGGTTTCAGTTCTTTGTCAGCTACTTGTTTATGTGAGTTGTGTATTTCTCCATTAAAGCATGAGTTGTGTATTAACTCATGCATTCTTTCTCTGTTGTACTTTAAAACGAAATTTTGTTACTAGTTTAATGTGAACTTTGTCTTTAACCAAATTAAAGTATTTTAGACAACTATAAAATAATTGCATAATTACCAGATCATTCGTTAATGTCAAGAATACTATCCTTGAGTTCTCATACTTTGCTAAGTAAATGAAAACAAATTCACATAGTTATTAACAAGACAACGAACTTGAATGATCTGTTTCTGGTTTCCAATTGGAAGCGGTCAGAAGGGTTCCTTTCAATTTACATATTCACCCTCAAGGTTTTATTGTAGTTCACTAAAAAATCCATCTTAAATCTTTACTGCAAAGCCAAAAGAATGAATACAGGTTTGAAGAAGTTGAAACAGTCAAAACAATCCTCTTAACATTATCCATATATCAAAGCGAAGTGATAACTAATAAATCAAACTTTAGTAACAAAATAATAAACTGGTAATAGTAAAATGATTTGTAACCGTTCCACCGTAGGTTATGGGGTTTATTCAGCATAGGCTCTGTCTACATTGCATCTTTTTAGGAGACTTCTTAGAAAAAATATTAGTGTACGTAATACTTTATTGATAATATTGTATGTGTAATAAAAAGGCGATAGGAAAACATTGCAAAATTTTTGTATTATGTTTGGATGGGTATAATTGATTTGAAATAAAAATTTGAAATACATGAATTTGAATTAAATATATTTGAAATGATATGAAATTTAAATAAATTTTAAATACATTTATTTAATCATTAAAATCACACTCTCATTTATTAAGAATTTTCATATTCACAATTAAATAAATTATTTTATTTGAATTTTATTATAAATTCAAAATTTAAAATTAAATTTATCTAAATCATTCCATCAAACATAATGTTCTAGAGATTTTTTTAACAAAATGACAAATAAATAAAATTGAAACAAAAGAGACAAATTCTAAACAAAAACGTAGTTTTCGGTGTAGTAAAATATTAATTTAATTATTGTCTAGAAGTAAAAGAATCCGTCATCGTTGCAAGATTAGACGTCTGATGCCATTTTTCCAAAAAGACTTTTCAGCTTAATTTCCACTTCAACACTTGTCATTCATGATAAGTACTGCAAATACATAAATTTACAGTTGATGGATTCTTGTAAAATTGTGCAAAATCTCTAATAAATACATATATTCCATGATCGGAAGAAACTGGAAGATGGAGGAAGGAAACAGTACTTCTAAAGAATCAGCAGTTGATGAAATTGATGAGGAAGTTGTTAAGGTACTAATGAAAGCATCCCAAAAGATGGAATTGGTGGATAGAGTGGATCTTTCAGGGCGTCAACTCAAATTTCTACCTGAAGCCTTTGGAAAGCTTCATGCCTTGATTGTTCTTCATCTCTCCCATCATGATGAATCAACTAGAGGTCAGTTAATTTTTGATAATTTCAGATAAGTTTCTTTTTATGTTAATTTTAGATTAGAAATTGGCTACTTCGTTTTTCATGTGTTTATTGAACCTTAAAAAAGTCCAAGGAGAAAGATCAGATTAAACTTTACCTATTTGGAAATTATCAAGGTAGATTGGAGGAGTTGACCTGATTCAACTCGAGTAAAAGGTAATTGAAGTTGTCCACTTTTTGGATGGAAATAGGAATAAACTATCGCTACTAATTTAGTTTCATTTTTTTTTTTTTTTTTTTTTGTTGATGATGATATTTTAGTTTCTTGATAGCAAGAATTCTACACCATTTGTGAATGTCAAGAAATTGAATAACTTTCTTCATAATCCTTGTTTTTGTTATTATCACCCAATTAAAATTGTTGCTAATATGAGACAACAGGTGATTCCTGATTCAATTGCTGGATTGGTGAAATTGGAGGAGCTTTATTTATCATCCAACCTTCTGGAAATGTTGCCAGCAAGATTCCATTGGTTTGCTGACAAATCTCAAAGTCCTTCATATGTCTGCAAATAAGCTTAAATCCCTCCCTGAAAGCATTGCTGGCTGCAGGTCTTTGATGGATTTGGATGCAAGCTTCAATAACCTGACATTTTTGCCAATAAATCTTGGCTATGGACTTGTGAACCTTCAAAAACTCTGTGTTCATTTGAATAAAATCCGAGCCCTTCCAAAATCTGTTTGTTTAAATCCAATCCTTGAGATATTTAGATGCTCATTTTAATCAGCTTCACTGCCTACCATCTACAATTGGGAGATTGCAGAATCTTGAAGTATTGAATGTAAGCAGTAATTTCAAAGATTTGACAGAACTTCCTGAATCAATTGTTAACTTGGGCAACCTCAGAGAGCTCGACATCAGTAACAACCAAATCCGATTTCTGCCCAACTCCTTTTTTGAACTCAAAAACTTGACTAAGCTGAATTTGGATCAGAACCCTCTAGTGATCCCTCCTATTGATATCGCCAACGAAGGAATTGGAACTGTCATGGAGTTCATGATGAAGGGACATCTTGATATGCTTGCTGCTGAAGAGCAAAGACGACAAGTCGAAGCAGATAAGCAAGCTCAGACTGGATGGCTTACTCGGGGCACCTCCATGTTGAATGATCTTGTTTATGGGGTATCCGAGAGTGTGTCCAGCTATCTAGGGGGAGGCAATAATGCTTCTAAGGATCCATATTTGGATCAGCAGTTATAAATTTTTGGAGTTCGTTAGTGGTTCCAGCCGGACGATCATCTAAAATCAGGCCCTCTTGTGATTTGGATGATTCAAGGCCAAAATTATTGCGGAATCCGTAGTCCGAACTCTCACGAGTTTTATAAGTAATTCTAGTTGTAAGAAGTTGTTTAAACACCCAAATGATGTAACTTATTTCAAATAAGATGACAGCGTTTTACAATCACTCAATTCTAGTCAATACAAGGTGAAACAAATATAAAACATTAATATATGACAAAAACGATGAGCTATATTAACCTAATATTAATGTTGTAAGAAACGTGTTGTCAATAATAAAGTTTCATGTTAAACTCTTCTTGGAGCTCTCCGAGAAATTTTAACTAATGAAAATCTTTCATTTAAAGTGGACGTTTATATTTCAGAAAAATAAAAGGGCTATCCTATTCAAAAAAATAGATCCTGCATTCTAAATAGTAGGTTCTTATTGATTATCTAGTAATTATAAAAATTTCCGAACTCTCCTCTACGGAATTTTTCTTTTTCCCCTCGGTTGATTATGAGGTGGACAGAGTAGTTTTGCATTTTTATCCTCAAAAAAATAAATAAGTAAAAATCTTGGATAATTATTTTTGTCTTGAGAGCTTTGGTCTTCATTCTTGATGGACAAACTAGCCCAATATACATACCTAAGTTTCTGGATGCAATATAGACCATGAGCAGAGATCACAAAGCTGTTGGATCAAACCCAATCCATCATAAAGTATATTTTAAGTTTCCTCATACTAGCACTTAATATTTGGCGTTGCTCCAGGAGACCCACCAACGCCAGGCTTTGCGCAGATTCCATTTGTGAGATGGAGCAGTACTGCATAGTCCATCAAATGATAAAACACCTCAATAATTGTCATAAGAGCATAATATAAGACACAAATGAAAAATATTTAGGTAGATTTGATATTTAATTCCACCTGTAAATTTTGTGATTAAGATTAAATTTTATAAAAGCTTACTTGCATCAGTTGATATTATTAAATTTCATAAAATTTAATCTACACCACAAAGCTTACAAATAGGGCCAAAGATCGAGTTCACCTAAATATTTTTCGGTACAAATTATTGACATTTTTTTGGTTTTAACTTTTTGAGTTAAATACAGTAAATTCCCTTGACGTTGAATTGTTTTGCACTAAAACACCGAACGTTATTTTTTTCTCACTTTATCTCGTCGTCAATGATTGAACTATTAAAAAGTCAAAAAATATATTTTACCCCTAAACACTATAAGAAAAACATAAAATTAACCCCTTAAATTTATATTATATTTGTTATTGTAGTCCCTAATTCTAGTTTTATGTTAATTAACCTACTCTAGTCATTAATCAATATATAAAAATATTGTCAAAATAACTAAAAGTATAATGATGCTAACCAACACCATGAGTTTTTTTTTTTTTTTTAAAAAAAATTAATACTTGTGAAAAAATTCAAATACATAAATTCCTTCACACTATCGGTATTTTTTTATCTTTTCATTATATTTTATTTTCATGAGTAAATTTTTAAATATACAAGACCCATAGTCATTTATTAAAGTTATATCTTTTTTTTTTTTTTGGTTTTCTATATGTTTATTTAAAATGATTTTTTCTTACTTCTTTTCCCTTTATTGATATAAATCAATTATCACCTAAATTATACGAAGTAACTTTATATATGTAAACCTAAAACTCAAATAAAAATAATTTAGATGAAACAGCTTTAATAATTCATCAAAAAATTTAAAATTAATGATTTCATCATGTTTTTAAGTTTAAATATTGAAGAAATAGCATAATTTGATAATTAAAATATTAATTAATTTAGAGCATATTTATATTTTTAATAATATTGACCACATTGTTGTTTTTTATTTATCCCAAAGTATTAAATGATAAAAACTTATATGAGAAACTAAAGTGAAATATTGCTTAAATCTTAAGGTAGTTTACTACAATTAATCTTTAGGGGTACATTTGTCATTTTAAAAAATTAACGGCAGAGTTATATTTAACTATTAGTCAAAGGAGTAAGTGATAAAAAATAACATTAGGGAATTTAGTGTAAAATAGCCCAAACCTTAATGGGTAATACTGTATTTAACCTTAACTTTTGGCATGCTACTATTCGTTTGAAAACAAGTATATATATATTTCTAAAAACTTGTAAAAATCTATATTTCATTAGAAAGAAAATAGGAAGATTATAGATGATAATCTTTCAATAAATTACAAATTCTTTATTTCTAAATTTTTGGTTGATCCCATCATTTAGATTTGATATACTTATCCATTACAAAATAAATTCTCTCCAGTTAAAGTTATAAGTAGTATATGTATTCTTGAAAATTATAGCATGTAATGGTACTATTACTCTAATTAGAAAAAGAAAACCTATCTTATTTGCTTGCCCAATGGACTTTATATGTATTGTTTTAGTAAATTCTAAAAATGTAATGTATGTGACAATAGAATTAGAAAACAAATATTTCAAAATATTGAGATGTTTGATATCCGAATTTTTTTGGACTTTTTTTTTTTTCTTTTTTTGCGGAAATGGGTTTGTTGGGATAGTGGATATTGTTATTATTATTTTTAAGTAGTATTTTGTAATTATTTTATATAGATTTTTTAATCTCTTTTCCATTTCATATTTATCACATCAAAAAAATTGTTGTTTGAATAGCAAATAATCTCTTATTATTTGGCAAATATTTTTTGAGTTTCGACTAGAGTTTAATTTGGAAATAGTGTTGACTTTTGAAATAATGAGATAATTATTTGGATACGAAATAATATTTCAAAATATCTACTGCCCCGAATCATTTGGATTGTAAATAATGAAGGCCTAGTATTTGCTTTTCATTTTTTAATCTATAAATAATTATAAATTATAGTAATTAGACATTATGATCCAACTATTTTGCTTTATAATATTTGATGATTTCAGAAGAGGACAACTAATCACAGTCTGAATAATATTTACCGAACACAATAGACACTTACTGAAATAGTTCGGTAGGTCGTATTTGACAGTTGAGTTTAGGAAATGAAACTTTGAATTTCGCATACATTGTCAACATGTACAGCAAAATTAACTCACCTTTTGCCAAAATATATACAATTAAAGAAATTATAGAAACGTAACTACTAACAAATTTGGAAGAATTAATCATCGATATTTTAGATATGAGACTTTTTTAAATATGCACTCCATTTCTTCAATACCAAAAAAGAATTACCCATAATGAATGCAATTGAAAAAAAGAACAACATCTATGAATTTTCTTTATTATTTTTTTTGAAAGTTCAATTTAATTGATTAAAACTGGAAGTTTTGTAGTAAAGCTTTATAAAAGAAATCTGCTATGTACATACGCTAGAAACAGAAGAAGAATAAAAAAGATTCAAAGTGAATATAATTTGATAAAAGTTCCAGGCTAAATTAAGCAATCAATTTATCGACTTTTAATCGAGTGGATTTTCGGCTCTAAAGAGTTTGAATCGAATGAATTTTTTGATCAAAATAGTGTCATTTAAAGGAGTATTTATTGTTTAACTTGTGAGTTGAAGTTGAATGGAGTATTAAATTGTCTGAAAAATAAAAAATAAATTGTAATACAAAAAATCTGTCAAACATTCAAATAATTATTTTAGAAGTTAGTAGAAGATCAAAGATCCAAACTTCTAATTTCAAATTACTGACTGTTTTGACTCTTTTAATTTGTCTTTTAGTCATTAGTTTCAACTATATAACTATTTCGATAATCCGAATCCAACAATAATTGTTGATTTTTTTCAATATAAATAAATGATGTATTAGATAAATAGTACATAAATAATAAATAAGATAAAATATAAATAGTGTATGTAATTATTATTTTGACAAATAATATTTGATATTGATGAAAGGGAAAGATTTAGTTAGATCTGGTTTTTGATTCCATTTGTAGACCTTGTGGTGTAGATTAAATGTTATGAAATTTATAACATAAGTTGATGTAAACAAAATTTTATAAGATTTAATTTTGACAACAGAATTTACAGATGAGACAAAAAATCAGATCTATGTAAATATTTTTTCTTGATGAAATAATAATTGTTTGGTAACCAAAAGGAGCCATAATAATTTTATAAATAATATTCAACAATAATGACTGTGATCTATTGTCTTCCGATCTCGGGCTTACATGAGGCCCAACAGAAGTCAGACCATGAAATGACGTTTTGTGATCATTGTGTCGTTCATATCATAATGGAAAAGGGGTGTTTTCAGAACGTTGGAAGAAAGGAAAGAAATTATTGCTAGCAACTTCAATCGAAGGAGAAGGGATTGGCGGGCCCCGGTTACCATTGATCTTCCTATGTTTAATATCTCTGATGTTATAGCTCATAAATCCAACGGCGATAAACAAACTATGCATGGACACGACGCTTTGACATCCCTTAGATTTTTCTTTTCCCAGGACACTACTGCGATTCTGTATACTACAAACTAGTCTATTTTTGGACCTGCATATCAACTGATTCGCCGGCGTATCCGACCTCTGGAATTTTATTTTCTTTCTTTTTCTGTTCGGATTTTCCGTTTAAAATGTTGGATATTGAAGTTTTCCATGATGAGTTAGATTGGGAAAATTTGTATACGGATTGAATTTATAGCATAATAAAAAATTTTATAATCCCTTTTAACGAATTATTTTTTTATATTTTAAAAAATTATACAATACAATATTATATATTTTAAAAAGTTATATTATACAAATTTACAAAATTAAGAGAATGATTTTCTCAACGAAATTATAAAATTTCAATACATGATATCATAAATTTCTTAATATAAAATTTTCCATATCATTCCACTACACTTCACATATCCCAAGTAGATAATGTGAAGTTTTTTAAATTAAAGAGTCCTTATGTCAATTTCTCTATTCAATTGCATTTCTTGTCGCTCAAAGAGCAAAATTGAATTAGCACACATTTTATTTAGATTAATAACACAAGGTGATTCGTTAATTTTAGGACAATGTAACCGGAAAAGTATCTATGAACACCATGAATTTGATTTAACCGAATTTTCATTCTCCGAAATAACATTTTATTGGGGGAAGGGCATGCAAATTAATTAATATTGTTGGAAAATTTAAACACTTTCAATTGGTAAATTAATTCTTGTGGTAAGACATATAATTAAGCCTACAGTTAAGTAATAGTAATTGTTAAATGGAGCTGCTAATACATTAGTAGTTGGAGGTTGAAAATCGAATATGCCTACTTCCGAAAAAGGTCAGAATAATTGTTAATTTTACTTCTATTCTTTTACCCCCGTGTTAAAGCAGCTCTACTGAGCAAACTAGGTAAAACTTTGCTATTCCAAATTTCCAACTGAATGAATGTCGGCATCCAAAACCTTAATAGTCCCATAGCGGAGAGAGTGGTTATGAAATACATAAATTGTAAATTGTTACACTTATAATATATTGACACGTAATTAATTTTATACAATTTAATAAAAATAAATATGTATTTATCATACAGTTGTTCGGAACTTGCATGAATTCGGTTCAAATGAGGTCAGTTAAAGGTGGATGAATCCCCGGATCCCATAATCAATCTCTATTAAGTAGGAATTTACACTTCAATTGCAATAACCCCCAATTCATTCACACCAAGCTCAATACAAGAAAGACATCAATCTCTATCCACAATTATTCTATTCCTTCTCTCTAACTTTACTACCTCTCTGCAATTCAATATCTCTCTACTTTCTCTCCTTAACAAAGCTAGATTTAAACTTGTTTCATCAATAAACTTGATGACTAAAGTTTAACATTTCAGATTAAGAGTTTTGTGATTCTCAATCTTCATTGGGTGATTTGTAAGCAGTGAATATACATTCTTTATCTGCCTTGCTGAAAGAAGAGTAACTAAACTATCATATACTTTTTCTCTTATTAAAAGAAAAAGAGATAGGAGGTTGAAATTAATTTACTTTCACCTGAAAAATAAAGGCTGAATTACTTAATGAGAATTAAAACCATTTTTTCTAACTTTTAGTGTTAATAGTATTAATATATCCAACTAAATTTATGTAAATGTTCTGCTTTGTGGCTTTATCGATCAACTACATCAGAGTCTTACATGAAATTAGCTAAGCTAGGCTCAGAAGTCAGAACAGAAGAGGAACCAACCTCACATCCCTAAATCCTAGCCAAAAAAACCTCACATCCCTAAATAAGGGTTTGCAACTACAAAGTTTATAAAATTTGCAGTTTATATGCGTGGTAAAGCAATAGCAAAGATGCAGGTTATTTTGCACGCCATGCTTCACACATCCCTCTATCAATTGCATTTGGGGCGAAAAATAAACTTAGGAGGAATTTTATTTTTATTTTGATCTCATAATTGAATAAGAAATACACTATATATGCAGTATAAAATGTGTTCCATTTAGGGTTTGTATAATTAGAGGGTGCGATATTTATAAATAGTTGAAATATGCTAGAAGTATATATCAAAAATTTATAATCATGATTCTGATAATAGAGAAAGAGAGTAACTACTCTATTTTTAAATTTTTATGTACCAAAATAAAAAAATAGTGTAAAATATGAACCTAAAGTCAACCATTGCACGGGCATGCAGCCGCAATATTGAAGGTGTTAATTGTACTAAAGCTGCAGCTACCAGCTAAAAAGTGGGTTCAAATTTTAAGAGCCTCAAAATTTGATCATGAACAAGCCCACGTGGAGGATGATTGGTCGTGGATTATTTAGGGCAACATCCTCCTTTCTATGGATCTTTACGAAAGCAACGTGTCCTGACTGGTACAGGTGCATAAGTATGCAACCCCTCGACAGTGGTATAAATAATCCCACATAAGAAACCCTAGATGAACCCCCATAAGAAACTTTTCGAAAAAGAGAAAGGGAAAAGCCAATAGAACGTAAAAAGAAGAAAATATTGCAAAAGGGTATCAGAAATTTTTTCCCAAGAAGTTGTCCTATCATTACATCGTATTATGCATGTAAATAACTGCATATTTTTTAAATTTATAAAATGCAAATTGGTTAATAAGTTATTCACACTTGATTGATGGTGTAATATTGTAAAATTTGGACCAATATTCATGAGAAATTAATAATATGCATTAGATAACACACCTCTAACTCAGAGGTAATATCAAGAAAGAGGAAAGAAATGCCATGTTTAATTTATCAGTTAATGACACTTGGACATTGTATGTAAATGTAGTACTTGTTTTTTTTTTTTCTTTGGTATGGAAATACTTGGTTTATTCGAATAACAAAACTTAAATTGTAATACTAGAACAAATGTTTGATGAAGCTCAACAGATAACAAACGAAGTAAATTAAACATTATTTTTGTTGTCGCCTATTTATATTTGGATCTCGAAAACAAACAAACGAACTAATTTTATTATGAATCGTTTTACACTATTATATTCTGTCACTAATTATTACTCTATTAAATAGGAACAGTGACATAAATTATTTTATGCTATAATACTATATTATGAACAATATCTACATTAATGTCTATCTTGTCTTTTTTAATCTACACCTATCCTTTACACAAATTAGAATGCGAGGTGCAGTGATCTTTTATTACATTGATCGCAAAAGGAGGTGCAAAACTGAGGAAAGAGTACAATAATCAGTTATAAGCATGATGGACAATAGTGAATACTAGAGTAATTCCAAATAGGGCTGGCGTGCCATGCATTTAAGTTTAGGGTTTTTAGTAGGAAGCTCCAGCTGCTTGGGTTTTTCCTTTCTGATTGAGCAATGGTGTGTGTCTTGTGTGTGTGCTGAGCTGAGCTGAGCTCTAGAAATCTAGAGTACTACATCTTGCAGGCTTTTTTGTGGAGGTTTCACCGGAATTCATACTGTAGATACAGTTAATATTAGGGGACAAAATGATCAGGAGAACCAGACACCACCACCGTAGACTTGCACTAGTGGATATACATCTCCTAGAATCCGCAATACACGGTATTTAATGCGTAAGTATGAGGTTCTGAAATTCTTATCTTTTTGTTTTGTTTGATATATTTGTGTAATCATAAAATGGTTTTGTCTTTAGTATTTGGAATTTTCATTTATGGATGCCAACTGATTCCAGCATAATCTTTGCATTTTGCTGAAAATTTCAAAACAGTAGTTTGCCATTATTGTGCAACCTTTTAATATAGTGGCACTCTTTATTATTTTTTAAAATATATAAAGATAGCGTGATAAAAATATTCTATTATATTTTAAACTTATAATATATAAATTTTTAAAGTTCATAGAATGATTTTTTTTACCGAAACTACAAGATTCCATTCTTTGTTGTGTCTAATAATATGTGCTCCTACCTCTTTAATACATCTGCAATTTTGTTTGCCACAAAGATGGTGGCATCCTGGCATGCATTAGTGTCCTTCCCGGCAAGAAAGTAAGTGCTTGTTTTAATTACACTGTTCCCTAGTATTTTTCCTATCGATCTGTTAGCTAACTAAAAAAAGTTACTTATTCAAGGTTGGAAATTTCTTCATTTTTTGAAGTTACCAAATTACATAAGTCGTAAGTTTTTGAAAATATCTATTTATACAGTTAAAATCTGGGAAAATAGGTTTCCTATATGTCATCGCTAATAAATTTAGCTCTCCACATCCTTGCAGCTTAATTCATAAAAATTTAAGAATTCCCAAACACCACTTTAATTTAATTTTGGTGCTTACCATTTCTGTCCAAGTTTTTCAGTCTATATATGTGATTTTCCTGCTGTCCATATGTATCTATATATCACACTGAAAATTTATTATAACTTGATTCATAATATGGTATTATAATTTTTTAAATTTATTTTAATAGACATCAATAAATATTATCTCACATCACTCAATGACTAATGTGAATCAATATCGTTAAAGAACATGATCTTCCATATTAAAATTAATTAGTAATAAGTGGAGTGATTCAAGAATTTATTAATTAATTCAGAATTTTTTGGCTAGTCGATGTGAGATTTTTATATTTTAACACCCTTAACACCCCCTCTCACACGTGATTTGGGTTAGATATAAAACCATGTTACACGTGGGTTAGACGTAAGAGAGTCCGTTGGAAGGGATTAAACAGAAGAGTGTGTTAGACGTAAGAGAACCCGTTAGAAATGGTTGGACAGAACCCAAGACACGTGTGAATGAATGAAAAAATACTTAAGAGTTAGCTCTGATACCATGTTAAACAATATGAATTTTCATCTTAAAACTAATTGATAATAAATAAAGTAATTTAAAAATTTATTAATTAATTCCGAATCTTTTAATTAATCAATGTGATATTTTTTTTATTTTAAGACTCTCAACAAATATAAATTATAATAAAATTTATAATATAATATTATAAATTCAATTCATATAAAAATTTAAATTTTTACCTGAAATCATACAAGGAATCATACGAAGGAAGGGCCATGTGAGAAATCTCTAAGCTATGCATCTATTGATATCCAACATAATCATTTCTAACCCTTTACATGCTGAAAAGAGGGTAATCCAGAGAGTAAGAGAGACAGCTGTCTCAGAAAAATGTGAATGATAGGACTATTAGAGTCTCTTAGGTGTACACATCCTAGATGTGTATAGAGTGTCTCTGGAAGAGTCACTTTTGCTGATTTAATTTTTTCGTAGCATATTGTGCCACTGCCGCACTCACAAAGCTAGTATTCTGAAACCAAAACTGAGATTTTCAATATGAGAATAATTGGTTTAATTCCCAAAAAACTTTTAATTAGGCAAACAGCAATACCCAACCGGTCAGGAGCAACTATAAGTTTTAACTAGGCAAACAGCAATATCCAGTCAATTAAGATTAATTATTAAACAAACTGTTCAATAATTATTTTTTAATTAATAGAAATTTTTTATTTAGAATGGAGAATTTATATTTTTAAAAAATAAGAGAGTCATCCTATTCAAAAAATGGGTCCTGCATTTCAATTGTCAGACTTATGTTAGTGGAAGAGTAACTATTAAATATGTCCAGTAATTATTCCTGATCAAAATTAAATTTTCTCAATATTGCCTAATGGGCTTCCTGTTTAGAACTTAGAAGTCCTAACACAACCCAATGAACTTCGATTACGCTCCAAGCTTCACATATGTATATTTTGCAAAATAAAAAAAAAAAAAGAAAAAAAAGAAAAGAAAGGACAACTTAGGAGATGTTAGGTTAGCTTTGGATTCGGGAATTAGATTAGACATCATATAGACTTTACTATTAATATAAATTTGTATTATTTCCCTTAATATTTGATTTTAAGAAAATGAATTTTATTATATTAATAAATTAATTAATTTAAAATCTAAGTAAAAATGATTTAATATATTGGAAGAAGAGCCTATTATCTTTAATTAGGAGACGAATAAATTATTAATGTATGGCAATCATACGCGGGGACTTCGCGGTAGTGATCTCCATTCGTGCAACAACTATTTGATCAATAGTAGTTGTGATGTTTCATTTCACCTCAAAAGTCGTAGTAAATATTGTATTGTTTATAATATTTTAGATTATAGTCTCCTAATAATTTGGTTTACGTATTTTAAATTTATTATATCTATTCAAAAGTTGCCAGTTTTGTACAAACAGGACATGTTATTCAGCCCCAACTTAGGCTTTGCGAGAATGTAAAGTTTAAAAGAACAGTGAATGTGATACCCGGATGCAAAGTCTAAAGGATACAAGGCCTAAAAGAGGGGTGAATGTAATACCCGGATGCAAAGTCTCAAGAAAGGGTGAACATGTTACTAGGATAGAGTCAAAAATAGTATAAAATATTGTATTGTTTATAATATTGTGAATCATAAATTACTAACAATTTGATTTAACCATTTTGAATCTATTGTTTATTACCTTTTGGGTTAGGTCAGGCCTCGAATACTATAATAGTATTATATTATTTGGGATAGTATGTAGCTATAGATTTGATAGTAGTATATTGAGTAAAAAAAAAAAAAAAAGGTGTAGATTTTGATTTCTTTTGACTTACTTTTAATTAAACGAGGAGGATGATTAGGGTTTTTCTTCTGAAATTAATTTTTTAGGGCATACCGTAGTTGCATGTAACTTTTTCAGTTCAGCAAATTGATGATTGGGGATAGATTAGAACTGATTAAATATTTTAACCTTTCAAATAATTTGCTAATGTGGTACGTACTCTCTTAATGAGAATTTGCTGTGCCACAATTTATACGG
This sequence comes from Cinchona pubescens, assembly GCA_025175665.1. NCBI lineage: Eukaryota > Viridiplantae > Streptophyta > Magnoliopsida > Gentianales > Rubiaceae > Cinchona > Cinchona pubescens. Next base: position 1,527,757 of record JANKKI010000077.1, on the reverse strand, counting down.
CACAGCTCCGAAACGTCCTTCCAGGAAAATGTTGGCTCCTCTCCACTCTCTATTGATGTCACTCTTTACTGTTTAGTTTTTACATCCCATGGCTACATCCTCTGGCACACAGAGGACTGAGACGATCTCCTATTGTCGTTAAAATCTACTGGCCCCCTGTGCCAGCGTCTCCACCCTTTCCAAACACACTCATTTACTTTTTCTTGTCTCTCTCTTTCCAAAGCTTATCGAAGTACTACTACTATTACTTTCAGTCACTTTTTTGTCTCACTCTCACCATCATATTTCTACAAGAACCACCCCTGCTACAAGTTCATCACGTACTCCTGCTAGAAATAAACTTATAGTAATTTGCACAAGAAAAATGAAAATTAATCAGGGTCTTGTTTTTGTTGCAACCACAAGGGTGTATCTTGGCTCGCCAATTCATTTTTAGCGATATTCAAGTGATTGGATATTTTGTTTATAAAGATGAATTTTCAGATCAATTTTTTTCTAACATAATATAATCGAATTGGGTGAGATACGCAGGATGCCAATTTAATACCTTATTCTTGAACACCCATAGTTACAACAACTTATAATTTAGAGTTTTTTTAGACAATTTTGGTGCTAAGTAATTGATTGAGTGTCATTTGTGAACTATTACATGCATACACATTTTGGCTACATTTGCAATTAGGCAAAATTGTATTTGATCGATCGTTTATTATGGCATCGACAGCTTCCTTCTCACTTCAGCACATTCTTTGGGCGGATTGAACATTGATTTCTTAATCAAAGTCTCATTTATTTCTTTATAAAATTAAAAAAGAATTTTCTAAAACCTGTAGCATCTCACTGATGGTGATATGAATTATACGTTTTGAATGTTTAAGTGTTGTAGGATTTTCACTTTTTTTTTTTTTAGTTGTATAATTTGTGAATTTTACCAAGCTACTCGCCACATTCTAAAAAAGAGGGGTGATTTGAGATATTCTAAACTTCATAGAACATGTAATACATTCATATAGTGATGATGGTTCCCAAAAAAAAAAAAAAAAAATCAATATAGTGAAGGAAAACGGACCAATTGAACCTCTTAGATTTATGGTTCCTCAATTTCTTACATTATTGAAGCCTGTTGAGGTACCGGGTTTTATTCTTTTTCAAGAAAACCCATCATCAGGCACTACATTGGTCTTCTTTCATTTTCGAACGTTTTCTTAAGCCATGGTCTAGAGTAAATAATAAAAAGGAATCGTATATTCTTATGTAGTTTGTCTCACTGTTCTATAATCACTATATATTTTAAAAAATATATCTTATTGGACTAAAAGATATGATGGATGAAAATCATCTATATTGATGAATTTCAGTACAATTACTTTTCTATGTCTAACCCATTACTCTTTCTACAAAATCACTTGAAACCCTACAATTTTTTGAAATCCCAAGTATGATGAGGAGTTGTGGGGTAATGGGAATAGGGATGGACTGTGGGGGAAGGGATGGGGATGAGTTTCGTGGGGAGAGATTGGTTGTTGGGTGGAGAAAGAAAGGCTGCCGGTGGTGGCTGACGATGCAGGTGGGGGTGGTGGGTATGGAGGAGGAAAAAGGGTTACAGGGAAAAAGAGAGGAAGGGGACAGAGAAGGTTGCGGTAGGGAAGAGGGAAGGGGATGGGCTTTGGGGTAAGGGGAAAAAGATATCCCTTGTTAGAGAGAGGCTACAATTGGGAGAGTAAGGAAGGGGGTTTGTGGTGGTGGGGGTAATGGTGGTTAAAAATGGTGGTATGGATCGGATTTATAATATAGTGTCATGAATTTTTTGATTTATATTGTTTCACATCACTCTATATCCCTTAAATAGATAATGTGAAGCAGATGAATTAAGGGATCCATGGCACTATGTCATGGACCTAATCCATGACACTATGTCATGAATCCGATTCATGTTAGAATCTCCAGTAATTAAAGATGGTGGTGGGGAAAGAGGTATTTTTTTTTTTTCAAAAGTGGACAGAAACAAGGGTATTTTATTCATTGAATGTGAGATTTTCGGAGGAAAAATAATGACGGTATGGATTGTATTATTTTGGTGCATTATTTAAGAAATTATTTGAATGATGTGGTAAATAATAAAAAAAATATTAATAATTTGAGTAAGTTTTTGGATTTTAAATAGTGTAAATAATTTTTGTAAATAAGTGTTTGGATAGTATTTTTTGCACTATTAAAGACAAAACGTCGAACGAAATTACTAATATTAAAATATATAACTCCGTTCACTTTCTTTTTCACATCGTCAAATCTAGTACTAAAAATCACAAACAAATGTAGTTGCCTCCACATAGCTTGAAATCCGAATCTTAAAAAATAAAATATATTCATACATGTATTTATTTAATATAAAATAAAAATATAATTTAAAAATTACTTAGTATCTTGTGTAAAGGACAAAATACGTAGACAAAATTTGAATAAAATTATTAATATAAAAATACATAATTTCGATTACTTTTTTTATACCATCGAATTATGTATTAAAACCTACGTTCGAAAGTTCGAACCTACATTTTTATTTTTTCTTTGTCCAAAAAAATTCAGACCAATGAATAGTAATGGATAGTATAAATTTTTTTTAATGCTAATATATGTGAATAGTATAATACGCGTATAGACAAATAGTAAAATAATGAATAATGAATAGTGTTTTTTTAAAAAAAATAAAAAAAAATTGACCAAGATACTATCAATTTTTTTTGCTGACCAAACAAATATTTCACAAAAGTATAAATAATTAAATAAAAAGTGATAAAAAAAAATCCAAACGGACCAATATTTTTTGTTGAACACTTGCATATACAAGGAGTGTATTTCAAATTCGGTCAATTTAGATGATTTTTTTTAATCTATTTTATCTTTAAATTTAAAATACATAAAGACGTAAGGTATATTTTAAAATATACGAGAGTTATAAATTAAAAGATATATCGCAAGATATACAGTAATTTTTTGTAATAAAAATCATCTTACTTCACGATTATGCTATAATTTATTGCAGTCACGTGGTAAAGAATAATTATTTAGACAATAATTGGTTAATTTGCTATACAATGAAGGATCCGCAAGGTGTATCCCACTCTAAGGCTCTCAGCAGCTTTGTATTTCACATTTCAATTGAATTTATTATAATCATATTAATTAGCCCACTTAATGGGAATTAGATATCACTACCCTCTAATCCTGTGGTCTATGGTCTGATTCCGTATTGAAAATTGGGACCATTTTCATGAATTATGATCGTTGATAGACCTTCGCAAAAGAGGGTACATGTTGATTAATTTCATTCTCGAAATAATGAAATTGGGGGAAACTTGAACAAGTGCCAAGGGGAAAAACCTAACTTGACATAGTGGCCAATTTGAAAAATATATAGCAAGTGGTAAAAGAGCTTTTCTCATCATAACTTTGATAACCCCAGCATTCCTCTACACTTTGTTTGAGTAACATTAAAAGACATGACCAACTTTTAGAAAAGAGATTATTAATCGATTATGTAATGTATTTTTTTAGAGGAAATATTTAAGTAGACTGATTTATAGTTTTATTTGTAAATCTTGTAGTGTAAATTAAATCTTATAAAATAAATGAATAAGTGGATGCAAGTAAGATTTTATAGTATTTAATTCTAATAACAAGATATTTACAAGTGAGATATAAAATCAAATCTATCTAACTATTTTCCTTTTTCATATCCACTGATTGCCATAATTATCCACTGTAACATGTATAATTTTAGTCATTTTAAAGTTGGATTCCAAATACACAGACCTTTTAAGCTTAGAGTTTGTGATTTGCTTTCTCCAAAAAGTAAGTTCTTGTCTTTTGAGTTTTGTCTAAAACTGTTAAATTTTTCAGTACTTTTAACATTTTAACTACATTGACTAAACTCATGTAGTAAAAGAATTCATTGTAGGTAGTGTTATACGCTTATACTAGTCCTTGGTAATGGGTTGTTTTGTTTATAAAAATGCCAAAATAGACTATCAAATCAATTTATATCAAGTACAAAAAGATCTATGAGTATATATTTGCTATTTCTACTAGGCATAGCTTTCCATAGTCTTTCAATTTTCAAATCCACTAGCATCCTAATTAAATTCTTTCCAACAGTGTCATGTGGCGAAGAAACATTTGCATTGCAGATGATCACCTAGATCGTCTTAGCTAAGAAGAAAACTAATTTCAAAACCCTTTCGACCAGTAATCTTCTGTCTAACTTTTTCTTTATAATTTTTTTACTGAATCCATTATCATTGTAGAATGATGTTTCATAATTTTTTAATTCATCTTTTCAAGCATTATAAATACTTATTTTGCTTTAATTTTGGAGAATCATACTCCATTAAAAAACAAGAACAAATAAGAATAGAATTGGTGAATAGTGATGCTTAATAAAACTTTAAGAGGCTACATAATATCATCAAGGAAGAAAGGGCAACATCAAGGATATCATGTTTTCTTGAAATTGAAAATAACATTCCACAAGGTAGAGAAAAATGAAGCTTTAAGATGAGGAGTTTTTGAGTTCTGATGTAGAATGTACTAAAGATATATACATTCATGCAGTAATGTACTACCTTTATGCATGTGATGCAATATTTTAAAGCATGGATTTTCATGATCCGAATACTTTTTCTTTTTTTCCGGGGGGGAGTAAAAACCCGAGTACCTACATATTTTTCTTTGAACATGTTGGTTGTTTATTGCACATATGTTTAACATGCATGTAGGCTGTAGCTATCAATTCAGTGATTAATTAAAAAACTTCTATTAATAAGGATCGATTATATTAAAAAATATGATTTTTTATGTCAAAACTAATTGGCGATAAGACTAATTAATGAGAAATATTTATACTTAACAAACTGTAATCATGGACATGATGATTTTTCTAAAAATTGCAGCTCTGTTTGGATAGTGAATAATTTTTATTTTTATCTAAATAATATTTTATAATCATTTCATTTATATTTTTTAATTATCTTTTTATCTCACATATATTTTATAAAAAAATTACTACACTACAACATTCAAATAATATTTTAAAAATAATAACTGTTTAAGAAAAAACTAGCATATTTGAATGTGCTAATCACAATAAACATTAAAAAAAACTAAGCCAAGTGACTAGTAAAAGTTCAACCTGGACTTATTCACATATATATATATATATATATATATTGAATTAATTACTAAAAAATAAATTTTAAGATTTGTTTTTATTTTTGCATAGATAAAAAAGTTTTTTAAAAAATATTCCTTTCATCCTTCAAAATCTCCCATCCCTAGATGTGTATAAGAGACAGATATTATATTGTAAAAAATCAACATTAGAAATTTTTATATAAATTTAATTCATACAATATAATATAATATCATAAATTTTTTAATTTATATTAAATTATATTATTTTAATATTATTCTGTTGAATAATATAATTTAACATAAATTAAATATCATAAACTTGATTCGTATCAGAATTTCTTATAAACCAAAATGCAAGGCAAGTAGTTATGATTAATTAATGAATCCTGCGTTTTCCACCATGGTTCTTGAAGAGAGAGATTTTTCAATTCTCTCACTCTGGTTGGCTGTAACTATAAATACAACCTCAACCATAGTGTCAAGGTGCACATTCTCTGCATACCAAACCTAGTTCCTAGTAAAGAGCCAATACAGTTGTTATATATATATATATATATATGCTCATGTCATCCCTTTCCCATCCTACTTATTCTTTTTTTGATTCTCACAAGGTTTCGCTTAGGTTTCTGAATTCTTGATCTCTTACTTTGTCATTTATTAAGTTGTGTCTTTTGATTTCTTGTACTGTACTCCCAATAAAAAATATGGAAGAAGCAATGAGGAGACTCGGCTGTCTCACCCAAACACCCGAATCTGACCCCCTCCACAACTCCACCACAACAAAAAGGAGTAGTTCCTCCACCGCCACCGCCACAGCCACAGCCACAGCCACAGCCACAACCAAAGAGGTCACATAAAGAAGGTGGTAGTGGAAGTGCTGGCACCATGAGGTATCGTGGGGTCCGCCGCCGTCCCTGGGGTCGATATGCAGCTGAAATAAGAGACCCTCTATCCAAAGAAAGGCGGTGGCTTGGCACTTTTGACACGGCTGAGGAAGCTGCTTGTGCTTATGACTGTGCTGCTCGAGCAATGCGCGGTGTCAAAGCAAGAACCAACTTTGTTTACCCTACTGAACCTCCTCTCCATGAGTCGCAACTGATCATAATACCCTCAATATCCCACCATTTCACTACAAATCATCCCATTTTGCCTTTCAATCTTCTCGCTCGAGCCCTCATCTTGGTCATGACTTCTCTGGATCAACAAATCAGAGAAATAGTAGTAATTCTGTCGACATGCTGTTTTTTCGTGACCTTTTCAATAACCCCACTTCTACAATTTCATCAAACAAAACATCCCTATACGAACAACAAGAACCCTTTGCCAACTTCAACTTCTCCAACTCTCCCTACCAATCTTGTAGCACTAACATTTCCACTCCAAAAATGGGCAACACCAAATTCGATGAAAATCATCAAACACCTTGTTCTGCAGTTTCAACTACTTCAACCACAATGACAAGTACCAATATTTATGATCAAGTTGATTGCATGGAGTTTTTCCCCTCAGAGCGGTCAGATTCAGGACTACTACAAGAAATCATACAAGGGTTTTTCCCAAAAGAGAATGTAGTGAAGTCTCAACCACCACAACAAGCCTGCAGCGGTGGTGGATACTTTTACTTCTTCTGGGGTTTCTGATGTTTCTGGTCTTAAGAAGAGAATAGGCGATGCTGCTTACTTTGATTGCCACGTTCCACTTCCACAGCATTTGGAGAATTTCGCTTTTGGTGTCCAATCACAGCCGATTCCATTCTACAACGAGTATCATCATCCAGTTAATAATGTTCAAGCATCTCAAGAATGCATGTTGGGGTGGGTAGATGGATTTCAGTACCCTGACCTTCTTGGTGCTTTTGCAGCCGAGATCCAAAATGCTTGAATTTAAATTCTGAAGTAGTAGTAGTAGTAGTATTAGTACCTTAATCAATTAACAGTATTCTAATTGTTTTTCATTTTTCGTGATAGTCCGGATGTTCCATTGAATTTCTGTTTTTAGATTAATTGTTTGAGGAAAGATTTCAAAAAAATTTCATTGTGGCTTTTATGTCCCTTTCTAATCCAGACTTGTATGGATCATGGAATCTGTCTCTTTTTACTTGCAAAAATTCTCATTTCACTTCTCTTGTTTCTTCTGGATTCATGTACTTTTGCTTTGATATTGTTTCCACACTTTCTACCTTGGTGCTTTTAATAAGAAGCGTTTTGTCTTTTCTTTTTCATCCTTTTGAAGTAGTACTACAAACGGAGTTGGTAGGAAACTTTTGAGTTGACCTTTGATTTCGATTTTTGTCCAGCTTTTTCGAGAATAATATTAATTTTTGTCTCAACTCAACTTTTGTACTAGGAATTACTTATAGGAATACTTCGTACATAAAGTTGTTTTTTTACTCTTATCTTGGATGATGTAGCCAAAGCAATTTCACAATTGGGAGATGCAACATTTTTCTATTTCTTTTTTATTTTTCTTTATCTCCAATTCTTACCAAGAAAAAGAAAATCATCCTGAATATATTCTAGAGTTTCGTATACAAATATAATGGGCCTAGGTTTGTTTATGAAGTAGACTCGGCTTGCTGGGCCACTTAGATTGTAGCCCAAACAAGAATTAAGGGAAAAAGAAAAATAAAAAAAGAAAAAGAATGAAGAAAATGTAATCTAAGCTCACTGAATTTAGAGCTCATTGGTGATTAGTCCAAAGGGCAACTAATATTCGCATTGGGTCCAAATAATTCTACCATACTAGGAGCATTTACATTGCGTTTTGTGGCTTCTCAATCGCAGATATATTTCAACATTTTTTTTCTTCTGCACATTTTTTCCTTTTTTTTTTTAAAGGTAAAAGAAACCCACTAATCAGTTTAGAATACACATTGATGTTTATTAATTCAACCCCACATGTGATGAATATATGTAGATAAAAATTTTTTATTTGAGTCATTGAACAATTACTAGACAAGTTCAATAATTATTTTTTAACTAATGAGAGTTTTTGATTTGAAGTGGAGGGTCTTTTTTTTAAATAGGTTGCCCCACTCCACATGAAGGGTGATCATTGATTGAGAAACAATTATTAAATATATCTAGTTGTTACTTTTAACCGAAATAAAATTTACTCTATGTAGATAAGAGTTTTCCTAGGAAGTACGACAAAATTTTCATGAGAGATGCATTGTGTGATTATACATGGCGTATTGAGCGCAAAGGGCTCTTAACTATATATAGGAATATTATGATCGACCATAATCAATGACGCCACAACCCTAATTTGTGATGAAATTCCCATTAATTGGTACATTAAGTTGCTAGTTGCACAAGATTTTAATTAATACTAGAGGGGTTGGATTTTAAATGGTTCCACCAGTTTCGAATCCTACCAACTAATTAATTGAAGGTTAATTATTATTGAACTTAATAGGATTTTGGACCATGTTGATTACAATTAAATTAAACTCAACGTAATGCGCCGGTAGACGCCACAATGGACTCATTGCTTTCATTTCTTTACAACCACAAAACTAGAAGGCTTAGTTCTTGTATGCACTAATATTCATTGAGGATTGAGAACGACTGCAGCAAATTTGGTTGGGGATCTTGTTGGAAGGTGACTAGTTCATCCCCACCAAAAGATGGTAACTATATTAGTACCAGCACAAACCAACCAAAACCACTGTGGCTAATCCCTTGAGAGAGCATTAAGACAAATTAAACTATTTTTGCGTTTGAACTTGGAAAAATTCTTTCTTATTTGTTCTGCATTGCAGGGTGAGTATATTGAATTGATGGATAATTGAAAAATAATGAAAACCCTTTTTTCAGTTATTTTAATAACTGTCACACTCTTTCGGTATTGTAGAGTGAATAGTCAAATTTAAACTCGAGTCTTCTTTTTCAGGTTTTTTTTTTTTTTAATTTGAAGTTTAATGTGTTGCTTAATTGGTTTCAACTTTTTCTAAATATATTATAAAAGAGTCACTTCGGGGACATCTGATAAATATATTATAAAAGAAAAAAAAATGCCTAAATAAATTTTAAAAATTGAAATAGGATCTTCATCTTAAAAGTTTTGAGAAGAAAGTTTTGTTCTCAAAGGCACCTCCAAAGTTGTTTTACGAATAATTTTTTCCCTTTAGATTGATGAAATAGTCTGAAAAGTTAAAAAATAAAAAATAAATCAATAACGTACACCTCAATCGTGCATTTATTTTTACCATTTTACGTGTAGTTTTTTAGATAGTCTGGTTCAGATGTCACGAGTGCATTAATAATTCAGTTATGCATTTATGTCTAGATTATGACCTCTAATCCGTGGTTAAATTTCTTTTCAAATAGACCAGCCAGCAGGAGCTACAACTATTATTAATAGTTAGCTAGATTCGATCTTTGACTCCACCTGTAGACCCTGTGATCAGGATTAAATTTTAAAAAATCTTGCTTACATCAGCTGATATCATAAATTCTCTAAAATTTAATCCACACAACAGAGTCTACAAGTGGAACCAAAAACCGGGTCTACCCAAATATTTGCCCTATTATTGAGAGGTGTTTGGTTCACCTTCAAGAATTGTAATCTGAATGAGAATTATAAACTTCACTATCGGTATGGGTTTATATCATTTTCCTTCACTTGTTTGGTTTGAATAAAGGATGAGCTTTATAGAAGTATGTTGATAAATTAATAAATTTGAAACCTATGCACAAGTAGGGAATGATTTATATAGTGATTAATTAAATAACATCTATGAATATCATTAAACTTAATTCTCATTCTTTTCCGTCATACTCATAAACTCAACACCTCCTTAATCAGATAACTTTTGATTGTATTCGTGTAATTAGTAATATGCTGTAGGTATCCCGAGTCCCATGAATTGAAATTATACAATAGTATAATTGAATTTTGAATATAGAAAAATAAAAATTATTCCTTTTCAATTTATACAACTGATTTTACAGTCATATGGAAATGCCTTTTGCTTTAAATAATACCATAAGCAATGTAAAATGAAATCCAAATTCGAATTTTCTTCAGAAAGTATAATATCGACGTAAACACTAGAAAACAGAACCCTGCTGGATCATTCCTCTAAATGGCCCATATGGCCCGTATAAATGTTGGACCTTTTTGGGACAGTTAACACTCGGTCGAATTTTCCCTTGCTCAACCCGATAAAAGTCCATGTTCGCCTTAAGCGAAATACTTAGGTAGAATTGGTCCATGTGGTGTGAATTAAATGTTATGAAATTTATGATATCACTTGATTTAAATAGGATTCTACAATATATAATTCTGACTACAAGGTATATAAATGAGATTAAAAACCAAATCTATGTTAGTATTTTTCTTTTCTTAAACTAGTTATAGGTTGAACAAAAAACCAAAAAAAATAAAAAAATAGCTCACTTATAATTACGGAAATTGGAAATTTAACAAAGAAAAATTTCTTTTGTTTATGCTTACTCTTCAAAGAGTGTTTCTCCGATTTGCAGGGCATTGCACATTGGGAAGAATCAAAATATCATATCGGATGATATCTATGAATTTGGGATTTTGGGAGTAGGTACATATCTGCCAAGTATTAAGTGATGGTTGTGATTTGTGACCCACCAGTCACAGCGTTTTGCATCAAAGATTAATGGGTATTGATAAGATTGATGGACTAAATTGTTTATTCCTAAAATTGACATCCACGAGAATGTCTGCCATGACACCAATTGATGCTATCCTTCCTCTATTACTGCTGGTCTTGTGATACGGGCAGGCATAGTTTGTAGTAGTAGTTGAAGTTATTTGAGGAATAAATCCAATATCAATACATTATACATATAGACTAGAAGTGTTATTTTGACATGTCCTTTTTTTACTAGTTATAAGTAAATTATTAAAATAATTTTAAAAAAATTTATAATTTTTTTTGTACTTTAAATACTTGTACAGTACAACATTATGTATTTTAAATACTTGTATTATATAAATTTTTAAACCTATGAAAATGATTCCTTAAAAAAAATAGTAGAATTTCTCAATATTTTAAATGTGATTCTTATTATTCTAATTTTTTAAATTATTGTAAGTCACTAAAATATGCATGCGTAGATGATTTGCCTTTTAACGTGGAAAAAGAGAGATAACCTACCTTCATAATAAATTTTATTACCAAAAAAAAATTGATCCCAAATGTGTAGAAATATGGATTGTACATTATCCATTGATTCACTATTTTTATTGATGATCATCATAAGCAGGGGAAAAAAAAACAAAAGTAAAAGAAGGGGTAGTTGAACCATTATATAAAGTGATGATGCAGTTGGGATGTTATGTTATTAATGGAAAAAATTACCATACCCGTGAGAGGGATATTAATTAAAGAGATATTATTATTTGTTGAAAAAGTAAAGAAGAAACTAGTTACTTATTGCTGCTGCATGGCCATCTCCATCATTTCAATTAACATAGTGCCCCGCACCCCCACCCATCATTTTTCCAAAATTTATTATGATTATTGAATAATTATTTGACATTTTAATAATTATTTAAAAATTAATTAAAAAATTTATTTAAATAAAATATGACCCCTAATTTGTAATAAAATAGATTATTTTATACAAATAATTCTTTCTTATTAATTATTAAACAATTATTAAAATACTATTAATTACTCAATAACGATCATAAATCTTCTTCCCATCACCTGAAAGTCTTATCTTTAACAATATTGCCAATTCCATTATTCTTTTCTTTTCTTTTTTCTCATTTTCCTTCTTTATTTAAAGCAAATCCAGACCTGACCAGCCATGCCCATGCCCTTTGTTACTTGTTAGAGCTGCTGGTTAGCCACTCAAGAATTAATCCAAGTAAGTTCATTGATTATAAGTTAATTACTATTATTTCTGTCATTTATTTTTCTTATCAAACACTTGTAACAATTAATTGAACATTAACTTCTTCTTCTTTTTGGCATAAGTTGAAGATAATCAGAAATTAACAAGAAATGGGAGAAGTGTTACACAAGAAGGATTTGAAGGTGGAAATCCCGGGAGAAGCTCAAATGACATTGCCAGTTTCGGCGGCATCGGCAGGGGCTGCCCCGGGAGGTGGAGGTGGAGGTGGAGGTGGCGGGCTTGCTAGGCAAGGAAGTGTGACAAAGAACAATTGTTTGTGCTCTCCAACATCCCATGCAGGTTCCTTTCGTTGTAGGCTTAATGTCATAGATCTCCACTAAGCCTTCAAAGGACCAAAAGCATTGATTCATCAACAGCCCTTCAGGATCCACAATCTAAGGAAGCCTAATTAGTACTCCAATTGGTTAAAAGGATGCAGTCTGATCTGACAGATCAATCATGGTGGTCCAGTACTGTAGACACAATAACTGTAATGACCTCCTAGCTAGGTCAAATTAAGCTTTTATAAATTGCTTAGAACTTCTACTATACTATGTGTTTCTCTTAATTTCATTATGGCTATATCATTTGTGCATGCTTGTAAATTTTTTTTTTCTTTTTTTTTTGGCTTGTAAAAATTATATTGCTATGCATGTTGAAATATATAAGATTGTTGCCAATCTTTAAGAAATGCTATGGTTTTAGAGGCATTTGGGATTTAGTGCCAATTTTTTGCTTGTACTACTACATCTGTTGTGAGGTGCCCTTAGCACTCTATCTGTTTAATCTATGTTGTCACAATTTAATTTTTATAATCAAAAGGTCAATTTATATTGTAATGAAATTAAAATTTATATCTAATTTATTTTTCTTTTTCTTTTTCTTTTTTTACTTAAATTATGAACTTTTTATTGATGTATCAAAGAACGGTATCTAGCAACAAGATGTTGCACTTTACAAGACCACTCTAGCCAGAATGACAAACAATCACCTATTCAGGATCATCCTACAACAACAAAGTTTAACTACAAAACTTTACACAAAGAAATGTATATAGTGTTAAGTTCATAGATAGGTTTAAATTATATCTCATTAATTTGAAAGATGAATAAAGAACATTTAATATATAAATTGAATCCAATACTTACTAGTTCAAGTTTTTTGGTCACGGTTGGGCTTCAGGCTTCAACTTATGTATTAGGTCTCTTTCGGTGCGCTCTCTTATGGTTTTTTCTGCCCAACCATGGTATCAGAGGTTCTGGTTATGGCGTGGATTATTCGTTTTTAAGTGATCAATGTCTTCTCATTTTTGGGTCAGTAAATATTTTCTTCTTGGGATATTAGGTTGTAATCATTCTCTTCTTAGTGTAAGGCCATATAGTTAAGAAGAGTGAGTCTAATGGACCCTGGGCCAGGGATTTGGCTAGGGGTCTAGTTTGTTCACAATGAGAGTGAAATTCAAAAAGAATGGATTCGTGAGTTAGTTGATGAAAAATTTAGATTTGCACAGAGTATTAAGGTAGGGTTGATGAGAAACTTAGTTTTAATGTGGGAGTATTCCCATGAAAGGGGAGATTATTGGATTTATGAATAGATTTAAATTGTCACACATTAGTTTGAGAGATGAATAAAGAACACTTAATATATAGGTTGGAGCCAAGACTTATCAGCTTAAACTTTTAGATCAAGGTTTTCAACTTATGCATTGCTGGGTTCATGGATATTTCTCCCCAATAGTGGTATCAAAGTTCTTGGTTATGATCTGAGTTATTCGTTTGCAATTGACCGGTGTCTACTCGTTGTTGGGCAGGTGAATGTTCTTTTCTTGGAGTTAGGTCATAGCTACATTCTTTTCTTAGTGTCAGACCATAGAGTTAAGAAGAGTGGGCCTAATAGACCATGTGCCAAGGATTTGACTAGGGGTCCGATTTGTTCACAGCGAGAGTGAAATTCAAGAAGAGTGGGTCCATAAGTTAGTTAATGAAGAATTTGGACTTGCTTAGAGTATTAAAATGGGTTTGATGAGAAGTTTGAAACATGAGTGTACACCCATGAAGAGAGGGATTGTTGGGTTTATGGATATGTTTAAGTTGTCCCACATTTGTTTGAAAGATGAATAAAGAGTACTTAATATATAGATTGGGCCAAAACCTACGGCCTTAACCTTTTATGTCAAGGTTGGGTTTTAGGTTTCAAATTATGTATTTGGCTTTTTTTAGTGGGCTTTGTTGTGGTTTTTTCTTCCCAATTAGTGGTATAAGAGCTTCTGATTACGGTTTGGGTTATTCGTTTATAAGTGACCGGAACCTTCTCTTTGTTGGGTTGGTGAATGTTCTCTTCTTAGGGGTTGGAATCGTAATCATTCTCTTCTTAATGTTAGGTCATGGAGTTAAGAAGAATGGGTCTAGCAGACCATGGGTATGGTTCGGGGTTCGGTTTGTTCACAGTAAGAGTGAATTTCAAGAAGGATAGGTCTGTGAGTTGATTGATGAAGAATTTAAACTTGCAATGAGTATTATGGTAGGTTTGATGAGAAATTTAGTTTTAATATGGGAGTATGTTCGTGAAGGGAGAGATTTTTGGTTCGTGAGTAGGTTTAAATTATCCTACATTAATTTGAGAGATGAATAAAAACCATTTAATATATAAGTTGGGTCCATAAAACTAATTAACTTAAACTTTTAGCTCAAGATTGAGTTCTAACTTATGTATTAAGTCTCTTTTAACCGGCTTTCTCATGATTATTTCTCCCAAATACATTGCTACATTTTACGGTAGAAAAATGGATTGGGAAAAGTTCCAATCCAAACTGATTTCCCAGTTCTCCTTAGTTTTGGAAATCTTCCTCCATCCTGTCACAACAAAAAATTTATAGTATCTAATATTAATACATGTAAAGTTAAATTTAAAAAAAAAAAATTAAAGAATTATAATAAAATTCAATTTTGAAATTTTGATCAATTGACCAAAGAAGTCAAACGATGACAATATTATTCAAATAGAAGTAGTATCATCTATGTAATTATAGATTACATTTTTTTTTTTAATTTAAATTTCAAATGCAGAAGTACACATTTTTTATTTATCTAACCACTGGTCTAATTAACTGTTGAGGTCAATTGGTTGAACCCTAAGTGGATGAATATTTCAGATATGTTATAAGGGGTAAGTTTTGACTACTTATTTCGCAATGCAAAATGGATATAATAATTGTTGACATGACTAAAAAAGCAGGGAAATCCTCCATTTTTCAATTATCCAACGACTTATAATATTCATTTCGTAATGCAAAGTGAATATCAAAGAAGTTTTCATGTTATAAGATTACACGAAGTAGGAACGATTTGATATACCTGTTTTGAAGTATGATCTTAAACTAGTTTTATTTTGTGTAACCACTTATTTTGACCTCATTCAGTAAGCGGAAAAGGTAAGAATAAACTTTCTCTCTGGTAAACAAATAGTAGCTTTGCACTAACCCTGACATACAAAATAATATTGAAATTAAATCAATTCAAAAAGGGGTTCTAATTCTATGATGACATTCCAAGTATCACTTTTAGCTGTTTGTTTAACTTTATGCACGTTGAAATGATTATCCACAACATGTTCATTACTGTCTATATTATTGAAGAACCAATTAATAATGAATCTCCAAATTATTTTCCTCTTTTTTATGCAACAAAAATTTGACATATCAAAGTAATTACGATATATTTTCTATTCTGCAAAAAGTAATAAGCATTGGCATGTAAATATTCGAATAAAGGACAAAAACAACAGAAAGGATGCTTGATTATCATTTATCAATAATATATTTAGTGATGGTGAAGGGACAACCAGCTAAAAGGTTCAATCAATTTGTACAGACAAGTATATCTTGACTCTAAAATACCAATACAACTGTCGGAAAACAAAACAATTGTACCAAATCCAATTTGCGAGATAAAAGCACAAATTAGTTTAAGATATCTACAATTTCTCTTTGCATAATAAACTACTTGTATACTAGTATAATGCTATATATGCATTGATTACTATTATTTGGTTTTTGAGAGGAAAAATCGTCATGCAAGAATTCCTAATTTTGTACACCATGGAATAGGGACAGCTGAATTTACCAGGGCAATATGCTTTCAATTTGTTGGTAAAACAAATAGTTTTCTTGGTCCCCTCCTTTTTTTTTTCCCTTCGTAAATGAAGATGGTAAGTTTTGCACCCGTACAAGGTAAAGGAAAAGAGAAATCCTGCAAAATTTTCTCTGTCTGTCATAATTTCCTCTTGGTGAAGAATTATTCAGAGAATAATCCCCATAAAATTTTCTTTCCTCAGATTGAGGATGATAACAATAAATTTAAGCAAATTTTTACGTGAATCAAAATTTTTATACTCACAAACATGTGAGTCCCACATGAGTCTCATTAAATCAGATACAGATGTCCATATAAAAATTTACTGTGAATCAAAATTTTTATACTCACAAATCAGATACGGATGTCCATACAAAAATTTACCGTAAATTTAGCCTGGACATCGGTTCTCAAGAAGCTTTACCTCTGCCACTACACTTAAAAAGGGAACCGGTTGGATTGATGGGATTCTTCAAGTTGCCATTCAACAAATATACCTTCTGAATACCACTCAACATTTGGCTAAATTAGTACAAGAAAACTTCTGTAAAGCAACAGCCAGAGGGAGAAACAACATGCCACTCTGGAATAGATAAAACTTTGGGTACATTATCAAGAATGAAATCAATTCCTTTTATCAATACAGGCATTCAAAAGACTACAATTTATGATAAAGATAGATGCTCTTGGATACATAAATATGCACTACATATTGATCCAACTTTAGCCTTACAAGGGTCCTAATTCCGTGTAGTGTAATTTGCACTACTAGAGGTTCCTCGGAGACATCTTTTGCCCTTTTAACCTCTAGAATATTTGCTTTTATTAGCATAAGGTACACCAATAATGCACAGTGGATTGATTATCTTCCCTAACAATCACTACAAAGCTATGCAAGAACTAGAAAAATTACATTAAAAAAAAAAAAGAAATTAAGGTAGAGTATATGTTAATTAACCATTAAATAACCATCAGTTCTTTTGATCACTTGTAGTTTTGTTGCTAGGCCACAGCTTACTCAACATTCTTCTAGGTCGATTAGGAAGCATGCAGAATGACTTAATTCTCGAGTGTTTCCCTATTCCATCTTGGTAATTTTCGTCCAAATCGTCGTCCTCAGCCAGCTTCATTTTTAGAGTTGAAAGCTTCGATTTTGGTGATTTGAGTCCAGAGACACTCCATTGATCGTCAGCTGGAGTCATACCAATGTTGCTGAAGGATGCTGCTGTAGGCCTTGATGAATGATCATCATGTTGTGTAGGCCAAAAGTGCCTTAATGTTGCTTGGCAGTTCAGTCACTTGGCCACCAGCCGTGGCTGCTCGTGCTTGTTCAAAGAAGAGAACTTGCACTACTACCCTTAGTGGAAGTAATTCATTTTGTGCTGCATGCATACATGCTTTCATGGACAGTTTTCTGCAGTCTAATATCCGGCAGAGCCGCTTTCTTTCACTCTTGTTAAGTTCTGGATGTCCCTGCATATTTACCAACACAATATTGTTCATTACAACACAAATCTTTCACTTTTAATACTAAGAATTTTGCAGTACTACTTCAAGTCAAAGTGTTCAAGTCCCTGGCCGAAAACTTCTCAGATGATTGACTTTAGTTGGGGGCAGTTACATCCTGGTTAAAAGTTACGAGGATTTACTGATAAATTAGGCCAAAGTGATGATGACAAAGTTAATTTAACTAACCAAATCTAGAATGGACAGAATTTAAGTAAAGGTCAAGGTAGTTGGTTATCTACTGATTGACATTGATTAATATTAAACATCCTAATTTCTAACAACTGATTGGCATCACTAGTTACCATTCTTTTGCTTCCTCTTCTTTCATCTGAATCTGGTAAGTTAGAACAAGAAGGCAATAAAAATGAAAAGAAAAAAAAAAAAAGAAAAAAAAGAACAAAGGTAACAGAGAAAAAGAATAAATACAATAACACTTAATTAATTAACTACCTTGAGATAAATGTCAATAGCTTTGTAAAGATCATCATGATCAATCCTGGCAAACTCTGGAAGAGCTGAAGCAATTGCTGTAAATTTTGAAAGGGGCAAATTTATGTCTCGGGCTACCTCCTGGAGATATCCATCAACAAGTTTTGCCACTTTGAGTTTGGAGCTATGTGATGCAGAGGATGATCTTCTGCTCTCCTGAAACTCATAATCAATATTCTCCGCTGAACGAGACCTTCTTCTTTCGCAATCCCCTTTAGCCCTTGGAGGACTTGTTGGGGGACTTTGTCCCTGTAACATGAACTGCTCTAACATTAGTGGATCATGACTAGATCAACATCATACAGCAGATTACTTGTGTGTGACAATGATGGTATTAACAGATCACCAACTGTGGCATCCTCTAACTGAATTCCAATTCTTCTGGCCAATTCATTCTTAGAAGGTGAAGAGGCTTTCAGTATGTTAGCAGCCTTCAATAATTTTGATAAAAAGCCACAAGAAACAGCTCCTTTTTCAGCTGGTAGTAGGCTCACAATTGTCTCAAGAAGCAGCCGGTTTTTCGACGTAACTTCCTTAATTGAATCCATCTCAGGCTGATCAGATTCTACTTGATTGTCAACATTTATGTGTTTTGATATGTTTGGTAGCCATCTAGCTGCATAGATCCTCAATGCATCACCAATAAGATTGGAGGGTACTTTCCCAGCTGATTTTATAGCTATCATTGTTCTCCAATAAAGGTCTATCCCCAATTCAGCTATGTCTTCAGCCCACCAGCCTTTAGGCCTTTGGCTCTCTGATCCATTGCAAGAGATGTGACATCTCTGCCTCTTCTTGAATAACTGTGTGACAAACACACCTTTGATGGGTTGGCAAAGATTTTCGATGCAATGGCTTCGATACATCTGCTTGTCATTCCTAAGTCCTCGGACCATAAAGGAAAGGCCTTGGAACTTTGTAATGTTACAACTGAATCCTTCCATCCTTGAAGTATGCAGGAATTGAAGAAAACTTCAAGTTTGTAGATCAAATTCCCCTTCTCAACATCCTCAGTCATTTGAAGATACTCAGCAGCACATCGAGCCGAGACAATGTTATAGGCGCTGAGAGTGATTGTGATACCATAACAGAACTTCGCACATAATTCAAATGCCTCAACACCTCCAGGAAAATCAGGCAACTGGACAATTTGATGCTGTGAAGATTCTTGATTTTCAGCGCATAGCCTCTGCAGGAGCAAACACTTGGATAGCAGGGGAAACTGCAGTTGAAAACCAACAAAAACTGTCAACTTTCACAAAACTCAAAACAGTTTTTCTAAGCATGATTTCACCCATCGTTTTCTTTACAAAATTTTAATCATCAGAACAAGTTTTTCTCTTTTTCTCACAAAATTCATGTTATGAAGCAAATATCTGCTTCCCTTGACCTGAACTATGAGATCACTGGAGACCTCCGAGGAGACTGACCTGCATCATCAAATTCAGCAAACCATAATTTTGCCACTTAAAAACAGACCAATCAAGAATCAAAGATTCTTGTTGATTTCAACCGAATTTTTCAAGATTCCAAATAAAATTTTACCTTACAGTCTCAGTAGTGCAGAAAGTATCAGGCCGAGATCCTAGTTTCATAAACTTCATTTCTGAACTTGTTTTCTCCTTGTTAGATCACCAAATTTCACAGAATATGCAAGTTGGCAGTTTTAGACAAAGCCAAATTCATGCTGGCTGAGAGCCTCACTTTTGAAGGACACCCACTCACTTTAGAAAGTTCTTCCTCCAGCTGCCAGCAATAGATTTTGTCGGAGCCCAGTTGAGATAGCCGATGACCACTTAACACAAAACTAAAAGTCCTGTATTTTTATGTTCCAACCAAAAACATTAAAGGAAAAAAAAATAGAAAAAAGAGGAGAATTTCAAGAATTGAGAACCTTCAGTTTATAATCTGAACTGGTTATATTATGTGAATGGCAAATAATCAATCAGTATAAATACTATAAATAACGACCAAAAATTTACTACACGAATGATGAAACAAGAAAATAAAATGCAGTAAAGTCTAAGTCATTTCAGTCACATTCTCTACCCCTTCTGATATGGACATGCAAACAGAAACAAGCAAAGGGTACAACAAAATCCTATCAAAAATCAAGAAATTGATTGCAAATTAATTACTCCCTACTTCCTAGTTCGTTCAAACTACTTGGTACCAAAAAAAAAAAAAAAAGTATTTTTAGACCACTAAAGAAATGATACAATGAAATTCATGTTACTCAATTTAGAAATGACCACAACCTGAAATATATTATGTTAAGGTTGTTTGGTTGTGGCGGAAAAAAAAAAAAATTTTCCC
Organism: Cinchona pubescens; assembly: GCA_025175665.1. Classification (NCBI taxonomy): domain Eukaryota; kingdom Viridiplantae; phylum Streptophyta; class Magnoliopsida; order Gentianales; family Rubiaceae; genus Cinchona; species Cinchona pubescens. The sequence goes on along the minus strand of JANKKI010000077.1, from coordinate 1,507,242 downwards.
AATCATTCGGATTGAAATACCAAAAACCAAACTGTCTTTGTAACTTCCACACTGTAGAGAGAGAGAGAGAGAGATTTGGGTTCCAAGTTTCAATTGAGTTTTACTTGGCAGCGTGCAAGCAATGAGAGAAAGGCGACGCCCACGTGCTTATCTTGCGCCCACTTCTGTTCTCCTTTCTCATAATTGCAAGACCCAATTTAATTTTGTTACTACAAAAATTAAATTATTATTTATTATTTATTATTTATTATTTATATAATAATAATCTTTAATAAATACTCCTCAAAACATCGTACCCCGGCTCTACTCTCATTAATTTAGCTTAAGGCAAATGTTATTGCCACAACAATTATTGTTAATCCCATTGTTAATGATACAGCAAAAAGGCACTGAAATGATAAAATTACCCGTCCTCTTAACCTCTCTTTCAAATAAGTAGGGTATTTTAGTCATTTCATTACTCTTTGTTGTGATATTGACGTGTTGCTTAATAACATTTGCCTTGAGCAAATTTCTATAAGGTTGTGTTTAGATTGATAAATTTGATAAGGATTTGAAATTCATTTATTTGTTGGAAGAATTTATAAGGTTGAAATAGATGAATTTTAAATTCACTCAAATTAAAAAAGTGTGAAAAGATTTAAAATTCGTCTCTCTAATAAATAGGTAGATTTCAAATCCTTCCCAAATTCATCAATCTGAACACAACATAAAAGTTTTAAGTATTGAATTCCAAGGGGAAAAAAAAAACAATTTCAAGAACTTTATTCAAGAATGGTGCATATATAGAATATACTTGATACGTTTGTGGAAAGAATACAGAAAAGCAGAAAGAGGTTGGAGAAAAAGAGAGAGTGAAACAAGATTAGGATACCTATATCACTATCAAAGGTGGCTTTAGGTCTTTTTAACTATTATCACGTCACAAATTGGTGGCCTCAACTTTGTGATATATATAATACATGGGCTCGTCAAAATTGCCCTTCTTTTTCATTAGAAAATAGCACAAGATAGTAATTTTCATGCATTTATAGCATGAGGGCCAAGGCCATTTAATTGTTACTTGTGTGAAACGAAGAAAATAAACTACAAGTATTGGAATGGCCTCGGATTGGATTTTAGTAATTGTGTGATGCCACGGACGAAAATTGTGAGAAATTGTTTGGTCATAAAGTTTATTTTTGTAAAGCTAGCTAGCTATAAGGCATTAATTTGGCGGTTGAAGGTTTTAGTCGATTGGATTTTGCATTGGATTCTGTCTAAGATCACTAGTACACCATCGTTATAGTTTTCATTTTTAATACTAGTACTTTCTTTTTTAGATAAAATAATAATAATAATAATAATTAGCTCCGTTTGAACAAGAGTATTATTCAATATTCACTGAATAAAATTTTGCAATAATTTTTTAACAAGTTTTTTAATAACTTTTTTACCTTATATACATTATATCACAAAGTTATAATAATTATTCTAATAATATTTCAAATCATATTTAAAATAATAACTATCCAAATTGAATCAATAAACCAAGATCTGAGCTTGATAAAAGGAATGGCCCACGATTCATAAACAATTCTAGGACATAAAAACGAACGAGATAGTAAAACTATGTGTAAGTGATATAATTTTCCCTTTCAACTTTAGAAGAATTTTACAGTTCTATTAATTGAATTATCTCATTGATTTTAAGGATTTATATAATATAAAATTTTAAAACACATCATATTACACTGTACAAATTTTTAAAGTATAAATAGACAATTCCCTCAATGAAACTTAGAATTTTCCTAATTTTAGAGTTTTCATGCAATGTAAAAGATTCATGTTAAGCATTTAGTGGAATTAATTGATGATTCTTCTGCTGGCAAGCCGCAAAGCATTGTATCTACGTCAAAAGTTTTACAACATTGTTTAAAACTTTATTCCTGTCATTACGAATTTAACAAAAAGAACCTCTCAATATTAACTCTTGGGTCAAATTGAGTTTGCTTGACTAAGGAGGTGTTTGGTTTATAGATATGAGAAGTGGAATGGGAATCAAAGTTAATGATACCCATATATGGTATTTGGTTGAATACTATGGGAATCATTCTATGGGAATGAAAGTGTTAGAAAATACCTACTTTCATTCCCCACTTGTGACATGGGTTTCAAATGGAGTAACTTATTAACATAATGAAACTCATTCCTATATTAAACCAAACAAGTAAAGGGAAATAATATAAACCCATACCAATAGTGGGGTTTATGATTCCCATTTTGATTTCGATTTCCGAATGTGAACCAAACACTTAATAACTCATTTCTGTGCTAAATGATCCCCGAATGTGATATGTGAATCAACATGGGGGCTAAATTATTATGACATTTGTGTAATCTTTACAAAATTTTAGTTTTGGATAATCAAATTTATTGAAAGTTAATAATGAGTAATGTTTCACAATTAAAATGTAATTTCAAATTTTGGCCTTTCCATAAATATTAGTATTATGAAAAATTCTCTGATCATAATCTCGTGTAATGAAACATTTCGTTACTTTTAAAATTTTAAATAATATAAATATTTAAATACATTATATTATTTTGTACAAATTTTTTTCGACCTTTTAAGTTATTGAATGTGTGAAATTGGATGATATTTAATGCACAAAATTCTCGGGATACAATGCCCAGTTTTGAGTTCTTTGTTATATGGATTTTATGATTGGAAAAAAACTAGTGTTTGTCAAATTTTTTTTTTTTTTTCAAGAGGGGTGTCTGGACCTTTGGGCCCGACTAGTCTCCTCCCCTATAGCCCCTAGTCCCAGACAACAGATCTGTAACTTTCAGAATTTGAACTGGAGATCTCGAGGTAACTATCTCTTTGCGGAAACCAACTGAACTCCCCCAGAGGGGGTTAGTGTTTGCCAATTGCCAAGTGAAAATAGGAATGCTACACTAACAACACATTTATCTGATCTTATCTTATGATTAGAGTTTCCGTTTATGCTAGGTTTGAGGGCTAGCTAGACCTATAATTTCTGATCTATAGTAGTGAAGTGAGCAACTAGTTTAGAAATATTCAATTGATGAGTGCCCTCTTCACATCCAATTCAACTACTATGATTGAAGCTAAATGATTGAAATAATTAACAACAGTTAGTCATCATAATATGAGAGCATACCTCAATAATGATACTTATGATCATTCTGCAAAGGTACACAGCATGGATGATGTTTATTCTACCTGGAGAAAAATATAAACAACTCGATCCTTCCCTGTATTCAAAATATGTATCTGCATGATCAAATTAATTAAAACAAGAAAATTGTTCGAAATATGCATGATCTATTATGATATACTGGCATATGTATGTGAATTGAATTGGATGCATAGATAAAGATTCGAATATTCTATTTTATTTTTTGTTTAAATATTCATATTATTTCTTAATATTCATCACGCATAATCTAACTTTAAATATTAATTATATAAAAAATATACATGACGAACATGTAAATATTGAGATAAAAAATTCAAAAAATGTAACACATATATTTGACTCTGGACGTATACTAAATCTAGTTTACCTAAAAATTGTTCCCGAAAACGAGCCAAACCACTATATTTGCTTCAACTTTCAAGGCTGTACGTGGACCTAAATGTTACCACCTGCCAAGGATAATTCAGTAAGGCACAATGACCCAAAATACGTATTGGCTCAATCATTGTCTCCCTTGGACGTAGAAGAGTCTAAGAACCAAGTCTGTCTTGGCTCGATCAGTGTCCACCAGGGTCCATAACCCAACCATGTATTGGCTCGATCAATGCTCCCAATGCAACCGGGTGTTGGCAATTTAGATAATTTGGACAAAATTCAGGGTCAAATTTGGAGATAAAATAGTGTGGATGAAAGTTGAGAGGGCCGTTTATTGCTTTGCTGCAATCCACTACATGTGAAAGGGCACCATCTTGGACGGAGAAACGGGGTCCTCATCTGTGCTACGGTGCTACCCAACGGGGTAACCAATCGACAGCTGGGACCTCATTCTCCGTGATGTCTCGCACCACTATTTTTCTTGGTGGGACCCTTTTATTTCACTCTCGCTTTAATGACAATTGTACTCGACGGCAAAAGTTCTTGTTGGTCAATTTCCTACTATTTCAAGGAAAAAAAAAAAAAAAAACGTATCGAATAAATTTATTTACTATCTTTTTTGGTAGAAACGTATCGAATAAGTTAGAGCAAAAGAACAGGAATGAACGGTGAGGAAATTGAAGCGACTCTTTATTTATTTATTTTTTTTGGTACTCAAAGTTTAAGAAAATAATAATTTACTCTTCTTTTTTTCAAGATTAGATCGATTGCTAAATAAGAGACTGTATATAGCTAATTATTTTACGCATCCTGATTTTGTCTTAAGGTAATTTTCGCCAATGGATCCTTTTATGTACTATTTGGAAAATCATTTTGTGCATTATATCAAGAATGCACTTCTTTTAATGCCCTTCGACTCTAAAATATGACTAGAATAGTCAATACCATAATTTCATTCCTCGTCAAATATTCATGATACTAAAAAAGAAATATCTTTTACAATCTTTTCTTAATCATCACGTTTTTTATTTTCTTTTTTAATACAAATATGGAGAAAAACTAATTATCACTTGCTCCGTCTCATTCTATTTGACGCGATCAAACTTGCATATAATTTTTAAAAAAATTGATATTTAACTCACAAATAAGATATTTTTTTTCATAATTGTCCTTTAATTAAAATACAAAATTTGTTAGTTGATTTTGGTGCTTTAAATTTTTAGATGGCTTGTGAGAGCAATTAATGTAGAGACATGAATTTAATGCTATGTTTTTTAAATTTGTATAAAGAATAAAATAGGTAAAATAGGGTTTAAAAATTTGTCATTTTAAAAAATGAAAAATAATTTAAAATAAAAATACTAACATATAAAATAGGACGGAAGAAGTAATAAACAAGCCCTAAACAGACTTCCATCTTTAATGTAATGACCCTTGACTCATCTAATCAAAATATTGGGGACCTTGAAAGTTATCCTCTTTTTTTTTTCCGGTTTCCTAGCCATTTTTTCTTCCTTAATTTCAAAATATGTGAGGTTTGAAATTTAGAAAGTAAAAAATATCTTGGCCCATAAATGTATAATAAATTTCTTTCCTGGCGTCTGATCGAATTAGTCTGATCAGTCAACAGATAACCTGGAAAATAAATATTGCTCAGCGATGACAGCGGAAGGTCAGGGCTATGGTTGCACAGCCAAGACATTATTATTAATAATAATCGATCATTCCAGTACGTCGTCGTCGTCGTCGGTGCTGATCAAAATATATATGTTCGTTATTGCATGACTACATTTAATTGTCTTCTTTAGAAACCACAAAAATATGCATTGATATTTTTCCTTCTGAATAATCACTTTCTGTCCCAATTTTTAGTGTGTTTTTTGTTATTCTCTGTTTGGTTGTATTTTACTTTTAGAGATCTAAAATCTTTGTAAGCATTAGCGCATGCACACATGCAGCACAATCACACGTACCCCACAATTTCTGTATCTTTTGAGGATTGTGTGCCCTTATGAATTGTAACTTTCACATTGACAAACAAAACACAAGGGAATTGAATTGGGATATTGGGATCTTCTCATTTTCCCAAATGAACTGGCAATTTGACCTTGCAAATGTCCTTCTCAACTTTTATAAAAAAATGGGCTGTTCGTGTAATTCTAAACTCCACTCTGGGTTACAAGATTGCTATCCTGATCAGGCTGCTTTTGGCCCCCTTGTGTTCTCTCCCTCGTTAATAAGTGCCATTGTGACATATCCTACTCCATGCACCACAAATTTTATCTTAGGTTAATGCTAAATTTGATTATATATTGTGTGAATGTATCTGCATCCAATAATGTAAAAAATAAAAAAAATTTATACTAGTAACGACAGTGTAAGAAAACATATATTCATAAACTATTATATAAGAGACCACAGAAATTAAGCGATTCATTGCAAATTAACATAAAAATATATTTATATTTGATGATATAAAAAAATTTCTACACTAACAAGAAATCACTGATTGTGGAGAGATACTCTTAATTACATAGAGAACCAAGTCAATCAAAATGTCTAGAAAGCTTGAAATTCACATTAGCTACAGTAGTACTAGTAGTTGGTAAATGATGATGGTGAAATCTTTTTTTCCTCAAGTTTATCTCACAAACCCCACCATCTCTAATATCTTTCAAAGATTCGCGTGCAACGCATGGATAGGCAAGATGAATGTGAGTTTTTGACTTGACAATTTCAGCTTAATTATTCTGCCATCAAAAAAAGATAATACCAAATTACTTTAACCATCCATGAGTTTTTTTTTTTTTTTTTTTTTCCCTTTTAGTATGTGCTTGTATGAAAGTAAGAAAGTGAAATTGATCAAAGCATTAAAAAAGGAACAATTAAAAGATGATTTTGACCATTCTTTTAATAATTGTGAAGATCATGTCATCTTTATTAAAGTTGGGAGATCAATTTTTAATGCCCAAGAAAGGTTACATGCTCTTGGTATATATGGAGAATGAGATAAGTTTATGTAGAACTAGAACTCTGAAAGAAGAGCTGAAAGTGTAGGTGTCATCTATGTGGCATGAGGCTTTGGAGTTGTAAGTTTGATCTCAATCATCACATTCTTGAAGTCTGACCTTGTTGTGTTCAAATTGCAAAGGAATTAAGTATTGCAATTTACATATATCTAAGGTACAAAAGGGAAAAAAAGAAGAAGAAAAAGAAAAAAAAAAAAAACAATAAATTAAAGAGTTTACGTATATGAAGAAATTATGAGTCAAAAGCAAGGTAGGGCTGGTCCCAAATTATGCATGCATGTTTTCCAGAATAGATAACTACTGATATCAATTGATAGCGATTAAGTATTTCGTATGATCTTTACAAAGTTGATTGCTGGCGGCCATAGTTTAGTCTCCTCTTTTACATTCCCATGAAGTCACGATGACAAAAGAGACATATTACCCATTAGTCTATTGCATTAGATTGGAAATTCTACAGTTCATTGATAAATTATTTCGTTATTTTTAAAAGTTTGTAATAGTATAAATTTTTAAAATATATACTAATATTGTATTATATAAATTTTAAAATACGATAAAATAATTCTATTACAAAACCGTAGAATTTTCCTACATTACATACTCACACGTATGTGTATAGCAACAACGAATCCTAAAGATGTACGGGGTATTCGGGTGATCGCCTTTAAGAATTTTGAAATTTTATTTTTTACCCTAGACAAATTCAATGTTAATAATTAATTAACTTTTTAAAGAAAATAGCATTGGCCTTGTCAATATATGTTTTTTTAAAACCATTAAACATAGCCCCTCATAATTCACGACTAGTGGACAAGACACACACTAATGTGTGTAATTTTAGAAGTATTAGTTAAAAAAATAGAAAGTTTTAAAACTGTCAGGGATTAAATAAGCAAAACAAATAATGGTATCACATCAAAAATTTATTACTTTATAGTATATAGATAAATATAGATATATACAACATGTTCTAGAAAAGGCAATAATATTTAATTTAACAGTAAAAAGTATATTTTGACTGAGGTTTCACATGTAGTTTAATTGTCGGGAATGAGTTGTGGTTACATTAATTCCAGAATGAGTATAGAGATGATATTCTTACTTATTATGTCCAGGACAGATAGAAAAATTCTCTGTATGGACCACTCAATACATGCAGTTGATTTAATGAAATGTTATGTTTACCCGACCATATAATTTAAATTGCCAAGTTGTTGAGTAAATTTGGGTAAATTCATTATTTGTAGTCCATGTTTGTTTGATGATATGCGTGCTCATGATATCTCTTCGTATGTTTTTATACCATAACTACCCCTAATGAATTTCCAAAATAAATAGAAACTTCCTCTAATGCGAGTAAATTAATTCAACAATTTTTAAAATTTGGTTATAGAACGTCAAAATAATCCACCAAGTACAGATAAAAGGTAAAATTATAAGGAATTCCGTTGTGTTTGATTAATGTTCAAATTTTTTCTTTATGGTTTGCAATCTTAAATTTTGTCTCCTTGTTGATTGGGATTTTTTACAAAATGGATGAAAGTTAAAATCCTAATAAATTTGTACAAAAAGTCAAAAATATCCATAAGCCTAATACCCCTCCAAAACCCAAAAAATCCTTCCGCCAGAAGGTAAGAATTGTATTTTATATTAAAATAAATAATTAACATTGACTAAAGATTTTAAATGATTAAAACAATCATTTAAATCATAATTTTTTAGCACCACAAGGGTCACTTAACGAAATATATGATAGTTTCACTTCAACTCAAACTACAAGGGTGCGGATTGTAGGTTTGAAAAATATAGAGCGGTAACTTAAACATTAACCAAACTATAAGGGGGTTCTCTGTAATTTACCAGGAAAAAAGTTTCGAGCCGTTAACTAAGACATTTCTTGCAGTAGAAAAATTTTCTCTCTTTTTTTTCATCATGCAGTTGAAAGATGAAATAAAAGATTCACAAAGAAAGAAATAAAATTGCAGAGAATAAATCATATGAGCAATTATATTGTATGCAAAGTGGGTGGGGCAATCAGGACTTTATGCAGTGGTCTCAACTCTCAAGTAGCAGACCCACAAATGAAATAATTGCAGTTGGAAATTCTACTACAATAAATTAAGTTTAGCAACTATTATTTTCTGTACCAAAATATATCTCGTTGAAATACATGACGAACTGACCCATCCAACTTCAAGTGGTTGTAAGAAAATACTGCCCATAAATTCATAAAATCTTAAAAGTACCATTTCAACGTTTAAATGTCAAAATTGTCAAATTCTTCTTATCTGTAATTAATGTTATTTTATTACTCTGGCATTTTAGTTTGCATTATATATACAAGTACAACCGTCTCTTCTATTAGCTTTCTCACCTTTTTTTTCTTTTCTTGCAATGATTGTATATTTTTCTAATCCTATGACAAACTTCTGGCTACGACACCGCCTCCATGAGTTTAATCGGGGAAAAGATCTTCTATTTTATTTTTTATCTCGTTATTTAATAAATTAGTAAGATTTTTTTATCAAATATATTTATAAATTTTAGCAGAGTAATCATGATCGTTAGTATGAGAGAGAGTGAAATAAAAAGAAGAAGATAAATAATTCTTAACAAATTAATTGTGAGATGAGTATGAAAGCAAAAGAATTTAACCAAAAAAAAAATTTTAATTAACTTTGTCATTTAATTTGCTCTATACGTGCTAACCCCTCAAACTGTCTCAGGACCCAGTGAAATTACTAGACAAATCCTTTTGACAGATCACCCATATTCGAATTACTACCATCGAGCATTTGCTATAAAGCTTATTAATTAGTCTTTCATCATTCAGTATTAAACAAGTAATTAACCCAAAAGCACCCAAAAATGTTGAGATATATAGGCCATGGACTATTATATAGTATGAGAAGCATTGGGAACCCAATTTTTTTCTTCTGATCCCTTTCTTTTCCGTCCCCCGCTGCGGCATTTCACATAAAATAAAAATGTAAAACGTACTAAAAAGAGACATCATTAACTGCTTGGGACTAAAAAGCCAAAGTTTAATTTTACGTGAACCCTTAATTAAACCGTTTTGCATTTTCATGCAGTCCAGATGTTAAAGTTTGTGCATTATCCCTACTACGGTTCTTATGATCATGGTTTAAAAATTTTAAAAAATCCGGCCGAGTTGTATTGAACTGATTCGATTCGATCGAATTATAGATGATTTGATAAAAAATTCGATAAATATTGAATTTTAAATTAAATTTTATAAATTTATCGAATAATTATGAATTTTTATCCGAGTTGAGTTTTTAACACTCAAAAATAGAAAATTTTGTTTATAAAATTTTTGAAACTTAAATTTTTTTAATTGATAAAGAATAATATGTAAAAGAATCATATAAGAAACTTAAAATGTTAAATAATTAATCTAATTATTAGCATAATTTTATTCTTGAAAAATGAAATAATAAAATGTATATGGCTTATAGTTTTGAGTTTGTTATTATCAACTCGGTAAAATTCAATCAAGTTTTTAAATATACTCAACTCATTAACTTTATTAAGTAGAATCCGAGTTGCGAATTTTTAAACACGGCTGATGATGATAGCAATATAACCTTAAAAAAAAAAAAACAATTATATATCTCTGAATTAATTGTCAAATTAAATCTATCAGACTCATTGAATCATTAAAGATGACAAATTTGTAAACGTAAAATCTCAAATTAATATTCGCTACACATACGTGAAAGGTCGAGAAGTACTGCACATAAGTATATATAGCAAATCGATCTAAAGACAGATGGATCAGAATTCTGGGCTCCATAACACTGTAAATACAAGAAGATTTTTTCCCAAAAAAAAAAAAAGTAGGGAGCAAATGTGTCAGCCCCATTACACAAATGGCTAGCTCACGTGGCCTTAATTTGTTGGTTTTTCCGGACAAGATTTAGAAGAAATGAAAGGACCGATCGATCGAGGATGCCAATGCCCGGCCAGTTGGATAGTGCTGATTAAGGCATTGGCTATCCATTCATTCTTAGCCAAGTATAGAAGACGCCGGGCACCTTACACGTGAGGGTTGTCTTGTTTGTTTCTTTACTTCAATGGCTTTGGTCTCCATCTCAATTTAGGAAATGTGTCAAATGGCCAGTTGGTAAGGGAACATTCACAGCATCATTCTACAGTTATGTATTAGAGATTTTGAGTTTGCTGGCATGGGATCCGCACGTGCAATTATTCTTGTAGTTTTCATATAATTAAAGGGCTCTCAATTTCTTTCTTCTAATTTTTTACTTTTCTTTCTTAGTAGTATATACTATGTGGTAACACTAGTATATATTTTGGTTTTCACGGTAGTCATTTCTTCATGCAAGATTAAATTAATGGAATAAATTTATGTCACTTATTCCGTAATTCGTAATGAATTTCACAACCGTTAATAAAAATGACTAAAAAGTTGGAAGAGACGTTTTAATCATCCAGCAGGTCAGGAGATATTTATGCCTTATTGAAAGTGAGGAGTAAAAAATTTTTTTCTTTTTTTGTGTATGATGGATTGATTTTACTCGGGCTGTTATCGGCCCTGTGTTCCTTATATGTCTAGTTTTCGAAGAAGAAATACGATAGTTAATCTGGACTGGACCCTCAACTTCTCCAACTTGGGGCTGATCTTGTATTTTTCGCCGACTGCCATCAATATTAAGGGCAGAAAAAGAGTTCAAGAAACTGAGGCCCACGGGCTAAAAATGATCGTTTACTGGGATAAAAAGATTGCTGAACCTCTAAAACAAAAGGTTTGGGATATAAGGGCCGAGGGAGAGAAATTGGCCCTTTGAATCAGGCAACTCTGAAAGCCCAAAACCGTAGGGTGGTGAAGAAATCTCTGGCCAATGTAATGTTTTGTTTTGGTGCAGCGTGATTGTTGCCTTTTCGAAGCCCACAATCTTAAACAAAAACAAATATCCAGAAAGAAGAACAAGCCATGTTCCGGGCCCAGAAACGCTCGATTTAACTGACAAAAAGAGTCCAATTTGACATCTTATAGCCAAAGCTGTTGGAGGAATGAAGCTTTAACCTTCAATCAGCACGTTGATATAAACTTTAACAGACCTCAATCGTTGTGCAAAAGGCTTAGCTACTGAGTTTGCCAACAACAAGTACTTAAATGGCCCTTTTCTGAAACTTTTTTCTGGACCAGGATCTTGGGGTTGACCCATTAATTATTTCAACAATCCAGGGTTGTGACGTTATAATATTTCATAAACACATTTGGTTCTGCATGTGATTAAAGTTAATGCATGTTCGTTTTAAAAAAAAACAATCAACACACATCTCAAGATAATTTGTGTGTATTAAAAACAAGATAGCGTAAAAGTAGTGTACAGGAAAAAAAAAATATTATAAATTTAACATCTTATTAAATGATTAAAAAATAATGAAATTATCTATTATTTAGTCTTGTCAATAACAAGTGTGAGATCCAATCTCATTATAGAGTGAGTGGCATATATTTAGGAGATATTTGGTTCGCATTTGATAATTGGAATCGAAATAGGAATCATAAATCTTACTATCCGTACGTATTTATTGCATTTCCCTTTACTTGTTTAGTTTAAATAAGAAATGAATTTCATTATATTAAAAATTTAATAAATTTGAAACCAATGTCACAAGTAAAAAATAAAAATAGACATTTTCTAACACTTTTATACCCATATATTAATTCCTATAATAATTAATCAAATAATATTTATAAATATCATTATCTTTAATTTCCATTCCTTTCCTTCATCCTAACTCAGTGTTGAGTTATACACTTGTATCCACATTTTCTCATCAACCATTTAAAATGATCATAATCATAACTATTTGAATAGCAGTTCATTTTTCGTTAGTTAAATAGGGTTGACTATTTTTTACGAGTGGTTAACTCTTTCTCTTTCTATCGCTTTTAGCGACTTGACTATTTCTTTACTTCTCTTTCTTTTTCTTTCACTTTTTTTTTTTTTTAAAAATAATATTTGTACACTTTTTTTAACTTCTTACACACTCTTTAAGTAAAAATTTTGTATTTATAAACAGTGAAAAGGATGCACAAGGAATCAAGTTAAAAAAGTGTGCGAATATCATTATTATTATTTTGTCAGTAAACAATTTGAGCTTTGAAGCTCCAAAGTTCAAAACCCTTTTATTTACTTGTTCAAGTCTTTATAGTCTCTATAGTATGAAGAAGATGCCAGCAAGAAATTATCGGATAAGAAGATACTTAGATAGATCTGATTTTTAATCTTACTTGTCTCTACTGTAAATTAAATATTATGAAATTTAAACATAAGTTGATATAAATAAAATTTTATAAAATTTAATTTTAATTAGAATCTTACAAGTAACATTAAAAATTAATTTTATGGTAATATTTTCCGAGAGGAAGATGTGTAAAGCACGCGTGATATGTTTTTGGAGGGCCAACCACGCTTCTACTATATGGTCCATTGTGTTTCCTGCCCCGCCAGTGTGACATAAATCACATCATTTTTTTTTTTATTTTTTTTTTGAGAAAACATTCAATAATTTAACACATGGAAGAGTTTTCTTCATAAGTACTTATAGAAATGAGAAAATTTTAAATCAATTAATTAATGAAAAGAAAATAAAGGAAAGATATCTCATTTCCAAGAACTACATACATGAGATTTTGGAAGTAAATTTTATAAACATTTCGCAATATAAAATGAGTATAATAGTCGTTGATATTATTAAGAAAAAACAATAAAATTCCTTAATTTTCAACCATTTAACAGCTTGTAATAGTCATTCTGTAATGAAAAGTGAGTAATAAAAAAAAATCGATTTTGAACCTGCCATTTGTGAGTTGTATTTTACACCAGTAAAAGGACTAATCAAATAAAGTGCTTTTGTTGTTTTATGTCATGGACTCCATCGAGCACATTGAAGTCATCACTTATTAATCTTCAATGTGATTGTAGCAAGTGGTTAGCAGAAAGTACAAATTAGCAAGAATATATAAAGCTTAGCTGACCGTTGGTTAATTTTGGTTTGATCGAATCAACAAAAGAAAAGCTTTGTTTTAGTGTCCTTGACAAGGCGTTTTATGCTAAATCACTTCTATTCAGTTTGAATATATTTATTAAGGATATCGACGTGGATTATTTACTTATTAGCCTACAAAATAAATTAATTAACGTTGTTTGCAATATAGACGTATATGTTAACAAAGAAGATAGAAGAGATATGATCATAGATTGGCAGACTTGGAGTGGAACAGGTTTGGCAATGGAATATACTGAAAAAATGTGTGAAATTTGCAAATGAATATTCAATGTACCGTCCCACATCAAAAATGGGAAAAAATATTGTATTATTTATAACAGATTAAATTGTGAGTTACTAACAACTTGATTTAAATATTTTGAACTTGTTGTTTCCGTTCAAAAGTTGTTAGGCCAGCTCAAGATTTTGGGTGTTACAGTTAGTATCAGACAGGGTGAGACTGGTGGATGAGACTAATCAGTGATATTGGGGTGGCATCATGAGGCCCAGGTTAGTAACTCACAATTTAAGGTGTTATAAATAATACCTGGCTCTTATACACATCTAGATGTGTATAAGAGACAGATCTGTATAAGTGCAAATTGATAGGCTAATTATCATCGACTCATTTCGTTCAATTTACACCCCACTGGACTAGTCTCATCCTGTGGTGGCATCTCATAGGATGAGACTAGTCCAGTGGGGTAGTGGGGTGTTATGATTGGTATAGATGGTGAGACTATAGTGGTGGCATCTCAAGATAATCCCAGGTGGTAGTTACAGTACTAGTCCAAAGCATCTGGGATTATTGTGTTATGCGGTATAGGGTGAGACGCTCAAGGAGATGCAGTATAGGGTAGGCCAGTGGTGGCATCTCACAGGATGAGACTAGTCCAGTGGGGTGTAGTGGGTTGTGTTATGCAATATATATGATGTGTTATTGGGCTCCAACTTGGACAGGGTTAAATTGGGCTATTGGTATTGGGCATTGCCATGCAATGTATGTGATGTGTTATTAGGGCCTCAATTTGAATTTTGCGAGGACGCAAAGCCTAGGGTGAATGTGACATCGAAAGTGGGAAAAAAAAATTGCAAAGTATGGATATTGGAGAATGTGACATGGGAAAAGATATTCGCGAGGACGCAAAGCCTAGGGTGAATGTGAATCGAAAGTAGGAAAAAATATTCGCAAAGTATGGGGAGAATGTGACATGGAAAAATCTATTCGCAAAGTCTGGGGAGAATGTGACATCAAAAGTGAGAAAAGATATTGTATTATTTATAACATCGGGGTGAATGTGACATTGAAAGTGGGAGAATATATTGTATTATTTATAACATCTTAGTTGTGGGCAACTAACAACTGATTTAAACATTTTGAATCCGTTGTTTCCGTTTAAAAGTTGTTGGGCCAACTCAGAATCCCAGTGTTACAATTAAGCCACAAGATTTTAGCACAAATGAAAAAGAAAAGAAATCTAGAAAACAAAGGGTTTGTTTTCTGTTCACACAAATTTTGAAGTATGAAAAAATACTGAAATCTTAACAAACAAAATAATAAGATCAATTTGATTAATTTAAAGGTACGCAACTCTGATTTTGTATATTTCCCAGGATTTACAAAAATCAAAATTGGCCTTGATTCTTGCCCACAACTAAGATGTTATAAATAATACCTGTCTCTTATACACATCTAGATGTGTATAAGAGACAGGATGAATGCAGCTTGACACTTGTAGCTTGGTGAGTCCGATCTTGAGGAAAGACGTCTCTTGATCTACACAAAGGCTGAAGATTTGAGCACTTGACACGAACAATTTGAAGATTAATCACTTGAAGACTTGGAACGAAGACCTTGCAGGATTTCGAGGACTTGATGGTCGAAGAACTTGCAGAGCTTCAAGGACTTGAGAGACTTGACGTATGCCGTAAAAAAAATCTCTAATGTTCCTCCTTTTTGAATGTTTAAGAGAGGGTACCTCTATAGATGGATAAAAATGCTGTGATTCCTGTCAACCCATGGCGGGGCGCTAGAACTTATACAATGGACCATCAGTTAAAGCAGATGGAGTCCTCCGTCAAATCCAAGAAAATCAAATTATCACATCCTATGAATTATTGGGCCTTGACTTGAATTTGTCATTTAAATTAATTAATCAAAACAATTATTTAATTATTGTCTTAATTAATAATAATTTAAAATTTTAACGTCTACAAATGCCCCCACTTCAAGGCTCGGTTGAGAATCCATCATCAAGAATCGAACCTAGACTTGAAGTATATGCATGTGTGCTATCCCCTTTTTTTCCTTTTATATGGCTTGGCCCAAATTGGAGATTGCATTGTCACAATGACGGCCTTAACAAGTCCACCATAAGAGACCATGTTCCAAATTGCATGGTTGATGGTCCATGATACACCAAATGCACCAAATCCAGCCCTGAACTTCCAATTCCGTTCACAATTGCAGAACTACTCCACTGCACCTTTCTTGCTTTGTTATCACATTTAATATAACCATTTGCCAAATTTGCCTAGAAAACTTCTAACCAAATACAAATACTAGATTCCCTTTCCTATTTCAGCTTCACGAACCCAATATGCACTTGCTTTGACAATTTCTTGAAACTACTAAAATCAAAAGCAGCAGAACTTCCTTTTTTTTTTTTTTTTTTTGGTCAAGCTTTCTAAACGAACACCCAACTTCTACTTCCAAAATCTCCGAAGTTCCGCAACTTCCAAATTGGTGATTACCCAATTCTTAACACTTCAAACTCTATTTAAAAGACAACACTCCAATGCCCACAAGAAGCAAACAAGCAAAAACTCAATTTAGTCAACCAAATTAGTGTATAAGAGACAGGGCTCAATGACTTTACTTGCTACTATCAAACTATCTGTCTCTTTCATACTTCATCTCTGTTTAAACAAAGAGTAACAATGGTGATGGCAATTCTTGTTTTGTGTGGCTTGTTTGCTGAAATTTTTGGCCTTTCTAATATTCAAACTTTGTAGGAATCTTGGTCTTGTGTTAGTGCAAAGTTCCTAAAACTGGCCTAGTCTACTGGCCCAGTCTCACCCTATACTGCATAACACAACCCAATACCACTGGAGGTATTCAAATAGATACAAAAAAGACGTTTGCATCAACGATAATTAGAGCTTGAGCAAGTTATCGACACCTGCAAACGTTGGACTAGTCTTATCCTGTGAGATCCGGACACAAGCATCTTGCTGATAAAAACATACCTGTCTCTTAATCATCACTGTCTATTAACTGTAACCTCGTTCTGC
The DNA here is from genome assembly GCA_025175665.1 of Cinchona pubescens. NCBI lineage: Eukaryota > Viridiplantae > Streptophyta > Magnoliopsida > Gentianales > Rubiaceae > Cinchona > Cinchona pubescens. Next base: position 1,490,291 of record JANKKI010000077.1, on the reverse strand, counting down.
TTTCTAACTTTTACTTTACTATTCCAATTCACTCTCTTTGTTTAGGAACTTTTGGCAACATGCAAAATGAAGGATAGCAAAACTCCTGAACAATGCCTCCAACTTCTTGATGGCAAGCGAGGCTCGAGTGCTCACGACTTATCTCTATACACACTGCCACCTGCCATAGGTGACTTGGCAATAAAGATTGATCCTTTAGCTACGTCATCTCATCTTCCTGAGTGGTCGCTGCTTTAGCGAAAGGAGTGATTGGCCCTTCTTCTTCTTACAAGCAAGGAAGTGCACGTGTTACTGTCTCACAATCATGATGGAGAGCAAAGCACCAACAAGTTTCTGCTTCCCTTTGCTCGAACTAATTTGGACAAAACTGCTTGTGATGCTCCGTCTTCTAATTTCGGCCAAACTTGTTACACAACATGCTATTGGGAGTAGGCGGAAGATGTCCTCTCAGGACACAAGAAGGTGCTCCTAGATGCCAAGATCTATGACGCCGTTCATGCATCTTTGTTCACATACGACTATTGCGAAGACACCTTGCATGTCCTTCCTTGATCTTTGGTGTCACACGACGACATACAGAGTGCATTGTTCTAGATGTGTATAAGAGACAGCTCTAAGCGGGGACTTGCGATATCTTGGTTGGCCTTTAAACCAAAATCCATGGCACTTTTTATGATGAAGTTGTTCCTTCGGTGATGAACTTTGTGGCACTAGCGTCGACGGAAATCTTGATTACCAAAGAACACCTTCTTGTGTCCTGAGAGGACATCTTCCGCCTACTCCCAATAGCATGTTGTGTAACAAGTTTGGCCGAAATTAGAAAAGGCCAAAGTAGATATCAAATCCCGCTTAGAGTCAGTAGGCGAAGAATTTCATCAAAGCCACGGACAACTCACAATCCAAGTGGAATCATTGACAATGACTACGCATTCAAGATTAATAATAAAGCCGAACAATTCCTTGACTTGGGAGTTGACGAGACTTCAAGAGATGAGACATACCTTGCTGCATTTTTGTCTTGCTGGATTTGCAAATTCCTTCTGCCACGTCACAATATTGGCCACATCCGTCCCAGCGTATTTAAAAGGCGCGTACAAACTGGTAGATACTATTTTGACGCCTACCATATGCATGGAAAATTTAATTATGGAGCCTTGATGACTAAATTTGGTGGTGAGAAAACGGCCAAATTCTTCACTGCTGACGAGGCGAGAAGTCTCCTCCTAAAGATGAACCCATCAATTCTTCCTAGCTTATGCTTGGCTCAAGAGAAGAATCGTGTCTTGGTCGACAATGGAGATTTATCATCTTCATGGATAGACTACTTTGTTAGCACTCGTTCATGTTACTTGACTCTTCGTTTGAACAATGTTCATATTGTTGAGCCGTATAATCCATGCAGGTTTAGCCGCCAGTCTGGCTTTTATCAGAGATGTTCCATTACGACTTGAAAGAAAAGCTCCCTCCTTATTCATTGGTGGACATAATGCAATTGTAAGAGACAGGTCTCGATGTGGCAACACCATCTAAGATAACTCTTCGCTGGTCCAAAAGTAAGCAATTCTTTGTTACAAAAGATTATCATCATTGGTGGTCATACACTTCTAGATGTGTATAAGCTCAGCCGTTACACACAATCAAGATTAGTTTGAAAAAGAGAAAAAGCATCGAGTCATGTGCACATTTTGAAGTAAGAGTGATGAGGCTATTCATGAGGACACATCAGAAGTCGACCAAAAGGAGTAGTTGGCTCAAAACCATTCTTCTGTGCATTATGACATTGGAAAGGGAGATATTTTGGACACCTCAATCAAGACCCTCAACGATGGAAGGGAAACGATTACCAAAGATTCGCATAAAGAAACTGAGGCAACCCCTACTCAAAATTCAAAAGGCAACTTGACGGAAAAAGAGGTGAATGCACCAAATGAGGAACAACCGTCAAAACCAGTGATAGCTGTGTCAGCAAATGGTGGAAAAACACCACTAGTCATTTTCTCGCCTGTGCTCTTAATGCGACAATTGAGACTTAACATGCCACAACACTTGTGACAAGGAGGAGTCAAGTGAAAGTAGATGTGTATAAGAGACAGGAATTGACCCAAGAAAGGCAATAAAGGAAACAATGCACGAGACTGTTGGATATGGCTATCATTGATTCAGAAGCACTCATTCAAGGCGTACCAAGCTCAACAATACCATTGGAGCAACTTGCTCAATATGTTGTTATTTCATTTAACTCCTTTTGCCCTCATGCTCCTTTTTTTTTCCGTAATGTTGATATTGACCCTATACTTGTCCTCTCATTTCATTTGTTCCTTTAACAAGAAAAAAAGTTATCTCAAATCACAACGAGATGTGTATAAGAGACAGTGTCAGTAGATCCCCATCTCTTGAAACAAATCTAGCTTAAGCATGTCTCTTTCTACACATCTACATGTGTTCTAAGGTTTCTTGAAGAGATGGGGAGCAAAACTGACATCTCGGCTCTGCAAGGTCTAATCAAGACATTCTTTGAGAATATAGAGACATACAACTCTGTCAAGGCATCATTTGATGGAAAGATGACTCAAAAATCTTATGAAGGACTTCTTTCAACTACCCAACAAAACTTGCGCACCATTGAGATGCAAGAACAAGAGCAAGTAAAGAGTGTAGAAGACTTGGAATCACAAATAACACAACTTGGGAACAAGGAAACAGAATTGAAAGAGCAACTTGAACACCTATGTGCTCAGAGGGAGGAAAAAGCCATGGTTCTTAATCAAAGCAGAGAAATCCTTAAGAAAGCTCAAGTTGAAGTCGCCGGATTGAGAGAAGAGATCCAAAAGATAGAGAACATGCCCCCACGCCTATCTGAAGAAGATGTGAAGGTTTTAGGCAAAATGGAACGTCTGCTTGAAGAGGATCAAAATGAACTTCCAATCTTTCAATTTTTTGGATAGCTCTTTTATTTATTTATTTATTTATTTTTGCAGCAACTTTATTTTGGACAAGTATGAAAGGATTAGTCTTGACATATTTCCACTTTGGCATTGCTGATGTAATAAAGAGCATTTACATGGAATAAAAATGTCCTTTCGTTCAAATTCACGTGTGTCTTTTTTTTTTTTCAGCAACTTTGTTGACAACTCACATACCAACTAACCTAAGCCAAAATTGAATTTTGATGTTGATGTGACTGAACTTGAAAGTAACTTTCAAGTTGCCTACGTATCCCAAAAGGAGGGAATCAAGTCATCACGTAGTTCAAAAGATTTTAATGCCGTCCACAGTTTTAACTCATGCGGGCCAGAAGTTTTTTTTTTTAATGCCATTCACAGTTTATACTCATGTGGGCGAGGAGTTATTTGCTGAGTCAACCTTCAAGCATGAAACCGCTTTAAGAACTTCCCATTGATTGGGCCAATCTTAATGCCATCCTTATCTACCAGTTTGTACGCACCATGAGAGTAAACTTCTTGAACCACATGAGGCCCATCCTGTCTCTTATACACATCTAGATGTGTATAAGAGACTGGTGACAATTGGCCATCTTATTGAAGAACTTTCAACTTCAAGAAGGTCTCACAGCTGAAGACAAGCAAGTTTGAGACTCAGTTCTTGCAATAAGAAGGCCAATTGTCACCAGTCGCGCATGGGAAACAAATTTACCTCAAAATGGGATGGGCCTCATGCTGTCTCTTATACACATCTAGATGTCTATAAGAGACCTTCTTGAATTGAAATTCTCAAAGATGGTATTTGACACTCCAACGGTAAAACCGCTTCAACTCCATAGACAAGCGAATACGGCGTGGCTTGTGTAGGTGTCCTGAAAGTTGTCCTATAAGCCCAAAGCGCTTCACCGATCCTGTCATGCCAATCTAATCTTCTTCTTGGATTTGGATACCACTTTCTTTAGTAAATTGCATAAGGTTTTGTTGAAAGCTTCTGCCAAGCCATTCGCTGATGCATTGTCCATTGAAGAATTATGCTGCTTGAATTTAAATTGGGCACACAATTGGTTCATCAAACTATTGTAGAATGGCTTTCCATTATCTGTGACGATGTATCGAGGAACACCATACCTAAAGATAATAGAGGTCTTGATGAAAGCGACAACATTCTCCTTCTTTACTTCTTTTAACGGAATAGCTTCTGCTCACTTAGAGAAATAATCTGTCGCTGCCAAGATGTAAAGATGGCCTAACGAAGATTTAGGTAATGGACCAACCACATCTAGACCCCATGCATCAAAAGGCCATGAAGCTACAGTAGGATGTAACGGCTCTGGCGGTTGATGAATCAAATTTGCATGAAGTTGACAAGCATCTAGATCTTGATGCACTCAGATACAGTTGACGGCATTGGCTGTGTTGGAAGAAAACAATGACACTCTTATGCATCGAAACAGAAGAATGGTTTTGAGAATCGCCTCAGTAGTTTCTGCCCTCATGTGAAGAATTGAAAGTTTCCTGTCATCTTATCGACATCAATGTATCTTTGTAAGAGACAGCCCTAGATCGAATTTCGATGTCGGAGATCTTCCGATAACTTTCCATGCTTCAAATAATCAATTAATGGTTGTCTCCAATCATTTTCATCAATTTCAGAAATTGAGATTGCGCTTGCCTCCTTTATGAAGGACTCTGGTAGAGATGGGACAATCCATTTGCAGCAAACGACAACATTGACTTTTTCATCATCAGATACTGCTAGGGTTGTTGCTAGGTTTGCCAGAGCATCTGCCATGCGATTTTCTTTTCTAGGAACATGCTCTAAAGAAATACTGTTGAATCGTCCCACCAATTGGGTAGCATAATGAAAGTAAGGAAGCAAGTCATCTTTCTTCACATCATATTATTTCAATACTTGACTCATACTACTAACTTAGAGTCTCCGAACACCTCAAGCTCCAGAATATTCATTTCTACTGCCATTTGAAGCCCGATAATCAAGGCTTGATATTCAGCTACTTTATACAGTATAAATAGATGACCACCGAAAATGGAAGAATAAATCTTTCGCGAAACAAACACAACCCCGCCCCCTGCTCCAGTTGATCTAGCCGCACCATCAAAGAACATCATCCAAGGCGGTAGAACCTCTATGAGAAAAATGTCCTCATCAGGGAAATCATCAGAGAGTTCCCATTTAGCAGGAATCCCCAGTTGTGTCAGCGAGTGATTCCAAGTCTTCGCCACTCCTTTACTAAACTTGTTCTTGCATCTGGATACATACCTGTCTCTTATACACATCTAGATGTGTGGTCCATCTGTCTACTGGTACACATAACAAACTTTACTGGATCTGCTCACCGAGACTTCTCTGATACACATCTAGATGTGTATAAGAGACAGGGACTTCTTAATTGCATAGAACAAGGCTAAGCATGATCTTTCGACAGGGGAATACTTGATCTCATTCTCGGTTAGTGAACGACTTAGGTAATACAATGCTCTTTCCTTTCCTTCTTCATTCTCTTGTGCCAAGAGTGCACCTACAGACTTTTCATGTGCCGAAATATATAGGATTAAAGGTTTTCCTTGGAATAGGAGCTCCAAGTACAGGTGGGTTCAAAAGGTACTTCTTGATGCTCTCAAAGGTATTTTGGCAAGACTTGTCCCATCTAAACTCGGCATCTTTCCTTAACAAATGATTGAATGGTTGACAACGACCAGCGAGATTAGAGATAAATCTTCTAATGAATGCTAGATTTCCTTGAAGGCTTCTTAGTTCTTGCAAATTTCTCGGCGCAGACATTCGTTGTATAGCATTAATCTTGCTTGGATCCACCTCTATACCATGGTGTCGAACAACAAATCCAAGAAATTTTCCAGAAGAAACGCCTAATGCACATTTTTGAGGATTCATCTTTAAATTGTACCTCCTTAATCGCTCGAACACAATTCGAAGATCCTCTAAATGATTTGCCTTTTTCATAGATTTGACAACCAAGTCATCTACGTAACACTCGACTTTCTTATGCAACATGTCATCAAAGATGTTCTGCATGGCCCTTTGGGCAGTGGCACCTGCATTTTTTAAACTTATAGGGCATCACCTTATCAACTCCTCACCACTACACAAGCCACGCCGTATTCGCTTGTCTATGGAGTTGAAGCGGTTTTACCGTTGGAGTGTCAAATACCATCTTTGAGAATTTCAATTCCAAGAGCAGTCTCACTTTGACCTGCTCTTGGAATTCAAAAGTGCACTAATAACATCTGGACGCAGGTCATCTAGAGTTCCCAAATTTAATTCTTTGAGATCATCGATTGTTGCTTGTCCCCCATCTTCTAGTTGCGGAGGTGCATCTAGATCCCATATCTTTGACTAACCGTAAGATCTTCTTCCACTGAGATATGACGTAAGGTTACCACTTCTTCTTCATTATCTTCACCAACAGGGCCACTATGAAGAATGGTCCGCCGCTTGAGTATCAAAGAACCTTCAGAAGAATTTACTAAAGAACGTTGGCGTATCAAACGTCCAATCATTATGGTGAATACTATACACTCCAATTAGAATCTCCTCAAATGACAAGGGCAAAGTTAATAAGAATAGTGAACCGCGACTTCCCCATTCAATAGTGGACTTTCTTGCCCCAAATCGATCAAATACGAACCTAGTCTGTTAAAACCTGACTTAGAGCCATTACTACTGTCACTTTGAAGTTGCAAATGGGGCCCCAATCTTTTAAATATCGAAAAATGTGAAGATGGTTCCCCAAGCGATCAAATGTAGATACTCGAGCTTGTGACTTCTTTTACACGTTAGTGTCATTGTTTTCTTCTTCCAAAAGAATGTGTTGGGTATTGGCTCAAAATTCATGAGATGTATATAGGAGATGTGTATGGGCTCATTCGGCCTAAATCTCACTCCACATCTAGAAGTATCGACATGGTATCCTTGTTCCTTCAACTTTTTTTGGGTTTCATTGAGTCCATGAATTCTTTCACCAGTTACCTCCGGCACTAGTTCACCTAATTTCGCAGGGCTCGAGAAATTATATCTAGACTTCTCAATTTTAATTTGTAAGCCTTAGCATCAAAATTTCCTTGAACACTTCTGTTGGAAGGTGAACCCGTCCTAATCTATTTGGCTGCGATTTTTGTGAGGGGACTTACACAATTTTGTTCGATCACTTGAGGAACCTTTTCTTGAACAGAAGGGAGTATTGCCCTTCTTTGTTTTGATCGAGGTAAGTACCGAAATACATGAGGAACTATTGTAGATTCGACTTCTCTTTTCCTTTTGAGGTATTGAGGCAATTATAATATGAGCTTTTCCACACATCCATCCAAGATAATGATACTCCATCTAACCTTTCTTTTGTGTCGCCACTTCGAATCTGGCGTTCTTTAGAAGCGAAGACCTCTTGTTTATTATTGCAGTCGACATACAATTTTGTGTCAGCAAAATATGACTCTGCTTCTGTGAATGGTTTGATGTCAGCACAAACCCTCTCCGCAATTCTATTTCTCATGTATTTAAAATATTGGTGAAAAGTCGATGGTACCACCCTATTTTCATGCACCCAAGGCCTTCCTAGCAACATATTGTAGGACGTCCTTGCATCTATTACATGGAATAGAGTACTAGCCTTTAATTCACACCTATGATCAAGTCTAGACGAATCATCCCAATTGCTCGTTGGCCTTCTTGATTGAAGCCCTGGATCGTTAAGCGGGCAGACAAGTCATCAAGTGAAACACCAAGCTTTTTATTTTGTTTGTTCATGATTTCAGTAAGCAGAACCACCATCGATGAGTATGCGATTTACCTTTTGCTCTTTGACGCAACCCGAAATGAAAAGAGGACGATTATGTGACATCGGTCCTAACAAAAGATCTTAAGGCGGTAAAAGTAATCTAGATGTGTATAAGAGACAGGCTTGTAGACGTTCTTCAAGAATGTGACGGTAAAAATAGTACTTTTGAAGAACCTATTCCAAAGAGTAGTTGCAAGCGCCTGGCCTCTTGCGGAAGCTCGAATAAGCTATGAATAATTGATTCTAGTGAAAATAGATCCAATTCTACGGAAGAGCCATTATTTTTTGTCGGCTTTGCCAGAACCTCAACTTCTTTGGCCACATCCTTGTCCTCAATTTCTATTGAAGACGTCATATTGACATTTTCTATTTGGTCTCCTCTTATACACAATCCTATATCTGTCTCTTATACACATCTAGATGTGTATCTTTGAGCATTCGATCATCTTTCTTTAAAGAGGTCTTACTGTGAACCATAGAATGTTGGCGCCGAGGTAGCCAAGCTGTTTTGGAGTACACTACAAAGAAGGTGTTTGTTCTGAGTAGGACTTCGTCGTCCTTTCCTTCTCTTGGTGACAAGAATCCATTCTTCATCTTCTTGGGCATTTGGATCAAAATTTCTTTCACATTTATCTCTTGACCTCTCTATACCTAGGCAAACTTGAACAAGTCTTGAGGCTCCCGAATTGTAATAGAGTTGTTGCCATATGCGAAGGAAATATTGTAGGACTATTCATGGGTGGAGTGTCAAGTCTCTTGGGTGAAAAAATGGCATTTGCAAGGTTTGATCCTGCTACATCTTCTATGTCGAGGATAATCCTTCCCTCCCTAGCCAATCTCATAATTTTGATCTTTAAGGACGAAACATTTTTCTACCGGATGGCTGACTATCCGATGGTACTAAAAATCTGTATAACTGTCTTGCAATCCCATATCTCTTCGATGCGTTTGGCTGTAACTCAATCACTTTAGCAAATCTTCCAAGATGTCGGATACATCTGAGTCGGGAAAAGGATATTGCTTTTCTTCCATCTCCTTCAAAGTTGCTCGTTGTCTATTGAATGGGGGTCATTATTAGTGCACTAATGTTGAAGGAACTTATGCCCTAGTCGATACTTAGGAGATTCAGGTTGGAGTCGTATTCACCATCATAGCCTCTTTGTTATTTCCGTTCTTTATAAACTTTTCTATTTTCTTCACGGCTTTCTTCTCATTTTTCTACTCTTCAATTGGGACATTCATGCCATGATTAGTAATGCTTAACTCCAAGTCATGCGCTTTAGTCGCCAATTTATCGAAAGTTGCAGGTTGGATCCCCTGAAGAATATAGGATAGCCCCCAATGCATACCTTGTATGCACATTTCAACTAGCAGAAGTCTCGGATAGTTTGTCTTTGTAGTTAAGGCACAGAGTGCGCCAACAATCAATGTAGTTATAACTGCTTCATTCTTCCACTGCCTTGCATTAGTAAGTTCGGTCATACTAACAGTTCGACGCGTGCTATAGAAACGATTTAGAAACTCAAGCTCCAGGTGCTCCCAGATCATCTTGAAAAGAAGCAGATTTGTGGCGATTCTCTTCAACATTTTTACCTTTAACGATCGAGTTGTCAAAGGATTTTTTAGGCTAGATTCTCCCCCACTAAGAATTTCTAACTTATTCATCAATTTTGCAATTTGCAAATCTTTCTCTTCAACGATCTTTTTCAAGTCATCGATCGTCATGGACATGTCGCTCACTTGTTCTTCCAAGTGTGAAGCATTCGTCACCATGGATGGCATAATATTAAATTGTTCAAAAGTGATGCCTTTAGAGTTGATCCTACGCAGACCTCCATTTGGTGCAAGAACATGCGCTAAAGTTAAGACTTCGCTACTAAAGGAGGATCCATCACACATATCATGGAAGCCTTTCTTTGTAGTGAATTGGCCGGATGCGAGTGGCTCCAATGAGATTGCATAGCGCCGTTCACTTGTATCCGTACTTGCAATTTTTTGTTGGACTATCTTAGTAGCGAGCGCTTTAACTTTAGCGCGGGTCAGATTGGTCCAGAGTATAACTCTACAGAAGAAGTCTCGGACGAGATGTTATTCTGGGCAGACTGATTTCCTTGTGCAGCCATGAAACTTTAAGGGAAGAGATGAAGGGCAGAGTTGGTCCCATTTATGCTAAAAATTTGTTCACACAAATTTTGAAGTATGGAAAAATCAAATCAGGAACAAATAAAATAAGAATCAATTTGATTAATTTAAAGGTACGCAACTCTGATTTTGTATATTTCCTTTTTTACAAAAAAAAGAAAATACTCCCTTGATTCTTGCTCCTCTAGATTGATCTGCTAAGAATCATGGATCTTCTTGTGACAATTTAGTGACCGGATAAAGATTTGTCGAACAAAGTGTAAGAGGAAAACGCTTGAGTCGATGGTGGTTCTCTTAGACGTCTCTGATCTACACAAAGGCTGAAGATTTGAGCACTTGACACGAACAATTTGAAGATTAATCACTTGAAGACTTGGAACGAAGACCTTGCAGGACTTCGAGGACTTGATAGTCGAAGAACTTGCAGAGCTTCAAGGACTTGAGAGACTTGACGTAGGTTATCAAAATCTCTAATGTACCTCCTCCTTTTTTTCTTGTCTAAGGGAGGGTACCTCTATTTATCGCATAAAAATCGATGTCACTCACAATGTTTTACACATCTAGATGTGTATAAGAGACAGAAAGAATACGACGACTTAGAAAGCAATTAATTCACTTTAGAAGATTTTAGTTATACACATCTAGATGTGTATAAGAGACAGCAATTAATTCATAGAAGACTTTACAAGAGAATGCGACGACTTATTGGGCAATTGGTGACTCATCCTTGTCAAACCCTTTAAATCTAATTTATTTTCTTGAATTATTTAATTATTGTCTTATCTAATCAATAGATTTAACTTGTTGTGCATCCTTTTCAAAGTTGTTGGGCCAATACAGAATCAAGTGTTACAATTAAGCCACAAGATTTTAGCACAAATAAAAAAGAAAATAAATCTAAGAAACAAAGGGTTTGACAAGGATGAGTCACCAATTATTTTTCAAGTCGAGTCGCATTCTCTTGTAAAGTCTTCTACGTGAATTAATTGCTTTCTAAGTCGTCGTATTCTTTTGTAAAGTCTTCTACATGATGCACAACAGCATGGATTTGGCATTTTGAGATTAATTCTCAAGAGAATTGACCCATTGGTCTTCTCGAGTAGTTAAATATTTATATAATTTTAATTTTTTACTCTACTTACAAATTTTGTAATATTAATTAAATCATATAAAATAAATAACGTCAACTTATTGATACACAGGTAAGAATAGTTCAATAATTGCATTTATGTCTCTTATAAGAATAGGAATGTGATAAGAATTAAGAAAAAAGAAAGAAATCATCAGGAAATGTATAGGAAAGAGCAAATATATACCTTTTTTTTGTTTTGTGGAATTGAAGAATTGTATAATGATGGTTTTGAAATTTCAATGTTCAATATACACTTGTCCGTGTTTGAAATGGTCTTCATATATATATATATCATCTCATTCTTTGTGCGAGTCCACTATTACGATCTATACAATCTACAACCATTGACTTGGTAAGAGCCAAAAAGAAAAAAGATCATAGATTCCACTTCCTACCAGCCTGAATTCCTTCGTAAGCTTTGGATCGAAGTAAAGATGGAGAATTAAGTACTAGGAAGTTGATCCGATCAAGAAAGATAAGCATTTGTACTATACTTCCCACAAAATATGGTAGTATTAAAAATTGAAGTAAGTTTTGATTATTCATTTTATAATATATAACAAGTATGATAACAATTGATATGACTAAAAAATAAATAAATAGTATAACTTTTCAATCATTAGAAAATAAAAATACTTACTCCATGTTGTAATGTAAATAGCAAAAAAATTTCACAAAAGTTAATACCAAGTTTAACGTGGTAATTAATGCAATTTGCAATATTCAAAATTTATGGTCCCAAAAAAATTGCATTCAAAAGCATTCAATTGGTGTCTGACAATTCAGATGGTGCATATTTATCTGGATCAGTTTGTGAATGGTTCATATACAGTCTGGCTTCTATCATAAATTCTTGGCAAAAAATTTATATATGCAAATATTCTTATCGAAACCAATAAAGTGAGCGACCGACCGACCGACCAACCAATGGAACATTATGGAGTCTACCAAATCTCACATGTCCAGCGATTCTTCTTTGTTTTTTTTTTTTTCGTAAATTGTTGTCTAAAAGTACTTAATCATCCTTCATTTCGTGCAGCGATAGGAAATTTTTTTATTTTGGTGATTAGTAACTATTGCACATGTTCAGTAATTACTCATCAACTAATAAAATCTATTATTTATAATAAAAGATTCATTTTTTTTAATAGAATATCCCTTTTAATTTTTAAAAAATAAGAATCTCCACTCTAAATAAAGATTCACATTAATTGAAGAGTAATTTTTGAACAATATCCTATAATTATTTTTTACCAAGGTAAAATTTCTCTGCAGTGAAAAGCTTGAAACTTTAATTTTATTTATAAAAGCTTACATTTGAGGCAGTCACCATTGTGTTAAGCTTGGATAACATAACATAATCAATGATCATAGGATACTATTATACAAAGAGTTTAAGAATGCAGCATGCATGCGCGCAAATACACACGCCCGTAAATTGAACGAAATGAGTCGATGATAATTAGCCTATCAATTTGCACTTATACAGATTACGTTTTCTTGAAAAGTTTAATCAATATTTCAACTTCTCCTACCTCAAATTTTACTAATTATAATATGGAAAATGATTAATTAAATACGTTTGATAAGAATTCGGTAATTTTAAACTAATCGTTCATTTGTTAGATCACTTAATAACTTGGTGCATTCAGCTCTACCCTATAATATGGACAAAACTTGGTGAATTTGATAATGAGGCTTGGAAATTTTTAACTAAATATTCATTTGTCAGATCAGTTTTAACTTGGTGCATTCAGCTCTACCTTTTAATATAAAGAAAAAACCTAAGTTGATTTTCGATTGTACTACATGTTTTTTGAACAATGGTACTGATATATATTATTGACAAAAGATCGTTAAAAAAAAAAAAATTTTTGATTAAAAATATATAAAATTAAGAATTGATGATTGAATGTGATTTTAATACGTGAATTACTTTTAACGAGCGATTCTAAATTTATAAATATTTTTTCTTTAAACAATTAGAGAATTTTGATACAATTGAGGGGCCTCTGATGAATTGTCCTTGATTAGACCATGTGCTGCCCCTTGATTGAATATGCTTACCCTAGTCCTTGGTAGTTGGTATTTTTAAAATACTACTACTACTTATTTAATTTCATCCCCATTTGGGACTGTGAAGAATGGATGCCATATCCTTAAAAAAAGTATTTTGAAGATGATCCCAAACAAATATACCCCTTAGTAATTAGTGTATTTAAGGTTGTATATATGGCAATGAAATCAAACCTTGATGAGTATTTAGTTGATTAGATAGCTTGTGCAATTTTGTTTTTTTCTTATTTTTTTTGAAAAAAAAAAAATACTGAAATCGTATTCCTTCCTTCCTATTTTATTTAATATATGATGAATTCAACATACAGTTTAAAATGTTAATACTTTACCAACTAATAAAATATCCTTTTTTATTATTGTCTCTCAATTTAAATTTAAATTTTATTAGTTAGTTTTGAAGTTTTAAAAATTAAAAATAATTTGTAAAAATAATTAAAATTAAACCATAACTTTAATATTATTTTTTAGAAGTTACATGAAGATAAAATAAATAAATTGACTTTTATTTAATTATTATTTTAAATAATGATAAATAATTTAAGATAAATTAAAATAGAAAAAATAATAAATAAAATAAGATGAGAGGAGTAGAAAACTTTGTATTAATCACCATACATTAATGTTCCACTTTTGCAATCCGAAAAGGAATGTGGGTGGTGGGCCGGTCCAGCCAAAGCTTTCCGCGGCTGTTGCTCCAACGAATAAAAAACACGTATCATGCCATGTGTCACAAATTCAACATTTATTGAGCCGTTACAATGGTAATCCCAATCATCATAAAATTTAGAGTTACAACAGATTACATTTTACATCCTTGTAAATCAGTCATGTCTCTGTTTACCCTTTGTAAACAATTTATATACATTTGGCTCCCTCTTACTAACCGTCAAAGCTGATCGTTAGTCAAAACGTTAAATAGTGTTACAAAATTATTAAATTACATTTCTATAATTTTACGGTTGATTACACTTAATTATTTATAATGCTGCAAAATTACACTTTATTCTCTATATGTATTCTCGATGTATTAGAGACCATTGAGGCATGTAATAGGCCAATGACGAAAAAAAAGTTTGTGACAAAATTAATACTCAAATTTTTGCCAAAATTATAAATAGTAACAAAACTAGTTGAAAATTACTAGTGAGTTGTTGAACAGAGATACTCATGATGACACTTTCTTTATAAACGCTTAGAACATATATAAATTATGTATAAAATTACATTAATATAATTATCAGGGATTATACAACAAAAATAAAAGAACAATTTTGCTAATAAATAAAAGGATATACGTGCAATTTGACTAAGTATACCTATCTTAAAACTCTAATTAAGTTAATTTTAATTCTAAATTTTATAAATGGTCAATTAACAATCATCATAATGTAGATGGCAATTGGATCAACACATTAATTAATTAAGATAATAATAAAGACCTTTCAGAGTAAAAAATTTCTTATTCTGATATTTTATCTAATTTTACGTGGTGTAAAATATAAATTCTAGACATTATAGAGGCTAAAATACAAGTTTATATTATTACAAGAGTAAACTAAAACTAACCCTAACATTATTTAAGGGCAATTAGTATTTTCGCATAACTCTTTTAACATTTTGACTAACGATTATGTCTGATTGTTAGTGAGAGGAAATTAAGTGTATATAAATTTTTTTAGGGGATAAGTTGAGACACAAGCAATTTTACAAAGAAACAAGGTGTAATTACCCTAAAATTTAACCAGCATAATCCTAATCCTTATCCTTAAACCAAGTATTTCAATAAGAAACAAGAGAAATGAGGATACTTATCACATTTAATTCACATAGTAAAATTATATTTAATTATTAATTTACAATTTTAAATATATATCAAATTTTATTCGTACATTTTATATGAATGCATCGAAAAAAAACAAAATTATGCAGGCTTCATTTGGACAACTACCATCCGGAAAGAATTTTGTTACTATTATATGACATTTTAAAATATGATAATTTTTAAAAGTGATTGAGAACGTAATGAAAAAAAAAAAATTCATAATGTAACTTTTTAAATAATAATAGTATCATAAATATACATTATTAAATTAATATATCCTGTCACAAAAATTTGGTGATTGATCGTAAGAACCACTCGCTGAAATATGTTTAGGAAGTCTGTCATGATTATGGAGAAAGAAGGATAATATATTTTCCTCTTAATTTTTTTTTTATTCAAAAAATAAATAAATCAACCTCCAAAAAAGGAAAGCAATATTAGTGAGAGAAAAAGACCAATTTAGTCTTGTATATTTAGGTTATCGATTAATTTAGATCCGTCTCTTATCTATCATAATAGACTAATTTGGTTATTTATCTTTAAAAAATATTTAATTTAAGACCTATAATAAAAATTATGAACAAATTAAATAACCGCACTACTTGATAATCAAATAACTGTTAACTTATATGTATTGTCAATAATTGGTTACTTTGTCTATAATTTTCATCACAAATTTTAAATTAATTAATTTTTTTATAAATAAAAATTAAAATTAATCAATATCTTAAATATAAAAGATTAAATTGGAATTTTCCCTATTAGTAATACACTAATTCTTAGCCCAAAAAAAAAAAGAAAAAAAAAGAAACACACAACACACACGACACAGGTTTCCTTGAGCCAGTCAATCAATAGACGCGTATGCAAGAACAGACGAACCCAGCCTAAGATATCTCTTAATTGAAAAGACTAAAACACCCCTGCAAAATTAATCAAAATTAAATTAAACCATGGACACTATGGTCAAACAGAAAATTCCGAAAGCATAAATGCACCAAAATTTAAATAGGAGTGGAGAGAAGAGAGAAAAAGAGAAGACAAAGGAAAACGGCTTCCTTGAAATCTATACAGCTACTTGCCACCCGTTTAACAAAGCCTACAGCTTTCTGATTTCTGGTGGGTTTTGGTTTTTTTTTTCTTTTTTTTCTGATCTCATTTTCCAATTTTCCAATCCCATTTTAAATTTTTTTCTTGTTTTTCACAAAAAAAAAATTAAAAATTTATTTGATTCATACTTATATAGGAATATTACCGTTAATTTTTGTCCCACCTAGTATTTTAAGAGGTGAAATAATTTAGGAAGGGGGATAAAATTTATTAGTACCTTAAAAATATTTTGTGGGATTGGAGATCTCATTGGTATTTTTGGGATTTTTTTTGTTTTGGTGCATTTGATCTGAGAGAACTAAGAGCTAAATTTTCTGTGGTAGATATTTAATTTTCTATAAATAGAACAAATATGTGGGGTTTATCCAAATTATGGGAAAAAGTTTGTAAGGTGGCAGAAGGGGGATATACTCAATATTGTTCCAAGAAGAGCGATGATGTCTGCGGTGATGCTTCTGATGAGGTAAAAGTTTACATCTTTTTTACTTTTTTGGGGGTTTTTTCTTTTAACCTTTTTTTTTTCTCTGATTTTTTGGGTTTCTATTGTTATATGCTCTGATCCATGGGCAAGTTCCTTTTTTTTTTTTTGGCTGTTTTGGGATTCTTTTTTTGTTGGCATTGTCGGATTTGCTTCTGTGTTGTTGATGAATTTTTCTATCTGGGATTTTTTTTCCCCTAATTTTTTGATGTATAGTTTTTTGGGTTTGGGAGAAGTGAAAATGGATGGTAAAAGTTCAGTTTTTTTTTTTTCCATCTTATGAGAAAAGTATGAAACTCTCATTGGATTAATCTATTTTAAGGTAACTGTTTTATTTTTAATCTTTTGTGTAGAGGAGGAAAGCCACTAACAGGATACAAAATCTGATAGTTGAAAATTTATCCTTTGAATCCTTTTGGCTGGCAAAGGGCCCTTTTGTTTCTGATTATTTCTTAGCCCTATCTGCCATAGAAGCCTTGGAAAAAATGGGAAAGTGGTACCAAAACCATCATTAATGACAGTGAGAGCATGTATGATTACCTAAACCGAGGATGACTGAAGAATTTGGAATTTTGCTTGTTGACATTAACATATTTTTTTACAGTCAAATAGATAACTAGATGTTTTTGCTTTATTGGTGGTGCCTCCCCTCCACCACCACCCTCCTCTTTCCCTTTTGGGAGGCTTTC
Organism: Cinchona pubescens; assembly: GCA_025175665.1. NCBI lineage: Eukaryota > Viridiplantae > Streptophyta > Magnoliopsida > Gentianales > Rubiaceae > Cinchona > Cinchona pubescens. The sequence continues at coordinate 1,473,086 of JANKKI010000077.1, read as the reverse complement.
TTCAAAGCTTTGGTTTTGTAAATCTGAAACTTGTTTTTGCATTGAGGAATTCTGTTATTTGTGAAATTTCAAGTTCTGCGTTCAGCTTGATGTTGCTGCTGTTCGCTATTCATGTGTTGATTTCATGTAAAATGACGCGTTATCTGTTTTAGGAACTCAGATACAGTCTTTCTTTATTGTGTGCAATTATGTAGGTTTTATTTTTGTTGAGTATAATGTTGTCCTTTTGGTTCCTGCAGGACTCAGGTCGAGCTTTAAGCCATGTCAAGACTGAGATGTATTTTGCGTGGGCTGGACTTGAAGACCTACATCTTTCTATTAATTTTGGTCCCAACATGTGTCTGTTTTGTATATCTACATGGTCAAAAGATCACATACTTTCTGCGGCCCTTATGGGAAAAACCTCCTCAGCCATTCCATGAAATTCCACACTATTACCACGAAAATGTGTCAATGGAGAATCTCTGTAAGCTTCACGGTTGGGGAATCCGTGAATATCCAAGGCGTGTCTTCGATGCTGTTCTTTTCAGTAATGAGCTTGACTTACTTACTGTAAGATGGAGGGAGTTGTATCCTTACATAACAGAATTCGTTCTGCTCGAGTCAAATTCAACATTCACAGGATTGCCGAAGCCTTTGGTCTTTAACAGTAACCGTGAACAGTTTAAATTTGTTGAATCACGATTGACATATGGGCAAATTCCAGGGAGATTTAGGAAGGGAGATAACCCATTCATTGAGGAGGCATACCAGCGACTGGCATTGGATTATCTTCTTAAAAAAGCTGGTATTGAGGATGATGATTTGTTAATAATGTCAGATGTTGATGAGATACCAAGCAGACACACTATTAATCTTTTGCGATGGTGTGATGAGATACCTCATGTCCTTCACCTTCAGTTGAAAAATTATCTGTACTCATTTGAGTTTTTTGTGGATAATAGTAGCTGGAGAGCTTCAATTCATAGATATCAGTCTGGAAAGACGAGGTACGCACATTATCGACAAGCTGAAGTGCTCCTGGCTGATGCAGGGTGGCATTGTAGCTTTTGCTTCCGCCATATTAGTGAGTTCATATTCAAGATGAAAGCTTATAGCCACTTTGACAGGGTGAGGTTCTCGCATTTTCTGAACCCTAAAAGAGTGCAGAGAGTTATCTGCAAGGGTGCTGATCTATTTGACATGCTTCCTGAAGAGTATACATTCAAGGAAATTATAGGGAAGATGGGACCTATACCCCATTCTTACTCAGCGGTGCATCTACCGGCAGCATATTATCTTTTGGAGAATGCTGATAAGTATAGATTTCTTTTGCCGGGGAATTGCATGAGGGAAAGTGGCTGATTTGAAATATGTCATTCTTGTAAAGGTTTTCAGATGCAGCTAGATGGCTCCTCGTGGATGGTTTTATTCAACAATTCACGGTAGACTGTCTATCACTGTTGGAATCATGCTACCATGCCAGGCTAATTTGCATCATTCTTTAGACGTGTTTGGGAGAGTTGATGAATGGTTGGATTCCTAGGTGAAATTTTGTATATAACTCTATTTTGAAATCAGGTGCAGCATGGAGATGATATGTTTTCACAAAGTGGGGGTATGCGGTGTGGGGAGCATCCTTTTAGTCATGTATCATTTTGTACCAATATGATATTGACCCCTTAATATGTGCCCAAAGATGCCTTTATGTTTGCTGGGCTTTCCTGATGTTAGGAAATTTTGATTGCAGACTAATTTATTCATATATTTTCCTTATGTCATGGTGCTACTTTTACATATTTCTAAATGTCTAGTTCATGGAATTTTTTATGGCCGCCAATTTTTTTACTGAAATTCTTTCTTTATCTATAGGACCAGATTTTTGCTCTGCACTGTGTATAAGAGGCTTTTTTGGTCTGATGTTGGTTGAACTGTGAACTCTGCAGTGTGACCTTGGGGCTATGATTAGGTTTTGAGAAACTTGTAAATGGTTGAGCTATCTTGTTTGTGCTAGTCAGATGCTTGTGCTGTAGCATTAGGTCAACTCTTTTAAGTTTATATGATCCGTGTACGCTTTGAAGAGGGGGTGTTATTAGATCTTGGAATGGTTCAAATTTCTATTGGGAAATTATACAAGTGTCCAGCACAAAAGTATCTGATGCCCTCTGCATTATTGTACTACGTTGTTTATATTTCAAGGTTGGCATGTCTTGGCATCTCTCAACAGTATCATGGGCTGTCAGAAACGTGCATCTCTATCATCATGATACATAGTTCTATGTCTTAACCTCAGATATTTATATGATGCCATGCATACGTGTCTGCAGTATAAATAATTTCCCCCTCCCCCAGAAGCATTTCTGAGCTTGGCAAAATAAAATCTTGGCCGGTTATGACCTGTGTAATATGCATTGACTTCTTTTCTGCCCTAAAAAATTGTCGAATAATGTTATTTCTCTACTTGAAATCCAGATCAAGCTGCGTTGTTTTCTCTTTATCAAACATGACTTTGTCAAAGTAAGCAAGTTAGGATGCCAGAGAGGTACAGAACCATCCATCTGTTATTTCAATTATTGCTTTAAATGGAATTCGATACACTTGCCGAATTCCAGCTGCATTGTGTTCGTTTCTTTTTTCTTTTTTCTTTTTTCGTTCAATACAACGTTAGTAGGGCCCTTAATAGTATTGTATGAACAGAAACACGTTACCAGCAAGTCCTAGAGTAATGTATTCGAAATCATGACCAACAACTCTTTGCTCGATGTATAAACAATCCTTTCCTTGTCCTTTCTCCCCTGATCTCTAACGGAACATCCAAGAATATGAAATGAAAAATTACAACAGCCCGTTAAAGATTCTCCTTTGAGCATGGTAAAACATATTTCAGGATTAGTGAAATATTATAGTAAGATGACTTTTCAGAGGACGAAGACGAGCAAATTCAATTCCGCCATACAAATTGGGAATGAAGTTTGACAACTTCTTGAATCTCTAATTATATAATTTCTTCTGGTCAGGATTATATAAGGCCAGAAAGTAACATGGATACCCACTCTTTTCTTTCATCTTCAGGGAGACTATAAAAGAGGTCAAGTCTGGCAGGATCACTGACAATCAAAGTTGCTGCACGAAGTCGTGCATGCAAGTTAAGGTTGGGTAATTTCCTCAACTCTCCATTCAATCCTGCTCTTTTCTCAGTAGTAACTTTGTCCGCTGATGAATATCTTTTCGTAGCATCTCAACCAATAAAGAGAAGTGGCCTTCATATTTTCTGAGGAAGCTTCCAAAGATCTTTGTCATCTCTCTGACTTCAGTTATGACATTCTATTGCTACTGCTACTGTTATTTCCATTAGCCGTTTTAGCAGATGCTGAACCACCTTGAGTAGGTACTTCAGTTCCTTTTGTAGCATCCGCTGAAAGATCCAAATCATTTGTATCATCACCTCCCATGAAATCCTCTGCATCATCATCAGCCCTCTCATGAGGGACCACTGTGCTATAATGTAATGCATTGTCGAATATATTTATGTTGGCTTCGTAATTTTTATTGTCATCAGAACTATTATCTAAATCCTTTTCAGCAACTCCATTTTCATATCCCCCTTGATCCACTCTGTTTTCCCCATTTTTAGCTCTCTCCCTGGAACACATTGGTAGCATTATGGTTTTGTTCTCCACTTTCAAATTTTTCCTCAGATCCCTTGTTGTTTTTTTCTGTCTCTGAATATAAGACATAAATCCTCATAGTACGGAAATTGATTATTTCTCAATCCCCTTGCAGATGGATGAGTCTGTAAAACAGGAAAAACAAGTAAAGCAACTTGGAACCAATATTATGTTAAAAAATAAATAAATAAATAAATCCTAAGTGTCAATGATTTTACCTTTACCCAGTCATCCCAGACATCATTCTCCCTGCATATCAGTGTTTTGTTCTTTTTGCTCCCATTGTATACCATTTGCACGACTCATGTCTATTATTGCATCGTATTGCTTCTTTAATACTTTCAACTTGGACTCGATATGAGGGCTAGCCTTGAGGTTGCAACCAGGAAGCCTAGATTTCAATTCTCTTTCCAAGCGATAGATGTTTCCACTCTTAAAAGTTCCATTCTCTCTTCTCCAACCCAAATTACATAGAAGAGAAAGTGCTGAAAGCAATGCTTTCTCTTCCTTTGCGGTCCATTTCCTTTTTGCTGCTTTTGCACATTCATCTTTGCCTCAACTTCTTTGCTGTTCTTTTGGTGAACTAACCATTCCTGACAGAAAACCATCCAAGTGTTATACAAAGACTAATCTCAGTAAAGTTGTTGGCAAAGAAACTGTTGAACTATATATTCATATGGCTTGAAGCAGAACGACAACAAGAACAACAACCACCCTCCACCCCCACAACAAACCAACAAAAGAAATTCCGGAATAGGCCACACGAAATAAAAAGAAGCTAGTGAAACACATTCAGCCAAAAAGAATTACGCAATGAGATCAAATAATATGCTTTGGTAGATAATCCAAGACAGCGAGTGAAGATCTACATTGTTAGTTTCACATAATTTAAGAGCCCTCGTATGATTTCCTTCTCCTCTTTCGGTTCTAACAAGAAAATGCAGAATGAAGTAGATCTACTACAACAATACATTATCCATACACAATAACACATTATCCATAGAATTCTCTTGAAACATTTGAATGGAATCAACCTCAACAAGCAAGCAGAATAATAATATGGCTCCACAAGCAAAATGATCCGTTCCAATCTCCAACCATCTTCTGTACCTTTTTAAGTTTGACTCTGATCACAAGTCACAACTTGTATTCTGATATTACATCATTAGTAACATTCACTGATGACCAGCAACAAAATTTTACTAATCAAATGAACTAATTCAGGATTAGCCCATGAATGGCAACTCTTTTAAGTTTCTAAAAGTCCAACAAGTCATTGAAGTTCTTTAATCACAATTAACACGTATTAAACTCTCAATTATCCCATTACTGTTCTAATACACTTTGATCCTGTAAACAATACTACTAATCTACTATATTACTTTTCTTGCAAGTTCTCGGATGAATGAAAGTGGGTGAATTTATACACTGTTGGACTCTATTTATGACAAAATATTCAAACTTTACTAGTAAACAAGAAAAAAAAAAAAAAAAAAAAATTGAATAAACTTAATTACCAAGTTAATGGTCCATGATACAACAATCCCATTTTCAAATTAGCTAAATTATTTCCAATCAAACAATAAAATAAAGAAAAGATTGCATGAAATGAGTATCAAATATAAAGTGGAAAAAGATGCGGTTTTTATTTTTTCAGATAATATAATTGCTTTCAAGCAAGAGAATCTGTACTGCCGCCAAAAAATTCAATGTATTTGGGGTGTTGGGGGGAGAGAGGTGTTAACGTACTGTAGGAGAATTGGAGAGGAGGCGCCGGGGGCAGGCTGAACTGCGGGAGGAAGGAAGATTCGTGGGGATATTATTTCCTGGGAATTAGGATTTTTTTTTTTTTTTTTTTTTTAAAATGACCTTAATAATTTTAACATTTTATATTTGTACTTTTTTTAATCTATTACATATAAAATGATACATTTTAGTTTTTCATAATTACGGACATATTTGGGATACTTAAATGATAAGAATAGTCATGAGGAAGGAGAATAGAGGTACTGATAGTAGGCAAAAATTTGGCAGTGGTAGTGGAGGAGATTTTAGGTAATGTTATTTAATATCTAAAATTTGTGTGTTACCAATTTTATCCATGAAAAATGTGATATTCGATAGATATGTGAGCATTTTAAACCAAAATATATTCATAATTGTGTCGAGTAATTAAAATAGTACGTTTTAGCAAATTGTCATGACTAAAATATATTATTTTAAATATAAATAATTAAAAAAATAAGAATATAAAATATAAGGGACTATTAATTTATTTATTATTATTTTGTTTTAACTAAATTACAAGTGACCTAGCTAGTGTTCACATTATCCCTTAATTTGCAAACCTGGTCTGAATTTTTTTTAGTCGTAAAATGGATGAAATTTTTTTTAAAAAAAATTAACCAATTTATACAAAAAGTAAAAAATATAGCTATGAGTATTTTTTTTTTTTGAATTTTAAGAAGTACAGCCACTAATAGTTGTACGTGTGTACAAACATATGACCAAGTTACTAATATGTGAAAAAAGGTAAAAATAAATAATGAATTAAAATACCTCAAAACAGCTTTTGATAGTCTAATACAAGTTACAATTAGATTAATTACCTGATTATGTAGATTAATCTTGAAGTAGTAAAGGATCCTTGAAAGAGAAGCTAGGTTGGCTCCTTGCTTACTTGCTCAGCCTTCCAAAAGGAGGGAATTGTGTCAAACTTGGCAAAAAATTCATCTCCTAAAAAAGAATGTGTGACAAACTAATATATTTGAAAACTATACATTTTCGTATAAATATTTTATATTAATTATTTCTAGAAAAGTTTCTTTCAATTTCAATCTGCATGTGGTAAATTTATCTATCTAGTTTTAAAATTCAAAGTGCGAATCTAATCTCTCTTTATACTTTAGAAGATTCATCATAAAAACCCCAAAAAAAACTCCAATCTCAGGGTTGCTTTACATGCATTGGATGATGAAATAGGCATAACACGAGGCTAAAAAGAGTAGAAAAATTCAAGGGGTATCAGATGCTATCTTATCTTTCCACCACTTGTAGGAGAAATTACACTATAAAATGCAATTGAAACCATATTGTTCATGTACCAAAACAAAATCAACAATTCTTGGCTGTTCTTGTTCCTAGAAATCAAAGAATTGCTACAAATGAAGCAGTTAAGCTATCCGTGGACTGCCAAGCGTCGCGATCACCATATGATCCCAACGTTGACAGCCAAATACATGAGCTGAAAGATTGTCCTCGCTATCCAAGGACTGCCAATCGTCGCGATCACCATGATCCCAACGTTGACAGCCAAATACATCAGCTGAAAGATTGTCCTCCATATGGTAGCATACGTATGACAAATCATGGTATTGTGGCAATGAGGTCTGAATCTGAAAACTTTAGGGCTGTGGATTCTTGGAGAGCCCCTGAATCCGAGTATACTAGCTATGGAAATCGCGTACTTGATGAAAAGGATGAGAGGGCTTGTTGTGGTACTAATTATGGCACAGAGCGCACAACAGAGAACAGCTACAAAGTCCATGAAGAAAACATCAATGATGAAGCTCAGGAATTCATTGAAATGGAGCACCAAAAGCTTAATCTTCGCAAATGGATTTCCACGAATTCCATCAGCTACTGATATACATGTTCAAGATTATTAATATTACTTGCCTTCCTCAGCAGTACTCTGGGAGATGTTGAAGCTTAAATAAATCGAACCTTGTCTGGCTTTCTTTTAATATCTGCAGTGTGTGATAAATATCTACTTTTATGGCAGCCTGATGAAGACTGTTTAGCCGTGTTAATATTCCTTTTTTCTTTGTGTATGTTTCTAGATTGAACTATAATAAATGCATTAATGTGTTGTATGTATCTCTGAGCAACGTTACAGCAACAGAAGTAATGTGAGCTTTCAAGTGGATTGTGTTTAAGTTCATCTCTAAATGTAGCATACCAGTTACACAAAACATGGATTATTTGAAACCTGTGCAAGTATAAAACAAATGAACAAATTAGTGGTATATCAGCAACCATAAATTGGCCCTCGGAAGTAATTCTTCTGGTATGACAAAAACATAAAATGAATAGGAAATAGGAAACAGCAGAAATATCAATAGGCAACAAATTTGATGTTTTGTTTGGTATAATAAGGGTGACCATATGAATTGTGGTACACCCTCAAGATTGAAATTTATGCTAGTGGCTACTCTAACTTCTGAAACTTTGATGGCAAAAATAAGCCACATACTACTACAGCCTTTCATCCTCAATTTTTCGGATTCTACCAGACAACAAATGCACATCAACAATGAGCACTTTTCCTCATCTAGTCGTGCTCGTTGCAAAAACATGGATTAGGAGAAAAAGATGACCTCAAAAAAGAAAGTAATTGAGGAAAGTGAGGCCAAATAGTACTACATGATTGAGCGACAAAGAGGACAAGTAGAATGTTGATTATCAAACCACTTTTGCAAACAGCCCTTGTGGAAGAAGTGCTTGCAAGACAACTCAATCACCTCTTCATCAGCTTCAAACCTACACAGACAAACACAGCACTCCATTAAAGTCCACATGTTTCCTCCACCATCAATATTATTTATACCACTGCTGCTTCTGCCAATATTGTTGTTGTTACACCTGTTCTCGCACAAAGATCTATAACGGGTTATCGAAACTCTTCTCGCTCTTGAACCCTCAAATCTTTCATTAGATTCAAATACTATATGAATCTTCCACTTCTGAATTATTTGAAGAACTAGCACCTAGTAGAGATCTCACCATGTTCTTCAATATAGTCATTGACACTAATGTGTTTATCACTAGCACTGGTAGCACTCCTTCAGCTGGACTAGGGAAATTAGAAAGCCCCATCGATATTTCTGCCTTTCTGGTCTCAAAAAGATGGATTTTTTTTGCAAAAGTTCGGCTCAAACTCGGCTGAATTCCTAATTCTGAAGAGGGTTATTTACTGTGTAAAACGGGTACAAAAATAACAAGCAATCCGCTTTCACAATGCACACAGCAAATTACGAAAGTTAGGTAGCAGTTGAAAATTTGGAAACCTACGAAATCCAAGTTATGGTAGCTAAGAATATAAATAAATGTTTGGCAAGAGTGATGCGAACCACGATAAATTTCTGAGTAAGGCTATACCATGAAACACGTGGCAACACATTTAAGTTTGTTGCATTGCTGGATTTTGATTGACTAAGGCAGAGATTAAAAATAAACTTCAAGTGCTTTTGTTCGGTTGCAATAGGAAGGTTAATTAGAGGAGACCACGTATCCTGGAGCCTTTTGTGCATCCAGTCATATGCTTACATATGGGCATGGACAGGACCTTTCAGCTAGTGGACAGAAGAAGGTTCCTGATTTCAGCACCCCCAATAGTATAGTAGAGTCAATAATGTTAAATTAATCAAACACTTGGCCTCTCACCATGTAATGATTGATTTTGTGGAAATATTATCTTCCCACATAATCCAAGTGACTAATTATTCTAGGCTCTAGTGCCAAGCACTGCAGATTTTGTGCATGGTATTCTGAAATTGGAAGGATAAATTCCCTGTTTTCTTGTAGTAAGCTTTGGCCGCATTTGCCATCCTAGTCTGAAAATTTTGTTTTCTACACCATTCTTGTACCTGGTAACACCAAACATAGCCACTTATATTAGCCAACTAACCACTAATATTCTCGTGAGAGAACCATAAACAGGAAATTGTTGAAAGCAATGACACTCAAAACAAGTTTATTGAACTAACGAAGCATGTATATTGATGCAAAATATCATCTCCACAAAATCAATTCTGCGAGGATAATACGGAATTTTATCTGATCTAATATGCAACAGAAACTAATAACAGAATCCAAGGGCTTCAGGCTCTAAAGGATTATTCAATTGTGATATTTAGCTGCCAATTGCAACAAAAAAATTTGTCATCCATAATTGCCAAGTAGAACCGACAAGAAATCAGCTTAAGTGAGCTTGGCCTGGTTTAGTTCCAAGTTTTGGTACAAGGGCTTGGCTTAGTCCAACTTACGGATAACTATACAAAAACTAGACCTGTTTCCAGAATTTCCCATCGTTATGGAGAAGTCACATCCAAAACTGAATTGGTTGATAAATCTATGAAACAGTTTGAGCAGCCAATCTGCAGAAGACATTGAAAAATACTTGCAGTGAAAAGGCACCCGAAATCACCAGAATAAGGAGATGACCGAATTGGAGAACAGCATGGAAGGAAGAATGCCGAAACCTTTACTGATGAGCCTAAAAAGAAAAGAATCATCACCAATACAACTCAATATCACCACAGCTATCCGGCAGAACTGAATTGAGATGCCGAAGAAGAAAAGAAACTGCAGCATCTCAAAGCCGAAAATTGTACAAAAGACCTAAACAGATTCTTTCCTCTTTATACTAGTAAACAATACTATGCATCTTAGACTTCTTAGTTGAGATAGCTAGAACATTGGCTTAAATACTAGAGATTCCCACCTCCTCTTGTATCAAGGAAAAAAGAACGAGGTGGGAATTGGCTTAAAGGCACGGTGAACATTGGCTTAAAGGCATCTTAAACTTCCGTTTGCTGGAGGACTTCCTCTAGAGTCACACTTGCTCGGCCTCCCCTGCATTAAACTCTAGAGGAAGTCCTCCAGCAAACGGATGAGTGGCATCCAGCATCACCTTGACTGAAAAAAAAAAAAAACACACAATTTATAGTGGATGCCCATTTCTGTGACTTTATTTCATCTCTCACCGTGTCGTGTCATGTATCCTGTTGACTAGGCACTTGCATCATTTATATGCCATTTTATTATGGCAATCGTCTTCTATCTTGCATCTTTTGATCGGATTGTACTTTCATGAAGCAATATGTAGAATTTACTTCGAAATAGATAGGGAACAAAGGAGGGAACAGAGAAAGAGAGCGCTCAAGAGTAAAACAATTCCAGTAAAAGCCTGATATTTTATTTTAAAAAATTCTTTATCTACAACTAGATGATATAGATTTCAACAATATAACGACTCTTTCCCCAGAAAAAAATTGGTATCTTGTATACTATGATAACTATGTCATCCATCTAATGACTTGTGAAGTTGGAAGGATCGATCCCCTTTTCCTTGTAGTAAGCTTTCTCAGCATTTGCCACCCTAGTCCGAAACATGTTCCATTCACTTCTACACCTCTCTCGTACCTGGTACCACATCAAATATAGCTATTTATTAGTGAACTAACGTTCTTATACCACCTGAGTTCCATAAACTGGATAAAAGTTCAAAACAACATAAAATAAACTTCATGAATGGATGCATATAATGCCAAAATATTGTCTCCCATAATAACTATTGTTTTCCCCTTGTCTTTTAGGTGTCATTGAGACTTGTTTTAAGACAGTTCACCGTGCCTTTTGTTTTGTTTTGATATCTTACCCCTTGCCACGGGGCTTTTCCATTCTCTGACCGACCCTAGAAAACAGAGAGGAAAAGAAAACAGTTACTCCATGTTTGATGTTGGAGTTTAAATTACTGAAAAAAGTACTTGTATATGAACCTGGTCCCCTAGTGAAGGAATAGATTTGTGAACAATCCACTGAGCATCCACAACTCCAATTTTTTCATGAGCAGGCTGAAATAGGGAAACAATGGTTCTTATACACTTGTAGACAATATAAGCTTTAAGCTAATAAGCAATCAGAATATGAAAATTTGCGCAACCAAAAATCACCACTAACCTCAACACATTTTTGGACTTAGGGCAAAGTCAAGGCCCCAACCATGGACCAGGTCATTCTACAATTCCCACAATCAAATAGTAAATTATAGAATCAGCAAAAGCAAGGACCATAAAAGGAATTTGTGCTCTCTGAGGTGCAAGTAAACTATTGCAGAACCAAAGGGCTTCATCCTCTAAATTGATGATTGAATTATGACCAAATTGTATACCTGAATCAAATGCCACACACAGCGCCATGCATCTCGAGAAAAGACGGGAGCCATGATCTCCACAAATCTGCAAACAGAAAAGGATAAACATTTCATATTCTAAATAAGGTGAGAAGAGAAGCACAATAATCCGAATAGGACTAGGTGTTTATACGCTGCACAAGGAGGGCGATGGGGGTCAGAACACCAGCCCGGTCTCTCTGTTGTTTCTCTGATCAAGGAAAAAGACTGTGATAAGAAATTTTGACACAATTATTACTGTGCACATGTTCAAAAGTATCAGCATGATATTAAAACAGGACTGGCCAGGAGCTAAGATTAAGTAGCAGTTCAGTTCTCACTTGTGCACTTCACGGTCACCTCTTCTCTTTGTCATCTGCCATGTTAAACCTCTAGTAGGATCCAAACCAGGCTGGGAAATTTCCAAGCCATGCTTCTTCACAAGTTTTATGTATCTGGAAAAAGTTAATTAAGGTAAATTGGGGCAAGCAACTTAACTATTTTAAAGTGTACTGCTGATACAAAATTGCACAACAAATACTTACTCTTCAGCATTAAAATGTTCAACTCCAAGGTCTTCATCCCATAGAAATATATATTCATACGCTGCAACAATACTCGGATGCAAAAATCTTTTGGCATACCACCTTGTACAAAGTTGAATTTTTAAGATATAAGATTAATAAACAGAAACCAAGCACATAAAACTGCAACAGTTGACTTATCAATATAGCTTACCATTTTGTCTGTCTACGAACACTCACATGAATCGCCCGCTTAGACCACTCAAACTCGTCCCATTCAGTTATTTTGCGTCATCATAATGGAACAGAAGTATGGTAAAGTCCTCAGAAAACTGAAGGAAAAGATAATACTTTGAGAGAGAGAGAGAGATAGAGGAGAAACAGAGATAGGAAGCTCGAGTGCTCGACCAAAGGGGGAGAAGATGACTAGGAAATAGATAGATAAGCACACCTTTTTCACAGTGGCATCAATGTTATTCTTCTGATTGTAACCAACAGTGAAGGCCACCAGATATTTTGGTTTGTGAGTTAGGTCCTACAAATACATTTGTTATTAATGTTAAGGTCAGTTTTTGTCATGAACTTCCAGATACTAAAGGTTTATGCCTTGTTATTACTTTCGTGTGCTCTATTGAGATGCTTTTCCCAAAGAGTGCATGATATACCAATAACCTTGAAATTTTCTTGGCAGAAGATGTTTATAATTAATTTGCACAAATTTACTTTTGCTCTATTGAAGTGACCAACAAATTGTTCAAAGGGATTTCAGTATGAATAATCTAACAAAATTATCTCCATTATGAGCAGTAAATTAAGAAAACTATTCACTAGTAGGAAAATCAGTATGGTATGTAACTTTAGCTATACTCACTTCAGAATGTCATTAGTAGTAATTCATTCACAATTGGCTGGGACAGCACGCATGATAGAATAGGATTTGAATTGGAATACTTACTTCGCTGGGTTTACCCCACAATCTGCGGGGAAACAAGTCTGACTCATTTGCAACAATGCCTGCGGGTAGTCTTTCTGCACCTCTTGGGTTTGAAGGGACCCAAATCTGAATCAAAGAATTAAGGTAAGGGGTTAAATACATGATGGTTGAATCCTAGCCTTAATAAGTCCATTTACAAAAATCAGCCATCACATGTTCAGCAGAAATGGAGTGAAGGAGATATATGAACCAGGTAGCACAACTTCTCTAATTACATAATCAAATGCATGCCTTTCAACAATTCTCTAGCAAGGCATATCAAAGTAAAATCAGGAAATATATAAATATAAAACAGGCCTGCATGATTTTATAGATGAAGCAGACAAATAAATACATCCTTTCATTTCTATGATCCCAAATACACAGTAACATAACACTACCAAAGTCAGGGAGGTGGATTGACGATCCACAATCTCCAGGGAAAAGCAAATTTCTGACAATTTAAGCTCTCAGAAGATCATTGAGATGTTGTCAATTGTATATGAGGAGCTACATTTCAAGTGGAGAAATTTTTGCAGAGGAGTTGAAACTATTTTTGATTTTCACGGGTCATCTATTTAGTTGAGCAATAGAGTATCAATGACAGCTATGAACAAGAAGAAAATATATATATATATATATTATACAAGGGATGTAATGATTATTTCCAACCCTTAAATGCAGCTCAACCAACATTCCTGTTAACACAATATTCATGCTTCTCCTTTTCCTGTCTCTCTAAGATAAAGAAACTAATTGATATTTGGACACACAAACAATTCGTGAAATATAGATGAAAATAGGTTACTGCTGCCAGTAGGAGTAAGTTCTACAGTTGCTAATCTGAAACCGGGATTAGAAAAAATAAAGGAAAAAAGAAAAAATGCTTAGAGGGAAAGTAAACATTCATTCCATTCTCCGTGAAAAGCAAAGGACTGGAAGAATTTTTTTGTCTAACTTGACAGTTTTCATTTGTAGCCTTGCTGTATGAACATGAATCTCATAGGCCAAATCTTCAAGAGAACCATGTTGCAGTACAAAACAATAAAAAAGAACATTTATCAGGATCACTCCTTTAGGCATTTAGTGCCCAACTCATTTGCCTTTCTAAGATTAAGAAGAAGTACCTTCAATAGATCAGTCATGTTTTGGCTATTCTTGATGGGTGGAGACCAATCATCTCGACTAATTTGGCTAGAGTCACTTCTAAGTTTGTTCCCGACATTTGAAAAATCACAAACAAGACTTGATGTTATGTTTAGCTGCCAATTTCAATGAAAAGTATATTATATATATCAATCATTCATGAATAGAAACTTTATGAACTATCTATTCATGATAAATCAGCAGAAGTGCAAAAGGTTTCAGTGTAACTGAGGGTGAGGGAAGGGAGAAAGGGGAGGTGACCGAACTGGAATGGAAGATAAACATAGAAATGCTCTATACCTTGGTTAGTGAAAGTGTTGGAAATGAGACTCCAACTAAGAATCCAAAAACTGATCCAACAAATATTGCAACAACAATCCTCATACTTTCGTTTGGCCTTTTTAAAATTACACTGTGAGAAAAAAATAATAATAATAAAAGAAAAAAGACCAAGTTAGCCGGCATGGCTTATTTCCAGGTTAAGAAAAATGACTTGGCTCTATTCAACTTTAGATTTACTACAGAAAATATAAACCTGCGCCCAAAATTTCCCATCTTATTTGGAGATTCTGAATCCATATTCACATTGACAACTAAATTGGCTGCTCCAATTCCCCAAAACTGTTTGAGCACCCACTCTGCAGGCTTGTGGACAAAAGGCAGCACCTGAAATCACCAGAGAGCAAATTAGAGTCGGATTATTGAATAAAAGGACTGGAAAGAAGAAAAGAATGCTGAAACAATCACTTTGCACAGGAAGAGAGAGAGAGAGAGAAACTCAATTCTCCAGAAATCTCTGCAGAACTCAATTGAGAAACAAAAAGAAAACAAACCTCAATATCTCAAAGCTCAAAATGAGAAACAGAGCTAAAGTATTCTTTACATGCTACATGCAAACTGCCCTCTTTGATCTTCATACGAGCAAACCCAGAAAATCCTAAACAAGTCCTCAACCCATTTGAATTATAATAGTGATAAAAACAGCAAAGGCTAAAACCCCAGAGTTTACTGTAACCAATAATATCACTGCTGAAACAATATGATTTTCTACACTCAGGACCCTCCTCAAGAACCTCATCAATTTCTAATCAGGCAAGCAATTTGGTCATGTGCTATCTTTGACAATTAAAGCACCAGTACATAATTATAAACAAAGATTACGATTATAAACACAATTCCATAGCTTGATACCTTTTTAAAAAATTAAAAAAAAAAAAAAAAAAAAAGAGGACCATGAATAGCTTGGGTTGACCCAATCCCACAAAGTCAATAAAAAACAACTTTCTTGCTGAAATTTAAAGATAAACCATATGTATGGCTGCAGAATCTCTTTACCTCCACAAAAAGCCAGCTTAAACCAAACAGTTAGCCTAACAACTCACAGAATTCTAGTTCCTATTCCTCCTTGTATCATCGATATTCACGCATATTAATCAACTTTCCTGAAAGTTGACAACTTTCATGCGTATTTCCCTTATTTAGTCCGAAAAGCATGTTTTTTTTTTTGATATAGAAGATCATACTTTTAACGCAAAAACACAATTCATGTGACATCAAAACATGCATATACACCTTATTTATGCATTCTGAATCAAAGATTGATCAAAAGGGTACCTAAAACCCACAAGAAAATCCCAGAAACAATCACAAAATATGGAAGCATATCAAGCAGGGGATCATGAAAAAAATACTAACCCAAGTGAAATTTTTCCTCTGAGGAAAGAAACTTGTGTTGTCCTGCCAGGCGCCAGCACCAAACTTTTGTAGTAGTAGTATGAAAAATCAAGAAGAAATGAGGAATAAATAATCTTAAACTGAAGGAGAAACAGCTTTTCTAGTTAAGGAAGAAAATAATTCTACAGCTTTTATTCTATGGACTATAAAGATTTGTGCGAAAAGAAAGAGAAACAAAAACAGAGAGGGAAAACTTTGAGAGGAGCTTAGAATTATGGGTAATTAATTTTGGGACATTATAAACATTTTTTTTTTTTTTTTTGCTTAATTTGTTTGGTGGGGTATGCTAATTATTACTAATGGTAATGAGTTTTGGGTTTAATCTTCAATGTTTTTGCCTTAAGTGGAAGATTGAATTATTAGAGTTTTTGGTCAGCAACAACAGCTTGAGTTCGCTAACAAGTTAGTTCGAATAGTTCGGTAAGTAAGATAAACAGATGATATATTATATTTAATCTCGACTCTTTTTAAAAAGAATAACATAATACCTCATTTTAAACTCTTTTTCCAACAAAACAAAGAAGAAAAAAACAGTTTTATTACAATTTGTGTTTGGTGATATGGAAAAGTTAACAAAATTGAATTAAAAATCAACTAAAAATGGGGAAACAAGAAAATGGAAGGAAACAATCTTATTGCAATTCCAAAAAGAGGCCGGCATATCAGGTGCTTACGAACAACCACGTGGTTAATTCCAATTGGATTGATGTAAAGTTGGAGTAAATTTTTTTCAATCTTTTTTTTTTTTTAATATGGTTCTCTAATCAATGGCACATAAGAATCTTTAGCTCCACTGGCTTTGCTTCTGCTTGGAATGATGTTACTGAATTTACACCAATAGATGTCCGAAAGAGACAGATTTGTAGGTGAATGTCAAATGTTTTTTGTTACTCACAAAAGGAAAAAAAAAAAAAGAGAAATACTTATAGCTTTTGAAATAAAATTATACAAAATTTACGGGTTTATAAAATCTAATCGTGCAATTCTTTAAACGGGATTATAAAATTTTTTAATATTTTGGTATAACAAAATTTTTAGAGAATTTTCATTTAGTAACACTATTTTCGAGAATAGTCTGGAATCATATATAACTGTTTGAAGGTATGAATATAATCTTAATTCTCCAATTTCTTATTAAAAAATTTCTTTAGAGTCCAAGAATTCATGTATTTGGTTGCTACTTGTCCTCTACTCGGGAAAGATGGTATTTAAGATCACTATTATTGAAATTTTATTTAAGAAAAATTGATTCTCTCTAGTGTATGAGCTTTTCAATGTGGAAAGGAATGGAAAAGCATAAAAACTCTCTGTCTGAAGTGTAAAAGACAATCAAATTAGACAAATATTTAGGTAGATCCGATTTTTTATTCTATTTATAAATTTCGTGGTGTGGATTAAATCTTAGAAAATCTATGACATCAACTGATGTAAGCAAGATTCCTTAAAGTTTAATTCTGACCACAGGATCTACAGGTGGGATCAAAGATCGGGTCTATCTAAATCCTATTTTCCACCAAATTATTGTGTTTTAACTTTATTAAATTGCATATAAAAATCAACATTGTACTTCCATTCCATAACAGCCTTCAGGGATTGATCGGTCACAAAATACAAACTTTTCCTTTTTAAAACATAATTTAATTAGTGTAAAAAATTTAAAAAAAGCACTTTATTTTTTTGTTTAAATTTTGATCAAAGTAAGTTTGATCCTTACATAGTGATAACTGATAACTAGTTGAAAGTGGTAACATTACAAAATATTAACAACATTAAACTTTATGCCGATAATGAATTAATTAGACTATGACCAGTTGTAACAACATCTAGATTTGCCCTTTTAAACTTGAACAGTTTTTTACAGATTAAAATCTCCTTAGATAAGGTTTTCTTTCGAATTATCCCTGTGAGAAATTCAATGAAATTAAAAGCACCTCTACCATAATCAATATCAAAAGTGGTAAAAATTTAGTGTTAATTCATATATGCCGTAACTCAACTTTGTTTGTTGCGCTTTAAGAAACTTACAGTTTAATTTATGAGATAACTCATGACATCACATGTTATAAATATTATGAATTTCTACGAATTCGTAATTTGTGATTTTAATTCACTTACTTTTTCTCTTATTAGTTATTATTGCATTTATAGAATAACACAAGTTCATAAATAAATATTTCAAGAACTCATTTTGATTAGGCTTATTGATTTTGAAGGAATTTACATTTTTTTTTTCTTCTAAGTTCCTTACTGAATTATTGACTAATTAAGTTGTTTGCAATAAAGATCTGTAGCCTTTAATGAACTCTATAGTTAAAATTTGAATGTGATAACAATTAGAGTAGGATTATGTACTAATTATGTAGTTATTGCTACCGAGATTCTACGACCAAGTAATATCTCGCCAGCTTCATTGTTCATGAATCATGGTATGGATGGAAAACGTTAAAAGAGAAAGATTTAGATAGATCTGATTTTTGATCCCATTTGTAAATTTTGTGGTATGGATTAAATATTACATCGGAATCTATGACATAAACTGATGTAAATAAAATTTAATTTTGATCGCAGGGTCTACAAATAGGATAAAAAACCGAGTTTATGTAAATTTTTTCCAACGTTAAAATTAATTTGATTGCTCAAAATCAAAATTAAGGCGACGATTTTAACCCATTACTACAAGGACTTGTAATCTTGCAATTAAGTCCATTATTATTTATGCTTCATACCAATTTGGACGAAGCAAGTAATGCACAAAAAGCAGAATCGAGAAATTCTATTTTAGAGGGTAAGCATTGTTCACGGTTTAAGTGGTATTTTTTCTGTCACTAATTTTTATTTTTAAATACATTTTTTTGAGAAAATTGTTGGATCCGATGATAGAATTTCGGTCAAGTTTTTTACTTTTCTTAATATATGATAGAATTTTAAAAAAATTTACAGTATCATTTTGTTATATTTTAAATAATTGTATATATTTTAAAAAACTTATATTATATAAAGTATTAAAACTAAAAGAATAATTTTCTACCTAAAAAACTGTAAAATTCTTTTATATTTTATTATAGAAATAAAATACCCAATGTTATGTTAAGAAACAAGGAGCAAAGATTTCACGGCATTCTAATTTCTAGAAAATAATCAAAAGGGTCAAAAGACCATTCATTCAGTAATGAATGATGACCTAACAACAGAAAAATAAAAAGGAAAAGTATTTAGGAAGCATAAATCACGGGCATTAAATTCCAAATTTATTTGACTTTTGATTAGGTTGTGAATTGTGATAAGAAAATTAAGAGAATTTACCGTCTCTATAATTATTTTATTAATTTTAAAAATTTATATAATATAAAATTTTAAATCACATAATGTTATATTAAATAAATATTTAAATAATATAAAATTTTAAATACACATAATGTTATATTAAATAAATATTTAAAATATAAATAAATAATTTTTTAAACTGGATGCTAAAATTTCTCAAAAAATTGACACTTAACGCGTTTAGGCGGTGACTCTTGGGCCGTTGGGGGCTGCCGGTAAACTCTATGCGGCCGCCAAATCAATAGGTTGGCCGTTTGTGAAAC
The DNA here is from genome assembly GCA_025175665.1 of Cinchona pubescens. NCBI lineage: Eukaryota > Viridiplantae > Streptophyta > Magnoliopsida > Gentianales > Rubiaceae > Cinchona > Cinchona pubescens. Next base: position 1,453,521 of record JANKKI010000077.1, on the reverse strand, counting down.
CAACCAAGCTACGTGCTCAAATGGGCTTTGGCTATCGGAAATTACGATACAAAATCAAGTAAATTATCCCTAATTCTTTCCCATGGGCATTATTATTATTATTATTATTATTTTGGACTGCACTTTATCTTGTATGAGCCCTTTATTTGGAGTTATTAGAGATAAAATGAAATAAAAAGAATTTAAACTATAAATAATTAAACTTAACCTATAAGTGTTATTTTATTAGAATAACAGTCGCCATTATTACTGAGATTGTTTGTGCGGAAAATTAATTGGAGGAGAAATCCAAACATGCGGGTTTTCAAAATTTGAGGTAATTAGGCCAAACTCTCTATTTAATCAATTAATATTAGTTTTAATTCGTCATGATGATTTTATGGTTGATTTATGATGTGGCTGTTGGCCTTAGACCGTGAGGATTTGCATGGCTTATTTATGGAAATTTGATATTTGGAGTTTTAGCGGCAGTGAGTAGTTTTAAGAATTGATGATATGATTATGTATTATTAAAATAATAGAATAATGATAGCTGTAATGATTGCTTAATGACCACGTTGGTTGTAAATGGGGAAATAAGTGCGAACAAATTGGCAAAGTTGGTTCGGCCTCGGCAGTGGCTTAGACGCTGCAGTATAGTGTTGGGGTCGCAGAGTTGAGGTATTGATAAATTGATAGAGTCGGAATGACTTTTCGAGAAGCAATAATATTTGGATTGATCGTTTAAATAATTTTTGTATTCTCTTATATTTTTTTAAATGATATTTGAAAAGTTAAATATTTGTAAAATATGTATTTTGTTTATAAATTGAATTGAGTATGGTTTATATTTAAATTTTTTGTACACGTTTATATTAAGTGGTCTTTTGTGGAATACAATGAATAATATAATTAAAGTGGTTGTTTGATTGATTGTACAATTGATGGTATAATGTAACTCGAAAAAGTGATGAGAACTAAGTACTGTTCAGAACTAAATGCTTCGTCGAAGTAAGGGCATGAGCCACCTCTAGAATCCATTCGAACTACCTCTAAAATCTCATATGACCAAATGTTACCGATTGCTACATCTAGATTGATGTTTGATAATTTGTTAATGGAATATTTACTCAACTTATGAGACATAACTTGCTATGTATATACCTCATGATTCGTATTACTTTGTTGTGCGTATTAATGAATGGACCGATTTGTAAAGAAAATGTATATATAGTAACATGTTCAATTCAGTAAGAGAATGCGAGAATTACTTATTGAACTCGTGATTCGTTCATCCTCACAATATTAATATTTTTACATGTTACAGTAATAGATTCGATTAAGGGGTTTGATTAAAGATTGGAAGTTATTTTGAGATTGGTGTCCTCAGAAAACGGTGAGAGTACGGCGGTCACGGGACCGAAAGCGAGGCATGACAATTTCCCTACTATCCCGTGCATGCTTGCATGTAACAGTTGTAACTTGACACAGAAAAATGAAATTTTTATTTTGGTTAGCAACAATTATTGGATATGTCCAGTGTTGCTCCTTAACTAATAAGAACCTATCATTTGGAATGCAAGACCTATTTTTTTGAATATCGCTATCTTATTTTTCAGAAATATAGACTTTTCACTCCAAATAAAAAACACCCATTAGTTCAAGAGCAACCCAGTAATCGCTCCTAGCCACATAAAATTTCTCGTTGTAACCCCCTAATATAACTCACATATAAGCATTCAGGCTACAAAGCAGGCTGCTGATATGAAAATTTGCCCCTTTTCTTTCCTTACCGCTAAAATAAAATTAAAGTAGATATTGTAAGACAAAACGTCAACGACCTTAGGACTTCCATATGTCGTATACCATGCGAATAAATGAAACACGCAGTTAATCTAGACACCAGACCAGCATAGATGGATTAAAACTGATTAAACCAGTTACGAAGACTTGACATCTTCAGTAAAAAATGGTTGGGTGAATCACCTCAATTCTTCTCAATATATTGTACAGTAAATTTAAGCAGCCACTATCAACAGTAAGCTTAATTACTATTGGTGTAACACCATCAATGTACAGTCAAATACATGCTATCCTTATTTACAAAATTTCTATGCTGCAGAACGAAGAAATACTGGATATTTAGCTGGTGAATGGGTAATATGTACATTATTAGGGAAAACAAACACAGAAAAATACCGAGGATAAGCACATTCTAGGACTCTGTTAAATTGCTCAAACTTGATGTATCCAACTACCACCAGATGACAATAGAGGCCTTTAATTCGTCATACCTGATCAATTTCATCAGTACCAGGTGTAGCATAAGGCAGCCACATCTCAATACGGGTTCCTCCTGCTCCAATACCTACGTCAGAGGTTCTTGGTGAGATCACACGGACAACACATCCATAACTCTCTAATATCTCTCGAGCAACAGCCAGACCAGCAATGAAATTCCACGTCATATTGTCCTCAACCTTGTCTTCAGTAAATAGATCCATCCCAAAAGGAGTGAGTGAATGCACCTGTGTCTGCCAGCAAATGAACCAAAAATAATGAAAAAAAAAAAAAAACCACATGAGGTTGAAGTCAATATAAACACAATTACCTTATTTCTTTCTTCCCTAAAGAAATTTTGCACTTTTCTTACCCAACTGCTTGAGCATGTACTACAATTTAAACCACAACTAAGCTGCTATGGTTATTGGAAAAGAAGCAAAGCAGTACCATATAGTGCATATCAGGGCCATCATCGTCAATTATGACAAGAGCACCACCTGCTGGAGCTCCTGTGGATACAATTTCGACCTTTCCCCCAACTTGATGTTCGTAACATAGAACCTTCAATTAAATTGCTCAATGCCTGCCGCAGAGCAGGCTCTTCAACAGCAACTTGCAAAGGTTGAGATATTTCAGATACTTTCAAAAATCTTTGCTGCTTACGAGCTAGAGGTTCCACAGCCCCAACCAACTCATTCAGAACATCAGAAACATTGCATGGCTTTCTGGTGAAGCAAAACAAATATTCAATGCAATATTCAAATAACTGAAAAATATAATAGTAAAATTTCAGACTATTATGACGATGAAGAAATCAAAATCTGATGGGAAAATGTAAATTTATCTTAGTCAAGTTTTTGGCCCTTCTCAAGGTTGATCTTAAAACTGTATTTAGTATTTCAGGCACATCCAAAAAAAGGAGAGATTTAGTGAAATAAAAACCTATTTCAGGTGTATCTTCAGTATCTACTTGCATTTATCATGTGAGCATCAATAAAAGTTAAACATCAGAGACCATTTATAAGAGCTTTGTGCACTGTAATAGAATACCTGACTGCTTTTTGCTTTAAAGGTGCAAGTGCAAGAGGTGGCATGGGAATTTCTGAATCATTGGCTGTTGGATTAAGAGAAAATGCCTCATAAGATTCTTGTGTTTCATTGATTGAATTAGGATGACCATGGGGTGGTTCATGCATTGTCTTCAATTCCCCTCCATTGTTGTGAATTATATTAGCTTGCTGAAAAGTACAAAAAATATATAGTTGGACAATCTGTGATTAGCACAAATATACTAAAAACTATAAGCAAATCTTTCAAGAAAACTTCAATAGAATCATATATTCGAAATCTGAAAGAAAAGCAGCCACCAAATCAAACTTCTGATGGTGGTGTTCTTCTTAACAACAACAGGAATTTTCACACATTGGCGATGTCTCTGTTTGTTTCTTTTTCTTTGGTTTTCTTTTTGGGTGGCGTAATAAGTTGCATGCAGAGTCAGAAAAGGGAGTATCAGTTCATGTACATGAACTATACAGATTGCATTTGAAATACAGATCCCATAAACGAGTTAACATGCAGGGGATATGTCCATCCTAGGCTGGGTGAGATAGGTCATGCAGTCAATAACTCCACCAGGACCCAAATAGCATGCTTCAATACATGTTCCGGTCCACAACAGGACAGAAATGCGCAAAGAAGGATACGGTTTGCCTACATCGAGGGGGAAACTGAATACATGAATGCATAACTTGATCAATGAAGAAAATTTAGAACCTTGGTCAGGTAAACAGCATCCTGAAGTTGTTGAAGGATATCTCGCATATGATCACCTAGCATTAAAATGTCTTCAACGATGTCAAATGAGATCTACAGTATCATATTAATGCTGTGTTAGATAGTTAGAAAGACATTTATAAACAAAAAGCAGATGCGAATATGTAATTCCAGGTTGTGGATGACATGTACCTCACTTCTCCTCATGTGAACAGATAGCATTTTACTCAAAGTTCGAATGCCAGAAAGAGAACCTCGGATCTGAGTTTGGAGGATCATGGTTAACCACTAAAAGTTTAAAAGTTTATGCGACAAACACAAAAATAACAACAGCACAATGTCTTACTTGTTCAACCAAGCTACTCATTCTCACATTGTTTTGCCAGGAGGATTGCTGGAGCAATATTGCTTTCTGAAGAGGAAGTTATTAAAAAAATAATCGTTATAAGAGGTAAAAAATGGACACAACAAAAGTGCTTGTATAAGATTGAGTATCTTAAACTATTTTTTGCGGCATGGATGCAGAATCGATATAATGGCCATGTAACAAGGATCAAATTCCAGTTGGAGCGACCAAAAACTTAAATAGGCTGACAAGTATCATTTGGATCTACTTGAATAAACCAAGTAATCATGATTCAAACCGTGCAAATATGCACAATGTTCGGAGGAAGCAACTTACATTTTCACCTTGCAGCTTAGCTGCTATGAGAAACCAAATTACAAACATAGATATGCTACAATGAGTTAAATCTGGTGCTTTACATCATTCCAGAAAGAAGGTTACAGCGACTATATTCCAGTAGTTTTACCTAATGTTATCATGAATTCACTATTCAATAGAAATGTAGAGATGCACGGGTAAGCATTATACAAACAATTGCATATGAAAACATAAACATATAAATATATCTAATATTCTGAAAATTACCTGATCCAGGACATGTGCCATTGCAAGAGAACGGGAAATATTCTCAGCATTTCAATATTTGCTCAGTGGTGAAGCCAAAAATCTCAGCTGATTTGCCCTTGAACATTTGTAATTCCATCAGTTTTGAATCTGTGATATTGGGCAAGAAGCAAGATTCGATGGAGATGGCCTTGCTTCTGTCTCCCAATATCATCTGTGGAAACTCAGCGACTAAAAAACCCACAACAAATGGATGCTTCACCATTGGAAAAACCACAGATCTAAGCTCAGGAAAAAATTCTGCCTAGAATGAAAAACAACAGCCATCAGTAGCCCATGGAAAAATTAGACATACATAAGAAAAACATCCCATAAAGAAGAATAATAAGAAATCATAAAAGCAAATGCCTAAAACCTCAATTTGGGAAAACAAAATTGAGCAGCTAATAATCATACCGCTTGACTTGAAACTGCAGCTTCTGCAGATCTCAGACCTGCTGCAATACCAAAGTTGCCCACTAAAATCACAATATCAGCCTCATTAACTACTGGATAAAATGTAATGCGACGCAGCTCTATTACAGTCGATCCATAACATAACTACCAGCTGGTCTTACATAGACCTGCAAAGTACCAAAACATCCTCAAGACATGCTCCATCACATCACGTAACATCAAGTGACATTGATCAAATTCTCTGTGAAAGAACCACTCATCGAGTACCTTATATTGATTCGTAACAATAATAATCCGTACCCACAATTTAACAGGCCAAGACTAGATAAACAACTATAATTAAGAATATACCCAAAAGACAAACCAATGTAATTAATATTCAAATCGAGGTCGACTCGGTTAGAGTTCATTAGAGCTTGGTCTGTCAACTAAGTCAAACCTGAATATAATTTTTAGTGCTTATTAAATTTTTAAACTTGGCTTTGATAAGCATAAAATTTGAAATTTACTTGTAAAAAATTAAACCTACTCAAATAAGCGAAGTTCGAATGCAATTTCAAGACCGTTAAAATAAACAAACAAACTTGAAAACTATAGTGTTCCGATCGATTAGGATCTTTTACACGTGACCTGTAGGAACCTAGCTTTTCAATGTAAAACTGTAACTAGCTATTCACATGCAAGCAATAGATTAACCAAATTTTTACCTTTTTCTTTTGGCATGCTGTAATAATATAGTCTAATGTGTTAGGCTCTAGTCCAAATGGATAAATTGAGACACAACCACCTTTAATTAACTCAATCTACAATAATTCATCCAATTTTCACGTGAGAATTGCATTTCTAATCTGGACATAGGAAAATGCAACAAAATTAATATATTAGTCGATTAAAAAAATGAAGAAGTCTATCGAAGAGGAAAATTACGGAGAGGAGAGCATCAGGATGGACAATGCGGCGAAAGAGATCCAATTGTTCAAGACAAAGTCTTTGAAAGTCAACACTCGGTAGCACCAATCCTCCTCCTCCGCCAGCGCCGCCTCTGTTCTTACTGCCGGCTTTCTCTATTCTCTGAACGAACTCAACCGGTGAAGTAGACACTTTCCTAATAATTGCCGCAACGGCCGACGCCGACGGAGGAGTGCCGAAGGCACCATATCCTCCTCCTGATAATCCTCTCGTTCTCCACCTCGTCCGTCATCGGATTCATTAATTTTTCTATGATCGCTAGAACTCTGTCCGTGCGAAGTGTACCGCAGCGGAGTAGAGGATGAAGAGGCGGCGTTGACGGCGGTGGCTCTGCAGGGAGTAAGGGTAGGATTGTGTGGTGTGGGGTGTATGAAGAGGAGATTACAATTGGTTTGATAGGGGGTGTTTGGTTTTGAGAGAGTGGAATTGGGAGGAATTGCTGCGACGGAGAGCATCATCATTTCCCCACTTTTGTTAACGATGATTAGTGATTAGTGGTGTAAATTAATAATATTCATTATCAGTATGGTCTGTGGTCTGTACTGTACTGAATCCCAAGCTCACGCGGAGGCGGAGGTGATGACGTGGTTAAATATGAGTGGTGGCTGAGGGTAGAGGAGCTCAAGAGTGGGCCCACGACTAGGCTGCGGCTCCCGTTAGCCGTTGCTAATAATTAATTGAACGGTATGCGGATATAGTAATAGTAGGGGATTAATTTTTTTAAAGAAAAAAAACAACAAAACAAACTTGCCGTTAGTGAGTAATACTGTAGCAGCTAATGAGTCAATCGATCCCGAATTCCATTTGACTCGGACAACTCGATAACATATCCAGCATTAATTAAGGTACAATTCTACAGTCTCGTTACGAAATTATTTTTTTGATAAAAAAAAGAATTCTTGCTAAGCAATTCTTGTATATAGGTATGAAAAACTCTTTTGCAGATTTATGTTAGCGACTGAAATCCACTCTTTATGATTTCTTGCTCTTTCTTGGCACTTCTATCTCCTTCTTTTTATCCAAAATCGTCTGTTAGAGAATAATCTATTGTATTATAAAAGCAAATAAGCTCTTTGAATGTGGGAAACGAAATTGGCTATACTACTCCCTAGTCACTTTTCCTTCTTATTCTTAGAAATTACTTCGTACCATGCTGATTGAAAGTTCCTTGTCTATAAACAGAATACAACCAAGCACATGATTTAAGATTTGTATAATATAAATTTTTAAAGTATATAGTGTTGTACTATATAAATTCTTAAAGTATAAGGAAATAATTTCCTAGAAGAGATTATAAAATTTTCCTTAATTAAGTTTGTAATTACCAAAAAAATATCAAATTTGCATATAGCATTAGTCAAGCAAAAAAATTGACAACCTACACACACACAAAAAAAAAAAAAAAAGATTTTGTGTCGATATTGGTTAATCAAGCAAAAAAATTTAACAAGCTAATTACAAACTCTCATCATTTACACGCATACTAGTAGTACACCTTCAAATTTTGGTCATTTATGTTTATAAAAAAAAAAAAGAATAGATATAAGTAGGATTGTTAATTGGGTTGGGTCAGTAAGAGTTCAACTCAAAAAAATAGTGAACTTTAACCTTAACTGAAGTGATTTGAGTTGAACTTGGGTTTAAAAATTAGGCTCAATTTAATTGTGAGTTGAGTTTGAATCACACTAAACTCAACTCATTTAATGTATAAGTATATTTGACTCGAAAATTTATTTATATATATACTATTTTTTGGTAAAAATATGTAAAATTAAATATATATAATGTATTTTGTGTATTGAATATTCATTACTTAATGATTTTTGTTGTATAATTTTTGTACATATTCGGTGATACTACTTAAAATAGAGTTATATATATTTGAAATAGATGAATTTTTTTATTTTTAAAAGAGATGTTGTGAGCTTGTGTCAGCCTGATTTAGACCCAAAACTCGCTTAATTTTGTGGACTGAGCATAACTCTCAAATATGTGGGCTTTTGTGAGTTAAATTTATAGTTACCTATGTTATTTTTTAAATAGGTTAAGTCGGGTACATAAAAATTCAACTCACATAACCCCCATTGATAGACTTAAATATATGTTTATAGTGGTTGACACGAGTATATAAGGTATATTATACCGTTGAATAATAAGTTTTTCAATTTTTATTTATAGAGAACTTTTGTAATTGGAAAGAAAAAAAGAAACAGACAAATTGGCAGTATTTGCATGAGTCATGACCAGTGAGTTGTGATGTGCAATATTTTAATTTTTGATTAATTTTTATGTAGCAATAAAAAAGTTTAAGAGAATTACTTATCTTTTTTCTCTATGACCATCCACTTCTTTCGTAAAACATTGGAATTCTCAAACTTTCTCAAAATCCAATTCATCTCGTGACCCTAAATATATTGCAGACCAAAATATAAAAAGACCATAACTTTTGAAAACTTTTAGTTTTCATAAATTTTGCCAACATAAAATAGATAACGAATTTGGTAAATGTTTTGACATTTTTACTTTGTTCCGAAACCGTTCTTTTTTGCCTTAAAATGACTTGCAAGAAAGTAGGGATAAAGATTAGACCAAAATTAGGGAGAAAATTCTTGTGTGAATCAAACGTATATCTTGTGGTCATATTTATCTATATTTTTTATTTTTAAAAAAAAATCGTACATTTTATAGTCCGTATTTATCCAAGTCATTTAATTTCTTTTAAAAAATTAAAAATTTCTAAAATAATTCATTTACAAGTTAAATATAAATAAATATAGATTACAAAAATACGATAAAATCGTAAACTATATTTCATACAAAAATTTTCCAAATTGGAAATATAAGTGAGTGGTAGTACATGTTCAACCTTGTACTCCTAAGGTTTAGGAGAGACAAAAAGATCAAATAAATAATCTTTGACTTCATCAAAACCTTAACTGCCTTGCATTTGTACATTTTGTACTTTGACCATCTCTTCCCACCCTCTACCTTAAAACTTCCCTTTCCACACAATTAAAACACACAATAACCATGCACACCCATATTTATAGCCGTTGGAATTTAGAGCCCACCACCACTGTCTTTTTAATGTGAAGGCTGAAGCAGTTTCAGTTTCATTTCTTTCAGTCTTTTTTTCAATATGGCAAATGACCCAACTTGGCCAACAAGCCCTTCAAGATCTACTAACATCAATATTACTAATATTGAAAGTAGTATAAATATGCAATCTTTTTCAATTTCAACTTCTGAAAATAATTCAATTTCTGGTTCTTGTTCACTGAAAAGAAAGAGGCCCCCAAAGATTGAGATCCCAAATGTGTTGCGTGAAATTGCTGTGGACAAAGAATTTACGGTGAGAGAATGTGCTCCCCTGAAAGATGCTGTTTGCTCGAGTGGTTATGGGGTCGGTGTTTTTTCTCTGAAAGGCAAGAAAAAATTCATGGAAGATGCCCACAAGATTGTTTCTTGCTCACTTGACAAAAAGGTACTATTATTTAGTGTGTGTATTTTAGAGGTTGTTTGGTTGTATTTCATTTCTTAATTTTTATTAGTTTCTTAAAGGAAAAGCCAAATCTTGGAGAAATCTGACATATTGAATTATTGGACTAATGAAGGGATTTTTTGGGGTCTATGATGGACATGGAGGAAGTAAGGCTGCAGAGTTTGTAGCAGATAATTTGCATATTAATATTTTTGAAATGCTGAAGAATTCTTCTGGAAATGCACCAAAGGATGAAGATATTAGTCTCAGCTGGTTATCTGAAAACTGACAAGGATTTCTTGAGTCAGGTATTATGAAATTTGGATAATTAATCTTTTATTAATTTTAGCTTATATGCTTCGGTTTAGTTTTGGAGAAACCTTACCAGCTTGTGTTTTTGGCATTTTTCAATGTTCTTTCTAATTCTCTGTAAGAGTGTAAGGTGGTTGGTCTTCCTTCAATATATCTGGATTTGAAAGTTTCCGTTTAATGTACTAAAATACTGGTGTAATTTCCAGTTAGATCTAGGTGTCTAATATTATAACATTCTTTCTTTGACTACGTAACCTTGTGAGGTATGGTCCATGATAGCTGCTTTGACTGGAGATTACCAGAATCTGGAAGGTTTCATGGATTAATAACATGAGCAACAAGGACATATTTGTGTCTTCTAGACTTCTGGCCCCATTTCAAACTTACTACTTGCTAAATGATCTAGGATTTTGACACTTAGATTTTCTCTCCAATTAGAAAACAATGATGAGAATAACCCGAAAATATCATAAAAGATTTGCGGGTTGCTGTAGAAGAATCATTGTTAAACGGGACTAAAAAGTTGTAATTTCAATCTATCTCGATCATGTGAACTTGTACAAATACGATGGTGGTGCAATCAAAGGATGGGAGATAAAACTATTGAATGATGTTTGACAAACTCGCTTCATTTAGTTAGAAAGATTAAAGAAGACTTTGTTCTTGGTTTCTTTTTCTTAAAATTTTGCCTTGTTGTGGATACGTTATTCCCGTGCATTACCTTGATTCTGCATTAGGATTGGTATTGGTATCTTACCTAGGGAATGGAGAGAGAAAAAATTTTAAGTGGCAAATGGAAATATAAACTTATTCCCATCTTCAACCAACTTGTATGGTAGTATGACTGTAAGCAAAATTAAATAGATAATTTAATCTTTTTATCAAAGCTATTATAACCTCTGTCCCAGCAAGTAAACGTGTACAAATATAATGCAATAAGCCAAACACTCAGCAATGATATGCAGTTTGTGTTATTCATTGTCACTGAAGATCTGAATGGTGTTGATTTATATGGCTGTTGATAGTTATACATTTTGGAATAAATGCAAATATATAGTTAACCAGCAAATAGAGGAATGATAGCAACTTTTAGCATATAGCTATCGGAAGGTTTATGGTTTATTGACTTGTCTATGCACATCATAATTAATGCAAGTTATTTTGCTTATTAAAATGTGTAAATACAATGAAATAACATAGCACAGTAATATGATCTGTTAATAATGTAAATACCCTTTTCGAGAGTAAAGTTCTCAATCATTCAATTGGATTGTTTTCAGAGTTTCGGCAGTGGTGCATGTTGTGTCACTGCCTTAATTGAAGGCAAGGATATTATAGTTTCAAATTTGGGAGATTGTAGAGCAGTACTATGCAGGGGAGGAATGGCTGAAGCCCTCACAAAAGACCATAGGGCAGGACAGGAGGATGAACGCAAAAGAATAGAAGACAAGGTATCTTATGGAAGTATACTTGAGTTTCTATTCATATTAAAGAGTTAAAGGGGCTAATGATTTTTCATGCAGGGAGGATTTGTACAGCATCACCGAGGAGCTTGGAGAGTTCATGGGATACTTGCAGTATCTAGAAGCATTGGAGATGCACATTTGAAGGATTGGGTACCAGCAGAACCAGACACGGAGATGATATCTTTAACCAAGGATATGGAATATCTCATTTTAGCATCTGATGGGCTTTGGGAAGAGGTAAGTAAATATTATAATCCTGTTTGGAAAATCCAGTGTAAGCAAGCAGCACAGAAGGAGCTGCTTGCTTATCGTATTCAAAGCCAGCAGGACTATTGTGCCTTCCTTCTCGGGATCCTTAAACAGTGATGCAATTATAACAACATTAAGCCTGGATTCCTCATAAATGTTGGTAGTTTTGCATGCACTGATAAAAGTTATAATGTGTAGACTACCAATTCTTAACTTTTCACTTTTAGTTTGAATTCTTGGATTGGTGAGCCTTAGTTGCAGATACCCTAGTTGCATGATAAACACAACTTACTTGGTTAAATATTGAATGCATTTTCTTGTGTAGGTTGGCAATCTAATTGCTGTAGAAATTGTGGTAAGATCATGTTCTGGTGAAGAGAAATTGATCTCAGGCAGCATAAATATGAGTCCTTCTCCAAAGTTGCGGAGAATTTCTCTCAAGTCCCGACGCACAGGTCAAATCCCCATCTCTAAGAGAACAGGAGAAAACTGGAAGGGAATTGAAGCAAACTTTGGCAGCGAAAATGATAGCCCTCCATCCAAGTCTCAGCGAATTTCAATAATGAACCAAACAAAGATGAAAACTACATATTCAGACCAAGAAAACAGTTGCTTCGAAACAAAATCTACTAGCGATAGATTGGTGGCAGCTTGCGAGGAGCTTGTTAACTTGGCTGTAACGAGAGGTAGTTTGGATGACATTACAGTAATGATAATAGATTTAAATCTTTTTAAAGACTAATGTTAGCATCATTAATTGTTGCTGTCTGATATTGATGTCTGAATAAGTGTCAAAATTGTAGATGTGTAGATTTTGGAATTTAACCATTCATGTAGCTAGGTTACAGCTGAAATAATAAGTAGTTCATTTTTTTTTTCTTTTGTCGACCTAAACCATGATTCTCTATCCCTTTCCTCTTTGTGATGCAATGGTCTCTATATTTGTTTATATAACTTTAAAAGGACAAATGACTCAGAAACTGAGCTTGGCTACCATATAGATGGTAATCTGGATAAGCCCAAGAAATGTTCCAACAGATAGTGATATAAATTCGCGTTTATCATTCTATTCAGCCTATTAATTTGCGGCCAAAGAAGTTATAATTCCCTAACACACCTCTAATGCCTATGACAAGCCAATTTCAATGGAATATGTGGGTCTGAATATGAACCATCTACAATTTTATCAAAAAGCCACTTGTTAGCAGCCTGGGTATAATGTACCCCATCCCAATTAATCATAACTGATGGATCTTTGCATGATTTTCCTATCATGCTCCACTTCTTTGCCCTTCACCATAATTTTACTTCCGCAACCAAGACGTGCATTATAGTTGTACTTTCCTCCATGCCCACAACAAGCTCTCAAAGGGTGCTCAAAACCTGCAATTAATATCCAAGAAAATCAATACCCTCTATGGCCTTAATAAAAATCTTGACAGTTCCGTGTCGACTTTAGATACTTGTACGATATAATCTTTTAAATACATGACATAATGAAAATATTGACGGTCAAAATCTTACGTTGTATTAAATAAATTCAAAATTAGTTTATTTTTTCTCTTTTTCTACGTACCATACTTGTTGGCGTGGCGGATAAGATCATACTTTATGGAGTAGACATCCACATATGTCAATGCAGCTTTAGGAAGTTCCTTACGTAGCTGGAAAACAGCCTCCTTCAATTTCCAATTGAAATACTTACCAACTTCGTTGAAAGGAGCTGCGCAACCTGCTTCATCTACTTGTGCGGCTGTGACTAGCAGACGGTCCATGACTGCCAAGGATATGGTAGACAACCAACCGGACCCGTATTATGTATCCAAAATGATCTACCTCCTTGATCATGTATGTGCTGCATAAAAATAAAACAACACCATTTGGACAGAGTATTATTTATTGTCATGTATTCAATTGTTTTTATTTATTTATTATTATTATACGTATATCAAATTTCAAAAATACAATACAATAATTATTTTAAATAATATTAAAATTAATCGTTATTTGAACGGAGTCATTAATTTTGACCATGTTAAACTTGGCATAAAAATAATAGTGTACTACTACATGAGAGAACTTGGTTACTCACCTTAACATAGGTTTTGAATTGATCTAGTAAATCAGGAACATATGCTTTGACTTGATCAGTTGTCATGTTGAGGAAGTATCCCGCAGTTAAATCATTTTGACCAATGTCAAATGTATACAAGGCTTTTGCAAAATCTTCTGCCTTTGGCATTAATCCCCCAAAAACACCTCCTGCAAAATTATCCCAAACAAACTTGATAGTCTTAAATTTGGGTGCAATTCAACAAAGGGTGTTGAATGATGTGTAAAATATATATATGTTACCTTTCTTGCGAATAATTTGAGACCTGCGGTGGAAATCATTGAATTCATAAAACTGTACATTTAAGGAAATGGGGCTGAAACCACTCTGTTGTAGAGTTGTATTTTGGGGTCTAATGGTAGATCCAGCAGTGGCAAAATTGGCTCCATGGGTGAAGTTGGAACCCAATGCATCAAGAAATGCACTCAGATATGGCAGTCCCAATCTCTCAGCTGAAAATTAAAAAAATTCACACAATTAGTCAATTTTATGCATTCTTGTAATGTTACTTACATATTCAATTAGCAAATGCAATGAATTTTTTTTTACTGGTCTATATGCTTTAGTTAGCAACTAGCAAGAGTATTATTGGACATCATCAACATGGCACAGAAAAAGACAACAAGAAAAGTCTAAATAAAGAAGAAAAAGGTGAGATATATCCGTTTGAGCCGTTCAAGGTTGTGGACCTGAAAGAGTAACAAGTGACGAAGAAATTTGTCAGATGTGTGAAGCAGACGCACATGACAAATTAAGCGTCGGTGGATTTTGTTTTAGATAATTGTAATCAAATGAAAACAAGAAAGCTATGCCTTCTTCAACTTCAACCCTTTGCAGCCCACTCTGCTCCCCAATTATTGAAGGGTAAAAGGCTAAATTCCAAAGCAAAAGTTGTTGGAGAAATTTGAATAACTAAACTAACTTCATTACATTAGTTATTGAAATGATTGTATTATGTAAATGGTGTAAATATCACTTGAAGGGGTTTGGATAGTTAATTGCATGGTTAGTTAATTACTAGAATTCCGTGTACATATATTACTAGGAAATTATACTCTCTTTCAAGCCAAGTAGGTGTGACTGAGGCAAATGTTTGCGTTTATTATATATGGCCGTTTTTAATTGCTTACTTAAACGACAAGCAAACAGACAAACATGTTGATTTGATTAGATTGTTAGAAACAGATCTTTAAATGAGGTTGTCTAATTCAAACTAAGGTATAAGTGATTTCCCTCGTGTAGTATTTTCTTTTATTAAAAATATATATGTTACGCCATCACATAATATAATACAAGTATAATAAAAAATATATAATAGAAAATTCAAAACTTTTTATATAGACAATCAACTAAGATGGTGATCAATGATAATTCTTACAAATGATGATCTCTCTGCAAAATAATACTTATAAAATAGTGATAATTTTGTACAAGAAGATGATAGATATTCATAACGACCAAATTATATATTAACATAATCAAATCTTTCAAATGTTTCCATTATTATAATGATTGGATATATACCTTAAGTTCTACAAGTATACATACATGTATACATAGGATGCCAACAATTAACAGAAGTATTCAGAATTATGGAGAAAAGAACATGCAAAAATATGTATATATATATATATGATGTTAGAAGAGTACATACATTTTAGAAAATCTACAGAAATCTCTAATCCAATAAAATCCTAGTTAAAGAGTAGAGAAATATACGAGCATATGAAGGAAAAGTGTGTATCTATATATATATATATATTAATTACCTATAAAATCAATAACTAGACGGCCATCACAGTAACGTCCAGCAGGGCCATGGAAATATGACTCTCCATGGGGAGGCCCCGCCTGGCCAAATGCTGCAGATAAACCGCCGGTGTCGGAGTTTGAGTCGCCGAAGTTGAATATAGCCGGAAATTCACAAGGGGTTCTTGCTGACACACTGAGTAGTAGACTCACTAAAAGTGGCAATGCAATAAGGAAAACTTTTCTCCGGCAATGAGGCTCCATCGGGAAGTTGTTGAATGTTTTTGGTGGGATGCAATAATGGAGTTAACAGAGGAGGTTTTGTCGTTTAAGAGGGTTTTAGGACAGATAGCTATATATAGGAGTTCTTGGCTTTGCTTTATACATATCCTGGAGAAAAAGATAAGTTTTTTTATTACATTATCCACAGGTGCTTTTTACATCTTTTTTTTTTTTTTTTCTAACTATAACTAAGGCAAATAATTTAAATATTATTTTTTTTCCAAACAAATATATATATATATATATATATATATATATATATATACACACACACACACACTTAAAAATTTAGAATAATTTTATCTTTGAGGATTTTATTTTATTTTTTAATAACCTAGTTATAACAGTAATTAAGTTTGATGGTACTTAATTTGTTCATAATATGCATAAATATACATACGTACTACATAAAGTATCCATTAATAGAAAACATAAATAACATGCACTAATCATTTTTTTTTATTTATGGGGTTAGAATTTGACTATTTTATGTATATTAGTTGAGATATGAATATTATTTTTGTTAGAATTTGACATAGTTACTATCTATGTTATCTATGGTATGTATATGGGTGGAAATATAAATTATATAAGATACATAAATATAAATAATATAAGATACATATTTTCAATATATATCTAGTTTAGTGAGAAACTTTATTATGGGATCCAGTATATCAACCAATGACATTTCACTATTTAAAGTTGTGGGCCTAAAAATAAAATAAATTAGTGAGCCGTTACTTAAAAATGCTAGAATTTCGTTAGTTTGGAGATACCATTTAGTATGACACTTGGTAGGATTTTCCTATAATAACGTTTTTACTATTTTAGGTTAGTTGTAAGTATTTTTCATTTATGACTTATTAATTAGTTCAGAATATTTAGACTACTAGATAGATATATAGTAGTAACTGTTTCAAATTCTAACGTTATATCATTTTTTTGTGTGTGAAAACAAGAAACAACTAGGTCCCCCATTTAAAAGAGCTTATGGTTATGGACGTTATTAGAAGAATGTACGACTGCTGTTTCTTGATCCATCCTAATTGTAAACAACTAGCTTGCTTGCCTTTTTTTTTTGGTAAGAAAAATTTTAGAATCAGGTAGTTTATCTTATTTTTACAAAACATATTATTCATCAAACAAGAAATTGAAGGCAACTGAGACGGCACGTCCTACTTTATAGATTTATCACAAGATATTTGAGGTCAAATTGAAGTTCATTACCGTCTAATCCACTCTCACAACTTCCCATATCTCAAGTTTTATTTGAAGTTGTAAAAAGCAAGCTATACATGTTTTTGTTCGTGTCAATGTACGAGTTTTCTGCCTTTTGGATTGGTTGAATTAAAGTGTATTTAGGCTATATTTGGTTCAATCTTGAAATTAGAATTAAAATTGTATTCGGTTGAAATACAATTATATATCTATATAACACTATTCAAATTCTGTCTTTATTATGTGTTAGAATCAAAACTTAGTGTTTATGTTTTGTTACCATTAAAAGTAACAAAATATTTTAATCTCATACTTTCAATATTTAATGCATCTTGGAATTAAAAATCTTCAAATTAGTCTTTTATTTACTAAAGAAGAAACGAATTACATAACCTTCTGCTTTCATAATGAGTAAATTTTTTTGGCAACTAGGGAAAAATATGGTCAATTGCAATGACATATATACAATCTTTATGCTAGTCAAAATATGCCCCCGAATTGGTTTGGTACAACACATGACTCATGTGTTGGCCATTGGCCCATTTTCACCTTACCTTTAGGGGTTTTTTCTTGCACCTTGTGGTGGTTGGTATTGTGGTTCTAATAAACCATAAAAGGCCAATAAATTTTGTATCTGGGCTTAATTATTATATTATTAAGCTTATCTCACACATATAAGTATCTAAATTGTTGCAAAATCATTAAAGCACGTTTGCGTATAAAATACAATTGCTTGGCCCCGCGTAAAAAGGTGAAGAAGGAAGGGATTAATTAAAGGAAAATGGCTTAAAGTAGGGTGTGTTCGTTTGGATTGAAAATATGTGTTCCTCTGCATTGAAAATATTTTCTTTGAAAAATATTTTATATGAAAAAATTCATTTTTATACAATTTTCTGGTGTTCGGTTGACAAAATAAAAATATTTTGAAATAAATTTTTTTAATGTTTTTATCTTTAATTTTATGAATACAAGTTAAAAAAACTTATAACAGATTTGTTATGGTAATAAATACCTTACAAGTAATTGTGATTAATAAAAGATTGATTTTGTTTAAAATTAAATGACAGTACAATATAGTAGTAAATTATGCATAATGATAGTTATATTAGTGTGGGACCCATGATTGAGAGAAAAACAAATGAAAAAAGAATTGAAAATGAAAATAAGTTTAGCAAACGAAATTCTAAAAGTAAGTATTTGAGATTTAATATCACTCTTGAATTATCCGAAAAATAACTTACGATAAAAAATTTCGTAAGTTATTTTTAGTCAGAAGAAGGAAAATTGAAAAATATTTTACACCGGAAATATAAAATATTTTTCGGTGTTTGGCATCAAAAAAATTTCTACAAAATCAGTCCAAACGAACACACCCTAGAATTAATCCGTGTATCAAAAAATAGAATTGTGGGACAAATCCGATAACTAATCCAACATAAATAGCTCTTAATTTTTTTTTAACAAAAATGAAAAAAAAGAAAAAAGTTAAGAGGTTGGCCTAAGCAAATCTTTTTTTTGTGTGCCAAAGTAATTTAACCAAAATATAATACACCAAGATCCAATTATTGCTATTATAGCACCGGTGTTCCCTCATATTAGTATGGCTACTAAAAATGGAAGCTCTAATTAACATTCAACTGGACGTCTTCCTTGCTACTAGTCTAGTTGCCTACTACTACTATTAAATTACTTGACTTTAATTGGAAGCAATATGATAATATAGATATTTTTTTGAAACTTCTTCTGATAAGTGTTTGATTATAAGTCGAATAAGTTGTATTCAACATTCCACATTATAGACATTAAGTACTGTTGTATTTAGCAGTATTTACAAATACTACTGATACATTTCTTAATCTATAAAAATGAATTTAATCTGTGCATAAATATTATCACAGAATATCAAATGCGGAATAAAATCGAGGAACGTACCTCCAGCCATTTGATGTTGTTGGGTCACTGTTAAATAAAAGAGAAATAGAAAAATAATTTTCTGGGTACTTCTAAACCTAGACAATCTGATACGATAGATAGGTGTATTTTCTGAATAGAATATCAGGCATAGGGACCCAAAATACTTTGTATACTTATAACGTTTTTCCCCATCTGAAAACGTAAGTTGTAAGAATAAGTAGTTATCACAAGTGTAATAATTATCACAATGTGATAATTATCACAAGATATTTATTAAGTCAAATTGATAAATATCAGAATTAAATATTGGATCAAATATTTAAAATTTCAAAAATAAAATCACATGGGATAATTACAAAAAATTCCAACATTTCTCCCACTTGATCCACATATTTCATTCGATATACAAACCATCATATCTCACAAGCAAGATCCAAAATACATAAATCATAGAGACAAGTCCTCTAAGAAACAAGTATTGTCTTCCATGTATTACTATGCACTATATCTCTTCAACACTAAACTTTTATGTGATAACATACCTTAATAAATAAGCCTTATGCTTATTATAGGTCCAACTTAAGTGTGTTTTTCTCAAAAAACTAAATAAGTATGCGCAACTGAATATTGAAAAACACAATTGAATAAGAGTTTCAATGGAAATATCAATGTACGTACATGTAAAATGAGGTCACATCATAAAACCAAGTCTCATTCTAACTATATGATCCCTAAAAATCTTTGGTGGCATGCCTTTAGTCAAGGGATCGGCAATCATCAATTCAGTGTTAACGTGTTCAATGACCACTTTATTTTCTTTAACATGTTCTCGAATGGCTAAATACTGAACGTCGATGTGTTTACTTCGACTACCACTCTTATTGTTTTTAACCATAAAAACAGCAACTGAATTGTCACAAAATAACCTCAATGGCCTAGAAATAGAATCCACAATTCTAAACCCAGACATGAAACCCTTTAAGCATACACCATGCGAAGTTGCCTCAAAACAAGAAAACGAACTCAGCTTCCATAGTAAAGGTTGCAATCAAAGTTTATTTAGCACTTCTCCAAGGCACAGCTCCACAGGCTAGCATAAAGATATAACCAGATGTCGATTTTCGAGAATCAAATGCAGCCAGCATAGTCTGAATCCGAGTAGCCAAACACCTCTAATTTATCAGTCCGTCTGTACATAAGCATGTAATCTTTTATTCCTTGAAGGTACCTCATTACCTTCTCTGCAACTCTCTAGTGGTCCATACCTGGATTACTCTGATATTTTCCCAACATTCCTACAGCAAATGCAATGTCAGGCCTTGTGCAGACTTGAGCATACATAAGGCTTCCTATGGCAGAAGCATATGGAATGTTTTTCATTTGTTTCCGCTCAAAGTCATTTTTCGGACATTGGTCCAAATTGAACCTGTAACCCTTCACAATAGGTGCCACACTTGGTAAACAATCTTTCATCCGAAACCTCTCTAAAACTTTGTTAATTTAAGTTTCTTGAGACAAATCCAAAATACACCGAGTTCTATCTCTATGGATCTTTATGCCAATGACATAAGATGCCTCACCCATGTCTTTCATATCAAAGTTTCTAGAGAGAAATTGTTTCACCTCATGTAGCAATCCTTTGGGCATGTTACTTGCAAGTAAGATGTCTACATACAGAACAAGAAAACAAATCTTACTCCCACTGATTTTCTGGTATATACATTGATCCATGATATTCTCTTCAAAATTAAATGAAGAAATCACACCATGAATTTTTAAATACCATTGACGGAAGGGTTGCTTCAATTCATATATAGACTTTTTAAGCTTGCAAACTAAATACTCACCATTACTAGAGAAATATCCTTCAGATTGTTTCATATAAACATCTTCCTCTAGATCTCCATTAAGGCACGCCGTTTTCACATCCATTTGATGAAATTCAAATCAAAATGGGCAACCAATGCCATAATAATTCGAAGAGAATCTTTCTTAGATACAGGAGAAAAAGTTTCTGTATAATCGATTCCTTCTTTTTGAATGAATCCTTTGACAACAAGTCTCACTTTATATCTTTCGATGTTGCCTAATGAATCTTTCTTGGTTTTGAAAATCCATTTACATCCTATGGTTTTTGCACCAATAGGCAACTCTGATGACAAGATCTCAAACTCCATTCGATGCCATCGATTCTATCTCCTCTTTCATGGCATTGTACCACAAGTTAGATTTATTACATTTTATGGCTTGTGAAAACGTTTCAGGATTATTTTCGGCTCCAATATTATATTCAAACTCTTACAGATATCCATATAGTCATCAGGAATTGCTGTTTTCCTTACTCTAGTAGATCTTCTCAATGTTGTTTCAACATTATCCTGAGGAATATGTTGTTCAACAATTTCAGGTATTGGTTGAACAGGATCTACTGGATCATTATCAGCAGTTTGTGGAGTTTCAAGGACTAGTTGTTCAACACGTACTTGATCTCGGAGAGTGTCATGAATAACAACAGTCCGTCCAGACTAGAAGTGGAAGATTATGGAACGAAATATTTTGTCTTAGATCTAATACCCAATGATCTATCGCTCCCACTAATTAGGTCATTCTCAAGAAACTTTGCGTTTCTTGACTCCACAATTCTTGTACTATTAGATGGATATAATAAAATCTATATCCCTTAAACCTTTTAACATATCCAATAAAATACCCACTAATGGTCCTTGGGTCTAACTTCTTTTCTTGTGGGTTATAAAATCTCACTTCAGATGGGCGTCGCCAAATGCGTACATGTCGCAAACTGGTTTTTCAACCTTTAAATAATTGAAATGGTGTCTTTGGGAGAGCTTTGGTTGGAACTCGGTTTAATATGTACACAGCTGTCTTGAGAGCTTTACTCCACAAAGATTCTGAAAGTTTTGAGCATGCTTGCATATCCGTACCATGTCCAATAATGTTCGGTTTCTTCTTTCTGCTACAAAATTTTGGCTCTGAGAATCAGGTGTAGTGTATTGGGCAACAATCCCATGCTCAGCAAGAAACTTTGCAAAAGGACCAGGTGCTTGTCCATCTTCGGTGTATCTGATATAGTACTCACCACCTCTATCAGATTTCACAATTTTAATTTATTTTTTACACTGTTTCTCTACTTCTGCCTTAAACATCTTAAAGGCGTCTAGTATAATTAAGTACTTCATTTTTGTTATTAAGCAAGTAGAGATACATGTATCGTGAGAAATCATCTATAAAGGTGATGAAATACTTTTGACAATATGTGCCCATATTCGGACAACATATGTCAGTATGTATGATTTCTAATAATTTCAAACTCCTCTTGGCTCCCTTTTTCGACATGTTGGTCTGCTTACCTTTTATGCAAGCCACACAAGTTTCGAAATCAGTAAAATCTAGAGTACTAAGTATTCCATCATCCACTAATCTCTTGATTCTCTGAATAGAGATGTGTCTCAAACTCCGGTGCCACAATATAGAAGAATCCTCATTCATAACACATCTTTTAATACCAGCATTATTTTGAACATGCAAATTACTTAACGTAGCATTGTTTTGCAAATTAATTTGAAAAAGACCATCAAACAAAATACCATTCCCGATAAGGTCAGATTTATAAAATAAACTAAATCCAAAATTTGAACAATACCAAGAATATCCCAAAGGTACAAGTTTTGACAATGAGAAATTAAATTTCTAGAGAAATTTGGAACATAAAATGTCATTTCCAAATCTAAAACAAAGCCACTACTGAGAACTAAATTGCATGTCTCAATTGCTTTCAGACGAGACTGCATCTTATTTCCTGAATAGATGTACTCCTCACTTTTCATTGGCTTCCTTAAGTTTTGCAATCCCTGCAAGAAATTCAAAATATGGATTGTAGAACCAGAATCAATCCACCATGTGTTATGATTAATATCTATCATATTAGATTCATAACGTACAAATGAGATTAGGTTACCTTTTTTCTCAAGCCAGTTATGAAATTTGGGGCAATTCTTCTTCATGTGTCCATTTTTCTTACATAAAGAAGCACTTGGATTCCTTCTTAATATCTCCTTGATGAGACATATTTTCCTTTCTTTTCTTCTTGGCTTGGTTGTACTTGTTCTTTTCTTGAGTTGCCAGATGCACACTCTCTCCAGTTTTCATAAGTAGCCTTCCTTCCTCTTGCACACACATGGTCATTCAACTCATTGATGGACCATTTGTCCTTATATGTGTTGTAAGAGATCTTGAAAGGCCCATACTGCTGTGGTAGAGAGTTCAGAATATAGTGCACAAGAAAAGAATCAAACATTGTAACCTTAAGATTTTTTAGTTGAGCCGCTATGTCCCTCATGTGCATGATGTGTTCACACACTCCTTTGATACTGGTGAGCTTCATGGTAGAGAATTTCATGATTAGGGTGCTTGTTAAAGCCTTATCTGAAGATTCAAACTGCTCATTAATGGCCTTCAATAGCTCTCGGATATTATTATACTGATCGACAGAATCTCGAATGCCAGTTGAGATGTTGGTCTTTATGAACATCACATTGAGACGATTAGATTGCTCCCACGTTTCATAAAGCTCAACATCATTAGGTTGGCTATTCTCAGTAATCGGAGGTGGTTCGTCTTTCCTGATAGCATAATCAATGTCCATCCAGCCCAAATGAAGGAGAATCCTCTCTTTCCACAACTTATAGTTGCCACCCAGTTAAGCTCGAGAATGTCACATTTCATATCATGAAAATCATAGATTGAAAAACTACACAAATAATTACATACACGCTTATATCAAAATTTGAGGCAAATTAACATTTATTATGTTTTACCAATGCAAAACATAGTAATAATATGAATTACATGACATAGAAATTGCCTGTAGGCTAAATTCTTAATTCAAATAAATTCATATAATCAAAATGACTAAACTATTAAATCATGTTCATTTCATTAATTCCTGTGGGGTAAATTAAGGAATATAATTTAATATTTCACCCCTTTAATCACACAATATAATATAATAAAAATTCTTGTGGGATAAAATTTATTATATTAGAAGTGCTATAATTAACAATTAATATCTTATATTATAGGTGATCTCAAAATTACAGAATTACTGTACACACACACACATATATATATATATTAATTAATTAAAGATGCTGCGGCTACACTATAATTAAAAAATATATATATATACATATTTATACATATAGATCACAGACATTAATAATTATAGAAAAGTCACAGACATATATATATATATGTTCAAATAACAAACTGGAAGTATCATATATATAAATAATACATTCTACAACTAAACAATTTGAATAGTTCAATTGGTCAGATTGCCTAACCTTTAACCTGAAGGTCTCAGGTTCAAAACCTTCCAGCAGCACCTCCCCTAAAATAAATATTTGAGATGACTAGACAGGGGCTTTAGTTCTGACACGGGTGCCTACACAACAAAAGGTAAAGATTTCTTATCAGAAATGGAGTAACCCTAACAATAATAACGGCATGTTTGAAGAAATCGTGATCAAATTGAAATAGTGGAAAAGAATAATAAAGCATAAGCATCATCAGATAATACTAGGGTTGTTGCTAGATTTGCCAGAGCATCTGCCATGTGATTTTCTTTCCCTGGGGTTTCTTCGTCCATTGTTCTAACACCTACACACAACGCAAAACATGATAAATAGATATGTACATATACTAAACAAATAATTAACCACAAAATCGGGGGAAGTGGGTAGAGATCACCCCCAAGAAAATTAATGCATACTATAAATCACCAAATTTGACTAGTAGTGGGTTTAGGCATTTGATGGTCCTAATTTTACTGAGATGTGGCATAGGCTGTCTGAAGAGGAACCTAATTGGGATTATTACACCCCTAAAGCAAAAATTTTGGGTAGGTTCAAAACCTTCCAGCAGCACCTCTGAATTTTTTTTTATTTTTAAAATTGTTTTTATTTTTAATCAGGTTCCAAACCTTCCAGCAGCACCTCTGATTTTTTTTTTTTTAAATTGTTGTGTTGCAAAATAACACAACCACAGCTGATGGCTTGATAGTCAGAACTCGTGACCTAACCCTAACACAAAAGAGAAAATTATTAGCTATAATAAACACTTTTTAAAAAAAAAAAAAAAAAACCCAAAGCGGGTGATTGATTTATTAAGAACCAGATTCAATTTTTATATGAATTTTTTAATTATTTTTAATCAGGGTTCAAAATCTTCCAGCAGCATGACCTCTGAATTTTTTTTTTATTTTTAAAATTGTTGTGTTGCAAAATAACACAACCACAGCTGATGGCTTGATGGTCAGAACGCGTGACCTACTTCCATATGGTCACCAGTTCGAACCAAGGCAACCACTTATTTTTTATTTTTTTAATAATGAAAACTAGTTTATAGAATTGTTTTATTCAAAAAAATCCATAAACCACAGAGTGGTCCAGTGGTCAGAACATGGGCCTGTGACCTTTTGGTCACAGGTTCGATTCTTCCCACGGAAAACTTCAATATATATATATATTTTTTACATCTTCTTCTTTGTCTTTTGTTTTTTTTTTTACATCTGTTTCTTCACCCGGTTGGACAAAAACGGGTATGTGCGACCCGGTTACGATCCAAATGCAACCCGCACATATTCCCAGCCATTTGGGCATCAAAAAATTGCGTTTTAATCACAAAAACTATGAAAATCTAATTTCTTAATGATTTCTAACTTTAGTTTTCAATAAAAATATTTAAATCATAAACCCACGTTCATTTAAATATGATCCATATTTCATATATAAAAATATATAGTCATAACTCAGCAATAAATAACACCAATAGATGTTTTTAATTAGGAAAAAAAATCATAGAATCAATTTCAAATAAATTATAATTTTAGATTTTCTCAATAACATGTCAACCGTAAACCCAAATCGACATGTACATACATGCAAATCAAGGTAGAGGCATAAAAGCTCTGATACCAAATGATAGATTTCTTAATCTATAAAAACGAATTTAATCTGTGTATAAATAATATCACAGAATGTCAAATGCGGAATAAAATTGAGGAACGTACCTCCAGCAATTATTTGTTGTCTGGGTTATGTTACACAAAAGAGAAATAGAAAAATAATTTTTTGAGTACTTCTAAATCTAGACAATCTGATACGATAATGTATTTTCTGAATAGAATGTCAGGCATAGAGACCAAAAATACTCTTTATAGTTATAACGTTTTTCCTATCAGAAAACGTAAGCTGTAAGAGAATAATTAGTTATCACAAGTGTAATACATTATCACAAGACATTTATTAAGTCAAATTAATAAATATCAGAATTAAATATTAGGAATTTCAAAAATAAAATCACATGGGATAATTACAAAAAATTCCAACACTATATACTTTAATTTTAAAAAGAAATTTTACGGTCATATTTAAACACTTGACATAATAACTTGTATTTTATAAGTTCATAGATTAAAATGCAAGCTTACAAGTTACAAAACTAACAATTATGTACTCTCAACGAGGTTTTAGATTACCTAATATTTATTAAATATGATAAATCAATATATAAAATCATTACAACTTCAATATCCATTTTATATACTCTAATATACCATACTTGTGAATTTGTATAATAACTGAATCTTTAATTTGTCAATACTAAATTCATAACCGGCTTCATATTCCAAACTTTAAGGATGTGATTGTTGAAGCCACTAAATAATACTAATAAAAAAAACCTTAGCCAGCGAAAAACATAAGGACTCCATGGCCCAATGGATAAGGCGCTTCTGGTCTACGGAACCAGAGATTCTGGGTTCGATCCCCAGTGGAGTCGTGCATCATACAACATGCATTAATATTCTTTTTCTTGTTTAAAAAGGAAAATTACAATATATTAAAATCGAAAAGTCAGTGAAACAATTGAATCGACTCATTTCAGTTGAATATGCGAAAAAAACGCACATTAGACAGAACGAAGAAACATGGCTTTTTTCAACACGTTGGGATTATTTAGCTACTTATTTTCACAGACCAATCATCGGAGGCTACTTATTTTCACAGACCAATCATCGGAGGCGACTGGGCTGGAGTGCTTTCATCAAATGATGCATGTTCCCATCCCAAGCAGGCGAGCTACTGTAGTTCCTCAGCTTCGTTTAGGTCTGTTATGGTGGTGGAGAAGGTCTTAGAAACTTTAGGTTCAGAGAATGAACCACCCAAAATTCTGGTGGCCACCCATTTATTCGCAGCTTCAGTATAATGTATGCCATCCCAACTAATGTATCTTGCTGGAAATATCACTACAAGAAGTCCCATAAACCTCTGTTCCATTCACTATCTCCTTTTCCCCACAGTCAACAATCCCGATCTTCCCACAGCAATATTCTAGAGGACGAGGAAAACCTGCATTTTATCGAAACATCAAAGTAAAGCCCAAAAAATGACTATTGCTAGAGATCATGATTACTTATAATTGTCGGTAACTGTCTTGTTTAGAAAGGTTAATTAAAAATATGACAAGATTAACATACATGACTTACCATAGTTCTTTGCGTTGCTGATTAATGAATATTTAGCTGAATAGATGTCAACATATATAAGCGTAGCATCCTGAAGTTGGTCTCGTAGTCTGGACACCCTGGCCTTGAGCTGAGTGTTGAACTGTTGAGCCACTTCGTTGTGCGATTTTATGCAACCATTTTGGTCTGAATTGCCAGGTTTCGGTGGATATTTCACAATGAAGAAAGGCAAACATCCAATTGGACCTGTATTATGGATCCAAAATGCCCTCGCTCCTTATATTGCTCGTAAAGTTTCTGGTAGCAAAACAAAGGTGAGGAAAAAACAAGGACACGTTAAATTGCCAAAAAAAAAAAGAACCAGGGATGGGGACTGAGCTCAATTATGGCAACAGACATTAGATAGAAGAAATATAAGCAACTGGACCAAGCAACAACATTTTAAAGTAAGTACTCAACTAATGCATCAGCACAAAAGGGCTCATGTTAAGAAGCAACTAGGATACAAATTTGCAGGCAATGCATAGAAAGCTTATTATTCTCAAAGGGTAAAAGCAAACAATTAGTGAAAGGACAAGACAATTGCGAAGGCCTTCCTCCCAATAAGTGCTAACTATTCAATTTCCTTTCATTAACGAGATGGCAGAATAATGTTTAGAACCATTAGAAAAGATGTTATGTTGCAGATTTCTTTTTCATTCTACAATTGCTGCACTAGAAGAATTTCAATTTTTAGGTGTATCAGTACCTCTACACTCAAAGACAACCGGTCAATTATGTTGGGAAACATGATGTATATAAGAGTAGATGCCTGCACTTGTTCTTCTGTCATCGTTGTTAAGGCATTGTGGACATCATTTTGCCCAATATCCACTGTGTAAATGGCTCTTGAGAAATCCTCAGGGATAGGTAGAGAGTTTTTAACGCTTGAGCCCTTGGCTGAATAGCATTCAGCAGCATATGAAACACAAGGAGTCAAAAGGTCAAACAATTTTCTACAAGAGATTGAACATATCAGCATTTTCTTCCTTCATATCTCTCTTCTTCCCCAGTGTGACAGAATAAAGTTGTAGTAAATACAAATTGTATTGGAGGCCATGGTTACTTACATTGGTTATACAACTCATTCGTGCGGGCCTTAAATTGTTCAAACTGTGAGAGCTGTACGTCAAGGTTTAAAGGATTGACGACACCTGTCCTGCATAGTTTGGCATCAGTAGGTTGAACTGTTGACCCAATTACAGCATAATTTGCTCCATGCTGGAAATTTGCTCCAATAGAATCTAAATATGCACTCAAATGTGTGAATTCCCAGCTCATCAGCTGCACAAATGTGGAGGATAGATGACAGTCAAAACAGACAAACCTAAAGATCAAGATTACAGCAGAGATAGGCAAGGTAGTTATTCTTCCATATACTTTGCTAAACTACAAGGAGCATTCCATCTGTTCCTTCGAGAACCAGAACTCACACAACGAGTATAGAAAGAGGTCTAAGTCACCTTAACTGAGTCGTAGTAGGAGGAATAGACATTTACAACATACTAGTAAAATGCACGTGCGATGCACGTATTAACCTATGTATCTATTATGTTATATTTATAAATGAATCTATATATAAACAATAAATTAACGTATAGCGCACATGTTGTACGTACATAGTCTTAATTTTTGTTTTAGTAGAAGAAAGTACATGCATTACAATTATATTTAAGTATTAGATTTAGTACATAAGATAACATTAAACAATTTTAAATATGAAATTAAAAATATTACATAAATTAATCTTAGACCATACTTAATCAATTCACTAAAAGAAGTGTAACTTGATAGATGAAGTTGTTCTCATATGTAAATTAAATGTCTATTAATTTAATTAAACCTAATAGAAAAATTAGTTTCATTTTATTTTTCTTTTTGAAAATTTGGCATAGAATATAGACCTATAAATTTCACTAAATTTAAGTAAGTATTCATTTCTTCAGTTTTGCTTTGCTTTGTTTATTGGAACATCATGAAGAGATTGTTATTTATAAGTCGTTAATATTTTATTTTTAACTTTTCTTTGGGTGAGTTAATCATAAAAATTTATTTTCATGAAGTCTTTGTTTAATTAACATTATCTTTTGTGTATTTTGGTAGGCTATTATTGTATGTCACTTCAAATAGTTTTTAATAAATATTATTACAATTTTCAACTTATATTTTATTTTATTATGTTCTTTTTGGGAAATAATATCGAAAACTTACTTTTTCTTAAGCTTAATTCTTCCTTTAAAAAAAATAAATTTTTTGAAAAGTCAACTTATCTTTTGTGGAGTTGTCATTTCAAAATATATTAGTGGTCTTGCTCAGAATAAATGGTTTTCATTGCCTTACTTGTATTTTATATAGCTTATTTACAAATGAAATTATTTATGCTAACTATCTTATTAAGTCAATATATAATCACATAAAGTTTGGGGTTAATGTTATTCTGGCCCTCCAAAGAGCAAAAGTTTCAATGTGACCCTCTAAATTGAGAAAGTCTCAAATTAGTTGTAATACCCGACCTTTTTCACTCCATTTCACGTATTTTGTACTGGATTATATCTTTTTGAATATCTATAATTATCATTTTAACTATTAAATACTCATTTTATTTTTTTAAATATTTTCTAAAATTTTTTGGTCAAAATATAATTTCACAAAATTTGAGGGACTAAGGTGTAAATTTTTAAAATTTTACAAGACTGTCTCTTATAAGTCTTTTCCTTTTAAAGTGCCAAACCCATTTCATTCTCAATAGAAGCATATCCTTGAAGAAGTTTACAAAACCCTTACAATTCAAAATCCAAATCTTTAATTTTAGCCTATAAAATTTACTCCCAAATCAAATTGGTGATTCAGGAATTCTCGTAGACTTTTAATCCAACTTCAAAAGTAAGTTTTACTTCTAGATCTGTATGATTCTTATGTTAAATTCTAAGTTCTTCAGGAAATTAAATTGTTTAATTTTTGTTGTTTATGAATTGATCTGATTACCAAATATGTTTATAAGCTATTGGAACTAGATTTATAGTTTGAAATGACTTTTTAACTATTATTTTTGTGAGATTTGAATTAGGATTTGACAATTCTTAATCTTTAATCTAGTGAGATATTTGAAATTATAAACACTAATTCTTAGATTTTTATCTTATTTTCACAAATTTAAGTCAATCCTTACTTAATTGTGTTCAATTAATGGCTAATTTGAGATTTTGAGTGATACCCAAAAGTGAATCCCTATCTCGATTTTTTATTCTAATGGTATAACACTCTCCTGGTTTAGGTTATTCGATATTAGTAGGCAGTTTTAGATCGTCGAAATTAGGATACGTCTACGAAATCAATTTTCGAGATAAGTAACGTTTACACCTTTTTATCGATATCCTGTATATGATTGGTATTGTAATCATAGAATAATTGATATTAAGGTAAGTACGTTTATAAATTATGTGTTTGTTCTGTAATGTATAAATTGTTCATTATTGTACTACTATGTGTTAATGAATGATTTATGTGAAGAGCTCAATGGGTCACTTTAGTGGATTTGGCTATGAGTGAGTGAATGAAATGATATACTGAGTACTCTGCTTCGTAAATTTTAGAGCAAATACAATGGTTGCTAGTGATGTAGACACTCCGTTATGCCTTGTCTCCTCGGGCAGATAATAGATAGACCTGGATCCAGTGCTGGGAAGACTTTGTGAACCATGAGCTCATTGACTGACATTTGCATTTTAAAGAATGATAATGTCTCGTATATTGTTCCCTGTACTAATTGTATACTTGTTATCAATAATTAGGTTTAAATGTTATTTCTGGTACTAAGCACGATGTGCTTACTCCGTTATTATTTTTTCCTTTGTTTGTAGTCGAGGACCAACAGGAGACGTTAACAGGTCCTGAGTCAAGTGCTGATATACACATCTACAGTACAGACCCCAGTTATTGGCGCTAGAGTTTTCCAGGTTACTGTTTTAGTGTGAGGTTTGTTCTTGTGTTCAGGCCTGTTTGCCTATGGACTGGATAGATTTACCTTGTGATTGAACTTTTGACTGTGGTTGGATTGTGGTTTGATTTTTGTATATGGTTGTTATTTGATTTTTGTGGATTGTTATGAATATGATTGTTGGTTAAATATACTTTTGTGGTCTTGTATTGGTTGATTTGAGGTCTAAAGACAGGTATTATAGTTTGTATATTGCTCTTGTACTGTGCATTGCATGCTTGGGGTGATCCCGAAATGCGGCGTGTCATGTCCCGTTTTGGGCTCGTGACATTTAGTGGTATCAGAGTATAGGTTATTCAATCCTGTGTCTAGTATTAAGGTGAACTGTTGTTCTGATTTCGGATGGTTATGAGTGTTGTATTGGGGACTTGGACTTGTATGTAACTTAGGGTTTAGGATTGGCCAACCTAAATTAGGAGTTACTACAATTCCTTGTTCATAATGCTGAAGTGGGGAGTGGTTGAAGTGTGTGAGTGTATTATTTCAGGGTTAATGTCTAAATAAGAATTGACCGTGATACTTACATTATATGAAATATGCAGGAAATGAAATCTGAATTGAATAGATAGAGATAGATTGTTATATCTCAGGAGAGGGAACCTGGACAAGAAACGGGGACCAGTCAAACACAAGTTGAGAAATCTGTTGGAACCGATCAAGAGGCAAGAGGACAGATTGAGACTGAGTCGCAGACCCAACAGCTACAGCAATTACAACAGTCTCAACCGTCACAAACACATGTACCAGTGATAGATTATGCCACAATTGCGGCGATTGTAGGGCAAGCTGTGCATGCAACCCTTCATACTAGTCCTATGACTTCTGCATCTAATCCACCACCACAATCAGAGAATAGGCTAAGGATGTTGATTACTATTATTGAGCAAGCACGAAGATCAATATTCCTACTTTTGAAGGTAGACACGATCTGGACGAAGCAGAAAAATGGCTAGGACAAATTGAAGAAAATTTAGATTTACTAAAGGTGCCAGATGAGTACAGATTTTTTAACGTAAAACCCTATTTGGTTGGAGATGCATCAAGATGGTAGAAAGGGATAAGACCTGTACTTGCCCCTACAGGACAGATTGCATGGGTGGCTTTCAAGGAGGTATTTTTGGATCACTTCTATCCTTCTCATCTCAAAATTGAGCGGAGAGATAAATTTAATTCATTTAGACAGACTCCAGGAATGTCTGTAGTGAAAATTCACACAGATTTTATGCATTGGGGATGTTTGCTCCGGGAGTCATGAGTGATAGGGTGAAAAAATGTGATCGCTTCAGAAGGGGATTGCTGAAAGATATTCGGGACAAAATAGCAGCTGTAGACACAGATACATTCAAAAAGTTGTATGATGCTAGTGCCCGTGTAGACATACATACCTGAGACGACATGCAGCGGAAGAGAGGGATGACCGAGGTCTATATATTCCTCCGCAGACCAATTTATAAACCTGCAGTACCTCCAGTCCACAGTATACGACCACCGCAGTCACCATTTTCACAATTTCGTGGTTTCAGACCCCAGCCACCACAGGTGAGACCACGACCACCTTTAGCTATCGCTGGACCCTCTCAGGTTATTGACAAGAGGTGTATAAGAGACAGCTTCCATTCAGAAATTGCCCACGTATTCCAAAGTGTAGTTATTGTCATCGTTATCACGTGGGAGAGTGTAAGTGGAGGTCCGGAGCATGCTTAACCTGTGGCAGTTTTGAGCATAGGATCTCTCTATTTGATAGTGGTGCCACGCATTCCTTCATTTCTGGAAGACTTGGTAGAAAGTTAAACGTTAAACCTGATTAGCTTGATACCCCTTTTAGAGTGGGTACACCGAGGGATAGAATTCTTGAATCTAGATGGGTATATCCTAGTTGTAAGGTATCGTTGGATGATTACGAGTCCGATGCTAATTTAGTGCAACTTAATATGTCTGATTTTGATGTAATACTGGGTATGGATTGGTTGTCTCGCAATTATGCTCACTTGGACTGCAGAAAGAAGAAAGTTAGGTTTTGTTTTTTAGAGAAAGAAGAAATTGTGTATCAGGATGGTATCAAGAAACCAAAGAGACAACCTATAACACTACTGTCAGCATTACAGGCACAGAGGGCATTGAGGAAAGGTTGTGAAGTATTCTTGGTTTACGTGATAAATACAGAAAAAGAAGGTGTTAAACTAGAAGATATTCCAATAGTCCGAGAGTTTCCAGATGTCTTTCCAGAGGATTTACCATGTTTGCCCTGGGGCACCAGAGCTAGAAATAGAGTTTGAAATTAATCTACCACCAGAGACTGCCCCAATCTCTAAGGCTCCTTACATAATGGCCCAAACAGAACTCAAGGAATTGAAGACGCAATTGCAAGAGTTATTAGATAAGAAATTCATTAGACCCAGTGTATCTCATTGGGGGGCTCCAGTATTGTTCGTGAAGAAGAAAGATGGCAGCCTAAGATTGTGTATTGACTACCGAGAATTGAACAAAGTCACCATCAAGAATAAATATCATTTGCCAAGGATCGATAATTTGTTTGACCAATTGAAAGGTGCCAGGGTATTTTCCAAAATAGATCTGAGATCCGGGTACCATCAGCTGAATATCAAGTCAGCAGATGTTCCAAAGAGTGCCTTTCGAACGAGATATGGGCACTATGAATTCTTGGTGATGCCTTTTAGATTAACTAATGCACCTGCAGCTTTCATGGATTTGATGAATAGGATATTCCAACCTTATTTAGACAGGTTCGTGATAGTATTCATTGATGCCATATCTTGGTTTACTCACCTTCAACGGAAGAGCACGAAACCCATCTCAAACTAGCCTTACAGAAGTTAAGGGAGCAGAAGCTGTATGCAAAGTTTAGTGAATGTGAATTTTGGCTGAAGAATGTAACATTTCATGGCCATATCATATTGGAGAGTGGAGTATCAGTGAATCCCAAGAAGATTGAGGCAATTGTTGACTGGGCCAGACCGACGAATGTGACAGAGGTTCGCAGTTTCTTGGGTTTGGCAGGTTACTATCGAAAGTTTGTGGAAGGATTTTCTTTGATAGCTGTGCCATTGACCAGACTTACACAGAAGAAGACCAAATTTGTGTGGGATGCAGATTGTGAAGCTAGTTTCCAGGAGTTGAAGAAGAGACTGATATCAGCACCAGTATTAACCTTGCCATCCGGGATTGGAGGGTATGTGATCTACAGTGATGCTTCTAAAAATGGTTTAGGTGGTGTACTGATGCAGAATTGTAGGGTTATTGCCTATGCCTCGCGATAGTTGAAGCCTTATGAAGTACAGAACTACCCTACTCATGATTTGGAATTAGCAACCATTGTATTTGCTCTAAAAATTTAGAGACGCTATCTTTACGGAGAGCAGTGTGAAGTATTTGCAGATCATCAAAGTCTCAAATATTTGTTCACACAGAAAGAACTTAATATGAGGCAGCGCAGATGGTTAGAACTACTCAAAGACTATGATTTAAAGATCAATTATCATCCAGGAAAAGCTAATAGGGTAGTAGATGCACTGAGTAGGAAATCTTCAGGGGTCACAGTTAACATGTTGATAAGGCAAATGGAGGAATTAAATTTAGAGATTGTGGAGTCCACAGCCAATATTTTTGCAGCACTTGTGGTACAACCGACTTTAATAGACAGGATTAAACAAACTCAGGTTACAGATCCAGAGTTAATAAAGGTCAGGAACAAAGTAGAAAATGGAGATCCAGGAGAATTTTGAGTTGATAATGGCATTGTTTGGATGCAAAGTCGGCTTTGTGTACCTGCAAATGATGACTTGAAGAAAGATGGCAGTCATGGCTGAAGCTCACAATTCCAGATTTTCTATTCATCCTGGCAGTACTAAAATGTACAAAGATTTGAAATAACATTTTTGGTGGAACAACATAAAAAGGGAAATTGCTGAATTTGTATCCAAGTGTTTGGTTTGTCAATAGGTAAAGGCCGAGCACCAAAAGTCCAGTGGTTTATTGAATCCATTGCCTATTTCAGAGTGGAAATAGGAGAATATCACAATGGATTTCGTTAGTGGGTTGCCCAGAACCAGATTGGGACATGATTGCATTTGGGTTATTGTAGACAGGTTAACCAAATATGCTCATTTCTTACCATTGAAGGTGTAGACAGGTTAACCAAATCTGCTCATTTCTTACCGTTGAAGGTTTCTACTCCTATGGATAGGTTAGTACGGATCTATATGGATAATATTGTGAAATTACATGGTGTACCTGTTAGTATTATTTCAGATCAGAATCCACGGTTCACTTCTAAGTTTTGGACAGCTTATCAACAAGCCATGGGTCAAGACAGAAGTAGTTCTGAGTTCTGCATTTCATCCCCAGACAGATGGACAATCAGAAAGGACAATTTAGACTTTAGAAGATATGTTAAGGGCTTGTGCCATTGATTTTAAAAGTAATTGGGATGAACATTTGATGTTGATAGAATTTTCTTATAATAACAGTTACCACAATAGTATTGGCATGGCTCCCTATGAAACTCTGTATGGAAGAAAATGTTGTTCACCTTTATATTGGGATGAAGTCGGAGAAAGAAGATTAACAGGGCCAGAGTTGATTCAAATTACAGTGGACAAGATAACCATCATCCGAGACAGACTCAAGGCTGCTCAGGATAGGCAAAAGAGTTGGGCAGATATGAAAAGAAGACCATTGGAGTTTCAGGTTGGAGACAAGGTATATTTAAGGGTTTCACCGACTAGAGGGGTTATGAGTTTTGGAAAGAGTGGAAAATTGAGCCCAAGATTTGTAGGACCTTTTCGAGATACTGAAAAGAGTTGGAAACCTAGCATATCAGTTGGTCATAACTTTACCTCCAGAGTTGGCTCGAGTACACAATGTATTTCATGTTTCACAACTCCGAAAATATATATCTGATCCAAGCCACGTAATCGAGTATAAACCTCTCAGTGGTAAAGAAGAATTGGTTTATGAAGAGATATCGGTTCGTATTATTGATACTAAAGAACAAGTCCTTCGACATCGGTCTATCCTATTTGTTAAAGTTCAGTGGTCTAATCATTCAGAAAGAGAGACAACATGGGAATCCGAAACCAACATGCGAAACAAGTACCCTTACTTGTTTATCTCGTAGGTACGTTAAGTTTCGAGGTCGAAACTTTTCTTAAGGAGGGGAGAATGTAATACCCGACCTTTTTCACTCCATTTCACGTATTTTGTACTGGATCATATCTTTTTGAATATCTATAATTATCATTTTAACTATTAAATACTCATTTTATTTTTTTAAATATTTTCTAAAATTTTTGGGTCAAAATATAATTTCACAAAATTTGAGGGACTAAGGTGTAAATTGTGTTTAAAATTTTACAAGACTTCTTCCCGAAGTCTTTTCCTTTTAAAGTGCCAAACCCATTTCATTCTCAATAGAAGCATATCCTTGAAGAAGTTTACAAAACCCTTACAATTCAAAATCCAAATCTTTAATTTTAGCCTATAAAATTTACTCCCAAATCAAATTGGTCCTCCAGAATTCTCGTATAACTTTAGAATTTTCAAAAGTAAGTTTTACTTCTAGATCTGTATGATTCTTATGTTAAATTCTAAGTTCTTCAGGAAATTAAATTGTTTAATTTTTGTTGTTTATGAATTGATCTGATTACCAAATATGTTTATAAGCTATTGGAACTGGATTTATAGTTTCAAATGACTTTTTAACTATTATTTTTGTGAGATTTGAATTAGGATTTGACAATTCTTAATCTTTAATCTAGTGAGATATTTGAAATTATAAACACTAATTCTTAGATTTTTATCTTATTTTCACAAATTTAAGTCAATCCTCACTTAATTGTGTTCAATAATTAATGGCTAATTTGAGATTTTGAGTGATACCCAAAAGTGAATCCCTATCTCGATTTTTTATTCTAATGGTATAACACTCTCCTGGTTTAGGTTATTCGATATTAGAGTTTTAGATCGTCGAAATTAGGATACGTCTACGAAATCAATTTTCGAGGTAAGTAACGTTTACACCTTTTTATCGATATCCTGTATATGATTGGTATTGTAATCATAGAATAATTGATATTAAGGTAAGTAAGTTTATAAATTATGTGTTTGTTCTGTAATGTATAAATTGTTCATTATTGTACTACTATGTGTTAATGAATGATTTATGTGAAGAGCTCAATGGGTCACTTTAGTGGATTTGGCTATGAGTGAGTGAATGAAATGATATACTGAGTACTCTGCTTCGTAAATGTTATACCACTCTATCGGAAGACAAGTGATAGACACTCCGTTATGCCTTGTCTCCTCGATAATAGATAGACCTGGATCCAGTGCTGGGAAGACTTTTGTGAACCATCTTGAGCTCATTGACTGACATTTGCATTTTAAAGAATGATAATGTCTCGTATATTGTTCCCTGTACTAATTGTATACTTGTTATCAATAATTAGGTTTAAATGTTATTTACTAAGCACGATGTGCTTACTCCGTTATTATTTTTCCCTTTGTTTGTAGTCGAGGACCAACAGGAGACGTTAACAGGTCCTGAGTCAAGTGCTGATCAGGGAGAGGATTACAGTACAGACCCCAGTTATTGGCGCTAGAGTTTTCCTGGTTACTGTTTTAGTGTGAGGTTTGTTCCTGTGTTCATGCCTGTTTGCCTATAGACTGGATAGATTTACCTTGTGATTGAACTTTTGACTGTGGTTGGATTGTGATTTGATGTTTGTATATGGTTGTTATTTGGTTTTCGTGGATTGTTATGAATATGATTGTTGGTTGAATATACTTTTGTGGTCTTGTATTGGTTGATTTGAGGTCTAAAGACAGGTATTATGGTTTGTATATTGCTCTTGTACTGTGCATTGCAATCCATGAATGCTTGGGGTGATCCTGAGGTGCGGCGTGTCATTGTCCCGTTTTGGGATCGTGACATTAGTCGTCCAAACTAAAAAAGTATTCTAATATGACCCTCTAAACTAAAAGAGTATCAATTTGTCCCTCCAAGCAATAAAAAGAATTCCAATATAGCCCTTTAAACTAAAAGACTCAATTGGACCTTTTAAATTGAAAAATAATTATAATATGGTCCTCCATTTTAAATACATAACACGTGTGTGCAATACTATTTTTGGAGTGCAAAAATATTATTCTCTTTCCCATCATCCACTTAATTTTTTATGGGTAAGTCTTTTTTTCTCTATTTTTAAAAGAATATAATGAAAATAAGGAATTAATTACCTACTGATAAATAAAAAATAGAGATTTTGATTTATTTGCTAAAAAAATAAGTTATTAGTGTTTTGTTATTTGAGATGATCAATGTTTTGAAAATACAAAAATGACCCTAGAAAATTGAATCAGAGGGCAATATTGGTAATTATTTTCATTTTGGAGGGTCTAACTAATGTTTCTAGTTTGGAGGCAACATTGGAACATTTGTTTCAATTTGGAGAGCCAAACTAAGACCTTTTCATTTTAGAGGACCATAATGGAACACTTTTTTTCAATTTGTGGGGTCAAACTAAGAATTTTTTACTTTGAAGGGTTAAATTGAGATTTTTGACCCAATTTGAAGGGCCAAAATGACATTAACCTAAAGTTTGGTGAATATTTTTTTAAAATATATGAATGGAGGAAATGGATCTTTTTTTTTGGGTTTCCACATAACAATGTTGGCTGAAAGATAATTTTATTACCCAGAAGTTTACATGATTTCATTCAATCCTACCTTTTAACTTCATCGCAACCATGGCATATTATTCGAGTTATAGCTATTATTTTATTTCTTACTTTTTAGAGACTATTATGTACATTATACATATACATGTTAAACCTTTTTGAATAAATAAAAAACTTGTACTAATCTTGAAAGTTTGTATTAGTAACGATGTATTATGTATAACCATATTTCTACATGACGTTTTTAAGATCATAAACATTAGTTATACTTGTACAATAACTTGTCCACCGAATGTTGACCGACAATAACTTATGTGGAAGGAAAAATAGATTTTCATAATCTTAGTAGAGACCATAATTTTTGGACATGTTAAGCATTTAAATTAAAAAGGTAATATAGATCATTGAATTAAAACATAAAATATTATTTTTCATAGGATATTAAATGGAAAAAGAAATAATACAAAAACATTCCTTCAAAAATTCTATAGTAATAAAAGTTTTACAGGCTACCTAACTTAGAAAATATTGCTAGAAAAAGTGAACTGATATTATTTAGGCCTTATTTTAATCGTTGTTTGCAATATATTATTTTGAATATATGATGTAAAAACAAATTCAATTATTAATTACTTTATTCTGAGAGTTTGAAAAGATGGTGTTTCACTTGTCTTAGTTTAGTTAAAAAAATAAGAGAGCCAAAAAATTCCTTTTTAATACATCAAACATACCAAGAAAACAAAGTGATTACATTGTAAGTATTACTTCTATAGTTTTGCAATTGGGAGAGACAAAATTCACATTCCTCTATTTGTACATTCATACTATTATCTGTTATCCTCAAAAGCATATATTTATATATATATATATATATATATGGAAAATTCTACAGTCCCATTAAGAAAATTATTCCTTTGATTTTAAAGATTTGAACAGTACAATTTTTTAAAGCACGTAGTGTTGTATTATACAAGGCCTTAAATCACAAAGAAATGGTTCATTCAATGAAACTGTAAAATTTTCCCCTCTCCCTCTCTATATATATAAATTAAACTATTCTTTCGAAATCCAGGTACCATAATTTTGTTATGCATAGATTTTGCCGTTTCCATTGTTCTAGCTACTTTCTATAACTATCCTCATATTGTTTTTTTTTCCTCCATATAATTGTGTGTATACTTTATACATAAAGTTGCAATAATGTATTTCCTAAGAGCTTTTATTGTTTCATTATGGGATCAATAATCTACCAAACTCATGAGATTTTTTTATATTATGGAAATTGTTTACCGCATATTTTGTCAGGTCAAATGGGCAATTTCTTGTCCAGTTTTATTTTGATATTATGAAATTAATATAGAAATTTTCTCTTACTGTGATATATATGATTTTTCTACGTATTATTACTATAGAGCTTGTCTTGTCTTGATTTTTTTTTTCTTCCTAATCTTTTTGCTAATTAACTAAAATTTGTCTTTTGGAAGAAGTATATCCGATGGCTAATTTTTTATTAATTTTTTGCCTGACATTTTAATAGTTTCATTTTTTTCATATGATGGATAAAATAGGAAGATTAAAAAAAAAAAAAAACCTAGAGAAAAAACAAATTCATACTTTAATAATATTATAGATTGATAATTACTCTTGATAAGGTCTAATCGAGAGAATACACTTGGACAAAGTACCAAAAATCTCCAGGTACATAATCTTGGCAATGATTCCTACCTTTTCTCTTTTTCTGTAATAGTTACATCGTGATTAAGAAACAGAATCTATTCCGGCCAGTGGA
This sequence comes from Cinchona pubescens, assembly GCA_025175665.1. Taxonomy (NCBI): domain Eukaryota; kingdom Viridiplantae; phylum Streptophyta; class Magnoliopsida; order Gentianales; family Rubiaceae; genus Cinchona; species Cinchona pubescens. The sequence goes on along the minus strand of JANKKI010000077.1, from coordinate 1,412,296 downwards.
CATACTTTTGGTTAACAAACTCCGATAAAATACTTCATACTAGTGAAGGCCTGGCTTGAACAAAAAAAAATTTGGATGAAAATTGTCTGTATAACCTCAAAGCTTACTCTTTTATGAGTCATAACAAGCTTACATATATCAAAATCTACCAAATTGGATTATTTATTGAGATTTCAGGGAATATTTATGAAGAACATACACAGATCAAGATAAAAGATAGTAAAACTTAGAGATCTTACTCAACATGAAACAGGTGCAAGAACCAGAAATAAAGACAAAACTGTTACAAGGATGGTAGAGATAATTATATGCTAATTCTTGGACGTAAAAAACAATTGGAAAATTGGAAATTACCCAAGAAATCAATGATTAGGCGGCCATCACATTTCCGGCCGGAAGGTTTGCCAAAGAAAGTCTGGCCATTAGGAAGAAGGAGTCGACCAAATGTAGCTGAAAAAGTACACGCTCCAGTATCAGAATTTGAATCTCCGAAGTTGAAAATTGCTGGGCATTTGCTACCTTTTGACTTTGCAAGATCATCCAATCTACCCTTTCTCGTAAGAAGTGCTGAGAGTGCAAAGACAAAGATTAATCCAACTCCCACAAGTGTGACACTCTTCCTCAGCCTCCTCCAAGGTACCACCATCTTCAATCTACCCACACTCACTCCCATCCACCACTCCATATTTATAGACACCCCTTAATCAAAAGGGATATATCAAACTCAAATAAATAACTTTAATTCAAGAACTGGCTCTCTTGGGAGTAGTTTTTTATTTTTCCCGTTTGGTAGTTGGTACTCAAAACATTGAAAGAAACGAAACTGACCTCTTTCTGAGTGCCACCTCTTTTTTTCCCCTTAAAAAACGGGCACACAATCCCAGTCTCCTAAACTTTTATGTTTGTGTTTTAACTATCAAATTATTATTTGCATTGTTTTACCCACCTAACATTTTAAAATATTTATGTAGTTTTCATTTTATTAAAATTTATAGTTAAGTTTAAGTGCAGTAAAGATAAATTTATCATTTCATTGTTTTATATATTTTCTAAATTATTTTGTTTTGATTTTTTTTTTCTTTTTGCTTGTTAGTGTGTGCTTTTTGTGATGATAAAAAAAAAGAGAGAAATTAATTTATAAGGTTGTATTTTGTTGAATAACACCATGAAAATAAAATAAAATATAGAAGAAAATATAAATTACAAAATTGGCCCTTATGCTGTTAGTTTTAATGATAATTTTTGATGGAATGGTCACAAATATATTTTTTAAAAGATTTAGTGGGTAAATTAGTACGTTTTACAGTTCGATGGCCAAAAGTATATAAATATAAAAATTTAATGGGCTGTTAAGTTATTTGCCCTAAAAAAATTCATCTAGATCCAGAATTCTAGAACAAATTTTTTCTTTTTTTCTCACAACAAATTGAGAGGGCATATTTGATTAAAAAAATAATAATAATTTGTTAAAATGAAATATATTTCTCATATATATATATATATATATATATTTTTTTTCCTTTGGTCTGTTTCTATCCTGAACTCACGAATTGAGGCACAAAATTTTCTGTCTCACATCTTGTATCACTTTATATCACACCATTAAATGAATAATTAAGATTATCTAAGATAATTTTAGTGACATAATTTTAATTGTTTATTTGACGTCATAATAACTTGACTTGAGACACAAGATCCTTGACCGAGTTGGGCCTACTTTCTCGACAAATTTCATTCTGGTTCTGGGCGGGTGTAGTAGTTGGCCTATCGAGCCCAATGACAAGAGTGCAAATAAGAGTGGGGTCCGCTTATTTTTAAGCAACCTAATTAGTAATCCAAGAGCCATCTCACTGCCAAGATAAAATTTTCTTGAATAATTTCTCGTGTTTATAACACCACCACATTTATTTTCGAGTAATATGAATTAATGATTACTAAATTATTACATATAAAATCACTAATTATTTATTTTATAAATTTAATCACTTAATTATTTTAAGTGTGTATCTAGAATCACTCCACCTGCAAATTTGGTCACTAATTTATTTTAAGTGTGTATCTGTAGTCATCATGAAAATAGAAGTAATAACTTCAGATACACCCTTCAAGTAGTTCAGTAACTAAATTTATAAAATAAATAGTTCAATAACTTTGTATGCTATTTTAACAAAAAGAAATCAATGCAAAGATCAATTATTTCCAGTTGGACTCCCAAAAATAAATCAATGCCATTTTAACACTGCTTGGTCAAGGAGTATTTATTTAGGAAATATGCAAACTCAAATTATTTGCATATAATTGTGCTTGGAACTGAATTGCTTAGTCAGAATAATGGTGGAGAAGGTCCCTGACATGCTTGAGCAATACAAACTTTAGGTTCAGAAAATGAGCCATCAAGAATTCTGCTGGCCACCCATTTATTCGCAGCTTCAGTATAATGTATGCCATCCCAGCTAATATATTGTGCTGGATCACTACAAGAAGTCCCAAGTCTAGATGAACTTCAGTTCCATTCACTATCACCTCTTTCCCACATTCAACAATCCCAATCTTCCCACAACAGTATTCTACAGGACAACGAAAACCTGCATAAATGCATGAGACATTACTTACAATTGTGTGAAGGGAGGGGGCGCGGATATGGAACAGAACAACTCCATATATGTTCTTGAGCAATTAGACTTACCATAGTCCTTCGCATTGCTGATTAAGGAATATTTAGCTGAGTAGATGTCAACATATATAATTGTTGCATCTTCAAGTCGGTGTCTTAATGTGGATACCTTGGCCTTGAGTTGATTGTTGAACTGTTGAGCCACCTTGTTCTTAGATATTATGCAGCCATTTTGGTCAGCATCACCAGCTTTTGGTGGATAGGTTATAACAAAGAAAGGTAAGCATCCAATTGGACCTGTATTGTGGATCCAAAATGCTCTTGCTCCCAGCTTGTAGAGTTGCTAATAGCAAAACAAAGGTGGACAATAAAAAACATAGTACGAGTACTATATAACATGTTATGTTTCAGAAGTTATTTGTCATTCTACGTACGGTTGCTACATTGAATGAATTTCAGTTTTTAGGAGAATCGGTACCTCTACAGCCGATGCGAACAGATCAACTATGGCGGAAATAGATGCCTGCACTTGTACTTCTGTCATTGTAGTCAAAGCAAAATGAATATCATTTTGTCCAATATCCATTGTATAAAGGCCTCTTGAGAAGTCCTCCGGATCAGGCAGTGTGTTTCTGATGCACGAGTTCTTGGCTGGATGACATTCAGCATTGTATGAGTCCCAAGGGCAAAAAAATTTGCAGCGGAAACAAATTTACCGGAGTGCTTACACTGGTTCCATAACTCGGTGGCGCGGTCTTTAAATTGTTCAAACTGTGAAACCTGTATTTCAAGGGATAGAGGATTGAAACCAGCACCATATAGTTTAGCATCAACAAACTGAATGGTTGAGCCTGCAGCAGCATGATTTGCTCCATGATGGAAATTTGATTTGCTCCAATGGAATCTAGATATGCACTCAAAAATGGAATTCCCAGCTTCTCAGCTGCACAAATTTGGAGGTCACAGCACACAGTCAAAGCAAACATTATTATAAAGAATATTCAGCTCATACACTGCAGTGATTGGGAAGCTGTAGAAGGTTACCCATAAAATCAATGATAAGCCGTCCATCACAATACCGGCCAGAAGGTTTACCGAAGAAGGTTTGGCCGTTAGGCAGAGGAAGTCGATCAAGAACAGCTGATACAGTGCCAGTATCCGAATTTGAATCTCCAAAATTGAAAATTGCAGGAAAATGGCAGCCTTCTGACCGAACAAGAATCAATATGCCCAATTGCTGGAAAGCAGCCACTAGGATTACTCCAACTGCCACTACTTTTACTCTCTTCTTCATCCTAGTAAGGTACCTTCAATCAAATGAATCTGAATGGTCAATAAACAAAGTTGTTGCTACAAGAAGCACTGGTCCTCTTTGGAAATATCAGGTATTTCCAAGCAGTGGCTTTTGAAATCAACTACTATATAACGTGGTTCAGTTGACCACTCCAAAAAGATAGTATGGAAATTCCGAGGCGGCACCTTTGACTAAATCTTGCGGCAAGCGGCTTACACAGTTGGCAGCACTGATACAGCCACAAATTTCAAAAAAACCTACGACACCAGAAGTCACATTGGATTCATTCAACTATTTTGTATTGTTCTATTTGTCTGCATGTTCTGTGCGTAGGAAATATCAGAGCTAAAAACATTCACCCTCGTACAACAAGCACTAGTCCTAGAATAGTACTCGGACGGTCTTCTGCACTCATTTTCTTGGGCAAAAAGAACTTCCAACCAATTTTTACAAAAAAATATAAAGGCCATGTCAACAGAAATGATAATTGCAGCAACATGTTCCAATTAAAGATTTGATTTACAAGATTGAGAACAAATGTCATACTAGTAAACAAAATGAGACCACCAACATCTTCCTTGTAGAAAACAAAAATAAACAGAAGAAAAGAGAAACCCCTATAATAAAAGAAAGAAATACAGTAAACAAAACTGAAACCAAGGAAGCCGCCTGTATTACAATAGGACTTGAAAGAAATGAGCAAAATAAGTTTCCACCCTCAAAATGGTAGGAAAATGAGGGATGAAAATCCGCTTTTTACACAGCTTGAAGTCAACAACTGATCAATGCACGACGTTCATAGTGTCAATCCTCAATATCTAGCTCCATTCACAGCAAAATTAAGAGGAGAGATGATGAATATTATTCTGTCCTAATTAGTGAGAAGATGGAAATAAAGAGATCAGAGAAAATTAAAGAATCCACAGCAGTGAAATTCACCATCTTTCCCTTGATGATGACCTGCAAATAAAAAGACGACAGAAATTAATGACATTTCGCAACAATTTCAGACAAGTAACCGATTTAAGCATAAACAAAAGAGTGTAAGCTGAAATATCTTTATACTGACACAACCACCTAAAATTTCTGCTCATAGCAGAAGTGACAAACACAAAAAGTTATATTGGTACCTGAAATTACTTTCCCCATTAGAAAAGACAATAATAGCAACTGCTTAATTAAAGTACATAAAAGACCTTGGCAACAACACATTCTCACTGATTGAGTTTGAGCCTTCTAAATCTTTGTAGGACTTGCAGGTAATTTTAAAATATGGATTTCAAACTAACACTATCTAAGCAATTGCTGGGAATTCAAACCCAAGATAAGGAACATCCAACACATGCATGCCACATCTCCTTTTGCTTTTGCATGGGAATTAATATATGTCAGAGTTCCCATTCATTAGGAAATAGAGCAAATAGTACCTGTCCATATCTCTACTACCCAAAAATCCTCTGCTCCTACCACCATGGAAAGCTCTTCTATCATCCATGTGCCTTGGCCATGCATCTCCAGTGCCACGGGAACGAGGCCTATCAATGAATTCACCACTTCTAGAATCTTCATATGCCGCAGGCTGCGAAGAGGGCCTCTCAGGAAGAGTTATACAGGCTAGTAAACCTGCCTGCTCCAGAACCTGGCCTTTCAGAGGGTTTCTGACCAAAACGAACTTTGTCATCCAACTCATGAATCAGCAGTTCCAAGTCCCTCTCCTTTTGAAGTATTTGATCATGTAAAGTGGATTGATCTTTACCAGAGTTTTGCAGTGATTCCTTTTTCAAGTGTTCTATTTCTTCTTTCAAATTCTTTTCCTCCTCTGTCAAAGGCCTGAAAAAGTATTCCACATTCAGCAATTAAAAGAAGATTTTAATTATTTTCCATTTTTATTTCCTCATATTTGTGGGATTGGTCTAATCCTTTAATAACTTTTTGATTGTATTTATAAAGCAAGCTCACAAAATATTCGCAACTATAAGTAGTCAAACTATCCACAGAAAACTTACTGCAAGAAAACTGTTTTTCTATGTCTCAAACATCCACATATCTATATCAGATATTATAATTCACCCAATGAGGCCATGAAACATGTACCTTTGAAAAAGAGTTGCAACTTCTTACTTCAACAATGGAGCCACAACTAATACCAAAAGTCTGTACATAACTCAAAAAGGAAACTAATAACAAAAGTACATAAATTACGTAAAAGGGAGAAATAAAGAAAAACTGTCAGCTGAGCACAATCATGTTGATCAAGTGTTTACAAATATTCATAAGCAATGAATAACCACCAAAGAAAGAAGAGCACGGTAATAAGGACCTAGGTGCTGAAAACAAGGCTAGATAAATGGAACTTGATATATATGCATGCATTATTAATAGGAAAATAAATGTTCCCCTAACTGAGCCTCATTAGAAAATATAGGTAGTATTGTACACAGTGTTTGGATGACGGATGAAGAATTGTGAATCAACTTCCATTAGTAAGATACTATAATCCAAAAGTAGTCTATTAGACCAGAATTCAATACCCGAGGCAAGCAGGAATAGCAATAGGCATGGCAAGAAGATGATGTTTTTTCTTGTGTTTGTTCAATTTTTGTTAAATACTAGGTAATGATAAACAATTTAAGTTGACAAGCTAAAAAGTATTTTAGGACAAAAGGTTAGTAGGACAAAGCAATAAATTGGGAGAGACAGATCTCTAAATAATAACAACATCAATGCATCTGGTGAAAATAGTAGATTCCAAAATGCATTTACTGCTTATTATCATTAATTCCAGAGGAAAAGGCAAATAAAAACATGCTGCATCTCAAAATTTTGTAGTATAAGGGAAAACTATGGACATGTAGACAAGACTACGAGTTGCCTACAATAAATTATGACAGAGAGCGATAGAGGCTACCAAAGAGGTTATGCCATACTACTTGTGTAAGATAAATGCATTTCCTGTCCTATTTAACAAACGTTCTTTACTCGTTACTTACCAGCTGCCCTATCTCCAACAATTATAGTGAATATTCAGAATATTTTACCAATTCATTGAGGCCCATTTATTTGTGATTAGAATCCAATCAAACCTAATTCGAACCAACACTGTCGATCTCCGGTACAGAGTATTATACACATCTATTCAATAAACTAAAATACCTGAATATCAAGTAGATAAACATGACAAGATTTGAACTCTCATAAGAGGAAAGATGCAATATTTGGAGTGCAATAGGAATCTTTGATAAAATGAGTGAATTTAAAGTGGGACGGTTCATTATAGGCAGGGAATCCATAGCTGATACATAGTCATCCCTTAACCAACTATACCACTTTAAGCCACCACTGTTATCTCCTCTCCCCTCCCTAAGTTTCCATCTAATATCTAATAGTAGCCACGCCCTACTTCATTAACCACATCATCACCACCAACCTTCAGACAAAAAGAAGTGAGACAACATCACACCGGGAGCTATTTCTAGTTTCTAAAGATTCTCTACTTACAACACATCAATTCTGACTACTCATTGCTGCAAAACAACCTTACAGTCCCCTATTTCTAAAAGTTTGAGGTAAAGACAATCAATATCCAACCTTAACCATGCTTAACTTCTTAGACTCTATAATTCAACAAAGTACAATGGTGTTACCACAGCATTCAAGGATAAATGCAAAATAAAGCATTAATATACCTTTTTCAGTTGATGCAATTCTTGTCTTCATCAAAGAACAAATTTAGTTTCATACCTATCATCATCAACGTATAAGCTTGTATGGAATCCCAATTATGACAAGTATTGAAAACCGAATGGAGGCCATACATAAAAAATAAAACAACAAACCAGCACCAAGATGACATCTTTAACATAAAATCTACACTCCCAAACACAAAGTACCATGTGAACCAATCATCATGGAAGCATTCAGAAAGCAATTTTAGAAAATGCTAACCTTTCAACACGACGATGCTCAAATTCTAAATCAATCTTTCTCCAATCAAGACCCTTCTCCTCTAGCAAAACCTCCCTAGGCTTAGCATCCCCAAAAGGATTCACCTTAGGCCTTGGCTTCACTGCTCCATCTCCAATTCCTTGCAATGCCTGGCCTTCTGATCTAGCTGACTGTGAGCTCCCAGGCCTACTGGAAGCGTTTGAGAGCTCGCCGGCCTACTCACAGCCTTCTTTGCCTCAATTTCCAAATCCAATTTCTTCCAATCCAATCCCTTCTCCGCCAGCACTTCCTCCCGGGGCCTCGCTGCCCCAAAGGGGTTTGGCTTATTCACCTTCACCACCTCTCCACCCTCTTCAACGCCCTTGGGCGGCTCAAGGACCAATCTTTGCCGTTCTTGATTCCCATCACGAGTCCATTTCTCGGGCTCCGGCCTATATTCACGAAACCCGGACCCAAAACTGGAAGATCTGGCATCTGGACGCGGAATGGGTTTTTTGGCGGAAGCCCAATTATCAACCTCATCAGCCCTAGAAAACCCTCCACTGCCACCGCCTAAAGCAGCATGCCGGCCGGGGCGACTCGGACCAACAGGACCCGAATTGAATGAGGGTAAAGGCTTCTTCATTGTAGCCCAATTGTCAACTTCATCAGCTCTAGAAGGTTGATCAAAATCCGGACTTCTACCCTGAGGTGGGCCCCTCTGGATAGGCCGACGATCATCCTCAAAACCCCCATAAGATCTTCGAGGGCCTCCTCCCCAAGACCCCTCGCTATCCGAATCCCGGTCTCGCATCCGACCCGGTAGAGGGCCACCGCCGCTTCGGACCCCATAATCAGAAAACCCTCCACCGAGACGGCCGCTACCATATTGCATTTCATCTCCGGCTGACCGTTCTTTCGGACCGGTAGGAAGGCGGAGCATTTCCTCATGGGTTAAGCCGAGCCGACTCGAAGCCGAACCCGTGCCATAAGAATTCTGCATGGTGAACTCTTGTAAGCTCATCTTAGTTTTCTTCTTGGTCTGCTTGGAGGCGCTGCTGACGGAATCTTTCAGGGATGGGAAGCTTTGGGAGTCTCCGCCACCAGCTCCGGTAGCCGCTTCAGCAGCGGCTTTGGCGGCTAACTCCCTCTCTTCTTGCTCTTCTCGCTCGGATTCGGCGGCCCAGGCGCCGATATTTCCCCATGGCGATTTCGACATTTTCGAAGACGGTCAGAAGATCTAAAATTGAAAACAAAAAAAAAAACTTCCTTTTCCTTTTCGTTTTATAAAAATTGATTAAAGTATTTACTTTTGATTTGAGAGAAATTAGCAAATTCTAGGAAAATGAGCAGGGGCTCCGAAAAGGGAGCCGGAGCTCCGACAGCATGAAAATGGGTACAAAAAGTTTGAATCTTTGGAAGAAGGGTTCAGGGGTTTGTTATGTGGTTGTGGTGAAGGAAATGGAAATGGAAATGGAAAAGTGAATTGACATTAAAATGAATTTTGGGTTTTTTTTTTTTTTAATTTTGATTTTAGGAGGGGGAGATGGGGGCCCATGGGAGAAAGTGGGGACCACATGAAGTGGTGGTGAGTTGTGACCCAGCTGAAAAAGCTGACGTGGAGGTCCAGGAGTGGTTCAGTTTGGAGGGTCAAGGAGGAGTGGAGGGTGGAAATATCATGCTTTTGGCCTAATATTCCTATTCCTTAAGGACCTTAACTATCTATTAGGGACTGTTTGGCTGCATATAGGGTTCTGCTATGCTATTGCTAATTTGCAATCCCATGAGTTCCATTGATTTAATGACTAAGTTTACTATTAATTCTGATTATGATGGCTTGGTAATTACTTGTATAAATAATGTTTGGCTTAATAAAACAAGTTTTAAGGCAATTCTTTTGTTTGTGCAATGAACTTGACTTTGTTATCCTATATTTGGGGTACTTCTTGACAATGGTAAATATTTAGGTAGATTCGATTTTTGATTCCACTTGTAGATCCTGTGGTGTAGATTAAACTGTAGCGAATCTATAACATCAGTTGATGTAAGTAAGATTTTTTAAAATTTAATCCTGACCATAATATCTACAGGTGAGGCTAAAACCCGAATCTACCTATACATTTCCCTTTACAATTAGCCTCCATCTGTTTCACTTAAGTGGTGCTACTATTATGTAACGTATTGGGAAAGGGTTTCATCTCTGCATTTTGGTTTGTGAATTTTTAATGGCTAAACTGATTTTGGTGAGCCAAAAACAAACACTAACAAAGGGTTGGTTTAACTTTTTTTTCCTCTCTTTTTCTCCTCCAAGATTTGTGGCAAATAGAGCTTAGATTTGTGAGATTTGGTCAACAGAAACAAGTGCAGAAAACATTTCTTTAGTTATTTGAGAGGACAAGGTGTGCTAGTGTATGTATGCATCATTGAGTAACCTATCTTACCAATCAAAATTGGAAAAAGAAAAAATCATTGTGTAAACTCTAACCAAAATATTCCACTATGTCAAGTTGATTGAGTCTTGGTACCTAGCATATCTGTAAGTCAATGACTCTATTAATTAGTTAGAAGATTAAGTGATACAAAGGAAAAATATTAATCTGGTTTTCATTACATGCTTTTCGCTAGTAAGTTAGTAACCATGGAGCAAGCAAGAATTTCAATCAGATCAATTGTCATTTTCCATTTCTTTTTTTTTTTTTTTTCTGGCATGAAACATGAGACCGTGGCTCTATTTGAATGGTTGTTTTTATTAGCCTTTAAACAATAATTTGTATGAATATTATTTTTCAAACACATTTTTCAATTACATTATATCTCACGCATATCACACATCAAAAAAAGGTTGTTATAATAATTATTCTACATAATATTATAAATAATGATTATATCGACAGCCATGATATTTAGGATGCTATGACTATGAGATTTCACAAGTTTATGTAGCTTTGGGTTTTCATATATTATTTCAGAACATTATGCAGGTATCTTTTTCCTTTCTTGTTTTCTGGAGGAATATAATGCATGTCATTGTCCTTGTCAACACTTCCAGTGGCTGTCAACTATTTGCTTCCCTTTTGTTTGTTTCGCATGAAATGGAAACAGGTCCCCTCAGTGTTGGTGTGTCTTTCAACAAAATATCGTTCCAAGGCCTTAATAAAATGGGAAAAAGCAGTCCAACGTGCAACACAAGAACATTCCTTTATTCATATAAATGTTAAGGAGAAAGTTCTAGCAAAGAAAAAAAAAATGAAAAGTTAAGGAGAAAGTGTCCTGCAGATGTCCTCTGGGCTGTGCTAATAACCACACCAGCATTTTTGTTTCTCCAATGTTACTTGGATCTGATATTTTACTCATCTTCCAAATACAAAAATCTCACCAAACTAAACCCAAAATCCATAAATTTACTTAACATGGTGTTGTTAAGTGGCATAAACTTGATGTTTAATAGTGCAAGATTAACGAAATCCACATTAAAAGTGAGAAAGTTGTGCAATATACTACTGGAATAAGTACTTCCTCGAAGGTATATATGAGACAAGCTAGATTTTCCACTGAAGTTTCTATACAAAAATTACAAGAAGAATGCAATATATATTATGTTGCATTGAAATTGGAACTAATCTGAGGAAAGCTCACAAATGCAAAGTCGTTGGAACAATCTGGCCAGGAAGGGGCCACTGCATATGCTTTGCACCCCTAATACATTTCGAGATCCTCATTAGCTGTAACAACCATGATCATCAAGGAGTCAGAATAGGAGCACATGACAGCCAAAACATCAAGCAATCAGAAGAACTCTGTCAGATATATTAGTAAGTTATAACATGCAAGGATAAAAAACCACCTTTTCTTAGACATGACAATATGCCAATTCGAATTCTACATTTATCTCACTCATTCAAAAATACTCTATAAGCAAAAATGTTGAAAATTATTTTTCCAATTGGCAAATCAAGAGTTACATAAACAAATTTTGATAAGAAATTCACATCTATCAAAGGAAAACAGATGGGAATTTGGTTTATCATTAGCTAAAAAAATACCTAAAAGTAAGTATTCAGTTGGCCCCAAACCTGAGGTATGACATCTGATAAGCAGTTTGCAAAACTCCTGCTATACGTTTGCATTCTACTAGAACAGCAAGAAGTATTTTAATGTTCCTCTCCTCCACTTTGTTGATAAAGTTCTTCAACCTTCAATAAGTTCCCGGGAAATTTGTACTAGCCTGCAACGGAAATCTGAAATCCGATCAATATATTTTGTTTCTTATGGAAATATGTGGAGAAAAGTATGGGTCACATACAAATAATCAGCATGAATTTTCTCTTAAGGAGGAACAGACTTAATTAGGCAAATAAGCTACTCAAATGGTAACCTGTAATCACATGAAACAAAATGGAGGCTAAAATGAGAGCTGAATGGTAAGAACAAACCGCGGAACTTGGAAAAACAGCTTCACCAGTCACCACCCTACTGTGTCTGGCCTTGACTTGTGAAGAGAAGCAGTAGATGGTGCTTCTTGTTCTTGTGAAATTCTTTCGACAGAGATTTCACATCTGATTCTGCGGTACAGTAATAAGTGACTCATCATAAGCCATGACAAAGGAAGTTCAAGTTGGACACTCAATTTTATTGTCCACTTGATGTAATTTTTGCATATTCTTGGAATTCAACAAGACAAAAACGCAAACTCCTCATCCATATTCCCAGGCCCCACCAACTCTTAGCCCACATATATCCTCATTTAATCAATTCCTAACAAATAACAACACATACACTGCTGCCTGTAGCAAATGAGTTACACAGTACTGAATCATACACAAAAGATATCTCAAGTCTCAACCACTTTTCATCATAAAAAAGAACAAAACTTCTCTGAACACTGTATATAATCAAGTCAAGAAAAATAATAAAAGGAAATTGGAATTTGATGCAAACCTGGGCTTCCTTGTAACTTCCATTGGTACTGATTTCATCAGTACTACCAACTAAAGGAGGATAATCTTTCAAAGACCAATCTTTGTCCCTCACCTGAAGAAAAGTTTTGGTTTTCTTCTGCATACTAATCAAAATATTATGCCAAGTATTTACCCTGGAAGGACCTTTACTAGGCATTCCCACATTCATCTCCACCAAATCATCAGTTTTTACACCCAAAACCTCCTCAGGCACTGCACCATCAAACAACCAAATCAAACAAGAACAGAATCCCTTTGTGATTTCTGAGTCACTATCAACTTTAAATCTCATTAATCTATTACAATCCATTGCTGCCTCCAACCAAACCATTGTTGTACATCCCATTACCGTCGGTTTGCCTCAACCCGACCCGACTCATCAAATGGAGGGAGAAGAGCTGCATAGTGCAACAATCTCTTGACTCTATCAATTGGATCCGATAAAGACTTAAATTCACAAGCCAAGAAATGAACTTTTTCAGGCACGGTTAAACAAGAAACAAAAGGGATTTTTGTGTTTGAAGAATTTCTTGAAATTGGCTGATCAGGGCTGTGAACGCATTCAAGGGATGTGAAAAAGATTGGATTTTTTGAGGACCCTTTTCTTAGTTTCGACTGAATTTTTGTGGGTTCGGCGATTTTCGCATTCCTTGAGAGCAAAAGTGATGAAAAAGATAGGTTTTGGGTTAAAGACTGCATCTTTTGTATAAGGAGAATGAAATTGAAAATGGAAGAAAATTGTAGGAAGAGCCAAAGAAGAAGGTTATTGCTTACCGTTAATAATGGAGGTAACGAACGTTGGTTCGTCAGAATATAGGAGAGGGGGTGAAGGGAAGATCCTTGAAATGCGGACCAAATTCTTGTGGAACCACAGGCCTTTTATGAAGGTATTGAAAATGTAAATAGCTAATTGATTTGTCAGTGGTAGAAGGAATTTCATTCAACAAAACAAGGCGCCAATAGAAATGTCTATTTTGAGAAGGTCCCACTCGATGAAGAACTTGTATTTTGGAAGTTCGTTCTTAGATTAGTATTTTTAACCAAAAAATTTTTTATAATTTCCTTAGGCTATTATACTATAATTTCAATACTATTGACTACATATCACTTTTTTTTGTCAGAATTTGGGATATTAATATTTTTTTTGCATAGATGTTTTACATTTTTCGAAAATTTTAAATTTGTATGTAGTTATTCTTGGCTGGAACTTTATTACTCTATATAAAAGGTAGTAACTTACCTATGCATTATTGCGTATTGTATTTAGGGGCAAAATACTTAAAAATGACTTGACTGAAGAAGAGTAAATTATTGCAGAAGAAGAGTAAATTATTGCAGATACAAACGAAGTAGTTACAGAGAGTATTTATTAATTGGCAGGATGATTTAATTTGCTGCCCCTCATTGTCCTTCGTTGACTTTGTGTATGCATGTCTTAAAGCCTTTGATAGAAGTCTGCAAATATATTCCCAATAGCAGTGCCTAATTGGAGAAAACCGCCACGTATATTGAATATTGAGCTCCATCATCAATCACAATGACTTGATTGCTGGCGAAGAAAGACTTTTTTTTTCCCTCCTTTTATTTCCAAATACTAGTGAGGTATTTCTCAAAAAATTATTATATAAATCAAATTTATGATATAATATCATGACTTCTTAATCTATTATATTATTAAAAAATTTATGATTAATCTATATTTTTTTATATTATTAAAAAATTTATGATATTATATCATAAATTTAATTTATATAAGAATTTTTTGGTACTCACCAACATAGAGAAATTAAGAATAATTTGTATTGCAAGTATTAAATTTTGTCAAACTTAGTCCTCTCCAGCTCAGCTAGTAAATTGGAAGTTGCACCAAGGTTTTAAATTAAAATGTGGACAATGTAGTTCAACAAACCGTCCAAGCAATAATAATCAAATAATGGGAACATATGACTTTGACAAAAGAGTTGTGATTAGTAAGCATCTTCTTCAGGAAAATCAACCATCCTCACCCTCTTCTGCGGTTTGCTCAGACACAGTGAAAATTTTGAAGAGATTGATAAAATAATCAGCAATATGAAAAATATCAAACTCACAATTAAATGTAGAATATATAGTTCAATAGAAATCTTGATATGTTTTTCCTTCAACATAGTTCATAAATTATTTTATTGGATTAGCCATCATAAATAGTACATATGCACCGAAATTTGTACTAGTAATCTATGCTTGCGCCAGCATTCACAAAACAAAATATGTATTGATCACGTCAGGGGAACCACCCACCCCACCAAGGGTTTAAAGATTCACTGATACTATATTCTTTCTTCATTACAAGTATATTCCTAGTACAGTTGGTAAAGAAAAAAACCAAGATTCTGCCAATATATATCCATGATTAAAGTTAATTAGGATCTGTAATATCATTTTTGGGCCAATATTGTTGCCCTTATGCTACTAAAATGCCACCGATTTTGAGTATGTTTAGGAGGAAAATCATGGATGTGTCCCATGTGGGGTTTCATTAACATGATCATTAGATAAAGCTGTCCTAAGCAGAACCATCCTATATTAATTACTCACTGATTCCTTAATGGAAATTTCATAACAAAAAAAAGAGGTGTTAGAGGAGAAAATTGATAATCCAATTTAGGTAAGAGTCATTTATAACTTTCATTTCATCATCATAGGATTTAACCATGCAAGCCAAACAAGATTGGAAGGTAACAAAGAATTAGACCAACTTGAGAAAAAAGGCTTTCATAATATAAGACACTTGGATGATTCAACATTAGATCAAGGGTTTCCTTGATAGCAATAACTAAAAACTTTTGTTCAGAACTAGTAGCAGTTTAATGTAAATAGTGCACAACCATGTGGTGGGACAGCCATATGATATTAACTCTTTTACAACACCAAAATTTTTCCCAGTCCACAATTCTGTGCAGGTGCATGAAGCATTATTAAGATTTCCACCAGGGAGTGTCTTAGCTATGTCTGATATTGTTGTTGCGATTACTGTCCTCTCCGAATTTAAATTGAAAAATGCAAGATATATTTCTCCTGCATGGCAAGAGAAACGAGAATTATATTGGAAGTAAAATGCTACTGGTTAACTCTGTTCAGAATCGATTCTTAAGATAATTATCAGCCAATGGATCTCCCCCTAGGTAGCTGTTATTGCTAAAAATTACCAATCATGTGGCTTAAGTAGCAGAAATTAAGTCAAGTTGCCAATGCTGCCTAATGCTTAATAGTTTGTCTTTACCTTATTACTTTAATGGTTATACGTATCCTATAAAATCACTGTTTTTGGGCCATCCACAACTTGTCAAACTCTTAAAAATCGTAAGGGGTGTAACATTAGGTTTATTTTTAGACTTGCTTTCTGCAAAGTGACTTGTCGTTCTTATAACTAAGCAGGGCAACAGCATCAATATCAAAAGAACCGTCAAGAGGAGGCTAATAATTATTTTTAAATTGTTGAGAAACCTATGCTCATCTTTGGTAAAATTAATTATAAGTTTGAGAAGTCAAACCTCTCCTTCCAGTTGCTAGCCAAGAGCGACTTCCCCCTATGCCAGCATTGGCTGCATGAAAGATCAATTAACTCCCACGTTATTAATTGTACCACAATTACAGGGGACAGGAGCAATCAGATTCAGTTTGTCACCTTTGACTGTATTCATGGAGGCGCAGAGACCAGAGTAACTATTTGTGAGGGTCCCGTTATAATTTAACTCCCACATCTGCTAAGACCAACATTTTGGATTTCAATTTCATGTTGAACAATAGAACAAGATCAATTCAAAGGGAATCTGAAAATTTTTTAGCTCTTGTTTTGATGTGCTTCAGCTTTTTCCCTATTTGTGGGATTAGATAGCAGTTATGATTTCGCATTGATGCTTCTAAGCTATTTAATCATGGGCATGAAGTTCCTAACGTGTACCTGATTGGCTTCCAGTCTGCAAGGTGAAAATGAACCTCTTCTAAACTCTTTAGAGGTAAGCTTTCGATTTGAAGATGCACCAAGGCAGACATGTGTTCCTTCGGTTGCTAACAAGTGGAGTTTACCGTGACCATTTTTGTCGAACGTCATCTGTTCATCTCTGCATCACCATCTTTGCAGAGTCAAACATCAAGATATTGTGATAGAACAAATTAGAGTTTACCAGCAATAACAAAGAGAATAAGATAAAGGCCTATTATTACGATTCCAAAAGCAGTTTTTCCTTGTATAGGCAGAAAGGTGTTTGGTGTTCGCTTCTTGAGTTCTCTTTCCAGCAAACTTGTTCAAGATCGTCACCATTTGATCTGGCTGACCAACCCTTAGCATTTCATCTCCTTGCAGCTAGTTAGGTCCAAAAAGAGGTCCACTGAAGCATGCCTATTTTCATAGTTTTCTGATTGACTAGCAAGAGAATAATGTCTGAATTGGACGTATTTTTCACCTGTAATATAAGGAAACTGCATACAGAACTTCAGTATACTACCCAATTCTGCCAACAGTTTGTATAGGAAGATATGCTTATTCACTTGCCTCCTTATTGTTTGAGCTAAAAGAGTTTATCTCTAATAAAGTAGGATTTGTGATGAGGCTGAATGTTGTTTCATCTAGACGTCTCAGGTCTCCTCCAAACATGAGAGGAGATTTGGCTATGGACCATAGAGTGATCTGCCAAAATAAAGCAAAGACGATGAAGTGGTTAATATAGCTTCAGCATATATATGCAATTCAGCAGGAGCTACATATACATACCTGAGTTTTCTGCTCATCAATATTGAGCCGGCATTGCCTGTATGGACCATCATTTGAGGCTATAAGGATAAAAATATCCCATTAATTGTGATTCTTCATAGTTTCTCCCTAAATAAATACCTTATATAAACAGCATAACATTGTTGGCCTTAATTCCGGGGAAAATTGTCCTAGATAGTATTGATCCTCCCCATGGATTATGTTCTGAGGCACCAGATGTTTAAGTGCAATTATCCATTCTCCATACGTAGCTTGAAAGTCATTTAAATATAATTGGTGACTCCTCTACCACTAGCTAATTGCGTACCTACTTTGCCATGTGATGGACTTGGAAGATCATTTAGTGCAATAATTAATTTTACGGTTCCATTATAGAAACTCTAGATTTTTTCATTTCTTTTTATTATTGGTAGACCTTGATTGTTGTAAATTAGTTTATCTCACCACTAAGGTCAGAGAGTAACAATGCATGGTCAAATGAATGAAATAATCGTGTAGAAAAAACACTAGATAACTTCTTTTTCCAATCTATGAGCTTGGCAGAAATGTTGTCCAGAATTCACTCATAGGCACTTATATTGGCAACAAACAAGATGGATCAAATTGACACTGCCTTTTTATACCAGATAGAATTATTATCCTTCCAAAAGAAGTCCCATAAAATTGTCAAAGATATTGCACCTGCATCAGTTAGCCAACCCAGCGGTAGTCTATCCAACACATCAGGCCATGACTTCCCCTTTAGGCCATTGGCTCCTATCATATTAGCAGCTGCAAAATCCCTACAGGGAAAAATGCACAAACAAAATTAGAGCAAAAAGCAACACATGGAAAAGGAGATTAAATCTGGCTGAAACAATTTAATACAATAATTTACATGAAACGAATTGAGGAATATCATTCTACCGTGTAACATCAAAATGGGCAGCAACATCTGGCCATTGATCCCAGTCATCCCCAGTAATCCTATACATGTTGACTAGGCTGCTTATATCCCTAGCCATGCTTGGTGTCACACTAGTTCCAGGAGACAACGAATACAGGATGGGGCGATTTATTTCACTCAAAACCTGCACAAGAGGACTTTGGTAAAGTTTTTACCAACAATCCTTTCAATTGTACATAGATTTCTATGTAAGTTCTCAAATTCTATTTTCTTTTTTCCAGAGGGAGGGTAATTGGGGAAGGGAGAGGATGGGAAGCTAAGAGAGCGTGGCGACATGACACCAAAGTTCAGGCACCAGAGGAAAGAAGAAGGAGTTGTGCAGAATTTCATACCTCTGAAACAAAACTTATCTCGTCCACGTTCAAGTCATCACCAAACACACAGTCATTTTTCACTGCAAGTAAGGAGTGGAAATACCATATTTAGTAGTAGCAAAACATTACCTAGACGTGTTGATAGAAATCTATTAGACAACCTCAAATGCTTCCTACATGTTGTAGTAGTTAAAGAATTGATATACAAGTCTTCGTCTCCAATAATTTAAATTAATAAAGATCTCATCTAAGCTTGTAGCTCGACATCCATCACATGAAAGAAAACATTGACCAATATATAAGGAAAAAAAAGAAAAGAAAATTTATAACGTTAAATTAATTTCTTTTGGCCTTCCAAAGTTGCCCGTGTTGGTATTCATTCAATTCTGTGCTTAACAAAGTAAAGCTAGATTACCAAAATCAACACCCCAGTCGGCATACTGGTGGTAGAGTGACCTCAGAAATGCTCTTCCAGCTCCCAACTTGGTATTCACACTCATGAAACCATTTCGCATCCATTGGCAACTAAACTCCTTCATACCTATATCTTTTGCATACCACTTCCTCCCTGACTCTTCATAAGCCTTACCCTAAAAACAAATGATAAGACAAGGTAAACACTAGTATGAAAGCTAATTTTGATGCATTTTTTGCCTATCAACGTTTTTCGTCATCCCAGCAATGGTGGCGGGACTTGTTCAACATTTTCCACATCTGACAGAGTAAAAAGGGCAAAGAAAATTAAGGATCTATACCGTAGTGATGTCCAAGATGGGGGTGTTAGCATTGAATGCCTGTGTACTTATGCCTCTCATAACATGAATTCCGAATTTCAAACCCATATTATGAACTCGGTTCGCTATTTCAGTGAATCCTTTCCCACCTTTGGAGGAAGGCCATCTCGTTTCTGGGTCAGGAATGTATAAGAGACACTCATCAATCACATCAAATCCAAGAGAATCAACACCAGCACCCTTCACTTTCCTCCTATACCATAGATAGTCCACAACAACATACTACAAAGAGGTGCAAAATTCAAACATAAAAACGAAAATCAAATACTCCTCTTCTTGCAGGTGCCACAAGAATACATTTCATCATCAACAATGCATAACACTAATAATATTTTACTCGATAAATATTTATTGAATCTTGTAGGACCTGATATCCATAAGAAAGTAACCTCTGAGCAACTAGTTCTGCATTCTGAAGGAATTCTTCCTCAGAGATTGTCCAACAGAAGGAATCATAGGAATTCCAACCTCTAGGTGGGAAGATAGCTCGTTTATCCAATAAACCCTGTCCCCATACTAATTTTCCCCTGAAAAAAAGTACTGAATTTGACAAACAACCTTTCAAGAAAAACCATTCACATATATCAATAAACAACATCTTTAGGCTACAACTAACACAGAATTACAGAAGGAAAAATCACAAAGTACCTTTGAAGGAAATAAGTGAAGGCTAAAAACAGAGCTATGATAGCTGAAATCTTCATGATGGATCACCCTTCCTCTTATCAAAAAGAATTCTTGGCAAGTGTAAATAACGTTGCAGTAGAAAAACTGATGTGGGATCATTTATTTATGGGACAAGCTTTTACTGTTAGTAGGGTAGTAGTTGAATTCCAGGGAAATTGTTAGTAGGGTAGGTAGTTGAATTCAAGGGAAATTCATTCGATTTATCGTAAGTGGATGGATTAAATATATATTATTTTTTATTTTAATTTATTAAAATAATTTTTTTTTTAAATAATATGAAAGGTGTATTGATCGAGTTTTACTGCCTTCTACCTCGGAATTATACATCATATTTCATAGGTTAAAAATGGCATAATCGATTTTTGGACTTTGATGACAACTGACAAGGGCCCCCTGAAACATTATCGTCCACTTCACTAAGGTTATCTCTGTCTCATTTCTGACTATTCATTCGGATATAGCAGAACATTAATAGTAATGAAAATTTACTGTGTGTTTGTGTGTGTGTCATCAGTATAACTAAGCATCCGTTTTTCAATGCGCAGGTGCGCTCTCTCTCTCTCTCTCTCTCTTTGAGGTGTGTCAACAGAATTTTTGCGCCACGCGGCCACCATTGCAGCTGCATGGTCTTAAAATCAGGTCATAGATTAATCAAGATCGGGTTAAATAACTTTCACAGCCATTAGTCTTCTATTAGTTGTTGGGATTAGATGACCACAATTGATTATATCTTGTGTTTGAATGGGTAGATTTAGATTTGAATATTAATTTGAAATGATTAGGTTTTGAAGCGAATTTGAAATTGAAGATTTTTAGTGATTTAAATTTATTTTAATTTTGGATGAATTTAAAATTTGATTTATTAATATTTTATCTAAACAATAGAATAAATTTGGATTAAGAATTTGAAATTAAATCCATCCATATAAACAGACTGATATAGTTATTTACAAATATCTCGAAACATCTTATATTTTAATTATCGAACTTTTATCTCACCTTCTAAATAGTACTTGATAAAAATTAATCCTGTGACTACAGTTTTTAGAATAAAAAGAAATCTACAGAAAAATAAATTTCACATAAACATGTTAATTATGTTCATGGTCAAGGAGAGGAATAATAGACCGCCAAGAATCATAAGATTTAGTGTTTTTTTTTTTTCATTTTTAAACTCACCCCTTCCTTTAATTGCAAAAGACGTATAATTTTGAGTTATTTTTTTGGTTTTACAAAACTTTTATATTTGGCATGATGTGTTATTAACACTGAAAAATTCTACAATCTTTTTTACGGAATCATTCCTTTGTACTTTAAATGTTTGTACTGTACAAGCTTTTAAAGGTAAGGAAATGATTCTTTAAAAGAGACTGTAGAATTCCCCGTTAACATGTTACATAATTCATTAGTGATTAAGATATAGAGAAATTTTATAGTCCCTTTTAGGGAATTATTTCTAATTATTTATACTTTAAGAGTTTGTACAGTACAACACTATGTTCTTTAAAAACTTGTACTGTATAAGTTCTTAAAATCAAGAAAATAGTTCCCCCAATGGGACTGTAGAATTCCCCTAAGATATATTATTGTATTGTAGAAATGGACATTAGCAAGCTTTTGAGTAAAGAAAAAGTATTGAGAAAGAATAACGACATTGCACCTAATTGCTTAAGAAAATAAATGACAGGATTGCTTATAGGATTTTAAAACGTAGAAAATTTTTCCCCCTTTGTTGTTTCTTCCCCTTTTAATGATTGAGGAAGAGAATGCAGGGCTGTGTCGTACGTGGCATTCTTTTTCTGCTTGTTCATATGGAAGTAGACGTTAATGAACCACAAATAAAGGGGAAAAAAAAGCAGTAAACACTACATCTTCTAAAAGATTATCTGACAAGGAAATGTAAACCAATTTAATCACAACCACCACATGTTATGGACTTATCCATATGAATATGAGCATCAAGATATGGATGGCAGAGCTGTTCGTTTGCATCACTAATAAGAAAATGTGGGCCTTAAAAAAATAATAACGAGAGAACGTGGAAATTGAGGTAAAAGAACAGCAATAAACCAGGAAGTTCCAGCCAGGAGAAAGTCTTGATTATTCGGTGTGGGTATAGCAAAGAATTTTTCTCCTGCTAGAATAATTTACATTATACACTTACAAAATTATATGCGTAGTAAAACGATAGAAAAATTTTCTGCTAAGCACTGTCTCTTATACTATCTCACATGCCCTATAAGAATAAATTCAGAGAACAAGAAAAATTTGCTTCTATTCACAGCTTGCATAGTGGATTTTTTACTTGATTGTCAACCAGAAGGAGGCAGCAACAATACCATATCATTGGAAAGAAACAGCGCAAATTCTTTCTAGTTAATAAGTTACTAAAGTACAATGTCCCTACACAAGGAAATATTTGTTTAACGAAAATTTCATATACCACAAGAATTGAAACCTAATATACATCATGTCAATGGGTCATGACATGAACAACAGAACAATCTCATATTAAAATACAAAACTGTTGCATTTTGATTCAAAGGAAGAGTACCAGATCAGGCAATAGTCGGATGGAAGCTACACATCTACCACTATATATAGAAGCCTGCAATTCACAAGCTTCCATTTCCATCTCCTAGCAGACCTCAGATTTCTTGTGATTGTTTTCCAACACAGTTACAGCTTCCTTGAGCATCTCGAGTTGGAAACAGCTTGGACAACTTCTCAATGGCTTGAGCACAAATTAACTAGTGTATTGATTTGACCCTTCCAACAAAATCTCGAGTATTTACCTTCACTATACAAGCTGTCGCAATCAGGCTCTACACATGCAAGGTGTTAGTGGGTTCTCCCAGATGTCAAAATTGGGAAATGTTTCTTCGGGTAATCCGGTTCGAGTCTGGTGGGTAACAACCACATCTTCTACAAAGGTGGCCCAGCCCATATATGGATCCCCTAATGATTTGGACACAAGTCCCTTATCCGGCGTTTAATGGATTTTTGGCGGTGACCCATGTAACGGCGATGTCCAATTATCAATTTAGCAAAGTTCCCACCATGGGTCATTACAAATACATCAGACTTCAAGCAGACCAAGAAGTCGAGGGCTGCTAAGCTAGTCACATGCTTCCTGAAACCATCCAACTCCTCTTTCGTTGCCAGTTCCTCCTTTGTAACCTGTTATAGATCCTTTCAGAATTATATGATCTCAGAAATAACATGACAAGTCAACTAGTATACAAGGTGGGCGAACTTAATAAACAATTCAGAGAGAACACAGTTCTTTCATTATAATCAAAAGAAAGAGAAAAAACACAGAACATTCTCTTAAAATACCACAAACAAGAGTTCAGATGACAGAAAAGCCCAACAAATTAGTTAAATTCTAGGAGCATATGAACATCCAAAACTTCTAATTTTGTCTTTGATATATATACTACTACATTATTTTTCATTAAAAACCTTTTGCAATAGGTTAAGCTTCACATAGTAGATTATACAGGAAACTACTTATAGAGTCTTAAATTACTAAGAGTTCCCTTCTGGTGCTAATTATTTTTTCTAGAACTAATGCAAGTCATGCAACTACTCTTACTAGCCTATCTTCCTGCCCATAGAGTACCAACATTTTGAAACAGACAACAGAGTACCAAAAAGGTTATCTTGGGCAACTAGAACAAAGTAAATCTCTAGGTCTTTATTACGACTAGAGAATATTAAACCAAAACTAGCAATCAGTCATAAGCGTACCAATCACAAGTGCAAGCATACAACTTTTTATTGAATCCAGAAAAGTTTATCTTACCAAATGCATCTTTTCAATAGCAAATCTAAACAACACTGAGTAACTTCTTGTTTCCATCATTCATTTGAGAGACAGAATGCCTAGGTCAAAGATATGATCAAAACAGACAAAAAGAAAATTGCAAGAATAGAAAGAATCCTAGCAACAGTAAGTGGTAACAACTGAGAGAATGGGCTTACAAGATTGGGGAACTGATATTCCTAAGAGGTGCCATGCGGTTCTGTCCACCATAAACCTGTCCTGAAGCAACATATATCTGGGTTTCTTTAGGATAACCCATTGCTCGAAGCATCACCGCCACTTCACCAGGCTCAAGGGGGCACCGACCTTCCTTCCGCTTCTGGAGAGCTAGAGCCCACAGATGAGAACCATCCTGCCAGCAAACCCAAAAAATATCAGTTTTACGTGGTTACCTTTTATGTTTATAGTATGGCAATTATGATCTACTTGACCTTAAAACGTCGAGGCCATTCTTTCAGTCTGTATATAGCCATGAGAGCTTTCTCCACCCTTGTTCCCACAAAATCACAGAATGAAAGGCCTACCATCCCTTTCTCAAACCTCAAATGAAGAGCCCTGTTTGAAAGAAAATTTTCAAAGCCCAACTCAATGGGAAGGAAAATATAGAAGGAAATAATACAACATAACATAACATAACTAATATTATCCAAGTTACCCACATGAATGGATTTGAACCAGCGGTGCGATTTCTCATCCTTGATACAAGTTGATCAGCCATTTGCTCAATCTCAGGGAGAAATTTGAGAGCATGATAATTAACCCTGCACCTTAACCTGTTGATTTCTGGGGGAACATTATCGTATCTGATCAAAACACTAAATGAGTAAGTACTTACAGTGAATTTAATTTAAACATAGCAATTAATCAAACTGATAAAAGGCATACCCATAAATGATATTCAGAACTCACCCAAGTCGATCAACAAAAGGCTTTAAGGACATTATCTTCTTCTCCTTGATCCGAGGTAGAACATTGTCAATATAGAACTGTGCTGGAGCGTACTTGGGAATGTTCTTCACAGTTCGTCTATGATTTATGATACAGGATCAGAAACGAATGAACCATGTAAGACAAACCATTCTATTTAAGATTTACATCTAACTGCATTTTAGAGTTTGAAGAGGCTACAAACAAACCAAATCTTAACCCCACTAAGTAGGGTCAGCTGCATGAATCCCTGTTACGCCATTGCGCTATGTCATAAATCATATCCTCCTCAATTCCTAGATGGGCTATATTTTTCTTACAAGTTACCCATCAAGTCTTTTTCGGTCTTCCCCTACCCCTCTTATGTTAACTACTCTCTAAAATTTACTCGACTAACAGGCGCTTTTACTGGACGTCTTAACACATGATTTAGCCACCTTAAGCGTATCTCTCTCATCTTCTCATCAACAGGTACTACTCCAATCTTCTCACGAATATGCTCATTGCGTATCTTGTCCATCTTAGTGTACCCACACATCCATCTTAACATTTGCATTTCTACTACTCTCATCTTTTGCTCATGTGTTTAATTCACTGCCCAACATTCAAACCCATAAAGCAACGCTGGCCTAATTGCCGTTCTATAAAATTTACCCTTAAGTCATAAAGGAATTTTGCAGTCACATAATATTCATGATGCTATTCTCCATTTAGTCTAACCCGCTTGTAGCTGATGTGTAACATCTCGATCTATCTAGCACCATCACTCTGAAGAATTTATCCTAAATACTTAAAATTGTCACTTATGGATATCTCTTGATCTCCGATACTAACCCCTATTCTATTCCTACAGCACTCTTGCTAAACTTAAATTCCATGTATTTTATTTTTGATCTACTAATTCTAAACTCTTTTGCCTCAAGTGTCTCTTTCCAAACCTCGAGTTTAACATAAACCCCGTCTTTTGTTTCATCTACTAAAATAATGTCATCTGCAAATAACATATACCATGGTATTTCCTCCTGTATGTGCCTTGTAAATTCATCTATGACCAATGCAAATAGATAAGGACTTAGAGCTGAACCTTGGTGTAAACCTATATTTATAGGGAACTCTCGTGTCAACCCTCTTGGTGTTCTCACACTTGTAACCACATCTCTATACATCTCCTTTATTGATTCTATATATGCTATTCTGACTCCTCTTTTTTCTAAAACCCTCCATATAACTTCTCTAAGAAATCTATCGTATGCCTTTTCATATTTCGAGATCAATAAAAATCATATGTAGATCTTTTTTCTTATCACGATATCTCTCGGTAAGTCTTCTTAAGAGATGTATGGTTTCAATAGTCGGTCTCCCTAACATAAAACCAAACTGATTATCTGACACCTTAGTCTCGTTTCTTAATCTTCTTTATATGACCTTCTCCCAAAGTTTCATTGTATGGCTCATTAGCTTAATACCTCTGTAATTCGCACAATTTTGTATATCCCCTTTGTTCTTGAATATGGGTAAGAGAGTACTTTTCTTCCATTGGTCAGGCATTTTTTTACTCTTCAATATTCTATTGAAAAGATTGGTAAACCAATTTATGCCCTTTTTTCCTAAGCATTTCCATAACTCAATTAGAATATCATCGGGGCTAACTGCTTTTCCTTTCTTCATCTTCTTCAAAGCCTCCTACACCTTTGATTCCTAAATCCTATCGATAATACATTACGTTTCTATACTCATCAGACTTATGTAACTCTCCTAAAATAATATCGTCTTCTTGCAAGTAGAAAACAAATTTCTTGTATCCGAATTCTAAATAAAAGAAATTTGCACATTCTTATAAAGACTGGGGAAAGGGTGTCCAAACAACTTCTAGTCACTAATACAGTTCAACCACATTGGTAAAAAAAAATGAACACGTCTTTCTGTTGAAGTGCATTTCATATGAGTTGGCAGACTCTTTAACCAAAGATTCGTAAGTCAAAAGCCAAGACTGCAACTTGTGTATCAGAGTATAGAAAATGAGAACACATGGAGAATCAAACCTTATGCTTGTGAACAGCTCTGATTTATCAGTAAACCATTCAGGAATGTCACGAACAATTTGCACATCATCCTTTAAGTAGTCAATAAAATGATCAACATCAAATATGTCTTCAAATTTCCTGCAGAAATGATTAAAAAAATAATTGAAGCCGGCTACTAGAGATCTTGGGGACTAATGAATAACAATGACCAAGCCCAACCAAAAGCAGAAACAGTTAGCTATTGCAGTGAGAAAGTTATATCATTTCAGAACATTGTTACAGAGAGATGGGCCAAATGATGCAAAATCAAAAAGAATAGATTAAAGTACTGCAAGAAAGCATATACCTTTGAGGCGAACGATATTAAGGAAAAGACATAAAGAACAAAATCCTAGCACATAACATATGGCTATACTCAATGTAATTCAGAGTTCAAGTTTTGGCACAAACCAGGTCTTGAATTTGTAGCAGTAGTTATGAAGCACCAATAACAATTAACAAACAAACAAAAAAACCAAGCCTTAATTCCACTAAGTAGGGTCAGTTGCATGAATCCTGTTACGTCATTGCGCTCTGTCATGGACCATATCCTCCTCAATTCCTAAATGGGCTATATCGTTTTTACAAGTTACCCACCAAGTCTTTTTCGGTCTTCCCTTACCCCTCTTATGTTGACTACTCTCTCTAAAATCTACTCGTATGACGGGCGCTTCTATTGAACGTCTTAACACATGACTTAACCACCTTAAGCGTGTTTCTCTCCTTACTTCTCATCAATAGGTACTACTCCAATCTTCTCATGAATATGCTCATTGCGTATCTTGTCCATCTTAGTGTGCCCACACATCCATCTTAACATTTGCATTTCTTCTACTCTCATCTTCTACTCATATGTGTAATTCATTGCCCAACATTTAAACCCACAAAGCATCACTGGCCTAATTGCCATTTTATAAAATTTACCCTTAAATCGTAAAAGAATTTTGCGGTTGCATAATATTCCAGATGCCATTCTCCATTTAGTCCAACCCGCTTGTATCCGATGTGTAACATCTCGGTCTATACCACCATCATTCTGAAGAACTGATCCTAAATACTTAAAATTTGGATATCTCTTGATCTCCGATACTAACCCCTATTCTATTTGAACTCTTGCGAAACTTAAATTCCATGTATTCTATTTTTGATCTACTAATTCTAAACCCTTTTGCCTCAAGTGTCTCTCTCCAAATCTCGAGTTTAGCATTAACCCCGTCTTTTGTTTCATCAAATGCATCAATAACAATTACAATAGTTAAAACTGAAGTATGTTTCACTGGTCCAATAGAACTGATAAACTGAAATAAACTCAGCCCATGCTCAAGGTGGCAAAAGAAGAGCATGGTAATGGTGACAGTAACAACAGCACAGGCAAAACACCCGATCCGGAAACAGTAGATATAACATTGCTTTGGCTGAGTATCAGCCTTGACTTTCCAAAACATAAAGTAGTATGTCACGTCTAGCTGTTCAATTCACTCACGTTTGATCTTTCCATATCTGATCTTGTTTCAACACTGGCAAAATAAGGGTTGCATTCATTATCTTGGCCACGGCAACAGCATTGCAAATCTGCAAGAATCACATGAATATATGTACAGAATAAAGGATTGTGCATGGTAACTTAAAAATATTAGCTCAAAATAAAAATTATTGACACTTCAAATGGAACTTAAAAGTGTACTTTTCTTTTTTTAAGGTGGAACTTGAAAGTGTACTTAGCAGCTATATCTCATATAGTGTGTTACATGGAACTTAGGAAGAAAGAAAGTAAGAAAAGCAAACAAGAATTGAGAAGTAAGAATTTACGTTTAGGAAACAGGTAAGGAATCAAGTTCTGTGGATTGCTCTGGGAACAACAGATAACTGTCTTAACACACCCCAACACCCCCCCCAAAAAAAAAAAAAAAAACACACACACGAAACAAAACAATAAAAGAAAGCCAAAGAAATGTAAAGTACTATTGAAGAGTGGGAGAGGAAAGGGTTTAGTTCACAAAGGAGCTATGAGGCATATCTACATTAAGACCTAAATCTGTGGAGGCTTAATCCTCTCAATTCTTCTCCAAAGACCTATGTAAGCCTCAGATAGTAGTAGAAAGCTTTTGAACTCTACAAATTGTCAGGGTTATGACGCCACAAGGTCAAGTAGAATTGACAGAAATTTGTGCAAACATTCCGATATACCATGCATTAGGGAGAACAAAGAAGATGAAATTACACATAGTTATAGATATTGACCAATACTTAGACAAAAGAAAGCAACTTTGAGATATACTAAATAAAGAAAGTAAAAAAGAGAATCCTACAGCAATTCTTTGCTGGTTCAGACCACCCTCAGCATGTATAAAGATATATCCATTTGTGTCATTCTCAGCAGGAAGATCTGAAAAGAGGTAAAATATCACTGGTCATATAGAATGATGTAGGAAAACTTCTACATCAACTTCAAAACATCTTACATAAGGAGAAGATGGGATAATAAATTAGTTAAACAACAAATACCTTTTGATTCATGCAAAGCCAAAATGCAATTTTGCAAACATCCAAAACTATTTTGAAAAGAGAAACACGAGGAGACAACCAGTGACACCATAAATTTTTTCACTCTGGTTTTTCCTTTCAATATGTTCTCCCAGGAAATTGTCCACACAAGCGAGTGATTTCTTTCTTTGACAAACAACAAAAGAAAACTTCAACAATCATGTACTTTTGTCAACAGATCATTACGCTTGGTATATCCTAAAAGCTATATAATTTTATATGAATCTACAGAGATAAAATGAATAATGACTCAACAAGAAGTTAACAATGAACTTTGAAGTAAGCAATTAATGGACGTGGAAATTAGAAGGAAAAGCAAGCCATGCTGTACAGTCAGATTTACTGGCTCAATAGCTCACATGTATCAATCAATTATTCTTCCTCGGTTAAGTATACAGTTGACCATCCAATAATTACTAACATGGGAGACTAAGATTTGACAAACTCATGATGAACACCAACAAAGGTTGGGCAAACAACTATAAGGTTTTGTCGTAAACCCTTGAGAATGTTTTGAAGTACCTGAAATTACACCCACAGGTCGCTCAGCACATGGCTTCCATGAGGTTGTGGCTGAATATGGATTCTCCCATAATGAAGGATGCTCCTTTACCTAATTGAAATGAGATGTAACATACAAGCAATATTCATTATTGTGATCATTCTCAATAAACGAAAAGAAACAGGGACAAAGCACAAACATTTTAGATTCTGGATCTAAGAGCTTACCTGTGGACAGTGGAGAACTATGCCATCTTTCTTGCACAGATATGGAGCATTCTACAGTCCATCAAAAGAAGATTAAAGAGGGAAGAATGAATCGCATAAGACTACAGATGAAGGTAATTACAAATAAACTAACTTTTATGAGCCGTTAATCAGTAGCCCTCTATCATAGATTTCATATTACGTGTCCGCATAAATGTAGGCACAAGACAAAAGCTGAGGTAATATATGTTGGAAACACACTAACATCAATGATTGCCAATAGGACCAGGGAATAAGAAATTAAACAAAAAAATTGCAAAACATTACAAAAATGCTGCTGACATGTTAAGTAGTGCTCCATTTTATAAAGAAGCACTGAAGCAGAAAACCTAAAAGAGTTAATAGCAATTTGCGAGTGAGTAATAATGTCAATTGTCAAAGCAATTTCTTTAATTAAATAAAAGAAAAGAACAATTTGAGAGAACAGTTCTAGAAAAGTCAGTGTGTTTATAGTATATTTCTATGAGATTGGCGCTAAGAATCAAAAGCAATAACTTGTCTATTGTCATTTTATCCAAAAAGCAAGAGTAAATGTCCAAAAGGACAAGAAATCTAATTGCTAAAACTTTTTTTTACCTTTATTTTGTGATAAATAAAATTTTACCTACAACAGATCATATCCTTCTTAACAGATCCCACTCTATCCTAGTATTGTCAAATACTACACCAACCCCTCCCACCCAAAAAGACAATGAACATCAGTTTATGTGCAATTTAACAACCATACATAATCTTGTTTGATTCATTATTCTCCAAATAATATTCTATAATAATTACTTAAACACATTTTCCAACCACCTTTTATCTCACGAATATGATGTCACAAAAGTTTGCTAAAGTAATTGTCCCAAATAATAATATGAATAATATCCTGGCTGTCCAAACGAGGTTTAACTCAATAGATACCACCAAGTTCACCAAGATGATTCATGTATCAGTCAAATTTCTCTAAATGGTATATTACAACATAAACTTTAAAAGGATTGAAACTTTACGAGCCACAACACAAAAATTAAGCACATTTATGTTGTATCAACAACTGAAGATAGAAATTTAGCTCGAAATTATAAGTTTTCGTTAAATTGTGAATACTCACCAACCGATTAACAATTGAAGAAACTGACATAACTCCAGCGATGAAAATCAAAACAAGTACGAATGTCGAGATCCTGGAATTGTGAGCGTGGACCCTAGCCTCGTCGGTGAAGGCGAATGGGAAGAGAGAATGCAATTGCGTAGACAATAGAGAACGAAGGCCGCGATCTCGAGAATGGCGATTACGATTGTCGTCGTCGCCGTCGGAGGCGGGAAGATTATCGGGAGCCAGTGGGGAAGAAGCCGCGCCGACATCGTCTCTTTTACACAGGTGAAGCCCCCGCCGAGGCCGAGGCCGACGCCGCTGTGGCTCGGCTTCCAATTGAACTCGAGTGTCGGAGCTCTGCCATTGCTCGCTTCGGACTGTGATCGCCAGCTTCTCCGCTGCAGCTTTTTATTTATTTATTTTTTTTAATTGGGGGGGTTTTATTGAGAAATGTTTATTTGCCAAAAATTTCTGGTTTCGCTCATCCGTTATTATTACTAGTACTGTAGACAGCGCTTCCCTGTTGAGAAGAATAGTAGTGTGACTTCAGATCGGTCCAGGACCCCGGGCAGCATAAATGAGTACGGTCGATTATTTATTTTATTATACGTATAATAATTCGTTGAAATTATTAAAAAAATAAAATATGTCTTGTAATTTTTAATTATTTATAAATTTATAATACTATCCTTTATTATAAAATAAAAAGAAAAGAATTTTCAAAGGTACAAAGTATTTCTTTTTATCCTTTTTTTAATAATAATAATAATATTAATTTATCTGGGATTGATTGTTAATTAAGTTACTCTAAAACTCTACTAAAACTAGTTTGGATTTGATTATTAATTAATACTAAATAGGCTTAATTATAGTTTGCCCCTTATAATTCAATGAGGGGATAGTTGTAAATTAGCTTCTATATTTATTTTATCTACAAATTATCCTCCAAAATTTAATGAAGTTAAAATTTGCATCTAAAGAAATTAGTGAAATGTCATAATTGCCTTCAATATTTTTAGTTACACTTTGTGAAGTTCTTCTCTTGAATTTGAAAATGAAACTAATAAATTAAATTTATTATTCTAAATTTATTTGAAACATATATTGATTATATCTCAAATTAGTATATTTACTCAAATAATGTGATTTTTTTAAATGCAAATTAATGAATTAATTATTGATAATAGAGAAAATACAAATAAAATTTAATAACACTAAAGTAACGTGATTGAATAAATAAAATACTTTAATCTATATATAAAAATAATATTGATGGAACAAGTACGTAATGGCATGCTAAAAAATGGATGCGAAGGAAAAAACATTAAAATAGTAAACTAATTCATACAATTAATATTGAAGGGTCAAATTTATTTTCAATAATGTTGAATGAAAAAACAATATTGTTACTTTTGAATGACAAATTAGTTATAAAATAAAATCAAATACCAAAATGTAATTCACTTTAATTTTATGTCGGATAAGGTAATTAAAATATTGAGGGTAATTATGACATTTTACTATTATCTTTAGATGAAGATTATTTAATCTTGAGGGTCAATTTATAGATAAAATAAATATAGGGGATAATTTACAATTGTCTCCAAATTACAGGGGACAAACTGTAATTAAGCCTATTAAATATAACAATATCTATAATTCATTAGAATTTTTTTTAATCACGAATCCAGCTTTGTTTAATACCTAAAATTTAAAATTTATATATTGAGATTTAAACTCTTTGTACTTGACATAAATTTAGACTCGGTAAAAACTCATTAATTCAATAAATTTTTTTTTGGATAAACATTCGAAAGATAAATAAATTAATTTTGAACATTTTTTCCTAACTCATTCAAATAACCAAAAAAGGTTTGAACTCCACTCCAAAATGTTCAAGTTGGTTAAGGAGTGCAGTTCATATTAGTTTTACACCCTACTAGTTACTCCTCATCATGATTACATACTTATTTGCGTGGCTTCTTTTACCGTAATTACACTATTTTATATTTTTACTAATAATTTAAACTATTTGTTTTACTACATCATATAATGACCCCATTATCTGCCCATAAATATAGGATGAGCCCTTAATTTTTATGAACAATATATCTATACCAAATAATAAAATACAGACATTGATATATTACCAAAATTGTTAAAAATTTAACAAAATTCGATCAAGTAATTACTATTCAATATTTAAAATTAGAGGTTGAATATGATTTTGTGGAGTGAATTAGTTTTGACAAGTTATACTAAATTTATAATTTTATAAATCATTTACCATATATGGAATACTAATATGTTGTGTTTGGACTGATGGATTTGAATAATGATTTGAAATCATTATCGAAATAATCTGTAAAGTCAAAATAGATGTATTTTAAATTCATTCAAATTAAAAAATTATTTAAAATATTTGTCACATTCTACACTTTTAAATTGGATCGTTAATTTATCGATCCAAACATAATCATAATTTATTTATTTATTTTTATATAAAACTAGAATGTCTTGTAATTTATTCTAGTAACAATAATGATTAACCTTGAACTACCAAGAACCAACCAAGTAGTACTTTTAACCTTGGTTAGAGCAGCAACCGCCGGGGGAGTACTAAAATCAGTCCCACTGGGGTTTAAGGTTTTCTGCAGACGAACAGAAAAGGGTTTTAGAGGGCGGAAGAGAGCTCCTCCCCTTGCAAACAGCAAATTCGAGAGGGATTGAATTTGATTTTTACATGCGATTATGATGGAAACCGTAAGGATTCGACTGGAGTTCGAAGATAAAGAGGGCATTTTGAGCAAATCCCAGAAATCAGAGGGACTTGAAAGATGTTGGCTGCTTCTTAAACCCCAACTGCATAAAACCATAGCTGATATCACTGCTTATATTCTCTATACTTTTCAACTCCATACCTCCTGCCCCTCCATGGCCTCCTCCTCTATGTATGATTCTCTCCAACCCCTCCATTTTTTATATTTATGTTTTTCGTCACTGGTTTTTGCTTATTTATTGATCAGATGTAAAAAATTCGAACTTTGCTTGGGAATTGTCAACAATGTTTACTGAGTTAGTCTTTTTTAATATGGATCAGGAATGCAGTTAATTTGTGTTTTTTTAGCAATAATTTTTTAATTTTTTTTTTTTAACTATTTTGTGTTTGATTGACAATCTTTGATGCGGGTTTCGGGTTTTGAATTTCATATGATGATATTAACCCCCCTTCAGTTAAAAGAATTGCTCTTCTGAAGAGATTAGGGAGTCTCATAACTCATAACTTGGTATTGAATTTATGGAAATTTCTCAGTTATAGTTGTAGTGTGGTGTATTTCTTGATAAGTTTTAGTATTTAATGGTTTTTCTTTCTTGCAGATGGATGGCTTCGTATTACTCTTTTGAATCAACTGCCATTTTGAAGGATAAAGATGTAATCAGGTTATCTTAGTCAGTAGCATTCTCTCTTGTCTTAGTCCGTAAATCATTTTAAAGTTTATGACATTCTGTTGCCAATAGGAAGTAAATCAGTTGCTATTGTAAGAATGA
Organism: Cinchona pubescens; assembly: GCA_025175665.1. Taxonomy (NCBI): domain Eukaryota; kingdom Viridiplantae; phylum Streptophyta; class Magnoliopsida; order Gentianales; family Rubiaceae; genus Cinchona; species Cinchona pubescens. Next base: position 1,377,251 of record JANKKI010000077.1, on the reverse strand, counting down.
TCTATTTTTGTTGTATTTGATATGTTATTATTTTATTTTTGTAAATATACTTGATATGTTATTATAGTGTAAGGAAGAAAGGGGTGACATTGTCACTGGAGGGAAACAATGCAATCAATTTAGTTGCAGAATTGGAAGCTGTGGAGAAGCAACCATTAAATACTGGAGCATTGCTTTTAGCTAATGAGGAGTTTGAGAAGGAAACTGGAGGTTATCAGAGCGATGAACCTGAAGATGAATCCGAAGAGGAGGATGGGAAGGAGGATGAAGCCATAAATGCATCCGAAGAGGAGGAAGAAGAGGAGCTGTTGGAAGAGACTTTAAATAATTCATTACAGAAAAATGAAACTTTAAAGAAAAGAAAAGCTCCGGAAAAACTTCAGGGGTCAAAGTATTATGTTGTTTCTTTACAATCTATTTGGTTCACTTATGCTTCAAGTAAAGATTCAACGTCTAACTAACCATGCCATTGTTCCGTTTGTTTTCCTGTTTTCTTTTGGGTGAATTACAGAAAGAAGAGACGACAGTCTGAGGCTCAGGTTAGTATTGAAAACGCTGTTCCAGCAGAGCATATCGAAAACTCTTGCCAAGACGGTGTCCTTGCAATGAAGGAGAGTGCTCACAATCAAGAGAAGGTATCTGAGCTTAAGAAGAAAAATAACAATTACAATGCTGAACTAGGTGGTGGAAATATTGCGATTTCATCAAATTTGACGAGGCAAGTTTGGCATAAGATTTTCTTTAAAATCTGGTGCTTTTATTATATAATTTGATTTCATATTAGTTTCTTTTTATCACTTTTCTCTATGGTATCTCAAGTGAACTGAAGCTGTATAGTTCTTTTTTTAACTGCACATCTTGGTTAAATCTTATCTGGATTTTCTGTTAGAGTGGTAAGTTAGAGAGTTATATATCATTGTTTGGCTCTTAGAGTTATAATCATGATTGGCATTTCTAGGCACTACTCTACAGTGCAAGAGCCTATGTTAGCAGGAAGTTGCAGCATTTCTTTGTATTAGGTATCTTAGAGTTGAGAAATCTCTCTCTCTCTCTCTCTCTCTCTCTCTGTTTGGCCTCTTAGGGATGGGGTATTATTCTCTCTTTCCCGCTCTCTAACTTGTTCTTATATACATTCATTCCATGTATGCATGTGTGTGTATATTCTATTTGTTCAAGTATTCTAGAAACCAGTTGGTATCTTGCTGGCAATCATGCAATCATGTTTTGCAGCAGTGACCAAACTCAAAAAAATGGCAAGGAGATTGAAGAAGCTGCTGGGGGAACACAAAAGGTTAGCTATTACAGCTTTTACCATGTTTAAGCTCTCGAGGAATATTTTTTAGAACATGAACTTCAATTAGCAATTGTTCCTTCTCATCCGCACCCCACCCCCTTCTCCCTCCATAAATGTACCCCCAAGGCCTCCCTCCCTCCTAGAAAAGAAAAAGGAAAAAAGTCAGAAAACAACTCAACCTGCTTTGAAAAGAGAATATCCAAACAGTTAATGAAAATAATTGAAGTATACTGCTGCAAAGACACCGCACCAAGATCCTCTAAACTTTGCCTCTCGTTTGCAGAAAAGGCTTTTGCTTGGTTTGTATTTATATTGCCATAATATATTGTGATGTCAAGCAATTTGTCTTGCAGCTCCCTAGCAGAAGTGCAAGGCGTAAAAAAGCTAAGAGGCGATGGATACGTGAAATGGCAAAAATTCAGAAGAAAGATAGCATTTCTGAACCTAAGGAACTTGTGAGTAGTCTAACCTGTATGTACATTATTTTCTGACTCCCAAGATCAGTTCTACTGAAGCACTTCCTGAGTTTTGCAGCAAAATTGGAAAAAGAAACCAACTAGAGCTGAAGTAAACAAGTACGACAGTTGGAAACAGAAACCAGCTAAATCTGATGCAAAAGAAAATGACGGCCAACCAAAGGGGCTAGTGAGTGATTAAGATGCAACAAAGTCTAGTTTGTTACCTCCAAATACCATTTTTTTTCACATGCAATTTCTAATATGCAGCTATACTGGAAGCAATGGTCTGGAAAAGATACATCTAATGATAAGAAAAAACATCAAGAGGTAAATCAAAATGGCAGGGTATCTGAGCAATCAAATCAAAATGGCACTGTATCTGAGCAATCAAATCAAAAGAAAGACACGGCTGATGAAGTTGTTCCAGTTGTAATAAGGCCGGGGCACATCCGCTTTGAGTCGCCAGAGAAAGGTCTGATGCATGTTTGTGTTTTTCCTGGTCTTTGTATTCATGTGAATTTTTCTCCTTTTTTCCCCCTTTTTGTGTATTAAACAATACAAATAAAATTATCAATCTCTTCATATTGAAACACAGTACTTTATGCTTTCTTTAGTTAAAAATTTTCTAATTCATGTTAATAAGAAAAATGATACCTTAATTTACCGATTACCAGCATGACCTGTCTTCTGTTTGCTGTAGTTGCTTGACATTTAATTGCATAAAACATGAAATCTGTCTGTATCATTTTGTTGCATGGAATAAATATCAATGGAGTTGAAGTTCTACTTCTTTTCTCTTTTAGAAGTCCAATGTCTGGACAGTTGAGGGCATAAGAAAGGTGATGCAACCTTTTATGCATTGCCTACGATATGTTGTCTTGTCTGCGTGCATCTACACTTTAATCACATTTTGCTGATAACCAACACAAATAAATGAACTTTAAGTAGTATGTTTGTTCAATCTGTCAATGAAATTAGAAATTCAATGTCTAAATAAAAAGGTTTATCAAGGGAGTTATACTAACTACCATTTTTAGTAACTTTCCATAAATTTGAAGATATAATGATGTGCTAATTGGATAGTGCAGTTACAGAAGAAACTGTTATCTGGAGTTCTAATACATGCAATGCTGACCAAACTGTGACAAAAAATAAAGTTTCAGAGGTAGTCCTATACATCCATACAGCTTTTTGCTTTATTGTTTATACTTATAGTTCTATTTATTACAAACTCAGTTGGAGTTTTCTGTAATCCTTCATGACGGTTCTATGTAAGACTGTTTGACATGGAGATGGTAATTTCAGTGTTTCAAAGTACTGCTAGGTGTCAAATTTTCAATATTGATCAGAAATTTTTTTCCTGTTCTACTATTTATAATGATTTGTTCTCAATGTAATCAACTTATAAAGGCTCAAAATTGTGATATCATTTTCCTTTCTCCAATGCTTCTTTCAGAGTAACTGGAAATTTTTAAGTGAAATTTTGCAATCATTTAATTTCTTTTGATAGGTATCTTAGATTCTTTTCTGGGGCTTGTTTCAAGGATCTGGATTTTAGGAGAATAATTCTTGTGGATAAGTGAGACAAGGAGGGTGTTACATAGATCTGTTAATTATGTTTGAATTATCAAATATTTGTTTATCAGGAACTACTTTTAGTAGCCCGTGCTTGAATTGCCTCCAAATGAATTGGTGATATTGTTGTTGCTGCAGTCTCCTCCTTACCATCATTCCCCTGCGCCTGCTGCCTTTCTCATATATATGATTTCTTGCGTCTTGCCTATTTATATTTTTGGTAGACTACTCAAGCATTAAACCAGCTTCTCATTCTTACTATAAAATTTGATGGCATAGATAAAATTTGCAAATTAATTGTTCAGCCTTTTTCCATTTTAATCAAGGCAATTGGTTATGGTGCAAAACTTCTTGTTGATTCTGAATTTGTGTGATTTCTTTTTGTACATTTTGTGCTTCTCAAGGATAGAAACATAGCCAAAATTGCTTTTGTATTTAATCTTTTGTTCGAATGTAAGTCACTAGACATTGATATGTCTTGCATGCCAGGGACCTTTCCAGTGGAATGGAATCACCAGCAAGAAAAAGGGCCAAAAGTGGGGCACTGACAAATATTCATTGTCTCAAAGAAATAATTGTAGAGATATCCAAAGCGAGCATCTCTGTAACATCGAGTATCCCAAAAGAAATGCATTTGAGTGGACATATTGATTTTGATAAGCTTACACCCCTTTCTGATTTTCCAATGGTTGGTCTGTTTATCTTTTTCACATTTATGGCTTCTGAATCACATTCTTATTGGTTGAAACTATCTGTCTATTTGCCTTTTCTTTGACACTTTACCTGCCTTTTTTCAAGTAAAATTTCCTGCCAGTAAAGTGAGCCAGATTTTTGGCTTGCTTGACCCTATTAGATGTTAGACATGGATTTGGGATGTCCTTATTTGTCCCAAAAAGATAGTATTTGTTTCTCCTCCTCCTCCTCCTCCTCCTCCTCCTCCTCCTCCTCAAATCTCTCTCTCTCTCTCTCTCTCTCTCTCTCTCTCTCTCTCTTCTGTTCTTTTCTTTTCTTTTCTTTTTCTCCTTTTGGGGTGCATGGGGGATTTTGATGTGTAAAAGTTATGCTAAAAATGTGATAAGAAGTTTGACATCTGATTTGAGATGTTTCTAGACATAGATCGAATTTTAGAACACAAAATTTACCTCCTGGTACCTTCTAAGGTAGCTTATCATTTTGGCAGGTAGGTGATGTGATCGCATACCGCTTACTCGAGTTGTCATCAAACTGGACTCCTGAGCTTTCCTTCTTTCGGGTATGGTGGAACCCCATAATTAGTTTGGAAATCTCATTACTGTCAATAAACCACCACCATGATAGGCTTTGACATGCACTCTGCTGTAGGTTGGGCGTGTGTCGTGGTGTTGCTCAAAATCTGCTAAACTCATCTTGATGCCATTTCCTGGGTATCCAATTATTTCAAAGAACTCTGATGAAGATGAACCTGATCAGCAGGCAGAAAACTCCCTTTACAAAGAAGATGGATCTTTGGAGGTACTCTCCAGCTTGCAGTATCTGTCTTTTCCTTAGTTACCTGTTCCATATTTCTTCCTTGAAAATTTTAATCAAAAATTTTTAGTTGATTGTCAATTACCGCTGGTCTTAAAATATATCTGTCTACCTGCTGTTAATTACTCATAACTGTGTATAAACCTGCAGATAGATTTTTCAACTCTTGTTGATGTTCGAGTTGTCAATGATGGGAATGAAGGTCCACCTGAAGCAACAACTGCTGAGGTGAATGGAGGTCCTGCTGCCACTGAAAATGCTACATTATCTGTGCCATCTTCTAATAATGACAAAGAATCACATGCCCCTAACCCAGGTGTGCATGGTTGATTTTTCAGTACTTCAGGATTAAGAGATTTCTATTGGAAAACTACAGCTGCTGCTGCTAAAAAATTTTCCATTAACAAGCTCTAGAGAATGCAGATTTCATTTTTCATACCAGTTCTTTTCTACCTCTAACCTCTTGTGGTAATACTTAAGAATCATTTTGCTGCAAAACTAATAAAAAATGCAGCAACTTCGGACTTGGCTCTTAAGGATAATTGGTTAAATAAACCATTGTGTTTTGGCATATTTTATCCAAAGTCTACTCAGAGAAGTTACTAAACTCTATTTTAAACGGACAATGGTATTTGGTGGAAGGAGAAAATGGAAAGAAGCTAATCTTTAACAATATGCATGCCTTGTTTACAAGTATGTGGCATGCTAATTCTAGTAGTTGGATGTTGAGAACTTTTTGATCTTTTGACATTTTAGGTATTTTTCCCTTCCATCCTCCTATCTAACTGCAGGATGTTTTGCATTTTAAACTACTTAATGAGTTATATCCTTCGATCTTGACCCCTTTGTTTACCATATGCAGGAACGGGAGAGGGAAATAGTGGAAAACAAGCAAATGCCTCGGGCATAGGTACGTAGTTACCAGCCTTGACTAGTTTCTGAAAAAATGAGTTCTTAACTATATTGCTTTAGATTTATGGACCTTAATTATCTTAATTACCTATATAGAAAATGGAGGAAACATATGGCAGCAATTGAGTGAGGCTCTGAATGCCAAGAAGGACGAACTCTCCAAGAGAAACATTTGTGACAAGGCCAGTTCTGGAAAAAGCATTAATCGAGGTCATATAGGGCCTTAAAAGGCAGTGCACTTGGCCCAACAATGGCCTTCTTGAGATCAAATAACAAGTTATGAGATGAAATAGTAGGTTCAAAAAAATTTGTACGTTTTCACTTTTCTCCAAGGAGTTTAGTCAAGTCTTCGCTAAATATGCCTACCCTTGTAGTCTGTCAACCTAATGTATTCAATTGTGCTGACCTTGGTCCAAGGAGTTTAGTCTAGTCTTCGCTAAATATGCCTACCCTTGTAGTCTGTCAACCTAATGTTTTCAATTGTGCTGACCTTGCTGAACCATGTTGCGACTATCATAGTAGAAATTTCTGTTTTCTCCATCTATACAAAAGATTCTTTGCTTTGCTTTATTCCTTTCAACTGGTGCTACATTGGATTACTTTCAGGCCATTTGCATTCCAAGAACAGAAGTATATTTATCTTTTCCGACCATGGTGCTTTTTATGCACAGGAGATGGAATTGTTTGGCAGATGAATTGTACTAGATTGTACTAGAATCACTAACCTGTGCATCTAGTTGAGCTACTGTGCATGTACACATAGATTACTAATCTGTCACCTCAGCGAACGTTATCGTTGGACCATTACAAGGGCTCTTTTCATTATCATTTGGGTCTCAATTTCCAAATACGAACCAGCACATAAGGTGGTGATGAATTGTTTACTTCTGTATTTTCTCTTTCATTGGTTCAGAACATTCAGGCCCTAGACATCCTACTGCTTTTATATTCGAAAATATATATATTAAAACGAAAATACAAGTGTGAGCTCAGAGTAAGATGTGAATCACTTTCAAAATCATGTCTTGGTGGTCAGTGACATTGTCCAATGATTGTACAACATCGTTACAGTACAGCCTGATTCTCAAAGCACGTTTCCGAAAAGCATGACATGGTAAACAATATTCTGTTTTCAGCGTTACGTAAAAGGGTCATGTGAAATGCAATTGCAGCGACAATTCTTCAAAATGCCAGACAGCATTAGTAACTTCCCAGATCCATTCAAGAGATCTTGTAGAAATTCTTGTCATTATGCTTTATAAACAAATAACAAAAGTATGGCATGTATAAGGAGAAAAGACAATCACTATTTTGGCTGTTTGCATTAACTAAATCTGTGCTGTGTCTGTTTCTATAGCGTTGAATTAAACCAGGGTACGAAAGCAAAGATCATCCTTGTGTTTATACTTCATACTAAAGAGTAACAACACCTTTGGTGTTGAATATAACAAACGCTAGCTGAATGAAGTTAAAGAAAATGATTGTAGTTTACTTATTCCGAAGAGACTTATTTACTTCCGTCTTTCTATATAGCAACTGGTCCCTGTACATGATCCAAGTAAAGTTCAGCTCCTTACATCACAAAAGCAGAAACAGAACCAGTACTGTCTGAGATGGGATGCCAATTAATTCGCAAAACCAGTAAAAGATCCTTCACAATATGGCAAAGGCTGAAAATCAGGAACTGGACTTTGAAAGGGTTGTTGGCTCCCTTCTCCTACTTTGTGATTCCACTATCTAATGTGTTCTGAAATGAGAAATGGGGAAGATGTTTTAAAAGCACCTCCGGTTCCTCGCCTTCTTTGACAATCTGCAATCAATAAAACAACCTCAATTAGCTCATCCATTCAAGATAATAAAAGAACAACAGTAACAATAAGACGGAATTAGAGGATTCGAATCACAGTTGATTGTGAATGAATAAAGCTAAGTGAGGCAGACCAAAATGGAATGGTCATCCAAAAGGGTGGGATTTTGCAACAAACGCATAGGGTCTTAAAAAACCCATAAAGCACTAAAATCTCCACATAAATTCTAAATAAAGTTCCTCTACAAAATAGTTAATAGACAATAACAATCCTAGGAGACAAAACAGCCTCGTTCAAAAATTAAACAAGTTGCATCTTTCCAGTGGCAAGAGGGTCTAGGTTCAACTTCCCCCTCTTTTTCCAGGAAACTACTGCTTCATTTTTTCAGTAAAATGCTAAATCAGGAGAAGTTAAAAAAAAAGCGATTAAAAGATCCTTATTTAGATCTTGCATATATTCCTTGCCTATTATATGTAGATCTATACCACAAACTTTCAACAGAAATGCCATGTTGCTATAGTATAGATATTGATTGAATTGTAATTGTGTACTTCAGCAGTATAGATTTCTTTGTTTCAAGCCATTGTACTTCATTCTTAAATCTCAAATCATTATACTTCAAAATAGTCTAAAAGGTATAATACTTTACAAAAATCTGTAAAAGGTGTAACTGTGGAACAGGTACCTGAATAAGAGAGTTTGTAGATAAACCCTTTTGAATAATGAAATCACGCCCAACTGTCTCCCACTGGATGTAACTATCCTGAAATGTGCTACTGTTCCTACTTTTACCTCCCTTCTGTGCTGCTTCACGCCCTATCCATATGTACAAAACATCTTTTATCCCAAAATTTGCATCCGGAACAAACATGATATAAACAGATCTAGAATCAAGAACACCATAATGCATTTCCACTTTACACATGATAGAAGGCCACTGATAAAGAACTAAGTTAGTTACTCCACAAGCCGTATCCTGTCCATCATTTTGTGGAAGGTGACAAGTCTCAAAACGTTTATCTTCAACTCCAGTTTGGATTTCGGTGTCAGTCATGAAGATATCAGCATCTACCATTGTCTCTTCTCTATTCATTTCCAAAGAACTTTTTCTCGAGAGTTCGCCACAATCAACTTCAGTTATCATCTCATCTTCAAGGTCAGGAAGAGAAAATGACCATGACCTTACCGACTTTACTGGAACTTGAGAGGTTTCATCAACTGAGGGTAACATCATCCTAGGAGGAGGATTATTCCCTCTTCTCTCCGCTAGGGAAAGGGATCTCCCTGTACAAGGAGAACAAGTGTTTGACATCCGGAAAGCATGAGGAGCAGAAAAATCTTCTGGTGAAGAATTTCCTTCACAAAGTAAAGGTGCACCTTCCACCAACAAAACATTTTTAGCAGAAATTAAATCTTTAGATTGCATTGTGCCTGAAGGTGATGGCTGAGCAGATAGATAAGATAAATCAGACCAGTTAGAAGATGAGGGTGAGAAGGTAAAGGAACTGGAGTAGTCAGAGGTTGAAGGTGAGAGAGAGGGTGATGTGGTATTGGACTTTGATCTACTAACATGAGGACCAGGAAAAGAATCTAGGGAACTGAATGAAGGGGTCCGAAAAAGTGAAGGATCAGTTACAGGAGTAGAGTGTTTCACTTCTGTACAAGAACTTTTTGTCCAACTTGGGCTGCTTGTTGCATAGGAATCAAACGTTTCTGGTGAATCACACTGACGACTCGAAGAAGACAAAGGATCAGTAGGTGAGAGTACCTGTTCAAATTTTTCTGAAGTCTCAACATTACCATCTCCTTGCTTTGTTTGGATGGCACCACAGTAAAATTTGGATGATGTGATAAATTCTTTCATAATTCCACTAGCAAGTTTCTTTCTCAATCTGCTCCAGCCATTTTCACGGGCAGGAAGACAAGTCTCATTAGACTCATTCCCTGATAACGGGAAAGGGGGCACAACCCCACCAGCAAGTGCTTTGTGAAAAATTTCAAAATCTAAATCATAGTCTTGAACAGTGCCCACACCACCATGTGGACAAATTGACGCCGCAACAATAGAGCTCCCGGCTGACAAGCCTTCCACAGTTTCAGCTTTCCCATTCTTTCCTAAAGCAGACCAGAATTCAGATGGCTCCTCATTTTCTTTGATAATTAACACTGGACCCTTTGCTCTTTCATAACGGATAACCTGATGGGCAGCAGCTCTGGCAGTATCAGACATCACTGAGCCACAGTGCTTTCCGATCCATACATATAAAGCAGAAGGGACATGAACAATGAATGATCCACGAGAATCAAGGCCTTAAGCTCCTGGCTCGCTTAACAATTTTGGCACGAGATGAAGGGGATCATATGGTGAGTGAGGTGCCATTCGGTACATCCTTAGAACAGAACTTGGGCTTGCAGGCAAAGCATGAACCCTTTTCTAGACTGACACTGCAAAAGTTGGCAAGCAAAACCCATATTGGGGTTTGTCACTCCTCTTGCAGCCTTAACATGCTGGAATGCATCTTCAAAACTCTGCCCCTGTTTCCACATAAGATACGCAATGACCAAAGAGGTTGATCGGGAGACCCCCTGGCAACAATGGACAAAAACTCGCCCGCCTTGTTCCCGAACATCTTCAAAGTAATCAAACACATCATAAAGGATGCTGGTTATATCCTCAGATGGGCTGTCCTGCAGCCAGAGCGTCTTATACACCAAATCATTTTTGAAATATTCAGGGCAAAGGAATCCAACACAATTCAGCACGTGTGTAATCCCATTCTGACGAAGAACTTCACGGTCCTGTGCAATAGTGTCACTTCCTAGATATATATAATCTACAATCCTAGAACATTCCTTATTGAAATAAGCAAGTTTGTCTCTCTTGAATTCAAATTCTCTAGGAGTTTGCCCCGAGTATGAGTTCTCACGAGGAGTGATTGATTATCCAAGTCTTACACCAGGAGTAGGAGGACTATTCCATATGCCAAGATCATCAGACCCAGGCTTAGGCCACTCCTCAATGCTAGGTCTAGCTATTGAGAGAGGCTGAAGGGGCGGCAGACAAGCACGAGCTTTACTATTCCATTGTGGTTTGGAACTAGACTGTGAGGGAGAACGGCCAGTCCAGGACACTGACCGTGAATAAGTTTTCCGGTTGGGAACTGATGGCCTATCTTTTTCTCCTTCCCCCAACATCTGAAAACAGCAACCTACACTCCTACAACTCCAATCAGAAGGACTGGGGGATTGTTCCTGGAAACCCCATAGAAAACATCAACTCTGAATCTTTGTCTATTCAAACAGTTAAAAACAAAATTTTTTGAACAGCACAAATTTTACTGAAACTTCGAAGAAAATAAACTGAAACCCAGATGGGAATTCATAAAAATCCAGTCTTCACGCAAAAAGATCAAATTTTTAACTGAAATTTTGAAAAATCAATGAAACCCATATGAGGAATCTTTATGGCGAATTCAGATATTCAACTACCATTCAAAGTTTCCGCACTTTCCTCACCTAAGACCCTTGACCAGGTCCTTTTTCTACATGTTAAAAAGAGAAAGAAGAGAAGAAATCAAACACAAATACGACTGAGTAAAACTCTTAAAGAAAGACATCATATCATCAATCAAATTCAACGGTAAACAGCCCACTAAAAGAAAAGAAAACAGTACATAAAGAATTCCATTCAAAACTTAAAAAAAAAAAAAAAAAATCCATAACAACCAAAATAATACAAATAATTACTTGAAAAAGACTTACTTGAAAGAGTGGGTTGGTCTACAAATATTTGCAGCAGACATTTGATTTTTGAGAAATCCCAGAAAATATTAAACTTAGAATTGTTGACTAGAATAATTGAAGAGAATAAATCAGAGTACTATTCAAAGAAGGAGAAGAGAGTTTGATGAGGAAGAGGAGAAGTAGGAGGAACAGTGGCATGTAAGCCATCTTCAAATGACAAATGCACTATAGAAGAGGCAGTTATTGACTGGAACAGAATTGGTCAAACTGCCACGTCATCATGGATGGAGACTTGATTTATTTATTTCTTTATTTCTTTAAATTTTGAATTGGGACAGTCCATTGGGTACTTGATTAATTAAATTAGTCTGGATTTTGGTATATTTACTTACATGGGTTTCTTTCAATTTAGTAAACAATTGTTTCCTTGTTTTATTTTATGTTTTTTGGTGCAAAAAGAAAAAAAAAAGGGAAATTATTATTATATGTATGAAAGAAAGACTAATTAGCTTGTTGGATATTTTTATTTATGGCCTTATGGAATTTGAATATTTTGGAAATTGATTAATTACTTGATTGGTTGAAGATTTTGGTATTATTTACCATCTCATTAGTAGGGTTGTAAATTAATTCAGATTACTCAATACTCGAATTGAATTCGTTCCGATAAAAACTACCTTGAACCAAATTTAGTGTTCGTTAATTTTTTCTACTCAAACTCGATTTAATAAATTAAAATTTTTAAATTTACATATAAAAACTCTAAATTACTCGAGTTCAATTCAAATTCGACCCTATAAAAACTCGTTTGAACTCGACTCAAACGATAAATAAGCTAAATTTGAACAAAATTTCAAGCTAGTTAAAATAATTAAATAAATTTAAATGCTAAAGTGTTTGGCATATTTATGTTTATTATATACCCCTACTCATGAGATAGCCTTTGCATGGAAATATTTATTATTTATTATTTATACCCCTATTCATGAGATAGCCTTTGCATGGAAATTTACGAGAAAGAGTAATTTTTGTTAATTTAACCAAGAGAAAATAAAGATATAGGATACTTTTTTTCGAATGTATCAGATAAAGAATTAAATATTTGTTAGAATAGAGGCATAAATTTGTCCTAATATAATTGAAATTTAAAATATGAGGGACATAATTTATTTATTTTTTTGGGTGAAATTTTAAGAACAAAAACTGTCACTAAACTGAACTTTGAAAATTAAAAGTATTTTTTATCCTTTTTTTTTTTTTTTGGGAAAATCGCTGAAATAGTCCTTAAACTTTTTTACTTTAGCCAAAATAGTCCCTCAACTTTTTTTGTAGCCAGAATGGTCCTTCAACTTTTATTTTTTAGCCAAGATAGTCCTTTCATGTAAAATTTATAAAAAAAAAAAAAAAAAATATGGTGACTACACCATAAAAGGACTTTTTTGGCTAAAAAATAAAAGTTAAAGGACTATTCTGGCTAAAAAAAAAGTTGAAGGACTATTCTGGCTAAAAAGAAAGTTGAGAGACTATTTTGGCTAAAGTGCAAAAGTTGAGGGACTATTTTGGCGATTTTCCCTTTTTTTTATTCAAAATTAGCTGCAGCGAAATGAAGAAGCCAATCAAGAATTAATTGCTTGTAGAAGCAATATTAAGTAGATATATTTGAATAAATATTTGTAAAAATTTAGATAAATTTAATTTTTGAATTTTAAATTTTATAATATAGATTAAATATTATAAAAATTTATAATATTAATTGATATAAATAAAATTAATTTTAAATATAAAATTTACAAACGAGACTCTATTTATATTAGTATTTTCTCTCGGTAAATATATAACTTTCCAAATTCTCTAAAACAAAAAATAAAAAATCATGCATATGATAAGTACAGTCCTAAATAAATTGCAGGCCGCCTAAGAAACTATGCTTTTGCAGTCGAAAGTCAGAAAGAACTAAACCTGCCGACCAAAATCCCAAATTTGTGGTAATCCTTTGTGGAATATTGAATACTCCGTACATATTTAGAGAATGAATTATTGTATTTAAATTTTAAATTACTAGTACTAATCTTACTCTAATATATTCATGATTTTAATTATCCATAGTTTTTTTTTTTAATTTTATGGTAGTACTTTTATAAAAAATCATTTACAAAATCACAAATTCACACTCACAAGTTAAAATTATTTTGCGTGATAGAATTTTATCAAATCATGATCTCTTAATTTTAAATTTTTAACCAACTTTTTTTTTCTTTTTCAAATATGATAATATATCAATGACTTTTATTTATTATTTCGTATCTATTTTCATTCCATGTGAATGAATTACTAACAAGGGTTAATAACACTTTACCCCTTGAACTAGGTAGGTAATAACACTTTACCCTCCTGAATTAAAAAAATTATACTTTGCCCTCAAATAATATGATTCATCCTTTAAAAAATTTATAATATCGTGTTAATGACTTAAATACTCTTAGCATTATATTTTAATTTTTGTATTTAAATTTTGATAGTGATGTGATAATTATTTAAAAATAAAAAAATAAATTATATAATATTTTAATATAATCCATATCAATATATATCTTGGTCAAAATTTTAAATCTTGTTATTTCATTTTATATTATTTCAAATTTAAATGTTTAATTATAATAATAAAACAATTCCTAAATGAGTTGGATGAACCTGTGCAAATTACAATATTAAATATAATATAATTCGACATTTTATTATATTTTCATTCATAAGTAACGTTATTTTGTTATAATATTAGTTTGTTATTATATTTTGTTTTTTTAATTATTTTATATGTATTGAATATCAAAATTATATGTATTGAATATCAAAATTAAATATATAAAAAATTAAAATATAATATTAAAAGTATTTTATTATTTAATTTAATATTATAAATTTTTGAAAGAATAAATAATGTATTTGAGACAAAGTATTATTAACCCCTTACTAACAATAATGCTTTATTTGGTCAACAACACTGCCGGCATCGTTCAAAGTTGTAGTACTACTAGCCTATTACTAGTTGTAGACTGCAGTCGCAATTTGACCACTACCACAGCTAGAAAATGAAACAATTGAAAAACTATTCCCAATCCAATAGCTGAGCATGCAGAATATCATATATTACATGGCACAGGCTACAGATACTTAAATTATTTCCAATACTATTTATTATTTGAAATTGTACAATAATTGGTTGTGTTGCCATTGCCAACAACATATGTAATTGCAATGTACTTTGCACATGTACAATTTACATTTGAACTTGTAAATGAAATTGTTTCATGTTTACTAATGCGATACAGAGCATATCCACGTTAAGGAAATGTTTGGTTGATATTTGAGATTCAAAATTAAAATAAGAATTATAAATTTTATTATTATGTATTATTTTTTTTTACTTATTTAGTTTGAGTTATCATGCTAGTAGATTAGTCAATAAAAAATTAAATCACAAAATTTTAACACTTTTATTTCTCTAAAATAAAAATATTTAACACATCTATAAATATTAAAGACCTCCTAAAGCTTGCATGTATACTGGAGTATTGTGTATTCATAGACACAAAACTCAAGAGTAAATACCATCATAATCGTAGTCCATATATATACCATGGATTGTCAATTTTGTCACATTTAGAGCATTCAAGTCAAGGAAGGTGGGCGAAAGTTGGCCAAAAATTTAATTATTCTGCGGTCTCAATTTGCAGCCCATGCATTTGCTAATAATGTACATTGCTTTCCTTCTTCTTTAATCATTTATTTGTGGTGACCGTTGTTGATAATTAGCTTAATCAGACTAAGGGAGTTTTGTGATGATTTTTCAGTCTTTTTGATGAAATTTGTATTATTTCTTGATCACATAATCACAGCTGCGGCGGTTCAAACACATTCACGAATCTTTATCACAAGATGGCAAATGACATTATCCATGACCATCTCAACAGCTAGCATCTGCCTCTTATAACAAGTAAAAAGAAAAATTCTTTATTACTCGCTCTATATTGCGAAGTGAAAATTGCAGGTCGTTAGATAACTGAAAAGTACTAAGTACTTACTTTTCAATCATCTCAATAAATATTATATCTATTTAGCATTGAAGAGTGAGTAGCCAAAACTTACTCCATATCTTACGGACAAAGATATTACCCAATAAGATACTGTAGAAGGATTCTATTTTAAACTGAATCCATATTCAAATTACAAAATTATAAGAGGTATAACAAGAGATTTTTTTAAGAAGGTTCGGAAGAGAAGAGTCTTTCCTTTATGGCTTTACATAATCTCAGAGCAAAAACCTCAATAGCATCCCCATGCTGATGCATATTAATCCACCCTTGGAAGTGCGAAGACGACCATCCATTTAAGATTTCCTGTATTGGTCTCTAGTAAGGAAGGGATGCCTCAGAGCTTCGTGAGCTGTCATTCTTTCTGAAGGGTCATACTTGAGAAGCCCTTGCGCGAGGTCAATGAGATCTCCAGCTGAATGATCCACATGCTGCATCACCAAATTCTGCAACACCGAAAAAATAACAAAAACAAGGATCTAAAAAACCTTAGATGAAAATGTAAGCACAAGTATGACAAAATTTGATAACCCACCTGAAGGCGTGGTAGCTTCATCACAGCCTTGATGCTTTCCCTGGAGGTTGCACCTTCAGGCCAGTTCAATCTACCTCTTCTTACAAATATCTCAGCATGTCGGCTACACCAATCAAAAGAAAATTTAATACAAGGAGACCCAAGGAGACATTTAGTTGCAACGATGGTAAAGACTGTATTATCAAACACAAATAGGGCACTCACTCCACTCTTTTCAACATGTTCCGTGGCAGAGGACCCAACACTCTCTCCTCATGGCCAGGTGCTCCAAATTCTCATGTGTTTGGAACAAAGCCTCACCCTGCCAAACCACCACAGAATCATATGAACATAGAATTTTAATATACAGTTCATCTAAGCAAGCATCCAGCTAGTTAATCAGCAGGTAAATAAACTACTGAGTCATTCAAAATACCGAGCACAGTTCCACCAAGATACAACCAGCACTCCATATATCACAAGAATAACTCCAACCTAGTCCTGAAAAGAAACTGAAAATTTCACTAGTCAGTCACTTCCAGAACATGTAGATCCATCATACCTGGAGCTAAAGGACATATAACATACCAAGAATAACCTCGGGTGCACGATAGTATCTAGTAGAGACAATATAGTTATGATCTTGGCACTCATATGCGGTGCTACCAAAATCTATGACCAATTTAGGGTTAATAGCACTTGACTTTGGCAACCTTTTATAGACTGATCTGTCCCCCGGTGACCTTGGTGCAACCTGCAAATACTAAATGCCAGTTGAACTTTCAACAGCACATGAAAGCAAATAGTAAAAAACAGAAACAAAAAGATGGAAGAATTTGCAACACTACAGATGCAAAAAGTGCTATCACCATTAGGGATGATTAATTCTGTCTCTGGAATTTAAAGAAGTTTAATGCATACCTTGTAGTCCGCTACTCTGATATATTCAGAAGAGACAAACAGAATGTTCTCAGGCTTCAAGTCTGTATGAATTAGACGCATATCATGCATAACTGCATTGAAAAATCAACACAAGCAACACATCACAATCTCACAAAAATATTTAAGCCCAACATGTAAATGGAATGCAACATAGTGAAAATGTGCAGCAAGAAATCAAAGCTTCAGTAATTACACCAGAAACTTGAAATCAAAAGGAGAATAAGATGGGAGACAGCAAAAAGATAAGCTACCTCTGAAAAGGTAAACAACTTAAATGTCTCCTACACAAAAGTAAAGCATCAGGTTCGAAACAGACATGCTACACATTCCAATAGTTGTCTGCCAATCTCACGGACTAGATCAACCAGGAATGACCGGTAATTGTTTTTGCATAGAAAATCGAATAAGCTTGGCCCAAGCTTCTCAAACACCTGTTAAGACCATTTAAATACATTCACATGGTATAACCCCCAGAAAATTAATGAAGTTGGGAAATCATGTTAATATACTTACTAAACAAACATGGTTACGATAGTCAAACCAGTTCCGTAATTGGACACAACTGCAAGGAATAAACTCACTTAACCACCCACACGAAGTTCACCTTTATGTGAAGGAAAAGCCAATTAAAACATGCTAGATTAGGAAACAGTTGAGAGATGATACTTACCGGCTGCTATTCCTGTCATATCTTCCAAGCAACTGAAGCACGTCAATTTCAATCATTGCTGCTTCGCGGTATTTCTTGATGCTTCGACAACTATTTTAACAGCAACCATCTCCTTCGCTTCCCTATCCCAACATTCCAAAACTTGACCAAAGGTACCTATGACACAAAGGGAGCATATTCAATAAGAGGAGTTGCATGGACAGACCATGATATCGAAAGCATAAAAAAAGCATTAAGACTAACCTTCTCCTATCTTCCTAAGAATCTTATCTGCAAGACAAACACAGGGTAAAGACATCAAGGAGGCAAAACTCTCCGAAACAGAAGAAAACATCCACACTTATGCATAACATCAAAAGCATATTTTAATAGAGTATTCTAGTAGTCAGGTAGTTTTCATTGTTGTGATTCAAATAGAAGCCCTTTAGGTGAGGAGGGCTTGACCAAAGGATCATTGGGATGGAGAAACTTATGCTTAATCAGAAAATGAAAAAACATTTATTTGATGATTATGTTCTAGTGCTACAAAAATCACAAAGATAAGTAAATCAGAAGAAAATGGTTTCGTCAATTTTCCTTCTACCTACTACATAATTAAAAAGGTTGACAATCACACTGCATATCCTTAAGACAATTTTAAGAGGTATATTGAAACTATTTTACATTCTCATTCCTAATCCTCCTATATTTTGCATTATAAGCAATCAAGGGGTAAATAAAAAGAAAGAAATGCTCAACAAGTTTTTTCTTTTCTTTCTCTCCCCCCCCCTCTCTTCATTTTTTTACTTCCTTTCTTCCAAAAGATATAAAAAAGAAAAATGCTCAGAGATGCATGCAGAAACTAAATCACGAGATACAAGAATTAGAGACGCCTAAATGTGAACAATAAAATAAATTGTAATTACAAAGATTAGTTAAATTCTCTCCAAGCTCAAATATGTAATATCCATCTTTGTAATCATCTCGCCACGGGGGAGATCCTCTTTGAGCTACTCCCTTTACATATAGATTACCATGGTCTGGGGGTACCCTTGCATGCCCAAAGCTTGATACATTGCCAACCTCTTGCCCATAATATATTCCTGACTGGGCCTACAAACAGGCCATTCATTCATATTCCACTAAACAAGTAACATTGAAAAATCTTCTCCCTCAATTACTGATTACATTTCAAATCAAAATATCTATTTGCTCCCTCAGAAGGCATATGAGCTAAGGAAGTTACTAAAATAATCATCAATTATAAAGTTTCAGATCATTCTAAGAACAAACTTATGAGCCTAATTTTATTGCATAGCAACATTGAAACTACAAAATTACAACAAAATCATAATCCAACAAATCCATTTACATTATTGAGCTTATCACAATCACAAAAAGTTGAAAAAAATTGCACATGCATAAAAAAAACTTGCAGATTTCTGCAAAATGAATTCTGAAATAGAAAATATAATCTTCAGTAAGTATAAATTAGCCTCCTAACAACTTCAATAATCCAAAAATTCTTCTCAATTATACCTAAAGGAGGTAATTAAACATGAAATTCAAGATTTTTCTCCGATACCAAAGATTGAGAACTTCAGAAGAAACCAACAAAGCTAAAAGAGAAAAAATTTCAGGGAAAAAATTTACAAACTTTATTAAAACCCCAGCTAAAATTTCAAAAAAAAAAAAAGAAAGTAAAATTTTAAATTTAGTGGGTGTAACTTTTTTTCACCTTTGGGGTATGAGATAAGTCCCAAGCTAATCTGGGACGCTTATTGGGACGCCGATCCATATGAGAATGTGGATAGTCCGACATGTATTGCATTTCCATTGATCATTTAGATCAATAGAGAAGTGCAAAGGGGATTTTGAAACCCTAACCCTAAATTAGGGGCCAAAGCCAAAGGCTCCCATTGGAGGAGATTGAGGTGTACGGCGTACCAGAGTTCCCGCAGCTCCAGAACGTTGAGATTTATCTGGTCGTAGGATTGAATAAAGTATTAATCTAAACCGTTCATTAAGTCAAGTTAATGTTTGGTTTGAGTTTATGAACTATTATTGAGTTAATTTTAGGGAAAATCGCTGAAATAGTCCCTCAATTTTTGCACTTTAGCCAGAATAGTCCCTCAGGACTATTACTTTTTTTGTAGCCAAAATGGTCCTCCAATTTTTTTTTTTTAGCCAAAATAGTCTTTTATGTGAAATTTATAAAAAAAAAATAAAAAAAATTATGGTTTTGACACTATAAAAGGACTTTTTTGGCTAAAAAATAAAAGTTAAATTCTATTCTGGCTAAAAAAAAAGTTGAAGGACTATTTTGGCTAAAAAAAAAGTTGAGAGACTATTCTGGCTAAAGTGCAAAAGTTGAGGGACTATTTTGGCAATTTTCCCTTAATTTTATCAATCTTTTGGATTTGCTTCATTTATTATTTTTTCATTAAATTTAAATAGTTCTTACCTTAAATAACTTTTTCACTAAAATTAAAGCTAAAATGATTCCTTAATTTAACTTAGTCTTCTAACTAAAAATTTTTTTTACTATTTATTTTTCATTGTAGAGTGAGTAATCCTTAGTGCTAAATGATTGAAAAGTAGTGAAACCCCTTTACTTTTTAATCATTTTAACGAGTCATCGTTCAAGAGCATCAACAGTTATCGAGACAAAATATTTTTTTTCGTTATCACATTTGTTCTTATAAAATTATCTATCTATCCCTTTATACAATTATCAACAATACATTTATTCAAAATAGAATAATAAATAAAATATTCTAAATAATAAGTCTATTGATAATTATTATTATACCCACCCTACATTACGAGATGATAACTAAAACTTACTCCATAAATAACTAAAAATTATATTGTGGTCCAAAATATAATTTTTTTTTTCAACTGTGCTGCCCACAATCATAATACTGGTGACCATCCTTTGTCACTATTAAAAAAAAATATAAAAAAAAACTTATATTTTAGATGATACCATCAAATAAGAATCAAATTGAAAATAAATATTTAGTTAATATATTAAATAGGCTAAAATTAAAATTAATGAACTATTTCACTTTTAAATTTAAAAAAAAAAAGTTTAAAGTACTATTTAACTAATTTACCCTTTCAAATATTCTATGTGATCATCAAGATAGGGCAACAGATAAATTCAATCTCATGATAGACTATCTAAAATCCCCTTGTGAAATCAAAATCTTGCTTTTATGAGAGCTTATTATTCAAAATCTTACCTTTAAATTTGCTGCGGTAATTAGCACGGTAACTTGAGGACTTGGAGATCAGTAGGACTGAAAATGGATGCAAACAATGCAAAATACAAGCCACCTCGAAGAATTCGTGTTAACAAACCTAAAAACCACTCTAGATAAGGAAAACTCAAGTTCACTTGGCCTCGAGCCTAATGTCAAAGTATACAAATTAACATGATTACTTTTCTGTTCTAAAGAATGAATCTACCACCGTCTAACATTTCTTATATTGGAAGATCCCAATAAATACAATCGGCAGAAAAGGAAAAATCAAGATGAGGGAACTGTAAAAGGGAAAAAAGAAAAAGCAAAAGAAAAAGAAAAGAAAGAAAGAATTATTAGAGTAAAGGTTCAGAAAGCTCCATTTCATTGGTACTTTCCTGCCGAGTCTCAGCACGGTGTACACCTACAAAATTGGCTTTAAGAAGTAATATGCTAACCCAAGCCACTGCCAAGGCCAGCATATGTATCTAGGCCTTGATATACCTGATCTTGAGGTTTCCCTAGTATCCAGTTCTTCAAGCTGACGGGTCAGTTCTTCCACTCTATCCCTCAACCTAGTTGCCCTTATATCCGCCAATCTCAAAGATTTCTCAGCTGCATCCCTTGCAGCCATGGCAGCAGCAGCTGTTTCTTCTTTGAATTTGAGCTTCTTCTCAGATTCGATTACAGCTTGCTTGGCCTCTTCAAGTTCCTGGCGAATGGCTGACAACTGCAAGAAATTTTAAAACACTGCCAATTGAGTATGTGGTATCTGTGGTCTCATTCCCAGAAGCAAATATTACAAAGTTGAATGACCAATAATAGGATGTGTAGAGCAGTCATGGACTAGTACAGCTTCTCCCCACAATCCAAAATCTCCAAACTGGATCACAGTGCAAGATTTTATGTCTGGGATTCTGATTTTTGTTCATAATTTGCAGCAAGTGTGCAAAAACACTAACATTTATTTCTGTCCCAGATTGTGTGCATGAAAACAAACAACCACAATATACCCAATCATGTAGATGGATCATTTTCAACTTTAAGCCATATAGTCTTGCTGCCTGGACTACCCTAATTCCTCAAAGGAGATTTTTGCAAAAGCATATGCATTAGTCCCCAAGAATGAGAGAATGAAATGGTACAAGACAGAAGCATAGAAGTTAGTCCCAGCAGTGAGTCCCTTGTTCAAATAATGGTCTCATTCTTTTGGTTGGGGGAGGCTGGACAGGCAGATTACGGATGGAGAGCAGGGGGCATTTATTTGAAGCAAGGACGAATAACAGATACCAGTATCTCTACCAATTATTTCTCACTTAAAAAACTACCCAACGATCCAAATATAAAATATTAAATTCTTGTCAGGAAAATGAAGAATTTGGCTATAAAAATTATACATCAGGACTGAAGGTATAAATCATGTAAATGGAAAAAAGTAGCAACAACCCTGGACTGAATTTTCACTGCATACACGTTAAGCTACATAGATAGTAACCTGAAAGATGTATAAAAGGCAAAATATGAGGATGAGTCAAAAGTTAGGCTCAAAATTCAAATTCTCAAGTTTACCTGTGTCGTGTATTCTTGTTCAACAGCTTTCCCTGCATCAGCTTCTTCTTGTGCAGCCACCTTCCACCTTGTGATTTCTTCTTCGGTGGCAGAAATGTCAAGCATAAGCCCTTCAATCTATATTCACTTGGAAGTATCAGTTTTGGGGCAATTTCCAATAGACTGAAGACTAAAACATAATAGAAGCTCCCGCTTATATACGCTAGTCAACCAATAGCTTATGAACTACATGGAAGAATGGGCCAGATAGAGGATAGGTTATCAAAAGAATTGGCAGTAGACTGACATTTGCATTTGCCACTCTCTCCTTCTCTTCAAGTTCATTCACACGCTGCTTCCATTGGTTGAGTTCCTTTGTCTGGGCTTCCACTTGCTGCTGCAGTAAACTTGACTCATCTTGCCTTAATTTGGCAAAAACAAGTACACCAAAAATAGAAAAAGCGTCAGAAAGAGGGGAGTGATGGTTAGCTTTTAATGTCAAATTACTTCAAAAAATATATAGAAAGTAAGAATCTATTAAAACAATCTCATAGTAGCTGGAAGGCGATTGAGAGGAAAGCCCTCGGCGACTGAGAGGACCACTAGGGGTGGGTGCCCCAGTGGCGTGGCAGGGAGGATGCTTTTCTAAAGCATCTGACCAGGCCAGGAAGGGTTAACTCACTATTACAGAATCTATTAAAATAATCTCATAGTAGCTGGAAATGCCTAAATCAAGTTTTCTTTCTGTGACAATTGCAAATGCCCATTATTCACTAATCAAATCTTCTGTTATATGTGATGAAAGAAAAGTCATTTGGAAGAAACAAGCCATATTTGCAAAAATAAGAACTATTACTGTATTTTGAAATGAACTTGTTAGGCTATTTCTAATTCCTAAAATATTTAGATCACACTTTAAACATTTATGTCATACCATTCCATTTGAATCTCGGGAAGATTAGGAAGATACTTTAGTTACAAGATTTTACCATCTATCTCATCCATCATCCATCCTACATAGTAATGCTAATTTTAGTTAAGGACATTAGATTTCAAGAAATACCTTAGGCCCTCCATAGAATGCTTTAGCTCAATGATCTCAACTTGAGACTGTTTAATAATATTCTCTAGAGCACCAGCCTGCATTGAGATAAGTAATCTTGTAAGAAGAAATGAGAATTTATAATATGATCAGTCTTTAATTATCAATGCAACAAAAATAAAGTGCATACCAAAGCATATACTTCATCTTCCTCTACACCACCAGGAATTGCTTCATCAGTAGAAGCTTTTCTTCCCTCCTCAAGATGATTGCTGAACTTGAAATCTATGCCGGCTGCTTTTAGTCCATTTTCTGCAACTTTAAACAATTCATTCGTTTTGGAAGACAAATCCACAGACGCTCTCCTTGACAAAGCACTTTCTCAACAATGACCCAATTTGTTCTTTCTCCTTCACTAATTGAGATACCATTTCATCTCTACTTTTGACCTCATGATTCCTCTCCTCTATCAGATCCCGAGTTCTTTCAACAACGAATCTACTAAGTTCGTAAATAGACTCCATTCCTGCCAAAGATGCCTTAATGTTCTCCTCCAAATCTGTTTCTTTAGCAAGAAACAAGGATTCCGATAACTCTGAATATTTACTGGCATCCACTATTTTCACAACATTAGATATCTCTTCATGTATTTTGCTCACATAATTCAACTGTTCAATCAGTAATGACCTTTGTGATCCCATCTTCAATTCCATACTTCTCAACTTCTCATCCTGCTCATCTACCAACTTCCTCAATCCCAACTCTTCCCTCTCCATGTCACTTTGCTTCTCTGCCCATTCTCGTTCGAAACGGTCCAGTTTCTCATCCTTCTCAGCTATTGATCTCTCCAAACTCTCAACTTCCGAACTCTTCCTCGAAACCTCCTCTCTCAACCCACTTATTGCAGCCTCAAGCTGCGAAACCTCAATAGCAATCTCATAATTCCTCTGCTCCATCTGTTCCCGCGCCTCATTTCTCGACTTTGTAGTCAATTCAATCTGTCTTACAAGCTCTTCTACAATGTCATTCGTCCTCTTAATCACACCATAAGCCACTGCCGGCAATCCTGAGTACTTCTGTGACCACGGCAAACCACCAGCCGTAAAATTCTTGAAATTACTCACTTTTCCAGATATTTTCTCAATTCCACTAACTAACATCGAAGCAGCAGTCTCAATTTCCGACCTCGACGAATCCTTTGCTTTAACAACTTCCTCTAATTGCTTCAAAACCTCATCTTTTGACTTACTTGCTTCGCTCAAGTCCGACGCCGTCTTCTCAACCGTCCGCAAGGCTTCTTCTTTATCCCGTAACGCTTCGTCCCGCTGTTTCGACATCTCATCACGTTTTCTAATAGCTTCATGAGCCAAAACCTTGAGCCGGGATTGAACGACACTTGCAATTCCGATTTAGAATTCTCAGCCGCCTCCCGCGCCTGCCTCTCCCGATCAAGCTCTACTAAAATTTCTCTGAATTTCTCCACGGAAATATCCTCCGGCTCAATTGACACCGGATCATCCTCCTCCACGTCACTCAATACCGCATCCTGCTCCTCCTCACCCGCTCCCGCCATTAATTATATAATTCCCAAACACAAATTCTAAAAAAAAAAAAAAAAATTACAACGAAAATTGAAGCATCGATCAATTAATCAAAAGATAAACCCTAAAATTTTCCGTCAAAAATTGGGGAAATTTACATATTTAATCGGAGAGGGAATTGATTGATGATTTTAGATTTAGTATAGTACAGACTGTGGATTTTTTGATTTTCCAATTTTTGGAAAAACCCGGTTTAACTTCAGCGAGGAGATGGAGAAGCAGAGAATTCTAATCTCCGGCCGGAGAGAAGAGATAGATTATATGTAGAAGAAAGACTCTTACCGTCTCCATTGGAGAATCCAACCGGTCTGATGTTTTTTGTTATTGGGTATTGTTCCGATGTTTATTGGTCTTGCTTTTTTCTGAAGGGAGTAGGAAAGAATGTGTTTGATGGTGACACGTGGAAATTGTCGGGTTTAAGTAATGGGTTTTGACAGTTTGATGTACCACTAGGGCTTTAGATGATCATAAACAAACACTCTAGGTAAAAATCACTTTCAATTCCTAAAGTTTAGTCTGTTAATATTTTTGATTTTTAAAGTTTTACAAAAAAACAAATTACATTCTTTATTTTTTAAATTTCTAGTAAAATAGGATAATTGATAGAAAAATGATATATTTTTTTTGGTTTAAATTTATGAGAAAAATTTATTTTTGTTAGTTTAGGTAAGAGAAAGTAAAAAATAAAAGGTAATTTTTAAAATTCATTAGATAAGAAATTAAAATTTTGACGAGTAGAAGCATAGAGATAAAGAATTATAATATTTGTACGTTAATTGTTCTAATTAAGTAGAAATTTAAAATACCTGAGGGATATGATTTTTTTTTTGGGTGAAATTTTAAAGACTACTAAATATTAACAAATCAAATATTGGGGACTAAAAATATTTTTTACCCAACACATTAATATCAAACTTGCTTAATTAAATTGTTAATATTTCAGGTAGAATTTAAACGAATTTAAATCAAGATGGAGTAACTTGACATTTTATATGAAGTATGAAACGACCTAGTAATAAATACTGAAATCTTGATCAATCTTAATAAGCTTGATTTAATTAATTACGAATCAAATGAATTTTGATCACATTATAGTCAATTAAAATATTAAGTAAACTGGTTTATTATGATATAAAAAAATTCTCTTTTATTTGTTTTGAAGAGTGAATATTTAATCATTACATAATTGAAAATAACGAAACATAATATCTGTGAACTAAGTAGTCAATAAGTCAAGACTCATTCCTGTGTGTGACATGGAGAAATTTTAGATACTTTTTTGTTCTATAATTTTTATCATACGGTGCCCAAAAAAAAATGAAACTTTTATTATAGTAAGTTTTAATTAAATAATATATTAAGTGATATTTTTAAATAAATAAAATTTTAATATTTTTAAATAATAATTTATTATTAATTTTTTATTTTAAATAATATAATTTCAATAATTTAAAATATTACTTGATATATTATTTAATAAGATTTTCTCCTAATAAAATTTTTCCAAGCTGACGGAGACTAAAGGGTGACCGAGCGAGGCAGGAAAGTTCCCGCTGTACCGGCCGCACGAGACATCAATAAACCATTGTAGCGTGGGAGTGGGACCAAGATCTAGAACTTGAGTAGAAGCGCATGAATATGAGGTCCGTTTGCTGGGTTAAGGGCATTCGTAGGTAATTTGCAGCCCAATTCGAGTGCGTGAGTGTCAAGGTATACATAGTTACACTCTTGGGCTTAGTTTGGGAGTTTAGGAGAGAACAGAATAGAAAGGAAACACTGAGGTGAGAACTAAGAAGATGTTTGGTTCCCAAACTCGCATTCAAAAAGTACGCTTAGAATCGGAATGGAAATCATAAACTCTACTATCAATATGAGTTTATGTCATTTTCTTTTACTTGTTTGGTTTTAATAAGAAATTGGTTTTATTATATTGATAAGTTAATAAATTTAAAACTAGCTCATGTCACAAGTTGAAAATGAAAGTGATATTTTCTAACACTTTCATTCTTATAGAATGATTCCCATAGTGATTAACCAAACAACATATATGGGTATCGTTAATCTTGATTCTCATTCCTTCCACTCATACCCATAAACCAAACATCTTGTTAGTTTTGAAATCATAAAATTTACTATCTGTACGAGTTTGTATCATTCCACATTATTTGTTTGGTTTGAATAAAGAATAGGTTTCATTGTGTTAATAAGTTAATCAATTGAAACCCAAGTCACGAGTACAGAATAAAAGTGGATATTTTTTAATACTTTCATTCCTATAGAATGATTCTAATAGTGATTAATCAAATAACATCTATGATATCATTAACCTTGAATGTTTCCATTCTTTCCACTCATATCCATAAATCAAACACCTCCTAAGAAGGGAAGAGAAGAGAATACAAGAGAACGGAAAAGATTTTAATGTTATTTGGGAGTTTAGAAAATGAGTGAAAAGATTTGGAATATATAGGAAAATAAAATTTTGTTGTATTAGTTTTTAAAAGATAGAGTTAGAATATTGAAAATGTTTATAAGTGAGATTGTTAATTTTTCTCATTTTCTTTCCACTTTTGGAAGTAAAACTTTTGATAATGTAGAGGGATAATACTCTAGTCTTACTCTTACCTTCATTTTCATTCATTTAAAACTCACAAGCAAAGAAAAATATCTCCATTTTCCTCCCATTTCCATCCATCTAAACGGATTGTTAAACTTAGCATTGAAAGAGTAAAATTTATGAAAATCATATTCTAACATATAAATTCAAAATTAATTAATTTTCAGTGTCATAAGTTTCAATCTACAATACTTACTAAAATACTCTCATGAATTTAGTTTATACAATTATCTTGTGTGATATTATTAACACATTCTCGTTCAATTATGTAGTCTGTTTCGACTTACCATAAACACATTGATATTAAAAGTTGGTTTCAAAAATTGAATTTGCCAAATTTACCCTACACTAATTTGTGGTTTGTGCACATGATGGCACACTAATATTACATCTATTTTTTGTTTCCAGAAATTGCTAGGAGGAGTAAAAACTTGAACCTTGACATTCTGTAATAGTGCTACTGAAAAAGATTTATTATCTACTAACTTAATGGGACATGAAATAGTTATTTGTGAATGAATATCCATGCAACATTCTTGACTAATCGTTCATTTTCATCTTAATCTCAAAATCCAGGAGAAGGGAAATTAACATGAGAGAAAACAAGAAAATTCTCACTTGACTGCTAAAGTCAACGCATTGAGAGATAGACTTGTTAATATCTAAGAAACTTACATAGGACTTTTGTGCTAAAAATTCTTTCCTAGGTGCTAAATTCCTATGCATGCAAGTCGAGGATAGATTGAAAAATAGGAAAATTCAATTTAATTTCTCACTCAATATTAGAGATTGAACAATCCTTTCGTGTTCAACTCAACTCCAACATACTATATTTTTTTCTTAGGCTGGTTCTACATGGTATGATGTCTGTGCAAACGTAGTAGTATGATAACATACTCAATTGTGTCTAAAGGCTATTTGTAATCTAATTAATTAGGTAGTGTTTACGCCAATAGATTTTGGCTAATCCTTATTTATATAATAATTTTAGTTGATTGACAGTATAAAGGAAGACTCCAGAGGACTAGCTCTTTGCTTGTAAAATTATGCAAAGTGCTGATGCTATCACTGTTTAGTAATGTTGACAGTTTCTTGATGACTCATTTTCTGGAAAATTTCTTTTGATACTTACTTCGTAATTGTAAAATGAATATTCTAAATTGTTAAATTATTAAAGTAATGAGATTTTTGTATTTTTTCAATCGTAGGCTATGACACCGATTTCATTTCAGATAAGCTTTTATGGGCGCCAACTTTTCTCTTCTTTGCTCTCTTTCTACGAACCACCCTTTCACTTGCTTCAAAAGACTTGCTCATTTTCTGGGAAATTTCTCAAAAGATTTTGCAGCTGAAAATGGTATATGAAGACCATAAAAGGTAAACGCTTTTGTTTGCTTGATTGCTTTTTTCCTGTTTGTTCTGTTTAAATTCTGTACTTATATATCGACTCCAAGGCCAACTTTGGTTCATTGATCTCTATATTTTGGAGGAAATAAATTCAATTGATTTTAGAGCAGATGGGAGGTAGAAGTTCGAGTAGGAGAAACATTTCATCCAATTCATCTTCTTTTAGTAATAATCAGCAGCAACCATATTATACGCCTCAGCATCGCCTTGTACCTGCTTCCTTCTTCAACTATGGTGCTAGAACTCCTCAGCCATATCAGAGGTCGGACAGCAGATATTCGAGGATAGCTGATAACTACGAAACCTTGGAACAGGTTTGGCCATTTGCATACAAAATCGTATTCTAACAGATAAATTCAATACCAGTGTCAATTTACCACGCTTTTGTATTCAAATTCTAAGCGAATTTAGTTATATCTTACGCGAGATCCTTTCTTGAAATCTTTCATTGTCTAGTTATGTGTCAGCATGTTTCAATCCTGTAATATAGATACTCTGTTTACATAATATTCCAAATATTGTTCTCGAACCAATATGAAGAGGCTCGTAATAAAATATGATCATATCTTGATAATTTTAACTATCTTATTTCTTTTTGTCTTATTTACTGCAATGGTAAGGATTACGGTCAGACCAAAAATGAGATCTTTTATGCTTGGTGCTTACGTCCTAATCTTTTTTCATTCCTATAAACTTTTAGGTACATCAATAAACACGATATCTGTAACACCCTGGCTAATAAATTCGGAATCAAAATGTTTAAACGAAATTGTTAGTGATCTATAATTCAAAGTGTTATAAATAATATAATATTTTCTTCCGTTTTCAATGTGGGGTTTTACAGGACATTACATTCATCCCTTCTTAGACTTTACATCCCGCAAAGCCCAAGTTGGAGTGCATAGTGTGGTCCAATACTACTAGTCTAATCTCACATGGTGCAGAGAGACCACATGAAATTCATTTTGATACCAATTATAACACTCCAATCTAGGCTAACCTAATAACTTTTGAGCAATAATAACAAGTTCAAAATACTTAAGTTATTAGTAACTCATGACCCAAGGTATTATAAACACTATAATATCTCCTTCCACTTCTGATGTGGGACTAGGCGTCAAGGGATATTATATTGTTTGTAACACCTTGGGTTTTGAGTTGTTAACAATTTAATTTAAACATTTTGAACCCTTAGTTTTCGCTCAAAAGTTATTGTTTCAGCTAAAACAGGAGTTTTACGGTCTGCTGCCAATTGATAATGGTTTTGAGTTTATTACTGTGTAGTGGCTTTCTGTTTCCCCAATTATATCCATGCAGCATCAGTTATTCAATTCATTGTAAATCTAATCTTCTACCTCAGGTAACTGCTGCTCTGGCTGAGGCTGGATTGGAGTCATCTAACCTTATTGTTGGTATTGATGTCACAAAGAGCAATGAGTGGACAGGTTTAGTCATTCTGATATATATTTTTTTTCTAGTTCATGAATTCATTCAGTATGCTAATGTTTTTGTGCGAAAAACCAGGTGCAAGGTCATTCAAGCACAAAAGCTTACATCACATAGGAAATGTTCAGAATCCTTATGAGCAGGCAATTTCCATTATTGGGAAAACCTTATCTGCCTTTGATGAGGACAACTTGATCCCATGTTTTGGATTTGGAGATGGTACAGATATGAATCATCTGGATGTTGATTACTAAATATAACATGATTTTCATTGGCTTAAAATTATCTACTTCTTCATGCAGCCTCAACACATGATCAAGATGTATTTAGTTTCTATCCAGATGGAAGGATTTGTAGCGGATTTGAAGAAGTGCTCAGAAGATACAGGGAACTAGTTACCCGTCTCTATCGACTTTCAGGTGCTTCTTTATTGCTTTGAACCAGATGTTGGGTGTAGCTCAGAATTTCATCTTGTTTACACTCTAAACTTTCTTCTTTTATTGTTGTAGGACCAACATCTTTTGCACCTATCATTGAAATGGCTATGAAAATTGTAGAGGACAGTGGTGGCCAGTACCATGTTTTGCTGATAATTGCTGATGGACAGGTGATTATTTTATGACTTGTTCATCACTTTCTTTTCACTTCCACTTTTATTTTTTCCCATTATTTCTCAATTATTGCGGTTTTTCTATGGGAATGGGGCACCTCAGCTCGTACCTTTATGATAATTTCCTTGTTTTTGAGGTCAATAAACATGAAATTAAACAGTCAGCTTTGAGATAATATTTTTGTTACTTTGTCTGGTCTGTAGGTTACGAGAAGTACTGGGACTCCCTTTGGCAAACTCAGTCAGCAGGAGCAGAAGACTGTTGATGCTATTGTCAGAGCAAGGTAAATTGAACTTGAGAAGTAAGAATGCTACAGTTTATTTTACCGACATTCATCCGGTAATGCTTATTTCATTGCAGTGACTATCCCTTATCAATCATCCTAGTTGGGGTTGGAGATGGTCCTTGGGACATGATGAGGGAGTTTGATGACAACATCCCTGCACGAGCATTTGACAATTTTCAGGTCACCAAAAATTTAGTTAAACCAACTATGATAGCACCAATATCACAGATGACTTCTCTTATCCAAATATCACTAGAAAGACTAAAAATTTTGGATTTTTTGAACCCTTTTGCATACAGTTTGTCAATTTTACGGAGATTATGTCCAAGGATTTGGATCCATTGAGAAAACAGGCAGAATTTGCTCTTGCTGCATTGATGGAAATACCTTCTCAGTATAAAGCTACAATTGAACTCAATATGTTGGGGTAAAATTTAGAAAACCTTTGCTTAAAAACTGTCATGTATTTATTATGTATATGGTCTTTAATATAATATTATCACCAGATGTCAAACAAAGGAGAGCACCAAACAGGAAGCCTCTTCCTCCACCTGTTTATGGTTCATCTACCTATGGCAGTAGTTTGAAATCATGCCGTTCAAACAGTTTCATGCAGAGTGCTCATTCGTATCCTTATCCTGCCCCTGACATTGCTTCCCAAAAGTCTCCAGCATCAGGCTCTCTCTCGGATAACAAGGTAAACAAGAAATATTGGCTACATTTAGTGTATCCAGTTTTCTGTATCCACTGCAGTAATGTTTTGACCATGAACTATAGTATATCCAATTCGAGCAACTTTTAAGGCAATCATAAATGGAGTAGTTCTATCATTCGGGTTCTCACATGATTGATACGTTAGATTTGGGTCCTAAAATGGACGTATATTTCAAGAAAGGTTGCCTATCAGTCTAGACTATTCAAAATGTAATGTGTGACATGATGAAATCTTGAAGCCTCAAATGTTGAGAGATTCCTAGAGATCCCAACAAGATATCATAAACAACTCTTGTAATTTATCTTATAACATAACAGGTCTGCAATATTTGTCTCACAAATGGAATGGACATGGCTTTTGGCTGCGGGCACCAGGTATATTTACAAGATGTCATGTGACAGTGTTACTTAATGATCTTCAGTTCTCGATTATCTTTGATCTAACGAGATTAACATATTCGGGCAGACTTGCTATAATTGTGGAGTAGGTCTTGAATCATGCCCCGTTTGCCAGATTCCGATAACATCCAGAATAAAGCTCTACTCTTAGCTGGATATTTGATGTATTCCGAACTTTGGATGTTGCTCAAAGGCCTCATGGTTTTCTGCATAGAGAAACAGATCAGGATCTGAAAAAGTATTTCTTATTTATAGCCACATTCCTTATTATCCAATAATCCCGAGTTGTCGTGCTGTTGGAAGCTGGATGGTTTGGCTTTTTTGTTTGATTTTACAGAGTTGTGCAATTTATGAAGCAGGATGTGCTATCCCCTTATAGCTAAGGCTGCATTTGCAAACCAAAACAGAGTCCTTGGACATCAAGCAGCCTGTTTCTATGCATTTTGGTTGATTACAGGGAAACCCAAAAAAAAAAAAATAAGAATAAAATAAAAGGTTGCTGGTGCTGGTTGAAGACCA
The DNA here is from genome assembly GCA_025175665.1 of Cinchona pubescens. NCBI lineage: Eukaryota > Viridiplantae > Streptophyta > Magnoliopsida > Gentianales > Rubiaceae > Cinchona > Cinchona pubescens. The sequence continues at coordinate 1,344,320 of JANKKI010000077.1, read as the reverse complement.
AGTAGTGTAGTTACTAGTTAGTAACTTAGTATAGTCCATATTGTATAATCTGGCTTGATTGTTTTCATTTTAGTTCTTTCTGTTTGGGTGAGGCATGATATGTTAAATTTTGGAGAAGATCTTGAAAGTGTAGAGAAAGGAAGAGTGCATTAAGTTTGATAATTCCTTTTAGGCATTCCCAATTCCAATGTATTTGGTCATGCATTGTGCAATTTTATTATTCATTCTATTCTTAATTAATTGAAGTTTTTTATTTAACTTTTGATGTTTCATTGATTACTTTTATGTTGGTAAAACATACTGAAAACTAGTTCTTGTTTTTAGGGGAAAGAAAAGAAAAGTTTATGAGAAGGAGAAGATACCCTCCAAGATTTACATAGTAATTAGTTACAAACGATATAATAATTGTTGACTTGTATTTAAATTCGAACTTCACTTAAACGAGTTGCTGCTCGAGACTTTAGTGTTGAGGCAAATCACATTAGACAAAACAAGATATGCTTGTTTTGTATACATTACTTGCAAGGTTTCCAATTGTGTTGACTTGTGCCAAAAGTGATGCTCCTGATTAGAAAGATGGTTAGCCGCAAGCGTAACATTGCAAACTTGCTGGACCTATGTTTCACCTGCTATCGCGGCTAGCCATGCGTAAACTTTTTCCACTTTTACTCTACCCTATTGTATCATAAGTGACCTTGGCGGGCTTTCCAAGATCAATTATTACAGATATATTAGTAATATTTGATATTTCCTCCATTAAGTAAGTATTCTTTTTATTTAAAATAATTGTCATTTTTAATTAGTATATGGTTCCGTATGAATTATATTATTTGAGTGATGTGATAAATAATAAAAAAATATGAATAATTTGAGGAAGTGTTTGAATTGTAGATAGTGCAAATAATTTTTTTATAAATAAGTGTTTGGACAGTATTTTTTGCACTAAAAGACAAAAAACATACGTGAATGTCGAACGAAATTATTTGCCTATCAAAATATATAATTCCGTTTACTTTCAGTTTTCATACCATCACATCAAGTACTAAAAACTACACATAAAATCTAATTGCCTTCTTGTCGTTTGACATTCGAATCTTATAAAATAGGATATACATGTATGCTAACATATATTTATTTAATATAAAATCAAAAAAATATAATTTAAAAATTATTTAGTATTTTATGCACTAAAAGACAAAATACGTACACAAAATTATTATAAAATTATTAATATCAAAATACATAATCCCGTTTACTTTCTTTTTTATACCATCAAATCAAATATTAAAAATCACATGCAAAGATATTACCTATTTGTCGTTTAAAATTCAATTCTTGAAAAATGAAATGTGTCCGTATGCGTATGCTAAACATGTATTTATTTAATATAAAATAAAAATATAATTTAAAATTTACAAACACTTTTTTGTCCATAGTTCAGATTCTCCAACATAAGTTTGAAAATCCGAATGTTATATACCATTTTAAACTCTATTTTTCCGCCCATAGTTTAGACTCCTAAGCCTAAGTTTAGAAGTACGAACCTTATATATTATTTTAAACTCTCTTTTCCCACTTATACTTCGTATACAATTTTAAACTCTATTTTTCTATCTATATTACATAATTCTGAACTTACATTTCCATTTTTTCTTTGTTCGAAAAAAATTCAGACTAATGAATAGTAATAGATAGTATAAAAAAATTTAATGCTAATATATGTGAATAGTATAATACGCGTATAAAGGAATAGTAAAATAATTGATTGAACAGTATTGAATAATGAAAGAAAAATTTGAATTGTGTAAGTAATGAATAGTGAAAGAAAAAATTGAATTGTGTAAATAATGAATAATATTTTTGAAAAAAAATAAAAAAATTGACCAAAAAAATTTTTGTTGACCAAACAGCTATTGTCATAAAAGTATAATGTATATAGTAAAGTAAAAAGTGGTAAAAAATTAAAAAAAAAAAAAAACAATCCAAACGGGGTTTAGATAGATTGAAAAAGTAATTAAACTCCATTAATTGTGAAAAAAATAGTTTAAAATGATTAAATTATTGTTTTGCATTAATATTTCAACTAAATAATCTTTCTTTCATTAATGTTACACTATAAGTAAAAATTAAAAAATCATTTAATATTTCTTTAATTTTATAGAATGACAAATAATATGTTATATAACAAATTGTTTAAATTAACAATACTATTTTAAATCGGGAAGAGTATTATTATCCCTACCATTGATGTCGGCACCTGCCCATCACTAGTAGTAGTAATTAGCAAATATTTTATTATTTTTTCGAGTTATGTTTTCAATCTTTAAATAACCAAAAGTACCAATCCATTTTTTTTTTTTTTTTTTTTTTAAAGCAAGACTATATATCTATCCACATTTTTTTTTCCCTAGGTAGACTGAGCTTTAAAGGCTCAGTCATTGGCCATTCTTCAGAGTTTAAGATTCGTCCATTAGATACTATAATACCACGTCATGCCTTATTCTAAACTCCAAGTTAAACTCTTGTGTAACAGATACTACTAGATTTTACTTCCACGAAAAAGAAACGTGAAGAAAGAAGAAATATGAATCACAACAATGATAGTAACAACTTAATATCCCAAAATTTTTTATATGAATTCAATTTACAGTAGTACGATAAACTTTTAATTCGTATTCATCCATATTACTTTAAAAAAATTTATTTTCAATGAGTTAGATTGACGTGAATGAATATGGACTACGAAATTCATCCCACTTACCGTAAATTGGATCCACATAAAAACTTTTCCCCAATACCCAATCTCCATACTTTTTTTAAACAGACCTTCAATTTTCTATTTCCCCATTGTTGCTTTGGATGATTGCATATAAATAAGACAACTTTCATTCTATTCATTTCATGTATCCTATACCTTAATAAGTCCCCTCAATTCTTGGAAACCATGAAAGGTGTTCATGAGTTTTTCACAAAATGTTCTCTCTTTTACTACTTTTTTAGCTGTTCTTGTTTTCCTAATTACCATTTTGCCGAAAGGGCTGATGGCTCAGCCACTTTCCACCAATTCAAGATGGATTGTGAATGAATCAGGGCAACGAGTGAAGTTGGCCTGCGTAAACTGGGTGACACACCTTGAAGTTATGGTGGCTGAAGGCCTCAGTAAGCAGCCGGTGGATGAAATCTCCAAGTCCATTGTGGATATGGGATTCAATTGTGTTAGGCTAACTTGGCCACTTTTCTTGTTCACAAATGATACCTTGGCTTCTGTTACTGTTAGGCAGTCCTTTCAGAAGCTTGGACTGACTGAATCCATTGCTGGATTTCAAGCCAACAACCCCTCTATCATTGATCTTAGTCTCATCAATGCTTATCAGGTAAAACCCAACTTACTACTAATATATGATTAGATAAGGTTTCTTATGCGTTAAAGATTTGTATAGTATATAACAATTATCACTATACAAATTTTTAAGGTATAATAGGAGGTTCTCACCCTAAAATTTTTGTTTATATGTGAAAGATTGCAAATTCATAGTTTAAATAAGGACTTGAAGTTTAAGGATCTTGTGTGTAATCTAGAATTAATTTCTTTAATTTACGCCCGTACATATGCTCATCTATTAAAAATGTAATATGCAAAAGTTCTGAGTGGTTTTGTTGTTAGCTTTTGACCGAACATGAGAATTAACAATTAACAAGTGCAAGTTGGGAAGACTTTTCATTGTTTTCAAGATATTCTGGTTGGAGGGCATTAGCACTTATCAGTTTATTATAAATTTATGACACTTTTTAAGTTGGATAAAGACGCTTGCAGCTCTAACATTTAAGGTGACATTATTCATGAATTTAAAGGGTATTAAAATAAATTACTCTCTCCATCCCATTTATTTTATTATAATTTAACTTTTCTGATTAACCAAATCAATTTTGTAAGTAAGAATTCGTATAAATTTATTTGATTATTTTTAAAAAAAAAATTTTCAACAAAAGTGCAATTTATATATATAGTATTATGACATAAAAATTAAATTTACAAAAAAAAATTTAAAAATCTATAAAAGATTGATTCTTGAAAACTTGATTTATTAACTAAAAAAAATCAAATGAAACAAATATATTGAAATGAAGATAGTATATGATTTTGAATGAAAATAGTTGGTAGCTTTCCAATGCTAGTTGAGTGACTTAAAAAGTATGTTGATGGCAATCCTTTGCAATCCCTTAAAGTGATGGTTTAGGCAATTTAGAAAGGAAAAATAAAACTTAATTAAGTATCCTTCAAGGAATAAATATTTGGAGAATTCTGCATTCCAGTCAAGAAATTATTCCGTTAATTTTTAAAATAAAATAGAATAATTTCCTAAACAGAATTATAGAACTATCTTAAATATTTAATCTCATAAATTATAATGTGGCCTTACATAAATATTTGATCTATTTACACAGACCAGTCCAAACCCTAATTTGTAGTCTGTGGAAGGTGATCCAAATTGTAGATTATGTAATTAATACGTTACTACACATCAATCTAACAAAATTTATTTAAACCTTCCAAAACAATATCTAGGAGGCCCTTGGTTTCTAACAAGCATAAATAATTATTTATATGATCTTTTATTTTATTTTTTGTATCAATTTTTTGTTTCACATTATGTGTTATACTTATGACAAAATAATAGTTATAAGACTAAAATATATTGATAAACATTCACAATATAAGACAAAAACTTGACACAAATAATGAGATCAAATATTCAAAACGAAATAAATACATAGGACGAACCAAATTCGCATTAACTAACAGTTGACAATGACTTGTATAACAATGAGAGAAAAGCATTAAATTATAAAATATTTAGATAGATCCGATTTTTGATATCACTTGTTAATCCTATGGTCATTAAATCTTAAAAAATCTTATTTACATCAGTTAATGTCATAGATTCTCTAAATTTTAATTCACACCACCACAAGAACTCATATAAATGGAGTCAAAAATCAAATCTAACTAAGTATTTGCCTTTCTTATTGGTATGGTTTGTGATTTTCAAAGCAATACAATCTACAAATCATGCCAACAAAAAGGAATCACATAAAAGTCAAAAGGGTGTGGCAAATAATTATCATCACATAGAAAGAAAAAAATAAAATTATACTAGTTCTTTTTGAATTGATGAAATTAACCTTTGTTTTTATAGGCCGTGGTGGCTAGTCTTGCAAACAACAACGTGATGATCATTCTGGATAATCATATAAGCAAACCAGGATGGTGTTGTAGCAATTTTGATGGCAATGGATTCTTTGGTGATCAGTACTTCAATCCTGACCTCTGGATGAAAGGCCTCATTAAGGTTGCCACAATGTTTAATGGCATTACCAATGTGGTTGGCATGAGCTTAAGGAATGAACTCCGAGGGCCCAAACAAAACATAAACGATTGGTACAGGTACAAAAAATATTACTAGTATCTATCATATTGAATGGAATTAGATATTGGGAATTAATTATAGACCGAAAAGAAATATATTTTGCTAACCCTCCGTCTCACTTTGATAGTGCAAAGAGATATTATGTTGTTATTTTAAATTTATTATTTATATTTTATTAGGCCAACTCAGACTTGAAGTGTTGCGTTTTATATTATTTGAGATACTATTCAGAATATTATTTGATTAAATGATAAAGTCTCGTATTCTATAATTTTTAATTTGTTAAAAAAAATATACGAGCCAGGTACATGCAAAAAGGAGCAGAGACGGTGCATGCAGCAAATCCAGATATTCTAGTCATTCTCTCTGGGTTAAACTACGATAAAGATTTCTCTTTTCTTCAACAAAAGCCATTGAGCTTGACTTTCACGGGCAAGCTAGTATACGAGGTGCACTGGTATGGTTTCTCGGACGGGCAGGCTTGGGCAACGAGTAACCCCAACCAAGTTTGCGGACAAGTGGTGAACAATATTATGAGAAAAGCGGGTTTTGTATTGGATCAAGGGTACCCTTTGTTTGTGAGTGTATTTGGAGTGGATTTAAGAGGTACAAATGTAAATGATAATAGGTACTTGAATTGCTTTATGGGCTGGGCAGCTGAACTTGACTTGGATTGGGCACTTTGGACACTTGTTGGAAGTTATTATTTGAGAGAAGGGGCTGTTGGACTTAATGAGAATTATGGGATTTACAATTGGAATTGGTGTCAAACCAGAAATTCAAGCTTTCTTGAAAAGATCTCAGCCCTTCAGTCACCTTTCCAAGGTATGTATCAAACTATCAATTTTGCACTCTGAATAATAAATTTTTTTTAAATAAATCGGATACATAATAAGAATCGTGGACACTTTGATCAGAAATTACTTGTATTATTTTTAAGAGGTTTAGTTTAAGTATTCATTTGGAGTGTTGTGGGTAATTTCTGACCGCAGATCTATGATACTTAGTATGAACTAGTCTATCTAAGAATTTTCTATAAATCATCAAAAATTTGAATCAAGAATTAACAAATGAATGAATTATGTTGAATACAGGACCAGGAGCGTCAGAAAGTCGTCCACACAAAATAATTTTCCATCCGTCAACGGGGCAATGTGTACAAAGAAAGTCATTTTTTAAACCACTAGAATTAGGACCATGCTCGGAAGCTGAGGCTTGGGGCTATAGCCCTCAGAAAATACTAACAATAAAGGGAACATACTACTGCTTACAAGCAGATGAATTGGGACAGCCAGCAAAACTTGGTCTAATTTGCACGGATATAAATTCTAAGTGGGAAGCCATTTCCGACTCCAATATGCACTTGTCTTCCAAGCTGCATGATGGCACTGACGTTTGTTTGGATGTAGTAGACTCCAGCAATATTATTGTCACAAACAACTGCAAATGTTTGAGTAGAGACAATTCCTGTGACCCTGGAAGCCAGTGGTTCAAAATCATTGACAGTAACAAATATAGAACTACTACAAAATCCTTTTTCAAGATCGAAGACTCGATCATTTAGGATATAATCTTGCAATGAAACTATCAGAAAGCTGGAAAAGTTGGTAGTATGGAGGACGAGAAGGGAGTTGTCTTTCTGTCTCTACATGTGCAATTCCAAATTTAACACCGCATTGTAATAACACTGACACAGACTTTGTAGAAGTGCAATACTTACATGTATAAAGCATGGAACTACTACTATGTCTACTCTTTTGTATAGTTTTTAATACAACATCTTTTCCAGACAATCAGAATAACAACTGACAACCACATCTCATGAACCACCATCATTCTGTTGCATTATGTTTTTGAATAACTTAGATGATTAGTGCTAACCAAATAGGACTAGTCACGCACTCAGACACAGAGAGAGAGAGAGAGAGAGAGAGAGGAACAAAAAACATGGGAATAATTTAGTCACTGGAATAAAATTCTGAAGGAACATTCATGCAGCTGATAAGAACAGCAATAAGTAAATAACTTGAACAGTAAACTGGTAAGAACATGCTTAGATTCAGCTCTCAGTTATACGCACATAAATCAGCTATCAAGAAGAAAATGGAATAAAAGTCCCCTTATTCTTCCATTGCATCTCCTCCTTCAACCACTTCAACCAAGTCTCTTAATGGTGTGATCTTTGTCAGCAGAACCTCTAAAAGAACAATGAATGAATAAGTGAACCCTCCAAACAAATCAAAATACAAGCATTCAAAAGATAACAATTTTGTGCTTGTAGCCTTCTCATGTTCAGAAACAAGAAAACAATATGTAAGTGATGCAACTACTGTCAACTGACCAGTCTTTTTGGTAAACGAGTAGCCTTTCTCACTGATGTAAGTGCGAGGATTGGGTAGCATATGATTTCTGAGGTATTCCTTGTGCCCCTGTGAAGTATCCACCATACACCAAAGAGATTTCATGCCATTCATGAACAGCCAATGCATTTATTAGGTAATGTTTCTCATGACACAAAAGCAACATTTATGAAAGAAAACCAATAAAAAACAAATAAAGAAGAAATAAACCTTTGTGTAAAACACATATATCCACATTGCTTCCACTTCCCAAGTCGTTGAAAATGCCTGAGCAGATGGCTTCTGCAACTAGTTGAACCCCTTCATCTCTCTATACATACACCAAATATAACGGACTTGCTCATCTCTATAAAGAGGTCAAGTTTCAGCTCAACAGAGTTAAGATATGAACTTACAGTTAATCCTTCACGGTATTTTGACTCAAATACAGCCATTGCAGCAAGGGAACCAGAACCCATTGTTGCAAAGGGGAGAGTGTCAGTTGATCCATGAGGATAAATCTAGTTGACAAGTTATTGAACAATTGTTGTTACTGTAAAGAGGAGAAAAAAGTGGCCCTCAAATCTCAGGAGGCAAGAGACTCACAGTGTGTAAATGAGGACCCGTGACATCAACACCACCGAGAACCAGTGCAGCAGATACATGCCCCTGATAACTACCCAAAAACAAGGCGTTTTAAGGTTAAAAATTAATATACTGAAATTGCAAATTATGCTTAATTGACAGTAGGCAGCTACCTCAATGAAAACTCACCTGAAAAGATGAGACTTCAATAGCGTAAGAGCTGTCACAACCCTGGACTCACGTCCAGTATGATAGCGGTGTAGTGTTAGCTGTGAACTCACCATGTCTAGACAGCAAAATAGTAGGAATGCAACATATCAGAAGAAATAGAGGTAATCAGACTGATATGGTGAGACAGATATGACATAAGTCAATATTCCTTGAATAACAGAAACAAGGACAAATGATGCTCTGAAAACAAACCAGACGTCTATACTAAATGCTTTGGCCACCTTAGATTCATTAGCTTTCAAAAGTTGGGGACCATGATAATGAAGAACTAACTATATCTCTCACATCAGTATTGTAAAGAAAGTTTAGTCAATATTTTGCAGAGAGATGCTCTAAAAATACCTGTCACTGCCTCAGTGTCAGCAGCAGTCCCAGCTCCACAACAATATATATTAGGTGCAATGTAATGAATTTTCTCACAGTTCTTATCAGTCCAACAATGGGTCCTTCAGTTGCTCGTGTGTCTGCCCCGAGAATGACGCCATCCTGAAGAATCAGTTGAAAGGATAAAAAAAGGCAACATTTCTTGATGTAATCAGCAATTACCAGGCACAGAACAGGAATGAAGCATCTAAAATGTAGTCATTAAAAGCATAAACTTAGCCAACTATGAGCCCTACATTATCAATATTTATGAAGCTCTCCTGCACTTATATTTACATCTCATTTTCACAGGATTCTTCCTTACAAGTTCTCAATTTCTCATACCATGAGTTGCCTTCAACCGCCGAAAAGCCGTAACTGATCAACACTACCGTGACCTTTTCACCATGAGAAAATTAAGTCACATGACTTTATTTCAGCACCATTTAAATCATTCAAACAAGAACAACAGACATGGTTATATTTTGTTCAGCACCTACTCCTTCCAAATTTTCATACTCTTCTTGCTTCAAACTAAAACAATGTCGCAAAAGGTTTAACCACTAACACAAAAAAGGTACTAGACAAACCAGAGCTTCCTTCAACCATCCACAAAGTAACAAGCAATTTCATTAAACAATTTGTTGTAACTGTTCAATTCTAGGATAAGATCATAATATGCAGCCTAGGCAAAGCCTCTGCTTGATCTAACAATTAAAAAAATCAACAATTAATGCATAAGAACCACTGAACAAGCACACCCAAATACAAATTAAAAAGCCCATAAATTCATTAAGCAACTAAAACTTCCAAATTTTGTGAACCATCTAGATTCAAACTAAAACAAGAAATCACAAACAAGCAGCTTTCTTCAATCATCCACAAATAAAGAACAAATTTTTATCAAACCCATTCGCATAACTATCCCAAACAAATTATTAAAAACAGTCTTTACATAGAAATTCAAATCAAACTAAAAATATATACATCAATTAGCCCGAAAACATGGAATCATTAATTAGAGGAAATTCCGAAAAAATACCTTAAAAACTAAACCCACAATGGTTGTTCCAGTCTTGATTCTGAAAAGACGGCCCCTTGAGACCCTTTTTCACGAGCATATCATTCCTTCTGCACAAATCGAAGCTGAACCCACCTTTTGGAGGACCCTCAATAGCTGCCTTCGACATCTTTTTTACTATTAATTTCGAAATTAACCTAATTGAAGAACAAAAAATTAACAAAATTCATTAGGCCCATATCTTTATTCGATTAAATTAGCTGATTTTTAACAGTAACAAACTCAATATAGGGTTTGTAATTAGGTTAAGTATGAATCAAGTAGGTAATAGTTGAGCAATTGAGTTCCATACTTACAAGAACTGAGGATTTCGGCGATCGCCAACTGAGACAGTCTGCAGATTTGTGTGTGTGTGTGAGAGAGAGAGAGGAGTTGAAAGGTTTTGATTTGGAAACGGCTTGGGGAATAAGAAAAGAAAAGGACGAAGGGGTTGTGTGGTTTTTCTGGGGGATGTTTTGTAAATTATGTGAACTTTTGGGTTCGGGGAGAAAGGTTTAGTACTTAAAGGGGGACTTGGTATGAAAGTCCTTACTTAAAAAAATAAAAATTGAAAATGATTTTTAAAGAACATATTGGCTATTAGGATCTACCATTGTGTCATTTTATTTGATGTGATTAAAGTTACACATAATTTAAGAAAAAATTATCTTTAATCAACTGTTAAAATAATTTTTTTATAATTATTCTTTAATTTTGATTTTAAAATTTATTTGTTAATTTTAGAGTTTAAAATCTTGAAATACTTTATGAGAATAATTAATATATATTTTAATCTTGTTATTTTGAAACTTGCATGAAAGATAGAACATGTAAAATGAAAATGATAAATAATTTGAGACGAAATAAAATTAAAAAAATGATATATAAAATGCGACGGAGAAAATATAGTAGAACTAATAGTATAAATAACTCTTCCAGCATCTAGATTTTTGGTATATAAATAAACCCACTTTCTCAATTTGTACTAACACGATGAACTATAAAAGAAAATATCGGATATAATTGATGAAACTCACAAATTTTAATTTAAGTTATCAAAGAATATAAGTAAAAATACATAAAAACAAAAAGTAATTGCAAAGTGAATTAGTGATTCTAGTGCCATCAATTGAGTTTACACATGCAATATCATGGTGTATACAACTAGTGATTGTGTATGAATTACATAATTTTTATGTGCACACTACTACCTGATAAAATTACAACCAAAAGTTCTCTTGATACTCCTATTTGGGTTTATCAAACCTCAAAGAGAAACACAACATTTGATTTTAATGGGACTTTTTGCTTCTTTAAATGGAACGTAAATGGATTAAGTACTATGAGGAGAAAATAGAAAAAAATCTACTAGTGTACAACTTGAGTCTTGCATAACATATTTTGTACAATAGGAAAAGCACATTGCAATGCAATGCTCAATCTCAAATTCAATCACATTGCAAATGCAAGCAATGAGATTACATAATTAGATGACATATTCCTACAATTTAGCAACACAAATGGAGCTCATTTTAGTCACTGTGGCTCAACCTAGGCTCCAAAGTCACCAACAATCCATGTTTCATGTAAAGTGTGGTAGTTAACTTAGGATGAACATGATGTCCTTCAACTACCTTAATAGAATATCTCAACAGAATGGATGCAGCCACCATTTTCATTTGCACGTAAGCAAACTTCTTCCCTACACACAATCTTGGTCCAGCATTGAACACAGGATATTTAAACTGATTTTCACTCACAAATTTTCCATCCTTAGTCCACCTTTCTGGCTTGAATTCTTGGCAATCCTTCCCCCATATGGATTCGGTTCGCCCCATCGAAAAAATTGAGTAAATAATTTTAGAGCCTTGTTTAACCAATGTTCCATCTGGAAACACATCATCCTCTAAAACCTCTTTGAAATCTATAGGCACAGGAGGATACAATCTCAAGGCCTCAGATAATGATGCTTCAAGATATACCATCTTTTTTAGTTCTTCAGTTGTGAAAACAACTTCACTTGGGATCACAATCACATCATTCTTTTAAAGGCAAAATGGTAGCTTAAAATTTCCTTAATTTCATCTAGGATTTGCCTTTCCACTTGTGGATTTTCATGTATTAACCAAAAGAACCATGCCAACGCCACGGAGCCTGTGTCCCGCCCAGCTAATATAAAACTTATGCAGAAATCTTTAAGCAACTTGTCAGAGAAAAAAATGTTTTTGCCATTATCATCTGAATATTCAGTACTGACAAGCCTTGATAGAAGATCAGCATTGTTATTTAAGCTATCAAAGTTGTTTGCTTTCATATTTTTCCTGTCTTTCACAGTCTTCTCAGCAAATCCATGAACTACTTGCACTGCATTTTTGAGCCGCTTCTCAAATCCTATGCCCAAAAGCTTCATAGGCTTCCAAATAAAAGGAGCATGAACGAACCTCAGTAGAGTTATTTCAGTCGCTTCCTCAAAAGCTTTAGCAAAAAGGATATTAGGTAAATCTAGGGACAGACACCCTGGATTAATGCCAAATGCTGCTATACAAATATTATTCATCAAACGTGAATCGAAGAAGTGTTTCTTGAAGATCAATGCAGCCTTTAGAGATTGCCACCTTTTCCATTACTTTCAGCAGTTTCTGGTGCACCAAATCTTGCATAGTCTGCAGAGAATATGCAACAAAGCGAGAAGACTGCATTTCCGAAATTGCTGCTCTCTTTTTGTTGCTTCCACAAAATCATCATCAGCATTGAAAATTCCATCCCCAAGTAAATCATGGAATCTTTCTCTGTAATTACTGCCTTTTGGGAAATTCTTGAATTTTGTTTTGAGCATGTACTGAATCTTGGAAGGATCAGCTGTTATGATACCGGATGGGCCCATCCACAATGTGCCATCAGATTTAATCAAAGCTTTGGTGATCCAGTCACAGAGATCATTGACATGGAGAACAAGTGATGGTATGATCCCGATAACTGGCCATAACATAGGACCCTTGTTAGTGAGTCTCTCAAACAATGAACTGATGATGAATAGCGCAAGAAGTGCCGTGGCAACATATCAGAAAACAAAAAATGAGCACATAACCATTCTGCTAAAGAAGAAAGATTCCCCCACAATGTATCCATTTCTTTTCTTTCTGATCCTAGTATCCTATAATAAAACGGTGTGAACTTTATAGACAGCCAAATCAAACTGTTATCATTCATTAGTTGTGCTTTAGGAATCTCAAACAGGGGACCAGCACCCAATATTAGTGTTTGGACATCCAATGCACAACCGGACAATAAATTATGGCATTTAAGAATGAAGTGAAGTGATTGGAAATTGGAATTCATTGGATAATGAGTTTGAATGGTTGCAGAGTGAACTTTTAACTTAAAATGGTTAACTATAATACCAACTCCATTTAAGGCTAATGACGAATAGTATTCAAATTCAAGAAACAGGCCCTGGCTTATGATTCCAAGTTCCAAAGATTTGATTCTAGAGAAAATTAAAGGGACTCATTTTCTAGAGCTCATTATCAAGTAGGAAGTAAATGCATCCATTTCCATGAGGCATTTTCTAGACAAGAATCTCATGTTCTTACGAGACGCTAATAACAATAAACATTGTGGAAAAAGATCAATAATGCAATTAAATTCTAACTGTCTGAAATCAAATAATCAATAAATACAGATTAATAGATGGTGAAAATGATGTAGCAATACTAGTAGTAATAGCATTGAGAAATGGAGTGGTTGTTTGCATAGCTTCTTGAATTGGTACTACTATTCTAGATAACGGGTCTGATAATTTTTCCACAAGTTCAATCATAGCCCTGCCTAGGCCATGAAATCATTCACCAACGTCCCAAAAGCTTTAACAATTCTTAAACAAATTCCTCCATTATTATTGTTTTCTTTGATTGGTTAAATTCGTGTGTCACTTGAATGACATGGAAACGCTCTCTAATTTCAAGACTATAACATGGACACCGAGGAGGGGGACAGGGGGAGTGTTCTGCAGGCCAGGAATCCAGATTTTGCTTGCAGTTTTAAGCACAATGAATATGTTCCTTCTCTTCTCACCAGAAGTTTAGAGGAGAGTTACAACTTTACGAAACTTGTCATGCTAAGAATGGTTCATGAATAAGGCTCAGTTCCAGTTTGTAATATATGGTATGTGGAATCTTGAATTTCTTGTCTAGTGAGTTTAGCTTTACTCACCTGTCTCTTCACTTTTAGTTTTAACTGCTTGTGCAAATATGCTTTCATCTTTCGATTTCTGCTAGCTTTATTTTAATGGTTCATCTTCTTTGAAACTCATGCTAAAAAGTGGTGGACACTAGGCATCTCTTTTGCTTCAGATTTTATATATAAGAACATTTCTATAGTGATCCAGGTGCAGGTTGCAAGAGCCAAAAAGTGGAAGATAATGATCTCATTTCAAGATTTATAATTTATGTTAAAGAATAATATTTGAAGTATTAAATTTAAACCCCGAAAAGCTTTGAGAACTTGATAAGAAAGTAAGCGATTTTAGGTTGTTTTGCACTAAACCCCCTAACAGCCTAAGAAAGAATAACGTTAGGGAGTTTAGATGTCAAAATAGCAGTCTATCTTAAAAAGGGTGAATTAAATGTATTTAACCCTTGAATTTAACCAAAGGTGTAGTTCTTTTTTTGTTTCAGTAATAAGGAAGTATAAAGAACTTGATTTTTCATTTTTCTGTGGCCTAGTTAAGGTAAGGCTGCTGAAAACTTCTTAAAAAATGTACAACATCTTGACATGAAAATTGTATTGACTTAATTCTCCTTGACCTTTTGAGTTTTTAGTGTAAAATTGTTGGGAAACATCTAAATTTTTCTCAAGTTTTTGTTACTACAGTAAGAAGTACTAAAAGGGAAACCCTAGCAATTATTCTTCAAATGTATCTCTCAGAATAAAGTACACTACTCGAGACTCTTTAAGTAAGCATCATTTCTTTTAACAATCTATATATAAGAAGGGATTCTCCTCATTTCAGTTCACAACTCTAAAGAACTGTGCTTCAGCTCACACACACACACACACACACACACATGCATATGATTGATGTGCATGTAGAGAGTCATAACACATTTACAGAGGAAGCAAGTGTGATGCTACATGTCTTCCTTTTCTTGGCTGTACCACAGATTTAGAAGAGAGTTGGTTTTTGGCATAAGTATGTGTATGGGATTGCATGAATTCATTTAATTTGTGAATTCAGAAGGCACCTCATCATATTCCCCCTTCACTTTTGCCATGAGCCTACATGGGTTTGAAAGTTGTTATTCACATTCCTCAGTTTCCACCGAAGAAGATTTTCTAATAAGGAAGATCCTCATGACCCATGACCCCGATGGTTGTCAGCTAGATTCTCGACTACTGCTTCGTGCTATAAAGAATATCATCCATTGTGCTAATCCTATATCAAAAGCTGTACGACTACTTTCCTCAAAATTCTTGTCCTTGAATTTCATGTATATGTCGTTTATTTCAGTAGACCTGTCCAGAAATTCACGTCTAGGTTAGCATTTCTTTGCCATGAACTGTAATTTAAGAGTTCCACGATTAAATATGAACTTGAAGACAATCCATGGTCTATGATAAGAGATTTTCTAGTGATCATGGCCTTTATTGAAGTTTAGTATTACCTGTTATGAAGTTTAACTGATATTGAGGCCCCCAGATTTTTCTTTTTTTGGGTGAATCTTTTTGATAACCAAAATAATTTGTCCTCTAGTTCAAATGTGTTCCAATTTCCAGAAAAACTCCATGCTTAATTAGTTGGAGTGAGTTGATCTTGATATCATAATGATGCTCTAGAAGATCAAATATAAAAAGAACTATCAGAATTCACACAATAATGTTCTAGACTTGCAACTTTCACATACAGCAGATAAAGATTTCTGATAGATATTTTATCCTGACATCATGTGAAATATTGTATATCAAGAATTTAAAAGGCCTTGATTCAGGATTCTGATCCAGAAAATGAGGCAACTAGCATATGTGATGCTGAAGCAATTGGATTACAGGATTCACTGGAATACACCATCATTAAGATCTCACATGAGGTCAATTAACTCTTTCTTTCTATATTTAACTTCTATCTGTGGATTGGAGTCTAACATATATTAGGTCAACTTACAGGTACTGAGCAGATGCTTTGAGGAAGGGGATATACACACAAAGACAATGTTCTTATTTGACATGTTAGGGAAATTCAAATGGGATGCGAAGTTAATTCTAGTTCTTGCAGGATTCTTCACACATTATGGTGTATTTCAACTCATAGTGCAGCTGCAATCTCATGATCCCCTGGCAGCCCTGGTTGCATTACTAAGACAGGTGCCCTGCAGCTTAAGTGGGTTCCGGGCACAGTTTAAGGCTTTTACCTTGTTAGTAAAGACCATTGTGGAGGTGACGGAAGTTATCATTGAATTTGAGAGTCTGCCTTTGCAACAAGAACTTTTGGAGTACAAGACCATTTCTGTTGTGAAGTCTAAGATCTACATGGCCAGCTACTGGATTTTAAGAAGTTCATTGGCATGCTTTTCTATGATTAAAGGCTTAAGAACGTCACAAAACATGACCAAGTGCATGTTCTTTCCCTTCATTTGCCTATTCCTTATTGTTCTCTTCCCCATGGTTATGCAGCAAACATTTACAGAATCATGACATCGTAAAAATACTTGCTATGTAAAATGTCTCAAATCATTTTTAACTGTTACCAACATCATAAATGAAAGTCTCTGATAAGTACGCAAGTAAGATTTGAACTCTTTTTACAGGAAATCTAATTTTACAACCACAGGAGTGTGGGCAATGTTCAGTTTAGTCTATAGGTTAAGTGCCTTATGCTCTGACCTGAAAGCACAGATGGAAACGTGCCATCAGCAAATAGGTTATCTCTTATAAAGCTTTAATTTGAACCCTTCACTATGAATTGCAAGTAAATCATAACTCAGTACAATTTGCAGGTACAAGGTTGTATGAGAAACTACTGAATCTTTTCAAGCAGACTGATATTGACAACCAAGAAAACCTTCAGATGCTAATTCCTTTTGTGGATAACTTCCCCTTTGCTATGAAAGATTGTTTATCAAATGAAAAGGTACTTCATTCAGGTCATTGCTCTCATGTTAGTTAGTTGATTTCTGCTCCTGCTGGACATATTGATTTCTAAACTTTGTGAGAAGCTTATCTAGCCCTATCGCTATTCAAAAAATGCAAGATGACTCACTAATGATATCATTTTCAACAGCATAGCATCTCTGAACTGAAAAACAAGGTGGTTATATTTCTAGTTTCAAAGCCGGAACTCCTCCCTATTGAGAAAATATTCCTGCTGGTGCAGCAGACATATGATCATCCCCACCAGGAGAAAATTGGAGGGAGCTATGTGATTATATGGGTTCCAATCTCATCTTCACATGCATGGAGTCGAACAGATTATATCAGTTTCCATTTTCTGTCAAACTCTTTGCCATTTTGGTCACTAAAGCAGCCGTGGTTTCTAAATTCAGCAGTTGTCAACTTCATTAAACAAGAATGGAACTTCAAAGAGGAGGCAATGATGGTTGTATTGGGATACTAATGGCATGATCACAAATTCAAATGCAATTGACATGATTTGGATATGGGGGGCCAAAGCATTTCCATTCTCAATTTTGAGAGAAAAAGAGCTCTGGGAACTGGAGAGTTGGACTCTAAAACTCATAATCAATGGTATTGACCCTTTATTAACCAAATTGGTGAGAATTCTTACTGATAGATAACACATAATTCTGAATACTTATATCTTGCATGAAAGTTCACCTTTTAATGCGTCAGCTCACAATTTACTTTTGTAGCAGATTGATGAAGGTAAAAATCTTTGCATTTATGGAAGTGACAACATGGATTGGGTTAGAACTTTCAGTGCCAAAATCAAGGAAATGAAAAACACGGGACTTCAGCTAGAGGTGATCTATGCTGGTTGGAGAAATCCTAGTGAAAAATTACGAAAATTTTTAGATATCATCGAACAAGAAAAGTTAAGTACCTGTCTTACTTTCACAAAGATTTTTTTCTTTTGGCATCGATTGGAAATCAGAGAATAGTATGAAAAGCTCAGTTACTCGCCAAGAAAATGCCTCCGGTTTTGATGGTATTTTGAAAGAGATACTCGGGTTGCTGGAGGATAACAACAATGCTGATGGTTGGATGCTCATTGGGACAGGTTCTTTACCAGGTCTAGTAAAGCTTCAAGGAAAGAAAGCTACAGAATGCATTGATCTTTTCCCAGTCTGGGCTGAAAAAGTGGGAACTCTGGGACTAGTTGGTGCTATTAAAAGTGCCCTTGAACCTCCCCTTTCCATTAGTCCCTGCAATCATTATGATATTCTTGCGTACGATGAAGGATTGAAAAAAGGGACTGTTTTTTGTTCAGTATGTAACCGCCCTATGGAGAAGTTTGTGCTCTACAAATGTGAAGCATCTGAACAATAATAGCAAGAGATTGTCAGGGGGATAAGCTAGTATCTAACTGTAATTCCAAGGAAAGAAAAAAATGCTACTCTGAAAGCTAATATTACTAATAATTTCTCTCCATAATGTTTCATATCAGATAACTTATGATCTTCTAATAAATTTTATAGAGAATCAGGGGAAGATTGCTCTGACAGAAAAAGATACATGTCTCTACCTATCTCTTCAAGAGTCAAGACTCTATTAATGTTTTAGACTGTTGATCATAAACATATGTTGTTTCCCTGTTGCATTGTTCTGCTTTGCGTTGTCAATCATGCAATTTACTAGTGCATTGTTCTAATAAAGGAACTCTATTTCTCTATGCATATCTAAACAACAGGAGAGGAAATCATTATGTCTATCCAAGACTTTGATATCTTCTTAAAAGAGCCTCCGTTGGCAGGAAACAACAAATTCAGTGCATGAGAAATTCCACTGCAATAAAATTTCAAGTGACAAATACTTGGGTAGTTCTGAAAAAAGAAAATTTATATGATCTTTAATTGGCCTTAGTCTGCATGAGATAAATGTTCTTCTTGACATCGAACTCAGACCTACTACTACTTAAAACCAAAATGGATGTCAATGTTAGGTCAAGATCTCCCTGTCGAATGATATTCTTACAGTCATTTTTCATTTTTCCACGTTCTTCTATTGCAAACGCGTATCTTGGAAATTTTTTCAAGTAATTCCAGTGTATATAATCGAACATTTTAACAGAATACTTACTAACAAATATCAAGAAACATAAAGAGTTGCTGGCAAACTGGCCAAGTACTTGACTTTCCTTTCACCTTTAATCTTCTCTCAACAAACCTCATCTCCACTTTTGTCAGTCACTTCATATCATGAATCTATAATATGATAATCAAATTCTATAATGAGGTAGTAACCGGATACAAGGACGAATGCTAGATGATCATAAAAACCTCGTTATCATAGTTTTGGCTGCGAAATTTAAGCTTCACCATCCCTCACTCACTTACTACCCTCTGAAAAATACAAACAAAAGGCAGCTAACTGGTGAATAGAGAAAGGACAGCTTGGAAAAGGTTGGACTTAATTCAGCCTGGCACACATTTCAGATTTTGTGACTTTTGTTAATGTAGGCTAAGCTAGCTAGTAGCAGACTGCAGGCAAAATCATTAGAACATTTCTCTTTAGACATAGAATTTGTAGCCTTTTCTTATTCTTTCTCAAACTTTACTTTAGTTATTAATTATGCTTGTATTCAGCTATTCTATAGCTCTAAATCCTTGCTCAGTTGGCTCCACAAAATCATATTCTCAGACATTAACAAAGACAGAGGAGCCTTCTTTGACACTTTTGCTTTACATAATAGGTCGATTTATTGCCTGCATTGCTATATATAACATGATAGATTCCTTATTTAGCCAAAGACTAGGTTTGATAAATGGTTTTAGCAATCACTAATTAAATATCATATCACTTTTATGCTTAATTACATGACTAACTCTAGCAAAAGGATTTATGATAATGTTGATAATGCTGTAATTCTCCATGTCCCAATCGGTGTAGTGTTTTAGTCCTTAATTTTCCTTAAAGTGAGCAGGGTTTATTCAGTTTCTGAAACATGTATAGAAAACTTTCAGAGACATACCATCTGTAGTAATAGGTGCAAATGTGCTTTCCCACTTTTCTTGAACGAACTTTTTGGATTCTTGTAATATAATAAACCCAAGTATCAAGTAAAGTAAAAGAAGCATTCGACATTCCAAAATCAGTTCAATGATTTTGTTGTCATTTCTCACGTCGGCAACTCTGATTCCTAATGTCCCACATTCCCGGCTACTCATGCCAAGAATAGGATGATTAAGGCTCTACCATTGTATACACTAGTCAAAAAGATTTGCAAACTTTATAGTATCTAACAGTATAGGAGCATGGATGGAGCTGATGAAAAGGCACTGAAGGAGAATCATTGGTTCATTACTCCGTTAAGTAATGTGAATTCCTAACTTCTCAGAAACTCCATTGTTTAAAAACACATTGGAAGCAAGGCACAAGATTCATTTTTACCTTTACTACAAGATAACAAGCTATATAAGGCCCCTAGAGAAGAAACCAACCTAAGCCTTTCTTATCCCATCACTGCATCTCTCATCTAAGACCTCAACATCTTCCCACAATGGCTAGTGAACTGGTGCCATCTACAAGGGGCCAGCAAATTCAGCCACTGCAGCAATTGCCGCAGCAGTTGCAACCAATTCAGCCGCTGCAGCAATTGCAGCAATTGCAGCAACAGTTGCAACAATTGCAACCAATTCAGCCTAGCCAACCTGCGCCTCGCCCAATGGGTGAAATTGCACCCACCTCTGGGGGCCAGCAACTGAATCAACCATCCAATGAAATTGTGCCTACTACCAGGGCTCAGCCAGTGAGCGCAATGCACGCTCTCCTTGGAGAAGTACCTGCAGTCAAGAGTGATCCAACCACAACTGTGCCTGGTATTTTAAGGAATCAACCAACAAATCCAATTGTACCTTCCAGCAGGAGCATCCAATTGATGAGGGGAGACCGTCATTTGTTCTCAACTTCAGATGATACCGCAATGACGAAGCAAATTCGAGCCACACATGCTCCAGATGGCCGTGAGTGCATTTGATGTAAAACCTCTCCTCCTCATCATTGAGGATATCATGCACCGTGCTACCCCTACATTTCTTGGCGCTGTAAGTTATTGTCGGTTATTTATACTCTGCGCAATATGCGTGTATTGGATTGTATGTAGCGATGAGATATCCAATTGTATCCTTTCTGATCATTTTAGGCAGCAGAAAGTCAAGCTCACATTGATTCATGGGAAGATAAGGCCATTCACAGCGGTTACAGTGACATACTTGAACTTTTAGCATATCCCATTAACAAAACAGGCTCTGAGGTAAGGACATTTCACAGACAGATTTCTCTCAAAGAATATATTATGCTTTAGAGATACAGTAACTAAATGTTGTGAATGTGCTAAATGGCAGATAATCTGCAAGAGCAGTGCCGGAAAAGATGCACATTTAATAACTATGGCACTCTTCCAGTCACTATCAAGCTACGCTTGGGAGGCAAAGGTTACAATAGCCTTTGCTGCTTTTGCTGTGAAATATGTAAGTGTGAATTTTGGCTGGTTGCTCAGCTTTACACTACAAATCCACTGGCCCAGTCAGTTGCAGTTCTTAAGGAACTCCCAGAAATAATGGAACATACTGTGGCTCTGAAGCAAAAGTTTGAGGCAGTTAATAATCTCATTAAGGCAATGTTGGATGTGACTCAGTGTATTATTAAGTTCAAGGAGATCCCCTCCCAGTACATTAGGCCTGAATCACCTGAAATGGTATCTGCTGCTGCTCATATCCCCACAGCAGTTTACTGGACCGTTCGTAGCATTGTGGCTTGTTCAACCATACTACTCAACCTTATAGCCCTAGGACACGAGTAGTTTCCACTTTTCACTTCTAATCTATCTTTATCCATACTTTCCCTGAACATTTGATTTAGGATTGAGACTTGGTTATTACGATTTTTTGTTCTTTATCAGGTATATTGCCTCAGCAGCAGAGTCCTGGGAATTGAATAGTATGGCTCATAGGCTTGCCAACATAAAAGAACACCTAGGCCTAAAGGCAAATGGCTTTTTCAAACCAGATAATAGGCAAGTTTCCAGCAAATTGAATTTGTCCAAGAAAACACATAGTATAACTGAGAATTGTATATACAACTTCAGCATAACTAATATCATATTGAATTGTATCACATGATATAAATAACTCCTCCCATGTTGCAGTGGAGAAGAAAGAAAATTATGAATTTCTTGCAGTTATTCGACCCTTTGAGATATCCCACATTGACAACATGAAGGTTCTCAAAGCTTTCATTTATTCCAAGGAGGACCAGCTACCCCTCTATGATGGAACTCATAAGAGAAGAGTTTGTTCACAGATCTTCAACCCAACCATTATATATAATCTTTTTTGTGTATAATGTAAATGAAGAAGCTTTCTATCTTTTGAATGATGACAGGCCAGTTTTGATGTATTGAGGAGGAAACATGTATTGCTACTAATTTCAGACCTTGACATGTCGCACGAAGAACTTTCGGTCCTCCATCAAATGTACACTGGCCAATCAAGGCAACAGCCAACAAGACCAGAGAGTCAGTACGAGGTTGTTTGGCTCCCAATTGTTGACGGATTATCGCAATGGCACGATGCCAAGCAAAAGCAGTTTGAGCTTGTTCAAAACAATATGCCATGGTACTCAGTGGCTCATCCTACGATGCTTGATCCTGCTGCCATCAAATTCATCAAGGAGAATTGGGGCTTTACCAAGAAACCTCAGCTTGTGGTATTAGATCCACAGGGTAAAGAATCTAATCGCAATGCACTGCACATGATGTGGATTTGGGGCAGCTTAGCTTTCCCTTTCACTAAAGCAAAGGAAGAAGCACTCTGGAGGAAAGAAACTTGGAGGATAGAATTATTAGCCGATTCCATTGATCAAAATCTTTTCGTTTGGGTATGAATATCTTCCTAATCTCAGCAATCATTTACTCGCTAATTTATGTCTATCAACAAATAAATACAAAACATAAGCAGCTAATAGCATCAGGATATAATTTAAAAAACTGTTTGTATGATGTTACAGGTAAATGAAAACAGATACATATGCTTGTATGGTGGTGAGGACATAGAATGGATCAGGAAATTCACGACTACTGCGCGAGCTGTTGCAAATGCTGCGCGTATCCCATTAGAGATGCTCTACGTAGGAAAAAGCAACCCCAAGGAGAGGGTTCGGAGGAATAATTCCGTAATCCAAGTTGAGAAACTAAGCCATACATTGCCAGATCTCACTCCCATATGGTTTTTCTGGGTAAGGTTGGAGAGCATGTGGCACTCAAAGGTGCAACACGGCGGGACAGTCGAGAATGATCTGATAATGCAAGAAATTGTGACCATGCTTATCTTTGATGGGAGTGAAGAGGGATGGGCAGTATTCTCCAGAGGCTCACATGAAATGACTAAAGGAAAGGGTGATACACTTTACCAGTGTTTGAGCCAATTCCATCGCTGGCAGAACAGAGTTGTTTACCCTGACGGCTTTGTGATCACACTGAATGAGCAACTTCTTATGAGCATCATCAGCTCCTGAACAAAATTATTAGAGAAAATTGGACGAATTTAGACGAGAAATTGGGGCAGAAATTATTGGACAAAAGTAGGCGAATTTAGATGAGAAATTGGGCTTAGAAGCAGACGAGGAGTTATTAGAGATTTTTGCTCGAGGAGGAGGGATTGGAGGAGGCTATTATCCTAAATTGGTGAAACATATTTCAAAGTTTTAATTTTGACAAAAAATTTACATAAATTCGATTTTTGACCCATCTATAGATCATAAATTTCATAATATTTAATTTACACCACAAAATCTATAAGTTGGGGCCAAAAACCAGCTCTACGTAAGTATTTCCCTTTAATTTTTAAGGGTTTAATTTCTAAAAGGTACAAAACTTTTTTTTTTTTCCGTTTTTAATTTCGATGACTTTTTAGAGGGTTCTCTATTTTGGTTAATGGCTATATATATATATTTTTTTTCTTTTTTTTTAATTACAATTACATAACTTTCTTTTTCTATTTAAGTGTTCGAATGTGTTTTTTCCTACTCTAATGTACATTGTATTCTATATTAATATTTTGACACCAAGTTAATTAAATCACTTTTTAATTTAAATTTTAAAATAATTAAAAGAAAACTGTAATATGTATTTTTAAATATTACAATTTATATGAAATGTGTATTTAACATTCTTATAATATATTTATGGTATTTTGTATTGTTACATTTGAACATTCTCCATTCATAATAAACAATTAAAACTAATATCTAGTTATGATTACATTTTACCAATCTAGCTTACAACTAAGTTTTTTCATAGTATTGTATAATTTTTTTTTTAATTTTTTTTTTTAGAATTTTTTTAAACTTTATATCTATCTAGGGAAAATCGCCAAAATAGTCCCTCAACTTTTGTACTTTAGCCAAAATAGTCCCTCAACCTTTTTTTTAGCCAGAATAGTCCTTCAACTTTTTTTTTTATCCAGCATAGTCCTTTAACTTTTATTTTTTAGCCAAAAAAGTCCTTTTATGGTGTAGTCATACCATAAAAATCTTTTTATTTTTATTTTATAAATTTCACATGAAAGGACTATCTTGGCTAAAAAATAAAAGTTGGAGGACCATTCTAACTACAAAAAAAGTTGAAGGACTATTTTGGCTAAAGTAAAAAAGTTTAAGGACTATTTCAGCGATTTTCCCATCTATCTATACTATAATAAAAGATTGAGTTTGATTTAATGATTTAGATTTTCTTTCCAAAGTTACCCTTACTATAAAATTTAATTACTTTGTTGTGTCCCCTAACTAGAATGCATTTTTTTCTAATTATTTAGGCTATTTAAGTAAATAGTCTTCAAGGAATAAAATAGGAAATAAAACCTACTTTTAAGCCTTCATATTAAGAAATAAATTTGATTAAAGTAAAATTTCCTTATTTATTAGAATATTAGGAATGAGTTTTAGAAATTAAAGAAGAGTAGGAATTAATTTTATTGGGATGGATTTTAGAAATCAAGCAATAATAAAAAATAAATAAATTTACTTGAAAATATGATACATTTGCATATCCATTTATACTTTTGAACCCTTAACGAAAAAAACTCTTAAAAGGTAAAATTAAATTTTTTAGACTTATACATAGAATTAAATTTAATAAAAGTAAATTTTCTCATAGAGTAGAATTTTGGGATAGATTTAGAAATAAAAGATGAATGTTAAATAAAGTTATTAAAAAATTAATTGAATATCTACTATATTAATAAAAGTAAATTTTTATATTTATATTTAGAATTAAGATTAATTGAAGCAAAGTTTCTGATAGAGTAAAATTTTGGGATATATTAAAAAAAATGAGTATTACATAAAGTTATTTAAAAAATTAATTGAATATATACTTTAATAAAAGAAGGTGCTTGATTTAGTTTTACATTTTATTTTCTAAGTTATCCTTACTATAAAACTTAATGATTTGTTATGTTCCCAATTCGATGCCTTTTTTATAATTTTTTTAGGTTGTTTATATAAATATTTTTTTATTTTACTCCTCAAAGAAAAAGAAGAAATCTAAAACCTACTTTTAAGACTCTATATTAGGAAATAAATTTGATTGAAATAAATTTTCTTATGCAATAGAATATTATGAGTTTTAATAATTAAAGAATAGTAGGAAATATTTTTTTTTGGGATGCGTTTTAGAAATCAAGTGATAATAAAAGAATAAAATTCAATTGGAAAGTAAATTTGTATGTGTCACTGTAGTGTTGGACCCTTAAAGAGGAAAAAAAATCTTAAAAAGATATACATGAAATAAAATCTAACTTTTAAAGACTTCATTTTGAATTAAATTTGATTGAAGTAAATTTTCTCATATAGTAGAATTCGGGGATAGATTTAGAAATTGAAGATAAATATTAAATAAAGTTTAATAAAAAAAAACTTAATGAAATAAAATTTCTCATTAAATAGAATTATGCATATAGTTATCATGAACATATATAAATTGTGGACACTTTGATAGACTAGACAACATTTATATGTAATTAAAAAAAATTAATAGTTTATTAACAACTATTATCAAAAGAAAAAGAAAATTGTGTTTGACAAATAAAGTTAAAGAAGGAAAATACATAATATTTTAATTTCAAAGAGTTAAATACCATTTTGTCCAATTCAAATTAAGAAAACATAGTATGGCCTTTTAAATGGAAACGATCTTGATTTGGCTCTCCAAATTAAAAAAAAAAAAAAAAATCCATTATTGTCCTTCAAATTCAAAGAGTCTCCAAACCTACTTTTAAGACTTCATATTAAGAAATAAATTTGATCAATGTAAAATTTCCTTATTTAATAGAATATTAGGAATGACTATTAAAAATTAAAGAAGATTAGGACATAATTTTATAGGGATGAATTTTAGAAATCAAGCAATAATAAAAAGATAAATTTACTTGAAAAATACATATACATATTCATTTATAGTTTTGGACTCTTAATGAGAAAAAAAAAATCTTAAAAGGTAAATAGGAAATAAAATTAAATTTTTTAGACTTATATTTAGAATTAAATTTAATTAATGCAGATTTTCTACATAGAGTAGAATTTTGGGATAGATTTAGAAATAAAATGTGAATATTAAATAAAGTTATTAAAAATTAATTGAATATGTACTATCATAGAAGAAACTAAATTTTTAGATTTATATTTAGAATTAAGATTAATTGAAGCAAATTTCCTCATAAGGTAAAATTTTGGATATATTTAAAAATATAATATGCATATTAAATAAAGTTATTTAAAAATTATTTGAATATGTACTTTAATAAATGAATGTGTTTGATTTAGTTTTATATTTTATTTTCTAAGTTACCCTCACTATAAAACTTAATGATTTTTTTATGTTCCCAACGTGAATACATTTTTTAATAATTTTTTAGGCTATTTATATAAATACCTTTTTTTAGTTTACTTCTCAAAGAGTAAACGAAGAAATAAAACTTAATTTTAAGACTTCATATTAGGAAATAAATTTGATTAAAATAAATTTTCTTATGCAATAGAATTTTAGGAATGAGTTTTAAAAATTAAAAAAGAATTTACCTAGGAAATATATATATATATATATTTTTTTATGAATGGGATTTAGAAATCAAGTAATAATAAAAATATAAAAGTTACTTGAAAAAATAAATTTATGTGTGTCACTATAACGTTGGACACTTAAAGAGAAAAAAAAAAATCTATAAAGGTGCACATAAAATAAAACTAACTTTTTGAGATTTCATTTAGAATTAAATTTGATTGAAGTAAATTTTCTCACACAGTAGAATTCAATGATAGATTTAGAAATTGAAAATGAATATTAAATAAAGTTTTAAAAAAATTAATGAAATAAAAATTTCTCATTATGTAGAAATATGCATATAATTATTATCAACATATATAAGTTGTGGATATATTCATAGAATAGACAATATTTACATGCAATTAAAAAACTGATAGTTTATTAACAAATATTAAAAGAAAAAAATTGTTTGACAAATAAAGTTAAAGAAGGAAGACAATATTATTTTAATTTCAAAGAGTTAAATACCATTTTGACCATTCAGAATTAAGCAAAAACACAATATAGCCTTTTAAATGGAAAAGGTTTTGATTTAACCTTTCAAATTGACAAAATATTTCAATATAGTCCTCCAAATTTAAAGAATCTCTATTCGATTCTCAAAACTAAAATAGATGTCTCAATGCAGCCTGCAAAATTGAAAGATTATGAATTCGACCTTCCAAACTGAAAATTTGTTTTAATTTATCCTTCAAATTGTATTTCGATACAAAAAATATAATAAACCTTTTAAAAGCACACAATTTTAAAATATAGTGCATTTATACAAAGTGTCAAAGTGACAAAAGCCATTAATGTATCATTAGATCCAAAAAAGAATGAACAAAATCCTACCAATTAAGGATCACAAATTTGGGGTTCATGATTTGATATGATTTTGCTACGTGGAATGGCTTTGCCATGTGACTTTGAATTTGTGGCTTTGTAAATGATTTTTTTTTGTAAAATATACTTTCAATTTTAATGATTACTTTACTATTAAAATAATTTTGTTTTTATACAAAATAGAGAGTTCTATTTGGTATCTATTTTTCACGGATGAATTTTAGAAATTATACAAGTATCAAGATAATTTTTTTTTTAGAATTAGATCTTAAGTTAAATAATAGTAGGAGTTATTTTTAAATAAAAAAAATAGAACTTATCACGTATAAAACTTTTGGATTCTTTTGAAAGAATAAGCCTGAAATCTTTTTCTATTTTTGAAACAAAAAAAGAAAAAATAAAAGAACAAAGGAGACACAAAAGTTGCTTAAAATCCTCAAAACTAGCTAAACTTGAATTAACAAAGACATTATCCTTCATAAATATTATCAATATTTTCACATTCCTTTATCTAATGCCATTTATTTTGTCTTTAATGTTGTTGTCTGAATTTTATAATGATGAAAGAATTCGTTTCCAGAATATAAAAAGAATTTGACTTTTGTGTAGTGTACTAAAAAACAAATAGGAGTATAATGTAAAACCTATCTTTTCGATTATTGTAAAATTGATTTGATGAAGTAAGAAAGAGGGTGAAAAATGTGATCCATACCTATTTTATTTTTCTTAAAATAGCATAATCTTTATCTAAAAATTCTTGCTTTGCTTTAGTTTCCTTTTCATACATTGAATATTTAATATATATTTAAGCTGAATTACATTTTTTCTATAATCAAATAGAATTCCTAAATTATATTAAATAAAATTCGTAATGGATAATTATTATCCTCCTATAAAAAAATTAGTTATTGTCTTTCTACGTGTAAATATCTATTATTGAATATTAGTTATCGTATAAATAACTTACTAAAAATAGGGACATCAAATTAGTTACTAATTAGATTTTAACTAAAGTGTATTTTCTCTAATAAAAGTTAAATACTAAATATTTATTGTTAATTTTGAATTTATTACTATACAAGTTGATAGCCACTGCAATTATATATAGTTTATTTTATTCTATCAAATAAAATTTATAATACTAAATATTTACCTTTTAATTTACTACTACACTAATTGTATTGATTTTAATATAGTGAATTAATTACTAAATTTTACACCATAAATTGCTAAATGAGCAGATTATTTTTCATTTTTTTCTTATTTTCATGATATATATAATATCTGTACTTGTGCAAACTATATATTTAAGAAAGATTTTATTTCCTAAACTAGAAATTGTTATTTAGTTTTTGCACACGAATGATTCTTTCGTCAAGTTGGTTCAAAAAGATGTATAGTTATTCAAGAATAATCAAATATCTTAACGAACATGATAAATCCAAAGTAGTTAGGATAGAATTTAAATAATTGAAGAGAATAAAGGGTTGCAATAAACTCTATAAATTGTCAACATTTTCAAGACTCACCGCCCTCTTTAGTTACTAAACTTATAGATTAGATATAACAATAAACTCCAATATATTTCCTACCACACATTGTCTATATTTTGGTGATACTTTAAACTTTCCTATTTTTTAAGTTAAATAGAGTACTAATGAGCTAATTGTAGAATATTTCAATAGTCCTATCTTAATCGAGAAAATAGATTTTTATTTTAAAAATTATAAAGTATATGTGTTATTCACAAGACACAATTATTTAGAGTTTATAAAATTGCTTGAACTATTAAACTAACTAAATCTCTTATATTTCTAACAAAGTATATCTAAACAAAAGGTGTAAAAATCACCCATGAACAAATTTTTTTCTAAAGTCATATGAACTACAAAAAATTCTTTGGTTTAGTTAAATGCTAAAATAGAAATTATATAAGTGAAAATTAAGTAAACTAAAAAACCAAACCATTATCATCTCCAAATATGCTTTACTTTTTAATTCATAGTAACAAAAATTAAACAATTAGTATTTTAAACATGTAAAGCACGTGTTCCTAGGCTAGTATAACAAAATATGCATATCGCCTAATTCGTGATAGACACACATATGGAACAATACAGAGGACGGATCACAGGGGGTGGGGAGGGGTGGTCGCCCCTAAGATATTCAAAATTATATCTTTTAGCCCTTAAAATTTGTTTTAAATTGTTATTATACTATTATAAAAATTAGACTTTGCCCCTGCAAAAATTTTAGAGAATATAAAAAAGTGTTTCCTAGGTATATATTTATATAGTATTATTTCCCAATAATTTCAAAAATATATTATTTTTCTTGTTATTTTTCAAAAATTTCAATAACTCCCTTTAAAAAATTAGATTTTATCCCGTAAAATTTTACAAAAATTATAAAATCATCCCTTTAAAAATATGTATGTACTATAATTTTTGCCTGTCAAAGTTTAACTCCTAAATTTGCCCCTGGAACAATATGTTCTGCGACCATCACCTAAACCGCGATTTTGAACCATGCACCTCATCACTGCAACCGGCTGATATTGCCTGGAACTACGGGCCAAATTCCTGAGAAGGTCGTCTGCGCTGAATGCGGCCGTCCCAAAGAAAGGTTCATCATGTGCCGCTGCTGCACCAATTAAAATCAGTGTTTCAGCTGAATTCAAGATATATATGAGCTTGCTTTGGAGGAGCAACATTGAAGAATAACATGCAGTTCTGCTAGTTCTTCGAAGTCAATTACTATAGTACAATAGTTTGCTATGCTATATAAAAGAATAAAGTTGCAATGTTTAGCCTTCATGGCTTTTATTTGTCTCCTATGATGAGACTGGTGTGTGATGTAAAATACTAAGAAATACTCTACTACAAGTAGTAATAAATAAAGGGTTTTTTTTTTCCCCCTAATGTTCTTCTTAGTGATCACCAATTTTTTGTTTTTGTCAGCTATGAATAATTTCATGTGTTAGTTCTTCGAAATTATTGATGACCTTTCTGGGTAGATCACAGAAGTGATAATACAGATGATTCAATGAAGATGCTTCTCTTGTTTTGCACAGGAAATCAAATTATCCAGGTAGAGCTGTTCTGGGAGTTGATTTCTTGATGTATTACTTCCACTTCCTTTTTTCTTGAATTCTTACACTGTTATCTTGTCCCGGGATGAAATGCGGTTTATTTCCACGTTCAACATGTAAGAATTTACATAAACATTTTAGCAGATTTTAATGTGTGTTTATTAGTCTCTTATCCTTCTCTTCTTCTGGTTCACATTGTTGGAGAACCATCGAACATAGAACTTTTCGGCTTCGTTGCGTACTTATGCAGTTGTATTTTGAATGGGTGATGACTTTATAATTTGATCTTTCATTGTTTTTTTGGAGTTAAATTTCTCCAAAAAATACTCCTCATTTTAATAGTATATCTTTTCAACCTAATGTCTACAAGTTGGCTTTATTGATACTAGAAAGTAGAAACTATCTTTTGGGAAAAAAAAAAAAAGGTACTAGAAACTATCTTATAGAGGCAAGAACCTGTTGTCCAATAAAAAGGGGCATTTTTTCCATTTAGATCTAAATTTATCTATCTATCCATATATATATATGTATATATATAAAATACAAAATCCGATAGTGTTACAAAAAAAAAAAAAAATCCACATACTCAAAAAATGGGAAAATGAAGAGAAAAAATGTAACAGGAGACAGGTAGCCGGATGCTGTCAAAGAATTACCACACCAGGCTGTTAAATACCGACAAAAATTGATATATGCTTCGGGAAACTTGAACTTCTCTCGTTAACAATAAATAAAGAGACGCTGTTATTTGTCAGAAGTTTAGTAATTTGGTAGTTTTTGATAGTCATCTCATGTGACTTGCCTGGTTCTCTTATAATTAAAATGATTGTTGAGACTTTTCGTTTAGCTTTAATTTTTTGAATTTCCCAACATTACAATCATAACAACTGTCTCAATACCTTCCTACTCTTCAGATTCTTCTCTGCAGCTCCCCCCCATGTCCTCTTCTTTTCTTTCTTTCACATTTCCTGCAACTCTACTCCGTCACCTTCTCTTTCTCTCCTTCTTTCAACTCTAAATTCAATTATTAAGATCTCGTGCTCAACAAAACGCCTCTCTGGTAATGTTTGAATTTTTTTTCTCGATATTCTTCACATCTGTTTCTGCTAAAATTAGAAAAATGAATGATTTTTTTTTTATTAATTTTGCTTCAATGATTTACCTGAAAACAAATTACATTTCTAATAGTTTTTTAATTTTAACAAATTGCATTTCTGATCAGTTTTTAATTTTTTCCTGTTTTTCTTCCCATCTAACCCCACTAAAATTGTAGTAGTTTTTTTTTTTTGGAGAATTCATTCAATTTTTTTTTAATATATATATTTAGCCTTCATTAATTTCTTTTGTTTATTCCTTGTATATTTATTCTTCTTCTTTTTTTGTTAGATTTCAAGGTCTAATTTTTTTTTTTTCCTATTGTTAGGATATTGCATCAAGCTTTCCAGATCTCTTGCTAGATCTGCTATTGGACCTCCGAGAACTCCTACTGGATATGGTAAAAAAAATTTCTCTTATCACGAATTTTGAACTAGATCTGAAGAGCGTCTTTTAATTTCTTTACCCTGAATGATTTTACATTGATAAGTAAACTTTTTGTGTTTTGTTTATTTATTTATTTATTTTTATATTTTTGGGTTGAGGTATGCACAATAACATAATCCAGACATAATCAGGTGGAGATGCATTATAAAGAAATATTGTTAGATTGTATGCTTGAAGGAAATATTGATAAGCAAGAGTATTATATTTACATATTCTAAGATAATGTTAATGTTAACTTTATCATAATCAGTTCTAGGCATCTTCTGCCATAACCTTAATATTTTTTACTTTTTAGATGTTTTTTATTTTGGTCTTTCTTGTGAAACTTGGGGGAAATATGCAAGAGCATCTGCTTTTCAAGTGTTTAAGTATGCTACTTAGGTATTTATATACTTGTGTAAGAACCGGTAGAGGTAGTAAGTAAATTATTATTTTAAGTCTTTAAATTATGTATTCACTAGCTAGAAAATAGATAAAATTGCTAAATGACTAAAGTTTTGCCTCTTTATTTTTATTTAAAGTTCATTTTTGTGTGCTTTTTACCAATCAGTGGAGTTAATTATTCACATCTATGAAGAGAAATATATGTAAATGCCCAAATAGTTAATGACATCAATATAGAACTTTGTTAGAAGTGAATAATCAACCTTTACATGAGTAGATAATAATACCTAAGAAATTTTCGTGTGTGTGGTCTTAATTAATATTCACACACTTTTTAAAAGTTGACATTAATTATTCACACACTTTTGCACTTTTACATATGTCGGTGCAATTTTCATGTGTGTGGTCTTAGTTATGCTATTTGTTTTTTCAGTTGATTGGGGTATTTTGAATTCTTAGAAATTGCACCAGTTTCCCTTTGATGAGTTGTTGGTATAGCAATTATTTATAGGAAAAAATTTGTCTAACGGATAATTTGATCAAATTGTGAATAATGAACATGATGTAAGTAAGTATTACAAGAAAGTTGAAACAGAAATGTGATGGTCATCGCAGTTTAGTGATATAGGGACCAGAACCTGGCTGTCCATATGATTTATTCTCAATCATAGATCATCAGTCTTTATATCATCTTAATTCACTTTGGTTATTTTCTTCCTTTTTTAGGTTACAAAACTGACGAATAGCTAGAAGATAATGACACCCAAGAAAATCTCAGAATTGACTTGACAACCAATGTTCTTATTATTTTGTCATAGATTATTCTTGAATAGGTATCGGTGCATATTCATTATTTAATTACCAAGTTGATTTTTTTTTATAAAAAACTTTTAGACTCTTAATTGTTTCTTTACTTTATCATTAATTTATTCTGCATTGTATCCATTCCACTTCTTGTATATGTTTCTAATTTTTCACTTTCGATAGCCCTTTTTTCTCTGCTACGCATAAGGAGTGAAAAACTGGCATTCAGCCTCTTGGTGTAATTGGTGAACTCTTTTAGATCTTGTATATTTTTGACCCATGATTATGATTAATCTCATTGATTAATTTTTAAAATTTAAATTAAGTTGATTTTTTTCACTTCTACTTTGTGAGGTCAAGTTCTTGTAGAAGGAACAAAGTTGATACAATCAATACCTTCTATACAAATTTTTTAAGCAAAAAATAGCAAAAGATGCAAATATCAACTCCGTTTTGAGCTCCCATTTTCATAACTTCTCTGATTTTCTTTTAGTTATTTTATTAATTTAGTTTTTTAGTGTTGCTGGTACAATATTGAAGATTTTTTTCTCAAGTCACTCTAAGAGTCACTTTGTGTGGTGAACAATAGTAGATTATATAGAATTGAAAAGTCCATATATATATATATATATATTATATTCTTGATTGGTGAAAAACAAATAGTTTTCTTTGCGTAAGTGTGAATGTTATGTGACAAATCTAATCTAATCTAACAAATAAGTTGGTTTGAGATGAATCTGTTCATAGTTTAGTGGGGTTTTCTTATTCTTTGGATGGAATTGACGTTGGATATTAAGTGCTTTTGATGATGATTACAGAACCCATAGGCTGCAAGTGGCAAATCTGTCACTTTTGATCTATGGCTTATTTTGATGATAAGATCAATATCATTTTTCTTTCTCTTTTTATCAAAGTAATTGGATTCAATTTCCTAGTTGGTGTAGGATTTAGTCTTGCTTGATTAATTTGGATTACCATGTTAGATTTCTTTATTGCAGTGATATGTGCTTTTCTTATCTTACATGAAAAACAAGGAATTGAAACAAATAAAAAATGTTATGGACCTCTAGTTAGCTGTGAATAAATAGTTCTCCATTTTGGTGTCTAAATCTTGATTTGCAATGTTTTAACCAAAAAGTCATAATAAATAACAAATCACAAGAATCTTAAATCTCTATTAGAGTTGTCAATGGTAGAAATTATTGTCGTTACTCAGAGGTTATTTGAGCTTTTATCTTTTTGAAGTATTTACATTTTATAGCTAATGAAAAAGTTTTCAGTCTTCATTTTCTTGACATTGTCAAAAATTTTACTTTCTTTAGCTTTGATGTTTTAAATCATTTATTATGTATGTTAAAATTGAAACAGTAGATTGAGAATCATAAATAAGAATGAGAAACGCCGGAAGAGATATGCTGAAATGGCAAATAATTCAAAGAATGTACTTTTACTCTCGAAACGCAAAGAAATGAATGCCAGGAAAAAAGTTCGAGAAATAGAGATCCTCGATCATTATGAGTTTAGACTGGACAATAACATTAAAGAGAATATTGGATGATTCTAGAAGGTGAAAACTTACATTCTCAATCTGAATTACCATCTATACATGGTGAATCGTCTTTGTTGATGCCTTCTCCATCACATTTCTCTTCGACGATGGATAAGAATGAGGAGCGGAGGAAGAAATACACTGAAATGCCAGAAAATTTGAAACAACAGTTTTTGAAGAAACGCAGAGAAGCGTATGCTAGCAAAAGAGCTCAGGCAAAGATTGGCTTCATTGGTTACAAGTTTGCAATTAGCAAAGCAATGGAAACTTACAAAAGAAAAAACAGAAACTACCTTCTTAGAAAGAACAAGAAACAACTAGAAAATGAAACAAGAGGAAATACATGTGCCTCATGATTATGATGTTTGGAGATTAAGAGATTTGAAAAATATTTTGTTATGTAGTTAGTAAACTAGAATATTATCCATGTTATTTATAATTTTTTGTTCTATAATTTTCTTGAGCCCAGCACATACTACTATAGCTCAACCTGTGTGCTTTAAGGAGAGTATTAATATTTGTATCCATTGAATTTGGATCATGTCATATTTGAATTTAACTCTTACTGTCGTTTAACAGTTTGAAATTGGAGCTTGCAGTGAAACACACAAGGAGAAATTTCATCAATGACTGCTTGGAACTCACTGCAAGATAAGGAATCTGAAGATAGTTTTTGCAAGAAGGGATGGGAATGAAAGTAGCAAATAGATTGGCTAAAATGCGTGGAGCAAGAATGTTTTGGATTATGTAATATTTTGACATATATCACCAGAATATAGTCTTGATTTTTTGTAAAATGAATGTAATAGGTGGTACAAGAAACATGGTGTAAATATTGTTTAAAAGTTATGAAATATTTCTGTGATTGTTCAATTTTTTTTTTCTTTGTTCAACACTACTAATTTACTATTCACTAATGTGTATACATATCAAATCAATTATATTGGTCATTATATACATCTAATCTTTCACTGCGCAAAGCGCATTATTGTCAAGTAGTTCCTTTCTAAAGTGGGCTGACCATTGAGAAACAACAATAATAATATTGTAGAAAAATTTTACCATTCTTTTTAAGAAATCATGCTTCAAATGCTTATAGAATATAATATCATATACTTTAAAAATTTATATTATACAAATTTTTAAAATTAAGATAACAATTCCTAAAAGGAATCGTAAAATTCTCCTAAATAATATCACATCTGACGAAAATTTTACTATCCCTTGTAGGGAACCATTTTCTTGTATTTTGAATACTTGTACAATACAATATCATGTACTTTAAAAGGTTATATTATACAATACAAGCTCATGTGGTTTAAAAACTTATACTGTATAATCTTTTAAAATCAAAGGACTATAAAATTCCCCGATATCTAACTTGATTTGAACCTCCAAATTGAAATAATATTTCATATAGTACTCCATCTTAGTAATTTAAAGAGTTTAAATTTCGTCTACAAAACTAAAAAATTGTCCCAATGTGCCCCCATAACTGAAAGATTACCAATTCGACCCTGCAAACTGAAAATATGTTCTAATTTGTCCTTCAAACTATATTCTGCTATAAAAAATACTATTAACCTTTTAAAGGCGCACAATTTTAAAATATATTTTCAATCTCAATGATTACTTTACTGTTAAAATAAGATTTTTGTATAGAATAGAGAGTTATATTTGGTATCTATTTTTTAAGGATAAATTTTAGAAATTACGCAAGTATGCAAGTAAAACTTATTTAGAATTAGGAATTAAGTTAAATCATAGTATGAATTATTTTTAAATAAAAAAGTAGTACTTATTATGTATAAAACTTCTGAAATCTTTTGAGAGAATAATTCTAATTTTTTTTTTCTATTTTTGATACAAAAAAAGGGAAAAAAATGAATAAATGAGACATAAAATTGGTTAAAAGCCTCAACGCCATCTAAATTTGAATTAACAAAAGATATTATCTTTCAAAAATATTGTCAACATCTTTATCTTTCTTCCGTCAGTACCATTTATTTTGTCTTTAATATTGTTGTCTAAACTTTGTATTGAAAAAAGAGATTCGTTGTATAGAATATGAAAAGAATTTGGTATCTATGTGGTGTACTAAAAAATAAATGTAGTGTAGAACCTACATTTTCGATTGTTGTTAAACTGATTTGATGAGTAGGAAATGGGGCAAAAAATGTGATCTACATCAGTTTTAACTTTTATTAAAAGAGCATAATTCTTATCTTACAATTCTTATTTGTTCTTAGTTCCCTTGTCATGCATTGAATAATTAACACATATTTAATCTAAGTTATGCTTTTCCTATAATCAAAAATTAGTTTCTAAATTATATTAGTTAAAATTCTTAATAGATGATTATTGTCCTCCTACAAAAAATTATTATTTATTATCTTTAGACATGTAAATATTTAATATTAGTAACTATATAAATAGCATACTAAAAAATAATGGATATCAATTTAGTTACTAGTTAGATTTTAACTAAAGTGTATTTTGTCTAATAAATCCTAAATACTAAATATTTATTATTACTTTTGAATTATTACTATACAAGTTGATAGCTATTGTTACTCTATATTGTCGATCTTATTCTATAAAAAACGGTTATAATATTGAATATTTACATTTTAATTTACTAAAACACAAATTGATACTTTTAACATAATGAATTAGTCACTAAATTTTACACTGTAAATTGCTAAATAGTGGTAGACTGTTTTTTACTCTTTTTTTTTTTGTTTTCCATTTTCATGATATAATTCCTATAGTAGTGCAAATTATATATTTAAGAGAGATTTTGTTTCCTAAATATGAAATTGCTATTTAATGTTTGCACATGAATGGTTCCTTCTAAGAGATGTTTAGGGATTCAAGAATAATCAAATACTTGCTTGATAAATCTAATGTTGTTAGGATAGAAGTTGAATAATTGAAAATAATAAAGGGTTCTAACATAAACTCTATAAATTGTCAATATTTTTTACAATTACACTATCTTCTTTGATTGCTAAATTTATATAATGTCTTGTCATACATTGTGCTCCAGTTTAATGATACATAAACTTTCTTATTTTTGAACATAAATAGAACACCAATGAACTCATTGTAGAGTATTTTAATAATTTTCAATCGAGAAAATAAATTTTTATTTTAAAAATAATAAGGTAGATGTGTTATTCATGAGACACAATTATTTAGCTCTAACAAAATCACAATTATTTAAACAAATTCCTTGTATTTCTAACAAAATTATATTTAAAGAAAATGCTTAAAAATCGCTCATGAGTAAATATTTTTAAAATTTATATGAACTATAAAAAAAATTTTAACTTAGTTAAACGTTAAAATAGAAATCATATATAAATAGAAAATTATGTGAATTAAAAAAAATCAAATAGTAATCATGGCCTGTCTTGAAGTTTAGTATTACCTGTTACAAGTTTTTACTGATATGGAGGCCCACATATTTTTCTTTTTTGGGGTAAATCTTTCTGAGAACCAAAATAAATAGTCCACCAGTTCAAATGTATTCCAATTTCCAGCAAAACTCCATGCTTAATTAGTAAGAGTGAGTTGATCTTGATATCATAATGATGCTCTGGAAGATCAAATATAAAGAGAAGTATCAGAATTTACACTAATGTTATAGCAACTTTCACATACAGCAGATAAAGATTTTAGATAGATATTTTATCTTGACATCACGTCAAATATTGTACGTCAAGAATTTAAAAGGCCTTGATTCAGGATTCTGATTCAGAAAACGAGGCAACTAGCATATGTGATGCTGAAGCAATTGGATTACAGGATTCACTGGGAAACACATCTTTAAGATCTCACATGAGGTCATTAACTCTTTCTTTCTATATTTAACTTCTATCTGTGGATTGGAGTATATAATAGGTCAATCTTTCTATATTTAATTTCTCTGTGGATTGGAGTCTAACATATAATAGGTCAAAACTTACAGGTACTGAGCAGATGCATTGAGGAAGGGGATATACACACAAAGAAAATGTTCTTATTTGACATGTTAGGGAAATTCAAATGAGATGCGAAGTTAATTCTAGTTCTTGCAGGATTCTTCACACATTATGGTGTATTTCAACTCATAGTGCAGCTGCAATCTCATGATCCCCTGGCAGCCCTGGTTGCATTACTAAGACAGGTCTTAGAGACCTGCAGCTTAAGTGGGTTCCGGGCACAGTTTAAGGCTTTTACCTTGTTAGTAAAGACCATTGTGGAGGTGACAGAAGTTATCATTGAATTTGAGAGTCTGCCTTTGCAACAAGAACTTTTGGAGTACAAGACCAT
The DNA here is from genome assembly GCA_025175665.1 of Cinchona pubescens. Taxonomy (NCBI): domain Eukaryota; kingdom Viridiplantae; phylum Streptophyta; class Magnoliopsida; order Gentianales; family Rubiaceae; genus Cinchona; species Cinchona pubescens. The sequence continues at coordinate 1,304,529 of JANKKI010000077.1, read as the reverse complement.
TTCTGTTGTGAAGTCTAAGATCTACATGGCCAGCTACTGGATTTTAAGAAGTTCATTGGCATGCTTTTCTATGATTAAAGGCTTAAGAACCACAAAACATGACCAAGTGCATGTTCTTTCCCTTCATTTGCCTATTCCGTATTGTTCTCTTCCCCAAACCACCTGGTTATGCAGCAAACATTTACAGAATCATGACATCGTAAAAATACTTACTATGTAAAATGTCTCAAATCATTTTTAACTGTTACCAACATCATAAATGAAAGTCTCTTATAAGTACGCTAGTAAGATTTGAACTCTTTTTACAGGAAATCTAATTTTACAACCACTGGAGTGTGGACAATGTTCAGTTTAGTCTATAGGTTAAGTGCCTTATGCTCTGACCTGAAAGCACAGATGGAAACGTGCCATCAGCAAATAGGTTATCTCTTATAAAGCTTTAATTTGAACCCTTCACTATGAATTGCAAGTAAATCATAACTCAGTACAATTTGCAGGTACAAGGTTGTATGAGAAACTACTGAATCTTTTCAAGCAGACTGATATTGACAACCAAGAAAACCTTCAGATGCTAATTCCTTTTGTGGATAACTTCCCCTTGAAAGATTGTTTATCAAATGAAAAGGTACTTCATTCAGGTCATTGCTCTCATGTTAGTTAGTTGAGGAGTTCCGGCTTTGAAACTTTATTTCTGCTCCTGCTGGACATATTGATTTCTAAACTTTGTGAGAAGCTTATCTAGCCCTATCGCTATTCAAAAAATGCAAGATGACTCACTAATGATATCATTTTCAACAGCATAGCATCTCTGAACTGAAAAACAAGGTGGTTATATTTCTAGTTTCAAAGCCGGAACTCCTCCCTATTGAGAAAATATTCCTGCTGGTGCAGCAGACATATGATCATCCCCACCAGGAGAAAATTGGAGGGAGCTATGTGATTATATGGGTTCCAATCTCATCTTCACATGCATGGAGTCGAACAGATTATATCAGTTTCCATTTTCTGTCAAACTCTTTGCCATTTTGGTCACTAAAGCAGCCGTGGTTTCTAAATTCAGCAGTTGTCAACTTCATTAAACAAGAATGGAACTTCAAAGAGGAGGCAATGATGGTTGTATTGGATACTAATGGCATGATCACAAATTCAAATGCAATTGACATGATTTGGATATGGGGGGGCCAAAGCATTCTTTCCATTCTCAGTTTTGAGAGAAAAAGAGCTCTGGGAACTGGAGAGTTGGACTCTAAAACTCATAATCAATGGTATTGACCCTTTATTAACCAAATTGGTGAGAATTCTTACTGATAGATAACACATAATTCTGAATACTTATATCTTGCATGAAAGTTCACCTTTTAATGCGTCAGCTCACAATTTACTTTTGATAGCAGATTGATGAAGGTAAAAATCTTTGCATTTATGGAAGTGACAACATGGATTGGGTTAGAACTTTCAGTGCCAAAATCAAGGAAATGAAAAACACGGGACTTCAGCTAGAGGTGATCTATGCTGGTTGGAGAAATCCTAGTGAAAAATTACGAAAAATTTTAGATATTATCGAACAAGATAAGTTAAGTACCTGTCTTACTTTCACAAAGATATTTTTCTTTTGGCATCGATTGGAAAGTATGAAAAACTCAGTTACTCGCGAAGAAAATGCCTCCGGTTCTGATGATATTTTGAAAGAGATATCATGCTCGGGTTGCTGGAGGATAACTACAATGCTGATGGTTGGATGCTTATTGGGACAGGTTGTTTACCTGGCCTTGTAAAGCTTCAAGGAAAGAAAGCTACAGAATGCATTGATCTTTTCCCAGGCTGGGCTGAAAAAGTGGAAACTCTGGGATTAGTTGGTGCTATTAAAAGTGCCCTTGAACCTCCCCTTTCCCTGCAATCTTTATGATATTCTTGCGTACGATTAAGGATTGAAAAAAGGGACTGTATTTTGTTCAGCATGTAACCGCCCCATGGAGAAGTTTGCGCTCTACAAATGTGAAGCATCTGAACAGTAATAGCAAGAGATTGTCAGGGGGATAAGTGTTGTGTTTTTTTGAGGAAAACTAATATTGATATAGAAAAAGAATTCAGAAACTGAAAAGTAAGACTTTTGTTATTAATCTAAATTACATAATAAAACTAATATCAATACCTATTTATAGGCTTACAAATAACTAAATTTTAGAAAAAATAGGATATTAGTTGAGTATAACCTACTTTGACTAAATATTGAGAAATTTATTCATGATTTTTTGCTTACAAATTAACTAATGTTGAGAAGATCTTGTAGAATTTTGTTGGAAAAGATTTTGAATCATATTTCCAACACTCTCCCTTGATTCCAAATCACATACTTTTTTTTTTTAACTTGTTGTTTGGACTGCTATTGCTTGGTTCTTGGGCAAAATCTTATAAGAATGTTTGTTTATCTTTAAACCAACAATCAGCTTTCTTATATCTAAATTTCTTGCAATGATAATACTGAATGTTGCTCTTATTGTTGTTGAATCGTTGCTCAGATCCTTTGCCTCCTTCTCTGTCATGGTTGGAATTCTTCTTTTTACCTCTTCCTTGTACTGCAGCCTTTTGATGCTTCTTTGATCATTCTCTTTTTGCTTGAAATGCCTTTCTTTCATTCTTTCCTTCTGTAAAATTTGCCTATAATAGATCTAAAGAGAAACTTTCTTCTTTCATATTCATGAAATATGTTCATTCAATGTTCCAGCAGAGTCATAAATAACATATTTCTTGTTCTTGAAAATCACAGAAATTTTTTTCTCAAATAACTGCCCAACACTCAACAAATTTCGATCAATTTTGGTACATACAAAATGTCAGTAATAATCTTGACTTTTGAACTATACTGAATAGCCACATTACCTTTGCCTTTACCTCAATTTACTCTCCATTTTCAATTTTGACTTTAAAAATGGCTGTTTTGTCAAGTTTCCTAAAGAGTTCTTCATCATTGGTTATGTGATTTGTACAACCACTGTCTATAAGCCAGCTTTCGTGAATACTGTTGGTTACAAAACAGATTGCTACAAATAATTGCTCCTCCGGATGTTGTTCAACTACGACATTGGCTTCTCCTTGCTGTTTTTGAGTCTAGCACATCCTTTTCATATGATCCTGTTGACCACAATTGTTACATTTGACATCTGATCTCCACCAACACTTTTGATGAGGATGATTTATCTTTTTGCAATAAGGACAGGGTGGATTAAAGCTGATAGATTCCACCCTTTTGATTGTAAGTATTGACTGATTTTCATTGTTGGTTATTTCCTTTTGCCAGAATAGGCATGTGTCGATGTCATCTTCTTTTCAAAAAATTTTTCTTTGATCATTTTTTTTCTCAAAAGCTCTTCTTTGTTTTTGAGTTTGTAAGGCATTTACTAATTCCTCCAAAGTTATTTGAGTAAGATCTTTAGAATCTTCAAGAGAAGAGATCTTTACTTCAAACCTTTCTGGTAGGTTCACCAAGACTTTTTCTACAATCCTTCCGTCTGGAAGCTCTTCACCAATGAGTCTAATTTTATTGACGACATTTAAGAGTTTTTGAGAATACTTTTTAATGTCCTATTTTTCATTCATCCTTAAGAGTTCAAATTCTCTTCTAAGATTTCAAAATATGCATTTGTTGATTTCTTTCATTGCCTTGGAAAGCTTCTCGCAAAGCATCCCAAACTTTTTTTTGCAGTATCACAAGCCGTGATTCTTATGAATACTTATCTGTAAGATTGCACTGTACGTGCAAGTCATTGCTTTGGATCTTTTCTTTTTCTCATCTCGATGCTCTCTTATTTGAGCAAGAGTTAGATTTTCAGTCAATGATTGTTGTTCATTTTGCATCATTTCTCAAAGATCATTAGCTTCTAAGTAAGACTTCAATTTGACAACCCAAACTTGATTATTCTGTCCATTAAAAGTTGAAGGGTTGGATAGAAAGTTGTTTGTCATGATGATTAATTTGGATTGAAAAAATAATTCTCACCCACTCCTTGTTTTTTTAAAGAACACAGGCCACTTAAGATCAAAGAAACTATGATACCATTGTTGTGTTTTTAGGAGGAGAACTAATATTGATATAGAAAAAGAATTCAAAAATTGAAGAGCAAGACTTTTGTTATTAATCTGAATTACATAATAAAACCAATATCAATGCCTATTTATAGGCTTACAAATAACTAAATTATAAATAAAAAAAATAGGATATTAGTTATAACTTTTTTTGACTAAATAGTGAAATTGAGAAATTTATTCATGATTTTTTGCTAACAAATTAACTAATGTTGAGAAGATCTTGCAGAATTTTGTTGGAGAAGATTTTGAATCATATCTCCAACAATAAGCTAGTATCAAACTGTAATTCCAAGGAAAGAAAAAAATGCTACTGTCAAGGCTAATATTACTAATAATTTCTCTCCATAGTGTTTCATATTTATGATCTTCTAATAAATTTTGTAGAGAATCAGGGGAAGATTGCCCGGACAGAAAAAGATGCACGTCTCTACCTATCTCTTCAAGAGTCAAGACTGTATTAATGTTTTAGACTGTTGGTCATAAACATATGTTGTTTCCCTGTTGCATTGTTTTGCTTTGCGTTGTCAATCATGCAATTTACTAGTGCATTGTTCTAATAAAGGAACAATGCATATTGATGTCTATCCAAGACTTTGATATCTTCTTAAAAGAGCCTCCGTTGGCAGGAAACAACAAATTCAGTGCATGAGAAATTCCATTGCAATACAAATTTCAAGAGACAAATACTTAGGTAGTTCTGAAAAAGAAAATGTATATAGTCTTTAATTGGCCCTAGTCTGCATGAGATAAATGTTCTTCTTGACATCGAACTCAGACCTACTACTACTTCAAACCACAACTGATGTCACTGTTAGGTCAAGATATTCTTCCACATTCTTCGATTGCAAAAGCGTATCTTGGAATTTTTTTTCAAGTAATTCCAGTGTATCTAATCAAACTTTTTAACAGGATACTTACTAACAAATATCAAGAAACATAAAGTTGCAGGCTAACTGGCCAAACTCTTATACACATGACTTTCCTTTCACCTTTAATTTTCTCTCAGCAAACCTCATCTCCATTTTTGTTACTCACTTCATATCATGAATCAATAATTTGATGACCAAATTTCATAATGAGAGGTAGTAACCGGATACAAGGATTATGCTAGATGATCATAAAAACCTCCTTATGATAGTTTTGGAGACGAAATTTAAGCTTCATCATCCCTCACTCTCTGTTTTTAGAAAAATAAAAACAAAAGGCAGCTAACTGGTGAACAGAGAAAGGACAGCTTGGAAAAGGTTGGACTTATTTCAGCCTGGCGCATATTTCAGATTTTGTTACTTTGGTTAATGTACTAAGCTAGCCTGTAGCAGACTGCAAGCAAAATCATTAGAGCATTTGTAGCTTTTTCTTATTCTTTCTCAAACTTTACTTTAGCAATTAATTATGCTTGTATTTAGCTATTCTAAAGTTCTAAATCCTTAATCAGTTGGCTCCACAAAATCATATTATCAGACATTATCAAAGAGGGAGGGGCCTTCTTTGACAGTTTGCTTTACATGATAGGTCGATTTATTGCCTGCATTGCTATATATAAAATTATAGATTCCTCATTTAGAGAAAGACTAGGTTTGATAAATGGTTTTAGCAATCACTAATTATAGTTAACTAGTATGGGAGTACGTGTTTTGCACGTTTAAAAATACTAATTGTTTATTTTGTACTGATATGAATTAAAAAAAAGTAAAGCATGTTTGGAAATACTAACTGTTTGATTTTTTTAGTTTACTTAATTTTTCGCTTATACAATTTCTGTTTCAACGTTTAACTAATCCAAAGAATTTTTTTGTAGTTCGTATGAGTTTAGAAAAATATTTGTTCATAAGTGATTTTTATGCATTTTCTTTAGATATACTTTGTTGGAAATATAAAAAATTTGTTTAGTTTAATAGTCCAAGCAATTTCATAAAAACTAAATAATTATATATTGTGAATAACACATCTACCTTGCAACTTTTAAAATAAAAATTCATTTCCTCAATTGAGAATTATTGAAGCATTCTACAATGAGTTTATTCTAATCTATTTAATTTTAAAAAAAGGAAAGTTTAAAGTATCATCAAATTGGAGTACAATACACGACGAAAAATATATTAGAGTTTTTTATTATATCCATTTTGTAAGTTTAATAATCAAAGAAGAAGGTAGTGTGTAGTCTTGAAAATATTGACAATTTATAGAATTTATTTAAAAACCCTTTATTCTTTTTAATTATCCAAATTCTATCCTAACAACTTTGGATTTATCAAGTGCATTAACGTATTTGATTATTCTTGAATCCCTATATCTCTCTTGGAACCAACTTGATGAAGGAACCATTCGTGTGCAAATACTAAATAACAATTTCTAATTTAGAAAACAAAATCTTTCTTAAATGTATAGTTTGCACAATTATAGGAATTATATCATAAAAATAAGAAAAAAAGTGAAAAATAGTCTACTTCCATCTTATAATTTACGGCATGAAATTTAGTAATTTATTCATTATGTTAACACTATCAATTTGTATAGTAGTAAATTAAAAGATAGATATTTAATATTATAAATTTAATTTGATAAAGCAAGATCAATAATATATAGCTTAATTGGCAATCAACTTGTATAATAATAATTCAAACGTAACAATAAACATTTAGTATTTAGCTTTCATTAGACGAAGTATACTTTAGTTAAATTATAATTAGTAACTGATACTTTTGATATTCCAATTTTTTAGCATATAATTTATATGGTCACTAATATTCAATATTAGATATTTACAGGTTCAAAAATAATAATAATATTTTTTTGTAGGAGGACAATAATTATTTATGAAGAATTTTATCTAATATAATTTGGAAACTAATTATTTTATTATAAGAATATTGTAACTTAGACTAAATATGCGCTAATTATTCAATACATGAAAAGGGAACTGAAAAGTAAAATAAGAATTATAAGAAAAGGATTATGTTCCTTTATAAAAAATTAAAATAGGTGATGAGTACATTTTTTACCCCATTTCTTAATCATTCAATTAGTTAAACAATAATAAAAAAGATAAGTTCTATATTATATTTGTTTATTAGTACACCACATAAATCAAATTATTTTCATATTCTAGACAAGGAATCTCTTTCATCAATACAAAGTTCAGATAACAATATTAGGGACAAAATAAATGGCACTAATAGAAGGAAGGTGAAGATATTGACAATATCATGTGAAGGATAATGCCTTTCTTAATTCAAGTTTAGATGACTTTGACATTTTTAAGAAATTTTATATCTTCTTTGTTCTTTTATTTTTTGTTTTTTTCCTTTTTTGTGTCAAAAATAGAAAAAGACTTTATAATTATTCTCTCAAAAGAGTTCACAAGTTTTATATGCGATAATTCTTACTTTTTTGTTTAAAGATAATTTCTCCCATTATTTAACTGAAGTCCTAATCCTAAAAAAAAAAATTATTCACATACTTGTATGATTTTTAAATCCATCCTTGAGAAATGGATACCAGGTGGAACTCTATATTCTGTATAAAAATATTGTTTTAGTAATAAAATAATCATTAATATATTTTAAAATTGTGTGGTTTTAAAAGAATAATGGCATTTTTTTTATCGAAATATAGTATGGATTGCAAATTATAATAGATTTTCAGTTTGGAGGGTCCAATTCATAATTGTTCGATTTTGGGGGCCATGTTGGGATATTTGTTTTATTTTTGAGGATTTGCAAATTAAGACTTTTTGAATTTGGAGAACTATATTGGAATATTTTTTTTCAATTTGAAGGGTCAAATCAAGACCTTTTCAATTTAAAAGGCGATATTGAGATTTTTGCTTAATTTCAACGACCAAAATAGTATTTAAATCTTTGCAATTAAAATAACCTTGCCTTCTTCTTTTCCTTTATTTGTCAAATATTAACAATTTTTCTTTTTCTTTCAATAGTTGTTAATAAACTATTAGTTTCTTTAATTGCATATAAATGTTATTTAGTTTATTAATGTATCCTCAACCTTTATATTTTGATAATAATTATATGCATAGTTCTAATTAATGAGAAATTTTATTCCATTAATTTTTTGATAATTTTTTTAATATTCATTTTCAATTTCTAATCTATCCTAAAATTCTACTCTATGTGAAAATTTACTTCAATCAAAATTTAATTCTAAATGAAAATTTAAAAAGTTAGCTTTTATTTCATATGTAACTTTTTAGGATTTTTTTAAGGATCCAAAATTGTATAGGTGAAACATTGAAATTTATTTTCCAAGTAAATTTTTTATTTTTTGTCATTTCTTGATTTCTAAAACCCATCCCAAAAAATATTTTCTACTCTTCTTTAATTTCTAAAATTCATTCCTAATACTCTATTACATAAAGAAAATTATTTCAATCGAATTTATTTCCTAATATGATGTCTTAATAGTGGGTTTTATTTCTTATTTTACTCTTCAAAGAGTATTTACATAAATAACCTAAAAATATATAAAAAATGCATTCAAGTGGGGAACATATCAAAGTCAGTAAATTTTATAGAGAGGATAATTTAAGAAAGAAAATCTAAAACTAAATCAAACTTCTTTATTTATTATACTATATATTCAATTAATTTTTTAATAACTTTATTTAATGTTCATCTTTTATTTCTAAATCTATCTAAAATTTTACTGTATGAGAAAATTCGCTTCAATTAAAATTAATTCTAAATATGAGTTTAAAAATTTTGGTTTTATTTCCTATGTAATCTTTTAGGATTTTTTCTCGTTAAGGGTCTACAAGTATAAATAAAATATGTAAATTTATTTTTCAAGTAAATTTATTTATTTTTATTATTGCTTGATTTCTAAAATCCATCACAATAAAATTATTTCATACTCTTCTTTAATTTCTAAAACTCATTCCTAATATTCTACTATTACATAAGGAAATTTTCTTCGATCAAATTTATTTTCTAATACGAAACCTTAAAAGTAGGTTATATTTCCTCTTTTACTCTTGGAAGAGTATTTACATTAATATCCTAAACAACTATTATTGTGATGAAAAATGTTGACAATTTATAGTGTTTATTGAAACTCTTTATTCTCTTCAATTATTCAACTTCTATCCTAACAACTTTTGATTTATTAAGCGCACTGAGATATTTGACTATTCTTGAATCCTTACACCTCTCTTGTAACCAACTTGATGAATGAACTATTCGTGTGCAAATACTAAATAGCAATTTCTAATTTAGGAAACCAATCCATCTCTTTTAAATATATAGTTTGCATAACTATAGGAATTACATCAAGAAAATAGGAAAAAAAATGCAAAATAATCTACCACTATTTAACAATTTATGGCAAAAAATTTAGTGATTAATTCCTTACGTTAAAATTATCAATCTGTATAGTAGTACACTAAAATGTAGATATTCAATATTATAAATTTGATTTAATAAAATAAGATCAACAACATATAGCTTGCTATAGTGGTTATCAACTTGTATAGTAATAATTTAAAAGTACAAAAAAAATATTTAGTATTTAGGTTTTATTAGATAAAATACACTTTATTTAAAACTTAATGAATAATTGATTTGATATCTCTATTTTTTTAGTATATAGTTTATATGGTTACTAATATTCAACATTAAATATTTACAGGTCCAAAGGCAATAACAATAATTTTTTATAAGAGGATAATAATTATCTATTAAAATTTTAGTTAATAGTCCCTCTATCTTATTTATATTATTACACTTCCTACAATCTTGGATATTTCAATTAAAATGTCACATTACTTAAAATGGATTATTTGCATTATTTAAATGTCAAATTTTCCTTTCCCAAGTATTCAAAATATTTTCCAAACTCCGATAACTAATGGACCCAATAATAAATTCATCATCTCACTCTCCTATGTTTTCTCGCCTTTCTCCTTCCAGTGAAAGCTCTCCCATTTTAAATATTTATCTTTTAGTTATATGAAATCAATTAAAATTAATAAGCACAGTTGCGAACATTTGATAGAAATCTATAATTAACTAAAAATTTGTGCAAATGTGTAAGATAACAATTATATTGGGACCGAGAGAGTATAATTTAGGAACTAAATTTTCATTATAGGAAAAGCGTAACTTATTTTAAATATATATTAATTATTAAATGCATAAAAGTAAGCAAGATTGCAAGATAAGGATTATGTTCTTTTAAGAAAAGTAAAATAGGTGCAGATCACATTGTTCATCCCTCTTATTCATCTAATTAGTTTAAAAAACAATAATAATAATAAAAAAAGATATTCTACATTATATTTGTTTTTTGGTACCACATAGAAGTAATTTTTTTTTTTATATATATTCTAAAAAACGAATCCCTTTCATTATTACAAACTCTAGACAATAACATTAGAGACAAAATAAATAGCATTGGCGGAAGGAATGTAAAGATGTTAACAATATGTATGAAGAATAATATATTTGTTAATTCAAGTTTAGATGGCCTTGAGGCTTTTAAGCAATTTTATGTCTCCTTTATTGTTTTTGTTTTTATTTTTTTTCCTTTTTTGTATAAAAATAGAAAAATATTTCAGAATTATTCTCTCAAAAGAGTCCAAAAGTTTTATACGTAATAACTCCTACTTTTTTGTTTAAAGATAATTCTTACTATTATTTAACTTAATTCCTAATCATAAAAAAAAATTATTTGCATACTTGTATAATTTCTAAATTCATCCTTGGAAAATGGATGCCAGATGGAACTCTCTATTCTATACAAAAATCTTATTAGTACCAAAAGTAAAGAAATCAATGAAATTGAAAGTATATTTTAAAATTGTATACTTTTAAAAGATTGATATTTTTGAATCAAAATATAGTCTAGGCAGCAAATTAAAATAGATTTTCAGTTTGGAGGTTGAATTCATAATCATTCGACTTTAGGGTCTACATTGGGACATTTGTTTAAGTTTTGAGGACCAAATTGACTTTCTTTGAATTTGGAGAACTATATTAGGATATTTTTTTTCAATTTGGAGGGTCAAATCGACACCTTTTCAATTTAAAAGATCATATTGAGATTTTTACTTAGTTTGAATGGCTAAATAGTATTTAACTCTTTGAAAGTAAAATAACCTTATTTTAGGTCATAGACTCATAGGAGAAATGTCTTACCACCTAAACTTCACTTCAACGTACAAAATTATTAGTTTCTTTTAATAGTTGTTAATGAACTCTTAGTTTCTTTAATTGCTTATAAATGTTGTCTAGATTATTAATGTATCCATAACCTATATCTATGTTAACAATATATGCATAGTTATATTTAATGAGAATTTTATTGCATGAAGTTTTTTTTATATCTTTATTTAATATTCATCTCTAAATCTATCCCAATATTGGACTCTATGATAAAATTTCCTTTAATCAAATTTAATTCTAAATGAAGTGTCAAAAAATTGGTTTCCATTTCATGTGTACCTTTGTACTATTTTTTTCTCTTTAAGTCTCCAAAAGTACAGGTGAAATATATAAATTTATTTTTCAAGTAAATTTTATATTTTTATTATTGCCTGATTTTTAAAACTCATCCCAAAAAAATATTTCCTACTCTTCTTTAATTTCTAAAACTCATTCATAATATTCTATTATATAAGGAAATTTATTTCAATCAAGTTTTATTTCCTAATGAAGTCTTAAAAGTAGGTTTTATTTTTTCTTTTACTCTTTGAGGAGCATTTACATAAATAGCCTAAAAAATTATTAAAAAGATATTCAAGTTGGGAACATAATAAAATTATTTCCTAAATTTTATAGTGAGGGTAACTTGAGAAAGAAAATAAAAAACTATATCAAACTTTTTCATTTATTATAATATATATATTCAATTAGTTTTTTTAATAACTTTATTTAATATTCATCTTTTATTTCTAAATCAATCCCAAAATTCTATTCTATGAGGAAATTTGCTTCAATTAAACTTAATTCTACATATAAGTCTAAAGAATTTAGTTTTATTTCCCATGTACCTTTTAGGATTTTTTCTAGTTAAAAATCCAAAGTATAAATGAAATATGTCAATTTATTTTTCAAGTAAATTTTATATTTTTATTATTATTTGATTTCTAAAATCAATCCCAATAAAATTATTTCCTACTCTTCTTTAATTCCTAAAATTCATTCGTAATATTCTATTACATAAGGAAATTTATTTTAGTCAAACTTATTTCTTAATATAAAGCCTTAAAAGTAGGTTTTATTTCCTCTTTTACTCATTAAGGAGTATTTACATAAATAACCTTAGTAGTTAGATATAAAAAAGGAAATTCAAGTTAGAAGATATGACAAAGTAATTAATATAGTATAGATATAGATATAGATATAGATAGATTACATGACTAACTCTAGGAAAAGGATTTATGATAATGTTGATAATGCTGTAATTCTCCATGTCCCAATCGGTGTAGTGTTTTAGTCCTTAATCTATATCTATACTATAATAAAAAAGGAAGTTTGATTTAGTGATTTAAATTTTCTTTCCAAAGTTACCCTTACTATAAAATTTAATTACTTTGTTGTGTCCCCTAACTAGAATGCCCTTTTTTTCTAATTATTTAGGCTATTTATGTAAATAGTCTTCAAAGAGTAAAATAGGAAATAAAACCTACTCTTAAGCCTTCATATTAAGAAATAAATTTGATTAAAGTAAAATTTCCTTATTTATTAGAATATTAGGAATGAGTTTTAAAAATTAAAGAAGAGTAGGAAATAATTTTATTGGGATGGATTTTAGTAATCAAGCAATAATAAAAAATAAATTCCCCATAAATTTACTTGAAAAATACATTTGCATATTCATTTATACTTTTGAACCCTTAACGAAAAAAAATCTTAAAAGGTAAAATTAAATTTTTTAGACTTATACGTAGAATTAAATTTAATTAAAATAAATTTTCTCATAGAGTAGAATTTTGGGATAGATTTAGAAATAAAAGACGAATGTTAAACAATGTTATTAAAAATTAATTGAATATATACTATAATTAATAAAAGTAAAATTTTATATTTATATTTAGAATTAAGATTAATTGAAGCAAATTTTCTGATAGAGTAAAATTTTGGGATATATTTAAAAAAATGAGTATTAAATAAAGTTATTTAAAAAATTAATTGAATATATACTTTAATAAAAGAAGATGCTTGATTTCGTTTTATATTTTATTTTCTAAGTTATCATTACTATAAAACTTAATGATTTTGTTATGTTCCCAATTCGAATGCCTTTTTTAATAATTTTTTTAGGTTATTTACATAAAAACTTTTTTATTTTTACTCCTCAAAGAAAAAGAAGAAATAAAACCTATTTTTAAGAATCTATATTAAGAAATAAATTTGATTAAAATAAATAAAAATATGCAATAGAATATTAGAAATGAGTTTTAGTAATTAAAGAATAGTAGGAAATCTATTTTTTTTTTTGGGACGTGTTTTAGAAATCAAGTAATAATAAAAATATAAAATTCAATTGGAAAATAAATTTGTATGTTTCACTATAGTGTTGGACCCTTAAAGAGGAAAAAAAAAATCCTAAAAAGGTACACATGAAATAAAATCTAACTTTTAAAAACTTCATTTTGAAGTAAATTTTCTCACATAGTAGAATTCGAGGATAGATTTATAAATTGAAGATAAATATTAAATAAAGTTTTAAAAAAACTTAATGAAATAAAATTTCTCATTAAATAGAATTATGCATATAGTTATCATGAACATATATAAGTTGTGGACACGTTGATAGACTAGACAACATTTATATGTAATTAAAAAAACTAATAGAGGTTTATTAACAACTATTAAAAGAAAAAAGAAAAATGTGTTTGACAAATAAAGTTAAAGAAGGAAAATAATTTTATTTTAATTTCAAAGTGTTAAATACCATTTTGTCCATTCAAATTAAGAAAACACAGTATGGCCTTTTAAATGGAAATGGTCTCGATTTGACCCTCCGAATTAAAAAAAATCCATTATAGTCCTCCAAATTCAAAAAGTCTACAAACCTACTTTTAAGACTTCATATTAAGAAATAAATTTGATCAAAGTAAAATTTTCTTAATTAATAGAATATTAGGAGTGAGTATTAAAAATTAAAGAAGAGTAGGACATAATTTTATTGGAATGAATTTTAGAAATCAAGCTATAATAAAAAGATAAATTTACTTGAAAAATACAAATACATATTCATTTATAGTTTTGGACTCTTAATGAGAAAAAAATCTTAAAAGGTAAATAGGAAATAAAATTAAATTTTTTAGACTTATATTTAGAATTAAATTTAATTAATGCTCAAATTTTCTCATAGAGTAGAATTTTGGGATAGATTTAGAAATAAAATGTGAATATTAAATAAAGTTATTAAAAAATTAATTGAATATATACTATAATAAAAGAAACTAAAATTTTAGATTTATATTTAGAATTAAGATTAATTGAAGCAAATTTTTCATAAGTTAAAATTTTGGATATATTTAAAAATATAATATGAATATTACATAAAGTTATTTTAAAAATTATTTGAATATATACTTTAATAAATCTAGATGTGTATTGATTTAGTTATAGATTTTATTTTTTAAAAAGTATACACTATAAAATTTAATGATTTTGTTATGTTCCCAACTTGAATAACTTTTTTAATAATTTTTTAGGCTATTTATATAAATACATTTTTTTAGTTTACTTCTCAAAGAGTAAAAGAAGAAAGAAAACTTACTTTTAAGACTTCATATTAAGAAATAAATTTGATTGAAATAAATTTTCTTTTGCAATAGAATATTAGGAATGAGTTTTAAAAGATTAAAGAAGAGTAGGAAATATTTTTTTTTTATGAATGGGTTTTTAGAAATCAAGCAATAATAAAATATAAAAGTTACTTGAAAAAATAAATTTATATGTGTCACTATACCGTTGGATCCTTAAAGAGAAAAAAAATCTATAAAGGTGCATATGAAATAAAAACTAACTTTTTGAGATTTCATTTAGAATTAAATTTGATTGAAGTAAATTTTCTCACAATGTAGAATTTGAGGATAGATTTAGAAATTGAAGATGAATGTTAAATAAAGTTTAAAAAAAAAACTAAATGAAATAAAAATTTCTCATTGTATAGAATTATGCATATAATTATTATCAACATATACAAGTTGTGGATACATTCATAGACTAGACAATATTTACATGCAATTAAAAAACTGATAGTTTATTAACAAATATTAAAAGAAAAAGAAAATTTTGTTTGACAAATAAAGTTAAAGAAGGAAGACAATATTATTTTAATTTCAAAGAGTTAAATACCATTTTAGCCATTATTCAAATTAAGCAAAAACACAATATGGCCTTTTAAATGGAAAAGGTCTCGATTTAACCTTTCAAATTGACAAAATATTTCAATATAGTCCTCCAAATTTAAAGAATCTCAGTTCGGTTCTCAAAACTAAAACAGATGTCCCAATATAGCCTGCAAAATTAAAAAATTATGAATTCGACCTTCCAAATTGAAAATTTGTTTTAATTTATCCTTCAAATTGTATTTCGATACCAAAAATATAATCAACCTTTTAAAAGCACACAATTTTAAAATAGAGTGCATTTATACAAAGTGTCAAAGTGACAAAAGCCATTAATGTATCACTAGATCCAGAAAAGAATGAACGAAATCCGACAAATTAAGGATCACAAATTTGGGATGTCATGATTTCGATATTCTTTTCTGGATCTAGGAGTGGCTTTGGCATGTGTCTCTTTGACACTTTGTATAATGATTTTTCTTTAAAATATACTTTCAATTTTATATGATTACTTTACTATTAAAATATGAAAAAATTTTTATACAAAATTGAGAGTTCTATTTGGTATCCATTTTTCAAGGATGAATTTTAGAAATTATACAAGTATCAAGATAAAACTTTTTTAGAATTAGGAATTAAGTTAAATAATAGTAGGAATTATTTTTAAATAAAAAAATAGGACTTATCACGTATAAAACTTTTGGATTCTTTTAAGAGAATAAGTTTGAAATCTTTTTCTATTTTTTACACACAAAAAAGGAAAAATAAAAGAACAAAGGAGACACAAAATTTGCTTAAAATCCTCAAAACCAGCTAAACTTGAATTAACAAAGACATTATCCTTCATAAATATTGTCAATATTTTCATATACCTTTCTCTAATGCCATTTATTTTGTCTTTAATGTTGTTGTCTAGATTTTGTAGTGATGAAAGAATTCGTGTCCAGAATATAAAAAGAATTTGACTTTTGTGTAGTGTACTAAAAAAACAAATAGGAGTATAATGCAAAACCTATCTTTTCAATTATTGTAAATATTGATTTGACGAGTAAGAAAGAGGGTGAAAAATGTGATGCATACCTATTTTATTTTTCTTAAAATGACATAATCCTTATCTAAAAATTCTTACTTTGCTTTAGTTTCCTTTTCATTCATTGAATATTTAATATATATTTAATCTAAATTACATTTTTCCTGTAATCAAATAAAATTCCTAAACTATATTAAATAAAATTCTTAATAGATAATTATTATTCTCCCATAAAAAATTAGTTATTGTCTTTCTACGTATAAATATCTATTGTTGAATATTAGTTATCGTATAAATAACATACTAAAAATAGGGATATCAAATTAGTTACTAATTGGATTTTAACTACAGTGTATTTTGTCTAATAAAAGTTAAATACTAAATATTTATTGTTACTTTTGAATTTATTACTATACAAATACTAAATATTTATTGTTACTTTTGAATTTATTACTACACAAATACTAAATATTTATTGTTACTTTTGAATTTATTACTATACAAGTCTTGATAGCCACTGCAACTATATATAGTTTATCTTATTTTATCAAATAAAATTTATAATACTAAATATCTACCTTTTAATTTACTACTATACAAATTGTAATTTTAATATGGTGAATTAATCACTAAATTTTACACCATAAATTGCTAAATGAGCAGATTATTTTTCACTTTTTTCTTATTTTCATGATATATATAATACCTATACTTGTGCAAACTATATATTTGAGAGAGATTTTATTTCCTGAACTAGAAATTGTTATTTAGTTTTTGCACACGAATGATTCTTTCATCAAGTTGGTTCAAAAAGATGCATTGGGATTCAAGAATAATCAAATATCTTAACGCACGTGATAAATCCAAAGTGATTAGGATAGAATTTAAATAATTGAAGAGAATAAAGGATTGCAATAAACTCTATAAATTGTCAACATTTTCAAGACTCACTACCCTCTTTAATTACTAAACTTATAGATTGGATATAATAATAAACTCTAATATATTTCTAATGACTACCACACATTGTCTATATTTTGGTGATACTTTAAACTTTCCTATTTTTTAAGTTAAATAGAGTACTAATGAGCTCATTGTAGAATATTTCAATAGTTCTTAATCGAGAAAATAGATTTTTATTTTAAAAATTATAAAGTAAATGTGTTATTCACAAGACACAATTATTTAGAGTTTATAAAATTGCTTGAACTATTAAACTAACTAAATCTCTTATATTTCTAACAAAGTATATGTAAACAAAATGTGAAAAAATCACCTATGAACAAATATTTCTCTAAAGTCATATGAATTACAAAAAAATTCTTTGGTTTAGTTAAATGCTAAAATAGAAATTATATAAGCGAAAATTAAATGAACTAAAAAATCAAACAGTTATCATTTTCAAATATGCTTTACTTATTAATTCATAGCAACAAAAATTAAATTTAATTAGTATTTTCAAACGTGCAAAGCACGTACTCCTGGACTAGTTTTCCTTAAAGTGAGCAGGCTTTATTTACAATTTTACAGTTACTGAAACATGTATAGAAAACTGAGACATGCCATCTGTGGTAATAGGTACAAATGTGCTTTCCCACTTTTCCTGAACTTCCTTTTTTGGATTCTTGTACTATAATAAACCCGAGTATCAAGTAAAGTAAAAGAAGCATTCGACATTCCGAAATCAGTTCAATGATTTTGTTGTCATTTCTCACGTCGGCAACTCAGATTCCTAATGTCCCACATTCCCCTCTGCTCATATCTAACAGTATAGAAGGATGGATAGAGCTGATGAAAAGGCACTGAAGGAGAATCATTAGTTCATTACTCCGTTTAATAATGTGAATTCCTAACTTCTCAGAAACTCCATTGTTTAAAACCACATTGGGAGCAAGGCACATGATTCATTTTTATCTTTATTACAAGATAACAAGCTATATAAGGCCCCTAGAGAAACCAGAAGAAACCAACCTAAGCCTGTCTTATCCCATCACATCTCTTATCTAAGACCTCAACAGCTTCCCACATTTGCATGGCTAGTGAACTTGTGCCATCTACAAGGGGCCAGCAAATTCAGCCAATTCAGCCAATTCAGCCACTGCAGCAATTGCAGCAATTGCAGCAACAATTGCAACCAATTCAGCCTAGCCAACCTGTGCCTCGCCCAATGGGTGAAATTGCACCCACCACTAGGGGCCAGCAACTGAATCAACCGTCCAATGTAATTGTGCCTACTACCACGGGTCAGCCAGTGAGCGCAATGCACGCTCACCTTGGTGAAGTACCTGCTGTTAGTAGTCATCAAACCACAACTGTGCCTGGTATTTTAAGGAATCAACCAACAAATCCAATTGTACCTTCCAGCAGGAGCACCCAATTGATGAGGGGAGAACGTCATTTGTTCTCAACTTCAGATGATACCGTGATGACGAAGCAAATTCTAGCTACACATGCTCCAGATGGCCGTGAATTTGATGTAAAACCTCTCCTCCTCATCATTGAGGATATCATGCACCGAGCTACCCCTACATTTTATCTTGGCGCGGTAAGCTATTGTCGGTTATTTGTACTCTACGCAATATGCATGTATTGGATTGTATGTAGTGATGAGATAACCAATTGTATCCTTTCTGATCATTTTAGGCAGCAGAAAGTCAAGCTCACATTGATTCATGGGAAGATAAGGCCATTCACAGCGGTTACAGTGACGTACTCGAACTTTTAGTCTATCCCATTAACAAAACAAGCTCTGAGGTAAGGACTTTCACAGACAGATTTCTCTCTAAAAGAATACATTATGCTCTAGAGATACAGTAACTAAATGTTGTGAATGTGCTAGATAATCTGCAAGAGCAGTGCTGGAGGAGATGCACATTTAATAAC
Source organism: Cinchona pubescens (assembly GCA_025175665.1). Taxonomy (NCBI): domain Eukaryota; kingdom Viridiplantae; phylum Streptophyta; class Magnoliopsida; order Gentianales; family Rubiaceae; genus Cinchona; species Cinchona pubescens. Next base: position 1,285,210 of record JANKKI010000077.1, on the reverse strand, counting down.
TATGGCACTCTTCCAGTCACTATCAAGCTACACTTGGGAGGCAAAGGTTACAATAGCCTTTGCTGCTTTTGCTGTGAACTATGGAGAGTTTTGGCTGGTCGCTCAGCTTTACACTACAAATCCACTGGCCAAGTCAGTTGCAGTTCTTAAGGACAGGTACTCCCAGAAATAATGGAACATACTGCGGCTCTGAAGCAAAAGTTTGAGGCAGTTAATAACCTCATTAAGGCAATGTTGGATGTGACTCGGTGTATTATTAAGTTCAAGGAGATCCCCTCCCATTACATTAGCCCTGAATCACCTGAAATGGTAGCTGCTGCTGCTCATATCCCCACAGCAGTTTACTGGACTGTTCGTAGCATTGTGGCTTGTTCAACCATACTACTCAACCTTATAGCCCTCGGACATGAGTAATTTTCTACTTTTCACTTCTAATCTATCTTTATCCATACTTTACCTGAACATCTGATTTAGGATTGAGATTTGCTTATAATGACTTCTTGTTCTTTATCAGGTATATTGCCTCAGCTGCAGAGTCCTGGGAATTGAATAGTTTGGCTCATAAGCTTACCAACATAAAAGAACACCTGGAAAGGCAATTGGCTTTTATAAACAGCATAATAGGCAAGTTTCCAGCAAATTGAATTTGTCCAGGAAATACGACACACAGTATAACTGAGAATTATATATAGAACTTCAGCATAACAAATATCATGCTGAATTGTATCACATTAAATAAATAACTCTTCCCATGTTGCAGACGGGAAGAGACTAAATGATGCATATCTTGCACTTGTTCGACTCTTTGAGATATCCCACATTGACAACATGAAGATTCTCAAAGCTTTGATTTATTCCAAGGAGGACCAGCTACCCCTCTATGATGGAACCAATAAGAGAAGAGTTTGTTCCCAGATCTTCAACCCAACTATTACATATATATATATATATATATACATATTGTGTATTTTGTAAATGAAGAAGCTTTCTATCTTTGAATGATGACAGGCCAGTTTTGATGTATTGAGGAGGAAACATGTATTGCTACTAATTTCAGACCTTGACATGTCGCACGAAGAACTTTCGGTCCTCCATCAAATGTACACTGAATCAAGGCAACAGCCAACAAGACCAGAGAGTCAGTATGAGGTTGTTTGGCTTCATGCAATTGTTGACGGATTATTGCAATGGCACGATGCCAAGCAAAAGCAGTTTGAGTTTGTTCAAAACAATATGCCATGGTACTCAGTGGCTCATCCTACGATGCTTGATCCTGCTGCCATCAAATTCATCAAGGAGAATTGGGGCTTTACCAAGAAACCTCAGCTTGTGGTCTTAGATCCACAGGGTAAAGAATCTAATCGCAATGCACTGCACATGATGTGGATTTGGGGCAGCTTAGCTTTCCCTTTCACTAAAGCAAAAGAAGAAGCACTCTGGAAGGAAGAAACTTGGAGGATCGAATTATTAGCTGATTCCATTGATCACAATCTTTTCGTTTGGGTATGGATGTCTTCCTAATCTCAGTAATCATTTACTCGCTAATTTGTATCTATCAAAAAATACAAAACATAAGCAGCTATAGCATCAGGATATAATTTAAAAAACTTGTATGATGTTACAGGTAAATGAAAACAGATACATATGCTTGTATGGTGGTGAGGACAATAAATAGAATGGATCAGGAAATTCACGACTACTGCACGAGCTGTTGCAAATGCTGCGCGTATCCCATTAGAGATGCTCTACGTAGGAAAAAGCAACCCCAAGGAGAGGGTTCGGAGGAATAATTCGGTAATCCAAGTTGAGAACCTAAGCCATACATTGCCAGATCTCACTCTCATATGGTTTTTCTGGGTAAGGCTGGAGAGCATGTGGCACTCAAAGGTGCAACACGGCATGACAGTCGAGAATGATCCGATAATGCAAGAAATTGTGACCATGCTTAGCTTTGATGGGAGTGAACAGGGATGGGCAGTATTCTCCAGAGGCTCACATGAAATGGCTAAAGGAAAGGGTGATACAGTTTACCAGTGCTTGAGCCAATTTGATCGCTGGAAGGACAAAGTTGTTTACCCTGATGGCTTTGTGATTACACTGAATGAGCAACTGCACGAGCTCCACACACCCCATCACTGCAACCGCCTGATATTGCCTGGAACTACAGGCCAAGCACTATTCCTGAAAAGGTCGTCTGCGCTGAATGCGGCCGTCCCATGGAAAGGTTCATCATGTACCGCTGCTGCACCGATTAAAATCAGCATTTCAATAAATTCAAGATATATACGAGCTTGCTTTGGAGAGCAATATTGAAGAATAACATGCAGTTGTACTAGTTCTCCAAAGTCAATTACTATAGTACAAGAGTTTGCTATGCTATCTATGTTAAAGAATAAAGTTGCAATATTTAGCCGTCATGGCTTTTATCTGTCTCCTATGATGAGACTGGTGTGTGATGTAAAATACTAAAAAATACTCCACTACAAGTAGTAATAAATAAAGGGTTTTTTTTCCTAATGTTCTTTTTAGTGATCACCAATTTTTGTTTTTGTCAGCTATGAACAATTTTGTATGTGTTACTAACTGTCAAGTTCTTCAAAATTATTGATGACCTTTCTGGGGTAGAATCACATAAGCGACATCACAGAATGATGATTCAACGAAGATGCTTCTCTTGTTTCCATTGCACAGGAAATCAATTTATCCAGGTAGAGTTGCTCGGGGAGTTGATTTGCTGATGTATTGCTTCCTATTTCCTTTCTTTTTTTAGATTGTATATTGTTATCTTGTCCCAGAAGGAAAAGTGGTTTATTTCCTCATTCAACATGTTTTACATAAACATTTTAACAGATTATAATGTGTGTTTATTATTCTCTTATTCTTCTCTTCTTCTAGTTGACATTATTGGAGAACCATCCAACAATGAACAATGGGAGATGGCTTTATGATTTGATCTTTCATTTTTTTTTTTTTTGGGTTAAATTTCTACAAAAAATAATCCTCATTTTAATAGTAGATCTTTTCAACCTGATGTCTACAAGTTGACTTCAATGATGTTAGGAATTATCTTATAGAGGCAACAACCTGTTTTTCAACCTGTTGTGTATAATAAAAAGTAGCATTTTTTCTCTCTCTATATATAAAATAGAAAATCCAATAGTGTTACCAAAAAAAAAAAAAAAAATGGAAATACACAAATCATTCAATACTCAAAAAATGGGAAAATGGAGAGAAAAAATGTAGCAGGAGACAGGTAGCCGGATGCAACAAAGAATTACAACACCGGGCTGTTTAATACTGACAAAAATTGATTTATGCTTCGGGAAACTTGAACTTCCCTCGTTCTTTTTTAAAGGGAGCTCACCATTAAGAAGCAATAATAATAATAATAATTGAAAAATTCTACCATTCTCGTACTTTAAATATTTTTTTATTTTAAAAATTTATATTATACAAACTTTTAATATTAAAATAATAATTCATAAAGAATACTAGAATTCCCCTTAATAATACTATCATATCTAAATTCGTACAAGTAAAAACTCAAATGTTTTTTTTTTTGGCAAAATAAAAAAGCATTTATTTTTTTAAAAAAATCATAAATATTGCTAATAATAATTGTATTAAAATGTAACAATCCGACCATTGAACAACTAAAAAAAAAACATGTTCAGTTGATACGATGGAAACTGGTCGGAATTGAATTTGCTGACTTTTAATCTATGCTTCCGTTGACGCGTCCGTTGTGTACCAACGAACGCAACGCCTCACTGAAGCAAAACCCAACTAAATCAAACTTCCGAATGATTAATTTTGGGGAAATAATACAGAAATATTAATCCACAAAAAAAAAAAAAAAACGAAAAATGACAAAACTATCGATCTGCAATTGGTAGTTGAAAGTAATTACCAAAGAGCGAGAAGCAGAGTATCATAAACCCCGAAGGTTGTTTAGCGGCGCCAGGGTTTCTTCCATGTCTTCAATCGTTTGAGGTATCAATTTATAGTTTTATACACACCGTGGTCTCCAACATAATAAATATTAGTATTTGCTATGGAAGGGTAATAAGATACTTAAATTACACTTCTTACCCTTAAGTTGTATTTAATCAAACAAACTCCGCCTTTCGTTTCTAAAATTGTAGTAATGTCCCTCTGAGCTAGGGCTATAGGAAAACAGTTAGGTATACCTAATGTTGAGCCTGATTTATGGACTCCTTTGTGGTTAGAATTAAATATTATAAAATTTTATTTACATTTATTGATTTTATTTATTTTATAAAATTTAATTCACATTACATAATGTATAAATGAGATAAAAAATCAAATATATCTAAATATTTGTATTTTTCAGGACTAGCTTGGACCCAGTGAATACAAGTATCTAAAGGTTTTATAGAGGTAGATCCATACAAGAATTCATTATACATTATCAAATTCAAAATTTGATATACTGATAGATTTATAAAAATAGATGCATATAAGAATCCATCATATTTTGTCGAATTTAGATTCAAGTCCTCATATTAATTTTTTTTTCACTTTGAAATTTGTTATAATTTTTTTTTTTAAATATTTGTATAACAATTTCTTAAATTCTCATTTTAAAGTTTTATATCATACATGTCATGTTAAATAAAATTCCCCTAGTAGTAGTATAATTGAAGTTTCAATATTTCAAGGGATTGGAAATTTGGAACTATGCTGAAAAATGGTACTCTCTGACAAACTAATCAATAGACTAACGGGGTAAGTGCTGTATATCGTGCGAAACTCAGGGGCTTAGTGTAATTAACTCAAACAAGCCCTATTTTCATTAAATTAATTATAATTATTTAATAAACCACATTCATGCAATCAAGCATGCCCCTATAGCTCAGTGGTAGAGCGTCAGTCTTGTAAACTGAAGGTCTGTAGTTCGATCCTGCATGGGGGCATTTTACCTTCTTTTTTTTTCCTGGATTTTTTATTTTTTTGTGCTATTATTAACTGGTCTGCTTCTATTTCCCGGCCCTTTAGTTTCTGCCGCCAGATTTTGCTTCTTTTTGTATACCGGTCGCCTGCTCAACATGGCTGGAATCGCAAGAAAGCTGCTACAGAAGCTATCAGATCAAAGAGTTATTACAGGTTTGAACCATCGAAACCCATTAAACCTTTTGTCCCCTCCAACTCCAGTGATCCAGCAGCCGAAATTTGAAAACCATTGTGCTTTCTTGCGAAATCCCAGTGGTTATCGAATTGTTCAACTAGAGAAGAATTCGCCCACAAAAATGCTTTCCAGATTTATCCAAGTTTTTCAGTTGGACATTTCTTGAACCCCCTCGTGGCTTCTTCTGGGCTATCTTTGCAAGTCAAAGATTTGGAGGTGGATGAGTCAAGAATTATGTGGCTGATAGTGTGAAGAAGAAGAGGAAAAGGAAGATGAACAATACACAAGTAGAGGTAACTCCGCAACAGCCTTCGTGGCTATTCTTAGACCAGGTCCAAATCTCCATAAAGATTCAATCTTTTTTTTCCCCTTTTTACTTGCATTTCTCTATCCCTTTTTGATATATGTATGATGAGGACACTATTTTGTTCTCATTTTTACTGAATTTTGATTCTTGATAATGGGTTTGACTTAATTTTTTAGTATTTTGACTTGTGGAACCTATCTAGTTTGAATGGATAGTAAGTGGAATACTGCTTTGTGAAGGTTCCTTGCCTTATTAGGTACTTGCATTTGATACTGTGTTTTGATGTAATTTTTTGCTGCCTTACTGAGTACTATTACCTGAAAATGCTTATTTCATAAAATGAGAAAACAGACTATAGGTAAAACTCCTATCTTTGCTATGGTTGAGAGAGTGCTGAGAACAAACTTAGTAATCTTTTTGAGTGAAGCTGTAGATCAATTTCAGCAATGCTGGCATTTAGCATCTCTCCTACGATCTATTCAGTTTGCATGGAAACTGTTTTTCATTTCCTACTTTATTTGTTGCTACAATTTAGATTACAACCTCGTTGTTTGCTTAACCATAATTGTTGTCTCTTCGTTCAGTAAGACTGATTGTAGCTTTTATGCACTATGCTCTAAGATTATGCTACTAGATTGCCACTTAGGGTTTATCTATCTACAGGGGATTGAGGTGGAAATTCAGAATTTGTCTATGACTAGAGGTACATAGTTGTTAGTAGAGTGTAGAGTTACTTTTGAGCAGGAAACCAAATATGGATTCATTATTCCAAGATTTGGGGTTGATCAACTGATTCAAGATTGTTAAACTTCTTTGTGATCTATGTAAGTGCATAACTTCCTTCATTTGGCTATAAGGTGAGAAGATCAGCTTCTGAAACATAGGAATCAAATGCATACCATACATAAGAGAAGATTTGTTGAACTGAGCAGAACCACATGTTTTCTACGTACCAAACACTAACTAGTAATAGTAGCTTATGCCAAAACTGCCAGACGCATTTAGAAGAGTTCAGGGTAAACCTATTTGTTTTCACAAATCTATTTTCCTTTCCGAGTCTTCTGGTATCCCTAAACAATCTATCCAGTCTCAGTCTATGGACTTGCGTATCAGAGAGACCTTAAGCTCAAATCGACTGTCATTGACTGTTACTTCTGGCCCTACTACTTCGCCTTATTCTTTCTTTGGAAGAGTTTGTCTGGTCTTACTTATATATACTCTGTAGGGTATGCTACTTAATCTTGTACTGGCTGCTTGTGAAGAAAGCTAGAGGTTCAATTTGAGTATAATTTACATTAGGCTTGTTAAGATGAGGATGCAAAATTTTTTGAGAATTGCTAAGAATTTCAGATTCTAACTAGGAATAGATTTGAATTGAAGAATTACTAGTCTTAGAGCCACTGAATTTTGTTGATCCAAATAGGCAGCCTTTGTCTATTACAGTTACTTGGAAAGGATGTCTTGAAGTAATCTAGAATAACTGCATTACGAATAATATTCTGAATCTGTGCAAATATACAAATTTATAGCGGGAAAGGAGTAAAATTGCTATGTGCTTCTGTAAATGGCATGTTATCAGTTTCTATGTTTTACACCACATAATTTGGTTCTAGAACACATTTTGTAGAAGTATTCCAGAATTGGTGACCTACAGTTGATAGATATTGCAGCTACGCCTTTTTCAACTTTATTCATTTCATGGATGACCAGTGATTTCTTATCAATCGCATTGTCAAAAATTTCGGAACCACCATTTCCTAATGTTAGAAATGGAAATTCTCCTCTCATTTTCTTTTCTTTTGTTGGGGTGCCTGCCCCTTGGGACTTGGGAGGGAGGGGTATTGGTGGTTTGGAATTGATGACGATATTCATGTGGAGGGGAAACTGTTTTGTTAACATATATTTTGGGGTTGCAGTGTGCACAATGGCTTGGGACTTTGATCAATATTGGATACCCGAGTTGTTTAATTAGGGGTATTTACTGTGTTTAAGTTGTTTTGTTTTCTTGTTAAAAGTGATTATGGTCTCGACATATGATTGTCAATTGTCAGATTGATTTAAATTGTGTTAGATGATTTCTTTCAATACACGTGATATGCTTCTTTCTTCAAAATTTGATTTGGTTTGGAGTTGCTCTAAAATCAGCTTATTTTAAGGAAACTTGTGGATATTTCTCATTCCGTTATCTGTTATAATTTGAGCTCCTTTCAGTTATCAACATCTTTTCTTGGCTCTCATTGTTACTTATGCAGGTTTATTTGGGAATTTGCATAAAGCAAACTTCGGTGCTTCCATGGCAAAAAAAGAATTAAAGCTTGTCAGTTTAGTTGAAGACATATGCTCTGAAAGCAGATGTCAGTCTCCTTTCAAGAAGTTTTGAGGATTATTTGGTTAACAAATGAAGCAGAACGTAACCATCAAATAAATTTTATTGTTTCCATTGACATTATCACCAAACTAATCCTTTATTCAACCATGAATCTATAGTAAATCACTGCAGTCAAGCAGTGGCAAACAGTTTTGTTAGCTGATATTGTCCTTACTTTTTGCACTCTTTGATGCTTATGGTTCTTCCAAAAGATAACCTGTAACCATTTTATATTGTTGAATATAGGTATTCTTGCATTTGGGGATTGTAGTGGACTTATTTCAGCTCAGACTTATTGGGCTTAGGTACTCTGCTCTAGATCCCTTTTAGCACCAGGGTTGGACTTACATGGCCTTAGTTAATTGGACTCCCAGGGACATAAAATATGTGCTTGTTCTTGTTATACGAGTGTCTCAACAATTCCAGTTTCTTCCAACTGTCTAAGGAAATCTACAAAGTTGAGGTTCCATTGCTATCCATTATTAGGTAAAGAGATGATTCCTACTCAATTTAGGCTTCATTGGTATACCAATCTTGTTAATATGCTGTAGTTTTTGTAATTGTTTCCTCTGATTTGGCATTATCCGTTTCCTCAGACATGTGGAGTCCTGATATCATATGTGTGGACTTATTCTTACCAAACTCTCTCACGAATCACGAGTGGCAGAATAATTGTTGTTGGTTGTGAATGTTAATGCATTGTTTACCATTGAGATTTTGTCATGTCTGATTGATTGAAAATGATTCCAAGAAAGAAAGAAAAAAAATGCTAGATGGCACATCCCTGTTCCTTCTTTCATGCTTTCCTTTTCTTTAGTGTTTCTTTTCTCCCATTGAATGTGTTTGTGTGTTTTTCTTTCATAAAAATCTGATCTGATCTGATCTGATCCATCATCCATCCTCATCCAGCTTGCTTTTAGATGGGGGAATTGAATGAGGCAGAAAATGAAGTCACGACTCATGAGTAGTTGGATAAGTAGCCTCTGAACAGTAGTGCTTCTGCCCTCCCAAGATATAGCAACTAGCAATTTAAAAGACTATTGTACTTTGGCTGTTATTATTGTCCTCTTGTAATGAATTACGAAAAAAAAAAAAAAAAACTTTTCTACCAAGTCATTTTTCTAGAGAACCAATTAAGAACACTGTATGTATTTCTTGTGTGCGTGTGTAGGCTGTATGGTAGCGACTGGTGCATGAGCAAGTTGGCAACTTGAAAATAGGCTAATATTTATATGGGGTTTGAGAATTTTGTACTTTTGAATTAGCAGTGAATGCATGGTCAAGAATCAAGATTCTATCAAGCTCTCAATTTTCTTGGTACAACTTTCAAGTTTCAACGACCCTACATCTCATGCTTCCATTGACTTTTTTGTTTTTAATGATATCCTGTGTCTTATATTATATTAAAAAATTATTTATAAAATTACAAATTTATAATTATTTGTTAAAATCACTCATACGTGATAATATCTTAATAAATTACGACTCTTTGATTTTAGATCTTTATTTAGATTTCTTTCCTTCTTTTTTTGATACACATAAGTAACTTTCATTTACTTATTTTATATTTGTCATTTTGTATAGATGAATTCTATTATATCTCATACTCTAGGGAATGAATCAAATTCTGTTTGACGGCAATAATAACTAACTCAAAATTTTAGTAAAAATAATTAGTAGTATGAAGTTATACTGCAACTCAAGCATTTGACAATCATCAGAATTTTCTTAATAAACATAACACAAGAAATCAATATACTTATTTTTCTTGATAATAGTTATGATTATACATTATGAAATGACTAGAACAAGAGCAATAACTATCTACTATTTTACAATTATGGGGCGTGTTTGAATTGTTCGAAACAACTCCTCTGGCTGAAAATAAGAAAAACATTAGTGTATTCTTCGTTTTCCAAACCATGATTTCATTATTCCTTAAATCATATTATACTGGTGTTGTAGGTTGAATTTCCAAGAAATGCAAATCTCTTAGTTTGTCAAGAGCAATCTTAATGAGCAGACTTTTTCCTTTTTCTTTTTTTCCATCCTTCTTCTGATATACTACTAGTAATTGATTAAAAAAATGCAGACTAAAGAAAATTACTAATCGGAATTTAATCATTTTGACTAATTCTAACCACTATCTTAAATCATATTTATTGAAACAAAATTATTATGATGCATTTCCAATATTTAACAAAATTCCTCAAGTTTTTAGAAGTAGTATACGGATTGGACTGAAATCTAACATAAATGATGTTATTTCAAATTAATTATCATTTTGACACACAATATTTGGCATATATGCCTTTAGTTAGTTTCATTGTTCAAACAACCTTAATCCATAGCTAAATGAAATTTGGTTTTACAGTCATATATAAAAAATCAAGAGTCAAACGAATTGCAAAGCCAGAAATGCTAATTAATTCGAAGAAATCAGACATCAGGACTCAATGCATGGCGTGTACTTTTTCTCCTGTCTTCAAACAAAAGTGAGCACACAGATGCACAAAAAACTCATTAAAAAGTCAAATGGTTAAAGATTATTTCTAATGATTCAAGGTACATGTATATAGAAACTATTGTAGGACTAAACAGAAAAGCCCTTCATTCAATGTATGGTGTTGTTCTAGGTCAGATTATAAATATTATAATTTATGTAAGTAAACACCGAAATTACCTGAAAAATAGCACGGGTTAGTATTATAGTTTTGGAGAGTTTTACAGTTCCGTTGAATGAATTATTCTGTTGATTTTGAAGATTTACAAATTTTTAAAACACATGATGTTGTACTGGATAAGTAAAATGCAATAATTCTCTAAAGGAACTATAGAATTTTTATAGTTGATATAACAAAATGTCAAAATTATTAATTTTTATAGTCGAGGAATATAGTTAGACAAATAGTCAACTTTAGTTAATTAGTCTCCAATAATGAATTTGCTTCATAGAAAAATCTCATCGATTACCTGCAATAAAACTACTGAATTTCTTTTTTGAATAGGAACTTATTAAGCATTTCTTAATTTTCTTCATGGGGGAGGGGATATTCATCAAAAACTATTGGAATTTATCTCACAATCTTTTGTCTTTTTTGTACCCTAAAAAGGACAAAGGAATGGAATAGATATTAATTGAACACATGCATTCTGTCTAAGAATTCTCTAAATCATGTAATAAAATCGACATACTTTGATATTAATTCTTCATGACTAATAAAACAAGATTGGGATTATGTGTATGTATATATGGTAAATATGTATAATATCACAAACAGAAGGTGTCATGGAATACGTTAATAAAAATGTGCATATGATTGCCAAATCTTTGGTATTATACTCTCTAGTAACGATAATATTCACATGCAAATTAATGTGAGTCGGGCTATAGAACGCCAATTTTATTTCAATTTCTTCTTCATAATATATATATATATATATATATATATATATATATATATATATATATATAAAGATTTAGGACTGGTTTTGGTAAACCTGGTGTGGATTAAATGTTATGGAATCTATGACATAAGTTGATGTAAACAAGATTTTATAAGATTTAATTTTAACCGCAAGATCTCTAGGTAAGATCAAAGATCGAGTTTATGTAAATTTTTTCCATAAATATATATATGAGGTTAGAAAAAGACGACGAAAAGTGAGCAGTCCACTAATGGGCAAGGAAAAGGTTGGCCACGAGCTCATACCATAAACTACGTTAGCTTCTCCATAATTTTTATATAGATTCGATCTATAATACAATGTAATAGATTTTTTAGTTTATAAATTTTCACATTACTCTACATTATTCCATTTTACGTAAGTGGGGTGATGTAAAATCTTATGAATCAAAGAATTTGTAATATTATACCATAAATCTGATCTAATCTATACAAAAATTTCTCAGGGCTTATCCTATTTTCCAACATATTGCAACTTGCCAAGTTGCTTAAGCTAAATGGATTACTGTACCTCTTTTTCCCTCCTTTTGGACCTGTCTTATCTTGTTTTACTTTTTTTTTTTTTTTTTTGGGGTCAGAAGAAGAGTGCAAAAAGGCTAGATCTTATCTGGTCTATACCACAAAAACAAAACTGTTGCCAACAGAATCACTTGAATTCTTCTTTGCCTAGAGAATATGTATGATTAAGAATGTAAGGCTTTTCTTGCAACGCCTGTCAGATTTGGTTCATTTCTTTCCACTTTCCCTTCATTTGTCTATTTTACTTTAATATACTTATTACAGAGAATTATTCTGAGTACATTAACACACTTGTGCTGTCATTTGATTGGCAGATAATATTGGATATTAAAATTTGGCACGGTTATCAGACTATGAACTGGTCACCAAAAAATCAAAAGGTTTATCAATCATTTTTATGTGAATTTATTGTACTAAAATTTTGCAAGAGAATGAATTCTTCATTTAAATATGAATCGATCAAGTGTCCTTTATCTGTATGGCCTTGCATCCATTTTGTCTTCCTCTTTCTACATCTTTTCTGGACAACACAAATATACCATTCAAGTTCTTGAATTTTTGTGATCTAGCACTTGTGAAAATTGCAGCCCAACAAACTTGGAATAAATCTTGATTACTTACTTTACAATACAAAATAAGTATGACAATCGTTAAAATTACTAAAAAAAATAAGAAAGTTTTGCTATTTTTTAATTATCACATGACTTGCAATGCTCACTACACAATACGAAGTGAGTAACAAAAATTTTTCCACAAATATGAGATATTATTGTCTGTGGATGTATGGACATTCCTATTTGTTTCAGCACTTTTAGCGGGTCTCCAAGATAATTTTTCCCACTCGCTTGTTTAAATTAGTCGATTCTTTTTTCTTTTTTCTTTTCCCTTTTATTAGTTAGTCGAATTTTAAATGCCTAGTTGTTATTAAATACTTATAAATCTTTAATGCATGATATTTCACAAAGACTAGTAGTAATGCCACATACTATTATTTTGAAAGTAAAAACATTCAAATATACTTTAATAGGGAAAACTACTATATTAGTCCCTCACATTACGCATTTGTATTTATTTAGTCCCTCGCTTTTAAAATGATAATTTTAGTCCCTTACATTACACATTTGTATTTATTTAGTCCTTCACTTTTAAAATGATGATTTTTAGTCCCCTAACAAATGTAAAATGTTGAATTTTGGTCATTGAATCAAATCCCAAGCATTTTGGCATAATTTTGTCATATCCCTCACATATATAAAACGTTGAATTTTGGTCCCTGAATCAAATCTCAAGTATTTTTTGCCTAAATTTGTCATTTATTGTTTACATGACATATTTTTCGAGACCAGATTTATAAATTCATTTGAGTAGAATGTTTTATAAGTGCGAAAGATATGAAGTAAGTGATTGATTAGCAATTTGTTTGTATTTAAGATTATTTCAATATCTGACTTGTGGTATTTTTTTCCAAAATTTATAATCCAATCCGATGCTCGAGTTTTGTGTTGGAAAGGAAAAACGAGTTCCTAAATTTTAAAATATTCAAAAAATATGTCATGTGAAGAATACACGATTAATTCAAACCAAAAAGTGCTTGGGATTTAGTTTAGGTACCAAAATTCGACATTTTACATTTGTGAGAGATTAAAAATTATCATTTTAAAAGTGATGGACTAAATAAATACAAATGGGTAATGTAAGGGACTAAAAATCATCATTTTAAAAGTGAGGGACTAAATAAATACAAATGGGTAATGTGAAGGACTAACAGAATAGTTTTCCCTACTTTATATATAACGCTTTTGCATGATTTTTAATTCATTATGAGAGAGTGTCTAGAGAAAAGAATTTAAGGAAAAATAAATCACTGAATATACATGTCCTTAATATAACAATATGTTATATTCCTATTTTCTATTCCACAAATATTTGTACATAGCTAAGTTCGTTCTTTAATTCTAATTTCGTTCTCAATGTACAAAGTTTAATATGATCAAAACTTTAATTATTAGTATATCCCCAAATACTCGAGGTTCCTACAAGTGGATATACACAGCCAATGTTGAAAAGGCAAAAGTATATTGACAACTCAAATCAGTTTTAATAATCAAAGCTTTAAATTGTCATTATGTTCTTGGGTGTAGACACAACAGAAATATACAAAATGTATATCTTCTATAGTTTAAAAGTTGGCTTATAAGCGATGAACACATAGTTAATCACATATCTTCCCGTGACCACGGTAGATTGGTTCTTGATATTGACATCATCATTAATTAAGTTCTTAGTTTATAGTAGTTGATTAGTCAGAGCTGCACTCTAATTGGCCATATATTAATCCCCAGTTTACTACAATGAATGAAGTTGTCCCTTTCTGATTTAACTTTAAGTATGGTAGCTATCTCATGCAACTGAACCGCAGGAGGTGATATGTGTATTTTTAATATAATAAAATATTAAATGAGGGACAAATGTCACTCTATCGCAATATCGCATGATGTAACACAAATGTAACAGAATACATACGGCACACCATCGATAAGAGGTTGCACTTTCCAACTAAATAGTAATAGTAGTTTTAAACTAGTATTAATATAGTATATAGCAGCTGAAAATAAATTAGTAGAAGTGTTTTGTCATTTTTTTAATTTTATTTTTTTATTAAAAAGTGTTATGTCATTGTTCCTTGTATATATGATGTTGATTTCACGAATCAATGCTTGTTGCTTGTGTATCTTGCTGCTGTTTTACATAAAAATTTTGTGAATGATATATTTCTGACCAACACAACGATTGTAGCAAGAAATACAAGTTACTAAATTTATAAATTTATTATGGTGCTTCTTGGAAAACAGCTGTTCATGGCTTCATGCATGCGTCGTATATGGAGGGCACAAAGGGTAGAAATAAGAAGAGAAAAAGAAGAAGAAAATTGCTGTTGGATATGATCATTTGAATATACAGAATTTAGAATCTAAAATTACAAGATGTACCGTACAATCTAAATATCCAAAGAATAAATATATATTCTATAATATACATTTGTACATCTTAATTCACACCATATAGCTAATCAAAACTGTTTGTACGTCTTGTTAGGAAGTATATATGCTTTATAACATTTTTTTTTATGTATCATTATACATTTTACATTTTAAGGAATATCCTTAGCCTTTGGTTTTTTTTTCTATATGAAGTCTTATTTTGTTAAAAAACAAATATCATAAGTATATGAATTATTATTATTACTACTACTAATAATTATTATTATTATTATTATTATTAAAGCACCTAAACAGGAAAAAATAAATAAAGGGCCACGATAGGGTGAGGGGGTTTCACCAAAAACTAGCGAAAAAGATTGAAAAATAAATTAAAATAGTTTGAAGTACACTCAACCGTTAAAACAAGGTCATGTTTTTGTGTACCTATCAACTATACATGCATAATATTCAAGTACATGAAATGCTACCAAATTCTTTATTTTTTTACTAAAATAATTCATGAATTTTAGCGTTTCATTAAGAATCTTGATTCAAATCATGATCAAGTTTTAATGCTTGATGAAACCATAACCTTCCAAACCTTAATTTCCCCATCAAAACTTCCACTAAAAACCTTAATTGCACCGCCGTCACCACCAGAATCTTCATTAATCTCCGGCGGAACTGCCACCAACGATCCAACCGGCTTACCATGTCCATCCAACACCGTCAAACAACAATACCTACCATCATCATGGCCTCGACGCCAAATCCTCACCGTCCGATCAGCCGATCCACTGAACAACAAATCACACACATTTATCAAACACAAAATTGCCTTAGAATGACCCCTCAATGCACCCGTCACCACCATATGATTTGCACTATCCTCTCTTTCCCATACCAATATCGACCGATCGCAAGCGCCCGAAAACAAAACCGACCCGTCAAAGTTCAATGCCAATGCATTCACAGCAGATTTGTGCTTCTCCAAAGTTGCTAGCAAAATATGTTTCTTTTCACCAAATGGCCTTCCCCAAACTGAATTAATCCGTTTATCAGCGGAACCAGTATAAATTACATTGTCAGATGATACAACAAGTGCATTAATAGCGTCATCATGCGCTTTTATTGATTCGATGCATCGAAAATCCTTCCAGATTTTTAAATATTTATCCCAAGATACCGAGTACAACAAATTTTCTGCCACGGCTAGACTTGAAACCGTGTCAAAATGTTCAACCCACAACTTCTTCCTATGACGCCGAACTTTAATTTAGTTTTTCGGTAACATGAAATTCCTCAAACGATCCTAAATTGTTGGAAGTATAGCAACGAGCTTATGTTGTTTATTGTCAGTCAATTTCCAAGCTCGGATTTTGCAATCTTGATGTGCGGTGAAGATTTTCCCATGACAAAAGACTAGAGATTTTACAGAACCAGATGACGAGGAATATTCATTATTATTGACGTTGAAGGAATCAAAAAGCGAGAAGTTGATGGTATCGAAGACGTCGATTTGGCTGCCGGAGACGGCATAGAGGAGTTATGGTTATCGATTGCGAGGAAGTTAACGTGGCCAGATTGTTGCTGTTTATTGGGCTTAATAAGGGATGTGAGGAAAAGGGTTGTGACTGAGAGGTTTAAGGAATCTGGGGAGAGTTTTTGGAGAGATGGGACGGACGGGAGAGTTAAGATGGAGAGGTTGCTTTCGAGGCTACTATTTGCTGTGTAGGTGGAATCTTGAGAAGTTGAGGAAGATGATGATGATGCAGTACTAGTAGTACTACTACTGCCTTGGATATCTGAAGAAGAGCCCGTAGAGTGATCGGAGAGTAGGAGTTGTTGATTGTGTGTTGGTGGTGGAATGATGGCGTCTTTGGCTGTGGAGATGGAGATTGAAGAGGAGCATTTTGATAGCCATGCTCGGACCTTCATGGTTATTAAGACGGTGAAAACAAAAGTAAGGATTATAGTAGTGTTATAAAGTTTTTAAGTTTGAGGGTTGAAGGAGTGGTTGGATTCTTGAAGATTGAAAGTAGTGATTGAATTGGGAATTGGGAGGGAAAAAAAAAGAGGAGATTGGTGGAGAGAATGGTGGTTTTTGGAGGTCATGAACGGAAGGGATAGGAGAATGCAGATGCCTATTTATGTTCATTTGAGTCTAGTTGACAAATTTGAAGTACTCTTATTATTATTATTTTTATATATATAAAAAAAACCAAAAATGGTCAAAATGAAAGGTAAAAAAAATGAAAAAAAAGAAGAGCTAGGTGATCATAAAATAACATTGGCTTTAAATCTTCGATCTATTACACCTTGTACTCTTTTCGTCTCATAATTTTTGTTATTTTTTTGAGAATCTAATTTATTAAGAATAGTGTATCTTTTTCATTTTACCTTTCCAAATTTAAATTTTGAATGGTGTAACTTTTGTCTCTACAAAAAGACAAAAGATAAAATAAAAAAATGTATAATGATTATATTTTAACACTTTTTGAATACGACAAATATTTTAGGAAAAAAAAAAAAACATAACCTTTCAATAAAATGGAGAAAATATTATATTACATCTTGTATAATAAAATAATATATATATTTCTAATATAAATAAATATTAAATGAAATATAAATACTCCGTATTATCCTACCACCACATGACATAACATAAAAAAATATAACAATGACCCAATATGAGTAATATCAATAATGTTCAAGTAGTATTTTGACAATTAGAAAGCTGCAATTTGTTGTTTTTATTGAAGACGGGGTAACGGAGAAGCACATGCATGTTAAAAATTTATGGAGAATATCGCCCTCCCTCCCTCCCTTCCTCGGCCAAGAAACAATGAGCAGGGCCAGCAATCAAGATTCAAAGAATTGTGCTTATCTTAGGTATCAACAGCAGCATCTTTTTAATTTCTTTTTGTTTAAAGTCAAATTGGTCTATAATAGATTAAGTATTGTTTTAGTAATACCATTTGCATATATCAGGCTTATTAATTTGTACTATCCTCTTGGAAAACTCTAATCCTATCTATATAGTAATAGAATAATCATTTGCTGAGAAAACTGGACAGCTTAAAGGGCTCTTTCTTTCTGAGGATTCCTTTTCATTTTATTTACTTGGATTAAGGATAGCGTTCGGATATGAATTAACTTGGCACAAATTTTGATTAAGTTTCTAGTACTCTGATCAATAATCAATGAAGGACTTTATTAAAATTCAATGATCACTTTATTAAAAATAGCGGTCATGTTTCTTTAAACGAAAGCTTCTTATTGATTCTTAAATAATTATTGAAGTGTCTAATAATTATTTAATAACTAATCTAAATTTTACCGTACTAAATAACTAGAAAACGACGGGGACTACATATCAATTATTAGGTTAAATTTATTTTATTTATTACAAAAAATAATACTAACACTTGAACTATAAACACCCGTCACAATTAACCAAATTAATAACATCTTTAGCATACGAATTTCTATGATTCATCTCATACAAGTAGTTTATTACGAATGTTATTTAAGTGAACTTTTCGTATGTAGATAAGTTTTTTAAACACTGGAAGTGATAGAGTTAATTGCTGTCTCTGACTAGTCATTAGTTTAATTTTATTTTTGAAGCATTGCACGTCAAAGCTGATGAGGCCACCATTGGCCATGCTTGGTCAAAATGAAAAGCTAGCATAGCAGAGTCCTTAATTATAAAAGCCGTCTTGGATTATACTAAAATTAATGCTGATGAACTATTAACTGGTGAATAAATAAAACAAAAAGTGGGATTTGGAAACATCAATCATTTACGGAAAAGCAGTCAAAATAAGCATAATTTCACCATCAACAGATATTTTTTTGGATCTTAATAAACAAATTACACATTATGATGAGATGCAGTTTGTTTATGTATGTAAAATTTTAACAAAGACAGGTTAATTACTTCTCATTAAATAAAATCAACTTGTTTTTTGTTGTACATTATTGACGATGATTTCAGTTCATGTCATGTAGTATTATATATAAGTGCTACGTACTGCGAAGAGATTAAGGAAAAAATTACAAACAAGGTTTATCATCTGCATTTAGTTGGTAATTAATCTTGACTACGTACTTATGTCATTACGACATCAAATTGACACATTTGTCTGATAAATGTCGAAGTTTATTTGGTAATACGTAAAAGTGAAGAAGATAATAACTCTACGATTTCCAATTTAAAATAATTCAAGAACCCTACTAATTTTTCTATTTTGCTATTGCAATTTTTTAATTTTTTTTTTCCCATTTATGTTACAGATAAAAATGTACTGGTTCTCTTATTTAAATTTCTCTTCTTTTTTTTTTTGAATAAAGAAAAGTCTGTTTGAAAACAAAGATGGACTAACAAATAAAAAGGCCACCAATATTTGGGAAAAAAATAACAAACAACAAATCTTTGAAAATTTTCTATCCCACATCCTATGTCACCCTCTGTTACACCATTAAATGAACAGTCAAGATTACTGTATTAAAATTACTTCACAAAATCTTGACTGTTCATTTAGTATACCGTTTTCAATCCCAATGAATTTCCCGCGAACTGAAGCAAAGGTATTGAGATTTCATTAATTTCATGACGATAAATTTGGGAAATTTTGTTGGGTTTCTAATTGTTTGTTCAAGTTGTTTTCGTGGTGGGCTGGTAGCCCAATATGGAGATGGACGGGCAAGTCCAATGCCAAGGACGCTGAAGAATATCAAACATAGATCGAAAGCCCATCTCAAAACAACACTCTATTGGTTTTTTTTTTTTTTTTTAAAAAAAAACCGACGACGCTTGGTAGTGCGCCACCAGGGTAGAATAGAACAGAAATCGGAGAAAACCACCACCGCCACCACCCGGGATTCCATTCCATCCTGTCCAAGAACAGTAAAAAATTCTCTGAATAGAAGAAGAAGAAGATGGTGAGAGTGGGGACCTTCTTTGGAATGACATTCGGAGCCTTCATCTTCTGGCAAACCATGGACAAAGTCCACGTCTGGATTGCTCTCCACCAAGACGAAAAGGTTTACCACTTTCCAACCCCCCCCCCACCCCCGGGGGAAAGATTTCAACTTTTTCTTGAGTTTATTGATCTGGGTTTTCTCATTTCTTGCTCGATCTGCAATTTGCTATAGAGAAGTTGGGTATATTTAATTGGGTTGATTAAAGATGGTTGCTTTTTTTTTTTGGGTGGGCTTATCGGATTTTGGGAATTTCATGCTATTCAATTTAGATGGATTCTTGCTATTAATTTGAGCTAAGTTATTAATACTATTATTTAATGAAGAATAAAAAAAAAATGCTTCCTTTATCTAAATGGGCTAAGCATTAGGCTTGGAGATGGAGATGTTCCATTAAGATTGAATTCTTACTCACTTAATCTTTTTTGTGTGTAATTGATGATGTTTTGCAGTTGGAAGCAATTTCTTAGATGTGTTACCTTACTATTACAACATATTAGGATAAATTTGTTGTTATTCCTTTTGTTCTTGTACTCCTATAAATGTATGTCTGTTGTGTTTCTTAAGAGAGGATGGCAAAGGAAGCTGAGATTAAGAAAATGAGGGAGGATTTGTTGCGACAGAACAGAGAGAGGGGTGATTCTCTTCTCTGATGCTCCTCACTCACTGTTTTCATGATGGCGGCCGTAGGGAAGGCATTCAGTTAAATGCCTATCTTATTTCCTGCTGTACTTTGGCTACCTTTCTTTCTCCCCTACGATATGCTCCGGATTATCCAGTTTATGCTTCATAAAAAGGTGAACTTTCTATCAGATGATTTACTGGTATTATCAGCCAGGCCATGATTGCTCTCCTTCTCTATCTTCAGTTGGCTGCGTATGTTGTTCTGGATGTATCCTCATTATTAATAAAACCTGTTGTTGGTGATATTCATTTCGTAAGTTGGTCTTGCACCATAATAGCTATTGCATTTTGTTCATACGTGATGACTGGTTGCTTCAAAATGTTTAACATCCGAGACAACAATCTTTAATTGTTTCACTTTAAATGTCTAGATCAAAACTACAAGGATGTGCTGTAATAAGTGTTGGAATGGTCTTCTCAGTCTGAACAAACTCCTTCTGTCAGCTGGATGGAGCAGAGTTATACATGTTACTTGACATTGGATTAGTTAAGAGTTACTACAAGCTTAATAGAAATGCTTCTAGCTATTTATCTTCGATAAATGTAACTCTTTACTTGCTTTTGGGGTGTTAGTGTAAACTTGTTCAGTTATTCTGAGATATAAGCATAAAGAAGAAAGAAAGGAAGGAAGGAAAATTACCCGTTTGTAGACATGCCTACATAGCTCTAAATGGTTATGAGTGTTAATGAGACCGTTGATCTTTGTTAAAAGATATTTGGAAATTAGAGCTTAGTTTCCAGGAAGTCCTGTCTTTCAGCAATCCTGATGATTATACTTGGTTGGAGTTGAATGATTTCTCTTCCTTTGTGTTATATCAATAATGAGCTTAGGAAACATGTTTGATGTACACGCAGATGATTTCCCTCACTCAGTCTAGAGCACACAATGCATAGCTACATTCTCATAATTTGCATCCAACTTTGTTCACATGAATTGGCTAAAAGTAAAGAACATGGATGAATTTATGGGTTTAGTTATAATGGAAATTGATTGTACTAAGAGTGAAGGTAAGTTTTTCAGGAGTCCGTTCGAGATTGAACTGCGACACCAACTGGACAAATTTCATGGAACTGTAGATTTTATAAGTTACATTTTCATCTCTTGACATGGGTTAAATAAGTGCAGTTTGGTATTACTCAGGCCAATCCATGGCTGGTATTCTATACTTGAAGTTTGTTTTCAGCATGTGGTGACACTCTTAAATGATCATCCAAGTGCAGAAAGGGAAAGGAATGTATAATTAAATCGATTTTATTGATCCATTTTCCGGACTAGTAATCATATATCTTGTTGAAAATGCAATCTTAGGCCCCTAGTATGATTTCATTTTCTTGGTCTTCACTTTGGCAACATTCAAGTCTTCTGGTTTCTTTAGAACGGGGCAATCTCGTACTGAATTTACAGGAAGGGGTACTCTTGAAATATTTGCAATTTGGGACTCGGAAGAAGATACTCCAAGAATATACTAATATTTGCATCGGATTATATCTATACCTAATTAGTATAGCTGGACAAGCAGGGAAGGCGAAAAGTAATTGTCATTTGCAACAAAAGCAACAATGCTTACAAGTCACAAAGCTCCAGTTTCTGCAATCGCTTAAAAAGTTTCTGCACTTTCTAGAAAAGATGCAAAAATATCGTGTCCTGGAACCTCCTATGATATGAGCTTATTGTCACTTTCTTTGTAACAAACTAACCAGAAACGTGATTGATATATAAAAGGTATACCATCTGTCGAAAGAGAACAAACACCCTCTAATAATAGCATGATAATCCTGAATAAGTAGCCAACTTCCTCCTTAATTTCTGTTAAAGATTACGAGTGCAAAGTTCTGCCATGACACAGTTTTCCAAGCTACGCAAATCTAACCTGCGAATCATCTATATAAAGGAATCGTAATTGCAGATTGCATCAAATCAAGCAACCAATCAGTCCCTAATTTTTATTAATCATAATGGGGAAACTTTTTCTGCTAGCTATTTGTGTATAATATTGGCTATGGTCTTAGGGGTGGCAAAGGGTATGGAGATCATAGAAAAAGATTTAGCTGCTGAAGAGAGTTTATGGGACTTGTACGAAAGATGGAGAAGCCATCATACAGTTTCTAGAGACTTGTCCGAGAAACAAAAACGTTTCAATGTTTTTAAGGCAAATGTCCATCATATTCACAAGGTGAACCAGATGGACAAGCCTTATAAGTTGAAACTCAACAGGTTTGCTGATATGACCAACCATGAGTTCAGAAACTTTTATAGTTCTGAGGTAAAACATTTCCGGATGCTCCATGGTAGCCGCGCCAACACCGGATTTATGCATGAGAAGACCATAAATTTGCCAGCTTCGGTTGATTGGAGAAAACAAGGAGCTGTTACTGCTGTTAAGGATCAAGGCAAATGTGGTAAGTACTTCATTTCCTAGGTGTAAATTTTTTATCCATTTTAACATGTTATGATGTGGCTTCACAAAATATGATTGCTAAGTAAATAATATTTAAGTCTAAGGTTAATTGGTTGGTTTGTTATTCAGGTAGCTGTTGGGCATTTTCAACTGTAGTTGGAGTGGAGGGAATCAACAAAATCAAAACAGGCCAGCTAGTTTCTTTGTCTGAGCAAGAACTCGTTGATTGTGAAAAGGACAACGAAGGTTGCAATGGAGGGCTAATGGAACACGCATATGATTTCATCAAGAAAAGTGAGGGAATAACAACTGAGAGGCTGTATCCTTACACAGCAAGAGATGGCAGATGTGATTTAGCAAAGGTTTGAAAACTTTCACCAACTTGTTAACATCATAAAGAATAAAATTGCTTATTGGTGTCCTTTTGCTCCTGTTTTGGCCTAATTTTCAGAAGAATGCTCCAGTAGTGACCATTGATGGTCATGAAATGGTACCTGCAAATGATGAGAATGCCTTAATGAAAGCTGTTGCAAACCAGCCAGTATCAGTTGCCATAGATGCCTCGGGCTCTAACATGCAATTCTATTCAGAGGTAGATGGAGCTTATCTTTTTTTTTACAAGATATTAGCATATCGTATTAGTGATAGTTACCAAATACACGTTACTCTATGATACCCTCACGAGTACTAGCACGTCAGTTTGTTAAAAATATATAATATATATATGTTCAATTGCAGGGAGTATACACTGGAGAGTCCTGTGGCAAGGAACTTGATCATGGTGTGGCAGTAGTTGGTTATGGAACAGCTGTTGATGGGACTAAATACTGGATTGTGAAGAATTCATGGGGTCCTGAATGGGGAGAAAATGGTTACATTAGGATGCAAAGAGGTGTTGATGCTAAAGAAGGGATTTGTGGGATAACAATGGAGGCCTCTTATCCACTTAAAAGGTCATCAGACAATCCAAAACCACCTAAAGATGAGCTCTAGGTTATTTGATACTTCTGTTTAGTCTGTGTTATTATGCAGATGCTTTAAAATGGTCAGATCAACTATGTGCTTCTTCTAAGAATTTAGTCATCTCTAGGTATAATTTTTATGTATAACTACTCCTATTTGTTCTTTTTGTATTGGTTTGAATAAAAAACAAAAAATTGTGGTTTCCATGTTTTCAATTCATATGATGCCGCTCTATTTAGATAGCATTTTTTTAAAATTATTTTTCAAGTAGTAATATTTTACACGACTATTCATATACATTTTTCATTCACCATTTTTATCTTACATATATCACATTGTATAAAATAACACTACGGTATTATTTCAAATAATACTGATAATAACATTTTAAATAATAGTTGCTCAAACGTAACCTAATTTTTTGCAATTCATTTGCATTTACTATGGGTCCTTCCTCTCAACATAAAAAGAATTTATGGGCTACTACTGGCCCTTGCCACTTATAATTGGACCTTGAAATTGTAATAAGTAGGCCCTAAAAAATATGTTAAAAATTTTTCATAGAGGACTCAACCATGGGAATTGTTTTGTCAAAGATTTTAGCCTTCGGTTTTTTCAGGCCCATGTACAAAAGTACTTTAGAATAAGCCCATCCAAGTTTTAATTAAGAGGACAGATCAATTAACATCCACAGTCTTGATAACAAGGCCCACAGACACAGAGAACCCATCCAACGGATGAGATTAAACAATGAAAGAAGACAAGAATCCGTACAACGTTGTCTGCTCCAATAAGCTTTTAAAAAGATTTCCTGTCTGTTTTATACAAACAATTACTAATATTTAATCAACTTATACATAATACTTATTGGATAAGTACAACTTAGTAGAGAGTATTAATTAATTTAATTTAACTTGGATTATTATTATTATTAAGATTAAGAAAGTAGAGAGGGTGGGGACCCAGTGGCCAACCGTGCGGTCTTGATCAACTCAAAAAAAAGGCACGCACGCATTGGATTTTGCCACCCTGAAAGAAAAAGTCCAGAGAGTTTCTATAATGTATTGTATCTGTACGGTGGACATTATTCTGCTTTCTGTTCTCACTTCGCATCCAAAATCTTCGACCCATACCTGTTTTTACCCTGTTCTGGTCAACTTACCCCATTTGCATAAAGCTTCCACTGCCACATTACAATAACAACACAAATCCCCACAATTATTTCTAATACTCCGTCTATTTCAAAAATAATTATTATTTTATATCAAATTATCTATCGTTTTAAAAAATTAAGACATCATTAAATAATTTTTTTTTAATTATCTAGATGCCAATTTAACTAAGGGTGATTACATAACTGAGATGTTAAAGTAAAATAATTTAGTTACTTTGAATTATATTTTTGTAAAATTGATATACTTTAATTACTTTTTTGGTTAGCGTACACTAATGCGACAATTATTTTACAAGGGAGAGAGAGTATTAAGTAATTTTCTAATATACAATACTTTTTTCGTTTTATTTTATTTGTGATTTTATGTAAGTTATATTGTGTTATAGTTATTTTTGTACGTATGTTATGTATTTAGATTCGACGGTGTAACAATTTTTATACATCAACAAATAAGATTTACTCTTTACTCTTAATTTAAATTATATAATATTTAAGTATTTCGAACTATTTTTTTTTTGTAGAAAATTTAAGACGTAACTTTTTTTTAATTCTTCGTACTATAATGACTTAAAACGCTAGTTAAAGTGAAATAGATAGAGTGATATTTTAAATAAATATAAAAAACATCCTCGATATTTTCAACGTGTCCCACTTGGGAAAAGACAAGAATCCAGTTAACGAAAGGTTTTGTTGTAAAGTTGACCATTATGGGGCTTACAGAAAAAGGTTGGAGTTTAGACTTTTCAGGTAAAACGTACTAATATGTACTACTAATCCCTTTTAATTATACTTGTAATTTCACTTCTTTATCGGGTTTATTGCTGCTTTAACCACCCCAATTTATGGTCCTTTCCTTGGCTTTTTTATAACAAATACTAATACAGACTACTTGTTTGTTTAATGGCTCTTGCCCCAAAACAGAAAATTAAATGAAACAAATGAATATAAAAGAGGGGACATGCTTCTGCTTTCTTTCCATTGATGTAGTAAAAACTAACGTAATTGGAATTTTTTATTTTTATCATAAATGTAAGGTTCATTTTTTTAAATAGAATTATCCTCTTATTTTTTAAAAATATAAGTCCTTCACTCTAAACAAAAAATTCTTAATGATTAAGAAATAAATATTAATTATATCTAATTATTACACCTGATTAACATAAAAATTTTTGACGGGCATAAAATTTCTCAACTTAATTAAAAGACCCTATGAGATATGATGACCGTAAGTGGATAAATTACCAGTTCCTTTTGATTCAATATCTAACGTAAGATTATCGGTAAACAGTTCTTTCTGTAGTCGTAACTCTATGTACATGTTATTTACCTTAATTAAGACGACAGAAAGGGGGGAGCGGGGTGGTTGGCTGGCTGTTCTGACTATATATGTGATTGGTAAGAATGAGAATTAAAGGTAATACTAATAATTATCAATGTTGTTTGTTTAAATATAATAGGGATTATTCTATGTAATGAAATTATTATAAAATATCTTCTTTCATTCATTATTATTATTTTTATTTTTAATTTTAAATTACTTAACTCGTTAATATAATTAAATTTAATGTTTTAAGACAAATAAAAATAAAAAATAACCCAAATTCATACTAATAATATAATTTGTGATTTTGATTTTCGAATAAGGCTAAACACCTCCGAAGTTGTAATTCTAAAGTCTCAACGAAGATCAAGTACATCTATGATCTACCTAGCTATACTTGTATAAAACAATTTGCAAAATATTTTGGTCCTCTTTTGATAGTCACTAATTTTTATTAATTTTTAAATAATATTTTATACACATTTTTTAATTATATTTTTATCTTATATGCATCTTATCAAAAAAAATTAATATAATATTTTTATCAAAAAAATTTTAAAAATAATAACCATCTAAACAATACCAATAGGAGAATTTGCATTTACTAATTAGGAAAATATTTAAGTAGATCTAGTTTTTGATTCTATCTGTAGATTCTATGATCAGGATTAAATTTTAAATAATTTTGTTTATATTAGCTGATGTCATAGATTCTTTAAGGTTTAATTCACACCACAGGTGTATAAGAGGGGTTAAAGATCGAATTTATCTAAATATTTACCTAGTAATTAACATGACTCAAAAGGATGTTTGAGAAATTTTATATCCTTCAAGAGCAGTTATTAGGTATGTTTAGTAATTATTTCTCAATTAATGAAAATTTTTTATTTAGAATAAAGAATTCATATTTTTTAAAAATAAGAAATTCATCATATTTAAAAAAAATAAATTCTGTGCTTGGAATGACAAATTTTTATTAATTAAAAACTAATTATTAAACATATTTAATTGACACCGGATGAATAAAATAAAAATTTCCAAAGGATGTTTTATTGCTACACAACACATGATGAGTGCTAAAGTAGCCAAATTGTTAAGCAACAGAGAAACGTAGGTATAGCCCAGTAGCTAGGCCTTGTACAAGCAATGAATGTACTGAATCATAAGCTTCTTCATCCGTCCAGAAGTGACGGTGATATACAGACCAATATATGCGTAGTGATGACTGATGAGCAAGCACTACTGATTTTATAGAAAAATACTACTATAAAATTAATTTTGAGTTTTATTTATAAATTTTATAATTAAAATTAAATTTTATTTATATCAATTATTATAATAAATTTTATAATATTTAATATAAATTATAAAATTTATAAATAAAATTATAAATTAAATCTATCTCAATATTTTTTAATTTTATAAGCAGCCTTGTTTTAAGGAGGAGAAAGGATAATGGCCTCTGGGAAAGAGAGAGAATGGCAGGAGATAACGTTGGACTAAGAATCAAGAATGCATGCAAAAACAAAAAATAAAATTAAAAGAAGAGATAAAAAGGAATATCATTTTCGTGTAGGAAAAGGCTAGTATAGTAACTAGGATAGTTTAGTACAATTTTTTAGAGAGAGCAAGCAACAACGAAAACGAGCAACGCCGTCAAAGTGTCTACTCGATAAATAGCAAAGAGTTGTGAAAAGGGCAGGCAATCTTCTGATGATGATATCTAACTATCTCCACATCTACAAGCAAAGGCTCCAATTTCCCATTTCCAAATAACATATATTTATAGATGAACTTTACAATTTTTTAAAGAAAATTATTCTTTTATTTTCCAAAATTTATATAATATAAATTTTTAAAATATATAATATTATATTATATAAATATTTAAAATACAAAAAAATAATTCTTTAAAAAAGAATGTAAAATTTTCTATATTTATATACTCGGACTACTGCCTGCCGCAGCATTAGCCACTACGGACTCTCCCTTGAGTTTAGAAGCCTGTCTTGGCTGCGAGAAATGAGCAGGCAATGTCTAATGCATGCCGCTGCTGAGAATTCATGGCCGTTTTGTTGTAATCATTTTGATTTGATGGAAATACCCCTGTGGCGAATTACAGGTCGAATGCAATACGTTTCTCCAACCTTAATTAATTATCTCTTTCTTTAATGATGATGAATAAGAATTTAATAAAAAAAAATTAAGAATTAAGAAGTCTAATTATGAATTATTTAGTTGCACAAAAAGTTTTTATATAAATTTAATTCATAATATAGTGTCGTAAATTTTTTAATTCAAAAATTTTCAGACCATCACAAGTGAATAATGTAAAAATTTTGGAATTAAAAATTACATGACAACATATAATAAATTGAGTTTATATACAAATTTCCCATTAAATGTAATCAATCTCAGACCATCACATCAAAAATATGTTCCCTTGTACTATAAATATGGTTATAAAATAGGAGTGTTCAAAATAATTCGCTGATTCAAAAAATTGATGAAATCGATCTATTTCGAATCGTAAGAAGGAGGGTATTCGAATCGGGTCAAACAATCGGTTCGAATAATGAATCGGTCCACATACTGACCGGTTCACTCTTTGGTGAACCGCCGGTTACCCGAACCGGTCCACAATCAAAGGCAATTGTGTAATTTCATCAAATATGACTAAATTTTTCTATTAATATGTTCATAGATTATTGATTTATTTTATAGTTATGAGACAGTTAATTTGTTTAAAGGGATATTTGATAATTCAATTTTTTTTTAATAATTTGCTTAAAGGGATATTTGATAATTTATTTTAATAGTAAATTTTTTTTTTCCTTTTTATGTTAATATGCAGATATTGAGTTTAAAATAACCATGCATATATATACCGTTCCTCTTATATATATATATATATATTTGTCTAAAGGGGTATTTGATAATTTAAAGAAAAATGATATTTGTCTAAATTATAATTTCAGTTTGGAAAAGAAATTTTATAAAATTGATAATTTTATTGTAGTTATACACATTTGCTCGTAATAAATTACCTATAATTAAAAAAGTGATTTTATTTTATTTTATAAGTACATAAAGTTGATAGGGATAAGTTTATATAAACCTTTAATTTTTGGAGGTTTTGGGGAAGTTTTTTTTTTTTTTTCACACCCGTTCGGATACCCGAGGGTCCCGAACCGTTTCGACCGGGTATGTGGACCGGATACGGTTCAAAAAATTAATGAACCGGTAAAATCAGTTTAGATGGCAACTCCACATACTCATGTAACCGGTCAATGAACACCCCTATTATTAAGTAGTACTAGTAAAATTTCAATTTTTTATTATTTTGTGAATAGTATTTTATAATTATTTTATGGGAAAGATTTAGGTAGATCTGGTCTTTGATCTCACTTGTAGACGTTGTGATGTAGATTAAATATTATAAAATTTATGATATAAGCTGATATAAGTAAGATTTTATAAAATTTAATCATGACCACAGGTTTATAAGTGAAACCAAATACCGAATCTTTGTAAGTATTATTTTCCTTATTTTATATCACATTTTTAATCATCTTTTTATTCCATATACATTATATTCAAGAAAGTTGCTACAATAATTAATTTAGTAATTTAAATAATATCTTGAATAATAGTTAACTAAATGAGATGGTAAAAATTTAGATAGACCCGATTTTTAATCTCACTTATAAATCCCGTGGTATGTATTAAATCTTAAAAAATATATGACATCAGCTAATATAAATAAGATTCTTTAAAATTTAATTTTGACCACAAAATCTACAGGTAGGTCAAAGATTGATTCTGGCTAAATATTTTCCAAACGAGATAATATGCACCACAAAAATACTGAAATGCTCTATTAATTCAAGGAAGTTGAATAATTCCTCCGTCCCATTTTATATGTCACTCTTTTTATTTTTATTTGTCCCAAATTATTTGTCACTCTTTAAATTGAAAAATTTAAAAAAATCATTTTACCTATTTTACCCTTAATGTAAGTTCCAAAGAAATAGCATTAAATTCATGTCTTAGCATTAATTGCTCACACAAGTCATTTCAAAATTTGGGACTCCAAAATCAACTAACAATTTTTGTGTCTTAATTGAAGGACAATTATGGAAATAATATCTTACTAGTGGGTCAAATATATATATATATTTTAAATTATGTACAAATTTAATCATGTCAAATAAAATGAGACGGAGTGAATAATATTCAGGTTACCCACTGTGATTTACAAACTTACAATCTAATATATCCTTTTTTTTATTTGGATTAAAGCAAAACTTTTAAATATTTTGTTAAATTACTATTAAGGTGTCGAAACTTTTTTAATTTTAAGGGTTATTTTAATTATTTCATTAAAATTTTTAATCATTATTAATTATGTATTTTAATATAAAATATAATTCACCGTAGGGAGTTCTATATTTAGGATATTTTTAAATTTTTACACAAATACGTTATATTTTTTATTTTTTTACCGTTTTACTTAAAAAATAAAAACAAAATAAATTATAGTGAGGAATCTAAACATCAACCAAAATATAAGGGGCGCTTGTAATTTACCCTAAGTTTATGGGAAGTAATCAACTAACTATTAACATCATTCACGATCAATTCTTCTGTCGAGAATTTTGTAAAAGCAGTGGTCCTCAAAAGCTAAGCTAGCACAACAAGAATATAAGATACGAGGTTCTTTTTTCTTCTTATAATTTTCTCAATAAGATAAGAAAAATTAAAAGAGGCAGAATGAAAATGGAATGCATCGATCAGGTGGGACACGTGTCAAAGCCCCAGAACATCACCAGACCGAAAAGGTCAAAAAAAGCATACACGATTGCCAGAAAAATAAAAATAAAATAAAAAAGGACCTGCAGACTATAGACAACGGGGAAAGGAGGAGGAGGCGAAAGCATTAAATAGCTGCTATGTTTCACGATTCAGAAGTGTTGTTGTTGTGTGTTTAGTGATAAATTTTTATATCGATCTGATTTATGATAAATTTATTTTTAATAAATTATAGTAAATCAGAATGAATATGAATTAAAAAATTTATCTTATTTATTATAAATTAAATTTATATAAAAAATTTATTATATTTACTGCATAGAAATTGTTGGTATTCGATCTACTGTAGATAAATAATAAGGTCCAGTGAGTTGCAAATGGAAAATGACGAGGCAGGCTTCTTCTTCAATGCCTTCTGTCACAAAGCATCCAATGAGATGGAAAAAGCCATTTAAAAAAAAAAAAAAGTAGAGGATACATATGGGGGTCTGGGACCCAAAAACAATTGTCTTTTAGACTATGTATAGATATATGTAAGAAGAACTTGCATTTGCATGCCAGCGAATTCCTAATTTCTTGCCATGATATCAAGAAAAGTTTGTTCGAGTGTTAAATGAGAAAGCTGGCTTATTTTGTCTTAGGCTCTGCGAGTGTCGCCCACCTCTCTGGTGCGGTGGTACGGCAAGGTCAAACCCTCCTCAACTTAGTCTACCACATGTAAAAATGTTATGGTTAACAAAACATTCATGGGCACCTGATCATCTGTTTTTTTATTTTTTATTTTTTTTCTTTGTTTTGTGGGGGAGGGGGGGTGGTGGACTGATTGTCTGTTTTATAAGTACATAAATGTACAATAAGATAAATTACAAGAAAATCAATTATGGTTTGATTAATGTCTTCCTTTAATCCTATTCTATGATTTACAAATTTATAATTTGTTCAATACTGATTAATTTAAGTTTTATCTTTCTGTGACTTAGAAACTTTCAATCAAATATTTAGCCAGTCGAAGGTAAGGTCGTTATTTGACGACATTAACTCTAAAAAAAGGCTTTAAATTATTAAAATAAAGTTTTAAATTAAAAATTTTTAATTTTACGTATAATTACTTAATAAAATACGTAATCGTTTACCTGAATTCAAACAACAAGAAATTAGATTTGTAAATCAAAAAAAAAAATAACGTTTACATTAGCCAAATCAAATCAGAAAGGTTCATTGTAATTTAACCAAATATAAGACATGCACAAAGGGATCAACACATAATTAAATCTAAGGCCCCAAGTACATATTAACTGGCTCTGCCACCTCAACATTATCTTCCTAAATGGCAAAATATGAATAACCCTATTTGTATACGTGGATGACCGAGCCCCTCCAACGATTCACTCCTCTACATGCAGCACACTGATTGACCCATTGGATATCCATCTGCTTATTGCTTTTATCCAAAACCCTCATGACAGATCCCTCAGTTTTCTCTGAAGAAGAGTCTGTCTAAAATCTGGCGAAGAACCTTAGCTTAGCAGCAGCTGTTCCTCGGCATTCTTTTTTCTTTTTCGATCGCTCTTCTTTTCCTTTGCAGTAATACTGAATAATTTCCTGGAAAGAACACTACAATGCTGGCTTAAGTTTCAGATGCTACTTCACCATATCAACAAAACAACCAAAATGGACTTATCAATCGGAGTATACTATAAAGTTGTAAGGTGTTTTTGTTTTACCTCAAATAGTAAAGTGCGTAACGAAGAATCAAAACATTATACATTATAACGGTGGATAAATATACTTAGAGGGAGACACTCGATATTTGATTTTATTTATAAATTTTATAGTATAGATTAAATTTTATAAAATATATAACATCAGTTAATATAAATAAAATTTTTAAAATTTAATTTTATTACAATATTTTTTAAAATTTAATTTTAATCATAAAATTTACATAGTAAGATTAAAAATCGATTCTGCGTAAATATTTTTCATAATGATAATATTCAGGACATGACCAGGGAAATTGGAATCTCGGTACAAGCGTAAATTAGCATTATATTATACGTACCATCATATTCCAAATCCCATATAATATCCCTCATTCATCCATAGGCCACAGGTAGGAGATTCTTAGATGGATCGATTTCATGTAATAATGTATAGAATTCTTGATCTTGAATTAGTCATATTATCCAGTTAAGTGATGTCATGAATTTAAAATTAAGAGATTCATGACATAATATCATGAATTAGATTCATCCAATAATTTTCCGAGCCTATAGCGGTGGGTAGTTGGTGGATTATGCAATTCTTGCAAATGGAAAAAAAAAAAAAAATTCATTGATAAATATAGATAAGAAAATAATTTTGTGTAAGAAATACTCTAAAATTATGCTTAAACAAGTGCATGACAAGTCACAAGTAGTCTGATGAGAAAATGAAACTCACACAGACACGCCATGTTAATATCTTTTGAAATTTATAGAGAGATTTATTTCAAAAAAAGAAAATTTCATTGGCTTCTATAGTTTAGAAAGTGATTCGTTTGTCCTCTGGTAACATTTGATTTAGACTATCTTAATATATTATTTCTTCTATTTTAAAATAAGTATCGTTTTAAATAAATTATTTTATATCAAATTATCAGTTATTTTAAAAAATTACTGAAGTATTAAATGATATTTTTTTAATTTTTATCTTTAGTACACGTTAATAGAGCTAAGATTATATAATTAGATATTAATATAAAAGAACAATTTAGTCATTTGAAATTATCTTTTTATAAAATTTATATAATTTAATAATTTTTTTAATTTATGTATACCAACTAAAAGTAATAGTTATTCTGAAATGAAGAGAATAACAAACTATATGCATCGTAAAGTCACAAGAGAATTAATTTTCGCTTTTTATTAGTCATTAGAAACTCCCATTAAACTCACCCCAACCTTTTTATTGGGTCTTAGAGAGTAAAAATAATTTAATAGTTTAACAATTTTTATTTATTTTCTTTTAAGTGAGTGCTCTATAATTCTCACAGTTCCATCATTCCGTTCCAAATAAATCAACCTAATTCAGCGTGCCTCGGATTTATTGAGAATCCTTCGCCCTATGAGTTGTGCCTATGAAGACTATAAATGTGCAAAATAGGGAGATTATTGGCGTCAACCAAACTTCTCTCAACTTAGTTCGGCTCTTTATCTGATTATCTTTCTTCGTCTCTCTCATGCACATTAAAGTCTGAGCGTTTCAAGTGCGACAAATATTTAAACAGATTTAATTTTTGATCTGTTTATAAATTTTGTATTATAAATTAAATTTTATAAAATGTATAATATCAGTTGATATAAATAAAATTTTATAAAATTAAATTCTAATCACAAAATTTATAGATAAAATTAAAAAACGAGTATACCTAATTATTTTTCTTCTTTAAGTGCTAGTTAACTAGATATTTATTTCCCATCACTTAATTCAAAGGGTAAATCACATAAATAGGTTTTCAACTTTTATGTTAAAATGAAATAGTCAAAAGCCCCAAACTTAAATTTTAACCCATTTAAACCATTCGCTAAATATTTGTATTGATTCGGTCTTTTATTATATTATTTGCTCAAATACAAGTTTTTATCGACTGCGTCGCCTATAATCACATCTACGACTACTCTTTGGTCACCACCCAAAAAAAATATAAAAAAACTTATATTTTAAACAGTATAACCAAATGGATATTAAATCTATTATAAATATTTCGTTGAAAGGCGAAATCAACCAAAATTGAAATTAAAGGACCATTCCTACTTCAGTAAAAAAGTTGAAAGTTTATTTAGGTGATTTATCCCAATTCAAAACACAACAAATTTTTAAACATACAATCAAAGATTTAAAAAGAAAAAACCACAACAATTCACAACCTCGAAAAAAGAACGAATTCACGTTCATTTAACACCCATTAAATTCTTCTATATGTTTCCAATAAACTTGCACCAAGCGACAAATGTTTCACCCAGAGACAGACAAAGGGAAACAATACAAAAGTAATAACACATTAATTTGGAGGGAGGACAGTACTAAGTTACTACTAAATACCAATACTAGAAAGCTACTAAAAGCTAAAGGAGACTGAATCACAGTAATAATTACTAGTATGACAAAAGAGAGAGCTTTGGGCAATGGTAGTCTTGTGAGTAGTAGTACTGCTATGTTATCAAAGTATCAACTTTAAACGGGTGGGAATAGTCGGATTTCTGAGGAGGGCTCGGAGCTCAACTCAACCAAGCCACCCCCATTGCCCCATTTGGCTGCTCTCTGCAACCTATTCTCTACTTTTCCCAGTCACTATAACCAGTAATTGTAGTTGCTGTCTTTCTTCAAGATAGGCTGGCTTTTGATCAAGAAAGATGGAAATCAAGAAACTTTAAAATAAAAAAAATAAAAAAAACAACCAAAAGCTTTGATATAAGTGAAAAGGACCAGAAATGAAATCTTTTCTACTGTTTTTTAACCATACAAACTGCATGCAGAATCAAATTTTGCAACAATAAGGCCCCTATCTCTCTACGCAGATGCGGCAGCCACCACTTCTTGTTCCCTTTCATCATAAACGTCATCACTCATCACTATCATCATCACCATACTCTCCACTATCGCCGCCGTTTGAGCAGCTGCTGTAAATACCCTCCTGCCTATCATCATCATTATTATGGCCATTTACTTCATTACTATTGACTCCTGAATAATCTCCACCGCCCATCTCATTTTCTGAATCCTCGTAGTAATCTTCCTTGGAACTGACGGCGGGAGAAGATGAGGATTGAACAAGCGGCTGAGGTGGGCTAGTAGTATTAGAGCGGCCGGTTATCGGAACAGGCTCGGTCAGTCGCCGGCCGTCTCGAGGCGGCGAGAAGATTACCGGCATGTATTCATCCACATCGTATGGGAACTTTGAGTTCTTGAAATGCTCTTTCAATGCTTCCACACCCTTTATTAATACGTACATAGATTTTGTAAACATTGTTATTAATTAATTAAAATAAGCACCACAAAAATAACCGACTCTTTTAATTCTGGTGTAGAATAAATAGATTAATTATAATACTAATAAACAAACGTGATAACCCATGCAATTGTTTTTTTGTTATTTTTTTTTTATATAAAAAAAATTTACCTGCAATCTAGCATAGGTAACCTCACAAATTTTGCGGGAGTTGAAGACTTCCCAGCTTTGACGGTGGAATGCCTTGTAAAGTCTCAAGGTTGCCTCTGGGGAAGTCATGTTCACGAACCCATATCCCACATTACATTTGTTACTGCATTATTAATTAAAACTCAAAATTAATTACAATTCTGCATTCCTTGATTAATTAATTAACTTGGTACCTTAAAAATAAATAACAAGAACCAAAAAAAATAAAAAATAAAAAATAAAATAGTAGTAGTACATGAAATCAATGGGAAGGTAGACAAAGTCGTAGGAAGACAATGGCTG
Source organism: Cinchona pubescens (assembly GCA_025175665.1). Taxonomy (NCBI): domain Eukaryota; kingdom Viridiplantae; phylum Streptophyta; class Magnoliopsida; order Gentianales; family Rubiaceae; genus Cinchona; species Cinchona pubescens. Next base: position 1,248,595 of record JANKKI010000077.1, on the reverse strand, counting down.
GTCATTGCCGTCAGCGATCTGCTCATTGCAATGGATACAGTGGTTATCTAACATGTTCAGCAATAGCTTCTGACTGCACCATGCCCAAAACCAAATTTATAAGAACAAACAAATATTATATAATGTCAAATACATTGGATTTAATTACACGAAAATGAAGTTAAATTGGACTTAAAATAGTATAGTAGGAGTAGTAGTTAGTAGAAAAACGAACCTGTACTTGTTGGGAATGTTTTTAATCATGACAGTGGTTCTGGAATCTGGGCAATTTGATTCTATAATGGCATCTTCATTAATCAAGAATCGAGGATCATATTCTTTTGACTGTCTTGAAGAACCTTTCCACGGTCTACTACCCTTATTAGCCGGTTGTTGATTCTTACCAGCACTAGCACTACTACTACCAGCACTACTACTTCCCCTTTTCTTGGAATTCTTATTAGAACTACTAGAGGACCTAAAATTCGAAGATTCTTCAACTCCATTTTGACCGAGTCTCAAAGAAGCCATTGAGTTTTGCACCGAGGCATTGCTTGAACTCGAGCTCCTACTATCAGTACCGTTTCCATTAGGGTTCAATCCCTTGGAATAACTAGCTCTCTTATCCGAAAAATGGTTCTGAAGCGAACAACCGGATGTTTTCCGTGATAGTGTTGGCGGCGGTGGTGGTGGCGGTGGCGATTGTGGCAGAATTTGGGAAGGCCCAGCCGGATAATTTGGTATGGAATTTAGTCTATTACTACTATTTGATGCAATACCTCGGGTGGCTTTTGATGAACATTTCTTGTTATGACCACCAGGCCTACTAAATTCAATCACAATATGCCTCCCTTGAATTTCCTTGCCATTCATTTCGGCTAAAGCTTTGGCTGCATCTCTTGTATCATAGAACTCCACAAATCTTTGATGCCTTTTCATTGGCGTTTCTCTCAATTCCTTAACATGCCCTACATTCCAAAAACCCACCCCCAAAAAAAAAAAAAAAAAAAAAAACAAACTTACATAAATAAACTTGGAGAGCTACCTATCAAAAACATTCAATGCCTTACATTTGTTGTCTATCAAAATACACACAATAAAATACTGCATGCAATTATATATATACTTATAATATAAATAAATAATGTGAACTAAATAATAAACCATATGTAAAGAAATGTACTTGAAAAGAAAAAACTTAAGGTCACATGAATTCTAGTCAAAATTCAAACAAATTAAAGAATAGCATTAAATTTTAAACCATCTAGAAAAGATTGCTTTCATACCAAAGGCTTCAAAAATTTGTTTGAGGCTAGTTGGGTTGACCTCGGGCTCCAAATTGAATAACACAAGGGTCCCTTGGTTATTCCCATCAGGAAGTGTAGAAGCCACCGGGACAGTATACTGAGCCCAAACAGCCCTTCCGGCTATGAGCCCACGTGCCGGCGGGGGCAAAGGCGGCAAAAGAGAGTGTTGAGGAGGAGGAGAATGCAACAAACTCATACCCCCCAAAGAATTCTGAGCCAAGACGGCGTCGTAGTGCCTCCTCAATCTGAACTGCTGTTGCATGTGCTGTTCTTGAATTTCCACCAACGCCTCCTCCGCCTGGCGTTTCCTCAAGTCATAGAAATGGACGGTCACGATCCCATCTCGAACTCTCTCCATCTGAACGGCCCTCACGTCGCCGAACACCTCCAGCTCTCTCCTCACCGTCGACTCGCTGACGTCAGCGGGAACCATGCTCAGCAGTAGAGCCCGAGATGGCATGTTACTACTCGTAGGTGGCAAAGAAACTGAAGTACTAGTAATTAACAAACAAGGGTCCGCGCTAACGTACGCCGCCGGTGGCGGAGGAGGAGAGAACTGGTGGTGATAAGGTGGTGGTGGTGGAGAAGGGTAGGGATAGAAAACATGGGGAGGAAGTAAAGGTTGTAAATGATGATGGGTTCGAGGAATGAATTCTTGAGCTCTAGGGTCGAGGCTTCCGGGAAAGCGGGAAGAAAAACCAGTGTCACCCATGATGGGGTTGCCGGAAAGAAGAAAAAGGTTGGTTTTCCGGTGAGATGGACTAACGGTTGTGGTTAGTTCGAGTACTAGAAATAGTAATATATCCCTTATTAGTTAAGTTATTTAAACTAAGATAGATAGATATATATGGCTTTTCACTGGTATAGGCTGTGTTCGTTCTCTCTCTCTAGGCTTCTTTTACTCTACATACAAATGTCTCCATATTTCTCTCTCTAGACTCTATGTTGTATCTTTGTGTTTTGTTTGACACAATTCCTCTCTCTGTGTGTAGTGTTGCCTAGTTTAGTGTGTGTTGTATGTGACAGAGAAAGTGAGCATGAGTGAGAGAGGGGAGGAGTTTTGAGAATGTTGTTGATGGAGAACAATTAATTGAACGAGTCATACCATACTTTTCTTATCGGACCACAGCTTGCTAAATATGTATATAGTGTTGCTAATGTTAAGTTACAAAATTACCCTCGACTGTTGATTTACAAATCTATATATTTTCATGATCCTCTAATTATCTGTTGGGGTTAATAACACTTTACCCCTGAACTAGGTAGTAATTATACTTTACTCTTAAACTATATAGAAATATACATTTTACCCCCATTACACTATTCATTTATTACCAATGTTAAAATTATTAAGATGATCTAATTAAATGATTAAAATACCCATGGTATTATATTTTGATTTTTTATGTATTTAAATTTTGATAATGATGTAATAATTATTTAAAATAAGCAAAAATAAATTATATAATATTTCAATATATTCTATATTAATATATTTCTCAGTCAAATTTTTAAAATTTTTTAATTTCATTCTATATTGTTTTAAATTTGAACGTTTGACTATAATGGTAAAACTATTCCCAAATAGGCTTATTTTCTATTGAAATTTTTTTAAGGGTATTGTATAAAAATATATTTTTTTGTAAAACTTTGTGATTTTTTATGTCTTTTAATATTTTACACTTTTAATAGTTAATTTAACTTGTGCAATATGTCAGATATAATATAATTTAACATTTTTTCACATTTTTACTCCCTAAAGTCAAAAGATATCAATGTGTTAGTATATTTTATTTTTTCTTAATTCTTTTACAACTATTCAAAAATCAATTAAATACATAAGAAATCAAAAATAATACTGAGGGTATCTTAGTTATTTAACTAGATTTTTTTGATATTTTAAAATTTTTAAAAAAATAAATAATGTGAATGAGGGTTAAGTATATATTTTTATAGTTTAGAAGGCAAAATGAATTACTCACATAATTTAGGGGGAGAATGTGTTATTAACCCTTATCTGTTTTCTTTTCTATTATTGAAACAATTAAGGTATTTAATAGTATAAGATTTGATTTTCACCGGTGGTCCAATTTTGATAAATTAATATAGAATGTTATCATTATTTGCAATTATGGAAACTCAACTTGTCCATGGACCAAAATTATTTACCAAGTTTCAGTTACAAATCTTTTCTTTAAATGTTGAATACTCCACATAATGTTTTGAAATATTTGCTAAATACATTTCTAATCATGTTTTGTTTTATATACATCACAATCCAAATTTATTGTATTCTTTTATTTTTTTTAGGAGTAACATAAAATAATAACATAGACTAGCATTCGAATTACCTCTAATGGAGATCACAACATAACAATTACACTATTTTTAGCATTGGTGTTACTTAATTGTTGTGGCAAATGAATCGAATTCATAATAAATATTAAAAAAAAATTGATTCAAATTAATTCACATTATCATTAATAACAAATTTTAGTTTAAAATATTGCGAGTGAATTTAAATTGGTCCATAATGCTTACTAGGTATATTTGACTGCAGATTCATACAAGAATTTTCAAAATAATATGATGGCCAAAACATGTTGAATGTTCGAGCGGCACACAATTGCAAAATACAAAAATTGTACATGTTCAATTAAGATATATATATATATATATATATATATATATTATCTAGAAAATATATTATTGTATGGAATTTTTGGAATCTAATATGCGAAATAAAAAATAAATAAAAACGTTATTATGAAAATATCCAAAATAAATTCAAAGAATAAATTTTATCCACAATGGCGAAAGGACAGATGGGGGCAGAGGGTTAATTGTCAAAAATAGGCAAAATAATAATTGCGGTGTATGCAGCATGGTTGTACTTTTCATATATATTGTGGTTGCTTTGACTGCTGGCTGGCTGGCTGGCTGGCTGGTTGTACGCAGTCTGCTTTAATTTGGTGTACATATTAACTCTTGCGAGTGAGTGTCTGACTTCTCTCTTTGACGCACTTTCTACGTTTTTTGGTATGCTTTTCTTTCTTTTTCTTTACTAAAAGTCCAAAATTCAAATGCTTTGTCTTTATATATATGTTATGTAAGTAACAGTGTGTTGCTGTTACTACTATTATGTTTTTTGTCCTTTTTTTGTTTCAGGAGAGAGAAAGAGAGAGGCCGAGTACTTGAGTGAGAAACTCCACTCTCGTGTCTTCACGATGACACCTCTTTTCAACTTGCAAACTCACACTTGTATATTCATATGATTTTGGCTTTTCTTTTGTTCTTATTTTGCTTAATAAGTGAAAAATTCGTTTATCAACTCGATTTACACAATAAATAAGATGGATATTTTAATTTATATTTATTTATATCATTTAAAAAAAATTATCTTTAATAAATTAAAGTAATATAAATAAATATAAATTAAGAATTCTATCTCACTTACGGTAAATTAGGTCTATATAAGAATTTCCCCTTAAGAAAGTAGTTAGATTGTGCCTTCGACAAAAAAAATAAATAAAATTTACTACTCGTATCATAATACATAATCAATATTATAGATAATTAGATAAATCAAAATTAAAAAATAACAAAATTTATTAATTTTTGATTATCTCAATAATTGTCAAACTTATTTCATATTGTTAAATAAGTAATCAAGAATTACTTGCCCTTTAGACTTTGAAGATTACCTTTTCACCATCAATTAAATGGGGAGTTATGGTGCAACGAGTGTAATTTACTATCCAAATCGATTGGTGACTAATACTAATGCGGTGCGACCAAAAGAGATGATCTGGAACCACTGAATTTTCGGCTTCTATCGCACTGTATCAATTGCAATGGTTACACAAATTTGCTTGGAGAACAAATTTTTAGGGGAAACCTATCATGGATATAGTTAGAAATATACTAAGAAGTGTACCAAAAAAACACTATTGTGATTCGTGGTGCAACTTATAAGTGACAAAATACAATTTATTATTTAGAGATCAAAATGTAATTACCTTCTCATTTAACAGGGCAAAACTTTGTTAATCCTCATCAAATGCATTATTGTGACGGGTCGAATATGGATAAAGTGAATATTCTTTTATAGTTTACGAGATAATGTATAATTACCCTTATAACTAGGGGGCTAAGTGTTTAATAATTACTGCACCAAATATCTCTCGGAGAAATTTTATAATTTTGTTAAGTGGATCGTTGTATATTTCTTTTTTTTATATATATATTCTTTAAATCTTGGGACATGCTCCAGCTAAATGGTGCAATAATCCAGTTACTAAAAAAACCCCAGTGATTTAAATGCATAGCTCGACGTCGGATATTAAGAATATTGCGGATGACAGTGTAGATGAGGTGGGTCCTAGTCATTACTGCGAAGATGTTTTTATGGAAAATCAAGAAGAATGAGCAGGTTTTTAAATGCAAATAAATAATACACGCAAGAGCCTATTAGGGTATAAGGAAAACTACTCACAATATTTCCTTTTCAATCATTAAATGTACAATCTAAAGATTAAACATGAGAGGTTTAAATGACAAATGCATCTACCATCGTAATTATACTTGAGCCTAATTACAGTTTACCCCCTTTAATTAGAAAACAGTTATAAATTGCTTTCTATGTTTGTTTTATCTATAAATTGTCCCACAAGATTAAGTGAAGTTAAAATTTTCATCTAAAGAGAGTAGTGAAATGTCATAATTGCCCTCAATATTTTAATTAGGGGAAAACCAACATAAAATTAGGGTGAATTGCATTTTGGTATCTGATTTTATTTTATAAACAATTTATCATTCAAAAGTAACAATGTTTTTTTATTCAACATTATTGAATAAAATGATACCCTTAATATTAAGTAACTTGTATGCATTTGTCATTTACTATGTTTAATGTTTAAACCTGTCTCTCATACATTAGATGTGTATAAGATACAGGAATAATTTTATAATGTGTATAAATTTAAAATATTTTATTTATTCAATCACATTACTTTAATTTTATTAATTTTTATTTTATTTTCTCTATTATCAATAATTAATTAATCTGTCTTTATACAAAAAATAGATGTTATTTGAGTAAATATACTAGTTTGAGATATATTCAATATATATTTTAAATAAATTTAGACTAATAAATTTAATTTATTAATATCATTTTCAAATTTAAGAGAAGAATTTTGTAAAGAACTTCACAAAGTGTAACTAAAAATATTGAGGGCAATTACGACATTTCACTACTCCCTTTAGATTTAATAATTTTAACTTTATTTAATTTTGAGAGCAATTTGTAGATAAAATAAATATTGGAAATAATTTACAACTCTACCCTAATTACATAGGACAAACTATAATTAAGCCTACACAATATTTGTAAATGTAGGATCATTGACTATTCATAAATTAGTATATATTATAATACAAGGTTAACTCCCAGTAACTTTCTTCTTTTACGTAATTAAAGAAAGGGTCCAAAGTATACATGTCATTTCATCCTTGGTAATATGTGTGTTAATATTTCGAGTTAATTAGGAGGTGTTTGGTTTATGGGTATGAGAGGGGGAATTATAACACATCTTATATGATGTCATAGAAGGTAAAAATATGAATCTCATTCATGAAAATGAAAGTGTTAGAAATACTTACTTTCATTTACTTGTGACATGGGTTTAGTTGAGTAACTAATAAGACTGTCTCTTATACACATCCATGTTAAACCAAACAAGTAAGGGAATGATATCAATAGTGAAATTTATAATTCCTATTCCGATTCCCGAATGTGAACCAAACACTTCTTAGTCTTCTAATGTTCATTTAAATGATAGTCAATTAAGGATTTTGGACTACCATATCACTATGGACTAATTGTGAGTTGTAACTACTCCACAAAACTAATTACGGTCAATAACAACTTAAATTTACTTTTTTTTTTTTTTTTTTTTGGGTTATTGGAATTTATGATCACGATTGGGATACTTTCTCTTGTGCTTCACTCCAATTAGACTTTTGGGGCCAAGAAAAGTAGCTAGGACCAAGATCACCGTTTAGAATCTAATGGGGTCTCTTGCTGCATTGACGATTGGACAACACATATGAAAAAATGATTGAATTTTTCTTTTCTGCACTTTTTTTGGGCACTGAGCACTGGTTCTTTTTTTTTCTTTTCTTTTTTTCGATGTTTCTCCTTTTTCCATTTAGACCACATCCAGGGCTTCAAGGTTTTTATTGGTTTAACAGATGATCATAAACAAGAAACACATGGTTGGCTTTGACAAGTGAGATATATAAATTGTGCTTAAGATGGCCCCAACAACCTGGACTCTTTAGTTCGTTGCTTTCAGATTTAGCTTTGAATACTTAGAAATGTAAAGAAAAGAGAAAATCTAGAGATGAGGTTTAGCAATTAACTTCGACACGCCTTCTAAATATTTCTTCCCTTATTACTCATTTTTTTTAAGGGAGAAAACGAATGGAAAAATTTAATGGATGACTTGCCTTTAAGTTCATTAGAATAAGAGTGTCATATATATGGTTGCATTTGGGTGAAAAATTCAGGTGTTTGGTTCACATTTCAGGAATCGGAATCGGAATCAGAATTCGAATCATAAACTCCACTATTGGCATGGGTTTATATCATTCCCCCTCACTTATTTGGTTTAACATAGGAATGAGTTTCATTATATTAATAAATTACTCAACTTGAAACTCATGTCACAAGTGGGGAATGAAAGTAAGTATTTTCTAAAAAAAAAACTTTCATTCCCGTAGAATGATTACCATAGTATTCAACCAAACACTATCTATGAGTATCATTAATTTTGATTCTCATTCCCCCCTCTCATACCCATAAACCAAACATCCCCTCAATATCATCTTAGGTTATTTAAACACATTAACGAATTTAATTAAGAATTTAAATTCACCAATACACAGTGATACCAATGAGAGATAAATTTTAATACTAAAATAAGTAAATTTTAAATTTATACAAGTTTTATATCAATTGAAATCGGTTCGTTTTAAATAATTCTTACAATTAAAATCCATCAATCTGAACACCTAATATATATTTCAAACTCTACGACAATGTAGAGAAATGATTTACTCCATATTTTCTCTTCTAAATTATGTATTTTTTTTTCTCCCTTTTGCTGGTTTCCTAAACTCAGAAACATACATTGCTTAAGCATACAACTTCAAGAAAAACTCCTAGTTCCAAGAAAACAAAAGAGAAGAGAAAGAAATGCAATCACTGGGTCCGTTTGAATTGTAAATAATTGAGTGTTATTTGATAAATAATATTTATCTGTTAATTTTAGTAATTTTTGAAAATAATGCTAAATTTAGAATAATAGAATAATTATTTGGATATGAAATAAAATTTAGAAATAATCATTTAGATTGGAAATAATGAATAGTACCTATTACTCAGTGGACTCATTCATATAAAAAAATAATAATGCAAATAGAAAAATGACATTTATAAAAATTCTTCACTTATCCTTGTCACACTATATTTGATAAAGGTCGGAAATTGCATCTTTCCTCTTATTTTTATCAAATTCCACTTACATAAAAAGGATTAGCTTTACTTTACACCCTTAAAGTTTATACTCACTATCATTTTAATATCTAACGTTATTTTTTACGTATTTAAATCCTTCCGTTAAATCTAACTAAACATTCAATATTTAAAAAAAAAAAATAGAATCTACAGTAAATCTCCACTTAACCCCTTAGTGACTCGAACCCAAGACCTGGGTTACAAGGGAAGTATAATCTTTCCATTTAAAATAAACTTCGTTGCCACTCAACATTCAATATTATTCTAACAAAAATACCCTTATTCTCTTCTCTTTTTTCTTATTTTTACTTGATTAAGTTCTCTCTCTCTCTCTCATTTTGTTGACATGTTTTAATAATTTTTTATCATTCATCAACATATTTTAAAGATTTCATCAAACTCTATTTATGGAATAAAACAAGATATTTTAGGTATTTTGAGAAAATTTATTCATACATCAATAATTTGAGCTTAAAAATATCATTTAAATGGAAAATCTAACACTGTTAGCTTTAACTGTTAGTCTATCAACCGAAGTACCTAGAAATAACGTTAGGAATTAAAGTGATTGTGATTCTAAAGTTAAATGGGTAATAAAATTAACCTTATTAAAAACCAAAAAAAGATTATAAAATCAACAATGATAAAAGATAATTAACATCTGTATCTAATTATTTTATGTCATTATTAAGAGAATCATCACACACACATATATAAACATTTCGCCAACAATAAACATATGTTCATGGTTCAAAATGAAAGTACAAATGCGAATTATTTCTATATCTACGATATTAATATTTATAAACTACTAACAAAAGATTGCAACATATGTTAAGATACAAACATACAATCTTAATAGCTACTAGATTAAGATATCCTATGCGAAAGTAGAGAGAATTGCAAAAAAAATAAAAAAAAAAAAATTAATTTCACTGCTTATACTTAATTATTAATAGAATATTTTTTAAAATGTAAATACTAAATACGAAATGAACAGTGCAAATAATATATTATGTGAATAATGATAAGACAAAATATAAATAGTGTGAAATATTATTTCAATAGTTATTTGTTGATCAAATAACAAATATTATGACCAAATATTATCTGACAAATAATATAAATTATTTGCAATCCAAACATAGCCATTACTTCTTGGTTGGGTTGGTCGACAATTAGAGAGCACATGATTTTTCGTCTCATATCTTGTATTATTCTTTGTTACACCACTTAATGAACTGTCAAAATTTTATATAATAATTTTAATAGAATAATTTTGATCGTTTATTTAATAATGTGACAAAAAATAACACAGAATGTAAAACAAAAGATTTTTAACACCATTAGAGCCGCACCACAGAAAAATGAAAAAATGAACAAACATACTGCTGCATTTTCAATGATTGAACAATATTGTATAATTGATTCATTCCCTCATGTTTAGAGCACAAGAAATCCTGTTCTACTACTTTAATTATGACTTCAAATTATAGTTCTCCCCCTTAATAAATTTACACTCAACAATAATATTTTAAATAGAAAAAGAACAAAAAAAAGATGGTGATGTTTAATAAAGGTTGAGCAGTAATTTGCATATGAAATCACGAGTGGCACACGTGTGCCCATCGATTACATTGACTCGAGCCCGACAAGAGATTTCCGATGCCACCACGAAATACTACAATCAAGTAAACTAATGCAATACGCATTACTAATTTTTAAGTTGGGTTTTATTAGTAATATGCATGCTTAATTTTCTCACCACCAAATTTTTTTACATAAATTTAATATGAATCTATCATATCAATTCACAATTTTTGTATATCACTCCATTATCACTAATAAAATAATATAAAAATTTATAAATTATAAAATTCATAATATCGTATAAGAATTTCTCCTCTCTCTATGATTTTCACCTAATATACAGACCTATTTTGGTATCGGTTGGAGTGGTGTACTTTCTATAATTATATAATTAGGACATGTAATGATGGGAAGTATGTATAATGTAGTAGTAGCATGTTCTTGTTACCATCCATTCGATGCATTGTCTGCTTTTACTGTATTTTTGGGAGGAGAGAAGAAAAGAGTTTGATCCGAAGGAAAAGACTTATGTATATTTGATATTTGGTTATATTTGTAAATTTTATAGTGTGAATTAAACGTTATGAAATTTATAATATAAGTTGATGTAAGTAAAAATTTATAAAATTTAATTTTGATCGCAAGGTTTACGAGTGAGATTAAAAATCGAAATTTATAATAGTATTTTCTTGATCCGAACAGTTATTGTAGTCCTCTCTTCTTTTTTCTTGTTTGCAAGTGTTCTGAAGAAAGGAAAGATTATTTTTACAAAAAAATTCTATCTCGATCTTTATTTTTTAATCATCTTAATAATTGTTATATTCACTCCGTATTAAAGAGTGAGTAGTCAAAATTTACTCAAAATTTTAAAGGACAAATGGAGCTAAAATGCTTCTTATATTTTGTTTGAGTACGTGAGAATAATACTGAGAAAAAAAAGGGTAAGTTGATGAAGTATCTAATTAAGCTCTAGTTCTTGTAAGTCTTCAAAAACAGTTGTTTGAAAGGAGGCATATTATTACTTGACAATACAATGTAGATAGAATTGCAAATTTTCATTATTACAAAGTTCAAAACTTTTGCCTCACTCTAGCAAATAGTGTATTACAATAAGAAAGAAAAGATGAAACAACATAAAGATAGTTTTTAGTGGATAAGTACTGGAATATTCTGAAAAGTCCTATAATACTGCTATAAGTGGAGAAAACTCAAAATCTCCCTCCTCATTTAAGGGAAATAATTCCGCTTTGTCCATGGCCCAACAAGTATAGCCTTTTCATCTTTTGTTTTGGGTAAACAACCTATTTGTTGAATCTTGCTTAATCTTTTACAGTACGAGAAGCTTTACTTATGTATTTCATTTAATTATACACCCATGTATCCTTTTTCTTTTTGTTTTCTTTTTAGTGTATTATTTAACTTTTTTGTTGTGGACATGATCGTCCATATAAAGAGTCTATCTAGGATAATTGTTATTAGTAAAATTCTGACGTCAAGAATTAGAGTAAATTTTAATTATTCATTTTGTAATATAAAATGAGTATAATAACTGTTAAAATAATTAAAATATAAATTTTTTTTATAACTTTTTAATCATCTATCGGTAAAAAAATAACTCTGTAACAAAGAATAAATAATTAAAAAAAAATCTAAGAATTACATCGTTATTTATTAAAATTTGTATGATAAAATACTCTTACTATATAATTCTTAAAACACAACAAACGTGATGATTATTAGTGATAAAATTTTGCATTATTATATTATGATTGAGCATTTTGTGTGTATCAGTCTTAAAATTTGTCTCGTCCAAATTAAACATTCTGTTTTGTAGGACACTAGCTTATGTTCCCCTTATTCTATCTGCATGCAGAGATCATGGGCCACAGCTATATTCTGCGAGTGAAGAAGTCTATTTTGGCTTCCTTTTCGTGACTTAAAAAAAGTATGTGAAAGTGATGTCTCTCCATTCCCCTCCCCCTTCGTCTTCTGCATCTTTTGAGATATACATTCAGGTTACTGTGTTAAGATTTATCCAACAACACAACCAACATCTCCTTTTTGTGCCAGAAGTAATGAATGGTAGCATTACTAGCACAAAAAATTATGGGGAGATTCTTTTATCGACTTGGTGTATAATTGTCACACATAATTTTACACATCTAGATGATTATGTTAATGTAAAAAACATAACAAAATTGTTCGTTTTAATCACAAGATTTAATTGTAATTGTGGTAATATTAGTATTTTTCTTAATAAGGTATCATACTATTATCACTATTAATACTAGGTGCACTATCTACTTGAACATTCAATTAAATCAGTATTTGAATATTTATAACGAAATGTAACTTAGATAGTAGAATATTTTTTCTGTAATCGGTTGATTATAAATTCGAGTATTGAATGAGTAAAAGAGATGTGGAATTTAAAAAAAAAATAAAAAAATCAATAATTCAGTACTCATCCACTAACTCTTCATTTTTCAAGAAATTAATATCAATTGTCTTACTTTTGATTAATTCGTAATGACTTCAAAAAATGCCATTAGATTGTTTGTGATACTCACATGAGATATAGACAACATAATTACTTGCATACATACACCTCAATTATTCTTACGAATGTACATTAAAAGATTGAAAATTATTGAAACCAATTGGGCTAAACTGCAAATTATGTATCTGTGCTTTTGAATTCATAATCTAATCAGAGTCTTGTAATTTGTATACTCCTAGTTTAGTTTAATCTAGTTATAACCTCAAGTACAAGATGACACATATAAAACAGCAAAAAAGAGAAGTTGATGTATATTTAATTACTTCGAAGTGGAGGATGATGTTAGTAAAGCACCATGCATTCATGTGGAAATTGCATATTGGAAAATATACAGAGAACGAGACACCTCCAAGAGACCATCCTGGTTTGCTCCCCTTGTTACCAGGAATATTGTTGCCACCACTGCATCTTAGTGGCTTCTGCCGCTGCTGCTACTATCAGTAAGTAACAGACTCACATCACAGTTGGTGGGGTTTGCACAAAGGGGAAGATCGAAGATGCTACTGTTGTGACCTCCATCCTTACTTTCAGTGCTTCGTGCTGAGCATGCAAAATATTGGCACATTTGCATAATCATTATTTAGAATATCTTTTGAAATATAATTTGAAATAAATACGACGACAAATGTAATATTGTTGGCCCCAAAACCAACCTAAGAGGAGGTGAATTAAGTTGTTTCTAAAATAAATCTTTTTATGTGCTTAATAGAAATTCAAACTTTGTGCACCAAATAAAAACTTAAGCACAAATGAATACAATAGATATTCAACAATATAAGCTTAAAGAACAAATAAGAATATTGAGATTATTAGATAATCAAACAAAACTCCCTAGTTTCTCAAGTTTGGAGCTTGCAATTACAAAGAGTTTCTTACAAGGCAACTACCAAGTTCACAACTTGAAGTTGAGCCACTAAAAGTCTCTTCAAAGTAGGTGAGACAATAATCTCTTGTACACAAATGAGGATCACTCTTACTCACACTAATTTCCTTTAGTTGAGCCAAGAGTTTTCCACTCACAACCTCCCTTCCCTTTGTTACAATTGTTATCTCTCCACTCTTACACTTGAAGAACTCTTACACTTCTAAACTCTTTTCTCACTACCTACACTATTACAACACTTGTACCCACTATTTCTCTCAAATAGCTCAAGAATGATTTGTAATCAATGTAGAAGTCTGTTTTTCATTGAATCAGACCTAGGGGTATTTATAGTTGCTAAATATCTGCTTCCAACAACTTCCCAACGGCTATTTTCTGTTTGCTGAAAAACTAGCCGTTGGACCTTTCGGACGGCCGAAGCTGCATCCGTCTGATTCTGACTTTAAACACATGTTGTGATTGCATTTTTATGTCATATATATTTGTTGATCGACACTGCGTCCGTTCTCTGAGGGTATTCGTTCGGACGTCCGAGGATGCGTCCGATCGAAGCGAAATCTTCTGGAAATATGATCGAACGCTGTTCTTCGTCCGAGACTTGCTTCAAATTCTTTGTGTCGGACGATTACCATCGTCCGAAACTTTTGTGGTTGTTTTGTTCAGACGATCATTTGCGTCCGAACCTACCTGTTTTTCTGCACACTTGTTATCAAACCATTAGTACGATTTGTTCATCATCAAAACATGATTAACATAATTGGGGTTCAACAAATATATATGACATAAAAATGCAATCACAACATGTGTTTAAAGTCAGAATCAGACGCATGAATTAGACTTTAAAGATAAAGTTATGTAAGCATATATTTGAGGAGACATTTTTATAATTTTTGTAAAATATTTAGAGGAGTAAATGTTAATTTTTATAAGGGTGTTATATGAATTTTTTTTTAAAAAAAAATTAAGAAAAATTATATAATTTTGAAAGTTTTGGAACAAAAGACTTTTGGGAAGATAATTTTATTCACTTTCTAAATTTGGAGGGAGGGGGCAAGATCTAATTAATTTTTGTAAGAGTATAATAAAAAATGCTAAAATTTTCAAAGGAAAAAACTAAAAATTTGAAACTGTTGGGAGTGGTTAAATTCTTTCACAATTTTTTTTTCTCATTGAATCCCAAAAGGAAAAAAAATAATAAAATAAATAAAAATTAGAGTAACCATGCATGCTGTTCAAGGTAAAAATTAGAGTAGAAATTATGATTGTGTTTGAATTGATGAACATGGGGATGTTATTTAAAATTCACTCATTTGTTGAAAATGTTTGTAAGGTTGAAATGGACAAATTTCAAATCTACTTAAATTAAAAAATATAAAGTAAAATATTTTAAATAACTTTTTAATTTGAGTAAATTTAAAATTCATTCATTTTTATTTTACAAATCCCTCCCATAAATAGATTAAATTTCAAATTCTTTGACAAATCCATCCATCCAAATATAGGAATTCATGCATTTTTCACTTAAAAATGTCTTGTATTCTCTTTTACAAGAAAGACATTAAATTATCAGTTTTATCCATCAAATTAGTGGTTACTTTAACATGAGCATAGTATTCTTAGTGAAAACAAAGAGATAAAGTATGAATGAAGGGTTTCAAGTTTAAACACATACTGTAACAATTTTGACATAGTGAGAACGAAACCATTTCATTCTAAAACTTAATTAAAAACTATGTAATTAATACGAGATTATGAGATACTACTACGTTAGTAAGTGGTTTAATTAACAATTTGGGCAGTTTGACGACCAAAAGAGTCTTGGGAACGGCGTCAGATGAGCAGCAGCATGTCCATGTCGATGTCGTGTATAGCCTACTGGAACGTACTTTGGAGAAACTTTCCAATTTCCCAAGTCCACCCAATAACTCAAAAATGCCTTTTCCTATTCATAATGTTTATTTATATGTCTTGTAACATATTACTAGTAGTACCATTTTCTTAAACCTTGGAAAACTATGATCATTATTAATGTTAATTGCATAGAAAAAGAAGCGTAAATCACTAAATTATGCCAACTGGAGGTTTATAAAAAACCAGGTTCAGTTTCAGTTTCATATTATTTTTCTTAAGTTATTCAAGAAATAATTTTACTAAAATTTCGTTAACTTAATCCAACATCATCTTGAATTCTTGATAAAGGCTATAAAAACGATGTCATTTTGATCAAGAAATATGGGGACAAATTAGTAATTTCAACAAGGAAAACCTTTACACAAGAGATCAGCAACACTTCACAAACGAGAAGAGTATTTGTAATTTGGGCAAGAGGACGACACTGTAATTTACCACAAAAATTTTCAACGTGGATAAACATAACCTGTTTTGGGCCTAGATAAATACATTCTAGAATGGGCCTCACAGTTGAGACTACGGACTAGTTGATTAGCTTGGAGACCATCAATATCTACCTACATCAGATCTGCAGAATCAACACTCAATTATTTGTCAGCCCATAACAAATAGATAGGCTCAAAGAAGGTAGAATCTCAAATAACTATCAAACGAAACTGCAAAACATTGCACTACATTTTTCTGCTGAAAAATTTTACTTCAGGCATCAGATGGGCTACCCAATATACTACAAATTTGATTAAATTTTTATGGAAATTCATTTTAACACGGACAACTCTGCGTGGAAACAATGAGCAGAATCTCCTACTATGAGACAGCAGACAGATTCATTGGCATCCCAGCTAATCAGAGGATTCAGCTTTTAGATTTTGGAAGTAAGGCTTATACCTCTGTGCCAATCCGAACATTCCTAGTGTACCTCCTGTGTGAAGCATCACCACTTTTGCACTTGTTCCTTGTTCTTGGCTGAGTTGCGTGGCTAGTTCCCAAGCAGCTAAAGTATACACAGGATCAACTAAAATACCCGTTTGTTGGGCAATTCTTATTGGCATTCTTCAACTTCTCCTTTGCGTATATTGCCAAATCTAGGAGAAGAGCACAATCAACAAACATTAAAGAGTGTTGCCAATCAAATATATCAAATTGTAGTGGTCTGCCTCCGGAAGTCATAAGCAAGGCATGAGCCATCAAATTGTAATCACAGCTATCTCAATAAAATTCGAGGAAGTGAAATGAAGAAATTTTGGACGTACATGATAGGATCTACCATAAGCAGATTAACTGACCGGTGAAGGATCGTAATTAGTGAAGATAAATGTTTGTCTTCAAAAAATGACATGTAGCATAATTGCTAGAACAATGAAAGAGATGGAAAATGCAATGAGAACAGAAAGATGAACGCCAATATAAATGGAAGAATGAGTTGTAATTACTTTCTTGGACAACTGCGTTCAACCCAATGCACAACTTCAGTGTTTGCTCCACCCAATGCAAGGTCAATTGTGGGAGAATCACAAATTTTGCGAAATTCAGAAATTAAACTTTCCTCTTTTTTCCTGTATCCTTCAACAGTGTCAGCAAGCATCACAGCATGAACTTCCCATGGCAGCCTGACTTAAATACAAAGGTATCTGTTAATGTATCTTAATATTTTATGTAACCAAATTCTTGACATTTCAACAAATATAAGAGGTATTATATCTTGTGAAAAGTGATATAAGCTCAAAAAAGTGGTTCATACCCCAAACATAAAGCTCCTAATCCCAGGCCAACTGCAGTTGTCCCCGTTCCTGCATCTACAATAATTTTGACAGTCTGAACGTTTCCAAATAAATGCTCCTGGGACAAATACTGCACGAGACGTATAACACCTACAAGCAATTACGCATGTTCATACAATACCTACTCAATTTTAGGAGGAATCTAATAGGAGAAGGAAAAGAAATACGACATTAACTCCTTAAAATGTGCATAAGCAAAAGCATAAGATGCAACATTAGCTGCAAAGTTATAAATTGGATAATTACCTAACAGTGCTACAGCATCACCAGCCTGCTCCTTCACTAATGATGACGACTTTCTTATTCCTGGTGACTCTAGAGCCACCCATTTGTAGAAGGCTCTGCTTTCCATATGCATTATGGATGAAGGCAGACTCTAGCAGATCATTGAGCCACTCAATAGATCCTTTACTGCCAGCTATGAAGTTAGCATGCCTTGCAAGCATATCCTCCCTTCTGGCATACAATGATCTTTCGATGTAGGTTACATTTCCATAAAATGTGGAAAGCATAGCGTAACCAGTTAGAGTTTCAGGCTGTTCCCCACGAAGAAGCAGATGCGTCTTCAGTCCCCTCTCCGCACATGAAATAGCTGTATCACATGCATTCAAAGATTAGAGCTGCATCGTCTTGTTGGTTAAACAAAATGACAGAAACATCTCCATGTCCCTCCATCGGAAGAGCTGATGAACCTCTTCTAACTGTGACATTACATACCAACAGCTGCAGCATGCGCACTTTGACAGCCTCCACAAGTAACCTAAAATTGTCCCTACACGATATTTTTTCATTTTTTTCCCTTTACAACATACTATATTACATGAGATGGCTAAGAGGTTGCAAGGGAAAAAGAAGGGTAAACCGCTATCATTACAGCCTTCTCCCCTTCCATTACATTAGTGCATGAGAAAGCTAAAACAAAAAATTGGTTCATTTAGTATCACACTGTCTTGCTTACAGACACACCAAACATATAATAAGAAAAGAAAACACAAGTTAATGTTATGACCTTGGCAGGGGCTTTGACGCATCATTGGTACTGTAATGACCAATTCATACATGTCTTTCCACATTGTTAAAACCAATAACCCAAATCCAGGTCATCAACTGTTAGATTAAGCATTGCTAAAAAACTAATAGCAGTGATTAAGGCACTAAAATTGAAATCTTTAGTGTATTAATGTTCTCTCAAAAGGAATCAGAACATACCACATCAGTGACAGAATAATCCTCGAGCAAAGGAAGCAACGCATCCAATTTCCGTGCCTTGTTACCATTCTACTAAAGGGTGCAGTAAATCATCCCTCACAACATAAAACAATGGCTGCCTGAGGTTCTTGGCCTCCTTGCTATCCCCCAGAGATTGCCCTGGATAATTCCGAAAGTCGAAAACTTCACCTCCCAGCCGTTTATAGCTGCCACTCCCAGATACCATTACTGGATGAACTTGAGTATCTGGGCTCCTTAAAGCCCATCTTCGGTCAAGCAATTTTGACACAAAGTCAACAGTCGATTGCTTCAATATGGAAGTCTCCTAAACCAGATTAGAGGAGCCTTAAAACTTGATCAACTAGTTCTTAAATTCTTAACTTAGAACTACAAAAACAAGCAAAATTAGCACACCCCATATTCTAATAATTTGTCTACTATCAATTCTCCCAAAAATATAAGTAAAGCCCAAAACTTTTTCATTGTTCCTACATATATTTGGATAATGGCCACTTCACATACACACAAAACTAATCTGTACTAATACTTTTACCACAAAAATCCAATTTTTTTCGACCCAACAAGGGGAAAAATATGTATACAAGTAGTACAGATAGAATCAAGAAAGATGGATTACCGTAGAATTTTCAGCCATCAAACAAGAATGAAAATCCCTTTTCACTGCAGAAACCACAGCACTTCTAGGCTGCTGCAACTTTACCAGTACCATATTTCCTCAAGAAGATGATTAAAAAAAAGAAGCAAAAAAAAAGAATATAAAGATGAAGAAAGCACTTATTTTCACGTGCTTTAAATACTTGTATTTTTAAGACCAAACTACCCCTCGACCCAACAGCCCAACTAAATAAACCGAGCCACACACGTACAACTCCTCCAGAAAGTAGTGTTTTTTTTTTGAGTGAATAAGTAGGGTTTTAGTTGGGTTTTATTGCAAAAAGTCTCTGTCGTTTTCTCTCTTCTTCAAAGAATTAGGGGGGGCCCATCATCGGGATTTGACGTCAGCGGCGGCTTCAGTTTTGCCGGACCTAAATCCGGAATCAATAATTGCATCAGGAAAGGATGCGGAGAAGATGAGCTTGCCTTCGTTACAATCCAAAATGAAGTCCGACCCGGAAGGTTACGAAATGGAGCTCCAATTGATTTACAGCCAATTCAAGTCTTCCATGGAGCTTTTCCAGCAGCAGGCGGCGATGAGTTTCACCTCCGTGAGCGGCATCTCGGCGGACCCCACCGTCGCCAAGGATTTGGGTGACCGGGCCATGTTCTTGGCCCACGTCACCCCGTTTGTATAAGAGACAGATGCCCCAATGCCCGAAAGAGCTGGTGGATTTTCTCCGGTCATCTGCCCGGACTCTTCCTTCGGGCCTTCGAGTTCACGTCACCCAGGCACTGATTCTCCTGATTAATAGAAAGGTTATTTATTTATTGGATTTTTGAGCTAATTTTCTTTCAATTAATGATGATATTGAGACAAGTATCATTGCTATTTTCTTTGTTTTTATGCTTTTTTATATGGAAAACTTTCATCTTCTTAGTAAATTTTAAGATTTTTCTTCAGTGAGTAATTCAGAGAGATCGAGGAAAAATGTTGTGGGTTAAAGAAGGAATTGGTTAGTTGAATTTAGTTCTTTTGTGATTTGAAGTTTTGGGTTGGCAGAATTTCAGTTTTTTTTACTTTATTAGTATTTGTATTTATTGGTGTCTTGGAGGACCGAAGATCGTTTGTTTGCAGCTTCATGTTAATATATTTGGTTGTGAAATTTAAAAGTTAATATTTAAGGATGGAGAGCTGAAATTTAACATGATCAGCTAAATGTTGGTAGTTTCTTTTCATTATCTTCCAATGCTGATTGAGTACCGATAACAATTTCCTGCTCCTTAGATGGTTGACATTGGGGACACCCTTGCATTATTTTTGGAGCTTCAGACTCTGGGGGACAGGAGTCTGAGGACATTGGCATTTTCACATGTTATTCACAGTATTAGGCGTATGAATCAGAAGCATAAGAACGATCCAAAGAATCGGGCACTACAGAATGTTTTGTTTTCAATGCTACAGGTTTGTTTATGTTCTTCTCTCAGCTTTACTTATCATTCCGGAGTTTGTTGATCAGGGTTGTGTTTTATGTCTAAATTGCTGTTCAATGTAATAGCAAGAGGATGAAACAAAAGCAAAAAGATCACTTATTACACTTTGTGATCTTCACCGGAGAAAGGTGTGGTTTGATGATAGGACAGCTAACGCTATTTGTACTGCATGTTTTCATACATCATCGAGGTGAGTATTGATGATAGACACTTTACTACTGATTCACCAAATTCCATGTAAGAACGCTTTCATGTATTTGATTCTTCAGGATTATGATTGCTGCCTTGTCATTCCTTCTTGATTTTGAGAAGATTGAAGATGATGATAGTGATGATTCAGGCAGTGAAGATGAGCCAGCAACCCCCCAGCCTCAGATAGTGCTTAATAAAGAGGCTGTTTACAAGGTCAGTTGCTCTACATAGGCCTTTTCCTGACCTTTTTTCTTTTATATTCCCTCAGAAACTCACCGTTATTTGGTTTCATGCTCTTGCAAGTTTGTTTCTTTTGTTTTATTCTGAAGGAAGAAAGAATTTTTATACTGTTTGCTTGAGAAATTCAGTAGCTTCTGATTAATCAAATTTGACCGAAGTTAAGATTATTTTTTATGTGGTGGTTATGTAGGCAAACAATAAAGGTACCTCATCCAGCAAAAAGAAAAAGAAAGCAAAATTGCAGCGTGCCATCCGTAGCATGAAGAAGCAGCAACGCATTTCATCAGAGAAGAACAATTCAAGTTACTATTCACCCCTGAACCACTTGAAAGATGCACAGGTTGTTAAGCTGTTTTGTTTGTTCTGGAGTCTATTTTATTTTGGTTGGATTAATAAAAGAAGGTATCTATTTACCTTCCTACAGGGATTTGCTGAGAAGCTGTTCTCACGCCTTCAGACAACTAATGAAAGGTTTGAGGTTGTTTTCTTTATCCTAATTCTTCTTTTTCTTTCCCTGTTTACATGGATTCTTCAGATAATCCTCTTGCCTATATATGTGCATATTATTTACATGCAGAACTCCACGTTATCGGTAACATTTTTTTGGGTTGTTCAATGCTGCAGATAAAAATGATGACGCTGAAAGTGATTGCTCGAACTGTTGGTCTTCATCGCTTGATTTTATTGAACCTATATCCTTACCTTCAGAAATATGTACAGGTTTGTTCCGTCTTTTTACTTCTGGGTTTAAGATTTTGAGTTCTCACTGAACTTTTAACACATCTAGATCGTGCTATTTTCAGCCCCATCAACGTGATGTAACAAGTTTACTCGCAGCAGCAGTTCAATCTTGCCATGATATGGTATGTTATCTTACATCAGCTCAGTTCTTCATTATTGTTATCTTTAGTTTTAATCAATTTTGTTTTGTTTCATTGCATCTTAATATCTTTTCTTGACTAGGTTCCACCTGATGCTGTTGAACCGTTGTTCAAACAAATAGTGAATCAGTTTGTGCATGATCGATCACGCACAGAGGTGTTTCTTGTGTTATAATATCATTATTTTTCTTATAACCTTTTTCTACTAATAAATATGTTTATTTTTGTCAAGCTGATCTTACTTTTTACCTGTAATATTAGGCCATTTCTGTTGGACTGAATGTGGTACGGGAAATATGTCTGCGTATGCCTTTGGTATGCTCCTTTAATGATCTTAATGAAATATGAACATCTTTATTACACTTGATAGTATTACTTTTAGTCCACAAGTTAGCATCATGGCTCACTTGTCACTTTTATGCCAAACTTTAGTTAATCCCCTCTTTTTATCCCGTCTGATACCCATTTTCAATTTGTTTGCCTTTAGTTGATGACCGAAGATTTGCTGCAAGACCTTGTGTTATATAGGAAATCGAATGAGAAAGCAGTTTCCTCTGCTGCTCGATCACTTCTTACTTTGTTTAGAGAGGTATCATGTTGAAGCAATCTCTCTCTCTCTCACAGACACACACATATGTAAAATGGAAATTCTTGAATATACATCTACCTGGGGAGTGTTATCTGTACGGAAAGATACCATTGACTATTTAACTGCAGGTTTGTCCTTCACTTTTGGTAAAGAAGGATAGAGGGCGCCCTAGTGATCCAAAGGCAAGGCCTAAAGCATATGGTGAAGTCAAGGTCGCTACCAATGTCCCTGGAGTTGAGCTACTGAGAGATGACAATCCTGAAAGTGATGCTGACACAGATGATGGATACACTAGTTCTTCAGATGAAGATGGTGATCAAGATGATGTTGGTCCCGCTGAAGATGAGGGCTATAATGAGGGTGCTACTGGTGCTGCTTCTGAAAATGAATGCAATGGTTCTGATGATGATGATCAAGATATTGATGACCAGGGCACCAGCAGTGAAGATGATAGTATGCAAGAAGACAATGAAGGGTCTGAAGGGGATGATGCTAATGTTAGTTCTGATGATGCTAATGCTATCAGTGATGGAGATGAAAGTGGCGAGGCTGATGGAGATGACCTTGAGGCATCTAGTAGTCCATTAAGTGTTGCTAGTGAAAATTTTGGACATGGTTGATGATGGTGGTCAAAGGGTATCTAAGGCCGGTAAGAGGAAGTTCTCTGAGTTCAGCGAACAACTTAATGATGCCAATAGAAGTCTTCGAGCTTTAAAGAAATTGGCTGGAGCTAGGGTGGGCAACACCTTGGAGACAAACGACGGTATTCTATCAAATGAGGATTTCCAGAGAATAAAAGAACTAAAGGTTTTGTGGGTTTTTTTGATCCTTAAGAAAGCTTGTTCTGATAGATTAGGTTATAAATCTTTATTTTACTAAAGTTATTTCTGATTTTTTAATAAGCGTTTGTTTCTCCAAAATTTCAATCTAAATAATCAGGCTAAAAAGGAGGCAAGGATTGCACTAACTCAACACGGATTTAAGATTCCAAGTTCAGACCAACTTAGTTCTAAAAGAGTTGATGCTGCCAAACTTGAGGCAAGTTTGAATCTCTAAATTTCTCTCTTCCATATTTAGCTCAGGAGGCATTTGATTACCATTGAGAATTTATGTCATGTATCCACAAAGTTTAGTTTTGATTGGACTTCTAAAATTTGGTTTGCCTGCCTTGTATTTGAAATTTGTGGAACGCTTAGTTTGTGGTATATGCTTCTGCTTATTATCTTTATTTGTGACCTACGAACTAAATTGTCATCAATATGCTTGGAAGAATTAGTTACCATTCTGCATTCAGTGCTCTTTTCATGGTACTGAGGACTCATCTGAGGCAATGTGAATAACTATTCAGGCTAACATACGAAAGAAGTTGAGCAAGGAAGAAAGGCTAGCATTAATAAAAGCTGGAAGGGAGGAGAGAGGGCAGTACCGATCTCGAACTGCTACTAAAAAGAAAAAGGTACCTTTTGGTTTTCTGATTTCTTTTTGTATCAGTTGTAACCTGTTCTAATTAGTTTTAGTCAACTTTACATGTGTTTCTGTTACTGGAAATACATTGGATTTTTTCTTTGCGAAAGGAACAATTTCTTGATCTTATTATTATTTTTTAAAATAAAGGAAAAATATCATTCCTGAGCTGGATACATTTGGCTCTTTTGTTTTCTCTCTTCCATCCAAAGTCTTCTCAATCATTAGCCTCTTTTGTTGCCATCTCAGCCTAGATCCATTAAGTTTCTTACATCCCTAAAGTATTTTTTATTTCTGGACAGACTGGTGGTTCAAGCAATCAGCAAAAAGAACACAAAAAAGTTATGCCTAAGGCTGCAAAGAGAGCTAAAATGTCAAAATCAAGACAAGAGAAAAAGAGAAAACAGCAACGCTCTGGCAAACAATTTCGCGGGAGGAAAGCTTGGAAGTGACAAGTTTTATGTTTTTGCAAGTTATTCTGGTCGTCAACTTGTTGGTTTTTAGTGTTCAGTCAAAATTGTTAGTTTGCTTACACCAACAAAAGGATAGATGAACGGAAATTCAAGTGTTTTCATAGTTTTCTTCGGAATCCAGCTCAGGGAGGACATGAAAGAAAACTGTGATTTGTTGTTTTTCTTGATTCTTTGTAGCAGGACAAAAACTATGTTCTTGCTGATGAATACTAGGCAGTAATTTTGGGACCGTTTAATATATACTGTTCGTTAAGGACCAATTGTCAAATCTGAGCCATTCGTAAATCACTTTTACAAATTATGTTTTGACAACAATTAGGGGGACAAATATTTTGTTCAAAGTGAATAAATTATGTGGATTTTCAGTTGTCATTTTTGTTTAACTTGTCAAAGGGATGAAGTGGACTTTTTACTCTCCCCAAAAGTTTCTCGCAAGGAAAAGAATTTCTCATGGGAACTGAGTTAATAAAAGAGCAAATTTAAGTTTGGTTCCCCTCGCAAAATAAGGTATTTGTTTCGATATCCATTGTAAATGCCAATTTAAGCCCTGCGAATAATTTGCACTCTAGAACCTAGATATTTTTTTCCAAGAATTACTTGTTTGTTTGTATGAGCTGGTCCCATGTCTTACAGACAAGAAAAACAAAGATTTAACAGAAGGGTAGCATAGCAACTTTTAGTCTTAGCAGACTTTTGAAATATGCTTGAATATTTGTGTGCACAACATGATGAGCAAAACTATCAGCTGAAGTATATATATGCACTTGAACAAATTTAATTGAGCTGAAACTTTGTATATGCTTAGAACCATCTATTGACGACAAGATGAACACCACAAGTCAGATACTTGCCATTAGATTGCGGAGCTTGTGCTTCCAATTGATATAATGATACAGGGAAAGTATCAATGTGGGAGAATTTTGGTTTTATCAAAAATACAGCGTCTTATTCTACTACATTAGGGGGCAAATCATTGAACTGCCCAAATATATTGGGAATTCCTCCCCAGTTTTGTTTCTCCCTGGCTTCCCAATATCCCCCAACATAGCGATAACAATCATCCTCATCCTTCTGGAACCATCTTGGTTGCCAACCTCTCTCCTGCAACTTTCTTGCCTGCAGAAATATTGCAAAAGAATATGACCACTGTTCTATTTTTTAACTCAAGAAAACACCATGAGTAGGTTTGTCATTAAAATATTAACTACGAATTGCAAGGTTATGAAAAGCTTCCTTCGGTCTCAGACCAGGATATTGAGTCCGCTTGTCATCAAGCAGTAAATACACGCATATTTCTAACTGCTGCCTAGAAGTTAGTTGATATTTAATCATTATCATGCAAGGGATATTATCAATACTTATTAGACATGGTAGGAAATTTTTGTCAGGCCTGTTAGTGGTAACAAAAGAGGAAGGCTCCAACAATTCTTCACTGACGCCAAAAGTGCAAGAGTAAAAACTAGATTAGATAAATGAGCAACTACAACAGTATTTTGAGGCATACCTGTCTCTGCAGTTGTTCAAGTCTGAGCTTCTCAGAATTTGCCAGCTCATATTCTCCATTCTCTAAATGACGTTGATCTGGCCTTAGCCTCGAGTCAGTTGGAGGCAGCTTCTCTAATAAGCCAGGTGTCAATTCATTTAAGGATATGGCAAACGGTGTGAGATTGTATCGTGTCTTGGTAACAGATTTGTCCCTTTCCCACAGCAATACTTGGCTTCCGTCATTGGATCATATCCCTTTGGCTTTGTAGTTGGGTCTCCCAATACATAGTACATTGCTTCATCCCACTTCCCCAATAGCATTGCTACCTTCTCCCCAGTTTTATTGTCTTGCACGAATCCGTGAACCTAGAGTTATGTTGACAATTCAATATGTAAATCCAATTAGGAACAGTAGGAAGAGTTATTTTCAATAAATAGAACAGTTAACGGTTTTAGTGGAAAAGAATTTGTAGTTCTGGTGACTAATTTCTTTGATTTAATTCGCAAAATATATGAGAAAGTATAGATAACACATGTATATAAACAAAGAAAAACAAGAAAGATCACAAGAAACGGGAACAATAAAACACAAAATTGATTACACCTCTGGATATGGTTTAAAAAGTTTGACTAAATCAGTTATCTGCCCTTGATAATAAAATTCCCTAATTGCCTTCTTTCCCTTCCATCACAAGCGCATATACACAGAGAGAGAAGGTGGCTCACCTGATGATGCTAGGGTGATGGATTACGGTCTATAATAGACTGCTCCTTAAATTTGAGCTTGCAGGAATATTTACCACTACCCCTTATACGCATGGTACCATAGTGATCACAATAGATTGTACCAATGATGATATTGTATATGGAAGTGGTGACCTTGCTCCATTGAAATGTTTCACCATCTTCAAACTGCAAGCTAAGAATCCCCACAGGATCAAGCTGTATAGAACGACCCCAAAACTTGCCTTTGAGATTGGAATCTGCCCAGAACCTCCATCCTCTGCCCTCACAGTGGCAAGCAACAACCATTGGGTGGTGACTCACCTGAAATGAGGTCCATCAATAAGAACTGAATTTCATATCTCTGAAGTTGTTAACAATAGGGAGTATTAAAACAGCGGTCCAGTTCCCATTAATTAATCAAAATCCTCCAATGTGGGAGGCCAAAGAAAATATATTAGTTTCGCAAAAGAAACTCATGGGTCAAAGTTGATTTTTAGCATAATTTTTGTGAGAGAAGCAACACCTTTTCTGAGAAGAAACGTAGACCTTTATCTGGATAGTCAGCCTCGTATGTCTCTCCAAGTAAAGGATTGAAAGGTTTGCATTGCCGACCCTCTGTTGAAGCATATCCAGAAACAGCAAAAGCCGCTACATTCAAGATTCTCATCAAATCATTTCCCTGTAGAAATTAAAATTGTAAAAAATAAAAAAAAAAAAAAAAATTATAACAAGTGCACAACCTAAAAACAAGATTGAACAAACATTTTTCTAACATCTTAAGAGAAAGTGCGATATTTGACAATTCATAGAGCTATAACTGAATGAGAAAAGTCCAAATAATAATAATATTGAGAGCTTGTTTGTCCTTTTTCTCTTATATCCTTTTTCAAGAGGGAGGAGAGCAGTTGACCAAAAATATTTGCTTTGTTCTTCTGTACAGCAGCTTCTTAAAGTGCAACTACAAACTCATGTAGAAATAATATACCCCAAAACTGAATAAACATCTAAGAAATGTCATTTGCATTCAACCAATATGCAATTCAGCCAGGCACACTATAACTGATCTCAAAATAATGCAGCAAAATCTTTCCATCGACTATTTTACAGTGTGAGGTGAAGAAGCATTATGTCACTATAGACCTAGGAATAGCTGAAACTATTCCTCAAAGATTTTGACATGCAAGCATAGAATTCAGTCAAGGGAGCTGTATGAAACACAATATTCATGCTTCAAAAACCTAGGCCAATAACAGGTTCAAATTTGAACTATAAAACCAGGAGACCATTTTCACTCAAGAAAGTGACTTTTCAGAAAAATAAAATAAGCTGAAGATCTGACCTGCTTTCGGCATTCCAATGCACAGTCAACCAAGTGTGAGTACTCCAGATCTTCGAAGCATTTCTGCAATGAGGATAGTGGCTCATTGAAATAAACAGGAAGGCAAACTCCAGACAGATCCTTTCCAATATTATCCTTGATTATTGACCATAACCCAACTGGCTTTTCTTTCTCCTTAGGTTCTGTTAATGCAAATTATTCCGTCTTTTGACATATGGATATTCAATTGCTTTAATATCCATTTCAACATCCTTTAGACAATCAGCAAAGGATGACTCTTTTTCATTTGTAAAAGAGCTACGGGCATTCCCTGTATTCTCTCTGCTTCGATAAGAAGCGCTTCTCAAAGATTCAGCAGAAATGAAATCATTTGTGTCGAAAAACATGCCATCTTCATCTGATTCAACATCTCCTCCATCTCGGCTTTCATTATCGGGATCAGAGTCACTTGCAGTACCCTCCGACATGATGGAATAAAAATCTGCGAAGTGAGGAAAGATGAAGATGCCTTTTTTTTTTTTTTTGACACAACAATTTTAACGTTGAGACCTAGTAATAGAAATCGGCAAAGTCTAGTTTTATCACATTATGGAGACTTCCAATTGAAAATTCAATAATATAACCGTTAGCTGTATGGAATCTTCAGAAAGATTCAAATTTGAATTTGAATAAGATGGCTAAACAAGTCTGAAACTAACCACTGAATCTTCTATTCCCTCCACAACATGAATCTCTCTCCTTTGTTTCATCAACCACAGTTGTTTCCAACTCAATCTTTTCAGTCTGCAAAACAAATAGATATGTTGTTTCTTATTCCTCATGGTCTCCAAGTGAAGAGCTGAATGGTACTCAAGGAAGTCTTGCAATGCAAAGATAGGCAGACCAGATTCAACATTACAAAATAATAAGAACTCAGGCCAAGATTTAGGTAGCAGTTAAACAAAAGGAACCTTAAACTTCTATTATGCACAGCTGAGCTACTGGACACGAGATCAAAAAAGGCATAAATGATTGTGTAATGAAATTATGCAAATCAAAGTAATTACAAAGTAGAGACTGGTCCTTCTTTGTTCTATATGTACTTTGAGAAGGGGGAGGGGAATCATACTATTCAAAAATACCTTCATAGCAATGCAAGGATGAAGAAGCAGGAAAATACCTCAAGTTGTCTCAACCTGTCCAGCAGCATAATATGTTTTATAACTTGAAGAACCTTCAACTGATTCTGCAGCTCAGCAAGTTCATTAAGCATGATAGACTCACAATCTTTAACAACCGTCTCACCAAGACCCTCTAGCAATAATCGTGATCGCAGCTTTTCTGTTGAAACAACAAACTCTTCAGAAGTTGCAAAATCACTGTTTGATAACATTCTCGGAAATTGATCCTTAGCAACCAGAAGTGCCTCAACCCATGAAGTTCGGTCTTCTCTAGTTGCGCAACGCAAGTGGAGAGTTTTTGTTCCAGTGAATATTGAAAGCCTTTTGTCATCTGACTTGCTTGCTCGTACAGAAGAAACCTGTACAACATGGTATTTAGTTTCGACAGGTGACAACGAAATGCAGCTTAGGTGGTAAAACACTTTCCCTTAGGACTTATTGATCATAGGGTGGGCGGAGAGGTAGTTTAAAAAAGAATAGTTTCAACAGGATCCAGAGAAACATAGCCATTTGATACAACAGATTCAGTGAACAATATAGCAGTAATAATACATTGTAAAATGCAGCCAATAGCCAAAGCGCACATGGACATCTAATCAAAATCTTCACTTTATACTTTTAATGCCCAATTAGGACTTGAAAATGAGGGAGCTAAAATCAACTTTTATTTCAAAATTTTCTCATGCTCACTGTTAAGAAAAAAGAAGGGAATTTATGCCAAAATTAAGCAATAAATCTTTGAATGAAGGATCTTTGCACTTCAAGTTTCTCATTTGTCAAGATGAAAACTTCTCGTAGTCATAGTTTGTTTAAGTATGTAGAAGATGTATACTAAGTCCTGAAATTCCGTGACCAAAGCTGAAAAGTATGGGACTTCAAAGGCAAAGTATGTCCAAAATCAATGATGTAACCTAAATATAAATTTACAGCTCCTTTCCCCCAAATCTTCTGACAAGCAAATACTATACTAAACAGATAACAAAATGTTCAGTCTTTCCTTCATCAATTACCAAGTTCCATACAGGTTCCAACTATATTATATGGTAAGACTGTGGTTACCAATATGAACAACCCAATGTGAATGATAAAAGTAAATTACAAAAAAAAATAGTAATAATAAATAAATAAATCATCACTTCACATAAACATTAAACAAATACTAATCCATTGAAAACAAACCTTCAAATGCACTTCCCCAAAGGGCTTCCACTGCTTAGCCGTGCCATTAACTCCATAACCCCCAAATCCACTACTACTTGCTTTCCTCATATACCTCCAAGACTAGTCCCCAATAACCTTCAACCCCTTCTCCCTTAGGACTCACCACGATCTTATCCGGCCCGTGCACTTTATAATAAGACAGCACTCCATCTTCCAACACAAACCATCTAGCTCTCCAACCTTTCCCATAGTTCACCCACTTGTACAACACCCCCGCCACACTCACATTCCCACTGTACACCACCCTCGCCTCCTTCCCCCCTTCTCCCGCACTATCTTCTACCGCATTATTACTATTAACGTTGATTTCACCGTTGCAATTTGCAGTCAAATCAGAAAATCGCCATTTACAGATGAAATCCGAGCAGTAGAAAAACTCTGCCTCGAATTAAAACTCAGAGGCCTCCCCGCTACCGCATTCCCAAACCCTACAGATTCGTTCTGCGACTTCACCACCGTCGGATTAGCTCGATCTCGATCAACTGAAACCGGCGCAATGCAGCATAACGGATTCATTTTTCATAAAAAAAAATTAACTCCAAATTTTATTTTTTTTTTTTAAAAAAAAAGGGAAGAAATGAAAAGATTTGGCCTAATAAATCAAACTCATTTGTTTTCAAGTAAACGAAATCGTAAAATGCCGAAGAAACACAGCTCCGATCTCTGAAACGCCGGCGCCGGAGAAATAGTAGATTTAGCGAAAGTGAAGAAATCAGGCACCCGATCGGAGATCGATTGGGCGATTTTTCCGAAACGTTTATGATATGACATAGATCACACGATACAGAGGGAAATGTAGTGTAGAGATAGAGAGAGAAGTAAAAGCTACAGTATATAATGTAGAGAGCAATTGAGAAAGTGCTGATTAGGTGTTTGTCAGAATGCTGAGCTGAGAGAGAAATTAACAGATCCCATCATTTATTTCAGTGGTCAGTGTGATGTACAGACTAGTAGTAGGGGCCGGGCGGAAGGAAACTCCAAAGTGAAACCCGAGCTCCAGGTTAGGACAGAAGGCGCAGTTTGTTTAAAAGCTTTAAATGCCATCGTTTTTATGAATTTAAGTACTCATAAAGCTAAGAGATCTAGCCAAGGGCGACGAAGAAAGAATCAACCACTCTATGTTTAATTAAAAAATAATTTAAATTATATATAAAATTAAAAATTTAATTAAGTTTTTATATTTAAATTAAACTCAACGAATTTGATTAAAAAATTATTTAAGTTACATATAAAATTGAAAAATTAATTAAATTATACGCAAAATAAACAAGGTTAACTTTAAAGCAATCTAAAATAAGATTAACTTTAAAGTAATTTAAATCATTTAAAGTAAATAAATAAAGTTGAAGTATTAATCGTGTACATACATAAATTAGTTTAGTTACTCGATATATGAGTCAAATTAACTTTACTGTTGATTTGTGATCGGTTTGTTATGCAAGTAAATTGTGTTCAAATCGTACTTGATGCATATCATTAATTTATTGACTAATCAAATCCCATACAATTGAGATTTAACAATTGTCAACTTTTTAAGAACAATTTGATTTATCATAAATAAATCAAGTTAGGAAACTTATTTGAGTATGGATCAACCTAAAAAATTTAAGTAAAATTGAATACAATTTTGAGCTTAGTACAATATAAGTATCGCACGTTGTTTAGTTTTAAAATCTTAAATTAGTTAATAAGTTTACAGACCAATTCACTTATCATTAATTAATTTTAAAATAGAATATCAGTTCTTTAATATGGCGTCGAGCTAATCTCAATTTTTTCTTACATCCATATCTGTCTTGGATTCAGTCTAACTATCTAACCCCTTTTTTCTCACATTCACACCTATTTTGGATTCAGTTTAAAAGTTATCTAACCCCTTTTAACGGATTCTCTTATATTCATTCCACATTCAGTTCAAATAACATGTTTCAATTCACGTCTAACTCATGTAACATGTGAGACAATGTGTCAAAGTACAAGTTTCTCAACTAACCCAACGAGGTGTTAAAGTACAAGTCTCTCAACTAACGTAATCCACGTCTAACCCACGTAACATGTGAGACGAGATGTCAAAGTACAAGTATCCCACAATCGACTAGTTTAAATTTTCTTCGATTAGTCTAAAAATTTAAACTAATTAATAAGTTCACGAATTATTCACTTATCACCAATTGATTTTGAAATAGAAACTAATATTTTCTAACAGAGCTAAATAAAGTAATTAAGCTAAAAACTTGAAAATATTAAAGCATTTACAACCAAATTGACGGTTTGCGTTTTGGATTTTGGTGACCGGTCGGTTGAGACGATGATTAAGCAAGACAGCTAACGTGCGCGGTGGTATGCATTGAAGTTATGAGAGTTCAGTGAAAGAATGACAGAGTTGGCCTTGCAGGAGCAGAGTCAGGCATCTGTTTTGTGAAAGGTTGACCCTTGATGTGGACGAGGGGTTTTTCGGGAAATGGATTATTTCAAGGCTGGGTTAGAAATTCGGATTTTTACTTTTTTTTTTTTTTTTATTGGGGGGACAACTTTTGCTTAATTGTGGACAGTAAATTAATTAGTTCGATTTATTTTGTATATATAAGGACTTTATTACCAATCATAAAAATATGTATTTCATGACTTACAAGGATTTTATTTAAGGAATTAGTGAAATTAGTAGCAAAAGATTTGTATAATTCCCGTTAAGGATTTTAAAGTCTTAATGCTGCATATTCTTTTTTTTTTTTTTTTTTGAAATAAATATATGTTATTAATTCAAATCTTTAAGAGCATTAATGCTACATATTCTGTAAATGAACTTTGGTGCATGAAATTATATTACAAATTAGATAGGGTTAATTGTAGTTTACACCTCTAAACTATAATAATTTTGTACATTTATACCCTAAAGTATTAATTGTAGTAATTAATCACCTTCAACTTTTAGTTTTTAACACATTGCACCGGTTAATACTTTTATTAGCTTATATATACTTATTATTTTACCTAACTTCTGCAAATACTATTATTATTAGCTCATATTCAATCCCATAATTAGATTAACTGCAATTTTAAATAACTGAGACTCCAGATTTCAAATATAATTTAATTAAATTATGATACAAGTATAAGGAGTTTTTGGTTGTAAATTTATATATCTATTAGAAGGATAAGTTCTTTTTTTTTGTTTTTTGGTCATTTTTTTGACTGAATATATAATAGCATGAGTTTATTTATATAATGACTTTAGTTAATCTTATGCATACAGTAACATTCACAAGAATTGCCCCTAAAACTATGCATGTTTGGATGAGTGATTTGAAAAAGAAAAGAAAAAAAAATTATTTTTTTGGGAGTTTAATTATAGAGAGGATTGGCCTTTCTTTCAATAGGCGCCGCTACTCTTATCATCATCTCCCAACTGTGGGAAGAAATGGAGATAAAAAGACAACTTGTTTAATAAAATTTTCAGTTTTTCTAAGTTTCCTGAAATACAACAATTGTTTTAACATGGCAAATAACATTCTGGGCTCATATTTCCCTTTCTCTTTATATCTATAAAAAAAGGAAATCAACTTTTTTCCTTTTCTTCTAAACCCCCAAAATAAGACAAAGAGTGAAGCTTTTTTTCCCCCCCATTTATTGCCTAAACTCGCAAAGTAGGCCTAAAAGTAATTTGTTGAGAAAATAGGCCAAAAATAATTGAGTACCTACTTAAAATAATGGACTGTCTCTTATTGAAGAGCAAGTAAGAAGTTGAGGATAATTTTGATAATTTTGCTTGACGTAGGCAAGAAGAAGAAAAAAAACAACAATGTAGGGTGTGTTTGTTTGGATTGAAAATATTTTTAGGAAAATTTTTTTCAGAAAATTTTTTGGTGCCAAACACCGGAAAATATTTTCCAATTTTCCTTCCTCTGGCTAATTGAAAATAACTTACCAAATTTTTGAGTGTAAGTTATTTTTCGGATAATTCAAAAGTGACATTAAATCTCAAATACTTACTTTTAGAATTTCGTTTGCTAAACTTATTTTCGTTTTTAATTCTTTTTCATTCGTTTTTCTCACACTAATATAACTATCATTATGCATATTTTACTACTATATTGTACTAATCATTTAATTTTGAACAAAATCAATTTTTTATTAATCACAATTACTTGTAAGGTATTTATTAACATTATTATAAGTTTTTTTAACTTGTATTCATAAAATTAAAGATAAAACCGTTAAATTTTTTTATTTTAAAATATTTTCAGTTTGTCAACCGAACACCGAAAAATTGTATGAAAAATAGACTTTTTCATGTAAAATATTTTCAATCCAAACGAACACACCCGTAGTATAACGGAATTAGGAATGCTGTCCCATCTCCGATGTCAAACCATGTTAAACCACCGACCGGAAATTTTTATTTTAGTAGTAAACAATAAGACTTACTCGATATGTTCAGTAGTTGTTTCTCAATTAATAAGAATCAACTGTTTTAAATATAGAGTTCATTTTTTTTTAATAGAATGACTCTCTTATTTTTCAGGAATATAGGTTTTCCACTATCTAATAATTGATTTTTAATCAATAGAAACCTACCTTTTAAAATGTATGGCTCATTTTTTTTTAATCGGATGACCATCTTAAATGTATGGCTCATTTTTTTTTAATCGGATGACCATCTTACTTTATCAGAAATATAAATTTTTTCACTCTAAATAAAAAACTTCTATTAGTTGAGAAACAATTATGAAACACACCTAATAATTATTTTGACCGATATAAAATCTCACGAAACTTAGTGGCTTAGCCTAAGTACACTGTTGGATTAACTAGTAGCTTTACTGTACATCATTACGGGTAAATGAACAAAATTGAAAATTTTTATGTTTAATTAATTCAAGTGTAGCAAATAGGGGTTGGATTAAACAGTACGTACGGTGATTAAATTATGTAAAAAGACCCATTCGATCGTACCTTCTCTCAATATCTTAATAGTGGTGGAAATATAAGAAATACGATAAGTCGTTAAAATATGCATTAGTATTTGATCCTAAAATTAAAAAAATAATCTACTTCACTTCTAAACATTTATTCTTTAAAAAAAAAATCTCAAATGTATACTTACAGAGTTAATATAATATGGATTAATTTCAACAAGTAATAATTTAGCTAAGCGTTGAGCATTAACTATCTAAACAAAAAATGTCGATAACTATTGGGTTTTGTGGAGGTTCTTCTCGCACATAAAAGAGGATTTGGATGAATTTGGGCAGAAAGACACAATCATTGTCCATCAGCATCATTAGTATTCCAGTTGTTCTCACCTTCATCTGTAGCAGTGGTCGTCCACTTATGCCAAACTTAATTGGCTGTATTATACTCTATGCTACTCCTGTCCAAATCACTTCACTCACTTTTTGAGTAGAGAGATATTCCATTCAAGAAAAAAAGAGAAAATTAAATGATGATTTATAAAAAAAAATTGAATTACTATTCAAAATGTACTACTAAAATTTTAGGCAAATATTTGCGTAGTTTTAGTTTTTGACCTCACTTATAAATTCTATGGTGTGAATTAAATTTTAAAAAATTTATGATATCAACTGACATAAATAAAATTTTTAAAATTTAATCTTAACTATAAAGTTTACAGATGAGACTAAAAATCAGATTTAATTAAATATTTTCCAAAATTTTAATATTTGTCACTCCCTCATCCTCATATTTAGTCCTACTCCGGTATCGTGAGTCAAAAATTCATTGATGGACTAATGTAGCAAACATGGGACAAATGTACAAAGCATATTTGTTGTCATTATTGGTGGTTGCAAATGCATAGAGTGTAAATAATATAGGGGAAATGATTTAACGGTCCTTTATATTTTATATTTATATTTTTTTTAATTTTTTATATTTAAAATGATATATTTTAGTTTCTCATAAAT
Source organism: Cinchona pubescens (assembly GCA_025175665.1). Taxonomy (NCBI): domain Eukaryota; kingdom Viridiplantae; phylum Streptophyta; class Magnoliopsida; order Gentianales; family Rubiaceae; genus Cinchona; species Cinchona pubescens. Next base: position 1,211,990 of record JANKKI010000077.1, on the reverse strand, counting down.
TTAAAATACATTATTTTAATTTATCAACACAATTACCGTAATATATTTTAACTTGAAATACTCACATGCATATCGAATGTAACATATTTAAATGCAAAATTGATAATACATAATTTTAATACTAAATTGTCAAAAAAAAAAAAAAAAAGAGGATTGGAGCTATTGGAGTAGAGGTGGGAGGGGAGTTAGCAGTGAGAAAGGGAAATAAGAGTAGTGATGATAGGTGAGAATTTTAGGATAGTAGTGGAAGAGATTTTAGATAGTATCATTTAACATTTAAAATTTGTATTGTCAATTTTACTCATAAAAAATGTAATATTCGATGCACATATAAGTATTTCAGGTTAAAATATGTCCATAATTGTGTCCAGAGACCAAAATAATACATTTTAAATTTATAAAAAACTAAAAAAATACAAATATAAAATATAAAATATAAGGGATTATTTTACCAATAATATATCATCATTTGTAGGGTAAACCTGTGGTCCTTTTCGTCAGAAGAAATCATCAAAATTTCTACTTGCACTGTATTATTTTTATTTATTATTGATGAATTATTTTTTAAATGATATTTTATACTAATAATTCTTTAAACAATTTTTCAGTCATGTTATTTCAATACATCATATTTAAAAAAATTATTTCACTAATCTATACTATATATAAAGTATGAGTATGAATTTTGATATCTGTCATCTTTTGAATCACCAAATATACTCTTATAACTACCCATAACTTTTTTCATTGCCCACTACATATATTATCTTTTTAATTTTTAAAATAATTTTATAATTTATATTATCTTCTTTTTAAAAAAAAAAAAATTTGTGTATTTATTTTGATTACACATATAAAGTGTGCATTCCCCACTAATTATTATAAATAGTGACAGTTCAAATAAGCCATTTTTCTTTTAAATTTTTTTTTTTCAAATATTAGAGCAGCTGAAAAAATAGAGAATATTGCTCTACTGGTCCTATTCTTCAAGAGGTTTGTACCTTGTAGATGCCAAGCTAGTCGCAACTCTTGTCAAATGATAATTTGAGACTAAAATGGTCCACACCTACATGAATCTAACAAAATTTGTATCACCTTTTGTTGTCAGTACTCATTTGATTTTAAGTAATATTCAATTTTTGGGCTACACCCGTGGATTCTTGGCTTAAGTATTTATAAGCCTACAATGACGCAATTTAATGTAACTATTAACCCATAGACTACAAATATGAGCCTTGAGCCCCATCCCCGGAATGATCAACTTCTTTGCGGATCCAACCGACATTCTTGGACCTCTCTTGGTCGCTATAGCTAATCTCTCATGCAAGTTGTCGATCATGGATTAAGTCACAAAAAAGAAAACCCAAAAGCTCAAATGCACACTTCTTAGGCCTTGCAACTGAATCATATTCGATTCAAGATCGGTTTGAGGATTAAATATTAGAAAAATATTTAAGTAGATCCGATCTTTGACCCCACCTGCAAACACTGTAGTCAGGATTAAAACTTAAAAAATTTTGTAGACACTGTAGTCAGGATTAAAATTTAAAAAATCTTGCTTACATCGGCTGATGTCATAGATTCTTTAAGGTTTAATCCACACCACAGGGTCTACAAATGAGGTCAAATATCGGATCTATCTAAGTATTTGCCTAAATATTGTACTATTTACATTGCCATATAAAATAGGTATTACTGTTGCTATACTTCCAAAAATTATTAAGGAGGTGTTTGGTTCACATTCGGGAATTGGGATCGGAATGGGAATCATAAACCCTACTATTGTATGGGTTTATATCATTCCCCCTTACTTGTTTGGTTTAACATAGGAATGGGTTTCATTATATTAATAAGTTACTCAACTTGAAACCCATGTCACAAGTAGGGAATGAAAGTAGGTATTTTTTTAACACTTTCATTCCCAAAGAATGATTTCTATAGTGTTCAACCAAAAACAATATATATATATCATTAATTTTGATTCTCATTCCCCCCTCTCATACTCATAAACCAAACACCTCCTAAATCTCCGAACGAGTACATAACTTAGTATAGCCAAAGACGGTAAAAAAAAAAAAAGGATTCTAAATGAATAATTAATTTTTATTCTTTACTATAATTTTTCTATAAAATTACTACTTTAATAATGGAATATGTTTTGATGTAATTTTCCAAAAAAAATTAATTTATGCCCATAACTTCTACAACTCCCCTCAATTCAATAAATTTTCATAACTCTCTATTTAATTTAAATTTATTATTTATTATTGTTCTACAATTGTATGCACATATTCGATGGTATGCCAATAGCACTAGTGCATATAATTTTTCATAAATTTTAACTACCCGCAACTATTTTTTCTTTTTAAATTTTTAATTACTTTTAAGAATAATTTTGCACACACTTAAAGGGTGTATTGTTGACTAGTAGGGCAATTTAAGAAGGGTTAATTAAATTTATCACCCCTAAAATTTGATCATATTATTGATCAAACTTTATAATTTGACAAAATTATAGTCATTCCCTAAAATGACAAAATATTTAACAAATACCTCCCTACTATTATCTACTCTTAAAAGGAATGCTGTGTCCGACTTATTATATCTCCAAAATGCTCTACTTGATTATTAGTCGTATTTATTTTTTTAACTATACTTCACCCTAAAACGATGTCGTTTTGGTCAACTTTCCAAACCCAAACTTCCACTCTTCCTTCCCCCTCCCAGTCCTTCTCTCGCGCTTCTATGGTTGTCTTTAAATCCATTATGACCACTTTGTTTCACAACACAAGAGTTCATAAGGACGTGATTTACTCACTCTATAATATATATGGAGTGTGTATGATAGTTTTTGAAATGACTGAAAAATAGTGAATTTTTTTTTATTTTTTTAATCATCCAATAATATACAATACTTATTCCGCAATATAGAGTAAGTTGCAAAAAAAAATTTGTCAATCCGTAAAGCAATATTATCAAATAACAAAAGACCACATAAATGGTCCACAATCAAAACATAGATGATCGATACTCCTATTTGCCATCAACAGGGCCATACTCGAAACATAAAAAGTTTTTATTTTATTCTGACTAATACGTATCGTTTCTGCCATGAGGAAGGCTACACATCATAATATCTCTTAATGCATAGTTGCCATCAACTAGGCTATCCATCATATCCCTATTTTAGGCCATTAGTCCCAGTAGGTCGAGCTCGAACAAGAATAAAACATTAATAAATTATAATTTGAAGCACCCTCGAAACAATTTTATTCAAAGAACTTAGCAGCGGGTAGGTTATAGAAAAGTAGATAATACACATGCACAGAGATATATATATATATATATATATATATATATATATATACACACATTTATCATTGTATATTGGGGCCCCACATTTGGGTTTGGGAAGAATGAAAGAAAAGTTCGATTCAAATTTAGGAGCGAGGAAGTAATAAGTTATTCCATGGAAACCGTAAGACCTTTTTCAATGAAAAACTTAATTGAAACAGTAGAGAAAAGTAGCTATCCATTTCTTGCAATGCCAAACAATTCCTCCCCCGAAGCTTCCTGAAAACAGAGTCTGCACTCTTACTTGCGAACTCACTACCAAGGAAGCTTATTGCAACCACCCTCTAAGGTTTGTTTTATCCTCATCCATGTTTGGGCCTTCCATTGATGAGCATGGTAACCGATTCAGTCTCCATCGTTCCATCTCTATTTGAAATAACCATATCACTATCACACTTATTTACTTTAGATATGGAAAGCAATACCTGTTCCAACCGAGAACGGCAATGATCACGTCTTTGTTTATTCGAACACCTCTATGTAGTAGTCTAAGCATGCTTGGAATAATCCATAAACCCCTGGGTGCTTCCACCTTTGCTGCTGGAAGGCATTTCGATATTCATCATATTAACACCCATCACACAGAAAGAAAGGCTTCTTCTCTACATCAGTAGCTACCTTCGTTTCTTCTCCAAAACGGAATAATCTTTTCTCAATTGCACTTTGTACGAGGTTCATGAATGCCAAGCAATTATTGGTCGAGTGTGACTAATTTTCATGGTACTTGTAAAAGTCCTTCTCTTGCATTTTTTGTGCCAATGGATGTTTATAACTCTTAGGCAGCTTGACTCTTCCAACAGTTTTGAGATACTTGAATATGGCATCTAACTAAGTAACATGAAAGTTGTACCTTCGGTCACCTTTGGCTAGCCTTTTCTTCAAAGCTACTATAGTTGATTGTATCACTAGTTGCTGAGATTCCAGCGACACCAAGGATTTACAAGTACAATGGCTCTTTCTAACAATTTCTGCTGCATCAACCTCCTCACATCTCATGTACTCATCCTACTCCCTTGCATAAAGGAGACTTTATAGTTCAATTATTTATACAACAAATTCCTTCTCTGATTAGCATTTATTTAGGCTTCCATTTGCTAAATGTTTTCAAAATTGCTAACTCCATTAGCTAGCTCAAACAAATCTATGAATGTCCTTTCTTCAAAGTATTTGCCAAAGCAAAATTCCTTATACCTACTAGTGCAATGGCCACAAATTCATCCTTTGGTGTCCTTGCATTACATCTCATTCTAGCAGTTTTGAACCTTTCTACATATTGGACTAACTGTCTCCTTGGACCTTTACACGATCTGAGCCAAATTAGGGAATCTCATCTCTGGTTGACAGTGGTAAAACTACTAATGAAACACATCCTTTATCCTATCCCATTCTTCGATAGAGTTAGGTGATAGTTTAGTAGACCACTCGAATGTTGTTTTGGTTAACGAATATGGAAACAACCTTAACTTGAGAAAATCATGACTATTTATCTCGGGGTAATGAATAGTGAACGGTCAATGTTCTCAACAGTTGATTGATGATCATCCCCTAAGAATTTAGTGAACTCTGGGAATCGAAATATCTAAGGAAACTCATAAGTAAGATCAATCCACTCTGGATAATATTTTCTATACCTCATGATTTCCTAGGATAGTTGACCTCTTCAATATCTCTCTGTACTATGTCTCTGACACTTCGATCAAGATTGTCATCATCTACCAGTTCCCATGGCTCTCTAACCTGGTTCCTACTGTTTCTTTCCATTTTTGATCTTCTCGGCTACTCCTCTTCGGTATCCCAGAGATGATTCCACATCTTTTCTTCTTGATCAAAGAAATTACCGACATCTTTCGTATTTTCTTCATTCGATTCCCACACAGGGTTCTTCTCGCCCCTCATGGATGGAATATATGACGACCGCATTGGTTATTCTCAATTTGGGATATCTTGAAAATTGTGTAATCTAACCGTATTAGTAAACCTCATTCATTATGGATCTCTAATGGTTGGGAAAGTTGCAAATCTTGACAACATGTCTTTAGCAGCCCACCCCTTCAGCGCCATTTATTCGGCTAGGCCTTGATGTTTACCAACTATTACCAATCAACGTTCTGAGCTGATATGAGGGCCTTACTGCATTCCTCCTCTTCCCAATGTTGATTCCAGCCCCCTCATTTCCAATCATCACTGGCTTACCTTTGTTAACATCGCCCAAACCTTAATGCTAGACTTGGCATTAGATTAGCCTCTTATACTACAACCTGGTTATATTCCTAGTGGCGTTCCTTGAGAATGCAACTTGTACCGTCTTTGGGATTTCTGGCTTTTTAGTCGTGGCGGTGGTGATCAAAGTTGATATCACATTAGTTACTGAGTTAGATGCTGTACCCAACCTTTTCATGCCCATGTCAAAATGATCAACATGACTATCACATCTTCGACCTATCTCATCTACTGTGGACCAAGATTATTAACCGCTTTAGCATTCTCATTTAATTTCAAGTTCACTTCCATTAGTTCTTTCTGACCCAGGCAATCTGCTTCGAACTTTCTCTTCTTACCTCTTCGATCATCATTCTAAACTCTACATCTCTCCTAGCTGCCTCTTTGGCTATGTCATCTCTTGCCATAACTCATCTACAAGATTCACTTGGTCACCTGATGATACCTGATCTTCTGGCTTGCTTTCCTTGGAAATACTTTCTTTGAAACTCAAGATCCTACCTTTAACTGAATCCTTGTCTTTCCCAATAATCCTAACACTAGTCCCACTGGGCATGTCAAAAACTTTGTTCATACAAATTTTGATAGTGCATCACTCCGAAAACGTCAAACAAATCAACTTTACTTATAATTTGTTAGGAGCGTGCAATTTCTTTTTAATATTTGAAATTGTTGATGCGCCATAGATCTTTGACTTCTCAATGATTGTTGTTTGTCCGTCATGACAATAAAATAAAAATAACTAGAATTGCGAAACACGACTTCATTGGAACGTATTTACAACACTTAAACGAGACGAACACAAACATACATAGTTAACACTATTGAAGAATGATACCAAACCAAAGGTAACTTTTCCTAATCTGACAAGGCCCGTAATCAATGAGGATTATCGGTCACCAAATGACTAAATACTTAATTAAGCAAAACTGATTCCTAGACTAGATTAGAATAAGCTTAGGCTGAGATCTTTTTTGGAGTTTTTTAAGTTCTTCTTTTCTTTTTTTTCTTATATCTCTTATCCTTTTTTTTTTCTCTTTCCTTTTTGTCCTCCCTCTTTGTAATCGTTTGATGGCAATTGTGATTTCAAAATTCTCTAACCGCCATCCTTCCCACTGTTTTTGCCTCTCATTATCTATTTACCCACATTGTCTCATTACCTCCTCAATTCCTCTTTTAATGCAATGTGCAGTCAGCTGTCCCATTTGCTCAGTCATGGACCTTTTTCTCGGTATCAACCTAGTCTTCTTGGCTTTGGTACTTTGTTTTCCAACTGATCATTTGTGTCAGTCCCTAGCCACCGATTTAGCCCAAAAATTTCAATCAAGATGTTCTAACCCATGCTGGGTCTTGTTTAGGGAGATTGTTAAAAATAAATGCCATAACTGCATTAAATGAGAGGGGACATTTTGCTCGTCGTTGTGTTGAAATCGATATGAAAACGCCCCTCATACACAGTCTATGGTTTGGCAAGTCAATGTGAAGGATTATCTTTCTATTTCTCTTGTGGTTGTATCAATCACATTTCTAACTATTGCCCTTCTCAAACCTATACTTCTGACCCCATTCTTGCTCAAACTTCTATTCAAACCTCTGTTAAAACCTCTAATCCCATCAAGGCGAATCCCCCAAATATGGCTCTTGGATACTGGATCAAAACAAAAAGAAAATCAAACATCCCCAAGCACTGAATTCCTACTTATCTCGGAATACCAATTAGCAAGCAAACTAACTTTTCAACCACCATCAGTACAAGTCTGTTTTCTCGAATTCAAACTCAAAATCTAAGTCCTTACTAACCTGGCATAGACAACCTTTTGACGAAAAGAGAAGTCAAACTAGGCTTGGCTCCTTTTCCAAGTCTACCCACTCTTCTAACCGTTCATCTATTAACAACACCTTAGGGCCTCCACTTTCATCATGTGACCTTTCTTCTCTTTCACCCAAAAAGGATCTTCCATTTTTCTCTTTCCAAACCCTTACAATTCCCTCAATAGAAAAGAAATCATTTTTCTCGATTTTGAGAACCCCTGGATATTCACCCGATCATCTTCTATCTTAACCCTTTTTTTCTACTCCTTTACTCTATACCTCGACAACTTCCTCCATCCCAAACCCTTATCCGACCCTTCCCTCTCACCATCACTATCAAGGCCCTCTCATTACCAGCAAGGACCTCACTACCACCTTTGAGGGCCGAGAAGGTTTTATTGCCCCTTATCTCGATGCCACTAACCTTATCGAAATTACCTTTACTACAGGTCAAACCCTACACCAAAGGCCCCTTAACACTCTCAAAGGACCTCACCTCAACCTCTACAATGACCTTTGGAATTCCCTCAGACCCCTTTCCCCTAACCACAACCCACCCTGCTAATTTCTTCAAACCCCTACCGTAATCTCATTAGCTTTTTCCAAATCTTGAACCCCTTTCACTTGCAGAGGCCCAGGATGAGAACAGATCGTCAAAACAGTCTAGATATCCAGGTCTTGGCATATCTTCACCTTTAGGCAAATTCTTTGAAACTAGACTAACAATAGACCTAGACCCGATGGGACTAACCTCACCACATCTTCAAGACTTCCAACCCTTATAAACCTGCAGACCCCTCCCTTTCTCCATCAGACGAACAGCCCTTTAGTGACTGCTCCTTCCAAGCATGCTAGAAAGCCATGGGCTCAAAGCCTAAATCAAGACATCATGCCTGTAAACCACAAAATGCTATCTCTATCTACTTTGGTTCTAAACATGCTTTACTCAAACGACTTTGCAACAGTCAATTACTCCTATAAGAAAGCTGATAAGAGCTTAAATATACTACAAGTGTTCGAAGACCAAGAAAACTAATGCTAGACTACCTAGCTACCTTTCATCGAAGGTTCTCAAAGAAAAAAAAATGCTCGGCCAATGCTACAAATGGACAACTTTGTCAACCCCAAACTTGAATCAGTGAAGACCCTTTTTTGGAATGTAAGGGCTGTGGGAAATCCAAATGTCTAAAGTCATCTTCTTTATTACATTAACACCTACCGCCTAGGGATTCTCATTCTAGTTTAGACTAAGATCTCGGGAGAAAAAACCAATAGAGTCTGCCAAAGCCTTCCATTCAACAAGCATAAAATAGTCAATGCTCGGGGATTCAATGAAGGGATTCTGGCTTCTTTGGAATGATGTCAAAATACAGATCGAAGCTATATCTAATAGTCTTCAAGTTATCCACGCTCTCGCCAAGTTACCCCCAAACCTCTTCACCTTTTTACTTAGTTGCATTTATACTAGTCCTAATTCTGAAACTAGAAAAGGCTTGTGGTGCAATCTTTTTACTATTGCTAATACACTCAATATTCCCTAGGTCAGGCATCGTGGCTCTCTTTTTCAAGAAACCCTAGACTAATGTCTTATCCAAGACACAGGCTTTTCATGCCCTAGGTTTACCTGGGTCATAAGAATTCAATGAAAGCCCACAATCTGGGAACGACTCGATAGAGCTTTTGTAACCCAAATTTTTGGAACTCTTTTCTTGAAGCCAGAGTAGACCATCTGGCCAGATCCTACTCGGATCACTATCCCATACTAATTCATCTAACTCCCTATCTCTCTTGCTTACCTAACGATCCTATTTGCCTTGAAAATTTTTGACTTTCTTACCCCTCTCAATGGGATGTTGTTCAGAACTCTTGGAAACCTCCCATTCCCCCTTCCCGGGTACCTCTAGATAAAGCCATCATCTATCTTACCAAGGCTACACAAATTGGGAGTAAAGGGACTTCTCACAATATTTTTAAAAAAGAAAAAAGAACTCTTTTCCAGACTTAGAAGAATTCAAATAGCCCTTCAAAGAAATAATTCTGCCTTCTTAAAAATTTAGAAGACTATCTTCTTTAAGATCTCAAAACCATTCTTTCGCAACAGAAAGCATCTAGGCTATGAAGTTAAAAATAAACTCCTTAGTATGGGATGACCTTAATTCCAAATTTTTTCAAACCATCACAAATGTTCGTAGAAGATCCAATCGCATTTCTTCCTTATGTAACACTGTAGAGCAATGGTTCACAAACCCTAATCAAATCAAAACCATCATCTTCAACTTCTACTCTTCTCTTTTCGCCACTAGTTCTACTATTTTCCACTGGTTCTACCATTTCCCAATGGTCCTACCATTTCCCGCTGGTCCTCTTGTGAGTCTTTTCCTTCCATCAGACTAATCCTTGACCCATCTAATAAATCTTTTTTGGAAAGCATCCCCATTCCAAACAAAATTATAAAAAAAAATAGTATTTAATTTGAAACCCTTGAAAGCACCTAGACCAGATGGACTTCATCCTATTTTTTATATTTTTTTTTGCCCTTAAGTGGAAGCATCCATCGTCACCTTCATCTCCGATGCCTTTGCACTTTAGCCCTTCCGCGATGGGGTTAATGACATCTTTATTTGCCTCTTACGTAAAGTCAAGCAGCCAAAAACTATCAAACATTTTAGACCCATAGGGCTTACAACAACTCCTACAAAATCTTAACCAAGCTCCTCGTTAATAGGCTCAAGCTTCTACTAGAGCTAAACAAATGGATCTTTGATCCAATCAAACACGCCTCCTTCTTTGTAGAAAAATTATGGCATTTGGGCCCATATAACAAAGCATCGAACACCAATCAAAAACATGAATCTCTGATTGGAAGGAAACCACCCAAGCCTAATTAACATAAACTAAACACAGATAGATCATCCCTTGATAATCCAGCCCTTCCAAGTCTGGAGGAGTCATTAGAGACTCCAATGAAAATTGGAATTCTAGGTTCTCCCAAAATCTCGGAGTAACCACAAACTCCATGGCAGAGGTACATCTCATCAGAGATGGGCTAGAACTCATCTCTTGGCATAGGATTTTAGAAGTGGAATCCGATTCTAACCCAACTATTGCTTTGATTAATCATAATTTTCCACCTACTCATGAACTTGCACCCATCCTGTTTGATGACGGGTCGAGTAAATTTTGCAATATTACTTTCAAGCATGTTTATATGGAAGAAAACAGGCTTGCAAATGGCTTAGCAAAAATAAGAGAACTTTTATTTCTGTTTTCCCCTTCCTCAATGGCCCTCGCTTTGTATCGCCAAAGACACCGAGGGTATCTATTTTCCTAGGATGATTTGTAACTGACTTTCTTATTAATGTTATTCAGTACTTCTACCTCCCACACACACACCAAAAAAAGAAAATCAGAGATATGACACTTGAGATCTAAAATTGAAAATAGCATGTAGCTCTAGCAAAACCTCTTATCCATTGTCACAGAACTAGAAACAAGCGTCATAAACTACAAATTAGAAACAAACAGCATAATCTGGATGCCAAGATCCTTTGTTCTGCTTTCCTGAGAGTAGATAATTCACCTGTATTTTTCCTAGATCTTTCTTTGGTTTCCGCTAGCAGGTAATTCACATGCATTTCCCTCATTCACATTCAAATATATTATCCTCATTTCATTTATTATAGGTTGTTGAAATGTCAGTCATCACCACCACCACCACCAAAATCATGCAAGGCGAATTGGCCACTCATTTAGAGCCAAACCTTTAACAGGCCAAGTGGCAAAATAATTTCAGGCTAAAGATATACCACATCTGTAAATCGTACAAGTATCGCAGTTATCAAAATATATATCGTAGAATAAGAAGACAATAACAACACAGTACAGAAGTGTGAGACTAGTTCACATCTATCAGTGTCCACAACCAGCTAACTTGAGAATTAGCTTACATTGTGCATAATAAAGGATGCCCACTAGCAGAGATCAACAAAAATTTAGTATATGCAGTGCTTAAACAAAACAACTCCACACATCATTAACAGTTGCAAGCCAATTCTGGGTTAATCATCTGTCCTAACAATGCTCTGATTGTTGAATTAGTCACCAAACTATTTTAGCGACCAATACAGTTATTAAACTTAAAAAACTGCATTTATAGACTCAATTCATCTACTTGAGCCATTAGTATTAACAAAAATCAATTATTCAAATGAAAATAATTGACAAACAAGAAAATAAGCAATCTCTGATATATAATCAAAAATTTGATAAATATCAAGCATTATTATAACACTAGCTTGAAGTGAAATATGTAATCATTTATTAAAAATATAATTTTAAATTAATAAATTGACGATTTAATTAAATCTAAAAGAGAATGAGATACAAAAATGTACATATGTAAGTACTATGAATACTAAATCAATATTACTGATTGATACCACTAACAATAAGTAATTAATTCCACAAAATATAGAAAAAAGAAAAAGTTTGCTAAAAGCAATGTACTTTTCAAAAATTAAACAATTATTATTAGAACTATTAAAAATAAATGAAAGTATTTTAAAAAAGTTCATCTATTATTATCTGAGATATTGAATTAAAGAGTAAACGGTTTATTCAGACACTAAAATATGTTCCGATTATTGAATTAGTATTAAACTATTTTGACAAGCAATAAGAATACTAAACTTAAAAAGCTGTGTTTATAGGCTCAAGCCGTCTACTTGAGCCATTAGTATTAATGAAAATTAGTTTTTTTTTTTTTTTAGGGTTAAAATTGTCTAACTATAGTAAACTAAAATCACTACAAAATTTGGGGTCAAATTAAATAATAAAAAATTATAGCAAATTATAAGTGATGTCTTACTAAAATATATGAAAATTTTTGAGTCAAAAATTAACAGCTTTTTAATTTACTAAATTTGCAATTTGTCCCTAACCATCATTCTCCAGCCACCACCATTTCATTCCTCCTTCCCTCGGTTGGCCCACTACTACCCTTCCTTTCTCCACTTCCCATCACCTCTTCCCTCTAGCCAGCCCACTACCTCCCAGTCTCCCTCCTTCAGTCAACTCACACCACCACTATCTCTCTCCCCCTCATTTTCTGCCACCTCACCTCTTCCAGCCCATTCCACCACCTACTCTATTATCCCGTCCCCTAGTGAACCCCCTATCACCCTTCTTTCCTTCTCTTCCGTCACCTCCCCCTTTATTCTTCCCCAACCCCACCAACACCCTCTCTCTCCTAGTTAGCCCCTACCATCATCACTTTCTCCTCTCCGCTCACTCGTCTCTCAACTTTTCCTTATCCTCGCCAAACCTCTTGCTTCCTTCTATCCCCGTGATTTGACCTTATTCTCCCTCCTACCTCGTGATCTGAAATCCTCCTTCCTTCCTCCTCTTTAGTCAATTGATTTTTTTTTTTTTTGGGAAATATTTATCTAACATATTGCTTTTTTTTTTTTTGGCTAGTATAAGTGATTTTTTTAAAAAAAAAAAAATACACTTTTTGACTTATTTTAACTCTAAACTACGTTATTTTGACAAATATTGAAGGTAAAGTGTGGGAATGAATTGTTGGACAATTTTACTCTGCTGCAACTCACAGGACATGCATAAAAATGGAAGGCAAAGTGAGGGAAAGAATTGTTGGACAATTTTACTTTGCTGCAACTCACAGGACATGCATAAAAATGGGTTAACGGAACACTTACCACCTCAAATCAACGGAATGAACCATAGGCATAGTTTTTGAAATTTAATGACCATTTTGAATACCAAAATAGTTTGGTGACTAATCCATCAACCGAAACATAATTTAGTGACGAAATAGACTGTTTGTTCAAAATTAAATGTACTATTAGATTATATTATTAGTTGAGAATAACTTTTGGTGTTAGAATATATACGATATAGGTATGAGTTTATAATTATTAAAGAAGGTATCATAACATATTTGAAGAATATTGTCTCAAGCAATAAAAGCTACTATAAAGCAATAAAAGCTACTATCATATCTATTTTATCAATTTAATTAGAAAAATGAATAAAAGTATAGATAAATTTGAAAATCAATAAATAGAAAAACTATATTATAGACTACTAATTGTGTTATTATTAACAAAATTAACATATAATAAAAAAGTATCATATAAGACAACGTTAAAGTTAGTAATTATTTAACTTATTAAAAAATCAAAAATTAAAATTTTAATTTAAATAATCATAAATTATTGAATTTGTTAAATGAATCTATATATCTCTAGATACAAACGAACCGAGCAGCTCACGAGCAGTTTGGTCAAAAACTCGACTCGAGCTCGAGTTCGAAACTCTTGACGAGCCGATTTCGAGCATATGTATAATATGCTCAAGTGCTCGTCGAGCTTTTCAAGCATTATATAATTTTTTTTAAATTTTTTTATTATATGATAAAATTACTAAAATATCCATACTTTTTAAAAAAATTACATATTTTACCTACGAAAAAGTCGAACTACTCGAGTTCGAGCTCGTTTTACTTATTTTCGAGCGAGCTCGAACTATGTCAAAGTTTTCGAACTCGAGCTCGAGCTCAAATTTTGAAACTCATTCGAGTTCGAGCTCGAGTTCGAGTATCAGAAAAAATTTCGAATTCGAGTTCGAGTACTAGCACTATTCGTGCTCGATTCGTGTTTGTTACACCCTTATATATCTCTAAAAAAATAAAAGAGTCACACATAAATAGGAGATGATAACAAACATATTTTACATGAACAAAAATAGGGCTAGTGCACAGTACAGCCCAAGCCACCCCTATTCCATTTCCTACCCAGCGAAAAAAAAAAACAAAACAAAACAATGTTCCTTCTTTCCTCTCAAGCTGCTAAATTTGCATAGAAGAATAAACTAACATGTGCCATTTCTGAGACCACTATTCCCTGCATTGTCCAAGTTAACATGTAAGTATTGCTCTCTTTTACTTCTCTACCCATATTTCTTGCCTAAAATTCACTGGGTTATTATTATTATTTTTTAATATTTTGCTCATCTAGGATTTCAAGCCTTTTTTTTAATTCCCTTTTTTCTCAATTCTTTCGAGGATCAGCTTCAAAAATTCTTCATTTGGTTCAATTTAAGTAATTTTTGGAATTCAGTTTTTTGTATTTATTTAATTTTGGCTTTTCTTGCTTCATCCAAGTAATTTATGTTCTCCAAGCTGTAGAACTGTTTGATATTGCTTCAGCTTTCCTGTATCTCATGCTCGTGTTCTTAATATTTTAGTTTTAATAAATATGAAGATGCGGTTAGGCCAGAAAGTCATCATTTTGGAAGACTCCTGACATAATGATTCTTTCATTACTTAATTGTCGACTTAATCTGATGGAAGAACTGCGAGTTTTTGGATAAAATATACAATTTGAATTCTGGCTTAATGGCGGTCCGCGGTCTATGAACATGCTTCTTTGGGTAAAAAGATGATTGCTTGTAGCTTCAAATTGGAAAGGTGAACTGTGAATCTTTACTCAATAGCTGTGCTGATTTGTGACACTTATATTGTTGGAGTCTAATGATGGATCCTAGTTTTCAGCTGGTACTAAGTGATTTGGACAACATAATATGACAGAAAATTCATGTTGATAGATGGTGGAGCTCAGTTGATGATCAACTTGCGAAACTAATCTGTGACTTTTAATGATAGCTTAATTTCGTCTTTTCCTTGTTTCTTGGAAGCAGTGGTTCACATCATTTACTAGACAAGAGCATGAATTGAAGAGAGATCTTTGGTATCATCGATACTGAGATATGTCATAAGACCAATAAGTGGATTTGAGATCTCGCTATCAACTGCTTGACCTAAAAAAAGTGATCTTTCTCAATAAAGTCGGTTGATTAGAGTAGAAGTGTATCCCTCAGAAACTGTACATGCACCTTTTGATGCATACGGCTCAAAAAAAAATTGCGAAAAAAAAAAAATCAATGTGTAAGGATTCCAATCCCCTTTCTTTTTTTCTTTTTTTACCTCCAACGAAAGAGTTTTTCTTCTTCAATAACTTTTGTAGTTCAAAATAATTTTGAGAATGGTGAATACCCAATTTGTGGAATTGTTAAAATCAATTTGAGGTTCAAAGTTGTTTTTCTTTTTCCTGAAGTAAAAGGAGAGGGTAGTCTTTTCTTTCTTTCCTCAAGGTGGTTCCAACACAAATTCATTCTCCATGCAAATGTTGTGCCTTCTGCAGTGGGAGTAAGTGGAAGTTACAGTTATTATCAAGCAAATCATAGTTTAGTTGAAGGAAAATAGTACTCCTAAAAACATCAAACTCCTAATCTGAGTTGTCATTAACGATAGCATTAATCCTTGAATTTCAATATATCGTCCCCTAAATTGGGCGTTTCCATGCTGGAATAATGCATAGAGGAACGGACGGTGTGGGTATGTTTTACTTGAATTCTCAGTATGCTTGTTGCATAATAAAACAAAAATGAAAAAGTAAGGCACAAAAAAAAAAATGAAAGATAGAAGAAAATTCCTTTTTCTGGATTATATGTGTGACTAAGTTTGTGTTTTTTGATATGCTTAGTCTTCTTCTTTGAGCATTATCCTGGTATGGGTCACCATGTTGTGCATTTTGATTGCTTCAGGTTTATTTGCATATTGAAACTGCCCACATTCTAACTTTTGGATCTGATGGTTGCTGCATGTTATATTTTGCTTCAATTATTTTATTTTATTTTTATTTTTTTTCCAGATATGCACTTCTGATGATGAATGCACATTTAGAATAGTAAATGAACTCTTCCTGTACGAGAAATTTAGTAGAGTCCCTGCAGAAACTATGGAAGATGGTGATATATGTGCCGTCTGTGGCATTGATGACATCCAGGTAGAATAGATGATATTGAATTCTTCTCAACTCTCAGGTCGAAGAACAATTGCAAACAGAAACTTTGGGAAGCCATTGCCTTCTATGAGGGTGGAAGAACCTACAGTGAAAATGTCTATTCTCAATTAACACTTCCACTTTTGATGGTCGTGAGGTACGACTAGTTAATTGATAGCCATCAAATTTCAGGAATACTTAGTCTATATTCAATTGTGGAGTAATTGGAGAATTTCCTTTCTTCAAGCAATGAGGGAGAGTGAGGATCTTTAAAATGAGCGGTCTGCTCATAAGTTTCTGATAGTATCATCCCACTTTGATAGGATTTCTAAGACATCGCTGTTCCCAGTCACTACAAATATCTGAAGTGGATTGTTCCATTTTGAAATGATCAAAGGCTTCCGAGAATTAGTTAAAACTGTATATTTGGGTTCCTTTTATGTCTCCTTGTGCATTCATGTCCTCGAGTTTTGACAGACTTTTGAATTAGTTAAAGCTCAGGAATGGTGTTTTATAATGAATGAATTGGAAAAGGTTTATAATACAGCAAGCAAGTTGAATACAAAATGGTAACTTCGGGTGTAGAAAGGTTTATAATGTTCTCCAAGTAGATCATGATTTTATCTACATCAGCCCTATCTATCTCTCACCCCAATTCCTCTTCTCCCTTCCTAAAACAACAAATATCCAATTATTATGATACTTGTTGTTTGATGATTGTGTTAAAAATTCTTATCATTTGTAATTCCCATTAACATGCTGTTTGTTCTTCATTGTGGAGCTTTTAGCATTATGGTTAACCAATTTGTTGGGATATATATGTTATGTGAGGGGAAAAACATGCTACTGTGAAAGAATATGACCACGTGTTGCTTTATCAGTTGTAATTTTGTTATTTCAATTCATCACCACCAGTCAGTCGATCGGTCTGAGTTTGTTAAAATCACTGTATATCCATTTGTCACCAAGAAGATACATACATGCTTTGTTATTTCTGTTAGTGAACGTAAGATCTCAAAAATATCTCGCTTTTTCAACATTTGATTATCTGAATTTATTGAGTTGAACCAAGTATATAGACAGTTGTGCCACTGCATTTGTCAACCTTTTTGTGTCAGATAAGAGTACTTTAAAATCTTCTGCCGTTGCTAACTGATGTATCTTTTTTCCAACCTTTTTTTTTTTTACCAATAAGAAATTTTAAACTGGTACGTTCCCAAAAATCCAATTTTCCCTTCTATGCCTTTTTTACTGCCAATAATATGCTTATTAAAACCTGTCAGTATCCCAAAATTAAAGACATTTCCTATGTACTTGCAGTTAATCAGTTGCTGATTTGAGATTCGATTTGTCGGAAGTGATGTTAAATAAGCAGGCAAGGAGTTCCACAAATATGGTTAAAAAAGTAGGAGAGAATCCAGATGACCTATCACTATAAGGATTTTTTTTTTTCCGCTTGATCTTTCCAGAAAGCATTGGGAGAATCTAGTGCATCATTTAAAAGGAAGAAGCAACAGTCATGCACTGGTCGGTAGTGAGCCTTCCCAAGACATCAATACGAATGGAAATGTCAAATCTGATACTGAAATCCAGTCTTCAGATAATAATCCCCAAACCCCCTAGCTGCGGCGACAACTCCGTATGCATCAAAAATACATTACATCACATGCTGTAAAGTCATTTGTAAAGAAAAATCTGTTGCTTTATGCAGTTTCTGATGGATACAAGCATGAACTGTGCTCTTATACACATCTAGATGTGTTTAAGAGACAGTTTTTCTTATCACTAGATGAAACTGAAGGCACATTACGGTGAGCACGAACTTTTTGTTGTTAATCTAGTTTTTTGAATTATCAGTTTAAACTAGGTTTATGCCGGCAGCTTTTCTACATTGCTAGTGGGATTTGTTCTCCTGATTTGTTTATTGTCGTTGGGAATAGAAGGATATATGCTTTCATGCAGGAAAATAATTGATAAGTACGAATATCAGAGTAGATAGTCATACTGCATTTTTAATTCAATACCATACCATTGGCATTTCTCACGGAGATTCTGCATTTTTATTTCAAACTGTGCACAACATCAGAACATGTGTAAAAAGCATGAGTAGTCTCAGATGACAAAATGATGAATGATACTAAGCAATGACAGAAATTAGAGAGGATGATTGATACTTAATTAAGGGGATAACTAATGACAGAAATTAAACTGGATTAGGTAGAATCCAGACGGGAGGCTGTGGGAATTTCTTTACATCTGTATAAAGGAATGATCCAACCTTGCCTTGTTCAAGGTCATAGATACCAATATCGTGGCCTCCAAATTTGTCGGATTTGACCATTTCATCAATGTCATCGTTACAAAAGTAGATGAAATTCTTCTTCAACATAGGACATTCAATAGTCGATAGAGAAATTGAATGATTGAGACCCATAAAATAAGGCCTGATCCCTTAAAAATTTAACAGGTTCCCAGGCATCCCCTTGGCTGTTCAATTTGAATACATATATGCGATGAGTTCGCCGGTGGCTCATATCAATTCTTGAAGTAAGCTCATCGCATTCAATTTTTGGAAAAGAAGCCTGAATCAAAATTTCTTTTCTGAGGAGAAGGGGCCACGGCTGCTCAAGTCCCAGGCCTCAATTGATATAGCGCTTTCTGTGTAGGCCAGTTGAGCTAATCATAATCTGTTGTTATTGGAGGAATACTATTATTAGTACCAGTGAAGTCTCCAAATATTTCTTCATATCCTACATCTCTATCTGGACCTCTCATGAGACGAAAGCGTCCATCTTTGGGTGAATAAAATTCTCCTCCTCTTAAAGCATAAAAAAGCCCTTCCTTACTAGAATAGATAATATCAGTATATGGACCAAGTTTAGTAGTCTCTCCTCCACAGAAGCCGAACCAACTAGTTTCCCCTACCCTGCAACAAGCCAGCTCATTCTTATCCCCTCCAATCACCACAGCGATGCAATCGTCCTCTTGATTAAAAGGATGAATGGGAAGGGATGGTGCCGAAGACAAAACAAGCTTTTGTAAACAAGTTTTGGGATTCCGGTGGTTCAATCCAATAAACTCAGAGAAGAGCGGGGAGGAGGAAGAACTATCACTACTACGAGTTCGCAAGGCCTCTATGAAAGGAAGGGTCTCGAACGAGGGTAGGGATAGAAACGGTATACCACTGGGAACTTTTTAGTATTATCATTACTGCTACCGGTGAATGGATTGACTAGAAATATAGAACCACCATCCCTCAAGTCGAAAAAGGCAAGCCAACCATTGAGGCACCTATGTAAACTGCATCCTTGGGAAATGGGAGATCCCTTTCCCAAGATTTTTCCAAAATTTTCCGAGTTTTCACTAATTTCTTTTTTTCCAGACTGAGCATATTAAAAAAACCATCAAAGTCATTGTCATCAATTTCAGTCTCGTCGTCATCACCACGATCGTTGTTGGTGGTGTAAATCTTCGATGGGATGAACAAGTGCGGGCCAAAAAAGGGCCATTTTGAAGAGGAACATCCGGCGGCTATGGACGATCCCTCCCTCACTTGGGCGGAAGAAATGGCAAGGAAGCTTTGCCCTCTAGTGCATATAGAGTTTGAGGACAAAAGCTTCGCAGCTGTCTGAAAATTTCTCCCTCTCCCTCTCCCTCTCCCTCTCCAATTGCTGCTGCCGCAGCAGGTAGTTGTGGACAAAGGAGCAATGTTTTTGCAGTGATCACCATTTTCCCCTTTTCTTTTTTTTTTTCCTTCTTCTTTTTCTTGCAATGGTAATGAGTATATTATGGTAACGGAAAAGGAGTATTTCAACTTGACTGGAAAGTCATTTCTATTAATTACTTGCACGTTAAGTAGCAGAATAGATACCTAAAATGATAGCATCACAAGATATCTCTAGGATACAATTGAAATGCTTTTATGACCAATTAAGAAAAGTTAACCCTAATTTGTATGAGCTTTTAAAAATCTAAAAAATTATCATATTATATCAATAGTTTTTATTCTGATGTGTAGATTAACATACCTTAAAATTAAATTTATATCTATATATTAAAGTAAAACTCTTTTATGTGAGAGTCCACCAAAAATGTCACATGTTCCTACATTTAATTCTTTTATAACTATTATTAATTAACTAACAAAATAAAATAGTCCTACTAACTAGCATTACAACAAACTATCTAAATATAAGGTTTCAATATTTAAAGTTTTAACATGGTAAATAGGAATCATGACAGTGGTTTCATAGCTGCAGCAGGTTGTTCTAGGCTTTTTTTTTCATAATTTTGTACTCCTCTTCTTGCAGCTAGAGAAGCTTTATCTTTGGTGCAACATTCTATTCTTGTTAGTTGTGTTGCCTCCGTAATTGTGATTAATGCTCTGATATAGCAAGAGAATGAATTTTTTGTTGAAGGGGCGTTAATGGATAAAGTAAGGAGGTGTCTGGTTTATGAATATGAGAGTAAGAAGGTGTTCGATTTATGAGTATGAGAGGAAGGAATGAGAATTAAGACTAATAATAGTTATATAGATGTCATTCGAATAATTATTATGGGAATCATTTTTCATTATGGAAATCATTTTATGAGGAATGAAAGTGTTAGAAAATGCTCTTTTTCATTCCCCATTTCACATAAATGGGTTTCAAGTTTATTAACCTATTAACACAATGAAACTCATTTCTCATTTAAACTAAACCAAGTAAAGGAGAATGACATTAAAAAATAACATAAACTCATTGCATGTGGATTTTTCTTTACAAATATTATTTATCCAAGTCAAATATAATTTCTTGAATATCTTGTAGAAATCACATATATTTCTTAACTAATAATTATATGATATAATTACTTTTCAATATTTTTGTGAACATATACATAAATAGTTTAGGTTTATACTCAATAATCACCAGAGTTAGCACAAATTAATGTCAGATTTTACTCAAATGATTAGATTCAATCAATATATTTTATATAGAGAAATAATATATGATTTTAATTATGGTACTAAAATCAAAACACTTTTGTACTTGATTGATAAAATATGAGATAAAAAGGAATACCATATCTGCTCTTGCACTAAAAACAGTTCTAAATCGTAAATTGAATACATATTATTTAGTAATCTATATTGAATACATATTTATTTATAATCTATATTACGTGGTATTTCTTAAAAAAAATTATTTGGTATTTCTTTTAATAATTTAGTAATCCACATTTAGTATTTAGACAATGCATTTGGTATAGATTAAGTCACTAAAATAATTAGAAGTCATTACTTTAGAAAAACAAAATTAACATACTATTTTTGAATTTTCGACTCTCGAGTCATTGACAAACTAAAATTTTAAGTATCACCTTTTGTAACCCTTGCACAGCATTAAGTGTTATGCTAGTATATTAAAACCAAACATATCATATCAATATTTATTAATATTTAATAGTTAAATTGAGTCAAAATCAATACAAAAATTTAAATATTTAATCAAATAAAAAAATTAATCTATTCATTTTCAAATTTTATGTATAACTACCTATATACTCAACCTCCTCAATTGAAAAGAGAGTATAATCTAAATAAATCTTTTTCGTAATCGTATCCTCGAGATTTGGCATCTGGATAGGAATTGATGAATTCATTTTCTGATTGCAATAATTAAGGATTTGACTCAGTTATAAAAAGAATCTATCTTATATTTTTAGCGAGTAGTATAGTGATAAACATTGCCACAAGAAAATTATTATATGAATATCTAATTACTTGCACTCGAGATAATAGATAGTCGTCGGTTTTTCCGTAATTAATTACTTCTTTTATAAAATAAAAGTTAAACTTTTCTTTCTTGGGTTAATTACACTTTGTTCCCTTATAAACTTTGTCATGTCTCAACTTATCTCTTATAAAAATCTATGTATATTTAGTCCTTTCTAATAAAGGTCAAAGCTGACCTTTTGTCAAAATATTATAAGTGTTATAAAATTACAAAATTACACTCATATAATTTTGGTTGATTGTACTTTACTGTTTGTAATGTTGTAAAATTATACTTTATTCTCTATCTATATTCTCGATTTGAACAGTTGAGGCGCGTAACAGATTAGAGTTGACAAAATTTTTTGTGATAAATTCTAGACTCCAAATTTTGCCAAGATTATAATCACAACAAAATTATTCCAAAATTACTATAGAGTTGTTGAGCGGGGAACAACCCGTCATAATACTTTTCTTGTACACGCTTAAAACATATATAAATCACATATAAAAATGCATTAATATAATTATCAAGATTGTAGAACAAAAATAAAGAAATAATTTTATCATGAAATAAGACAGCATAAGCAAATTTGACTAAGTATACTTTCGCGAAAGCTCTAATTACGTTGATTTCAATCCTAAAATACGGAAATAGTCAATTACAAATCGGATGGTAATAAATGGATTTACACATTACTTAATCGAAAAAATAATAAAGATCTTTTAGAGTAAAAAATATTTCCATATTCTAATACTTTTATCTAATTTTATGGGGTGCAAAGTTGAAATTCAAGACATTATAGGGGATAACATACATGTTTGTATCATTACGAGGGTAACTGAAACTAACCCTGAAATTATTATATAAGGTAATTTAGTATTTTTGTGCCATTCTCTAAGGTTTTGACTAATTGTTGGATTTGACCGTTAGTTAGAAGGGTTAAGTGTATATAAAACATTCGTTTTTCTTAGAAAGCACTGTTTGACTCCCCGCGACTTGCGTGGCTTTTCGTCAGAGATAGAGCAGTTGGTGATCTCGGAGACGGACGACGAACTCGAAGAGGGTGGTTGTCATCCTAGGCTATACGTACCACCGGGAGCATATGACAAGTTGCAGATCTCAAAGAAGGATGAACTCGAGGGTTTTCCTTGCCTATTCGTACCATTTGGATTTGACATGAACGAAGATACTGGTAGAATTATTTATACCAATCATTGTGACTGGTTTCAAAATAAAGAATTAGAAGAGGAGGATTGGTGGGAGGAAGATCCAGGGCGGTACCATTTCTTAAATATTGCGAACAAGAAACAGGTTAATCTTGAGAAGACCATGAGGACTATGTGGCGAGGCCGGTTTCTTTCGCCTGATGATTCCAAATGCGTTGGATCCTCAAAATTAAGGCTGGCTGGCCTTGATGAATAAGCACCATGGATCCTTGTATTTGTTCAACCCTTTGATTCCTTTGTTGATTCCTTCTCCTACCCCTTCATCCCACTTCCTCCAATTGAAACTCTTCCCACCCTTCAATCTACTATTTCACAGAAACTACCCCCTTTCCCCTTCGGAAGCGGAAAATTTCTGGATTACCATTCATTTCTTTGGAGAGGAAGGAGCAATTTTCGTGTTTGGTGGGAGCAACTTTTACTTGTACTAAGCAAATTGCACCTGTATCTTCGGAAGAATTGAGCAAGTCCTTCATTAAAAAGGTTGTTTTGTCCTCGTCCCCAGCTCCATTCCCTTCGATGATTACTTCCGGGCGTTCGGAGGATACCGTAGTTATGATTATCCACGGATATAAGAATGAGTCTCAACTTGCCTTCTGCAGGCTCGGGGTCGAAACTTGGACAGCCTTAAATGGACCTCGAACATCTTATCAAGATATTATGCATTTCAGCAAGGACCAAAAGTTCTATGCTTTGTCACAAAGTGATCACATTGAAGCTTGGGATCTCCGCCGCTCTTCATGACTTCATCTTTCACTCTTGTAAAATCTGAGTACCCTTCTTTTGGTCATCTAGGCGATTGTAATCAAGGCGATTGTGAAAAGAGATCTCAACTAGGCCGCAAGAAGTATCTTGTGGATTCAGGCGGTGACTTGTTGCTCGTAATCAGATATTTTCAGACCTTCAAATCTGACGTCCCAGAGAAGAATTACAATCATAGGTGGACAAGATGTTTTGATATTTTCAAGTTGGACTTTGACACTAATAAATGGATTAAGATCAAAGGGTCATTAGACGGTCACTCTTTGTTTGTGGGTGCTAATGAATGCTTTTCTGTATATGCTCCGGATTACTCCGGATTGAGACAAAACTCCATTTACTTCACTTGTGTAGATGCGGAAGTAGTTGATCAATCAAACAACAGTATTACAGAACATTTATATGATCTGGGTAAAGGAGGAGATTATGATTTTAGCCTGAAGCATCAAGAGATTAATGTCCTCTACTAAGACGAGTTCAGGAAGATCTTTAGACCTCATCCTGTCTGGATTTTCCCTCAGCTGTATAAAGAAAAGGAAAATTAGCATGAACATAAATGTTTTTAGTTGTGCCATCTTTTAGTTTTGTTCTACTATAGGTTTGATACCCAATCTACCCTACCACGTGGTCTCGTTTTTTTGAGTCAGCTAGTAATTATTATATTCCATGCGGTCTGGAAAATTTTACACAATCTGAGTTGATGTAAGCAGTTGATGCATTGCTTAATGAGTTAATATTTAGTTTAGAAAACAAGATGATGCATTACCACAAAAGCGAACATATCATTTGAAATTGAAAAAATGATCCACTTACAGGCGACAGGCGCTGAACATATCAAAATAGATAACTTGTCATCTATTTCAAATCAGGAAACAATTGAATTTCATAGCAGTTTAGCAAAAACAAGAATTTTAACAGAAACTTAATATGCAAATCATTCACAATAAAGACACTACACCCAGTGCTGGATATACATTTTTTTCAGTGGGGAGCACGTGCCCCAATAGAAAAAAAACAAAAACAAAAAAACACTCTTCCTTTTATATAAGAATTTAGCAACATTTGTGTTTGTAATCTTGAAATTAACTAAACGTGCTTATGCTAAAATTTTTCTGATTATATAAAATTACAACAATTTTTGTAATGAACCCAATTTATATTAGCTAGCATTTAAAATCTTCTAAGATATCTACAACTATTGTTGTTATGTTTTCTTTTGCCTTCCAACTTTGATTGTACAAATTGAATATTATTGTTAAATGATTTTTTGTTATATCCCGGACCTTGGGATATAACACTGCCATACCTTTAATAATAACATCTCAAA
Organism: Cinchona pubescens; assembly: GCA_025175665.1. Lineage (NCBI taxonomy): Eukaryota > Viridiplantae > Streptophyta > Magnoliopsida > Gentianales > Rubiaceae > Cinchona > Cinchona pubescens. The sequence continues at coordinate 1,186,669 of JANKKI010000077.1, read as the reverse complement.
TATATAAGGCGTGCAAAATTTGAACAAATTAAGATCTGTATAAATGTCATTTATCATATCTAAGAAATTTTCCTTCATAAACCTGTGTACAATACCAAATCAACTATATTCAAATTTAAATAAACACAAAAGTATAGCTAATATATAAATTCGACAATTATATTTCTACAATACCAAAAGTTAAAGAACATTCGATACATTATATAAGTCTTCACATTTACAAGTCCATACTATTACTACAACCTAACTAAATACTGCTTGCTGGTTTCTATGGAGCAAGGATATATCTACCAGACAGAGGCTTAATAAATCACTACGGAGACTGTGTAATTGCTTCATAAAGGTAACATGCCTTCCTAAGATGGAAACCAGGCAATACTCAAAAAATTGCTCGACAAGCTAAAGAGTTATAAACTCCAAGAATGCTACATATATCAATGTAAGAGTTCTTGTTTGTTTTGGTGAAGAATAATTCCATTGGTTGATTCTCAATCAATCTGCTTTGATCAATTAAGTTGAATTGGTTGAGGATCATGGTGGACATAGTGACAATAAACTAATCATTTCAGGTCAAGTATTAAGCAAGATATAGAGCAAGCCATGACACTTCAAAAAAAAAAAAGATATATACCAAGCACAATCTCTTGCATTAATAAAGTTTATGTACATCACTTTACATAAGATAATGTTGCTTTATCGTGTTTACAAATAATTAAGAGGAGTATCACATGAGTATTTTACCAATCGATACTGGCTAAGCCACAGGAATAATTATGGTTGGATTAAGCAGTTGAATAGGAAGAATACATAGCAATTCCGCATAGGCCTACTTTAGTAGCTATCCCACGTTGCATCCTTTTATATCTGCTCTCACCCCAACTTGTGCCCCATGAGTTCTTGACCAGCCAATACTTTGTACCACTAGAGGTTGTCCCATAACCAATTGCAGTAACACCATGATTTAGATTGGTTCCACAATTTCCTGTGAAGACTCCACTGTGTAGAATTGAAAAGCCATGCCACTTGCGTCAATGGGAACTGAAACTGGTTGATTAGTCACGGATTTCAATAGAGCAGCTACGTTGTTAACATGCACCTTCTTGTAACCTTTGATCTTGGCTGCGTGGGATGCTTCTTTAGTTTTGTTGCAAGTGCCATCTGCTGCCGTGTAAGCGTGAAGTCGTCTTGGTGGCAATTCCTTTATTTTTCACTTTAAAGTCGTAGGCATCTTCCATGTAGTCACCATTACAACCTTGATCTTGACTGATTTTGTTATTAGTCCACAATTTCTTGCTCAGATAGTGAGATCAATTTTCCACTACCCAATTTAGTTATTCTTTCAGTGGCTGCAATTGCTGAAAATGCCCAGCAACTTCTTGTGAATTAGAATCAAATCACATGAGAAAAACCATTTGGAAGCATATTCAACTAATCGAGATAATAATTACTTAATTCACTAAATCACCCTACGAAATACACGTTACAGTTCATGTGTATGAGTATCAAGTACAACACTTGAAAAAAAAAGGTATCGAGTAGTATTTATTGAGTATATATATGTACTATATACTTTTAACAAAAATATTAACGCTTACAGACATCACAAAACTGAAAGTACTGCATATTCATAACTATTTGGAACTTATATACTAGTTCTGGATAGGGTGACTTACCACATTATGTGTCCTTCATCCTTAATTGGAGTGACTGCCTCCAATCCACAGTATCTGGGACAACTAGTCACATTTTCATACTTGAATGATGTAGTCCTGAACGACTTTGGTGCCCTGGACATGCTTAATCCGTTACAAGTGGCTGTAAACTCCTCGTTAGTAAGGACCATAGTTACCAGAAACTCACCCCATCCTTATGAATTGCGTATCGATTTCTGAAAATATACATTCAATCAATAACAACAGAAAACATAGATAGTCTATGGGTAGCTTCATAAATGATTTCAACATTTTATCTCTATGCAGTAGGGTAAGAAGCTTGCGTGGCAATTCCATAAACTCCCTCTTGAGCATCAATGTCTCTGCATATGGATGTATCCATTCTCACCCCATCTTACATGTATATAAACAAATGAGGAAATTGCTAAACTAGCTAATGCCTAAAGCAAGAATTCCGTTACTAGTATATCACGTATTATTTGGTTATTTGTCTCATTAAGTTTGCTTTGCAGTAGATTTGTTCTTTATACTTTTAATCATTGTGATTTATAAAGGAAAAAAAAAAAATACTGAGAGGCCATGTAAAATCAAAATGAACAACATAAGTTCATGTAAGGTCCTTTGAACTATTAGATAAGGAACTTTACATTATAGCAAAAAATGAATAACATAAGCTCATTAGTACTTGACTGATAATATCACTAACCAATAAAATGTGAATAGTAATGTATTTGACAGGTTAAGTGGGGTTATATACTGTATATTGAGTATGAAAATCACTTTATGATCCATTACTTGCCTAAAAACTTTTGATTTCCTGGTATTTCTTTATGTTAGCTTAGTGACCTTTTTGTTTCTTTTATTTGCAAAAATGAAAAAACATATTTTTCTTATGAAATACAACATTAATATCAGTATAAAAAATAAATTCGAATAATTCAATTGAAAAAAAAAAGGGAAAAAAACAATCCACCCAGTTAATAACTTTACCTATGTATACAAAGACATTAATGCACAGATTATTTAATCTTTAGAGAGCCGGAGGAATAAGAGTAAAATCAATGAGGATACAGAAAAGTGAAAGGAGAAGATATAGGGGTGTCTGATGCATAAGTTGCTGGGCTCTCTACATAGTCTCGATTTTAATTCATAAACAAACTATTCAAAGACATTATACAGATTCAAATGAAGCCTATAAATACCTCTTATTCTATGATGAATGCAGTGTGCTTTCCCACTCACATCCTTTTTAGTTCTAAGTACGTTTGAGCTATCCTGCTTTTGTTTCTTTGATCTCTCAAACAATGGCTTTGGCATTCAATTTGAAAATTATGTTTTCTCCTCTATTCTTGCTTGGAGTGTTGGCTTCTCTGCGATGTCCCGCAACTTGAATGAAGCCTCAATGATTGAAAAACATGAGCAGTGGATGGCTCAACATGGTCAAGTTTATAAAAATGAGGTAGAGAAGGCAAACAGGTAAAAGATTTTCAAGGAAAATGTGGAGTTTATTGATTCATTCAACAAGTCCGGGTTGAGACTAAATCTTACAAGTTGGGCATTAACCAATTTGCTGATTTGACTAATGAGGAGTTCCGAGCAGCTCGCAATGGGTACAAACCAAAGGAATGTATAGGAACACTGTTTAGGTATGAGAACGTAAGTGTAGTTCCAACCACTATGGACCGGAGAAAAAAGGGTGCTGTTACCGGAATTAAGGACCAAGGCCAATGTGGTAAGCTAAAATAGCCATCATTTTACTAATTATTCATGCATCATTAATCTTTTCCAAGCCCTATGTATAGTTTGTTGTCTACGGTTAAGTGACTAATTGTTTTGAACAAGAAATATTAGGTTGTTGCTGGGCATTTTCAGCTGTTGCAGCCATGGAAGGAATTCATTAACTCAAAACTGGTTTGAACAGGAACTTGTTGATTGTGACACATGAGGGGAAGATCAAGGCTGCAATGGAGGTCTCATGGACAACGCATTTAAATTCATTATTAGCAACAACGGCCTTACGACTGAAGCTAATTACCCATATATCAAGCCGTTGATGGCCCTTGCAATACCAACAAGGAAGCTAACCATGCTGCCAAGATAACAGGTTTCAAAGATGTCCCTGCCAATAACAAGGTTGCACTTTTGAAGGCTGTGGCAGACCAACCAGCATCAGTTGCCATTGATGCTAGCGGCTCTGCCTTCCAATATGCTATTTTGATACACCGATAATGCAAAAATACAATATGCATACAATATACTATGAAAAACTCACCTAAACTCCATCAATATACTATTAATTTTTATACTAAATACGCATACAATATACTATTTTTATGTGCGCGTTTATGTGTGTGTGATATTTTTAAGGTTAATAGCAAAATGCTCCCTCCAACTATTATCTTATTTGCAAAACACCCCATAAACAATTTTAATAGGTATTTTGCACTCTTGACATGTAGTTAACTATCTAAAATATCATTTTTGCTAGAGATTGACCATTGTAACCCCAATGCATTAAATGTCATTTTCTTTTTTCCTTTATTTATTTTCTCTCTCTTGTTTTTTATTTTTTTTTTCTAATCCTTTTTCTCATTGTTAAAAAATAATATTACGTCTAATATTTATTAATTATAACATCTAATTTTACATGCATCTTATTTAATTTTTAAATTGAAATATATTATAATAAACCAACTACAAAATAATTTTACTACTAAATGACTAAGAAGGGTCTATACAATCTCCATACTACTAAATAATTTTACTTCTTTAATTTTGGTCATGCATGAGTTCTAATTTTTATGTGTCTAGATAATTTAATTTATAAAATAAATATACTTTATATTACAAGCAATATTTTTTTATTTCAATGTACATTTTGTGTATTTATTAGTGATATACTATTACAAACAAACCAACAACAAAAAAATAAAGTATCGAGAAAAAAAACTTTTTAAAAAAATTATTCTTAACGTAAACATAAATTATAGAATGAGAATTCATGTAAAATTTTTTACTTTTGGCATAACAAAAATAAAGAAAAATAAAAAAGTAAATATTATAACTTTTTAATATAAAGTAAAATAAATTTAGCCAAAATATACTGAATGACTCTACATGCACAATTTTTATTTGTATTCTTAGAATAAATTATTTAAATTTTTTAGGCTATCTTTTTTTTGTACATTTTTATTCGTTAATTTTAGTATTAATAATTCATTGCAAATTCTATATTATAATAAAATATATTTTATTTTATTATAATATATTTTAATTTAAAAATTAAATCATAAGATGCATGTAAAATTAGATGTTATAATTAATAAAATATTAGAAGTAATATAATTTTTTAACAATGAGAAAAATGATTAGAAAACATAAAATGAAAAATAAGGGAGAGAAAATAAATAAAGGAAAAAAGAAAATGGCATTCACTTAACTAATGTATTGGGGGTACAATTGTCAATTTTTAGTAAAAATGATATTTTAAATAGTTAACCACATGTCAATGATGCAAAATGCCTATTAAAATTGTCTAGGGGTATTTTACAACTAAGGAAGTAATAGTCGAAGGGGGCATTTTGCTTTTAACCCATATTTTTGTTATAATGTTGATACTAACTAATAAAATGTTTAAAATGTTTCATTATTTGATAAAAAGATATTATCTGTAGCAGTATAAATGACTTTGATTATGGGTTGAGTGTGAACTAATAATTAAGAGTACTTTAAGAAGTTAGGTAAAATAATAAGAATATATGACTACTAAATGTGTTTATTGGTGCAATGTGGTTAAAAATGAAACGTTAGAGATAGTTAACTGCTAAAATTAATACTTCGAAATGAAAAGTACAAATCATTATAATTTAATAGTGCAAATGTTTTATTTTTCTATCAAAATAATTGATCTGTCTGCTCCTCAAGTTTTTCACAGTTTCTAACTGATCCCAATTCATGTACCGAGGCAGAAAATTCTTGTTAGATAGGGTCTTTGGCGTATGCTATAGATCTTTTAATCCTGAAAAAGTTGTTTCATTACTCTTGAGTGATGTGGTTTTTTTAAAACCAAGAAGTCCATGTACTATCATAGGCAGGGTCAAACAAGTATTTTCTACCGCTATTATTGACCCATAATAATTATTTTGGGTAAAGGGTGTAGATAAGCATTACGTGTTAAATAGTACAATCAAGTACTTTTACCTTGGTCAATGATGTATTTTCCAATAAGTGTTGAATATTGTTGTGAATTCCAGTAAGTATGAATTCCCAATAAGAATATGAAAAAAGATTAATTTGATCAATATTTATTAAAAAAATTAATTTGATTTTTTATTTTTAAAAAAATCAATTAATTTAAAGTTTATAACAAAATTTTAAACAAATTAATGGAGTCATTGATAATATATCTACTGTAGATTAATAGTTGGTCTATTAATTTGTTCATGATTTTTATTATAAATTTTAGATTGGTTAATTTTTTTAAAGATAAGGGACCAAATTGATCTGCTGTGATAGATAAAAGACCAAATTAGTCCATAATAAAAAAATAACAGACTAAATTGGTCTAATTTTCCCATACGAAGATGTTCTTAACTTGATTTGAACCACAACATTGACTCTGTTTTTATGGCTCATTATTTATTACTTTTTTTCAACTGATATTTTACAAATTATACTCAACATGTTTTTAATCATATTTTTGTCTCACATATATCTCATCTCAAAAAGTAAATATAGTATTATTCAAAATAATATCCTAAATAATATCCTTAAGACAGATAAGGTCACCTATTAGTATAACGAAGAAAAAGCCAAGGGTAAAGCTTAGTTTGGGAGTTTAGGAGAAAAAAGAAAATATGCGAAAACATGAGAGAAAAGATCCTAACTTGTTTGAGAGTTTTATAAAGAAATGAAACAATTTTGGATACAAATTCATTATAATTCCTACATTCTAAGGGCAAGATGGCCATTTAAAAAAAAAAAAAAAAATGACAAATTCTACTTACACTCCTTATGGTATTGCCATTTTCCACATACATCCCTTATGGGGATAAAAGGGGTTAATTATACTTTACGCTTCTTAAATTTTAGCGTCACTAACACTTAATCCCTTACATTATCTTTTGAGTATTAAATTTCTTGGACTAGCAGCCAACTTTAATTGTATTTGAGAATTTGGCTAAATGGACAAATATGCATATATGTTAATTTCACTTTACTCTATTAAACTTTATATCACTAACACTTTAACCCCTAACATTATTTTTTGAGCACTAAACTCCTTCACTTATGGGAATTTAATGTTTTCACCGTTCTATCTCTATTTTATTATATTTTTTAATACTTTTGCCTCTGTTTGCACTAAATTCCTCTAGTAATTACAAAAAATTCTTAAATGAACCCGAATTACAATCTTACCTGTGAACCTTACGATTAAAAAAATAGTCAAATGCTTAATTTCTTATAAAAACTTTCATAAACTTTTCAATCATGTTATCAAAAATAGCAAACATACATTGTTGGAAAGTACTTGGAGTATTACAAAGCTAAAAGGCATGCAACAATATGCAAAAATACTGTACATATGGGCATGTAAAAGTGGTTTTTTTTTTTCTTGATCTGCAAGTTCAATGACTATGCAGAAATGCCTGGAATACCCATCAAGCAAACAATAAAAAGCATGCTCAAAAAGTCCCCCTAACATTTTATCAATAAAGGGAAAAGGAAAATAGTCTTCATAGAGGTTTCATTTAATTTTCTAAAATCTATGTGCGCATTGGCTACCCCCGTTATCTTTTTGGGCACCACTTGAGTAGGTATAAACCCCCCACGGGCTGATTTACCTACTCAATACTTTTTGGTGAATGAAGAAGACTGCCAAGTACTTGAACTTCATGATCTAGAAGAACTACCACCAAATTTGGAATCACCCAAATCACAGCTGGATAGTAAGACCAAAAAAAAAGCAAGAAGAAGAAGAGTGTACAACATGCCTAGAGGCATTCAAACAAGGTCCAACTCCAACCCCATCTCGCCATCTAACCCAACCCCTATAAATGGATAGCGTCCTCGTGTGGAATATAAGAGGGGTGGCCAATGGCAAAGCCTCAATTTGTAGATTAAAATTGTTGGTTAAAGAACATAATATAAAAATCCTAGCCTTATTAGAGCCAACGTTGGATAAGACATGGATCAACTCTTTTGCACACAAATTAGGTTTCTACCATTGCAATTCAAACACAAATGGCCAAATTTATCAATTTTGGAATAAAGATATTGTCCTAATGGATACTTTGATTTCTAACCAATTGTTTCATGTGTCACTTTCATCAAGTACCAGCAACACAGATGTACTAGCCTCATTTGTTTATGCCAAGTGCACAAAGGTGAAAAAGAGAAAGCTATGGGCAAACCATCGAGCTGCCCAAAACATCACAAACACTCCATGGATAATGGAAGGGATTTAAACACCATATTAACCTCGGATGAATACAAAGGGGGTGTTGGTTCCCTGGACTACGAAGGGATGAAAGAATCTAATGAATTCCTTTCTGACTATAGATTGATGGATTTTGCCTTCCAAGGTTGCAAATTCACTAGACTCCATAACTAAAAGGATTGGAAATGCAATGTGGAAACAGTTGGATAGGTTTGTCTGCAATAATGCCTTTCTCATGGCAGTCAAGAAGTCACAGTTGATCACTTTTGAAGACGTGTTAGATCACTCCCCCTTTCTCCTTAAGTTGTCTAATATGTCAACTCCAGGGCTGAAATCCTTCAATTTTTAAATATGTGCATTAAGCATCCAAACTTCTTGTAGTTTCTAGAAGCAAGTTGGCAGCTTCATTGTGTTGGAGAACCCTGCAAGTTCTAGTTAGTAAATTCAAGCACTTGAAGGCGGAGCTTAAGAATTGCAGTCACACAATTTTTGGAAATGTATTTTCCAAATCAAGTAGAGCTGAACGACAAATGAAAGGAAGCCACTTAGTTGCAAAATTAGAGCCAAACCAATCAACTGGCTTTGACTCACTCGCTCGCAATCCAAACATAATGCCTTGTGGAGAAAGAAACCTATAGTAGGCATCTAGTCTGGAATGAAGTGGTAGAAAGAAAAAAGCTATTTGAGATAAAAACTCCAAGTTCTTCGATTCCTCTCTTATGGCTAAGAGACAAAATTGAGCATCTCGAAAATAATGTTGGATGGTTCCACAACCTGTTGACTGAGAACACTTAAGTCAATCTATTAAATCCAACTTAACATTCATTATCCTTTTAATAAAAATACCCTTAGTCTATCTTGTTCTTAGTTTCTCTCATTTTTTCCCCCTCTAATTATGTTGACAAAAGAAAAAAAAATTAATAATTTGTTTTATCATTCATCACCATATCTTAAATTTCATCAAATTCTATTTATATATATATATATATATATATATATATATATATATATATATATTGGGTGTTATGATAAAATTTGTTCATACACATCAATAATTTGAGGGTAAAAAGACTATTTAGGCCAAAAATCTTATACCGTTAGTTTGGATCTTTAACCCAACCACTAAAATGCCTAAAAAAAAAAAATAACGTTGGGACTAAGGTAATTGTAACCTAAACGTTAAGGAGGTAAAGTCTGAAATTAACCCTACACAAAAATCAATTTAAAATACCAAAATTAATCGGGATAAAAGATGATCAATAATTGGTACCCAATTATTGATTGCATTATTAAGAGAACTAACATAAATGTATATTAAAACATTCGTTCGCAATTGAGCAAACATACGAAATAATTCAAATCAAACCAAGACTAAATACATGTCCATAGAATCAAAGCAAACGCGCAAGGTGAATTACCACTACATGCACAAAATGAATTTTCATAAACTACTAACAAAATATTGTTTTAAACACAATTTGCTATAAAATATACAATTTTAATAATTACTAGACATAGATTAAGACATCCTTGTGTGTAAATTGACTGCAAAAAAATTTAATTCCACTGCCTATACATAATTATTAATTAAATATTTTTTTAAATTTAAATATGTTGTATTTGAATGAGTAAATTTAAATTGTAAGAATGATTTAAAATGAATGGCTTGAATGAGGTAGATTTGAAATACATAAATTTTAAGGGTGAACTTAAAATTGAGTTCTTTAAATATTAAAATCATACTCATTAGTTGGTGAATTTCTAATTTCTAATTAAATTAAGTAACTTGTTTCGATAACATAATATGATTTTTGATTTTAAATCTAAATCTACCTAAATCTCTCTATTTAAATATAACAATAATAAATAAGATACAAATAGTACAAAATAATAAATTAAAATATTATTTAAATAATTATTTACTAACGAAATAATTTATTAATCAGATTAAATATTATTTAACAAATAATGCGTATTATTCACATCCCAAAGGACCCACCATTATTCAGGCAATAATTGAGTGCAAATGGGATCACTTCACTTCTTTGAATTCCCGCAAACCACTTTCCATTGGCTTATAAGCAATTTTCAACAAACCACTATCTGTGCATAGAGGTTTGAGAAGTCAACCACCCGAAAAGAAATGGATGGCACTCGTCTTGATTCTGCCGTTAAACAGCTCCCAAATCTATTCAAAGAAGCACCACGCCGAAAAGGGATGGATTGTACTTGTGTTGATTCTGCCATCAAACAGCTCTCAATGCTGCTGGACAAGCCACACCTGACTTCCTCGATGGAGAATCAAATCAAGGCCCTATTGCTGGAGTTGAGATTTGTGAAACTGTTTTTCAGCTTGCTACCAAAGTTGAAGACTGCTGATCAGATGGAATCTAATTCTGTCTTCTGCATTGCTGAAGCAACAACATTAGAAGAAGCAGGAAAGGGCCTTTATCAAGCCGGATATTTTGCGATCAGAGGAAAACTTGTCAGAGACTGGGAACGTGTGGCCCCTAATTTGCTGAAAACAGTTAACCAATTCAAGCCAGAGTTCAGAAGGATTTGTGTTGCTGTTTTGCTTCATTCGCCGCTTTTTCATCAGGAGGAGGAGGAGGAGGAGTTTCCCATCCTGGAATTCATGGATCCTGTCCTTGTGAATTTGAAGCGACTTGTGAGTTCGAAAGCTGATCATATGATCACTGCTCCCCACTGTGAAGAAACAAATCGTGGTTCTTGAAAAGAAGCTAAGGTTCTCCAGAAATTTTGTTGACTTCAGCAGAAGATTCTGTGGTAGGCATGAAAAGTTTAAAGGTTTCTTGAAACTTAATCAAGATTGGGCAAGGAATGCTGCGTGTCTGTCACTTTTGTATTGGATCGATGGTATGAAAGTCGAGAACTCGGAATCTCAAGAAATGAATTCAATGCTTGCTGTAGTGGTACAGAAGATCATGCCTTATCATCATCATCCAGAGGTCACAAAGATGTATATTGAAATCCTTAAAGCTTCGGAGCCACCGAGGTCTGACGCTCTTCTGATGAGTGAAATTGTTGCGGGTTTTGTGGATAATTTCACAGAAAGCCCAGATAAAAAAGAGTTCATGGCAGACGACATCGAAATCCTTAGTGAGGAGCTAATTTTCTTAATAGCATTCGTCATGGATCCGCCGAAGACGAAGTTAGGAAGAGAAGGGGAAAATGCAAATGATGCAATCATCAGTGAGGTGACATCTCTCATTCCTCTGGATTGTAATATTTCTCTGCACGATTTCCTGGAAAAGATTTCCAAAATCAAGACACAGGTCAAAAAGCTTTACATGGATATGCCAGTTTTATGTGATTCTAATTGCCCCACGACTAATGAAGTAGGATTTATTAATTTCCTCCTGACAAACCTTGAGGAAATGATTGAATGCAATCCCGACTTTGTCCTCTTTGCAAAGCACAAAATCGTGAAAATCCACAAGGAGCTCAAGTCCCTTGTGGAATTACGAAATGAGTTTGAGGAGTTGGAAGATCTTTGGATGCAGATTGTCATTGTGGCATACCGAGCACAAAATGTCATCCACTCTTGTTCAATATCAGATAGTCCTATTTGGCATCATATAATGTGTCTTAAAGATGTCCTGAAGGAAATTGAAACCATCACGAAAAGGGTCGGGGAGATTATGACGGATCAGACAAGTAGCAACCGAGAAATCTGTGCTGAGACAAACAATTCCAGAGGCATCCAACCATCAAGAATTACTACTTCAAGAATTGATGAAGTTGTGGGCTTCAATGATGAGGCAACTGAAGTAATTGGTCTACTGACAGGAGGATCAAAGCAGCTTTCAATTGTCTCAATTGTTGGCACATCTGGAGTAGGTAAGACTACTCTAGCCAAAAAAGTGTACAATGATCAGAAAATTCAATTAAATTTTACAAAATTTGCGTGGTGTTCTGTTTCTCAAGTATATAGAGTTAGAGACTTATTGCTTGATATTTTAAGGTGCATTGCCTCTGTTAAAGATGATCATATCTGTAAATTGAATGATGACCAATTAGAGGAACTAGTCAAGAAATGTTTGATGAAACAAAAGTACCTTATAGTTATGGATGACATTTGGGACACCAGAGCTTGGAATGCTATAAATGAATCATTTCCTGAAAACAAAAATGGAAGTAGAATCCTTTTAACAAGTCAAATTCGTGATCTAGATTTGCATCCGAATCCAAAGTAGTACTTATCCTCTTTCGATACTTAGTGATGAGAAAAGCTGGAAATTTCTAGAAGAGATGCTATTTCTCAAGGATGGCTGCCCTCAAAATCAATTACAGGTTGGAAAGGAAATTGCATGTAAATGTGGAGGACTACCTCTGGCAATTGCTGCAATTGCAGTTCTTCTTGAAAAGGAAAAGGAGAATCTAGATTACTGGAAACAAATTGAAGAAAGTTTGAATTTGGGCTTTGTTAATAATGGGTATAGGAACATTCTAGAACTAATATACAAGAACTTACCTGATCGTTTGAAACCTTGCTTTCTTTATTTCGGAACCTTTCAAGTGGGTAAAGAAATTAGTGCGCGGATGTTGACCTTATTATGGATTGCTGAAGGCTTCATACAAAGTACGGAGAAGAGGAGCTCAGAAGTTGTGGCAAAGGAGTACTTGATGGAGCTAATTAACCGTAGCCTAGTAGATGTTTCTAAAAGAAGTTCTGATGGTGGGATAAAAGCATGCTTGCATTCATGATCAACTGCATCAATTCTGTGTGGAAAAAGCTAAAGAAGAAAAGTTTATCCATGTTGATTGGCCAGATCATCCTCATGGTTCCTCAACTCTAGGTAACCCCTATAGGTTGTGCATACATGCTAGATGGGAGAGTTTCATTCAGTCAAAACCCATTGGACTACATGTCTACTCTCTACTGGTCTCTCACAAAATTAGAAGGAATCCATCACAATTGAGTTCTGTTGCCTCTCACTTTCTTCACAGCCTTAAGCTTCTCAAAGTGTTGAATTTAAAGAGCATCTATTTGCATTCTGATTTTCCTGAAGAAATTATGCAAATAGTTCATTTGAGATACTTAGCTCTCCGAGGTGGTATTACAAAAGTCCCATCATCAATTTCCATTCTTTGGAACCTAAGAACTTTTGTTGTGAAAGGATTAGAATCTTGGATTTGTTTACCGGAAACCATTTGGAAGATGAAAAGTTTAAAGCATGTACATGTAAGTAGAAACAGCTGTTATATCTTTGGGTGATTATGAGCTTGAGGAATCAACTCAGTTAAATGAGATAAAAACTTTTTCTACACTAGCTCTTCATCAGGTAGCACAGTCAGAGAAGGTATTAAGAAGGTTAACTGGACTTCGGAAGCTAAGATGTGTTGTTTCAGAGTCACAACTGTATGATAGGAAAAGCATTCAGTTTCCTGGATTTGACTCGCTCAAAAATCTCGAGTCATTGACATTGTCTATGAATAGTTTTGAAGGACTAACTTCTTATAGCAGGATGCACATTCAATTTCAGATATTTAGTTTCCCTTTGACTCTAAAGAAGCTGACATTGCACAAGTTGGGCCTACCTTGGCGGGCAATATCAAAACTTTGGCAGCTTCTCAACCTTGAGGTTCTCAAACTACGAGAACAAGCCTTTGAGGGGAAATTATGGGACATGGAAAAGGAAGTAGTGCAATTTGTCAACCTTAAACTCTTAGAGTTGTCAAATTTAAACATAGAACGACTGGATTTTAACTACAGATGCCTTCCCTCGCCTTGAGCAACTTGTCATACGAGATTGTTATGGGCTTGAGGAGATCCCTTCTTATTTTGAAACAATTTATTGGTTAAAGAAGATTAAGTTGCACCGGTGCAGTGATGAGACCAAAATTTCAGCCAAGAGAATTGCAGAAGAACAAAATAACAACAACAACGAAATTGAGCTTTGCATCTTCCATTCATAAAAGTTTCTTCGGTAGTGAATGGACTTCAGTTCTCATTTAACTGTAAGTCAATCTAAATTCATTTTCTGTCCTTGTCAATTTCATACATTGCTAAATGGTTGAGCAATGAGCTTGATTCATCAAATTCTGTTCCATTGACAGAGGACATTTGAGTCCGCTTCTGCTTTCATTTACATTCTGCAAGACACTTTACGTGAGATTCAAGTATGCATTCTTAAATGATTTTTTTACTGCACTCCCTGCACTACTTCTCCTTTATTTGTTAATATGCTTCTTTTGGGTACTTTCAGGTCCTGGAAGAAAAATGATCAGATGATGGCCAAAATCTGGTGAAATTCAAATACTTGGAAACATTTGTTGTCCTTCAATTTCTAGAAATGGAGTGTCTTGGTTGTTTCAGGTATCTTTGTTCACAATGTCAATCTGACATGTGCATTTGCATGATATACATCTAGAATCTGTTTGTCTAAAATATCTTGAATGAACATGGACATGGAAATTGATATACATCTAGAGTCTGTTTGTCTAAACTATCTTGAATGAACATGGAAATTGCTTGGTTCATCAAAATTTATACTTTTTTCTAATAAGATTTAGGCCCTCGAGTTTTTCAAATAGTAACTAGGGAGGGGAAGAAACAGAAAATAAAGCATATTACGACCTGACATGTGACAGTGATAATATAGGGCATGGATCAGAAGTGGACGAAAGGAATCACAGCTGGTTGGCAGATAAAATAATAGAGTCGTATAACTGTTGTCTGCATCAACAGATGATAGAACACAATAAGATTCTTTGCAACTAGCATTTGGTTATGGGGCCTTTTGTGATTATATTGAGGTAACTTTCTGGAAGAGGCTGATGCAGAAAGTGAAAACTTTCATAGTTGCCTGACTATTTTTTGGTGTTTCTTATGCATTATTTTGCTTAACAGGGAAAAAAAAAGGATATCTTGTGTCTTCTGATCATGGTGTTTTAGAAAATTTTCATTTTTTTTCCTTGAATTGCTTAATGTTACTGACTGAATCGTGTAATTTCATTTTGGTTTGAATTTTGAACTCTTAATTTCATTTGGACTTTGTACTCTGGAAGGCCTCCTCAGATTCCTTCCCATGCCTCAAGTGACTTGTCATGGGAGATTGTTATGAACTTGAGGAGATCCCTTTTAGCTTTGCAGATATTTTTAGCATGAAGGTGATTCAGTTAAGGAGGTGCAACTACAATGTGGAAGATTTGGCTCGTCAAATTCTCAAGGAACAGAGGGATATGGGAAATGAGGAACTTGAAGTACTTCTTGTCTCTTAAATTGAACTTGAGATGCAGAATGAGTATCTGTTCTTATTCACCTATAAGTAAATTCAATTTAATGATGGCATACTTGCTTAATTAGCGACTTTAAATTGCTCTAGTCAAAGCTATTCAACAATTTCATAATACATATTGCAATAATAGATTAAAAATGGCTGATCAATGAACTTAATTGATGAGGTTCTGTTTGAATGAGAGAATTTTTCACTCTCTTCCTGTTTAATTAGGCCACTCAATTTTTTTTTTCCTCAAAAAATGTAACGCTGCTTGCTCTGAGCACCTTGTAGAAAGTACAGGTTCAGTACTACTGATACGTAGGTTTCTCTATTTATTGTAACTACAATGGCAACCTGAACACCATTTGCTTGAGATCTCAATATGATATCTCGAACTGATTTTTTTTTCCTGTACATTTAAGCTTGATAGTTTCTTAGTTTATTTATTCTTGGTTTAAGATGTTTGAAGTAAAAGGTTATCAGCTGGACTGCCAAGTTGCATGTTGAGTTGTGTTCTTTGCTATCAAACTTCTGAGCTGTTGGCTCTCCTTGTGCTGTCAGCGGTTTATATGCATAAACAAAGATAGTTATCAAGATTGTATCATGTCCAGACCTGAAGATTCAAATGGGTGCCCATCGCTTTTTGTAAATTAATCCAAAACTCTGATGTGAAATGAGAATTTCTATCCGAAACTATGCTAACCAGAGAACCATGATATCTAATGATTCAATCAATATATAAACTTGTCAATACATCCATTAAAGCAGTAATATGGTAAGGTATGAAATGTGATAATTTTGTCAATCTATCTACAATTACTTAAATAGCATCATTTTCTCTTCTTGTTCTTGGCAGCCCAATCACAAAATTCATGGTAACATGTTTTCATTTCCATTTTGGTATTTCCAAGGGTTTAAGCAAACTCGCCGATCTTCGATGCTCAGCTTTGATTTGTTGGCAAACTAAGCACCTAGAAACAAACTCTGCTATCTCACTTTTTACTTGAAATGCCACTTCACCAATAATTCTCTCTCAAATCTTGATACATCTTGGTGCTACCAAGATGAATGGATAGTCTAAAAGAATGAGTTCTTTCAACACTTCTTTCTTCAATTCTAACTTATTGGGTACACATAACCGTCCTTGAAATCATAAACTACCATCTTCGTGAAGTTGAAAATCCTCTAATTGCTCCAAACGGATTCTTTCCTTCAATTTCATCAATTCAGTATCCTCCGATTGAGCAACTTTAATCCGCTCAATAAGAGAAGGTTGAGCTATCAAAGCCGCTATTAAACTACTTGTAGATTCTACAATGTCTAAATTTAGCATCTCTATCTGTTTAGTAAGCATCATCGCCAAGGTTCCTGAACTTTTCCTGCTCAAAGCATCTGCCACTCTATTAGCTTTTCCTGGATGATAGCTAATAGTCAAATCATAATCTTTTAACAGTTCTAATCATCTTCTTTGTTACATATTGAGCTCCCTCTGAGTAGAAGAGATATTTGAGGCTATTTATGATCAGTGAAGACTTCACACTATTCTCCATAGAGGTAATGTCGCCAAATCTTTAATGCGAAAACCACGGCTGCCAATTCAAGATCATGAGTCGGATAATTAATCTCACATGACTTTAATTGATGCGAAACATAGGCAATGACTTTGTCATTCTGCATAAGTATACAACCCAATCCATTTTTTGAAGTATCACTGTAAATTACAAACTCTCCAGAACCCGATGGTAATGACAATACTAGTGCGAAAGTTAGTCTTCTTTTTAATTCTTGAAAACTAGCCTCACAACTTGGAGTCCATTCAAATTTGACCTTTTTCTGAGTCAATCGGGTCATGGGAGAAGCAATAGTTGAGAACCCTTCCACGAATTTATGGTAATAACCTGCCAACCCAAGAAAACTTCGTATTTCTGCAGCATTAGCCGGTCTTGGCCAATCAACTATGGCTTCCACTTTCTTAGGATCTACTGCCACACTATCCTTTGAAATCACGTGTCCTAGAAATGACATATGCTCTGCAGCCAAAATTCACATTTACTGAATGTGGCATACAACTTCTCCTGTCTAAGGATTTGCAGAACTTCTCTCAAGTGTTTTTCATGCTCTCTTTCACTCGGAGAATATATTAAGATGTCATCGATAAATAGTACAACAAATTTGTCTAATTGTGCCTTAAACACCCTGTTCATCAAATCCATAAAAGCAGCAGGGGCATTAGTTAAATCAAATGGCATAACAATAAATTCATAATGCCCATACCTGATCTGGAATGCACTTTTTGGAATATCCTCCATCTTAATTCTCAATTGGTGGTAACCAGATCGAAAATCTATTTTGGAGAAAACACAGGCACCCTTCAGTTGATCAAATAGATCATCAATTCTCGGAAGGGGATACTTATTCTTAATAGTCACCTTATTTAACTCCCGATAATCAATACAAAGTCTCAAACTTCCATATTTTTTCTTGACAAATAATATCGGCGCACTCCATTGCGATACACTCGGCCTAATAAATTTCTTATATCTAACAACTCTTGAAGTTGTGCTTTGAGTTCCTTTAACTCCATGGGAGCCATTCTGTAAGGTGACTTAGAAATAGGCTCTGTCCCAGGTATCACATTGATCTCAAACTCAATTTCACACTTCAGCGGTATTCCTGGCAATTCATCAGGAAATACATCAGGAAATTCCTTAACTACTGTTATCTGCTCAAGTTGCACTCCTTCTGCATTTTTATTTCCCACCACATATGCCAAATAACACTCACAGCCTCTTTTCAATGCCTTCCATGTTTGTATCGCTGATAAGATAGGAATGCTCCTCTTAAGTAGCTTCCCTTTGCAACCTAGAAAAGAAAATTGAGGTGTCCCAAGAATAAAGAAATCCACTCCCTTGTGTCCACAGTCTATGAGGGCATAATTCTTGGACAGCCAGCCCATGCCTAATATTGCATCAAAATCACCCAGGTTTAGTTGTACCAAATTAACTTCAATCTCTCTTCCATCTAACTCTATCTGACAACTTTTATAAAGAGTACGGTTAGAAACTAACAACTTTACCCCCAGGTGTACTGACTCTATACGATATATCTAAGGACTTAGGACTCATGTACAAGTGCTTATAAAACTTTTTAGAAATGAAAGAATGACATGCACCACTATCAAACAAAACATAAGTTGGTATCAAGTTTATCAACACCATACCTGTTACAACATTATCAGCTCCTTCTACCTCTTGATCTGTCATGACATAAATCTTAGAGTTGGGATTGGGCTTGTTGTTCCCTGGTTTTGCAGGTCTAGAGTTATTACCAGTTGTTTGAGGACAATACTTCACTTTATGCCCAGACTATCCACAACCGAAGCAAGCTCCACTCTTTCACCTACATTCACTTGGATGTACACGATGACAATGATCACAAGCTTTAGGCTTGTTGGCAACATATGTCGAAGAAGAAGTTACCCCGCATCCTTTGAAAGTAGTACGAGGAGATCCTGGCAGTTTAGTTGTTTGAGTAGTAACATGCCTAAGTCAATTTTGCTTGGGATCAACTCGCTCTCTCGCCAAATCAAATCCTTTTCTGCTTGGAGTGCGGCATCATACATATCCTCACAAGTAGGATAACATCCAGTAGCGATCATAGTACGAATTCGGCTTTGTAGACCCTCCTCGAACTTAAGCATTTATTTGTTTCATCAGCCATTGATGTTGGATCATATCTCCCCAAGGCATTGAATGTAGTATAACACTCTAAAACTGACATATTAGGCTCCTGCTTAAAGGAGTTAAATTCTTTGATCTTCCGATCCCTCATAGCAAGTGGAAAGTAGTGCTTGAGAAAAATATTCTTGAACCGGGACCGAGTTAAAGGGCTTCCAGGCGGTGCTACAACTGGTGCTATGCCATCCCACCATTTCTCTGCCTCACCTACTAGGAATGAAGTAACTACTTGTGGCTTAATTTCTTCAGGTACTTCCATTGTGTTGAACTTTTTCTCAATTTGACAAAACCATTTGTCAACTTTGTCTGAATCAGGACTCCTATCGAAAGTTGGTGAAGTATTGATCTTGCTAAGTTCCTGAAAATGAAATTTAACGCTACTAGATCGCTGTTGTTGCATTCCTTGCATAAATTGATATGCCATAGCAAAAGAAGATGGGTCCATCTCTAAAAACATCTGAGCCATACGATTAGAAACTTCCTGGCGTTGTTGAGATGAAGATTCCACATCTCTCGTTCCCGACCCTGCACATCGGGCGTCCTTCATAAAACTACCGAGGGTCGTATTCATGTCTACATCCTCATTTTTATGCCCTTCTGAGCCTTCAACATCCATTTCATCATTTTCCAAATTTAAGTTATCATCTTGAATTTGAACTACCTTCTTCTTTTGTTTTTGCTTATTAGACATGTTCTGTAAACACGAAACAAGGTTAACATTCAAAGCCACACTGACACTTAGAAAACTTAACCAACATCTAATTCACAAATACATTCAACAATCAAGTGTTTAAATCATAGAATCACATAGATCATTAACTTGGGTTGGCCATCCCCGAGTGAGTAGATCACAAGAAATTCTAAGATTAAACCACCAAATTCATCTTAAATATAACTACGTGCACAGTTCAAACTTATGCTCTGATACCACTACATGTCATACCTCGAACATAGGGGATATAACACCACCGTACCTTTAAGAATAACATCTCAAAGATACTAGGCGTGCAAAAATTTGAACAAACTAGAACCTATGCAAATGCCATATGCCATGATATCTAAGCAATTCCACTTCATGAGCCTAAGTACAATACCAACCAACCATGATCAAACTTAAATCAATATAAAAGTATAGCTAGTGCATAAGTTCGACAATCACACTTATATTGCCCAAAAGGTAAGAACATTTGATCCATTATATAAGTTTTCACATTTACAAGTCCATACCATTACTATAACATAGCTAACCACTGCTTTAACTAATATCAACAACTTCTAATTACAAGAGGTCCTAAGGTACCTAATCATCCATCAAAATGCGAATGGCACAGCACTAGTGCCCCCAAGAGAATCCAAAATCCTCTTCAAAAAGGTCCCTGTCATTCTCTGCACAGTACAATTATATATAATAGCATGAGCGCCAAATGCTCAATAAGTAGTTCCACTATCAGCATGATAAGTTATCGTATACATATATCATGATCAACAATTGCTAAAAGTGATATTTCAAATTTATTTGAATTTCATATCTAAAACGATCATTTACTTCAAAGTTAGTACATAATTAGCATGTGGTATCAATTGAGAATTCAAGCATTGAGAAAACGTATAGTAAGAATCCAATTCATTCAAATATCCATAATTCAAGCCTATAAAGTACCAATGTTTTCACTCGGTAACTTGGATATCCAATCTTGGCTATTAATCCCACCACGTAAGCCAAATGTTCGTACTTTCCTAACTACCGACCATTAGGATGGTCAACATGCATTCATATCATAATTGGAATTAATCCCCACCGATAGATTACACAAATACTCAGGAGCTTGCATTTTAAATACGGCACTTATTAAAGCTTTTATCGAACTTACTCATAAACTACCACATGCATACTTTTCATATAAAAATGTTAAGATATAGTTCTTAATCATGCCGAAATGTATAAATCAAAATAACCATTCTAAAACAATATAGTTTATAAAAGACATTCTTGAGAAATTATAGTGAGTAATAGGCTACTTATCTCAAATAAAACTTGTACTAGTCTGATAAACTTAGATAGCCGAAGTCAAATTCACCTAAAGTACCTATAAAACAATTCCAAAATACTCAAACCCACAACCTGAACACTCACAATTACCCCTAAAATATACCAAAATAAAACCCTAATAGTAACTAATAACAATCAAACCAAAAGAAAAGGAAAAAGGCGTGCACAAAGTAGTCCAATCTAACGGAGTACAAATTTGCCCAAATTTTCAGCATTAAAAATTTTCACAATTCACCAACTTTTTCACACATGCGACCATAGATAACACCTCAAATCATCTCCAAAACATAATCCCATCATTGTACAACTAAAATTTATTAAGATTGAACTATACATGCATAAGCTCTATTCCTTCAAAAATTTCAGCTTTCAATCACTTCAAAAATGCAGTCTAAAAATCCCTTTACTCCCAAATTTTCAGCCAATAAAGCAAGTAAAGTAGTTAGGAATTACCTTGTTGATATTGCCCAAGAAGATCTGCATGTGTTTCCTTAGTCACTCCACCAATTTCTCCATCTTCTTCTCCTTTATGTCCTTCCTCTTGAGAGAAAAATGCAAGAAGACCCGTAAGAGGAAGATTGAAGAAGTGGAAGTGACAAATATCTTCTTATTTCCCTTCTAGGATTTCAATTTAGTCCCGAAGTTTAAGTGTATTATTTAGTAACCCTAAAACTTTTGAAAATGGGCTAAAAGTTTATTGAGCTTGGTCAATACTTGTTTGCAGTCTAAGTTGTAACTATTGGACTTAGGAGATGGTATAACAAGTTTGACAGATATCAAATATAGATTACACAAACAATTGATCAAGTAATAGAGTACAAGTACAAACCATCCAAGTTTAGAGAAAGGTGGAGGCCAACTATATTAAAAAATGAAAATGGAAACTTGGAACTTTAACAATGTGCATCTTCAGCAGATACAGATTAAAGCACCACAGAGGCCAAATGCGGCATAGCTTATCTATCTGAGGCATTTTGAATAATAGATTGCTTGATGAATCGCTGGAGCAAAGAGAAGCTACGGTGTGGATGGTAGTGCCAAAAATTCATTCATGACGAAAAATAACTACATAAACAATCTCCAATTCGCCTTCAGCTAAATATCCTTCACATTAATTAGCTGCCACAAAAGAGAGGTACAAAATCAATATGAAGTGAAAAATGTATTGTACCCCTAACAAACTCAGTTCATAATGGAAATATCCCCATTTAATTCCACAAGCAAGGAAATGCACCAGACAACTACCGTCTTATGCAACAGATAGTCGCATTTAACCTAGCTTTTTGTGAGTATTACTAGGAAAGAGTGAAACATTTTTACCTTGAACTAATAGTACAACCACACCCCAATCTGAATGGATCGACTGATTTCGCTTCCCTTTAAAAAGGACTCAAAATCCATGATCAAATACTTCAACAATTTTACGTAGTCCAAGAACGTTAGAATTCACAAAAAAACCATAGTAAAATTAGAGTAGATAAATAAAATGAGGTTCAATTTAATTACCCGTGAATGTGGGCAGGTAGCCACTATACCATGGATCTCTTGGTCTATATATCTCCACATCATCAAACATCACACTATATCACTCTAGTGGAGTGATGAGAAATATGAACCAAAGAGTTCATAACATGGTCCATACAAGAATTTTTCATTTGGATATGGTATCAAGATTGTATAATGTCCAGACAAGCTATAAAGTATCTCATCGTGCTTTTGTGGAATACTAGTATGAGAGCATGTATTTTGCACGTTTTGAAATAGTAATTATTTGATTTTTATTACTATAAAGTAAAAAATTAAGCATGTTTGGAGATACTTACAGTTTGAAATCAAAGATTTAGTTCACTTAATTTTCGCTTATATAATTTCTATTTCAACATTAAATTGAGCAAAAGAATTTTTTGTAATTCGTATGAATTTAGAGAAATATTTATTTATAGGTGATTTTTATACATTTTCTTTAAATATGCTTTGTTGAAAATATAAGAGATTTGTTTAGTTTAATAGTAAGCAATTTCATAAAATCTAAATAATTGTATCTTGTGAATAGCACATCTACCTTGTAATTTTTAAAATAAAATAACATTTCCTCGATTGAGAATTATTGTAGTATTCTGCAATAAGTTTATTGGTACTTTATTTAACTTCAAAAAGAAAAGTCTAAAGTATCATCAAACTGAAGCACAATATATGACAAGAAATATATTAGAATTTATTATTATATCCATTCTGTAAGTTTAGTAATCAAAGAAGGTAGTGTAGTTTTGAAAAATATTGACAATTTATAGAATTTATTGGAATCCTTTTATTCTCTTCAATTATTCAAATTCTATCCTAATACGACTTTGTATTCACGAAGTGCATTAAGCTATTTTGATTTGATGAAGGAATTATTTATGTACAAATACTAAATAATAATTTTTAATTTAGGAGACAAAATCTCTCTTAAATATATAGTTTGTACAACTATAGAAATTACATCATGAATATAGGAAAAAAGTGAAAAATAATCTACCACTATTTAGCAATTTACGATGTGAAATTTAGTGATTAATTCATTATATTAGAATTATCAATCAGTATAGTAGTAAATTAAAAGGTAACTATTCAATATTATAAATTTTATTTGATAGAATAAGATCAACAACATATAACTGCAGTGGATATTAACTTGTATAGTAATAATTCAAAAATAATAATAAAAATTTAGTATTTAACTTTTGTTAGATAAAGTACACTTTAGTTAAAATCCAATTAGTAACTCATTTGATATCCCTATATTTTAGTATGTTATTTATACGGTTACTAATATTCAATATTAGATATTCACAGATATAAAGACATAATGACAATTATTTTTTATAGGAGGACAATAATTATCTATTAAGAATTTTACCTAATATAATTTAAGAACTAATATTTGACGCCCAGAAGAATTAGAAAAAGAATAGGAGAGTTAATCAAAGACATAGAAGAAAAGAACTCTAATACAAGAAGATGAACTTTAAGATTATTCGTGCCACATAACGTTTGAGGTACCCCTGCATGCCTACTTCCTTGAGCCATAGTGTTGCTTAAGGAGAGAGTTACCCTTGGAACTTCCCAAGCGATAAACCTCCTTATCTGGAAAGCGAACTAAGAGAAGGGCTCGACGTAAAGAAAGGGCTAATCCATTAAAGAATATCCAGACTCACAAGCTAGCAGAATCGGAATTGCCGATGAAGTCCCCAATAAGAAAAGCATAGCTTATATTAAATATGTGTTAATTATTAAATGTATGAAAAGGGAACTAAAAGCAAAGTAAGAATTGTAAGATAAGGATTATGTTCTTTTAAGAATAATAAAATAGGTGTAGATCATATTTTACACCCATTCTTGCTCATCCAATTAGTTTAATAATAATAAAAGAGAGATGTTCTATATTATATCTGTTTTCTAGTACACTGCAAAAGCTATTAAAGACAAAATAAATGGCATTGAAGGAAGGAATGTGAAATATTGACAATATCTATGAAAGATAATATCTTTATTAATTCAAGTTTAGATGGCCTTGAGACTTTTAAGCAAATTTATATCTCCTTTGTTCTTTATTTATTTATTTATTTTTTGGTATAAACAATGGAAAAAGATTTCATAATTATTTTCTCAAAAGTATCCAAAAGTTTATACGTGATAACTCCTACTTATTTTTTGTTTCTTACTATTATTCAACTTAATTCCTGATCCTAAAAATATTTTATTTGCATACTTGTATTATTTCTAAAATTCATCCTTGAAAAATGGATATCAAGTGAAACTCTCTATTTTGTACAAAAATTTTATTTTAATAATAAAGTAATCATCAATATTTACTATGTCAAGTATATTTTAAAGGAAAATTATTTACAAAACTACAAATTCAAAGCCACACACAAAAGTCACTCTACATGGCAAAATCATATCGAATCACAAAACTCCCTGAGTTTAGATCTTTGGTCAAATTTTGTTCCTTCTTTTATGGATCTAATGATACATTAATAGTTTTTGTCACGTTGTCACTTTGTATAAATACACTCCATTTTAAAATTGTATGCTTTTAAAAGAATAATGGTATTTTTTGGTATCGAAATACAATTTGGAGAGCAAATTAGAACAGATTTTTAGTTTGGAGAGTCGAATTCATAATCTTTTAGTTTTGGGGCCAAAATGGGAGATTTGTATTAGTTTTTAGGACCAAATTAAAACTCTTCAAATTTGGAGGACTATATTGAAATATTTTTTTTCAATTTGGAGGGTCAAATTGAGACCTTTTCAATTTAAAAGGCTATATTGAGATTTTTTCTTAATTTGAATGATTAAAATGGTATTTCACTCTTCAAAATTAATTAGTAATAACATTGTTTTCCTTTAAACGAATTTTCCTTTTTCTTTTAGTAGTTGTTAATAAACTATTAGTTTTTTTTTTTAATTGCGTATAAATGTTGTCTAGTGTATTAATGTATCCACAACCTATATATGTTGATAATAATTATATGCCTACTTCTATCTAACGAGAAAATTTATTCTATTAAGTTTTTTTAAAACTTTATTGGATATTCATTTTCAATTTCTAAATCTATCATAGAATTCTACCCTATGAGAAAATTTATTTCAATCAAATTTAATTCTAAATAAACTCTCAAAAAGTTAGTTTTTATTTCATGTGTATCTTTTTAGGATTTTTTCTCTTTAAGGGTCCAACAATATATGTGAAACATGTAAATTTATTTTTCAAATAAATTTTATATTTTTATTATTACTTGATTTCTAAAACTCATTCCCAAAAAAATATTTCCTACTCTTTTTTAATTTCTAATACTCATTCCGAATATTCTATTGTATAGGATAATTTACTCCAAGGATCAAATTTATTTCCTAGACTTTATAAGTAGGTTTTATTTCTTCTTTTACTCTTTGAGGAGTATTTACATAAATAAGCTAAAAAAATTATCAAAAAGGCATTCAAGTTAGGAACATAAAAAAATCATTAAATTGTTAACTTGAAAAATAAAATCTAAAAGTTTATCAAACACCCTCATTTATTATAGTATATATTCAATTAATTTTTATAATAACTTTATTTAATATTCATATTTTATTTTTAAATCTATCCTAAAATTCTACTATATTAGGAAATTTGCTTCAGTTAAGCTTAATTTTAAATATAAGTCTAAAACTTTTAGTTTTATTTATTATAATATATATTCAATTAATTTTTTAATAACTTTATTTAATATTTATCTTTTAATTTTGAATCTATCCCAAAATTCTACTCTATGAGACAATTTACTTCAATTAAACTTAATTCTAAATATAAGTTTAAAAAATTTTATTTTATTTCCGACATACCTTTTAAGATTTTTTTTTTCTCGTTAAGGATCCAAAAGTATAAATTAAATATGTAAATTTATTTTTCAAGTAAATTTTATTTTTTGTTGTTGCTTGATTTAAAAATCCATCTCAATAAAATTATTTTATAGTCTTCCTTAATTTCTAATACTCGTTCCTAATATTTATTTGAATAAGGAAATTTTACTTCAATCAAATTTATTTCTTAATATAAAACCTTAAAAGTATATTTTATCTCCTCTTTAACTATTCGAAGGGTATTTACATAAATAGCCTAAATAATTAGAAAAAAGGCATTCAAGTTAAGGGACATAACAAGTAATTACATTTTATAGTAAGGATAACTTCTGAAAGATAATCTGCCTGCTTTGCACGTTTAGGGATACTAATTGTTTAATTTTTATTGTTATCAATTAAAAAGTAAAGCACGTTTGGAGATATTAACTATTTTTTTTTAATTCACTTAATTTTTTGCTTATATAATTTTTGTTTCAGCCTTTAACTAAGCCAAAGAATTTTTTATAGTTCGTATTGAGTTTAAAAAAATATTTACTCATAGGTGATTTTTATGCATTTTCTTTAGATATACTTTGTTGAAAATACAAGTGATTTGTTTAGTCTAATAGTTCAAACAATTTTATAAAAACTTTTGTGTTTTGTGAATAGCACATCTACCTTGCAACTTTTAAAACAGAAATACATCTATTGAGAATTATTGAAGCATTCTACTATGAGTTCATTGCCACTCTATTTAACTTCAAAAATAAGAAAGATTAAAGTATCATCAAAGTGGAGCACAATGTTTGACAGGAAATATATTAGAATTTACTATTATATCCATACTATATGTTTAGTAATAAAAAACAGAAGTGAAGTATTGAAAAATATTGACAATCTATAGAGTTTACTGAAACTCTTTATTCTCTTTAATTATTCAAATTCTATCGTAACAACTTTGGATTTATCAACCGTATTAAGGTATTTGATTATTCTTGAATCCCTATACCTCTTTTGGAACCAATTTGATGAAAGAATCACTTTTGCGTGCAAATCCTAAATAGCAATTACAAATTTAGGAAACAAACTCTCTCTTAAACACAGAGTTTGCACAATTATAGAAATTATATCATGAAAATAGGAAAAAAAATGAAAAATAATCTACCACCATTTAGCAATTTACGGCGTAAAATTTATTGATTAATTCATTATGTCAAAACTATCTATCTGTATAGTAGTAAACTAAAAGGTTATTGAATGTTATATATTTTATTTAATAGAATAAGATCAATAACACGCGGTTGCAATGGCTATCAACTTGTATAGTAATAATTCAAAAGTAACAATAAACATTTAGTATTTAGGTTTTATTAGACAAAGTATATTTTAGTTAAAATCTAATTAGTAACTAATTTGATATCCTATTTTTTAGTATGTAATTTATATGGTTACTAATATTCAATATTAGATATTTACAGGTCCAAAAATAATAGCAATATTTTTTTGTTGGAGGATAAAAATTATCTATTAAGAATTTTAGCTATTATTAATTAGGCGAATTTTGGAACTAATTTTTGATTATAGGAAAAATGTAATTTAGATTAAATATATTCTAATTATTCAACGCATGAAAAGGGAACTAAAAGCAAAGTAAGAATTGTATTATGTTCTTTTAAGAAAAATACAATAAGTATGGATCACATTTTCACTCCATTTTTACTCATCCAATCAGTTTAATAATAACCGAAAAAGATAGATTTTACATTATATATGTTACGTAATACTCCAAATGGAAGCCAAATTCTTTTCATATTCTAAATAACGAATTTTTTTATCATTACAAAGTCTAGTAATAACAATAGAGACAAAATAAATGATATTAGCAGAAGGAATATGAAAACGTTGACAATATATATGAAAGATAATGTCTTCGTTAATTCAAGTTTATATGGTTTTAAGATTTTTAAGCAATTTTATGTCTCCTTTGTTCTTTTATTTTGTTTTATTTTGTATCAAATAGATAAAAATTTCAGAATTATTTTCTCAAAAAAATCTAAAAGTATTGTTTATACATTATAAGTCCTACTTTTTTGTTTAAAGATAATTCTTACTATTATTTAACTTAATTTCCTAATCCTAAAAAAGTTCTATTTGCATATTTGTATAATTTCTAAACTTCATTATTGAAAAATGGATACCAGGTGGAACTTTATATTCTATACAAAATTCTTATTCTAACAATAAACTAATCATTAAGATTGAAAGTATATTTTAAAATTGTGTACTTTTAAAAGGTTAATGGTATTTTTATATCAGAATATAATTTGGAGAGCAAATTATAACATCTATTTTCAACTTGGAGAGAATTATCTTAATTTTTAGTTTTGAATAACACATAAAAATTTTATTTTAGTATTGAATGCCAAATTGATGCTCTTTGAATTTGAAGGACCATATTGGCTTATTTTTTTTAAATTTGGCAAATTATACCTTTTTCATTTAAAAGGGTAAATTGAGATTTTTACTTAATTTGAATGACTAAAATAGTATTTATGAAATTAAATAAATTTAAATTTCCATTTTCCTTTATTTGTCAAACAAATTTCCTTTGTCTTTTAATAGTTTTTAATAAACTATTAGTTTATTTAATTATATATAAATATTGTCTAGTCTATTAACGTATCACAACCCATATATGTTGATAATAATTATATGTCCAATTTTATTTAATGAGAAACTTTATTCTATTAATTTTTTTTAAAACTTTATTGAATATTCATTTTAAATTTCTAAATCTATCCTAGAATTCTACCCTGTGAGAAAATTTATTTCAATCAAATTTAATTCTAAATAAACTCTCAAAAAGTTAGTTTTTATTTCATGTGTACCTTTTTAAGCTTTTTCTCTTTAAGGATCCAGCAGTATAGGTAAAACATGTAAATTTATTTTTTAAGCAAATTTTATATTTTTATTATTGCTTAATTTGTAAAAGCTACCTCAAAAAAATATTTCTTACTCTACTTTAATTTTTAAAACTCATTCCTAATATTCTATTGCATAAGAAAATTTATTTCAATCAAATTTTTATTTCCTAATATGAAATCTTAAAAATGGGTTTTATTTCTTCTTTTACTCTTTGAGGAATATTTACATAAATAAAAATTACAAAAAAAAAAGCATTCAAGTTAAGAACATAAAAAAATTATTAAATTTTATAGTGAAGGTAACTTGGAAAATAAAATCTAAAACTCAATCAAACTCCTTCATTTATTATAGTATATATAAAATTAATTTTTTAATAACTTTATTTAATATTCATATTTTATTTTTAAATCTATCCCAAAATTTTACTCTATCAAGAAATTCGCTTCAATTAAGCTTAATTCTAAATATAAGTCTAAAAATTTTAGTTTTATTCATTATAGTATATATTCAATTAATTCTTTAATAACTTTATTTAATATTCATCTTTTATTTCTAAATATATCCCAAAATTCTAATTCCATGAGAAAATTTGCTTCAATTAAATTTAATTCTAAATGTAAGTCTGTAAAATTTTATTTTATTTTCTATGTACCTTTTGATATTTGGTTTTCTTGTTAAGGGTCCAAATGTATAAATGAAATATGTAAATTTATTTTTCAAGTAAATTTTATTTTTTTATTATTGCTTGATTTCTAAATTATTTCCTACTCGTCTTTAATTGCTAAAACTCATTTCTAATATTCTCTTAAATAAGGAAATTTTACTTCAATTAAATTTATTTCTTAAAATAAAGCCTTAAAAATAGGTTTTATTTCCTCTCTTATTCTTTGAGGTGTATTTACATAAATAGCCTAAATAATTAAAAAAAAAAAGAAGAGGCATTCAAGTTAGGGAACATAACAAAGTAATTAAATTTTATAGTAAGTGTAATTTCAGAAAGAAAAATTTGAATCACTAAACCAAAATTTCTCTTTTATTATAGTATAGATATAGATAGACAAATTGTTCACTTAAACAAGACTAGACAAGTAGAAAAAGAATTTATGCCACCATCAAAAGTGGTTTTCTTAAGGACAAATAGGGGTAAAAAATAGACAAATAAAAGTATAAAATTTCTTAAAAAAATACTATTTTACCGTAATTTATCCTTTTCCCCTACAATGCAAAACACCAGGATTTCTTTGTTACAAAAAATAAACTGGAGTTTATAGCAATATTTTCAAGTATTCTATCATACGATGGAATACTTATATGTTAGTCATCCGTAATGTATAGTGCCTAACACAATTTTCGTTTATCTAAACAGTTAGGAGTTCATTTAAAAAATAGAATTTCCGATTACCTTAGAGTGATTAATAAAAAATTAGCAACAACGTTACATTTGACCGTTTCAAAGGGGTCCTATGTCAATTATTGTATAACAGAAGTTACACAAAATATTACAAATTTCGTGTTTAGACAATATACACCTTCAAAATTTGGAATGCAAACTTAAAAGTGTTATGTCAAATATTTTGAAATTAGGCTTAAATAGAATAAAGCCCTTTAAAATTTGAACTATTTTGCAGTAAATTCTCTGAAGTTATTTTTTTCTCATATTACCCATTTGACTAACAGTCAATTGTAGAAAAAAGTACTCCGCTATTAATCTTTTCAAAAAGAAAATTTACCCCAAAAGATTAATTACGGTAAACCTCCTTAAGTTTTAAGCTATATTTCACTTTAGTCTCTCATTTAATGCTTTGGGATAAATATTGAATGCAACAATGATGTCAGTATTATTAAAAATATAAGTATACTCCAAATTAATTGATATTCTCATTCTCAAATTATGCTTTCCTTAATATTTAAAACTTCAAAACACTATAGTAATTAATTTTAAAATTATTGATAATTATTAAAGCTATTTCATCTAAATTATTTTCATTTGAGTTTTAGCTTATATATATAAAGTTACTTCATATAATTTAGGTGATAGTTGAATTATATTAACGAGGGAAAAAATAAAGAAGAAAATCATTTTAAATAACCATAAAGAAAGCAAAAGAAAAGAGAATGATGAAATTTTAATAGATGATTATGCTTCTCGTATATTTAAAAATTTGTTTTCACATGAAATAAAATATGATTAAAAGACTATAAAAAATACCGATGATGTTAGAGAATTTTTGTATTTAAATTTTTTTACAACACAAGTATTTAAAAAAAAAAAAAAAACATTGATGTTGTTGGCTATCATTATATTTTAGTTGTTTTAATAATATTTTTTTTGTATTTAATGACTAAAGGAAGTTAATTGACACAAAATTAGAATTAGCGACTAAAATGACAAATGTAATAAACTTTAAGGGGTTACATTTATGTTTTCTTGTAGTGTTTAGGAGTAAAAATATTTTTATTGACTTTGTAATAGTTAAATTGTTAAAATGTACTAGCGGAAGAGACAAATTGAAAATAATAAACAAATAAAGTTAGGAAATTTAGTGCAAAATAAACCCAAACCTTAAGGTTATGTTTGGATTTGTATATTTGAATTGAAGGAAAGAATTGAAATGAATTTCTTTGAATTGAGTAGATTTGAAATGATATGAATTTAGGTAGATTTCAAATTCATTGACTTAATCATTAAAATTACACTATCACTTGTGTAATGGATTTGGAAATCTCCAACTAAATCATTTAACTTGTTTGGATAACTTATGATAAATTTGAATTTGAAATTAAATTTACTCAAATCTCGCTATCCAAACACGATGTAAAGGAATTTTTTATATTTAACCCTTTAAATTAATAGTATATCTACTTTATGAGTTTTGAGTGCCACCTTTTTACTTTTTCCAACCTAGAGAAAGAATTTTTTTTTTCTTTAAACTTATGATTTGACGTTAACACGATGCTTTCAAAAACGAAAAATACTCACACAGACATCGTGTTTCACCCAACCTATGGACATTAATTATGATGTAGTCTAAACCTGTAATACTACTATCTTCCATCTTCTAAACAAAAAATCAATAAATCATGACTGATTAAAGGGTTAAATGTAATAAATTGTTTTACAATAAATCTCATAGCATTATTTTTTTCTCACTTTATCTCTTTTATTAACCATTAAATATAATTCTGTCGTTAATCTTTTCGAAAGGATAAATTTATAGACCCCTAAAGGTTAAATTTATCCCTAAAGATTATTTACAGTAAACTCTCATAAATTTTGAGCGAGATTTCCCTTTAGCTTCACATATAAGTTCGTATCATTTAATACTTTGGCTAACAATAAAATGAAATAGTGTTATAATATTGTTAAAAATACAAGTATGTTCCAAACCAATTGACATTTTAATTTTCGAATTATTGTTTCTTTAATACTTAAAACTTAAAAAATACGGTAAAATAATTAATTTTATAATTTTTAATGAATTATTAAATTTATTCATCTAAATTATTTTAATTTGAGTTTATATGTATAAAGTTATTTGTACAATTTAGGTAATAGTTGAATTATATTAACAAGAGAAAAAAAAAAAAAAAAGTAAGAAGACACTGATTTTAAGTACATAAAGAAAAGCAAACAAGAAAAAGAGATTAATAGAATTTTAATAAATAATTAATGGGTCTTGTATATTTAAAAATTTACTTTTATATGAAATATAATATAATAAAAAGACCGTAGAAAATAACGATTGTGTTATGAATATTTGCATTTAATTTTTTCACAATACAAGTATTTAAATAAAATAAAAAAACACTAGCGCTGGTGAGTATCATTTTATTTTTAGTTGTTTTGAAAATATTTTAAGATTAATTAATGACTAAATTAGGTTAATTGATACAAAAATAAAATTAGAGACTAAAATGACAAATATAACAAACTTTAAAGGGTTAATTTTATATTTTCTTATAATGTCTAGAGGTAAAATTATTTTTCTTGACTTTTTAATAATCAAATTGTGTAGGACAAATTAAGAAAAAAAATAACTTTAAGAAGTAGGAAAATACTTACATAAACCCGATTTTTAGCCCTACCTGTAGACCCTGCGATCAAGATTAAATATTATAAAATCTTACTTACATCAACTTATGTTATAAATTCTATAATATTTAATTCACACCACAAGGTTTACAAGTGAAACCAAAAACTAAATCTACCTAAATCTTTCCCTAAGAAGTTTAGTATAAAACAGACTATAACCTTCAGGAAATTTACTATATTCAACCCGTAATTAAATGAATTGTAACTGCGTGAATAGAAAGAAAGAGAGTTCTGATTGAAATATAAGATATTCAGAATGGTAGCTACCATAGATCACCAAACAGTTAAGTAGCTATAAAAAGAAGAGGCCAACCACATGTATCTCAATGGATAAATGTCCTCACAATATACAACTGTTTTATTCATCTTCTAACCAATTTTACAAACAGCTAAATACAACAACGACATGAAAGTTAATTACAGAAGTAGAAATAAGAGAGAAGTATAGTAAGTTTGAGCAGATATCAAATCCAGACTACACAAACAATTGATCCAGTACAAGAGTATTAAGTACAAAGCATCCAAGTTTAGAGAAAGGAGGAGCCCAACTACATTAACAAATGAAAATGGAAAATTCGAACTTTAACAATGTGCATCTTCAGCTGATACAGATGAAAGCACCACAGAGGCCAAATGCTGAATAACTGACCTATCTGTTAGGCATTTTGAGTAACATCTTGCTTCATGAATTGCTGGAGCAAAGAGAAGCTATGGTGTGGCCAGTAGTGTCAGAAATGCATTCATGATGGAAAAGAAGTATAAAAACAATCTGCAATTGGCCTTCAGCTAAAAATCCATCACACTAATTAGCTGCCAAAAACCAAAGGTACAAAATCAGTATGAAGTGTAAAAAGTAATATACCCCTAACAAACTCGGTTCATAATGGAAATATCCTGATTTAATTCCACAAGCAAGGAAATAAACCAGACAACTACTGTCTTGTGCAATAGATAGGCGCATTTAATCTAGCTTTTTGTAAATAGTACTAGGAAAAACTAATACTACAAAATTGAGGTAAATAACCACACACAAACCCAAAAGTCCCTGCCATCTGACAAAAGGACTCATAATCCACAGTCAAATACTTATGCTAATTTTAGCTAGTCCAAGGACATCTACTGTGTGTGAATGATAATAACAGCGTGAATTCTCCAAGTGTTGTTAGAATTCATAAAACAAAGAAAAAATTGAGATAGATAAATACGCATGTACATTCAATGAGGTTCAATTTTAATTACCCGAGAATGTGAGCAGGTAGAGCCAGTATTCCAGGTCCACCTGTAAGAAGTATAATACCCTCATTAAGGATTTATAAGGACCTTGAGCTCGTCATTACCCATATTTCGTTGTTCCTCCTGAATTTGCATTGCTGATCTCTCAGCAGAGCCGTTGCAGTGGATCATTTCAATGGACTGCAATGTAACGATTTCCCCAAAACTTGAAGGGACCTCTTTAAGTTCCTTACATCTTTGCAATACTAGTTGCTGAAGGCAAGGAAAGGAATCATACTCAGCATGCCAAAGAACGATGTCCAGATCTTCCAGTTTCAGGTACTTGAGCTTAAAGAATTCTCCTTCTCTAATTTCCCAATCTTGTCCCTCAAAAGCACTATCTAGCAATTTCAGAACCTCAAGATTGTGCAGTCTCCCAATTGATGACATACTTCTCTCCATGGAAGGCAAAACTTTGACAAAGTCAATTTTCTGAGATGGGAGGGAAACTCAAACTTGCAAGGGTACCTAGTCTGACCCAAATAAGTTACATTGAGCGACTCAAGGTGGGTCAGCAATTCAAATGCAATAGCTTCATTGTATTCCCTTAAGCATCTCCGTAAAGATCGAAATATGCATTTCAGTTTCCGAAGCTTGGGCAACCTTCTCAAAATATTCTCACTATGTTCCCCACAACAAAGGACTGGACTCGAAAGAGTTTCCATATTATCTAGTTGGGAAGACTTTTCAAGCTCACGGTTCTGCAAGCTGAAAGTGGCACGGTTCTGCAAGCTGAAAGTGGCACTGTTCTTTATATGAACATGTCTCAACCTTCTCATGCTCCAAAATGTATCCGGCAATGCAACGTCAAAATCACGTTTAAGTCTAATCAAAATAAAAGTTTCTAGCTTTGAGAGCTTGGCTATCGATGATGGAACAAAATCCACAAAACCTCATGAGTCTTACAGCTAAGTACCTTAACAATACCAGTATTTCTAGTTCAGTGGGAAAAGAATAACCCATACAGATACCTTCCAAATCCAAAACTCTAAGAAGTAGAAAATTTTCAGAAATGAATGAAATATTATAAGGTCGTCTTGAACTCACATTATTAGAGGCAAAAAACAAACAACGAACACGGGGACCAAAAGACCTTAACTCAACGAACTGATATGGGTTAGAGCAGATGCTCCGTCGGTGACGAGTGGTAGAAAATTCATCTTCCTGTTGTACTTTTAGCATGAACTTTTCTTCTTTAACTTTTGCAATGCAGAGATCCCACAGCAAATCATGAATAAGACATGCTTTGACCCCACCAATGGATCTTCTTTTAGATACAATAACTAGGTTCCTATTAATTAAATCCAATAAGTAACCCTCGGCAACATCCTCCAATATTTGTGACTCAGTTTTTTCTACAAATCCTTCTGCAACCCATAGCCTGAGCAACTTCCACACTGGAAAGAAGTTTCTTTGCCCTCCGGAAATGCCGCAAAATAAAGAAAGCATGGTTTCAAGTGAGGTGGTAATTGCTCATAACAAAACTCTAGAACATGCATGTATGGATCTGCAATGAAATTTCCATACCTTACATTTTTTTGTACTTTCTTCCACCAATCAAGTCTCATTTCCGTACTTGCGAGGAGACCACCTATTACAGAAACTGCAATGGGTAGTCCCCTACAATAACTTGAAATTCGCATTCCAACTTCCTGCAATGTTGGAGGGCATGCATCTGGATGGAATACCTTCTTTTCTAGGAAGTTCCAACTTTCACTATCAGAAAATAGCCGAAGAGAGTATACGGAACTATCTGGCTTGGCATGACATACCACATCAGATGTTCGGCAGGTCACCAAAATTCTACTTCCATTGTAATCATTTGGACATGATATCTCTAACTTGTCCCATAATTTGATGTCCCAAAAATCATCAATGACAACAAGGTATCTTCTCCCCTTCAGGAATTTGGTACAATTGTTCCTGTAAATCATCATACGCCATCGCATGGATATTGCCAGTGAATCCTGCAATATGGCCTAGGATATTTAGCAATACTTCTCGTGAGTCATATTCTCGAGAGAGGCGACACCATGCACGAATGTGGAAGAAATGGGCAACTGAAGGACAATCATATACTTCCTTAGCCAAAGTTGTCTTACCCTGCCCTGGCATGCCGACAATTGAGATGATATCCAAGCCCCCTGTTCCTCGTGTTAGACGGTCAATTATAGTCTTTTTTTGATCTTCCAACCCAACAAGGATTTCATCCATCACTCGGCTGGTCTGTGGTGGCACGTGAAAGGAAGTCTTGGTAACACTGTGAAATCTTGGGTCAAACTTGTCCTTCTTATGAATATCCATAACCCTTTCTCTGGCAAAATTAATGTCTTCCATGGCAAAGGAAACCCACAGCATAAAGTGCCACACAGGACCTTCTTTAACCACAAAAGAGTCAATCATATATCCTGCCTCAGAATATATACGACATGTGATATATATGTCCAAAGATCTTTTAATTCCTCATCATCATTATGTTTCTCTACAGTATTCAGGAGGAAATTTTTCAGGAACTCAAATTCGGAGTACAACATCTCCATGAGAGGCTTAACAGAAGAAATTGAACTAGGTTCACATTTCAAAAGTTCCCTCATATCTCCCAACAAGGAACTAACTAAGATCAGTCCATTAGTCATGTGGAAATTAGAGTGCAACAACTCTGGAATTTGGAGATAAATCTCTTTTATCTCTGGTTTCAAAAGCACAATCTTATCTATCAACTCTGAAAGTTCAATGGCCATGTCCTCTTTCATCATGCTGTCATTAAACAAGAAAATCAGAGATGCAGCCTCGCTGGCCACAGCTTCACTTGTTGACAAAATCAGTTCCCTTTCTTCTTCATACATCAAGGATGGATCGAAAATAAAAGTTATTAAGAAGCCAAGTTCCTGATAAAGCCTTTTAACCTGATCCTTCATAGGAATTAGGCCATCAAACCAATTTGACGAGCTTGTAGCTCCACTAAAATAATCTCTGCCTTGATAAGCTTACTATGTCCAACCAACCTTGGAAGTGACATACTTGATTCAGTGGTCAGTTCACTGTAATGGAATGAGGAAATGAGAGATAATGACCAACTAACCACAGCTTCAAAATGTGTCACGAGCAATTTCTTATCCTCTATGTCCATAGTATTCATGAGATATGTTCTCAAGAATCTCAACTCCTCATGAAGGCATTCAATTTGATCAAGTATAGGAGAGACAAGATTAGCTTTAAGACTCAGCAGCTTGAGTAGGTCTATTTCTGTATTAATGAGATAAATCTTTGGCAGCAACAAAGAAAGTGAAAGCTTCATTTTTATTACTATCTCTTTTGTCAATTCGTTTTCTTGAATTGAGTAAATGAGAGACATTACCTCTTTGGACACAATTCCAGCATCTGATACGAGTAATGCCTCTTCCCCTTGTTTCTTATCTGGTAGATCAAAGGAAAACGTTTGTAGGAACTTCAGCACCTGAACAAGAGGCTTAAGTTCATCCTTCAAGGGGACCATCAAACCGGCTTTAGATGAATTATCTAGCCGTCTCAGAATTACTCTTGCTTTGAGGAGGTACATTTCTTTAAGCAATACTGTGAGTTGGTGTTCTGCCAGGGCTGCCACATCATCGACATGAAATGATCCTGCCTTCCTAGCAGCTGCTTTGATATCATTTGAGAGCCGAAACAAATCTCCCCTGCAGTTATCAGGTAGATC
Source organism: Cinchona pubescens (assembly GCA_025175665.1). NCBI lineage: Eukaryota > Viridiplantae > Streptophyta > Magnoliopsida > Gentianales > Rubiaceae > Cinchona > Cinchona pubescens. The sequence continues at coordinate 1,148,172 of JANKKI010000077.1, read as the reverse complement.
CATTAACAACGCTATGATAAGATATTCAAGCTCCTTGTGAAGGGAATCAATTTGATCTTTAATCGAGTCCAGGGAGTTTTCTACCAGAAACTTGACAAATTTAGTAACATTTTCAGTAAAGAAAGATTCTGATTTTGTTGCTTCCCTTGAATCTTTCAGAAGTCTAAAATACATCTCTATGTCAGAGATGAACATATTTTAATGTTGTGTAGCAAATCCGAGAGCTTGACATCCATTTCAAGAGAAATGATTTCATCCATTTCATCTACCCAGCACAAATAGGACAAACACGCCGTATACGCAGTTATCATCTGAACATAATTCGAGAAAGATTTCATTTTGTCGTGCGAGATATATAGGTCTTTGGTTAGAGTGTAAAGGAAATTCCAAAGGAAACTTAGCTTCTCCTTCAGGCTTCCAAACTTTTTCTTCAAAACAGCAACTAAACTCTCCTTTGATACAAGAAGATCCTCCAAGTTCTCTCGGACAGAGTCCACAAAATCCATCAAGACTTGAGGATCCAGCCGAGAGTTGGATTCCAAGGCGGGGGTCGCCAGCTGCTGCTGCTGCTCCCACAAGACCAAATAAGCTTTTCTGATTTCTGGTTTACAGATTCTTACCTCTTCCAACATGTCAGAAACAACAGGATCAATTTTCTTAGCCACACCTGCAACTGTTGGCAAATAGTAAGCAGAGGAAAGCTCCTCTGATGCCTCAGTGAAGGCAGCTTGATAAGATTGCTAACAACTGAATTTGACCAACCAGAAGGGATGGCTTCTGCCGGATATATGAGGAAAGTTCTCAGAAATCCTAACTCCTTTATAAGAGTCAATACTCGATCCTTGAGCGAAGAAGCAAAGCTCCATCTGTTGTCTAGCCATTTCAAACGACGCAAGGGATCCTCAACAAAGTTGTACACCATCTTCACTTCTTTCTTTCTTTCACCTCCATCAAATACAAGAAAATTCTAAAATCTAACAATATTAATAATAGTTAATACTAATATGTACTAATACTTACTGGAGATTAGGAACAATTCAAAAAGGGTGCTTGGTGAGATCCACTGGTTACTGGTTAGGCTGAAAGCCTCATCTTTCCCCACTTCAAAACTTATCACTGATTTGGCTATTTCTCTCTCGTCCTTTCCTTCTCTCCCTCTCTTTGCTGACAGGTGAATGTTTCAGGGAGAGAAATATTTTAGGTTTAACCTTCAATTTACACCCCTAAACTATGATTAACTATTTTTGTACTTTATACCCTAAAGTATCAATTTTAACCATTAACCTCCATTGACTTTTAATTTTTAGTACATTACACTAGTGAACAGTATTAATGACTCATATATCCTTATTATTTTACTCAAGTTTTAAAAATACTGGTGTTGTTTTGACAGTCATTATTCTTGAATTTTTTTTTTGTAAAAGTACTGTAGCAACTTTTTTGATATGATATATGTGAAATAAAAAGGTGATTGAAAAACGTATGTGAAATGATCACAAAATATTATTTGAAAAGAAAGTGAAAATTATTTAATATCCAAACAACACCACTATTATTAACAAATAAATTAAGTTGCATATATAACCAATATAACTTAAATATGCATACAATTTTATGTGCGTGTTTATGTATGTATGATATTTTTCTTATAATGTTGATACGTAACTAATGAAATGTTTAAAATATTTCATTATTTGATAAAAAATATATTATCTATAGCAGTATAAATGACCTTGATTATGGCGTTGAGTGTGAATTAATAATTAAGAGTACTTTAAAAAGTGAAGTAAAATAATGAGAATACATAAGCTAATAAAAGTGTATAATGGTGCAATGTGGTTAAAAATTAAAAGTTAGAGATGATTAATTACTAAAATTAATATTTTGGAATGAAAAGTACAAATCATAATGGTTTAAGAGTGCAAATTGTAATTAACCCAGTGTTTTATTTTTCTATTAAATGACCATTACACTACTATCACAAAAAAATTAATTCATTGGCATTTAAATAATAATTTGTGTGAAATACTCTTAGCAGGTCAATCCGATGCATTTATTGCATCTGTGCTAATTTATAAGTGTCGTACACTACGATTAAAAATATTCACGAATAAAATATAATTATATCATAACTCTTTATGATTTCGTATATGAATATTTTATTCAAAAAATATCATATTACAAAAATACATAAATATAAAAATGTAATTTACCTTTAAAATAAATTGATTTTAGGACATACACTAACAAAACCGACCAGCATCAGTTGCCATTGATGCTAGTGGCTCTGCCTTCCAATTCTACAAAAGTGTGGTATTTGCTAGTGATTGTGGCACTGATCTCATAAAAAGATAGGAGCAAAAAGACGGGTTTAGGGTAAGAAATTTCTTGCAAATCGTAAATTCAATTTCGGAAAAGACTTTTGTCATAAATATGTTTGCAATATTTGTATCCATGACCTAATTTTTATTTTATTTTATTTTATTTTATTTTATTTTATTTTTTTGACGGAATTTTTTTTGTAGTGAATTTGTGGCGAAGCACATCGGCGAGATCTCTTTAAATAATCGTGAGTTGTTTGTATGTCGATTGATTGCTATGTCTGGATCAGTAAATATCCTCCTCGTTCGCTGATTTTTTTTTTTTGGGTTGGTGGGGTATACACATCTGGTGGTTTCTATCAGTTAAGGTGCTTGCGATTGTTTTAGGAGGCATGACGGGGAAGTTTTTAAAAGACAAAATATCTTTCAAGTTATTGTCAACCAACTTTGTTTTTGCCAAAACAAAAGGATAGGCAAATGACCAAAATTACTTTTTGATGTGACAATAACATTTGCTGTAAATAATATCCATGTTGTCATTCTAATGAGAAGAAATAACAAAATTTTTTACTAGCTCAGTTATTTTTTAATTTGATTTAGAATTATTTATCAAAGATGTTTCTTCAATTATATTTTATCTCACATACATTACATTTTAAAAATTTATTGTATTAATTATTTTAAATACGTATTTTAAATAATATTATAAATAATGACGGTTTAAAAGGATCTAATGATAATGAAAGAGGCAGCCTTAGAGAAGCAATTGAATATCCAAATTCCAACATTCTTGGACCACTCTTGGTAGCCATACCTAGGGTGCAATATAAACACGTTGAAAGTCGTATTCTTTGAATTTATTTAATTATTTTAATGAGTTTAAAATTTTGTTTAATATTAGTTTGTGTATCTTTCAAATCTTTATGAAACGAGTTTTTCTATCGAGTCGAATTTAATTTTGACTAGCTTGGAATTTTTATATGATATTTATGCTTAGTTTTTTGAGTCAAATTCAAACCAAATACAAAAAAATTAATGAACACTAAATTTTCTTCAAATTTAACTTAATTATTAATAAACCAAATTCAAACAAGTTCTTATGGAGTCAAATTCGATACTCAAAGAGTTTAAATTCATTTACTACCTTAACTATAGCTTATCACATACAAGTTATTGATAGTGAATTAACTCATATGGTCAGAAAAACAAAAACAAAATCCAAAAGCTCGAATGCTCGTTGCCCATGCTTAGAATTAAGTTTTTATTATTTATTATGCAATGTATTATTGTGATTGTGCTTTCAAAATAGTACGCAGCTTTGTTATAAGTTTGTACGAAATACAATAAGGAGTGTAAAATTACTCGAAATTTTGATTAACTGTGATATAATGTATAGACCAAACGTTGAGTAAATTTTTTTTTTTTTCACAAATAAAGATAAAGATAATAGTGTATATATATAAATTGACAAATAAAAGTTACTAAAATATTACTAGATTTAAGATAAAAGAAAAGAAATTTGATTGAGAACTTAAAATCAATGAACGGTGATTTAATAAGATTTTATCACATGAATTAATTTTTAAAAAAATAACTTTAAAATATAATTTTATGAAGTTTTTTGCTAAAGACGGGTGAGTATCATTTCAATTTTGGCATCAAACCCCACTTGTTAACATGGGTCACCGTACTATCGTAGTCGATTAAGAGAATTTTTATATGAATTTAATTTATAATAGGTCAAATGAATTTTTTTTATTTATAATTATTTATATCACTTTAAATAAATTTATTTTTTATAAATTAAAAAATTTATCATAAGTATTATATATTATATCCATATAAAAATTTTCAGTATGGAGTACCAACTTTAGAATCCAATGTAGTCCATGGTGGCCTACCCCCAATCATCTTACGGTCCCAAATTCACATCATATTTCCTTTTGCTAGAAGGGAGCATATATGACGGTGATATAAAATTCCCCTCAACAAAACCAAATAAGCCAAATGGAGTAATAGTCGTTGCATTGTTTGATTGCTAAGACAAGTAATCCTCTATCATCCGTTCATCCTAAAAAAACACGCACAACACACACTAAAAGAGAGAGTATTGATTTGATGATGATGAAATTTATGCACAAACTTTCTTGCCCTTTCAGATGAAATGGAAACATGGTTGGCTCCATTTACTTCATTCCACCCATCGCCATCACCCGCTCTTCTGCTTGTTGGAGTAGCTTACAACTAAATCAAACGCTGTCGTTTGGTTTACCCACATCATTCTTTCCTTTTCAACGACCATGATCATCACCCCCCGCCTTAAACCCATGCTCTTTGGATCTCAGCCGCAGATCCTCCACCACCACCGCCGCCATCATCACCGTCGTCTTAGCGCTCTCTCTCTCTCTCTCTTTTCTCTCTCTCATGGACCCTGCTACCTCTCGCCCTGCAGTCGTCATCGATAACGGCACCGGGTATTCTATTTGTTTTGTCTCCCTTAATTTCAATTTTTAATCCAATTACACCAATGCCGACTAGCTGTTTGATAAAATTTCTGAGCTGATTTCTTGATTGTTTTTGGATTTTTTTAGGTATACTAAAATGGGTTTTGCTGGAAATGTAGAGCCGTGTTTTATCGTGCCAACAATAGTGGCAGTGAACGATTCATTTGCGAACCAGCCGCGGGTGTCGTCCACAAAGAGCAATAATTGGTTGACGCAGTATAGTGCTGGAGTGATGGCGGATCTGGATTTTTATATAGGGGAAGAAGCATTATCTAGATCTAAATCTAATAGTACCTATAATCTTAGTTATCCTATTAAGCACGGCCAAGTTGATAATTGGGATGCCATGGAAAGATTTTGGCAGAAGTGTATATTCAATTACCTTCGTTGTGATCCTGAGGATCATTACTTTTTGTTGACTGAAAGTCCATTGACTGCGCCTGAGAGCCGGGAGTACATATACAGGTGAGATTATGTTCGAGACCTTTAATGTTAAATGCTCTATATTGCGGTGCAGCCTGTGCTGGCTTTGGCTGCAGGGTACACCACATCTAAGGTCGGTGTTCAATCTGATTCCCTTGTATTCTTGACCATTTTTTGTGCGACTCTGGCAGCGTCATATTGTCATTTGTTAGGGGAGATTGTTCTATATTAAGTGAAGATCAAGAACCATAATTTATTGTGACTCATCCTGAAAAGAAAACAAGATAAGAATGCTAACTTCTAATTACTGCTTGCTGGCATCGCTGTCCTTGTGAACGAATCTTAAATTTAAATTTGCCAAAGCTTTGATTTTGATGCTTGTTTGAGAAATAAGATCCTTTTTTGAGGGTCTGCAGAAGTATCCTATGACTCATTTGCAGTATTTTGGAAAGTGGATTTTTCTTAATCTCTTGCTGAAGCATAATAAGGTTGGAGCTTTTAGGAAAGTTAATATTTTTTAATCTTACTGAAGCATAATTCGAGATTGGGAAGTGTAGAATTTAGGTAATAATATTGATAAGATAATTGTTTTCAATGAATAATAGATGACTTAAAACTTGTATCACTTAGAATGTTCAACGTATGACAGCAATATTTTGGTTTTTGTGGGAAGTTAAAGACTTAGAAATGGGAGATCTATATTTTAAGTTTGATTGGACAATGCAAATAAGATCATTTGAAGCTTGGTTGAGTACATGCTATTGAGCTTTGCTTCCTTGTCTTAGAAGATAGCAATGGGGCCTCAGAAATTGTTTTAGTTGTTGATAACTGATTTTTTTTCCTTTCTAGTTGTCTTTTCTATTCGGTAACAAGGATTTACTTAATGAACATCCGCTATGAGTTAAATGTGTAAGATTTTATACATTGGGGCAGCTAGTGCCTGTAGATCTTGTAGGATTCTTTTTTCATGGATGAACTTTTGTAGATTGGATTAAACTCTCCTACTTATTCATCTTTTGGGAAAAAGTGGAGAGAAAAATATTTAAAAACTAAAACATACTTTTTTTCCATCATGCAATTTGAAGGTGCTTTTATAGTCTAATAAACTTGTCCACTTAGCCCAACATCTGGGGTAGATCCTTGCTATTTTGATTATTTTCTTTTGTTCTTAATCTGTAGCTTGTTTATTGTACTATATGCTGTAAAAATTCAATGTTCATGTACATATTTCAACCTTCTTTCCCTTTAGATGATTAAGTCACATTTTGGAAGCGCGAGAAACATCATAATCAATGTTTTCTGGTTTTCATTTTTAAAAAAACAATTGGTAATGTTTGTATATAACTGTTCATATGTCCTATCGGTATTCCCCTTTCATATGGTTTTATACTTTCCCTTAGTGTGAGATGACAGGTGTTGTAGTGGATGTCGGAGATGGGGCTACTCATGTGGTACCTGTTGCAGAGGGTTATGTTATTGGCAGCAGCATTAAGTCAATTCCTGTCTCTGGGAGAGATGTTACTGTCTTCATTCAGCAGCTCATGCGGGTAGAACACTATGTTGCATTTGATTGTCCTTCTTATGTAGAGTTTTTCAACTTCAGAACATGATTGTGAGAGGGAGAGAGAGAGCCAGGGGGAAGGGGGAGGTGAAATGATTAACTTCCCTTGTGGCACTGCAAAGGGGTCTTTCCCCCATAATGTAAAAAGTTGATCTGATGGACATGTATATATTCTTTTACGTGTTTGATCAATCGATTAAGTTTAATATATATGTTTTGAAGTCAAAGACCTTTCCAATAGTTCAAGTTGCTGGTTTTTTATTTTATTTTATTTTTATTTTCCTTATGTAGGAAAGAGGAGAGCATGTTCCTCCAGAGGATTCCTTTGAAGTAGCCCGAAAAGTGAAGGAAATGTATTGCTACACTTGTTCAGACATTGTCAAGGTAGGATCCATGCACTGTGCTAATTTGAACCGGCCAACTTGGAATGGCCACCTTTTCCTTTTTGTATGTGTTTGATTCTTTACTTTGTTTGTATGGTCGAGAAGTTCTGCTGCCATCATGCAAAAATCCATGTATTGACCTGTTAAATTTCATAAATTTCTTTTAGCTGACCGCTGCTAAGTTGTAGGTTGAGTCTTCTTTACATCTTGTAAAATAAAACATCTAACATGCAAATATAATAGCATTTTCCTTTAGACTTGTAATCCAGACTTGTTTATATATTTTTTTAAATTGTTATCAATTATTCTTATCCTTGGGAATTGGATTTCATAGTATTCATATTTTTAATGCCTTCAGGAGTTTAATAAGCATGACAAAGAGCCAGCAAAGTACATCAAACAATGGAGGGGCATCAAACCAAAGACAGGGGCACCTTACTCATGTGACATCGGTTATGAAAGATTTCTTGGCCCTGAGGTTTACTTTCCTTCTCATCGAGTGCTTGGTTATTAAAAGTTACAATTAGAAAGTTTAAATGCACGGTATGATGAAAATGATGTCTAATGTTCGGCAGTGTAATGCATTGTACTTAATTTGTTTGTCCTAAAACTATTCCTGCATTAACTTATTTTTTTGTAGATGCCCCAAAATGTGTGAACCAAGTAAACACATGCTAGTTTGTTACCCCGCCCTGCAGGGTTATTTTCTATTGAGGTTTAGACCTCAATATAGGTTTTGTTACAGAATAGTATATATGGCATGCTGGAAATAATTTTTCCCATGTCCCTGGAAAAAGCCACTTGTACGTACAAGAAGCTGTCACCAAATTGACTCTTCATCATGTGAAGACAAATATATCTCTTGCCCCATATTGTTGTGAAGATAGTTAATTTGCAAAGTTTTTGGCACCCATATGTACTTACTCTTTGAATTTAACTTTTCTATACTTGTCGATGCATTTTTGTTTCTCTAGCTCTTGCACACAATATTAACATCTCTAACAAGAAAATCGTCTTGATGAATCATGCCAATTATTGAATTAGGACACCTTATTTATTACAAGGTTGATGAAAAACATTGCCAATGACCAATTTGTTTTGTTATGCAGGTCTTCTTTAATCCTGAGATTTGCAGTATCTAGTGATTTTACAACCCCTTTACCGGATATAATAGACAAATGTATTCAGTCTGCTCCTATAGACACAAGGAGGGCTTTGTACAAGGTGCATGGACTACATACTTGTGAAAATTTTCGTTCCTGGCTTTTTTTTTTTTGAAGACTTGGAAGTTACCTGTATTTGGGACATAATATCTAATGAGTTGGGGGAGGGGTCGCTATAGTGGCTAGGGTGAGATTTTCACTGTTTGACGGCTTCCTGGAAATGATGGAGGCTCATGGGTGATTAAACCATCCAGGATGTTGCTTGCAGCCTTTCAGATCTCCGAGTATAGTAAGTTTGGGTATTGTGTGTTAAGTACACTTGGGGCAGTATGTAACGTCTAGATTCTCTATTTATCTATAGATGAAACTATTTTTGAATAGCGCATTGGATACCTGGGAAATTATGATGTATAAGCTCATTTTGCTGTTTCATCAGTTTAGATACCGCTTATATAGCAGAATTGTTTTCTTCTCAGTCGCTTTACGTGTTCCTATTATGTTTTCTAAGCAAGTACACGTAAAATGTATGTCAGAATATTGTTTTATCTGGAGCATCAACCATGTTCAAGGACTTCAATCGAAGGATGCAGCGAGATCTAAAGAAAATTGTTGATGCTCGGATTCTTTCATCAGATGCTCGCCTTGGTGGAGACGTGAAAGTGAGCACTTTGTCGATATGTTTTACTGGGATTTTATACAAAATTTTCTCATTTATCTTTGAGCTGATTTAGACCACTTTTTGCTACCAGGCGCAACCAGTGGAAGTCAATGTTGTCAGCCATCCAATCCAGAGATACGCAGTTTGGTTTGGAGGCTCTGTACTTGCATCTACCCCTGAATTTTTTGCAGTATGTATTCACTCTAGTGGTAGTCTTGGTATTTGATTTCTTGTATATATTTGATGACTATCTTCACGATGTTGCATTGTCCTGGTGTCGTCTAGTGCAGAAAAACCGAGCTGCTTAGGATATGCGTAGCTTAAATAAGGGTGCCACTTCTGTAACTATGCCCTATGTATTGGACCTAAAGGAAAAATTGATAACCTGATCTGGAAAATATTGCCTCAAATTCTCCTATGATATACTGAAATAAGAAGGTTTGATCATGCTGAAAACCATAGAGGAAGCTTCCCAAAATCTCAGATTTGTACAATATTTTATTTGTACACTATGTGAACCAGTGCTGTATAAAACTAGGTTTTGAGCCTTTGTGAAAGCGTCATCTAAATCATTGGAGTGGTGTTGCCGCGATAGTTGCTGTAGCAATATTAGATGGTTCTGTCATACTCTTTTGAATGGCATTTTGATGCACGCCTTTTGTCAAGGCATGAGGATGGGTGACTTTACTGCCTTGAACAGGACTAAGAGTATTGGTGGGGCTGTATGGTGGGTTTCTTTGTTCCTTGTCGGCTGTGGGAGCAATGTGGTTTCAGATGTTCCCACACCAATATGAATACTATTTTATCGATTTTTGCATGTATTTACATACTACATTTTTATTTATTTTATTTTATTTTATTTTGGGGGGGATGAGAAATTGATCTTTCCCAGGATTTCAGTTTGATAAGATTAATCCTTGAAACTTTGGGGAATGAGGTGATAAGGAGGCAATATAAGTTTTGATGTAGAAACACATTCACATACGGAAGGTTGAATATATTTTAGATTCTTTTCTTGTTTAAAGATATCATTATTTTTGCTTAGTGAAGTTGTCTATTCCTGTTCACTCCCTGTTTCTTGTCCTCGTTTATCATATATATCTTGATCTTGTTCAACTAATTTGGACACTCAATCAAATTACTTTTCTTTATCCACAGGCTTGCCATACCAAAGCTGAGTATGAGGAATATGGGGCAAGTATATGCCGTACAAATCCTGTTTTCAAGGGGATGTATTGATATGAAACCCACTGCATTGATGATTGCAAAAGCATTTCCTGGACCAGACATTTAAACGAAAAGGCTGTTGATTTCCTACACCTGTATTTTCTTGGTTTGCCTTCTGGAAATTAATATGTCCATGCGCCTTTCATGTATGCTTAACAGATCGGGTTGCGGGAGATGGTGTACCATAGATTTCATTCAAAATTGTAACAAATGAGGTTCTTGTATTCTTTTAGTAGGACTCAACGGTTCTTTGGAGCCAGTAGAAACCACTGCTTGTCGGTTGTTGGTGGGTGTAGCTGGCAATTCTGCATCAGGCTAGGTGTCCTGAATTAGTTGGACAGATTAAGGTGGATTTGATTTTCAGAGTGCAGGTTAGCTGAGGTCGTAGAAGCATATCTTGTTTTAGGATGGCAATAATGCATATGTTTTCATGTATGTTGTTGTCTGATTCATTTCAGACAAGAACTTACTCAACAGGTTCGTTACGTTGTATTGAAATATTGGTTTGGAATCTGCTTTTAGTTTCATACTTGTAAATTCATTGTCTTCTATTGATGAGATTTCGAAGTATTCATCGACTTTGGATATCATGATTTTCTATATAAGGCCTAAGGACAAAATCATTGTCAGCTGTAGAAGTTATGATCTTGGATGCTTGAAACAGATGGGTTCAGAGATTTGTTATCTACATGTAACCCAGGAAAATAAAGTGGAGGTGCTTCGTTCCAGGAGGAGCATTTTACTTTTCCTATCCTTTTTTTTTTCTGGGGCACTGGCAGAAGCCAAAACTGATAAAACTCTGCTAAGCATCTAAGTATTACCTCATCTTTACTGTTCAAATAAGTTGGTGCACATTTATGGCAAAAAAAAAAAATATCATTTCAAAGATGAATTAGTGTAATGAGTTGACAAATGTAACAATTTTCTGCTTCAGGACAAGTTTTTTATCCAATGTTTTGATAATTCCCAACCAAACACGGATTAGTAATGTTATTTAACAAGTCAATACCAATTTGGCCAAACAATTGAATATTACTTAGTCAAAACCCATTTGGTCAAACAATTGAATATTACTTCGAAGCCTAGGGAAATTAGTTTTAGTATTAAGCAAGGATAATAACTCCTTGGACCAATGATTTGAGTTTCAAGATTAGGAATTCATATGAAACATTAGACTTAGCAAAAATGGAATGAAGGATTGTAATGTGGAAAACTTAATCAAATTTGTTCAATAAACTTAAGAAGAATTCTACGATCACTATTAGAGAATTATTTTCTTAACTATAAATACTTATACAATATAAGTTTTTAAAATATATAATATTGTATTGAATAAGTATTTAAAATACAAAGGAGTAATTACTTTTTTAGAGTCTGTCAAATTTTCTTAAACTTATTTCAATGATTAAAAATCTTTATACATCGTTTTAAAACGAGAAATCAATCCACAGCAATTATTACTATTAAACTCCCCTTAACGGGGAGTACATAGTGTAATTTTCACAACTTCATGGGAATTTCCACAATTATGACAAAATGTCTTCTCATCTGAAAAAAAAAAAAAAAAAAAAAAAAACGACCATGGTAATTGGTCGAAGACTCCATATCACTACAAGTCCGCGAGAGAGAGTTATCTGGAAAAAAAGGAGGAAAAGGGTGAGCTGCGTCCAAGTCGGGAGCCTCGGCAGCTAAGACAAAAAGAAACGGAGTACGAAAAAACTTCTGCCCGAATTTCAATCTTTCATGTAATTACTGCTTAATCATTTGATCTATCTTTTTCTGGTCTTGTAATTTCATCACTTTCTCGATTAATTACACATCGTAATCTGTTTATTTGCTTTTCATCAAATATTTTTCATGCTTCTTTTGCTTTGACTTGGTTTTAAGTAGCATTTATGTGAACATTTTAGAAGATATTTGCAAAATTAAGTAGTAATTTATTCAAGTTGTTATCGAGGTGGGTGCTTGTAATTTTTCCTTTTTGGAGGAATTACCAAGTGGGTTTTGAATTTTTTCCTGTTTTTGTTGACTTTTGAATATGGGTTTGTGTTATTTTTGGTTTTTTTTTTACTATTTTGCTGTAGTTTTCCGTGTGAAGGATGTATATGATAAGTCAATACGGTTCTTTGATGGTTTGTGGAGAGGCATGTTTGTGAAGTTGTTCCTTTTAAGTCGGATTTTCTGTGTGTTAGATCTGTTGTTTGATAGCCTATTATTGCTAGTGTTTCGTGTATTAATGGAACGGAAGGTATGTGCATATATGGTTAGGATCTTTGATGGCTAGTTTTTAAATAAGATTCTGATTCTAGAAAGTTCTTTAAGTATTGCTATGTGAATTTATTGCTTCTAGGGCTATACTTCGTTAAGACTTTCTGTTGACCAGAAAATATCCCGTTTTCCTACGTGTCCATGTAGTGGAGTCATGTTGGGTATAGAAAGATATTGATTAGTGGCTTTCCATTTCCAGTTAAGAGGAAACAAATAGTAGGTGATGGGTGATGAGCAGTTAGATTATGGAGATGAAGAATATGGAGGAAGTCAAAAGGCACAGTATCATGGAGGTGGAGCAATTTCTGCACTTGCGGAGGACGAGATGATTAATGAGGATGATGAATATGATGATCTCTACAATGATGTTAATGTTGGAGAGGGATTCACGCAGATGCAGCAGCAGCAGCAGTCTGAGGCGCCAATACCTCATGTTGGGGTGGGTAATGGAGGATTCCAAGCTCCAAGAAGTAATGTTCCAGATCCAAGGGCAGAAACAATGGCGACACAAGGGGTAAACATCCCTGGAGTTGTAACTGAAGGAAAGTATGCCAGCTCTAGCATTCGGTTTCCAGATCAGAAGAGTGGACTGACATCTGATGTAGGGCCTCCAACAACCACTACTGCTTCTCAGAAAGGAAGGGCTCCAGAGATGGTTCATGGGTCTCAAGCAGGAAATTTGGGATATCAAGGATCATTAGCTGTGTCACAAAAAATTGGAGTAGATTCACGTAATATGTCAGGGAAAGTTGCTGGGGAGCCTGGGCCATTGCTAAATTCATTTGCCGGTGGCTCCAGTGTCATTCCACAGATGCCAACTAATCATGTGACTTCAAGTGGAAATCTTAATATTATTCGACCAGTTGTTACCGAAAACCAGATAAGACCAGTAGTAGAGAATGGGAATACTATGCTCTTTATTGGAGATTTGCATTGGTGGACTACTGATGCGGAGCTTGAGAGCGTCCTGTCCCAGTATGGGAAGGTTAATGAGATTAAATTCTTTGATGAGAGAGCTAGTGGAAAATCCAAAGGCTATTGTCAAGTTGAATTTGCTGATCCTGCAGCAGCAGCTGCATGCAAAGAAGGCATGAATGGCCATGTTTTCAACGGGAGAGCTTGTGTGGTGGCATTGGCCACCCCACAAACTATTAAGCATATGGCTTCTTCTTATATGAACAAGACCCAAGTCCAGGCTCAGACTCAGCCACAAGGTAGGAGACCCACAAATGATGGTGCTGGCAGGGGTAATGGAACAAATTATCCCAGTGGGGATGCTGGCAAAAATTTTGTGCGTGGCGGATGGGGTGGACGAGGAGGACAAGGAATGCCCATTAAGGGTCCAGGAGGAGTACCTGGAAGGGGAAGAGGAGCAGTTGGAACAGGCGAAGAGTATGATTGGGAATGCACTAGGAGGAGGAAATAGTGTCAGTGGAGGAGCTTTTGTTCAAGGCCTTGCAGGTCCTGCTTTCGGGGGCCCTCCAACTGGGTTAATGCATCCTCAGGCAATGATGGGCCCTGGATTTGATCCAACATATGTAGGTCGAGGAGCTGGCTATGGAGGCTTTTCAGGTCCTGCTTTCCCTGGAATGATCCCTCCATTTCCAGGTGTTAATCACATGGGCCTTGTTGGGGTGGCTCCTCATGTCAACCCTGCCTTCTTTGGGCGAGGCATGGCTGTTAATGGTATGGGTATGATGGGGACTGCAGGAATGGATGGACCTCATACAGGAATGTGGACCAACACTGGTGGATGGGGAGGAGAAGAGCATAGTCGAAGGACAAGAGAGTCAAGTTATGGTGGTGAAGACAATGCATCTGAATATGGTTATGGAGAGGCAAGCCATGATAAGGGTGTGAGGTCAAGTGCTGCTTCTCGGGAGAAGGAACGGGGTACTGAACGTGACTGGTCAGGTAGCTCTGAGAGGAGGCATCGTGATGAGAGAGAGCATGACAGGGACAGGTATGATAGGAATAACAGGCACAGGGAAGATAAGGATAGTTATCGGGAATATCGTCCCAAAGAGCGTGACCCAGGTTATGTGGATGATTGGGACAGGGAACAACCTTCAAGATCCCGGAGCAGATCGCGAGCAAATCCGGAAGAGCATCATAGGTCTCGATCAAGGGATGCAGATTATGGGAAGCGGAGGCACCTGCCGTCAGATTGATGTGATCTTTGATGGGCCTTGAAGCATGAAAGTGCCAATACTATCAGCTCTCAGCATCATTTTCCAGACTTCACGAATGCACCACTGCTGTCTCTGATTTGTGTTGATGCCACACACAAAGTGGCTTCTAGATTTGAAGAAGTAAGTTCCATTTCTGAGAGGATGCAGGACAGAACAGATTTCATTTGCTTTATTCTTGACTACATTACGTAATATCAAGATTCAAGACTTAATATCCGCTGGAAACTAATTATCTTTACTTGCATACTCTTGTGGAATTGCTTATGGAGGGAGATTATTTTAACCATGCAGTGAGAGATGTGTGCTCTACTCAGTTCACTTTTTGGAGTGAATTGACATCTTATTGCATAGGTCTTGAGATACTTATATTCAGAGTCGAATGATGTCTTACACCTATATATTTAAATATTTGTGTGTCTTAATTTGTGCTTATATTATTTGTAAGTATGTGCTCTTCATTTCCGTGGGTCATTTGAGGTTTAAATTGAATGCTTGCTGATTTGGTTTGATTTTATTTTTTTATGTCATGTTGTATCCATAGAACGTCCTTGAAGAGTGTTGCCAAATAGCTGAGAAGTTGAAGTCTGTTTTATCATTTCACAAATTTGTGGAGAAATGCTTGATTTTCCAATTGATCTGCCTGTTTTAAGATGTGTTATTTACTTGGATTGTATACTTAACTTCTATATCTTTTTAGTCTCTGGCTTCCAAAATTGCGTGCTACTGAATTTTCCTATACCTAGAGCTATTTGGGAACTGAATGCACATAATCTTGCATATTTTAAACATCCTTTAGCTGATCTTATTATTCACGTTATAGCTGAATATCCCAAAATTGGGTAAAATGACATGTTATGTACCATTGAAGTTTGACAAACAAGAAGAGATTTTTGTTTGCAAGTTGTATGTTGGCGATGATTTGGCTTGTTACCCATTATAGTTGAACAAATGAAAGGCTACCTTTTGAAACCTCCTAAGCTACTGGCCATATTTCTTTTTTGGTTTTTATTTGAAAAAAGACTTACATGTGCAAAGTCATTACTCTAATGGTTTTCTAATTGAAATTTGGTGGGTTGAAATAGTTTGAGGTGAATA
Source organism: Cinchona pubescens (assembly GCA_025175665.1). Classification (NCBI taxonomy): domain Eukaryota; kingdom Viridiplantae; phylum Streptophyta; class Magnoliopsida; order Gentianales; family Rubiaceae; genus Cinchona; species Cinchona pubescens. The sequence goes on along the minus strand of JANKKI010000077.1, from coordinate 1,132,377 downwards.
CTTTTTTTTTTTCTTTTGATTGTTTGCAGTAAGAAATATATTTAGATTCATACTCCTTCCATTATAAGTAGTTTAAGTTCGCATTCCTTCACTAAGAATATCAATTTTGTTGCATTTGGGCGCCGTAGAAGTGAGAAAGTGTTTTATTTGTTTATCACCAGTAAGGTTGTTTGATAATGGGGCTATCTAAGGACATACATTTTAAAGAGGCCATATGAACTAAAATGATGTATTCCCAAACACAACACTACTTGCATTAGCAGTAAAACTATGGAGCTTGAAGATATATATGGATGTATGCATTTTGAATACCTCATTTGTGAGTTTCAGTTTATGCTGGATCTGCAGTTTAGTTGACCCATTATATGTCATTTGAAAACAATCAGCCCAAAAAATGGCTGCACTATCTATTTTAATTTTGCACTTTTATAGAAATTGTGGATACGGGCAAATGTATGCTGACTCAAAATCTGTGTTTGCTGACGTGTGACCCTTAGTGTTTTTTTTTGTGTGTGTGTATGTATTACCCTTAGTCTATTTTATACTTTTGTTAGTTTCCTTTCCATCATTTTATTAGGGCCAACAGTTTGGTCAAACCAGTATAATTAACTGAGCGAAGGATAAGAGTAGGGTTAATGGTGGCCATGGTTCCTTAAGTTCAGTTAGCAAAATTGACCTCCAAGCATAGGCTATAAAGTTAACCACAATAGTTAGTTATTTTTCTACCATGGTATTTTGTGTCAAATATGTTAAAAAGTGCCGAGTACTGTGCCTCTGAATGTTGATCACACTATGTACTAATATAGTCAGCAATAGTATTTGTATTTCAGAGTGGGTTGGAATTTAAGAAAGGAAATAAGTTCACTGCCTTCTATTTGTTTTTGGAGTGGGGTGGGGATTGTGGTGTAGAACTTTATATAAATTAGTAAAATTTTTGGCTTCTTTTTGTTTTTTATCCATATTGTTATGCAATTAATACATGTTATCATTTGGCTTTTCAATGGTACCTTTTAAATAAGTATTGACATGGGGTTTAACCATCATATTCAGGGAGCAGAGAGGCTACTCTTTGTTTTGTGACTAAATCAGCTGAGTTCATACTTGGAGGAAGATAAGATTAATTGGCAACGATATTCTTCGATTTCTATGAAAATTTTAGTTTTGCATCTAATGTGCCAAAGAAGCCTTTAACAAACTTGGCTACCATCTTGTTTTCCACAAGAACTTAGTCAAATGTTCATAAGTGAAGCTTCTGCAACAAAATGTATAGACACTGTCAAATTTGTGAAATTGTATATCATAGCAGGGCATTATAGTTAGTTCTTCATGTAGCTACCCTATTTCGTGTATCCACTATTATAATTGTACAGAATAGATTCCATGTTCAGGTTTCAAACGTGTAACCGTGCTTCAACATATGTCTCATTTGTGAATATTTTTTTTTGTTATTTATTTTTGTAGAACTTATGTACAAATTGAGGCCATTCTTTTGTATGCTATGCACAATTATGTCATAGCACTGGATTTTTTTTTGGGGGGGGGGGGGGGTTTGGGTGGAGGGTTGTTTCTTTTTGTACATTGTAACTTGGAGTTGGGTCGATACATTATCTGAAGGAATTCCATCTTGTTGATGCTGCTCAGCAACCGGTGTGAAGTTATGATACATGAGATGTATTACTTTGTAAATTGTCAGATGATGTTTGTTAGGATTTAGTCTGTGGGATATATTATCTGTATTTGGTGGAAGTGGTGCCTGAAGAGTCAGATTGCATGCTGTAAGTGCAGCTCATGTAGGGTGCCAATTGTAAGAAGTCACTGTTACATTGGTTTGGGGTATTTCCAGCCTTACCATGTAGTATATTTTAATATATTCCAGGAGTCTATATTCTTCTGTATATGATGTGGTTTGAAATAGGTGTTCTCTCTTTACTGGAGTGATACTCACTTTACAATTCCCTCCCAATTCCTTCCCCTTTTTTCCCCATTGCGCTCATCTTGGCAAAAGTAACTGGTGCTTCGTATTTTCGTAATCTCATTTGTTTGCTTGTGAAAATGGATTCATTCTGTTGCTTAGATGAAGTTCTTCATTTAGGAAATGATCAGTGTTTTTTTGGGTGCATATGATCAGACACCATTTGTTACCTATTTAGTAACTTGCTAAATTTGCATATAGTTATTTTTCAATGAAGTCAGGTACCTCCATTTGCCTTCGATTTAGATTCTTTTATCTGCAATTGATCATGTTTAGATACTTTTAACTTGTTTTTATTTCACCTATTTGTAAAACTAACTCACAGACATAGAATACACAGCCCCGTGATTATATATTTGTGTCCGCCTACCATCTTGTGGACTGTAATTTGGCCAAATTATTATGTGCTTGTGAGGTTTATTTTGATTATAGATAGCCCAAGTACCCAATCTTGAAGCATCTACTGCTCCAGCCGGGGCTATTGCCTATTGGCTTCAGTTTTTCTTCTAAATCCCACAACTATGTGTTTTACGAATGCAATTAACATTATTACTAATACCGAGTTGTCTATTTGATGAGTAAGTTGTACTGGTATTATTTTCTTATTTTGAGTTCTACGAAACACAACACAAAATGCATAATTGATATTGGACGAGAGATTTATAAATATTGACTTTTTGGCGGTGCTGTGTGGTTAACAAATTTTTTTTTATTTTAAAAAACTCACCTCTCCCAACTATCCTGTAATGACTCAAATTCATGACCAGTAAATTATCCTCTAGTGACTCAAATTCATGACCAGTAAATTATAGAAGAAGCGTTTTATCATTTAAATTACACTTTATCGCCAACAATTTCATTTAAATTATCAAATATATTCTTATAATTACCTATAATTTTTTTCTCTCCCCACTGCATATATTATTTTTTTAATTTTTAGAATAGTTTTTTTATTTATTTTTTTTATAATTTTACTATCTTCCTTTTTTTTTTTTAAAAAAAAAGGAAACAAATATGTATTTATTTGCACACTCATGAAGTATGCCTTTTCTACTAGTATTAATAAATCATATTATTTAAGTTTTGACTCAATAAATATTTGAATAAGTTTGAACTACGTTACCTAAAAAAATATAAATATTGAACTTAACTATTATGAATTTAAATTATATATATATAATAATAAAGACTATATTAACTCATGAACCGATTCAAACCAATCCAAAGTGAGTGAGCATTGAGTGGTCAGTTTTCTACATAAAAATTTTAATTTTGATAAAAATCTGAGTCAAACCGTGAAACCTTAACATATATTGACTAACAAAAAAAGGGGAAAAAAAGAAGAAGCTGTCAAGTAAAAAAAAAAAGAAAAGCGGGAGCATATAAAAGGGGTTTATGGAAAAGGAGACAGAGGAGTTAGGGTAAGTTAACTTCTGAAAGCTTCTGGATTGGAACTCTGATACTCATCGCAGCCTCATTTCTCTCTCTGGGAATCTCCGGTAGTCACTCCGATCTGAGATCTTCTTTAGAATGGCGTTGGCATTCGATGAGTTTGGTCGGCCGTTCATTATAATTAAGGAGCAAGAGTCGAAGAAGCGATTGCGAGGCCTCGACGCTCAGAAAGCTAACATTGCCGCCGGAAAGGCCGTCGCTCGTATTCTCCGAACCTCGCTTGGTCCTAAAGGCATGGATAAGATGCTTCAGAGCCCTCTTCGACGGCGACGTTACTATCAGTAATATACTCTATGCTTTTTGCTATCTCCATTTCGTCGTTGCTAGCTCACTTCGATAATGCTTTATTTGCTGGCTTTTTTGCGATAATATCTGTGTGAATAGTTTAGGGTTTTGAACGGGTCATTGCTGGATTTAAAAAGTTTTCTAGGTATAATCTGGTATTTGAGGGTGGAAAGTAGGCTCTGAGCTTAGTTTGCTGAAAAAGGAGGATATTTGCTAGGGTTTATAATGATTCGATTGGAGGATGAGTGGCAAGGGGTTTCTGGTGATGAGTTTAGTTCTGTATTTCTTGTCAAGATAGCAAAAAATTAAATAGAGGAAGTCATATTTGCACTCTCTCTAAATTTGTTTCTGTACTTTGTACTCGTATCTTGGGCAGAAGTTATTACTTGCTTCTTTCTGATTGTTTATTATCGACTTTCATAAGCAGCATAATTTGTAAGTGCTATGGCTTGAAGTTTTGGTATTTTACTGTTGGGAATCTACTATATTTCATTTGTTTAATGGCTTTAAAAAAATTGTGGTTTTCGTTTGAAATTTATGACTGATAGATAAGCATGTTTTGGCATTGGTGTCTGTATTTACTTCTGTTTGCTTTTTAAGTCAAAATCTACCTTTTCGGTTATTGTGTCTGAATGCATGCTCTCTCTCTTTCTAAACATATGCTGCTTTCCGTGAAGGGGAGAAAAAGAGAAAGAAAGAATGAAAATCTAACAAAACGAAAAGATAAATATATCATCGATCTTAACTTTTAACTTCTGTTCTGAAGTTTTCTCATACTTGATCACCATGTTGTCAGCGAATGATGGTGCAACAATCTTGGAGCAGATGGATGTCGACAATCAAATTGCAAAGCTGATGGTTGAATTATCTCGAAGTCAAGATTATGAAATTGGTGATGGAACAACTGGCGTTGTTGTAATGGCTGGTGCACTCCTCGAACAAGCTGAGCGGTTACTTGAACGTGGTATTCATCCTATCCGAATTATCCTTGGCAGAAGGATATGAAATGGCTTCAAGGATAGCTTATGAGCATTTGGAGCGTATAGGTCATAAGTTTGAGTTTTATGCCACAAACGTAGAGCCTTTGGTGCAGACATGTATGACGACTTTATCATCCAAGATGTAAGTACCAAGTTATGCTTCAATCTCCAATGTATTTTTCATTCGTTCAGAATGATGTTCAGTAGTGGTCCTTGCATTACAATGTAGGACTTCATAACCAGTTAACTTAATGCGAAAAGTAAAAGATATTATTATATTGTTATGCCGCTAGTAAACATGTTAATGCACTACCTGCTGTTGTGGTGTGGATGAACCCGCATAGAAGATTTTTATGGTTCTTTCTTAGAATGAAGAGCTTTTCTAGGCATGGTCACTGTACAGTATTCTCCATGCCATGCACGGACCCTCTGCTTTGAGCCTCTGGATGATGGTACCTTGTCTCTGCAGATAAGGATGGTAGAGTTCCTCTCTTGGTTCGAATCTGGTTTTCAGTGGCACTCTATATCAAAGCATAAATCCAAATATATTATGATGGACTCAATAATGAACTTCTATATGTGAAATTGTAATTACGAATTATTACATTCTCAAGAGCAGTTAGGGAACTAACATATCTGGGAATGTGTTCATTTTGGTTCTCTATGATTGATGATAACTAGATGTAACTTTTACATCTTAGAGATGCAAAACTTAGTTACAGATATCAGTACTCTTCTGGGTTAAACTGTCACCATGGTTCTTTCTCTCTCTCTATCTATCTCTCTCTATGTCTCTCTGAGCAAATGAACTTAAAGAAAATGAGATTGTACCTATCTCTCTCTCTCTCTCTCTCTCTCTGTCTCTCTGAGCAAATGAACTGAAGGAAAATGAGATTGTACCTATTTACATGTTTGAGTTGAAATTGGACCTATTTGTATCCTTCTAAATGATTATTGTGATTCTGTAATTATTTTAATTTGTTTCATCTTCTGAGCGATTTGGTCTTTTTAAATAACTATCATATTACAGTGTGAATAGATGCAAGCGGAGTTTGGCAGAGATTGCTGTCAAAGCAGTTCTGGCAGTTGCAGATTTAGAGAGGAGGGATGTCAACCTGGATCTAATCAAGGTAGAGGGGAAAGTGGGTGGAAAGCTGGAGGATACAGAGCTAATATATGGGATCGTTGTCGACAAAGACATGAGTCACCCTCAGATGCCCAAGGAGATACAAGATGCAAAAATTGCTATTTTGACTTGCCCCTTTGAACCACCTAAGCCAAAGACCAAGCATAAGGTTGATATTGACACTGTAGAGAAATTCCAGACATTACGACTCCAAGAACAGAAGTACTTTGACGACATGGTACAACAATGCAAGGTAAGATTGCATCAAGAGCTTTACAGAGTGGGAAGAGTTGTTATGCCAATGGTCAAAGTATGCTAGCATGTTCCTTTTTTTATCGGTTACCCAAATTGGGGAGAAGAGAGTCGTTACTTGTTCTTTTTGCATCCAGCTTTGTGCATTACTTGCAGTGATCTTGAGATGAAAAAAGAGTGAAGTGAAAGGCAAAGTTTTCTACACAATCTTATAGCTCCCTTTGCTCCTTTAGTATGTCAGCAATTGAGAAAAGAGCCTGCTAGAAAGGAAACTTCTACCTTTCTAGTTTCTTCCCCTCCCATTGGGTTTTAGATCTTCTAAACACTCGTACATATCATGTATCTCTGTTTTAAATATGGTTAGGACAGGGATCCTAGAGTTTTCACTTTCGAAAGCTGTACGAGTTTGCTTTACACATCTCAACACAATCTGACTTGCAGGATGTCGGTGCTACCTTGGTTATCTGTCAATGGGGTTTTGATGATGAAGCAAATCACTTGTTAATGCATAGGAACCTGCCCGCTGTTCGTTGGGTTGGTGGTGTGGAATTAGAGCTGATAGCAATTGCCACAGGTTTGTTTTAAATGCCTCTTTATAATTATTTTTTCCCTGCTGTTTTGCTATTTCTGTATTACATAAGCATGATTAATGTAGTTCTGTTGTTTGGTGTACTTAGGTGGAAGAATTGTGCCAAGGTTTCAAGAATTGACACCAGAAAAGCTTGGCAGAGTATTTCCTTTTTCCTTTTATTTCCTCCATGCATATTATACAAATGGTGCTTTTACATCCTTTGGTTATGTTTGCAAGAGAGATCGTTTCTTCTCATGTAAATTAGGACATAGTTTTCCTTGCCTTTTACAATTAATTTTTGTTAGTAAATCTGATATAATATCATAAATATTGCTCTAAACACAATTTTACCATGCTTAACAACAAAGAAATGAAGAGGCACAGAAATGGAGGAGAAATATAATCACATCACGAGTTTAGATAAAGAATTGTTCTGTTTCTGAGAAATTGTCTACTAAAAAAGGAAAAATCTCAACTATCAGCTTGTCTGAGCATAATAGAATGAGTCTAGTTATGCAATTGTTAGTTTATTATTCCAAGGATGAGAAGAAATTTGACTTCAGAATACAGTGTTACAGCTGAAACTCTATGATTTTCCCCCAGCCTTCTTTAGACCCTATTTTTTCCCCATGTGTTAGTTTGATGCAGTCATCATGTGAACATTTAAGAGAATAAACACGAAATTAAGCTGGTTGTATGATTGGAAGAATTATATGGATTCTTGTGTATTGAGTGTACATAAAATCTGAGGGATGGCAAAGTTGCTTCCATCTTTATTGAAATCAAACATCAATGTGATGATCATTTCAACAGTCGCGACTCCACACATGTAGATGTTTTTGACTTTGTTTGTCTTAATTTTTTGACATTTGTCTTAATTTCCAAATTTATTTCATCCTTTGTTTGTTTAAATGTCCAGGCAGGTTTGGTTCGGGAAAAAGCATTTGGTACCACAAAAGATCGCATGATTTACATTGAGCATTGTGCTAATTCAAGGGCTGTGACTATTTTCATTCGCGGTGGTAGGTTGCCTTCTTCTTATTCCTGATGTCAATCATTTTATTGTTCGGGGTATGAAATGCAAGAGCAAAATCAGTTAGTGAAGGTTGGTTGTATGCTATTTAGTAAACAGAGTCCACAAATTATCCACAGTTAGTATGTGTGCTTGTGCTTTCTTAATGTGTGTTGGTTTGAATGCTATTTGCAATCAGAAATTAAATATGGTACCCATTGTCTAGTTATCTGGTCCTGATACTAGCTTGTTTCCCATGAAATAAAATTCGGATTGTTTGTTCTTTTGTTAATCCTCTCTCTAGTTATCTTGGCAATAAGTTTTGGCATATGAAAATTAATTTCAGCATAAAGCCATAAAGGGAAATAACTTATGTGATGGATCATAATTGAGAAATTTGAAGCCATGGTCCTGTTCCTTGAATTGTGATGCTTAGGTAACAAGATGATGATAGAGGAAACAAAGCGCAGCATTCATGATGCTTTATGTGTGGCTAGAAATCTTATTCGCAACAACTCTATAGTTTATGGAGGCGGTTCTGCTGAGATTTCTTGCTCGATTGCTGTGGATGCAGCTGCTGCTGACAAATATCCTGGAGTTGAGCAGGTAAGATTCTTGTTGTCTTCTCTTGTAGGATTTTCAACCAGCAAACTTGAAGCTAAAGTTTTTGTATCTCTACTGCAGTATGCAATTCGGTCATTTGCAGATGCTCTGGATTCTGTTCCCATGGCACTTGCTGAGAACAGTGGGCTCCAGCCGATCGAGACACTATCCGCTGTAAAATCCCAGCAAATTAAGGTACTCTTGGACTTGATATCCACATTTTTTCTTGCTGGAGCTTTTCTTCAATTAATTTAGACTTCAAAGAATCTGTTGTTTATCTGTTGGTTGTCTAACTACAGTTTTGGAATTCATATACAGGAGAATAACCACTGCTGTGGGATCGATTGCAATGATGTTGGCACAAATGACATGCGTGAACAAAATGTCTTCGAGACTTTGATTGGGAAGCAGCAGCAGATATTGCTTGCAACTCAAGTTGTTAAGATGATCCTCAAGATTGATGATGTCATCTCTCCATTCTATTACAGATTACTGATTTTTCAACAATAAGAGAGTTTCATCCCTCTGGAACAGTGCCATATTGTTGTCTTAAGTGATCTCTGTCACTTAACTTTGCTTGGATGAAAAAGCCCTTGATGGGTCAGATTTTGTCGTCTTTGCTTTCTAACAATTAGTTTTTCAGTGGTTAATGGATTTATAGTCCTGCTCAAAACGTGGATGTTTTTTATTTGTTCTGGAGGTAAACAATTAGCTGAGTTTGTCCATGATGTTTCTCCACATATTTGGTTTTGCTTGTATGTTTAGGTGTTGCTGCTTATTTTCTTTGGCAAATTAATGGTGCTTCTTGTAGTTAGAAGCTGTCTGATTGATTGATATTGCACATTGTTTGCCTTCTGTGGTTTCCTTCTCTGTTACCATTGTTGGCTGATAATGTTCTTTTGGGAAAGTGAATACTATAAATTTACCATTAGTCTTTAGTTATACAGAGACAATGTGCTAAAGAAATTTTATCAACTAATGTAGCAAAGGTGAAATAATTGATTATGTCAAAATTCATGGGTTTTCATGCAGTGAAAGCCAGTTTGAACTGATCAATTAATACATTGCCACATCAGTTGATAAGGGAAACATTTTATTTATACTCTTTGAGTAATACAGGGTACGGTTCTAAAGCAGCATTGTTGTCTGGTGAGAAATCCTTTATGACTAGAAAGAACAAGGTTTGTGGTGGTACCAAGTCGTAGGAACTTGTGCCATGGAACGCTGCTGGTCCCCATGAACTAGTACTCCAAGTGCTGTAGTTAAAGGGAAAAATGTACAGTCCTCAGGACAACTCAAAGAAAAGGAGGATTGAATTGATTGTGGGTGACATTTAGTGCAATAATGGCCTCGATTGTCAGGTAGATAATGCAGTAGTTCTAGGAGTGGTACAGGTCTGGACCTTTGTTTTAGACATTAGGTCTCTAATTTGTTGACTATATGGGGGCAACCTAGACAGGTTAAATGTTTCACGATTCTCTGGTTAACCTAATGACTTGCCGCTTGAAGTAGTGGATGAAATATGTTGATGATAGGTTATTTTCTATTAATCTTCTTTTTTTTTTTCTTTCCCGAAACATCATTGTTGGTGATTTTCTAGTTCTAGCTTTTGGTGGGAAGTAGAGGACAACCCAGGGCCATGGGTATCTGACCTTAAGGCTCATCTAGAGGTGAGGCCAGCATTTAACATTTGTTGCTGTATCTGATGAATTTTGCCTCCAAGCTCCAGTTTGTTGTATTTGAGTCATTCTTCAATTCCTGACTATGAATTGAACTCAATGGGGCGAGTACTTAATCATTTCTCTTGGAACTGGAGCATGAACCTAGAAGCCCTCTGAAACAGGTATTGAAAATTTCTGGCACACTTGCTCTTTCACATCAGACCTTACGCAGTTTCGCTTTTTCTGCAACTTTTTCTTTCTTTTTTATTCATTTTTTTGGTTAAAGAAAAGTTTTTGGAATGTTCATGATGGGCTAGAAATGAAATCAGAGAAAATTGTCATAGGGCTAAAAATACACAATTCTTTAACCTGCATCTACAATATTACAAGTTCCAGCGGACCCTTGGTTTGTGGACATTACAGCTGTGCTTGGGGTAGAGTTGCCTGACACTGCTGGGTTGCTTGCTATATAAAGTAATGGCAAATGATATTGCAGAGTCATTAGTGTAAATTTACCCATTTATGCTTCTTAGATTCGCCTTGGACGGGAATCGGGATTGGCAAAAACAATTAATAATTGCACGTTAGTTGGTTCAAACAGTTGAGCGATTGGGTAATGTGTTTATTGCATTTCTACTCTGCTTTCTGCAAACAAGATTTGGCTTTCATATCCAAGCTGCTCTTTTCAATGAAAATAATGTAGTATATACAATTTTCTGTCAATCCATTCAATAAATTCTAGGGTTAAAAGCAAAATGCCCCCTCCAACTATTACCTTAGTTGCAAAATACCCCCTAAACAATTTTAATAGGCATTTTGCACACTTGACATGTAGTCAATTATCTAAAACACGGCTATCATTTTTGCTGAAAATTGACCATTATACCCCCAATACATTAGTTAAGCGAAATATCATTTTCGTTTTTCCTTTATTTATTTTCTCTCTCTTGTTTTTCATTTTATTTTTCTAATCCTTTTTCTCATTGTTAAAAAATTATATTACTAAAAGCAAAATTATTTTACTAAATAATTTTACTACTTTAATTTTAGTCATACATGAGTTCTAATTTTTATGTGTCTAGATAATTTAATTTATAAAATAATTATACTTTATATTACAAGCAACATTTTTTTTTTTCAATACACAGTTTGTGTATTTATTAGTGATACACTATTACAAACAAACCAACTACCAAAAAAATAAAGTATCGAAAACAAAAAACTTTTTAAAAAGATTACTCTTAACATACACATAAATTATAGAATGAGAACTCATGTTAAATTTTTTTACTTTTGGTGTAACAATAATAAAGCATAATAAAATATTATAATTGGTTAATATAAGGTACAATAAATTTAGATCTGCAAAATATGTCAACCGAATGACTCTACATGCACAATTTTTATTTTTATATTTAGAATAAATTCTTTAAGTTTTTTAGGCTATCTTGTTGGTACATTTTTATTCGTTGATTTTAGTATTAATAATTCATTGCAATAAAATATACATTATTTTATTATAATATATTTTAATTTTAAAACTAAATCATAAGATGCATATAAAATTAGATGTTATAGTTAATAAAATATTAAAAGTAATATAATTTTTTAACAATGAGAAAAATGATTAGAAAAAATAAAATGAAAAATAAGAGAGAGAAAATAAATAAAGGAAAAAAGAAAATGACATTTCACTTAACTAATGTATTGGGGGTATAATGGTCAATTTTCAGAAAAATGATATTTTAGATAGTTGACCACATGTCAAGGGTGCAAAAAAAAGCATATTAAAATTGTTTAGGGGGTATTTTGCAATCAAGATAATAGTTGGAGGGGCATTTTGTAACTTTTACCCCTAAATTCTACTACAACATAATTAATCCAATCACGGGCCCCACTAGCAAACCTTCCATTGAGCAATAAGTAGTACGCCTCTGAAATATCATTCTCTTTGGCTAGATTCTATTCACTATGTATATTTGTACATAGAATTTAGTTGGGATTTTTTTATATTTTTATAAGTCTCACCACAAATAGAGGATGTGGTGCATTAAGCTTCTGTTGGCATAACATAGGAAGAGGAAAGGAGGAATAAAAAGGCAAATGAATCAATCAACTTTTTACTAGTGTAATATGGTGACTTGATACAATGGATTTCATTGAATTAAAAAACACCAACCCATCAGCCCTTTCAATTGCTTTTGCAGAAGCAGGGCTGAGGTTGTGACTTGTGAGAGCAAAATACTAAAAAAAAAAAAAAAAATAATAATTATTATATTAGCCATTAGCTAGTTAGAATCTTGGAAAGCAAAATGTGTAAACAATTGGCTTCTTGTTATTGTCACCTAATTATAATTTATATGGCAATAGTGAAAATTTCTGCCTTTGGATTATGGACATACATACACACACACACACACATATATATATATATATATATGAATGTTGATCAGCAGCGTGAGCCTTTCTTGCAGCTTAGCGAGCCAGCTCCCGAAGTGAGGGAGGCAACCAGCGAAGATGGTCTGGCACTCAAGCTGGATGCCTTGGCGTAGCTAGAAGAGGCTCCTGCACCTGACCGAGTGAAGAAGGCACCGTTTAACATCAAGTCCCCTTCGGACCTCCAGTTCCACTTCTTCCATTCACTTGCTGGTGCATCCTCGTGCTTCGTAACCTTGTGAATTCGAGAAACACAAAGTTAAATTGCATCGCATAACAACATTCTAAAATGCAACTTTTAAAGGTAATGACAAAATGATCTAAAGGACTTCAGAGTTTAGATGGACTGTTACCTCTTTGTTGAGAATATCATTTGGTGCGAGAAATCGATTTCCTTGGCTATTGATGGTTGGAGATGTCAGCACTGCCACCAATTGCATACATTTTCCAATGAGTATAGTCATTGTTCACTACATGAAAGTATCCATGTCTACATCTGCCAAAAAACAAAAAACAAAATAGTTATTATTAAAATTCGACGAAAGATGCCCTCTTTATAACTCAATTGATTGCTTATGATTCTGCGTTTGGTTGTTTTTTTTACCTAGGCATTCTCTGTACTAGCCCTTCTCCAAAATGGTTGAAAGCTATAGTAACTTGCATATTCTTGTCTTGTATATAGCTGTCACTATGGCCTAAAAGCATGACCTTGTTGTGATGTGTCAAGTAGTTGTTAGAAATGGTGATGGCTGTAGATCCATGAATGGCATCGATTAGACCATCCATGCAGTTGGACAAAGAGCAATGATCAACCCAAACATGGCTTCCTCCGAATATAGAAACCCCGTCGCCATCTGACAGAGTTCTCCATCCATAATGTTCAGGTGAATCTCTCACATATGCATTTCCCCCTTGCATGCAGTCTCTGATGAATGTTTAGGCCATGAATGATAATATTAGTCACATATTGAATAGTAATGCATGGTCCTCCAGCAATATGGACACTTGCACCTCTTCCATCAATAGTCTTAAATGAGTTCATCATCAACTCTTCCTCGAGTTTGATGACCATATCACGAGCAAAAATGATCCACAGAGGTTCATCTTGGATGACACCATATCTAAGAGTTCCGGGCTTCGGATTCACAGGGTGATCCCCATTATCAGTAACCACATAGATTTTACCATCTCTTCCTCCAATGGCATTCTTGCCAAATCCAATTGCGCAATCAGCTAATCTTTGCCTGTTCTTCTCCCATTTGGGGTCGCACCTCCAGCAATCATCAATAGGGTTGCCAGTCATGTGTAAGAAAGAGAGGCTAAATTTCTTCTTGATGCATTGATTTTCCTGCAAGATTCATACATAGAATTTTTGTATATGTGATTCTTAATTTTACTTGTAACCTTAAAATTTCGATACTAGCTACATTTACGTAACTACTAGCTAGTACTCATTGACATGATTGAACATTTGATTCATACTGAAGGACCCAAAATCGCTATAATAGTAAACATAATTAGTCTCTTCGGGGACATCTGATAAAATTGGAATGATACATAAGAGATTAGCATGGCCTTTGCGCAAGGATAACACATACAAATCAAGAAATAGTCTAAATTTCATATCCCAAATAAAAAGTAAACATGAGTAATTAGCAACAGTCAATGCATGCTTGTATCAAACAAGAAACAAGAATAGGTTATAATGGAAGTGTACATACTCATGAACTTCTTGCACTACTAATTCAGGGTCTGGGACTGCTGAAGAGAATATCTGACTTGAAGAAGCTAATAGAGGAAGGAAAAAAATAATGAAAATTGGCATTGCAATAACCACCTTTTGTTTTTCCTATTTGAAGATGTGAAATTAGGAAAGAGCAGAGAGAAAAAGAAGGAGGGCAGGAGTTTGTACGAATGAAAGCTGAAAGGGGCTGAAGGTTTATATAGAGTTGGAAACTTGGATAGAGTATTAATTGAAGAAAACATATTGATGGCCTACTTGCTTCATTAATATAATTCTATACCTTTTTCAATGTGGTTCTGTTACAAAATTTCCCAAGAATTCCAGAAATATACTATAAAATTTCCTCCCACTTCCACAAAAAGGGGCATGCATGTGACTTCTTGTTGCTCAATTTAAGAAGGCTTCAGCTTATCATCTCTCACATGGCCAATTCTAAATTCAGTTATGGGGTTTACAGAAGAGATACTAGCCTATTACTATTTACTACTACTGAATAAAATAGAAAAGTAACACATTTATTCACTGTTTCTTTACCTCTTTATTTCTTGTTTCGGAAGAATATATATATAAACAAAAATAATAATAACGGTACATCAGATCATATCATTCAATAAACAACATCTTTACAAGCATGACAATAATGGTTTTTGGCAAGTAGTTGATGATAATAATAAGAGAAAAGGCAGAGGAGTGTGCTTCAATATTTCAATAGGTCATCATTAATGTGAGGAAAATTCTTACATGAACACGTTGTTTCACATCATTTATTTCGATGATGTAAAATGATGTAGAACAATATGAATCAAAAAATTTATGACATTATATGATAAATTCGATCCATATAAAAATTTATGTATGATAGTTACATATCGCACTACATATCGCAAACCAAGCAAATTTCACTGACAGTTCGTCCGTGAAATAGTAATACTCCTATGTGGTTGTCGGCGCCATATATGCTTGATCAAAGTAGAGGAGAGAAACCCAATTCAACACTAATTTCGTCGCTCCATTTCGACCAAATTGATGCATGCGTACTTAAGCTTGAGAGTTTCCATTTTTGAAACTCCAATAGATTTGTATGTCGTTTGAGTTGATCGTCAATTTAAAAACTTTAACGTTAAAAACATAATGTTAAGAATTAAATTTTTAGTGATGCTAAAATTTCATGGATAACGTATAATTAATCCAAATATAATAAAATACTAATAGTGTTAATGCATTTTGTTTACTAATGATCAGCTCAATTGTACTCCATTAAAAGGTGGATGTATTGTTGTTTTTGGCCTCAATGATATACAACAAAAGGGGAATATTTGTTTACGACTAAAATTAAACTGCAAACTTTAGAGAGGTCACACTTTCGAACTTTTGGCAAATTCTGGCCCATTTTTAATTTCCCCTATTGTACATAACAAATGAGTTCATTTTTCCATTTCCTAGTTGCATATAAATATATATATATATATATATATATATATATATATATATATTTTATTCATGGTTCTGAGAATATATAAGTTGAACTTTTCTTCATTACCAGTTTCGTTGAGACTTATACTTGTAAATAAAAAATTGTCTGATCTCATGGATCACATCTTATATATATTGATCAGAGGACACATAATAAGTACGGTTATGTCCTTCCAGACTTAAATAATTAATCATGCATGATGCAGAAATTAATTGCTAGCTAATTAAATTAAAAAGTGATACGTTCTTCAATGTTTAATAGAATATTCGTCTGCTTACTGATTCAAATGATTTGCATCTATTATTATTCTTTAATTATTAGAGAGGTAATACATGTTCAGGTACAAGAATCAATCCAATTAAACTACTTGTGTTGATTAAGTTATTACGGAATTTTTATTTCTAATTTTTTCTATGCATTTATACTCCGATTTATAGCCAAACAAAGGGAATATTTCTAAACAAGAAACATTTTTTTTTTTTTTTTTTTGTTAATTTTCGAAAGGATATACCCTTCAAAACGTGATCGTTTATTATTATTATATTATTATTATTTTCCTTTTTGATTTGATGTACTTTATCCTGGCAAAGGTTGTATAAATTACTTCTTCACTTCATGAAATGACAAAAAAAAAAAAAAAAAAAAAAAACTAAGTCAATTCATAATTCTACTTGTATCAAAACAATAACCCAATAAATTAACCGTAAAGCCCGCGGAAATTTCAAGAGAACAAATTTCAATTAATCTCGAATTGATAATTGTACGTACCGCACATGGATACACCGTAGAGTCCGTTGTACGTACTATCCGTTTCGTATTTCTTTCAAGAATGAATTGAAAATTTGAAGTGGTCAATTAATCAATTTCTTGACTTTTTTTTTTTTTTTGAGGAAGGCCACGTTCCATGTGAGTTTAAAATAAATTATTTCTTTTATTTCAAAATAATTGTCACATCTGATTGGTGTGCAGTGATTAAAAAAATTATTAAATTATATCAATTTTACAAAAAAAAATAATTCAAAGTGACTAAGATACCCTTTTACAATAATATCCTAATTAATTATATAATTATCTTTTCATTAATGTGGCACTAAAGGTAAAAGTTGAAAAATATCATTTAATAATTTATTGATTTCTTAACATGATAAATAATTTGATATAAAATAAATTATCTAACGTGACAGTTATTTTAAAACGGAGGGAATAATTATTAGCCCTTTAAATCTCAACTAAAAATGATTTTTTGTCATTAAGCTCAATTAAATCATGTTTTACATACTCCTAGGCCTTGCTAGTTGGTTCTGTTGATATAATGTTTCTTGGTCTAATTGAATTTCGCTGTTTGAATATATGTGTTGACATTTCACTTAATTGTTTTTCTCATTCACGAATTACTACGGTCCATAAAAGCACCAAAATGTTACTATCTTTTGACAGGTACTAATTACACATTTAAAGCATTTTAGCAAATTAGCTGAATCAATAATTAGTTGGCAAGAATGATTTTCCTCGAGTTAATTTCAATGGAAAATGATTAAGCCATAGCTTTAATTAGCATTTATGTACCACAATTTATGGAAGCTAATCAATATAGTTTATATTAAAGACCATAACAACATTCTCATGCATGAAAAGAATCCAGCCACATGTTCAAACATTTTTATCCAGGCCAGCCATTGAATTACAGAGAGAAATGTGTATACTATAGTCATACGTACTACTACTCAGCTGTTAAGTACAACTAAAAAGCAGTCAGTGCATAGCATTCTCATCCAAATGTACAAAATTAAGTGGATATACATATGGCTAAATTTTTCATACCATTGGTATAAAAAATTTTTAACACCTTCAAGTGTAGGCGAATGTCACATGTACAAAATAATATTTGAAATTTAAATAATGTACACATAGTATACATTTACATATGATATTGTAAAAATTTTTCTACACCGACGATGCATGAAAGATTAATTCTATACGTAAGTGATGAAATATTAGCTAGTAATATAGGATAAAGGAAAATTAGAGATGGATGTCAAAACCATTGTGCCAAAATGGAGGTATACATTTAATGTATCTTGTGAAAATAAAGAATTTTCGGCATTGACGATGCATGAAAAATTAATCTTATATATAATTGGTGAAATATTAGCTAGTAATATAGGATAGAGGGGAATTGGAGATGGATGTCAAAACCATTGTACCAAAATAGTGGCATATATTTAATATATCTTGTGAAAATATAGTTTGTGATATTGCTAGAGAAAT
Source organism: Cinchona pubescens (assembly GCA_025175665.1). NCBI lineage: Eukaryota > Viridiplantae > Streptophyta > Magnoliopsida > Gentianales > Rubiaceae > Cinchona > Cinchona pubescens. Next base: position 1,114,541 of record JANKKI010000077.1, on the reverse strand, counting down.
ATATCTATCAAAAGAATTAATGTTCAATTAAACCATATATCTTCAAATAATTGATGCCGACAATTTACGGTGGAAAAAACCAGTGCATGATCCAGACAAGAATAATTGTTGACTAGTTTTTATTAATTATTATGTGATCCAGACAAGAATAAACCTCAAAAACCAGTATCCACCTAGTTCACATCTCCCCCCTTTCTTGGGGAAAATTTTCGAAATCAATTTTGGCTAATTCTATGCCTAAGCAGTCCTAAATCTGAAACCAGTCGAGCCAAACAACATTATGTCCTGGTAAGGCATAAATTTAGCTTATTTCCGTTTGATCAGATTTTCCATTTTTACTTGTATGATTCATTAATTTGTCTATTCTCAGAGATTGTGAAAGGAGAAAATTTGTTGTTATTTACATATAATGTGTATAATTAAGCTAAGTTGCAGATAATGCAAAAGGGATAGGAAACATTTCCAATTTTTACAACCCTTTTTTTGTCTTCATTTCTGTCCTTTTTGGCTTGTCAAGCTAACATTTCAATTGAACATAGTTTCACTGAAATTCAAATTAAACAAAGATAAGTTAAAATCCAAATTTAACACATCTATCACCTATTTAAGCAAATCTTTTTAGAGGGAGGTTAATTCTGCATTCACTACTTTCCTAGCTTCTTCACAATGTTCTTGGTTTCTATTTACACAATGGACAATCAATACAAACAGAATTTTCAAGCATGATGCTTATGATGGAGATAATTTGGTTAACTGAGATCAATATCAACCCGCTCAGGTTTTGCCCTTTCAGTTTGGTTGGCAACAAGTTCGATTCCGAGCTGTCCTTTGTCACCAGCCCCAAATGCATATAGCTTACCAGAGTCGGTAAGGGCAAATGTGTGAGCATTCCAATATATAGAATTGGTAAGGCTAATCTGTACAACCCTCTCATTCACCTGTTTCAGCGATGTCACAATCTCGGGGCTTAACAGATTTGTGTGCCTATTTACCTGAAAGGGGAAGGCATAAACCATAATGTACATCAGTAAAGATTCCTCGAGGAACAGATGTAGCCAAGCACCTTGATGCGCACAAAACTATATAAACTCGATACTTCTACAGAAACGGTTAGCAAGACTCAGAATCTTCCTGTGTGGAAGCTTAAAGGGAAGTTAACAAACAGCAAGAGTGAACAAAGAAAAAAGGAGAAGGAAAGGAGGAATAGATTGGGTCCCATACTGTGATAGTGTCTGCTAAGATAACAAAAATGACCTCTATACTGGTATTCAGCATGAAAGGTCCTGATATATATAGTAAGTAATAAAGCAGATCAGGTCAAGGACTATCTGGAAGAACATTATTATAACCGAAAACAAATAGACACCTGGTGAACTAAAAAGCTAACAGTCAGCATATATTGAAGGAAACCAAGAAAAAAGAATAGTCATCATTGAAATAGCATTATGTACAAAAAAGAAGATCACAATTCCACACCGCTTGTAAATGTAAAAGGGAGAACAAGAAGGCCAAATCCTGTCCATCAACTGCGCCAGTATTATGTCCTAAACTTGATGATTCTCCACACCCAAATGAATATACATCACCAGCATCAGAAACTACGAAGGTTGTATAGTCCCCTGTTGCAACATGAACACCTTTGACATGGCTTAGTGCTTCAACCACCTTTGGAATTGATTCACAGTTTTCATTCCCATGACCTAAGCAACCATAACGTCCCCAACCCCAGGTGCAAACTCTTCCATCCTTCCCGACAACTGCAGCATGCCAAGCACCTGCAGCTACAACTACTGGTTGAAGATTCAAATTCTGAAACTGTTCAATTAACCTTGGGTATTTCTCATCAGTTCTTGTACCATGTCCAAGCTTCCCACCCAATCCACAACCAACAGAGTATACTGACCTGGTAAGTCACCAAAAACAGTACAGCTTAAGAATTGTAAGAAAAGAAAACTTTGTTCAAAGGTTACTATGAATTGAATGGAATTAAAGATGGAAAAAATGGTATTCTTGACCGCAGAGATTATAAAGTAATTAGCAATAATGCAGGTGCAAAAATAAGATTTGACTGACAGAAAAGGAAAGTAGATGATGGGGCTCAAGTAAAGGCACATTTTTTTGTAGTTTACAACAGAATGCAATGAAGGTTGTAGTCCATGCCATTGAATTTTTTCCTTCTTGTTAGAAAGACACATAAACAAAACCATCCCAAGTTCCAGACCACACAAGGAATATAGAACATTATAAGAATGTTCTACCAAAAGTTTTAATGAGGATACAAGTTTGATGTCACTTTTTTATTAAATAAAAAAGGACTCACATGCCAGTAGGCTGGCAAGCCAAAGCAAGAAGGTAGCAGTATCCAGCTGCAATTTGCACAACAGGAATGTTCTCAAGTGCCCCTAACAATGGTCGGGGCTCTAGGTCATTCGGCTCTCCTTGGTGACCAAGTTTTGTCTCATTTCCCCAAGAAAAAGTGTAAACTCTTCCTTCTCTGGATAATATAGCTGTGAAGAAATTTCTGTACAATTGCAGCCTGCACAACAAATATGTCTTTCAATGATTCCACCAGATGTGGGGTAGTCACAAGCTTAATTCCTTGAGCACCATATTCAGCTTCCCCAAAGGAATCCTTTCCAAAGGCATAGACCCGCCCAGCATCACTAATTAACATTGTTCGGCCAGGTCCGGCAGCTGCTTGAATAATTCGAACTCCTTGCAGAGATCTGCAATTTAGCAGGTTCTATTAAAACTTTCACTCAACCATCTCTGTCAATATCCCCTGGCTTTTAAAGCAGAATGCATCATAAATCAACAGAAAGTAGCAACCTGATTGGGCGAGGTCGCCATTCCTCCTCTGTGGTTCCCTGACCAAGCTGTCCAGAGCTGTTAGAACCAAAGGAATAAACAACTCCTTTCGATGTTACAGCAATGCTGTGACCAGGACCTGCTATTGCCTGCGACTTTTCCCTCCTAGAACAAACTTCTCCAGAAAGCAGGAATCTAAGGACCAATTTCCAGGAGCCGTTTTCCCACATTTTTGCTTCAAATCTTGACGTTCTACATCTGTCATTGGCTTAAATATGGCTCTCTTTTGGCACATATCGAGAGCTGCAAGTTCTGCCAAGGAGAGCTCATAGTCAGGGGCAAAATGTGCAGGCTGCCTAAAGAAAGAACAGGTTGCCTGCAAAAGAACACCAAAAATTCTCAATGCAATCAGCAGCATCATCAATTCAATCAAGATATGTATAATTAGAATCCAAATAGAAGAGATACACGTGCCTCTAGTTTTGCAAGATCTTGGGGATCCAAATTGCAGCCAGTGAGTACATGAAGAACAATGGATGGATTTGCAGACAATGGGAACTCTCCAGGGCTAGCATTTCCAAAGCAATGTCGTTGCTGTCGCTCAAATGTAGGCAAGGGAGAGGCAATAAGAGCCACAATTGGTTGATCAGGAATGACAAGAGCAGCTATTGGCTGTTCAGAAATGTTATGGAATTGAACACTTGACGTTCCACTCGTTGTGGCCATCCATGGGCACCGCTGTAGTCTGCAGTGCCCAAACTAAGCAGAGAAAGAGATTCCAAAAACTGGAAATATTACAAAACGCTTTATATCAGTACATTGTCAATAAAATCAACCAGCAAAACCCAAGTACGTACCTTAAATTACAAGCTAATCAGCAAAGCTTAAGTTCCAAACCTGCAAGCATAATAAATCAGCATCATTATTGAGGCACATTTCAGAAAAGAGACATAATAACTACAGCTAAACTAAAATCAAGTGAATATTTCACACCATCAGATCAAACTGCAAGATGCTATTTTTATCCGAGTATCTCAGTCGATCAAAAAGATGAAGTACAGAAAAAACTGATCGCTCTATAAATAAAGTTCAATGCTCTGTATGGATAAGTCAGTAGCAGACAACAGTAAATCCCGATCATCAAACAGACATTGGCAAAGCGCAGACAACAAAAATGAATAGCATAAAGCATCCTTTAAACGCTATAAATTCATAAAACCAATCCACAATAAGGAAATAACACCAGGGAACATATGTACACTACAAGCAAAGGAAACTGTTACACAAAGAATTCCATTCTTTCCACAGAGGATATTCCAAACCAACAAAAGAAACTAAAAAAGGAACAGAATTTCCTCAACAAAAAGATGCACTTTCAATTCACTTAACCCATCAAGAAAGCCATTGACTTCGATTGGGACTATTGCAAATACATCAAACAGCAAAATCAGAAAAAAAAAAATCCCAGAAAATTGATCATAGTAATCAACAGTTTTGCACATGAATTAACTATAAAAATCTCATCTTTAATGCTTAAGAAGGCCAACAAACCATCAGATGATCCATAAAACTAGTACAATTCATCATCTAAATACCAAAATCTCAAGTGGGATTATACATAACTGTCCAAACATAACATCTGATACAATGAAAACTCATAATTCTTTACATTTTGATTGTTACAGATCGATAAACAAAAATTTGAAAAACAAATATTACACGTGAGATATTTAAAGACATGGCACAAGATTCCTCAAAACCCATCAATCTTTTGCTGGGAAATTCACCAAAAATTAAATCACTGTACACAAATCAAAAGAGTGTGTAATTATCTGACTAATCAAGCTACTATCTTTCCTTATTTTAAGGTAATTGATTGTTCAGATGATGAAATTTTGGAAATGGGATAAATTGATTTGATGGGGTGTCTTTGGAAGAAATTTTGGAGAAAGAGAAAAAGAAAGAAAAAGAAGAAGAGAGAAGTTTGATTGTGAATGTGAATATAATGGTAAGATTTATTTTGCTTTATTTTCTCATCTTGGATGGATGGTTCTCTTCTCTACGTTTTGTAAAACGGAAACCGAATGGGATGAGGTGTCTTTCTTAGGTGGGGAATTAAAGCGGATAATTTTACAGTTTCGTTGAAAAATTATTTTTTTAATTTTAAAATTTTATATGATATAAATTTTTAAAATATATAATATTATATTATATTATATAAATTTTAAAGCACAAATAATAAGCTTCTTTAAAAAAAATTATAAAATTTTTCCTAAACAAACGCTATTTTATTAGGCAAATAATAAAGCCATAGCAAAACTTGATATGAAATTACCAAATTATCCCTCTTCGCTATAAAAGAGAGTTATTTAGTAATTTCATTCTAAGTTTGTACTGGCAATAAGATTTCTGCTTTGGCATTATCATTGGCCATTCTATTACTTTGTGGCCTTTTGTAGGGGGAAAAAAAATTTAGAAGGAAATAAATTATTCATTTCTACATCAACATTTATAGTGCTACTTGCTTAAAATGGGATACAAAAAATAATCAGAATTAAATATAATTTTTAAATATTTAATCGTTCTACCTATCGTTTAAATTAATTATATGGTTAGCCTGTGCTCAATTTGTAACACACACATAGGTACAAAATATAGTAAATTGGCTTTACACATCATCTTCCTCGAATTACAGTTTGCAAATAATTAAAAATGTTTACTTATTGCTTAATTTAATGTGATGTGATTTGAGCCTCCTACATATCATCGTCTCTGTCCAGACAGAAAAGTTTTTTATTATTTTGTAAATAATATTTTATAATCATTTCGTAATATATTTTTAATCATTCTTTATTTTACATATATCACATTTAATAAGTGATATAATAATTATTTTAATAATATTTCAAATAATATCTTAAATAATAATTATTTAATTGGATAGAGAAAAATGTTTTATGTTACAAGTAGAGAGATGTAAATAAAATTTAGTCTGTTGTCATTTTTTTAATTTTGTTAATAACAAATCAGATCTCCAACTAAGAGTCGAGGCTAATAATGAAATTTTCTTATTTCTTGGGAGAAAATAATTATCGAGTCCAAAGCTCCTCATGGTGAATTTTGTTAAGATGAGAAGGAAATGTGAATGAATGGATTACTTGAAAACAAGGACATTATTGGGAATTTGGACTTGAAAGCTCCTTAAATATAGAAATTTGCCTCTTGGTCTATTATGGCAACACCCCTTGGATACTAGAAGCATAAGATGGGCACCTATTTGTGTAGGCAAATGATATTTGAATCCTTTTTGGAAGAGATGCCTAATTATAAAATTTATAAAACACTTAATTTTTTAATTAGGTAGTATTTCGCAAGTATACGATTGTCAACTAGTAATAAAAATAAAAATATATCAAATCCACAAGAATTTGTTAGTGATTGATTAAAAGATGAGTTTTAACTGAAACTAATAAAGCAATTCAAAGGCCAATTAATGCATTAAAATAAAAAAATAACACTAAAAAAAGTATTTTTAAAGATAGTAATTGATGTAGGCTTGTGAAAAACAGTGCATCTGTACAAAGTGACAAATAAAAGTTACTGATTTGTTACTAGATTCAGAAAAGAAAGAAAGAAATCTAGACAATAATCTAAAATTAGGGAGTCGTGATTTGATAAGATTCTACCACGTGGACTGGTATTGAAATATGGCTTTGTAAAGTATTTTCTTGTAAAAAAAATAGTCTTTTTAAAAAGCAAAGCATTTAGAGAAAGTAAGTGAACTGAAAAGTATCTTACGAAAGCAATTAACTAGTCCACACTACAACTTGTCACTAAACAAGAACAATTAAAGAAACCCAATTGTCTAAACTAATCTAAACTACTAATTATCATTACGAAAATATTTATAAAGAAAACCTATTAACTAATTTACCCATTAAACTAAGTAAATAAGTAAAGGAAGTAATTATATGAAAAATCTATGAACTAATTTATCCTAATTAACTAATCTAAATATAAATTATCCCTAAGAAAGTATTTTAAGGAAAGTCCATAAACTAATTTAACAATTACACTAAGAATTCAAGTAAAGAGAGTATTTTTAATAGAAGTAATTAAATTAAACTATATTAATTTAATACAAAGTAAATGAAATTAAACATAAATTAGAGAATTCTTACTCTAGGAGTCCTCAATCTACAACTAGAAATTTGAAAATTACACTACACTACATATAATTTAAGCAAATTCTCCCTAATATAGGGAGAAAAATGAAGAACTTCTAACCTATAACTACACCTATTAGCACAATCTAACTATGTAATAAAAGAGGGTTGAATGTGTTATTTATAGTACTAGGGTTGGGAGAGAAGTTTCAGTTACAATTTGCCATGGAATAACGAATTTGGCCCCCAAAAATATTGACGCCGTCAATGTGCGCGGTCAAAGTTCCAGTAGCAATTTTTCTATATTGACCTCACTCAATAATTTTTCTTCTTCAAAATTTTGACTATAGTCAACAATGCTTGATGCCTTGAATTTATCTGTTTCTTGTCTGATTGTTGCACAGTTTTCTCCGATTGAACCCTAAAATAAATATAGTTTATTAATTATATAAAATACTAAAATAACATTAAAAATAATAAATTAACACGACTACGATATTCTAGAACATAAACACAAAAACTAGTAAAAGCAACACTTAAACACTAAACTTCAGAATACGTATTTATACTTTATAAAACACTTCAACTTTTTTAATAAACATTTTAGATTTAGTAATATTTGGTAATCTTTATACAAAAATACAATCAGAATTTGTTCTTTATATTTACTTGTAAATCGGAGTATAGCAATAGGCATTTTAATAAATATATTGGATAAAAATGAAAATATATACATATAAATTAGTAATATATCATGTGAAATATATTTAAAAGTTTGATTATGTTTTATTTTTTATTTTAATTTGTTAAATCATAATATTTATAGGTATATTTTATTGTTTATAATTCATAAGAGTATTTTAAAGAGATTACTCTTATGCACAGTTGACAAAATCATTTCTTTTTGAACAATTTAATACGTATGAAAATATTTTTGATTGTTTATTTTGTATTGAGTCGCTCAAACTAATTCTAGTACATGAAACTATTAATATTATAGATGTCTAAGTGCCACAAATGGGTCTAGATAACTCTTTTAAGGTTAAGTTTTTGGAAGACTTGTATGAGATAATAGGTAGAGTCCTCCAAGATGAGAAATTTTATCACATTATAGGAGACTTAAATAGACATGTGGGAAGATATAATAAGGATTTTGAAGTACATAATGGATATGGTTATGCGGAGGAAATAAAGAAGGAAAATCAATCTTGAAGTTTGAAATGACATTTGAACTTTGCATTGTCAATATTTTTTTCAAGAAAAGGGAGGAACATTTAGTTATCTTTAAAAGTGGATTGACAAAGTCACATATTAATTTTTTCTTTACGAGAAAGAGAGATAGAAGGTTTGTACAGATTAAAAATCCATGCCTGGAGAATGTTTAACTTCACAATATAGCCTTTTAGTAATAGACTTGATACTTAAACATCACATCTTGAGAAAGAATCTACCTATAATACCTACAATTAAGTGGAGGAATCTTAAAAAGAAAAAGAAGAATTTTTAGGACAGATTTATTAGGAAATAATATTTAGGATTTACAAAAAGAATCTAACACTTTATGCAATACCATGGCAATCATAGTGAAAAATAGTGGTTAGGAAGATACTTGAAGTGAGACATAATCAACTGGTTATACCCCATTGAATAAGGAACTTTGATGGTAGGATAAGTGTGTGCAAGATAAAATCAAAATTAAGAGGGTTAGCTATAAACTTCTATATAGTTGTAGGAGTGAATAAAATATCTAAAAATATAAACTTGTTAAAAAAGAGGCAAAAAAATGTTGTAAGTAAAGTGAGGATAGGGCTTTTGAAAGATTTTTATCAAAATTTAGAATTTAAGGAGCAAGAGCGAGATATATATAAAATTGCTAAAGTGAGAGCACATAGGATGAAAGATTTAACTTAAATCAAGTGCATTGAAAATGAAAATAATAAGGTACAAGTAGGAGATGGGTCAATTAAGGAAGGTGGGAGAAGTACTTATATCAACTATTCAATGAAGGTAATTGAGGTGATATCATTTTGGGGGAATTAGATAAGTTTGATGAGCATAGAAACGTAATATATTATCGAAAGATTCAAGAATCAAAGGTGGAAAAGGCTTTGAAAAGATGAAGGATAAAACATTTGGCCTGAATGATATTTCAATTGAGATATGAAAATGTTTAGGAAAAAAAGGCATAAATTGGTTTACCAATCTTTTTAATAAAATATTGAATAGTAGAAAGATGTCCGACCAATGAAGGAAGAGTACTCTGATACCTATATTTAAAAATAAAGGGATATATAAAAATGTGTGGATTACAGAGACATTAAATTAATGAGACGAATTATAGAGGCATAAAACTAATAAGGCATAATATGAAACTTTGAGAGAGTATGATAGAAAGAAGGTTAAGAAATGAAACTAGGGTGTTAGATAACCAATTTAGTTTTATGCCAGAGAAATCGACCAATGAGAACATAAGTCTTTTAAGACAATTTATGGAGAGATACCGTGATAAAAAAGAATTTACATATTATTTTTATTGATTTTGAAAAGGCATACGATAGAGTTCTTAACGAAATTATGTAGAGAGTTTTAAGAAGAAGAAAAAAAGTAATTACACTAGGCTATATAGAATCATACAATTAAAAAAAAATGTATATGGATGTTGTTATAAGTGTGAAAACATTAGAAGAGTTGATACGAGAGTTTCCTATAAGTATAAGTTACACCAAAGTTCAGTTCTAAATCCTTATCTTTTCGCATTGATTATAGATGAATTCATTAGGCACATCCAGAATGAAATGCTATGGTTTTGTTATTTGCATATGATATTGTTTTAGTAGATGCGATAAAAGAAGGGGTTAATGCTAAAGTCGAGGTTTGGAAAAAGCACTTAAGTCAAAAGGTTTTAAATTTAGTAGGTTAAAAATAGAATATATATATAGAATTGAAATTTAATAAGAATGCTATAGAAATAGAAGAGCTGTTATAATTAGAAATCAAAAGATACCTATAAGTTAACATTTTAAGTATTTATGTTTAGTTCTTCAAAATGATAGTAATATAGGTAATGATGTTACATATCAGATATAAGAGGCTTGGATGAAATGGATAATGACATCGATAATATTATGTGATTGCAAAATGTGACATTTCTTTTGTATTTAAGGGTAAATTTTACAGACCGATCATTCAACCAGCGATACTTTATAAGTCTAAAGTTAGGCAGTGAATTACGCACATGAGTAAAAGGTGAGGGTAACAGAAATGTGAATGCTAAGATAGGTGCGTGAATATACTAGGATGAATAAGATACTCAATAAATATATTCGGGATATGATTGTATTAGCACTTATCGATGAGAAGATGAGAAAAATACGTTTAAGATTTGGGGTGTTTATTCAACCAATATTTAATTTTTTGACTTGTTTGATTTGATTTATTTGACTTTTGACTTGAAAATCTCAAAATCAATGTCAATTCAAATAAACCCAAAATCAGTTAAAGTTGAGTTGTTTAAATTCAACTTATTCGATCGATAAATCGAACAAGTGGAACATATATTTTCTTTCATTCCATATTCTAATTTTAAAATTTAATACATCATCTCACAGACGAGTTCTTACTTAAGTTTTTAGTTTTTAGTTGAGTAGTTGAGTTTACATTGTATGCATAACAAGTATAGTGGTGGGCCGTGGGCCTAGGCACAACCCACCTCATGTATTATATAATGATACTTCTAGTTGAAGGTACTGGCTGACAAAACTTGAGTTAAGTTTAATGCACATTTTAGATCCAATTGACAGTGGACTTGAATGTCTTGTAGTTTTAGTTACTGCCTTGTAGTCTGTAAAAACTATTGCTTACATAAACAGGGGAGCATATAGCCAACAAGTTCAAAAGAAGTGATAAGAAACCAATGTGGGGCAATGGCTGTGAGGTCTATATTTCACCAATCACACGCTCTGGATAAGAGAACAATCCAGAAATCACAATCTTATTGGATCTTATTTTTCTTACTTGGCATTCATTCTAAATTGAGTTCACATCATCACAGCAAGCAAATAACTTCCTCTGCATAGAAACCAATTTCCTTCTCGTTGAATTCTCTCAAGTCCTATCCATCTAAGCAATTATTTGATCATCAGAAGCCCACTCCAAGAATTCTATTGAGCAATGGCAGCAACAATGGCTGTGCTTAACACCAACTGTTTAAGCACCAACTCTCCCAAACTTCTCAACTCATTTAAACCAAAGCCCATTTCCCTCCTTTCCATGCAAAACCTCCCAAAAGGCCTTACCACATCAAAAACATCACTACAAGAAGATTCCTCAAACTTGTCACTAGTAGCTGGAACAGCCCTTGCTGGTGCAATATTCTCCACCTTGAGCTCATGCGATGCTGCCTTTGCAGCTCAACAAATCGCCGAAATCGCGGCGGAAGGAGACAACCGTGGCCTAGCACTTCTCCTTCCAATTATTCCAGCAATAGCTTGGGTGCTCTTCAACATCCTCCAACCAGCACTCAATCAGATCAACCAAATGAAGAGCACAAGAGGGATCATCATAGGCCTTGGCCTCGGGGGATTGGCCGCATCAGGGTTCATCCACACACCTCAAGCATCGGCAGCTAGTGAATTTGCAGCCATAGCTGAAGCTACTACAGGTGACAGCATCGGGGCCAACTTTTGCTGTTTGTGATTGCTCCTGCCATTGTTTGGGTGCTGTACAACATTCTACAGCCAGCTCTGAACCAAATCAACAAGATGAGATCTTGATTAGTAGTAACATTGGATTTAATATCTGTAATTGCCCCTCTGTACTAGTAATAATGAAACTTTTTCCTTGAACAAATTTTGGGCTCTGCCTCTAATTCTATAACTAGGATAAATCCTGCTTGTACAATTGTATATCAAAAACATGGTTCCAATATGTCATGTGCGTGACTTGTGAGTGTTTTGTCGATTTTGCTCGTGGTTATCTTTATGAATTAATTGGATTTAATTTTTATCTTGTATATTCAAAACTTATTCAAAATTCAATTAAATAAAAATTCATTGCTATTTATTCATAAGATAATAATATCCAATCGAATGCATTTATTATATATAATTCTCATAACAAACTTAATATTGACCAGAGAAGTATATAATATGATCAATTTCATCAAACATTAAACAATTACTCGAGTTCAATTGCGGAGAATCAAGCTTTGATCTTAAAATAGTAGATTTATTAAAAAATTAAACCAAATTTGTATATGTGTATATATATACTATTAAAAGAAAAGAGAGAAAGTTGGACTACCCCGAAAATAAAGTTTGGGCCTCTGACATATGGCCCTAGATTCTGATTATAAAAAGAAGGCCTTGGTACATTTCTTTACAGATCTGATATTGAGCCCGTTAATTAGTTTGAGGCTTTGACCCAACTTTGCTGTTGGCCCAACTAATTCGGCCATTTTCAATTTAAAATTGGTCGGCAAGAATGTAATTCCAGCTGGCTGATGACGAAATCCTGCATCTATCCAACATTATTGCGGCGCATCTTGCGGCGCTTGAAGAACATGCGCGTGAGACTGAGAACATCTCCTACTTTTTACAAATTATTGTCTATTTTTGAAGACAAACCTTCAAATAATTAAGACCCTTAATTTTTTGGCCAGCGACTGGTAAATCGTAACAAATACTACTTTAAAAGGAAAATATTTAGATAGATTTGATTTTTGATCTCATTGGTAGACTTTGTAATCAGAATTAAATCTTAAAAAATTTTGCATACATCAGCTGATGTCATAGATTTTCTAAAATTTAATTCACATCACAAAATTTATAAGTTAAACTAAAAATCGAATCTATTTAAATATTTGCTATTTTAAAAACTAGAAATGCCTCAATCCATATGTAGAAGCATTAAGGCTTTGATTTTGAAGGGATAAAATGTATGATAACACATAAAAACTGCAAGATAAAATTCTTTTGAACTTTTTATTGGACAAATTTTTTATTTTCAGTAGAAATTTATAGACTGTATTTTAATCCAATGATTTAAAATTTATCAATTTATTAAAATAATTTTTAGATTTAAAAGTGATGAATTTTAAATTTAGCAAAGTTAAAAATGTGAAAGAAATTTTTTTTGGATACTTTAAATTTTGTATAAAATTTTTTTTTGGATACTTTATAATTTGTAACTAAATTTAAAATTCATTCATTAATAAGTTTATAAATCCTTTCAACTGGTTAATTTTGAATCATTTCTCATAACTATCGATTCAATCAATAATAAAGAATTTCTAATTTTGTATGGAAAGCTAAGATTTGATCGGTTGTTGCGTTTATGACTCGTGTCACTATATGTTCATCTAATTGGACTACTTGAATCATGATCAAATCTTTTTCAAAAGGTTTCTTAAGAAACAATTTTCCTTGTAATTGCCAGGCAAAATAATGCAGGAAAATTGCCTAATTAAAAGAGGTAGACACTGATAATTAGTGATCATCTCTTGGACCACACCTTTCAAACCAAACACGAAACTTGAATTTCACTAAACAAAAGATATAAACTTGAATCTTACTCAAATTTGAGTTCGAACTCAGTCAAATCCAATCGAGCTTAATTTATTTTGAATTATAAAAAATATTTGAAAAATTAAATATAAACATATATTCGTGAGGGTTAATAAATGGTGCTTACCGACTCTAATTATCTCAAATATAAATCTCGAGTTCGTTTGGTACTTTTTTATGATATTCTAACAAATAATTAGAAATATGCTTCATTTTTATTTTTAAAGTTTTAGCTAAAGATGTTTTCAAAGATATAAAAGCAAAGACCATGTTATTCATTCTAAAGTGTTTAACGTTGTTATCCTTGAAATAAATGGTGTTTTCCTTAAATTAATTACCCCTACTATTCCCTCGCCCTGCAAATGGAACAAAGAACCCATTCACAGTTTCCTGACAATATTGTTGTGCTATATTTTGATTTCAACTGAATATGTTCTCTATTTTCTTAAATGTTCATCTCAATTGAACTTATTACATCTGATTTTATTACCACTCGTTTCTTTCTTTTTTTTTTTTTTGTTTTTTTGAGCTTCGGAATGTAAATGAGCCGATTAATACTCATTCTAAGCAAAACACTAAAAAAAAAAAACTTATTTAAATGTTATCCATACTTCAAAAAAAATATTAATAATAATAGACAGGATTTTAAACATGAGAGTTTTAGATTATACATGTATTCGTCGAGTCTCTAAATTCCTTAGCACATGAAAATCATTTTTTAAGTTCTATTTTTTCATGATAAAGGTCGCTAATTTAAAGATAGAATTGATAGTTATCTTAATGTTTTTTTTGTTTATATATATTTTTTTTGACCAAAACATTCTTATAAATATTTTTTTCCATATTTGTCAAAATAAGGGCAACATGGGAACTGTTTAATGTTATTCACCACAATTACATAACAAACTAAAAATCTCAATTTTGTTGCAACAATATCCTTCTTTTTGTACTTCACAGTCATCTAACAAAGGAGATAAACGGAAAAAAATCCTTGGACCACTATTTTTGTTTTGTTTGTAATATATTTAATTATTTACAAAATATACTTTATATGTTATCCATGCGCTGCAAATAATATGTTTATGCAAGAGACTATAGTTGAAAACTAAGTTTTTAAAATAATTTTGGAACGTAGTTTAGATATTTAATTAAAGTGTCCGTCTTGTAAAAACTGTCTACATATTACTAATAAAGATTAACCCATAAATCTATTAATTATTTTTAATAATTTTATGTTAAAATCTGTATAAACATAAACCGTAACATATATGCACAGTAATATTTAAACATATTCGAGTTTGAATTCAAAGTCAACCCGAGACTAACTCGAGTTGAAATTCGTGCTTGCTCAATTGTATACAACTTTTCGGTTTGGAAAAAAATGAAGGAAAAAGTTTCCTACGAAAATTTTCTACCAAACTCTTTGTAAGTGAAAATACATCAAAGAGAGCCCACTAACAAGCATCCACATGTATATTAAGGTCTATAGTTAGATTGAAATTCAAGAAAAGAAACAAGTGATAGTTTTTATTTTTACTTTTCTTTAGTAGTGGGCAGGGGATTTCATGGATATCATAAATCTTTCTCAGCGAATAATTAGAAAAGTACAAGTACATATCTTGCAATTTAAAAATGGCCTCTTCCCAAACTCTATGAAGCAACCATATACTTTGAATTAGAAAAAAAAATTATTTGTTCAAAAATTAATGATAGCAATAAGTAGGGCTGTCAATTAGGCCGGGCAAGTTCGAATTCAACTCGTCCGACCTTAAATATTGTGGGATGAATCTTATTTTATGTGAATTGAGTTGAATTTGAACCAAAATACTAAGTTTATTTTACTATGAGTTGAGATTGGGTTATATTGAGTTCAACCTGACTAAAACTCGACCTGAATATATATATATATATATTGCGTGCGTGCATGTATATATAAATACACACATATATGTAGGATTATAAATAAATAAATTGCATACACATATGTGTTTATGTTCACTTGTACATATATAATATCATTTGTGCGACTATATGTATGTTGTAAGTAAAAATTATAGTAGTAGTTTGTAAGATCATATTATATACAAAGGATATTTACTTAAAATTTTAGAAGATGTAGTGTTGCAAGTTAAGTACTAAAGATTTTACTTCAAAGGTTTTAAATTCATTTCGTCAAATACTAAATTAAAAAGTATAAAATGAATGATTTTAAATAATTTTTTAATTTGAATAAATTTAAAATTCATACATTTTGATATTTTAAAACCTTACGGCAAATAAATAAATTTTAAATCTTTTTCCAATTCATCAATTCAAACACAACATTTTTAATTTTATTTTTTTGAATCTTCACATCCAAAAATATGTTTCTTAAACAGAAGAGATACAAACTTCCTTCTCACTAGGGTATGCAAAATAATACATTCATCTATAGTATTAATTGTAGATTGAGACTTGTGATAGTAATAAAAAACAAAAGAGAGAAAATGCACACTAGCTCTCACTTCTTTTTGCTTTTGTCTTCTTCCAATAGCTCACATTGCAATTATCATCAACTTGGTTTTAATACTACTTGGTTGGTTTTTAATATAGTCATAATTCATTCGTGTTCTCATTCAAGGCATTTCATGTGTATTGGCCAATACGCATACAACAACTACAACAAACCAAAAAATAGGGTGGTGTTTAATTTATAAGTACGAGGGAAAGAAATAAGAATCAAAGTTAATAATATTTATATATGTTATTTAGTTGATTACTATACGAATCATTTAATGAGAATTAAAGTGTTAGAAAATATCTACTTTTATTCTCACATGTAATGTGAGTTTCAAATTTATGAACATATCGATATAATAAAACTCATTTTTTATTCAAATCAAATAAATAAAGAGAAATGAATTAAACTATACCGATAGTAAAATTTATAATTCCTATAATTGACCATATATTATAGTATAGAAAATTTTATGATTCAATAACGAAATTATTTCATTATATTTTAAAAAATTATATTATACATAATTATACATATCTTTCAAATAAACGAAATGATTCCCCGATCAATTGTAAAATTTTGGATATCACTACTTTCATTTATTTTAAGTAAAAGTATATATGAAGGCCTGAGACTCGAACCTTCCACATGGCCAACTGTCAGTCCCCCCACATTTAAATATTTGTCATTCCAATTCCAAGCCGTTCTCAATTTATTGCTTTTTTTGATGGTCCAACTTGAACCTCATATTCCCACATCATACCATCCCATTCCAATTCCAATTCCAATTCCAATTCCACCCCATAATCTCATGCAACCCACACCTCATCAACTACCATATTTTTCCCATAAAATTTCTGATATTTTACATAAATAAAAAACCTTTCTAGCATTTTTGACAAATGAAAGAACCTTCAGTAAAACCATTTGTCCCCAGATGCTTCTTTCTCTCCCTCCTCCTCTCCATTCCTCTCCTTCTTTTCCTCTCCTATCACTCCTCCACCCCCACCACCACATCCACCACAGAAAACCCAGAACCCTCTATCCAAGAAACCACCCCCGACCTAAAGATCCGACCCGGATACAAAACATACGAGTCCTACATCCAGCGCCAGCTTAACAAGACTCTCAATCCACAACTCAGAAAAGTATGGAAAACCCGGGATTGGGACCGAAAAATCCAAGTCGTTTTCCCGATTTTTCGACGAGCTGAAGCACAAGGGGTTGATTTCCAATGGTTCCAAGGCTTTGTGTATCGGGGCCCGAATGGGTCAAGAAGTGGAGGCTCTAAAACGGGTCGGAGTATCCGACTCCATGGGGATGGACCTGGTCCCATCTCCACCGCTTGTCGTGGAGGGTGACTTTCATAAACAGCCGTTTAAAGATGGGACGTTTGACTTTGAGTTCTCGAACGTGTTTGATCACGCGCTTTATCCGGAGAAATTTGTTGGGGAGATCGAACGGACGTTGAAGCCCGGTGGAGTTTGCGTTTTACACGTGTCGCTACATAAAGGGACTGATAAATACTCGGCTAATGATCTGTATAGCATTGACCCGTTGAAAAACTTATTTAAACGATCCGACTTGGTTCATTCCCGGACGGTTGATGGATTCGGGTTGGATACTGAGGTGGTTTTCAGAAAGAAGGGGACCATTGAGCTTTCTTGATTTTTTTTGTTTTTTTTGGGTCATATCTTTCAGACTCTGGCATTAAGAAATATACTTTTTTTTTTTTTTTTTTTTTGAAAATGAATTCTTCATGATCTGCACAATTTTTCATGTAATTTATTATTTTATTGGATGTTGAAACACAGAAATGAAAATCCCAATACAGAATGGAACCATTATTTGATTGCACTTTGTTTTATGCTTCAATTTTCTTGTATATGATTGTGCATAGAAATATTAGAAGAAATGGAGTTAGTAATTTTTCACTTATTTTATTCGATATTGTTTGAGTATAAGATTATTAATACGTAATATATATTCTACTACATGATACCATTAGTTTTAAACTGTAATTTTCATATAACAATTCATTAATTATGCACTTACTTGATGATTATTAGGTGAAATGAATACAGTTTTTAATTATTGGCGGTGGTTCGTGTAGTATTTATTGTTTTTAATTAATGAGGGCTAGCTATTTATTAAATACTTGCATTTGAGATGTCCATTAAATCCAAACTTGCAAGCAAAATGTACATTGCCATTCAATGTATTTTTTCTCACGTATTTCAAACTTTTGGTTTTTTTTTGTTGGCTGTGGATATAGAATTACGGTTTTCATATTTATTAGCATTAATATGACAACTTCTTAATGACAGAAACGGAATAAGAAGCTGAACATATCAGTTCTACAACAACAAATAAAGATTCCTTGATGGCGGTCTATAGCCTACTAAAGCATCCTAACATAAGTATGCTTTAATACAATTTTTTTTTTTTGTTGGAAAATTCTATATTTTATAACGTAATTATTCCGTTACATTTTATAAGATTATATTATACAAACATTTAAAATCAAGTTTCGTCAATGGGACATTAAAATCCCCTAATTTTTTACAAGGTTTTTCTCTTCCCCTTTTGTCGGTAATGAAAAAAACAAAATACTCACTAATTAAAAATTTTGGTTAATTTATTAGGGTACATCATTATCGACTTGCTTTTGGCGAATAATGATGATTAAACGAATCAATCAAGTTGATCATTGCCGGCAAAATGCCGGGAATAAATTAGTCTACAAACACGACTTTTTCTATGAATTATTTCCCCCATCTTTAGCATCTTTTTGAGACAAAAACAATGACATTTCAATATCTCAAGAACAAAAAGAAAACTCTGGACACTTTGCTTTCCACTTGCCACACTTTAGAGATTATTATGACAGTAGAAGAGAATAGTTATCCATAACAACACTGTCTGTATCGAGGTTTTTCCACTATGAGATTTGCAATTCAGACTCCAAGTCGCATAAAATATTACGTTCCCCGTTTAATAATTCACTCCGATTTGCCGCTTATCAAAGTGCTAAAACACCTTTACTTGGTCTGAAAAGTTTTTTTTCCCACCTAGTTAAATCTCTCATGTATCTCTTTATAGAACAAGTTATGTTAGAATGTTACCGTTTTGACAAAGAAAAAAAAAATCAAAGTTTTTTCTTTGAGAAAAGTAAAAATTCGACAGTTACCTTTGAATGTGAAAATTGAAATAATAAGAAGAAATCCAAATAAAGTTAACACTCGTTTCCACAGACGGCAAGAATGAACAAAATATGGGTATAACCCTTGATATTGGCCTGATTTAGAAAACAAAAAGAGTACAGAAACAAGGGAAAGCAAAACTATGGATTAGCTTGACTGTCTGGAACAAAATCAACCGGATGACTTTCAGTATCTCCCGCTTGAGCTCGAGATTGAGAAGCTGAAAGTTTAGCCTTCTTGAACCGGCTGGAACTTCTAAGAACCATGTCCATTGTCATTTGTCCGGGGCCTGAAAACCTGTTCAACAATCAGTTGTATGATGACAAGCACTAAATGTTTCGAAGGAAATAAATGCATAAAGTGATGCATAACGCAAGTTCTACCAACATATTAACAAGCTAAATTTCGTTCTATATTTTGCTTTTCTGCATATTATTACCAATGGCAACCACTCCCAGTACCCTTGTCTAGCCAGCAATAAATCCCGCTCAAGTACACAACCTTCTTGTTTTCATTGTTATTACTTCTTGACAAGAATATATTTTGAGGCTGGGAGATGCAGCAGCAGGTAGTTAAAACAGTGTAAAACTTCGAAGGGAAGACAAACTGTAAGCTGCTGTTGCGATAGCAGGAAATTCAACATAATGAGAGAAACAAAAAGAATTGTGGTTGACTTCATGTTAAAGTCTCTCAATGTTATATAACTAAAAACGAATCAACCAAATGAAATAGGGGATACAAGCAGGGCGTCCTAAACTCTAATAATCAACCTATAAGAACTTAGTCTGGAAGGACATAGTAGCTAACTTTCTACCCGAAAACTGTCACTAACTGCACAAGCAGGTAATTAATTCAAGTTCAAAGAGGAGTTTGCAGATATGGCTTTATAGCACAATATGCTGAAAGCATCAATTGAAGATGTGCAAACAAGGATTCAGAAGCAAGCAAGGTGCTCTTATTTAGTATATTCCATATGACACAAACACCTACAAAATGGAAAGGAATAAGGAGGACTTACTTTGAGTTTAAGATGTTATTCCCATCTAAGATGTTTTTTTCATCCACCACCTTTTGTTGTTGCAGCGTCAGAGCCTGGCA
Organism: Cinchona pubescens; assembly: GCA_025175665.1. Lineage (NCBI taxonomy): Eukaryota > Viridiplantae > Streptophyta > Magnoliopsida > Gentianales > Rubiaceae > Cinchona > Cinchona pubescens. Next base: position 1,094,206 of record JANKKI010000077.1, on the reverse strand, counting down.
AAAAAATTAGTATGGAAAATCAAAGGACTCAAGATCCATGAGCAAAAAAAATATACTACGATAGAGCAACAGGAATCATTAAAGAATAATTTTTTGAAGAAAAACTCATGCCAACTATGGGAAAGGATTATCCTTAAGTACCATAAGCGACGAAAATGGCCTCTGCGTTTATGCGCTTGGCCAGGGGGGTAGGGGGTGGGGGGTAAGGATCAGCTGAGAAGGAGGTTTGTCCATTGCAAAGTAGCGATTGCAAAGGCTAGAAAATTGCCTGTTGGAGACAGTAAATAGGATTCCCCAGAAGTCAATAGGAAAGAAGAACGGAATAGAGATAATAACAACAGGCAATTTGTATGTTGACTACATTCTTGACATAGTAACCAACATTCATTAGCTATGTCAACTTTGCTGGAAGAGTTAGTTATGCCAAAAATAAAGTAGAAGTAATATGTTGCCCTCTAGAAAAAAGAAAAAAACAAAACAACTGTAAGGTTGAATGGATTACAGAATTTCAATTACCATTTCTTTTTGAGACCTGGCTTAACTCACTTTCCCCAACCGAGTAACCCGATGAAGATGAACTATCTGATGGTGTACGGGTACTTGCATCTGAATTTGCAATCTTATTTTCATCACCAGAACTTTCACTGCTGAAGTCCCTAAAAATTGACCGTGGTGCAGTCAACAAACTCTTCTCTTGTCCAGAATTGTTTAGAACATCCCCAGCATTGCGGTTAAAACTTGATTTTTGCATCCTTTTGCTTGTATTTTGAACAACCTTTTTAGAACCTTTTGAGCTTGAACCTGAACTTGGAGCAGTCAAAGATCCTTTGTTCTCTTCCAACCAAGCACGTACAGTTCTACCAGAGGACCCATTGCCATTTGCAACAGCCAGTTTTAAGGGCTTTGGAAGGGTTTTAACTCCCCCATCCTTCATGAAGGCTTTTGAAGATGGAGCTTCAACTCCATCTTCTGGAGAAATCTTTTGAAGATTTCTTACCCCGAGGCAAATCTCTATTATGCTCATCACTTGAAGCAGATTCTTCAACTTGATTATCATCAACATTTTTGCCATCTGATTTGTTTTCATTTTCATGATTTTCAGATAAATTCAAATCGCTCTTACAAACAACATTATGCTTCTCCTTTTTTTTCTTTGGTTTCAAGGACTGCGATTTTTCTTTCGCCTTGACAGAAGCAACTTCAGTCTGATGCTGTCCTGGCACAAAGTAATGCCTGAAGTTGATTCCTTCCTCTTCACCTTTAGCAGTTTCAATGTTATTTTCGTTATCAATCTCAGTTTCAGGACTCTCCTTCAATGGAACTCCAGAGGGATTTGCATCTTTTCGAGCATGTTTCGGATTTGAAGAATTGGACTCAATACCAGCATTCTTTTCAAATTCCAAATCAGAAGTGGTTGACTTAATCTGAGTTCTTTCGGCCAATCCACTTGTCTTTGTTGCACTGGACGGTTTGTCCGGCCCTCTCGATTTAACACCTGAAGTTGTTAATTCTTCAGCAACAATATTTGGTCCTTTGATTTCTGAACTTGAGAGAATTTCTGCGGCAGTGGATAGATTTTTTCTCTTTTTCTTCTTAGCTTTCTTATTTACACTTCTGTCATTCTCTTTCTGTCCACCTGATTGATCCAGTTCTAGAACTGGAAGCTCATTAGTTTGACCTTCCACAGGCAGATCATGGATGCCAGTATCAATTTTACTTCGATTATTTTCCAGTACTTCTCTCACAATTTCACACACGTCTCCTCTATTTTCTTGAGATCCATAAATGTCAATGGATGGCAAAAGCGCTGCCTCATGGGTAACTTCATCGCCATCTACATGAGCACCTGAAGCAGATCCACCCATTGACTCATCTTTTGATGCTTCTGTCCGTACATTTTGAGACAAGATTCTTTGAGGGTTCTTAGTTTCATCAGCGGCATTATTAGCAGGTGAATCAGTCACAGCTGAAAAGCCATACAGAAAGATACGTGTTAGCAAGCTCCGTGCCGGAACCATCCTGATCAATTATGGCAGACTTTGTTGTCCCCTTTTTCTTCCGTCGACTACTCGATTTCACATCTTTGGCATCTGGCAACATGGCATTAGTGGCAGAATTATCAACATCAGGGTTCAGAGATTTGTATCCTGTAGGCAATGTCACATCAGTTTCATGTTCCACGGACAATCCTCTGTCTCCTGCAATTGCAGTGGTCTGATCAGTTTCCATACAAGCCACATTACTTTCACTCTTGGTATTGTAGTCATTGATCTGATTATTAAAAGATACAGCTTGTAGAGGTAGAGAAATACCAACAGTAGTACTGACATCATGATCCGTCCCCGATATATCCTGTACTTTAGCAGCAGAAGTCTTGGTCTTCTGTTTCTTCCTCTTTTTGCCAGGAGAATTACTAACTTCCATTGCCTCATTGGATCCCAAGACATTAGTTGAAATAACTGCTTCTTTAGTAGACATTTCTGCTTCACCACGAAATATCTGTAGGTTTAAAACATTCAGATGTCTTCCCTTGAAGACCCTGATTAGCTGACAAGCATCTTTCCTCTTCAACTTTAATAGTTTCATCAGTTTCTGCTGGTGGTAGCATGCTCTCATTCTTATCAATGTTGTCACTAATATGATCCTCATCATTTAAGTTTGGCACATCTGATGAATTGGCACCAGCCTTGTTAGTTTGCTCTCCAACAGAATCAGTCTGCATGGATGAAGCTTTCTCTTTCGCACTCTTCTTCTTCCTCTTCTTGCTCTTCTTCCTCTTAGTGACATCAGAGGTTAAAATTTCAATGGGCCCGCTGGTTACGATCAGTTTAGGCATAAGAATTGATTCTTTATTAGTCCCATCTGCATCATCCTCATCAAAAAATTTGCACCTTTCAGATGGCATAATTTGATGATCATGGTTCAGTGCCATTTCCATCTTTCCTTTTCTATCTGTTTGATTAGCCACAGAATCCAAACTGTCAAGATGAATGTTCTCCATCATGTGCCTGAGAGGTAACCTTGAGTGAAGCAAAGTTGTTCACATTAGTAGACTGAAGCTTAATTGAAGACGTATCTGAATTATCTCCAATGAGTTCTTCACTTCCTACCTTATGGAATTTTTCTGCAGCAGGCTCAGATTGTGAATTTGGCGCTCCTGATTTGGCAATCTTATAGATATCTGAAGATGAGGTCCTATAAACGTCCTTGCTAAATTCTTTTCGTCTTACCTCCCTAGTACTTGGAAAACTTTTACCAGCGTCAACTAGGGAAGATTCTATGTTAATGTTAACAATTTCATGATCCGAGCTACTTCTCTTAGAACGACTTGAAGTGTTATTAGCTTTAACCACAGAGTCACTTTGTGCATTTGCACTGTCCTCAGTTTTACGCTTCTTAGCAGTATGCCCAGATTCTGTAAACAACGGCTCTAAACTTTCCAACTGAATATGTTTAACATGTTCAAGCAAACTCTTCTTCCTAACTCTATGACCAGACTTCCTGGTAATATCAGAGGACAATTCTCTCTGACAGTCATCATCAATAGGTGAAACTTCCATCTCCATAGCTTTTGAGATTTCTCCATTGATGTTCCTTGGACTAGCCTGGACTGCACTTGGCATCTTCCCACTTGCTGATCCACAAACAAAAGATACTGCTTTGGAAGGATCATCCAACAGAAGATTATGTTCGTTGACATGAGGACAGTTTTCAAGTTGGAGCAAACCAAACTGTCCAAGAGTATTGGGGTCACCAGAATGTTGTTCCCTGTCATGCTCCTCTGAACTAGAAGCATCAACAAAGAGGAACTTATGGTGTTTAGTGTCATTTGACCCTTCATATGCACTAAATACGAGCATGGAATCTGGCAGGTGATAGAAGTGACCCTTCCGTTTCACCTACAAAGATAGAAAAGCTATCTGAATATAAAGTGCAGAGTAGATAATGAAAAGTTTGAAGCTTTAAACTACATGTTTAAGTAAATTACCTGCAAAGAAAGGACTTTTATCTCCCCAATCCTAGGAAATAACTGGGAATGCTCACATTCTATCTTCTCTGCAACCATGAACACCAATAAATAAATAAAAAGCATTTAACATTTGAAAATACCGCACATTTAGTCCGGAATTCAAAACAAACACCAATCCATCATCATAAGTAGCCAAACCACATACACAAACGGAATTATTCTAAAACTCACTTCAACCAATTTTCAGAGCTATTCAACTTTTCAATAAATTAATCGCATACCATATCTACCATATTTGCACGCAAATCTATTACTCCTACATACCATCTACACAAAAAGATTAAACAAGAGAGACAAAAGACAAAATCCCAGAAAAACCCAGTTGCAAGATTCCATCTTTTTGCTAAACAACAAAAGAAAAATCGATTTTTCAAGCTAAATATCTTCTATCAGAACCAAAGATCCATTCTTTTTACCATTCTTTTTTTCCTAAACACAAAACAAATAAATTACCCATCATTTTTTAAATTAGATGTTTTTAGCTCATATTCACCCATCAGAGAGTAAAAATAATAATTTGAGAAAAGAAAAAAGAAAAAAAAGAAAAAAAAAGAGATTACTTTTGAGATGGAAGACGGTGTCGGAGGAAGAGATGATTGTAGCAAGATGTGTGCCGAGGCTGGTATCAATGAATGCTGTATAGCACTCTTCTTCTGCCGTTATTGGACCATCGGAAACCTTCTCACGACGACGTTTAGCCATTGATAATCGGAAGTGATGCTCCTCCGACTACAGCAGCGCCGAATAGCGGTTGAGACTTCAGACCCGTAGCGAATAGGGGGTCTGATGCTGAACTGCCTTTTCAGGGTTTTGCAGTGGTTTTATTAATTAATTAATTTATTTTTATTTTTTATTTTTTTCTTCCAATTTCTAAAAGGGTCTTAAGCCAAACAAACTTTTCCCTGTCTCTTTTATTTAGTAGTATTTATTTTTTATTTGTAATTTTTTTAGCACTATTATCATATTGCTTAGGCAGTCCAACAATCTATTTTCAAGAATGACAGTTTTGGAAGATTTTTTGAAAAATGTTACTATACATATTTTTTTTCGTTAAAGGTGGATGGTGTATGTGTTATTAAAACCCAAAAAACAGTAATTGAAAAACGTATTAAAAAATAATTTTAAAAAATGTACATCCAAAAATGCAATCGACATTTTTTAATTGTAAGAAAAAATAAACATAAACCATTTTGTTTTATTCTAAATAAGAATATTATGGCAAATTTTCGAGGTTTTGTGGCATAAATTGATACATTTTAATTATTTGGAACTATAGTGTGATTTCCTGAGAAGTTTAATTTGAGGTTCGTTGCACCACTTTGCTCCATATCGTTTCAATTTACCAAAAAACATGTGTCATCTAAATTACTGCAAACACGAGGAAAAAAAAAAAAATTATTAACCCAATGCGTCTTTTCATATGATAAAGTTTTTTCGTTAAGAAGTCCCCAAAAAAATATTCACTCATATCAATGTTTTTAAACTCAAATCGGTAAACAAAAGATTGATCATCCTTTCGATTTATAGTCAATCGATTTAATCGGACAGATCACAATTTTTATAATTAAATTAATATAGAATATTTCACAATATTGTAGAGGAAAATATTACCACAAATTCGATTTTGAACTTTACCTGTAAATCTCGTGTTTAAAATTAAATCTTATAAAATCTTATTTGATGTCATAAATTTCATAACATTTAACTTACACCGCATACTTTACAAGTAAGATTATACATCAGATATATCGAAGTATTTTCTTGTTATAGGAGTTGGTTAGGTAGTTTTGCATTCAATTATGAGGGTGAATGTCTGAGTCATATATGTACCCAACACAAGGAAATATGCAAGAGAGTACGAAGAGACTTGAAGACAAATATAAAATGCATACAATTATAAATACATTAAAAAATCAAAAAACAATTTTAGGATTCACATCAAGAACGATGGTGGTAGAATTACAAGTCTAAAATGCGATCATCAAACTGCATTATTCTATTCTTTCTTCTTGATACCCTAGAATCTTTAAGTTGGCCCCTCTTTCTAATGCCTAGGCAAAACTTAAAACGATATGCATCTACAGCAAATTCTGGCAACAAGTATATGAGATTCCAGATTAGTGAATGGGGCCAGTATGGTGTACACCGCGGTTGGTAGCCTATCCATCGCAAAGCTGCTCGTGCATAACCAGTTGATGATGGAACAAAGAATGAAGATCTCTTAATTGATGCCATCTTTGTTGCAACATACAGTGGAACCTGCATTAAACCAACAAGCAGCTGACCAATATCAATCAAAGTAATTCTTATCTTACCCAAATTGGTACATTTTTAGTAGTAGAATTATTAGCATGTTTCAAAGTCGCGATAATGACCATTCTATATTAGTGGTAGTAATATAGAATTGGTGTTGAATGATAAATTTGTCCAAAATTATTAAAAAAATGTAAAAATTATAAATTATTTTTAAGAAACTAATTAGTAAGCAATAATACATATCAGTATCAGATCAAAAATTAGTCATTGCGAATAAAACTTCATACCTGGCATTGAACGTTGATTCCTTTATTCTTGTATTCAACGTGAAGACACTTGGAAAATTGATCAATATATCTATTGAAGAAGCAAAAATGAACCAAGTGTTAGCCCAATTATAACCAATGTTTAAGAAAACTGCAGATGAAAATTTCTTACGCTTTAGAAGCAGCATAAACAGCATAGAGAGGATCAGATGGAATAACAGTTGCAGCACCAGATCCAATGTTTATAATGGCACCTCTTTTTCTCCTAATCATCCCGGGTAGAACAGTTTGTGTAACCTTTGTAGTGCCTTCAACATTAACCTTAATCAAATTATTCAACAATTCATCGTCCACTTCATGGAAAAACCTTGCATAAGGATATGAAACTCCCACGTTGTTTACGAGGATTCCAACATCCAATTCTTCAATCGTCTCTCCAATCTTGTTTACACCCTCATTCAGATCACCACTAAAATCAACAACCACTTTCTTGGTCTTTGGGATCAATTTTGGCATATTTTGATTGGATCTCTTTGGAAATGTCGTTTAACTTGTCAACATTTCGACCAACTAATACCAAATTTAGGCCTTTTCGAGCAAATTCGAATGCAAAGGCCTTACCAATGCCGTCAGTTGGTCCAGTCACCAGTGCCCAAGATCCATATTTCTTGAGATTCTTGGCAGGTCTGAGAAAACTAACGTAAACCCATCTAAGAAGAGCAATGAAAGTTCTAAAGAAAGATAAAATTCCCAAAAGAAAGAGCCCAACAACCCAAAATGGTTGGCTCTTGAGAGCGTTCAACAAAGAGAAGACAATCATGTTTGGATTTTGAAAGAAATAATTGGATGTAAAAATGGGTTTTGCATGAAGAGGTATATATATAAGGTGAATCTTGAAGAATCTGGATGTTTCTTTGTGATCTGATTTGGTAACGTTGGTTAAGGTTGTTGAATTTGAAGTATCTGAGTTATCGAGGTTGCATTAGTTGTTTCATAGGCACCGAAATGATATAGTGGTATTCTTTAGTACTTAACGTATCATAACGTTAATTTTTTTAAATATATATATATATATTCGATACACGATATGACATATCAATATACGCATAAATTAGTACATGATAAGAGGTTACCAATGAACATGGTAACTATGGTTTGTTCACGTTTGTGAAGGATGGAGGAAACGAGGAAGGTGCCATCCTGTAGTCGGACCAAGGGAGTTGGGTGAAACAGATGAGCTGAAATTGGTTGCATTTGGCGAACTACAAAGTTTTTATATAACTTCCCAATTCTGACACAATTACTGTCTCAAACCTTTCAGCAGCCGCCTTCTTGCAATTTCAAAGGTGACTCCGCTGATTGATCACCTGATATTTCTAAAACTTTCCTGGTTATTAAAAATTTTGAAATGATAATTGAACTACTACTATAATACCGAATATTGAATGTGTCTTAATAGATTTTGTCCTACTTATTTTTCTTGTGTTGTTGTACATGATTTAGATTAGTATTATATTCTTTAACCCCTAACATGTTGTAATTAACATCTAATTTACAAAATTCATAAGATAGCCTTGACTAGTAGTATATTTATTAGTACAATTTCTAAAAATTTTGTATATTCTAGGTACCAATTTAGCCTAGTGTTTGTCAAGCAAGATTATCCAAACTTTATAATTATCAGGTATTTGTGAATCCAAATGGAGAATTGCTTTAGAAATCTATACCCTTTAGTCCTTTACCAAAAGGGAACTAGTACAAAAAGTTATTGAAGCTTATTAAATTGATCGTTCCTCAATCCTCTTATTAATTTCATTCCTTTTTACTGTTATTGGGAATAGCTAAAGAAATCATGCATTGACCTTAATCCCTCATAAATCATGCACTACAATTAAAGAAATAGGATGTGAATGAAAGGAGTTGGTAAAAGTTCAGGATCATAGAACAAGTGTTTGTGAAAACAGATTCAGAACAGTCTATTATGAGTGTTTCTGATGATTCAGATTAGCTTTCATTCTGGAATCCTTTTTCAGTCCTCGCAATCGCATTCCACTAAAATACTTCAGGACACACCAATCCAGCAATGCATCTGGCAGTAACTGCATGATGAATTTCTGCACAGCATGCGGCCAATAAGGCACACAAATTTGCTCGTAACCAATCCACCTTGTACTTGCCTTGCTATAAACCTCAGCTGATGGAATAAATAATGAAGATTTCCTTATTGATGTCATCTTCGTTGCTACCAGCATTGGCATCTGAAATTTCATATTATCATCAAATTAAGCTTAGAGGGTCAGATCGAACCGCAAATAGTATATCCACCTAATTAGTGGTTCACTTGTTCGAAGAGTGGCTCAGAGTAATTGATCTCGGTTGCAGTCACAGCAATGACCGTACTATAAAACTAAGATGAAAATCACAATTTGTTACTTGTAGATTACTTTTAAAAGTTATCTAACAAAAAAATATACCTTATATTACAATTTTAGTGTATATTATAGGATGTATATAAGTGATGATACTGTGTATGTATCAGATCGAAAAAAACTGTTCTGGATACTACTTAAATGTGGCCAAGTCTTTGAACCATGGTTTGAACTCTGAAGTGTTGAAAAATATAGGAGGAGGAGGAGCTAAGTGTTAATACGAACCTGACATTGTACATCAATTCCATGGTTCTTGTACTCCAAGCTGATGCATTTTGAGAACATTGCCACATAGCTGTAACAGAGAGCAAAAGCATCATAGCTATACGAAATTATTTCAGGCCCAGATGAGTTTGGGAATTTGTTAATTCCAATAACTGAAAAAATTAAAGAGTTCCTGTTCGTTTGGTTGGATGTAAAATGTTTTTCTCACGAATTAATTATCTAAATATTTTGTGAATTATTGCCTAAAGACACAAATTCTCTTGATCTCTGTGAATAATGCACTTCATATCTGACCCACATACAAAATCCACAAGGGCGGAATCATCCAAAATGTTTCTTGCCAACTTTCAGATTCCAATGCGCAGAAACATTTGGCATCAAATAAAAGTCATGTATCCAACTCTTAGCACAATCAAATTTCAACACAAGAAACACAGTTGTGAAAATTGAGAAATCAAGAATTAATTGAAGAACTTACGCTTTGGTGGCCGCATAAATTGTGTACAAAGGGTATGATGAAACAGCAACAGTAGAACCAGAGCCAATATTAACAATTGCACCTTTTTTCTTCTCCAACATTCCCGGAAGAACTGCTCCTGTGACCCTGTTTATTCCATCTACATTCACCCTTATTAAACTATCAGCCATTTCAACATCCACCTCATGAAAATACCTAGCATAAGGATATGCCAAGCCAGCATTATTAATCAAGATTCCAACATCTAATCCTCTTATAGCTTCCTCGATCGTCCCGGCAACATCTTCCCCGCTAGACTTTGCAAAGTCGATCAGAACAAGTTTGATTTTAACTCGTTCACCGTGAATCTTTCGTATTTCTTTGCATGTATCATCGAGCTTCAAATGGTTTCTCCCGACTAAAAACCAAATTGAGACCTTTTGATGCCAACTCAAAAGCGAGTGCTTTACCAATCCCATCTGTAGAGCCGGTGATCAGAGCCCACGAGCCATAATCTAACAAAATCTTCGGCGGCCTGACGAACATTAGCCATATCCATTTCAAGCCATTTAGGGTGAATTTTGCAACAGAAACGAAGCCAGAACAAGCAAGAAGTAGCAGGATGGTGTTTTCTAGGTCCATGGTCTAATGCAAAAAAGTAATCTGATGTTTTTTATTTTCTTTGTTATATGAACGTACGAAGTAATATGGTACATAGATCTTGTTTTGATTGATGGAAAATAATATCCTAAATTCGATCTTTAATATTATTTATAAATTTTATAATTAAAATTAAATTTTATAAAATTTTATTTATATTAATTTAGATTATAAATTTTATAATATTTAATTCACACTATAAAATTTATAAATAAAATAAAAAATTAAATCTACCCAATTTTTTCCCTGACTGATTCGGAAATTTTTTGCGAAAGAAATATCCAACAAAAACGACAAGAGTCACATGGGTTATTTAATTTTTTAATTATAGACGTTCTACGATTCTGATTGCACATGTACAAATGTACTGATAATAGACTAGTAGTAGTATTAATTTTTTTGCAGCTTCGATGAGTTTGTGTATGTACTAATTTGTATTTTTGTGCTTAAGATTGGGAATAATTGAAAGCATATTGCCCTTCGCCATCTTGTTAGATCCGTTGCTAAACTTATCCATTGCGAATAACTCTACTTTGCACCTTTAAATTTATATATTATTTGCATTTACATCTTGAATACTTTATATTATGAATTATTTAATTTTTCTTACTTTAATTTTGTAAACAAAACTAACAATTTTACGGCACATGAATAACACTCGCTGTTAAGTATGAATTTGTCTATTAATAGCGTGTGTTATTCACGCATCCTAAAACTATTTGTTTTGTTGACGAAATTAGATTTTAAACAATAATGAAAAAAATTAGATAAATTTTCAAAATACAAATTATCCAAGAAAAGAAATATAAAATATAATATAAGACTCGTGTACAAATTTAAATATACAAAGTAGAGTTAAAAGCCTTATCCGTATCATGATTGTCACGGTTCACTCATTCTTTGCAACATACTTTTTGTTTGTCAAAGACATGATATATTTTGGTTCTATATGTTTCACTAAAATAATTTAATTTTCTAAAATGTAGCTTTCAGAAGTAACAATGCCCACTATTTTGTGAGACAATTACTAATAGTGATTTTCTACATTCCTAATTTTTATCATGGAAACATCATTTTCCCCAACTAAAAATACTTAATGAGGGTAAAAACCCAGCAAATTTAACAACACTCAATTCAAATGATCATTTTTAACAAACTGAAGCGATTTGCATGCAGAAGTTGCACATTCAATACAATTTCGGTTCAAGATAATATATATCTCAGTTTGATCTCCTTTCACACAAGTTACAAAGGTTCCATCCATCTTTCCTGTACTATAATAGTTCTCGCACACAGATGTTTTTATTTAGGGAAATTCTATCGTCCCTTTTAGGAACAATTCTTTTGTGTTTTGAATATTTATATAATACAATATCATGATGCTTAAAAAACTTGTACTGTACAAGTTTTAAAGTAAAATAATGATCCCATAAAAATGACCGGAGAATTCCCCATTAATTTATTCCTATAGTAGAGTGCATGCGTGATTTATGGAATATTATGTGTCCACTAACACTACTAATTAATTATGAAAAATACTTAGGTAGACAGATCTTTGATCCCACCTGTAGATTCTGTCAAAAATCAAGTCTACCTAACTATTTGTCATTAATTATAATAAGCGGGATAATAAAATATGAATTAATTCCAATACAGATCATAGATTCCGCCCACTCCGAGATCATTAAATACGTCAAAATTTTATAGTACAATTTGGGTATTATAATATTATATTTTGAATGTTTGTATTATATAATAATATATTTTTGAAAAATTTTACAATATTTTTTAGCAGAAGAATTATTTTCTTATATTTTAAATAATTGTACAATACAACATCACGTGTTTTAAAAATTTATATTGTATAAATTTTTAGAATTAAAGAAATATTTTTTATAAAAAAAAAATTATAAATTTTTTTTTATATATTTTAAATATTTATATAATACAAAATTTAAAATATAAGAATATCATACCCAACGGGAGGGGACAATAAAATTCTCATAAAATATGAGCTTTGATACACATAGTAAGTAACAATATAAATTACGATGTAATTAGAAGACTTCACAATAGACTAATAATACTTGCTTGCCATATATTTAGATAAGACTACACTTTGATTAACTAATTAATTACCATTAATTGTAATTAATTAGTTCCCCTTCTACGAATTCCAATAGATAAACGCCATCGATCAAGAACAGGTTCAGGCAAAAAGGAGGCCAAATTCCATTGGAGGGAGTGAGTCCACCAAGGTGTGCATCTTGCTTCATACCCTATTCGACCAACCGCAGCTTTAGCACATAGTTCTCCGCCGTGGGTACGAAAAATGATGATTTCTCGATCTCTGCGACTCTCGAAGCCATTTTGGTCGAAACATACAATGGTACCTAGTAAAATGTAATTTCAATATACCGAAAATTAGCTAATTAAAAGTGCAATTATAACGTGTCAAATTTTACCACCTAGGACATAATTCAGTGATTAACCAAACCATTTGTTGCTAATTAACTACGTACTATTTATACCTGACATTGCACATCAATACCCCAATTTTTGTATTCGACGTGTAAGCTTCTTGAAAACTGGTCAACGTACCTGCATGTCAATACATAACGATACCATGAGCAATTTTTACATTTTTTTTTTTTAGTGTACAATTATTAAGTTGGTGTTATGCCATTCCCATTCACTAAAATCCAATTATATAGGGCTTTATGTTATAATTTCATTTTGGCAATAAAAAAAAAAAAAAGAAAAATTTCTCGTGATTTCTCTGGATGATCAAGATGCATGACAATAGTATACATCATGGTTCCCAAGCTAACAGGTCATTTTTTACCACCTCTCAGTTTTGTGATAATTTATTGTACGTGCAATTTGCAATGAGACCGAAACAACGAAGTTTCATGCGTCGATTGAATAGTGCAGGGAACATTAATTTCACGATAATGCCTGATTCATGAATCTCTTTCACGGAATGGAAACTTGCTAAAATTTCATGACTTCAAGATTTTTTTTGCATACTTTTTTTGGTCATATGATGCTCGACAAAGTTTTCGTACCTTCCAAACTATGTAGAGCTTTTTTTTTTCTTTTTTCTTTTTTTTAAATAAAAAAAAAAAATCGTGAAATCATCCCATGAAACAATCACTTTTAAGTTTCAACAAACATGAACGGAACGAGGGTTACAACTTTAGTATCTTACTTGGGGGCAAATTGAATTAAATTTGTTTAAGATGATGAAATATAGTAACATTTTAAAGAGCTATCAACACAATTAGTATGAGTTAACCATTTCTAATACAATGATATACAAAATGGTGATCTATTGCTCTTTTCCCAGGGAAAAAGACATATCATACCTGAAAGAATTAGGTAAAATGGGAAAAAAAAAAAACCTAAAATAAAGTCATTAGGATGTAGTAGCTAGGAATTATTTGTGAGGTAGACTTTTTTGTACCTAAAATATTCATGCAGATTATTTGATTTCTTGACATTCTAATAGATTGATAACCTATCTTTATTTCATTTTATTTGCATGTTTGAGATACACTTCTATAGACTAGATAGCCAAGCAGGTTCAAAAGCTAAAGTATTGTAGTTTTTACTCTTTATATATTATATCCTCATTGAAACTAAATTGAAGTAGGAGTCAACTACTAATTAGAGCTGTTTAAATACATGTGTACTCAAGCAGCTGCTGCCTGCCAACAACTTTCCACGAAAACAAGATTGATTTTAAACGTACTTCCAGTTTTCACGTTACCATACAGTTCCCAGTCATGGGAAAAACACAAGTTAGTTGCGTAAAGCTTAACCTAACATAACTCCACTAGATTTAGCCTTTTTCTATAGTAGCATCGCCACTGGTCCTCCATGCCTAATAACCTATCCTAAGACAGCAGTACTATCAATAAAATTAATTCTAGCACGAACCTTGTCCATGGTTTTCTTGGAAATTATCATACGGCCGAAATTAGTTAGTGTACTACTCCATTTATTAATGAACTGATTTTTACACGAATCTATCTAAGTATTTTCGAAACAATCAGAACGAGTAATAGGGATGGAAGAAAAACAATTAAAAAAAAAAAAGGCTTACGCTTTTGTAGCAGCATAGATGGCATAAAGAGGATGAGAAGGTATGACAATGGCAGCAGCAGAACCAATATTCACAATTGCACCTCTTTTCTTTGTAATCATTCCTGGTAAAACAGCTTTTGTTACCAAAGTAGTACCTTTCAAATTCACTCTCACAACATTCATCCACACTTCCTCATCCACCTCATGAAAGAATCTTGCTCCTGGATAAGTCACTCCAACGTTGTTGATCAAAACACGTACAATATCCAACCCTTTAATAACCTTCTCAATTTCGAGAATCCCATTACTAATATCACCCAAAAAATCGAAAGCGATGATTTTTATTTTTATAATAGGAAATTCAGCATGAATTTCACAAGAGACTTGTTTGAGCTTTTGCAAGTTTCTACTCACAAGAATCAAGTTGAGACCTTGTTTGGCTAGTTCAAAAGCAAAGGCTTTTCCTATACCATCTGTTGATCCTGCAATGAGTGCCCATTGACCGTAGCTCCTCAGCTTCTTTTTGGGTCCGAGGAATTTTACGAAAATCCATTTGAGAAAAAATATGGAGTTCTTGAAGATGGAGAGGAAACCTATAGAGAAGAGAATAAGTATCCAAAATGGTTGTGATTTTAGGTGATGAACGCAAGTTGAAAGCATTTTTTCTGAATGTGCGTAGAGACTTCAGTTAATTTTTTTATTTTTATTTTTATTTTTTTGTAGTAATGCATGAACTAAAATATTAGGTAATATATATGCATTTGAGACCTCAATATAAATATTTAAATTTCATTCTTCTACGTTGGTAAGTCATGGCAGTTGAGTGGGATGGCATTTATTATTGTACCCTTTTGGTTCTTTTTTTTTTTTTTACTATATTTATTTTCACTTATCAGCTTCGATGAAATCTTTCAATTTATTCGGCACTCGTTAACTTTTGTAATTTTATTTTGAATACTTCCCTAAAGTTACCTACTTAATTATTAGTGCAAATTATACTCACCTGCTTTTTTTTTTTTTTTTTTTTTTTGGGTAAATATACTTACCTGCTTAATTTGTCACATTTTAGATGAAAGTTGACTGGAAATTTTTGATCGACTGCAGACCACGACTCTTTTTCCTCAGTCTATAGGTGCAAAGTGAATAAAAAAGTGTGTTAATTTCTTGTTTACTTTTATTGAACAACGCGAGACTTGAGGGTATAAAGTGTACAAGTATAAAAGTTTGGGGTACAAAAAGTAAAAATTAATGCAAAATACAAAGGGTGTAACTATTGACATTCAGAATATTATATTAAAACAAAAGTTATAGATCTTGTTTATAATATAAAGATTGAATCTCCATATTTAATATAGTCACTCAAGAGTAAATAAATATAAGAAAAGAGATACAAGTTAAAATATCCTTTTAAATGTGTTACAATTTGTCTTTTCCCCTATGTTAAGCAATTTTCTATATGATTTAGGGTTGTTTTAATACATTAAGTATTACTTAATTTATGTTGAAAATTTTAAATAAAAAAATTTTCATTTAATCCGATAAATTTTAGATAAATGTAAAAACACACAGTTTTGCACACATATACTCATTCTCACACTCACTCACACACATTTTCTCTCACTTGCCCAGATATACTCTCACATAAACACATTCTCTCTCACACACACAAACACATACTATCTCAACATATATACATATTTTCTCACATATATACATTGTCTCCCACAAACATACCATGTTTCTCACACACACTCTAACATACACATATTTTACACGTAACTCTATAATATACACGATCTCAGAATCCTTCACACACACTATTTCTCTCTCACACACTTTCACACGCTCTTCATGACAACCAAACACGTTCTTTCACACACATATGACAATTGTTTATCATAAATTAACGTATGTATGAAATGAGATATTTAATTCAAAAGTTAAATTTAGTTGATTATCAAATAAACATAACTTTATCATTTTAGCGATTAATACTTTCAAAATTTAAAATTTAAATTTTAGAATTCAAAGTTTAGTGTTATCAAACAAACGCTAGGGCTCATTGTTTGTCAATGAACAATTGTCTAACAATGTCCATTAATTAAAAAAATGTTTTTAAGTCTTATTTAGGGTTCGGCCCACTTTGTATATGCTCCATAGCCAACCATGAGTCCCATCAACATCTAATGTGGTTTTGCCAATTTGAACATTTTGACAAAAGACCCTATCATCAGTAAGATGTCATGAGAAGAGAGTTCTAAAGCAACTATACCATCATTAATGTCTATTACATTCTTGTGGTTGTGGTATAATCAACAATCTTGTTATTCACAAAAATAATGTAATACTTTTGCATGTTGTTTATAGTCAAGATGGTTTGTACATGCATATCTGGGTATATATCATTCATAATCCATGAACAACAAAGGCCATAGAGCATTACCAAAAATGAAGAAAATGAAGAAAATTAAGGAGGCTGAATATTGTAGTTAAAAGTTTATACTTAGTACTTGACGAAGAGCATAATCAAGCAGGGATATCTAACACTTCATATTGCTACTCATTGGACTATTGTGAAATTCTCTTTTATTATACCCACAAAAATCTTACTACTTTGCACCACTGGCCAGTCTGGTCAATAAGCTACAAATGACAACAGTACATCCACTGCTGACCAACTCCTACATTCATTGCACCATCCAACTCAAATCTCCCTTTATTATTAAGGGATATATGTACCTTGAAGCTAAAATGAGAGAAGTATAAGGAAGCTTTTTCTCCACAGATGTTTACGAAGCAGAAACTTCACCTGTAACTACACAAGTTGCTGTAGATATAAAGGTCCGATGAGTGTTTTCACGGCGTTTAATTGATCTCAAGTTTGGTCTGAGAAGCACGAACAGTCTCAGAACAGCCAGAGGTGGATGGAGCTCAATGATCATTTGCTGGAACATAGATAGATACATGCACATATGTATCTATCAAGTCTCATGTTCAATCAGCATCTCTCACCTTATGGCGTTCCCATCTTGCAGAACTACAAAGTCCCCCTTCCCTTTTTGACCTCTTACACCGATAATAACAATTTGAGCTTCCGCCTTTCATTTCATCTCAAGGTCATGATTATTCGGACTATGTTCCTCATGAAATGGGTCATCAGGGCAATGGACAGAGCTTAACCTAGGAGAGAAATTCCAACCATTGACCTGTTCTGATTCATGACTAGCTGTTCTCATAGTGGCCTCTTCTTTCAGCTTCATGAAGTATGTAGACAACCAGTAATCCTTTGCCTAAATTCTTCATTTGATATACAGAATGTTAGTCAAAACAGAGCGATCATAATAATAACAGAATGCATTTATTAACTAAGGCAGAAGCAAGAATAACCAGTTTGAGTCATTCAGGCAGGCAAGAAATAAGTTTGCAGTTCCAGTTTAATTACCAACCATTTTCATCAATAGCATCAGCTCATTCAGCGCATTTTCGAAAAGAGTGGGTCGGGCTAGATCCAGAGTAGCCAGAATTTCTTGTTTGCTTCCGTGAGATATGTTGACCTCCATTGTTGCACCTATAGCAAGCACGGTCATCAACTATACCATATCATAGATAGCATACAAATTCCATACATGTGGAACAGTAGAAAAAGGAACTGTTCGGTAATCTTAAAAATAATTATATATATATATCATATGCATGAACGTATGTATAATTGAACAAAGTCATGTGATTTCATTGGGGTAGGGCTTTTGAATAAAATCATATACAACATTTTTTCTTTTCCAAAAAGTCATGGACTGAAAATCATCCCACTGTAATCAAATGCTCTCATAGATTTGTCCTAAGGGAAAAAGTGGAGATCAACTCATAAGAACTTCTTACCTGCAACTACATATGTGTCAATAATGTGTCGAGCCATGTAAATTCTTCTTGTGGGATCATGAAGAGGAATTTTGCCAAGCTGTTGTACTTCATCATAAAAATGAACACTCTCACCCGCCAAGCAACTACATAATGAAAAAACAAATGAAATTTGTGTATTACTGATTATGTACATAACTACCAAAATATTTCCAATGCATAATAGATACCTGTCTGCAAATTCCATGAATGATTGGAGGAATCTTCTGTTCTGAAGAAGCTTATCCAGAGGCTCATTAGGATCTATAACTTGTGATTTTTCTCCTTGTAATACAAGTCCATTATCAGGTATGCCCAATGCACGACCCATTGTATCACATTTTTGGTGGTCCTTTTTGCTCAAGCTCATTAGTGAGACAAGTGGTTGCGAGATTGAAAGTGAGAAAAGAATCCCAGAACAAGGATGCTTGTCTGAGTACATAAAAGGACCACAGGATTGTAAGTCAACACTTGCACAGATTTCAAATTAATACCAACCTATGAGGTTGCATAAATTCAGATTTCAGGCAACTGAAAAATTGCATGGTTCCATATACTGATACAAGTAAACAAAAATCAATTAACCATACCATAAATAACAACATGAATCTGGTGACAACTTGAAGGCCTGCAATATCATCATGGATCTCATTCAAAACATAAGCGATCACCCACATCCCTTGGAAAGAAATTCAATATGTTAGAACCTGTAATTAATTGGAAAAACAGAGATGACATGAAGTATCTAATGCGTGCATCATAATGCTATACAAAATATCAGCAGCAGTTCATTATCGAAACATATAGTGTATATATTAATAATGTGCATGAGAGCAAGTGTGATGACGGTCTCCAGCTTCAAGATGAACTGGTTTTCCAATACAATACCTAAGTTGCTTTTCATCTAGAATCCAAAAAGATAGCTTGACATGCTCTAGATCATCTCAAAGAATTAGCTCCACAAATGAAAAGGCCCTCTTTGTCCCCTAACCCCCAAAAATTGTAGAGCCTAACATCTATATTAGTTATCATGCCAACACATGGGAAAATGTAACGTTTACTCATTATTTTTCAAACTCATTTTAGAACAACTCCGAATGCTTTGGGTCCGCCAAATCATTGTTCAACACAAGATAAAATGAAATGAATACTGTGAAAAATATGAAGGGAAGAAACCAGAGAAAATTACCAATGGCAGAAGTGGATACGAGAATTCCCCTCCAGAGGTCTTTGACTTCACGGAATCTAAACTCTATATGATGAAGAGCTCTTGTAAAGCCCACCAAAGCAGCAACATATAATGCGTGAAGGCAAGTAACTGGGATGACCCACTGAATCCTCAGGTGGCAATGGTAATTTAAGGACTTTTTCATGTGAATAACTGAACAACAAACTTTTGGATATCAAGACATACACATGAAACTGTGAAATAAAGGTGAGCATATTGCGATACAACAACAAACCAATAAAAGATCAATGTGTTGAACTATACTAAAATACTGACTTTTAGATAATAACCATCTAGCAATGATATTACTAAACTAGCATACTAGCACTGGTTTGATAACCAAACTCATTATATCAAGATTACTACATAATATCAGAACCTGCATTGGTATTCAACAGTAGGCCACTTGAACTTCATGAGATTGAAATATACTCTAAAAATGATATTATGAAATGATACAGTTTCATTCTCGATTCTCCCTGGTGGCACTTAAAAAGTTGATGGCAGTCACCTATGGATGGGGCAATTGTTTGAACTTCTAACCATTTGTCAATGCTATGCTTTAGCACCCCCTCTACTATCTCAACCTTGGGCATTATGACTCAAAATGAAGTGCAGCTTTCAAAGTTCTTCATTTCAATGTCTTTATGATAGCACACTGCAGTGCTGCACTAGATGAACTAATAGAGACATAACATCCTCAAATGTCTACTTCACTAAATTAAAACGCAACCAAAACTCAGAAAAGTTAATAAAGCAATAGCTAATCAAAACATGTGAAGAGCAGTATGCATGACGAATAATGAGGGGAAAAAGGTTCGTTTTTCTCTTTGAAGAGCAGCAAAACAGGAAAAAAACAATTGTGGCCTATTGCTCTCTAGATATTCAATGAAGAAGCACAAAACATTAGAAAAGGAAAATGAGAACATTAAATTGGCAATTCTTACCTGCAGAACCAACAAGCCATGGCAACAGAATCAATGGGAGAAGAATATGTGATCTCATTGGTGGCATATGCCTCCTGATACATCAAAGGGTCGAAAACATGTTGAGTAACTTCAAAATGATGGGAAATATATGATCTGATATCAGAAATGCAGGGTGAATCTGAACCATATCTATCAAAAATGGCGACGAAGATGAATCAGCTCAAGATAGTAATAATAAAAGAACAGAATGAGTCAATGATAGATTTCTCTTTTTCTTCAGCTCCTAGAATCAATGGTTGAATCATTGAATTTGTGTAACGAAAAAAATTCACACAGATATTAGATCCATTTGTCATATTTTTGCAGGGTGACCACCCATGGTCATCTCTCCTGCTATACATTATTTTTTATGTGTCAGCATAGCACATCTATGTGGCTTTCACTTTTGAGTTTCCATCGTTGCCTCATTGTTGTCTCTTTCTTTTTATCCTATTCACATTTTCCATGCTGGAGTTTTTTGAATGGAGTGAACCATAGTTGTTAAAAGAACTTATTGTGTTAATCTACAACGATCATTTCATCAAGTTCGCTCAAACTCATGTGTCATAATTTTCTGAAACATTTTCCATGAGAACCAGACTTACTTCACAAATATATTGTATAGCTGAAATGCCTGCACGATTCGACAGCTCAACAGTAAACCAAATCCTAGAGGACCTTCAACCCACGCTGAAAGAATGCCAAACCACAAATAAGAAACATAAAAGAGAAACAAAGAAGGCAACGATAAAAACTATGCTATCAATTAAAATGGTTAAAGAAAAAAGTGACCTGCCCAAAGATAGCAAGATCTCCACCAATGCCTGCTTTTGAACTTTAAGAAATTTAAGGCCATCTGTGAAATTGAGGGTACAGCAAGAAGAAAGCAAACATCAGAAAGAAACGTTACAAAGAGATCTTTAAAATCAAACACAAAAGGAAAGTGTATCTATCAAACTCATCATTTCTTACCACAATTGACAACACAAGGTTGAAGCTAGCTATAACTTGAATTGCCACAAGCCAAAAGCTACTGCCTTTGGATCTTGGAACCTTGAGAATTATGTATGGTAATATCCACTTTGCAAGAAGCCTGTAATGAGAAGGCAGCAGTACAAGCATATCAATCACAAACCAAAGCACAAGCCGTGGGGTCCAACAGCAATGTGAACATTATCTAATTTCAAATTTAAATTTGACTCATGTTTAGAAGATGTACAATGCCTGTGGCAGCAAAAGCGTATTGTAAGGGAATGACAAAACAAGGGATGTTCTGCCACATGCATACACAAGACAACGCACTTTTCTGCAAAATGTGAAGGTACATACCTGTCTATAAACAAGCACATGCCTTACAGAAAGTTCAGAAAATTAGCATACGACCTCAAAGACTGCTCCTTGAACAAAAAGTTAGCATTCAAAATATAACTACTTCTTCCACATTAGAGAAAATGACACAAACTAGGAATATTTTGTAATCTTCACTTCCGTTCGTATATTCATGATAATCAACGTAAACTAAATTTCACATGATTTGGTATTTTCAACTCAATTCAAGAAAAGTAAATACTAGCATTAAACACAAATCCCTTGCCACTCCGCAACAAGACCACCTTACCAAAAATTACCCAATTCCAGTGGCCCCTCAACTCAACATCTTTATAGATCCTCTCATAATAAGAATCAACTCCTAATGTTCCCCAATTATGAACTGTTCCATCAAAGTTTCAAGATTATATTTGCTCTAGCACCAGTTTTTTCATTTATCCTAAGCCACTTATCCAGTTTTCATCACTCCATCACCATTCCCACATACACAACCAATAAGACAGAACAGCTGTAGCAAAAAATTCACCAACTTTAAGTTTAAAGAAAGTACTAGATGCATTCAGACGAGTCGTTGACAACCTTACAGCAAAAATTAAGCCACCCCTCAAACATTTTGATTCACAAACTCTATTTTTTTAATAAAAACCCACCTCAAATCGACAAAGATATCATGAATTACAAGTAGCCCAGTTCACATGAATGCTTAATATACTGACAGACGCATAAGATAAAACACATAAAGATCAAGTTCTGAGAATGGACAAAAGCAAATCAATTAGAAGTAGGAACTTACAAGAAAATAGATAGAATTGAGATGGAGACAGCTACATAGTCACTGGGACAGCCACCTTCGAGTGCACAACTGGCCATCTCTCAGTATGAGGTATATGGTTGCTTAATTCTGCTTGCTGTAAAGTCCCTTCCCACTAACTGTTTGTGGAAATGTCTCACAGACCTTTTAATTAGTTTAGGAGATGTTAATTTGCCACTTTTCTTGAGATTTATGATGAAAAAGCGGCCCAATTTCCAAGCAAATACTAGTCCATTTCCCCGTGATTTGGTTTGCTGGTCGAGTCTTTCCGTATTTTGGGTCTAGTTTAGTCTCCTCCATATAATGTTAGTCTTCTAACTTAATAAAAGGGTGTAACTAAGCATTCGTTGGTCACTGCTAAGAAAAAAAAAAAATGAAAAAAAAAAATTTGCTGGAAAATTTTTAGTAATAATATATAGAATTAACCTTTTATATAGAAATTTTTTTATAACATCTGGTGTAAATGCATGTTATGTGTGTATTATTTAAATTTCAAATGTCATTTTTATACATGTGACGTGTATGAATAGTAGAAAAAATTTTATACCTATATAAGATTAATCCTAATTTATACAAGTGTGTTATCAAGTTGTAATCTTTCTAGATGGTCATGTGTAGTAATGTTAATAGGCTTTACCATAAAATTATGTATCCACAAAAATTGTAAAGCCAAAAGTCACTCCAGATCATTCTACAGCAAACCTGAGCCATAAACTCAAAAATGGAGAGAAGTTCTAAAGTTGGAAAGAAATAAGTGAAAGAAAGATCGACAATTGGTGCAAGCAAAAGATTGCATAATCCCCAAAAAGCAGCCACTGAAGACCAATTCTTTGATATCACTTGGAAATGGAGAGCTTTTGACACACACAGATCATAAGCACATAGATGATTACATGCATATTTCCATTTGAGCAATGAGCTGTCTGTTTACAAGGAGACTTACTGAAATCATCTCTATTTTCTTGCGAGTCCATGGTTTACAATTTCTGCTATGGGATAATACAAAATCGTTGCGCGGACAGTATCTCTGCAGCTCTATTTACATAATTGTCTACAAGATTCATTATTTTGGAATTTCATCTAACATGCACTTGTCAGTCTTTACAGCACTTCACAGAGACTGGAGGGACCTTTTCCATTTTGCAACCCAGCAAGCGTTTCTATATTTGACGGTGTATGCTGCCTCTTCAGATGACATGGAATTGTCATTCAGTTTTGAATGAACCACCATGAAAATATGTAAGAAAGGAGAAGCAATAAAAAAGATAGTGATAATAACAAGAAATAAGCAAGAAGATTAACTAGACTTGCTTCCATCAGAGTTTGTGACCTGCAAATGCTTGATAAAGTTATTGAAAAATGCTTACAGATCCGGTTTTTTACCTCACTTATAGACCCTACGGTCAAGATTAAATCTTATAAAATCTTGCTTACATCAATTTATGTCATAGATTCCACAAGGTCTACAAGTGGAGCCATAGACCAGGTGTACCCAAGTCTTTCCCCAAGTTATTAAATTCATAACACCAATATTATAACTGCAGTTTCTCCCACTAACAGGTAAACATTTTCATCACATGTCAAATCACTCAAACCATCCTCAATAGGTGTTATATTTGCAAGTCCAAGTAGTGAATATTCAAAGCAGAAATTGAGGTGAAAATCAATTAATCTTCGATGTATAAAATCACCTAAGCAAATATAAAGATAAATAGTGTAAAAAGCACATACCCCGCAAATTGGCATGCTCTGGTTCTGTCAAACCTATTTTGATGAATTTGAAGTGTATCGCCATATGATGCCACCGACAAGATTGTTCATGGCATGTGAAGCCATTGGCACGATGATACTTGAGGACACAACTGTAGCATAACCATAGGCAAGACCAACAAATGTTGCCCTGACAAGAATTCAACGACTAAATTGTTGACAGCCAAATATTCTCGAGCACAACAAACAGAAGGGCCAAAAACTTATTTTCCCCATTCGTCTGCCTTGAGAAATGAATTTTTAAAGTAAAGGGGAGAGATTGAAATGAAAAACCATTGTCACATAAAGAGAATAGAAAGAGTCTTCAAATAATTCGTTAAAGATACCAGATTGCAAAAGAATATTTTCGATCCACTTCCCAAGTGCAATATCCCAAATAAGGCAGCAACAGCAAAGATACTCTTCCAGTTCATGCCAAAAAGGGGAAGTAATGCACCACGAAAAAGGAGTTCCTGCCCAAGGAGACACATGTATTGATGATCATGATGTCATTTTTATGACCAAAAGCACAAATTTTATTTTCCTACCTTGGTTCAAATCTGCAAAAGAAACTGTAATTTGCTATTTCTCTTTAATACCTCACTAATTCCAGGTAGAAATGCAACAATCACATAATCCAAAGGTTCAAGTGAGCTAAGGACCTGCAAATTAAATATCGGGAAACTGAATAAAGCAACATCTGATACAACAAAGAAACTAGGATTGGCTAAGGATCATCATCTTGGTCTGATACACGACACACTACTAGAAAATGTAGAGGGGTGATATATAAACCTGCCGATTGGCCGCTTCACTAGACTCAGCAAAATCCTGCCATGAATTCAAAAGCAAGTACCTGCATGATGATATCAGTATCTTGACTAGTCCTGCAATCAACTCAATATGCCATGTCTCAATGCTAACTGCACAATCATGGACTTCATGTTAGCAAAATCCATAAAATTTAGATACAAAAGTGACCAGTCTCACAGAAATCAGTTCACTAATGACTGCCTGCATCGTATCCAAATTTTGAATTCTACTTATTTGGCACAGAGACTCATCCTAATAGCACCACAATCAAATTTTGAGCATTTACATCGTTCAACTTTGTAGCACAGTCACACTATATAATGCAAAGACCTTTTTATGCTTCGCTGGGATAACATTTGCTAAATCCAGGGAGAGAAGGGGGATAATAAAAAGTAATAAAAAAAAGTATAATATCTACATGTTGGTATTTATTTGTTCAAAGAACCTTTAAGGAAACAGTGAAAATCAGCACCTCAAAGTTAGCAAGAATTTAACTTTAGTGTGAAAGTTAGGGTAAACAACAGTAGAATTTTCAAGATCATTTTAGACTCCTAAATGGATATTTCAATGAGTTGTAGAACTTCTCTGAAAATAAAAAAGATAGACAATAATGTTCCCTACAAATGAAAAATGACTTGGATTGTGTGAACAACTATATGGAAAAGTTATTAGCAGGACTCTGTCTTGCTTTTCTGCTAATACAAAGTATTAGTGGGAAAGATAGATCCTTAATCATACATGATATTTCTGAAGAAAAGTCAATTATTGGCCATCCCTGTGTAGATGCAAAATGAGAAACCTGCAAGTCAAATCAGGACATCAGCACCTCAAAAGTATTTAACTTTTCAATTCAAACAGGTTCCAAAGTGAAGTAACGAGTACAAGTGGAACAAAATCCATAAAGGTTGTAGCAAATATGTCGAGCAGGAGTTGCTGAGAAGACATAAAATGAAATGTCCAATAATTGATTCTTAAAAACAGTAGAGTGTCTTCAAATGAAATTCCAGGATTGCATGGTGGGATTTACCAAGGTAGAAGCATGAAGTCAAAATGATAAAATTAGCAGCATTACAAATACAGGATTTGCTGACAACATTAGGTGACAACGGAATGCTAAAGTAACATATGTTAGATTGTCCATTAAAAAGCCCATTTTTGGTCAAATCTATAAAAGAATGTGTACCTGCCGGATAGCAACACCTAAAGTTCCAATCAGACAGGAAGTGATTGTGCATGCCTGAAGCACAGTACCCCTGGATGGAACCAGAACTGTAGTTTGCACCTCTGAATTGTCAAATGAGGAAATCTTACTATTATCTTGAACGTTATCATCTGCTGGAGGTGGTATATTGGATACGACATCATTTTCATCCAACACAGGCTTATTTGGCGGAGAAGTATCATATTTCTGAGATTTTCCTCGTTTTCTTGATTTCTTGACTGGATTCTGACCAGCAAAAACCCTTAAACTAACTCTATATCCCTGTGAGATTCAGACAAACATGAAGCTTATTAAGAGAAGGAACAAATGGCACAAAACTAATTTTCTTGTTTAAGGAAAAACCCCCCCCAAAAAAAAAAATGAAATGAATCAACTCACGCCAAAAGATCGAGCAGGGGTTAACTCTGTTGAATTATGAAGTCCAGCAAAATCCATACCTGACCAATTTGAGCACATTTATACAGTCAAATCAGAGGGGAAAAAATAAAAACTATGATTTGATGTTGGCAACGGAACAATCTACTACAGGCAGAAAAGAGAAATTACAAACTAATAAGGTGCAAATAAGCAGATTTTGCATATACTTTAGTCAAGAACCCAACACCCAACAACGCAAACAGAGAGAGGATGAATGAAGTCCCTTGTTCACATTGGCTCCATCTAATGAAATTCAGCTAAAACCCAGAAAAATCTTTAAGTAGGACAACGGAAAAATAAGCAAAATGTGAATTTAGAATCACCTAAAGGTTGAAGGGTTGCATATGAATTGTATGGTCTTGACTTCCAACAGCAGTTTAGAGTGAGCATATCCATCATTGACGGCTTCAAAGTTCAAAAAGCCTCCTCCGTTTCCAAGACTCTTGATGCACCTTCCTGTTTGTTAAGAAATCCAATTTCAAGACTTAAGTTGCCTAGAAGACACACAGTTCTTGAAATTATGCTCGAGTTTCTGCAGCAGCAGGAAAGCTGATAAGGAGGGAGCCTCGATCGAACTGAGAAAAGATATGGTCCAACGTTGATGGAAGCAGATATTGTGTGCCTTGGAATGAGCTTTATTAGGATCTTAAGTGGCAGTTTTGTGGAGTATATGAAAACCCAAGAGAGCTCTGGGCCCAACCTAAGAACTTGACAGTTAATTAGTAAGTTGGTTTTTTATGGAAGTTCTACCATCTCTGTACAGTAGAAATTTTAATCTACAATGAGGTGGAACGAGATAATTGTACATACTATTCTTAAACTATAACGTGATGAAATGAAATGATTCAGGGCATGGCAAAGATTCCACTAATTTACCTTAAATAAAAAAAAGATTCCACTAATTTCACCTGAATCCTTATCAAGATTCCACTAATTTCCACTTTTAGCCATGCAAGACCACATCCAGTGGTCCACCAGCTTGTCGGACCTGATCCAAAGTTCTTGAAGTAAAGAAAGTTTAAATTCAATTTTCTGAATGCGAAACATTTTTCTTCCCATGAATGTAGATCACAGGACGATAATCAGGTTTGATGCTTCAAAGAAGAGAATAACAGTACAATATCTGCTTATATCTGGCTGAACTACGAGTACTATAATCACAAAAATAAAGTGGCTCAATTTTGGGCAATAATTATACACTTTTTTGCGTTAAAAAGAATATAAATGCAAGTTATTCCCCAAAAGGCACATTCTACAATAGCCATTAAATGGTAATCAACTGCAACATCTAAACCAGGTAAACATATAAAGTGATATTCACCACCTTACGAAAACTTGCATCCTCTGAATCCCTAAAAATGTGATTGCAGAGAATCAAAATGGGGATGATACTGCTATGTACATCTTTATCTTAGGTGTACAAAAAAATGGAAGGAACACTGTATATGAACTATATCTACTTTTTTATACAGGTCAAAACAATACGTGCTCGAGAATTCATCCCAGGCAGCGTCACAAAATGGATCCCAGTAACCAAATATGCAAGAAGAGCCAATAAGCAATAAGACCTAGCCTCCCCCTGGGATGACTCATTAAAACTCTACCACCAGATACCCTGAACAAACGGAAAATTGGAGTATTAGATAAACACACAATAAATGGCAGATTAACACATCATCCAAAATGTAAAACTCCATAGACTATCATAACAAAATAATTAGTGTCATTGACCTGAAGATAGATTGAAAGAATAAAGAAATGCAAAGTGGCCACAGGTAAACAAAGGTAAGAGTGCCATGGTAAGTGTTGGAGTCCCTCAAGTAGGTTTCTAAGTCGGAGAAGGAGAAAAATCTATTGAAGAAACAGATATTAACTAGCAAGTTCCAGGAAATTACCAAATTCCATCAATTCTATCTGCAATCATCTTCCCCTGTCTAGGAATGAGACCTGATGTATTAAGAGACTTGAACAACGTGACCTGCATTTTGAGATTTCAGCACAAGTTAGTGACATTCCAGCTATAGTTCCATCAATAACTACCAATAAAAAAATTTATAAGAAAAAAAGGAAATAAAAGAACCTTTATCTTGGTCATCTTGTTCACTGTTTATCAATCTCTCAGATTCAGGATCAATACTGATTGCAAGGTGATCACTTGAGCCTTTTCGTAAAGTTCGCACATGAGCAGCTGATGAGACAGAAGATACAGCCACATTTTTACCCACCGGTCCCTGCAGTGTTGGAATGTAATGAATTACAACACAACTTCTAAATCCCCCTTCTGGCCTCACAATTTAATGAAAGGAACATAAACTCCCAATTTTCCGAGCTTTACTCATTTATCTGTACTTATTTTTTTTTATATCTTGTCCTGTATGTTTATCCTTTTATTTATTGAGATTGTATATTCAAAATTTCTCAAAAAAGAATTCTGAAAAGAGCATCAGGTAGCAGTCCATACACGAAAAAAGAGGAAACTAGACCAGCAAAAGGGGAGAGGGCAGGGAATCCAAGTTGACCCTTATTTATAGCCAAGACAGCAATTACTCAAAGGTGCCCGGCCAGGCACCTGAGGCAACATGCAAGGCTTGCTTCTAGAAAGAAAGGCTCAAACACAAAATTGACCAAATAAATAATGTTGAATATTTGTTGCAGTCACCATGATTCTAAAGTTGTAACCGAAAATCATGCCACTAACGTTAATTTAAGCAAATGCTTCATGCTGAACGGCTGTAAGACCAAGAACAAAAGTAAACAAAAAGCAAAACGGCAGAATCAGAGGAATACTATAAACTCCAGGCATCAAGAGCTAACTAAGTCCAAACAAAGGAAAGAACTCATGAATCTCCAAGGGGGGGGAGCTCCCTAGGGAAAGAAGGGGGTGCTTAGCAGTATAAGTAGTGAAGTTCCCATGCACAACCAAAGGAGGATAAAGAAAAATACACTCTCGAAACAATAGATAATCCAACATCCAAAATCCAAAGCCATAGAGAGTAGAAGACAAGAGGGTAGATAATAAGATGTAAATTTAGACAAGAAAGAGTTACCAGATCTTGGACTTCTGATATTTCAGGCTGAGTATTCGAGGTCGACAGTTCCAAAATGCCTTTTTCCTTGAAAGTCTCTGGGAAACTCACCCCACCCTGGCTAGAACCTTCCAGTGACTTAACCTTGTTGGACAATTGGTCCACAACCTTTTGGGCATCAAGCAATTCGGCATTCAGTTCATCGGTTTTGGACTTAAGATGTTCAGATTCTGACACTGTAGACATGACCATCAAATCAAGTACTGGCAGCAGTCCAGTTAAGTGGGCTACTTTTGCACCCCCAACCAACTTAGCACCACCCAATTTCTGAATAATACTCTCCAAACCTATTGCAAGTTCATTCTTCATCCTTTCAGACTCTTGCTTCTCTGTAACATGTTCTTTAACTTCTTCCATCAGATGCTTAGTAGCAGTAATTTGTTTGTCAAGCATTGACTGTAAATTATCCATGTTTCTTTTTCTTGGTACTCTGATTTTATCTGGTTCTTTAGTCCATTAAAATTATCAATGATGTAAAAGAGCTTTTGTACATCAGCAGAACCCTTGATCTCCACGTTTTTGACTTCAGACTCAGCAAAAGAAATGTCAATTGCACTTATCTTGTCAAAGATGGATTTGATTTCAGATGCTGACAAGGGAAAGTCTTGAGCTTCTTAAACAAAAGTGAAAAAAAAAAAATGGGTAAACAATTAAGAATAATAAAGTCATCGTGCCAAAATAATTGAACAAATTTTATCAAAGGATTACCATGTACTTTTGTCACTGAGTTTGAATGTGCTGTTAAAAGTTCAGCTTCTCTCTCCTTTAATATAGCCTCTCTAACCTCATGATTCTCTATGATAAGCCTCATCTCACTACACAAGTTTTCCGCTGCTCCTAGATCAGTCTCTAGCTTAGAGATTTTCTTTTGGTTTAGATCCGTTTCTTCTAAAAGTTTTTCACATGTTGTCTTGGCCTGTTTCTCTCAATTCATTCTGCAAATCTTCAACTGTAGAAACCATCATATTTTTCATACCATGAAAATGTCTACTAAGATTTCGACTATTTCTAGTAGCAAGCAATAGCTTCTCAGCCGTCTGCACATATTTGCTACCTTCAATCTTAATGTTATGGTCAATTAATGTATCTTCACCACCACCTGCTCCTATTTCCATGAAAGAACTATCTTTCAAATTTTCCAGAGCAGGAGTGGAGCTTAGTTCCAGTATGTCATTTTGAACTTCTAGCTCCAATTCATCAGTAGCTTTACAGCAGGCAGACAGTAAAGTTTTTATATCACTTTCTAACAAGGAAACTGTATTCTCCTGTGCTTGCCTATCCATTTCAACATCATTCACCCTTTGCTTCAGAGAGCTGACAAGCTCGCGTGCAACTATTACCCCATCCTTTGCTACCTGTAATCTTTTCAAAAGAGCCAAAATGAAGTCATCCAAAAATTCAGAGCAGCTTCCAATTTTCTACGGTAAGTGTCTTGTCTCTTAAACGCAATTCTTCAAGAGTTTTCTCAAAATGTAACACAATATTCTCATCATCTACTGCATATACCTGTCCGTTAATTATTTCCATCTTTCTAACATTGTCAAGGCCATCTGGTAAAAGAGTTGAGACAGAATAATCATCCTACACAGAAAGAATAAAGAATCCATAAATCATGTCAAACAACAAATCATGCTAAGGACCTATCGTTTGGCAGAAACAGAAGTAACTCAGAAACCAAAAGATCTGACAAACAATCCCAATAAAGCATGAGGAGGCAACAGATGTAATAAATAAGCACAAATAACCCTAAAAATTTATTAGAAGCCCAACCACATACTTTCCATGAGAGTCTAAAACACTTTAAAATGAAATATTTAAATAGCCCCTCAAGTTTATCTACTCAAGGATCCAGTAATTTGCAAAAACCCAAGAAAATTTTCTCGGACAGAAGACATGACCAGAAGCACTTGTTTTGTTGGCATGAGATGATTGGTAGAAACAGTAATAAGTAATCTGCATTCACCCCAAAAAAAGAAGGAAAAGAAAGAAGGAAGGGGGAAAAAAAAAGGTTACCTCCATCACAGGGTGATTTTGTAGCAAGTCAGAACCAATAATATCGAAAAAGCAATCCTTCATTTCTTTAAGGATAAAATCCATATCTTGTAGGCTCTCAATCTTCTTCTCAAAACTCTTTTTCAGTAAAGATGACAAGATATCATCTCTTATAATTGTCTGGATGCTGGTAAGATAACCAGAGAGTTCCATAGACCTATTTGCCATGCTGCCACGGGTACCATCCAACTCCTGAAAACAAGCCTGTAACTTGGAGTTGAGGGCTGAAATCTCATGTTCTGCATTTTTGTTTTCTTTAACAAGATCAGATATTTTATTGTCCGCATCCAATATTGCATCTCCCAGTGCCTTTATAGTCAGGGCAGCATCAGAAAGTTTGCTAGCCTGTGAATCAGCTTCTGCTTTAAGCTTCTTCATCTCGTACTCAACCTCCAAATCAAATCTACCAATTTGTGTCTTGTTGTTTTCCTCGGCAAGCACTGAGAAACGATTTTCTGCCTGAGATAATGCATCTTCAAGTGATTGTATGGTTTTCTCAGCCTCAACAAGCCTGCTAACATGGATGGAATCC
Source organism: Cinchona pubescens (assembly GCA_025175665.1). Taxonomy (NCBI): domain Eukaryota; kingdom Viridiplantae; phylum Streptophyta; class Magnoliopsida; order Gentianales; family Rubiaceae; genus Cinchona; species Cinchona pubescens. The sequence continues at coordinate 1,061,690 of JANKKI010000077.1, read as the reverse complement.
TCCTCCTTCAATTTCTGAAGCTCCAATTCCGCAGCTGCCCTACTAACTAGCGCATCTTCTTTTTCATTTGCAAGGTCAGAGATGTTATCCTCTGCCATTGTCAAAGCCTGTTCAAATGATTTTATAGTGGCAGAAACCTCCACAAACTTACTCTTCTGGGAAGCAACTTCCTCTAAAACTTTCTGCAGATCCTGCTCAGTTTGGATTTTAGCAACTTCTAATTCTCTCTTTTCTTCTAGGATCTGAGAAATACTGTTTTGTGTGTCTAATAAAGCATCCTTTATTGACTTCATGGATGTCTCAGTTTCCACCAACTTACTGGTTAAAGAACTGGATTCATCTTTCAGTTTCTCCAACTGAATCTCTTCTTGTGCCTGATTCTTTGCATTTTGGCATTCACTCAGGTACCCTGAAATCCATTTTACCTTCTCTACAGGCTCTCTAAAAACGAAACCACAAGGAAGATCAATGCCATCAATAGACTCTATGACTTTCTGCAACATGCTGTTGCTCTCCACCAAGAACTGCTCAAGTTGATTTCTTTGCTCCGTAGTAGCAACAAGATCAGTCTCCAACTTTGGAATGCACTCCATATCAGCAACTAACTTCTTAATCTGATCCCTGAAGTCATTGCATGAAGAAACTTGATCTTGTAATTCAGATGTTAACCTCTCAATCTCAGCATTCTTCTCATCAAGACCTCTTCTCAAGTTTTCCCTCTCTTGAACAAGACCCTTGCCCTTCTTAACTGCCATAGATAACTTTTCCCTTATTAATGCAGCTTTTTCCTCAGATCTTACAAGTTCCTTCTCTACAGAGACCTTTTCATCTTTCAGGGTATGAAATTCTTGAGTCATGACGACTATGCAACTTTTCTGAAATCTGGCTCATCTCTGCTCTATTAAGCATCCCTTCCTCTAATAGATGTTCATATAGCGTCACCTCCTGAGCCCTAATGTAGAGAAGGCTCTGAAGTTTTTCAAAGATTCCGGCTTGACTATAAGAAGATTCAATAGATGCCTCAGCATCTTCTCTAATCTTTGCAATGATTTTGGCCATGTCAGGTTGTGAAATATTAACCTTCTCCCGACTATTTGTCATACCAGAAGCCTCGAACAACATACCAACCATTTGATCCCTCTCAGATGAGACTTGATGCTCTTTTTCAACAATCCCTTTGTATTTGCTTCTCAAGTCCTTCAATTCCTCCTGAAGATAATGCTTTTCCTGTGTTTCTGCCAAGACTGATTCCACTAGGCGATCAATCTCTTTAATTGAGGCTTCTCTTGTTTCAACCATCTCTTCCTGCAACTTCAGAGCTTCATCCTTAGCCATAGAAAACGATTGAAGAAGCCAATTGACCCTAGTGCCTTCCATATCATTTGACAACAGATTTTCAGGAAAACTAATTAATGATAAAGCATCCGATACTTTTTGGAACTCTATAGTCAAACCCTTGAGTGCATTCCTCTCATCTGCAATCCATCGGAGTTTCTCAATTAAATCTAAAGACTGTTTTTCCTCATTTCCAGCAGCATGCAATAAAATTTCTCCACATTCATGAAGCAGTGAATCCTTTTGAACAAGAGATTCCCGTAGTTGAACAGCCAGATTTTCACTTTGTAGCAACAAATCCTTATTCCGTTCAGCGGTGTCTAGAGCATTTGACTTCTCCTGCAGCTCAATCAAACATTTCTCAAGTCCACTTGTTTTTTCTGCTAGCGCATGTTTCAGTGAATCTCGCTGCTGCACCAAAGCCTTTCCCTTTGTCACAGCCAAGCTAAGCTTCTCTTTAGTATTAGCATACTTTGTCTTCTCCTGCTCAAGTTCTGCATTTGCACTCTCAATGAGTGCTTTGTTCTTGTCAAGTTGTTCTGCAACAATCAGTACCTTATTTTCATTTTCAAAATGACCTAGTTTCTCGTTCAAGTCTACTTCTTTCCTCTTAAGTTCAAGCAGCTTATCATGTGCACTCAAGAGTATTCCTGCTTCATCCTCCAAATGGATATCTGGTGTTATATCTGTCAAAGACAATTTAAGTTTGCCAATTCCTGAAAGAAATTGATTAAACTTTTCAATTAAAAGTGAGATGCTCCTCTCAACATGAGAAAATTTCTCCCCAACGGTGTCATCCAAGAATCCCCCTTCTTGATAAACTGTCACAGGAAGGGAAGCTAAAATCCTATTTGCAATCTCCTCGATATTATGGTCCTTCTCAAGCAATCCTTTAGATTTCTGAGAATCAGCTTCTTGCATTGAATTCAAATATGAAATTACGACTTCGCTGGACATGGAGGACTCGGCAATCTTTAAACTAAGATCCTCAATCTCTGAATCCTTCATTTGTAAGGAAGCGTGGAGTTCTTTGATGGAGTGTTTAGAAATCTGAGACTGTAGACTCATAGCACTTGTAAGAAACTTCAAGCACTCAGTCACCATCTCATGCAATGAGGCATCAGATACCAGGTCATTCCTATCTCGTAACTCTGGTGTATCACAATTATCAGAAAATGAAACATCTGTTATGCCAAGCAATGAATGTTGATCATTTAGAGCCTTGAGTTGATACTGGAGGTGAGAAAGTTCTCCCTTTAATGTTGCTCTTTCTTCCTGCAAGGAAAGTTTTATAGTAAGGCCACCACATCCAGAAAACAGGGTAAAAGAAGCTGTATACGTACGTGGGTACTGTGACCTTCTGTGCATATGAACATATACAGCTATCGAACCTCATATTTCTGAGTAAAGCTTTGTTTTTCAGCAACAGTTTCCTCAAGTTTATTCTGCAAGCGGGTTATTTCAGCAAGCAAGTCTTCAACTTGTGTTCTATCATTTAACTCTTCCACATGGGTATCCTGTACATCATCCTTTTCCTCAGAATTCATCTTCTTGGGTCTCAGAAGTTTCAATCTCATCTGAGCAATCAACAAACATCTCATCCCTTCCCCCATCTTCGGCCACCTTCACATCACTTGATTCATCTTCTGTGGATCGTGATCCATCCACCTACAGGAATGCACAATAAACAACATGAAAATAAACCAAGCAATCCAAGACTTATCCTGCATTCCTAACCTAGATTAATCCAACAAGAAACTTTGGTACTAGCACGATAAACTACAAAGGAAGAAGCTCAAATTATTTAAACAAATAATTCAGTTAGCTCAAGTTACAAAGATATATATATTTCACCAATTACAACACTATCCGAACTCTTCTTAGACATAACTTAAAAATGTCAGTAATAAAGCAATACTTCCTAATCCAGAACTCGATATTACGTATCCACAAAAGAAGGCGAAAATCCATTCAACCGACAAAGACTGTACAGAATCAGACTATCTAAGAAGCACCTCTCAGAAGGCAATGCCCCAGCAAAATTCAGTGTCTTTTATCTGATTATTCTTCAATTAGCATATACACCTCATATAATACAATCCGAAAATCAATCTACAAACTACTAGTTTTCATTTTCAGGGCCAAATCAGATTCCATTGCATTTCAACCAAAATAGCAGAAAGATCAGCAATACTTCCATAATCCACACACATGCACGTACAAAATGCTCATCTGGGATTGGGAATTAATGGGATACCTGATGATTCCCAGCTGAATCAAAAGTGGGCTCCACGGGAACAGAATCATTTGAGTCTGGATTTTCAGCAGCAGCAGCTGTAGACCCTTCTCTCAACTCCTCCTCTGAATCATAAATTTTTGCCATTTCTATCAATCACATGATACAATTTCCGCCAACCCACTTGCCTATTTCACCCAATCAGATCTGTAAACAATAGAAAGATCCAATTTTTATCACTTTCAGATTGATAGAAACGCATGAACTAAAATATCATAATAGTAATATCAAGAAAAAAAAAACTCCTGCAAATTTAATTGGAGAATTAATCAGATAAGAAAATTCCACCTTGGAAACGGGAAATTTGATTTTGTTGAATATTGTATTTTATTGGATTTCTTGAAATTATGAATCGGTTTGGTCGGTGAGGTTAAGAAAATGGATCTTGGGATTTCTCAATGGTGCGAAACACACTATATTTACCCCTTGTGTGTCTATTACATTATTTAGTCACTTGGTCACGTGTGGAACGACGTCGTCTGCTGCATTAATGTCCACTTAACCTGTATTAAGCATTAATGACTTGCGTAGACAGCAGTCGTGGACTGATTTTCTATAAAAAGAAAATTCAATCCTCCAAGAACTATCTTTTTGTGTTTGAAAAAGTGGTAAAGTAAATCATTCCATACTTAAAAACGATTATACTAGAATAGTTTCATTGACGAAATTGCTGATTATACTATGTAAGCAAAACGAATTGATGAATTTTAAATAAAAATATTCTGTTTCTGATTATACTATGTAAGCAACCTAAAAGGATATACTATGTAAGCAATCCTATAAGGATAGTTTCGTTAACGAATTGATGAATTTTAAATAAAAATATCCTGTTCCAAGTTGCTGATAAGTGGAAGGAGATGCTTGTCTATTGGACATATAACCAAATGATCATACACCACAACATTCCTCTTATTGGTAAAGCCTTCCAATTCACATTATTTAATAACTGGATCCATCCGTGCCTACCTCTACTTTCGCACTTTGAAAGATTTTTCATTCAATTTGCTTTAAGGGGATTTCTCCTTAGGATTTATGGATTTCAAACATAAACACACGCGATTGTGCTAATTAAATGATTAAATTCCCTCATTTTTTTGGCCTCCCCTCATCTCAGTTTTCCAACTGGCTGATCATGCATCCCTCTTTTGGAATTCAAGATTAACCATGGGTAAATATTCTTCTTCAATTTCCTTTTTGTTGGGTTCATATGATAAGTATGTGACTATTTTAGACAAAAATACAACTGAAATTAAATTTTAGGGGTCAAATAATCGTCTTGCGGTGCGTGTGCTTTCCTCAAAGGTGCAAGATTGCCACGGATGTTCACTAGCACTCTTGTTGCATTAATTCCAAAAGCAGCCAACCCCAATTCCTTTAGTGATTTTGGTTAATTGTAATCAATCGCTTGTAGAAGTTATGACTGAGGAGCGAGTCATCAATTGCGGATGTTTCTGGATGTCCCTTCAGCTCGCCAGAAACATCGAGCGTCTAATTTTTTAATATTTGACTGCGATAGGTGAAAGTAATCTTTCCTTGGAATAGAAAAATTCCAAGCACATTACCCTGCATAAATCAATGTTTCCTTCGTTCCATCTATTTTATCACAATTTAAATTTTTTTGGTTTTTTTCTCAAAAAAAATAAAAATAATGACTCAAATTCATACCCAAAATATTATAGAAGAAACGTCTTACTACCTAAATTACATTTTATTGTCAGTAGTAATTTAAATTGGAGAAAAAAAACAAATTTTATAATAAATATAATTTTTTCACTAATCAATTTCACGTCAGTTGATGTAGCTCTATCATGTTATTTTCGTCATTTTCTCGCCAACACATCGGACCTGAGGTTTGCAGGCGTAAATAGCCAAACAAGCTAATTGTTATGTCACCTCACTGATTTCATCTTTTGGTTGAAATTTCGCACAAGGCATATTAGGCGATCAAAACTCTCAATGATGATTTGAAAGAGGACGGTGAGAAAAGGTTTCTTGATCTAAATGAATTAGACAAGCTGCGAACAGAAGCCTACGAAAAGACACGACTATACAAGAAGAGAACTTTTTCAACCGATTTTATGTTCTTATCCATAGACCTTAATTGTAACCCTAGTACTCAATATAAATTTCCCATGCAGGGTGAGAAAAAGGAGGATCGGCATTACACAGCATGAGACATTGGTAAGTAACCTTCTTTGATTGATCCATGCTAAACCTCTTTAACACCTTATCTATATACGTTGATTGAGTAAGACTAAACAACCTCTTTGACTGTCTGTACCAAATTTTTGTCACATCATTAAGGACAAATGTACTCTGACTCATTGACAAATGTGCAAACATATACATAGATGGTAAGATAAGAGATTGATACAAGGATCATATGTCATAAATTTCCCTTAATTGCTTTTGGAGACTTTCCTTTTGGGATTAACATATACTTCATTGGTTTTAAAAAGTATCTCAAACAAGCTACAATTAAGGACTCCATATCAAGTAGGCTAACAATCTGTCTTGATACCATCGAATGCATCCTACACAACACCACAAAAAAACGAAGTGGTGGTTATTTCAATGTGAAACTGAGAGAATTCCCTTGCCAGACTCTATTTACATTTGATGGTCGGCCTTTCCTACATGTACAGCATAGCTCTCGTTTGCTTGATATCATATTAGGTATTCGTAATACATGAAGAATAAGGCATCAGGGGAGTCCTTAGGTAGGCTGTTGACGTATAGATAGAAACGTGATAAATCTTCTTTGGAGACTGTATTGGTGTCAACAACATCATCACTGCAGGTGAGAGAGACCCATAAGTCTCTCGACTTGACCCTCTTTATGCTACCACGACAAAAGGGGCAAGACTCGGATCTAGTGTTCCTGCAAGTGCATGATGAAATTGAGAAATAGGTTTCTCTGAGTCAAGGGTACTGAAATTCGACGAGTAACAAGAGTATAAGAGAAAAGAATGTTCTAGATACCAATCACGGTAGCAATTGATACACATAGCATGGCAGCAGTTTGGCAAAACCATTTTGGTGCAGGGCTCTAAACAGATTCCGCATTCATCTTCTCTCTCCAAATCGAAGTTGGTAAGTGCACCTCCTTCCAGTTTGTTCTTGCCAATGTTTCCCATGCCACAATTCCGTTCTGATGCATCATCCAACTCTACCAGGTCTACATGAAGCCGCTGTAGCGACGGCAATATAATGGCTGAATGAAACAAAAACAGTAGGTATAAGATGTAGACCTAATAAATCTCTCTCTTGTGAGAAGAGTAAACAAACAGTAAAGCAACAGACCATAAAAGCTTATTATACTGTCACTAATAGTAGCTTTCCTTCCATGTCTAGATATTCTTGGTCTCCCATCTGGGTAAACCTGCATAAGAAAGGCAGGAAAACTGAATGCGGGAACCATGATTTCATTACTTTGCAATTGTATAAAGGAATCATGTACTGAACTTGTTAATAATTTCAAATCAACCAAGAAAAAGGGAATAACTGCAATGCAGGATATCAGCTACCATATTCCTAAGCATCAGAGACACGTAGGAGAAGTAGGACAAGATCAAAATAATCCTAACCTTGTAAATAAGTATGTGGAAAAGATTTAGATATCTTGGAAGCAGACATGTGCAGGAACTATCCATCCATTGGAGTAAGAAGAGAAAGAGAGGTGCTAGTTGGTTGTAAACTAACTTCATTTGAAGGCGAGCTCCACCTTTTGCTCTAGGAATTTCAGCAGCCCTTGAAACCCAGAATTCAAAGAAGAACTATGTTAAGCTAATTATTTCAATTCATTGCAACTGTATCCATCTTCAAAATTCAACTTCATTATGAAGAAACAACCAAACAAGGATATTACAGGCATTTATATCTGCATTTTGACAAGCACAGAAAACTAATGGAGCCCTAGCCACCAGAAACCTCTGCTCCAACCAAAAATAAGAAATTGAGAGACAATGAAAGAAATCAGAAAATGAAATAAAAATAAAAACTAGCTCCGTCAAATGTTAAGTACTGTAAATCAGAAAATGAAATAAAAATCAAAACTTGCTCCGTCAAATGTTAAACCTAATGGAGCCCTAGCCACCAGAAACCTATGCTCCAACCAAAAATAAGAAATTGAGAGACAATGAAAGAAATCAGATAACGAAGTAAAAATCAAAACTTGCTCCGTCAAATGTTAAGTACTGTAAATAGATTTCTACACCCTTATGAGTTTATCAGCATGAACAAGTTTTTGAAACCTCAAAATTCAGATGGTCCATACAACTATTGAGAGCTCCAATCTTCCTTATAAAATTCCCAAAAAGTAAACAGATATTAGTACTCAATTTATTTAAAGCAGGAACAACTATCAAATTCTGAAGAAACACAAACAAAGCAGAACCAAAACTTCAAATCACAAGAACACCAGCAACATCATATTATTATTTGCAAAAGCTGGACAAATTTCCAGATAAAACAGGTATCATCTGAAAAAGGAAGAGCAAACCCCAACCACCCCCCCAAAAAAAAAACAAAAAGTCATTATTTTTTCCCCTCAAATTAGGCACGTACAGCTCAAATAAATGATGGCACCAACCAAACTACACAATCATTTAAGAACAGCTTCAAAGAAAAGCAATAAAAGGCAATACCCAACTAATATTCCATACAATCATATCAATAACAGGTAAAGTTCCATAGTTATACCCAAAAAATATAGTACCTTAGAAAGGAAAAAAAAAAATAGAAAACAACATCTGATTAAGAAAATCACGCAAATGAAAAAACCCAGAAAAAAAAAAAAAGGTGAAAGGAGAGCTTACAGAGCATTGGCATGATGAATATCAGCCTCCTAGAACTTTCAAGGAGTCCTGATATGAAGACCTCCCCAGCTGATAATACATCATCTCCATTTCTATCTCTCTATTCAATCAAGAAAATGGTCTCTTCTTTTTTCTTTTTTTATTTTTTTCTTTTCTTCAATAAAACAAAAACTATAAAGGACAGAGAAGGAGCTCTTTACTGTCACAAAAATTGAAGAGTTTGCGAAAACCACAAGGTTCAGTCTTTTTTTTCTTTCTAGAGAAACCCAACTTTTGATCTTTCTAGGTTCCTTGTTTTTCTAGAAACCCCTCCAAAAACACTTTGTTGAACTAGTATATATCTTGTTTTGTTAGGATAATAAGGGGCGGCTTTGAGGATGACAGTTTTGGTTTTGTTGGTCAGACAGAAACTGATGAGAGGTGCTATGATGCAATGGAAATGCTGCTATTTTCCTCTTTTAAGACCAAGCGGTTGGGTAATTTGGTTTGGCTTAAGTTTGTCGTCATCTCTATTCTCTGTTCTACTTTTTGTAGTCTGCTTTTCAACCGAGACCTCGTAAATTAATGGACAAGAATATTGAAATGTAGATGGCACATATCACACAACCAAAACATAATGAAAAACAGTGGCAGATATTTTTAAAGGCTAAATACTCAGATAGATTTAATTTTTTATTTTATTTTTAGATTCTGTAATGTGAATTAAATTTTAAAAAATTTATAACAATTGTAAGTAAGATTTAATTCTGATTGCAGAATTTACAGATGGGAATCAAAGATCGGATCTATTTAACTATTTTTCTTTTTAAAGTATGAATAATTATTATTGAAAATTTTTATATTTGGATCAAGAATCATTTCATTTTATTTTAAATGTTTGTAATATATAATTTGTTTGCACATGAATCCATTTTCAAGGCAAACTTCTTAAATATATATAATATTATATTATATAGTTGTCAAAGTAAAACGAAATAATTCCTCAACTATATAATTTTCTACTATTATTATTATTGTATTTGTGTTAGGATGAAAGTCTACTAGATATTTTGTTAGACAACATATACTAAATTATTTGATAAAAACGTTTGTTTCATGACTTGTAAATTAACAGTTAGAATTTACAAGAAAATAAATAGAATTTTGCCGTTCATCCTTTAAATAAAACCGTAAATTATTCCTACATAAGACCAAGAATAAAAGGTTAAATAATACTTATACAATATTTTGACTAATAGTAAATTATTAATGATAAAAAGGTTCAAAACTAGTACACCATTTTAGAAAACACTTTCTTAATTGAATTGAATCTTGGAATTGTTGATACGAAAGTTTTGGGCTAGGGTTAGACCGTCTGCAGTATTGTTCAAAGTAAAAGTTGAGCACTCTGTGTGTAGTACCCACGTCCGGATCATTTAAAAATAAAAAAGAGCGGGGTTTTGTCCCTCGGGTAGGCTCTGACGCTACTACAGAATAAAATTCAATAAGAATTCAGAACTTGAATAAATAGGAAAGTAATTAATTGAATCTGACATGTCACTTTCATATTTATACTTCTGAAATTGATGAGTCGAATATATAATATTTGATCTATTTAAACTTATTTGAATTACAAGAATAAAATTACTAAAATATCTCTAATAAATTCAGAAGCAAACTCACGTGAAATATTATTATTAGGTATATTATTGTGACAGGATAAGGGTGTATCTTTTGAAATAGCTCCAAGTTAAAATGAAATAAAAGCATTGAGACTTGCGAGGCAGTATTTTATATGTAAGTTGTGAAAGTATGCTTGGACCGTGTCCCTCAGCTTTTTGTATTGGACAATTTGTTATAATAATTGCATAAATTAAGGAACTAATATTCCGACTGCGCATGCAAGAAGTCAGAATTAGGGAGTGGTTGATCAGCTAATTAAACAATTTAATACCGTGGTGGGTATATATAATTATAATTATATAGTAGTATTAGATTTATCATTAGTTTTTGTGTTGCGTACTTATAATTACTTACTATAATTAAAATAAAATAATTAATAATAATTACTTTTAATCGATTACAGTTAGGTGTTTTGATGCCAAGAATTCCATGTTGTCAAAGTCAATAATTTGTGTCGCCACCAAAATAAAACTACTTGTTTATATTGGTTGAATTACAAGTCACATTATTATTGTTCTTTGGAAATTAGACTATGGAGACGTGTGGATATATGCTAATTTAATGGATCAGATTTTGTCTATGATTACTGCCAATTTGACATCATTGTTGGTTGGCAATCAAGGCCTTAAACCTCAAATAACGTGGGAGAGGCCAAGGGAACCAGTCTACTGATCTGTATTTCTTAGTAGAGTTAATAATCTTTTCTTTTTTTGGTTAAAGTATCAGAGTTAATCTTTGTTATACTTACGATGTAAATTTTTTTTTTATGTTAAAGAATATGAGCTAATTAATAAATTTTTGAATTACTTCATTTATCACTAATTTATTTTAAGTTAGAATCTCGTGTTCTTTGGCAAAATATCAAAGTTAACTCTCAAGTGTTTTTCATCCATCCACACGTGTACTTGGGTTCTGTATAACCCCTTGCAACAGGCTATCTTACATCTAACTCACGTGTAACAGGGTTTCATGTCCAACTCAAGTCATGTGTGAGAAGAGTGTTAAAGGTATTAAAGTTTAAATTTCATATCGACTAGCCAAAAAGATCATGACCTAATTAATAAGTTATTGGGCCACCAATTAGTTTTAAAATAAAAACATATATATTCTTTAACAATATATATCATTGAACGTAGATACATAAAAATAAGATTTGAAATTCAAAATTTAATTAGATGCAATTATATAAAAAAAAAAATTCTCTAATTCATTTTATTTACCACATTGTTGGCGTTTAATGAAGTTGTTCTCCTTTACCCAACAGAAAGTTTTTTTTTAAAAAAAAAAGAAGTAATTCTTTCTTTCTCAGTTCAAAGAATCCAAGTCGCATTAATATGAATAAAGAACACAAGGGAAAAAAGGAAAAAAAAAATGACGTTGGATGTCAATTTTCGAATAAATTTTATATCTACATTTATTTTATATGCCGTTTCTTAACATCGAAGATGTCAACTTTGAATTTTCAACTGTTGATTAAAGTGACAGGTTTTGTTTTACCAAGAATCTTTGGACAAGGATTACTCAGTACTTAATACGCGAAGAAATAACGTAAACAAAAGGGCAAAGGAAGAAAAAAAAAATCAAAATGTTAAAGGTTTGTTTGGTGGAACATTTTAAAATATAGTAATATCTTTTACAATAAATATATTTATATCTATATTATATATAAAATAAGATCTCCTATTTACTTTCACTTTTACTCTTATGTGATATTGATAATTTTAAATATATCATATTAACTATCACTTATAATTACCATATTAACTTTTTTTATTTTACTTATTATTATTTTTTAAAAATCACACACATAATATGTCTTTTTCACTACTTAAAATTAAAGCAAAAAGGTAAATGAACATAAACATTTATTGAGAAACGTAATTGTCACAATATTAATTTCCAAAATTTATTTTCTAGCCCTTAATAGAAATTGCACTATCCACCACAATGGCAGAAATGGCAAAGCAGGGAAGAATTTTGTCCTTGGAAAGAATTTGACAAAATTGCTTCTCGAGGTTAGTGATGTGGGATCCACACTCGACGACAAGTTACAATGCTCTAGGTGGATCTCTGTTTCGATTTCCGGGGGGTCCCAGATAACATACTCTGTCTCACACCCGCTTTTTTTTTTTTTTTTTTTTTTGTATAGTGTTTCAATCAAGAATTCAGAAAAAACTTTTTGTTAATTATTTTTTTTTGAGTATTTTTGACTATTCAATAATTAAAAAATTAAAAAAAATTATTTTTTAATCATTTTAACAAATATAATATTCCTTCCGTCTCATTTTATATGTCATTTTTTTTATTTTAATTTGTCTCAAATTATTTGTCACTATTTAAAATGACAAATTTTTAAATACTATTTTACTTATTTTACCCTATATACAAGTATTAAAGACACAGCATTAAATTCATGTTTCAACATTAATTACTCTTACAAACTATTTTAAATAAATTTGAAACTCCAAAATCAATTAACAAATTTTATATCTCAATTAAAGGATAATTATGAAAAAAATTATCTTACTAGTAAGTCAAACACTATTTTTTTCTTAAATTATGTATAACTTTGAGCGTACTAAATAAAATGGAATAGAAAGAGTATTCATTTTCCTGAGACTTACTCTAAGAACTCATTTCTCTCAAAAAAAATAAAATTCAAGAATTCATAAAAATGGTGACTCCTTCTGTAAATACAAAATGGCACTAGTATTCTGCAATGGGAGATATTTTCAAAAAAAATTTAAAAAAATAATAAATAAATAAATAAAAAGAAGAAGCTTATGCTTGCAAGAGAATGTCTATAACTTGGATTAGGTAACCCAATACAAAATAATCGTTTTTTTTTTACCATAAAATAATTACAATTAAGCCCTGATTTCATAGTAATTTACACAATTCGCTGGATCCACTACTAGAGGACCGAAGGGCCGGAGAGAGATAGATATAAGTTTTAATTAAGAATAAGCCCTGGCCTTCATGTTGTAAAAAACAATAGGCCCATTTAGCAGCCAAGGAATTCAACAGAGTGCCTAAACATCCACTGCAGGCCCAAATTCAAAAGGCCCATGCCCCAACTTCAATTGTTCAATTAAGACAACTAGAACACACGGATTAGAATACATCCATTTCTTTATCAATGTTTGTGTCAAGCTCTAATATTGTAAATTGGAACTTCTATGAATTTGTAGATATGGGCCTTATGAGCCCAAAATATTGTAAAACAAAAGTAGTCCCCAGTTAAGGCAACATGAGAACTAGATTTTAAGCCCAATTTGTTGAATTATATCTTGGTAGAAATTCAAGCAAGACCCCGTATTTCTTATTGGGTAAAAAATACTATTAGTCTCCAAAGTTTGGTCCAGTGAAAATTTTGGTCCCCCAAATTTTACAAAAAAAAAAAAAAAAACTACGTCCCTCATTTTTTATTTTTCAATTCTATTAGGACAATTGACATTAAAATAACATAATTTTTAGTTTTCTATGCCTCTACCTTAACAAACATTTAATTCCATCTGATATATTCTAAAAAATTACCCTCTATCTTTATTTTCTCTTAGCTAAACTAACAAAAATTACTTTTTTTCATAAATTTTAGCAAAAAGTTATGCTATTTTTTTTATTTTTATCAATTAACCTAGTCTAGTAGAACTTTAGAAGATAAAGGACGTGATTTATTTTTTTGTAAAACTTTGGAGACTAAACATGCCACTGAGTCAAATTTTGAGAACTAAAAGTGTTTTTTGCCCTTTCTTATTCTTTGTATAGATAGATATGCATTGTATAAGAATTAGGAAACTAAGGTTGTACTTGGATGGGCATGTTTGAATTGAATGAACTATTTGAATTAAATGGATTTGAAATGATATGAAATTTATGTGAATTTTAAATTTATTTATTTAATCATTAAAATTACACTTTTAATTATTGGTGGATTCAAATTCACAACTAAATCAATTAATTTATTTGAATAACTTATTAATAGATTAAAATTTCAAATCAAATCCAGTCAAATCCCTATATTTAAATATAATTTAAAGTTCGAAGGTTTGAGAAGAATAAGTTGGTAATGAAAATCAGGAGCAATAAAAGAGCAGCAGAAAGAATAATAAAAGTTTCGGGGTAAAATTCTCACTTTCTATTAAATTAATGTAAAGGAAGACTCCACTCTAGGGAAGTTGCAACTCGCATGGGCTTCATCCTCCCAATATGTACACCAAATACTTGTCTTCAACACAAAAGGGGCACTCGTTAGTGGGCATTTCCTTTTTATAGCCATTATAATAAGAAATGGCTTTTCAAAGCTCCTTCTTTCTACCCCACCCACAAAACACAAGCCTTCAAAACCACCTCTATTATTTCCAAGTTGAACTTAAGGTCAAAACCAACATCCTTACAAAAAAAAAAAGGGTCAAAACCAACATATATAGAAATTTTAACTACGTAAATCCTCACACCTACCTTTCTTGCATGCCTTCTGAATGTGTGTCGTTTCAGACAAACTTTTATAAAAAAGAAATACACAAATAAATTATTATAGTGCATATAGGTAGTGTAATAAATAACGTGGTATTAGAAAGAGAAATTCTTATATAAATCGAATTTACAACATAATGTTTTTGATTTTTAAAATTCTATATAATACTTAGAATGATGTAAAAATTTATGACATTATATTATAAATTTGATCTATGCATGAACTCCTCGAATAAGAAATACTCCAAATAATTGGCATGAAGTCACGAGCATTAGTCTACTACTTGTAGTGTTAAATCGTGTCACAAAGTCCCACCATTTTGGGTACACCAAAAGTGGACGACAAAAACATTTTAGACATGGTCACGAAATACCAAGGTAATTCACAAATGCAAATGTGTAGTGCCGCTACTAATTTTTTTATTTTTTTTTGGTGAAAATGTAAAAAGAAAAATTAGCGTTTTAAGGAGATGCCACCTTATCTAAGGTCTAGATCATCACCATCATCATCGTGGAGTAATTTCTGAACTGTGATGTCGTGGACACACTTGAGAACATATATATGCTATTGTTAGCTAGCTTAAGAATAAACAACGCATAATGATGAAATATTAACTAGGCATAAAAACAGTTCTCCACAAAGGAAATCAACAGTAAATTAATCTATCACAATTTACACCAAAAAAGGGGAGGGGGACGAACATTGTATTACAAGAATATATATTAACCTTTAGAAATATTTTCTTATTAAGTCTTGTCCTTTCCAAATATAATTCATGTATCGATCCCTTCTAAAGTTGGAGGTTTATGAAGGAATCCTTTAAATTCCTTTGAAGTTGGAAGAAAGGTTCCTAGATAAAATGCTTGGAAATCACGCTCCAAGAATAGGAGGCAACATCACAAAAGTAAGGTCTATAAACTGACTCGACATTTATATTAAGAAAACAAAGACACAATTATGGCTTTATCCTCTTGTTTTTATAGAAAATTTTGATTATGTGGGGTCATGTTTAACGTATAAATTGCTAAATACTTGCATCACACCACAAACAATCCATAACAAAAATTTAACCAAAAAAAAAAAAAAAGGAATTGACGAAGTCTAATATATATAATCTCAGCCAAAGTACACTAGTACAAGGTGGTGCTTTCTCCACATCAAGAATATATGATCACATGATTGAGGGATCTAGCCAATGAGCTAGTATTTTCATGTTCTTCCATTGGCTTAGGGGAATAATTGGAATTGTTTAACGTTGTTGGTGCTCTAACTGTGCAAATTTAGAAGTGAATGGAGTAGTTCAATTTATGAGGTTTACAAATGCTTACCCATTATTGGCTAATGTAAAAGAAGTCAATAAAATTTGGTAAATGTAAGAAGGGCATAACAGAAAGGTTTTCTTTTTTCTCATGTCCCATGGAGATTCGTTCTTTTAAGGTTATTTCGGCAGAAAAGCACGATAGTTCTTTGGCCACCTGGGCTCTATACGAGCCTCTCTACTCTAGCGAAAACAACTTTTTCCTAAATCATCAATAAATAAAAAGGCCATCTAGAAGAAGTATGCACATTTGGGTGAACCAAGTAAAATGCACGTGTCGTGCAAATGTAGAAAGTACAACAAATCAAAATTAATATTTTCAACTTTTATCAAAAGAATTTTATTTAATTGGAACTAAACTATCATAATTATGTGGGATTAAGTATATGAAATGAATGTAATCTGAATATTTCTTTATCTAATAATATTTAAGTAATCATATCTGTTAATAATGGAATATTAAAAACCAACTTCCTTTGCAATGGCTCTTACTAAATGGTTAGATATACAAACATGATGAATTATTCTATTGATCAAAATTTTTTCCATGACTGTGGCATAACAAAGCAAAATTTACAAAAGTAACCAAATCTAAAAATTGACTTTTGACCATTTCACATTCATATGACTTAACTTGTCAAAAGAAAAGAAAAACATTACCTTCTGAGAAATTCTACTCTAAGGAATTATTATTATTCACTATCTAGGTGGCACTTTTCTATCGTATCTTTAATCTAGTAAGTTTTTGCATCTTGAGGTCTTTACATCTATTTATGTTTTCATAAGGTATATATGTTGGTTATTTAAATAATGTCTATATTCTTTTGTATCAATTTCAAAAGATAATTCGTATAAGATTCTTTAAATTAGTTTCAATCTATCCGCTAGCTTAGACTACTCTTGATAGAGAGTTGATCGAATAGTATCTAATATAAGAACATAATTATTGGATGATAGTTTACCTTTTCTTTCTATATTGCAACTTTTGATATTTTCTTTCAAGAGTTTATCTTCTTTTTTTTTTTCGCTTAAGTTGAGGATAGTTTTACCTCATTCAATTCTTTTTGTATTGTAGCTTTTGATATTTTGTTTTATCCAACACTTATTGATTAACAAGGTATTTCCAAAATTGAAAATCCTAAATAAACCATATAGAACGAATCATAAAAAGTATACATTGGATGCCCAGATGACTTTGGTGTTGATTGTTCACCAAGGTGTTATTATTTCGCAAATTTTTGACACCAATCTCTATTTTATTTCTATAGTGTATTAACTCATACTAAATCTCTACCACATTTATTTTATAAATCAAAGTAATCATTTACTTATCTTACTTTTCTTATAGTTTGAGATTTTTAAAATTTAGACGGAATTTTTTTTTTTATTTGTTCTGCTACCCTACGTTCAGTACTTAGATTGAGTTGGAATACAATGACAATTCCATCTAATACATTTCTATCAAGAAAGGGTAGGAATATACTCATTGGTTACCAATAAGTAAAATATATAATAGAAGTATTTTGTGATATAATTATATGTAAAATACTTTATTCTAACAAAGTTTATAAATTACTCCTCATATTACTAATAAAATATATTACTAATAATATAAAATGTTAGTGTTATATAAGTTAGTACCCTCGAGTCTCATAACATGTATGTGTGAATGTCATATGTTTGTGAGACTTTTACATTGGAGGGTTTTATGCACTTTGAACTTGAGCTCTAGGTAAGTTCTTTAAAATAAGGACATAGCAAGCTATTTAAATCATATCACACCAAAATATTATTTAGGCAAAATTTAAAGTTTGTAATATTGTTATCTAACGTGAAAGATGATATAAGAATGTATTAAAAAATTATTTCTATTTGTAGTTATGCATTTTTTGTATTTGTTTTGTATTCTAATCTGATTTAACTAATAATTTATCCATGCACAACTATACAAATATTGAACAGATTGGTTTAGTCACGAAAGCTGAATCTATCATCAATATTTCTTAATCGTGTGGAGTTAATTACTTGACTACTTGATTGTTCATCTCAAGACTAATGTAATTTTACACCTTTTAAGTATTAGAATTAAGATAGTTATTGTCTATTCTTCTGCTTATGACAATTTAATATCTAAACGTCCTTTTTTTTTCAATCACATATAATATTAATGGTTGTCTGATTCAAGATTAAATTTCCTTTGAGAAAACTTTAATTTTCAATATCAATGTGACCATTAATTAGAAATTGGTATGTATTAAACTAAACGAAGTGGCAAGAAATAAAATACATACGAAGGGAAATAACTCTTATAACACTTTAGATATGGTTGGCCCAACAATTTTTAAACAAAAATAACGGATTCAAAATATTTAAGTCAAATTGTAAGTAGTCTAGAATTCAAAATGTTATAAACAATACAATATTCCTCCCACTTTCGGTGTGGGAGGGGCATCACATTCACTCTTTCTTTAGGATTTGCGTCCTATCAAAGTCCAAATTGGAGTCAAATAACATATCACATACACAACGTAACACAACCCAATAATACTGACCCAGTCTCACCTCGTGTACACAGACCACACGAAATTCGCTCTAATACCAACTATAACACCCCACATCGATCTGACTTAGCCCAGCAATTTTTGAGAGGTAACAACAGGTTCAAAATGATTAAGTTAAGTTGTTAATAGTTTAAAATTTGAAATGTTATAAATAATACAATGTTTTCTCTCACTTTTGATATGTGACGGGACATCACAACTGTAATCACATATTAGTGATGAGCTACATATTGCATAAAAATTGACAGAGAATGTTCACATAATCTTAGAAAGTTGTACAGACTACCTATAAACTTACAATTATTTCTAAAAGCAGCCTGTCACCCTCCAACCTAAGCTCCTGCCCATCTCCACCGGAGAAGAGTAGAACCAAGGCCCTTGGAATGATTAGTGCATCTTGACTGCCATGAACTTTGTTATGCTAATCATGGAACTCCTCGCCACGTTAATAACGACCATAAAGATTCTTATTACTCATATTATGATATTTGTACATCTTTATCCATGGTATTCTTCTTTAGTTTAACTTCTAAAAAATACAGATTACTTTTACATTTTGAACTCTCGGTCTCGCATAATGACGGGTTGTGATTAGTTTTATAGGTTTTAATGTAACTTGTAATACCTTATTTTTTTCATTTACTTCTTTGATGTGTAGGAATTTAGTAAAGTAATTATCAGTTTACGATTACAAAGTAGGAATAAATAAATTAAATTTAAGGACGTGTGAAATATTTATATATTTATCCATCATTGATGTTTTTAGTTATGGATAAATTAGATTAGATCAAACAAGTAAAAAACACCAAAAAGGAATAATATACTTACACATTTATAATAATATAAATTTGTGACCTGAAATTTTTATTTCATTCAAAAGGTATGGAATAATTTGATGTTACATGCTCCTTATACACATCTGTGATTTCTATTCTAACTGTATATTTTGCATACTGCTGTTTTATTTTGTTCAAGGAAAATAAATTTGTTGGTTAGATAGTATCGAGTAAGTTTTATCTATTTACTTTGTAATAAGGAGTAAATATTGATAATCTTTAATATGATTAAAAAGTACAAGAGTTTTGTTATTTTTTAATCATCTAACTACTTATAATATTTTTTTTCATAATGTGGAGTAAGTAATAACGAATTTTTTTATTATATCTCTTCAAAAAGAAAATGCAGACCATTAATTATAATCTTTTATTAAAAAGATATACACTTATATTGCCTTGGATTAACCTGTCTAATTATCATATAAGGTATTCCAATTTTACTTGAAAAAACAAAACAAATATAAGAATAGCATGAATCTATCGTTTTCTAATTAAATTGTAGTACAACATTAGGTTCTTTTTACCTTCCAATAATTTTAGGTTTGAAACTCATCCTCTTACTTTGACGCCTGCTGTTTGACTTGACAATCTAACTACCTTGAGAATAACAGTTGATGATTATGAATCACAACATGCCACGCGTAAATATATCAAAGTTGTATCATTGAGATGTTACTATTAGTTATTTTGGATTTTCATGAAAAAAAGTTACAAGTGGTCTCTTCAGATTGAACACTTACGTCCCTTGAATAGGATTTATCACATAGTATATATTTATATGATGTGATAAATAAGAGTTATTGACATATTATTAAATTTGAATTTTATAAAGTGATTGATAAAAGTTATTGATGTGTTATTAAATTTTAAAAAAAATTTCGATCAAAAATTTAAAATTAAGACATCATAATTTGATACAAGATCTTGTCACTACGTATGTACGATGGTTTTGACGAGTGAATATAAATTTATAATTTTATAAATGATTTTTCTTAACATATATTGGCAAGGAAAATATTTAAGTAGACCCGATTTTTGGTATATCTTGTAATCAAGATTAAATTTTAAAAAATCTTACTTAATGTCATAAATTTTATAAAATTTAATCCAAATCACAGCATTTATAAATGAAATCAAAAACTTGGTCTACTTAAGTATTTTGCCTATTGGCAAAGGTAAATTGAAGAGATAAATCGGCATATCAATGTGTATAAGAGACAGGTTGGCTAAAATGACATGCATGGTTATCAATTTTTATTTTTAAGATTTGGATCAATTAGCTTTGCTGAATGTTTTGTGACAATAAAGCTAAAAACTACGGATTAAACTCTAGACATGCGCTAAGACATATTAAAGATTAATAATAATGATAAAATTGCATATTGCGATGTACATAAATTTGTAATTTCTAATATTATACATACTTGATGAATGATATACGAGATTTTTTTTTATAGTTAAATTCAAAATAATGTACATTTTTATCTAATTTTGACCACGAATTTTCTCCTACAATTGTTATAATTTATTACTGTAATACAAAGACATGTATACTACCATCATTAAAAAACAACAGAATATTTTTTACTCAGAAAAAAGTACTAGGCCAAAAAGAGAAAATGATAAGAAAATTAAAAAAAAAAACTTTTTTTTTTAAAGGAGAGAAACATATAAAAATTATAGTAGTACCAGTAACCATAGTTATTAAATCTGGTTTGGGAAGGAATTCGGTGAGAGAGGTGAGTGAATGGATTACTGGTTCAACCGGTATGTTATTAATATATTTTATTTTCTTAATAATGTATAATAGTTTTAAATTATTAAATATAAAATATTTGTTGAAAACATTTATAAAACATATTTATTAAATTTTAATCTATTCTTGATGAATTTAGAATAACTAATTATTTAAAAATAAAATAAAACAGAATAAATAGTTATATTTTTAAAATTTGTGTAGTATAATGATGTATAACAAACATACAAAAATTAAGAGCGAAGCATGAAATTTGAAAAAAATAAAAAATTTAGAAGTAAGGTAACAATAAAACAAACACCAAATGATGTAATGATTTCATCCTCGTTCACTTGAAAGTTTAGATTTCTAGTTTTGTCAAAGGAGTTTTTCTTCTAATTTTTGGAGCCTTCGATTCCTTAAAAAATTAGTTGGGTTTTCGGTTCTTCTGATTCTATCGACAGACTTTCACGAATTCAATCGAGTGCATTTCGCTAGATCGAACCGGATTTCATAATTATAATAATAGCATCGTCATATATCGTAATTTTGAAAGTTGAACACATTCAACCATACCTTATAAATTTTTTGGACAAATTTTACTTAGTATCTAAAATTATTAAGGAGAATTTAGGAGACAAAAATCATTGAATATACATATTTGTGAGATAACAATATTTTGTATTCTTTTTTCCTATCAACTAAATTTACGCCTCCTCTCTTCATCTTGTGAGTTGACTCTCGTGAGTTGGCCACCCAGGGACAGTTATTATCAGACAATTATAGAGTTCAAATAACTAATACATAGGCGAAAGTTTAGGGTGTGTTCGTTTGGATTGAAAATATTTTCAGGAAAATATTTTCCTGAAAATTTTTTGTGCCATACACCGGACTGCCATTTTTCTGGAAAATATTTTCTAATTTTCCTTCCTCTGGCTGAAAATAACTTACGAAATTTTTTAGTGTAAGTTATTTTCCAGATAATTCAAGAGTGACATTAAACTTCAAATACTTAGGGTGTGTTCGTTTGGATTGAAAATATTTTCAGGAAAATATTTTCCTGAAAATTTTTTGGTGCCAAACACCGGAAAATATTTTCCAGTGAAAAATATTTTCCAATTTTCCTTCCTCTGGCTGAAAATAACTTACGAAATTTTTGAATGTAAGTTATTTTCCGGATAATTCAAGAGTGACATTAAACTTCAAATACTTACTTTTAGAATTTCGTTTGCTAAACTTATTTTCGTTTTTAATTGTTTCATTCGTTTTCTCTCAATTATGGGTCCCACACTAATATAACTATTATTATCGCATATTTTACTACTATATTGTACTATCATTCTAACCAACAAATTTATTTTCAGATGTGTATAATAGACATATATTACATCGTAATAAATATTATATAAGAAAAAAGTAATATTTTAAAATTAAAGATAAAACTGTTAATAATTTTTTATTTCAAAATATTTTCATTTTGTCAACCGAACACCGAAAAATTTTATGAAAAATAGATTTTTTCATGTAAAATATTTTCCAAGGAAGAAAATATTTTCAATCCAAACGAACACACCCTTAATGTAAGTTTTTTTCAAGGAAAAAAAAATGAAAATTTTACGGTTTATTTTAAAAAATTACTTTTTTATTTTAAATATTTATACGATATAATTTTTTATATTTTAAAAATTTATAGGTTAATAACTTTTAACATTAAAAGACGATCCCTTAAAAAAAAAATTGTAGAATTCCTAAATGTTAAAAAATTCTTATTTTCCTAAAAGTTATGGTGACCACCCCACCCCACCCCACCGGGGAGTCGGGACCGTTTGCAGCAAGCAAGCAATTGGCACTGGCAATAGCCAGCGCCAATATTCGTTGTTCTCTTCTTGGCTTAAAAACCTCTCTCATTTATTCCACTTTCTTTGTATTTGAATCCTCGCTAAATTCCAGCTCTTAACAATTCTCTCTCCAATTATACATATATTCACTTTCCTTGTATTCTCATGACTATTTTTTTTTTTTTCCTTTTATTTGTGTCTTCCCTTATCTTAGTTTGAAGTCTTGTCTTTCCCTGTATTAATTTTTTTGGATTTCCAGAACCAATTCTTGATTAAGATCAAGATTGACTGGAGAATAATAATGATTCATTTTTAATCATACAACCCGAAGACTGCTCTTATACATGTCTAGATTCTATGGTCGATGATGATTATAACATGGCTCAAAATTCTTGAAAAAATGCTCAAGAAATGCTCCTATGAAGGTATTTACATCATAATCAAGAGTTACCTTTTAGTTTATCTAACTATTTGGTCATTGATTTTGTCAATCCATTAATTTTATGTCATTTTCTCATTTCTATTCACATGATTTTTGTTTTTTAGATGTGTAACATGAAACTTATTTGTGTTAAAACTAGAAGCATAACTGTTAAGAATCTCAATTTAGCTAATTGTTTATACTCCGGTTTTTGTTTGATTGAAGTTGGAATTATCTACTCATTTATCTAACTATTCTTGCTTTAAATTCACTGAATTTGGCCTGTTGAAGTTTATACTTTTAAGAGTTTGCTCATTTATTCTCAGTTTATGTCATTTCCATGCTTCTTGATCTAAAACTCTATGATTATGATAGAGATTGAATTGATGTGCAAATTTGTATCAAGATGAAGAAACTTATCTATAAATCTAATATAATCTTTCTCCTCGACGCTTCCTTTGTTTGCTACATCACAGAAAGTTGTTTCCATTTTTTTTTTTTTTTTTAAATTTATTTTGTTGTTCTTTTGATTTCAAGATGCATTGCAATTGCTATCTGCTTTGCTTTGAAATTTTGTGGGCTAAAAGACACATGATATGCAAATCTATTTTTATGTGGTAGCTTGAGATACTTAAATGCGTCGAAAGGATAACAAAATGAATCATATTGTTGTCGATACCTTTAGTGTCTACTGTGGGTAGGAATCCTGATCATGGGAAGTGAAGATGAAAGTTTAGGTTACTTGAGAAGTTTATCAGCTATATAAGTTGAAGTAAAAATCAAGGTTGCAATGAAACATTGTTTGGTGATGGATTTGAAAGTGGGGAGATGCTTAAGCATCGACGCAAAACAATCTAGTATTTAAGATCTGAAATTTGGTCACCACTATAATATGGTTATTAAAAGGTGGAAGATCTCCAAGAATAATGTGTTCTTCAGGTCAACATGTCGTATAAAAATCTCATTCAACTCAGGAAGTACTTTAGTGATTAGTCTAGAGGAATGGTGTTCCTGTGCTAATATTGCAAAAGAGGCACTGAGAAAGCAACTTCTTGTCACTGGTAGAACCTAACCTCACTTTGATGTATAAGAAAATCCCAGTTTCATGGCTCTGTTCCGATGTATTTACCATCATACGAATGACGTCTGAATATCAGCAGATGCTGCTGATTTATTTGTTCATCTTGCAGGGGACTGCAATAACAGTCTGTAAGTAGAACAATATTGTTCTACTCCATTAGCAGTTATGATGGTTCTGAAACTGTTTGTTCCTGTTTCCTCTATGGTGATTGGACTTTCCCTAGTGTGCTTCTTGGGTGATGGAATCCTACACTCATTTTATGTAGATTGTATTTACTTGGCAGTTCTGCTTGTGTTTCAGTGACAACATGTGGTTTAGCAAGAGAGGCCTTGAACCTGCTTCGAGAAAGGAAAGATGGATTTGACATTGTTATCAGTGATGTGAACATGCCAGACATGGACGGTTTTAAGCTTTTGGAGCATGTTGGGCTGGAAAAGCTGGATCTTCCTGTCATAAGTCAATTTTCTGCCATTAATAACATTGTTCTATTTATCAGTTTTTATCAATTTAGCATGCTAATGCTTATATTTATGGCTCTCACAGTGATGTCTGTTGATGGAGAAACAAGCAGGGTGATGAAAGGTGTTCAACATGGTGCATGTGATTATCTTCTTAAGCCGATAAGAATGAAGGAACTTCGAAACATATGGCAGCATGTCTTGAGAAAAAGGATACATGAGGTCAGAGATATTGAATTTCATGAAGGCATTGATGAAATCTATATGACGAGAAATGGATCAGACAAGTCTGAGGACAGACACTTGCCTTCTGGAACTGATCCTATTTCAGGAAAGAAAAGAAAAGATGTTGACAACAAGCATGATGATAGAGAATGCAATGACTCTTCATCTGTTAAGAAAGTTAGAGTAGTTTGGGCAGTAGACCTTCATCAGAAATTTGTCAAGGCTGTAAATCAAATTGGTTTTGATAGTAAGTTAGTCAATATCAGAACAAGACATCCTGTTAATTTTCTAAAAGGAGTCATAGTGTCTTCTGTACAAGCTGTCTCTTGACTGCATTAGAGACAATTATTTTGATTTATGTTTTGCAGAAGTTGGTCCTAAGAAGATACTTGACTTGATGGGTGTTCCGTGGTTAACTAGAGAAAATGTTGCTAGCCATTTACAGGTAAATATTCTATCTGATTGTTTTGCTCATCCTCATTGCATTAAATACAAAATCTATTACTGCATTATTGGTCGGTTTCACATTTGATGTGAGTTGCCTTTCAGGTAGTTACTATAAGATAAAAGTGGATATTTGAGTTCAGTGCATTCATGCTCCAAGTAATATATTTTACTCTCAAAATTGATCTCATGGAGATGCTTTTCCATTGTTCAGAAGTACCGCCTATACCTTGGAAGGCTGCAGAAAGAGAAAGAGCTAACAGCATCATATGGAGGGATGAAACAGTCAGATATCACCTCAAAAGAACCTAATGGGAATCACTGTTTGGAGGCAGTCCTCCAGAATTCAGTCAATAAGCAATGTGATCTCACAAGTGGCAACC
Organism: Cinchona pubescens; assembly: GCA_025175665.1. Classification (NCBI taxonomy): domain Eukaryota; kingdom Viridiplantae; phylum Streptophyta; class Magnoliopsida; order Gentianales; family Rubiaceae; genus Cinchona; species Cinchona pubescens. Next base: position 1,035,803 of record JANKKI010000077.1, on the reverse strand, counting down.
ATGGCACTCAGGGAAACAAGACCATAATGCAGAATGTTGATTTCAAAATGCACGAGGGAGACATGAAGTGTATTGCTCCAATGCCAATGGCAGAACCCAAGAAAGCCATGAATGGAGATAATTCTGATCCTCAAAAGAGCAGCAATAAAAAGATGGGCGTAAATCACTCTTTTGGGCAACTTGGTTCAGACCTGCAATATGCAACTACAGTCCCAAAACAGTATTCGTGGAATGAAGAATGTTCAGAAACTCAAATGAACCGAGAATGCAAGCCACATTTCCGGCCAAAGAGTGTGTTCAATGCTCTGCCTCTGACTACTCTTCCGCAGAACATCCAGCTCGATTATATACGTCCTAGACTCCCCCTAAATTCTAGGCCTTCTAGCTTAGAAAGAGATAATAAACTAGCAGAGGCAGACATGATGCCTGCATATATGAAGAGCAGAAGCCAAGGGCTAATTGGACAGTTGTCTCCTGCAGAATGCAAAGCTGACAGGTTTCCAGTACAACCTGGGAGCAAATCAACAAATGTTCAAGGTCTCAAGTCAATCCCAAGTGCTGTGTGGAGCATGAACAACCATAGCTTAGATCAGATTCTTGGAGGTCGCTCAGAATCCGAAGATACAAGCCTAAATTTGACATGTGGAACGGAATTTGCATCTTGGGATGGGAATCTACAATGTGGCTCTCTTCAAGGTGATTTTCAACCTCTAAATGTAGGTCCTGAAACTGTAGAATCTTTCAACTACGGTAATCCAGAGCTCACTTCTGAAGTTCCAACGTTTTCGTATGATTCACTGAAGTTCGACTTCGAGTATCCCTTTGATTCAATGGAATATCCAGTGATAGATCAAGGACTATTCATAACGTGATCTCTGCTAGTGGGACATTTTCCTAGTTCAAGCATCTCCTAATGGTATGCTTTTTGTTCTTCATAATCCAGTAAACTTACTGGCAATATATGTACAAAGCATTTCTCAACTTAAATGAATTGGAATGTTTTCCTCTTGCTCAATTTGTTGAACATGGATGTCAAATCATTGTTCCATCAGATTGGTGATATCTCAAACATAAAAAGCTTCAAGCTTTTTTCTTTTCGAGGGAAAAACTTAAAGCTTCTTTTATCATTCATAGACGAGACATTTTCTAATGTTGTTAGGCAACTGTATAAGCATCGCATAACGAACAAAATTACAGTACATAAATCGAACTTGGCTCGATGGAGCCAAGAGCTTGTTTGGAATTAATTTGTTAGTAATTACGTTATAAACTTAATAAAATTTAATATTAATTTTTTTATTCGAATCAAATTTGTTCGATAGACTAAAACTTTTAAATTTATATATAAAACTTTTAATCGTCTCAAATTTAACTCTATAAAAATTTATTTAAATTCAACTCAATAGATAAATAAAATTACAAACTCCTTAATAAAGTTTGAACAAAATTACAAGCTTTGATTAGCTCAACACTTGACAGAAACACTAAAATTCATTTATATTCATTTACGCCCCTAATCAAATTGTGGCCACCATTTCTCAGTCAAAAAGAAACTTTCAGAGAAAAGGAAAGGAATTGAAACAAAAAATCAAGCCTGTAGGTTTCATTCAACATTAACGTACAAGACATAAAACATTTGAAGTAGTTTGATTCATTGCGATTCAGGCTAACAATTTATTGCTGTATACAATCTCATTCAACATTAATGTCCAAAATCTTGCCAAGATTATTAGCCTTTGGTATAGTTATGTACAACACACCATCTTTTACCTCAGCTCTAATCTTCTCAAATTGGACATTCTCAGGCAAAGCAATTCTGCTGTTATACCTCCCATAGCTTTTAGCAGACCATTCACCTTCCTCCTCTTCTTCTTCCTTCCCATTTTCCTTCTTCTTTGGCACTTTCTCAGCTTTGACTACCAACATTTTCTCCTCAACCCAAATTTTCACATCCTTTTTAGTCATTCCAGGCATGTCAAACAGGTGAGGCTCATCCTGTACTCTCCCTCACCTTCCTTTATCTCCCATGGTGTTCTGCCCCTGCTGTACCCTCCTGTCTCTGGTGGCAAAGGCGATGGCCATCCTCCATTGTAGGCAAATTGGTCCTCCATGATCCTCTCCATTGTGTCCATCATTTGCTGTACTGTTCTTGCTGTTGGAAACCTATCCCACAACCCTGCAAGTTAATAAGCGTCAGACCATAATCCCTAGTTATTTAAATCGCGTTAGTCATCGGCCTAATACATCAATTTATTAAAATATTTTATTTATACGTTCTATACGTTTCAGATAGTGTACTTACTAACAAGTAAAAATTGATATATAATTTGTAAAGTTACTTAGCAAATTAAGTGATTATGGTCAGACCCTTTATATAAATTGACAAAGATAGAATTAATATATGCTAATTGGGTGATTGACTTACCTATTGGTGCAACTGGTGCAGAATTTTTTCTGGGCTGGTTAGTTTGATTCTTGGTAGTTCTTTGCCAGTCCTAAGTGGTCAAGATTGTCTCTGCCTTCACTTGCCATGGCTTTGATGCCTTTATAGAATTTTTTACTAGAAACTGGGCTGAACAAGTGGAAAGAGTTTGAATAAGAAGGTTTTGAAAGTAGTGAAGCTCTCTGGGGTGTCCCGAGGTGAGAGATGGGAAGATTTGATACAGAATGAGACATTTTCTGCAGACTTGTTTTGGGCAGAATTGCATACAAAGATGAAATTGATTTTTCAGAATGGCTGGTGAATTGAGCAAGGAATACGTAGGAATTTGGTAGATATATAAAGGAAGGGTGGACAATTCTGGAAGAGTGATGAACAATGCTGATATAGTTTCTGGACTTCTCCAGAACAGAACCCATTTCTTTTTCTCCACAATTTTCCCCACGTGAATGGAAAATAAATACTACTAGTAGATATTGATAATAACTTGATATTAACAATCCATCTTGTCCAAAATGGTGTTGTTTATGGACAAAATAAAACTACAATCTTCAATTTATACAAGATTCCAAAATATTGCTACTTATAATTTTCAAAAAAAAAAAAAAAAAAAAAGTACCCTTAAAAAAAAATGAAAACCAAAAAACAAATAATTACTAATTGTGAAAGTTGCCATGAAGTGGTGGTTTGGGATACTTTCAATTAGAGAAAAAATCACGAATTAAAAGAATTTTTGAACAAGTTTTTCTCTAAAATTATAATATCTACCAGAAAAGTAACATCTGAATTTTGTAACAAATTTCATTCTATTTCTTCTGTTATCCTCAAACATGATCCAAAAGGTTAATTATGAAAGACTAGTTGAAGAGTATGGACTATGGAGAATGATAAAAATTATTTCTTTTTCCATTTTTTAGAATTTTTCTTTCTATTATATAAGGTTGAGTATATATAGCAGTAAAATATCATCAAATAAAATATAAGAATATTTGAGAAGTGATTTCCATGAGTAAATTGGCTGGGGAACAGCTACATTACATCTAGTAACCTTCATCAATTCGTTTACCACACCCCAATTATACACTATCAGATATAGACTTCATGAGCTAGGCTTGATACAAATTACAAAGGAACATAACTCTAATTCTAATTTACTGAAAATTAATTTGAGTTGTTTAATAAGTGAAGAAATTTCTTGAGATAATATGAGGAAGAATAAAACTAATTATATGTTCATAAACTTTCGATCACCCTTACCGTCATGATGACACATATTTCTGGATGGAATGATTATTTTGATTTCTTGATATTTTTCTCTTCTTTCACCCAAAAAAAAAAAAAAAACCAAATTAATAATTCTCAAATGTACTAGTACTAGCACTGCAACTTTGATTTAGTCATCGGGGAGCGAATAGGATTAGATATCCCATTAGTTTTAGCAGTAAACGATGATTATTAGGCGTTGTACGTATCAAATCGCGTAGATTTTTTTTGTTTGAGAATAAAAAAAATTAAGTAAGAAAGTAAATATGCAGACCTATTGGCCAATTTTTGTTTGAGAATTTTAATCCTAACTCGATAAGACAAGTGTTGTGCCATGATGGCTCTTCCTGTTTTAATGTGATGAATATTGTTGCATTCCTCGAGTGTAATTTACTGAGTATCACTCTTTGCTTCAGAAAACTCGGTGGCCTTTTAGTTACAACTTGAAAAGCTAGTGATATACATTACAAGATATGATTCACAAGAATAATAGGTTCCAATCCACATTGATTTATTTTCTTTCTTTCTTTTTTTCAAAGAAAATTATCTCCTAAAGTGCTGAAAATATCCCATGGTAGTGGGCTATTAATCCAATTCTGGAAAGGATCTTCTAGCTGAATACAATCATTCATTCCCATATAAGAAGGATCCAAATTCTCCACATTCTGCATTTGTACTGATCCCATTTCTTGATATTCTTTTCTCCCACTGAATATACCAACAGTCAGATTAGTTTCCTCGTCTAAACAAGAACTGGATGTTCCTTTGCTTTGTTGCATTTCGAAGTCTTTAGACTGGAGAGTTTCTTCCAATTCCAGCTTCAGATCATCTCTTGCTCTCCTGATGAGCTATATTCGCGGTATTCTTCGCCTTTCAAGGCAGAATTTTCATGTTGATCAATAATTGGCTTGTGAGTCAAAGGGTCTAATCCAAGGAGTTTTAACTTCTTCTTGATCTTGGTATTCCAGTGGTTCTTTATTTCATTGTCCGTTCGCCCTGGAAAATGTGCAGCTATTTTGGACCACCTGTTTACACAATTTTTATCAATTAGAAAATGTACAATCCAATTTACATAATCGGATAGTACCATTTACTATGAATATTAGAGCAACTAATGAAAAAGTTTTAGTAGTAATTAAAGACCATATTGACGTTAATATAGTAATTACCTGTTCCCTAGTCGAGAATGAAGTTCAATCATCATATCTTCTTCTGCTTCTGTCCAAGCTCCTCTTTTGAGATCAGGCCTAAGGTAATTAATCCACCTTAATCTACAGCTCTTCCCGCACCTCATCAAACCTTCAAAAAACATAAAAACTTTAGTATGGGCAATGATCGTAAAATATTTTTAGAAAATTCTAACCTTAATCATCGACACAAACAAATGCCACGATGATCGGTTAATTAATAGAAATGAAAAAAATTTTACCTGCCAATTTTGGAACAAGTCTCCAACATTGTATCCCATTATTGAGGATGAAATTCATTAACTTATTGTCTTCTTCAATAGTCCATGGTCCTCTTTTAAGTCCTATCTTATCACAACATGGCTGTCTTCCCATTCTTGAAAGTTTAGTAGTACCTATCAAGTATGGTGCAGCCACAAAATTAAGGTGGTTATAAACTGAAGCAAAGATTCTGACAGCTAAGGCACAGAAGAAAAGGTTGTATAGTTAATAAGCTGCTAATCATAATTGAGACTTGAAAAACCAACATTTCAATCTCCAAATATCTAATAAAATAGTTGGTTTAGTTGCAATTATTTTATGTTGTTTGCAAATGATTGCAAAACAAGAATGCAAGATAAAAGAAGAGTAACAAACGTGAGTCCTTGTATCTACATCGTTGACATGTTTTATATATGCCACGATGTTCTTTGGCAATTAATTGAATTTCAAGAAAAGTAAAACAATAAAGTTATTGGAGAGATTCCTTGGTGGCCAGTTTCATTCATGGGGGGCAACTCAAGACTCTTATTGTACTATAACTTGAGTTTTTTTTTGTTATTATTATAAGTCTTTTAGTTTTGATTCCGAACATAAGGACATGAAAGTGCCCATCTTTGAAACTTCTTGAGTGTATCAATTCAAATCTAATTGTTTGATTATGCTTAATATATTAATCCGCATTGCTTTACTTAAACTAATAGTTTATAGCAGCACAGGCTAATTTATAGTATTGAAAACCATCATTATGGTTTTAAGAATCTTATCGGTTCTACCATATTCATTGTATTTGTTATTGACTGACTTTAGTGCATTACACCTAATTATGCCAAAAATTTTGTGTCTTTATACAAAGCTGAGTACTTGAATACGAGAGAAAATCCATTATGGTCAAGGGCTTGCATGATTAATTTTCTTGTCTAGGGACTCTTTTTGCCTTCTCCCTCTCCTCATTCTAGCATTCTAAAAAGGAAAATACTACTATAAACTCGGTTTTGGATTCTACTTGTAAATTTCGCGGTCAAAATTAAATTTTATAAAATCTTATTTGCATCAACTGATGTTATAAATTCTATAACATTTAATTTACAGCACAGAATCTACACGTGAGACCATATACTAGGTCTATTTAAGTATTTCCCTCTTAAAAATGCTTTTCAAACAACAATGCTTACGTAATTCAATATGTAACACCACAAACCTTAGGCTAGCCTAGTGATTTTTTAGCAGAAATAATGAGTTTAAAATAGTTAAACCAAATTATTAGTATCTTCACTAGCCCAGTCTCAACTCGTGCAAGACTATACAAAATTTATTCTGATACAAAGTCCAAGTCAAGGACCAATAACATCAATAACATGTCACATACACCGTATAGCGTAGTCCAATACCGCTGGTCTAGTTTCAACTCGTGCAAAGATTATACAAGATTAATTACTCTAATATCAACTGTAACAGATTCAAAATGTTTAAACCAAGTTATTAGTAACCCATAATCCAAAATATTATAAATAATATAATATTTCTTTCCACTTCCGATATAGAACGAGGCATCACAACTCAAAATATATATAATAGAATCACACATCTTTAATTTTACTTAAAAAAAATTGTCCAAAATTTATTATCAATTTGACTAATATAACTTCTAGATTAAGTTGTGTGGTTCAAATTCTGAATTTGTACTCTTTAGTGTAATCTTGATATCTTGTCAAAAAGGGACAAAAAAGGAAAAAGAAATAGTGATAAAATGGTGTGTAAGATCCAATATCGAGCCGTTGAATACCCCAGGATGGAATTTTGGGTCTAAGTCCTAAACTAAAATTAAATATTGATCTGTTTGGTTGGGCTGCAGGTGAATAAACGGGAAATGCCCAATTCTCATTCTCTACTCCATATAGCAAACTAGGCTCAAAAAATCTTCAATCTTGAGCCCATTATCTTCTGGCTTGATTTTTTACGTCTAACAGATCCAAAATTCTGAATGGATCTGTTTATCATCTTTCATCTTTTTATTTTCTATTTTTTTTTTTTTTTTAAAAATAACTCCCTGTTTGCTTTGGGAAACACATGACATGATAGGCCCAGACTGTAGCAGATACAGAAAGGCAAATGGTCAAAGACAAACCGATTCCAACGACAGCTTTTGAACATCTAATTAAGTTTTGCCTTTCCACTAAATTTGGGCTAAAATTATAAGACAACAAATTCATGTGGCCATTTAATCTAAAGTCAATGAGGCCAAAGCTGGGCACAATGAACATTGACAAATTCCCAGCCCAAAATATTTAACTAATAGGCCGACCAATGAGCCCAGCGAGCTCTTTCTTCATGTGGTCCATAATCTGGGAGTTCAAATGGGGTCCAAGGACCGTTATACTTGAATCCGATTAACAAACCCTTGAATTTCCTTCAAGCCACGTCATTTTTGTCATTTCTTTTATATGAAAAATTGTAGGATATGATTCTATAGTTCTTTTTAGCAAATTATTCTTTTGTATTTTACATGTTTGTAGAGTAGAATATCATGTGTTTTAAAAATATATATTTTACAAATTTTTAAAATTAAAGGAATGATTTCTTAAAAAAGATTGTAGAATTCCTCTCTTTTATATCTTAGGCAATTAATATATTTTTTTTATCAAACTCTTAGGCAATTAATAATGGATCAGCATATTTATTACACATTATGATATCATTTTCTTTTCTTAGTTGTTCATCTCTCTTTTACATCGGACTGAAAACCAAAAATTTCCACATCATAGATTTTATTTTTTTGATAGGTATTTATTGATTTCAAAAACTATAACTTCGCGGAGTATACAATACAAGTATCGTTAATCGTGATCATGACATGTAGTTAAGTATTAAATACAGAGTTTACCACAATTTGCATATAATAAAAGATGGACTAATTTCACTTTGCACCCGTTAATATACTTAATTCTTACTTTATATTATAAATTTTACCTTTTGAATACTTTATACTTTAATTCTGAAATTTCTTCTATTTAAGTCTAATTTTTAACGTCGCCACCAAAAAAAATTTCTTGTATACGTCAAAATTTGCATTTATTAGGAGTTATTTTTTAATGATACATTTTTAGACTTTAATAAGCTACTTTATGAACATATAATTATGGTACCCTTCTTTGCAGAAAGATGATGACCGCTTGATTTGGAACGTATTGGCTACATGCCGAATCTTGAACGTGATAAAAGTTTACCTACCCTTTATTTTAATTTTGTTTAAACAAATTTTTACTCCTATTTATACTTTTTATAGCCACTTTTGGATATTCAAATATTTTAAATCAATACATTCTACTTGCACAATACACGTCAGTAACTTACAATATTTTAATTTTTCATATTGCAAGCAAAAATAAATTATTAAAGTGCAATCAGCATGTACTAATTTATTTTGTTTGATACGGATTACAAACTCGCCATTTTCCCAAAATATGAAAATATGTTAAGACCAAAAGTCCATAATGCCTAAAGATCCGCTACATAACAAATATATTTGTTTTTCAAATGATTTAATATATTGTAAGTGTTAATATATCTCGTTTATAGCCACATTGCATTGTTCTAAGGTATTCTGTTGAAAGGGAAAAAAAAATTTTAATTTGGTCCTTAGAGTATCAATTAATTTGATTATTTATTTATTATAGCAGATTAATTTTGTCTATTATCTTGAAAAAAATGATCAATCAAAAATTTATAATGAAAATTACAAATAAATTAATGAAGCAACTTATATGATAATTACGTAATTATTAACTTGCAGTAGATGTGTAGTAAATGATTCCGATTGATGTGAAGGAATGGAAGAATTTGGAGAATAGTGGATGGAAGAAATAACTTAACGGGACTCACAAATCCTTCCCTACATGCTCACTTGCCGGCACATTTGCCTGCTTTTTGGGGAATATTTTTTCCTTTCTATCTTTATTGGATGGATAATTTTAGCCTTATTAAAATAAGAGTTAAATAAGAAATTTAAATAATGACATCTCATCATTCGACTCTCAGACTTTATATAATGTCTAATTTTTAACACTGCCAACAAATTCAGAAAAATGTACAACAATGTGCGTAAGAATTTTTTAGGTGTACGTACAAAGATTCTGTTAATTTTATTGATAGTATCAAAATTGAATTAAAGTGAAATAGATTTGATAGGTGAATAGGTAAAGTATCAAAAGTAAAATTCATATTATAAAGTAACAATTGAACAAAAGTCAAGAGGTTCAAATTGGAATTAATACCCGAAAGAATAATCAACTTAAGAATCAAACTAATCAAGTGAAAAAAAAAAGTCATAGAAAACTGGTATTAAGAAATGACCCACTTGACAAGTGGAAGCGTGGTTTTCTCCAATGTCATGAGCAAGCAATTAGTACTACTAATATAATAGCATCCTCTATTCTACATTTGAGTAATATATACAGCGATGCAAACTAAACCAAGCTGCACATTAGTCAAAATGAAAACTTTCTTCAGTAGATGGTACAGTACTACATTTTCTCGGTTGATGCATGAAAAAGGAGGAAAAAAGGTTGTCTTGATCTCCAAATGTACCATAAAACCTTCCTTCCCAACCCCTGATCACCTTCACAATCTAAAGCTCTCCTTTCTTGATCAAGTATCCTCACAAATTTACATACCAAGAATTTTCTTCTACCCACATAATAATAGATATAAGGGAGATGATCATAAACAGCTCATCAAGAGACTAAAAATTTCCCTTTCTGATACCTTGACACAGTTTTACCCTCTTGCTGGACGTCTTAGAGGCAATCAATACATCGAGTGCAATGATGAAGGGGTACATTTCTTCGAGGCTCAAGCTGAATGCAACCTTTATCAAGTTGTTGAAGAGGATCACTATCCTTCCAAACTTAATAAGTTTCTTCCATACAAACTAAACAATGTTGGGGATCATCAACCTCTCCTAGCCATCCAAGTTAACCTGTTTCAAATGTGGTGGCCTAGCAATAGGTGTTTGCATTTCTCACAAGATTGCTGATGCATTTTCCTTGGCAATGTTCATCAAGCATTGGGCAGCCGAAACTCGTGGCAGCAGTTCCAGTGATGGAGATAATTATAGCATGGTGATTAAGCCTAGTTTCTAGTTGGCTAAGCATTTTCCTCCGAAAAACATGTCTCTCTTCACACCACAAACTGCTGATAATTATACACGAGAAAATCTCGTGGCAAGAAGGTTCGTGTTTAGTGCACCTATAATTGAGGAGATTAGATCTAAGCTTGCCAATGCTAATAGGAGCTCATCAGCAAGATCACCAACTCGCGTAGAGGCCTTGTCAGCTGTAATATGGGAAAGATTTGTTGCAGCTAATGGACTTGAAGAAGAACTACAACGAAAGGCCTACACTCTGGTTCAAGTGGTAAACATGAGAAAAAGGATTCCATCCATGCAATTAGATGCTTGTTTTGGAAATATTAGCGTCCCAGAGAGCATGTTATCACCCTCCATGCTAAGTAATGCTGATTATGATTCTCGTGGGATTGTTAAACTGATGAGAGAAGCTATAGAAGATGTTAATTTTGATTATGCCATGAGATTGAAGGATGAGAATGAGCTACTATCAAATTTCCTTCTGGAGTTTCATGTAAATATTGCCAAAGGGTGTTTGATTCCCTTTGTCTTCAGCAGTTTGTGTAGATCCCCATTATACGATGCTGATTTTGGTTGGGGTAAACCTATACGGGTGACTTCGGCTGCTTTAACTTTCAAGAACTTGGTTGTTTTCATGGACACCAGATGTGGTGATGGTATAGAAGCCTGGGTGAACTTGGAAGAAAACGACATGGCTAGACTTGTAACTGATCAAGACTTCCTAAAATTTCTTTCCCCCAACTTCAGTTGATGAGCTGATTAATTAAGCTGAAAAGGGATGTTGCTGAGCTAAATTTTAGGATTGCAACGTGACTATTTTATGCTACGAAAATATAAGTAATATCAGTGTTAGAACTCCAATATGCCAAAACAAGTTATGATGTGGAACTAATAACGCAATTTCATTTTAAATGTCCAAATAATTTGGTCAAGTTTCATCACTCCCACTTGAATACCCAAGGTTCGAATTTCATTGAGAACTTAGGCTTTGCCAATTATTTGGAGGTATTATGGGTTGGTGATAGCCGACCTATAATGCCTGGCCCAGTGAGAGGTAGGGCTTGGTCCATTGGTGTGTTGGTGGAGGTGCAATGACCAAGTTGGACTTGTCCTAGCGAATTATGGTGAGAGAAACATTCCATGGCGACTAAACAAATTAAATCAATAGAAAAGACCCAAAAAAAAAAAAAAACTGTACACAAAAACACAAAAAATCATAGATATCTTCTTTGAATATTGATTGTGATGCAAAATCACATCAAAAATTGGGAGCTTCACCCTCATCGGGCTATTAGGATTTTGGACAACCCGGTGAAAGCCCACTGGATTAAATGATTAAAGTGATTAAACAACCTAGAAATGAGTGTCAATAATTTAAAAAAATTTCCCGCAATTCTTAAAAATTTACTAGCTCAGGGGGGGGGAAATTGAAGTTTAACATCTCAGCTAACCCACAGATCTGGAAATTAAATGGAAATATATATCAATTTACCAATTACAGACAGCATTCACGAGGAGCAGGTCAAGTTCTTGGGCCAATTTATGTTTTTGTATCACTTTTTCTAAAGTGATGGCGAGTAACATTAACCATTCATTTATTTTTTTTGTCACCTTTAGATGTGACAATTGGACTATGAAGGGGTGTGAGCCAACTTGATCCCAATATAGGCCAAGCCCACTTCTTTAAGCTAAATCTTAGAAAGAACCAGAATTTGAGCAATTGAGTTCAGGCCTAATACGGAGTTGGTAAGCCTTGAATTGTGGTAATTGTTCTCCAAGTCCAAGGCAAATAGAGTTGGATGATATGAATTCGTAGTTCTATCTGAACCGGGCCAAAGAAAAGAGTATTGGAAGTATTGAAAGCTTGGGCCCAAAACATTCCAATAGACCACAGCCCATAGAAACAGGACAGCCATCAGAAACCCACCCAAACCAAAAAAGCTCCACTCTCGAGCAAGCCAAGCATGGCTGCCAGCCGTGGACGTGTTCTCTTTGTGCGAACAGAAGAGTGTGTACTATGTAGAAGATTCTCTCTTGTTTTCTTTAACCATAATATTTTACTATTAATTTTATCATACTCTATTATTATGTTTTGATTTTGATTTTGAGTATGCAGTCGGGCTATTATGTCGGATTAGTGTTACATGGATTGTGTACGGATCTGTGTAACAAGAGTATACTCATATACTGATACGCGGTTTCGTACGTGATACTTAGATGGATCCTTTTTTAAAATCGAAATTTGTTATTTAGTATTTTATTTAGGATTGCTATATAGTTTAGAATTGAATACTTAAAAATTATAAGTATTGATAAGTAATAAATTTACTTACAATTTCTTAATCTTATTAAATAATTGTATTTCTATTTATAAAAAGAAATTGATAAGTACTTAAATTCTTGTTTCTATTATTTTCTTTTTCTTATATAACTCCTACTATTCGTAAAAGAAGTTGACAAGTACAAAACATCGTTTCTATTATTTTCTCTATCATATTTGACTCTTACTCTCTTTTAGGCACGTTCAAAACAGCGTTTTGGAACACAAACTATCCATATTTAGAAACAACCGTACCCGAAATAGGTTGCAAATAAAAAAAGCGATCCATGTAACACTGTGTGGAATTGGATGAAAAGACGTCGTAAGTGCCATCTATCTTCCTCACCCTTCCCCTATTAGGAAATTCTACCTATTACATTGAGAATCATTCATAAAAACTTATACAATATAAGTTTTTAAAATATCTGATATTATAGTATACACGCCTTTACGGATAAGGATAGTACCAATGAGGCTATCTATACTCTCTTCGTCATATTCAACTTCGTCCCATTAAAATTGTCATTGTTTTAACTTTTTTCATTAATATATTATAGATTTTTTAACCTTTTTTTAAATAAAAAAAAAATCTTTAAGTTTATATGTGTTAATATTTGATATAATTTTACTTTCTTTGAAGAAATTTCATTAAAAATTAAATAAATGTGCATAAATTTTTCATTATAAAACTACTTTGTTTGACCAAAGAAATCAAAATATGAAAAATGAATTAGAAGGAGGCAGTAGAATTTTCGCCCTATTAGTATCACACACAATATATATTTTCTCGACTGACTTTTTTTTTTTTAATCAGCTTTATCTGCTTTAGGTGGTTTTGCATTTGGAGGTTCTGTTGGCCTCGCTATTTGTCAAACCACCTCTCATGTGAGTAGTAGAGATTTCATTTCATGTTCGTAATAGAAAGTTACTATGAATAAGTGAGTTCTAATTTCTCCTTAATATTTCTATGAATTTGTTGTTGCTTTTGAAAACCAACATTTTCATTTTACATTTGTTTTTTACAGGTTGTGGACATCTATTGCTGACACAAAGAAGTATGTGTAATCTACTGATCATTTTTTTTTTTTTATGGGTGATGAATATATACGTTCTATTGTTGACGTTTTTTCTAGTTGGATTTGTATGGATCTGCTTTGAGCAATTGTCCTTGGGCACAACAAAAATTTCTCATATATTTGTAGCAGATTATCAACTCAACTAGACCAAGTTGTTACACAAATTAATGAATTTTGCATTTCAAATTCCATCTATCTTTAATTAAAGAACTTTATGTTGATAAAGGATTTTTCAAGATATTTTTAATTATTTAATTAGCTTACATTTGAACTGTGAAAACAAAAAACAAAAAAAAAACAAAAAGCATTTGAATAAACTCGATAAGATTTTTTTTCCTCAGGATGGATTTTCGGATGTGCATATGCTAGAAACATAGAAACGATTTCTTGTTTATTAAATGTCCCACAAAACACAGTTGGAAACAATACATTTAAATTTTTTCCGTATAATTCAAAATATTTTTCAAATATATAGTTTTCCCATATAATTTTTATTTAAATTGAGATCCGACGAATAGCTTTGTTGAATGTCTGAATTGTGTAAAGGGAGGAACTCCAAAACAAGATATTTTGTTATTTTACCCCAAACAATAGACATTTAGTTTAATGGAAAGTTTCACCATGGCATTGAATACACCGCTAAAAATGGCAATTTAATATTGAGAATACCATAAATTTATAGGACACAAAATGAAATAATATATATTATATGTGATTTAATAATATTTTTTTTTTGGTTTTGGATATGTGATTCAATAATTAATTCAATTATTATTGGAAATTAAACCAAGTTAGAAAGTTTCTTATTTAATTTTAGTAATTTTATTAAAGTCGGTCTTTGGTAGTTTAATTGTTTTAGAAGTTTGTGTTTTATTTAGCAATTACCTATGAGTTTGTTTCTTGCAAGCTAAGACTAGTACACTATAAATAGGATATATGTTAGAGTATTTTTTTGAGAGAGTTTGAAAAATTTATTGAGAGTCTAAAAAGACTGCGCTTGAGTTTATTGTTAGTTTAAGATATTGATAAAATTATTTCTTCCTTTTATATATTTGTGTATGATAAAATTATAATTGTAAGATCATCCATTAAAAATATAGGTTTGGTTCAAAATAAAATGGTTAGGTTAAAGAAAAAATGGAGAATTGAAAAAATAAACAATATGATAAATTAGATATTATTTCAAAAATAAAAATAAAAAAATAATATAAATTAGATAAAATAATGGGAAAAATGAAAATTAAAAAAATATAATTGAATTATTCGGGTTAGATTATGTTTTATTTTTAAAACTTGACCCAACTTACTAAAGTTGGATAATCCAACTTAAATAACACGAAACTCGAAAACTCAACTCATTTAATTTCAACTTTATTTGAGTTGGTTGTAGGATACCCTGGACTTGGAAAAGTGGGTCAAAAAGTTCATCTACTTGCCAATATATTCAGCCTCAACCTTAGGCCAACCTGCCTTACCTTTCCCACTAGACTGGTTTACGACCCCCATGATCTAAGGCCTGCCAACTCTATATTGGGCCCGAAATCGAATGCTCATTTCCCGGCTATTGCTAAGCCCATGCTCACCATTTGCTTAAAGCAGTGGGCTTGGCCTATATTGGGTTCAAGTTAGCTCACACCCATTGATAGTCCTATTGGCTGACTATCCTAACCCATTGGTGCATGCTTTTGACATTATTGAGACTCATTTCTAGTTGTTGTTTAATGATTTAATCCAGTAGGCTGCTTAATAGAACAGTTCCCATTTTGTGTATACTTATTCTAATAAAGTGGATGAATTGTTTGATTTCTCACTTTTTTGAGTGTTTTACAGCTTTAGGAGATATTTTTTTTCTTTTTCTTTTTGTTTTTTACTAATACCTTCGTTGGGAAAAGGTTTTTTCGTCATTTTTACTTGAATACAAATTCTACACTTTCTATCATCTTCACTTTTACAAGTGATTAAACTATTATTGGACATATATTTTAATGATTTATAATTCAAACGTGATAAACGAGTATACAACAACTCCGAAAAAGGCTCGAGCAAAAAAGTAGAAATATTAATTTAATTAGTACTTAATTTGTACATTACATCACAAGTATAAAACTTGTCCTATAAATATTCCATTCTTAGATAAAATAACTTTATCAACTTCTATTACAACCTTCAAGAAAGACCTTTCCTACACAACAAGTTGGTATGAATTAAATTTTTTCTCACATCAGGTACATAAAATATATTAATTAGTATTAATTTCTTATTTTATGTAAGAAGCAACTTTACAGTCCTTTTACCAAGAACTTTTACAATATCATAATTTTTTATCAAGATATTTTCTTCATATTTATTGAACAAATCCTTTTTTACGCATATATGGATTGTTGCTCGTCATGCCATCAATCGCCATATTTATAATTGTTGTCATGTTGCTCTCTGTTATCATACTAATATTGAGATGAGCAATCATTGCAACTATTTTGATAGACTTGGTTGATTTTCAATTACACTTCCCTTCTTTTGTGAGGTATTTTCTTCCATCTTTAATTTTTTGTAAAATCTAATTTTCTTTTTTGAAACATTCATTTTTACTATAAAAGAAACATATCTTATTTTTCTTGTCACCGGCATTAGACTCAAAAGTAAAAAATACGTTAGTGAACTTTCTCTTATTTTTTCTTTTTTAGTTTGTTGTCTATATTAAATTCAACATGGTTCACTTTAGTACCAACTACTAAAGCAAATATATTTTCTCGAATTTGAGTTTTCTTTGATATTCAAACATACTTTAGAAGTTGGTCTATATATAGTAAACTCATTTGAAGTGTGAAACAATTTCTTTCTATATCTATTTCAAGAGGATGGCCATTTTATAATCACCGCTGTCATTTGAAGATATTTAGACACTTCAACTTTTATGTCTTTCACTTTAGATACAAAGACCAACAATCCACCAACTTGGTTCATTACCAATTTATTATACACCATTTGAAATTCAAATAATTTCATAATAAGAAATATACCTGTACCGTATTTCAACGAAGTGTTTTTTTTTTTCTCTAAGTCCTTCCAGATTTCTTGTGATGATTTGATTGGTCGAAATAAGTCTTAAAATCGATCAGAAAGTGAATTCAAAATGGATCTCCTACAACGTACTTCATCATCCTTACTTTTCTTCCTTGAATCCCTTAATGCATCAGTATCTTTATCGTCAAAAGGATCAAGTATTGATGGCAACATTTCAGTAAAAAAATATAGGCAATTCCTAATTTGATGAATAAAAATAAAATTTGATCATTTTAACATGTGAATTTTGTACCATCAAGCCTTTCTAGTTTAATCACATATGGATTCTTTGAACTTGGAGCATTGGTATACGTTTTCTCATTATGAACAATAATTAGGAATTAATTTCACTTTTCCCCCTTAACGTTTAAGATCACTACCACATTAATCTCTAACATTATTTTTTAAGCATTTAAGTTCTTGGACTAATGGTCAAAACTAACAGTATTAGATTTTTGGTCTAAAATAATATTTTTACCCTCAAATAATTGATGTATAGAAAAAATTTTCGATGACACCCAAAATATCTTATTCTTTTCAGAAATTGATTATGATGAAATTTAGAAAATGATGACGAATGATAAAAAAAAAAAAAATTATTGAATAATGTTAACAAAATTAAAGAGAAAGAGAGAAATAAATCAAGTAATAATAAGAAGAAAAAAAAGAAGAAAAAGATAAAATAAGGGTATTTTTGTCTAAAGGATAATGAATGTTGGGTTGGATTTTACAAAAGGACTTAAAGTGTCAAAAAATAATATTAGAAACTAAAGTGATAATAAATATAAATATTAAAGGAGAAAAGTAAAATTAACCCATAATTAAGGGCTAGATAAGTTCTTGAAATTAGGAGCTTTAAAAGTCGAGGCCCAGAAGAGGCTAGGCAAAGTTGAATAACTATCTGATGGGTGTGGTTGGCATGTCTTCTGGCAAAGGTTGGACATATATTTTAAGAAAACAAGGTGTGACTCCGTTCTTTAAATCGGAATAACTGTAGGACAATAAAATGATTTGATATTTAAGAAAATAGATATAGAACGATAAAATAATTTGGTATTCAATTTTTAACCTGTTCGTTGAACGAAAATAAATATAATATTGATGCTTCCGATTGTTAACTTTAAAATAAACTATTTTGTTCAACGTTGAATGGGAATAATTTGAAATGTTTTTGTTTATTAATCTTAGAATTAAAAGACTAATAATAAATTTACTTCATTTTCTTGTATCTTTCATTTATTTTAATAAAAAATGTATTCAACCCTACCAAGGTGTTAGTAATTCTAATAATAATACAAAATAAGTTACTCCAAAATTTATTAGAGCTCAAATTTGATAAAATATTGAAATCAATTTATCATTCAAGCCCATAATTTTTGTATAAATATTTTAGAACAGAAATAACATAGAAAGATAGAAAAAGTGCATAAAAGAAAGTGAGATCACTTCATTGAATAAAAGTGCAATAACTTTGTGAGTGTCTATATATATCCAAAATAGTATGAACAACCATCCATTAAACTACTTCTTAAGAAATGAAGAATAGTAAGGTGAATATTATAAGAAGTCATCCATTGAATTAATTTTAAAGAATTGAGAATAGTACGAATGAGATTTTTTAAGTTATGCCTACAAAAGAATCGGAAAGCAACAATAATCTAGTTATGCTATTCGTCGAAAAACACATCGATCATATTCACATCATCTCACTTGTTAAAAAGAATCCAAATCCAAATTCAAATTCAAAATCCTACAAAAACATAAAATCAAAATTATATCAGGATTGTATAGGTAACAAACTATGAACAAGTGCTAAAAAAAATTCATTAAGCAATCTAACAATTAACAGGTCAATAATATAGTAGTAAAAAAACTACCATTAGAGTTAATTCTATGGTTATTTTGATCACAAAGTATCAAATTTAAGCCATAAATTGAAGATGGAAAGAATGAGATGCTGAAAATGGAGAGAATAGCATTTTAAATGATCATGGTAGCCAGTATAAATCAATTTGAGAGTTACTTCTATAATATAAAAATGATAGAAAGCAAGAAAACATTAAGAAGGAAAAAAAATTCCTGCCTCGGACCAATTAATGCAAATTTCGGTGAGATGAAGTCTGAATCACATCTAAGATTTTCAATGATACATTTTATATAAATAATAAATAGAATCTAAATAAGAATTACGTTGGTATCCTGAATAGAAAATCGAAAAAAAAAATGAATCTATATAAATGATAAAAAAGTCAATCAACAATATGAAAGAAAAAGAACATTAAAATTTAAGCAAAGTAATATAGAGGTATGCAATTTTTTGCATTAAAAAATCATTTTTAGTATGTCAATTCACCTGTGAATGTAATCCAAAATCAATTCCCAAACATTAAAAAACCAACATATTTAGTCATGATTTAAAAAAAAAAAAAAAATCCAAAGAACCCATCATTTTATCACGTGGGATTATAAACTTTTTATTTGGGCAAATCACATATACCAGGCACCAAACCCACCATTCCCCCCTCCCCTGACATTTCTCTCTCTCTATTAACCACCATAGACTTATAAAGTGCTAGTATCAAAAGAACACTAGATCTATCATTCCCAGCAAACACAAACAGTTACACATAGCGAGAAACCTGAGTAGCCAAAAAGTAAACTTTGATTGATAGATGTATAAATTGATAAAACCCAAACCAATCATTTATAAATATTAAAAAAAAAGTCTTTACTTTCATTTCAGTGCAAGCATTTTTTAATACAAATTTCAGCATCAAATAAAATTTTTATGAATTACAAAAGAAAGAAAAAAGGTAATAAATGAAAGCCATTGTCACCAACAGTTCCTACCTTATAAACTTTAGAAAACGTCCCTAAATTTGCAATGGAAAGAAACTAATAACAGTACTTGCCTCGAAAACTTGATGCGCCAAACAGCAACTGATGCTTTAATTATAAGAAAGCAAACCTAAAACTTTCAAATTATGCAACATCCACCGGTTGAAGAAGATGGCATTGACTAGAGTTAAAAGTACCAAAGAAAAGCATAATAATTATGTCTCATATTATTAATATAAATAGAAAAATATTTACATGTTGCATCACCTTGTTGAATCGCAACTTCCAAAAAGTTCTTCGTCATTAGTTATAGTTTACTCTAGCTTTATTATGCCACCCTATAAATTTTGGGCATTAAGCCATAGTATAGCTAAAAATAAACTATACACAGTAACACACTGAAAACATCATGTAAGATCAAGAAAAAGGTAAATTTAATGAGACATATTACCATTGAACAACATCAATCATGAGATGTCCAAAATTTGGTTGTCGTCGTTGATGGATGGCACACTGTAAGTCTAGTAACAACAATAAATCCTGGAGTCTCATCCACTCAGTGTGGTAGTCCATGTATATGCCAAGTTATAAATCAGTAAAATCTATATTAATCAGTATTAGACAAAAAAATCCAACCAAAGTTATAAGTGATATTCGAAGAAGCATCCATCCTGGCAAGTTTCATATGTTACAATCAAATATCAGTTAATGAACTTTCAGGATGTATTGAAAACATTAAAATTATCACCATGATTCAAGAATCATCAACTGATGTGCAGAAAATGTATAAGAAGAACAAAACAACATTATCAGACCTAAATATTCAAAAGATGAGATTGCCATTACACATTCCTCTAAACTATCAGAAAGTGTATAAGAAGAACAAAACAACATTATCAAACCTAAATATTCAAAAGATGAGATTGCCATTACATATTCCTAAACTATCTAGCACATTTTTTTCCCCCAAAAACCCACTAATTAATTAGATTTGAAAGAAAAGGCTACTTAACACTCATTTCTAGAACAGTAAAACATAAATCTAAACCATGATAATCATGCACTAGTTGATGTGGTAACACATCTAGCACCAGAAGAACATGCAAAATTTTCAAAAATGATCCAAATTAACCTTCAAAAAACATTGTAATATTATTCAGGAATTCTAAACCTCTTTAGCTAATCACTATTCTACAAAAATATATTGGTAAGTAACTAAAACGATATCAAATTAAAAAAATAAAAAATAAAAATAAATAAAAAAATACTACTTTGGTGGACTAACGTTCTATGACCGACACCGACTACTCTGGTAATCAGATCGAGACGTTTTAAGTTCCCTTGCGGCTTGCCAATTTTGCCACTAATACTTACTGTTGTGGACTTCAACGATGAGTAGTGCAGCGGTAAGGATGAAGAGAAGAACCAACCATCATTTGAGGAGTTTTCTTGCTATCTGAGTGAACTCGGTCTTACCTCGAAACCCAAATTTCTTCTTGGGTTTTTTTCTCCATACACGAGCACTTAATTTTCCCGCGTGCTCGAATTGGAATACTAAAAATTCATATTAGTAGTTAAGAAAGAGCACATACTTGAATGGAAATGCTCAAAAACAATGATTGAAATGTTGTTGTTGAGCATTGGATCAGAGTACTGAATCTAAATTTTGATACCAGTAGATAAAAGAGAGCAATAGTTTTTTTTTACCATTACCATATCTATCACTTTCATCTCCTCCATTAATTTGAAAATTGTACCATAAACAGTATATGCGTTGTAGTTGTTCTTTAATTCTTATTCTGATTCTTAAACAAAAATTTATCATAAGAAAAATATTATTATTAAAAGAGAGAAACAATAATTGAGGGCTAATAGTGGGCCTGTAATTAACTGTATCTTATCAAATTTTATTTTACAAATTAAGAACCATAAATTAGGGCAATAATCTTTCAAAAAAAAAATAGAAAATTACCTTGAGGGTAGGGATTGACACCATATAAATCATTGGTTTTTGAGGAAATTCGATGCTTTTATAAGAAAATTAGTGAAAAAATAGTAAAAATCAACAACTCTGGAGACCTATTTTTTTAGTTGATTTTAGTAAATTGGAAATTTTTGAACTCTAGATAAGTAGAAAACTTTTTTCGAAATTGAAATAAAAGAATAATAGATTTGAACATGGAGAAGATTATGGAGGGGGACAGAAATGAATTGATTCAGGGATTTTAGCAATCGTAGTTATAGCCACGCGCTCGTAAGTTTTACTAAGAAAGAGAGGTAAATGTAGGTAGGTTAACTTTATTATATATTTATATACATACTAGACTTGGTTGACTGTGCTATGCCCATCCAAATACTTTATTCAAATATTATAGGTAACAACTGAAAGTGAAGTACAATTTCAGGGATTAATTATAATAATTGCATAATATTATTGTGCTAGTGGTATTGACAAAAAATATTATAAAACAAACATAAAACTGTTAAATTCACTCAAAGAATTGACTACGGGATATAAGTTAAGTAGCTAACTTCATAATTTTACCTTTTTTATTATACGTTTCATTACAATTCTAAAAACTAACTTCTCCTCAACAATCAATCGAAAATTGATTACTTTTATTACTTTAACATTCTAAGAATATTATAAAGTACAAAACACAGTAGATAATGGATAGGACAATACATGATTTTGACTTTTGTATGAACTATATTTCAAATTACAGGTTCGTATTTTTTCTAATACATCATCACAAAAACACAAAACCTAATTTGCTAGAAACCAAGAATTCAACATTTTGACCAATTGCATGTGCAATTTATAAAACTAAAATAATTGGTTTTTGAAATTTTATTCGAAAGTAAAGAATAAAAAGTAAGAATTTAAACATAATACAAATTTGTATTTATGTGATTCTATGGAAAATTAACATAAAAAAGGTATTCTCTATCAAATGCTACACTAATTTCATGGCAAAAAATGAAGTAAAATACAGATGAAACACATACCTGAAAAAGAAGAGGACAAAGTAGAATCAGAAGATTTGTATTCCACAACTTTCATGTATTTATACAATCTATCCACACCATAGAAGTCATGAAAGTCTCACTTAATATCTCTCCATTATTACAGGAAGTCAAAGGTTGAGAAGTCCAAATGATTGGAGGAAGAAGTATAATTGTTGGTCTCTACATCTCCTTGTCAAAACGGATATTTGAAAATTCCAAAGGCTTGAGGAATGAATTTCAGTTTGCCAACGATTCTTCAATTTAGTGCTTCAACTTTGGGCTAAGCAAATATGTTTAAGTTCAGTTTAAGCCAACGTTTCGTGAATATTAATTCGGGTTGGAGTTAGCATTGGACTTGTAATAAACATAAGCTCATATACTCCAATTTAATTTATTGCTTCAACTTTGGGCTTTTAAGCAAATGTATTTAAATTCAACTTAACCCAACATTTTGTGAATATTAATTTAGGCCAGAGTCAGAATTGGGTTTGCAATAAACATAAGCTCATATCTCCAAAAAATTGGCCTTATGAAATTTGCAGTAATCACCTAATAAATTCAGCCTAAAAAATTGTTCAAATCCTATTGTCACAAATGTTGGAGTTGTTGGATTTTAGTTACTCCAATAAATATCTCAAATCTTCAAGCCAATGCACCAAATAGAAATTGCTAAAGCTCTCAATTGGAAGTGTCAAGTGTCAACACCAGGAACTGCTACAATTTTTAAGTTGTTTTCTTCTATAATAAGTTGATATATGACTCTACAGTATGAACTATCTCGCAAATCGTTTTACTTTAGATTCATTGAACTTTCAACCCTCTTGTCCAAAGCCCAAAGCAGAAAGGAAGGAGTTGGGATCTGTGATGAAAAGCAGCCCAAGGGAAGTACTCTTGGGCCCAAAACAGTCCTCAAGCCCACAACTACATCCAATTCCCGGAATGTTAAAATAGCACAAACTTCTTCTGATCTGAAACCCCTATTCCACAGCTCGAATCAAACCAAACCAACTATGGCTGCGATCCTTAGAGAGTATTAATTTTAGTATTATTATTGTTGTTATTGTTATTATTTATTATGTCGTTTTGATTTCTCGATCTTGAATTTTTGGTTTCTTCTATGATTGATGTGTTTTTTTTGGGTGGCAGATGGCCTAAAATCAAGGCTTTCTACAGAGAACGTCGTAAGTGCTCCTTCTCCTTCTCGTCCACTTCACAGTATTTTTCTGTACTGATTTTGTTTTTTTTTTTTTGAATCAGCTGTCGTTGCTATAGTTTCAAGTA
This sequence comes from Cinchona pubescens, assembly GCA_025175665.1. Classification (NCBI taxonomy): domain Eukaryota; kingdom Viridiplantae; phylum Streptophyta; class Magnoliopsida; order Gentianales; family Rubiaceae; genus Cinchona; species Cinchona pubescens. The sequence goes on along the minus strand of JANKKI010000077.1, from coordinate 1,011,922 downwards.
TAATTGCAGGATGGCTGGGCGTTACTGTTTCCAAAAATACTCCTCCCTACCCAGCTGCGTGAGTAAACACTTAATCTTCTTTTTTTTTTTTTTTTTTTTTTGGGGTGGGGCAAGTAGGATTGTTAGATTGGTTATCCCTTTTTGAAGAAAATATTTGCTGACCTAACTACGTCTTATCTTTAAAGTTTAGGATTCCCCTCTACCCATCAACCTCCCCTGCTACGACAAATCAGAGAAAGTTTAAGTTAAAGAAAGGAGTTTAGTTTGCCTATGCTTTTAGAGTCTTTGTTAGAAGTTGATATCTTCCGCTTAAAAAAAATTCTTCCTGTTATTTCTATTCATCTGCTATATTGTGTAATTAACTGTGTAAAAACATTCCCCTAATATCCCTAAATCATGATAGTGGCGTGAGATTAGTGACAAATTTGTTAAAAAATTTCAATCTCGTATTCTTGATTCAAAGGGTAATTTTTATAAATTTTAATTTCCTTCTGTGCTTATTACATCAAATATTTTGATAAAGCTAACCAATGCATGAACTGCATTCAGGCCTGCTATCTTTTTATTTTTCCACTTGAAGCACCTTAGAAAAAAGTGAATCTTGAAATAGGTATTTATAAGTGATAAGGGTATCCATCTTAAAGTTTTGGAAAGTTGAAATTTGTTAGCATCTTTAATTTCACAATCATTGTTGCCCTGAGAATGAACATTTTCATTTTACTTAGTTTATTTTATTTTATTTCTTTCTTACTGGTAGTTTATTTTATTTTATTTCTTTCTTACAGGTTGTCCACATCACCTGCTGACGAAAATAAGTATGTGCTTGTAATCTACTGATCGAGCTTTACATTCTTTATGTCTGTTGTTGTTGTTGTTTTTTTTTTTTTTTTGGTGAAACACAAAATCTTTCTTTGTTAACGTGTATTTTGCTGATTATTCCATTAGAATTGAATAGTTTAGCCATAACCTCTGTCTGTAACTACTACTTGTCTCTTCCGGCAGGGGTCGGATTTGAACTGCCTCCTTTTATCTGTTCATCGTCCTCATAACATTCTTTACACAAAAAAGTTGGAGATTCTTCTGAATCTGTACTTATCTGTCTGCAGCTTTCCATATCACAGTGTCACCTAAATTACCACATAATTTTGTCCCATCACCTCCCGCCCCCCAAAACCTGATTTGTTCTTACAAAAAAATAAAAATAAAATAAAATCTGGTTTCTTTGCTTTCAGTTCTTTGATGTCCAATTTCTCCACTCTAAACCAATACTGCCTATGTGATGTGTATGTAAGCGCCTGTAATGTAGAGATAGTCAATTCGCATGTACAAGTCTCTCTCTGGTTTGAAAGATGTTCTTTACTAAGAAACAAAGGATGGAGGTTATAGCTTCCTGTAAGCAAGTTGGTAGTTGAGTTCTCATGTAAAGGAAAATGGTAGAGGGAAGGTAGTAGTGGGGAGTAGGTATGCAGTGTTAAAAGGCACTTTAGGAGTATTCTTTTAAGAGTTTTTTATGGTTTTGTTTGACCAATGGGATTTATACTGCTTGATATTAAAGGTTTATGGTTTTTTTTTTTTTTTTTTTTTGGGTTTGTGTCTTGGAATTTTGTTTGATGGCAGCAGTGAAAAACAATTGATGGTAATATAAGGCATTGCTGTCCTTACATTTGAAAGACCACTGTAGCTTGATGATAACACGCCAACTTTAATTTGAGGAATTTTGTTTACAGGGATCTTAAAAGCATCGAAGAATCATTTTACAAGGAAAGGTAGAAATTAATTTTAGAAGAGTTATTGTTTCTAAACTCTACTATTGCTTTGTTAAATTTGATCGTTATCAAAAGTTTCTGCATTGCATCATACTACCTCGTCCCTTCAAATCTCGAAATCCCCAATCTCCTTCACTTATCACTGCAGGGTTACTGTATCATAACCCTGAGTGCTTAAATTATTGGATGGCTACATTCCCTTTCATTTCTCTCTCTCTCTCTCACACACACACACGCACACACACACTCACACTCACACTCACACTCACACTCACACACACTCACACTCACACTCACACACACACAGAGCAGTGCTCTTTGAATCATGGTTCTGCATTTGTGCATCTGGTGCAGAGTAAGTGGGTCTTTTTAGGAGGGTATCATTAATTACTTTCCTAGTTGGTTTTATATTCTATGGTTATTTAAGCTTAAATGTTTATCCGGAGGATGAAAAGGATGATCCCAACTAATTACTTGTGAGTGATGCATGAATTGGTCCTATTCTCTCGATTTTCCCCTAAATATCGAAGCTTGATTTCTAACCCAGAGAATGACTTGCTTTCAACATTGTCAGTGTCTCTCCAATCTATGGGATATCAAATTTGTAGTTCAAATAGGATTATCTCCTCGGTGTGAGAAAATGATTCCCCCTTTCTGAAAATGGTTGATTAATCTGCTACTTTATTTATTATCAATCTAAAAACTCCTGAGTGTCCATCCAGCTTTCCCCCCTCCTGTTTTCTGTAGTTAAACACCATAGTTGCTTATATATCTGGAGTAGTTGATCACCATAGTTGCTTATATAACTAGAATTTCTTGATTTGAATTCTGGTAGTGAAAGAGAGGTTGTTTGCATGTATAACCAGGAAGGAAATTCTCTTCAGGAATTGTTATCAATCATTTCCCAGAATGATATGTGATAGAAATACATAACATGAACGTCTCTCTCACCTACACAAGAGATGATGCAACAACAAAATATAACGTACAAGGACAAAATTGATTGTCATTGACACCCATTTGTGTTGGCCGGTGGTTAGGTGAATGCATATTCATACAATTTAAGGGATAGTTCACTTGTTTTCCTAACTAACACATAGAAAAAGCCTTGTCTATTTCTGTTCTTGATTTTGACTTCTCACTACTATACACAATTTAAAAATTTGAACTTCTTTATACAACAATCAATTAGGATAAGATAACACAACTAGGATGCAAAGTGCTTGGCCACCCTCCCCGTTTCATTTGTTTCATTCATGGATTGAGAGGAGTGACGTGAAGGATAGATGCATCTGTGGTAGCATGCTGTTGTTTTCGTATTCTCAACTTGTAAATTGTTAAAAATGTATTTGGAAGCTTTCAGTTCCATGTGCTATTTTGCATTAGTTATTATATGCACTTTTAATCTTTCGACATGATTGTTGTTCTAATACTGCTGATTTGATATATTTTTGTGACAGGGCTGGTTATGTAGAGAAGAAAAAAGAACTCCTGTTAGATTCGAATACTTAATTACTTGTTTCTTCATTTTATTTTTGGGTTTACTTTTGTATGCTAGCTATGATTTATTTCATCACTGGTTCAGTATCTATTCAGAAATGTTGCTAATGGTATGTGTGTTCGTGGTACAGCTGTCAACTGAAAGCTTTGGAAATGGAGAAAAGGGAAAGGTTATTTCTTAATTTCGAACTATTCTCCTTAAATATTTGTGGTTTACTAGGGTTTGATTTATGTTTGTGGAGAAATCTTATTTGCTTTTGGTACTTGTGGATTTGGTAATGAGTTCGAAGATTTCTTTACTTGCTAATTGTTCTATTTATTCAATAAAATGTTGCTTCCATGGCTGCTTGTTTTAATGTTAAAGTACTTCCGTCTTGGCTATGCATTTCTTTGCATAGCTCATCTCTTTGGATGTGGGTTTGATTTGACTATTGAACTAAATCAGAATGTAAGAATTAACATATTCTTTTGTGCAACAACTATTAAGCCAATATGAGGGACTGCTCGGAATTAACCGAGATTATTTAGACTAGTACTTTGTGAAGCTGGGAAACTGGTTTCCATATATTTTTTACAGGTATTTTATTTGTTGGTCGTACGGTAAATTGCTTCCTTAAGAACTGTTCCTGCAATTTATGTTTTCTTATTATTGATAAGTATTTGAATATCTGATGGTTCCTGGTCTTCACTTTCTTGTTGGATGTTGGGCAATTTCATTTATAGTTTATTATGATGTTGCTATCTTGGAAAAAAATTGGACAAAGCTTTTTTGACAATGTGATGTGCCATGAGGAATGGAGATCCATGAACTTAATGGGCTATAGCAGACTTCTTGGATATCTCATCTCACTTTGTTAGCAAATTTTCTTTCATTTTTTTGTTCGGGTGGTATGATTCCTTTCATTTTTTTTGGTTTGTCATTTCTTTGCAATCGTACTCTGACCTTGTTGATGCTCAATACATTTGTTGATCTTCTTATCCCGTTGTATTGTAGCATATGTTGGATGCTTTCCCAAATTTCTATTCTGGACTTGTGTGTATTACCTTTTGCATACTATGCCCTGCTTTTCTTGATTGTATTTAAAAACAGAAAATTGCGTTAAACTGGAATGGCAGATATGATGGTTTAATGTCTTGGAGTTTTAAGTTTGTAATTTACCTAATTTTTACCCAGGGGTGCTGGAGCCATTGGATATGCGGGAAATGATGCTGGGAAATGAAGGCCAGAATCGAAGTAAATTTTTTTTTTTTTTTAATTCGAAAGGAAGTCTTAAGTAATCAAATTTGGGGATTTGGCAAAACCATTCATTTGGTCAGGGACAAACTCCAAACTGTAGTTAATGTTTCTAGTCCCTTGAATTCGATATCTCTAATCCATGCAGCAACTTAAATGGTAATTCAGAGTCAAATATTTTGAGATGTCCTGCCCATTACATCCTGCTAACCTTATCTAACCTATTGGGAATAAGTGTAATCCAAGTTGAGGGAGCTCTTACAGTACTTGCTTGAAATCTTCATTACAAATTTACTACAATTATTTGCACTTCCAAGGGACTTTCTTTTATTGAAATGAGTTTTTGTCCCAAAATATTTTTTATACTTCAGCAACGTGATAAGATTTTTCTTCCTCGTGGAGTTTTGTATATATGCAAGAAAAATAGAAGCGTGTTGTTACTTGCTAAATGCTAGATGTTCCATAAAACAAAACTGGAAACAATTAAGACAACTTGTTTTTGCTGAAGTAAACGAAGTTGGAAATAATTAGGTTCTTTTTGCTTACCCCGGAAAGCTGACTTTTCCAAATTGACAATTAGGCTTAAGAATATATATATATATAATGCGTACAAATTATGCAGAAACATGTATCCCATCCCTCTACTATAGATGTCAACGAAGGGTTAACTTACAAAAAGGTAAAGTTTAGGAATATAAACAAAGAACAAAATACATCATTTCTTAGCGAAAAGTTTTTTTCTCCATATAAATGTTGAATTCTTCTACTAAGAATTTGAAAAGATTAGAAGATGGGAAGGCATATCTTTTTGGAGGCCAATATTTTTAGTTGCATTCAATACCAAAAATAATAAAAGAATTATATGTGTATTACAATTCATGGAACTCTTAATTATTTAGACATTATGTTTGCTGTTATTCTATTTGACATTAAGTATCCTAAATTAACCAATGTCAAATACTATTTGAGCAAGTTGTATAAATTATGATTTCAATTCAATCACATCCATGTAGTTGAAAACAAGCACTCCAAAACCCACCAGAGCTCCTAAAAACTCAGGTTGGTCAGTCCTTCATTCATTGGACCAAAGGTGTAGATAATGTGACTACCTTCACAATCTTCTCCCTTATGTGTCTCAAATTTCAAACATCTGAAATGTAACCAAGTAATAATAAGTATTAAACAATTGAATCAATAATAGAAATGGAGTGTGTGTTTTTTAATCAATAAGATAATTGCTGCTTTGATTGCTCCTAACCCAAAAAAGAAAGTGCAAGGAAGCAAAGACAAATTCTTGCATACCAAGAGTACCATGTGAAGAAACAGTATACTAATATTATATGTTTTGCGTATATCGACTACAATCACACATTCTGATCTATTTATGAACTAAGTCAAATACATGACCCCTATTCATGGAAAAACAAATAAATAATCATTACTAAGTCAAAATACAACAAAAGGTTTCACAAATGTGTATGGTATGTGAATATGCTCAAATAATATACGAAAAAATTTGATTGTGGAACAATTGCAAAGACAGAGATCGACATTAATTCACATATCCCTTGACATAAAACAATTAAAATAAGGTTTAACTGACTGATTGTATTCCGCGATTGCAAAGTCTAGAAACAATCAAGCAATGACTTCCTCACCGCCAGTCATCCATTTGTATTCAGTGCAACAGGTCAAGTCAAATTACTTTCTAGAGTGGAGTCTTTTACATAATCGATGTTAATAAGGTCAAAAATATTATTCCATGGCTAACTTGCTCTCTCATGCTTCCATACACGAATAAAGATATCAACAAAATGTACCTAACCAAGCAAAATTTCAACCAGAAAGTCATGAATGAACATCAACGGGCAAACGTGTGTGTTATCATATTGAATAAAAAAGACAAAATGAACTCTTACACAAAAATATCGTGTAGCCTCTCAAAAATCTTCAGAGACAGATCTGCCATAATCAATAAATTAACTAATTCAGTTAATTAAATTCACAAGCATTTCAAATTTAGAATGAAAGGAAAGTTGATCTATATACATCCCATTTCCTTTTTTGCAATTTTTTTAGAAGAATTTCGCTATATCATTAATTTGATCAAATACTTAATTTTGATAACTTACCTTCTTTATTCCCAATTAATGCAAATATTCTTCCTCCAGACAAGAAAGAATTTAGACCCAGACTAAAATTTTTTTACATAGAATAATACGATAAAAGAATAACCGTCAAATCAACAAAAATTTTTTGTAGAAATGTTTAGTATTATGAAACTGTCTTATTCCATCACACTAAATATTAGTAGACAAAATTTATACCATAAGAATTTACAAACTGATATTCTCTTTAAACTTAAACCATTAAACTCTAGAAGTCGCATGATACATTAATGTTCCATGGACATAGATATTTACTTTTTGTACTCCAAATTTTCAACAAATACCTCCAAGATTGTTAGAATTTTATTTTTAAATTAAACTCCTATACTTCACCTAACCAGAATTAAATAACAAAACAAAGATGCTTGCACATCATGAAATTACAAATTCCTAATGAACCAATGACAAGTAAATTCTTGCTTTAAGGTCTCGTTTTGTTGAAGTATAGAGTTATTCAAGGTAAACTAATGTTTCATAATAGACATTTTAAATCTTCTATTAGCAAGCAATGTTGATGTTAAGATGGAGGAACAAACTCTAATCTTCCATTAAAGATGGAAAGCCTCCAAGTTAATTACCTTCGGACTCCACAATTCCTTTATTGGAAGAAGAGAAGAGTGACAGAAAAAGAATAAAAAAAAAGCATACTCTAATCTTCCATTAAAGATGTAAAGCCTCCAAGTTGATTACCTTCTAGACTCCACAATTCCATTTGAAGAAAGAAAGAGTAACAGAAAAAGTGGAGAAAGAGCCGGAGACTAATGTAGAATGTAAAGGGGTGAAGAAAACAAAGCGGGGAAGAGAAAAAAGTGAGAAACCAAACACACAAACGTTACAAATGACGAAAACATTACACTTAAAATGGCAAAAACACCCCCCCAAACAAATACGTGAAATTCTATCATTAGCCATGATTGAACGACCAAACCAAATTCCATCAAATCAACTATTTCTTATACATTTAGTAGGATATCTATCTATCTATTATCTATTATTATTATCTATCTATCTATATTATATATATATATATGCGAATTGTTTCTCCCAATTTTTGTTTCTCCCTTCAAAGTGTTTATCCCCTTTTTTGTGATGACTAAAATACCCGCGTGCTTAATGAAATACAGTTACCAATTCACAATAGAAAACATATATAAGTGTTTCTTCTTCCTTTTTGTAATATCTGAAATACCCGCCCTTAATGAAATATAATTTCCAATATCTAATAGGAAAACATTTTAAGTGTTTCTCTACTTTTTTTGTAATGCCTAAAATACCCGCCCTTAATGAAATATAATTTCCAATTCCTAATAGGAAAACATATTTAAATTACTCATTATTTATTCTACTTATTTTTTAGGATACAACCACCTATTTTGACATAAATACATAACAAGATGGAAGATTTTTATTTGTATAAAAATATTTATTATAATTAAAATTTCAAAAAAAATGAATCATATAATTTCAAAATTCCAATAAGAAAACATAATTTAATGAAATATAACTTCCAATTCCTAATAGGAAAATATAATTAAATTACTCATTATTTATTCTACTTATTTTTTAGGATACAACCACCTATTTTGGCATAAATACATAACAAGATGGAAGATTTTTATTTATTAGATTGCAGTATAAAAATATTTATTATAATTAAAATTTCAAAAAAAAAATTGAATCATATAATTTCAAATTTCCAATAAGAAAACATAATTAATTAAATTACTCATAATCTATTCTACCTATTGCTTAGGATACAACCATCTATTTCGACATAAATACATAATAACATGAAATACTTTTATATTGTATAAAAATATTTATTATAATTAAAATTTCAAAAAATAAAAAATGAATCTAATTAAAATGTAATGACTAAATTAATCAAACAAAAATTATGTCATATGTATAAGAAATTAAACAGATTAAACTAATATATTCACCGTATTATAGATAGGTATAATATAGCATATTAAATTCATTACAATAAATTGAAATAATAATTTGTTCTTTTGTCTTGCTAAAAAATATGTGCATATTGTTAGCTATAATGAACACTTAGAATAACTCCTCCCCTCAAACTGTTTCTCCCCTAAATGTGTTTCTCTCTATTTTGTGATGACTAAAATACCCGTCCTTAATGAAAAAACTGAAATACAATTACTAATTCGTAATAGAAAACATATATAAGTGTTTCTTCCTTTTTTTTTTGTAATATTTAAAATACCCGCTCTTAATGAAATAATTTCCAATACCTAATAGAAAAACATATTTAAGTATTTCTTTACTTTTTTTGTAATGCCTAAAATACCCGTCCTCAATGAAATATAATTTCTAATTCCCAATAGGAAAACATCATTAAATTACTCATTATTTATTCTACCTATTTTTTAGGATACAGCCACCTATTTTGGCATAAATACATAATAAGATGGAAGATTTTTATTTGTATAAAAATATTTATTATAATTAAAATTTCAAAAAAAAAAATGAATGATATAATTTCTAATTCCCAATAAGAAAACATAATTAATTAAATTACTCATAATCTATTCTACCTATTTCTTAGGATACAACCATATATTTTGACATAAATACATACTAATATGGAAGAATTTTATTTGTATAAAAATATTTATTATAATTAAAATTTCAAAAAATAAAAATGAATCTAATTAAAATGTAATAACTAAATAAATCAAACAAAAATTATGTCTTATGTATAAGAAATTAAACAGATTAAACTAATATTCTCCATATTATGGATAGGTATAATAGCATATTAAATTCATAACAAAAATTGAAATAATAATTTGTTCTTTTTTCTTGCTTTAAAATGTATCGAATGTTCATGAAAACATCCTTTATCTTATTCTAAAATACATGAAATGCTAATGAAATAGATTGTTTATTCCTTAACTTATTACGAAATTTTGGCATAAATACATAATAAGAATGTATATAATTCTAAGAGTAGAAAAATCATTGATATTTCAGCAAAGAATAAAATAAAAATATTATATATTTGTAACTGTTATATATGTTCAAATTGTTTCTATTTTTTATTCATAATAAAAAGAATCTTTTATAACTATTATAAATATTACAAATTCACTACTATTATTTTCTTTTCTCTAATTGTTCATTCAAATATGCCCTATTGGAAAACTTAATTAGACCATTCCCCCTGCGTACTTTATATATAAGGTTAATTACAGTTAACCTCTTTTTTAGTATCACTAATAGGTTAATACTTAACATTATCTATTGACCAGTAAAGTGCTTCTATTATATCAACTAAACATGTTGACTATTTTATCCCATTATATTCTAATATTTTTTTTGTTTAATTTTGTCTGATGAATAAACTTTTTATACAAAGAATATTTGATTCATATAAAATTTGATGAAAAATGTATTGAAGTTGAATTTGGCATTTTTGCTAGCCTAATTTGGTTATACATAATTGAAAATTTTTCATGTTATATCATTTTTAAGCACAAAATTCTTTAACTGACAGTCAACTATAATAGTTTCACAACTTTTGATTATAATGACTTTTTAACTTGAAATTTTAGTTAATATGAGAGATATATCCATGGGTATAGAATTTTTGAGTATGTTCCAACTTAAAAATCACAAAATTAATAATCATACAAATAAATAACTTTGTTTATAAATTTATATAAAGTGAAAAAATAGTGGAATATATAACACTATTTTCTTATTTCTTTATGTCTATTATGATTAATTTAGATTTTTTCTTTCTGTCCTACATGAAGAAAAGAAAATTAACCAAGCAATGAAAGTAAAACTCAATAACAAAATAAAAAACTCACAATTTTTAATCGTTATAAAAGTATTTGTTAATTTTAAACCTCTTTAATAGTATTTCTATTACTAAATCTTTATTTTTAATAACATCATTTTATATAATATTAGTTTAGATGAACTATTGATGAGTTAGAAAATAAATTCAAATCATGATACAATGCATGTACCCAAAATATTATGAAATAATGATTGTAACAATACTCTAAATAGTTATAGGTATATAATGAGTTTAAAAATAAAAACTATTTTATGCCATTAAAAATGAATAAAGAGTTTAGAACTTTAATTAAGTATTGAAATGAATGTTATCATAATTTTAAGAGATAACATAACAATATATTCTTTATATATGTATATATAATTTACATAATATGTTAGCAAAAAATTAATTGTGATGCAAAATATATATAAAATCTCACTTAAAATAATAACATGTAACTTTAGTTATATTTAAAACTACAATTTCATTAACCATTATACAATTCATGTAATGTAGAGTAAGATAAAAGATTGTTTTATTTAACATTCATTGCATTTTATAGCAAGATAAAAGAACAATTTATTATTTTAAATTTTATAATAATATAATATACTATTTAATACCTATTTATAATAGGGAGAATATAGTAGTTGATTTGTTTAGTTATTTTATACATAAGACATAATTTTTGCTTGATTTATATATTCTTTACATTTTAATTAGATTCATTTTCTTTCTTATTTTTTGAAATTTTTATTAATCATTTTTTTGTAATTATTATCTGTATATCATTCGATTATTATTAATATATTTCATTACTAAAAAAATTTCAAAATACTTCATCTATATAATGTTTGATAATTAATAATGATATAATATCTTTTCTTGTAATGACAAAGAATATGCACATATATTTAAAAAGTTCAATACTATGAAAAATATCTTAATCTTTAATTGTTTAATTAATTGGTGGTGATGCTATATGAAAATTATAATCTCGGCACCTAGAAGAGAAATATAAAAAAATGCAATTATCATATGTTGTTCTCATAAAGAAGAGAATTTGTTTAATTTTTCAGAAAAAATGAAATTTACATATAATTTTATAACAAATAACAAACAACATTGAAAAATAAAAATAAAAAATTACATGAAAAATAATTACAATGAAAAAGAGCAAAGATATTAAAAATATATAAATTTTGTATAAAAAACTCAATAGTTAAAATTTTCATACTTAGTTATCATTCACTGATTACTCATTTATTTTTTAGAATATAATTTTTTTTAATAAATTAGAAGTATTACACGTACAAAGCACGTGCTATTTGAAACATAATTTTTGTTTGGTATATTTGTTCTTTATATTTGGGTTTATTTTTACTTATTTTTTGAAATTTTATTTAATCATTTTTTTAATTATTACTATATATTATTTAATCTCCTGTAAATATTTTCATTATAAAAGAATTTTGACACGCTTCATCTATTAAATGATGTTTGATATTTGATGATGATTTTATCCTTTACAAATGATAAAGAATATATAGATATATTTCAAAAAAGTTTAATATTATGGAAAAAGTCTTTGTCTATAATTGATTAAGTTATTGGTGATGTCGCTATTAGAAATTATAATCCACAAATCTAAAAGAAAAATAAAAACTATTTTAGATCGGAGTTAACTACATTTTATGCTATTAAATATGAATAAAGAGCTTAGAACGTCAATTAAGTATTGAAGTTAATGTTATCATAACTTTAAGAAATAATATCACAGTATATTTTATATATGTATATATATTTTACATAATATGTTAGCAAAAAATTAAATGTGATACAAAAAATATATAAAATCTCACTTAAAGTAATAACCTGTAATTTTAGTTATAATTTAGAACTACACTTTTATTAGTATTTTGTGTGTTGTAGAGTAAAATAAAGGATTGTTTTATTTAACATTTATTACATTTTATATCAAGACAAAAGAATAATTTATTATTTCAATTTTTAATAATGATTTAACAAATTATATAATACCTATTTATAATATGAAGAATATAGTAGTCGATTTGTTTAGTTATCCTATACATAAGGCATAATTTTTATTTGATTTATATATTATTTACATTTTAATTAGATTCATTTTCTTTCTTATTTTTTGAAATTTTTATTAATCATTTTTGTAATTATTATCCATATATCATCCGATTATCTATTAATATTTTCGCTACTAATAAAATTTCAAAATACTTCATATATATAATGTTTGATACTTGATAATGATATTATAACATTTTGTAATGACAAAAAATATGCACATATATTTAAAAAATTCAATACTATGAAAAATATTTTAATCTTTAATTGTTTAATTAATTGATGGCAACACTATATATGCGTGAAAATTATAATCTAGACACCTGGAAGAGAAATATATATATATATAAAAATACAATTATCATACGTTGTTCTCATAAAAGAGAAAATTTATTTAATTTTCAAGAAAAAAAATGAAATTTATTTATAATTTTGTAGCAAATAACAAATAATATTGAAAAAAAAAGATAGGTGAAAATAATTACAATGAAACAATTAAATATATTAAAATATGTATTTAAAATATATAAATCTCGTATAAAAAACTCAACACTTAAAATTTTCGTACTTAAATTATTATACACTGATTACTCGTTTATTTTTTTTTCAAAGTAAACTTTTTTAATAAATTATAAGTATTACACGTGCGAAGCACGTGCTTTTTTCTAGTACTGTTATATATATGCGAGTTATTTCTTCCAAATTTTGTTTCTCCTTTTTGGTGTTTCTCCCCTTTTTTTGTGATGACTAAAATAGTCGCCCTTAATGAAATATAATTACCAATTCCCAATAGAAAACATATATAATTGTTTCTCCCTTCATTTTTTATAATATCTAAAATACCCGCCCTTAATGAAAATAATTTCCAATACCTAATAGGAAAACATATTTAAGTGTTTCTCTACTTTTTTGTAATGTCTAAAATACACGCCCTTAATAAAATATAATTTCCAATTCTCAAAAGGAAAACATAATTAAATTACTCATTATCTATTCTACCTATTTTTTAGGATACAACCACCTATTTTGGTATAAATACATAATAAGATGGAAGACTTTTATTTGCATAAAAAAATTTAAAAAATAAAAAATAAATCATATAATTTCTAATTCCCAATAAGATAAATTATTTAATTAAATTGCTCATAATCTAGTGTACCTATTATTTAGGATACAACCATATATTTCAACATAAATACATAATAAGATGGAAGACTTTTATTTGTATAAAAATATTTATTATATCTAAAATATTTATTATAATTAAAATTTTAAAAAATAAAAAATGAATCTAATTAAAATGTAAAGACTAAATTAATCAAACAAAAATAAATATGTTTTATGCATAAGAAATTAAACAGATTAAACTAATATATTTTCCATATTACGGATAGGTAGAATATAGTAAATTAAATTCACTATAAAAAATTAAAGTAATAATTTGTTCTTTTATCTTGCTTTAAAATACATCAAATGTTCATGAAAACATCATTATCTTATTCTAAAATGCATGAAATGCTAATGAAATAAATTGTTTCCTCCTGAGCTTATTATGAAATTTGACTTAAATACATAATAAAAATGTATATAATTCTAAGAGTGGAAAAATCATTTATATTTAAGAAGAATAAAATAAAAATATTACATTTTGTAACTGTTATATATGTTCAAATTGTTTTTATTGATAATAAAACAATCTTTATAACTATTATAAATATTCCAAATTCACTACAATTATTTTCTTTTCTCTAATTGTTGGAAATTTAATTAGATCCTTTCCCCTGCATGCTTTATATATAAGGTTAATTACATTTCATCCATTTTTTAGTGTCATTGATTATGTTAATACCTAACATTATCTATTGACTAATAGAGTTCTTCTATTATGTCAACTAAACATGTTGATCATTTTATCCCCTATTTTATTCTAATTTTTTATTTTATTTTATTTAATGTTGTCTGATGAATAAGGTTTTCATAAAGAGAATATTTGATTCATGTAGAATTTGATAAAAAGATGCATTAAAGTTGAATTTGGCATTTTTGCTGGCCTTTGGTTGGGATTAATTGAAGAAGACGACAAATATAGCCGATATCATTTTTCAAATATAACTTTCCTTAACTGATGGTCAATTATAATGATTTCACGACTCTTGATTATAGTGGTTTCTTTAATTTGAAATTGTGATTAACAGGAGAGATATATATACATGAGTATAGAATTCTTGAGTGTGTTATAACTTAAAAATCACAAAATTAATAATCATGCAAATAAATAATTAAAATTTATATAAAATGAAAAAATAGTAGAATATATAACACTATTTTCTTATTTATTTTGAGAAGTCTATATTACGATTAATTTAGGTTTGGTTCACGAAGAAAAAAAAAAACCAAATAATGAAAGTAAAACTCAAGAACAAAATAAAAAACTTACAATCTTTCATTGAGATAAAAGTATTTATTAATTTTATATTTCTTTAATAGTATTTTTATAACTAAATCTTTATCTTGAATAGTATCATTTTATAGAATATTAGTTTAGATGAACTATTGATGAGTTAGAGAATAAGTTCAACTCTTGATACAATGCATATACTTAAAATATTTTGAAATGATGATTGTAACAATACTCTAAATAGTTGCAGGTATATAATGAGTTTAAATGTCAAATTTAGAAATTACAATGTTGAGTGTTATATTATATGCTAACACAACAAAGAAATAGTATGATTCATACTCAAAATAGTTTAAAATAATTATTGCAAGATTTATAAGAATACTACGTATAAATTGTAGGAATGACAATATAAAAAAAAAGCGGGTAAAAACTCTAAAAGATAACATAACTATTATTCAAATATAGTCATACTATTAAACACTCTAAAATAATTGTAGATATAGATTGATTTTACATGTCGATTTTAGAAATTATAACGAAATTTTTCACTATTTGACGAAACAATAAAAACGTAGATTAAATATCTTGGTATATAATAAAAGGAATTAATTGAAAAAGTATTAAAAAATAAAAATAAATAAATCCATACACTGTTGTTAGCCTTCATTTTGTTTATATATTTAATAAACGTAAATTTAATTTCATACTAAAATATTATATCAAAATATAATTTTGGAGTTAACCACATTCGATACCATTCAAGATGAATGGAAGAGTTTAAAATATCAATATTATTATAAGGTTAAGAAATATGAAAAATACTAATATATTCTCTATCTGGATACATAATTAATTTACAAAATATATTTAAAAAATTAATTAGAATAGAAATTATAGAACACATTCGATACCATTCAAGATGAATGGAAGAGTTTAAAATATCAATATCGTATTATAAGGTTAAGAAATATGAAAATTACTAATATAATCTTTATCTGGATACATAATTAATTTACAAAATATATTTAAAAAATTAATTAGAATAGAAATTATAGAAATTACATGTTATGTTATTTTGGATGTCTTTAGAATTAAATTTTTTTATTCGAGTTGCGTGCATTTAGAGTAATATAGAGGATTTTTTAATATTAATTTTCTGTACATTTCAGAGTAAGATAAAAAAATAATTTTTTTTTCACTTTTTGATTATGTTCTTATTATACTACGTGATACCTATCCATATTATACATAACATATTAGTTTAATTTGTTAGTCTTCTTATACCGAAAATATAATTTTTGTTTGATATTTTTATTCTTTATATTTAGGTTTATTTTTTCTTATTTTTTGAAATTTTATGTAATCATTTTTACAATTATTACTATATATTATTTAATCTCCCATAAATATTTTCATTAATAAGAGAGTTTTGATATGTTTCATCTATTAAATGATATTTGACATTCATATTTGATGGTGATTTTATCCTTTACAAACGATAAAGAATGTATAAATATATCTAAAAAAAGTTCAATATTATGGAAAAAAGTCTTTGTCTATATATAATTGATTAAGTTATTGATGATGTCGCTATTGGAAATTATAACCTACGAACGTAAAAGAAAAATAAAACTATTTTATGTCATTAAAGATGAATAAAGAGTTTAGAACTTTAATTAAGTATTGAAATGAATGTTATCATAATTTTAAGAGATAACATAACAATATATTATTTATATGTATATATATTTTACATAATATGTTAGCAAAAATTAATTGT
Source organism: Cinchona pubescens (assembly GCA_025175665.1). Classification (NCBI taxonomy): domain Eukaryota; kingdom Viridiplantae; phylum Streptophyta; class Magnoliopsida; order Gentianales; family Rubiaceae; genus Cinchona; species Cinchona pubescens. The sequence goes on along the minus strand of JANKKI010000077.1, from coordinate 995,159 downwards.
GATGCAAAATATATATAAAATCTCACTTAAAATAATAATATATAATTTTAGTTATATTTAGAACTACAATTTCATTAGCATTTCGTGTATTGTAGAGTAAGATAAAAACTTGTTTTATTTAACATTCATTGCATTTTATAGCAAGACAAAGAGCAATTTATTATTTCAATTTTTATAATAATTTAATATACTATTTCATGCCTATTTATTATACGGAGAATATAATAATTGATATGTTTAGTTATCATATTTTCTTACTTATTTTTTGAAATTTTTATTAATCATTTTTTTGTATCTTATTATCTATATATCATTCGATTACCTATTAATATTTTCGTTACTAATAGAATTTCAAAATACTTCATCTATATAATGTTTGGTAATTAATAATGATATTATCTTTTATTCCAATGACAATATACAAATATATTTAAAAAGTTCAATTATATGAAAAATATTTTAATCTTTAATTGTTTAATTAATTGGAAGTGACGCTATATAAAAATTATAATTTAGGCATCTAGAAGAGAAATATATATATAAAAAAAATACAATTATCTTACGTTCTTCTCGTAAAAGAGAAAAATTGTATATTTTTAAGAAAAATTCAAGAGCAACCACCCAATCACCTCTACGTCACACTCCGCAATCACCTCTAAAAAATATCTTACTAATTCTCAAAACAATTTGTAATGTTAAATTATTGGCAGTATTTGCCGTTCTTTTGCCCATTCTTTCATTTACTATTCACAATATTTTGCTACGGTTAGGCCTGTCAATGGGTCGGGTCTAGACCCGGACCCGACCCGATCCGAACCCGTTTATCCGGTCTGGATCTATAACAAATTTCGAGATGTGTTATAAGAGACAGACCCTTAACTCTTATACACACGGTGATCTGATTTTGGTGTTCCAATCCGATTAAGACCGGATCCGATTAAAATATTTAATATATAATAAAATTATTGTATATTAGTGTTATTTTATATGTATATATACGTATATATTGTGTAAATTGCCCATGTAATTTATATTTAATATAAAATACATGCATAAATATTAATTATGAACTCAATACTTTTGTATAATTAAAAAAAAAAAGAAAATTTGATAAATTGTAATAATTATACATATAATTTTAAAAAAATTATTAAGACCCGGATCCGGATCCGGATCCGACAAGACCCATAAGATCCGGATCTGGTAATATTATGATCGGATCCGGGTCTGAATATGCCGGATCCGACCCGTTTACAGCCCTAACTACGGTACTCCACACAATTTTTGGGCATTTTTAAATTTAGGTTAATTTTTCGTCTTCCCTTATTCATCACTATTCATTATTTAACTATTCATACTATTATTTTAATTATTCATCATTATTTATACTATTAATCAATTCACATATTTTACAGTTCGTACTATTGATCATATTCATTAGTTTGAATTTTTTTCTAACACGGAAAAAATATGATTATAGGTTTGAATTCTAAAATTTATTTTGAAGAGTCCAAATTAATGGACGACGAAGTGTAATTCAAATCATTATAAACTACGGATTAATCATCTTGATCCAAATTATATTATATATTATAAGCGGATAAATAGTACTATTATTTAACGCTTTAACGTTTACGCATTTGAATTTGATGCCTCGTTTAATCACATGAATCCGAACAAACGGAAGTAACGGGTTCAAAATGCTTAACTCAAGTTATATGAGAGTATCTCATGACCCAAGGCGTTATAAATAATACAATATTTCCTCCCACTTTCGATGTGGGACGGTGCGTCACAAAGATAGCCTTCATTCTTTTGATCAATCCAATTAAGCCAATGCAAAAGATGAAGATAACCAGTATTACCCCCGGGAAGAGGAAAAGAGAAATAAAAGATATAGAGAAATTTTGTGGTTCTATTAAAGTATTATATCATTATATTTTAAAATTTATATTATATAAGTATTCAAAATATATATTATTGTATTGCAGAATTATTCAAAATACAACAAATACTAATAATAGTTCAAAGATATAATCAATCATAGTAAAAGGAGCTATTGACCAGACCTTGACAATTTATTTGGTATGATTGAGTAACTCAATCAAGAAATGTATGGGCCCAAAGTGATTTTTTTTTTTTGGAGGGGGTTGGGGGAGGGGGTTTAAAAGGGAAATAGGATCAATGCCAACACATAGTCAATCATTCAAAATATAACAATCTTGTATCATCTAATGAAATTATAGAATTTTTAAAAGATATAATCGGTTTTATTGGACTGTTTGGTGATCCAACACCAGATCTTGACAATTTATTTGGTATAATTGTGTAACCCAATCAAGAAATGTATGGGCCCAAAGTGGTTTTTTTTTTTTTTTTTGGGGGGGAAAAGAGAGGGGGGTCTCTTATGGGGTTTAAGGAAATAGGATCAAAGCCAACAGACAGTCAATTCATTAAAGTGGCACAAATTATTAAATTTCTTTCATTAGATTTTTTTTTTAATCATATGCTTTAGAATTAGATATTATATATTGCCCTAATTGATACTAAGTAATGGTTTTTTTATAGAGCACATGAGATGGTTTACATGCCAATTCCGTTGGTAGCGGCATCTAGGCCACAATTAAGAAATTTCTATAATGACCAAATTTGGATTCAAATTATTGTGAGATTAAAATTATGGGGAATTCTACTTGGGAACTATTCTCCTAATTTTAAGAACTTGTACAGTATAAATTTTATAAAACACATAGTATTGTACTGTACAAGTCCTTAAAGCACAGAAAAATAATTTCTTAAAAAAGACTATAGAATTTCTCTAAAATTATATCAACATAGCCAAAAATGACTCGAAGCCGCTGAATAGGAGACTCATGACGACGCTCTCATTATACATTATTAGAACAGGTGCACAAAATTATATCAATATGACAATCGGGAAAAATAGAAAAAACAAAAAAAAAAAGTAATAATTTCACCAACAAAACATAAGCAAATCAAACTAAGTTTGATACCTATTCTAAAGTACTAAAAGTTAATTTTAATCATAAAATTCTTAAATGGTTCATCGAAAATCATTTTAATGATGAATGCAAATCAATTAACATGTTAATTAACAAAATCAAAGGCTCATTAGAGTAAGAAATTTCTCATTTACATTAAAAAAAAATAAAATTCTCATTTAGGTATTTTATCTAACTTTATTGGCATAAAGTGAAAATTTGAATATTATAAGGAGCAAAATGGAATTTTTATACCATATTACATGAGCTAAAATGTAACAACTCTAAAAAATTTGAGGGCAATTTTACATTTTTGCAACACTCTCTAACGTTTAGTAGCTATTGCTTTGTACCGTTAGTCGAAGGGAGTTAAATGCATATAAAATTATAAAATTTTTTTAAGGAATAAGTCGAAGGGGGTTGAATACATATAAATTTTTCTTAGGGAGTAAATTTTTCTTAAGGAGCAAATTGAGACGAATATGTTTGGGGCAAAGTGCAATTAACCAATAAAATAAAACATGGATTGTTAAAGTGGTTCGGGAACATTACACAGTAATAACTTTAAAACAACAAAAGCATCTCCAAGTTTCTAGCAAATGTTCTACAGTCATAGGTCGTAATCACAGCATCATTTGTAAGCATGCTACAGTTACATACTTTCCATCAGCTGGCAATGCATCATGCAGCAATCAAGGCTTCCCGTCCATTATGTTTCCAGCATTCCTGAGCGGCAAGCAAATTAAAATCAGCCAGAAGTTTACAAAGTTGACAGGATACCAAAACAAGTCAAGTGTAAGCTGTTGTTTTATAGGAAATTTTTGACAGAGAAATTACATGCGAGAAGAAAATGGAAAACGTTTTAGTTGTAGGGAGGGGGAAGGGGAAGGTGCTAAAAACCAGTCGAAGTGAACAGATAGTAAAGCTGTCAAATAAAATGCCAAATGGAATTGTGATATGTTTTTTATAAAAAACGGAAGCAGCTCAGATTTACTAGTTTTCTCAGACGTAGCATATACCTTGCCAGATTTTTCTCTTTTTCCAGCACGGCAATATTGTTTCTGTTCCATCAAGAAAAAAACCATCAGAACTATTACTATTGCAGAGCTCGATAGCATCCATGTTAACTCAAAAATAGAGAGAGAGAGATCTAACTGTAACTCTTCAATCTGGGAGACATGGATTTTCCTGACAAGAGAATAAATTCATCAACGTCACAACTATCATTGGACAAAATCAAGAAGTAGCAATCATTTCTCTAGAATGCAATAAAATATTCCAAATAAGCTACCACAACAGGACTAAGATCGAATATAACAAATGACACACACACACAGAAAAAAAAAAAAAACACTCTCCTATAATCAAGACACTCACCTTTCAATGTTTATAGAATCCAACAACCTTTCTTTTCGCACCCTGCAGGGAAATAACGAAAATTAGACTAAGTTCACATCCCTACAGTTAGCTTCAACCCCAATCCAGTAAATAAAGAAAAGAACGGCACAATATATCTCTTCCCACAATAATGGTCTACTGCCAAATAAAAGTTATCTTGCTCCCAAATGCAGTGCATGGAACTATTCCTTGCAACGACTACAGTTGTTAAACACGGTTTAGCTATCATATTTGAAAACTGAACAATTCAACGCCCTGTTCTGAATCTTCCATATATATATAATCAAGCAAAAAGCTTCTCTCTAATGGTTCAAAGTACTTCATCAATTCCGTCTACTCCAAAATTTTCATTTTTCACACGATTCATTTAACCATGTGGTCTACACTAAATGAAATGAGCATATAAACATGTATTTGCTGTAATCGCTTCATTACAATAAAAATTGTACATGAGTTTACTGGAGCTTTATCGTGAACCAAATAGGGGTATTCCTATCATCCACAAAACTTGTTTATATTAGCTTTATCACAAATTTTGATATATGAAAATTCTACGAATGAATTATGTACGTGTTTGTGTGCGTATAAAAGAAAAAAGTTATAATCCAAAGAAGGTCATTATATAAAACTAAAAAATGTCTCCAGTGGACTACAACAAAGCTATGGGAATATGCAAAATTCCAAATGAAAAGTCTACATTAAAAGGTTAATCCACAGATGGAGTTTGATAGATCACCTTTGGTGAAGTAATAGATATTTATAGCAGAAGAACCCCATCTCTGGAGATCAAATAACATCTACAATCGCTAGAGCACCACTTCTATACCACAATCGCCCAGTACTAGACTCAGGAAGGCTACCCATCGAAACCGCTCATCCAAAATTGCTCATATGAATATGTAGTCCCATTAAACACTCTAACATATGAATGAAACACTCCTTTTCTCTATGGAAATGTGTAACATGTATGCATATGTGTAAATAAATGCAAGTGCATGGGTCTCAACCTTACATTTTTTCTGCGCACTGCAGACATGTTGCATCTAATGATCAAGTGTAATATAACAGATAGGTACAGATTCAGAAGAACCTCCAACTTTTTTGTGTAAAGAATGTTATGAGGACGATGAACAGATAAAAGGAGGCAGTTCAAATCCGCTCCCTGCCGGAAGAGACAAGTAGTAGTTACAGGCAGAGGTTACGGCTAAACTATTCAATTCTAATGGAATAATCAGTAAAATACACGTTAACAAAGAGAGATTTTCTGTTTCACCAAAAAAAACAACAACAACAACAGACATAAAGAATATAAAGCTCGATCAGTAGATTACAAGCACATACTTATTTTTGTCAGCAGGTGATGTGGACAACCTGTAAGAAAGAAATAAAATAAAATAAACTAAGTAAAATGAACATCTGGCATCAAATGTTCATTCTCAGGGCAACAATGATTGTGAAATTAAAGAACAAATTTCAACTTTCCAAAACTTTAAGATGGATACCCTTTCACTTATAAATACCTATTTCAAGATTCACTTTTTTCTAAGGCGCTTCAAGTGGAAAAATAAAAAGATAGCAGGCCTGAATGCAGTTCATGCATTGGTTAGCTTTATCAAAATATTTGATGTAATAAGCACAGAAGGAAATTAAAATTTATAAAAATTACCCTTTGAATCAAGAATACGAGATTGAAATTTTTTAACAAATTTGTCACTAATCTCACGCCACTATCATGATTTAGGGATATTAGGGGAATGTTTTTACACAGTTAATTACACAATATAGCAGATGAATAGAAATAACAGGAAGAATTTTTTTTAAGCGGAAGATATCAACTTCTAACAAAGACTCTAAAAGCATAGGCAAACTAAACTCCTTTCTTTAACTTAAACTTTCTCTGATTTGTCGTAGCAGGGGAGGTTGATGGGTAGAGGGGAATCCTAAACTTTAAAGATAAGACGACATAGTTAGGTCAAATATTTTCTTCAAAAAGGGATAACCAATCTAACAATCCTACTTGCCCCACAACTCCCCCAAAAAAAAAAAAAAAAAAAAAGAAGATGAAGTGTTTACTCACGCAGCTGGGTAGGGAGGAGTATTTTTGGAAACAGTAACGCCCAGCCATCCTGCAATTATACTTGAAACTATAGCAGCGACAGCTGATTCAAAAAAAAAAAAAAAAAATCAGTACAGAAAAATACTGTGAAGTGGACGAGAAGGAGAAGGAGCACTTACGACGTTCTCTGTAGAAAGACAGAGTTATTACATTTTACATATCTACAAATGCAACTGAGGATGGCTGGGCGTTACTGTTTCCAAAAATACTCCTCCCTTCCCATTGGCTCTAATAACAATGACAACTCTAATGCTCTGTCTCTCTAATACTCTCTAAGGATCGCAGCCATAGTTGATTGGTTTGGTTTGATTCGAGCTGTGGAATAGGGGTTTGAGTCAGATCAGAAGAAGTTTGTGCTATTTTAACATTCCGGGAATTGGGTTGTGGGCTTGAGGAATGTTTTGGGCCCAAGAGTACTTCCAACTCCTTCCTTTCTGCCTTTGGACAAGCGGGTTGAAAGTTAAAAAAGTTTGGTTTCCAAAATCAGCCTGCTATTGTTATAAGTTGTTGAGAGTAAGCCCAACAAATGCACGTTGTTGCTGGTACACAACTAACATCAACCAAGTAAAGGTGATTGGTGCGGCTCCAGAATCCAAAATTTCATGTAATTATTAATTTTCACCGAAATATATCAAGTTTTTCATTTTGTCTTGGTTATGGTACAATAAAAAAGATCAAGTTTTTTTTTTTTTAATTAACTTTGTACTCAATGTGCAAGAAAGAATATTTTGATAATATTAGGCTTGTGCATGCTGATGCATAATACTTCTCTTCTTCATTCTCTTCTATTGTTTCCCTTTTGGGTCTCTTATATTCAACTTTGGTTTGCAGACTGTGGATGCAACTTTTTGAGCTGAGACTGCCTGCCAATGGATATTACACACCTGCAAGCTCTACTTTTCATTATTTTTCAAACATTGGATGCTGAAAGTTACTAGCGAAGAATTAGGTAATTAGCATTTCGCATCTACTCCAGATAAATTTGTATTGCTTACAAGTCTTTGAATCTTTGTGCCAGTTTTGCATTAGATTTGTTCCAAAGTTGATTTGGTGGTGTGATAGAAAATGCATCCTGTAGTTCTACTCCCCTCCCTAGCCATTGATATAGGATAGGTTCTGGAGGAGAGACTGTTCTAGAGTCTCTCTATTTTGCCTCCCTTTCAAATTATTTGTTCATATCTGGATTACGTTCTTTGGAAATCTAAATTAATTAGGATAGTGTCCTCTATTGTGACTTCATGAAAATGACAATTCTCATGCTTTTGAAGTTAATTTTGATTTCGAACATGGCTGGTTGAAGCATTTTTTATTCATTTGTACCCAAGGTGTTTAGGTTTTCGGATATGGAGACCATGTTCAGGAGGTATTGTTTTGATTCAATATTTAAGAATATTAGGTTGAATTTCCTTGCCTTCAAGTGTCCCAGTGCTTTAGAACACGAGTATAGAAATTTTTGGCCACTTAATGCGATGTCATCTATGTTGCTTCGATATAACCCCAAAAGTCTGCATCTTGCATGATTATTTTCGGGTGTTGGCTGAGTAATTTTCTATTTGCTTAACCTCGACCTGTTATCACAAGCAATGATGTGATGCTCCAACTTTTTTCTGCTCCCACTTGTGATTTGGAAATTTAGACAGATTGCAATTTTAAGCTCATATTTGTGCTTAATTTGAAACTCCTTTAAGATGCCAGATATTTATGAAGTTATGCTCTAGAATGCAGTTGGAAAGCAAAATCTCTGTCCTCCCGTGCCGCCTTTGACTCATTACAGGGGGGACAACATTTCCGATAGTAAAGAAGAAGCTAGTTGAGTCTACTGTGCTTGAAGATGAAGTTAACAATAGGTTGAAGGATAATGAATTGACAACATCAAAGCTCTGCATCAGTGAATTTGTGGGAGATTTAAACCATTTAGTTAATTGTGATTTTTAAAGTAATAAGTTATACTGAACTTTAAAGTTTCCCTGTGAATACGTTTGTTATTCCTGATTAAAGTGGACTACAATTAGTGGCACTGCTGCATCAGATCAGTACCTTTCAGACAAGATGTTATTGTAGACTTGTTTTAATAGTTATCTTCTGGGATATTTGGGAATCTAAAAAATGTAGATCTTAGGTTTTCCAAAACCTGAAGATTCATATGGCCAAAGTATTTAGAAGGACGAGTTCATGTTGTAGAGAAAATAACTAAAAAGGATTTAGGCCTAACGTTGGTCTGAGGAGTAATAAGATGAGTTTTTTTGAAGGTTATAACATTTTGAGTATTTGTCCAATTATAATGATCTGCATTTGTTAATAATTTTCCATGCGCTAGATTCCGTTGGTTTACTTGTATTTATATTTTATTTGCCAAAAATCTCATTAAGAAGCATCCATTTACATAGTTGTAAATCTGAATTTGTCCAGTCTTCCTTCATCAGATAGCTTGCTTAATTATCATATCCATTGATCCACTAGCACAGTTGTAAACCTGGATTCATCCTGTCTTTCTTCATCAGATATTTTGTTTAATTATCATTTATCATATTCATTACAACACCACACTAAAATTAAGAGGTTGGTGCCAAATGGATGTGGAATTAAAAGTTCTTAATAAATTATTTACAAAGATTGATAAAATAGATGATGCTTTTTCTCTGCCAATTGGTGTCTCAATGAATTCTAAATTCTAGTTATCTTCTTTGAATGCAGTATATTCAAAAACGAATCTCTGTCCTTGAAGACAGCATCAGTAAGTCTTGGGCATTTGCTGGACCAATTGATAATGGAGAACATTCTAAGTTTCAAACTTGCAAAATATGATCTATTAGTTGTTGAGTTTTTGGCAGAAAACCAAAGTAACCACTAAACATTGGCGCTCAGTATACTTTTAGCCTCTACACTATTTCAGTTTTTGGATCACCCACTGAACTATAAAGAATTATGTAAATTAGGCCATTCCTTATAATTCTACTGTTAACTGGTGGCAAAAGCATTATCATCTAAAATGCATGCAAACTTGAGGAACCTTATTGAAAGTTGTGATATCCTTATTGATTTATCCAGTAAGACAGGAATCCCCTGAGACTTCTGGCAGAATTTTAGATACCTGTAGTGAATCAGTTGATGAGCTTTTCGCTGCCACCTTTGACTGCATCAGAGGTACTGCTGCTCATGCTATCAGAAGCATTTGTGAGTTTTTTGGTAAGTAAGTGGATCATGTTTTCAGTTGCATTTGTAGATATGTAAAAGACTTACTATGCTGTATCAAGATTCTAGTTGTCTCGTATCCACATTCAGTGAAATTTATACTTTACCTTTGTGTCATTTAATTGATTGCTGTAATCTCTGTCATTTTGGTCCTAAGAGCAATATAAGCTTGTCCTTCGATTTTTTCCTGATGTCTGGACATAACAGAATTAAGTCTAAATGCCCATATCTTACATCTTCAACATATCAAAATGTGACAACATCTTTGATGCCATTAATGCCATTTCTGGGATGCCGTATCTACACTTATCTTCACAATTGCCAAAACCTTCTCACTCTTCTCAAATGGGTTTTGGTTGACTGTGCAACAAGGCTTGAGGTGGAAAGATGAAGAAAGCACTCAACTACAAGCAATTATGCATAAAGCGGAAAATGCATACAAAAACATATCATAACTGATACTTATACACATCTAGATGTGTATAAGAGACAGGTAAATAAAATCATGCATATGCTATATACATGTCTTTGAAAATTTACCAGTGTTGTTAACTCAAGTAATGTTTTAGCATTGCATCTTCACTTTATGTGGTTCCATATAAATTGAATTAAAATTTTCTTTTGTACTAATATATGTATGGAATCTTGATAGCTGACATTTATTAATTTAATAACTCTTATAACTAATAGTTTTCAATCTTCTAGGGTAAAAATAATTTTGAGTGAGTTTGCCATATGTAGATGTATACATCCTTCTGTATTTTCAGTATTGATCTATAAGCTTCTGAGGCAGTCTTCTGAAAACTTGCAGTTGGTTGTTAAAATCTTGAAGTTGTGCACATTATTCTCCTGGGCAGCAAAACGAAATTCCTGTTAATATCGTGCTTATAAGACAAAACTGATTCTCATTATTGTTGCTCTAATGCTAGGGGTATGGGTTGTCTTCTGGGATCTGAGAAAATCATTCCTATACCGTCTGTATTTCGGTGGTGTGGAGAATGCCCGTTTAGACAGTTTGCTTTCATATCTTGATACTGTAAGTGCTTGTAACTTCTATCCTCCCACTTTACCATTCTTCCTAACTTGCTTTTTTTGCAACAACACCAAATTGCACATCATTCATCCTTTTGTTGGGATATTTTCCGGGTTTATTTTATTTTTAGTGGCATCCTTGCAGGCCCTAAATCGAGTCTGCAGTATGATTGATGATGCACTTCGAGATCGTGTAGTCTCAAGCATTTTTAGGGAAGCCTTGGTAAATGCTTATTCTCATGAATAGAATTCTCAATATTCCTTTGTTTGACACTAAACTTTGTTTCTTCCTTGTACAGGAAGGTTATGTTTGGGTATTACTGGATGGAGGACCTTCACGTGCATTTTCTGATTTAGATGTTCCAATGATGGAAGATGACCTCTGAAAGTAATTGTGGGAGTGGTTGATATTTTCCATTTCTTCTTTACATCCTCAGCTTCTTTGTCACTCTATTGTTTCTGTTTTCATTTTTCAAATATGATACACCCAATTTTGGTATTCGATACTACAAAATCATTGTAGAGGCTTTCCTTTGCCTTCATCTATGTACTGGACTCAATTTTCATTAGCTGTAAAATCTTCTTTTCGTCTAATAAAGAACAAACCTACTGGTTTACAGAGACAAGAAGTTCTTCAGGAGGCAAAGGGATGAGATGCAATGAGTGGTGGAAAACATCTTTGCAATGTATAAAACAACATTGTTATCATCTACTTGGTCCCTTTCTAAGTTATCTTTGGGTGTGCTAAAGTTTAGCAAGGTTGAATTCTAAATTAGAGTATAGTTAAGTGTAGTGTCTGCAAAAATTTGGAAGTTATTTATCCTCCAAACTTTTCGGAAATGAGTTCATAATTATGTCAGATAAACCATGATGCAATTGTTATTTTATTTTTCTTTCTTTTTGTGTGTGTGTGAAATAGAAATTTTGATGTTACTCAATTTCAACATGGAAAGAGTTAATTAAATAGCCCAACTACACAAATTAAATAATACTTGAATCTTCCACAATTTTCTGTTGTCTTTTGCATCATTCAGTTTCAAGTTTGGTTAGTCATGACACCCGAACCACTCAGATCGGTAGGATGCTAGAGAGAGAATCTATGCTCATATTATAGTGTCTACTTTTGTCCATTCCAACATCAAGCATCCAAACACTTGCTGTGTTCATGTTACCTATTTGAGGAATTATCTCGTATGTCGGTGTTTCTCACGTGCATGATTGTTATGAAGTCTTCTCACATTTTGGCAGTAGAATAGATTATATACAGCAAAGCAAGTTAATTCTTAAGATGACATAATTGTTCTGCTGCTTTATTCTTCAGGACTTGTTTGTAGCTGATGGGGAAGGCCCTCCTCCGTTTGCTAGTTGAGGAGGAAGCAAAATTTGCCCAACTTCTAAGCCTGTTTTCCCTTCAGGTAAAATAATCCACCATTCTCTTCTTTGTGGACTTGATCAGCTGGGTCATATTGTTATCTTCTTGTTAGTCATGCTCTTAACAGGCTGAATCTGTTATCCAGCTGTTAATGAGTTCCAGTGAGCACATTTCAGTGGGACTAGATGCACATAAATATGGTTCTCAACAGGTGCTTGGGAGATGCTGATATCCTGATACGGGTATTATGCCACAAAAAAGATAGAGAAGCCTTCAAGTTTTTAAAGGAACAATATAAGCTTCGTGCACCTTCAGGTAACTACTTCCCACCCCACCCCCAGGGGCACCACCAAATTGATCCTTCAGAAAATAAGATTAGTTGTTCAATCTGGTGCACAACAGCAAACTCAGACTATGCAAGTCGAACTAAATATCCGAGTAGTATTACTCAATGGAACTCATGAGGTTTCTGGCTAAAGATTGACTGGCTATCATTAATACATCACATTGTTTGGACATGGACAGCTTGTAGTGTAGACAGATGACTAAATTTCCGATTTCATTTGTTGATGATAACTTTTACCTTCTTCCGACTTGTTGCACTACCTCTGTTTTTTATTGGTGGATGAATTGGTTGGGCTTCATATTGTAGTGCTCAAAATTCATTTATATATTAATCGACCATTTTCATTCTTTAATGGAGGACATGGCAGCATATCAGTTGCATAAAATCCCGGAATCTAACATGGATACTCAATATACCTTTCTGTTTTCTGTCTGCTTGGGTTTTGCTGTGCTCTTGTAGAATACGATGAGGATGGAGTGAAGTCCACCTTCAAATCAGTTTTAGTGATGGATTTTCATAGGCAAAGTGGATCAGCTCATTGGTTGGACTAAGTTGATGATTTCGTTCTAGCTAGGGCAATATCAGGGAAAGAGAGAAGTTTCACGCTCTCCAACTAAGAAGTAGTAAGCCCACTGGAGTAAACGGTATTGAAGCAACCACTGATTCTAGTATCCCAACTCATGGAATCCAATGCCTGCTGCATCACTGATTTGGAGCTATCCTTAACATGTCCCAAAGACAATGGATTTCATGAATCTGCCATAATAAATATTTGCTTTGACGCACTTGAAAGCAACAGTTAATGGGAGCTTTCAACTTACTGGAAGAAGAAAAGTAGCTGGGGACTAGTTATGGGGGATGCAACTCCCATGACTTTAAGAGTAGGAAATGTAGCAAGCAAATTTGCCTACCTATGGCCGGGGTGGATTTGGCTGTTTCGTGTTTCTCTTTTCTTGATATATATATATATTCGGCTTAATTCTTACTCCAGATCGAATTACAAAGTTGAAACATGCAATCTTCTAGACTTGACTTTCCAAGTGAGTAAAGCAATTTTGGATGTGTAGAGGAGTAAATGACTTGTGTTGCGGTGAAGATTGTTCATTATAACATGTTTTGGGTTAATTTATACCTTTTGTCCCATTGTATTGACTGTGGAGTAAATATATTATGTTCTTCTACTTTTCAATTTGGGCTAATCCAAGAGAATTGGGGGATCACAATTATGTAGAGTCTATTAAATTGCAGAATATTTCCTGTTTTTCCTCAAACCGCACAAGGTTGAATGATAAACAACAACAAAGTAGAACTAATGCACCATTGCCATGGATAGGCCTCTACATTGTTGGATCATCAAGAGTCTTTCATTGCTCTATGTTGAAGCTTGATGTTTCTATCACACCCCAAATTCGGGATCATGATGACACGCGAGATTACAAGCCGCATTTCAGGATAATACCAAGCATGCAATTTATAATAAATTTAAAAGTATCTTCTTTTTTTTTTTTTTTAGTTTCCTCGACTGCTGTAGACTTTAATGGTTTTAATGTCTTCAATTTTTTATGCACTTGATTTGAGCATTACCAAATACAAAATCAAAAGAAATTGATTTGAATTTTATTGTGAATATTCTCTCTTACCATGTTTTATAGGTCACTCCGTGATAGTTTACATGATTTGTTTTGGTTATGTTTAATAAATATGCAATTCACCAACAGTCCAAGATCATTAGAACGAAGCAACACCGGATAAGTAAATGTGAAAAAAGTTCCCCCAGTCGTTACTAAAGCAAAATGTGTGTGGTGGTGAGATTTTGTGGATGCTAGTCTTGTCAGATGCCTCCAACTAGGCATGCTAACAGTTACCTGCTTATACAAGCTGCACTAGGGATTGGGTCAATTAATACGTAGAGGGAAAAAAAAGCTACAATGACATGAAATAATACAAGTATTTCTGAGTATTAAATACATACATGATAATGCTGGTAATACCTCACATGTATAATTAAAATTAAAATTCTTACCAATCAAGATTGCATCACATGACCAGATAATAGAAGACAATCAAAAAATGATGAAAATAACCTTTAATACAATCCGCAGCATCTGAGAAGATCAACATCCACAAGAACAAATTGTGCAGTCATTACATAGTTACTAATCACAATAAAATCAGCAAAATATTTTTCCACCAAAATACTATACTCCTCAGAGAGCTTGCCACTAAGTAGTTCTACATAGGAGAAACTATGACTTCGATCTTCCACAAATGGGCAAAAATCCTCTTCTTCCAGTCATTACATAGTTACTAATCACAATAAAGTCGGTAAAATATTTTTCCACCAAAATAGGATACTTCTCAGAGAGCTTGCAACTAAATAGTTCTAGATACGAAATTCTCCTCAGAAGAGCTTGACACTACGTAGTTCTACATACGAGAAACTACGACTTCGGTCTTCCACAATTGGGCGAGAATCCTGTTCTTCCACTGATAGACTTCTGGGGGGTCATCCTCTTGTATCTCCAATTCTTTCACCAATTCTTCCATTTTCTTCAACACCTCAGCTTTTGTCTCCAATTTTGTGGTGATGTTTTCAATCATAACATGTCCCATCAGGTTCATAAGTCCATACACCATTTCATCAATCTTCCGTTTCCGCTCATCCATCTCTAATTTATCTTTGACTATATGCAATATTTCTTCCAACAAGTTTCGGTCAGTTTGCTTGCCAAACCATTTAGTCACCACCTTGTGAGTGACGTAGCCCCCAAGGAAAATGCAACCGCTAGTTAGCGATACAGATCGAGAAAATTCTTCCCCAAATAATACATTTCCAAGCTTTAGTCCAGTTTCTTTGTATCCTGAAAAAGGAAGGCAATTCAAGACTTTAATATTATTACTCAAGACATAAAAGTCTGATAATATAATAAAATTGATGTCAAAGTAAAAGACCCTACCGAATTGTTTTGCCTCCTCAAAACTCCTAAAGAATTGTTCACTGAACTTTTTACCGACATCACCTACCAAAAACAACAAAAAATAAATATGGAACTAGCCGATCAAAACTACAAGAAGTATGTATGGTCAAGCCAAATCAGTTAGCATCATACTCGAGTCACAGAACATAATTAAAGTTTCGTTGGAAAGCTAAGTTGGAGACTATACCAACACTCTTGAACTTCTCAGAGAATTGTTTGTTAAAACCTCTACCAGAAGCACCTGCCACCAACACAAGCATCAAATAAAGTCCAATCATCTTCTATACAGAAGCTTAAGTCCTATCACCTTCTATAGAGAAGCTCAGTTAACTTAATTGAGCTTAAGTCAACCATACTCACCAGTGCTGAGCCTCCTCATATGAGAAGCATAAGCAAGACTTGTCTTGGCAGCCGTACGAAACATCTAAACAAATATTCCTGAACAAACCAATTCAACACAACAAATAGAATAAATTTACATATCAATAAAATTATTTGTTTACTTACAAAAGATTAAAAAAAATAAACACACACACATATGCAACACAAAATCTTTTACACTAAATCTTGTACAGATTGCAAATAAGTAATCTCCATATCTGGACAACATCCATCACAAAAAGCAATCTCTTAACTAACAATCAAGAGTAACACATAGGGTCTGTTTTTTTGGAAAATATTTTCTAAAACTTCCTCTGTTTGGCAAAATTAAGTGGGATAAATATTTTACACCCAATGGAGTAAAATAACATCAGTGAAAGATCACTCAGATTTCTATTAGCCTGAGGAACTGCAAAGATAGATTATACTGGGATGGGACAAGCACAGGACAATATTCTGTCAAATCAGGATACAAGAAAGCTTTTGAGGAAGAACAATTTAAACACTTGCAGAAATCTAAGAAAGAAGAATCCAGTAACAGTTCTCAAACAGACAATGTGCTTCTGTTACGGGAAAGGTTATGGAAGCTCAACCTAAAACACAAAGTCAAGCATTTCATCTGGAAGTGTTTGCATCAAGTGTAACCAGCTATTCATCAAAGGTGCAAGAAAGGAGATGCAAAATGTAAAAACTGTTGTAGTGAGAATGAGACATTCTTTATCTGTAAAAGGGCTAAAGAAGCTTGGGATGTCTCTCCAATTCCATGGGATGGTTTAAAGTACAGGCACAATTTCAGGAATTGGTGGGAGCAATTAATGAAAGTGAAGTCTAGGAAGGAGGGTGATAGTCACATCATTCTGACTGCCAATATTCTATGGCAGTTGTGGAAGCACAGAAACAAATATCAATTTGAAAACAAGGATGCTGGAGGAAGCTGCACCATCCATAAGGCTGTGGAAGAATGGACGGAATTTGATTCAAACCAACAGTTGCTAGCAGGGAGGAGAAAGCATGAAACAGAGAAAAACCCTTCTAGTAAGATGAGGGTAATGTCACATGGTTTTGCCAATCAATGAAATACAATACTGTTGGCATTTTGGGGAAAAAAACAAGTCAAGCAATTGAGAGACTGAAGCTATGTTCAGAAAAAACACAAAATCACATTCCCATACTGAAGTCTAACAGCCCAGAAAATAGGGAAGAAAAGAAAATACAAAATAATCACAAACAGGAAAAAGAGGTGTGGGAGGGGGACCCAAGCATTACATGATAAAGAAGAATATATGAGCAATATAAAAAATAATAAAAAAAGAAAAAACAAGACATGAGTGTATGAAGAACTTGCCTTCATATGAGATTTCAAATGGCAAATGAGTAAGGGTTTCTGGGTTTAAGGATTTCTGTTTCAGCTTCCAAAAGATAAAGCAAAAGAGATAGATATAATAAGATATAGTGCATGGGCCTTTTATGGGTCAAAAAAAGATAGGTAAAGTAAATGGGCTGATGGGGTTCTGTGGGCTTTCTTACACATTTCAGGCTTCATTATGGTTTGCCCCTGTGAAGTATTAATTCTAGGTTTAACTGTTAACTAACACTTTGCCTCCGGGTAATTACACTATTGCCCCCATTGAACTAAAAGAACATACCGTTTATCCCTCATCGATACTAATCATCATTTAAAAAAAATTATTTAAATGACTGAAATACCCCAATTATTAAATATTTTGATTTTTCATGCATTTAATTTTGATATTTGATAGTTATAAAAGAATTAGGAAAAAACAAACTACAATACCAAATTGATCTTTTTGACTTTAGGGACTGAAAAATATGTGATAATATTGAATTAAACTGTATCCAATATTACAACTTGCATAGGTTGAGCCATATATTAAAAGTGTAAAATACTTAGAGACATAAAAAAATTACAAAAGTTTTATATATAGAAAATATATTGTCATGCAATACCCTTAAATAAAGTTTTTTAGTAGAAAATAAGCCCTTTTGGGAATTGTTCTACCATTCTACTTAAATTTTCAAATAAAAAAAAATGAACTCCTGAAATTTTTTAAAAAAAATGACCAAGAAATATATTGATATAGAGATTATTTGAAATATTATATAGTTTATTTTTCCTTATTTTTAAATAATTATCACATAACTATCAAAAATTAAATATATAAAAAAATCAACATATAGTACTAAGTGTATTTAGGCATTTAACTAGACTTTCTTAAAAGTGTTAAAATCGTTAATAGATGAATAGTGTCAATGGGGAGCAAAGTGTATATTCTTTTGTTTCGGGGGGCAAAGTGTTATTAACCCCTCATTATCCCTCAAGGTTTAACTATTAATTTTTTTTAGAATTTCATCTTAAAAAAGTGATGAAATGTCATAATTGCCCCCACCTTTTAATTGCACTTTGCTAGCGAGTTGCATTTTGGCAACATGTCTTTATTTTATTAATAATTTGTCATTTGAAACTAATAGTGGTTAATTTTTCTATCCAATCTTATTATAACGAGAAATATATAAGGATGACTTTGAGTTTAGTTAATTCAGTTAACTGAAATGCTAACATATTTATCAATTTCAAAAGCCGATTATAGAATTGGGAATTCATGATAGAATAACTAATTAGTGTTTGAAAACACCAAATTCAATTCAAAGTCACGTTGAATTTTTACACACCTCTAAAGCCTAAACATGATGACTGCTAGTAGTCTTGAAAGCATGATTCTTATCTAGATTGACTTTCAACACCATAAGCATACAAATGACAAAGCAATACAAGTTCTACAATCAAGTGGTAAGTAGATGGTTTTTATCTACAAACTCGTAAAATTATCACAAACATATTAACAACGGCGCACTAAGTGAATATATTAACGAAGAGGTATAATTTTTGTTACATTATTATGAAGGACATGAATCATAAAAAATTACTACATATTTAAGAACATGAATTACAATATGTTTTGAAGCCCTTAATAATAAATGGATAAAAATTGTTATATGTTTATTAAATCTCTCACATACCACACCCTTCTCGCTATTTCTCCTATTTCTTCAAGGGTTAAGTACATTATGCATGCTATTATATGTAATCCACACCAATTATGAGTTAAGACAATACCTTTATAGGGAAGGGGTGTTCATATATTCCCCACTTGTGGTGTTCATTCCGTACCACTAGCCCAAAAAATCTATGGTACTGATCAATTCCGAACTAGTGAAATAGGGTAGCTGAACAGTTTTTCGTTATCGGGTAGGGTACCTGACCTAGTGCCTCGAGTGTGGGTCAAGGTACCGGGTTACATTTTGCATACCCGCCAGGTACCGACCTAGTCTATTATAGTAGTAAATTTATAATTTTACCTATTAGAGTTACTACTTACTAGCCTACCATCTGGTACCCAACCCAGTCTATTATAGTGGTAAATTTATAATTTTAGCTATTAGAGTTACTACTTACTAGCCTACCATTAAAGTACTAGGGGTGCATTATCATTGCTTGGTGCCCTCTCTCACACATTTTAAACCACCACTACCACTGGTCAGCTCTCCTCCATCCCTCCTCACCCCATCATTTTGTCAAGTATATCAGATCCTCCCTCTTTACCAATAACTCACAGTAATAGCGAAGTAGTTGATATATTTTATCAGATTCTTGTACTCTATTCGTATTAACTAGTGTGGGTTTTCAAAACATGCAATGTGTTGTAATTTCAAATTTGGCATATAGCATTTAGAGATTTCACATTAGGATTAAGATTTTAGGAATTTTTGTTATGTTGGTTTGATTTCAAATTGTATGCAACATTGTTCATTCTATTTGTTAGCGAGATTTTTATATGGTCAGGTACCCAGCCTACCAAACCCCGCTTTTGAGGGTCCCTGGTTGTGTGTATGAACCCGGTAGAGGGTCAAATTTTTCCTAACCAGGTAGAGGCTCTTAAGTAATTTCTAGTGGTGAGGTGAAACGCATTATGCATTTGAAATGATGGTTATGTAAGAAAGTCATCGTCATCAAATGGGGGATAGGACTTAAAAGGTTATGGTCATGAAATGAGGGACTAGTTTAAGGTTTGAGGATTCGAAATTTTCCTGTCATCTAAACCCATATCACCAAATGTTGAAACAAATTTATCTACATGTCAAAAAAGCAGCTTTACTGCCTGTTTAATATGTAGACGAGGAAGAAAAGAATCTCCCAATAACAAAAGAAAATGAGAAAATATGGAGATGATAAAAAATCAGAGAAGTGTGTACAACAAAGAAAATATAGAGGAGATTAAAAAAAAAAAAATCAAAGAAGTGGTTAAAACAAAGAAAATATAGCGGAGATAAAAAATCACAGAAGTGGGTCAAACAAAGAAAATATAGAGGAGATCAAGAATCAAAGAAGTGCGTAAAACAAAGAAAATATAGAGGAGATCAAAACTTGAGGAAAACAAACCTAAATAAGACACAAATAGCATAGATTCAGCATCAAAAACCATATTGTAGCTAAAAAACACACCACAATCAATGAACCAACAACCTTAAGCACGTTGACAAAATAAAACCTACTAACAAAAGACCAAAACAACCACTGAAATCCATAAAAAAGAAAAAAAAAAAAAAACTTCTGTAAAGGGTTAATCAAGAGGGGGCATGACGAAGAAAGAAAAGATCCAACATACCCCATGGTTGATCTAGGAAAAGAAAGCCTTCGGATCCCATGTAAGTTATTCTTTGCATGGACACCTGCAGCCGTCGGCCAACGCATTGGCGTGGAGAGGAGCATCCCGTGCCGCTACATTGCATAATTTAGGCAAGCAAGTCTCCACGGCGATCGATTGATTTAACTGAATGTGTCGTAAGCACTAGTTGCCACTAAGGCCAATTGATTTAATTTAATGTTTTAGTGTGCAATTGGGGGCGGTATGGGCTGTCTTGAAAGAAAATTTCTTATATAAATTAAGACGGCACAATTTTATTTTATTTTCTTTTAATGCACATATTGTGTATAAATACCTTTATTTGTGTAAGTATTGGAAGAAACAAACCATGCAATACATAGTTGTTCTCTTTTTTTTCTTTTCTCATCTTTTTTCCTTTTTGAGTAAATTCCGAGGCCCGATCTGTTTGGTTCACTGCAGATCCACACAAAACAAAAATGAAAATCGAGAAACTAGCCCATATCCATGTCAAACTACCCGAAAGAATAATAAAAGTATCCATGCCTACCGACTGCAACCTACTATTATCCAAGGTCGAGTCGCATCGATCCCTACTGCTTGAAGTAAGCTACAACCATTTTTCTTTTTCTCCTTCGGTCAGCTCTTCGGTTGATTTCTCAATTCAACATTGCCAAGACACTCAAGGGACCAAACTAACTCTTAAGGCTGAACAATTCAGAAAACAAGAAGTAGTAGGTTAAACTGAGATTTTGTGCTATAAATTTACTAAATTAAGTATTTCTTGAAAAACAAAAGAATGAATGATTAGATTACTACATATGGATGACCATGATGGAACTGCCTGAGGCTATTTCTGTGGAGAAGATGAGACCACACCATTTCACTCCCCAACCCACCCCCAATTTCGGTAAAAAAATTTACGCAACAAGACAGTTTCTCACGTGGCACTCCTGCAAGTTGCATAAGAAACATCACCTCCAACTAGGAGTGTAAACGAGCCGTAATCGAGCACGAATAGTGCCCTACTCGAACTCGAACTCGAAGTTTTTTCTGATACTCGAACTCGAGCTCGAGTTCGAAAATTTTGACATAGTTCGAGCTCACTCGAAAATAGGTACTCACGAGCTCGTATTCGAGCTCGAACTCGAGTAGTTAGACTTTTTAGGTATAATATGTAATAACTCATAATTGGTATGGATATTATAGTAGCATTACATATAATAAAAAAAATAAAAAATATCTAGATATGCATAATGCAATGATAAGCTCGACAGCACTAGTACATTAATACATATACTAGTAAGTAGTAACTCTCACAAGAGTTTGAACTCGAGCATCAACTCGAGCTCGGTCAACTCGAGCTCGAGTCGAGTTTTTGACCGAGATGTGTGAGCAGCTCGTTTACACCCCTACCTCCAACTAAACTTTTTCAAAAGCACACAAAAAAAAATCTAATGCGCAGATTTGCTATTAGTACTTTTTTATTATTTTTATTGGGTATGCCATTTTTTGTCTGCAAAATTATTCAACTGAATTCCTTTCACCAGAAAAATTAAAAAATGAAATAATTATATATTAAGATAAATTAAATACATACCAATGCACATAATATGATTTGATTGTATCATCTTCCATCCTCCTCTAAAGATCTGATTTGATTGTCTTTGTATCCAATCCGATCGAACCATCGAACGCCTCCCAAATCTGATATCAGTTGCTTTTCTTTTTTTAATTTTTTTTTCTTGTGCATCTGAGTTCATCCGTTTAATTTCACAACCCTAATTAGGGTCAGGTGAGACATCCTACAGGCACCTTATGTGGCTTATATAAAAGGAAAATAGTTAAGTTATCCGGTATTTAATATTATTTATAAATTTTATGATTAAAATTAAATGTTAAATAATTTTATTTATATTAAAAAAATTATAAATATTAATTTATATTATAAAATTTATAAATAGATTAAATATCCAATTTATCTAAATATTTGTCATTAAGGGTAGGCTGATTAGTTGAACAAGGCCGCAGCTTATAAACCTGACACACCTAGCACCCACTTGTTTACTTATCAAGAGATACACATCAAATTATTAGTGCACCTTATTACTTAAATAAAAAATAATAACAATAATAATTATTATCTTAATTTATCTTATTTTATTCTAAATAAAGGGAGAGTTAATTGCAATATCTTCCTTTAAACTCTTTTTATATATATTTAGTCAAATTTTTTGTTTCTTTGTGAATAATAATATATTTAATTTATTTGTTTAAAATTTTTTAAAAATAACAACTGCTTAAATAACTATTCATCAATTAATAATTTAATGTTAAAATAATATCAAGTTATTATATGTATAAATTAATTTTTAAATAAATATAATTTTTTATGTTACACACATTGAATATTATATTTTTTACTAATAATATTCAATGTCCATCTATTTATCTAATGCCTTCTCGACATGCTTTTTTGGCATGTACAATTTATTAGTGGATTATATTGGACAAATTCAGAAGAAATGTATATCTTTGTCATTCTCTGTAACCTGTCTTGTCTCTTATAAAGTTGCAAACGAGTTAATAAAAGTGCGAAAGAGTTGATAAATAATAAATTAAGTCCTCGCACAAATCTCCCACTAGTACTTAATACAAGTAACGACCCTTAAATTAATATTAGGAGTTAGTACTAAACATTTCACAATTTTCTTAAACCAAATACTATGATTGATTCAGGTTGTCTTTTTGTGGAATAGACCGTGTATTAATACCACTGTTGCATAATATGTTGTTCGATACGGGCATGAGTACAAAATGTAATATAGGAATTTAGGTTTAGTTAGTGAGTTGCAGTGGAGTTAAGTTTGTTGACGCTATTGACAAAAGATTGAAATATGACAAATTTGAAAGTGAAAATACAAAATGTCTAAAATCGAAATTTGAAGTACGAAATAAAAATTAAATATAAGACGAGAGACACTAAATGGAATTAATCCATTCGAATATATGCATAATTATTGGTAAAATTATCATATATACAAATAAGTTACTTAATTGATGCAGTGCGTATTATAATTTGAGTTGTAACGTAATTTTGGTTATATTAGAACTTCAAATGTATTAGAGTTTTAAATATGTTTGCTTTCTCTTTTATGGTTGAATTTTGAAATGCTTTTATATTTATATTGATACATAAATATATTCAAATGTATTATAATTTTAAATATATTTGCTTTCTCTTTTGTGATTGAATTTCGAAACGCTTTTATATTTATATTTTATACATAAATATATTGTGTTTCGATACGTATGTATTAACGTATTAAGTAACAATACATTATTCAACCTCAATTAACGCGGCATTTAGTTTGCAAACTTCACTAAATGAACTCGTTTACTTGTTTGAATCTATTTGTGTTGATCTTCCGTACTTAAATCTGTAATGGGTAAATATGCAATGGGAAAATTACCTTTAGATAAAAATTAGGGTTAATAACACTTTGCCTCTCTGAACTAGGTAAATAATTACACCTTTATCCCCTGAACTAAAAAATTATACTTTACCCCCAATNCACATGATTCATCTTTTAAAAATTTTATAATATCAAATTAAATGACTGAAATACCTTTAGTATTATATTTTGATTTTCATGTATTTAATTTGATGTTTAATATGTATAAAAGAATTAAGAAAAAATAAAATATAATAACAAACTAATATTATAATAAAAATTATTATTATAATAAAATATAGTAACAAAATAATTAGGGAGTGAAAATGTGATAAAATATAAGAACAGTATTATATTTGACATTACAATTTGTACAGGTTCATCCAAATATTAAAATTGTAAAATGCTAAGGGATATCAAAAAAATCACAAATTTTATAAAAAAAATATATTGTCACACAATATCTTTAAAGAAGAATTTTCAATAGAAAATTAGCCCATTTAGGAATCGTTCTATCGTTATAATTAAACATTCAAATTCGAAATAATATAAAATGAAATAACAAAATTTAAAAATTTGACCAAGACATATATTGATATGGATTATATTAAAATATTATATAATTTACCTTTTTCATTATTTTTAAATAATTATCACATCATTATCAAAATTTAAATACAAAAATCAAATATAGTACTAAGGGTATTTAAGTCATTTAACATGATATTATAAAATTTTTAAAAGATAAATTATGTTATTGGGGTAAAGTATAATTTTTTTAATTAAGGGAGGCGAACTGTTATTACCTACCTAATTCAGGGGTAAAGTGTTATTAACTCTAAAAATGATGATAGGACATTATTGATTATTGCATAGGAGGGGGCTGATTTCCAAGCTATTTTGACGTGGAGTATAGTATAATCAACGTATACGGAAATTTTTAAGTGGATCAGATTCGTAGGAGGTGTCATAGATACCTTGATTTACATTCATTCACATTACTTTGAAAAAAATTATTTTATTTAGTTAAAATGATGTGAATAAAAAAAATTCATAATATTTATCATGAATCCGATCTACCTAAAAATTTTCCGTAACATATATAACTCGATGTTGAAACTCTATATTCTACTATTGACTAAAAAACGCTGCAATGGAACGCACTGTGGATTATTTTTCAAACATTAATTAATAATGTAATACGCCAACAAAATCAGAGAAAAATGCAATAGATAGCAGTTCAAGAAGTCAATGAACCATATTGCAAAAGGAAAAAATTTGTAGTATTAGGTTTATCAATTTCGCAAACAAGATGTGAATATTTCGTGTGACACGCAAAATGTTTTACATACCATTTTGAATTTCAATTTACAAACAAGAACGATGATCCACACAAAAATATCACAATTGAACTATAGATGGAATCACATTGAGATGGTCATTATTATTTTTGGGATTTCTTGCCAAGATTTTTAATCCAACTGAGGGTCAAAATCTTCTTCCCAAGCTTGTTCTTGCCAGACCCATCTTTCCCCTTCTTCTTGTCATTGTCTGAGGAGGTGGTAGGGGTTCAGGGTCCCATTGGTCTTGAAGAGACAGATAGCCCCTCTGATTTGTATATATCCATTTTTCTATTCTGTCTCCTCGTCTAAGCTCCACTTCGCAAATTCCCCAGACACGAATTGCAAAGGGAGAGCCTCTATTTGAATGTTATGCAACCAAAATCTGCTAGTTGTTCTCTATAATCAGGGAATGATTATTAATTCAAACAAACAGCAATAATTAAAAAGAGCCATTCAATTGATTATGTCTAATTTCTTGTTTATCCTGAAACTAATCTACACCTCAAGTTTTTAATGGATTATGAAAAGTAGAGGTGTAGCATGTAGAAATGATGGGAACTATAAGTCGGGACCCTGTGACGATATTTATTTATTTTTTCTATATATTGATTGAAATTTCTCCGTTTATGAGAATAAAAGTTAATATAAGCTCACGTTTAAATGAGACGTCAAAGTTAACCTAAACGAGTGCAAGAATCAACGGATTCGATATAGAAGTCCCTGCCTGAAAACTAAAACACTTCGAAAGTTGAAACTGCCGGGAATATGTATTGGACAAAATTCAGAACCGTAAGCCAAAAGGTAGCATCAAACTGTGCTTTGGAAAACAAACACTTTGACCATGAAACGCAAGAGAAACTTTGAAGGCCATACAGCCATAGCGTATATTTTGATTGTCAGTCAATTCTCCTCTTGTTCTGTCTCTGATTATCAAAAGGTCAATAGTTACTATAATACGGAGACCAAACAAATGGTGCACCAAGAAAACGATTCATTTTGTAACTTTGATTTAGCAAGAATTCAACAACTAAGGTACCGTACTAAGGGATAATTTCTCGAAAGATGTACATAGTTTTCACTGAGATAAAGCCCGTCATCTATAAAATTCAATATGACCTGCAATCTCCCTGCACAACAACTTCACCTCACCAGCCAACCTCATGCTTCTACTAATTACCAGACCTGTTTGTTTATGTGTTGGTGTTGGCCTGTGTGAGACGGCTTCCTCCTCCCTTCCCAACAAAAGAGCTTCCTTTGCTGGAACCACATTTTCCCACCAAAACTCTCGTAGAATGCCATGAATCAATTCATCCAGTACTCACGGTCCCTAAATACTCGAAATACTGTGCTCCCATTAGGAGTCCAACAATACAGATCAACCCAATCTCTATTCATTACCTCCATCTGACCCTGAACTTGAGGCATGTAATAGAACGGCATTCTTGACCAAGGCAGCCCTGTCTCTGGTTTTCCTTTGTTATAAGGGCACTTCACTTCCAGAATCCCACCTCCTGGGAAGCACCCAAGAAGGCCATCTGGGGAGGCACCGATCCAATCAAATCGTTCCTCTGAATGAGTTGCAAATCCCAATGAGCTAACATCACGACCAGTGATGCTTTTGTAACGCTCTATGGCTGCCGCTTCATTCAGAACACCCCAGTTCATGGCAAACCTTTTAGAAGCTTCCACTGCTTGCTCATCTGGTGAGAAAACTTTCTCGTGCCAGAGCTCATAGCGACGGTTGCCTTTCCAGAATCCTAGAGCAGTGCTGAAGGTGCTGGTAGTCAACTTGTTCTTGCGAAGTGCAAACCATGTCTTACTTCATCAGAACGTTGTGGAGCATCTGAGGGCTTAAGATGGGCAGTCAAGACAAATGAGGGGTGATGAACAAGGGGGATGCTAGTGGTTACATATGCTGATGCACAAGTGGAAAAGGATCTAAAAATAATAATTCTGAAATTTCTTCTCCTGGGGAGTGGAGCTGTTGCTTTATGAAGGCTGTTAAATTTTGTGACACAGGCTTTGGTCATTGAAGCTGCTTGCTACGCCGTCTAAAATAGATAGAAACTCCTACAAAGGCACACATAGCTTTTTAGTGGGGAATCAAATAACTTCAAAGTTGAGCAATGCTACTTTGCAAGTTAGCCAAATTGGAACATAGAAGCCAAAAAAGTACACAAATTAGTCCTTCAGATTTGGCACCAGCACAATAACGTTAATAACAACAAAATACAAATTGAATACATCAGAATCATGGTGCTCTGAAATGAAGTTAACAGAGGCAGAGAAGATACAAAATGGATATATCTTCGTCAGGTATCATCAGTTAAGTGGTCAACATGAGCTCAACTCCTCAACAAAACTCCCATATTTTACCAAGTGTGTGCAAGAAAAGCTTCCAATCAAGAATTCGTGCTGAATTGGAAGACTCAAATACTAAGTATATTAATCTGTAAATTACAAACTATACCTAATTCCCCACACACCCACTAGATACAGTAAAACAAAATGAGACTAAAGGGTTCAATTAAAGGTTAAATCTTTGGAAATCCATGGCCTAGATAACAGTTCCAACTTCTACTCATAATTATCCAATAAAAAACTCAAAACTCAAAATAACTGAGTAACTACTTAAGAATCCTAAGGCATTTTGATTTTTGAGTCAATTTACAAGATTAAAAAAAAAAAAAAAAATCATCAACCCCAATTCATATAATTCATGTCATGCTATAAATTTGTACATAACCGCAAATTCAAAGTACAAACCAAGAGAACAAGAGAATCATTAAGTAATCTCGTTCAGAAAATGAAAAGATTTGATCTTTTAACATTTTGAGGTTTTGAGAAATGAATAATATCAAGAGATTACAAGGTGTTTGTTAATTTACCTGAAAGAAAAAAGAAAGAGGGGACTAGAGCTTCAGCTGGCAAATATTGATGAATAAGCCCAGAAAATTTGAGGGTCTTGAACATATAAGCAGGATAAGCTGAGTTGCTTGAAAAAAAAGGGGAAGATTTTGCGGAAGGGCTTAGGCCTTCTCAGTTCTCGGGCTTTTGCCTTTTGGAATGCGGAGTGGGTGCCGAGATAGACTGATGGAGGAACGTTTTATTCACAACTTACAGCGATTCTAAGGCCATGTTCTTGCTACTTGCGTTTTCAGGTAAGTTATATAACCACAATAGTTTATTGGGCCATCCACTTGAACCCAAATACTACTAAAGATGAGAGCATTCGACACCAGAGATAGGTTTGATGGACCGTTGAAGATAGCTCCCCAATAGAGATGGGCCACTATATCAGCCTTTTGGGCCTTTTAGAAGAGTGCACAAACAATATATAGTCCTCAAAAGGTCCAACTAAAAACAAATTGGGAAACAAACCAGAAGTAGGAAAATATTTAAAGGTTTTGTTGGATCTAATCTATAAACTTTGTAGTTAGGATTTAATTTTAAAATAATTTTACTTACATCAATCAAATTGACTTCAAAAACAACAGTCTAGTTAAAAGTATTTTATAATATTTTTTTTCTTATATAGAAAACATATTAAATGCCCAATTTGAACATCTATATTTGTAAGTGTTATCAATAGCGTTCTTATATACAATCAAAAGTTATCTTCAGTGAGGTAACCACACATTTAGTAAGAAAGAGTGCTGTGAACAAAATTATCCTCGTCAATTGTATAACAGATAATCAAAAGTGATACTACATCATTCATTGTCTTACTAAAATGTGAATATTAGTAAACTAAAATGTGAATCAATAGATCAATAGCGAGCTTATATACAATTAAAAGTTATCTTCGGTGAGGTAACCATACATTTACTAAGAAAGAGCTGCTGTGAACAAAATTATCCTCGTCAATTGCTTTAAAAGATAATCAAAAGTGCTACTACATCATTCATTGTCTTACTAAAATGTGAATCAATAGATTAACGGACATAAAAACAAGGTTGAAGTTTCCAATTGCAACTTTTCATCGTACACATCATGAAGTAACAGAAAATACAACAACACAAGTCTTATAAAATGTGAATCAATGATTCACGAACATATATTCCTTCATTCATCATTTGGAAAAATCCCAAAAGAAAAGCAACACAATGTTGAACGAATTTATGGTTCGTCCCATTCGTCGTTCTTGTATGATACGAGAGTGTCAACCTTGTGTATCTGCATTTGAAGGAAAAAACAAAAATCAGATTATTCAACTGCAAAAAGCCTTATACTACTGCAAATTAAGGTTTTTTTTCGAAAAGATTTTGCGGCAGATTAGATTCTACCTTAGTATCAAAAGAATGCAGCTTAACCATCTGTGGATTGGCTATCAGCTTAGGGTCAGGACTTTCAATCCAAGTAAATGGGACTGCAACATCCTTATCTGTATAGGCTAACACATCAAAAACACCTGCAAAGTACCAAAAAAATCATCAAAATTTAGTCTCAAATCTCCTTTACTTAATTCTAATAATCAGATGACTTGGAATATTCTTACAGGGTTCATCAAGGCATGGCAAGTAAGTAATGCTGGATGCAATCTGTCTCATGATAGCTTGAATTTCTCTCATAATTTCCTTATCACTCTTTTCCCTTGAAACACTGAAAATCCATACCACAACAAAGAACCATAAAAACCCAAAAACTTGAAATTTTGAGAAAGTACTTAAAGAATCTAAAATGAAAAAAAAAATTAGGGAGAAAAATTACCCTTTCACAACCACCTCACTATCAGTTTCAATACTGAAATTCCACCTTTCAAGGACCTCACCAGTGCTCTTGCTCATGATTACAAGAACTACCCTCTGTAATTTCCCAGCTTCCAGCCATTCTTTTTGTGAAATTAAAGTACAAGTACGAAAAACTTTAAATCAGAAAGATGCAGTTGCTGGTCAAAATTGAGAATTAAGAGTGCCTGAGGGTCAAAATTACCTGAAAGTTGAGAAGTTAAGTTTGAAATGAAGGTTTTGACACCTTCATCCTGAGTAAGCAACATTGGTAGCCCATATTTCTTCACCCTTCCAAAACTTTCTTCAGGATAAACCCCACGATTATACAGAATGCTACATCAATTTTATTTTTAGAGAGAGAGAAGAAAATCAGCCCCAGAAATGTCAATTTTTATCCAAGAAACTACATTCAAGATTAAAAAAAGGCAACAAAAAAAAAATCATTCTTTAATTTCTTTACCTATTTGCTGCATAACCTGAAAAGGGTTTTGTACAAAAACAGAGATTAGGCACAATTTCAATTAAAAAAATTTGAAATTTTAATTGGAAAAAAGAAGAAGAAAGAAAAACAAGTAATACCGAAGAATTCAGAAACTATTGCGGCTGATCCACGAAGAGTAATGATGTCTTTGGTTCGGCAATTCTTGCAGCCATGATTTTGCTCTTACTTTTAACAAATTCAAGAAATGTATGAACAAGAGATTTTGAAAGGGATTATTAAATCAAAGGAAAAGAGGAAAAAAAAAATGGTCAATTTCTGGTTAGTTTACAAAAGAAAGAAAAAGGGTTTTTGTTGAAATTTGAATTCTTGATTATTGAAAGAGGAGAATGATGGTGAGAAAAAAATGGTTCAGGGTTTCCACAAAAAATGAGGAAGGGGAAGTGGGTTGTTAACGGCTAATTTCGACTTGTTTAACGGTCGATTTTTTTTTTTTTTTTTTTTTTTTCCCCTGTTGTGATTTGACAGTTAGCCAGTTGGGCACTTGAGTGAGTGGACTGGGTAACGGGCCGCCCGAGTAGCCTTCTGGGCCAGGGGGAGTGGTGGAATCCATCAAAGGTGGAGTGATGAATATTGGGCCAATGAAATAATAGTTAGTTGGGCCTTGTTAAGTACTAGTAGTACTGAAATGTTCTTTGTTTACTTGCTTGAGTATTATTAAATACTAGTTAGTACTTAGAAAATGAATTTAAAATGTTAGTGATATGTTTATGCTTTTAAATGATATACTCATTTTTAATTTTAAAAATATGATTATTTTTAATTGTATGATTTAACTTCAACTTTTTGAGGGTTAATGCAAAGAAAAAGAGAATATGTATAAATTTAAGGAGTGCAATTACAAGATAAAATTAATTATATCTTTCATTACCTTTTTATAATTTTTCACCCAAAAGTAGCTATAGCTTCACCCCTACTAAAGCCAGTTTCTCTTCACCCTTTGTTAAAATCTAATTGTAAGCTACTTTCTTGCAAATATTTTGTGGAAAGTGAGTCAAAGTTGGATTCATGTATGTACAAATAGATGTTACTTATTCATTACCAGGCACTTGAGTAGGTTATGGCCGATGGATGGGGGTAGGGATGAGTTAGAAAGAAATTTGGTAAACTTTTTATGAAGTCATACTTAAAGATTTATGCTTGTCATTTTAATTATTAAGAGCATCTCGATGCTACAGCTCTTGTTTTGAGCATCAACCCATAGTGATAACTTTTTTATATCTTCGTGAATATTTGTATCATCTTAATTCTTACGCATGGCTTGATTATCAATTAGGAAAAGTCAGTTTTCCGGGTGAAAAAAATGTCCTTATTCTTTCCAACCTCGTTTATTTTTTTCGGAAAAAAAAATTTTTTGTCTTAATTTTTCCCACTTTCTTTTATGGAACATCAAAAAGAATTTTTGAACAAGAACTCGTGTCAATAATAGAGTCCTTTTAGTACAAATAGTAGGTGTGATAAAAATTTCAAACAAGTAACCGTAAGAGCACACGGAATTTAGATATAAGGTCGGCAGAAATTGGAATGATTACGATTTAAAGTCACTACATACTTCCGTTTAATTACCTAGATCATAAATAAAGGTGATGTAATATTGATATCATAATTTCGATAGAAACTTTCCACACCGCAGTAGTATTTTCTGATTCTCCCAGCAAATCCAACGCCTCACAGCAACCACAAACTTAAAATTCCAGAACATTGAACCAGCAAATCAGTCAACTCTAGTTTAATGCAATTTTTTAAGTTTCAAGTACAATCAACAAAAGCAGGGCATAATATCCAAAGGATAATACATACAAGTCCAGAATTAGAACTGGCAGCCTTGAGAGAGCGAAAACGAGTTTTTTCAAAAATAACTTCTGAAAAGGCAGTATCAAAAGTAGGTAACGGAGACCGATGTAATAATGATACACGAATATGCTCAAAATCATCATGGAGACCCATGAGAAATAGCATTAAGCGTTGATTATCTCGAAGAGTGGAGTATTTTGCAGCATCTCCAGGAGTATCCCATTTTGGATCCGAAAACGCCAGTTGATCCCAAAAACTACTAAGAGTAGCGATAAAGGAATGAACAGGTTGATAAGGCTCCTGTTTCATATTATATAAGGCAGTCAAAAGTTGATATTGATTCGCAATACCTTTAACAGTGTATCGATGGGCAAGAAAATTTCATAATTCTTTGGCAGTATTAAAATGCCCAAATTGTTGACGTATGGAAGAAATAGTGGTGTTGTGGATTCAGGTAATAATTTGATGATTCTTACTGTCCTAATTTTCAAAGCGATCATTGAATTTGGTAATCGATTTGTCTTTTAGTTGTGTTGGAACAATTGTAGATTCATCAACAATACGTCACAATTTTCAACCTTTGAGAAAACTTTGCATATCTTGAGCCCATGAAACATAATTAGGTCCATCCAATGTAGTTGAAATAGAATGGGATACATCTGATTGAGTCATGGTAGGAAAAGAACAATTGAAAGCCAAAAAATTAAAAATAAAGTAAGTAATGGTATAAAGAAAGACTACTTTCTGAGAAGAATCACAGAAAATTAAGCACACTGTTGAACTCAGAAGACCGAAAAATGTAGGGAATCGGATTAAATCGGGAGAAAATCTGTCAAAAATAGCCTGAATCGAACAAAAAAATTGCTGACCAGTAAACCGAACAAATCAACCTAAGGCTGAACCAAGGATTGAATAAACCGCTGAAATGTCAATGACGTGGTAGATGACAGGACAAAATGGATGATGTGACAGGTGATATGGCACTATAGGGTTGGCGTGACAGGTGACGTGGCACTGTAGGGGTAAAGTGGCAGGTGACGTGGCACTGTTGGGTTGACGTGGCATGTTACGTGTTTGGACACGTGTCATGTGACGTGGCTCTGGGGTAAGGTCAGGTGAGTGACGTGGCAACTTGTTGTCGTTGACGTGGCTGGTGACTTGGCAAAAGACTTCCCAGTAAGAAGAAAGCATGTTTCACAA
This sequence comes from Cinchona pubescens, assembly GCA_025175665.1. Lineage (NCBI taxonomy): Eukaryota > Viridiplantae > Streptophyta > Magnoliopsida > Gentianales > Rubiaceae > Cinchona > Cinchona pubescens. The sequence goes on along the minus strand of JANKKI010000077.1, from coordinate 961,639 downwards.
ACACACTTTTAGAGAAACTGAAGAAGACGTGTTTGTGAAACACGCTTTTACCTTCTTCCTTCGCTAGACTGTTTTTCAGTGCAGTCCAGTGACGGTGATGGAGCGTGTGGGAGCACGTGAGGTTGATTCCGGCGATTGAAAAATTACTGGTACAAGGCCTAGGACTGGGGAGCTCCTTTTGGATGATGGGTAATTGATAAAATAACGAAAAATCGGGGCAACAGACTGAGAAAAATTCTTCCAAAAGGAGGAGAAAAGAAAAAAAAACTTCGATGATAATAATCCGAGAATGAACTAATCAGACCCCAAGATGTGGCTCTGATACATGTTAAAGAATATGGGCTTCCATTTTAAAACTAATTGGTGATAAATGAAGTGATCCAGAAATTTATTAATTAGTTCAGGATCTCTTGGCTAGTCAATGTAGGATTTATATTTAATATCTTTAATAGTGTATGCAAAATAAAGGGCAAGAGACTTGTCACTTATTCAGTTTATCACATATGATAACATGTGGAACATATATAGCTGTGAGTAGGCTTTGAGAAAGTTCTACTTAAATTTATATGTGATAAAACTCGTAAATCTTCATGAAGTATCTGGCCGTGAGTAGGTTTTGAGAGAGTTCTACTTAAATTTATATGTGATAAAACTAGTAAATCTTCATGAAGTATTATTTTGGTATCAGAGTCATGTTCTTTTTAAGGCTAATCGTCTGTTTTTAAAAGAAGGTACATTTTCCCCTCAAGTAGTGGNATATCAGATCTTTAATCCTGCCCAAAAAATAGTCGGTAAAGGAGCATGTTTCTGCCTCTCAGCTAGATCAACATCAAATTCCTACCCTCAGGAAAAGAACATCTAGTCACACTGCATATTCCTCAAAGTTCCCTAGACAATGGCGTGATCAAGGATGCACTCATATCCATTTTGGAGCAGTCAGGATAGCACTTACCTTTCACGGGAGAAAATGTCTACTAGTAGTAGCAAGGATTGCCTTGTTAGATACAAGGTTTAAACAATAGCAACATGCTTGTATAGCAATTGTTGAAACAACTCTCAATGCAGGGACAGTCTTTGTAATCCTCTTTCCGAATTTCAATATTTCACTAAAAGATCCATATTTGTTATTTGCTCTGAAGATTCAAGTTCAACTCCAAGGAGCAGAAAAAATTCAAGATGCTCTGGCAGCTACACTTCACTGTCAAATGGTATATCATGCACAAAATCATGCTTTTGATCTCTCTTTTCCTGAAGAAGAAGAAGCATTGTTAAATATTCAGATAGATAAAGGATAATCAGAAGCATGTACACATGTTCCCAGGCAAATTTCATGAGAAGAATTGATCAAACTCCTTTCTGATATTTAACATTTTGTTTTTTATTTTGCTGATTATTCCATTAGAATTGAATAATTTTAGCTTTAACCTCTATCTGTAACAACTTGTTGTCTCTCCCGGCAGGTGACAAATTTGATAACTGCCTTCTTTTTATTTGTTCATCGTTCTCATTAACATTCTTACAAAAAAAAACAAAATTAGAGTTTCTTCTAAATCTGTACTTATCTGTCTGCACTTTTCCATATCACATTGTTTGCCTAAATTATAAGATAATTTTGCCCCCTGTACCCCCTTCCCCCAACTCCGGTTTCTTTGCTTTCAGTTCTTTATTGTCTGATTTCACCACTCTAAAACCAAGACTATTTAGGTGATGTATATGTCTATCATGATTAATGTAGAGATTGGCTTCTATGTGTATATACAAGTCTCGCGCACCCTCATACAATATTACACCATCTCCCACACCCCAAAAAAAGGTATGCGGTTTGATCCTCTCAGTTGCACATATGTTTACTTACTCCAATCACACGTGCATATATGCGTACACCTTACATATTCCATAGAACAATTTTGGGCCAGCTATTTCAGTCTAGTGCTGGTGGATTGTGGTGGTAGAAATGGCGAGGTATTTCATTCACATTGTGCGTCTGTCAAAAGTTCCTCTATTTTTTGTGAAACCCCTTTAGGCCCACCTAGCTACACTTGTTTAGTTACCCATCAAACATTTACCAAGGCCTGCGTAACTCTGTAATCGGCCTATACTCAATTGCTAATTTCCTGCCACCCCGTGTTCCCCCCCTCCCCAATACAGGCATTTTGAAATAGATTTTCTGAACCTGTATATGTACATGGAAGATAAAGAGAAATTGTTCTTGCTTACTAGATATCCCATAAAAGAAAGCTGGAAACAAAAATTTCCCCTAGACAAGTTTAACGAGGTTTCTCACGAAGATAATAAAGAAATAGAGCTGTGAAAATATTGTTAAACATGTTTACCAAAATTTTGATCTTTAAAAAGGCCAACATACCAAAGACATTTCAGTCTCGGGAGAATTTTTCAGTGGTTCACTACAATACGATTCATATAAGAGACAGTTACAATTGAGGGGCCTATTGCCAGGAAATTAGCAATTGTATCAATCCTTTAATAATACAAATAAACAAATCAAATCTTATTTCTTCAATAGGTATTAAAAAACGGAATCTGACCATATCTTCCGCCTTAACCTCTATCTCAGTAACTACTTGTTATCTCTCCCAGTGACAAATTTGATAAGCCTTCTTTTTATCATTCATCGTCCTCATTAACTTTCTTACAAAAAAACAAAATTAGAGTTTCTTCTAAATCTGTAACCGAATCCTTTTTTTATCTAGATGAATATACCTCACAGGGGGGAAGGGGGTACAGGGGGGGTCACTGGACTCTGTCTCTTATACACATCTTTATTGTCTGATTTCTCCACTCTAAAACCAAGACTCTTTAGGTGATGTATATGTTTATCATGATTAATGTAGAGATTGGCTTCTATGTGTATATACAAGTCTCGCGCACCCTCACACAAACACCATCTCCCACACCCCTAAAAAAGGTATGCGATTTGATCATCTGTGTTCTCCGAGACTTGTATGCTGTTGAGATACATGCATAGATGTTTACTTACTCCAATCACACGTGCATATATGCGCACACCTTACAGATTCCATAGAGAAATGGAGTTTGATTCACATTGTCTCGAGTCATTAATGGTTTTTTATAAGAGCAATTTTGGGCCAGCTATTTCAGTCTAGTGCTGGTGGATTGTGGTGGTAGAAATGGCGAGCTATTTCATTCACATTGTGCGTCTGTCAAAAGTTCCTCTATTTTTTGGGAAACCCCTTTAGGCCCACCTAGCTACTACACTTGTTTAGTAACCCATCAAACATTTATCGTGCAGCTATAATAGAGCTGTGAAAATATTGTTAAACATGTTTACCAAAATTTTGATCTTTAAAAAGGCCAACATACCAAAGACATTTCAGTCTCGGGAGAATTTTTCAGTGGTTCACTACAATACGATTCATTAAATTATGTTACTTTTGAGGGGCCTATTGCCATGGCACATAGTCTTGTAAGAGAATTGTCAAGTGATGGATCTAAATTTCCACAATTCAAGTTTTCAACTTGTAGTTTTCATTTCAAAATCAGTACGTTTTCAAATAAAATAGAGGACCATTAAAAACACTAATCTACTTCATTAATATTACAAATAAAATAAGGGGCGGGGCTTGAAAAAAGGAACAATTAACTGTTTGTTTAATATACAACCCAAAATTAGGAATGCTTAAATACGAATAAAATTTCCCTCCCTTTCATTTTTTTATGTGTTACGTGTGTGCATATTTATAAGTGTTTGCACATGTGTGTGCGTACAATAAATCTGATAAATTATCAATCCTTTAATATCGCATACAAATAAACAAATCAAATCTTATTTCTTCAATAGGTATTAAAAAACGGAATCTGACCATATCTTAGCTTTAACCTCTATCTGTAACTACTTGTTATCTCTCCCGGCAGGTGACAAATTTGATAACTGCCTTCTTTTTATCTGTTCATCGTCCTCATTAACTTTCTTACAAAAAAAAAAACAAAATTAGAGTTTCTTCTAAATCTGTACTTATCTGTCTGCACTTTTCCATATCACATTGTTTGCCTAAATTATAAGATAATTTTGCCCCTGTACCCCCTTCCCCCAACTCCGGTTTCTTTGCTTTCAGTTCTTTATTGTCTGATTTCTCCACTCTAAAACCAAGACTCTTTAGGTGATGTATATGTTTATCATGATTAATGTAGAGATTGGCTTCTATGTGTATATACAAGTCTCGCGCACCCTCACACAAACACCATCTCCCACACCCCTAAAAAGGTATGCGATTTGATCATCTCAGTTCTCCGAAAAATGTAAGGTTGAGAGATACATGCATAGATGTTTACTTACTCCAATCACACGTGCATATATGCGCACACCTTACAGATTCCATAGAGAAATGGAGTTTGATTCACATTGTCTCGAGTCATTAATGGTTTTTTATAATGAGCAATTTTGGGCCAATATTTCAGTCTAGTGCTGTCTCTTATACATCTGATGTGTATAAATGGCATAGCTATTTCATTCACATTGTATACACTGTCAAAAGTTCCTCTATTTTTTGGGAAACCCCTTTAGGCCCACCTAGCTACTACACTTGTTTAGTAACCCATCAAACATTTACCCGGGCCTGCGTAATTCTGTAATCGGCCTATACTCAATTGCTAATTTCTGCCAATACCTCGGCAACTGTATATGTACATGGAAGAAAAGAGAAACTTGTTCTTGCTTACTAGATATCCCATAAAAGAAAGCTGAAACAATTATTTCCCTAGAAAAGTAAACGAGGTTGGAAACAATAGGACTTAGATAATCACGAAGATAATAAAGAAATAGAGTGTGAAAATATTGTTAAACATGTTTACCAAAATTTTGATCTTTAAAAAGGCCAACATACCAAAGACATTTCAGTCTCGGGAGAATTTTTCAGTGGTTCACTACAATACGATTCATTAAATTATGTTACTTTTGAGGGGCCTATTGCCATCAAACACCATCTAAATTATCTTATAATTTAGTCAAACAATGTGATATGGAAAAGTGCAGACAGATAAGTACAGATTTAGAAGAAACTCTAATTTTGTTTTTTTTTTTTAAGAAAGTAAAATAGAGGACCATTAAAAACACTAATCTACTTCATTAATATTACAAATAAAATAAGGGGCGGGGCTTGAAAAAAGGAACAATTAACTGGTTGTTTAATATACAACAGTTAATTGTTCCTCTTATAAGCCTAGATGTACATATACAGGTTGCCATAACAAACAAATCTATATGTGTCAAGAGACAGATAAAAAACGGAATCTTATACATATCTAGCTGTAACCTCTATCGTAACTACTTGTTATCTCTCCTACAGTGACAAATTTGATAACCGCCTTCTTTTATCATTTCATCGTCTAATTTTAACTTTCTTACAAAAAAAAAAAACAAAATTAGAGTTTCTTCTAAATCTGTACTTATCTGTCTGCACTTTTCCATAGGTATTGGCAGAAAATTATCTTATAATTTTGCCCCTGTACAGGTTTACGCCAACTCCGGTTTCTTTGCTTTGAGTTCTAAATTGTACATTTCTCCACTCTAAAACCAAGACTCTTTAGGTGATGTATATGTTTATCATGATTAATGTAGAGATTGGCTTCTATGTGTATATACAAGTCTCGCGCACCCTCACACAAACACCATCTCCCACACCCCTAAAAAAGGTATGCGATTTGATCACCTCAGTTCTCCGAAAAATGTAAGGTTGAGATACATGCATAGATGTTCACATCTAGACTTACTCCAATCACACGTGCATATATGCGCACACCTTACAGATTCCATAGAGAAATGGAGTTTGATTCACATTGTCTCGAGTCATTAATGGTTTTTTATAAGAGCAATTTTGGGCCAGCTATTTCAGTCTAGTGCTGGTGGATTGTGGTGGTAGAAATGGCGAGCTATTTCATTCACATTGTGCGTCTGTCAAAAGTTCCTCTATTTTTTGGGAAACCCCTTTAGGCCCACCTAGCTACTACACTTGTTTAGTAACCCATCAAACATTTACCCGGGCCTGCGTAATTCTGTAATCGGCCTATACTCAATTGCTAATTTCCTGCCAATACCTCGGCAACCTGTATATGTACATGGAAGAAAAAGAGAAACTTGTTCTTGCTTACTAGATATCCCATAAAAGAAAGCTGGAAACAATTATTTCCCCTAGAAAAGTAAACGAGGTTGGAAACAATAGGACTTAGATAATCACGAAGATAATAAAGAAATAGAGCTGTGAAAATATGATGTTAAACATGTTTACCAAAATTTTGATCTTTAAAAAGGCCAACATACCAAAGACATTTCAGTCTCGGGAGAATTTTTCAGTGGTTCACTACAATACGATTCATTAAATTATGTTACTTTTGAGGGGCCTATTGCCATCAAACACCATCTACTAATGATTCCGAATTGTCAAGTGGTGGACATAAATGTCCACAATTCAAGTTTTCAACTTGTAGTTTTCAGCCCAAAATCAGTACGTTTTCAAATAAAATAGAGGACCATTAAAAACACTAATCTACTTCATTAATATTACCGGGTAAATGTTTGATGGGTTACTAAACAAGTGTAGTAGCTAGGTGGGCCTAAAAGTTTCCCAAAATTAGAATGAAATACGAATCCAGTAAGCAAGTAGATGGTTTATGTGTTACGTGTGTGCATATTTATAAGTGTTTGCACATGTGTGTGCGTACAATAAATCTGATAAATTATCAATCCTTTAATAATACAAATAAACAAATCAGGTTTTAGAATCTTATTTCTTCAATAGGTATTAAAAAACGGAATCTGACCATATCTTAGCTTTAACCTTAGGCAAACAATGTGGTATCTCTCCCAGTGACAAATTTGATAACTGCCTTCTTTTATCTGTTCATCGTCCTCATTAACTTTCTTACAAAAAAACAAAATTAGAGTTTCTTCTAAATCTGTACTTATCTGTCTGCACTTTTCCATATCACATTGTTTGCCTAAATTATAAGATAATTTTGCCCCTGTACCCCCTTCCCCCAACTCCGGTTTCTTTGCTTTCAGTTCTTTATTGTCTGATTTCTCCACTCTAAAACCAAGACTCTTTAGGTGATGTATATGTTTATCATGATTAATGTAGAGATTGGCTTCTATGTGTATATACAAGTCTCGCGCACCCTCACACAAACACCATCTCCCACAGATAGGGTGCTGTATGCGCACATATCAGATCACATCCGAAAAATGTAATGTTGAGATACATGTCTATATGTTTACTTACTCTCCAATCACACGTGCATATATGCGCACACCTTACAGATTCCATAGAGAAATGGAGTTTGATTCACATTGTCTCGAGTCATTAATGGTTTTTTATAAGAGCAATTTTGGGCCAGCTATTTCAGTCTAGTGCTGGTGGATTGTGGTGGTAGAAATGGCGAGCTATTTCATTCACATTGTGCGTCTGTCAAAAGTTCCTCTATTTTTTGGGAAACCCCTTTAGGCCCACCTAGCTACTACACTTGTTTAGTAACCCATCAAACATTTACCCGGGCCTGCGTAATTATAATCGGCAAACTATACTCAATTGCTAATTTCTGCCAATACCTCAACTTTGTATATGTACATGGAAGAAAATGTGTATAAGAGACAGGATGGTGTTTGTGTGAGGGTGCGCGAACCAAAATTTTGATCTTTAAAAAGGCCAACATACCAAAGACATTTCAGTCTCGGGAGAATTTTTCAGTGGTTCACTACAATACGATTCATTAAATTATGTTACTTTTGAGGGGCCTATTGCCATATCATACACCATCTAATCGATTCGAATTGTCAAGTGGTGGACTAAATTTCCACAATTCAAGTTTTCAAGTTAATGAGGACGATGAACAGATAAAAAGAAGGCAGTTTTCAAATAAAATAGAGGACCATTAAAAACACTAATCTACTTCATTAATATTACAAATAAAATAAGGGGCGGGGCTTGAAAAAAGGAACAATTAACTGTTTGTTTAATATACAACCCAAAATTAGGAATGCTTAAATACGAATAAAATTTCCCTCCCTTTCATTTTTTTATGTGTTACGTGTGTGCATATTTATAAGTGTTTGCACATGTGTGTGCGTACAATAAATCTGATAAATTATCAATCCTTTAATAATACAAATAAACAAATCAAATCTTATTTCTTTTCAATAGGTATTAAAAAACGGAATCTGACCATATCTTAGCTTTAACCTCTATCTGTAACTACTTGTTATCTCTCCCGGCAGGTGACAAATTTGATAACTGCCTTCTTTTTATCTGTTCATCGTCCTCATTAACTTTCTTACAAAAAAAAAAACAAAATTAGAGTTTCTTCTAAATCTGTACTTATCTGTCTGCACTTTTCCATATCACATTGTTTGCCTAAATTATAAGATAATTTTGCCCCTGTACCCCCTTCCCCCAACTCCGGTTTCTTTGCTTTCAGTTCTTTATTGTCTGATTTCTCCACTCTAAAACCAAGACTCTTTAGGTGATGTATATGTTTATCATGGTTAATGTAGAGATTGGCTTCTATGTGTATATACAAGTCTCGCGCACCCTCACACAAACACCATCTCCCACACCCCTAAAAAAGGTATGCGATTTGATCACCTCAGTTCTCCGAAAAATGTAAGGTTGAGATACATGCATAGATGTTTACTTACTCCAATCACACGTGATCATATATGCGCACACCTTACAGATTCCATAGAGAAATGGAGTTTGATTCACATTGTCTCGAGTCATTAATGGTTTTTTATAAGAGCAATTTTGGGCCAGCTATTTCAGTCTAGTGCTGGTGGATTGTGGTGGTAGAAATGGCGAGCTATTTCATTCACATTGTGCGTCTGTCAAAAGTTCCTCTATTTTTTGGGAAACCCCTTTAGGCCCACCTAGCTACTACACTTGTTTAGTAACCCATCAAACATTTACCCGGGCCTGCGTAATTCTGTAATCGGCCTATACTCAATTGCTAATTGTCATCTGTCTCTTATACACATCTAGATGTGTATGTACATGGAAGAAAAAGAGAAACTTGTTCTTGCTTACTAGATATCCCATAAAAGAAAGCTGGAAACAATTATTTCCCCTAGTTTACTTTTCTAGCTGTCTCTTATACACATCTAGATGTGTATAAGAGACAGTATATGCACGTGTGAAAATATTGTTAAACATGTTTACCAAAATTTTGCATCTTTAAAAAGGCCAACATACCAAAGACATTTCAGTCTCGGGAGAATTTTTCAGTGGTTCACTACAATACGATTCATTAAATTATGTTACTTTTGAGGGGCCTATTGCCATCAAACACCATCTACTCGACACTTATTGTCAAGTGGTGGACTAAATTTCCACAATTCAAGTTTTCAACTTGTAGTTTTCATTTCAAAATCAGTACGTTTTCAAATAAAATAGAGGACCATTAAAAACACTAATCTACTTCATTAATATTACAAATAAAATAAGGGGCGGGGCTTGAAAAAAGGAACAATTAACTGTTTGTTTAATATACAACCCAAAATTAGGAATGCTTAAATACGAATAAAATTTCCCTCCCTTTCATTTTTTTATGTGTTACGTGTGTGCATATTTATAAGTGTTTGCACATGTGTGTGCGTACAATAAATCTGATAAATTATCAATCCTTTAATAATACAAATAAACAAATCAAATCTTATTTCTTCAATAGGTATTAGATACTGAGGTTATCAATATCACATTGTTTGCCTAAATTATAAGATAATTTTGCCCCTGTACCCCCTTCCCCCAACTCCGGTTTCTTTGCTTTCAGTTCTTTATTGTCTGATTTCTCCACTCTAAAACCAAGACTCTTTAGGTGATGTATATGTTTATCATGGTTAATGTAGAGATTGGCTTCTATGTGTATATACAAGTCTCGCGCACCCTCACACAAACACCATCTCCCACACCCCTAAAAAAGGTATGCGATTTGATCATCTCAGTTCTCCGAAAAATGTAAGGTTGAGATACATGCATAGATGTTTACTTACTCCAATCACACGTGCATATATGCGCATGCATGTGATACACCTTACAGATTCCATAGAGAAATGGAGTTTGATTCACATTGTCTCGAGTCATTAATGGTTTTTTATAAGAGCAATTTTGGGCCAGCTATTTCAGTCTAGTGCTGGTGGATTGTGGTGGTAGAAATGGCGAGCTATTTCATTCACATTGTGCGTCTGTCAAAAGTTCCTCTATTTTTTGGGAAACCCCTTTAGGCCCACCTAGCTACTACACTTGTTTAGTAACCCATCAAACATTTACCCGGGCCTGCGTAATTCTGTAATCGGCCTATACTCAATTGCTAATTTCCTGCCAATACCTCGGCAACCTGTATATGTACATGGAAGAAAAAGAGAAACTTGTTCTTGCTTACTAGATATCCCATAAAAGAAAGCTGGAAACAATTATTTCCCCTAGAAAAGTAAACGAGGTTGGAAACAATAGGACTTAGATAATCACGAAGATAATAAAGAAATAGAGCTGTGAAAATATTGTTAAACATGTTTACCAAAATTTTGATCTTTAGATGGAAAAGGCCAACATACCAAAGACATTTCAGTCTCGGGAGAATTTTTCAGTGGTTCACTACAATACGATTCATTAAATTATGTTACTTTTGAGGGGCCTATTGCCATCAAACACCATCTACTCTGATTCCGAATTGTCAAGTGGTGGACTAAATTTCCACAATTCAAGTTTTCAACTTGTAGTTTTCATTTCAAAATCAGTACGTTTTCAAATAAAATAGAGGACCATTAAAAACACTAATCTACTTCATTAATATTACAAATAAAATAAGGGGCGGGGCTTGAAAAAAGGAACAATTAACTGTTTGTTTAATATACAACCCAAAATTAGGAATGCTTAAATACGAATAAAATTTCCCTCCCTTTCATTTTTTTATGTGTTACGTGTGTGCATATTTATAAGTGTTTGCACATGTGTGTGCGTACAATAAATCTGATAAATTATCAATCTTTTAATAATACAAATAAACAAATCAAATCTTATTTCTTCAATAGGTATTAAAAAACTCTGGAATCATAGATAAGAATACGGATTAGTACGCTTTGGGTAGCATATCGAGTGTAAGATGTGCCAATTGATTATAGATTTTAGCAAATTCTCCATCCCTCAAGACTAGCAGCATTTTTGCTTGTGTTTCCAACTTCCTGCTGACTTATTTGTTGGATCCGTCACCACAGGATTAAATTGGCTAAAGAATAATAAATGAAGGACTAAATTAGTTCAAATTTATTATGAGAGTTTTACTGTTTTAGTAAAATAGTTTAGTGACTATTTTAATATTTTACCCTTATAATAATGATAATTATTGGGAAGAAAATTGTCTATTATTTCAAAATAAACTTTTGGAAAGGTTCATATAACTCGCCTAAAATTGTCAGTTTAACTACGTGTACATTTAAAAGCAACAAAAAATTACAAGACAAAGTCAATTCTTATTTCTTTATGTTAAATAGAAACAAATAAAAATTAAAAAGAAAAAATTCTTTGGAAGCCATAGAGTACGTGAATTATTCAGTAGAATCTCCACAAAATTAAACCTTTTTCGTGAGGCGTACGTGGTCCTTCATGGACAAGGACTAAACACAACTTTTCTGCTTCAAAATGCTTCTGGGAGATTGAAATCTAAGACATATGCTGGTACCTCTTTGGACGAACAAAAAAATGTCGACACTATGTTCTTACTAATTGCCTCATCTTGTGAACATTTTTACGACACAAAAAATATCATTCTCTATAGTCAATTTCATTGGTCATATAGCTGAAAGACTAGCCATTACATGTGTACTCCTCCTGTTCCGTGAGAAACAGAATTATAGTACAACGATATTGCATTGGGAATGAATTTTTTGCACCACCTAAATTGTAACTTTTGTAATTTTTGTTAGAAGTCGATAATTCTTGGCAGGAAAGAAGATTCTAATACAAGAGGTTAAGTTGATGACTCATTATTCCAATAATTAGGTAGTTCCTCGCTGGAAGTAGGGAAGATTCCTCGAAAACGTCTACTAATTTGGTACTTCACAAACATTCTAGTTTTAGCCATTAGGCCTTTGTTGACTACATTAAGTTCCACTGAGCATATCTTCCAACAAAATCTTGATGAGAATAGTTCGGTAAGACAAGGGCAACTATCTTATGATGCAAAAATTAGAATTCGACTATTATAATTAGAATTAAAGAAATTAATGACGTAATTATTAATTGTTTGTGTGGTACTAAATATTTATGTAATACATTTACACGACAAATTTACTAAAAACGTAATTATATTTTATGTCTAGTCGGCATACATGACGTGAACATCTTCTATCATTTCTATTGTAACTTGATCTCCTCTCATCAATACAAGTCTTTTCTCTCTTCTCAGTCCAAATTCTATCACCCTAAAATTTCCACAAACATCCGGAATATAAAATTCCACAAGCATCAGGAATATAGTCGGAAAGACAATAAGGTATGTTTGGTACATAAAATTAACATAATTCAATGAATATACTGGTACGCTGAATAAAGCATTCAAAGTAATTGACAAAGAAACGTGCATCTAAAAGCAACTATATACTCTAAAAATCCTATTTCTCAAGTACGTACGTAGTGGCATGAAGTCTATCTTCTTGTACCATGTGGCTTATTCTTGTGTTTTATTTAGATTAGACATTGTTGACACTTTCTGCCTCAATTGACTCGAGAAGAAAATGGCCATTTGCCTACTGAAGTGAATGATTGCCACTGAATTGGATAAAGTTGTTCGTGGGGGAACACTTTTTGCAAGAATATATACATACAGGTCAGATTAGGCTGGCTGAGCACTATACATATGATGGCTTTTTTTTATTTATTTTTCCCTCTACATAAACGCAGAAGAAGCCACTATGCCCACTAAGGCAACTGAGTGCACTAAAAATCGAAAATAGAAAGGACATTCTCAAAAGAGGGAATAAGAATTACTACAAAATTTGTGACCGAGAAATTTCCAGGTTATGCCAATTGAACCAGGATAACTCTTGCCTGAATATTGCAAATGAATTCTTGTTTGTGGGCTATAGATGCAATTTTTGGCTGATTTTAATTTACTATCTCAATCTCAAACTCATCGCGTCATATATGTGCAACTCATTGCGCGGAATGACATATTACGACTATTGAAATAATTGAAAAATAAAATATTTATTATTTTTTAATCACCTAACGATTTAGAATATCCGAATAACAAAAAGTCTTTCATTTTTATGTCCTTAACAAATAACCTTTTTATTATATAATATAAATTAACACTCGTTCACTTTTATCGTTTATGTCACGGGATATTAACAAGATTGGAATAAATAATATTTTTGTCTTCTTCTCATTTTATTCTTTTGTTTAGTACTATTTATTTTCTTGCAAAAGAATAAATTACAAATCATATGATCCTAATATTAGCACATGATAGCCATTGAGGCAGTATAAAATATGCCAGACTTTTGTTTGGAACTAGATCGTGGACCATTGTGACAATGGCTTAAATCTGTCTAGACCTCGCAACTTCACAATTTGTGGTACATACTTTTTCCGTCACTTTGTCTCGTGACTTTCGCACGCGAACAACACATACGAACAGTACGTTTCCCTGCACCCAACACACGCCCAAAATTAGGAGCCACGAGTGCCTTCTAATTAGCTATGAGTTACAGCCACATGCCTCGGCCCAATACGTTCCCAATTAAGGCTATGTGGATTCTTACGTTGCATAATTAATGTTAAATTATTTAGTATTGGGCTAATGATATGTGGTTCTAAACTTTCACATCACAAGTTTGGTAATTGAATGGACAACCAAGATTTTAAACCAATGCATACCATTTTGAGTAAATGGTAAAATATTTTTTCGTATCACACGGAGCCTTTTCATATCTCAGTTAGTATCTTCAATTGTACCTAACATTAATAAGCTCAATTGTTTAAAGATTTTTTGTATGTATATATATAAATATTTGTGAAAAATAAAAAAAATAAAAAACAGGACATACATCATCTGGCTATGCAATTCCCAACCTACCATGTGTTGGAATTTAGGTCCAAAGCCAACACGAATTTCAGCGTTCTATATCAGCACTTGTTTCTATCCGCTTCAAAATTTGTTACATTAAAAAAAGAATAAAAATTATATTATAATAGATAAACTCAAAATCAGTTTTCAGTAACATATAGTAATCAATTCATAGTGCCCCTAAATTTAAATTCTTTTCAAATTTAGTTATACATCTCTTGACATCTAAATTTTTGTTCGATTGATATATTTCAATCGTGTGCCCTGAAAAAACAACACGAAGAAAAAAGTGAAGACATGCATGAACACATTCTTGATGGTGTGCACAAGTTGACACTTGCCAGCTTCAAAGAACAGATGCATAGACAAAAATCAAAGACAGCGATTTTGCAAAGACAGTCAAGATTTTTTGGTTCCATATTTTTTAATTCCATAGAGACAAACATGGTAGAATATACGAGTAATAAATTACATTCCATGTATACATCATGCATAATAAGGATAGGGATAGCTCCAATTCTGGCTTAAGAGAATCTTGTGATGTGATTGCTATGAATATAAATATAAATATGAATAAAAACTCTCCAGTGACATATGTAGCACATTCATGTTTGATATTCAGATTCCTCTTCACCAACTCTGAAGGGCCACGTGCTTTCCTCATTCTTTTGCGCAGGTCTGCATAGAATAGATGATGAGAATACTAATGCAAATTTGAAGGGTTAATGATCTGTTTATTGCATTGAAGACATATATTTTGGTATGTATTATCTTTTTATATCGACAGTGTTCTTTTTGCATGCTTCTCAGATTTTGCATTTTGTACACAAAATAGACCGAGACTTGTACTATATTGCATGGTTTTTGGTAACAAATTTTTCTGCTTGTTGCATTTTCTGATAGGTTTGGAACTTGATTGAACTGGGATTTTCTTGGATTTTGAAGTTTGCCCTGATGGAATTCACTGTAAAGTTAATCTATCTGTTGTTTTTCTTCATGCTTTTGATGTGGCTTTTGAAAGACCTTTGGAAGAGGAGGAGAGAAAGTGAAGAAATCAAGAGAGGAAAACATCAAGAATCTACAGTTTTCAGCAAGATTACTGTTCTATTGAACTTCATAATCTCCTTTTCTTATGTGGGAAATAGTTTTTATGAATTCTGGAGGATAAGAACCTTTACTGTTGATTCTGTCTTCACATGCCTAACATGGATGTTGGCTTGTGCTATTTCAGTATATTCTTTTAGCAGAATTGTTAGAGAACAGAAAAGGTGGCCAGTGGTGCTTATTATGTGGTGGTTCTTTTCATGCATTTATGATTTACTATTAGTATCTGTTTACATCATCGAAAAGCTCGAATACTTTGCAGTGCCAAAATTTCTGCCAAAAATCAACATAATTGATGTTGCTTCTTTACCAATGTCAATTCTTCTCTGCTTTAATGCTTGGCCTCACAGTTCTGCCAAGAAACACAATGATAGTGAACAGCCATTTCTTGAGAAAGAAGTAGAATACCAGTCTGAACTAAGAGATAGGCGAAGATGCATATTCCACTGCTGGAATTTGGAGTAAACTCATATTCATGTGGCTTAATCCACTCTTTAAGAGAGGTCATCTTGAAAAACTTCAAGTCCAGCATGTACCTGCCATTCCACAGTCTGAAACTGCAGCTGAGGCTTTTTCTTTATTGGAGGAGTCTCTTCGTAACCAAAAGACACAAAAAGCCTCATTGGCAAGTGCCATACTCCACACTATCGGGAGATCTCTTGCTCTTAATGCAGCCTTTGCAGGTAACACTTCATTATGTCTAATTTACAAAAAAGGAATGTTTTTAATTTTTATTGTTCTGGCTATTATTCACTTCAGAAGTATATCTTGCTGTTTATATTGTGAGAATTAAGATGGATAAAGATTATATCTTGATATACCTGTGTATTTTCAAGTTTGAGAAAATAATGAAGCAAGTAGGAACTTTGAAAAATAAGTAACTGAAAAACTCTGTATCATGGTAAAACTGAAAACTTTTCAAGGATTTTGAGCTTGAACTTTACTCATTGACATGCTACTGTTTGATGCTTCTAGGAGCTAATACGGTTGCTTCATATATTGGTCCCTTGCTGATCACAAGCTTCGTGAACTTTCTATCAGAAAAAGATTATGTCCAAAACTGGCACCAGGGACTGATTCTTGCATTCATCTTCTTTCTTGCAAAGACAGTAGAATCAATGTCCCAAAGACAATGGTATTTTGGTGCTCATCGTGTTGGGATTAGACTTAGGTCCGCTCTTATGGTGCTGATATACAAAAAATCTTTGTCAATCAAGTATGGTGGAATGAGCACTAGTAAGATCATCAATTTTATTAATGTGGATGTTGAAAGGATTGGAGACTTCTGCTGGTACATCCACGGAATTTGGTTGCTTCCAGTTCAGGTTCTTTTAGCCTTGATCATTTTGTACAGAAATCTTGGTGCTGCTCCTTCTTTTGCTGCTCTTTTCACCACAATTGTTGTTATGATGAGCAACACCCCATTGGCCAAAATCAGAATGTAGCAAGAACGGCTTCACTCCAAGATAATGGAAGCTAAAGACTCGAGAATCAAAGCTACTTCAGAGGCCTTGAAGAGCATAAGAGTTTTGAAACTTCATTCATGGGAGTCTACTTTTTGCAGAAGGTTGCTCAAACTTAGAGAAACTGAGAGAAATTGGCTCAAGAAATACCTTTATACATGTTCAGCTGTTGCTTTTCTCTTCTGGGCTTCACCAACTTTAGTTTCAGTTGTGACCTTCGGTGCGTGCATCATTTTGAAGACACCACTAACATCAGGCACAGTACTCTCAGCTCTAGCAACTTTTCGAATTCTGCAAGATCCAATCTACAATCTACCAGAGCTCATCTCCATGATTGCACAAACAAAAGTTGCAGTTGATCGGATAGAAAATTTTATTATCCAGGATGATCAAAACATGCCAATATGTTATGATGTTCCTACTGCATCTGGAGTAGCGGTTGAAATTGAAGCTGGAGAATATTCATGGGGAGCTAATGATTCTGTTAAAGAAGCCCGTGATCAAAATCAGTGACAAGATAAGAATCATGAAGGGTTACAAGGTAGTTATTTGTGGTTCTGTTGGATCAGGTAAATCAAGCTTACTGTATAGTATACTTGGAGAGATTCCTAGGAGTTCTGGTGCAAGTATTAAGACTTTTGGAACAAAAGCTTTTGTCCCCCAGAGTGCTTGGATTCAGACAGGCACTATCAAAGACAATGTGTTGTTTGGAAAGGAAATGAAGAAAGCTTATTATGAGGATGTTATTAGAGGATGTGCTTTGGACCGAGATATTGAGATTTGGCCAGATGGCGATTTGAGCATAGTGGGTGAAAGAGGAATGAATCTTAGTGGAGGACAGAAACAAAGAATTCAATTGGCAAGGGCAATTTACAGTGATTCAGATATACTGTTGCTTGATGATCCATTCAGTGCTGTTGATGCACACACTGGGACTCATATATTCAAGGCAAGTGACATCTTCTAAATAATTTGTGTAAGATATTCTTGATGTTTTGGCTCCATTTCTTTCTTTTCTGCTTGATAAGTTTAATTTTTTTCAACTGTTAAATTGTTTTGCAGGAATGTCTAATGAAACTCCTAAATACTAAGACTGTGATTTATGTTACACATCAATTGGAATTTTTAGATGCTGCTGACCTTGTTTTGGTAAGTAGGAACTTTGAAGTACTACAGGTCTAAGTTTTATCTACATTCAATCTTGACTACTACTTACTTTATGTGCAATTATACATGATTTGGATATAGGTGGTGAAAGATGGTAGGATTGTTCAATCAGGAAAGTATCAAGATTTAATTGCTGATCCCAAAGGTGAACTTGTTCAACAAATGGCAGCTCACACCAAAACTCTGGATCAAGTAACCACTCCCCAAAAGTGCTATTGCATAGTCAAGGGCTACCATCAGGACAATAATAGTGAAGTTACAGAAGAAAAATTTGAAGACTTCAGCATGAGTTCCAGGCTTTTGGAGAGAAATCAGCAAGAAAAGATTTAATCAGAGTCTGGCAGGGTTAAATGGCATGTTTATATAACCTTTATCACCTCAGCATACAAAGGAATGCTTGTTCCTGTTATCCTTCTATGTCAGGTTCTCTTCCAGGTACTGCAGATGGTCAGCAATTACTGGATTGCTTGGGGAACAGATGGAGAAGGCAGGGTCACTAGCAAGCAATTGATTGGAATATTTGTTCTGTTGTCTGCTGGAAGCTCACTTTTTATCTTGGCAAGGGCATTTTTGCTGTCAACCATTGCGATTGAGACTGCTCAGCGCCTCTTCCTTGGAATGACAAGTGCAATATTTCGTGCACCCTTGTCATTCTTTGATTCCACTCCATCAAGCAGAATTCTCAGCCGCGTCAGTTATTTTTACCTATTCAACTTTCTTGTCTACATTGCCTTATATTTTCCCTTTCAGCTTGAAATCATTCTGAATCCATCTCTTGTTGATTATCAGTCTTCTACAGATCAAAGCATAGTGGACACTGATATTCCCTACAGGGTTAGCTGGACTAGCATTTGCCCTTATCCAGCTATTGAGCATAATTGTCCTTGTGTCCCAGGTCGCATGGCAGGTCTTCTTTCTTTTCCTAATCATCCTTGCCATTTCCATCTGGTATCAGGTAAATTGACTTTTCTGTCAGATTTCAAGCTGATTACCTAAACTTCAGTTTAAGCAAGTTGAATTCTTTGAAGAGAAACATTGAATGTGTAGAGAATCTATTATGCCTAAACTACAATTTATGTGATATTTTATTATATGTGGAGCCATATTTTCAATTACATAAGATAATTGTTTTTGTAGGCTTACTATATTACCTCAGCAAGAGAACTAGCAAGGATGGTTGGCGTTCAAAAAGCTCCTATTCTCCATCACTTTTCAGAATCTGCGACTGGTGCAGTGACAATTCGCTGCTTCAATCAGGAGAATCGCTTCTTGAAAAAGAATTTAGATCTCATTGATGATTATTCTCGTGTTGTCTTTTATAACTCTGCCACAATGAAGGAGAATGGCTATGTGTTAGGATTAACTTCCTCTTCAACCTTGTTTTCTTCCTTCTCCTTGTCATCTTGGTGAACATTCCACGGTCTGCAATTGATCCTAGTGAGTGTGTCCCTCCCATTTCTTTCCAACTGAATTCAACTAACATGTCAATGCAACTCTTCTAGTATGCAAAAAGTTTTTAGACGTATGACTGTGTATTCTTCCAAGCTGTACATTTGGCACTTGCAAGGCAAATGCACTGTTAAAGGGAAATTTCAGGGTTTGAAAGCTAAGATAATCATAAAAACATATTTGTATACAGTCCTTTTGGTAGAAAATTTCAATTGTTTACGCTTCTGAAGCCGCGAGTAAAGGAAATCTGTTGAAACCTGAACTTGATATTTGGTTTATTGCACCAATGGATTGCTCTTTCAATGTAGTGACTTTGTTTGATCTGGTCTCAGGTTTGGCGGGACTGGCAGCCACCTATGCTTTAAATCTAAATGTACTCCAAGCTTGGGTTATTTAGATATGGAACCTCTGTAATGTTGAGAACAAAATGATATCTGTTGAGAGGGTTCTTCAGTTCACTAACATACCTAGTGAAGCTCCATTAGTTATTGACAATTGCACACCACATTGTGAATGGCCTCTCCATGGAAGAATTGAAATTGAAAATCTCCACATGCAATACAGCCCTACTCTTCCGAGAGTTCTTAAAGGAATCACCTGCACCTTTCCAGCTGGAAAGAAAATTGGAATTGTTGGAAGAACAGGAAGTGGAAAGTCTACTTTGATCCAAGCTCTATTCAGGGTGGTGGAACCCTCAGATGGGCGGATTCTGATAGATGGACTTGATATTTGTAAGATTGGCTTGCAGGATTTGAGATCTAAATTAAGTATAATCCCACAAGATCCAACTTTATTCCAGGATACCATAAGATGCAATCTTGATCCATTACAACAGTATTCTGATCAAGACATATGGGAGGTAAGTTCAAAAGTTATGTTTTATTGTTAAATTTGGAAGCAACATGTGGATTCTATCTTAATCATAATAACCTGATTCATCAGGTTTTGCACAAATGCCATCTAGCTGAGATAGTCAAGCAGGATCAAAGGCTTCTTGATGCACCAGGTATGCTTGCAAGGAAATGATTTTTTTACTTTAGATGAATAAACAGCCGTTGCCATCCAACATCCTCACCCAACAAAAGGGACACAAGCAAAACTCAAGAAAGGAAGGGAAAACTGAAAAGGATTATATGAACTAACTGTATGCCAAATTCTGTTTTGCACAATTACTTGAACCTTGTTATCTGAAACAGTTGCAGAAGATGGAGAAAATTGGAGCGTTGGGCAAAGGCAGCTGGTATGCTTGGCAAGGGCATTGTTGCAAAAGAGGAGAGTATTAGTACTGGATGAGGCAACAGCTTCAGTGGATACTTTGACAGATAATCTAATCCAGAAGACAATAAGAGAAGAAACAAGCCGATGCACAGTACTAACTGTGGCTCATCGAATACCAACTGTCATTGACAATGACCTTGTTCTGGTACTTGGGGAAGGTAACACAACGAAACAATTGCACAAGAGCAACCCTTGACAATAAAATTTAAGTTAAGCTAAGTAGATCAGGCACCTTCAGAAACATTCAGATCATATACAGCCGTTTGAATTGCTTACAACAGTTATCATGGTCAATGCAGGCACAGTTATTGAGTACGACGCTCCAACTCAGTTGCTTGATGATAATTCTTCAGCATTTTCAAATTTAGTCACCGAATTCTTGAGAAGATCATTTCAAGGGTGACAGTTATACATGTCTTATTCAGAAACACAAAATTTTAAGCATTGCGCAAATCTATTATGTTGCTCTAGAAGCTCTGCACGAAGGGATATGGATTCATTTCACTCCAATTATCCGAAAGAGACATTGTACAAGACTAAAAAGGACTAACATAGTCTACGTGGATCGAGTAAATGAAGCACCCTGAATGAATACTACTGGACCAAGAGCAAGAAAAGGGAATGATAGTTCATGGAATCACAAGATGCAACAATGGAGAGAAACTATGTGTGTAAATGATATACAGCTATTAGTTCGAGTACATGACTTACTCCATAGAATTCTACCACATAAAAATTTCAAAGTACAAACTTTATTATTTCTTGGAAATGAAATGATTCCAAAGGCCAAAATAGCAGGTCTGATAAACTACTTTCCTCTCATTATTTTAACAATTTTGCAATAAGCAATCACGAAACTCGAAGAAAAAAAAAAATTTGCTAGCCTTTTCTTCAGTTTGGATTTGAGAAAAACTTGTTGATATTGGGCATCACCTCGGGGAGCTTGCCTCGGAGGAACTGTCGAAGACGATGTTGTGCATAATACTCACCCTCCTCAAAGTTATCAAGCACTCCTGCAGCTCTGTGCTCTTTAGTAACTCTGACTTCAGGATTTGTACAGATGTTCCTTACGAGTTGCATGGTGCATAGGCCAACAACCGCCGCAACCGGTGCCAAGAGTGGATATATTTCATCTACGCTGATCAATGAAGTAAAGCTAAGATAAAATTGACACACATAGCAATGACAATTTTCAGAATGATCATTTGCTAATCTACATGCAAGAAACTGATTTTGTTTTGCCAATGCAATACCGCGCTTATTGAATGTGGGGCATTTTTTAGTATGTGGTACGACGAGTAACAGATACATAATAATTATGTTATGTTAAAATATATAATGGACGCATACATTTATTACATGATACGTGATATTAGAACACATAAATCAATGCATATTTTGCAACGTTAGTAAATTTCATTATGTGAAATACTGTTTTCGTGATGGTTTAACAATCGTAGCTTTAAACAATATATAAATTGAAAAAATGAAGAATGAATGATGATTACCTCAGGCTTAATCCATCTGGAATAACCACCCATTTTTATTTATTTATTTATTTATTTATTTGGAGCTGCAAGAATGAGAGAGCAACAAAGCACAGTAAGTCCTGACCCTCCTTATTCTTGCTGCCCCAACATTCAGGAAAAAGAGAAGAAGAAAAGCGGTTTCTTCCCTTAACCCAAGACAAATGATAGGAGAAGCAACCACAATAAATTTCCAACTTCTGAATGATCATTATTTAAAGGTACAATCATTCATTGAATTAACTCCAAGAATGTAGGAGATGCTTGTGTACCAAATTGTTTGCCATACATAGTAAATATTTGTGGACTAGCTAAATATTAGGTGACACCAAACATGCTATTTTATATAATATATGCGTCTAATTTGAAAACAATTTCCCAATTTTCACGAGACAGTTTATAGTTTGATTAACTGTTTTCTTCTTCTTTTTTTTTTTTGCCCCGTGCAATAGGATCCTTTGACCAATAATTATAGAATAATTAGTATTTTTTTTTCTGCTTCATTCATCGAGGTGTCGTGGTGTAGTTGGTTATCACGTCAGTCTAACACACTGAAGGTCTCCGGTTCGAGTCCGGGCGACGCCATCTTTCTTTTTTTATTTTTTGGGTGGACAGATTGCATTTGCATTAGATATCAAATGCAGCCTCAGACTGCACATGAAATATTACATGGTTGCTGACGTCAAACGTCATGCTTGGGTTTTAATGAGGTGAGGTCAAAAGTCAAACAAAGATTTGATAAAAGTAAAACAACTAGTACTAGTTTTCTTCTATTGTGATTTTTTTCTCTAATAATTTTGCATTTTGACAAGGGTATAAATTAAAGAAATATGTTACTCATTAAGAATCTATTTCTTGCCTCTACAATTGTGATTATGTACAATTAGAGCAATAAAAATATCTTTCACTTAACTACTTCATAATTAGTTTAGAAAAAGGATAAGAGAAATGACAATATTAATTAATCTACATATATAATTATTTTTTTTAGAGGATTTATAATAAATCTTTTTTTATCGTTTAGTGATTCGAATTTATAATTTAAATCCTCAAAATATAACTTTATTATTTAAATTACACTTTATCGTCGTCTACAAATACGATTTAAATATGTCTTTGTGTGTGATTCATTCTTGCATACATGAAAAAGTAAAAGTTCCAAGTTTTAGAAAATAGTTGTATGCAGAACAACAGGCATCCCACAAAGTCCATCCATTTTGGTCACAATTTTGAACCCATAAAACTCCGCCAAAATTCTGAAAATTCCAACGTTTGAAAATTGCGTGTCCAAATTAGAAAGTCTTGAAATGATTCTTTAATTTAACTCTCCCTTTTTTCTTTTTTTATTTGCATTGAAAAAGTGCAAAAGAATTGCAGTTTATAAATTAAAATACTGGATTTTTTGAATATTTTTTGTTCAAATAAACATGTTTCTATACTGACCAGTGCTTTTCGTTCAATTATCTTGCGTTGACAATAATTCATTAAATAACAATAATAATACATTATATGTGATTATTACGTGAAGTCAACCATGTGGCATGCTTAGGCATGCAAAACAAGAGAATTTTGTGACTTTTTGTTACTGTTAATTTAATAAAAAAAATCATTTGAAGACATTTTAGTTACGTATTCAAAAGAAAAAGATATCATGTTAATTACATGAAGAAATGCAAAACGATTTGAAATTTATTTGTGGAGGAGCAAAATCCATGTCAAAAATTTCTTCAATCAAGTTAGACGAGAAAATTCACGAGCCACAAATCACGAGACTTTTCAACCCTCACGTTAGAATACGAAAGAAGATATCTCATCATCAATACTGGAAAGTGCAACGAGAAAAAAAAAAAAAAAGTGATTTATTGTCCACCAAAATTGTTTTGTATAACTCAAGACATCTATATTATTTTATATTTATTAATTTTTTTATAAAAAATTAATAATTTAACGGATATAAAATAATATATAAGTATATAATTATATCATTCATTTTGATTCATACAAAAATTTTACGTTTGTGAGTAATAATAGATGATAATGACCCATTGTTTAGTAATAGGTCAGATTTCAATATTCAATAAGCTTATAAACTATATCAAAAAATATTCTAGTCCGGACCACCACAAAATATGATGGATTATGAGGAAGAAAAAGGAAGAAGAACAACAACGACAACATAACCAAACAAAAGAAACATTACAACTTATCTACCATCAATTTTGGTGACTCGTCAAAATAAAGAAATATAATAAATAAAAAGAAAATATTGTTTGAAACTTTGTCAAAGTAAAGCAAAAATTAAAAAATAATTTTTTGAAGACAATAAAGGCTGAAAATGGAAATAAATTCCTTGACATAAAAACATTTCTTAGTCAAAAATCCCAGAAGTCGTTAATTCCTTGTTTGATTTTAATTTTTTTATTTTGATTTTGCAGCAAGTGATCAAATCAAATGGCTTCTGCAGTTTAATCATCGAATGATGCCCCCGAATATTCCAATCATAATAGCATACACTTTGCATTTTCCATTCAACCACCTAATTAAGATTATTTAATTTAATGACATTACACCATGCACCTTTATTGCTTATTGTGAATAATGAAAAGTATTTAAAACAAATTAAAAAAATGTATGAATATTAGAACCCATATTTAGATATAGACAGAGCATTTCACTTTTCACTTCACCCACTATACATTGAAATTCTTAACATCAAAGTTTTACTTACTAATTATTCATCTTTGTTATTGGTGATTGGTACAGTCTTATATAGTTATTTTAAAAGCCACCAAATTTTGATTCTAATTTCTACATGCCTTGATTGATATTTTGATACCTTTAGAATAAAATTTCTCAAACCCCACTTCCTTAAAATAAAGAAAAAAAAAAGAAAAAGAAACAACTTGATAGCCAAGAATATTATTAAATACGATGTTAGGATTAATTAAGTTTATAATGATTACCTTAACATGTAAATCACAAAAATTTATTGTACTACTATCATATTTAATGATTTTTCAAAAATAAAATTAAGAACTACTACTTATAATTGTAGTGTTGCAAATTGATCATTTATCTACTATGATAAGATACACCTCGTAAAAAACTCACCTATTAACATTATAGTAAAAATTAAACTTTATAAAATTTTACTTATATTTATAAATGTTGCATTTTTTTCAATTTAATCAATACAACAAAATTTATAAATATGATCTATTAAGTAGAGTATTTTCCATCTACTATTAGGCTACTATGTTATTCTAAACTTTCTAGGCAAATTACTCTATATCGTCCATAGCAAAAAAAACAATAGTAATTATAATAAAATATAAAAAAAATTTTACAGTTTGTTTATATTGTGTTTGGATTGATGGATTTGATGATAAATTTAAAATTTATTTATTTGTGGAAAGAAATTATAAAATCAAAATAGATCAATTTTAAATTTATTCGAATTAGAAAGTATTTAAAAATTTTCATTTCATATTTTTTTATTTGAATATATTTTAAATTCATTTATTTTAATTTTACAAATCTCTTAAAAAAATAGATAAATTTTAAATTTTTTTCTCAAATTTATCTAGGTTAATATAAACTTAAAGAATTATTCTTTTAATTATTCTTTTAATTTTAGAAATTTATATCAAATAATTTTTAAAATATATAATATAATATGTATATTATATTATATAAATATTTAAAATATAAAAAAAATGATAACGTAGAATTTTCCCTGCACACAAAACCATCTTGGTTCAATAGACACAAATCAACAGACTCAGCCAGATTTTGCTAACAGTAAACATCATTACTAGCATATTCCAATTTTTCCACTTCGCCAAAACAGTCTGGAATGTTCTTTCTTTCTTGCTTTTTTTTTTTTTTTTCAATTTATCTTTTTCTCCAAGACAAATTGGAGAGAAATCCGCTCCCGTGAAAAATCCAACTGTCCCCACCGTTTTCTAATTAAAAAACCGGCAACTTCTCATCATCTTTAAATAATCACCATTTTCTCCACCAATTTCCTCACTATCAACTCATCTTTCTCTCTCTTCTAATCGTACTTCTCTCTAAAACCCCTTTTTGTTAAACCTCTACCTACTTTGCATCCATGGCGAAGATCAAGATCGGAATCAACGGTCTGGATTTGTTTTCGATCTTTTTTGTGTTTTGTAAAAATGGGTTTTTCTTGTTTTGTTATAAAGTCGTGATCTTTGATCTCTTTTTATTTATTTGTTTATTTGTTTTTTTGGGGTTTTTGGATCAGGATTTGGAAGAATTGGGCGTTTGGTTGCTAGAGTGATCTTGCAAAGGGATGATGTGGAGCTTGTTGCTGTTAATGATCCATTTATCACCACTGATTACATGGTAAAGTTCTGATCTTTCAAGATTTAGCCGTGTACTTGTGATAATTCCTCAAGATTTCCGAAGATCAGTAATCTTTATTTGTTTTTTGTGGAGAAAAATAGTTTCTGTTGATGTAGAAAGTGAAGATTTAAAGAAGTTAGTTATGTAGTACTAGAAAGATGGTTGCTTTTACTTGAGAGGGTTTTCTGAATTGTGTGATTTTGTCATCAACTGCTTTGTAGACATATATGTTCAAGTATGATAGTGTTCATGGCCAATGGAAGCATCACGAGGTTAAGGTTAAGGATGACAAGACCCTTCTTTTTGGTGAAAGTCATGTCTCAAGATCTTCGGAATCAGGTGCAGTATTTCCTCAACTTAGTTCTGTGAGTGTGATTTTGAGTTTGAGGAAAGATTGCGACTTTTTCTTGAAAATAGTGTAACTTATTTGATATTTTGGTGAATGTTTAGGAACCCAGAAGAGATCCCATGGGGTGAGGCTGGAGCAGATTATGTTGTGGAGTCTACTGGAGTTTTCACTGACAAGGACAAGGCTGCTGCCCACTTGAAGGTTTGGATCCCTCTTCGATTCCATTAATCGGCTTGTTTTGTTCGTCTGTGAATCATGCTGAAGTCTTTTGCTGTTTCTTGGTTATGTATGCTGTTTACTGGACTAGCATGAATTTTAACCTGCAAAAATTGAACAAGTGGGACTTATTAGCTGTTTGATTGCTTCAAATTGTAGCTTTTAACTGAGATCTCCCTTTTGTTAGATTGTCTTCTTAAAATATTACATAGTTGTCTGTGTTAACTGGATTGTTACCTTGTCACCGGTCATTGATTCGTTTATACAAGTCGTGGGGAGTCTCAAAATTACTCTCGGTTTTTGGCATGTTGTATGCGAGCATTGACTGTTTATATGGCATGAATAGGGTGGTGCAAAGAAGGTTGTTATTTCTGCTCCTAGCAAGGATGCTCCCATGTTTGTCGTTGGTGTCAATGAGAAAGAATACAAATCTGAGTTAGACATTGTCTCCAATGCCAGTTGCACTACAAACTGTCTTGCCCCGTTGGCCAAGGTCATCCTTCAATCTTCCTGATTGTTCTAATTGTTTGCCCTTTTAGAATCCTGTTACCATAGTGGCTTACTCTTTCCTTTGACTCTTGCAGGTAATTCATGATAGGTTTGGCATTGTTGAGGGTCTTATGACCACTGTCCACTCTATTACTGGTATGTGGTGTCTGAAAGGTTTGAGATTTTTGTCATTTAAGGGACAATGTTGAAGTTTTCTGACATTTTTCCCCTTGTAATCTTTGATGTATAGCCACCCAGAAGACTGTTGATGATGCTCCTGCCCTTCAAGCAAGGACTGGAGAGGTGGAAGGGCTGCTTCATTTAACATTATTCCCAGTAGCACTGGAGCTGCCAAGGTAATTAATGAGTTACTATTGCTGTTAGTGTGCATGTTCTGTCAAAACGCGCATTATGGGCACTGCTGGTTTTCTTATATTGGGATGGTGAGAGATCAATCAGTGTAGTCATGTTTCAATTGATTGATGGACTTGGTTTAATTTCCTTACTCTGTGATTTAACTCTCTTTCTACCCATTCTGAAGTATTCATTTCTCTCAGTATTGATGACTTTGGTTGTGATTATTGTTTAGGCTGTTGGGAAAGTTCTTCCATCCCTCAATGGTAAATTGACTGGAATGTCCTTGCGAGTTCCAACTGTGGATGTTTCAGTTGTGGATCTGACTGTTAGGCTAGAGAAAGCAGCCACATACGAGGAGATCAAAACTGCCATCAAGTAAGTTGTTTTGGTCTTTCCTTGTTGATAATTCTTGAAACAATCAACTTTGTCTTCCATGTGTGTTTGAGGCCTGGTTTGGGATCCATGAACATTTACCTGTTTATCAACTACTGGAGGAGTTTATTTTATTTTATTTTTTTTAATTTTTAAATGTGTATTAGTTGCCGAATTCTAAACAAGCTTTTGTCTTATTTATTGAATTTTGGTTTTCAGGGAGGAGTCTGAGGGCAAGCTCAAGGGAATCTTAGGCTATACTGAAGATGATGTGTATATCCACAGATTTTATTGGTGATAGCAGGTGAGACTTGCCTGATGAGGTTACAGGTAATTTGCACATGAAAGTACATCTTCTTTGCTTCCTTTATCTTATGTGGTTAACTGCTCACAGGTCAAGCATCTTTGATGCCAAGGCTGGGATTGCCTTGAATGAAAAGTTTATGAAATTCGTTTCGTGGTATGATAACGAATGGGGTTACAGGTACGAACCCTTTTTGTTCAGTGTAAACTCAAAAAGATTATTAGCTCTTCATGCAACTGGAATAAGTAGTCTCTTNATGTATTAACATGGTAATTACTTGTCTTGCAGTTCCCGCGTGGTTGATTTAATTGTCCACATGGCATCTGTCTGTGTGTGAGGCTTTCAATCACAATGTGAAAGTGCACTTCATGGTTCGAAGTTGAGACCTAGGATTTTATTTTTCCTGCTGAGTTTCTCGCTGTTTTTTTGTTTCTCTGGAATAAAGAGTTCGTTGATATGATGTACTAGAATCTTAAATTTCTGTTTCTGTTGTTTCACCATGTGTAATGGTGACAATTCTCACTTTGAAGTGCTAAGATAAATTTTTCTGTAAGACTATTTGGAGCAATCTTCATGAATTTGTGAATCTAGTGGAGTTCGTTATGTTTTTATTGTTGATGGCCGGCTCTTTAATTTGGGCTTGTGGGTCTTCTTTTCAATCCAAAATTTATGCTGTAATAATATTACCAAGCAAAAAAGAAAAGAAACTATCGACCAAATGCAATTCAGAAAACCAATGTCAGATCAGAGACCCTACTGCTCGGCTCACTGGTTTTTCTCTTTCTATTTCCCCGTCCCAAAAACAAAAAAAATACTTCTCTTTGACCTTTAATGACTTGGTCCTATAATTAATAGGTCAGCGTCTTAACAGTTACGAACTGTGACTTACTGTTTTATCTAAATCTAAATTTAAAAACCTGGTGTCTTGCTTATCGTCTTATTTAAATCTGAGTAAGAGCAAGGAGCTGTGATCTTTATTTGAAGAATATTTTGTCTTGCTAACAGTTTTATACAAATTTAACTCTCGTTGGCCGAGTAATTTAGTCACAAATCCTAAAACAATTTGATCATGGAACAAGTTAAGATAGAAAGTCTTGAGAAAAACAAACAAGAATCATTGATGGTGCCAGGTAAAAAACCAACAAAAAAACCATGGTCTTTGAGAAGAGAAGAGAGGATTAAGTGTTGGATCAATTTTTGAAGGAAATTCAATAAAAATGAAAGCCAAGGGAAAATGTGACATGGCCGGTGGCCCCATATTTGTCCGTTTGTAAGCGGACCCAACTGTATCCATATGGGGGTATGTTTCCAACAAAACTGACAATGACCATTCTGCTGAGAATGAGGGCCCAGGGCCCATCAACCATTACTACGTGGTTGTATGGGTGTAGAACTTACAATCCAGCAATTATGGATGCGGGTACAACTTACTACGTGAAAATTTGCAGAGGGGCAAGAATTATTGGGCCTAATTCATATAACGGTTCTCAATTTGGGTTGTCTCCTGCAAATCCATTTTGGGCCGAACAATACAAATACAACAACAATCGAGGACCTGAATAAGCCGCACTCTTCTTAGACAGCTGAGACGCGGTGAAATACCGATTGCTTTAATTTTCGCCGACGATCAAGTCCGGGTAACCACCGGCGGCGGTACGCACCGAAGGTGTGCTAATTGAGCTTCTATGACCCGGCCCCGCTTACTTTTATGCCTTATTTTTTTCCGAAACTGTTAATCTTTCTGTGCATAGTTATAAGAGATTTCATCCATCTTGGTGGTTGAATCACTCTCCATTTTAATTTCTTTGAGGCATATTAACAAACAGTTTGCATTCATTATTCAGCTTCTTTCTCCATCCCAGTGTTAAAAA
Source organism: Cinchona pubescens (assembly GCA_025175665.1). NCBI lineage: Eukaryota > Viridiplantae > Streptophyta > Magnoliopsida > Gentianales > Rubiaceae > Cinchona > Cinchona pubescens. Next base: position 931,238 of record JANKKI010000077.1, on the reverse strand, counting down.
AGATGGCAATCTTTACAGTTTTCATTTCTTATTTACATTCTTTCTCCAACCCAATATGGAAAAAAATGCAGCCTTTACGGTTCATAAATGGGCATTTTCTATTCCTTTTGGTTTTCATCGATGTTTTACTCTTATTCTGGGTTGCAATTATATCTTTGCACTGGCTGTCTTGATCATGTTTTAGATTCAAATTGCCTGCATTTTTTTTAAAATTTTTTTCTTGAAGCGACATGATCATGAAATTGTTTCTGGGTAATATTTTTTTCTCTTGGGATATCATTTGATAACTGTTCGGGTTGTAAGAATTGATTTACTGTTTTTGTGTTCTGCAGGGATTTCGGGAATAAACAATCAGGCATATTGTTTGCCGCGTTTTATTCTTGATCTTCTATGTTTAGTCCAGGCAGCATCGCTAGGAAGAACATACTACTTCTCTTACCAGTAAACCACGCCATTTCCCATGTCACTTTTAGAAATTACCTTCGGTATTTTTCCTCTTTGTCTAGTCTTTCCCATGTGAAGCAATGCCATTTGAAAAGAGACTCTGATCTTGATCTTCTTGTAAGTAAAATCGTTGTTGGAAGTAGTGAGGATGAGGTGTTTCAGATTCTCATGCAAGACCCTGCTTGTGACGCTACAGAGATAACTCATGATCTCATTGGTAGGTTATTGAATAGGTTCAAAGATGATTGGAAGTCTGCGTTGGGTATTTTTAGGTGGGCAGAATCACGTCGAGGCTATAAGCCAGTACCAGAGTTTTATGACAAAGTGGTGGACACACTGGGAAAAATGAAACAGATGGAAAAGATGCTTGTGTTTGTAGAGGAAATGAATATGGCTCGGCTTGTCTCACATAATACCATAGCGAAGGTTATGAGAAGATTTGCTGGTGCAGGAGAGTGGATCCAACCAAGATGCGGTAAGGACATTTGATGAGATGGACAAGTTCGGGTTGGAGAAGAACACAGAATCCATGAATTTGTTACTTGACACACTTTGTAAAGAGAGCAAAGTTGAGCAGGCTCGTGAAATTTTCTTGAAGCTTAAATTGCACATCCCCCCAAATGCACACACTTTTAACATCTTTATCCATGGTTGGTGCAAAATTAATCGGGTTGAGGAAGCACAGTGGACAATTCAAGAGATGAAAGGACGTGGTTGTCGCCCTACTGTCATCAGTTACTCAACCATTATTCAGCTCTATTGTCATCAGTTCAATTTCCGTAGGGTCCATGAGTTGCTTGACGAAATGCAAGATCAGAAGTGCACCCCCAATGTTGTCACTTATACCACAATCATGCATTCATTGACAAAGTCGGAGGCATTTGAGGAATCCTTGAAAATAGTTGACAGAATGAAATCAACTGGCTGTAAGCCTGATACACTTTTTTACAACGTTTTGCTTCATACATTACCGGCAGGGCTGGCCGAGTACACGAGGCTATTCATGTTTTTAAGGTGGAAATGCCACAGATGAAGGTCGCACCAAATACATCAACATACAATACAGTGATTGCAATGCTTTGCCATCATGGACAAGAAGAAGCAGCTTTAGATTTTCTCAGGGATATACAGAATTCACCTTATTGTGAACCTGATGTTCAGACATACTTTCCGCTGCTCAAGTCATGCTTTAGAGCTGGAAAGAAAGATGATTGCTTGAGTAAATTGTTGGATGATATGTCTAGTAAACGTCATCTGAGTTTTGATTTGTCAACTTATGCACTTCTGATCCATGGCCTATGCAAAAGAAATAAAGCTGAAGAGGCATATAACCTCTTCGTGAGAATGATAACTCAAGGCATAAGACCTCGATATGTTACCTGTCGCTTGCTCCTGGAGGAAATTAAACAAAAGAACATGCACAATGCTGCTAAGAGGGTTGAAGACTTCATGAAGAAAATGAAAACCTTTTGAAGCATAAGACATCTACTTTTTTTTTGTAACTGTGCTTATGCTTTTATGCCTTTAGTTACCGTTTTATACTGTTTGTTGTACCATATGTATGCATAGAAGGCTAATATTAGCTTTAATCTAAACAATTTTTGGTTTTTAACTAATCTTGCCATTCAAATAGTCTAATTTGATTATATTCCAATTGGAATTGTGCACTCGTGTTTCTGTAAATGCGCGCACGTGCAAAGTTACCATTTAGCTTAAATCTAAACAACTTTTTCTTGGCAACTTTGCTTATGCTTTTATGCCTTCAGTTACCATTTATTAGTCTTTGTTATACACTGTCCGTTATACAGTTCTTCAGTGCATTTAGAGTTCATTTAATTCAAGAAGACAATTGCATCTTATCTATGATAGAAATAAGGAAACTACAGCATCTAAATGTCAACTTATACTTGTTTTAAGAGATCATTCTGCAAATTTTATTATCTGTTCACAGCAGTCCTTGTATAATGCAGAACAAGATACTGGGCTGGTTATAGGCATTGCAAATTGGTTTTGTCAGGATATCAAGTTCTCGAATGTCGTCAGGTATATTTTCTTTGAAATACCATGCTAAAAGCAAACTATAAAAAACTTTCCAGCTTAATCTGAAATTGCTGTATACAAAGCTTATCTCTTCCAATTTTTGTTATCAGACTTCAATTCCTTAGTGGAGTTAAATAGAAGAAACAGAGTGTTGTCCAGCCTCAACTAAGTTGTTCAGCTTGTACAACTCCTTTTGTTCTTGATACACTTTTGTTGGTAAGGTAATGGAATATTCTTAATATTTGTATTTCTGAATATGAATTTTTTCTAAAATCTTTTCTAATTTGTTTACTGATTCTCAATGTAACCTACCCTGTTTTGGACAAGAGGAGAAAATGTTAATACTTCTTAATCTTTTTGTCCATTGGAAATGAATTCATATGCATCAAGATTTGCATAACATTGGGCCCAAATAAACAGGCTTTTGCTCTGGCCCACAGGATCACATAGCCTGGCCCAACCTCATGAAAATAATACTCTGGGTTGTACCCAAAAAGGGAGTCAACAACTCTGTCTTTTGGGCTAGTCTAGGATGCCCACATCAGCATGGTTGGTTTCATTCCACCAATATACCACGCCTTTCAAGGAGGATCACAATTATTAATATCGGCATGCAAACGTGATATAATTGTTAAATTTAAATAAATCAAGGGGAAAGAAATGTCATAATCTAATATTAATATCTTGTACTGTACAAACTTTTAAAATTAAAGAAATGATTCTCTAGAAGGGATAGTAAAATTCTCCTATATTATTTCCTATCATATAAAAAATTTTCAAAATGAAAGTAACGTTAGTTATCTTCATTTTCTTTTAAAAGAATCTGTCCCTCTCAAAATTTAAGATTTATTCTCAAAGTTAGGAAACTATATTATATTTTCTTCCTACGATTATGCATTTCCAAATAAAATTATCTTTTGATTAATCTCAATTCTCATATCAATTGACATATGTACACACTTTAACCAACAATTTATTTTGAGAAACGAACAGGATGATGTATTGATGAAAACTATAAATTGGGTTAGAGTAAGGAAGGACTGGATTATTGAGCTTACAATATGTTTCCAAACTTTCTTTTGTTTTTTCCCTCTCTCTATTTGTCATAGTAATCCTTGGAAATATTTAATTCTATAGCTGTTACTTCAAGTTACATTATATATTAAATTCCCAACTTAACTAGATTTCAGTGTTTATGTTACCATTAAATAATCAATTTCAATTTTCTTTCTTATCTTTAAAAATCAGTATTTTTTTTTTTGTAAAAATTTAGGTAGACCCGATCTTTGACCCCACTTGTAGACCCTGTGGTGTGGATTAAATTTTAAAGAATCTATGACATCAACTTATGTAAGTAAAATTCTTTAAAGTTTAATCCTGACTACAGAGTCCACAAGTGGAGTCAAAGATCAGGTCTACCTAAATATTTTGTTTTATTTTTTTTCCATAACTCATCTTGCGAAATAAATGAGGGAAATGCTCATGCATAATACATTGGAGAATGCCCAAAAAATGGTCGGAGGTGGGGAGTGGATAGCGGTTGTACACTGCTCCATTGCCATTCTTTTGAAGCATATAGTATATCTAAGTTAAAAGAGAATGTACCTAAAATTATTGGAAAATAGTTAAGTAGATCAGAATTTTGATCTCACCTGTAAATATTGTGGTCAGAATTAAATTTTAAAAAATCTTATTTACATCAATTGATATTATAGATTCTCTAAAAAGATCTACAAAAAATGGGACCAAACACCGAATCTATCTAAATATTTCCCAAATTATATCACAATCTACTTTCACAAGTAATCATTTTTTATTTCTCATAGGGCGCTCTAATCAAAATGTTCTAATACAGATGGCTCGGGATAGACGAACTTTTTTTTGAAATTAATACTTTTCTAAAAGAATTTGTCATATTTGGATAAATATTCACTTGATTTTGTAAAAGTGCTTTTTTTCAAATTTAGAAAAAGATGGAAGTTATAACTTTTGATGCAATATGAGAACAAGGCTAGAGCTACTTGAAAATATTGATTGATGGGAAATTCTACGGTCCCATTGAGTGAATTATTCTGTTGGTTTTATGAGCTTGTATATTATATGTTTGTAAAGTATATTGTGTTGTACTGTACAAGTATTTAAAATACAAGGGAATGGTTCCTCAAAAAGATTGTAGAATTTTCCTTGATTTAAAATGTCAATAAAGAGTTTATTTTATTTTATTTTTTGGTAAGCTATGTCATAAAAATTATCAAGATTTAAATGGAATAGTGGTAAAGGTTACATATATTTTTACTTTGGAGGGTGGATAATTGAATAATGATTTATTTGCAAAATTTCAAAGCCAACAAGATTTTGTTAATTACCAATTAGTGCTAAGGCCTCTTTCAAATTTTGTCCCACGAGATGGGATAACTTGATAAGTAATGGATAACTTATAGAATTATACTCCCCACCCACAAATCACAATTCATAAGCAAGCACAAGACAGTGCAGTAATACAAGGTACGTATGTAGTCACAATTCTAAATTATATACATATATGAGGAAAATTCTAAAATTCTGTTGAAAAACTATTTTTTTTACTTTAAAGATTTGTACAACTATTTCTTTTACTTTCATATATATATATATATACTAATTTAGCCGCCGCCCACAACAACATTAGCAACATCATCGACTTCTTTGATGAACAAACAATTTTTGTGAACAACAGTAGAAAAAACTCTTTGATAATACTCAAAACCCCCTCCAATATTTCGTACACAACCTAGTGTACATAATCTTTGTCTTTAACCTATCAAACACTTCATCATTCGAACGTTGATATTATATAATTAAAATGGCTTTCGAAAATCAACCGCAGATTAATAATGATGGAAGGACTGCCGAAGAGAAAGCTATCGACGACTGGCTTCCGATCAGTGCTGTCCGGAAAGCCAAGTGGTGGTATTCGGCTTTTCACAATGTCACGGCCATGGTCGGAGCTGGTGTGCTCGGTGTAACTCCCATACGCCTTGTCAGAACTTGGATGGTATATATATTTATATATTTGCATGTTTCACTAATTATTTATTTTTTTCTATTTTCAATAATTTGTTAATTGTTGTGATTTGTGAATTATTGCAAGTAATTCTTCACCAGGATATATATATATATATATACTGGAGAGGAGCATATGTATTCGAATATAATTGTGAAAAATTCTAAATTTTTAAAACACATGTAATATACAAGTACTAGGAAATAATTGCCTAAGAGGGACGATAGAATTTCTCATAATTGCAGAGATTAAATTCTTTCCAATACTACAGTATTTTTGTTGTTGTTGTTACTTTTGATACTGGAGCATAGTGTTAGGGGTTTTCCAGTGGCTGAATAAGGGCAGTTTATTTTGATGATTTTTAAATATTGCTGATTAATGTTCTTTATTTTTATACGTTAATTGTTAATTGTTGTGATTTGTGAATTATTGCGAAGTAATTCTTCACCAGGATATATTTTGTTAAATAGTCAAATACTTTATATCATCTTATACTTCACGTAGAAACTGGGAAGGAGCGAATATAATTGTAATTTGATCTGATTAAATTCTTATGAATACTATAGTTTTTTTTTTTTTTTGTTACTTTTGATCGAAGAGCATAGTGTTAGGGGTTTTCCAATGGCTGAATAATTAAGTTAAGTTTATTTTGATGATTTTTAAATATTGCTTATTGAGGATATGTTCCTTATTTAGATACGTTCATGATATTTAGAATCTACAGATATCCGAATGGTCAAAGGTTAGCAATTTACAATAACTGCCCTTTATTTCCGGATTCGATATGTGCATCAGAATCAAGTCTTGTATTTTGACTAAACACTATCTACATGGCAGGAATGTTATAGAGGACAAAACAGAAAATGAAATAGATCAACTTGTATATAACAAAATATATACAGTATTTTGACTAAACACTATCATTGGCTTTGAAAGCTTGTACGGTAGTTTGTACAGTATAAACTCTTTAAAGCACAAGTATTGTACTGTACAAGTATCTAAAGTATGAAAGAATGATTGGCTAAAAGGGACTGTAGAATTTTCTTATATATATATATATATATTAAAAATTGTTATGACGTGTTTGGATGGATTTACCTGTAAAGAAAATCTTATCAATGAATTTCAAATTCCAAAGATAAGTTAAGATTGTCCCTCTATCCAAACCCTATACCCTTGTCAATGAATTTCAAATTCCTAAGATAATTTAAGATTGTCCCTCTATCCAAAAACAAAGTTAATGTCTATTTTTGTTGAACATAATTTTGTGTATGGAAACAAATACCATGTCACTAGTTTATAGTTTTGCATGCTCGCACGTTGGGTCTCTGGATGTAGACCCTCCCAAAAGTATGGGAGCCAATAATTGATAAGGAAAATAAAATTTACAAATTGAAAAATAAATCACCAACTCTTGATTTTAGATATTCGATCAGATTTGATTCTTTTTTGAATTTCTTTTAACAAATTAACCTTAAAAATTATCAAGCATTAATTAATTATTCTTGAATTCTCTTAATTTGTTTGCAACATTTGAAGGGGTCCTGGTATAACTATACTTGTTCTTTCGTGGGTTATCACATTGTACACTCTATGGCAAATGGTGGAGATGCATGAAATGGTTGCTGGGAAGAGGTTCGATAGGTACCATGAACTAGGCCAGCATGCTTTTGGGGAGAAACTTGGACTTTGGATCGTCGTACCACAACAACTTGTTGTCCAAATAAGTACATGCATAGTCTAGATGGTTACTGGAGGAAAATCACTAAGAAATTCCATGATATCGTTTGTCCACCTCCCAAATGCCACGAAATGAGAGTCACCTGGTTCATCTTAATTTTCGCCGGGGTTCATTTTGTGCTCTCTCATATTCCAAACTTCCACTCACTATCTATCATCTCATTGTCGGCTGCTGTAATGTCCTTGAGGTAAAAATATAACTTCTAAATTTCAAAATTCAATATCTTTATACCTATCTAGGTTAGTTATACATATGATTTGCCTTATTTAAGTTTATAAAATTAATTTTTTTTTTCCAAAAAAAAAAAAAATTCTTGAAAAAGTTAGTCGTGTTGACAAAAAAGATAGAGGTATTGTTACACCAACTCTCCTTTTAATTATGTCCCATGGACAAAAAAATGACCCTCCTCTCATAAATAAATCACAACTTTTGATAGTTTGATTACAACTTTTTTAATATGATAATATATTTTCCATAATTTTCAGTGTCATTCTGTAATGCACATTTTGAAATTTTTTAGGACAAATAAATTTCCTAAAAATTTACATGTATATATATTACTTCCTTTATATATATCTATTTAAAAATGGATGAACTTGTATCATCATAAAATTTGCAAGAAAGTATTAACACTCTCTCATTTGTGATTTTGTTCAATAAACACTTTAGGGAAAAAAATTTCTACCATTAATTAAAGAAAACTTGTGGTTTCGAAGGAAAAAAAGAAAAGAAAAGGAAGCATATGATTGATTTGATGATGGCGTCTCCATCTTATGTAGGAGGATTAATTCCATGACCCTAGACATATAATATAAGTCTATATAAGGCAAGCTTAATTAACATTTTATTAATTTTTTAAATTAATCGAATCATAATATTCCACAAGATAAGAATTAGGATAGTACAAAAATATAATCTTATTATTAACATTTAATTTAAGTGCAGTTACTCTACTATTGCTTGGGTGACTTCAGTCACCAAGGGACAACTAAAAGATGTGAGTTATGCTCCAAGAGAAACAAAAACATCTGCAAATGTTTTCAACTTCTTCAATGCATTGGGTGATGTTGGTTTTGCCTTTGCTGGTCATAATGTGGTGTTGGAAATTCAAGCAACAATTCCTTCAACTGCTGATAAACCTTCCAAGAAACCAATGTGGAAAGGAGTCATTCTTGCATACTTTGTTGTTGCATTGTGTTACTTCCCAGTCGCAATTTGTGGATATTACACATTTGGTAATAAAGTTGATGGACAACATTCTCATTACACTTCAAAAACCAACCTGGCTTGTTGCGACTGCCAACATGTTTGTTGTAGTACATGTCATTGGAAGCTATCAGGTTAGCATTCTCAAGACTCAAGAGCGATTTGGCCTATATATAGTTTACACATTTTAATTTGGAAAAATTCTTTGCTACACCACATTACCGCATTGCAGAATGAATATTTTAGATTGTTGAATGATTTACAAGTAATGATGTCCTCTTATTTTTTAATCATATCAACGGTAGTCATATTCACTCCATATTAACTTTGTGGGTGACCATTATTTTGTTAATGCTTTCTCTTTGGTTGTTGCACGGGTGCAGGTGTATGCTATGCCAGTTTTTGACATAGTAGAAACAGTCTGTGTAAAGAAGTTACACTACGCACCGTCAACTAAACTTCGATTCACTGTTCGCAGTATTTATGTTGGTAAGTGCTCTCAAACAATGATATTTTATATAAGTTCAAATCAATGCTAATTGGTAATAAAATATTTCAATGAATTATGTTAAAAAGAGTAGAAAAGAGTATTATTCACTTTTAATAACTCAAATAATAAGATTACACTTTTATATGACTTACGTTATGAGTTCAAATTACCCATACAGTAAAAATTTACTGTAAATCCTCTTTATATATATATATATAAAGTATTATTCACTCCCTTCGTGTTTATGTTTGAAATTTCGTTTTGCCATATTTTGCGATTATTTAGTCACCTTAAGACACTTCCCATCGTTGTAGCTATAACCATGTTGATTGGCATGGCGGTTCCCTTCTTTGGAGGCTTAATGGGATTCTTTGGTGGCTTTGCTTTGGCCCCAACATCATACTATGTACGTGAAGCTATTTATTTGATTTCTTTTGTGGCATTGCAACAATATACGAAAAGAAAAAAAGCACATATAAATGTACACTCATCCCATCCCTAATTAAAAGATCCTTGACAATATACATTTGTTTTCCGCAGCTTCCATGCATTATTTGGCTTTCATTCTCCATAAACCAAAGAGGTTTAGCTTGTCTTGGTTCGCAAATTGGGTACGTTTAAGTCGAAACTAATCTCTATCTCAATAATTGTTTACTACTTTCTTACTTTGTGAAATAGTGTATGTGTGACTAGAAAGTTTGTCGAGTTTAACTGATGCTCATAAAAATACATGTATTATTCAAGCTCGATATAGGCTCAATCGAGCTCAAATAATTTAGCTTAATTTTCATTCTATTACACCCTTCAAAGAATTATCTAATTTCATTCTTTTTATCATTCAATGTCAGATCTGCATTGTTCTTGGCGTTCTTCTGATGGTTGTATCTCCAATTGGCGGTCTAAGATCCATCATCCTATCAGCCAAGTCCTACCATATTTTCTCCTGAATTTATTTCTCTTCAAATAAATTAAGGCCAAAAACTTCATTTTAATTATTTGAAGCCAACAATAGATGATGATGATGAAGATGTCAGTTTTCGTCTTCTTCAGAGAGATATTAGTTATTTGTTTGTTGAAATTAATTTGTGTGAACGAACTGCTAAGTACGCTTTTAACTTTCTCAATAATTAGCTAGTCACAGGATTGTGATCAGTCTGACGTTAATTAATTCTATTATCAAAGTTGTCTAAGGTTTCAAATGCATGGTCTTATAACTTGTGAGATAGTTTGGTAAATTGTATATAAGTGACGTGCATGCCTAGCAAAAAAATAATGTCACAGGTATACTCAAATATTATTTACAGTCATTAATATATATATATATATATATATATATATATATATATATATATATATATATATGAGTAATTTTCTTAGAAATGGTTGCTTTGATAACACTATATTGCACGGGTCGAAGATTTTGATTCATAGCATTTAAAAGTAACATTTATTTTTTTTTTTCATTTTTTTTTTTCAACTGTATAACTAACAATAAAAGCTAAATTTATAGCTTTATCTTTACTTTTTTTTTTTTGGTTAATTTGGTGGAGACTAACAGAACTTACAATAATCATCATGTAAATCGGGAGGTAATGTGGCTAACCACATCGTGTTGGGTCACTACTAGATAAGCAAACATAAAACACATGAAGTAAATATTCCCAAAATACCATAATGAACGATCATTACCAGATAAGGCCTAATTAATATACTACTTCGATTTTGCACAAATAATAATAATAAAGGAAATTAATTTTATGATCCATTAAGGTACTATACAATTGAGTTTTATAGGTTGTAATATACAAATATTTAAAAAATATGATATTATAGAAATTTTCAATAATGATATTCTCGAATTAGCTAATAATGTTTGTTATGAACAAACGCATAATAAATTGTGGACCTAATTAATATTACACTTATTCCAATATATTTTCATATTTGATTTTTTTTTTTTTGTCAACAAATCAAATTTTCAAGACTCAATCTTTCATAAATTTATTTTTTTAAATTTTTTTTAAAAATTTTAAGTTTTATGTCATAATCTATATCTATCTATCTATACTATTATATATATGCTCACATCTAGTTGTTTCTCCTAATTTTTTTGTTTATCCCCTCAAAGTTTTTCTCCCTTTTTTTTTATGACTAAAATACCCACCTTTAATAAAATATAATTTCTAATTCTCAATACAAATTATTCCCTTTTTTATAATGTCTAAAATGCCCTCCCTTAATAAAATATTATTTCTAATTCCCAATAGGAAAACATATTTAAGCGTTTCTCTACTTTTTTTTGTAATGCCTAAAATACCCATCCTTAATGAAATATAATTTCCAATTCTCAATAGGAAAACATAATTAAATTACTTATAATCTATTCTTCCTATTTTTTAGGATACAACTACCTATTTGGCATAAATACATAATAAGATGGAAGATTTTTATTCGTATAAAAATATTTATTATAATTAAAATTTCAAAAAATAGAAAACATGAATCATATTTATTATAATAATTATAATTGATTATAATTATTATAATTAAAATCACATTTATAATAAAAATATTTAATATAATTTCCAATTCTCAGTAGAAAAAAATATAATTAAATTACTCATAATCTATTCTACCTATTTTTTAGGATACAAACACTTATTTCGGCATAAATACATAATAAGACAGAAGTTTTAATTTGTATAAAAATATTTATTATAATTAAAATTTGTATAAATACAAAATAAATTTAATTAAAATGTAAAGATTAAATTAATCAAACAAAAATTATATCTTATGTATAAAAAATTAAATTAATATATTTTTTCATATTAAAGATAAGTATCACATATTATGTTAAATTCATTATAAAGAATCAAAATAATAAATTTTTCTTTTGTCTTGCTTTAAAATGCATCGAGTGCTCATGAAAATGTCATTTATCTTGCTCTAAAATGCACGAAATGCTAATGAAATAAATTGTTTATTCCTTAACTTATTACAAAATTTTGGCAAAAATACACAATAAGAATGTATATAATTTTAAGAGTAGAAAAACCATTCATATTTAGGCAAAGAATAAAATAAAAATATTTATATTTAATCGTTTGTAACTGTTATAATTATATATTTTCAAATTGTATTTATTTTTTATTCATAATAAAAATAATCTTTTATAACTATTATAAATATTTCAAATTCACTATAATTATTTTCTTTTCTCTAATTGTTCATTCAAGTACACCCAACCTGAAAAATTTTATTAGATCATTCCCCCTACATGCTTTATATATTGAGTTAATTACACTTTACTCCTTTTTAGTATTATTGATAGTTTAACACCTAACATTATTCTTTGACCAATAAAGTCTTGTCATGTCAACTAAACATGTTGGCCATTTTACCGCTATTATATTTTAAATTTTGTTTGATCAATTTTGTTTGATAAATAAACTTTTCATAAAGAGAATATTTATTCATGTACAATTTAATGAAAAGATGAATTGACATTGAATTTGGCATTTTTGGTAACCTTTTCGCCTGAGATTAACTGAAGAAAACGACAAATCTGGGTTTCCTTTTAACTGACGGTCAACTATAATAACTTCATGTGAATGACTCTTGATTAGAATGACTTATTTAATTTCAAATTTTGGTTGGTAGGATAGACACACCATGAGTATAGAATTTTTGAATATGTTCCAGTTTAAAATTTATAAAATTAATAATCATATAAAAAAAATTAAAATTTTATAAAGTAAACAAAAGTAGAATATATAACACTATTTTCTTATTTCTTTTAAGTCCGTATTATGATTAATTTAAATTTGTTTTCCTCTATCCTACATGAAGAACAGAAAATTAACCAAATAATGAAAGTAAAGTTAACGAACAAAATAGAAACTCACAATCTTAAAGTATTTGTTAATTTATTTCTCTTTAATAGTATTTTGATTACTAAATCTTTATTTTTAATAACATCATTTTATAAAATATTAATTTAGAGGAACTATTAATGAGTTAGAAAATAAGATCACTTCATGATATACTGCATATGTCCAAAATATTCTAAAATAATATTTGTATTTAAATGTCAAATATGGAAATTACAACATGCAGTCTAGTTGTCACAATATATGATAAACAGCAAAGAAATATTAGTGTAGAGTAACTATTGATAAGGTAAAAACAGTTCAACTTCCAAAATAGTTTAGAATAATTATTGCAAGACTAACAAGAATACTGTATATAAATTGTAGGAATGATAATATAGAAAAAAAAAAGAAGCAAGGAAGTACTATAAAAGACAACATAAATTATTCAAATATAATCAGACTATTAAATACTATAAAATAATTGCAGATATAGATTGATTTACATGTTGATTTTGAAAATTACAATGCAATTCCTTACTATTTAGCAAAACAATGAAGATGTAGATTAAATGTTTTGGTAAATAATAAAATGAATTAATAAAAAAAGTACAAAAAAATAAAAAAATAAATCCATACACTGTTATTAGCCTTCATTTTGTTTATATATTTAATAAATGCAAATTTAATTTCATACTAAAATACTATATTAAAATTTAATGCAAATTTAGAGTTAATCACATTCAATACCATTATCTCAGGATGAATGGAAAAGTTCAGAATATCCATATTATCATAAGGTTAAGAAACCTGAAAAATACTTATATATTCTCTATCTGGATATATAATTAATTTACACAATATGTTAAAAATAATTAGAATAGAAATTATATATTATTTTGTATCTCTTTAGAATTAAATGTTTTTCATTCGAGTTGCGTGTATTTTAGATAATATAGAGAATTTTTTCATTATTTTTTATACATTTTAGAGGAAGATAAAAGAATATTTTTATTTTTATCTTTTGTTTATTATCTTAATATACTGTGTGATACATATCTATATTATACAGAACATATTTGTTGATTTTATTATACAGGAAATATAATTTTTATTTGATATCTTTGTTCTTTATACTTAGGCTTATTTTTTCTTATTTTTTAAAATTTTAATTAATCATTTTTATAATTATCACTATATTATTTAATTTTCTATAAATATTTTCAATAATAAAAGAATTTTGACACGCTTCATCTATTAAAGACGTAGGGTAATATTTGATACTACTTGATAGTGATTTCATCCTCTATTAATGATGAAGCATATATAGATATATCTCAAAAAAATTTAATATTAAAGAAAAAGTCTTCATCTACAATTGATCAAGTTATTGTGGTGTCATTATAAAAAATTATAACTTAGGAACTTAAAAGAGAAATAAAAACTATTTTAAATTGGAGTTAACTGTATTTTATGCCAATAAAGATTAATAATCTAGTTTAGAATTTAAGAGTGATGCTATTTGAAATTATGAACTAGGCACCTAGAAAAGAAATAAGAAAATACAATTATCATACATTGTTTTCATAAAAAGAAATAAGAAAATACAATTATCATATACACATGTTCTCATAAAAGAGAAAATTGATTTAATTTTTATAAGAAAAATAAAATTTAAATATAATGTTCAAACAAATAACAATATTAAAAAATAATAATGAAAAAAGATAGGTGAAAATAATTACAATGAAAGAGAAAAGATATTAAAAATACATTTAAAATACAACATATAAATCTTTTATAAAAAACTCAATAAGAAAATAAAATTAGTTGGTTATTATTCACTGATTATTCATTTATTTTTTAGAAAATGAATATTTTCCATAAATATATAAAAGTGTTACACGTACAAAGCACATGCTATTTTCTAGTACTTTATATAAATTTCACTTTTGTAGAAAATTTGTATGAAAAATCAAATTAATCTATATGAATTCTTGATTATAAAATTGATTTGGTTGAGTAGAAAGGTTAAACTGTGACAAAATAAGTGAGACGGAGATGGTAATGCTTTTGTAATTAGGACTGCCCGTCACCGATGAAGGTGATAAGCACGGTCACAAGAATCAACGCTAAATTGGGAAATAAATCCATCGCATTTGAGCAAACCACAAATTCTCTCTTGTTATAAATCTACGTATCAAATTTCTTAGCCATGCAGAAAATAAAGCTAAGCCGCCAATTTCACGAGCAAATCTCTCTGTGAACCAAAACAATTTTGGAACTCAAAATGCCCTTCGATGTAATAATACTACGTTCCCAATTCTAGTATAAATGTTGTGATTTCATCACTGTAAAAGACACCATTATTCTGTTGTTGGTTAGAGATATCTCATCTCATCCCAAGAATTGAACCTATATATCTCTCCTACGTGAATATTTGTTGAAATCAGAGGAGAAATTAATATGGGTTCTCATAATCAACCACAGAATGATGGAAAGACTGCAGAAGAGAAGGCCATTGATGATTGGCTACCAATCAGTTCTAGCCGAAATGCCAAGTGGTGGTACTCGGCTTTTCACAATGTCACGGCCATGGTTGGAGCCGGTGTCCTCGGCCTCCCTTATGCTATGTCAGAACTTGGATGGTATGTCAATTTCGAATAATTATTTACAAGATCATGATTCGAGATTATATGTCAAAACTAATTTAATTTTTGATAATTATTTACAAGATCACAATTCGAGATTATATGTCAATACTAATTTATTTAGCAAATAACGTAAACTTTGCGTAAATATTTAGGTTTCCAAATACAATGTTGTGAATCATGTCCAAAAAAATAATTTTGATGACTACCCTTTTTCAAACTTTGCTTAGCTGGTCCAAATCCAATCATTTACTTTCACAATTGTTGAAAAATGGCAAACTTCAGCCCCTTTTTCCTTCGATAACTAGTTAACAGAGACATTTTTTTTTTTTTTTTTTTTTGTGTATAATTTGTGCTCGTGATTTGTTTTTATTTGTGAGATATTGCATGTATCTAATAAGTTTCCCCTCGAGTGCACTAGGTGTACTCGGTACGTGCTCAAACAGAAATTTTCCACGTAATTTAACAAAAACCAAATTTAATTCTACTAAATTTTTTTATTAATTGCAATTTACTGCTACATTTGTAGAATCGTAATGATTTGACCCAATTAATTTGCGAAGATATTTTAATTCCCATTCAACTAATCATTTTAGCATATACTATATAGATAATTTTTCACGGAATAAGAGTCATTTATTT
Source organism: Cinchona pubescens (assembly GCA_025175665.1). NCBI lineage: Eukaryota > Viridiplantae > Streptophyta > Magnoliopsida > Gentianales > Rubiaceae > Cinchona > Cinchona pubescens. Next base: position 915,109 of record JANKKI010000077.1, on the reverse strand, counting down.
TGGGTTTCAGGTCTTTAATTAAAAGCATCACAAAATTCTTTACGTTAAAATCACTATTTTGCTAATTAATTGATAGGAGAATTTGTTTGAGTGGTTCAAGATGTATGACACCATTATTGTCATTAAATTGTCCATTCAATTTGCGTTGCTCAAAAGATGGTAGTTCCTTTTTAATTTCCGTTTTGATGTTAATATAATCTTTTGCAATTTATGATTTCATGGATAATCTTTTCTTTAAGATAGTTTTTCCATATTTTGGAATTTAGATATAATTCGATTATCGAAAGAGCAAATGTTTCAATTTCCAATAATTAACTGGCATGTTATAAGTAAATGAGGGAAAATGAAATAGAAAAGTGATATGTACTCCTAATGTTTTTGTCGAATATATTGGATACGTTCGTGACACTAATTTATTTAGTACTCTTGTTTCCAATTTAATGTAGGGGTCCTGGTGTAACCATACTCATTCTTTCATGGATTATCACATTGTACACTCTATGGCAAATGGTTATGAGATGCATGAAATGGTACCTGGTAAGAGGTTTGATAGGTATCATGAGCTAGGTCAACATGCATTTGGTGAAAAGCTTGGACTTTGGATTGTTGTACCTCAACAAATTGTGGTTGAAGTGAGTACATGCATAGTCTACATGGTTACTGGAGGAAGATCACTCAAGAAGTTCCATGATATTGTTTGTCCACCTCCCAAGTGCCAAGATATCAAGCTTACCTACTTCATCATGATATTCGCCTCGGTTCATTTTGTAATCTCTCATCTTCCCAACTTCCATTCACTATCTCTCATCTCCTTGTCTGCAGCCATAATGTCCTTGAGGTAAAATTGAAGGTCAATTTTCTAATTAATTATTTGATTAACCTTTTTATACTACCATTTGAAAAAATTATTAATCTATTATGCCTTTGGTGCTAAACTATGTGCACTCCAATGATATAGCACTAAAAGTGTAACAAGATATTTAAATTCGTATCTTAATCTGTAAGCTGAAAGTTGTATTATAAACCCAACTTGGTACAATTTTTAAATTTTAGAACGTGCTTTTCCAAAAATTAACTACAATATATTTGCAACTAAAAGTCATTAGGAGACATTATTTTTTATATAGCATTACATACATCCATAATGGTGGAATACAATTGAAACATCAAAATTCACATATAGTGAGAGAAGTACTAATATTTAACTGGATTGAGACTTACATATAGTGAGGAAAATTACACAACTAACTACATTAACCCTACACTATACTAATCTACTACAATCTAGCTATTTGAGTGCTTCCTTTGTCTCTAATTGAGGCTCCTTCCTTCTCCATGCCACTGCTTGGTTTTGATTGCAGGTATCAGGATTTGATTCTTATACTGTTATACTGTTACACCCATAACAGCCATTAGGAGACTTTTTTAAATACAGTATAAATATTTTCTTGACAAAAATAACGTACTAGTTTTAAGCAACAAAAAACAACCTCTGCCTTAATTTGTGTAGCTTGTGGGGGAAATATTTATTAAGTTAAATCACATTTTGGATGGTTGCAGTTACTCTACTATTGCTTGGGTGAGTTCCGTGAAAAAGGGACAAATAGAAGAAGTGAGCTACGCTCCAAGGGAGACAGCTACATCTGCAAATGTTTTCAACTTCTTCAATGCATTGGGAGATGTTGGTTTTGCCTTTGCTGGTCATAATGTAGTTTTGGAAATTCAAGCAACAATTCCTTCAACTCCTGAAAAACCTTCCAAGAAACCAATGTGGAAAGGAGTCATGCTTGCTTACTTGGTCGTCGCCTTGTGTTATTTCCCAGTTGCATTATGTGGATATTACACATTTGGTAATAAAGTTGATGACAACATTCTTGTTACCCTACAAAAACCTTCATGGCTAATTGCAACTGCCAATTTGTTTGTTGTAATCCATGTCGTTGGAAGCTATCAGGTAACTTCAAAGTAACAATTCTCGTATATTTATTTGTTGAAGGTTAGTAGTATCACTATCTCACATATTCTAGTTGTAACACTATCGAGATAATTTTTATTTTAATGTATAAGTGTCTCACCTAAAAATTAGCTAAGGATGAAAGATGAGTATTTAGAGGAGTTTGTAATTTATTGAAAAGTTATCGTATGCAATCTTTCTATTTTTTTTATTTGTTTACGCTCTCCATCTTTCCGAGCGACAAAATAATAATATTTTGTTAATTTTTCTCTTTGGTATTCAAATAAACGCAGGTGTATGCTATGCCAGTTTTTGACATGGCAGAAACATTTTTGGTGAAGAAATTACGCTTCAAACCTTCAACTGCACTTCGCTTTACCACTCGTACTCTATATGTTGGTAAGTGCACTCGAATGAGATCATGTTCATATTAATTCGTCTCCAAAAATTCTTGAAATATAATGCTAATTGTTTTACTATGTAACATTCTTGGATTAATTATTCAATGTCGACCTTTGATTTCCATTTGAATGCAGGTCTGACAATGTTTATCGGCATTGCGAATCCCCTTCTTTGGTGGCCTAATGGGATTCTTTGGTGGCTTTGCTTTGGCCCCAACAACATACTACGTGAGTATTAAAGTTATTTGATTTCTTTGCTGCCATTTCAAACTTTGCAACATTATATATCCCATGTTCAAACTTTGCCAGTTTTTGCATGCCTAAATAGTTATACTAAGTAATAGTACTAATTTTTCCCCTCATTTTTTTTTTGGCAGCTTCCCTGCATTATGTGGCTTGTTCTTTACAAACCAAAGAGGTTCAGCCTTTCTTGGTGTGCAAATTGGGTACGTTTAAGTCAAAGTCACACCAAAATTTTACATCGATATTCGTTCATAATTTTTAACCTTTGATTCTATTTCGTCCTCGATATTTCAAGAAATCTTATTAAACCCCTTAACTTTGACATTTGTTGAGCTAATTTACGTTTATTAATACAAAAATTTCAGGTGTGCATAATACTCGGCTTCCTTCTGATGGTTCTATCACCTATTGGCGGTCTAAGTTCTGGGCTTGTCTATCATACTATCAGCCCAGAAATACAAGATGTTCTCTTAAATATTATAATTTCAATCTTCAATTATTATTGGAGGTCAAAACACAAGATGTCATCAATCGAAATAGAGTTTGAATTTCTCCTTGTTGAAATTAATGATTCTAATTTTCCCTCGTGTTGAAGGAAGAAATAGTTAAAATTGTTGTTTGCTGAAGTTTGTTTTATGGGGAAATGTCTTTTTATTTCTAAAATTAGCTAGTCTTGATAGAAGTCCAGTGTTATTGTGTTACATCATTCTTGATGTTTGAAATGTGTTTAGTTTCAATTCTATGATTAGAATTGTTAAGGTTTCAGATGCATATAATGCATCTTTTTGTACAGTTGGTTGGTTTATATGCATCTTTTTGTACAGTTGGTTGGTTCCTTTCAATGGCTGTGAGACAATTCCGTGTAATTGTAAATATGCATCGTTTATTTGTTTATAATTTTTAAGTTTAAAAAAAAAAAAAAAAAAAAAAAAGTGCTTATATTAACATTATACTATTAATTCAGCTAAATTTACCAAAAGCACATTGAAATGTTCAGATGGGCCATTGTGTAAGTTAGAGTTGAGGCAAGACATGAAGTACTGGGCTTTACTTGTAATGCAGGCCTAAGCAAATTAAACACATATATTTGGTCCAAAAGTTTCATGGTTCATTGTGTTCTGTTGGACACAAAGATGTGGGTTTCACATGAAATGAAGCCGACTAGTTGACTATCTAAACATTGGTTCAGTATGGCTAAAAAAATTACACAGTGGGCTGATCCTAACTCGTAATTAACCCATATGGTACACCCATGAAGCCCAATGATTCAACGTCTATCTCAAGCCTAATAGACTTGGTCTCTTACTGAAAACGATCCTACAATGCTCCAGCCCAATTATACATTCAATGTATATATCCATGAAGCCCAATGATTTCCACTCCAGCTAAGTCTTTGTATTCGTAAGCCCAATCTCACTTGGACGCTTACTGAATAAAATCCAGTGGTGCACAGATCCGGCCCAATTTTATACACAACACTACCCATTAAGCGTCCAATGGTTTTCATGCAATAAAAGCAAAAGACCAGGGCTATAACGGGAACAATAAAAATTCCCACCATATATTTATTTAGCAGCAAAATTTTCCCGCCAATCAGCACAAAAGAAAAACTCAGAATCTCCCAATCTCCTCTCTCGAAACCCTAATCCTTCATGGAGGAAGAAATCAAAGCAGAGTTTGAGAAGAACTGCTTCTCTTTCGACGACGAAGAAGAGATTCTCAAGAAATGTAAGATTAATGATTTTTTTTTTCTTAAAAAAAAAAAGTTCCATTTTTTATGTGTATTCTGAATTTATTCTAATTTAATCCCAATTTCAATTTTCCTTTGGATTTTAGGTCTCACATTTTGTATTGAGTACAAACTCAGCCCTTCCGATCTCGTCTCCAGCTGGGATGTGTTCTCTCTCAACAGGTCAGTTAAAATTTTCGATTTTTTTTTTTCCTATTTCGTTACAGAGAAATTAAGCAAAATGAAAGGAAATTCGAGGAGAAAAAATATTACATCTTTTTTTTTTTTAGGTTTGTTGGAGCTTTCGTTTTCCTAGTGAACTATTTAGTAAAAGCTGCTATAATTCTTTTCAGAAAAATATTGTGTTTTTTTTTTTTTGGGGTAATTGACTGTTGATTTGGTGTTGGGGGAAATTTGTGTAAAAATTGAACTCGAGTGTAATTCTATTTTTTGTTATTGTTTTTGGTTACAGGGGGCTAGAAATGACAGTGCAAAGTGGACATATGGGTGCATTCTTGCAGCAACTACAGAATGAACAAAGAGATGCAATTATCAAAAAGGAGCCTGGCTTACATTTTTACTCTAATGATGTTGCTATGTGAGTTTGTTCTTTGAATTTGTTATCTCTGTTCTTTTTTCGTTATACCCTTTTTTGATTACCTGTCCCTTAAAGGAAAAGGGGTAGAAAAAAGGAGAGCACGGTGAACAGGGTCATAAGTCATTATACTTTTCCTCTGTAATATTTTATGCATGTATGTGTTTTTAGGTTGTGTATATGTCCGTGTTATGCCCACTAACTTGATATGATAATGGGTAGTTCACTTTCTGGCCATATGCACTATCAGAATCAGGTTCAACGAGCAAATGAGGTGTTATAGTGCTGAGTATTATGTGCCTTCTTCTTAACTATAGAATATTCAAGTCAATGTGTAGATTGTCATTAATGGGGGAAATTGTTTCCGTTTCTTGCCTGAACTAGTTTAAATAGATCCTCCTTCTATACCATGAGAATCTATACATTGAAAGGTGGAATGTAGGCTACTGAATGATGAATATGAAGATACAAAAGAAGGTATTCTGCATAGTCCAACGGATCGGCCTGAGGCACTCCAGACTGAGCCATCTGATTCAGCCCAAAAGACAAACGGAAGCATTTTTGGCTCCCAAAAGCTTTTAGAAACAGTGACACCTTTTGGGCAAAGAAAGAACAAGTTTGTGGTGCAATTCGCTCTTAATGACCCAAGCTCCAGCACAGAGGCCACAATTGTAAACCAAGAACAAGATCACGAGAATTCTGAAGATGATATCATAAAAAGGGTGCAGCCTAGCAAAAGGTGTTCCATAGTAACTAATGGTTCCCAACCTGAGCCTGCATGCAGATTCATGTATGACAGGATTGAAGACAAGGTAATTCATGCTCTCAGGGATTAATAGTTTGTGTAGCCTTATCCGTCGTGACTCATGAGGTCCTTACATTTTCTTATGGTGATTTAGTTTAGTTTCCTGGAAAACCGAATAAAAAAGCACGCTACCACCCTTGTTCACTCTGGGCTTTATGAGGAACCAACGGACCCCACAGTTGCCTCGCAGGTAATTTTGGCACTTCTCTTCCGCCTACCCCCTTCCTCTCGATGCATTGGTGTCGGGGATTCATCTCGATGAAGCACACAATGAATTTTGAGTAATCAACGAATTTAAGTTAAATTACTTCTTTAGCAGTTTCTACATTAATTCTTCAAATTGTGTCAATTCTCGCATAGAAAGTAAACTTGCATTTATTTGATAAACCTTGTTTCAGAAAAGTTTATTTGCTGTTGGCATGATCTGCTGTGAGGAAGAAGGCCGTCTGAAGGAAAAGCCAATTTTACTGCAAAGCAGGTAATGACTGAAAGAAAACAGTATTGTTTATTTGCAGTTCCAACTGGCCATTCCTTCTCAAAAGAGAGGGGTTGGAGCATAATCATTATAAAGCTGGTGCGGTCAACGTCGAAGTGATACAATATACAATCATATGATTAATATTTAAATGCTTGTTCAGGGCAATGTAAGACAGTGCTTTGTTCATATAACTGTATGGGTGATACATCATGTGCCTATAGACTGCTGCAATGAACCCCTGTTTCTTCCGTTACACCTGAATGAATTTCCGCAATATGATTTTTTACCATATAACGTGGATTAAAACCTGCAACATGAAGGTGGAATTTTTATTTGACCATTTCTGATAAAAGGTCCTGGAATTAATAGACTGTATCGATGTATATTTCACAATCTTTTTGTTCTCTTTAGTGTTGAGCATTCTGGAGGACAACGTGTGCGCCTTGACTTGCAGAATTTGGAGCAATTTTCCATTTTTCCTGGCCAGGTAGGATGAAATAGGAGAAAATGCCTTGTTTAATATTACTGCAAAGTTATTTTAAATTTAGTGATAAACAAATCCATAGTAATGCATGTGGACAGGTCGTGGGCGTGGAAGGGCATAATCCAAGTGGACATTGCTTGATTGCCTCAAAAATTATTGATTCTGTGCCTTTGTCAGTTTCCTCCAATGAAAATTTGCATCCTTCAAAGAAACAAGCTTTGGATCAAAATGTTCAGTCCGATGACCTATCTGGTCCAATGCCAGAGCTATCACTGGTGGGTAAACTTGCATTCCATATCACAAATCAAGTAGAAATCATATATCTGGTCCAGAATGATACTGCCAAGGTGCTAGAGATCTAGATATTTAAGTCATGTTGTTTTCCCTATGAATCATGGATTTTTTCCTTAAATGCTCAAATTTTACCTCTGAAAATAGAGTTCATTAGTTATAACTTATTGTCTTCACTGGTAGATTTCTGTTATTATTTGATATCAGCCTTTCTTTCCAGTTCCTACAAAAATTGGAGTCATAAGTGCTTTCATAATAAATTTGGATGTTGGTAGATTATTGCAGCAGGTCCTTTCACCACAATTGATAACTTATTGTTTGAGCCTCTAGTTGAACTTCTTGGATATGCAAGACGAAAGCAGCCTCAGTTGTTTATACTGGTGAAAATATACTCTCTCTTGTCAGTAATTTCTTTACATCAAGTCTCTGTATTCTCAAGTGTGTTAGAAACTAACTTGACAAGCCCTTCTATAGCTAGGACCATTCATTGATGCTGATCATCCAGAGATAAAAAAGGGAACAGTGAACAGGACCTTCGAAGATATGTTTCACTTTGAAATTCTTGGAAGGGTATAAGAATATTAAGATAAATACAAGCCTGGTGTGGAAAATATTAACTCCTCTATTTTCTCTTATTTTTCTTTTTGTAATTCATTTTGTAGCTTAAAGATTATGTTGAATATATGGGCTCAACAGCAAGTGTGGTTCTTGTTCCATCTATCCGGGATGCCAATCATGATTTTGTATTCCCACAAGTAATTCCTTGTCAATATTAATTTCTGATATCTTTGCTCAGCTGTCGTGTTGTGTTGGGGTTCACATCTTTTCCTTTTTTTTTTTTTTTTTTGGCAGCCCAATTTTGATATTTACTCGCTCGATTTGAAGCATCAGGTATGGAACATGCTGAAAGTCTTGGAAATTTAATTCTTTCTACTTAATAGAACTATAGAAGCATAGAATCACAACCTCAATATGCTAACTGATACATAAATGTATTGATCCAGATACATAGCATCTCCAATCCAGGAACGTTTACTGCAAACAAGGTGACTACTGATAATTTTCCCACTGTATTTTCCTTTCTTTTAAGTGAAGATTGCATGGTTATTTCAATAGGCTTGCCATATAGTCTTTAAGGACTTCAATCAGATTGGATTTGATGGCACTATCAACAAATGACATGATACAGATTAATGAAGCCATAGTTGTGTCAATTATGGTTTTCAGGTCAAATTGGCTTGCTGCACAGTTGATATTTTAAAACACCTTAGTGCAGAGGAGATTTCAAGAAATCCACAGGGGGGTTCCAAGCACCGCTTAACTACTCTTTCGAATCACATCCTGAACCAGCGCAGGCAAGTTTGATTATTAATTATCCATATCCTTGGAACTTTGTATACATAGAACTAATGATTCACATAATTGGAGTGATTCCAAAGTTCTCTTTGATTTGTTTCTATTTGGTGCAGCTTCTATCCTCTATATCCACCTGCTGAAGGCATCCCCTTGGATTTTTCTCTTGCACCTGAAGCACTTCAGATCTCCTCCATTCCAGATATACTCATCCTACCTTCAGAGTTGGCGCAGTTTGTGCGGGTATAGAAACTTCTTGCTTCTGTCCTTCGTACTTTCTATCATCCCTTTAATAAGACATCTAAAGAAACTCAGAAGTAAAATTGGATGTCACATATGTTTTGCTTCAGAAACTAATTTTGCTGAACTCAGCTGTCAATACTTTAGTGAACTGTTTTAGTCGGAATTCGTGCTATACTTGCAGTGAACTGTATTAGTCTGAATTCGTGCAATACTTTAGGTGGAAATGCAAATACATGAAGTTATAAGTTCAGTTTTTTCAATTCTTCATCATGGAATAGACAAGTGATGTAATGGAGTAGGAGTAGATTATGCGCATAATTGTCAATTTCCTTGTAAATAGGTACTATCCTTGGGGAAAATAAGTGAAGCAGAACAAGAAGTCAAGTGCCTTTGTGTCAACCCAGGGAGACTGGCCAGGGGTGAAGGGGGAGGTTTCTTTGTAGAGCTTAACTACCGTGGAAACCCTGATTCAGCTACTGCTTCAGTCATTCGCATATAGACTTCCTGGAGGCTTTGTATGGATAAATATGCGTTAAGGTATCTGTGATCTCAAGTAGTATAGCAGTTCATTAATGTTTGTTGCCTCAGCAATCAATAAACACATACTTAAGATTAGAAAATCTTGTCTGTTTGTATCGAACTTTTAATACTTTACTTGCCTATCTAATTTGTCATGTATAGATGTGGTCATGTTTGGCAAATTGCAAGTTTAGGATCTCGGATTGGTTAACTAAAGAATCTCAATTTCTGCAGAAGAGGTGATCAATACACCACCTCACCTTTACACGTCCTTTGACCTTTTGCTGTTGAATATGGATGGAATTGGCAGGTACACTTGCAAGTTGTCATAATTACGAAGTACATTTTAGGTGAATGAACCAATTGCGCAATCTATGCGTACATTGGATTGGAAAAAGAAGGGTGCTTTCATGCATACGTTTTGTCTATTAAAAGGATTTGACAAAAAGTGCCAACCATTTCTTCTTTTACTTATTTTTATCTTTTTCTATTAAATACATTACCCTAAGCAACGACTCGGCGGGTAATTTGTCCTAATAATAAAGCAGTTATGATAATTAATCAGAGTTGATTGGTCATTCGATTGACAATTACAATAACAGTAGTGAAGCCTTGCATAGAAGATTGCGAAATTTGTTAAAGACACTACAAGTAATTTAGTCTTCACTAAGAAGCTCTTAACAACCTTCACCACTACTACTAACCAAATTACATTTTCTAAAGATAAAATCGAAGCAAGGTGGTTTCGTTTATCAGAAGTATCCTAGGTGGTGTGAGAATACCAATAAATAATTATATACGAAGCCATCGAACAATTTTTCTAGAATAACGGATTAAAAAGAAAAGAATAACTGAAAAATAAATAAATAAAAGAAGAGAAAAATTACCGTAGAAGAAACAACCCATTTCCCAAATATTTTTCAGTTTTACCCCAAAAAAAAAAACAAAACAAACAAACAAACAATACCAGAGTATTTCTCTATACTAGCTAATTTAATTTTTTCCCAAGAACAACCCAGGAATTATGAAATTTGGATTCCTAATCAAAAACTACCACTAGCTGACTTTCTTGAGCAGATTAGCTCTTCTTCTAGATAAATCAATCCAAAGATTCAGAACCCACAATATGCTTACCCAAATAGCAACTACAATCACAATCATCCAAGAAATCCAAGCCCACTTAGGAATCAAACCACCATCAGCTGCTCCACTTGCAAAAACTGCTCCCATCTTCAACACATAAAGAGGTCCAAGAATCCCTCTGACCACTGAATAGAATGTGAAAAAATAGGGTGACAAGAACTCATAATATCTTGCAGCCTCAGGCAAATCCACTTTTCTATATCTGGCTAAACTCCAAGTATTCTGACATGGGCTTGTGATTTCAGCAAGAACAAGAAGACCAAGAATTGAAACTGCACCATGATGAACAATATATCTACAAGTTGCTAATACATAGAGTGTAGCCAAGTGGTGGGCTATGAAAAGGACATCTTTTGGAATGAAAATCATGTAGTGCACATATAAAACGTCTATGATGAAATAACCTATGCTGAATTCAAGAACCAAATCTTGAAAAGATGTGTTTTGAGCAGCAAAATCAAGATGGAAGAAATTATTGTTCTGAGGAGATTTGATTAATGAGGAGATTGCCAAGATTACAGCTGGTGTACCATGAAAAAGAGAAATGAAACAACTTGAAGCTTCATACCTGCTTGAACCCCACTTCTTTAAAAGTAGGAAAAATCCCAATGAATAAATGATCAAGAACATCAAAGTGAATGAAAGAAGAGGGGAATTAAAGAGGAAAAGGGATTCAATTTCCATGGCCATAGAAGATTAGATATGATAGTCCAACTAGAGAAAATAGATGAGATGATGATGATGAAGAAGATGAGACAATAAAATACCAAGAAATCTCTTGCCAAGGTCCCTATTTCTTGCCTCGATTATATTATCTTAAAGAAATTATAGTATAAATAAATTGTCAAAATCAGTTGCCAATGTGAAACTCACACGTTATACCTGCTGTGCAGACAGAATATTCCAATACTAGGCAAAAACTACCACGCACGCATTCAGAGACTTACACCTCTGAATCGGAGAAAGCAGAGTAATATCTGTCTCTTGTAAAATAGATTTTCGGAAGGCTGTGATTTAATTTAGACCAATTTTAGGATGAAATGAAATTGTAATCCAATTTCTGGTGTCGAACGGCTTCCATATATGCATATCCATATCCATATCCGAGTCTATCCATATTTTATGGAAAATATTTAGATAAATTCGATTTTTGACTCTATCCGTAGATCTTGAGATTAGGATTAAATATTAAAAAATCTTACTTACATGATGTCATAAATTTTTAAAATTTTTGTCCACACTACAGGGTTACAAGTGGAGAATCTACTTAAGTATTTTTTATATTTTATTGACACGAAAGAGGTAACTTCTATTGTACAATTATTCATTTCTTATAATTTAAAAATATATGTATATTTAAACTATACACTAAATTATCTATTTATCTATACTATAGATATATATATAAAGTATGAATATAAATTTTAGCTACCGTCATCTTTTGAATTATCAAATATGCATTTATAATTACCCATAACTTCCTCTCCTTCTACTACATATATTATCTTTTTAATTTTGGAAATAATTTTTTTTTTTTTTTTAAATTTCACTATCTTCCTTGTTTTTTTTTTTTTTTAAAAAAAAACAATTATATTTATTTTGATTGCACACTCATAAGATGTGCCTTTCCTACTAATACGTATAAATGGAGGATCTTTTCATTTTTTTAAGTTATCCTAACACATAATCTTTCCAATATAAGTGAGTTTTAGTGGAACAAATAAAAATCATTGTTCTTTATGCTAACAAGTCAAGGTAGTGACAGTAAATAGGTTCAATATTATTAGATTAAAAAGAGAAAAGAGTTGGGCTTAAAAAATTCTAATAATTGCTCTGTAGCCAAAATAAATTTTACTTAAATTTAAAACCTTCTCTATTTCTTCTTTTCCTTATCGTTACAAATATTCTTCAATATAAGATTTTTTTTAATCTTCTTTTCCTTATCGTTACAAATATTCTTCAATAAGATTTTTTTTAATGCTTACTGAGAGTCCTTTTGACGTAAGATGTCCTTCAAGATTGTAGAGTTGCAGTAATTTGCAATCTACATCATCAAACTATTGGCACTTTCTAATGTACTGGTATACAAGTACCACGATACGGTACAATGTAATTTGACATATAAATATATAATCTGTCGTTTGCCTGGTCAGTAGTAAACACTCTTCTCCAGTTCAAGACTCGAAAATCAAAAAGAAGGGAGTTGTAATAGGACCACTTGGATTTGATTATTCTTTCTATTTAGTTTGGAGGTATTTAATTTAACAAAGATCTTCTGAATTTAATGCTTATATGCAGTTGGTTTGATGCTAAGCTTTACTGAGAGACTTGCGAAGCCAGATTGCGGCATCTCGTAACAGGCAAGCGTTATTCTTGTGTGCACATCCGCTTCCACTCAATGAGGATTTCACCCATTAGTTTCTCCACTTGGTGAGGGATCAATTGATCCTCAAAAGCAACGTTGTTTAACAAAGCAACCCATCAAATCAATTTCTACCTTCCAATTTATACCCTAACACACTGTCAAGGGTAATAATTAATACAGCCTTTGCAAAAGAAGCTTCGTAAACACGGCCACGATCTTACGCTACAAATTCCAGGAACTCTATTTGTCAAAGATCAACAGGAGCTACGAAAAGACTTGTCCCCTCTATGACAAACTGAACACGTGAATCAACAGTACAGCCACAACTCACTGTAAAAGCTACATTATTCTATAACTAGCTCAAACAAAAACTGCATATAATGGCAAACTCCAATTTGATCCAAGGCAGATATGCAGTCCTCTTTCAGGAAAACGTTACAAAAAGCCTCTTACATTACCATACCTCCATCAATGGTGAAAACCTGCAGGAGCGTGAACATATGAGAGACGACAGAAAAAACTAATAACAATCAAGATAGTAGGTCAAGAAGCTCTTAGAAAAAACATCAGGATAGTAGGTCAAACCATCAATGAGGATCTTAGCAACAAGTACTAATATGGTAGCTCACGGAAAATAAACGATGGAACATAGATGATAAATTGAAAACAAGATTGCAATATCTTTGGATATGAATGACAGGTAAACTATTGGATGTAAAGCTCCTTTAGGACAACACAAAGTGCACTATCACAAACAAATTTCAAATGAGTTCTTAATCTTGACGCACCTGTCCAGTGATGTAACTGGCAGCAGGATTAATGGCCAAGAATTCCACCAGTCCAGCAACTTCTTCTGGTTGGCCATATCTCCCTGAGATCACCAGTTAACAGATATAGCTTAACCAAAATAATTACAATTATTTCACCACATAGTTTTCAATTGGCAATGCCAACAAAAGCCTGAGAATTGAGAGATAAATAACCTACAAAAATCAGATGCCATGGTACGCATCAATTGAATCAGTTAGATTAATTTACAGCTCAACAGCCAAACAAGATTCTGCTGATTGCATGGACGGATAAGCAAAAAAAACGAACACTTTGGATCATTGGAATGGTTACTTCCAACATCCATTGTAGTTTATTGATTTTAAGTTACGTGTAGATCCAGGTTAGCCATAGGTTAGGAAGACAAAGTAGTCTTGTCTCATTGTTAGTAAAATAATAAGGCCCCGTACATGCTTGTAAAATTGAGAAGTACAATAACTGCAGAGAGACACAAGAATAATTGAAAAAATAAGATTCAGTGACAAGACATTGATGTCCTACAGTTGTGAATGAATGTCAAATATGGATAATAAGACCAACTGCAGCATAATATAAAAAGACAAGAACCTAAAATCCGGACTATGGTAAAAACAACACCAAATGTGGAAATAAAACTTGGAAAGAATGAAATGCACTTGGAGAGCGCAGTATAACAGAGAGTTGTATGCAGTGTTCGGGAAGGACGAATTGCACCCACATGGTTGAATTTGAGGGTAAAGAGCTCACATGCAGAAACAGAACTTGTTTTTGGTTATTACATGTGTGTGTGTGTGTGAGAGAGAGAGAGGTGTATTTGAACATAGACAAATAAATTACCTAATGGGATAGTCTCTAATATTTTTTTCTCAATGTCACCTCCAAGCTTAGCAGTCATATCAGACGCAATGAATCCCGGAGCAACAGCATTCACCTGTGAGTGTAAACTATTATCAGCATTTCTTAGCATGTTTCTGTCATTAAATGGGACAGGGTTATATCTATGGAGAAACTCACATTGATGTTTCTGCTTGCATATTCTTTTGCCACAGATTTTGTCAGGCCAATTACCCCAGCTTTTGCAGCACTGTAATTGGTTTGTCCAACATTACCAACAAGACCAACAACTGATGCAATGTTAATTATCCTTCCCTGGAACCAGCAGTGAAGTGACATCAAAGGTCTGAATTAAAAGAATGAAAGCAAGAATATGATAAAAAGAGAAACAAATGATCAAATGACAACTTTCCGTAGAAAAAATATTTCTGTCACAGCAATGACTGGATAAAGAACCATCACCCTTTCCCATTTCAACTCATAAAAATTCATTTTTTTCCCCATTCAATGGCATACACAATGCAAAGGATTCTGTTTTAAGTTTTGTATAAGTAATTGACTAAATGTAGTCTAGAAGATGCACAAAACTGAATATCATTAGGTTAGTGAAATGTTATAAAGCTCTCTAAGTCCTCCCAACCCCTTTGCTTCCCCTGATAAAACCAAGGAGGATGTTGGGGGAGTGAAGATGAAGAGGTAGAGAAAAGGAACCAGATCAACTTCCTGAACAGACCTTGGTCCAACTAGCAGAAAAGAATAGTAGATCAACAAAATCTGACACTGAGATCAGAGTACCTTTTTCTTCTTCATCAT
The DNA here is from genome assembly GCA_025175665.1 of Cinchona pubescens. NCBI lineage: Eukaryota > Viridiplantae > Streptophyta > Magnoliopsida > Gentianales > Rubiaceae > Cinchona > Cinchona pubescens. Next base: position 900,052 of record JANKKI010000077.1, on the reverse strand, counting down.
TAGCTTAGCTGCAGCCTGCAGATAGACAGGATTTAGACCTAAATGAAAAATTCTAGCATCAAATGTATGCATAAGCCAAGAGCTTTTAGCAGAGTACCTGTGTACACAGGAATACACCTGTGAGATTTAGATCAATAACCTCCTGCCATTGGGCAGTCTTCATTCTCATCAACAAACCATCACGTGTGATACCTGAAAATATTGCATACCTGTTAGTATTCTGAAGATTTTTTTTTCATACATAATATGCACTAATTCAAGATTTGATTAACCTGCATTGTTTATCAAGACGTCTACAGTTCCCCATGCATCAACTGCCTGTAATTGTGCCAGTCAACCACAATTAACAAAAACACTTTGCAAACTATAAAACCAGCAGAATTAACTTAATAGTGGGATTACCGTTTTGATCATAGATTCTACATCTGCTTCTTTTGAAACATCCCCACCAAAAGTCAGTGCCTGACCGCCAAATGCCTCAATCTGCAAGAATTGTATGATAGACAATTAGCAACTTATAGGAACTACAGACATTGTGCTGGCAATAACTATGCTACTCCCGTCAATTAACCCAACTCAAGCTTTGTGTAGCAAATAATAGTGGTACAAGAGTTGTTTCGTGAATGCAAGAAAAATTCTGCATACCACACCAGCAAAACTTTGTTTGATGCCTTCAGTAAAAACTTCAGAAGAATGAAAAAAAAGGCAACCAGATCACGTGGTGCAAGCATTTGATTTATTACAAATTAAAAAGTATTCCCTCCATACCAGGTTGAATGTCTGTAGTTCCCATTTTGACATGTCCCCACATTAAATGTACACCTTTTTAAATGTCAGATTCAAAATCATGCACTCCAAGAATTCATACTCTGCAAAATATGATGCTTCCAAAAATTATAAAGAGAATATAATAACCTCTTTGCAAACATCCTCTGCCTCCTTTGATGACCTTGCATAATTAACCAGAACCTGGAGCAAATTGTGACTATCAGTTCATGCATAAGGCAAAGCAAACACTATAAGCACATATTACACTCATGTCCATGCCTTTCATACAATAGATAAGTCAATTAGATGGCTTGGTAAAAATTTGGATTCGGTATTTATTCTTTATATAAACAGGTGAAACAAAGAACAGTAATAAGAGATAAATTGTCTTTTCTTCTCAAGTAGGTGTCTTTTTGCAGAAAAAACACAAGCAAGCTAGAGTGGTTATTTTCTCACAGAAACATATCATTGGGAGAAACTACTTCCGTAAAGTAAGCAGTCCTCACACTTAAAAACAACCTAGTATAAACAAGTCTTGTTCCATTTTGTATTTAGTTATCTGGTAAAGGAGAAAGAAGTGTTTCTCAAGAAAAGGCACAGTTGGGAAGAAAATGTTGGTAACTGACAACACAGAAAAGAAAACATAAGTGTCCATGCTGGAATACTTCCAAGACAGATGCTCTACCACCTAATTAGCAATATTTGACCAGGAAACAAAAATTCCATTCATCAAGCACTTTCAGTTATATCAGGGATAAGCATCAACATGATATTTGCAATAACTGCTATAGCCTCTATAGCTACTGGTGCTATATAAACATCCTTGTAAGTAGCAAATTTACATAATCAAAGGGAAACTAAATCAAAATCAGCTCATAAGTAACAGTATAGGATCTCTGCCTGTCTGCCAGCCCACCTTACACCCAGCTTTTCCCAAACCCAGTGCAATTGCTTTGCCAATCCCTCTAGAGGCCCCAGTGATAATAACAACAGGTGATTCGACTTTCTGTGAAGCTTCAACACTTGCTTGTTCAACAGCAGCAACCTGGGCTTTTACACCTGCACAAACCATTACGTCAAATACAAACTGCAAATCAGTTATCCACTCACATGTATACCATGTTATGATCATCAGATCATCATGAAGAAGTGGAGTAGGAGGTTAGCTGAGCTGGATGACAGTTAGAGCTGTTGACATGGCTGGATAATGCAGACAATTAGTTAGAGAGTTAGTTAGGACAATTAGCTGTGGAGTTGATTGTATTGTAGAAATTACTGGAGAAGGGATAGTGATTTCTGTATAAAAGGGAACTGGATGTATTGAGAGAGTTATGCTTGTATAATTGGATAATTCATCTCTCTCCAATAAAATTTCTATCTGTATAAATTCGCTCAACTCTTTCTTCTTGCCCAAGTTTCTTTCTTCTCCTACTCTCTCTTTCTATTTTTCTATGATTCTTGCTGGAATCATATCCAGATTCTATTGATAATAGAGATAACTTCATTACATAACGCCAACAAACTCCTAATGCATCCTTTATCCTGTTCTAATTTTCTGCAGAGGCAAATGAAAAAACACCTTTCTATTGATGATGCCAGCTGCATCAGATACCCCTCTCAAGCAAAGTTACTAATTTCCACAAGAAGAAACTTTGCCAAGAAAATCTAGTTACTTAACCAGATATACACCAATATACAGAAACAATCTTATCTCAACACAAGATTCAGAGCATTCAAAAAAGGCATTTTTATCAAACATTTCTTGACAACAAATTCCTCCAGAAATTTTATTCCTGTAAAAAAAAAAAGGCCATTTTTCTTGAGTACCAGACAAAACATTTCACATCACATACACGTCTTAGCTCCAAAGTAGATCAACCATATTCCAATTTGGTCTGAAAATTCTCTATACAATTTTCAATTAATTTTGAACATCAATAAACTGTCAGTCTCTCATCCTTCCTAGAATCTTCTGTCTCCATATTAATTAACATCTATGGATCATTTCTCCACATGCACAAACACATACTCAAAATGATAAAGTTCTAGATTAGCAAAATTTTTGTATTCTACATCTATTTATCTACACTCCCCTAAAAACTTCCCTCCATATTAGTTTATACCTATGGATCACTCCTGCAAATATGCACACGTAAACACACATACATGGATGTATATACACATATAGAAACATAAACATTAAAATTCGCTAAAATTTCGTCTATTTTACGTCGACTAATCTATATTTCTTAAAGCCTTCCCTCTCTATACTAATTACACCTATAGAGCCTAAATAATATTTACATGTACACATCTTCGCAATCTAAATTACGCCATCGTATCATTTCTCCAGATATGAGCACACAAACATAACATGATAGAGGAAAAGACATATGTAAATTAGAAAAATAATAAAGACATAAAAATTTGAAGAGTTACCGGAGGAAGCGAAGGAGCTAATCGATCTACATTGCGAGGTTAATGAATGTCGGAGCTGAACCGGCGATGAAAACTGCTTAAAATGAGCTATTTGACGTTGGGGAATTCCGCCGGCGCCGGCGGCGGAAGAGGATGACTTGATGGCGAGAATAGCCGATCCAGCGGCGGAGGTAGCCATGAGGTTTCTGCGGATTAGAGAGACAGGAGAGAGAGAGAAACGACGAGAGAAGGTGGTGGTTAAGTTCGCCAGTGAGAATGAAGTGAGAGAAAGAAAACGCAGTCGTTTTATAGCGAAGGCAGTAAAGGTGTGATCTTTCTGTTCAGCTTTGGAATTTCCGAAGGCGCGTAGTCATCAACGGTGAGTGAGTGACAGTGGGGGCGATATCTACGATAGTCAACCTTTTTTTTTTTTTTTTTTTAAATTAATTTTTTTTCCTTTCAATTACAAGTTTAGAGGCGACCGCACTGGACCATTGCTACCTTGCCTTCTATGATTGGGCCTCGGGTCTCGGCCTTTTGGTAAAGGTCCAAATATTCGTAATGAGTGAATGATTGGAGGAATAGCCTTTGGGTAAAAGTCCAAGGAAACTTAATGAACCTTTGGACACCTTAAGTGGGCTTATGAGTTTGCAGACTTTGTGTTTTTTTTTTTTTTTTTTTTGGAAGAGGAGTTGGTGTTCTTGATTTAGAATACTGAAAAATACTTAGGTAGATCCGATTTTTTACCCTAACGTTAGATCATGTGGTCAGAATTAAATATTAAAGAATCTTGCTTACATCAGCTAATGTCATAGATTCTCTAAGGTTTAATCCACATCACAGGGTCTACAAGTGGGAAATCAAAGATCGGGTAGACCTAAATCTTTGCTTATAATACTAGTAAAACCGAACAGATTTTATAATTACTTACTACTATGTGCTATAAAATTTAGTTTGCTTAACAATATTGAATAATGACAGGTATAAGGTGCAGGAGGAGGTGTTACTTGCAATTGCAACTCTTATCTAATGAATGATTTCTCACATTGAAGATGAAAAAGAAAAATGTTAGATCGAATAGTGTTAATACAGTTAATTTAGTCGTTATTTAATATAATTAATAATTCGAGTTTAATTCTTGTCGCCTTTTCTTCTTACGTATAGCTCAAAAAATATATACTTAGTACTCAACACAAACTTGTAAAAAATCATAGTGAAAAAATTTATCCCGTTTATATGAAAAAACCAACACAAACATTGTCAAATGACCCATGAAAAGCTTGTGAATTTTAATCTTTTTAATCATTTATGAAGGGGACCGGAAAGATGGAGAGATAGAGAAAGATAGGGAGAGGAGGGGAGGATAACATTGATGGTAAGACTATTTATCACTGTCGCCTTGAGCAATAATTTTGGCTTAATCAAAAAAAACTGTGGATGGAGAAAGGCCACTGACTTATCCTTTATGATCAAAGAGGAAGTGTTTCCTTCTACACCTGATTAAGACATACCAACTAAAATGACCTTATTTTTTTTAAATAAAATAAAATACTTTCATTTGTGGGATACAAATTTTTCTATCTCACATTCTGTATCATCGTCTATCATACCATTTAATGAACTGCCAATACTATGTGATGTGATTTTAATAAAGTAATTTTAACAGGAAGTGACACAAAATGTGAAATAAAAGATCCTTAGCACATTTTGGCTACACCAAATGATTACATTCTAACAATACAATAAATTTTTTTTTTTTTTTTTTTTTTTGGTTGCCTTAAAACTAATTTTAGCATATACTAATAAAACGAGGTTACATTTGATCTAATTATCTGGTGATTAAGATTACTAACCTGGGTCCCCAACTCCCAGCCTTCCAATCAAAGCAGATTATTAACAAATGCCAATAATTAATTCAACAAACTCATTTAATATTATTTTGTTAATTTTCATGAAATCTTAGATTAAGCATGCATTATGGTGGTGGATGAATTAAGCAAAGTTTTCTAATTAACAGCCATCTGTATCTTTCTCTACTTGGGGATTTCTGTATTTGTATTTTTCAACAGTTATTATCGTTATAACTGATTTGTCATTTTCATGAGTGCATTGAAAAAATAAAAATAATAATGAAAAACCCCAAAAAGTTGCTAATTGTTCACCTTTTGCTAGTGTTTCTGTTCATTGTAGTTCAAGAAATTACTTTTTATTTGCAAATCCAATTTACAAAGAGTTAAACGAGTGTTTTATTAAAGAAAAATGATAATCAAATCGTTTTTTTTTTTTTTTCCCCGTACAGAAGGAATATGCCTTCACGAAATTCTTCATTGATGTTGCTGGGTTCGAACCGCCAACATGCTCTACCATGAGAATGCTAAGCAAAGCAGACGTCCCAATCATTCACTAATCATTTTAAATTCATTAAAGTCATTAAAATTTTGTATCTTTTCTTCTTGGCCAGTGATCATACAAGAATTGTTCACTTAATAAAATAGCGTAAAATGACGTCAAGTATTCTATAACTCTTACGAAGAAGTGATAATTCTGTAATATAACATTATTATTGGCGTCAAGTATTCTATAACTCTTACGAAGATAATTCTGTAATATAACATTATTATTGATATATCTTTATTAATATACCTCGTCAAATAATCTTTATTAATATATCTCGTCAAATAATCTTAATCGACTAACTATCCAAATTCGACCCTTTACCGATAAATATCAAATAATATCATGTAAATTTTAAGACGGGTTAAGACCAAAACAAAAACCGACCATTTTTACATTTCTCTTCCCACCTATATCACTTGTTAGTGTATGCAATTTATTCTAGGAATAAATTACACTTTTATAATTATGTATATTTTGTAATATGTCATTTTTTGAATAAAATATATATATATATATATGTGAAATCATAAAAAATTATGATGTAATTATATTTTATTCATATATATATATATATATATATCTTTAATCGTAGTGTATGACACTAGTAGATTATCACATAAGTGTATGTGGATGCTTATTGGGCATAAGTGCTCATCGGATTGACCCACTAAGAGTATTCCACACGAATTATTATTTAAATGCCATTGAATTAATTTTTTTGTAATAGTAGTGTAATGATCCTTTGACTTGAGATCATGAATTTATCTTGACAGTGGATTATTATATTTTGATTCTATAAGTCGTTATTCTTAATGAGTCGCACATACGGTATAGTTCGGGTATAATATGAATCATAATTAGATAATATATGACTAATAGATGATTCACCGGTCCTTATAATAGGAGAGTATATCCCAATATAACCACTTCTTAAAATACGATTTGAAAATCTTTGCGCAAAATTGAAATAGAAGTAAGAGCGTCTTAAATTATATTTCAAGGGAGTTGTATTTTGGAAAGAAGTAAATTTGATTAATTCAATAAGAGTTGGCATTATATCTGTACTCTTAATTAATCGAGATATAGGTTGGTGAAAGGATAATAATTACAGGAAAACTAGTCACGGATGGTTGATGTCAAACCACTTGACATATCTCAACACTTGTTACATCGGTGGTCATGATACTTTGCTAAAAGCCAATCTTGATCTATAAATGTAAATTAATTAATTGAAAAATTAATGATAAATTAAAAGTGTTTAATTTATTTAATCCTAATTAATTTAATATTATAATTTATATTTATTGCCAGTGTGATTGGGAACCTAAAGGGTCACACATTTAAGGATAATTAATTCGAAATTAAAATGATTTGATAAATATGAGATACTGATGGATTAATTTATGAGATAAATTAACTTTTTGGTTCAATTGTAATAAGTTATAAAATTTAGGAGTTAATATGTAATACATATTAAAATTCCTAATGATTTTATATTTAGTTATATGCCCTTACTTATTTATATGCCCTTGACCCAAACTGATTAGGATTATTGTAATTCTTTAAATCCAATTTGATTATATTATATATATATATATATATATATATATATATATATATGTGCATGCGGCTTTGGAAACATGTCATATATATATATAAGTGGTATATAAGTATGGTTAGTACTTGGAATAGAAAAATACTTAGATAAACCCGATATTTGATTATACCTGTAGACTCTGTGGTAAAAATCTTAAAATTTTTTGCTTCCATTAGCTGATGTCATAGATTCTCTAAGGTTTAATCCATTTTCTAAGGTTTAATCAATACTACAGGGTTTATAAGTGGAAATAAAAAATAAGATCTACCTAAATCTTTGCCAAGTACTTAGATACAACTTTGAGAAAGAAAAAGCCGTGCAAATTGATTATAAAATCGTGAAAGTTGCGATTGAAAAAAAGAAAAAAAATTTAAGAGCTTAGCACAATGCGGATCTCAGGTATGAAAATTTAGAATTTAATTAAGAGACAGAGTGGATACATTCCTAGGTTTGTGGATTGACATTCCAAACATATTGGAGATTTTACTGTAATTTTAAGGTATAATCTCTATAATTTTCTAGTACTACGTATAAATTAATCAAAATAATCCGTGATAAAAAAGTAAAATTTTAAATTCCTCTGCCTTACCTGTTTATTTACTTTCTTACATTATTTTGCAATCTCTCTCCCTGAAATCCACGCCGAGATTCATTAGCCAGTTAGATAAATGAGTAACAATAATTACATCTAAATAAAAGTTGTCTTAATCCAAAAAAAAAAAAAAAACGATTTCAGCTTGCTGAAGGGCACATCGGCCTAAAAAGATGACTAAAAAGTGTTTAAAGTTAAAACATCCGAACTAATCATATCTTTCTCCATTTGAGTTGTACTTGTGTCTTATGCTCATAACTTCAACAATCTGACTAGATTTAAGTGGCATATTTACTCCTCACAAATTATCGAAGTCACACTCGGAGTTCACCTTAGATTTGTTATAAAATCGTACATTTATGTTAGTAATATGATTACCAGCTTTGTATAACATAGATTTTTAGAGCAGATATGTTGTGTTGTATAAATTTTAAAAGAATAATGGGATAATTATTTGAAATGACGGTAAAATTTTTTAAATTTGAATGTCACAACAAAATATTATCTCAATGCCATAATATTGGATTTAGTTTTAATGATAAAAGAAAGATGAATTATAATATCACAAATTAAAAATCAGTCAATTTATATGATAAAATCATAATACTAAATAAAAAATTCTCTACTTTTATTTATTTGGTCGAATTTCATCTTTTTTTAATACATATATACAAAATAACAAAATAATAAAAATCATTGATGTGTCACTAGATTTAAAAAAGAAATAATAAAATGTGACCGTGCATCTAAAATGAATAGTTAATGATTTATTAAAAGTTTGCTATATACAATTGTGAAATAATTTTAAATTTATAACTTTATAATTTTTCTTTCGTGAATTTAGTTACACACTTGTCACTTTATGGTCCAAAACACACAAAATTAGAAAGAGTGGTATTAAATAAATATAATAGACTAGTTTTATCATCAAACCAAATATATATAGTTACCTCTTTGCATTTTCTTGGATCGAAGATAGAAAATATATATATATATATATACTATCCCAAAATAGTGCTACAAACAAGAAAACAAAAATACGGTAAAAAAGACATAAAAAAAGGGTGAAAAAATAAAATATCAGAGAGAAAAAGGAAACTGAGCAGAAAGAAAGAAAGCTTGTCGAGAAGAAAAGCAGCAGCAGATCAAACAAACACCACCACCACAATCACTAGTCACTACAATAGTAGTAATTGGAAAGCAAAAATTTCTGTCATTTTAACCAAAATTTGTGTAGCAGATAGAGCTGCACATTTCACTTTCTCTCTTCGCAATCCATCTTTCACGTGACACCTGTTTAATTTACTGGCAGCATTAAAATTAAAAAAAAAAAAAGAAGAGCTTTTTTTTTCTTTACTTGTAGGGGTTGTTTTTCTCACAATTTCGGATCCACCCGATCTCTCCCATTCCGGATCCACCAGATCCCACTTCCCAATTCCACTTCAGGGCTTGCAATTTCTGGGTTTTGTTGGAGCTGTCGAAACTTTTAGTGGGTTCTTTCAGTAGAAGAGTTTTGACTTGGCCTCAAGGTGAAATTTTTTCTACATACAGTTAGTTTTTCTGCGACCCAGTTGGATTTTTTTGGTACTATGTTTTCGATCATTATTAGATATTGGAGACTGTTCTAGTGATGATTTCCGAGGTGGGTTTTCAGTTTGGTGGCAATTTGAAGCAATTTAGGTTGGATTTGGACTAGAATTCGACAATTGGAGGTCGAATTGAGCTGTCTTGTGGCTAATGTATTGATCAAGTAGGATAATTTTTAGTTAAAAAAGTGGGATTTTTGCTGGAGTTTGTGGTATTTTAAAGATGTTTTGCTTGAAGTTGAGGAATTTGGAGGAGTTTGACTGATAACTTTTACTGGGAGGATTCGAATTGGGGGTTCTAAAGATGCCTCCTTCGCCAGCAATGAGATGCTCCCCTGGGAGGGAACTAAGGGGAGAGAATCACAAGACATCTACGTAGTCTTGAAGGTGGGATTTTCTTGAGAGAAAAGGACGATGATCTTGCTCTCTTCAATGAGGTTCAGAGCAGGGAAAAAGACAATTTCCCTTGCTTCGGTCAAATGATGATTTTGATGACTTGTTCTGTAATTACTTGAACTTAACATCTCTTATTTAGATTTGGTCTTTGTCTCTATTTGAATTTTAGATATGACTTCAAAACCTTCCTTTTTTTGTTTGGTTTGTTTTTGCTTACAATTGTTGGCTTGCATTTGACAGCAAATAAGTTAAGATACTTTTCGAACTATAAGCTTGGAATCACCGTTCCTGCTCGGGGAGAGAGTAGCGACCTGCTCAATGCAGAAGGAGATAAGAATGATTATGACTGGTCAGTTCTGATTTCTTTCTATGTGTTGAAGTTCTTTCCTTTTTTTGTTCTATTTTACATTCTAAATGTCAAGTGTTGTATGGTGAAAAGGGAATTTGAGAAAAATTTGATTTCCTATAGTATATATTTTAAGTGTTGAAACTAATTATGCACAGAGAATATGGACAGCTATTAGTTCATCTTCCTGGAATATATGTTCTTATTTGTTTTTAACTTTTGACACATTTAGGATGTTTTAGTGTATTGCTCTAGTTATTTATCATTTAACGGGTGCATTCTTGATTTAAGGTTGTTAACTCCACCCGATACTCCACTTTTTCCTTCCCTGGATGATGAGACAACCCCAGTCAACCTTGCACATAGGGGCAGGCCTCGAAGTCAACCCATTTCAATCTCAAGATCATCGACGGTAAGTGCAGTTCACTGACAGACTTACATTTCTCGTGCCAAGATGTGCCAAGAGCGTGTCTTTACCCTTTTCTGATGTATGCTGCATGCACTCAACTTTCAGATAGAAAAAAGTTATAGAAGTAGTAGAGGTAGTGCAAGTCCAAATCGTCTTAGCCCATCTCCTCGATCAAGTAATAGTACATATCAGTCAAGAGGCAGGCAATCTCCAGGACCACATTCAAGTCCGCCTCCTGGGCTACGACCATCTACTCCAACGAGGAGACCATCTCCACCACCAGGCAAACCCTCAACTCCTGCTCCAAGGTCTTCTACTTTCAATCCGACTCCTCGGAGGATGAGCACTGGCTCTTGTGTACCTGTAGCCCCATCCAGAGTAAGGGGTAATTCCCCTGTCAAGACAACTAGGGGGAATTCTGCATCACCAAAAATAAAAGCATGGCAAGCCAATATTCCAGGCTTTTCCTCAGAGGCACCTCCTAACCTTCGGACTTCATTGGCTGACCGGCCAGCATCATATGTGCGGGGATCTTCACCGGCATCAAGAAATGGTTCAAAATCTGGCAGACAATCAATGTCTCCAACTGCTTCCCGAAGCGTTTGTTCATCATACAGTAATGACCGATTTAGCGCCCACAGTAAAGGTTCAGTTGCATCTTCTGGTGATGATGACGTAGACTCTCTACAGTCAACCCCTGTTAGTAGCTCAGACCATTCAGCTCCTAGGAGTAGCACATTCTCAAATAGTAGGGCTCTGAGCACTTCAAAGAAGCCCACTAAAACAATAACTTCCAGTTCTGCCCCAAGAAGATCCTTTGACATTGCTACATGCCAATTCGACAAATGGTATCTTTTCTTTCCAGTTCTGCAGCTAGGAAAATATTCAGCTTTTCAGTTGTTGCTAAAATTGATATCTTATTTGCCATTCTAAGATGTAAAATCTTAATGGAGCCAATTAATTGAGCTACTTTGGCACAAATATATTAAGATATATCTCAAAAAATGCTGGAATGCATCAGATATCCTATATTAAAAGCGGCGATGGAGTGTTCAAATTTTGGCATAATGTCATAACATGATGGACTAATTAAATACAAGGAATAGGAAAGGAATCACCATTTCTGTGAAACATGCAGTTTGACATATAATCTTATGTTACTTCTAGTCATTGTAATCCCATGGTAGGTGCGTGGATATTGTTTCATGACAGTTACACCAGATAAATATTTCTATGTCTATGAAATTATGGTAATTAATACACCTAGTATTTTTTAGATCATGGAGCTTATTTTGGAATTTTTTTTTTTGATTTGCTCGTTATAAATAAAAAGGGACCTAATGATTGAAAAGCACTTATAGAACATCTTTACATCCCCATCATTCAAGTCTGGAAAAGTGAAAATTCATACTGTTATTTAGTCTGGCTCACAACTTAGAAAAGTAAATTATTGCGACTCAGGCTGGTAAATATACATGGAGCTGCACTGTCGATAATGCATGATAGGGCTGAATGTGGAGTTGGTACCTGCTTCAGACCTCGTAGGATATTTTGTTTTGAAAGGATGAGTTGGGGGAAGAATAGAGTTTTACTGTGACCACATGATACTTTATTTCTATTATGCTTTTTATTACTTTAAAATAAAATATTTTTTACTCTGCAAAGGTGAAGAAGAACTGAGATTGTATGGATTCACTCAACTTTGAATCTGTCACACGTGGATGAGCATAGCATTTGCTACTGATTTCTGAATTTGACATACACAACTTATTAGGTTAATGCTAACGCTTGCACTTTTAGGCCACTTGTGTAATGCATTATGTGCGATTCATTACCACATACATTGTCCGATATATGAGTTCGACTTCTTCTCCTTATGCATGAATTGCCTTGGTATTTTGTGGATTGCTATTGATCTTTTATCTTTTTTGGAATTTTTGATATTTTGTAGGATCATAAAAAAGGTCCGCAGAATATGTTTAGGCCTCTTTTATCTAGTGTACCCAGTTCAACTTTCTATGTTGGTAAATCAAGTGCTGCTCATCGCTCTATCATGTCCAGAAATTCTTCTGTCACGACTAGCTGTAATGCAAGCTCTGATCTGGGAATAAGTGGTGCACATGATACTAAAGGTACTGTACATAATCAAGAGGATATCACCAGTGAATGCATAAAGGAACCATACCATGACATGCAAGAAGAAGTATTTGCCTTCGACAAGGCTGATTCTGTCGACAAAAAATCTGCAGATAAGAATCATGAGAAATTGCATGATTGTCATGATAAATCTGATGGGCATTCTAGATTGGAATTTCAGGTAGTAGGTGATGACAGTTCTAGTCAACAGACCAGTGATACAGCAATAGCAATCTCAGTAGCTTCCGAAATCTTGGATGTGAAAAGAGATTTTTCAGATGCAGATAGTTTTGAGGATATGTTGCTCTGCTCCAGATGTGGTTGCAGGTACCATGCCATGGATGAAATTGATGGGGACCTAAAACTTTGTACAGACTGCAGAAATGCAGAACAATTTTCTGTTGTAGCTTCTCCCAAAACGATGGTGGTTGGTGAGAACTCACCAGGTGTCACTACAAATATTTTGGATCATGTATCAGCTGATGTTTTAACTCCAAGTATAGCAACACCCGTATCTTTAGCTGTAACTGCTATGGGTGAATCTGGGATTGGTTCCTACAGTGATCCAAACAGGAATCTCTTGCCAGAAAGCAGTGGTGCACAAGGCTTCCAGATTCTTGTCAGTCAGCAATTAGGAAGTCAACCAACTTCAAGTAGCAGCATTACACTTAATGGGGAGAGTGTTGATCAGAAATTACAAAAAACCAGTGCCTATTCAGAGTAAATTCAAATTCTAATGTTTCGGAAGGTACAGGTATTTCTCTATTGTTAACATCAAGCTGTGGCAAGGGGCCTATTGTCAGGAGTAGGACTTTTACAGCCACCAGCATAACGTGTGACGACTTTTCCTATGTGAGAGAGAGTGCAACAAGCACAAGAAGCTCCTTTGGGCATGGTACTGCCTCCGCATCCTCTTCTCTTGACTTGGGGTCTAGTAGACAATCAGAGGGTCGTACTCAAAGGCAATTAAGTAGCAGGAAGTCAGACACAGAAAACTACAGATATGAGATGCATACAAAGCATCAGCGGTCAGTCTCATCCTTGTCTGGAACTTCAACTCATGGTTTCCAAGGTTCAAGTCTTGCAGCAGGTTCTCATGAAGAAAGTCTCGAGCTATCTGCTATCCATGTGGAAAAAGGTAATATGGGGATGACTTGTGTAGCTAGGCAAGACCTTTCACTGGCTTCAGAAAGTGTAGAGTTGGACAATGTGAGTACTGATATTAAAGAGTGAAAGTGATAATAATTGGAGAACACATTCAGAGTTGTCAAGCCATACAACAAACATCCATGTAGGAGATGCTTCCGTGGCATCAGTTTTGAATGTGGAAGAGCCTGCTTGGCATGAGTATGAAGACTTGGGAAATGATTCTAGGAGTGGCTTCAGTATTGAAGCATCATCTACACATCCGGAGACTTGTCGGGAGGAAGATGCCATGTCAAATGCTTCAACAGACAGGGTGGATGTTGCAGAGGTTCTCAACTTGAGCTCTTTGGATGCAATATCAGAGTTGGACTCTGAGAATGATCATGTGATTTCTCCTGATTCAGTATTTGATATTGATTCCCAGAATTCAAAAAGCACCATGGATGACTTACAGGATCCTTACTCTAATGACATAACAGCTTCTATTGAAGAATCTATCGACGAAGATCATGCACACGGCATCCATGGTATGTATATCTGGAAATGTTACTGCTTTAACCATTTTAATATTCCCCTCTTTGTTTTGTCCACTATTCATTAGTTATGTCTTTTGATTTAAGACTTTCTAGAGTACACACTTTATGTTATCACAGTTTGATCTTACTATACATTGTTATACTTGACACCCGAAAAACTATCATAACTAATTTGAATTGTGAATAGCTTAGATTGACCTGAATTGCAATGCAGATATTACCTATTGTATCTTGTCTCTCAATTTTCTAATGATTTTTTCTGAGGACGTGGACCTTTTTACATTCTATTCTTGCTACTTTGCATCACTCTTTACAATCTAACCAATAGCTAGCCAAGGCAAAGCACATTAATTTTCTGAACTTGCTGTAAGTTTCTGTTTCCTTGGCGATTGAAGTTGAAATATCAGATATTTTGTTTGTTTAACTGAATTTGTCTTTTTGGAAAGAAAAAAGGATCATCTGCTTTATCTGAAATGGCAATTGTTTCTGTGTACATATGTGCTCTGGTTGGAGAAGCATGTTTCTACCTACTGTTGATTTAGATTCTGAAGTGTGACTTTTGGGACCATATAAATGTCCCAGAGATATGAAATTGATACATTAGTGAATTATGTTGCATATCTGATGAGCTTTGTAATCTAGGTCTAATGATTTTAGGTGTACTAATCTCTTGAACTACTTTCTTCTGAAGTGGTGTAATTTATTATTTTGTTGTTTCTGTAGTGTTGCAATAGGCACTGCACCAGATTTCACCATTTTTGCTCTGTGCAGAATTGATCCATCAATTTCCTTTTGTCGACGATTTTGTCATTTCTTTATTGTATTTAATCTTCCTATGTAATTTTTGTTGATCCCGTGAGCATTCAAGTTGGTTATAGATGCCTCACCTTTTATCTTTCTTCACTTTTCTTACTTACCATACTTGTTTGGTTTTGCCTACCTTCATGTACTGCGAAATATGTTTTGCATATCTCCATCAAATCTCTATTGTGATTCAAAGAATTAATTTTTTCATTTATGTCGGTGCTCAGTATGTCAAGGGGGCTATCATATCAGATTGTACATGTACATTCATTTATGTTGGAACAGTAAATGTTGTTTTCTGTATAATTTTTCCCGTACAACCTCTTTTCCTTTCTTTGAGGGCAGGTACCATATTTGAGTTTATATCATGTTCTGTTGAATACTAATCTTCAAAAGGGGAAAAAAAATGTTTGTTGCATTGAATGCTAAAATGTTAGTGATGGTGACAGAAGAATCAACTATCATGCTAGAAGGCCAAGGAGGTACTCATGCAAGAAGCTTGACACTCGAGGAAGCAACAGATACCATACTCTTCTGCAGCTCTATTGTCCACAATATTGCCTATGAGGCAGCAAATATAGCAATGGAAAAAGAACACTCTGTCCAATTGGACGGTTCCAAACCGGTAGTAACTCTTGTGGGAAAATCAAATCCTGACCTGAGGGATTCTCGTGCCAGGACGGTGTCCAAGCGGAATACCAAGTCCCAAAAAGCTAGACAAAGTCAGTTAGAAACAGATTCAAAGCCTCTTCCTCGTCAACACTGCAACTGATGAGAAAAGTGATGTTTCTACCACTCCTCGTATTGTTGGGGCTCCTAATAAGGATGACAGCATGAAGCCTCCAAAGCTGGAATCCAAGTGCAACTGTGCAATTATGTAAGCTTTCTCCTACAGAAGGTTGAAGTTCTTGTCATGAGGATGCTTTGGTGCTCCATTCAACTTAATTTTGTTGAAGGCCAAGTATTTGTAGTTTCACGTGGAAAATGTTTGGATAACTGGCAATTGCTTTTTGTTGTTTGCTATTGATTCATAAGAAATATGTCAATGTAAAGTTTTAGTTCTTATTAGGCTGATAATAGCACAAGGCTCACATTTCTGCTTGCCGTATTCTTGTTAGCATTTGTATTTGATTTGATCCCAACCCTTTATTAGAGCCAAGTGTTAATTCTTTTGTTGTGATGCTAGAAAAATGTTTATTCAAACACCACCATTTCTGTTCATTGTAATTGTGGCTGATATAATTTGATTCATTCTGAATACTTTCTGGTTCCTCCTTGTCATCTCCTTCTTGTAATAGTAGGCTTCTAAATCTTATTTAATGGACAAAAAATAAAAAATGACCCCAAGATAACCTTGTATGTATTCAAATCTGACTTGGCATTAAAATGATTCCAAAAATATAAAAGAATAATCAAATTTCGTTTACATTTGCCGCTAAAGATTTTAAATACTCATGCCAACTTTTGACTTCTATTACAATTTAAGTGATAAAAGTGAGGAAAAAATAAAAAGAAAAAGATAAAAACTACTACTACTAACATAATTCTCGAACTAGAAATCAAATTGATGAAAGTATTTACAATTAGAAAATACTAATAATTAATGTGATTTTGCCTAAATTATTTCCAATCTAATTAACATGTTATTATCGGCATTTGAGATGACAATAAGACCCTTGTGACCTTTCCCTCCATAAAAGAGGCGGGAAGAAACACACAGTCACACTCGCAGTCCACACCACCGTTCTCAAGCTATTTCAAACTTGGATTCTGATTCCGATTCCGATGGTTCACACATCTCCGCAACACCACCCCGCGATCCACCACCGTCGCCGCCACCACCACCACCACCAGCAGTAGCATCAGCAAGAACCACCATTCTTTCCTCCATTAAACCAAGCAACAAAATCAAAGCCACCGCCACTTCACGCCCCATTCTCAGACCAAAACCCACCAAGAAACGTTCAAAGTCAGCCAAAATTCCCGAGCCAAAACAACCCCTTAAAGAAAACCCGCCTCAAACTTCAGTTCCCCCACCAGACCTCTCCAATTTACCTTTCCAAATCCACCGCTCAACCCACAAAATCTCCTCTTTTTCTTCAAATACCAATGATTCTGCGGCAACCCTTATTCCTGGTGGCCGTTTGGTATCCAAGTTCGCATCTTTCTCGAAAACCCGGAAAAAAGATCTCAAATTTGAGGCCATTGAATCTGATCAGAACGACCCTTTAATTTCAACCCCACAGCTAAAGGCAGAGTTGGGAGACCATAATGATGTGGTCCCACAGAAAATTGGGAATGACGGTGTCAATTCGTCGAAAGCAGTAAAGAAACATCCTAATTGCATAGGAGGTAGTGTTCCTTCTTCTTCTTGTTCAGCTTCTTTACTGTCAGTGAAAAGGGTTAAATGTGGTAGTGAAGGTAATTTTGTGAAACTGAATATTAATGGATATGGAAGAAAAAGGTTCAAATTCAAGGGAAAAAGAAGTAATTTTGGAAGTTCATCAAATGGGCGTCAAAGATTTTCGAAAAGAAGTAAGAGGAAATCTAGAGTTGGAGATGGTGGAGAAGGGGAAGAGAGTGGATTGTGTGATGAAGAGGGTTTGGTTGTGGATATTAAACAAACCGAGAAAAGATCAAATTTTGATGGGGGGGCAATTGAGGAGGCTGTGATGAGGGTAAGGAATGAGGCTTCTGATGAGAATTTAGTGAAGTTATTGAAGTTGACTCATGGTTATGACTCCTTTAGGGATGGTCAGTTGGAGGCTATGTATTGATGGGCAAGATGGTGCTTTCTGGGAAATCAACAATGTTGGTTTTACCAACGGGTGCTGGGAAGTCTCTGTGTTATCAGTTGCCTGCATTAGTTTTGCCAGGGATTACACTTGTTGTGAGTCCGTTAGTAGCTTTAATGATTGATCAGCTCAAACACCTACCTCCTGCTATTCCTGGAGGTCTTCTTTGTAGCAGTCAGGTTGCATTACTTCCAGCCAGTGGTTATGTCTGTATATGTCTGTATAAGATTGCTAATCCTGTACTACTTGTCATTGTAGACACCAGAAGAGGCTTCTGAGACTCTGGAGTTGTTACAGAACCATGCGTTAAAGGTAATCAATTTGAACCAGAGCTCTTGATTTGTCATTCCTCTATGTAGTATAATGAATTCGCTGGTTATAGTAAAATTTTGAAATATTTCATCTGTTCCCAAAATTATTTACAAATCCTAGTCGGATAAATGCAGGGAATTGTTGTATTCATCCAAAAATTTTCCTTTAGGAGCTATCAAGACTTTCTTTACTATAGGTGCCAAAAGATTATGACTGATAGCTCATGTTTCAGGTTCTCTTTGTTTCACCAGAGAGGCTTTTAAATACGGAATTCACATCCATATTTTCTGGCAGTTCTTTATTATCACTTGTGGTGATTGATGAAGCTCACTGTGTTTCTGAATGGTAATTTCTTGTAGGTTCAGTCACTAGTTTAACTTTATAAGTTCCATCTTAAATGTGTTTATGTCTTGGCGGATGCAGTCTTCTTGCTTGTAATTCTTCATATACACTGAACAAATTGACAGGTCACACAATTTCCGGCCTTCCTACATGAGGCTAAGGGCATCAATGCTACATGCTAAGCTTGATGCTAAATGCATTCTTGCAATGACTGCAACTGCAACATCCAAAACTTTGCATGATGTGATGCACGCCTTAGAAATTCCTGCCGGAAATCTAATCCATGCTGCCAAAATGAGGGAAAATCTGCAATTATCACTGTCAATGACTGGAAGGAGAATGCAAGTGTACACAAGTGTTCTCTTCTACTTTGATTTAACTCTTCTTGTCTTCTATTTGCATTTTGCTTAGCTTATGCTGTTTTTATGCTTCAAGTTTGTATAATGCCAGAATGAAAGATCTGATGACATTACTGAAGTCTTCTCCCTTTGTGGAGATAAAAAGCATAATTATTTACTGCAAATTTCAGGTAAATCTTCATACATTTCTGATATATAATAGTTTACTAGTCCTTTTAAAATGGTCAATTGGCTAGCTATAAGTATATCTTGCAATTATATATCTAGATTTTGCATTGGCTGGTATCTTATCTTTTTTCCCCTTTTGGTTTAGTCTGAAACTGACATAATAAGCAAGTATCTATGTGACAACAATATCTCAGCTAAGGTTAGTGCTTCGTTATTTGCTTTATTTTCTTGAACATTGCATACTTTTTCCACATCTGGTCATATTCTTTTTTATGCTCAATGATAACTTAAAGAAATCTGTTCATTCTTTTCCAGAGTCTCTATACCATAGCTCTGTCCCTGCAAAAGACAGGAGTCGTATACAGGAATTATTTTGTTTGAACAAGATACGAGTGGTAATTATTTGTGCTAATTCTTATTCACAACATACCTTCTATATAATTTGCTTAGAAAGTCTCCTCTTCATTTTGCTTAATTTTTATGCTTCTGCATCTTTGTTTTTGGAAGGTTGTTGCTACTGTGGCTTTTGGCATGGGACTTGATAAAAGGGACATTGGAGCCGTAAGGACATTTGCGGGTTCTTTTTTTTTGTCATATTTGTAAACTATATGTAAAAGTTTCAAGTAGTTCAAAATAAACTAATAAATTTCTTCTTTCTCCACATAGTCTTGGCAGAATTGGGTTCCAGAATAAATCTATTAAACTGTAGACAACTTTATCATATATTTGACTCTATAAAGAAGTGGTCATATTTAGGAGTTCATAAAAGAAATTTCATAATCAATCTAATAGAACAAATAATTTGACTGTTCATTATCTTGATGCAGATGAACCAACTAATCCTTGGGAACACATGGTGGCTACTGTAATAATTTGTCTGGATTGGTTTACCTGAAATATCCAAACTGCATTTGGTAGCAATATATTTACCATGTCAGTGGTACTAATATACAGAAAGTGATATTAGTAAAGTCTATGTACTTCATCTTTCATTTCTTAGTTCTTTTACTTTCTGACAGTTTGTGCCTATAATACATTTATTTCAGGTAATCCATTACAGCTTACCAGAAAGCTTGGAAGAATATGTTCAGGTTGATTTCTGTTGTACAAACACTAGTAGTCTTATGACAATTATGAAAACGGTGGTTTCATTGACATTGCTTCACAATTTTATTCGACTAAGCAAAAATGTAACTCACGCAGGAGATAGGCCGTGCTGGACGTGATGGAAGATTTTCATATTGCCATCTTCTTTTTGATGAGGCTACCTACTTTAAGATACGTAGTCTTATGCACAGGTGATTAAGTATGATCCTGGTTTCCATCTTTCTTCAATGGTCTTGAAAGATCTTAAAAGTCGGTAATATCTTTTGCAGTGAGGGTGTTGATGAGTATGCAGTGAACAAGTTCCTTTCTCAAGTTTTCAGTAATGTCACCAATTCATCTGGAGAAATTTGTTCACTAATCAAAGAATCTGCTTCTCGTAAATTTGATATCAAAGAAGAGGTCCTTCCGTTTCCTTTCATGCAATGCATTTTTAGCTTCTTGATGTTTCTAAAGAAAGAGCTACATTCACTGACCTTAAACCTCCACATTCTGTAGAATCAGTTTTTTTCTTTAGCTGATTAAGAAGGGTTACATCCAATTTAATATTTTAGGTCATAGATAAACGAAGAAGGCCTTTTATTTGTTCTCTAATGGTTTGCAATACAACTCCCTTAAATATGTGTGAAGTGGGGAGGATTAAAATTGAATCACTTTCCCACAATATTGCACAGTTGAGGCCCCAGTTAAATCTTTGGTTTATTAATTATCTGTGTTCCTAGTTGTCATATACTTATATTAGGCAGAGCTGGTATGCTTCTTTACATGACTGATCAAAAGGGGAAAATGTCTGATCACATTGAATCTATAGAGAAGTTGCTAATAGTGTGATTTATAAAATTCCTACTGCTGTTCTGACAATGTTGTACTGCTATTTATCTTACCCTGTCAGGTAATGCTTACAATTTTAACACAGTTGGAATTGGGTGAGGTGCAATACTTGAACTTGCTTCCACAGATTAAAGTGACTTGCACTTTAAATTTCCATCAGGTGATTTCTGGATATTGTAATAAAATGTCTGTCAGTTGGATTTGCTTTTTCTGACTTCAGTATTCATTTCTAGTAAGTTGTATTATTGCAGACTTCCCCAGCACTGCTTGCTGCTAAAGATATTGTAATTGCAGCAATTCTAAAGAAGTAAGTCTTGTTCTTTAATATATTGGTACTAGCTAGATGTCTTTTTCATTGATCTTAATATGCTCAACAAACACTTCAGGTCCGAACTGCAGCAAAGATGGGCAGTATTTGTTTGACATACCAAGTATAGCAAATAGCATCAGAGTGCAGGCTATTGACTTGTCAAATCATTTGCGGAGTCTGAAGGTGCCAGCCATAGGTTATCTGTATTTCTTTTAGTACATGCAAATTATATAATATGGAGAACTTTTTTAACAAATCTATGGTCATGATCTTGAAATGTTTCAATGCTTCTACTAAATTATTAGTACCTAATATATATCTGAATGCAGTCAGAGATGGTATTAGTTGAACTTGGTGAGTACCATGTAAAGTTATCCTCATTAGCAAAATAATTTTCTTGACACCAGCAAAACTGCATATGATGGACCCATATTAACTATTAGAATATGGTGAAGTCCCATCATATGTTCTTTGGTTTTTGGTATTGCTGATTATCTATGACTTAATTGAACTGTCGTCTAACAGAATCTTAAAGCATGAACAATTATTTGCAAACAATGGTCTAGTGTTGTGAGCCATGAGGATATTAAGTTAACTACTCATGATATGTTTCTAAATTAACAACGAGAGATACTATCTTAATCTGTTATTGTCATCTTAATAAATCAACCACAATTATGTACCCTACTGTATCAAACAGTTTTTCATTTGGGACCATGATATCATAACGATTAAAAAGTCCTTGCAACTTCCATACATCAATCAGCAAGCTATTAGTTGAAGACATGAATTCATATCTGTTCTACTTTTTACTTTGATATTTGTATTAAGAAAGATATTTTGTTTGTTGCTAACCTTTCCACCCACTTCTCTTTGACTCTTCATTTTACTTTAGTTCAAGGGAGAGATAACGTATGAATTGAAGGATCAGGCATATTGTTATACAATTTTGAACGTGCCAACTGATATTTGTTCTCTGGCAGCAAATATCACAAAGTGGTTATCAGAGGTTGAGATCTGCAAGGTAATATTTATAGATTACTGATCAATTTTGATGTCGCTTACTGTGTGTATGAATGTGTGTCTTCACTGTTTTGTTTGTTTCGCAAATTGGGTTGGTTGAAACGGAGACATAGTAGCATTTGGTCTCAAAGTTCAGAGCTACGAGATTATCTCTGCTTGCATTTAACACGTTTGTCTCTGTTATGATATTTTCTCTATGTGATTGTACATCATGGTCTCTAAAATGGTAAAAACTTGCACTTATTAATCTGAAGAGAATATTCAACAACACTTCTGTATCATGCTCCAGTTCACTTGGCACATGACATCATAAGACATCACAAGAATTTAAGGACCATCACAAGTCTTATTAGCCAAGTGCATTCTCAAAATTTACTCAAAATGTCAGGATATCAAGGACTAACATGTGACCCTTGAATCTTTTTTTGAAAAACCCCTTACTGATCTTTTGGTGGACAAACAAGTTATTTTCATGAATATTTTCTTCCAATGTGTGAACTTCTCAAACTTGGGTGCCAATATCATCCTGTGGAGCTTCTAGTTGAGTTAATTCAATCTTTTACCTTACATTTGTTTTTCCTCCTTGCAACATGACATAGGTGCGGAAAATAGATGCAATGTTCAATGCTGCGGTCTTTGCAGTAAAAGAGTGTGCTAAGGTGGATGGATGCCACGACTATCAACATACCCCTTGCTTACTAAGGAAGATCTCTGAGTACTTCAATCGAGATGATGATGTTGATATTCCCAATAAGATGGGTGAAAACAGGTTGCAAATCTGCCATACTCTTTCTAGACATTGCACATCGTATTTCTTCATATTTCTGAAGAAATACCTCATTCTAATGCTTCCCCAATTTGATCCACTTATTAGGACCTCAGTTTATCAACTGTCATCTCAAACATTTCATGGAGCACCATTTTATTTGCCCCTCGAGTGTTGTACCATCATTATTTGAGTCAGTTAACTGTTTTAACATATATGTAATCACACTCGACCTGGTAAAACAGCATATCTGGTTATCGTCCATAAGACTCTTGGCATATGTCCATAATCCTGTATTTGGAGACCTATTCCTGCTGGGTTCTACATATATATACAGAATCAAGAAAACAAGAAGTGTTATTTTTCTGATTTGCATGTCTGTATTTAGCTAGCATTACTAATTGGACTAACACACATTTTAATGTTTGCAGCCGTTTCCTAAGAGCCGACATAAAGGTGAGAATTTTTTTGGTAGTACTTCGTAAGAAAAAGTAAATTACTTTGCAGAAGTTGTAACTATTTTCCTCTCTCCTGGTATAATAGGTCTTCTTGCAGAGTTATTCACAGGCAAAATTTACCCCCAGAGCTGTTGCTAGGATAATGCATGGTCTTGCCAGCCCAGCCTTTCCTTCTGCAAATTGGTCAAAAACCCATTTCTGGTATCTTTACTTTATAAATTACCATTCTCATGACAAATTTTGATGTCAATGTAGTTCATCTTGGATTATTTTGCATGGAATCGAGCGTGAAGTGAGTAAATCCTTGTGAAAATTGTTCGATGTATATGCATCATAAGAATATTTTTTCCTTTTCCATAATGTGCTAATTTTCCAGTGCAATGGTTAAAAGTGACTGATAGGTTTGCAGCCTCCGCTATTACCTGCAATGTTCTATCAAATAAATCTACTTTTAGCTCTTCCTTCCAATGGTTGGAAAACTATGCTTCCAATTACTGTGATCTGTTTTCTTAGATCATAAGGTTGTCAATGAACTCGTGTCACCTGATCTGATTTTACATACTTTGCGGGTACACTACCAAAATTACTTTCTTGCACTCTCATGGAGTAACTTTGATAATAGTTTCTTTCTTTGTTACCATATAGATCACATAGTAATATGGTAGAATTCTTTTCAAATAATAGCTAGAAATTGAACTGGCACTCTGTCAATTTCAGGGGAAGATATATGCAGATAGACTTCAAGGTGGTAATGGAAGCAGCAAAGGAAGAGCTCATGAATTTTGTAACTAAGAATGCAGCAAGCTAACAGCTCAGGTCATAGTAGAAAGCCTTCTGCAACTACTCCAAATTGGAAAGTCATTCAAATGCAAGCAGCAAACTAATGGAACTAGCATGAGAAGATGGGAAACACCTTGTACCACATGCTTTAAAAGTTGTACACTTAAATATAAGGAACTGTACTACAAAACAAAACTTGTAGCACATGCTTCGAGTTGTACATTGTTTCAAGTCTTGTGATTATGTTTGTAAGAAGTGTTAATTAATCACCCAAATTTTTTCCAACAAAATCTTTAGTCTTATGAAACAATATGAAATCACCCAAATTTAGACAAATCCATCCCCTCTTACACCCCTCTCCCACCTCCCAAAAAAAAAAAAAAAAAAAAAAAATCTCATAAATGGAGTGCTGAAAGATGGTATATTCCAGACAATAATACACAACTTGGTGGCATATTCAGTTGAAACATAAAAAGTCTCCTAAGCCCTCACTCCACTATGTTAGCAAATGCCGTTGGTCTTAAAAGTCAGACAAATACAACTTAAAAACCAAACCGCAAAGCAACATATTCCTTCCTCTCTCAACCCAACAAAATACAGCTCTTTTGATGGCCTTCTAAATCTATTACTCCTAATCAAACTTCCTTTCATTATTAATTATTTCTACCTGAATTCATTCTCTGTAAATGTAAATTCTGCAAACTAGTAAAATCAAAGAACAAGAATTTAAATTGGAGCCCAGAGTTTGATTAATTTACAAAATTTATTTACACCTTAATAAAACAGAGATTTTTGTAGATGGAGAGGTTAGCGGATTCCACAGCCACTTTGATCCGAAATTCAGTACCTTCAACAACGACAACTGCTACAACATCGGCCACAACAACTTATGCAACGTCGTCTTCGTCGTTATCATCATCATCAATATTTACGAATTATCCTTTGATTTCAGCTGTCTTGGCCTTCGCTCTTGCTCAATCTTTCAAGTTAGTCACCTCCTGATACGTTGAATATCCCATCGTCCATCTGATTTCTACTTTCTTGAATGACCCTTTTCATGTAATCGAATTCTGGTTTCTGTTTAATCTCCTTAAGTTTTGAACTTTCGGATCTGCCTGATGCTGTTGCAGTTATTAGTATTATTATTTTTTCATTAGGAATTTGATGGGTTTTGCCCTTTAATCTTGATGCTGTTTATTTCATCAGTTTTTAGGAACTGCAACAAATTCTTTCCTTGAATTGCTTATTGGAGGTGGTGTCTTTTATTGGTTAATCTTAATCGATTTGGGTGTCTTTTATTGGTTAATCTTTTAATCCATTTGGCCATAGTTGAAAAAAAGGATGAATAAAAGGATATTTTTTAAAGGAAAAAGCCGAATGCATATGATAGTTAACTGTGTCATGTTTCGATGGTAGTGAAGAAAGTCATTGCATTTGCTAGTTCTAAGAGAGTATAAATGTTTTGAGAATCTTGTAGGTATAAGGAAAGACGATGGGATCTCAAACGACTTGTTGGATCTGGTGGTATGCCATCATCCCATTCGGCTACTGTTACAGCTCTCGCAGTTGGTGTGGGTTTGCAAGAGGGCTTTGGGGGATCTTTATTTGCTACTGCATTGAGACCATCTGGTCTTAGCCTGCGTGGTATGTTTTTCTCTCCTATGTCCTCTGCTTTTATATGTCTTTTTGTTTTCTTTGTTAGGAAATATTAGAGATTGCTCACTGCTCAGTGCTTAATTTTACTGGCACTGTATTTGTTTGATTTGAAAATAATGTTTACGTGATCAATATGTTCTCTGATTATCCGTGCTTTCTTTATTTGGGCCCCCTTGGCCTTTTGGAGATGGGGGCTCCCCAGTAGAGGTGCCTGGTAGGGTTTTATGGGTTGGTATGTGATATCATATTGGCATTCCAGTAGTTTGTGTAGTGATTCTTATTACAGTAGTCTGCTAGTCAGTTCATATTAAAATTTTTGCCTTTATTCTTCAGTATTTGCATGTCAAAGCAATTTCCACTTAGGAATTGGTGGGAAATATAATCAAATTGATAAATATGAACTTCAATGAAATTACCATCGGGTAAACCATAATAAAAAATAAATTTTAGACAAATTTATTTAGTGAAGAAACTTCAATTGACTTAAGTCATCTGTTGTTGACATATTTAATCTATGGGCTAATGTTACTATTTTCCACATGGAGAATTAAGTTCCTATCCTATTAGTTTCACTATTTTCAGTTTCATCTTTTTATTGAAGGTTTGCATAGGGGTAACTTCTTGTTCACTGGTTTGGTTGACTAACACCTGAGCTTTCATGTAGAAGTTTCTGCTTTATTATATCAAAGTATATATTTTATAATTCTGTATCCTAATATTTGTGTTATCCAGTCATATGATTGAATATAGATGAATATGGAAATGGTGCATCTTACAAATTACTACAGTCCCTGCTAGTTTAATACTAAGAAAAGTTTCCAATATTATGCATTTCTGGCAGGTAATGTATGATGCAACTGGTGTAAGATTACATGCTGGACGCCAAGCAGAGGTCTGACACTCCTGCTTTGTTGTGTATATGTTTTCATTAATCTGCATGCACAGATATATAGTCATACATGCATGCTTGCTTTTCTGTCTGTGGATGGATCGGAATCTACAAGTTGAAGCTTTACACTAATTCTGTAGAAGCTAAGAATTCTGTTTTGAATAATTAGATGTACAAATTTAGTTTATATAGCAATTCAAACTGGCTTTTCCAGGTCCTGAATCAAATCGTCTGTGAACTTCCGGCTGAACATCCCCTTTCTGAAAGCAGACCATTGCGGGAACTTCTTGGGCACACCCCACCTCAGGTGCATCTTTGTGCCTTATAAAATTATCTTCAGTTTTGCTTCTTTTGTCTTAAAATTTATGCCCATGTAATGAACACCTGCTGCATGAATCCCTTCCTATTCAAATTGATTTTTGTGAATATTGGTTACAATAAGACACTTTCCTAGGTTTGGTTGTAAATTTTAGAACTTATTCAACCTTCTCTTAAATTTTTGTATCCTTGGTGCCGCTTCCAACTCTACAATGAACGCATTTACTCTTTCTCCATTGTCCCTGTCCACCATAGCTACCATGTTAGATACCTCGAAACCGTTGTTCGGGAGAAGATTTTAATCTAAAGTTCTTTCAAATTCGTACAAACCCTGTATACTTCTTATTGACTCTTCGTTTCTTGTCCTTCTCAGCGTTGATAGGTTCATGTCTACAGCTTTGCTCATTCAATCCCAAAAAAATGTTTGTTCAAACTCGTAAAGTTTTGACTAAATTTGAGTTATGCCGGGGAATGAAACCCAACAATACATGTGGTCTCTGGCAACTAGCTCGTACTAAATTTGGGTTATCCTACAGGTTGTTGCGGGTGGAATACTGGGAATTGTCACAGCAACAATGGTTAATTTGATCTTTGGCTCCCCCAGTAGTCAATCTTGATGCTCAAGTAGGTATCGTCAGGCAATACTTGCATCCATCCATATATCAGGACAATTGACAAACATGTTACCTTTTGAATCCCAACTGCTGAAGATAGTATTGTATGTAATTCAATCTGCAATTCATGTACTAACTACCTACTTTTCCCTTGAAAGGGGTATTTGAAAGTTTCATTTATTCTAGATCTATGATTCCCCATCCAGTGTTCGTTTTCTGTTGTAAATATTTAGAATTGGCTTTCAGCTGGCACACATAGTAGATTTTTCCTATCTGTTCGATTATTTCATGCAATCTGTTAGCAGTATTTCATGCAGCTAACCGATAGAGGGCCAACATTGGTCCTTCTGCAGGATTCCTACTGTTTTCTGCAGCTGGTATTTCAAATGTCCTACAGCAAGATAACCAAGAAAGAATATAAGCAATGAGCTTGCAGTGTAAAACCATCAAACGGTAGTTAAAGGGTCTTAACAAAGTTTTTCCCCAACTAAACTTTGAAGTATATCCTCCTCGATACCCAAATTTTTTTTTTTCCCTTCAATATACGAAAATTTTTCTTTAGAATCAGTTCTCTCTCGGTGGAAAAATTTGAGGCACCATGAACTTTGTCATTGTATAAGCATATATGATTAACATATCTTCTCTTACTATAAGACAGTTCTGCCTTGTATTATGATTTTGTGGAAACAACTCCTTTAAGTATTCTCGTGTAATTGTAACTCTATTTACAAGTGCAAAATATTGGATTATGTTTGCTGAGGTTTAATACCAAGTACAGTGTAAAATACTCTTTTCATTTCCAAAACAGGATTCCCTGTGATCCCGAACTCCGTACGCCAAGCAACGTGCTCATCAGGCCTCACTAAAATAGCTCCTTGGTCCGTCATCTGACAAATATCCCACCATGAAACTGAAGTTTGTGAATTTCTTACTTCGACGACCTCAATGAAATTTGTCCAAGGATCTAATGCTACTGCGCTTCTTCCAAATCCACCAGTAGATTTTTCTGGCCATACCACACATATCCTAAAAGGTATCTTAAGTTCCTCTGCCGCCTTAAATGCAGCTCGACCAAGATTGTAGGACTCTTCTGATGGTGCTATTATGAGAAGAAACTCGATTTTTTCAACGGACACAAGATCCAGGGTCGAAAATGTTTCCTGCACAGTAAATCCTATGAAGAAATGTACAGAAACATGCACACCTGAAATTCCAACATTATGTTACCAGCGGCAAAAATCTGAAATCTAGCTTTCCTGAAGCTCTAAGATGAGTAGAGACTGCCCAACATGGACACATCCCCACCCCTCAGGGGCCCAGACACAGACGTACATAAATAAACGTGTTCTCAATTGTGTGAACTAAGAATAAAGGTCAAACTGGCACCTTGCTTGAGAGGTTTGACAAGAGTCTGATGTTCATATGAGGCAACCTAGATCCAGGATCTGCAGAAGGGACATAGTCCCTTCTCCGTCCAGTAGGTGGCTCCGGAGGATTCGGCAAACAACCATCATCAGATGCTAGTGCTCCTTTGAGGTACCTAATAGAGAAAACTTCAATTTGTGTATCCTCAATCACCAATAAAAAAGATAAATTGTAAACCTAAATTACGAACTGAAATACGAACAACTAGTGGATAATCTCTGAAAGAGCAAATTATCACTTAAACCACTTGAATGAGAGAACTCTCTATGTTTGATTACTTCTAAAGAATGCCCTGCATGACTTTAGAAAGTGAAATATATCGTACTCTAGTGGGCGAAGTGCAAGCTGAAAAATGACATAGTAGCTCTACCTGAAACCTAGATCCTCAGCAGGAAACTGCAGTTGAAGACTCTTTCCTTCCTCGAATATCTGTCTCAGTTTGGAAAGCCTATGAGATCCCAAAGCATTTTTCTCATTCAATATAGAATTTGAAAGCTGTGCACGGCCTATGCTAAAAATTCTATCCAAAATTGACCTCTGTAGTCCTTCCGGTAAAATGGTACCAATAGAATCATTAATTGCCCGATGTACTGCAGACCCAGATAAAAAGAAAACAGACAAATGATCATGCATCAAATATTTGGATATGAAGTCTACAGAAGTGCCCAAATTCTTAAATGCTTGTTCACCTGCATTTGCAATGGTTGGATCAAGACCAAGTGCAGAAGGAACAGCCATAGCTGATTTGAAGTTTTGAACACTAAGCTCCGTATTAAAATTGGCAACGGGCTAACAAATTCCAATGAATATTAAGTAGATAGTGAAAAAAATCAGAGATCAAACTCTATAGGTGCTCGCATGGATCTATGCAAATAACTTTCCATAGTACCTGCCAACGTTCCATCTCATAAGTGGAAAGAAATGAAACAGGTGTAATGCCATCGAGAACAGAAGCTATTTTCCATGCAAGGTTATGAGCATCCTGAACTCCAGTATTCATCCCTGATAATCAAGGACAGGGGTCAGAAGGTGATCCCTTTCTTCTCATGATGAATCATGTTTTTTTTTTTTTAAAAAAAGAAGGTCCAAGACACTTACAAAAAATTGAATTTTGAACCATAAACAATATGTGGAGTCGTGGACACAAATAACATTTTTATGAATTGGAAAAGTAACGCACCAAAGCCACCAGCAGGAGGAAAACGATGAGCAGAATCACCAGCAAGTATTATCCTGTTGTTACAGGATACAAACTTTTCAGCAACTTCAGCATGCATCACCCAAGGCTTCACATCCTATGTTTGCATCACATTTATGTCTGCAAGCTCCCGGCCAACCAATTTGAAGATTAATCTTTCACACATCTACAACCAGTTTTATAAAGTAAGAACAACTTGAACATGATTCCCATGTTTCATCAAGACCTCCAATAAAGGCTGCAGATTGAGTCTATTGAATCCCACTGATCACTGAAGTACTCACCTAACCTAATTAGCCCCATAATAACATCACACCCTGGCCACCCCTCTTAGAGAAAAAAATCCTAATACAAGGGACAATACCTCAGAGCTGAAATCTGCAAGCTTCTGCTGAGGAGGATAAAATGGCACCTGCAAAACATTAATATAAACTATGTCAACCAAAAATTCCTTAGTGCAAACAATACAATATAACAATCATATGCCACAAAACAAATCCATAAATATATCAGACATCAGTCTACCTGCAAAACAAATTCCCCTTGCTTCAAATCATGAGCAACGAGTACACCAATTGCTTCGGAATTAAAGATGAAAAACAGCATTCCCCTTATGGTCTTTCGTTCATCAAATACTTTCCAAGGTCTTTGCTCATAAAGTGAACACTCACAAGCTTTTGCAAGTCCCTTTCTCCTTTCATGTCTATTCCTACAAGCTTTCTGACCGTACTTCCTGCACCATCTGCACCCACAACAAAATTGCAACGGATATCTTTCTCCGCATGACTCCCTTCCCTTAGAAAAGATGCAGTGACAGTAACACCATGATCGGCATTATTAATTGATATGCATTCATGCCCCATCAATATCTCCTTCTCCTTGATCGGAACATCATTAAGCCTATCGAACTCTCCGCAGTTAACAATCCGAAAACCAAGGTTTAAAAGCTTCTCAAGTAGCAATCTATTAAGCTTGTATTGTGAAAAGTGCGCTACAGAGACCGGGCTCACACTTCGATCAAAATCTGTAGACAATAACAGTCACAGTTTGGGTAAAAGAAGTAAAAGCTACAAGATAAGCATATTATTAAGTAACATCCCACATCTTACTCATATAGCAACATTCATTAAAAAATAATCGAATCACCCCATTTGCATGCTATTGAAATTCCATTTTAAGAACAATAACAATGCAAAAAATTGATACGCTAGATATCAAATACGCAAGAAAGATAAAATATTTGCCATCACTTGCAACGGCTATTACTTTAGTTAGCACATTGACCTAGAACAATAAAAAATCCCACTCACCTTGAGGTTGCATATGGTCAACCGACCCGAGTATCTGACCAGTAAGCGAAGTACAGTAAATAAACTTCCTCCAAAAATCAACAGGCGGTTGTGAACTCAAAATCTCATCTGCTAAACCATCCAATTTCCTAAACACCTATCAAATAAATTCACGTCAAAAAAACAAAATCTTTCACCTAAATTTAAACACAAATAACTAAAGAAAAACACATACTTTTAACAAAACCAACCTCCATAGAGCGATTGTTAATGAAATGAGCTTGCGGGTGCCTTGAAAAAGTCGTGTTTTTCTCCAAAATTGCACATTTAACCCCTAAACAAACATCACAAGAAGTAAACAAATCCACCAAGATTCTCGAATGTTAGCTGAATATACCATCAGGGTTCTTCCAAAAAATTGATTTTTTTTTCTAGAAAATTGCATAAAATTTACCTAGTTTAGTAAGAAGTATAGATAGGGCAAGTCCAACTGGTCCGGCACCGACGATCAAGACAGGCAAGATTGAGTCGTCTATACCGATATTCTTCTTCAATTCCGATAAGGGTCTTCTCTGCAAGTGTTTGAAGGAGCGGATGCTGATTCTTGAAGCAATGCTGGATAGTCCGTGAAACCTCCTCGTCAAGCCTAAAACCGCCATTTGTATGGGAAAAATCGCCGCAGGATCTCGCGGTAAAAAACCAGAAAATCACCACCGACGACGCATATGGGTGCGAAGAGGCCGGCTGTAATGACTAATGAGCTCAAGTTATGTGGACAAAAGAATGCAGCTTTGAACGATGTCGTTCCATTATAATTGTTGCCAAGGATTTGTTTTTTCTTTTATTTGGGAAAATACCCAAATAGACAGCAAACTTTTTTACTAATACAATGTGGTCTCTATTATTTAATTTTAGCCTATTTAGTCCATATACTACTATTGGTTTTGAATGGTTTCTTATTGACAGCTATTCTAAACTTTAAATGTAGTTGTTGGATGACCCCCGATCTAACAAAGAGAAAAATAAGAAAGTAATAGTAACTAAACTAAAATAACACAATAGTTTCTAGTGAGAAATCAAAACAGGCAACAGAGTAAAATAATTAAAATTGTTTAAGAAACTATACTACCATCCTACTAAAAAGCAAAAGGAAGAAAATTAATTAAACTATTATATTTACCTACAAAGAAAAGAAATTTGCATCTTTTTTATGTTATGCAGTTATAAAAGACAACTGAAATTTAATTCATTGAAATATCTACGTTATAACTTTATTACGAATATAATTTTTATTTTTTATGCAATCATAAATGTCTTTAATTAATCAGAAACTCCATTCCACAAACATTAGGATTCTTAGACACTAAATTTTTGTTTTTATATAGTGTTAGACTTGTTAGATGTTTTTGACATTGATAAATAACATACAAAATAGAAAAAATTATAATTAGAGAATTCTAAAAATAAATGTCTTTAGTAGGGGATCAAATAGGAATAAGGCTCACGTGAGTAGTATCTCTCAACATTTCTTCTTATATAGTGTTAGATTTGACAAAAAACGAAACGCGAAATTCTATAGGTAGGTGTCATTGGTAAGGGGATCAAACTGGAATAATGGCTCACGTCAAGGGCTTATGTAGAAATGTACTATTGATTAAACAAATATGGAAAATCTCAAGGCATCCACTTTTTATTTGCGATTGCTTACAAAATAGACTCTCTTTCTACGCGGTCGCGATTTCAACGAGTCTGCGAGAGAACCATTATCATATTTTCTCTCTCTAGAAGCAGCTGCGCTCGCCGCCGCCGCCGCCGCCGTCGTAGTCGGCGCTTTTTATTAAGTTTCCGTCTCTCTCCAATCCGATTGAATCTCTTCGATTCAGTTCGTCGGTAAGCCGTTAAAATCTCAATTATCTCTGAGAGAGAATATAGCATATCAATTTCTAGGGTTTTCTACATCTTGCTTTTTTTTGATGATTTCGAGGTTTTTGTATTATTGCAATAAAGAGTGATAAGAAAATCAATTGTTGGCTACACGTGGGTTTTCTTTACGGGTGTGAAGTTGCTTCTCGTATCAGGATACGTGGTTTGATTTTTTTCGCTTTATAAACTGAATATTTGTTGGGAGGAATTAGGGTAAAATTGGGGGAAAAGGGTTTTCGGTTTAATTTGGTGAAATTAAGGTCAAGTTTTGTCTGAAAACCTGATTTTAGGAGAATTTAGCAGGTGAATTAGGGTTTTTTGCCAGTGTTTGCAGGCAAAAATTCTTGCATTTGGATATATGGCTGCTGGAAGACATGGTGGTTATAGGGATAATGAATTCAGGGATCGGGAGTCTGGCTTTGAGGACAGATTCTCTTGCGAGGAGGAAAATTGGCTATTCAAAAGGTGATTATGATCGGATGAGGAATGGTGGGGGGGACTACAAGAGGGGGGCTGGGGTTCACAATCAGCATAGTCGAGATAGGGGTAGGCTTAGGCAGAAGGATTTTAGGGAGAGGGAGGTGTTAAATGGTGGGTACCTATCCAACTCGAGTAGGAGTGATTCAGGCAGTAGCGGTGGTGCTGGGGGTGTGCCCAGGAGTTATGGCTTTCCATTTAGGGCTGTGGACCGAGAGCCTGGGGAACTGTCCAGTGAGAGTGGATCTGATGGGGCTATTGATTCTGAACCTCGTAAGAAGGATGGTGCTGAGTTTAAGAGGCCAGAAAATGGAAAACGGAAGTTTTCACCCATTATTTGGGATAGAGATGGAGATTGTCAGAAAATGAATAGAATTGTCAAGGCCAGGACTGGCCCAGCAACAGCTACTCTTCTACCTCTGCTCCCTATTTCTAATTCTAACAGCATGTCACCTGATCCGATGGGAACCCAGATACTCATGTACACATTTCACCTACTAAAGATTATGTAGTTCGGAGTTCAGGGCTTTCACCAATGAAGGTTGATGCGGACCTTACTTCTCAGATAAACATTGTTTCCGAGTCTCCAATGGGTTTATCTCCTTCTGCTCCTGAGGCAGAGGGACGAGAGGAGGAAGAGGAAGCACACTGGCATAATAATCAGGGAGCGGAGACAGTAGATGATCATGAATATATGTCAACACTTACTATAAAAGCCTCTCGGTGGGCAAATGAGGCTGAATCATCTGCTGATGAAGGGGAAATTTCTGATGACGAGGAGATAACGAAATTGAAGAAGAAGAAATCAGTTATTGAATTAGCTGAAACAAGGGGGCAGAGGAAGTCGGTGCCTCCGGAACTTGGGAAACTGAGAAGAGATGGTTCAGAAGGAAATAGGGTTAGGTCCTCTGATGAACGGGGTGGATCTTGTAGTCAAGATAGTTATCCTGATGATTTGGACAAGAATGATCTACACTGAGATAGATGAAGATCGCAATTATGGTGTAGGTAGCCAGGCAGACACTGATTCTGATGAAGAACATGACTCCTGTGGTACACCAGAACCGGCAGCCACTCTACCAAGGACCGTGAACATGCTTCAGGGTTGTAGAAGTGTTGATGAGTTTGAGAGGCTGAACAAGATAGATGAAGGTACTTACGGGGTAGTTTATAGAGCTAGGGATAAGAAAACGGGAGAAATAGTTGCATTGAAGAAGGTGAAGATGGACAAAGAAAGAGAAGGATTCCCTATGACTTCGTTGAGAGAAATAAACATTCTTCTTTCTTCTCATCACCCGTCAATTATAGATGTCAAAGAAGTAGTTGTGGGCAGCAGTCTTGACAGCATTTTTATGGTAATGGAGTACATGGAACATGATCTGAAGGGCTTAATGGAGACGATGAAACAGCCTTTTATTCAAAGTGAAGTCAAGTGTCTCATGCTTCAGCTTCTTGAGGGTGTTAAGTATATTTATAGTGCTTCATGATAACTGGATTTTGCACCGAGATTTGAAGACATCAAATATACTTTTAAATAATTGTGGTGAGTTGAAGATTTGTGACTTTGGATTAGCACGGCAATATGGAAGCCCTTTGAAACCATACACTCACTTGGTGGTTACTTTATGGTACAGGTGAGCTCCGTTTTATGCACTTAACTATCTTTTCTTAATACAAATATCGTGATTTTTTTTTTTCCTTTTTTGGTTTTTTGTCAAAATAGGCACAAATGCTTTAGTTGCAAATCAAATGCTAGTGACTTCCACTTTTAGTGATCTAGCATGAACAACCTGGGCCTTAGTGCCATTTTGTTGTTCTTAAATGGTAATGTTGTGTCTTCTATGAATTTAAAATCATTTCCATTTTTCGGCTGCTTCAAACCTTTCTAATGTTAATCTCTCTTTCGGCTGCTGCATTTGGTATTCTTTTTTAAGGTGTGACAGAGTTGTATATTGCAGTATCTTACAATTTCATGAACTTTTTACTTCCAACCTTTTCTAATTGGCACTCTTGAGTGGTGAAACTAGGAAATTCTGATACTTGAGTGGTTAGGTTGCAATATATGTATCTTGTCTTGTTTCATTTGTAGTTGTGTGCATTGATATGTTGATTTTTTGCTAATTAGCTGATGGTTTGATTGCTTTACACTTTTACAGGGCACCTGAACTACTTTTAGGAGCTAAGCAGTACTCTACGGCAATTGACATGTGGTCCTTGGGTTGTATTATGGCTGAGCTATTAGGAAAGGTGCCACTTTTCAATGGGAAAACAGAAATTGATCAACTTGACAAGGTTAACATGTTGGCAACTTTCATTTCTAATGCTTTTCCTTGGAAATATGAGCCACCACATGTAGGGACAAAAGTACCCGATGTAATAGAATGTCAGTGTGGTTTTTATTGGCTTTCAACATAATTTGCTTTTTCTCTGGCCTTATAAAAATATTCTTGTCTTATTTTGCAGATATTTAAAATCCTTGGCACGCCAAATGAGACTACAATTTGGCCTGGATTTTCAAAGCTTCCTGGGGTCAAGGTTAACTTTTCAAAGCATAAGTAAGTGTCCATTTCATGTTTATTGTAGTTCAATACAAGTTGACTGTACAATTTATGGTTTTTATGTTTCCCACTGTTTTCCTAGGCTTCCAGCTTTGGGTGATTATGGTCTGGCTTTCTGGCCCCCATTGGTGACAGTTTCCTCTCCAAAATAAATGCCATGTTTCTATTAATTGGTGATCTGTTTATTTCAGGTATAATCAATTACGTACAAAATTTCCGCCCACATCTTTCACGGGATCACCAGTACTCTCTGATGCTGGATTTGACTTGTTGAACAGACTTTTGACTTATGACCCTGAGAAGGTATGTCATTGTAAGGTCTTGATACGGTTTGGTTGATTAAGATTATAAATATATAGTGTTTGTAAATTTATTTAGATTTGTTGTCTCTGTGCAGCGAATAACTGCTGAGGCCGCTCTTGATCATGAGTGGTTTCGTGATTACACAAGTTCCTCTGCCCAAGTCTAAAGAATTTATGCCTACTTTTCCTGCTCAGCATGCTCAAGACAGGTACTGCTTCTGTTTGCGAATCTTTTCATTATGTTGCGGTTGGCGGATAATGTTATTGTTATTTTAATGTTTATTTTCAGACGTTTGAGAAGAGTCATGAAGAGCCCAGATCCTTTGGAAGAGCAGCGGAGGAAGGAGTTGCAGCAAGGTGAATTAGGAACTGGTGGTTTGTTCGGTTAAGGGAAGTCATTAGCGTCTTGAGGTTCTATTTATGCTTCAGTTCTAGTTCTCATGATTGATGTGGCTGAGGTTAGGGTGTATTGGAAGGAAGTTGCAGACATTTATTGTGAGAAGATCATTCGTGCTGTTTTTTAGCAGGCACCCATGATGAAGAACATGGAGAATCAGCACTTTCTTTAAGCTGAAGCAGATGTAGCGGGAGCTCTGGTGTTAGGAAAATTCCTTCTTTGACACTGCATGCATGCCAAGGTGTGGCATCCTAATGCCTTCTTGTTAAGCAACAGTTTCAGTTGAAACTTGTTTATGTAACATATTGTCCATTGATAAATTGTAACATTTTCGATAGAACTGGTTTTGAATATCAGAACAGTATGGTTTTTCTTCGTAATATTTGTTATACCATTTTTAATTTTCATATTGGTGTTTGCAAGAGACAATGGTGTAGCACGGAGCAGGATTTCTTAGCTTTTGATTGACGAAGAATTGGCAGAAAGATTGCAATTTGGAGGTAATACCAAGTCTGATAACATGGGTATAATCTACAATCAAAATCTGCTTTCTGTCCAAATGGATAATATACTTTCTCTAGTAAGTGCTGCTAGAACTTGCCATATCCCATGTATCCAATAAGGATCTCTATGCTATGTAATATGACAACATTATTTTCAGTGTAATTCTTTCATCTGGAAGGAATTGCACCATTCGGGAATGAATGTTTTAAGCAATGATATGCCATTTGTTTTATCTGTGTTTAATTGTCAGTTGATTCATTATTTTTATATTTCTTCTGTTGATATCTTTTTGGATTCTAAGATGATATTACCTTTGTTACAGCATTTGGTACTTCAAATACACTACTTTGATAGTGCTGGTTAAATTGTGAAGGTTGCTTTTTATGACGTTAGGCTACTTCTTTTTTCACTGTTCTGTTCCTTTTTCTTTTTTCAAAGAGACAGCATCTTCAGCAGTTTCCAGCTATTTGTGTTCTGTGGGTCAGTCCAGTGATTTGGTACTGTTAATGTATGAATAAAGCTAGTAGACTTTTGTTTCCATTGATATTGGACTAGATGACATCTTAAGCTCCTTTCCAAAAGACACTATCGCGAACATGCCAACTAGCATTTCTCTCAATTCATGTCTTTTCTTATGCTGCTTGCTGCCAGGGAAAAAAAATAAAGGATTTCGCGTTGCAACATTGTTATAAGCCCGTCTTTATTTAATAGTGGGGGGAAATGAAGAGCAGAAAAAAGAGTGATAATTAACAGAGAGTTCTCTGGCGACTATGTACGGGCAGCTCTTTTTCAAGCTTTTGGTAATGAAGTGGTTATCTTTTTCTGTCTCTGATGTCTAGTTGTACCATTTTATTTGAGATGTGGTTGTCTACTTCTAGATCTGTTGTGTAAACCACGAAGATGAATTTTCTTCTTTTTTATTCTTGTGGAGCTTTATGGTGCTAATGAGCGTTGATAGTATTTTTGAAATTTTTTGACATTCATTTGCAAATGTCCTGCAGTATCAAGCAGGTTGGGGAGTTTAGTTTGGCCCTGCAGTGATAGAACCTGATGAACCGGGTGTACTCTTTCTTTTCTCTCTTTGCACAACCTGGCATATATAGGTTTTCAAATTATTTTGTGTTCTTCAGATATTCTTTTTTTGGTTCTTCAAGCTTTGTGGAGGTACTCTGCAGCCTTCATTTACCCCCAATGTCTGTTATTGCTTAATGTTTACTCCTTATGCTCTTTCTTGTGAGTTACACGGTTGATTTA
This sequence comes from Cinchona pubescens, assembly GCA_025175665.1. Taxonomy (NCBI): domain Eukaryota; kingdom Viridiplantae; phylum Streptophyta; class Magnoliopsida; order Gentianales; family Rubiaceae; genus Cinchona; species Cinchona pubescens. The sequence goes on along the minus strand of JANKKI010000077.1, from coordinate 860,869 downwards.
TAATGAGCAAATTCCATAGAACTTTTAGGAAGATATATTTAATATTGAACTAAAAATTAAGATATAGTGGTTTCTTCTTGAATTGTGGCTTCGAGTTTCCGAATTTGGATACGGCATCAAGTTTGTTTTTAGGAACCGTTGTTCATTTTAAGAGTAATTCCAAGAATTTTGTATCAGAAATATCAGTGTATCCCTCGTCTATCACAAGGATGTCTCTAGGGCTATTGACTTATTTTTTCCTGAGAAAAAACTAGGATGACGGTCAACCCCAAGAGATGTTTTTTGTTTCTATGGTGCAGATGTTAGGTTGTGCAGCCTACAAGTCTACATTTAATGTAAGTTAATTTTATGTTTGCCTTTGGAACTTGTAGCGTCAATGTCTCAAGGATTACTCTATTTGTTCTTGTAGCCTTTTGTTGAGATTTGCATCGGCAACGATGACGTTTTTTGGATTAGCATTTCGCATATCAGGTAATAGTATTGAATGCATCCATTATAGTTGATGTGGATGTTGGGAGGTTTATCCTTTTATAATTGGTCATTATAAGATGATTACTGTGTCTATGGTAGGTTGAATGGTTTTTTGGTTTATATTCATTTATATCATTATAACTTGTTAAAAAATAAATGTTAATGAATGTGAATCAAGAAGTTAATTTCACCTACAGTGAATTGGATTTATATAAGAATTTTCATGGTTTTATGTTCTTGCAGAAGCGGTCTCGTGAAGTTATGTCCGAGTCTAATTATAATACCTGCACGGAACCAACTAATATGCCAACTAATAGGCCTGTCAATTGGGCCGGGCTGGCCTGAATTTATACACGTCTTGCCGAAAAATAAAGGGTTGAGTCCGTGTTAAAGTTGACTTTTAATCTATACATTAGGCTCGATTAAATTATGAGCTGAGTTTAGACTTTATTAGGTTCGATCCGATTAAAATTCAGTTCATATATATATAATAGCTAATTTTATTCTACATTAAATAGTACTACTTAATTTTATGTTTTTATGTTAGATAATGGTTAATAATTCTAATATTCTATTAACTTATCTAAATTCGGATAATTAAAAATAATAAACTAATATTATTAGTCAATTTAGTTGAAATATTGTAGTTTAATGATATAGTTAATAGTTGTTTATTGACATAAGTAGTATATATTATTCCATATTGTATTGACCGGATGCAAAAAATAAAATTTTAACAAAAAAATTATAAAAATTTTTATTAGATAATGTGAGTTTGGGCTAGCTTGATTAAAGTTCGAAATTCGAATAATTTTGTGAGCTAAATATGATATTCATCTTTGTGAGTTTGATCCGATTCGATTAATGTCCGAAACTCAAATAAATTTGTGAGTTGAGTTTGAGTTTTGTAAGAGTTTCAATTGACAGTCCTACCAACTAATAAGTTATGCCCGAGTCTGATTATAATACCTGCAACCAATTAATATTGCGAGACTCAGTGCAGGCACTATATATACCATGGTCTATAAAGGTAATTGTCATTTATCTCTCTCATTGTGCAAAATATGTAGGTTATATACCATGGTCTATAAAGGTAATTGTCATATATCTCTTGTGGAAAATATGTAGGTTCGAACTTCGTGTGATTCTTGGCTAGGTGTGATTGAGTCGGGTGGGACACTAACCAAATAGAATGGGTACTCAGATTCATGAATTTCCTAGTTCCAAGTATTTTATTAATTTAAATGAAGCACAAACACTGAAATTTGAACTCAATTACAGAAAAATTGACCAAACACTGAAATCTCGAGTATATTCCCACTCGCAATGCGTGCGAGTCATTCGGCAGACTCATAGGAGTCCCCATTTTGAGTGGAATATTCGGTTTTGATGTGGGCTGAGTTAACTGAAAAATGCTGCTCTTCTCATTTCTTGTCAGGCCAAGAATCTGCTCCTTTCTCATCTGATAGAACAGTTAGAATACCCAAGGATTCTCCATTTGTCTTCATTTAAACACTTCTGTTTTTATTATTTATTTATTTATTTTTTTTTTTGGGTCTTCATCAGATCCAAAGTCGGCCTGGCCTCACTTTATTACATATACTTCCTCCAACTAAAGAAAAAACCCATAAACTATACACCAAAATCATAAAAATAAAAATGGTGAAAGAAGATCCAATCACTCCTCCATTATTAACATTTTCAATTGACCCCGAAAGTGGCTTCTGTTCCAACACCAAGATCTTTCACAGCCTTCGACACCCATTTTCCCTTCCTCCCCAAACAACTCCTCTTTCCGTCACCTCCTTCATCTTTTCTTCCCTCCACCGCTACCCCACCACCTCCTCCGCCGTAGCCCTCCTAGATTCCACCACTCCCCACCGCATTCTCCACTCCCAACTTCAACATCTCGTTAACTCCTTAGCTTTTTCTCTTCATCATGAATTCCGACTCTCCAGAGGCAAAACTGCATTCGTTCTCTCTCTCAATTCACCCCACATTCCTATTCTCTACCTTTCTCTCTTTTCCCTCGGCGTCATCGTCTCCCCTTCTAACCCCGCTACAATTCCGCTCGAGAAATTTCCGGCCAAATCCACCTCTGCAAACCCGTCATCGCCTTCACCACCTCCGATACAGCCCACAAGCTCCCCTACTTCCTTCCGACCATCCTTCTCGACTCGCCGGAGTTCAATTCAATGATGTTTCGAAACCAGAACAGCTTCGATCTTCCCGAAAATCAAATTTCCCAATCTGATACGGCGGCGATTCTGTACTCGTCGGGGACTACCGGGAACTTCAAAGGAGTTGAATTGACTCACCGGAACTTCATTTCCTTCCTCGCCGGAGCACGTGCGGCTGCTACGGTGAGACAGACGCCGGTGGTGATATTATGTGCGGTTCCTTACTTCCATGTCTATGGGTTTATGCTGTGCTTTAGAGAGGTTGCGTTGGGAGGGACGGTGGTGGCGATAAAGAGGTTTGATTTGGAGTTGATGGCGAGAAAGGTGGAGGAGTTTAAGGTTACGCATCTGGCGTTGGCTCCGCCGTCTCTGGTGGCGATGGAAACTGAACAATGCTGACGTGGCCAGCAAGTATGATTTGAGCTCTCTAGAGATGGTTCTCTGCGGTGGAGCTCTGCTAGCGAATGCCGTGACAGAGAGGTTTAAGATAGAGTTTCCCAATGTGGCAGTAGCTCAGGTTAGATAATACAATTTCCGGGAATTCTTCCGCGTATCCGAGATCTATAATAAGTAGATCAATGGGTTCTTTCCATTTGGCGTAAATTGATTCATATAAATTTTTTTTTTTATATAATTACTATATTTTAAAAATTAATTGTACAGAATTTTTATTTTTTTTTTCAGTTTAATCATAATAGTACTCATTTTATTTGGTATGGTTAATCTGGCACACAATTTAAGAAAAGTTGATATTTGACCAACTAATAACACACTTTTTCTATTATTGTCCCTATATTCAAATACAAAATTTGTTAGTTGGTGTTGGAGTTTTAAAATTTAAAATAGATTATGAAAGTAATTAATGCTCTAACGTGATTTTTTAATCGATGTCATTTTTAGGTATTTGTATGAAGGGTAAAATATGTAAATTAGTCTTTATTTAATTATATTTTTAGGGAATAATAAATAATTTGGGACATATAAAAATAGAAAGAATGATTAATAAAATGGAACGGAAGGAGTATAAAGTAATATCAGGCATAAAATTATTCGTATGTTTAAATCACAATGAAAAATGCAATTCGATGTAATTAAAATAATTATGGTAAAATTCACAAACTATTAGCTTATTTTAAATGGAAAAAAAAAAAGGAAAAAATAATAAATGTAAGAAAATATTTATCCTAAGGGGCCGTGAAGCCGGGTCATGGAGGGGTAAGAATATCCATGATACAAGTAAGTAGACTGTAACTCCAGTGGGATTGCTTTGTTAGGCTTATGGGCTGACAGAAGCGACAGGTGGGATCACTCGAACAATGGGTCCAAATGAAAGCCGAGTAAAGGGCACGGTTGGACGTCTTAATTCATTTTGCCAGGCTAAAATTGTTGATCATCTAATGGACTTGGACTGCCTCCTTTCAAGGAGGGCGAACTTTGGGTTAGAGGACCCACCATAATGAAAGGTAAGATCATTTCTCATTTCACTGATTAATTTTGGGCTGCTAACCCTTTGGCTTTGGGTTTGAGGCCCACCATATATAGCACATTTTTGGTCATGGAAAAATTCTACAGTAATTCATTGATGTAGCTGGATTTGATGTTGTTGTAGGATATGCAGCTGACAAAGAAGCAACAGCATCAATTTTGGATGCAGATGGATGGTTAAAAACTGGTGATATTTGCTATTTTAGACAATCAAGGCTTCCTATTCTATGTGGAAAGGATGAAGGACTTAATTAAGTACAAAGCCTACCAGGTTTCCATCAAATCTTGGCATTATCATCAGTTTCTGAGTTTACAATATGAATTATGGTTACTAAATTCACTGGTGATAAGTCCAAAAACTTGGGGATAATTTATTTATTATGAATTCTAATTTGATGTTTTGTAATTCTGAATTTTAGGTGTTTTGTGTGTTTTAGGATTATTAGTTTAAAATTAGGTTTTGTGTGTTTTAATGTGTTTTGGTAATTTTTAGTGTTAAATTTGTGTTAAAATTATATTAGTAATGTTTGTTTGTGTTATACACGAAACGGTAATTTTAGAAATTTAAAAATAGAGATTTATATTCCTAAATAAAGAAGAAAAAAAAAATTAAAGGAAAACCAGGCTCGTTAAAAAAAATTAAAGGAAAGCCCCTTGAGCCTGGCCAATTTGATCGTGGAAGTGAAGATCCTTGCTGCAGCAAGGTTTAAGCAAAGATTTCAAGGCAGCAAATTCATTAAACGTGCGGCTAGGGGAGTCCAAGGACAAGAAGGATTTTATTGTGGCTAGGAGTCAAATACACGTGAAAAGGAGTCAAATATGGCTACAAATGACTTATTAATAAAAAGTCCACAAACTTCTATAAATAACTCTTTTCTCTCCTAAGTTATTATAAGAAAATTAGGAAAGAATCAGGTTTTAGGTATTTTTTAGAGTAACCGCTAGGGTTCTCTTTAGACAATTTTATATTTTTGGCATTAGTAATTTTAAATTTCAATTCCAAGAATTTGTTCAGAGATTTATTATAATTCGTGATTTTGGATTTGTGGATTTTCAATTTTATATTTTTCGCATTAATTTTTTTAGTAATATTTAAATTTTGATTTCAAGAATTTGTTCGAAGATTTATTATAATTCATGATTTTGGATTTGTGGATTTTTCGGAAAACCTGTGACAATTTTCAGAGGATTTGAGTACGCTTTATTATCTATTAATTAATTATTGTCACTTCAATTTCGTTGTTTAATTATTTAATTACTTTTTGCCTAGTTTAGTTAATTTCAATTCAGGATTAATTCTTTGTTCAATTTCGTTATTTATTTTATTTTGCATTTATTGAATCTTTAATTAATTCTAGTTAGGGTTTTTGTCAATTAATTATTTCGTAGTTAAATTAGTTTAGTTCGTCGTTTAATTCATGTCAAATTCATTTTCCGTAATCTTCTTGGGTCAGTTTGTTAATTAATTTATTTTTATATAAAAAAAAAATTTAAAAATAATTCTTTTCAATTTGTGATCATCTAAATAGTAATCATATACTAAGTATTCGGTAATTGACCAATTTAATCTTCGTGGTAACGATCCTTATTACCTTTATATACTACTACCCGACCGATCCGTGCACTTGCGGAGACGTGTGTTAATACATAATTAATTTGTGAGTGAATTTAAATTTGACACGTATCTTACCACGTACCAATTCATTCTGTCTTGTTATAATATTGCATTGCTTACCGAATGTACATATGCATATATTTTTTCCTAAAAAATGACTTGCTACATCCCAGTACGTGATAATTATGATACGAACTCACTCAACTAATATATTCAAGTTTCCTATTTTGACATGGTATAAGGTTGCTCCGGCAGAGCTGGAACATCTGCTGCAAACACATCCAGAGATCACTGATGCTGCTGTCATACCGTAAGATGTGTTTTTTCAACTGAATTCTGCTTATTCTGCTAGTGCTCCTATGTTCAGGTTAAAAAATAAGTGCTGAAGTTTTCAACTATTGATCACACAGGTATCCTCATGAAGAAGCTGGGCAAATACCTGTTGCCTTCGTAGTGAGAAAATCGGGAAGCCTCCTCAACGAAAAGCAGATTATAGACTTTGTTGCCAAACAGGTAACTAAGTATGTCATTTGTTATAGATAACATATGGTTAATGCAGTTGCTTTGAAAGCTAATAGCCAAGCATAGTTCTTTCCCTGTTTTAATTCCTTTCTCATTTGTTCTTAGGTTGCTCCATACAAGAAAATAAGAAAGGTGTTTTTCCTCGACTCAATACCCAAAAATGCTCCTGGTAAGGTGTTGAAAAAGGAACTAATCAAGCTGTCAGCCTCAGGTGCTGCTTCAAAGTTATAGTTTCATGTGTCCTCTGGCAAACTGCATTTATGTGAGGATCATTCATTTATTGGTTACATTTCCTACTTAGCATATCAGCTTCTGTCTTCAAGAGATGTAAAAGATCAGCCTACATTTTCCGAAAATACAATAAAGAGAATTTTGATGAAAGCCAGCTAGCTCTTTGTCCCATGAATGCCAGCTACACTTGACTGATTCTTAGACAAATTATGCTCAAACTTTTTAATATCTATTAGATAGCTAAAGGTGCTCATTACAACATTACGAATACAACAATTACAGTCAGGTGATTGAATGACAAGTTCAGTTGAGTATATTCGTATATTAGATGCCTCCAAATCTAAAAGGTGTGCTGACCAAATGAAGTACCAAAAGATTCACTAAAGCTATAAGCTGGCAAACCTGTCAGATAGAAATACTATTGGGAATACCGCGACCAGTTACTCCTGGACCAGAAGAGGGTAGAAGGAGTTCATAGGGAGGAATACCAGCACCACATCTGTTTTTGAGACTGAAATTCCTGTTTCTTTTGTTTATTGTCCGTTCTATATCCTCTAATTTGTCAGTAAGAATTTCTCAAATAACTTCTTAACTTCAGGATCCTTGATTGAAACACTTTGAAGATTTTGTAACTGGTGCAAGTACTCTTCATCTGGGGAATGGGTCGACAACGTGTCCTGGACTGCCATGACTTTAGTGGCTTGGAGTTGAGTAGGTAAAGATGACAGAAAAGTTTGATCCGGATTAAGAAGAAACTTCTCATAGGCAGGATCAGATTCTTCAGGGATGAGTTTTCGCATGAGGGTGGGACGATTAGGTACATACCCTCCAAACGGGTACTGTCCAAAATTTATCGCAGCATGCTGACCTGAAGCAATCCAAATCATTATTGTAAGGATGCTAGATAAATCCTCCTTGGTAGCAAGGTTAGGCCACCAAGGCTCATTTCTTTTATCGTAGTGGCCTTTGTTCTTGATCTCATTCCACCAGGCTTGGAGCTCAACATCAGATGTGATGTAATTGTCGTCAGAATAATAGTAATCCACATAGGCTTCTACCAAATCTTTTGTGATGGCAGACCAAATAAGAAGTCCATCTGCTGCATAAGGGTAGTCTTCAATCACAAGTTTCACACCACAGGGCATTGAGGGATCTTCCACAGCCATGCCCCTAAAGATTCACATGAATTGAGAGACAGAGACAAAAGAATACATTGAGAATGCAATAAAACAGGAACGGAAAAGAGCTCTTCAAATTAAGGAGAGAAGGGCAAAAGGCATGCATGCACAAAAAGCTACCTCTGAATCAAATCTGCTGGCAGTGCTTCCATGTCAAATCGCCACATGCTCTTATAAGCTGCAGAGCTTATTTCCATGGCATACTTTCCTGGGCTAAAACATGCTTCAATAATTCCACCTCCATTTATTAGACCTTGTCTTGCTAAAGCATTAATTTCCAGTGTGTAGCGCATATGAGGATGAAGCAGTTTGAATATCGGGTGCATTGAGCTGAGCTGCCTATGGGTGGCAATTATGTAAGGTTCCATACAGGCATGAGTCTTCAACCTGAAGAAGACCAAAACTCGCATATTACCCACAGATTAGAGGCATCTTGGTGCCGTGCATAAATGAAAAACAAATATTTTGAAAATCCTGCAGTTACATGCAAGGAAGTCTTTCTCCAACAGTTATCCCAAGCCATTAAGTTAGCAAGTATTAATCAATAGTGAGCTGAAATCCTCAACTAACTCAACAAATGCCTTCCTCCATATTATACTGAATAAGTTAATATCGGGCAGAATCCAATAAACCAAAATTAAGATCATGAACAAGAAAATCCTCAATGAACTAGTATCTGATGACATCAAAAAATGTTTTGGCATGAAAGAATTGCTGAAACAAGTTAAAAAGTTGACATTTCTCTTACCAATGGTTCACTAGTTGATGTATGCCAGCATCATTCGAGCAAACATGAGCTTTAGCCAGCTTCCAGATCCAATGAGTGGTGGCATCATGGCCATGAATGAAGATATGCTTGTTTCTTGGTGAAGTAGACGAGGGAGGAAGAGAAAGCTCAATTACTAATCTTGGCCTTAAAATGCCAGTGGGGGTGTAGAAAAAAATTGTTCTGGAGGCATAAGCTTTTCTCCCGGGCAAGGAGTTCATCCTCTCGATAAATGGTAGTAGCATGTCATGATAGTCGAGTATGAACAGTCTCTTGTTCTTTATTGCCTGTTCAAGCAATGATGAGCCAATTCAAGCTAGAAAAACTTTTTGAAAACAATATAACGAGTTAAGAAACACACTACATGAAGAATCCAGGAAGGTAGACTAGTTTTGGGTTTAACCTGAGTATCACTTGAATATCTCAAGTTGCCTCTGACATGCTGAGAATTTATTTGTATACTAGCTACTGGTTTCTTGGTAAGTCAAAAGGATGAGTGGATGACAAAGACAAAGATGCTCTGACTCATGAAACCTTTTCCAATTCCTCAACTAGTGCTTCCCAGTGTCACTAAGGACAATCAAAAGGTAGTCCTGAGAGGAATATGGAATCTGGCATACTTCATGAAAATCAAAACTCAACACATTAAGAAATGACAATAAGAACCATATTAAGTTTAGATACGGTATGGGAGGGATTACTTTTCGGATTAAGTTCAGGAAATGAAAGCAGCAATGATGACGTGACCAATTAACAGTGACTGGACATTAAATTAGAAAAAGTAATTAAAGTATATCAGCACAGAAGGCACTTAATATGAACCAATAAAGAAAGACTAGTTTCTGTTTGATGGGGAAAATCTATAGATTCAGCTTCCCATGTACAATTAAGTGTCAACAGAGAGAGAGTTTGACACATGGCTGTGTAAAATTTTCGGCTCATGAATTGCACTTAAGTACTCTCCAGCCCGCACATATATGTTCTTCTGGTACCTAATGAACATCTAGAAGGAATTCCTACATAGGACCAAAAAAATAAACAATTTGCATTGGTTTCAAAATGAGGGCCATGGCCATAAAACTCTACAGAGGACAACCAAATATGCGGTAAATCTCAGTATGCATGTCAGAGGAGGTGTAGGCAGATGAAAACTATGGTGTTTAGTTGCTAGTACCTCTTCGAGAGTCATTCCATTCAGCTCTTGTTCAATTAACTCCCTACTAATTGCCGACTCGGGAGGGCCATAAACTGCAGGATCCAGTTTGCTCAGAATTGGGAGTTCCTGTAGACATTGAAGAATTTGTTTACTCTCTGACCAAGAACCAACAAACAATTCTTGCAGTAAGGTTTTGGAACAATGAAAATGATACCTTCAGTAGTTCAATGTTAACAGGGTTAACTCCTGCCAGTGCCTGTCTTGCAAACTCATTGTCTCGTAACCATGAAAATCTGTCCCCTGCAAACAGCAATTGCATAATGTACAAGGAAGAAAAAGGAGCTTTCAGAATTGAAGGTCTCTATGAAAACATGGTATGGGGATCTTAATAGCAACCATGAAATAGCAGTTATAAGGCTAGCTGAATCCTCCAACTAAACTTATTCATGGAGCTAGGAGTCAAAAAAATCACACAAGATAAGGAGGAAAGGCCAGCATGCTACGTACGCTTTATGACAGCTGGAATTTCATACTTCAATAACCGTCCACCAACTGTAAACATTTGATTCATCAAATTGGATATAAACTGATTTTGTATGATATCTTTTTGGTCTTCATCTTTCAAACGAACACCATCAATGTATAACTTGTCTATCTCTGAAAAACAAGTGAAGGCATTGTCTGAGCTTGACAAGGTAGAAGAAATCAGCGGTATCAGGTTGTGCAACAGAGCTTTCAACCTTCCAGCTGAGAACGTATTCTGCTTGATCTCCTCAAAAGCCTCATCTCGAGGCACATAGATTGGATGAGGTTTCTCTATTCTACTTTCGCTGAGCGAATCTGTTTGAAATGTAAGACAACAGACTTGTCAAACCTATATCCTGTACATTTTGGTGAAAAACAAAAGCTAAAAATGTGCTCACTGCAAAGAGAAAGTACCTTTCTTAGTTGGGGGTCTGCCAGTTCGACAGCGCCTAGGATAAGGCATTTCTTTGCCACCTATTGGAGGGCCTAACTAGATCGTCACCCTTATCAGGATTACCCAAATCATTGTAAACAGCATAATCATATACTCTCTCATGCATTTTCCTCTCGCCTTTACCATTGCCACGAATACTCAACAAGTCTTCACGTCGGAGATCCTTAATCCCAATTGGTGTTTGAGATGGCAAGTATGCCTGTTATACCAACATGTTTACACTTTTTCTACCCTTACTACTTGATTCAATCACAGAACTAAACTAGACAAGAACACGTTTCAAACCTGATTTTTGAAGATGATTCTACTCTCAGGATTATCTTTTCGTGAATGGATCCACGTATTCGCTGGAAAGAACTGCGGCCCCTCACTAAAATTATGGACAACAACATCCACCAAGTAGAACTCTTTGTCGAGGAAATTCGTAATAAGAATAGCTCCCGGACATCCAAAATCATTTGGAACCATCAAATTTGCAGCATATTCTAGAATATATGGATGGTTTGATGGCTTAGGCAATCCCCTTTGTTCACATAAGACTCAGCACTCTTTCCAGACTTGGTAACTATCAGCCAAGAAAAAAGAAAACATGTGTCCATATGAAACAAAGAAATCAGCTGTCAAAATGGTTAGCTTTTCTTGTTTTATTTCATCTCAATCAGAATCCATAGTGTATAACCACAAGAAATGCATTCCATCATATTTTCTCATCAACCAAAAAATTGTAACTTAATTAGGAATAGGAAAAAAAAGAAGAAAAAGGACAGAAATAAAAATTGAACTGAAGATTTACTATCAATAAGTAATCAAATTTGATTACACACCTGGATCAATATCTTCACTGATGAGCTGAATCAAGATTCCTCTGCCAATCCCATTAATGAAAGATTCCCACTGGTCTTCAAACTTTTCAGTGATTTTCTCTTTCATCTTCTTCCTTATGGTGATCACTGCTCTGACCTCTATTCCTCCACTCACTGAAGAAGAAGACAAGGCCCCATTATTTCCTTTAGACTTTTCTACAACATTTGCTGCCTCCTGGAGAAGTCTTGCTATCCTCACTGCTGCTGATCACTGCTCTTATGACCCTTGACCGTAAACCAGTAACATTATTTGACTTTTTTCTGGTGAACCCTCCAATCTTTTGGCCTCCGGCGATGGTCTCCGATGGCCGGAAAGTGGGGACATGTTGAATTTTTGAGGAGCTCAGAGAAGCATGTTGTGGTTGAGCTGTAAACATCTTGGGAAATAATATTTAAGTCAAATGACCAGTGGAGCATATGCGTAGTAACAAGTGTGCATAAACTGCCAATATATATTATAGTATGGTACAAATTATAATGATATCTTATCTCCTCAAATATCCGGCAGTAGAATACTGGCATCAATTAATGCAGGATTGATTGACTGCTAATACTTGTTGTATGAAAAGGTTGATTACTTTGGCTGAGTTATAAAGTTGAGGACATTTTGAGAGTAAAACGTTTTTTTTTTGTTATTCATTCTGTAATATAATTATAAAATTATTAATAAATAATATAAAATTATTATTGTAATATTCATTCATAGAAAATGATTAATATAAGATTTTGGTTATTCAATTTAAGATATATTGCATTATAATCGTACCTGAAATAAAAAGTAAATTCAACACGTTAAATCAAGTTCATGTGTATTTTGTTTTAGAACCAGTCACAAACCATTTCTACTGGTGAAGTACGAAAATGATAGTTGATTGTTTAAGCATTTCATAAAAATATTTTAGTTGGATCAGAATGATGATCTTGGAAATCCACAGTCATTACTACACTGCAATTCTTGCCTCTATTTAGAGAAAAAGAATTAAGACATATATTTATCATACATCAACGTCTTTTATTTGTAAAGTATGTATTATTATTAAACTAAATTTATACCAAGGCTATTTGGAAGAACAAATTTAAAATTTCCCTCCTCAAGAAACAAGTTAATTTTGGTCCTCTTGGACGCTGTGGAAGGGATCAGGAAAGACAAAACGAGATCCGTTGGCTTGGAGAAGAGCTGCCAATTTTTATATAGTTATGTGCAAACAAGAATAAAGAAATAGAAGAGTAACTAGCTAGAACAGGATGATGACCAATGCGTAGAATGATTTTTTCTCCGTCTTATTTTATTTATTTTTTTTATATTTCAATTTATTTCAAATTATTTGTTACTTTTTAAAAAATTAAATAAATAAATGTCAATTTATATAATTTATCTTTAATGCAATTCCAAAAAAAAAAATATATATATATATTAATATCATATTTTAACATTGATTACTCTCATAAACTATTTTAAATTTTGAAAATTCAGAACTAACTAATAAATTCTGAATTTTAAATGAGGGATAATAATAAAAAAATAATTCTACTAATTAGTCAAATATTAATTTTTTTTAATTATATACAAGATTAATTATATTAAATAGAATAAAACGGAAGAATGAATACATATGTAAATAGTTGTTACTTGCTAGTGTGGAGGCCATAAAAATAATGCATCACTCAGAGGCAACTTGTAAGGTAGGGATGGAAGAATTAACTGGCATTGGGATGGGCTCTGTACCACTTGTGATGTGTGATTTCTTTACACTGAATTGTTTCTACATGCAAATTTTTTCCCGTTGGGTATTCGTCCGAGAATTAATGCCTCTATAGTTCAGCGCAATTACTTTGGTAAGATTCGTGTAATCGATTTTATGTAGTGAGAATAAAATTTAATTAATTTATTTATTAGAATATTTATTTTAAATCCATTTTGGACTAATATATATTACTATTTGACATTTCTGAAATACAACTCATTCAATAGAAAAAAGGAAACACTTTCTGCAGTGATTTTTTCTTATACCAAAAGTAAAGGCCATATTATATGTCTTTCTCCACATTAATTAGGGTGCCACTTAATCTAAATTACTTAATTAGCTTAATATATATTTTATACCAGCCCAACAACCACTAGTAAAAGAAGGATCCCAAGTTTAAAACTATTCATAATTTGTACGTTGTGACAGTCTTATTTGAATCTTGAAGCATTCACGTGCGTTCTAATTAGTCAAATGATACCTTCTTTAAGCATAGACAACTGTTCAATAAATTTTTCTAATTTTAAATAACACGAAATTGACATAAAAATTACGTGTTGTAAGGAACATAGTACTATTAGATTTTAACTCTAATCATACTGAAAATTTCAAGAGAAATCTATAGAAGACTAGTAGTAGTGGGTATGGAAGCTGAATTATTGAAAATTCAATAAATCTTTTTTGGTGGCTTTGCCATTTGTCTTGGACAAATTATGGTTGGAAATTCCCTTTAAAAACACAAACGAATTGAGCTCTTTCCATTATTATTTTACTCCCGTCGGGAAGGAAGGAAATTTTTTTTGCTACTCACTCTTTATTGTGAAATGAGTATTTTTAACCGTTAAGTGATTAATTTTTTAATTTTTTAGTCATTCAACGACTGTCGTACCTATTTTGCATTTACTCGTTAGGAAGATAATATTAACAAGATTCAGATTTCATCAACCATTTTTTTGACCAGTGTTAGACGATTGATAGTAATAATTAAGAACATGAAAAAGAAGGCCACTATCTCCTTGAGCTATTTGCCTTCAACATCATGATAGCAGCAATACAAAGAGCACATCAATATGTCACTTTTACTCAAAGTCCTGAAGGAAACAAAACAAGGGACTGCCCACCATGACCATTATAAGATGCTCTACATGTACCACTTAATTGAAATTTTATTTGTGTCTTCTCTCGATTATTGTTCTTAGAAAAAAAAATTATTGTTATTCACACTATCATAAAGTGATATTTTATTTATATTACTAAATGATTACTATAGATTACTTTTTCTAAACACCCTTAGTCTAATGGACCAATCAATCACTTTCTTTTATCATGATTTTACTACTTATATAGTATCGAATTAAAAGGAAAGGAAAAGATTACCAACAATAATAATTAAGTTACATATAAATAAAAATGGCAATGTGAATGTGTTCGCCGGGGTTGAAACAAGTTAAGCTACCATATCTATTACTAGCATTTCTTGATGAGAAATTTAAAATATGATGTAGAAGTAATGAATTTTAGTCTTCTGCGTTTCACTTGAATCTTTTTTTTTTTTCCCCCCTTCTTCTTTTGGGTTGCTTTTTCACGATTCACTATTGGTTTTCTTTTATTTTTTTATTTTTTTTTGTTGTTAGAAGTGTATTTTCTTAATATTTCCCCATACCACTATGCTTAAACTAAGGGAAAAATGAAAAAGAGAAATAAAATAATTCTTAATTTCCTTATTTACCACGTGAGAAGGTGCAACACAAAAGAAAAACAAACAAATAAATAAATAAACACAGATTACACAAAAGAAAAAGAAAAAGAAAAGTAGGTATACTTGGTAACTCGCCCATTGGTGATGGTGTTGTCCACAATCAATTATCAAGCCAAAAAAATCTCGAAAATTAATGTTCCGACTATGGTCAAAACTTTTAAAATAAAAATCCATGCATTTTTCATGTGACATAATACTCTATTGAAGTGATAAGGATATTACAACAATAAATAATAGCAATTTCTCAATCCCCATGTCAGATCGAGACATGTACACATAGCATTTTTTGTGTGTTTATATATATATATGCCAGCGTTGAATAAAATTATGTGACAAATTTTTAAGCACCAACCAATGTTTTTATTTTTATTTTTAAATTTCAATGACTTTTATGAAGCACCAACCCTATATGAGATTCCAAAGACTTCTTTCATATTTTATTGAAAATAGCAAAACTAGAAAATCACTATAAAAAAAATATGCTTTTAGCAACGAAAATTTAACGTATTTTTCGTCACTAACTGTCTGAGCAATAGAATTAGTGACAAACATGGGACGTTACATTTTTAGATGTAACAAATCACTTTGTGTCGAAAATTTTTGTTACCGGTTAGCAATAAATTTAACGACGAAGTAGCGATGAATAGTAAATTCATTGCTAAATTCGTCGCTAAATTTTCGTCACTAATCGTGTATTATTTTGTTGTGAATTAAAATAATGCAAATTAATACTAATTTCGAAAAAGAAATTAGCTGAAGAATGAGTCATGGTATAGTAGTAGAATCATTATTTAAATTAGTATTATATTAACTTTTTAAATGTGATGTATGTGAGATAAAAAATAATAATAATAGTTGAAAAATGTGTTAAGAAAATATTTATAAAAATTAAAATCCAAAGATGTTTTTTCCAGCTTTATATCATGATATTATATGTCCTTTAAATCCTTTTTCAACAATATATGAGAGTTGATTAGTTGTATCACTTTTTTCCCATTATAAGGTATGCATATGTATAGTGATATTGGTCAATAAAGTTGTATTGGAAGTCTATTGATAATTCCTATTACTGCATTAGAATACATAACCATTGGTTGTTGATTATTTTGCCTTCTCACTTAATACAATTACAAACCTCTTGAAGTTGCACGGTTGCATCTTGTGTGTGTGTGATAAAATCAAATGGAATATTAACCATGATATAAGGAATATGAGGTTCAGCATAATAATTAATTATCACTATGAAACTGATCTTGCATGTCTTCTTGGGCTTTTCTCAGATCTATGAAGTAAGAATGATGCACAACTCCATTGGTATATTTTGAAGATCACAATCTCACACGCTTCTTCCTTGTTGAATCATGCATATATCAATTCTTTTGATGAGTTATAAAATAAAGTACAAACGTCACATTTTTAAACGAAACATGGGACTTAGTCATTGTATTTCGTAAGGTAATTAATTAACAATGTATATCAATATCATGATATCAAGTTGAAGCTTCAGGTAGCTATTTGTTCAAAAATTACGATCAATAAATTATAGGAAAATTCTACAGATCTTTTTAGAGAATTATTTTCTTATACTTTAAATATTTATACAATACAATTATATGTGCTTTAACAGCTTATATTGTATAAACTTTTAAAAATAAAAGAATGATTTCTTAAACGAGACTGGAGAATTTCCCTTAACTATAACCGGAGAAATATGCTTTCACAGGTTAATTAATATAGCTAACTCGTTTTGCAAGTGACAAATTGTGTTCATAAATTACCGTTTCCTTGGTTCTGGTTCTCTAGACAGCCATAGGAATATTAGGTAAATTTTTATGCGGAGTTTGATTTTCATGTATCAAAACACAACTTATAAGGTTTACGTGATTTTATAATTTCTGTGTCTTGATGCATCACACCAAAATCTATACAAATTTTTTTTTATTATTATAACTCATGCAATAGGACCCCAAAAAAAAGAAACACTTTCTGCAGATATTTTTTTCTAAAACCAAGTAAAGGCGATATTGTAAATGTCGTTTTTCCAGCTGCTTACTTTCTTAGCATTCTTAATTTAAACTACTTGGCTTAATCACTACTTTATACTAGCCCAACAACCTCTACACGGTAGAATCCCGTCTAAACAATTCATAATTTGCGTTGCAGCCTTATTTGAATCTTGAGCATTCACCTTTTCTAGTTAGTCCAATAATATCTAAAAAAAAATTTACTACTCACTCTAATTGTAATACGAAATAAATATTGCAAACTGTTAGATGATTGAAAAGTAATGAGACTCTCATATTTTTTAATCATCTCAACGACTGTCAACTCATTCCACATTACAGAGTAAGTAATCAAAACTTACTCAATAACATCTTCTTTAAGTAAATTAATTAATTCAGAATATAAACAACTCTAATATAAGTAAAGCAAACTTTTTTTTATAAATATAATTATAAGTAATAATAGCAAAAGGGAGAAAGTAGTAGTATGACAAAATGGAGAGTACAAAATATAAAGTGAATCAGGGACAAAGAAAAATTTAAAAAAATAATAATTAAGAAAAAATGCTCCTATGTTCAGAAAAATAAAAAAAAAATAAAAAATTCAGTGCTGAAGTTTTCAACTATTGATCACACAGGTATCCTCATGAAGAAGCTGGCCAAGTACCTGTTGCCTTCGTGGTGAGAAAATATGGAAGTCTCCTTAACGAAAAACAGATTATAGATTTTGTTGCGAAAAAGTTGGCTTAACTGTGTATGCCATATATTATAGATAACAGTAGAAATGTATAAGATCAGCCTACATTTTCTGACAATTATAGCCTACATTTGATAAATGCTAGCCTTTTGTCAGCATGAATTGTTGTCAATTATTTGATTTACCAGTACCTGAAGGGGAAAAAAAGGAGAAAGAAACAGAAATAATCTTCTGTCACAATGGCTACACTTGCTGATTGTTGCGCTGAATTATGGTCAAATTTTTAATATCTATCAGAGGAGCTAAAGGTGCATAAGATTACGACATTATGAATACAGCAATTACAATCAAATGATAGAATGACAAATTGAGATGAGTGTTATGTTGAGAATTTCTTACTATAAATCTCTCTATAATTCTCTTCATGAATCTCTTTGTAAATCCTTTAGATTAAGAGATTTTTTAAACTAATTAGTATCTCCTAATTTAGGGCAATTATACTCCTAATGTTTTGCTAATTAATTCCCTAACATGTGGCTTCATTGTATTATAAATATTGGTTGATCATACATACTCATCTCTATGTAAAATATAAGAATTATTCTTTCTTATTTTTAAGGTATTAGAGCCAACTTCTTTGAATCTTGAAACGTTCATCAAAATGAGTGAGAAATGTATTGAATCATCTGGAACAAAATCAATTCCTGTGGTTGTAGGAATCTGAATAGTGTTTTTAATCTAGAAATCATCCTTAATAATCAAATTATAATGTTTAGCCACAAGACATGGAGATGCTTATTGCCGAAAGAGAGAAACTCTCTTATATTCGCAATAAGATGAAGCAACTTGCAGAATCAGAAGATGGATAAGAAAAGTGGTATGCTGAAAATCAAAAAGTGAAAAGGTGGCTATTGATGTCTATGACACCAGAAATTATGAAGCCATACCGCCCATGAAATATGGAGTGCCTTATCAAAATCATTCTATGATGGAAGTGATGAATTGCAAGTCTTTACTTTAAACCAAAAGGCTTTTACTTCAAAACAAAGTGAAAAGTTGCACTCTGAATATTATGGGGAGTTGGTACTGAGATTTTTCGAGAATTGGACCATCGAGATAAAGTGGCCATGAAAGATCCTAATGATGTAACAATATACCAAAAGTCCATTGAACGATTAAGGGTACATATATTTCTCGTCAGATTGGATGGTGATTTTGAACAAGTTCGTAGAGAAATTTTACGCAAAGAACCAGTTCCAGGTTTGGAAGAATGTTATGCATCAATTTGACGAGAAGCGGTATGCTGTACAACTTTGAAAGATGAGACTTGAAATTTTGAAGCTACAGCAATGGTGACTCGAAATAGTCAAAAATAACCAAAAATGTCAAAAAATCTACTTACAAGTGTATCCACTGTGATCAGTCTGGACATACCAAAGATCGTTGCTACGAACTTATGGGATATCCAGAATGGTGGGATCATAGTTGAGCATCTTGGAAAAAAAATTCCAAAAGACTCCAATTGCTGCTGTTGCCGAAACAAATATAGGTAATGATGCTATTGAAAAAGGTTCAGCATTGGTAGCAACTACAAATCTGTTTGTGGTCAGGTTTTAAATATTTCTATACCTGTTTCTAATAGTGCATGGATAATTGATTATGGTGCTACAGATTATATGACATTTGATTCTAGACAGGTTGAACATCTTAGAACCTCTTCACAAAAATCCATTTCTACTGCAAATGGTAATGAGGCCTCAATTATTGGGGAAGGATCTTTATCTCTCACCAATATTTTAAATCTTGATTATGCTTTGGTTGTCCCATCTTTAGATTATAATCTTTTATCTGGTTCACAAATAACCAAAACCTTATCTTGCATTATAATTTTTTTGGCCTGACTCTTGTGTTTTTAAGGACATTCAAACAAAGCGGACGATTGGTTATGGTATTAGGCGAGAAAAATTGTATTATTTGGATTTGACATCAAAATTTTCTAACAAGTTGCATCAAGCTTTGGCAATGGAAAGCTCTAAAGAGAAGAAGAATAAAACTAAGATTTGGTTATGGCATCGACGGTTTGGGCATACATCATTTGGTTAATCTCAAAAAATTGTTTCCCAGTTTGTTGGAAAGTTTTGATTTTTCTAGTTTCCGTTGTGATATTTGTGAACTTGCGAAAAGTCACCGAACTTCATTTCTTTTGATTTTGAATAAAAGTTCTTTTCCTTTTATGGTTGTCCATTCTGATGTGTGGGGTCCATCCAAAATTTCAACTTTGGGTGGATCACGTTGTTTGTTACTTTTATTGATAATTGTACTAGGTTAATTTGGTTATGGTTAATGAAATCCAAAAATGAAGTGAATTTGCTATTTCAGAAGTTTCATAAAATGATTAAAACTCAGTATAATGCACAGATTCAGATTCTTCGGAGTGATAATGGAGGAAAATATCAAAATTCTGAATTTCAACAATTTTTGGAAGCGCAAAGAATTGTTAATCAAGCCACTTGTTCTAAAACACCCCAACAAAATAGGGTTGCAGAGCGAAAAAAATTGTCATTTGCTGGAAGTTGTTCATGCTGTATTAATCAAAGCACATATGCCATTGGACAGCTGATGTCTTATTGGGGAGAAGCTCTTGCTTTTGCAACATACTCAATTAATCGGATCCCCTCAAATTCTATTGACTTTCAAACACTGCTTAAAGCTCTTAATGATGTTGTGGTTGCTCTAATAGTTTCGAATTTACCTCCCTATGTATTTGGATGTGTAGTGTTTGTCCATCTTTACAAACATCAACTTAATAAGTTGGCCCCTCTAGTTTTACGATGTGTTTTTCTTGGATATGCTATGCATAAAAAAAAGTTATAGATGTTATCATCCTCCAACTCAACGCATCTTTACAATATTGGATGTGGATTTTCATGAACAATCAATGTTTTTTTTCCTTGAGTCTGAACTTCAGAGGGGGTAGCAGAAGGGAATTCAAACTCTAGATTATGACATTGTGACATATGATTATGATCAAAGTGATGCCAAAATACATACTGAGAAAGGTGATGTTAATGGTATGATTTTGGATCTTGATAGTCACTTGGAAGCTGAAGAAGTGCCTGAATCACAGGAGGAATGCAAGTTCATCACTTGAAGAGTTTGAGTCCCTTACCAATATACCACACCAATCGTCTACTAAGAATGTTCCTATTCTAGAACCTAAATTACCTAGAAAACAGCTACCAGAGTGTCTCACTAGAGGTATTCCTAAGCTCACATATGAACCTGAACTTTTTAGCAAAGTTAAATATCCCATCAGTCATTATGTGTCTAATCACAATTTATCAGAATCAAATCAGTCATTTGCAAGTCAATTATCTGTTGTATCTATTCCTAATTGGGTGCAGGAAGCCTTAGCTGATCCAAGGTGGAAAGCTGCTATGAATGAAGAAATGAATTCCTTGCAAAATGGAACTTGGGACTTGCTTGACTGCCCAACAGGAAAGAAGCCAGTGGGATTCGATGGGTTTACACAGTGAAGTATAAAGCAGATGGCACAATTAAACGATTTAAAGCAAGATTGGTGGCAAAAGGCTATACACAAGCTTATGAGATTGACTACATAGAGACATTTGCACCTGTAATAGTGCTAAAATTAATATTGTTCAAGTATTGTTATCTTTAGCTGCAAACTTAGATTGGCCATTACAACAATTTGATGTAAAAAATTCCTTTCTACATGGAGAATTATCTGAAGAAATTTATACGGAACTTCCGCCAGGGTGTATGATGCCTGAAAGGTATAGCCAAAATGTATGCAGATTAAAAAAATCATTGTACGGACTAAAACAATCTTCAAGAGCATGGTTTGGAAGATTCACAAAATCTATGATAGCATTTGGATACCATCACTTTGTTTTTAAAGAAACAGCAGGGTAAAATTACTACTCTCATTGTATATGTGGATGACATGGTAGTTACAGGGAATGATCCAAAAAAATGGAAGGCACTGCAAGGATACTTGTCTAGAGAATTTGAAATGAAATATTTTGGTTTTTTGAAATATTTTCTTGGGATCGAAGTTTCAAGATCCAAGAAAGAAATTTTCTCATCTCAAAGAAAATATGCCTTAGATTTATTGTAGTATGCCAACCAGATGCTAATTCACCTGTGGAGGAAGGTTTGAAATTATGCATTGAAGCGGACCAAGTTCCAGTTGATAAAGGAAGATATCAGAAGCTGCAAGGAAGATTGATGTACTTAGCACACACAAGACCAGATATTGCCTATGCTTTGAGTGTTTTTAGCCAGTTTATGCACAATCTTGGAGAACAACATATGAATGTTGTCATGCATATTTTAAGGTATTTGAAGTCTGCTATTGGGAAAGGAATATTGTTCACTAAAAATTTAAATCATCAAGACATAGATGTTTATACAGATGCAGATTGGGCTGGAGCAATAAATGATAGACGATGAACTTTTGGTTACTTCACATTTGTGGATGGTAATCTTGTCAAATGGAGAAGTAAAAAGCAAAATGTTGTTTCCCACTCAAGTGCAGAAACTAAATTTAGGGGCATGGCACTTGGAATTTGCGAGACCTTATGGTTGAGATTTCTTTTGCAAGATTTGGGTTACCCGCCTAGGCAACCAATTCAATCAATCTTATAGGTTGCATGTGATATTGCTCATAATCCAGTTCAGCATGACTGGACAAAGCATGTTGAGGTGGGTAGATTTTTCATCAAGGAGAAATTAGATGGAAAAATCTTGGAGTTGCCTAAGATTCGACCTGAAGTATAATTAGCTGATATTCTTACTAAAGCAGTTTCAAGTCAAGTATTCTTGAAATGCCTTGGCAAGTTGGGTATGAATGATATCTACGCACCAACTTGAGGGGGGGAGTGTTGAGATTTTCTTACCATAAATCTCTCCATAGTTCTTTCCATAATTCTCCATGAATCTCTTTGTAAATCCCTTAGATTAAGAGATTCTTTAAACTAATTAGTATCTCCTAATTTAGGGCTAATTATACTCCTAATGTTTAGCTAATTAGTTTCCTAACTTGTGGCCTCATTGTACTATAAATATTGGTTGTACATATTCATTTCTGTGTAAAATATAAGAATTATTCCTTCTTATTTTCAAGTTGTTATCGGAAATTGGATCTAAGGGCCTCATCAAAATCTAAAAGGTGTGTCCTGACTTAATGAAGCACCAAAAGATTCACTAAAGCTATAAGCTGGCAAATTAAAGATAGAAATGCTGTCGGGAATGCCACGATCAGTTACTCCGCAGTTCATATGGAGGAATACCAGCACCCCATCTGTTTTTGAGACTGAAATTCCTGTTTCTTTTGTTTATTGTCCATTCTATATCATCTAGTTTGTCAGAGAATTTCTCAAATAACTTCTTAACTTCAGGATCCTTGATTGAAACACTTAGAAGATTGTGTAACTGGCGCATGTACTCTTCATATGGGGAATGGTTCGATTACGTGTACTGAACTGGCATGACTTTGGTGGCTTGGAGTTGAGTAGGCAAGGATGACAGAAAAGTCTGCTCTGGATTAAGAAGAAACTTCTCATAGGTAGGATCGTCTTCTTCCGGGATGAGTTTTCGCATGAGGGTGGGACGATTAGGTACATAACCTCCAAACGGGTACTGTCCAAAATGTTTATGGTAGATAGACAAAAAAAAAAAAAAAACATTGAGAATGCATGAAAAAGGAACTGAAAAAAGCTCTTCAAATTAAATAGAGAAGGGCTAAAGGACATGGGATGCATAAAATGTTACCTCTGTATCAAAACTGCTGGCAATGCTTCCATGTCCAATCGCCACATGCTCTTATAAGCTGCAGGGCTTATTTCCATGGCATACTTTCCAGGGCTAAACCATGCTTCAATTATTCCACCTCCATTTATTAGACCTCGTCTTGCAACAGCATTAATTTCCAGCGAGTAGCGCATGCTAGGATGAAGCAGCTTGAATATTGGGTGCATTCAGCTGAGCTGCCAATGGGTGGCCATTATGTAAGGTTCCATACAAGCACGAGTCCTCACCTTGAAGATCACATATTACCCACATATTAGATTCATCTTGGTGCCACGGATAAAGAAAAGACACATATTTTGAAAATCCTGCAGTTACATGCGAGAAAGCCAGTCTCCAATAGCTATTATTGAGTCCCAAGCCATTAAGTTTGCAGTATTAATCAATGATGAGCTGAAATCCTCAACTAACTCAACAAACGCCTTGCTCCATATTATATTGAACTAAAAAAAAGTGTAATATTTTTATCTAATGATTTTAAAAAAAAAAAAAAATGAATAATTAGTAAATGATAATATAGAATACAAATTATAAATATTTTATCCGTTGATTTTTTTATGCAAAAGTTATATATTTAAAATATATATTTAATAGCTTTGCTCTTTTCTTTGTAATTATTTTTGCCAATCTTTTTTTTTTTTTTCGTTATTGTTTTTTATTTGTTACAACATTATACATCAATTCCATTTCTTCTCAAATATAAATAAACTTTCTCCTTTATAAGAACAACATGTGATATTTGTATCTTATATTTTGTTTTTCTTCTGCGCGCTTAGATTATAATTTCCTATATCGACACCACCAATTACTTAAGATAAAGATATTTTTCATAGTATTGAACTTTTTAAATATATTTGTATAATATTGACCTTCTTTATCATTACTAAAAGATAAAATCACTATCAAATACCAAACACCAAACACATTTTATAGATGAAGTATAGATTTTTTTTATTAGCAAAAAAATATTTATGTGAAATCAAATGATATATGGATAATAATTACAATATTAATTTATTATAACTTTTAAAAATAAGAAAAAATGAATCTAATTAATCCTTTATATTATTATAAAATACACTCAGTGCTAATGAAAAAATATATAGTTCTAAATATATCTAAAATTAAACGTTATTTTAAGTGGAATTTATTAGCACAATTAATTTTTGTTAATATATTGTGTAAATGTGTATACATACAGAGAATATATTAGAAGTTTTTATAGTTTTTAAACTTTTTTTTAAAGAGGATCGACAGTGGATCTCCATTTACTCTCTTGGTGACTCGAAATCGTGAGATAGATTATAGGTAAAGCATAGTTTTAGCCGTTGAATTACACTTCATTGTCTTAAACTTATGATAACATTCGCTTCAAGGATATTTTATTGTAACTTTGAAATTTGAACTCTTAATTCATATTGATGGTACAAATTATAATTAATTCGAATCCAAAATCGTTTATGTTTCTCTTTTAGATTCCCATGTTATAATTTATTATAATGACACCAGTCACACCACCAATGACTTAATCATTTAAAACTAAAGATTTTTTTTTTTTATAATATTAAACTTTTTAAATGTATCTGTATATTTTTTATCATTACTAAAAGATAAAATCATTATCAAATATCAAACATTATTTTATAGATGAAGTGTGTTAAAATTTCTTTTATTGGGGAATAAATATTTACATGAGATCAAATAATATATGGTAATAAATATGAAATGACTAATTAAAAATTCAAAAAATAATAAAAAAATGAACCTAATTGAAATATAAATAACAAAAACATCAAAGTAAACATATTGAATAAATATATTTTCTATAATATAGATAGGTAATACACAATATATTAAAATCATTATCAAAAATGAAAATAATTGATGAGAGGGCCAATTATTTATGTTACAACAAAATATTAAACAATTATTTATGTTACAACAAAATATTAAACAATTATTTATGTTTCCAAGAATTGGGAGTTCTACCAAGAGCCAAAAAAAAACAAATTTTTGTAGTAAGAACATACTAGTGCATACTAGTGCTCGATCCCAGGTTGAGAAGGAATAAAAACAAGCATCAGACCACCTAGGCTCTCTACTTTTATTCGGCATTAATTAGCCTAGGCAATTTATAAATTAGTACATTGTCAACCTAAAAAACAAAGAAAAAAAAGGTCCAGCTAGGTGTGTAAATGAGTCGAGTTGTTTGCGAGCAGTTTACAAGCATCTCGGTCAAAAGTTTCATTCGAACTCGAGTTGATCGAGTTCGAAATTGAATTCGAGATCGTTTTACTTATTTTCGATCAAGTTCGAATCGAATTCGAGTTCCATCAAATATTTTGAACTCGACTTCGAGCGCGTTCGAACTCAAACTCGAACTCAAGCTCGAGCGATCCTCACGAAAAATTTTATACTATTCACACTTGGACTCATTTACAGCCCTAGGTCTGGCTCTAACCCAAACTAGACTCATTTACAGCCCTAGGTCTGGCTCTAACCCAAACTAGTCAGTTATCATCCTCCTGACACATATACCTTATTCATTCCCTTTTTTACTCAAAATCACTAGAAAAATCTTTGGATCTGGTGATATGGTGAAAATTTTCCTACAAAATCAACCCCTGCTACGCCATTTCATTTCACCTCCTATTCATCATTGGGGTGGCGACAAGACCCTCCGGAGTATTGGCAGACTGGTTTCTTCTCCCTTGCAATGGGAGGGAGATTTTTTTCCCCCACTATCTTCGGCGGCTGAGTTGGCCGTCAGTGGAGGCGGGAGATGTCTCTTTTCTCTCTCGTCCGTTTTAGGCATCTAGATTTACTATAATATTTTGGTTTTGAAATATGCTATTTTTTTTTTTTGCATTTTTTTGTGTTTTCTATCCCAATAGTTTTCGTTTTTGTGTTATACTATGTATAGGAGGAACAGAAGAAGAAAGAACATGGGAATGAAGAGGATGAAAAAAAGTCAAACGTTCCATTTTACTTCTTCAAAGTTGGTTTGAATTTCTTGATGGCCCTTTTTGATTTCTCTGGTCTTGCTACTAACTTTTTAAAGCTGTCTGGTAGAGTCGAGATGGTGTTTTTGTTATGGAAAGCATACAAGGATTGGATTTGGAAGATGAAGGTTGAAAAGCAACTTTCCGATTTTCAAACATCCCCGTTCAATCTTTCCAAAAAAGTCACTGTTCTTGTGCAAGATGTTCCTAAGTTGAAGAAAGAAGTGAGAGAATTAAAGGTTGCAGGAGAGGAGGCACAAGGGAAGAAGATTGGGGCTTGAGCTGTTGCTGCTGATGGGTGATTTTGATTTTGAAGATGTGGTCTTCTAATTGTTCATTCCACGTATGCTTTCCTGCAGACTAATTTGTAAATAAAAGATTTCTCGTGCTTTTATTTTTCTTAATTCTGTCTTCCTTTATCTTGATATGCAAGCCCATCTTGAAAAAATTGAGATAGCTTTTCACTAGAGTTTTTTTAGGGTTTTAATATCCATGTTAATTAGATGTTGACTTAATTACAGGCTATGGATGCATGATGGATATAGTATATGATGATATCATTTGGAATATCATGGTCCAATTTTCTTGAATATATTTGTTGTAGTCTTTAATATTTTGATTCTTCCTTATGCAGTGTAGCATTAGGGTAAGCGTTCTTTCCTGAAAATACCTAGTACTGCAAGGAAAATAATAGGGTTCAGAGAAAATTGAAAAGCAAATAGATGTGCATTAATGTTCTGCATGTAAATGAGGACGTGTGAATCAATCATTGGGCTGGCTCCCTTTTCTATTCTATATATAAAGCATATTTACCTTCTAATCCTCCCAGTAAGATAAATAATGTTGAGATGGCAGAGTTGTTTTTGACCTTCCCTCCCATACCACCCATACAACTAGTCCAGTTTCACTCTAGGGTTGAACCTGAGTCTTACATTGTAGTGCCAGTTTGAATATACGCATCTCTTTTTTTTTTTCTTTTTTTTTGATATCATAATAAAAAAGAAAAAAATTTATAGATATTTGAATACTAAGAACACTTTCTCTGCAGTAAACAACATACCAAAAACATTCTCTGAAACCCTAGCAACTATTTAATGCCCCCATTTTGTCTCTGTATAGTTTGCAAGTCCTTTTTTCCTGGCAACCTACCAACCACATCTTCTTTTGCCCTTTACTTCTCTAATAATGTTTTGGGGCTTTGACATGGGCACCACTGCCTAATCGCTCATTCTGTCTCTTTTAATTATCATATCTTATTCAAACCTAGGAGTAACATTTAAGAAATAAAAAGAACCTCTCACATCTTATTTTCTTGTGCTAGCTTAGCTTAATTTAAGGACCACTTGCTTTTACAAAATTCTCTAGGCAAGAATTGATCGTGTGAATGATGTTAATCGTTAGTTGATTACTTCCAAAAGAATTGTGGTAAATTACAAGAGGCCCATAATTGTGTTTTTGACAAATGTTAGATTTTTTTTTTTACATGTAATTTGTAAACCTAAACCCTATTACATCCTAATAAAAATTTTCAACACTTCAATAGTAACTTATCGGGAATATTAAAAGTTTGCACTTTAACTCAAATCACAATAAAACTAATTGTAAGTTTTCAAATAGTAGGGAATAACATGAATATTAAGAAAACTATAATTAAAAGCATTTCTTGTAATTACCCAAAGAATTAATAGAGTATTTCAACATGCATGTGGTACAAATTATTCAAAAAATAATGATTTTTTAAAAACCAAACATAGCCATTGCACTTGTACTTGTGCATTATATATTGATGGATGATGTCAAAATAACATACCTATGTGAATAGTACACATGGCTCAAAGGTTGATCTACTAGAGGTATTTTTGTTATTTTACCTTCATAATCAAAGATGCCTAATTGAGCCTCAAATAGTTAATTTTTTTAACCAATGGACCGATTCGGTCCATCAATATGACAACTTTAGATTTAAATAACAAAATGACAAGTCAGGTTTAAAATTTACCCTCTTAATTTCATAAGTTATGAATTTTTATTGGATTTTATCCACTAGTCTAAATAGACTTGAGGGTTAGAACTTTATCCAACGGACAAAGCTCGACACTCTACTTTTTCAAGTGAGTTAGATGCGAGTTTTACGTGCTAAAAATATTCTAATAATCATCGAAAACACATAAAAATCCCAAAAACATAATTTTTATTTCAAAATGATACGAAATGTTACTGTCAAAAAGCACACATATAGGATCAAAAAATATTTAATTTTAAAAATTCGTCCAAAATGGATTCCGAAAGTTGCCAAAATTATTAAAAACATGAAACTAAATTTTAGGAACCTTCAAAATTATAAATTGACACTTAAGTGTAAAAAAGACCGTTTTACCCTTAAATTTTCAGAAAATGATTATTTTATCCAAAAAATGCATATTTTTGTTAAATTAGGACTTTGTCTAGAAAAACACAAGAAATTTTAAAAAATTTCCCCAATCTAGCATTTAAAGGCAAAAAACACGTCAAAATTCGATATCTACCGATGCAATGGAAACGATTATACTGAAATTACAAAAATTTGTTAAGTATACTAAATTCCAGTGAATCTCCCAAATATTGCCGTCATTTTCTACAAAAAGACATCTAGTTCATGGCTCTACCAAAGATTTTGTTGAACCCATGGTCTGTTGTTTTTAGGAGGAGCAAGAATTTTTTTTATTAATCTGAATTGCATAAGAAGACCAATATTATGGCCTATTTATATGCACCCAGAAAACTAAAATTTAGAAAAAATGAAAAACTAGTTGTAACTTAATTTGACTAAATATTGAGAAATTTATTCCAAATTTTTTGATAACAAATTAACTAATCTTGAGATAATATTGCAGAATTTTGTTAGAGAAGATTTTGAATCATATCTACAACACTCCTCCTTAATTCATAAATCACATACTTTTTTTTAGTTTGTTGATAGAACTGCTATTGCTTGTGTTTTTGGACAAAATTTTGCAAGAATGTCTACTTATTTTTAAACCAATAATCAATTTTCTTATGTCCAAATTTCTTGCAATAATGACACTGAATGCTGCCCTTATTGTTGTTGAATCTTTGCTTAAATCCTTTGCCTCCTTCTCTGCTACGGCTGAAATTCCTCCTGGAAAATCTTCCTTTATCTCTTTCTTGTACTACAATCTTTTGATACTCCTTTGAGCCTTCTCTTTTTGTTTGAAATGTCTTTTTTTCATTTTTTTTCCTTCTATAAAATTTGTCTGTGTGGATCTAAAGAGAAATTTTTTTATTTCATATTCACTAAAAGATGTTCATTTCCAACAGAGTCATAAATAATACATCTCTTATTCTTGAAAATCATAGAAAAAATATTCTTAAGTAATTGCCCAACACTCAACAAATTTCAATTAATTTTTGGTACATATAAAATATAAGTAATAATCTTGACTTTTGAACTATACTGAATAGATATATTACATTTGCCTTTTTACCTTAATATACTCTCTGTTTCTAATTTTGATTTTAGTAATGGTTGTTTTGTCAAGTTGCCTAAAGAGTTCTTACTTGCAAAACAGATTGTTACAAATAATTGCTCCTCCGGATATTGTTCAACTACAATATTGGCTTCTCCTTGCTATTTTTGAGTCTTGTATACCATTTCCATATGACCCTATTGACCACAGTTGTTGCATTTGACATCTGATCATATAGAATATAAACCTTTTTAAAATAAAATAGTATTATAAAATTAGCTAAATTTTACTATTTAATATGTATTTAAATGCCAAAAAAGATTACTATTTAATTTTTTAAAATTTGTATCCTTACACAAAATATTTAAAGTTTCTTATACCCATAAAAATATTAATAACATGAATTAAAATAAAAAAAATAAAATTTGTTATATTTGTAAAGAATCATGGGCATGTAAGTCAAATTAATGTAAAATATTTTTCATTCTAACATCTAAAAACCATTATACTAAAATACACTAAAAAATAATACTCATTCTATTTTGTCACTAGACATACAATGGAAATAATTATTCTTGTTTATTTTAAGTTGAAATATATGTTGCTTAGAATGATCTTTTTGCTCTAAATCATTTTCGTATACCAAACGTGAGGTCAAGGTTTATAGTTATAATTAAACGAGGATACACTTTTAATAGTTTAGAAATATTAAGGAAAGAAGTTTTGATCGAACTATGGAGATGATAGTAAGTATTTCTAATGTTATTACCAAATATTCAATGAAATTATAATATTCAAATAAAATTGTGATACAACTTGTTATCTACACTTGTCATGTTTAAGAAGCTAAATAAAATGAATACACTGAGTTGTGATCTGATTGCTAAACTTATTCTTTTGTAGGAAATAATCTAAACTTCAAAGATATGTAATTGTCTTGGTCAACCAAATAGCTTGAATGTGCCACTGCCAAACGCAATAACACTAGCATCAAAATGTAGAAGTAATGGGTTCCAACCTATTTTCTGACTCACTAATTATGTTAATCTTTTGTCTCATATTTTAGATGTTTGTCACTTATATTCTGATCTTATAAGAATTATTATATTAAAATATACGTGATAAGTATACATTAAATGAAATAGAATATTGATACAAAAAGGGAGATAGAAAATTCTACGACGAAGTGATGTCAAAACTAGGGTTGAGAAATAAGAAGACGCAAAGGGCCAAAAGCATGTGTCAAATTTCAGAAAGACGACAACTGCAGTTAACATAATTTGTTAAAATATAGGAATCTATTTTTAGGGGAATTTTATACTTTCTTTGAGTGAATCGTTATGTTAGTTTTAAAATTTTGTATAATACAAATTTATAAAACACATGATATTGTATAGTATAAATTCTTAAATCATAATGATACAATTTCATTACGAAACTTTAGAATTTTCTGTTGTTTTATATCATTGATCGTTTTGGCTTCGATTTTGTTAATTTTGTAAGTTATCTGCATGCAACTTTCAGTTTTACATATATGTGGTTATTAGGAACGTGGAAGAACAAAAGTTTGCAGGCCAAATCCGGCTATTCACAAAGAGCAACTTCATCGTGTCCGCAGTGAGCAAAATATTTACGTTTGTCGTACCAGCTCGCAACCGATTTATGGTATCTAATTTGGAAAAGATTTTAAGACAAGTTAACGTTTGTTGACATTTGGTCATAGATTATGATGCTTTGTGCAAAAGACGTAGTAAATTGCTTCAAGAATTATTCCATTCCTCAATTTTTATGTTTTTACAACTTCATATTATAACCTTAATTATTATACTACGTTCTAATTTAATTTACAATGTTTGTGAACAATTCTATATTCTGTAACATGTATTCTAAACTAGACTTGTGTTTAGATAATCACCGCCTAGTTCTTATGTCTAATCTTGATAGGAAGCATTTATGTAAATGAAATGACATTATAGTTACAAAATATTAATAAATGGGTGCCGACCT
Organism: Cinchona pubescens; assembly: GCA_025175665.1. NCBI lineage: Eukaryota > Viridiplantae > Streptophyta > Magnoliopsida > Gentianales > Rubiaceae > Cinchona > Cinchona pubescens. The sequence goes on along the minus strand of JANKKI010000077.1, from coordinate 828,911 downwards.
CACCAATAGACAGATATAATTTTGCTAAAAATAAATAGTTTCGCTATTTTTAAATCATTCACACTACAAGAAAAATGATTATTTATAACTTGTATTATTCTATACGTCACAAATGTAATCATTTTGTGACACTAAAGTCACAAAAATTAATAATTTTAAGTCACAAATGATAGTGTGACGTTCATTTGCAAGTCACAAATACTTTTTGTGACTTTGTAGACGGTGACTATCATTTGAAAGTCACAAAACTTAATTGTGACTTGTATTTTAGTCTGTGATTTTCAAATGATGGTCAACGTCTACAAAGTCACAAAAATCATTTGTGACTTATAAATGTAAGTCACATTATCATTTGTGACTTGAAATTACTAGTTTTGGTGACTTATCGTGTCACAAAGTGACAATATTTATTACTATCAAAATTATACAAATAATAAAAGGTGAATAATTCTTGTAGCGTCAAGTGTCTGCAACATTACTTTACAACGCGAAGTTACTAACAAATAATTTTCTATAAAGCAAACATCTAAAAGAGCTTACCCTATTGTGGAATTCAAAATTCTCGAACAAAGATATTGCATATAACTGATATCATTATGAATAATAAATCATTTGTGTATTCTTATGTAACACTGAATTTAAATTCAAAATTGCAAATCATGGTAAAAAACTCCCTTATGGGTTTTTCCATATAGGTTTATACATCTATAACTTTATTCACTAAATTATCTCTTTTCCTTTTTTTTTTTCCTAAAGTATATATAGACGATTTTTATATATATATAAATTTAATACTAAAGATTAGCATTTTTGAATGGAATACTAAAAATTATTCAACATGAATTTTAACCCTTCGTATGACTATGTAATATAAGTAGATTTCTATGCTAAAATTATATCAAATTCTACTCACAAAGTAAATTTTAAGTTAATGTGATTTAATTTGGACAGCAAATTACTTATCAACATTTAATTTAATTTTCAGCAAGACTAATACTTTTATTTTCTCCGTTTGTGTTAGACATAGTGAATAGATAATGAATTACTACTTGACACCATATTTACATTTAACAATAATTATCTCAATAAACACAAAAAGATATATAGATTATGGAAAAAGGACTAATTTGTCCTTTATCTTTAGGATATCAATCTATTTGGTTCCTTATCAAGAGATTTTATTATGAGAAGATCTTATCAGCTAAATGGTATTCTCAAACCAATGAAATTTCACTATTAAAAATGGTGGGTTTAAAAATAAAATAAATTGGTAGGACACTATTTAAAATGTTAAAATATCATTGATTTAGGCATACCATTTGACATGTCACTTGATAGGAACCTTTTATAATAAAGTTTTTCATTCCTTATCTGTCAAAACAGCTAATTTGATTTCTCATTTTTTAAAAATAAATTAAAAAAAATTATAGATAAACTAGTATAGTTATGGACAACAATTTTTTATTATAATTAATAACCACATGATTATCGCGTAATCGATATTAATTAATATATTTTAAAGATAAAAAATCAAATTGATCTGTCAAGATAATTAAGGACAAGAGATGGGTCCCACAAAAATGACTTTCTCATCTCTTTAACCATGGGTAAGCAAATGGAGGAATTAGTCAAACATCATATTTTTAAGTTTTAACCACAGTTAATGTACATTGCTCCTCCAATCCAATATATAAACAAATAAAAGCCTTCATTTCTTCGACTAGTAATTTCTCCCAGAGGAGATCATCATGACGGTGTTCACCTCTACTAACGCCTGCGCCGGAGCCGGAGCCGGAGCCGGCGGGTACCTGGCGGGGAAACAAGTATTCCCGGTGGATTACGAAGCAAGAGAGTCACTCTCTCAGCGGCTCGTCGACGCGGCTCACGCCAACGACTTGAAGTCGGCTTCGGAGCTGATCTCAAACACCTTCGTTGACGTTAATTACATGGGAACCGTTTTCTTAAAGGCGAGAAAAACAGATATAGTGTTGGATGACGAGAATGCTTGCCAAGTCCGCGTTGAGTTCGAGGAGTTTAAGACTGAGGCTTACGGCGTTATTCCTTGCCGCTCATAACGGAAATGTTACACTCGTCAGAAAATTACTGGTCAGTTAATTATGTCATCTCGTAGACTTCGCTACTTTTTTCTTTCTAAAAGTTTTTCAATTTGATATTTGAGTAGTATTAGTTTGTTGAGTAAGTCTGTACTCACCCGGCATTAATATTCCGGGAGTTAATATTATCGAAAAGTAAATCGTTTTAATTTAAAATACTCACTTCGTATTTAAGAAATTTTTTTTCTAGTTTGTGATCAGTACTTATTTTGGTATTTTTTTTTTCTGATGTGAAAAATGAAAATTGGAATTAAAGATCAGCTTCTACTGTTAATTTGCTTACCAATTCTTTTGAAATTTGAAATTTCATGACTTGTTTAGTTAGTGTAACGGGTAGATAGTGTTAAATGCTTGATTTATTCATGTAAAATTAATGCAAAATACCAGTATCTAAAACGTTGTATTCGACTAGTCATGTGGTATATTGGCTTGGAGCTCACAATGGGATCTAATTTTGATTTGCAAACTGAGGATTAATTGCTTATAATCTGAATAAGGACTATATATTTTTCCCATTTTAGAATTTCTTTAATGCTTAATTCAATTTTAATTGTGAAGATTGCACGCATAATTCATTTTGTCCAACCTTCCCCAGCTACTGATTTTGGTAATTACTGAATAAGTGATAAAGGACCCACAATTCTTTTGTTTCCAAATCTTTCAAACTTTGAATTAATGTGGCTTTATCTAACCAAGTCATTTAGCGTTCCTTAGTGTACGCTTTTGGTGTCTGCCAGCTATAGTTTGAAAACTGGGAATTTTAATGGACAAATAAATGGACCTATGCATTCCTTTAATTTAAATTGTAGTATTAATGGAAGTAAATTTCATGGTTATAAGATTGGATATATGTTTTAGACTGATAAATTCCAACATGTCTTTGTTTTACTCAGACGTGACTATGGACGTCTTTTTTCAAGATGCCAAAAAGTCATAAACCATAAAAGGGGCAACATCAGATGTTAGTGTCATAGTGTGTGTCACGCGCATTTGTGTGTGTTTGTATAGATATTATGGTTGGTATGTCGAACTGTGATGTTAATAATGTTAATGGAGCATTGTTATTATGGGAGGGCAGAGTGCTGGAGCCAACGTAAACCAGAAAATGTTTCGAGGCTATGCAACAACAGCAGCTGTGAGGGAGGGTCATGTTGAGATCTTGAAGATGTTGATTAGTGGGGGAGCATCTCAATCTGCTTGTGAAGAGGCTCTGTTGGAGGCATGCTACCTTGGGCGGGCCAGACCTGCTGAGCTTCTCATGGCCTCTGATATGGTCCGCCCACATGTTGCTGTACATGCCCTTGTCACTGCATCCTTTAGAGGTTTTAAAGACTTTGTGGAAACACTCATCAAGGTACTCCATGCCAGCAGCCAAACTTTTCTTAGTCAGTTGGGACATCCTATGTGATTGTTTTCACATGATACACTGACAGATCCCGAATTTATTAATGTGATACATTATGAACACTGTTAGTTCATTTAGCTAAAGTCCTATTCATAGTGAATTTGCTTAGGATTTTGAGGATGTTGACCTTAGATGCTCTCGACTATCTAAAAGATAGACACAGTATTATATTTTATCTAAAATCAAATGTTCTTGTCATTGCCTCTTTAACACCCTCTACTAAATTTTGCACTTCAATTGGTCACAGTGCGGAGTGGACATTAATGCCAAAGCCAGGGTACTGCTCCAATCTTCCAAGCCAGCTCTTCATGCCAATGTTGACTGTAACTCTCTAGCTGCTGCTATTCTTGGCAGGCAAATTTCTGTTGTACGGCTACTGTTACAGGTAATAACATTGGTGCGGTGTCATTTAAATAGCAAAGTAGATGGAACTTGTATAATTGGATCTTCATCTGGAACCAAGTATGCTGACCTGCAGTATTGAACCAACATTAGGCACAGTTCTATGGATAACTTTCTTATCTGTCTCTATGTCACGCACATTTAGCTATAGGTGCTTTAGTAATTGCCAAAAGATCTCTATCCGGCAGTCCAAAAACTCCTGTGTTCTTCAAGTTTAGACTCTCTATTGCAGGTTGGTGCCAGAACAGACGTCACGGTCAGACTGGGAGCTTGGTCATGGGACGCTGCCACTGGAGAAGAGTTCCGAGTAGGTGCTGGTTTGGCTGAGCCTTACAATGTGACATGGTGTGCAGTAGAGTTCTTTGAATCCGGTGGCTCTATCTTGCAGATGCTCCTCCAGCACCTTTCTCCTAATATTCCCCATTTAGGGAGGACGATCATCCACCATGCCATGCTGTGTGGAAATGTAAGAGCAGTTGAGGTGCTTTTAGGTTGCGGTGCTGATGCAGAATTCCCTGTCAAAACAAGTAGACAGACAGAGTTTCGCCCAATACATATGGCATCACAACTTGGGTTGGCTGGAGCTGTTCACCATCTTATTAATGCTGGGTGTGAACTGAATTCTCGCACCGAATCCGGTGAGACAGCTTTACTGATAATTAGTGCTAGATATAAAAGTGAGGAGTGTCTAAAACTTCTTACAGCAGCGGGTGCAGACTTTGGTTTGTCCAACTTGGCTGGGCAGTGTGCGAAGTCAATTGCAGGATCAATGCGATGGGCATATGGCTTCCAGCATGCTGTTTTAGATGTTATTCGGTATGGGAAGATTGCTCGATCAAGCAATGCTGCAATCTTTTCTTCCTTGCTATTTGTTACCCAAGCAAATGATATTGAGGCGTTGGCGAAACTTCTCATGCAGCCGGAGATAAATCTTAATGAACAAGATGAAAATGGATTCTCAGCAGTCATGGCTGCTGCAGCAGGTGGTAATGTGGAGGCTTTTCGTTTGCTTGTTCATACTGGGGCTGATGTAAACTTGCCTAATGTCTATGGCGAAACAGCAATTAGTTTGTCTCAAAAACACCAGAACAGTAATGTATTTGAAAAGGTAATGCTGGATTATTTGCACACTAAGGGAAACAACAGCTATGGTGGGTCTTCTACTCTACACCGTGCTGCACATAGCGGTGACCTTAATTTAGTGCGGACATTGATGACCGAAGGCTATGACATCAATCTTTCTGATTGTGATGGATATACCCCATTGATGCTAGCTGCAAGACTAGGAAACAAGAGCATGTGTGAGCTTCTAATATGTTATGGTGCTAGATGTGATATTGAAAACGAAAAGCTTGAGACTGCACTCTCACTTGCAAGAAAAAACAGTAGCGGAAAAGATGCAGAACTTGTAATACTGGATGAGCTAGCTCGAACACTTGTATTAGGCGGTGCTCACGTGAAGAAGCATATAAAGAAAGGTAAAGGAACTCCCCATAGAAAGGTACTAAAGATGGTTGAGACTACTGGTGTGCTAAGGTGGGGAAAATCAAGAAAGAGAAATGTCATATGCCGAGGGGCAGAAGTCGGTCCAAGCGCAACATTCTGCCGGAACAGACGAAAGAAGCTTGATGCTGATGATCCAGGAGTTTTCCGCTAGTGATCACCACAAAGAACAAGGAAGTGCATTTTGTTTGTGAGGGTGGAATTGAAATGGCCGAGTTGTGGGCAAGGGGAATTAGGCTTGTGACGAGGGAAGCTATTTTTGGCAAAAAACCTGGTGATATGTAGATCCATTATTACTTATATAAGCTGTTCTTTTTTGAGCTGATTTACATAATACAAGTGGATGAGATTTTATCAAATGCGTTGTCTTGCTATTTGCTCAGTGAAATCTTGCCCGTCTCCCATCCCTTCGAATCAATTCTTCTGAGTCTTAACCCTTCAGTGGTTATTATGTAGGAAAATTTCTAAAAATATGTCTGTTTTCAAATTTGTTCTTTTTTGTGCCTATTGCAAAACGATTTCAACCAATAACTCGCGTTCTAGAAATCACATAGGATGTCTAAAAAAAAAAAAAAAAATTTCTTCTTGACCTCGCATTCTCTGAATGCGAGGTCAAGAAGACCCAAATACAAAAAAAAAAAATTTCCTCCACAAGTTTTGAACCTCGCATTCTAAGAATGCGAGGTCTTTAAATTTTATTTTTTATTTTTAACCTCGCATTTAAAAAATACGTTGTAATGAATTTTTTTTTTTTTTTTTTTTTTGATTTAGCAAATTTGACTGTTCGCATATATACATATATATATATATATATATATATTTTTAGGATTTAGCAAATTTGACTATGTATATTGCGAATGGAAATCGTGCACTATTACAAAAATAGAAAAAATGAAGGATTTAGCAAATTTGACTATGTATATTGCGAATGGAAATTGTGCACTATTACAAAAATAGAAAAATGAAGGATTTGACTGTAAGATAAAATCATTTAAATACTAAACGGTAAATTATAAACTATAACATTAACAAAGTAGTACGATATTTGGGAATAGTAAACCATTATCTTTAAATCATAAACTATAACATTAACGAAATAGTACGCGAATGAAATGTGTAAACCCACAAATTTATTAATTTATCGTATTTTTTATAAAATTTTGACATAACCTCTCTGATTTTACGAACATTCTCCCTGCTAATAACCAAACTATGTACAGGAGGAGGAGGAGGAAATTTTTTTTTTTTGTATTTGGGGATTTATCTTCTCCGAGGCCTTCTGGCCTCGCAGAAGATAAAGGTCTTCTTGACCTCGCATTCTTGAAATGCGAGGTCAATTTTGACTGACCTTGCAATTTTTATTTTTTTTTAAAATAAAATTTCTGGAATGCGAGTTCCACTGGTCCAGAATTGCATTTTGTAATAGGCACAAAAAAAGAATAAATTTAAAAACAGGCATATTTTTAGAAATTTTCTTTATTATCTAGCAGGTGTATTACGTGACACGCAAGTTCACATGAGATTTTTGTGTTAGGAAGCTACTAAAGTTTTGAGACTACGAACTATGATTGTACAAGCATGAATTGTTTTCTTCTTTTAACATTTTAATGTTCATCCGGCCTAAGAGATGCAGATTGATCCCCTCCTGCATTTTCACTTCCGGGAGTGGGAGTGGGAGTGGAAATGGAACAATGTGCCATACCCCTCCTCCATTTGTTTTATCCAGATGAATCGGATGAACATTAAATTTTCCTTTTAAACGAAAAATAAAAGAAAGAAGATTTTTTTTTTTCTTTCCGATTTACATATTGGCATAAAGAAATTACTCAAATAATTTTCTTTTGAGCAAACTATATGACCAAGATAATATATCTTTTAAAAAAATTTTACAATACCGTTGAGGAAAGCATCTCATTACACCTTTAAGATTTATACAATAAAATATTATATACTTTAAAAAATTTTACTAGATAAATCATTAAATGAACGAAATGATTCGTCAACAAAATTAATTATAGAATTCCTTATTCTTTTAAGTGGACTTGGTGTGCATAAATCATAATTCATCATTCATTAAAAATCTGTACATCCTCGAGAGTGCACCATTTCAATCCAAGTGTCCCCTGTTGGGTGTGGGTTCAGCCCATTGCACTATCCAAAAGAAAATATGTGTAGATTCAATTGGTTATTTGGGCCCCCTTCATGGGCCTCCAAATTATTCACTCTTCAAAAGAAAGGTAGTGTTGATTCAATTGGTTATTTGGGCTGGGCCTCTAAATTTCCTCTCTCTCTTAACTGGGTACCACTTATTCAGATAAAACCCAAAAGCAAATGCCCATTAATTTCCACGTAGCCGATTTGATCACCACTAAGGCCTGCAATTCATCACAACCGTTCGATGCTACTACTTTCTAAAAAAAATTTCCAAACACCAATCCTCACCGTCATTTGTATTTTTCTCCCCATCCCAATCGACATGTGCAAAAAGTTTTCACTTTTTTTCTCAGAAACATCACAATTAATCTGCTCAGCTCCAATCCAAGCTCTTATGGTACGCATCTCCATTTCAATGCTTAAACTTTTTTTTTTTTTTCATTTAAAATTGAAGAAACCCTGACAATTTATTTCACATTTTCAGTTGTTTTAAGTTTTGGATGGGATTTTAATCCAATTTTGTTCTTTTAGTACTTTTCCTTATATATATATATAGCACAGAGAGAGAGAAAATAAGAAAAAAAAGTTTTTTTTTTTTTTTGGGTGGTGGGGTGGTTGGTGGTTGGGGGAGTTTGATTAGGTTTTCATGTAAAAAAGATTGGAACTTTGAGATGAGTGGAATGTTATATAGGCTTGTAAGTAGAAATTTTGGAACTTGAAAATTTGTGGATGATTTAGTAATATAATTCTATCTAATGTAGGATTAATGGCTAAAATGCTGCTAATGCACAAAATTGACTGGTTATTAGATGTGGTTTTCTCAAAAATATGGGATTAGAGATAATACATTTTAGCTGCGAATCGATTTTTGATCATGGTTTCTTGTTACTGTATTAAACTGAGAGGAGGTCGAGGGTGTCGAGGGTGGGCAGAGAGGATGTTGCGTGTATATCGAATTGCTATACCTTGAAAAAGAGATGCAGATATGCGTCTGTGGGAACTTGTGGAAATTTTCTTCTCTTGACTATACTTCCACTATTATGTGTTAGGAAGTTCTGGCAAATTTGGTAGCAATTGGCTGAAATTGTAGGTAGAGAGTTTTTCTTATATCTCTAGCTATCTTCAGTCCAGCTTTAGCACTCTTTGATGGCTGTTTACAGTTGATGGAGCTGTTTCAGCCAAGGTATTTGGGTAGTCTGGCTCAATGTTATGCTTATTGAATTTTGGTGTTATTAAATATCATTTTAATGTGCTTAAATGATTGGTCTTTTTGTTTGACTCTGCTATGATCAAATTTTTGTTTTTCCTTGATCAAAAGTTTGACTTGCGACGCTGGGTTGCATTGTCAATTCAACACTGAAAAAAATAATAAAAAAATAGGGGAAAAGCAATAGTAAATTCAAAACTGAAACAAACAATAGAGAAAATTAGAGGAAACAAAAACAGAGGACTTTGCAGTCATACATTGTAATTATGCTTGTAAAGGAGAGAAAAATGTGGATGTGATATACCTTTTTACTTCAATTTTGCTTTGTTACCCTCGTTTGTAGGCACCCACGAAGGGCATAGTCTTTCTTCACGAAGGATAGCTTTGCTCAAGCAGTCCGAGCTTTGGGGCCTAGGCAGTAGATTATTCAACACTCAGGCTGCATCAACTGCCAGTACTCAACCTCCACCTCCATCGCCACCTCCACCTCCCGAGAAAACCCACTTTGGTGGCATCAAAGATGAGGACCGTATTTTCACAAATGTGTATGGTTTGCACGACCCTTTCCTGAAAGGTGCAATGAAACGGGGGGACTGGTATAGAACAAAAGACCTAGTACTCAAGGGTGCTGATTGGATTGTCAATGAAATGAAGAAATCTGGCCTTCGTGGACGTGGTGGTGCTGGCTTTCCCTCTGGTCTTAAATGGTCCTTCATGCCAAAGGTATCTGATGGTCGTCCTTCTTATCTTGTTGTCAATGCTGATGAGAGTGAACCTGGAACATGTAAAGATAGGGAGATAATGCGTCACGATCCACACAAATTATTAGAAGGTTGTCTAATTGCTGGAGTGGGTATGAGAGCTACAGCTGCCTACATTTACATCAGGGGTGAGTATGTCAATGAGCGGAAGAATCTGGAGAAGGCCAGAAGAGAAGCTTATGAAGCTGGCTTCCTGGGTAAAAATGCATGCGGATCTGGTTATGACTTTGATGTACATATCCACTTTGGTGCTGGTGCCTATATTTGTGGTGAGGAGACAGCTCTTCTAGAGAGCCTTGAGGGTAAACAAGGCAAACCCAGATTGAAGCCTCCTTTTCCTGCTAATTCAGGGCTATATGGTTGTCCCACTACTGTCACAAATGTGGAAACAGTAGCTGTTTCACCCACCATTTTGAGGCGTGGCCCAGAGTGGTTCGCTAGTTTCGGTAGGAAAAACAATTCTGGAACAAAACTTTTTGCATCTCAGGGCATGTGAACAAGCCTTGCACAGTGGAGGAGGAGATGAGTATCCCGCTGAAGGAGCTTATAGAGAGGCACTGTGGTGGTGTTTGCGGTGGGTGGGACAATTTACTTGCGGTTATACTGTCTGGAGGTTCATCTGTCCCTTTGATTCCCAAGAATATATGTGAGGATGTCCTAATGGACTTTGATGCTCTTAAGGCTGTACAGTCGGGGTTGGGAACTGCTGCCGTGATTGTGATGGATAAATCAACCGATGTTGTAGACGCAATTGCAAGGCTCTCTTACTTCTATAAGCATGAGAGCTGTGGCCAGTGTACACCGTGCAGGGAAGGTACAGGATGGCTTTGGATGATCATGGAAAGACTAAAGGTGGGGAATGCAAAACTAGAAGAGATTGACATGCTTCAGGAGGTGACAAAGCAGATAGAAGGGCACACAATCTGTGCATTGGGTGATGCTGCTGCTTGGCCAGTTCAGGGTCTTATCAGGCACTTCAGACCGGAGCTGGAGAGGAGGATTAGAGAACATGCAGAGAGGGAGCTACAACAGGCTGCTGCCGCTTGATACTTCTATGCAGGTTGGTTCTTGAACTATGACTCTAATTTTTCTTTTCCTTCCTTTTCTCTTTTTTGATTTTTGGCTGGTACTCATGATGGGTTTTGTGAAATTTAGTTTCTTGTCAATGTCAAATTTGCTAGTAATATGCAAGGGAGTTTAGGACCCTATTTTGGTTTTAGGCACTCTAATTATCATGTGAGTTCCTTGATTTTTTTTTTCCTTTTTGGTCTGTGGGTGTTGATGTAGTGTTGACTAGTACAAAGATTCTGGGAGGAGTATAGGCTACTGGTAATTATAAATAAGGCTAAAGAACTACAGAAAACAGCTTTACAGTCTTATCTGGTTTGAGTAGCACCAAGGCCTTGCAGTCTGGTGCTTCGCTGCTAATTCACAGTTTTTGTAAGTTGAATGAGCAGTCTTTAACTCTTTATATTCTACCTATTTTGCAGTTTTGCATACTTTCTTCTGTACGAGGACCTGCAAGTTTAATCCAAGCAATTTCTCTCAGCCTATTATTGTTTACAGCTTTTCATGTGAAAGTCATTTTTGGTTTTTTCTGTGCAGGTGTGGCCTTCTCCTGCTAGAGACACTGTAATAAACAATTTGAGTACTTACTGATACTGATAATTGTATCGACAGGCAAATCATCTGCTGTCATCCTGCAGAGCAGCATGTATAATTTTTATACTTGTATCAGACTTATGAGTTGCTGGGTACATCATATTTGTTTAAATGCTTAGTGGATACAAGATTGAGGTTCTAAGATCATCCTATCATTGACATTTGATTTGTCAATAAAGTAAAACGTTGTTTTGATGTTTTTAGAGACTGCATTGCTTGAAATTTACAGGATAGTTGAAGGATACGCATGCCTTCAGCATATATTGTTAGTTTGATTTTTGGTCTTATTAGCTTTTGCCTAATTATTGTCCAGAAACATTTATTCCTTCAAGATCACATTTATTTTGGCAGACATTAGCCTGCAAATAGGCATGTAGAATTTAGGAAACTGAATGAACTTTTCAGAACAGCGAATTGTTGATTGGAAAAATCAGTCTACTACTACAAGGTTTGCTATATTCTTTACCAGCTATTGCCAATTCCATGGTGTCCTCAGGAGTTAATACTCCGCCTTTCTCCAGAAACAATTTCAAAAGATTTTTGGAAAAGCCGCTTACAAGTGCCACTCCTTTCTGATGGCTAGGAACTGGAGTTGCCTTGGAGTCTCTCAAGTTCCAGAATACAATCTCAGGTACCGATGTATATACATTTTCATTGAACTTTCTGCAAATTGCTTCATAATCCGTTTCCCACGGATTTAATGATGCCTGATCAAACTCCATGTCACTGAAGACAAACAGCCTCTTTATCATCTGATCTTCGCTAAGGTTTCCTGCTTTGGCAACTTCCAGAATTTTATCGAAAACCCTTTGAAAATTCGTGTTCATTTCCCAATACATGCGTTGTAGACAATCCACCTTGGCCAAAATGCCATCTCCTTCAATCAACTGGAGCTGTGGGTGACTGCTGAAAGTGATAAGCTTCCCTTTCCAGGGCTCTTCACCTAAGAACAGTCCCCTCCGAAACAAGCAGCCCAAGTGCAACAGATACATCCAATGGTGTTCCATGCATGCTGCCCGAGACATCACAAATAGCAAGACAATTATTCAATTTCCCCATTGCAGATAGATCATCAACAATTCTCTGCCACTGTAACTCCACAACTTCAATACCAAAGCACCGGCAGCAATCTTTGCTTCACCACTCTTCACTCTATCAAGATACCCCTGAAACCGTTCCGGATCATGTTCAAAGAACAACCTCTTGTAATTCTTCATTGCAATAGAGGGAACTCTGCTGTATCTGATCTCATTCCATTGGTTTGCACACATGAAAACCTCAGGTATCTGGAGGACTTTGCGCAGCGGCACGAGGACTTCCTTTCTTAGACGATTTCTGACTTCATAAACATAATGAGCTTCTTCCATGTTTTGGTACTCAGGTAGATCTCGCGGAAACAATCTTCTGCCAATGCTTTCACATAAGAGAGTTGGGCGATCGTAGCAAGAAGCAGGTGATGGGACACTATTTTGCTGCCAGACTTATATTCCTCGGCTTTCCAGCCTTCATGTTTTCCAAATCTTTCTTTAGAGTCTCAGCAAAAACAGAGGAAATTCTGTTATGTAGGAACCTGTAAGCTGAATCATTATTGTGCCTTTCCAGACCCTTTTTCCCTTGAATGATTCTGAATCCCTCAACATTACGTTCTGGTCTGCAAGGTACCATTCATCACTTTTCTCCCATTTATTCTTCTGTATTTCTTTCCATTCCTTTTCGCGAACATCGGCACCTTCAAGAAGCCTATAAAGAATTTCAAGCATGTCCTTAAAGTATCCAAATTCAGCCATTGAGGGGAGATTGAAAGCTAAGGTCTTTGGATGGTTTTCATAAAGCCACAAAGCTGAAGCATAGAATCCTTCTCTATCTCCCTTTCCAGTTCCTCTAATGCCCCTCAAATTAAACACTAGTTTGAGAGCAGTAAGGGCATTTTTCTCCCATGCCAATTCTAAATACCTCTTTATCCTCTTCCTCTTGAGGTGTATCAGGAACTACATGAAAGAAAAAATCAAGACATGGGTTCCCACTTGAAAAGTATGTAGGAGAGAGATTTTCTGTAAAACCCATGTATGATCTTGGTGGTGGAGGATAATATGGTCTATGAGGACCATATGAACCAAAAGGACCAGAACCATAGGTTCTACAGGAATAGGAGTGATCACTAGTATTATGATGATAATAATAATTAACGTTGGAGGCCATGTAAGACGAGGAGAAATGTTCATTAATTTGTTGCTTGTTGGATTCTACTATAGATTCTTCTCTTCCTTTTTGGGTTTTTACTAGTGATTCATCCTCCAAACAGTAATTTGGTGGACATGATGAGTAGATTTTAGGAGGACCAAGAAGTGGAAGAGGGGCTTCATTTTCGAAACTTTCGATGCTTAGATAGGACATGAAATGCCTTAACATCAAGAGTGGCTGGTGAAATTGGCCTATGTATAATTGCCTTAAACTGGTAGAGCAAGACGTATGTTCAAGTAGACATACTCATTTTTTTCCTTTTTTACTGGTGTTGGATGGAGAATGGGGTGTCTGCAAAGCAAGAAATGCAGGTACGAAGTTTGAAAGAAGCAATGAAATATATTATAGCAAAATTTTATGATCATATATCATTGTAGTTATACTAAAATTCTATGATCATATATCATTGTAGTTATACTTGTAAAATATAATATTGATGTATTTTACGTTATAAATTTTAAATTTCTTGACAAAATTATAGAATTCTTAATAATACTTATATTGTATTACAAATTATATCATATATCACGTATTTAATTCTTATCTTTCACATTAAAAATGAGACATAAGATATAATTTTATAATTTCCATAGATGTCTTGAATCTTATAAATTCCTAACAGGCTAATAGCTAGCTCTATTAGAATATTCTTGATTGTGATCGTGAAATTATTAATTCACGGTATTGCTATTATAGGCGTTATTATTATATATTCAAATGTAGATACAATTAGTATGTTAAGAGACTGAACCCTTTCAATTGTTTTTATCAATTAAAAGATTATCTAAAAATGTTTATGAAAAAAAATAAAATTGATCAATTACCTTTAGGGCAGCGAGTGTTTAATGTTTAGGGCTCTATGATGATTTTATTAAAATATCAACAGCAATAAAAGTCGTCGAGTCTCGTAAATTAACCTGTAATAAAGCATTCACAAGAAGCAAGATATAAGTTTCAATTTGATTCATGCTTAAAATACATTAACTATTATTATTATTATTTTTTTAATTTCGTGTTGAAATGCACTAAGCAAAAATTAAATGGTAAACGTCACTAACAAAATTAACACAGCATCATCAATATGAAGAGATCGAAAGAGAAGAGGAATGTGCACCGTGTGATTAGAATAGGGATTACCGGGTTAATTGACACTGATTAATGTCTTCTTTCTCATTTTAATTTTTCTATGGTTAGTTGATAATTAGTGAAGGTTGGCATATTACCTACTTGGAATAAACTTGATCTTAATTGCTTGACCTACAAGGGATCTTCGTCAAAATGATAAACTTGACCATTCATTTTTCAGCCGCAAGGCCCAAATGCAACGTAGTTCTAAATAAGATTGTAGAGCGAAGTTGAAACAGCCCGAGCGAAACTGGAAAGATTATAGAGGCAGCTTGCATTGTGCATCAGGTTGATGTTGAAAGACCTGAATCAAGAAAGGAACAGCCACACTGGATTTCAATAATGGGCTTGTCTTCTTCAAGGAAAGGAGGCAAGACAGGTTCAGGTAAAGTGTAGCACCCCAGGTTGGTTGCCCATCAACTTTTGAATAAATATAACGATTTAAAATATTTAAATTAAATTATTATATATTAATATTTTATGACCCTAAATATTATATTTCAATTACGTTCCTATAGTTTAACTAATGTAGGATCTTATATAAAGGGCTGTTGTTGCACCAGCAGAGTTGGGATTATAAGTCATTTTCCCCAGTAATTCAACCACTTCTCCTTCCATAATTACATCATTTCCTAATTTCTCAAACGTAAGATAGAAACTAAAATCAATAAGATAGGAGAAATATATGATGAGAGTTTGCTGTTTAGGGGTTTACGATGATTTTATTAAAATATCAACAGCAATCAAAGTCGAATCTCGTAAATTAACCTGTAACATATGGTTATAATACATCACTAATTTTTTTATTTTTTATTTTTTACTCTCCTTTTGAAATGCACTAAGTAAAAAATTAAATGGTAACGTTTCTAACAAAATTGACAAACCTTAATTCCCAAGATTTTCATTAGCAAAGCATCATCAATGTCATCAAACGAAATATGTTACGAAGAGATTGAAAGAGAAGAGAAACGTATACTGTGTGATTAGAATAGGGATTACCGGGTAAATTGACATTGATTAATTAACATCATCTTTCTCATTTTAACTGTGGTAATTAGTAGATAATTAGTGAAGAAGGCAAATTACCTACTTTGAAATAAACTTCTTAATTGCTTGACCCACAAGACTATCTTCGTCAAAATGACAAACGTAACCTTTCATTTTTTAGCTTGTAATTGCTTGGCCCTCAAGCTATCTTCGCAAAAGGGTCAAATGCAGCGTCGTTTACTTCTTCACAATTTGAAGATTCTAGAATCTTAAAATTAGTCAATACATTCTCAATTTAAAGACAAATCCTCAAACCCCCCTAAATGGTACTGTGGCCCAACTCTAAGAAAAAACGTGGCAGCTTTGTGTTCATGGGTCCAACTGGGGCAGGGTATTTCCGCCAAACTTTTTCATAGACCAATGGATATTGTACGCATTTGACACTTAATTTGTTGGCTTTACATTTGGACTCAGATATAGGTCCGATGCCCACAAATTTTATGTCTAATATGTCTAATATGTCTAATGAGTACATTAAGATTTGCTCATAATTTTATTAACTATTTAGGATTGGGGACCAAGGATCTGATTCGAAACCATTTTTGAGCTGTTAAAGGTAAAAAGTTCGTGTCAAATTATATTTCATTCCTTATTTATATATTCTGTAATTAAAATTATATAAATTGATGTTATCTATCTCATAAATTCTACATCGAGAGACTTATAAGTGAATCAAAGATTAATATACCAGAGTATTTCCTGTAGTTAAAAAATATAAACACATTCTTGTCATTGAAATGTAAGTTGACTGTGTCGCGCACTCCTGGCAAATTGTGTCGTTGTGCTCCTTTTACTGCTAGATACTTGAAAAAATTTCTTTTGTATCGACCACGCTAGTCTATCAATGTTTCTGCTGAAATCTCAGAAAGCTTCTAACTGAGATTTATACTACATATAGTTTCTTATAAAAGCCAGAAACCATGATCCCAACACACAGCCTAATCAACCAAATACTTCAATCAAACTAATCTCTAAAAACTTCTCCTTAATACTAGCAAGTACTATAAATAAACATGTTTTCTCTTATTAGTATTCCTTCAACAACTTCAGTTTTATCAGCCTACACCACTTTTGCTGCATCAGCAGTTCTATAATCCGCACCGTGGTGAATGAAGTCCAGAGCATGACTAGCCAGCTTATACCCCAACAACTCCAACAAAAAATCCTCTCCAAAATCGGAACCCTTTTTGGGAATCTCAACTCTTCCCAAATGAGCCTCACGATTGACGAATACCACAACGGTCTCATCCTCAATGAGATGTTCGAAGCTTCAGATACTTATTTAAGAGCAAACATTAGCCCTTCGGTCGACCGCCTCAAGGTTACCAAACTGCCCCGGGAAAATTTGTTATTTTCCATGAATAAAGATGAAACTATAGTCGACATATTTGATGGGATGCATCTTCTTTGGAAACTAATCTGCACCGAAAATCAGAAGAATGGTTATAATGAAGATGGCCTATTGGTGTCTGAAAAAGTTGAAAATCGATCTTTTGAGCTTGTTTTCAATAAGAAGCACAAAGATAAGGTGCTAAATTCTTACCTGCCTTATGCACTCGAAAGATCAAAATCCATCAAGGAAGAGAACAAGGTGACAATTGAAAACGTCAAGCTGTATTCACTTGGGAACTATTTGCACGAGAATATTAATCTCGAACATCCATCAACGTTTGACACGTTGGCGATGGATCCAGAAGTGAAGAAGGAATTGATGGATGATTTGGACAGATTTTTGAGTAGGAGGACTTTCTATAAGAGAGTTGGGAAGGCTTGGAAAAGAGGGTATTTGTTGTACGGTCCTCCTGGAACGGGTAAGTCGAGTTTGGTTGCAGCGATGGCTAATTATCTCAAATTCGACGTTTATGATTTGGAGCTTTCGAGTCTGAATAGCAACGCTGAGCTTAGAAGATTGCTGGTTTCTACCAAAAACCAATCAATCCTTGTGATTGAGGACATTGACTGCAGCATTGATATACAAAACAGAGAAGCTGGTGGACGATACAGTAATAATAAGAACCAGGTATTCTTTTTCAAATAATTTTATTACTTGCCCAATGAATATGTGACTTGGGACGTTCCTTTGCTAATTATTGGCAAAAAAAGAAAGCCAGCTAAAATCATGAGATCTTCTATCTCATCTCCACCTCATCTTCTGTGACAATCTCATGTCCATTGTTTGCGTGTAAGCCACATGTATTCTAACATAATGAATTCTTTTAATTTAAAGTACATATGGCAATAATTCGAGGATGAAATAGAAAGTGAGATATAAAATTCGATACACTGTAAAATTGTATGTTCAAGATTCATGTATATTGATCTTTTTAACTTCTGAATAATAATGTTTGTTTTGCCCTTCTGGCAGATAACATTATCAGGATTGCTGAATTTTATTGATGGGCTGTGGTCAAGTTGTGGTGATGAGAGGATAGTAGTGTTTACTACCAACCATAAAGAAAGATTGGATCCTGCACTGTTAAGGCCAGGAAGAATGGACATGCATATTCATATGTCATATTGCACATTTGGGGGATTCAAGATCTTGGCTTCCAATTATCTTGGTTTGAAGAATCACTCCAAGTTTAGTGAAATTGAAAAGCTCATAACAGAATGTGGAGGCAACCCCTGCTGAGATTGCAGAAGAATTCATGAAAAGTGGAGGTGCTGACACAGTACTGGCAGGACTTGTCGCTTTTCTTGAGAAGAAAAAGAAGGAAAAAGTTGAGTCCAACGTCGGCAAAGAAGATGAAGTTAAGGAAGAAAACAAAGAGAAGGATGTGAAAGTAGGACAAAAACAGAAACTCAGGAGAAGCAAGAGGAAGAGAGGAAGAAAATCCAGGATATGATCTATGGTTTTCTTATTTACCCAAAAAAAAAAAGAAAAAAGAAACATGGTTTTCTTACTTTGTTGTTTCTGATTCCAAATTGGTCAATAAAAAAGCAGTAAATAATTTGTAAATTATCATGAAAAGTTTGTATTTTAATAAGGGTTAATAACATTTTGCCCCTGAACTATATGCGTAATTACACTTTGCCCTCCTGAACTATAGAAATATACACTTTGCCCTTCATTCACATTATTCATCTTTTAAAAATTTTAAAATATCAAGAAAATAGTGCATTTTGTAGTTAGATGACTAAAATACCCTTCGTATCATATTTTGATTTTTTATGTATTTAATTAATTTTCGGTAGTTATAAAAAATTAGGAAAAAAAATAAAATATAATAACACATTGATATCTTGGACTTTAGGGAATGAAAATGTGAGAAATTGTTGAATTATATTATATCCGACATTACAATTTACACAGATTAAGTAAAATATTAAAATTGTAAAATACTAAGAGGCATTGAAAAATTGCAAAGTTTTATAAAAATTATATTTTCATGCAATATTTTTATAGAAAATTTTTTTATGGAAAACAAGTCCATTTGGAAATGTTCTACCACTATAATTAAACATTCAAATTCAAAATAATATAAAATGAAATCTAAAAATTTTAAAAATTTAACCATTGAAATATTATATAGTTTATAGTACCAAGGGTATTTTACTCATTTAACTAAATTTTCTTGATATTTTAAAAATTTTAAAAGATGAACATTGTGAATAGGGGGTAAATTGTAAATTCTAACTGTTCTATAGTTAAAGGAGGCAAAGTGTAATTACCATAAAGTTCAGGGGGAAAAGTGTTATTAACCCTTTTAATAATAACACCCCAAGAATCACCTTATGCACAGGTGTGGGAGATTTACATTAAACTTCAACTAGATGTTCAATTCTGACAGAGTAATGAACATATATTACCCTATCAATGAAAGCAAAATTCAGTGGTTACAGGTGCCTGTACATCTCTTCCGAGCGAAACTGGAAACATAGTGCCTATTGAATAGGAAAGAACTACAACAGAGGAGATACAACACTAATTTAAAAGGCTGCCCGAGAAACAAACTAAGAGTAAACTCTAACACTGGCATAGTGAAAAACTCTTGTTCTTCAGCCAAAAACTCAAGGCTTTTCCCACTTTTCTTCTTGAGACTGATTTGCATAATGGTTTTTGACCTTCATTGCTTATGGGGATCTCATTACATTCAGACTGCGGCAAAGTCTGAACTGGTGATGGCTCTCGCTGTCTCTGCTCGCACGAAACAACATTAAGAGCTTCTGAGCTTTCTGCTTACCTCTCATCGTTCCATTTACTGAAATTGAAACTAAAGAAGGCATCACTCCATCTTGAAGGACCATTTGACTACAATTGTCATTTCCATTACATAATATTAGAAGACATGCAGCTGCTTGCTCCTGCTCAACAGGCTCGCCAACATCCAAAATAGTTGCAAGCCCACTGACAAGGCCAGGGGAAGATATGATTTTCTCCTGTCCAGATCTACTCGAAGCCAAGTTTATGATGACGGCAATGCATTTCTCTGTCCAAGAATGGTCGCCCGAGTTTGTGATAAGAGCTTGCAAACTGTCAATAACACCAGCTGATAGAAGGTAGGGAATACTGGCTGGGTGGCTGGAGAGATTATAGAGAGCATGCAGGGCATCAAGCTTGCATTGTGCATCAGGTTGATGTTGAAGGACCTGAATCAAGAAAGGAACAGCCACACTGAATTCAATAATGGGTTTGGCTTCTACAAGACAAGACAGGTTCAAGTAAAGGGCTGTTGTTGCACCAGCAGTCAATCATTTTCCCCAGTAACTCAAGCACTTCTCCTTCCAACATCATTTCCTTGTTTATGAAAAGTAAGATAGAAAATTTCATTAAGATAGGAGAAATATATGATGAGAGCTTGCTGTTTAGGACTTTATGATGATTTTATTAAAATATCAACAGTAATCAAAATCGAGTCTCGTAAATTAACCTGTAAAATGACAGAAATATGAAGAAAATTTATATGTATTTTCTATACTTATAATATGACAATAGGAACTTTTTTATAGGTTTGATATTTGCAAGGAAAAAGAAACTACTAAAATTAAATGACCCACAATTATTTAAAGTTAAGGACCTATAATTAAGGGTTAATTATACACAATTTACACATAATATATATTTAACATCCCCTCAAATTCAAGGCGATTGAGCACAAACCAACTTGAGATTGGAAACCAAATCAAAGAAGCACCCAGGAGGATGAATAGATGATTTGGTCAAAATATCAACAATTTTATCAATAGAACGAGTAGGAAAAAGTTTCAAAGTTTTTTGCAAAATATGATGACGAATAAAGTGGTAATCGATCTCTATATGCTTGGTACGCTCATGAAAAATATTGTTGTTGGCAATCTGAATAGCACTCTAATTATCACAATGAAGTGTTGTAAGAAAATCAGGAGAAATACCCATATCAGACAATAACCAACAAAGTCAGATAAGTTCTTGAGTAGCATCAGCAATAGCACGATACTCAACCTCTATACTAGATCGAGAAACAACAGCCTACTTTTTATTGCGCCGGGATATGAGATAATTACCTAAAAAGAAGCAGAACCCATAGTAGAGCGCCATTTAGTAGGATTTTCTACCCAATCAGTATTGAAATATGCACGTAACTCAAGAAAGGAATGAGAAGAGAATAAAAGGCCATGATATAAAGTGCCTCACACATATTGAAGAATACGAAAAACATCTGCAAAGTGAGAGTTTGGATATCCTGACTGGTCATAAATTGACTAACAATTTGAACAGTATTAGGACAAGTAACTATAAGATATACTAAACTGTCAACTAATCGGTGATAAAGAGTGGGATCCTGGATAGGTAAACCATCATCAGGAATGAGATGAATGTTCATCTCAATAGGAGTAGATGCAATCTTGTTGTCGGTTAATCCAGCATGAACAATAAGATCTAATGCATATTTGGTTTGTATGAGATAATACCCATCAGATGATGAAGATACCTCAAGACCGAGGAAATAATTGAGCAAACCCAAATATTTCATTTCAAAATGATGGTTCAAATACTATTTAAGTTCAATAATGCTAGTAAGATTATCTCCAGTAATAATCATATCATCGACATAGAGAATTAGAAATTATACAATGTTCGGACCGGCAAACAAAAAGAGTAGAATCATACGAGTTTCTTTTGAACCCAAACTATTCAACTGGACGACTAAATTATGAGAACCAAGTTCTTGGAACTTGTTTCAAACCATTAAAGAGTCTTGCAAAGTTTATAAACTTTGCTGTGTTCAACGAAATATCTCGGTGATAGCTGCATATAATTTTTTTCTAAAAAATCTCCATTAAGAAAGACATTATTAACATCTATCTGCGACATTTCCCAATGTTATGTAGCAGCAATAGCAAGTAAACTTTTAACAGAGGTAAGGCGAGTCACAGGTGCAAAAGTCACTTCATAGTCGATCACATATTCTTGTGTATAATTTTTAGCAACATGACGAGCTTTGTAGCGATCCACAATGCCATCAAAGCTGGTTTATTTTGTAAACCCACTTACATCTAATAAGTGATTTATCCAAGAGAAGATCAACTAAATCCCATGTATGATCTTCTTTAAGAGCCTACAACTCATCAGACATAACTTGCTGCCAAACAGGATTAGAACAAATTTCTCTATAGAATGTGGGCTCATATAAAGAAAGAATAGTTGAAAAGCAATGAAAATTATGAATACAAGTAGATGGGTCTCTTACCCTAATGATTGAAATACGAGGAGACAAAAGTGGTGGTGTTATAGAGGATTCAGGAGAAGAAGAAGTGCTAGAACCATTAGTTGGACAGTGATCCTCAAGTGGGATGACATTATGGTTGTTTGGATGAGAAACCTCAAGAATAGGAAAACTTGGTAGAGGAAGAGTATTTGGAAAAAGATCATGATTGGGACGAGTGAATAAAAGCAATGGGAAAATTGGAAAGAGATTAAACCTGGACATAGAAGAAAATATATTATATTCTCATAAGATAACCTGATGAGAAACACGAAATCGTTTAGATTGAAGATCCCAATATTAACGATAGCCTTTGTGTTCAATATCGTATCCGATAAAACAACATAACCTAACTCGAGATTCTAATTTGGTATGTTAATGGGGTTGGAGAAGAACAAAATAGACGCAACCAAAGACTTTCAGATTCTATTAATTCAAAAGGGAACCATAAAGACACTGATAAGGAAATGAATTATTAATAACTGGAGATGAAGATATTACCCGATTGATGGTATAGACAGCAGTAAGAGTAGCTTCACCTCAAAAGCACTTAGGCAAGAGGTAGAAAGTAAGAGAGCACGAGTGTGTAAAAAATATGTCGATGTATACGTTTAGCACGACCATTTTATTGAGAAGTACCTAGACAAGAACGATGAAAAATGGTGCCTTCTTGGTGAAGAAACTGAAGAAGAAATATTTCTTTGTATTCATTGGCATTATCAATTCAAAAAAATTTGATAGGACAAGATAACTGAGTTTTGACCATTGTGGCAAAATCACGATAAATTTGTGATAATTCAAATTTATTTTTTATGAGAAAAATTCAGTTAAATTGGGTAAAATCATCAACAAAGATAACAAAATACCTAAAATCACCCATAGTAGGTGTTAGAAAAGGACCCCACACATCATAACGTACTAAATCAAATGGGACAGTTGAAACAAATTCACTAATGGGAAATAGTAGTGCATGATTTTTAGTAAGTTGACAAGAAACGCAATATACATAACAGAGTCATTTTGTACAGATCCTAATTGGCCACTAGAGGCTAATGATTTAATATGACCTAAAGATGCAAAACTTAGATGGGAGTGCCAGAGATTTAACGAAGGAATATTAGATGTAAAAGTTGCATATTGCACCTGAATATGTGTTGGAAGTTTGAGATCATCTAACTCAAAAAGACGCCCAATTTTACGACCTGTCTCGAGGAGTTGTCCAGTCTGACAGTCTTGTAAATGATAATCAGTCATAGAGAAATAAACATCAATCCTAAATTCAGCTAGTTGTCCAATAGAAATAAAATTTAAAGTTAACTTAGAAATATGGAAGGTATCAAGTAAAGAGATAGATGACGTGGAGATAGTGCCTATGTGATTAACATGCATGAGTGATCTATCAGCAGCTTGAATGGATGATGTGGGTGAGCTTTGTTTTGAAGAAAAAATAGTAGAGTCAGGTGTCATGTGATTAGTACATGCAGAATCAAGGTACCAATTTGAACTTGAGATTGCAGCGTATGCAGTATGGTAGGATAGAATTAATTTAGTTAATACCTGCTTGATGACCAATTTAAGATTATCGCGAGTTACAGGAGTTTGAGGAAAAGTAAGAGCTACTATAGAACTATATGAAGCTATTAGGACAAAAATAAGAGATAAATCGAAAGAAATAAATAAAAAATTAAAGGAAAACAAAACCTTAGAAGCCGATTTTCAAACAATCGAGTTGATAGATGGATTTAGAACATCAACAACAGTGGAAAATCGGGTTGAACCGAAAAAGAATTGGATAAAATATAACTGAACCAGATAGAAAAAGATTTTGGTCTATGAACTAGACCAGACCAGACTAGACCATGGTTGAACCAGAGCAGAAGATATGACGTGGCAGCTGATTGGATATAACGTGGCACACTCGTGGGCTGATGATGTGACGCACACGTGGACTAATGACGTGCTAGAAATACGGACTTTCTGATGACTAGACGACACATGTCGCTGACTTGTCACACACGTGGCAAATGATGTCTGGTAGACACTTGCTGATGACGTGACCGAAATACGTACTTTTAATGACGTGGATGACACAGCGTTGACTTGTCACGCACGTGGCAAATGATGTGGCAGACAAGTGTTAATGATGTGGCCGAAAATTGGGCTTTTGTTGATGATGTGGATGACACATGGATGGTGACGTGTCAGGATTTGGTGACGTGGTAACTGACTGGGATTATCATCAACTTTGTGAAGGCTGACCCGTTTTTCCATATGGGTCAGAAACAGGTCAAGGGCACATCTGGACGAGTGAGAAGGTTTCCAGCCACCGAAAAACAAGTAGAATAACCGGAGAGGATTTAGGAATGATTTTCTGGGATTTTGAGGAAGAAATAACTACAGAAATCCAAGAAACAAAAGTTGGAAAATCCAAACTGATATTGAAAGAAAATTACCAAAAATTGACCAAGAAAAAAATTCAGGCCCAAGGTGGGGCTCTAATACCTTGACAGAAATATGAAAAAAAACTTGTGTGTATTTTTAATACTTATTAATGTTATAATAAGAGCCTTTATATAGGCTTGATATTTACAAAAAAAAAAAAAAAAATGATTCATAATTACTTAAAGTTAAAAACCTATAATTAAGCGTTAATTATACTTAATATACACTTAATATATCTTTAACATAAAACATTCACAAGAAGCAAGATATAAGTTTCATTTGACTCATGGTTAAAATACATCACTAATTTTATTTTTTTTTCTTTTGAAAAGCACTAAGCAAAAAAATTTAAATGGTAAACGTCACTAACAAAATTAACTAACCTTAGGGTGTGTTCGTTTGGATTGAAAATATTTTCAGGAAAATATTTTCCAAAATTTTTTTTGGTCCCAAACACCGGAAAATATTTTTCGGTGTAAAATATTTTTCAATTTTCCTTCCTCTGACTGAAAATAACTTACGGAATTTTTGAGCGTAAGTTATTTTTCTCATTAATTCCAAAGTGACATTAAACCTCAAATACTTACTTTTAGAATTTCGTTTGCTAAACTTATTTTCTCTTTTCATTCGTTTTTCTCTCAATCATGGTTCCCACACTAATATAATTATCGTTATGAATATTTTACTACTATATTGTACTATCATTTAATTTTGAACAAAATTAATCTTTTATTAATCACAATTACTTGTAAAGTATTTATTACCATTGTTATAAGTTTTTTTAACTTGTATTCATAAAATTAAAGATAAAACCGTTAAAATTTTTTATTTCAAAATATTTTCATTTTGTCAACCGAACACCGAAAAATTGTATGAAAAATAGATTTTTTCATGTAAAATATTTTTCAAAAAGAAAATATTTTCAATCCAAACGAACACACCCTTAATTCTCAAGATTTTCATTAGCACAGCATCATCAATGCCATCAAGGAAATATGTTACGAAGAGATTGAAAGAGAAGAGGAACGTGCACTGTGTGATTAGAATTGGGATTACCGGGTTAATTAACACTGATTAATATCTTCTTTCTCATTTTATCTGTGTTTAGTAGATAATTAGTGGAGACAGTGAGAAGGTAAATTACCTACTTGGAATAAACTTGTTAACTGCTTCACCTATCTTCGTTAAAATGACAAACATATTTGTCAGGGTGGAATACAAAAGAGAGTGGGTCTCCTGTGACACTTTGTGGTATAACACTCGTGTGACACTATTTAGATGAGTCAGATAAAGTGTTATACCAAAAAGTATCACAGGAGACCCAAAGCCCAAATGGGACCTTTCCTTTTTTTAGCTTGTAATTGCTTGGCCCTCAAGCTACCTTCGTAAAAGGGCCAAATGCAGCGTCATTTAAATCTTCTCAATTTGAAGATTCTATAATCTTAAAATTAGTCAATACATTCTCAATTTAAAGACAAATCCTAAAACCCCCTTTGCCGAGCCCAATTCCTTGTAAACTTTACCGAAGTCCTAAACGGTTCTGTGGCCCAACACAAAGAAAAACGTGGCAGCTTTTTGCTCATAGGCTCAAGTGGAGCTGGGTATTTCCCCCAAACCTATCATAGACCAATGGATATTGTCCACGCATTGGACACTTACTTTGTGGGCTTTACGTAGCACACAGATATACGGTCCACATGTCACCCACAAGTTTTTTGTCTAATGGGTATATGATCCTTTGTTCATAATTTTATTGGCTATTTAGGAATGGGGACCAAGGCAAGGATCTAATCGACGCAATTTCTTAGTTTTTAAAAGAAAAAACTCGTTTAAAATTATGTTCTTTATAAATTTTGTGATCAAAATTATATCGATTTTAAAAATTTCACAACAGAGATTGTTAGAGACTGATATATCCGAGTATTGCTTGTTGTTAAAAAATATAAACACATTCTTGTCATTGAAATGCAGGTTGACTTTGTTGCACACTCTTGGCAAATCTTGACCTTGTCGCTGTGTTCATTTTACTGCTAGATGCATTAAAAACTTTCTTTTGTGTCGACCACGCTAGTCTGTCAATTGTTTCTGCTGAAAGTTCAGAAAGCTTCTACTGAAAGTTCCTAATTAACTCAGATTTATACTACTACATAGAGTTTCTTATAAAAGCCAGAAACCATGATCCCAATACACAGCCTAATCAACTAATTACTTCAATCAAACTATTCTCAAAAAACCTTCTCCTCTTGCTTAATACTACTATAAATAAACATGTTTTCTCTTAATAGTATTCCTTCGACAACTTCAGTTTTATCAGTCTACACCACTTTTGCTGCATCAGCAGTTCTAATCCGCACCGTGGTGAATGAAGTCCAGAGCATGACTAGCCAGCTTATACCCCAACAACTCCAACAAAAAATTCTCTCCAAAATCGGAACCCTTTTTGGGAATCTCAACACTTCCCAAATGAGCCTCACAATTGACGAATACCACAACGGTCTCATCCTCAATGAGATGTTCGAAGCTTCAGAAACTTATGTGAGAGCCAACATTAGCCCTTCGGTCGACCGCCTCAAGGTTACCAAACTGCCCCGGGAAAAATTGTTATTTTCCATGAATAAAGACGAAACTATAGTCGACATATTTGATGGGAAGAGACACAGCTTGCATCTTTTTTGGAAACTAATCTGCACCGAAAATCAGAAGAATGGTTATAGTGATGATGGCCTGCTGGTGGCTGAAAAAGTCGAAAATCGATCTTTTGAGCTTGTTTTCAATAAGAAGTACAAAGATAAGGTGCTAAATTCTTACCTGCCTTATGTACTCGAAAGATCCAAATCCATCAAGGAAGAGAACAAGGTGATCAAGCTGTATTCACTTGGGAACTATTTGCACGAGAATATTAATCTCGAACATCCATCAACGTTTGACACGTTGGCGATGGATCCAGAAATGAAGAAGGAATTGATGGATGATTTGGACAGATTTTTGAGTAGGAGGACTTTCTATAAGACAATTGGGAAGGCTTGGAAAAGAGGATATTTGTTGTACGGTCCTCCTGGAACGGGTAAGTCGAGTTTGGTTGCAGCGATGGCTAACTATCTCAAATTCGACGTTTATGATTTGGAGCTTTCGAGTCTAAATAGCAACACTGAACTTAGAAGGTACGCTGGTTTCTACCAAAAACCAATCAATCCTTGTGATTGAGGACATTGATTGCAGCATTGAGTTACAAAACAGGGAAGCTGCCGGAGGTTACAATAGTCAGAGCCAGGTATTCTTTTTCAAATAATTTTATTACTTGCCCAATGAATGTGTGACTTGGGACGTTCCTTTGCTAATTATCGGCAAAAAAAAAAAAAGCCGTTAACATCATGAGATCTTCTATCTCACCTCCATCTTATCTTCTGTGACAATCTCATGTCCATTATTTGCGTGTAAGTCACATGTATTCTAACATAATGAATTTCTTTTAATTTAAAGTACACATGGCAATAATTCGAAGGATGAAATAGAAAATGAGATACGATATATTGTAAAATTGTATGTTCCAAGAATCATGTATATTTATCTTTTTAACTAATGAATAATAATGTTCGTTATGCCCTTCTGACAGATAACGTTATCAGGATTGCTGAATTTCACTGATGGGCTGTGGTCAAGTTGTGGTGATGAGAGGATAGTTGTGTTTACTACCAACTATAAAGAAAGATTGGATCCTGCACTGTTAAGGCCAGGCAGAATGGACATGCATATTCATATGTCATATTGCACATTTGATGGATTCAAGATCTTGGCTTCCAATTATCTTGGTTTGAGGAATCACTCCAAGTTTAGTGAAATTGAAAAGCTCATAACAGAAGTGGAGGCAACCCCTGCTGAGATTGCAGAAGAACTCATGAAAAGTGGAGGAGCTGACACTGTACTGGCGGGACTTGTCGTTTTTCTTGAGAAGAAAAAGAAGGAAAAAGTCGAGTCCAACGTTGGCAAAGAAGATGAAGTTAAGGAAGAAAACAAAGAGGTGGATGTTAAAGTAGGAGGACAAAAACTGAAACTCAGGAGAAGTAAGAGGAAGAGAGGAAGAAAATCCAATTTATGAACTATGGTTTTCTTTGTTTGCTGGCTACTTAGTTGTTTCTGATTCCAAGTTGTTTCAATAAAAAAGTAATAAAATATACTTCGTAAATTATCATGAAAAGTTTGTATTTTAATAATAACACCCCAAGAATCACCTTATGCACAGGTGTGGGAGATTTACATTATACTTCAACTAGATGTTCAATTCTGACAGAGTAATGAACATATACTACCCTATCAATGAAAGCAAAATTCAGTGGTTATAGGTGCCTGTACATCTCTTCCGAGCGAAACTGGAAACATAGTGCCTATTGAATAGGAAAGAACTACAACAGAGGGGAGATACAACACTAATTTACAAGGCTGCCCGAGAAACAAACTAAGAGTAGACTAACACTGGTATAGTGAAAAACTCTTGTTCTTCAGCCAAAAACTCAAGGCTTTTCCCACTTTTCTTCTTGAGACTGATTTGCATAATGGTTTTTGACCTTCATTGCTTATGGGGATCTCATTACATTCAGACTGCGGCAAAGTCTGAACTGGTGATGGCTCTCGCTGTCTCTGCTCACGAAACAACATTAAGAGCTTCTGAGCTTTCTACTGAGCTTACCTCTCATCGTTCCATTTACTGAAATTGAAACTAAAGAAGGTATCACCCCTTCTTGAAGGACCATTTGACTACACTTGTCATTTCCATTACATAATATTAGAAGACATGCAGCTGCTTGCTCCTGCTCAACAGGCTCGCCAACATCCAAAATAGTTGCAAGCCCACTGACAAGGCCAGGGGAAGATATGATTTTCTCCTGTCCAGATCTACTCGAAGCCAAGTTTATGATGACGGCAATGCATTTCTCCGTCCAAGACTGGTCGCCCGAGTTTGTGATAAGAGCTTGCAAGCTGTCAATAACACCAGCTGATAGAAGGTAGGGAATATTGGATGGGTGGCTGGAGAGATTATAGAGAGCATGCAGGGCATCAAGCTTGCATTGTGCATCAGGTTGATGTTGAAGGACCTGAATCAAGAAAGGAACAGCCATACTGGATCCAATAATGGGTTTGGCTTCTTCAAGGCAAGACAGGTTCAGGTAAAGGGCTGTTGTTGCAAACCAGCAGAGTTGGGATTATCAATCATTTTCCCCAGTAACTCAAGCACTTCTCCTTCCAACATCATTTCCTTGTTTCTGAAAAGTAAGATAGACAGAAAATTTCATAAAGATAGGAGAAGTATACGATAAAATTTGTTGGTCAACTGCAGTAATCAGTTCTCAGTACAGCATTGAACCCAAAAAAAGTATATAAATCTGCAATAGCAACCTCCCCTACATCTTTCCCAACAATAGCAAATTAGCAATACATAGGACTCAAAACTCAAAAATCTAAAAATAAAAAAATCTATTAAAATAATACCTGTTATTATTCACAGCAAGATTGAAAAGAGCCATTGTTCCAATTTCCTGAGCTGTCCCACTCCTTGCTTGCAAAGCAGAGTCCAAAAAGCGCAATAGTGCTTCAACAAAACCATTTGCACCCATATATATTCTGGCTTCTTCGTCATCCTTAAGCAAATGTCGTATCTGTTCAACCACTCTGCACTGTTTTCTCAAGTCTAGCCTTCTTTGTCTAAGATGGTCAAAAAGTCCTCGTATGTTTCAAACACATCAATCCCACATTCCTCTTCTTGTGCAGACACATCTTTGACTTCATTTCCTTCAGCCTCCTCAATAATACGACAATCCTCCCAAGGAACCACCTTAACACCCTTGAACTTGCAGTTCCCAATGCTCTCTGTCAATTTTGATTGTGCAGTATCACTTTCTGACAATGCCAACCTCCAATAGTTTAGATCAAGGGAGTCTGGAGGCCCATCTGGAACAGGAATTCCATTCTGTTCACACCAACTAGCAACTAGACCCTTGACACAATAATTGGGAGTCAAAACAAGATGAGAGAGTTGCTGCTGAGTTTTTGGGCACGTGTTGTGCCCATCACTTAACCATTTCTCAATGCAAATCCTTTCATATGTTTGTCCAGAAGCAATAATTACGGGGTCATACATGAGCTGCAATGATATCGGACACCGTAATTCTTCAGGAGGGACAGGCATCTGCCCTGATCTCCTGAAGTTTTGCTTGAAATTAAAAGAATTGAGTTTAGAGAGTTGTCGGTCAAATGCATGTCCATTGATTCCTGGCCCACTAGCATCCTCAAATGATCCCTGAACAGTGGGAGAACAAGGGGTTGATCCCTGCGAGTCGTTATCATCTGAGAGTTCATTTCGAAATAACTTGGAGTATTTTCTCATTAGATGTAAAAGATAGGCCACAATAGATTCCTTTCGCTTGTCTTCCTCAGCTCGAGCTCTTTCTATGAGTTTCTTTATAGCCCTTCTCTCTCTAAGTGCAGCTCTTGAAGATGTAATACCAAGTCTAGAAGCAGCCTGGTGGAAAGATTCAAGTTCACTACTGTCATTAGAGTTGTTGAATTTTCTACCTTGTTGGAGCAGTGCAATTATATCATCACCGATTTGTTTCTCCATTGGATCAAGTGAGAATTCAATCACAGAGAGTTCACTTAGAATCTCAGAAATCTGAAATTAGAAAAAAAAAAAATCAAACTATAAAATTAACATCAGTTCATGAAGCACCATTGACAATTAAATGCATACTAGTCTTCAAAGGACTATAAGGCTGCTGCGAGCTAAGACCCGAACGTAGTGAAAAACAATGGTTGTGGAGCAAGACAGTAATGGCCTATTTAAGAGGAACAAAAACGACTGTCTATAAGACAATTCTTCGAGAGACTAGCCACCATTCCAGAAAATTCAAACACAAAACAAGATAAACACTCACGAATCTTTGCCTAGTAAAATATGACTGCTGAACTATGCATATTCCACAAAGAAAGAATAATTATGCAGCATCAATGCTACTCTTTTGAGCCACGATGAACAATAATCAAGAAGTAGGGTGAGCTTAAATCACTAAAAAAATACCTAATAAAATTCACCTGACAACCAATAGCTTGTGGAAGAATATCTAATAAAATTCACCTGACAACCAATAGCTTGTGGAACAATATCTTCAACCCTCCTCAGACCATTGTCAAGGGCACATCTTGCTGCTTCTCAAACTTTAGAACAACAGAGTCGCCAGTTATAGCCTGATAGAAAGACTGTATCAGTAATATGAATAAAGAAAGAGTATAACTAAGAAAGTAAAAAAAGAAAAAAACTTTCAGTAGATAAAAGTCCAACGCTTCAACTAAAGAATAACATGCAAACCATCATCGCGTTCCCGCGTTAATAACAAATTTGCAGAAACAGACAAGCAGCTAAATCATAATATCATCATGCACTTTAATATCTAATAGCATGACTAGTTGTTTGTCCCTATGTTTGGGAAAGCCAAAGGCACCAAAATGAGCTTTAAAACCACAGAACTTCAGGAGATTATTAAATGACAAAAGCCACCATAAACTTGTTGGTATATGAAAGTAAGACTGTCCATAAAAAAAGGCTTGGTATGACAAAATGTGAGGGCAGATTAGGCTCTAGGAGATAACATCTAATTGGTGGGGATAAATCCAGAATCCCATCCAAGAAAATAAGAATCCGTCACATGCCATCATCATAATGACCAAGAAAATAGTCATACCAAGTAAAGTTTACTACATTCTGCACAGTGCTGAAGAACATTCTTGGTCTTCTCAAGAGCTATGTGCAAAGAGCACAATGCTTGAATGCCAGATGTACTTCTCGGCCTTGATGCTTCCAAGTCGGGAAATATTCCCAATACTCTAGCGTAAATTGTAGATAAACTCTTACACATCCCTCCATGTAACTGCAAAAGCAACCACACCTTTGTTGTCAGTTACTCGCAGTATTATCAATCCATTTTAATAAAAAACCCCAGAAAATTGTCATCATTGTTCCGTAACACAAGATGAAGACAGGGTAAGACATCAAAGACTCTATGATCAATGGCATTCAACTTGGGAACTGCCTCCAAATCATGAGGGCAAATCACTGTAATCAAATTAAATCTAGCTACAACTCTCAATTAACAAAAGTTTCATCTCTCAAAATAAAACCAACATTTATCAAATGGCCTAAAATTCATTTTGCCAAAAGGAAAAGAAAAATCAATGTCCCTCATATCCAAATTAAAGCAAAAGGAACCAAACCACGTCAGACAAACAATTACATCAGAAGTCCCCAAATTTCCAAATAACAGTGTCCAAAAACAGCCTTTTCGGGTATAACCATACCTTTGGTTCACCAATTGAAAGCAAAATCTCTTCAACTTCGGCAGTCTCCATGATTCACATTAACAAGAATTCAACTTTATATCACTTGAAAATTTGGAGCAGAACTAAAAACAATCAGATTGAACAAATAAGCTAACATACCAACAACCATGCCAATTGCCAAATCAACTTAACAAATCAAGCAAAAAGAGCCCCCAATTCAAAATAAAATAAAATAAAATAAAATATTCGTACATATATAAGAATGAGGAGATGCTAGAACAGGAAAAGCTCAATTCTTTAACTTAAAAAAAGAATCACTTGACACCATAATTTCTAACCATAAAAAGGTAAAAATTCAAACTTTCGTACATGAAGTAGAACAGGATTTATCCAAAAACTAGAAATGGTTTTTTTTTTAAAAAAAATCTAAGCAATGTGTACAAAGAAAAAACTAGATTGAAAACCAAAATCCCAAGTCTAAAATCCAACCAAGATGCATTGATTTTCATCAAAATGATACAAAACACAGGACAAAATCAAAAGGGTTTTGGAGTTAAACACATACCATGTGAATGAAAAACTGAAAAATGATTGAAGGAGGCTTGAGCACAAATAAATGACCACAGGCCTTATCATGAAAACTTTAATTGCTTTCTTTTGACCAGCCTATTTTTACTTCTTCTTTTCCAAATACTTATAAGAGATTTTCATCAGTCAGCACACCATACATACGAAGACAGATAAAGGGTCGCTTTTAGATTTAGACTTGAGAGAGAAACAAGGATGAATTATGATGAATGAAATGACAGAGGGGAGGGAAGTAAATAGTAAGGGAATATATGAAATTATTATTTAAATGAGGGTGAAAAATAAAATACTATTTCATAAAAGTTTTTCTCGTTTTTTTTTTTAAATTTAACTTATTAAGAATAATGCATTGATAATGATAATGATAATTGTTTATATTTTTCTCATTTTATCTTCAAAATTCAAATTTTAAATAATGTATCATTTAGAATAAAAGTAAAAAAGTATAAGGATTATATTTTGATTTTTTAAATATAATAAATATTTTGAGACAAAAATAAATAAATTTCATGATACTTTCAATGAATCGAAAAGAATATATTAATATCGAAACTTAGAACAACAGAAACGGTTCCCTAATTTTTATTTAAAAAATATTTTGATATACCTTAATCTACAATTTTACTTATAAATTTCATAATTATTGACAAAAAAATCATAAATCACAAAATACTCAATAAATTGTTGATATAAGATATACTAATATCATGTCATATTTATTGGAGTTATTTAATGGCACAAAATGTACTAGAGGGATCGTAGATTAATTTTACTTAAATGTTTTGTTTTATTTTAGTTATGAAAATGTTGCTACTTACTTTTTTGTTTAATTTGATTTTTTTCTGTACAGTTAAAAAATGACTTTGGAGGGGCTATGGGAATTTTAAAGGCCGATTTTGTCTCCCCAAGTTCATCGGCCGACAGTTGCCGACCTCCTTGTTTGTCGGATAGTAGATCTGTCTTAAATGTGATGGTAATTGTCCACTTTGCCACCCTCACCACATTTTGCTAATTATAGAAACTTTGGCTCAGAAACCATTTTCTAACAACTATTTTTCTCTTCTTGACATGATTTTGGGCTTCTATGCTTTTGGAGCCTCAAATTATGAGTGAGATGTTTTCTGAAACTTCTATCATTCAATGGTAGGTGAGATACATTAAGATTTGTAGGACAATTGTGGAATATATTTAGGGGTATAAATAAATATAAATAATTTAACAAGTCATATATGATAGAGTGTTTAAATTTATTTGATTATTTTAATGAGTTATAATTTTGTTTAAGGGTAGTTTGGATTTTTTTTATTTATAAAATCAATGATCCTTATAGTTTTTAATTTATCGAATTGAATACAATAAATTAACAAATGTTAAATTTTGTTTAAATTTAACTTGATCATTGATCTAAATCTGAACGGCTTCTTATCGAATCGAATTCGATTTGAATATCGAGTAATTTTGTTTATTTTACAACAATAAAGAAAAAAAATACAAAAAATTTAATTAATTCACAGGGATATTATATATGATTGTTTGCAATTTATTAAATGGGATGATAGATAGCCGACATAAAAGGATTAAACACAGTATATGAACATTTTTCTGTCAATATTTTAAGTTATGATATAGCTTCTCTATTATTTGGCTATATGTATTAAGATAATTAGACTATAAATAACAGTAATTCATAGTTAAGCAAATATATGGACTCCTGATTATTGCATCAATATGGATCATAACTTGGTTTGAGTTTTTTACTTTTAAGTTTTAATGTACAAGTGTTCTAATTTATTTAATTATTTTTCTCTTTGCATAAATGAGGAAAAAGGATGCAAGAGAGGAAGAAATACTAAAATAGTACAGAGAATAAAAAAAAAAATTATATGAATCGGATTTGTCCTGTAGTATCTCTTAGTTCATAAATCTTCACATCATATTGATATGGAGATATATAGACTAAGAAATTTTTATTTTTATATTATAAATTCGATCCATACAAGAATTAGAGAGACATAAACTAAAAAAATTTTGTCACTATATTATAAATCCGATCCATATAAAGATCAAATGTTCCATATGCACGATGTTGGAAAGTAAATAGGACAAATAGGTAACTTCGAATTTAATTTGATAATCTCATCCCCAAGCAGATGTCGCTATAGAAGGGTACGTAGAACAATTGAATCAAATATATTGTCTGATCAGATCACAGCTTAGATTCCACGTGGTTGCAAATTTCACCATCGATTTTCCCACAATTATTTTGCCGCGCAATTGAAACCTGCCAAGATGCCGACCCATTATTCATGATTCAATTCAACCCAAAAAACAAGGAAAAATTATAAATGCCAAACCCAGATCCGTAATTAGCGGTTTGTCTTCTGTAGTTTTTTCCATAGTTTAAAAACTCCACGATTTGTGTAGAGTTGGCTAAATTGGATAAAATTATAAGTGACTTAATAAAAAAAATTGATAAGTATTAAGTTTTTAAATTAAAATCGATAAATTTATCAAATAATCACAAGTTTTTATCTAAATCGAATTTATTTAATACTATAAATTGCTAACAAAGTTTTTTAAAATTAAATCTTTTGAACTAAAACTAAATAATACGTAAAAGGATCATATAAAAAAATTAAAATTTTAAATATTTAACTTAATTGTTAACATAATTTTATTTTCAATAGATGAAATAATAAATACAAATAGTTTACAATTTTGAGTTTTTAATTTTTAATTCGGTAAAAGTCAACTGAATTTTTGAATACACTCGACTCATTAATATTTTGAATTGAATATGACTTTCGAATTTTTAAACATTAATTTTTTCTTGATTTATTTACTCCTAAATTCAAAGACTGATCTAATTTGGGATGGCATCTTCTGGTCACATGATTTTTTGTTCTGTTTGTCTATACACTGCATCACGAAAACATTATTCTAGTAGTTCTTTTAATTTATATTTTATAGTACTGCGTACTACAATTAACTTATTGCAGTATTTTATGAGGTAAACTATCCGTCCGAATAGTTAAACTTAATTAATAAACGTAAAACTTAGGACTTTGCAATACAAGAGAAGTGTTATCAATATTATTATAACTAATGACAATTAATAAACTCTATTAATCAACTAAGGGAGGCACTTAATTAAAAAGTAAACACTGAATTTGCACATGTTAAAATACTTTTGTACTTTTGCAGGTGTGTACATAAAATGTACACTTGATATTGTTATTTTAGAACATTCCAATTATACAACTATTATTTTTAGAATTTTATTTAAAAAAATACTGTAACAAATTTTTTGATTTGACATATGTGAGATAAAATGATAATGGAAAAATGCGTATTATGTATGGAGATAATAATAAATTAAAAAAATTATCACCCGAATGGAGATGTACTCAAAAATATATTGATCGCAGGACTTTATCAGACTAGACAAAAACAGTAGAAATGTTCTATTTTTGCATCACTCGTATATGAAAATAAGCATCTTTATACTACTAGTAAATATTGAGCTCGCTTTAAATCCTTAGGACTATAAAGGGACTAATTAATTTTCTATCTCTATTAGCATTCTTGTTTCGGTCGTACAAAGAATATATTCTCAGAATAATTACACGAACTACTCCTATTAGAGGAAAGAAACACGAGTCTAATGGACAAATAAAAGTGGGTTAGGAGAATAATAAGTGGTCAAAATAATGATGGTTTACCGTCATTAATCATTATTGTGCTTAATTCTTGTTTTTTTTTTTCGAAGGAACTTGGAACATGGGAGTCAAAAGGTTTCATATTCCCGACATTCAGAACATGGAAGTGGGATTAATTATACTGATGATTTAATTACCGAAAAATATTTGCTACTTACTCTAAAATACATGATAAGTATTTGATAGAGTCGGATAATTAAAAATTAAAACATATTTTTCAATCATTTAAACAATTATTATACATATCTAGCATCGAAAAAAAATATTGTCCGGCGGTATTCACGAGCCAACCTTGGCATTGCTGATTAATCCAAGATGATTAAAGTGACAAAGTCAAATAGGGTTTTGTTATAATTATTATTAGTACTTCATTAGACCTTCCAAGTTCAAACTCAAGTCTCTCAATGGCTGACTAGATATACTATATAGTAGTATAAAAACGTGGACGACGGCGGACCACTTGCTTTTGACTCTAAAAATCTTGAAGTATGGGCAAAAAAATTTACTCAATCCCAGCAAACAGATTAACTGTGCATTTTAAACATATATGGATTATCTTACACTTTTCCTTTTACTCCTCTCATCTCATGTTACTTTGTATTTGGAAGAAAATATTTAATGTGATATTATTATACAAAATTTTTTTAAAGTTCAGTATAGAATAGATTTATATATAATATTATGAACTTTTTTGTCTAAAAAATTTCACATCAATCACATCACTTCACTCCAAATAAATGATGTAGAATTTTTTAAAACAAAAAATTTCGTAATACTATATTATGAATTCAATTTATATAAGATATTGAAATTTTGAATTTCTATTAAAATATATAGCTACCGACAATGATGACCTAAAAAGGCTAAAGTAAAACAAACTTCAATTACAATATCTCATCACTTTGAAATATTATTGTATCAAATAATCATCATCAAAGTTCAAAACGGTGGATTCGTTTTCTTTCTCAATTTAGTTAATATTGTTTTAATTTGTTTTTGCTACAACTTCATAACATATAGAAGTACGTCGTACGTAGTATTAGATGTGCTCTGTTTTCTCATGCTACTTGTGAGAGTCTAAACTCTTTATGGGATGGAAAAGCAAAATGAGAGAAGCAGATATAATGTGAATGTCAATGTCACAAACTTATGTACCAACATTAAACATTAGATGAAAAATTAAAATTACATGCATGCAGTCGTTGAATTGCTATTACAGATTCAAATTAATAGAAAATTTCACAGGGAGACCTCTATGGATAAGTAAAGATTTAGATAGATCTAATTTTTTATTTTACTTGTAAATCTTGTAGTGTAGATTACACTTTAAAAAATTTATGACATCAATTGATGTAAACAAGATTTTTTAACATTTAATCCTGAATATAGAGTCTATAAATAGGACCAAAGAACGAGTTTACCTAAATATTTTCTCTATAGATATTGATCATGGCCACAAATCACACTTTTCCTAGTTTTGCATAATTACGGATGGGCCCTTCCCACTTCCCAGGTTTTTGTTTCTTTGACCAGTTTCATAGAATTTGAAAAATCTTGAAAAATGTAGGTGATATGTCCAATCCAGCCAACAGCGAAGGAATTTTCATCCACTTTGAAAACCCCCCCAACCCCAAGTGAGTTTTTCTTTAAAAAAAAAAAAATTAAAATTCTAGCCAAATAGCTGGATATTTCTTTGGTAACTTATGTAGGAAAATTCATTTTTAGTGCAGAGTGAATAACAATAATTGTAAATAATATTCATCAAACAAAAAAAAGTAGTGTTTGAACGATCTAACTTATTTCTTCACCTTTTTTTATTTAAAAAAAAAAAAAAAAGAGTAAAAATTTTGAGGCCCATAAGAATTGTGAATGATTGATCTCAACAACTGCCAATTCAAGGTTTACAACGTTTGAAGTCTTGGAAAGGTTTTAATTCGATGGGTTTTCGTTGCATAGTATTCATTGGGTATATTGCCGTCTAAGGATATAAACAATAATGTTGATTCAGCAAATGCATGTGAATTTGTGATCCACAACCGGAAAAAAAAAAAAGTTGGTTGCATGCACCTTCTTTGCATGAAATAGACCTCATTAATCAATTAGGCCATTGACTTAATTAGTCTTGTTAAAAATGAATAAATGAGGTCGGTGAGTGAGAATTACCCAATACAACTAATTTTCCAGCAAGAAGGCTCAGGGATTTTGAAAAATTAAAATCGTATTCCTTTACGGTGTGTTCGTTTGGATTGAAAATATCAATATTTTTTAAAAATCTTTTTGGTGTCAAATACCGGAATTTTTTAGCGTAAGTTATTTTTTTCCTCTGGCTGAAAATAACTTGCGAAATTTTTTAACATAAGTTATTTTTCGGATAATTTAAAAGTGATATTAAATCTCAAATACTTACTTTTACAATTTCATTTGCTAACTTATTTTTGTTTTCAATTATTTTCCATTCGTTTTTCTCTTAATCATGGGTTCCACACTAATATAACTATTACTATGCATATTTTACTACTACATTATGCTACCATTTAATTTTGAACAAAATCAATCTTTTATTAATCATAGTTACTTGTAAGATATTTATTACCATTGTTATAAATTTTTTTAATTTGTTTTCATAAAATTAAAGATGATACCGTTAAAAAATTTTATTTTAAAATATTTTTATTTTGTCAATCAAACATCAGAAAATTGTATGAAAAAAATAAATTTTTTTATGTAAAATGTTTTCCAAAAAAAATATTTTCAATCCAAACAAAGAAACCCTATATCCTACCTTTTTTCAACATGAATTAGGATAGGGGCAACGCATTACATTGATTTTAAATTTTTAAGTCCTTCAATTGTTGAGTAAAACCTAACGAGTATTGATTCTTAGTTTGATTGGTAAGCAATTTATTCTATTATTAAGTAGGTTGGTTCGTCTCTTTTTTTGTTAGACAGTATGGAAAAAACCATACATTGGGTATAGTATTGCGGCGTCGTGGCCCATATATCATAAATTAGCCCAACTCAAAATAGGAGTACATTATTTCGTTAAGAGGGCTTAAAGCCCATATTTCTACCAATTGGACTAAGAAAAATGTTCAGCCCAACCCATTTCTATCATTTCCAGAATCCAATCCTGCTAACTCTTCAAGCCCGCTTTCTCTTCACTTAAAGGAAAAAAGTACTGGAGTTTTGAGCAAGAAAACTGCACTATAATCATATGCACAGATTTTCTCTCGCCATTATTGATCTCGAAATTTCCAGCTCTCTCCAACGAAACAGGTGAAATTAAAATATTTTCCTCCATACCTAAATCTTTGATCGAAGAATTAATTTTTTCGATTGAGCTTTTTTTTTTTTTTTCCCTGTAATTTTAGCTGAATAAATATCTAAAAAAAGAAGAAGAGGAAATTAAAGATTTGCCCCTTTGTTTTCTGTTTTACTGATTTATTTTATTTTATTTTTTGTTTATTTTTGGTATATTGAAGGTTACAATGATGAAGATTGACTTTAGTGGGCTGGAGCAGAATGCTTCGTTGAGGGGAAACCCTAATGAATTGCTGAATGGCCTTTCGACTGCTCCAGAATTCCAGATTCCAAATACTAATGATGTAAGTTCCTTTTTCTTTTCCTTTTTTTTTTTTTTTAATTGAGATTTTTTAATTTTAGTTTGTTTTTTTAATTATACAAAAGAATAAAATTCTGTTGGGGGTATTGTTTTAGTTTGATGGGTTTCCAGAAAGAATCAATCCAAATGGTAAAACCAGCTAAGGGAACCACAACTTTAGCTTTCATTTTCAAAGAAGGTGTCATGGTAGCTGCTGATTCTCGTGCTAGTATGGGAGGTTATATATGTAAGTATTTCTATGTTCCGGATTGAACT
Organism: Cinchona pubescens; assembly: GCA_025175665.1. Lineage (NCBI taxonomy): Eukaryota > Viridiplantae > Streptophyta > Magnoliopsida > Gentianales > Rubiaceae > Cinchona > Cinchona pubescens. Next base: position 787,653 of record JANKKI010000077.1, on the reverse strand, counting down.
TTTGTCAATAAATTTGCGTAATAATGAGGTTACAAGGTATAACTTTGGCGATCGTATGTAGTTGGAATTACACTTGAAGGTTGTGCTAAAAATGTGTGATTGATTTCATTGATAACGGTTGAGGCGTGTGATATCATGATTCAAAATTTTGTGCAAGAAGATTGAATCTTAATGGTTTAACCTGTTACGAGTCTTATGACTTGACTTTCTGTACACAAATATGTCGTGAAGCTTGAGTCTCTGTTATGTAACATTTTTGAAGTTGAGGCATTTTTGTTACCTATATTTAACATCTGAGTGTCTCTAAGTAGTAATTTGTTGTAAATATTGTTTTCTGATATATATCATTTTTCAATCGGAGAAATCAATCTGATGACCTTAAAGACTTCATTTGTTTGTCAAGTTTGCTAGTGTGCTTGTATCTTGCTTACCCTCCATTAGTCAATCACTGTGTTGTTCTTGAGGAGGATGGAAGTTGCTGATGTATTGAAAAAGTATGCTGAAAACTAAACCCAGTTCTGAAAATATGAAACTAAACAAGTGTTGGGACTTTGTGCTTAGTGTCCTTTGGTTAGCATATGGGAGGTCACTCTTTTGTCATGTGGTCCAGGATCTCTAAATGTGTATTAACTCTATTTTAAATTTACAGCATCACAATCTGTCAAGAAAATAATTGAAATCAATCCCCATATGCTTGGTACAATGGCTGGAGGTGCTGCCGACTGCCAGTTTTGGCACAGAAATTTGGGAATCAAGGTACTTTTGTCTTTGCCATCGTTCTCCAAACTGCATGCGTCTCTTTGCGATCCTGTTATTTCCAGTAGAGTGCGCACTGTGCGGGGTCCTTTTCTTTCTTTCTTTTTGGGTTCATTCTACAGAAGTACAGAATGTTTTTAACTATATCTGGATAGTGGTTATTCTTTTCTTAATAGCAGTTCCCTTGACAATTTTAATTGTGGTCTGGATTAGTATGTGTATGTAGAAATCTCGAGTATTCCTCCAATCTGTTTACTTGATTTGGTATTGAGGTAGCATGACGAGTACGGATTCAGAGGTGACACCTTTTAGTGAACTTGGTTTTGGATATTCCTTCTCTACAGTTTCCTCCAGTCTCAAACCACAGCTCACAGATATAGAAACCAGAAAAGGCATAGAGAGAGAAAGAGAGAGAGACAGAGAGACAGATCTATCTTAGGAGGTGCTGACCTATTAAAGGAATTAAGATTTAGGATTTGGGGGAGCAAAAAATGAATAGAGACAATGATTAGGGGGAAAGTTTAAAGTTGTGAGATTTTTCCTTCTTATTTTTTTGGGAGTAGGGGTTCTAAAATTAGAAAAATTGACAATTAACTGGTGAAAATAATATCATCTTGATTCAGAATTATCTAGTAATGTTTCATTTCTGCAACTGTTCAACTTTTCATACATATAATATTTTCGGGCAGTCATTCCAGTTTGATATTTTGATGCAAATTTTATTTTGAAGTTTGCGTTTATGTTCTTAATAAGCTCCGAGCAAAGAAAGAAGTTTGTTATTTGAGTTGTTAGAGAGTAGCTTGCTATGGGAAGAGCAATTGATTTGTTGTCTTGCATATTCCAGTGCCGCCTACATGAACTTGCAAACAAGAGAAGAATTTCTGTTACTGGGGCATCAAAGTTGCTGGCCAACATTCTGTATTCTTATCGTGGAATGGGTCTATCAGTAGGAACAATGATTGCTGGGTGGGATGAAAAGGTACTATCTGTTTTCTGCAGTGATTAATCATGGATTTGGGAGTTTCAACCTTGTGGCTCTCACAAAGCATTGTTTATGTGTTTGTGTAGGGTCCTGGCCTATATTATGTGGACAGTGAGGGGGGACGGCTTGAAAGGAACCAGATTCTCTGTTGGATCTGGTTCACCATATGCTTATGGTGTTCTGGATAGTGGGTGCGTTATCCTTTCCTCTGTTCTGATTTCGATTTTAACACTTGTTCGTTGCATAATATTTTAGTGCTTCTGAAGTGATAACACACACATTCTGGCGTCCACATGCATCGTTGTTTACCATAACTAATTAGTGAATGCTTGGGTTTTCCCTGGACTTTTCCACTTTCTCTTTTATTGCTTTTCATGTGTGTTTGGTTGCTAATATTTTTCTGAAACTTCACTTTTTCTCTTAGATGCCCCTATGTTATTAATTTCTACATGTTTGTGGCCATTTATCTAGATACCATTATGATATGTCTGTTGAAGAAGCTGCAGAGTTGGCCAGGCGTGCTATTTACCATGCTACATTCAGAGATGGTGCCAGCGGTGGTGTTGTCAGTGGTATGCTTCCTCCCTTTGCTTTCTTTCCAATTCTATACCAAAATTTTTTTTTTTTTTTTTTCTAAGGTCGTGAACATGTGTTGTCTTTTATTTTCTTTTAGTTTATCATGTGGGACCTAATGGTTGGAAGAAGCTCTCTGGTGACGATGTCGGCGAACTTCATTATACATACTACCCGGTTGAGCCAACAACAATTGAACAGGAAATGGCTGAGGTATCAGTTTCTTGAGAATACACTATGGAGCAGATTTTGCCTTCATATGTTCTGCAATTTGTACTTGATCTCAATGTTCCAAACAATTCCTAGGCAAACCTTGAATTTGTACGGTTTTCTAGTTTTTTTGTTCTTCTGACTGTAAGATTCAAGAATGCTACATTATTTAATTTCCCAGCATTTGTTTCGTGTTTTGTTCTTCGTGCCTCCACATCTCCTCTTGACTTCATGTGTTGTGTTGGTCAATGGAGGTTACTTAATGATCATCAACATTTGGTTTGAGATTTGGTTCTATAGCTAAATCATCACTACTGTCTACAGTATGCTTTAACTCAACTCTGGCTCTACTGGATTTAAGTTCTTGTATTCATGGACAGACTTGGAACATAGACATGACACTAAGTTTTATGAACTAGTATGTGATTTTGCAGTGGCCTGGAATGTGAAGTAAAGCAACACAAACACAGAGGAGTATTTTAGAGTCTCAGAATTTGTGTGATCTTCAATTCTTGTTTATTTTCCATGAATTTTGCATCATTCTCAATTTTTGAGGGATAAAAATGAAGAGGAGGTGGTGGAGCAGGCTGAATGGTGTTAACTGGAAAAGCTCAATAAGTTGTACAATGTTTGTCATGCTTTGTGACGTGATAAGTTGTAAATGAACTGGCAAAACCCAATAATTCAACTTGTCCATTTGCATTGGAGGCGTTGATGGTGGGTATCAGTCGTCTCTATGTGAAATTACTTGGGAAAGGAAAACAGTAGAACAAATAGTGCGACTATCCGGGTGGACAAATAAAGCAAGAGCTGTGCATTGCTGGGAGAAAGAGGAAGATAAAAAGAGGAAGGGGTTTGTGGAATAAAGGGGTTTGTTTATCATCATCACCCTGTTAGCATTCAACTGTGGAATTTGGCAGGTTTCAACTGTTTAAGAATGTGAGGTGGTCTTACTATTTGCATCCTGTATAACCTGCATCAAATTAGTCGAGGAAGTTGTACTGTCGTGTAGTTCACAACGTTTACGTCAAGCTTCTGTTCTTTTGGAAAATCTTCCTTCTTTCTTCTGAATAAGACTGACCTCAAAAAAAGATTACGAGGAAGAATGTTGTCTTTTCTTTATGAAATGACATAACTTACTATTGAATTATCATGGAATCCGGAAAAGTTGTACTTATAAATTGCTTGGTAGCTAATTTAATGTATGGTTTGCCTATGTAGATTCAGGTAATGTGGAGGTGGGGGCCTCGTCATATACTGCTGAACAAATTCAAAAGAGTACATGATTTGTAGTTGTAGTGGGCTTTAGATTTCCCTTCACTACAAAGCATCTTAAGTTAGTGCTTCTTTTCATCTTATTGTCTTAGAATACTTTATCGTCTCATCCACAAGTATTTTTTTTATTTATTTGTTTATTTATTTTTGTCATGTAAAAAAATTTCCTATTGCTACATTGAGTTATTTAAAAACCAGGTCCTTCCTAAGCACACCACTATTTTCCTACTATAGATTATAAAAAATCATTAAATCAATGCACCTAATGACTACAAAAATTAACACAGGATTTTGGGGTTGGTGTTCCAATCCCATCGAGGCTCATCTATGCACAGCAAATTCCCTTGGCTCTAAAAAAATGCCCACATATGCATTGTACCCTGTGTCAATCAGCAAGATTGATGAATTTCATGAAACCAAACAGGTGCAGTAATCAGACATATCGACTAACGAGTAGAGTCCAATCATTTAATCTATTGATTCTCTTCTCTCTTTTTTTTTTTTTTTTTCCAAATTTATTTCTCCAACTACTGTGGGTCCAATAATTTTAGCCAACATGATCTTTTGTCTTGTAAAGAAACTATAATTTTCCTTTCTTTTTTTTTATAACTTTTCTGTTTTTTCTTTTAATCTAAATATGGTTTTTTTATTATTTGATTTGAGGCATGGCGTTAGCATCACGTGAAATTGGAGGTATGAATTGAGTAATTGAATATTGGGTTTCCCAATAATCAACTGCTCTCTTGGATTTCTTTGAGAAAAGATAACATAGAGAAAGAAACGAGCTAGCTGGATTTTAACTTGTTTTTTTTTTTGCGTATGTGTTTGTTAGCTTCTAAGCATGTTTTCATCATTGAGGAGATGACATTTAATCATGATCGTCTGTTGTCTCCACTAAATTCTAAAACAATTTTGTACGTTTAATAATAGTTATGCCTTTGTATTCTTTGTTGGGAATCAAGTATTTCTTCATGTACTATTATTATTTGATAGCATTATTGAATAAAGGTTCGTGCGCAAGAATTTGCAAAATAATAACCACAGTTTTTATCAAACAGTGAACCACAGTGCCCTTTGTTCTGTCCTCACTACATTTTCATTTTTCATCTCCCGAAGGCTCAAAGACAAAAGCATTACTTGCTATGATCACCTAAAAATTACTACGAAGTTATAGACATCAAAGGTGGGAATAGGAGGTTTCCACTATGATCCTTCATGCATTTGACGTGGATATGATGAGTGGTTAATACTCGCACTGATTACAACAATCCGAACACTTTCATTTTTATCAATTTGATCCCTTCAACAAAAAAAAAAAAGAGGGACTAGAAAAGGGCCAAAAAAAAGAAAAGAAAAGGAGGATTCCACTCATTGATTGGCAGAGCAAATATATCAAGCAAAAACAGTAGTAGGAATTAATAGTATCTTATAGCCTTGTTCACAAAATAATTTTATTGTATCTTCGCCGATGAAATGCCATTTGATCATCGTACGTCAGGTTGATTTAATGGAATTTTTTACCTCAATGAAAGTTCAAACATTTTACGATAGAAAGGAAAGAAATGGAATTTCAGTGCAAAACTTAATTAAAAATTAATGACATTATTTAATAGGACAACATTAATGAGAGGATTGAGGACGCATAACATAACCTTCTTCAATGGCATAGCATCCCCTGTGGACCACAGGTCTCATCTCAATTTGGTAGCATTAAATGCGAAACTGTGCAATTAAAAATTCGGTAAATTGCAATAACCCCCCGTGAACTTTGTTCAATTTGCAACATACCCCCTAAACTTTTAATTATAGCAATATACCACCCTAAACTATTAATTTTTCTCGCATTACACAAATCAATTTAAAAATAAACTAAAATGACAAATTTGCCTAAATGAAAAATACAATTCCATAAATACCCATTACTCTATTCCCAATTTTCCTAACACAAAAATATCTCCTTCATTCCCAACCCTACCATTTCCCCTTCCTCCTCTCCATTACAGGAGAAAGTGTATTCGACTCTCCAACAACTTCATGCCCTCTCCCCTTTCCTCATCCTCTATCCACTACACCTCATCCCCAACTTCTTCATGCTCTACCCCTTACTACTCCTCTGTTCTCCGCCCTCTCCCCCTCCCTTCCCGCCTCTTTCCCTTCTTTCTCCTCTCTCCATTGGCCCTCTACCACCCCAGCACCTCTACCGTCTCCTCTTATCTCCTCTTCCCATCCTTTCCCTTTTTCTTTCTCTCCACACCGCTCCTCTTTTACCACCCCAGCATCTCTACCTTCTCCTCTTATCTCTCTGTCCCTCCTCTAGAGGAGCTCCTCCCTCTTCCCCTTCCTCCACCCCCACCTGCCGCCTCCAATCCCCAATTTAGTAATTTATATTCAAACCCTATTCAAATTTCCTCTCCAATTTCTTTCTCATTTTTCCCCTATAATGAAAACTCAAAACTATAAATCTTTGTACAAAATAAAGAAATCTATGTATAAATGGTCCTGCCTCATTTCATTTTTCTTTTTTTATCCTATTTCTATTATAAGACCATTTTGCCGCTCCAATTCTTCAAAATTTTTAGATCCATCCTACCTCCAATTGCTTCGGTAGAAGAAGCAGTTACAATAACTTCAAATCCAGCACAGCAAGGTTCACAGGAGCTAATTTTTCCAAATGGACGACCTAGATGTTTTGGTACGCGACTTCGGCTATAGCTCTCAAGGTAAATCAAACCCTATGAGATCTGACAATGGAGATCGTCGCTCTTGCTTCGCTCGATCCTCTTCCTCAGCTCTGTTTCACGATGATCATGGTAATCGTGGTGGCCTTTTGTTCAACGACATCTTCGATGGACCGTCAAGATATAGTAACACTAGCAACAACGCCAACAAAAGCACCAATTCCTTGATGTGCGATTTCGATTACGACTCAGATTTTTTAAATCCTCCACAAGTTATAATATTTGTAATAATCATCCAAAGACTTCGTCGGTTCCAGTTTATGACAAGCCGGTGTATGAAGAGGATATATTTGACGAATTGCTTGGGGTGAAAAACAATTTTGCATCGTCATTGACTGAATTTGATGGTGGTGTGCTTGCATCTATGGTGTCGCAGATTTTTTTTGAGTTGGAAAAATTAGGATGAGTGTAAGTATGGGTATTTAGGGAATTGTAATTCTCTGGGTAGGGCAAATCTCTCATTTTGTTCTATTTTTAAACTGATTTGTGTAATGTGAGAAAAATTCATAGTTGAAGATGGTACATCGCTGTAATTAAAAGTTCAATGGGGCATGTTGTGAATTGAACAAAGTTCAAGGGTGTTATTTGCAATTAACCTTTAAAAATATCAATGGGATTTTCATTTTAATACATAGATTTATGGAAGATATGAGTTTGCTGTCGAGCAAGACATTTTATGTATATGAAAATTTAAGACAAAAAACTTGCTGCACTAGGATATGGCTTCAAGCTTCATTAATGTTCACCGATTGACCTCTGAACCAATACAAGTATAAAAAACCATTATTCAAAACTAAAGTATGCTGTTAAACCACCAATAGTACTAGTTTTTATCAAGTCTCGGATCGAGTAGCTAACCAATTAAGTGTACGAAACCAACCAAGGAATATAGTACACCTTAACTCACCCCTAATTCTTAACCACCTAAATAAAACTTAGTGAAGCAGCCTATCATAGAGTAAATTATTAAATGAATTGTAATACTATGCAAGTATTTTTATTTATAGATGTTTTTTTTTTAGATCAAAATGGAATTGGGTAGATGAACAAAAGACAAAATTAGCAGTTAGGATCAATCAAAGGCTATTATTATACTAAGATTGTATTAGGATTTAGGAGTAATATTGTGGGTAAAAAATTGAAGACCCCAATCCCAACAGCAAAGACATCATCTATGCATAAAAAATCACCATCATTTTTTCCTCTTCTTTTTTACTCCCTTACAATTATACTTATTTTTACACTTAAAAAAAAAAAAAAAAAAGCCACATTGCTTTCCTTCTACTACTTCTTCTACTCCCTTTTGTTAGGAAAGAATGATCTGTCCCTTTCATCCCTCTCCATTGGCAAGAATTAGTTGGACCCACCCATCAAAACTGGAGGGATTCCTATCCCTCCATGTCTTTTTCTCATAGGGGCTGGAGAGGGATGAAAGGATTGTTGAGAGATAGGCCTCCTTCAACAAACCCCCCTTCCCAAATCCCCACCATATCACCACCTTCTCTCTTTCTCCACCACCCCATCATCACCACGTCCTCCTCATGCTTAATTTCATGTACTAGAGAAAAAAAGGAATTTAAAAAAAAAAAAAAGGGACAGAAACTAGCCTTTATATTTGTACTATGTTTTGGTTTTGACATTTAACGTTAAAACAAGAAACATAAGTACATTAGTAACCATTAACTACCTACAAAACAGAGAAAGCGCAATGCAAAAAGCGTCGAGCATTTTATTAATTGTAATTTATGTTGCATTTCATATTCAATTACAAATAAAGCGCGGGAGTTGTTTAACTGCCGATGGCCTTTCCCTCCTTTCCCTAAAGTCCGCCGTCGACGGCGGAGACGCCGCCTTTGCTGACTGGAACGAGAACGACGCCACCCCTTGTCACTGGACTGGAATTTCCTGCATGAATGTCTCTGGTTCTGACGACCCTCGAGTCGCGTCGGGATCGCAGTCGCCGCGAAAAATCTCCGGGGATACATTCCCTCCGAGCTCGGCACGCTTGTTTACCTCCGGCGACTTAATCTTCACGGCAACAATTTCTACGGTTCAATCCCTGATCAGCTCTTCAACGCCTCCTCACTTCACAGCATCTTTCTGTACGGTAATAATCTCTCCGGTACGCTGCCGCCATCTATTTGTAACCTCCCTCGTCTTCAAAATCTCGATCTTTCGAATAATTCTCTCTCGGAAGCCCTCCCGAAAGAGCTCCGAAACTGCAGGCAGTTACAGAGGCTAATTCTTGCCGGAAACAAGTTTTCCGGCGAGATTCCGGCGGGCGTTTTCCCGGAGCTGGCAAACTTAGAGCAGCTTGATCTCTCCTCCAATTTATGTAACGGTTCAATACCGGAAGATATTGGAGAATTGAAGTCATTAACAGGGACTTTGAATCTTTCCTTTAATGATTTTGCTGGGAATATTCCCAAGTCTTTAGGTGATTTACCGCTTACAGTAAGTTTTGATCTTAGAAATAACAATTTGAGCGGTGAAATTCCGCAAACGGGTTCATTTGCTAATCAGGGTCCAACTGCATTTCTGAATAATCCCATGTTATGTGGATTTCCTTTACAAAAAACATGTAGGAATAATAATGCAGAAAATCCTCCAGGAATTCAGCCTTCTTCACAGGATAATGAGGGGATGAATTCGCGAAAAGGGCTAAAGCCAGGGTTGATCATATTGATCGCGGTTGCTGATGCTGTAGGAGTGGCATTTATAGGATTAGTGATTGTGTATTTGTATTGGAGAAGGAAAGATTCTGGTGGTTGTAGTTGCACTGGTAAAGGGAAGTTTGGAGGCAATGAGAAGACAAAGTTTTGTGCTTTTCCTTGTATAGGTGGATTTCCGAGTAATGACTCGGAAATTGAGTCCGAGAAGGGAATTGATGGTGGTGGAAGTGGTGTTAACGGAAGTGAGGGGGATCTTGTTGCAATTGATAAGGGTCAATTCAATTTTGAACTTGATGAGCTATTGAGGGCGTCAGCTTATGTGTTGGGGAAGAGTGGATTGGGGATAGTGTACAAGGTTGTGCTTGGGAATGGTGTGCCTGTGGCCGTGAGGAGGCTGGGGGAAGGTGGTGAACAAAGGTACAAGGAGTTTGTGGCAGAGATTCAGGCAATTGGAAGGGTAAAGCATCCGAACATTGTGAGATTGAGAGCTTACTACTGGGCTCCTGATGAAAAGCTCCTTATTAGTGATTTCATTTCCAATGGCAACTTGGCTTCTGCTCTTCATGGTATGCTTCTCAACTTTTGTTATTTCTCATTTAACTGCTTTTGCATTTTACTTGAACTGGCTTTTAATTTGCAGGTGTTTTGCTTTATTTGCAATGTGATTTAAAAGGAATTGAGACTGAAAATAATGGATGCAGTTGTTAATTGGTTCTACTTAGGTCTTTTAAGAACCAAGAATGTTTTTGCTGCTATAATTTTTGCTATGATTCTCTTTATTACAAAACCTTGCAGGAACTATTGCTTCAATTTTTAAATAGAGATTGTAGATTATTCTCAAAGTGTTATGGATTATTCCTGTGTTCGTCTGTCGCAATCTTTCAGATAAAAAGCTGACTTTAATCCAAAGTTATGAAGTGTTAAATTATGCACTCTGTGTTTTAATGCTGAAAAATGATTCCATCTTCATGCCCTTGTGAAGTAGATCTAACAGAAAGTTGATATCTTACTGGGAAACAGATAGATCTGTTGGAGGATTGGCTGACTTTTCCTGTTAGAGGATTTGTTTGTCTTGCAGTGGCACTGTAGTGGCAATAAAATATTTTAATGTGGTGAACCTAATACTTGAAAATCTGTCTGTCTGTTTATTAACTGAAACCTTGGACTATGCATTGCATCTTGGACGATGTTTTCAACATGGTTTTAGCTAATTGTCATTAAAATATGTGTTTATTTGTTCATGATTAAGGCATAAAATAATCTAAGGTATTTTGGTGATTCAATAAGACAAAATTCTACTATGAAATTATTATGGCAACTTGGCAATTACTATTATCGAGGTTTCTGGATCTTGAATTCTTTTTATGCATAGTCTACTTCTTTGTTTCCTCCTCTCTTTTGCCCTTGGTAATAAAGCAGTCTGTTAATGTGCTGATTTAAGCATCTTGATGAAAAATTACCAACTCACATGTTGAGCTGATGATTGATGACGATGCAAGTGCTATATACCAACATTCTTTTGTATTTTTCTGCCAACTTTATTTGTGCAATATGAATGTACCTCTGTATTTTTTCACCAATTCATAGTTTTGTTCTATTACAGATTGCTACAAAAACCAAAAGCTTAGCATTAACGTCTAATATTTCTGTATCAGTAAAACCAGTTTAAATTCAATTGAATATGCAAACTATAGATGAGAGACCCATCATACCTTCATACAGGCAGAACAGGTCAAGCATCATCAAGCTTATCTTGGGCAATTAGGCTGAAAATTGCGAAGGGAACAGCATCGAAATTATTAAGGGGCTTAGCTTATCTCCACGAGTGTAGCCCAAGAAAATTTGTCCATGGAGATGTAAAACCCTCCAACATTCTCCTTGACAATGAATATCAAGCTTACGTATCTGATTTTGGCCTCAACCGGCTAATCAACATCACTGGCAACAATCCTTCGTCCTCTGGTGGGTTTATGGGCGGGGCTCTTCCATATTTAAAATCAGCTCAACCCGAGGGACCAAACAATTACCGATCACCAGAAGCTAGGATCCCTGGCAACCGACCCACCCAAAAATGGGATGTCTACTCATTTGGAGTTGTCTTGCTGGAAATGCTAACAGGAAAGTCTCCAGAACTCTCATCTCCTACAACATCCACTTCCACTGAGATTCTGGACCTAGTAAGGTGGGTGAGGAAGGGATTTGAAGAGGAGAACCCTCTATCTGACATGGTAGACCCAATGTTGCTAAAGGAAGTACATGCAAAGAAGGAAGTACTTGCAGTGTTTCATGTTGCTCTTGCATGTAACACCGAGGCAGACCCTGAGGTTCGACCAAGGATGAAAACTGTCTCTGAGAACCTTGAGAAGATTGGAACATAAAAGAAGTGCAATGAGGGAATGCTGCAATTTGAGACATTTGAAATTGGCCGAATGCATTGGCTTTTCTATTAGGCAAATTTTGTATGTTTTCCAGTCAACATTCATATTCCTTAGTATATTTTATCCCAGGAAATTCGTGTTATTTCTGTTTCTCACCCCAAAAAAGAGTACATAAATTCCTGGCTGTTTCAACAATTTTCTCTTTTCTGATCCTTGTAGTTCTGTTTGTTTATTTGATAATACTTCCAGTAATCAGAAAGTTAGCTAAATTTGTAACTAATCTTTTGTCCTGTTTTCTTAGGAGAAACCTGTTGGAAATAAATATATGAAATATCATATTTCAAATTGTGTCTTTTGGCATTTTCTAATAATAACTTATAAAACTAATACGAGATTTGTTTGAAAAATATGTAATACGTAATTAAATATGTAAAAATTTGATTTTATAACTTCTCTTGTGATGAATTGGCGTAAAATTCAAATAAAAAGGTAGCACATCTTCATTTGAGTTATGACTGAAAAGTTTTGTCTATTCATCTTAAGAGTTGTAATTTAGTTTCTTAGGGTTGCCAATCAATTGAGACAACTTTGGTGAAGTGTTTGATGTGTCTATAAATATGATACTACATCAAAGGCATAATATAGATACAAAAAAAATCAGATTTTTATAGTTTTTTTCTTATTTTAGTCTTATACTTGCATTGTTGAGTAAGTGTTCTTGGTGTGATTTTAGTGATTCTTAAAAATTGTATTTGCCTCAAACCATTCAACAACTACTCATAGTGGGGACAAATAACACTTTAATGATAGAGATCACTCGCACTAAAGTTTCAAATTTGTTCTTCAATTTTTGTGTTTGTAGTAAATTTTCACCTAACAATTTTAAAATGTTATTTTCTTTTTTGTTGACATGGAAAGTGAATAACCATGAGGTCAGTGCAACTAGACTGTTTTGATGGAAATGGTTTTAACTTTACTCGTTGGAAGGACAAGATCAAATTCCTTCTAATCGAATTAAATATTTTCTACATTTTGGATGTAAATCATCAAAAGCCTAAGGTGTCAAATGAAGAAAATACAGATGCTGAGAAGACTGCTTATAAAAAATATGATGAAGATTGCTTAAGACATCGTGGCTACATTATGGACACACTCTCCAACCGTTTATATGATATTTTTCAAGGTATAGAAAATTTGGTAAAATTTTGGAAAGTTTTTTAGACAAAATATACCAATAAAAAATAAGGTATCAACAAATTTGTTTCTTTAAAATATTTTGAATTCATTAAGGTAGACAATAAGTCAATTATGACTCAAGTAGATGAGTTTATAAGTCTTATTTCCATCTACTAAAAAATTTCAAAATTGATATTTTTGAGGCAATGCAAGTGGTTGCAATTATTTCAAATGTGCCTCCTATTTGAGCTAATTACTGTAAGAATAATATTGAGTTTCACTCATGCATTATAATGAAAATATCATTGTTTCAACTCTTGATGCACATTCGAATTGAGAAAGAAACTCGTATTCATGAAGGTAAAAGTACACTAGTGAGTGACAACAAAGTAAATGTTGTTGAAAATGGAATAAGAATGAAAACAAATTTGGTAAAAGAAAATTTGTTTATACGAGTTTCACCAATAATGTTGGAAATGCTACTAGCACTTCTAATGATGTTAAAGTATTTTCATTCTGGTAAAAAGGGCAACTATAAGAAAGAATGTAGAATTCTCAATAAGCAAAAAGTGAAAAATTCTAACCATGCAAACATTGTGAGAGAGGATGAGGAGGAATTGGTGACTATAGTGTCAAATTTACACATTGACATGATATCCGACATAAACATGGTCTCAACACTACATCATTTGATTGGTGGTATGACTTCAGTACAACTATGCACATTTGCAATGACTAGTTCCAGTTCAAAGAGTTTGAAATTTCAAGGAGGATCAACATGTTTTGTGGGAAATAATACCAAGGCAAAAGTTTTTGGCAAAGGAGTTGTAGAATTGCAATTTACATCCGGAAAGAAACTTACTCTAAATAATATATTATTTGTTCCCGAATTGAAGAAAAATCTTGTATCTGCCACCTTATTATATAAGAAAGGTATAAACGCCGTTATAAAGGCCGAAAAGTTGATCCTAACTAAAAATAGAATATTTGTAGGAAAGTGTTACTCGTGTAATGTAATGATTAAACTAAATACTAATAATAATATTATTTCTGTGTATATTGTTGAATCTATTTCCTTATGGCATAATCATTGAGCACATGTTAATTTTATAACTTTAAAATTTATGTAGAAATATGGTTTAATTTTTTATGACCAAAATGGTTGTGATAAATGTGAAATATGTATCCAAGCAAAAATGACTAAGAAATCATTTGCTAGTGTAGAAAGAGATAGTGATATTTTAGATCTTATTCATTCTGATATTTATGAATTGAATGGTAATCCATATTAACAAGAGGCGAAAATGAACACTCCATAACATCCATAGATGACAAGTCTGGATTTACGTATGTATATTTGATGAAAATTAAAGACCAAACATTCGAAAAGTTTAAAATCTACAAAGTTGAAGTAGAAAATAGACTTGAAAATAAAATCAAATGTTTAAGAAGTGATAGAGGAGGTGATTATTTCCTAACTGATTTTTCTTCTTTTTGTGAGGAAGATGGTATTGTACATCAAACAAGTGCACCCTATACCCCACAACAAATTTGTTTGTAGAAAGAAAGAATAAGATATTAGTAGAAATGGTAAATGTCATGTCTCTTAATGCACATTGCTAATGAACCTATGGGGTGAAGTATTATTAACAGCTTGTTAATTCATAATAGGATACCTCCAAAGAAATTTGGAATATCTCCTTATAAAATATAGAAAGGTAGGAAGCCAAACCTAAGTTATTTTAGAGTTTGGAGTTGCCTAACTTTCTATAAGGTATCAGATTTCATAAAATAACTAAATTAGACCAAAAGCAAATAAAAGTATCTTTGTTGGATATGCTGAAAATTCAAAAGTATATAAATTACTTGACGTAAATTTCAAATTAATTGTGGAATTTAAAAATGTTGAGTTCATTGAAGATAAGTTCTTTGGTGATATTTATAATTTATGTTCAACATCTTCTAATACAAGATCTAGATTCAGAATAGACAGGAATCTCATAAAAGAAAATATAATGAATATCTTAATGCTATTTGAAGGAGTCAAAGAGGTAGAATTGAAAAATAATTGGATCCAAATTTTGTGTATATACAAGAAATAACTTTTCTTGTTGAAGTAGATAAAAAACCTGTTTGTAAACAAATACCTATGATACTAAATGTTGATGAAAATCCAAAGACTTTTAGTGAAGCATGTCTTCAAGGAATGTACTATTTTGGAAGGAGGCAATAGAGGAATAAATGAATTCTATAATTTGGTAACAATACATATGTACTTTATTTTGCCGCCCGGTTCAAAACCTATTGACTGTAAATGGCTATTTATTGAAAATATATACAGATGGTTCCATACAAACCTTTAAGGTTAGATTAATAGCAAAAAGGTATAAACAGAAGGAAGGTATTGACTATTTTGATACATATGCCCCTTAGTTAAAATAACTTCAATTAGGGTGTTATTTGCTTTGCTTCTTTATATAGTTTGTGTATTTATCAAATGGATATTAAGACTGTATTTTTGAATGGTAATTTGGATAAAAAGGTATACATGGAACAACTTGAGAGTTATGTACCATCTGGTAATGAAAATAAAGTTTACAAACTTGTTAAATTCTTATATGGATTAAAAGTAAGTACCGAAACAATGGCATGAGAATTTTGATTTGGTAATCTTGCAAAATAGTTTCAAACACAATAATACTGATAAGTGCATTTACTCAAAATTTACAAAAAGTTATGGTGTGATAGTATGTCTCTATATTGATGACATCTTATAGTTGGTATAAACTTGAGAGGTAAGAGACAGTACTTTAGTTGAAAAAATAAAAAAAATATCTAACTTCTAAATTTAACATGAAGAATATGGATAAAATTGATACTATTTTAGGTATTAAGGTGACTAAATATAGTGGGGGTTATGCTCTAAATCAAACTCACTATATTAAGAAAATGTTTCAAAAGTTTAATCATTTAAACATTAAAGAAACTTCATCTCTGTATGATGTAGCAAGTAAACTTTCGGTAAACACCGGAAGATCAATAGCACAATTAAAGTACGCTAGTACTATTGAAAATAAATGTATCTTATGCATTGTATAAGACCAGACATATCCTATACTATTTGTAAATTATCAAGATTTATAAGTAATTTTGGTTTACAAATTGGAAAGCAATAGAGAGACTTCTCGGTTACATAAAGGGAACATCAAATTTTGGATTATTTTACAATATAATATCCAAGTGTATTAGAAAGATATGGTTATGCTAGTTGGATAACTAGTGCAAGTGACAATAGTTCTACATCTGATTAGGTGTGTACAATCATGTTTGGTGGTGATGCGATTTCTTGGGCGTCAAAGAAACAAACGTGTATAATGTTGGCCCCAAAAGTAACCTAAGAGGGGGGGTGAATTAGGTTGTATCTAAAAGCAAACCTTTTATGTGCTTAATAGAAATTCAAACTTTATGCACCAAATAAAAAACTTAAGCACAAATGAATACAATAGATATTCAACAATTTAAGCTTAAAGAACAAATAAGAACATCTAGATTAAGAGAATCAAACCAAACTTCTCTTATCACAGCTTGGAGCTTATAACTACAAAGAACTTCTTACAAGGCAACTACCAAGTTTACAACTTGAAGTTCAGCCACTAAAAGTCTCTTCAAAGTAGGTGAGACAATAACCTCTTGTACACAAATGAGGATCACCCTTGCTCACACTAATTTCCTTTAGTTGAGCCAAGAGTTTTACACTCACAATCTCCCTTTGTTACAATTGTTATCTCTCCACTCTCACACTTGAAGAACTCTTACACTTCTAAACTTGAGAGCTTTTCACACTACCTACACTATTACAACACTTGTACCCACTATTTCTCTCAAATAGCTCAAGAATTGTTTGTAATCAATGTAGAAGTCTCTTGTTTACTTAAATCAGTCCTAGGGGTATTTATAGTTGCCAAATATCTAGATCCAACAAAGAGACGGCTATTGTCTATTATAGTGCAGACGAAGCTGAGTTTATGGACTTAACTGCGGCCGACAAAGAAGCAGAATGGTTGAGAAATCTATTATTGGATATAGATTTGTTTGCATTGTGATAGTGAAACTACAATATCTAGAGTATTGAATAAAACATATAATGATAAGTTTAGACATATAAGCTTGAGACATGCTTATGTTAGACAATTAATCATGGAAGGTGTCATTACGATTTTCTATGTAAAGTCAATTGGCGGATCCGTTTACTAAAGGATTCTCGAGAGATATAATTAATAAGATAACCAAGGACATATGGGTTAAACTTATGGAACAATTAAATTAATCACCATAGTGGGAACTCGACCTTTACTAGTTCACAAACTAACGTAAAGGTTTAATGAGAAAAATAAGCTATGTTTTGTGATTGTGAGTAAACACTAGGGCACAATTTGTTTTAAATGTGTTTACTAGTACTGTGGAAAGATGACCAAATGCTCTTAATGAAGTACAAGTTGGGTAAAGAACTTATTTATTAGCATACCAAGTACTTATGCTTTGGTACTTCATCTCTATGAACATTAGAAATAGTGCCATTTCTAACAAAAGTAGGTATAACTTTTACAAATGTTCATGAAAGTAGAAAGACGCACTTGGCCATAACGGTGCGAAAATACTGGTGAATATTTCAAGAAACATTATGAATTTAAGGTACAATTTTCGATTTGGACATATTAAATCAAAGTTCAATATTTAAGTACAACCATAGATTTAGTCCAAATTTTAAAATTTGTCACCACTTAAGGTTAAAACTTAACAAGTATCTTGAGAATTAAATTCATTGAAAAATTAGTTTTAGAAATTAAGTGAGGGATTGTTGGAAATAAATATATGAAACATCATGTTTCACATTGTGTCTTTTGGCATTTTCCAATGATAGTTTATAAAACTAATACGAAATTTGGTTGAAAAATACTTAATACGTAATTAAACATTAAAAATCTAATTTTATAACTTCTCTTGTGATGAATTGGTGCAAATTCAAATAAAAAGATAGCACCTCTTCATTTGAGTTATGGTTGAAAAGTTTTGTCCATTCATCTTAAGAGTTGTAATTTAGTTTCTTGGTTTACTAATCAATTATTGACAACTTTTAGTAAAGTGTTTGATGTTTCTATAAATATGAGGTTACATCGAAGGCATAATATAGACACAAAAAAAAAAAAAAAAATCAGATTTTTATAGTTTTCTTCTTATTTTAGTCTTATACTTGTTATTTAAGTGTTCAAGAGAAGAACACTTGCATTATTGAGTAAGTGTTCTTGGTGTAATTTTAGTAATTCTTTGAAGTTGTATTTGCCTGAAATCATTCACCAACTATTTATAGTGGAGGCAAATAGCACTTTAAGGATAGAGATCACTCAACTAAAGTTTCAAAGTTGTTCTTCAATTTTTGTGTTTGTAATAAATTTTCACCCAAGAGAATCTCTAATAAAAGATATCCTTATACATGTCTGCAGTCTTGCTCATCATCATCCAGGCTTTGGTCTGTGATTTTCTTGTTACGGGCTGTTCCAGTCTGTGCCAGCGAATGAAATTCGACCTCATCCTACATTTAATACCAAAATGTAGTAGTTGGGGAAATTATGGATAAGACTGGGAAAATTGCTATAGTTTCCTTGAATTTTTCCAGTTAGGAAAGTACATGATCTTTATTTACAAAACACCATCAAGGAACAATCCATACAGTTGACATTGAGAGTTGACGCCTTCTCAATGCACATTATTTTGAAACAACTCCCACTATGTAAACTTATCATGATCATATAAAAAGCTTTATTACAAGGCTGAGATTAGAGTGCCTTCAAAGTATTTGCAACGTCGATGACGAATCTAAACTTAACATCACGCTTTGCAAGCCGTTTCATGGCAGCGTTCACATACTCCATCGAAACAACCTCAACATCTGCTGTTATATTGTTAGTTGCCGCGAAATCAATCATTTCTTGTGTCTCCTTCACACTTCCAATAGCAGTTCCTGCTACCCACCTTCCTGCCCGAAATCAATGGTAAGACCGGAAGTGCAAGAGGCTTGTTAGGTAGACCAACGACGACAAGAACACCGTGAGACTTCAATAAACCAATCAGCGGACCAAGAGAATGAACTCCTGCAGAAGTATCAATGATACCATCCAGTGTTTGCATGGCAGCACGCATTTGTTCTTTGTCACGGCTAACCAAAAACGCGTCTGCGCGAAGACGTTCAATAGCATCATTCTTCTTGCCAGGAGTAGTACTAATCACAGTGACTTTAACACCAAACGCCTTGGCAAACTTCACGGCCACATGGCCTAGCCCACCTAGACCAACCACGCCGACATGCATCCCCGGCTTATCTAGTCCAAAATACTTCAGGGCACTATAAGTTGTGATCCCTGCACAGAGGAGAGGAGCCCCGGAATCAAGAGGCAGATTTTCAGGCCAACGAATTGCGAACTTCTCATCAACAACCATGATATTGGAGTAACCTCCATATGTTGGAGTTTCAATGAAAATCATAGTACGTTGAATTATAAGTGAGTATGACTTTAGGACAATAGTTTTCAAGATCATTGGTGCAATTGTCGCATGAATGACACGAACCAACCATACATCCCACACCGACTTTATCTCCAACTTTAAATTTGTCTACTTTACTGCCCACTTTTGTTACTATTCCCACG
The DNA here is from genome assembly GCA_025175665.1 of Cinchona pubescens. NCBI lineage: Eukaryota > Viridiplantae > Streptophyta > Magnoliopsida > Gentianales > Rubiaceae > Cinchona > Cinchona pubescens. The sequence continues at coordinate 768,189 of JANKKI010000077.1, read as the reverse complement.
ATTTCGTGCCCCGGGACAATTGGATACTTGGTACCAGTCCAATCGTTCTTGATGCTGTGAAGATCACAATGACAAACTCCGCAATATAACACCTTGAACATAACATCTTTTTCTCCGGGTGCTCTCCTGGAGAACTTGAATGGAGAGAGCAAACCGGTTTCGCCACTGGCAGCCCACCCGAAGGCCTCCACAGGGTGTTCATTTCTTGCAGCAAGCTCTCTTGACTTGTTCGAATGATTTCCTCTAGAACCCATAATTCTTCTCATGATTCTTCTCCAAATGCACTTCACAATATCGATCAAACGTTGTATGAAATCCATAATTGCCACTGCGACAATTAATTTTAGATTATATGACGTGAATGACTGACAACAATTACATTGGACAACCGAAATAACAGAAAACTGACATTCAGACATGTATTGAAAAGCAACAAGAATATTAATTCTTTACCTGACTTTGCAGTAACCGATGTATTGAGAGACAAAAGAATTGATCCTCATCATCAATGTAGGCACAACAGGTACTTATTACCCAAAGTGAAGTAGGTATCAAGCAAAAAAATCACATATATTCTTACTTGAATATGAGTTAGTTAAACAATGAAAAGTGAATGAGGTCTGACCAAAATGGAAAGCAAACTAGATGCTTTATATTTTTTTCTCTTGAATTACTAAGAAGTTGTGGTTGACAAATAGTTCAACTATGGACGAGTCCAAGTAAGACCGTCCGATGTTTCATGAAAATAGGATTGCTTATCTGTGATAATTATATGGTCCCAAAACTAAAAAGAATATACAATTTAATTTTTTTAAAAACAAGAGTGTACTATATTAGATTCAGTAATTTGAATTCTAATATCATCATAATTAATGATCTTGAATTAGAGTCCATTCACATCAATATATGCACATTAGCTCTTTTCGGGTATTTTAGGTATTTTGTAACATTTATGTTGGGTGACATAAATTAATCAACTAAACAAAATTAGAACAAGGTAATGCCAGGAGAATCCATGGGTCAAAATTAGTTATAGGCTTCTTGGGTCTTTTTCAGTAAAATGGAACAGCCCATATATGTTCTTTTTTCATTCTTTTCTACAGAAAACGGCCCAAAACTTCATAAGCCCATTATACTTTCAGAGGAATAAATGACTAGACCATACTGTAACTGTTTGGGATTATCGAGCCCAATATAAAGCCCATGGACCAGATCAAAGCAGTAGAAGTAGGGTTTCAGTCAGCTCTATATAAAACCAGCTCTAAACCACACCACCTTCCGCTGAAAACCCTAGTAGTACTCCATCCCCATTTTCTCCCACCGGCGCCGCCGCTGTAGCTGAAAATGTGTATGGTTCGCCTCTTCCTTCACTTCTCTATCTCTGCTTCTTTTAATTTAATGATTCAAATTAATTTTTGTGATTGTTAGGTCGTCTTTTCTTTTGATTTTCCACGGTGAAATAATCTCGCATTATAACACTTTTAAAAAAATATATATTTTTTGGGTGATGTTTTTCAGGTGAAGTACTCAAAGGAGCCCGATAACCCGACCAAGTGTAATTGCTCTTTTTCTCCCACTTTTTTTTTTTCCTCCAGAAATTACTGAGGCTTTTATGCTAATTTTCTTCTTTTTTTAATTATTTTTTATAATGCAGCTTGCAAGGCTAGGGGATCTGACCTTCGGGTTCATTTCAAAGTATATTGTTCTCTTCAATATCTTTTACCTATTATCTGGATTGTTTGTTTGTTTTTTTTTTTGTTTTGTTTTTTGTTTTTTTTTTTTTTGAAGATATTTGGTTTTTTCCATGCTCTCTGGATCAAATTGTTTTAGTAGTATCTGATTTGTTTGTAAATGAGTAATTTATTTAGTTGTGGTTAGTGTAAAACCTGATGAAAAAAGCAGGGACCTGTTGCCGTGTATTGTGAACCGGTCTCTCGTAAACTTCAGGGAAATAAAACATTGCATTGTTATTGGGTGAACCTCTTGAGCTGTTCATGATTTGAAGGTTCAGTAAATGATGATACATTTATATTACTTAGTTGTCCTAATTCTTTCTATTAGGATAATTATATGAAACTTTTTTGTTTCTTAAGGTGGTAAGTATGGGTTACAGTTTGCTTGTGTGTTATGGATTTGCCCTTGAGATTCAAATTTAAAGATTGTTACTATATTGTTGGTATTCTCTTTTTGTTCTTGTTCTTTTGCATTTCGTTGGAGATGGTGAAGTTGTCTTGGTATGTTGGACGGGCTCATGGTATAATATTGAGCTTTGCTGATGCTTTTAAGATAGTTTAATTCTTCTTGTTTATAGTAACTCATATTATTTGACTTGGTGTATATTGTGTATGTGGTTGTGATTACAAAATGTATTAGCTCTTCCGTACAGTATAAAAAAGCAGGGATTGTGTGTATCGGCGTTGTGCTAATTTGTCAGTGCACTTTGCTCGAAAGAGTTCTCTGCAATATACAATTGTTGGGAAGATGGGCAGTTGTATTTCATTTTCTTGTTGAAAGTCTTCAACAATCATCTTCTCCACATTTATATCTGATTAGTCTTGGCCGATGTTTGCACGACTGATGACTACAAGTAAACTTCATTTGTATCTGAAAGTCACACTGGAGTTTTAGGAACACCATTTCTTTTTAGTGGGTGATCATCCTTCCTTTTATTGTCCTCAAGGTTCAATGATGATTTGGATAAAGAGAAGCTTATGAAGTAATAACCTTTTAATGAAGTGAAATACTGTTGAAATTGTTGCTATATTTTATTGAACTTTTAATTTGTTGTTGCATTCGGCTGGGACTTCTAGTCTTGTTTTTTTTGGTCTGTGATATGACAATCTAATTATGTTACCCATCAAATTGTGTAGTCTTTGTGCACTTATCTTAGTCTTTCTCTAATATGGGACTTAGAGGTGTGAATGATCATGCCTGTATTATCTGATTTGTTTTTGCCTTGTTGGAAATGTCAGTATTTTTTCTTTGCTTTGTGACGAAGAATTTGACTAATTTATGCTAAATGTGTTTTGTTCAAAATCTCTAGCTGGTTTTATTTGATCCTTTGGGGATGTGAAGTGTACAAAGGATGACCTTGGTCATTTGTGTTCTTTTGCAGAATACTAGGGAAACAGCACATGCCATCCGAAAGCTACCTTTAGGCAAGGCTAAGAGGTATTTGGAGGATGTTTTGGCCCATAAGCAGGCCATTCCCTTTACACGCTTCTGTGGAGGTGTTGGGCGTACTGCACAGGCCAAGAATAGGCATTCAAATGGACAGGGTCGCTGGCCTGTTAAATCAGCTCGGTTCATTTTGGATTTGCTTAAGAATGCTGAAAGTAATGCTGAGGTATTGTCATTTGTTGCTTTACCCAAATCTTCCTAATCTTAAATATGATCTCCTGTTTATCTTCCAAGTTTCCCTCTAATAATTAATTCTTTTGTCTTGCAGGTGAAAGGCTTGGATGTGGATTCACTTTTCATTTCTCACATTCAGGTGAACCAGGCACAGAAGCAAAGACGCCGCACATACCGCGCCCATGGAAGAATAAACCGTATGTTTGATGGATTAAACATTTCATCTGTATTTATTCTCTCCACTGATAATGCTTTATCAACTGAAAGAATAATTCTTTTTCAGCCTACATGTCTTCTCCATGCCATATTGAGTTAATTTTGTCTGAGAAGGAAGAGTCTGTCAAAAGGGAGGTAATATAGCTATCCGTCTCTTTTGAACTGTTAGAGTAGGGGATATCTTAGGTTGATTTAGATGAAAACAACTAAACTATTTGTGGTAACTCTCTTGTTGCTTTTCTACATGAATCTAAATAATTGTTTATTTTGCAGCCTGAAACACAGTTGGCAACCAGCAAGTCTAGGAAGGCTTATACTAAGGCTCTATATACTGGTGCTTTCAGTGGAGGTCTTGTGATTTACAAGTTTTGATGCGTCTTTTACTTTGTGCCATTAGAGGACGGAGACAAGTTTTTGCTAGTTTTCACAGTCAAAAGTTTATTTAAGGACATACTTGATTTATGACAGATCTTTTGTTCTCACTGGATGGTTTATGGCTATTTTGCTTGGATGTTCTATTGTTTGTAATGTATTTGTTTAGTTGCCTTCATCGTGGATCCAGCAACGCTTTCACTAAACCCTCCGTTTTAGCATTTTGCAATCATCCATGGTAGGCTTGGAGAAAAGCTCTCTACTGAGCTGGGGTGTTGAGAATTGAGAGGCCACAGTGATTCTTGTTCTTGGTGAATTAAGTATTTATTGAAGCCATTTAAGCTTGATTGACAGTCATTTTGGCTAAAACAACATTTAAATATTGGTCACTGTAAGGAAATTTTTCATACATATATTGTTCTCCATCAGGCGGCTTTCCATTCACGTTAATTATATAGTGAGAAGTACCTCAGAATTGTTTCTGGATCTTAACTTGATATAGATTTATCATAAACGAATGGAAACATGGATAGTTGTCAATAGGTGAGAGTTAATAAGGATTTGAGACTATAAAGTCGACAGAGAATTGGGCCCAATTATATGGAGCAAGTTTCCACAGGCTCGTTATATATCCACAATCCATAAAGAATACTTTTCTGACATTGAGAGGCCCAGATGAGATCCATATCGCAAATATTAAACTATTACTAATATTAAATTATTCATTTACTTTGTGTTTGTGTAGACTAGCCCTTTAAGAATCTCAAAATTTAAAATAAAATAAAAAACCTTTTACAAAAAAAATAATAGAACCATTTTTAACCCAATCGAAGTTGAATTACTTTACAATTAGTTATTGGGAGTTTAAAATATTATATATATATTTTAACGAAATATAGATATGAAAATAGTTGTTTGCCAAGAAAAGTTATTTTTAAATTGTTAGGGAGTTTTAGAAAAAAAAAATTTATTAATATGAATTTTTTACTAAAATATTTTTTCTTTTGATATTTTTATATTATATTTAAAAGATAAATTAATTCTTGTAGAATTAAATTTTCAACTTTTATTTTTATTTTTTTTATTTGTAAAAAGTTTTTTTTTTTAAATTGTGATCTCTCATCTCTCTCCCTTTCTCTTCTTTTCTCTCTACTTAAAATTCCCAAACAAACCAAATAAAAAAATTTAAAAAATATATTTTAACTTTGCCTTTCCTTACTTTTTTTTCTTTCCATTTCCTTCCGTCAAACTCACCCGTATACAAGTCCACAAACAGAAAACCAGTTTTTAATACTCTCTCCTCTTTCAAATCTCTCAACTGGTCGCTCCTTCCTCAGGTGACTCTCTGTCTCACACACACACATATTCCTTATGTTTGCAGAATTTATGGCAGATCTGAACCATTCCTTTAAAAATTGGCAAATTCATCCCGTATTTATCTCTCTATAGATACTGTTTTATGTATATATTTATTTTTCGTGCTGGTGTATAATTCTAGGTATTTTGGTCTATCTACTCCGTACAATTGTCGATTTTTAGTTATTTATTTATTTTTGGTAATTCAAATGATTATCATCTCAATTCCAATGAATTTCGGTCAACTTTCGCAGCTGAAAGGCTGGAAGTGTGAGATTCGTGGAGAGAATTTTGAATAAAATTTTGATCTAATTGTCTATTTTATTGCATTTATTCTCATCCTCATGAAAATCCGTTTCCAATTTTAGGACAAACTTTTCTGTAAATTAACAAAACTTTCTAGGCCAGTATTATATAAGTTTTAGATGTATGTAATTCGTAAATTTGTTTTTAACTTTTTGTGTAGTATTGTATGTGATTTATGCTATGCATTGATTAGATGGATTGGCAAGGGCAGAAGCTAGCGGAGCAACTCATGCAGATAATGCTGGTGAGCTTTGCTGTCGTGGCGTTTATTGTAGGTTTCGTTTTAGGCTCGTTTCGGATATCCCAAACGGCATGCTGATGATATATGCTGGAGGTGTTATATTGACTTCTCTGATAACGGTTCCCAACTGGCCGTTCTTCAATCGCCATCCTGTCAAATGGTTGGACCCAAGTGAGGCTGAGAAGCATCCCAAACCACAGCTTACCAGTACCAGTTCAAAGAAGAAGACTGGCAAGAAGTAGGTCACTTGACTGCTTTTGCTACCATTTTGCTTGATATATTCATTATGGTGTATTACATACTTGTTAAAGCTCTTTTGCTGATACGAACTAACCCTTTCTTCAACTTACCTACATCTGACTTTGTACATTCTCAAAGGGGAAAAAAGTCTAGTTTTCACATTGCCTTTACTTTGTTTTTCTATTCATGTATGTCTCTATGTGTGCATACATCAGGATCTTTGATTGTGTGTTGAACATATTACTTGTTTACAATTGCGTTTGTTTAGTAAATTGCTTACACATTTTGTTGTTAGCTAGTCAAGAATTTTTCCCTGTTATAATTTGTGTCTCACGTGCGTGAAAACACAAAGACAGTCGCCAGGTTGTATGCTCATTAGGCTTTCCTAACCTGTACGAATTTATTGGGTGTAATTTGGAATTGACAGTGTAACAGAATTCTTTGTTGCTAAGCGGAGATTTTCTGTGCTTCCCAACCTTAAGAATCCGTTTTGATGTTATAGCTTGTGGACCAGTTTAAAATTGACATTTATGTAATTTAAAGCTTTTGTATCTTTGTATGACACAATCTCTTTGGATGCTTAAAAATGTCTGGAAAAACCATTTGGTGAGAGTTTAAGTAGGTCCAATAATGATGAACAACAAATATAAAAAGAACATGAAGACTGACAACACAGTTGTATGTGCTACAAAACTGCTGGAATAGAATGTTGGAGATTGGGATTTAGGCTTTTGGAGAGGATGAGATGCAATGGGATATGAGTTTTTTCTTCATTTGAGAATATTGTAGATTGGTTATCTGATTGCTCATAACTAAGATATTTGGCTTCCCTCAACGTTTGAAAGATATCTGTGGTCTAAAACATCATCTTTATTGAAGTTCCTGAATCTTGTATATGTGAAATAATTCATCACGACGCTCGAGCCTTGACATTGAAGATCACAAGTTACCAGTAATTATTAACTGAAATTGTTTATTATTGTTGATGCTTAGATCATGTATAATACATTTACACTTGTGCGTTGACCTTGATCAAGTGTACATCGGCTTGGTTGATGACACTGTTATAGAGAGGGAAGAGCCTGTTTTGATGTTTGATGAACTGTGCGTTAGCATATATTTAGACCGTGTTTTTGCTTGGTTGATCAACTGTGCATTAGCATATATTTAGATCCTATCCAAAGTGAACGATGCCCCAGTTTATGTTTCTGGCAATAATACCAGCTGTGGCAAATAAGAGGCTGCTATGCCTATAAACGATTAAAATCTACGAGCTTGAAAAGTTCGCTCGTGATAGTGCTCAGATTTTTAGCATGAATCAGAAGATTTTAGATAAATTGTTCAGCCTACCGTCAAATTTCTGCTGATCTAATAATTGACAAAGTTACCATGCTTGTTACTCAGGTATATTGTTCATTAGTTTCTACTTTCTACTGTGTTTTGCCAGAATATCCTCAAACTTGACCAAAGCTTTTTGAACATGAATTACAATCGTTTCTCACCTGTGACATCCTTTTCATTCGTCTTTCACGGGCTTGTAATAGATGCCTTTTCTAGACAGGAATCACCATTTCGATAGTTTCTATGAAAATGGTGTGAATATCTAGAAAAGTTTTCCATAACATGCTAGCCCGTATAAGAGACAATCTAAACATGCAGATGCTGTTAATACTAGATGCTTCCCAAACCCCAAGATCCCCCTCTTGATACAAAAAAAAATCCTTTCTCCTTCCCCTTTTTCCCCATGAACTATACAATGTCATGTTCCCTTGTTGTCGATGGAGAAACAATTACCAAAAATAGAAAAGAAAAATGTTCATTAGCTTCCCTATCCTGACCTGCCTGACACCTCTTGACCCTTCCAGTCTAAAAGCTTAGTTTCTAATTCTCTTACTAGTGTAGCTGTAATGATTTCTGCCATGTACGGATTAAGACAACATGCATCCTACTAATTTTCTTGCTTCATGGCCCTCGACATTGGATCGTCATCATGTATTATGTTTTCATCATCATCTTCGTAATATTCATCCAGCTCATCTAATATTGATTGATTAATACGTTTACGAGATTGCCTTCTGTGCTTCTTGAGTTCTAAGCGTGGCTCTGCTTGCTGCACACCCTTTCCTCCCACCTTATACCTAAAAACCAAGTTTTTAATAAATATACTGTAAAGAACAGAAACAGAGGAAGAAAATGCACCACTACCACCCACCCCCCCCCAAAAAAAAAAGTCATATAATTCAGCAAATGCTAAATATAAGGAAACTTGGAAGGCGAAGGAGAATATATGAAGCCCTTGTTGGCCAAGTATAAACATCCAGGAAAGAGGACCCCAGTTACCTCTTATCAACTTAAGACACATGTGGCAAACACGAGTCGTGTAAAATGGATTCAGTGTTCCAACAACCTAATTGTCTAGTATTTGGGAATAAAAGTGAAAAAACTCTTATTTTCAGAATATTTTCTGGAAGTTGGATTCATGGAAGATACTCTCCTATGGTTACCATCAACTACAACTTTCATCATTAAAAGGAATGGAGATCATCATTCAACTTTACTTTCCAAATGCTGAAACTACATGTGATCATGATCATGATCCCAATTTGATGATCCATAACTAAATCTGTTTACACAAACATCAATCAACTATTCAATTTCAAGTTGTATTCATAATGAGGAAAGAACACCAAGGTTCTAATGCAATTACTCTCAACATACCTCACATCCCCTTCTTTCTTGGTTCCTATAGTCCTTAGCTGAAACTCCTCCCTGATTTTGATCTCATCAAGCAACTGAAGATAGTAAGGATATCTCTCCCACTGTGCATTTACAATGCACCCAGGTTCACCAAGGTGTAAGCAGTCGCTAAATGAGCATTTTGAAGGTTCCTTATCCTTCAGCATTTTACGTATCTGAAAATAAATTAATAAAATGTAAAGCCCCCATTAATGTAAAAATTCAACCTAACACTTCATCAGGGAAAATAAGAAAACCCAATCCACTTCAATAGATGAACAAGTAAGCAAAATAAAGCAGTGAAACACAAGAAACCTCTGGAAAATGTTGAGAAAGAGATTGCTTTGTCACTTTCATCAAACTAGGCTGGCTATAACCAGGGGTATCAGCAAGATAACCGCCGCCAAATAATGGAAGCAGAGAAACATGCCGAGTAGTATGCTTTCCTCTTCCACTTCTTGTTGACACCTCTGCAACACGTTGCTCTTCGAACCAAGTGCTGCCCAGAATCTGAACAGTTAGGGGGTAGAAAGAGAATTTAGAAGGGTCTATACAAACCATAAGGAATATGAAAGAAAGAGGAAGAAACCCACTGGATCAAACCAATTGTCGTGTTCAGAGACACCAATATTAAATGCTTGTTGTTTCTCAAAGCATTGATCAAGCTGGATTTTCCGACACCACTTGGACCCACAATTACAGATGTCTGTTCTCTCAGGTTAAATTGTAAGGTATCAATTCCATACTTTGATTCAACACTACAAAATATCGGATCATAGCCCCAACTTCGAAGCCTAGATTTCCATGTAAACAGTGTCTGCAGAAGTTTATTGTTTTTCATTACATAAACAAGAAGTGGTAAGAAAATATGGCAAGATAGAAAAACATCAACCAAAGTGGTAAGAAGGAATGCAGAAAACATTGTCCAACTCCGAGACTTTCAAGGATCAACAAATAACATAAAATGCAATGAAATTCAACCATAAAGATTTTGCAAAGAAGTTTAGTTAATCAAAAGTTTGATCAACAAGGCAGCGAGGTAGTGTACCTTACACCATTGTCTCGGGAATATATTAAATCCACCTTAGTACCAAAACTCGAGAAAGCATTCAAGTAAATTAAATTAGCAATGCTTAATATGATGTGTAGTAAATTTAGTACAATAACACTTGCACAGCATTTACAATTTCTTTTAACATATTTGCAGATAGACTTTGCAAGAAGCCACAGAAAGTACTAATGCATTAGCACACATGAGCAAAGACCAGTCAGAACCGCAAACACCACAAAACTAGCCAATACAAAAGATGCAGAACTATCCAAGCAATGCAAATCAAAGGAAATTAAGTGCATATTGACCATCACAACTTAACAGGATTCACCTTAGGATCCAGACACATGTTTATATTAGTGACTTAACTAAACTTTTCAAACTGCAAACACACTCGTTTACATCTAAACACATGGCATTTATCCTAAACCCTAACAATGTCAACTAAATTTCTCATTACAGAAAAAAGCTGAGCACATTTCACAGAAGTTTTGGGAAAATATCTTACTAACATTTCAATAGGTAACTAAAATCACTAATTAATCAAGCAGAGCAACCACGAGGACAAAATTTTTCAGCGAACGCAAGCATAATGAAAAAGGAATTTCAGACCTCTTCCGAGGCAAGTTCAGACTTGTTGAATGCAAGGGTAAAAGGAATTCCAGTGGATTCAGCCTCCACCAAAAACCTAGTTAAAGCAAATGCCTCCGGCTTCGGCTGGTCCATGGAGAACAAAACCAACAAATGATCCACATTTGCCACCGGAGGGTCGGCCGTCTCCGTTTTTCTTTGGAAAACATCCTCTATCATTCCCCTTCTATCCACCCAATCAATTGACCCTACCAAAACCTTATCCCCCACCAGAACTCTCCTCTTTATCTTCTTCAACACAGCTTTTACCACACACAACAATTCCATTCCAATCCGCCCTCCTTCTTCTCCTCCAGCAAATTCTTCGGAGCTTCTAGACTCTTTTTCTAATTCATCATCCAGTTGTTCTTCTTCTTTTTCAGCAACTTGTTGGACGATGACGCGCATGAAGTTAGCTTGCGAAGCCGCTACTAAGCCGACAGCTTGATTTTTGGAGAGTTTAGGCTTGGGGCTTGTTCTCCAGCGACAAGAGAGCCGGAGAGGAGAGCTGCTTAACTGTTTCGCGAGCTTTGAGTAGGTTTCTGCTAGGTTCATTAGGCTTCCTGGAAACGTTTTGGCTTATACACATTTGAGGGTGGCGACGGGCGGCGGCGGCGTAAATGGAGAAATAACAGTGGCGGAGGCGGCGAATAGCTAAGGCTGAGGACGAGAGTGGAAGCGCGAGAAACGGCGTCGTCTTGAGGCGGAGAATTATTGGAATTGAAGCAATCGTCATCGGTGGAGTTAGTTACAGAAGAACAGTAAAGTAATATCCGGAAATTGAATTATTCATTTATATATCATAAGATTTTTTACAGGAATTTTTCAGATGAAGCGTTCATTTTCTCCTCATTTTTTTTTACTTCACTTCTTTACTCTTCAGTGTCCAGAAGAATCCAGTCTGTGTTCTGCGTGTCACGCTGATGGTGGTAGATAGCGATGATGTGGATTAGTAACACACATAACTTCTTATACACAGATTATTTTAGAAATGTTTACGTGACAGTCTCATTAAGGACAATTATATAATTAATTGCAGTTGAGCTAGTATTCCAGATAGCCTAAATCTCCTCATATAAATCTGAGTGCTACTAAAAGGGATAGACAATTCAGAATCCAATTCAAAATTCGAATACTCAAACACACACTTGTATCTCGGATATTTCACCTTCTCTCTCCTCCTATAATCTATTTCTAGTTTCATCAGATAGCATAGTTTAAAAACTCATAAAACTTCCATTGAATTGTATCAAGTGACAGAATTATAAGTGATTTTATGAAAAAATTTATAAATAATAAGTTTTTATTGAATTTTAGATTAAATTTAATAAATTTATTGAATAATTATAAATATTTATTTGAATCGAATTTATTTAATACTAAAAAATATATAAAATTTGTATAAAATTTTTAAAAAATTTAAATTTTTTGAATTGATCATAAATATATTTATGTAAAAGAATCACATATAAAATCTAAAATTTTAAATATAGATTTAATCTAATTATTAGTATATTTTTATTTTTAATAGATAGAATAATAAATACATATGGTTTATAGTTCCGAATTTTTTAATTTAAATAGATAAAACTTAACAGAATTTTTAAGTATACTGGACTCATTAATTTTTAATGGAATCTGAATTTCTAGTTTTTAAATATTGGTGGATGGCAAATACTTAGGTAGGCCCAATCTTTGACTCTACTTGTAGACCCTGTAGTGTGGATTAAATTTTAGAAAATTTATGATATCAACTGATGTAAGCAACATTCTTTAAAATTTAATACTCACCACAAATTATATAGGTGGGGTCAAAGATCGAATTTACCTAAGTATTTTCCTTGTTGGATTCCTTGGCAAATGAATCGGGCTGGGCCATCTGAGGCGACCGAACTTGGCCCTTATAGATTTTACTCTTGGGTCTAAGACCTGGCAGCTTAACGCAATGGACTTAGTTGGGCATTTTGGATATATACTCGGTCATAGTTCCACTGGGCCATAGCCCAAGTCCTTGTGCCCGTCTTTTATTGCTTTTTGGGGAACCCAAGTTACTGTCGTTTTTATTTTTGGAAAAAAGACTGATTTGTTCCTTTGACTAATTTAGTCTCGTATGTTTAAAAAAATTAACTAATTTAAAGGTTGTAACAGATATTGTGGATAGAGTCGTTGACAATATATCTAATGCAGATTAATGGTCACGTGACTTGGTGCATAAATTTGTCTATAATTTTTATCATAAATCTTATATTGATTAATTTTTATAAAAATAAATGACTAAATTAGTCTATCGTGATAGATAAAAAATTAAATTAATCGATATTCTAATGATAAGGACTAAATTGATTTTTTCCCTTTTACTTCTTATCACTTTGGAACAAATTGGCATCGGTAGCAAAAGAAAATGGATAAGATTGCATGGGTTATTGTAACGTCTAAGAGGTCAGTTTTTTTTTTTAAGGGAAAGGTTTAGGTAAGTTAAGTAATCTTGTTTAATATCATTAGAAATATTATTTGAAAAAATGATAACTACCATAACAGTTTTTTTAAAACGTGATAACGTATTACATATGAGATAAAAGTGGTTGAAATATGTATTAATAATTGCAAAAATAATATTCAGATAATAATTAATACTAACATTTTCTATTCAAACGAAGTTATTGTAATCCAATGAACTCCTTTTCGTTTTAGTTAGACAAGATCAAAGGAATGCAAATTTTATACTAGTTTTGAAGCATTCCAACAATGTATATCTAATATCCACTCCACACAAGTCACAACTTTAGATAAGTTAAACACATTTTTTTAGCAGCTAATCGGATAAGGCAAGGAATAAATGGTTTTTGATTATCCTTCCACGTATTGGCTGATTAGAGGATGCCCAATCCACCTCCTCCTCAAGAATTCTTCCACTTATTTTAATTTTATGCCTCCTCAATTGATCAAGAGCCGGTAAAATGGTTAAGATGTTTCTCAATTCATCAAAGGGCCCGAAAATGGTTAGAAATTTTCAATAATATAAAATGTTGTTTTAACTTATACTAATAGATAATTTAAATAATTCAGAAAATGGTAAGAATGATTCAATCACATAAACATAGGAAAGTCAAAAGCTCAAAAAATTGATGTTAGTGTGTTTTTCAAATCATTAATGTTGCAATCTCTTCTCAATTCATTAAGGCTCAACTTTGCATTAAAACTCGTATTTCTACTTTTATCATTTTTTCTACCAAGAAACTGAAACGATGACTATGAACGCTTTGAAATTTGAAGCCAAGTACGTACCACTATTGACTTCAGCTCTTATAAAATAAATAAATAAATATCTATATATATATATATATATATATATAGATGAATCTCATAGTTTGTAATTTTATAGACATCACTCAACAAATTTATAATTTTTATTCTCTCTTACCTAATTTTTAAACATGATTACACTCTTTATATTTTAAATAATTATACGATAAATTAAAACTCTTCCGTCTGATTCATTATTAATGTTACTTATGATGCTACTATTATTTTACTCTAAAATAAATTCAAACTTTCCCGGATTGCGTGGTTCCTAAACAATCTTACGATCGAGGATATTTGAAACAAAGTATACATGAATACAAGGCCCAAAAAACAAAAGTAATAGTACCATTTTTGGGATCTTTTTGCACTTCAATTTTCAACTTATGTTGTGAACGATTCATGGAATCTCTGATTGTCGTCCAATGAACGATACACATCGGTTTGGTATGTGGACGACAATGCTTGTAGAGCATTAAAGAATCACAAGTCTAAATCAATTGTTTTGTGTTCTCTTTTCAAGTTTATCTTATTGATATAGAAATTTGAAAGGAATCACAAATGCAATTTTGGCGAATAAAATAGCAAAGAGATTTATTCATCCATTGATGTTACATTCCACAAGCCATTTACGCCCAAATTATTGGAATGGTCTTTGCCAGACTTTAGACGACATTTGGCGAGCGCTCAAAACAGATATCATCTTTTGAAAACGAAAACACAAATGTATGTACCATTTTCAAGGCACTAGTCCTAATTTAATTTGTTTAAAAGTTGAAGGAAATTTCCATATTACTATTACCACATCTCTCCAAATTCATAACCTTCCACAAAAAAAATTAATTTCATTTTTATTTTTGTAGAAAGAATGGTAAACTTCTCCACATCCTCCATTCCAAGAAATATTACTAACGAGGTATTTGGTTAATAGATATGAGAAGAAAAAATTAAAAATCAAGATTAATCATATTTATTGATGTTATTTTGTTAATCAATATAATAATCATTATATGGGAATTAAAGTGTTAAAAAATATCTACTTTTATTCTCTACTCGTGACATAGATTTTAAATTGTTAACTTATCAATATAATGAAATTTATTTATTATTCAAATCAAATAAGTAAAGAAAAATGATATAAACCCATATTGATAATAGAATTTATGATTTCTATTTCGATTCCTATTCTCAAATGTGAACCAAGCATCTCCTAAATATATACAATACATAATAAATCTTAAAAAGTGTCGTCAGTTTCAACACGAGGAAATGATACCCAAAAATCGTAATTTTATGCACGCACTGAGCAATATGTAAAGTTTATTGAATCGGATTACGAAATTTTTTTATATGAATTAGATTTATGACATAAGTCTATATTTCATCACATTATTATATAAGTGATGTGTGATGATGTGGTAAAATATGAATTAAAAAGTTTATAACACTATATTATAAATTCGATTTATATAAGAATTTCTCACTAACTAGTGTAAGATTCATGCTAAACACACAATACACATCCTCCTATAATTTAAGTCATGAACTTGAATCACCAAAAGATAAAGAAATATTGTATATCCTCTTTTAACTCACACTATAATATCTGTAAGTTGGGTAATATTTAACTGGGTAATATTTAACTAGACTCGACATTGGATTAAATTTTTATAAAATTTTATTTATATCAACTAACTAGTACTATTTTCCTTATTACTAAACAGGATCTACAAGTTCTGTCTAAGGAGATAACATTAAGAAAAAAATACTTAGGTAGACCGATATTAGATTTTATTGTAGCTGATTAAATCTTATAAAATATTAGTTACATATATTAAGTAAAAAATTAGATCTAACTAAATATCTTTTTAATTAACTAGTATTAATATTTTTCTGAAAATATTTAAATGGATTCAGTTTTGAAACATAGCCATAAATTTTATGACTAAAATTAAATATGATAAAATTTTATTTGTATCAATTAACATCATTTATTCCCCACAGTTTACAAATTTACAAATAAAATCGTAATCCTAATCCACCTAAATATTTTCCGTATTTTCCCATTAGTATATTACGGTGACTGACGTGGATTGCCTCTGTCAATTCTATCTTAATTTTTTTTTTTTTTTTGTTTATATTCTCATTCCATTATTCCACTGCTCACCAGACTTGTCACCTCCCCCACAACGCACTTTACTTTCTACATTATTTTTTTTTATAAATATTTTTACATATTTCCACTTCCCATTTTCTCTATTTATTATTCGGAACTTCTCAGCTATATCTCTACTCTGTACCTGCATTTTACCCACTCGCCAGTTCTCTCAGATTTCCATTCTTCAGGTAAAAATTCCGATATTTTTTCTGCTACTTCTGATCTATTTTTGTAGCTGTTCTTAATTTTCGCTGTTAATTTTATGATTAATTTGGTTATTTTTATGCGAATGACTCGATAATATTGTGTAATCGCTTGTCAAATTGATACAAAAATGTAGTTGTCTTGTCTTTGGCTAATTTTCCAACTTCAAAAGTTTAGTAGTTTTGTTTTTGTTTTTTTTTTAACTACTAATTATGGATCTGTTTTTGTTAAATTTCATTATTTTTGTAAGTTGGTGGAGCTTAATTATTTGAATTGTTTATTTCTGTGTCATTTTAATTCTAAGCTTACTCGACATTTTATTTAATGTAATTTGTAAGCTTCCTGATTTAAAATGGGATGTAGTCTAATTAAAAAATGAATGATATATAATTTGAACCTTAAAAAGATCAATAATGGTTCTATTACTTGTTTGTAAGCTGGGTTTGTTAAATCTTTACTCAAATTATTATTCATTCATTGGGAAATTCTATAGTTCGATTTAGGGAACCACTCCTCTAGCTTTAAAAGCTCGTGCAGTACAAGTTTTTAAAGTACATAATGTTGTACTGTACAATCTTTTAAAGCACAAGCGAATTGTTCCCTAGACAGGACCGTAGAATTTTTCTCATTTTTATGCCCTTTACAGAGTTAGAAATTACTTTACATTGTGTCTTTGGGACAGAATCTACATAATCTTTTGAAGATCTTCATTTATCATATTCTTTTCCAAGAAGTTTTGAGTTGGTTGGGGCGGTAGTGGTGGTAGTTGTGGGGTGCTGGTGGAGAGAATAATTGTATACTTGTATGATTGGATGTTTATTTAATTGCTGCTGGTTCTTGGGAACTTTTAGTTTCTTTAAATAATCATGCTTATTGGGCTCCACTTAAATTGATATTTATGTGTTTTGCTTTTGCGTTATAATGTTTTGGTGGGTTGAATTCCAAGAGTTGTGGTGCAATTATTTTGAAGTGTGGTATTATGAATTTGTCTTATATTTCTGTTGGGTAAAATGAAAATGACTTTAAATGATAAGAGGTTCAATGGTGTAACTCTAATTTTGGCCTTCTTGCGCATTCTCAATTTGTTCTCTTACTCGTATGTGTATGATATACTGCAGGTAAAGCATTTGCTAAAGCAAAATGGAAGTTAGAGGAGGCTAAGTTTATTTGGTTCTATGGACTTGGCAGGTAGGCTCTCCCGTCCCCCGATGCCCTAAAACCATCCCACTCTTCTCAAGCTTCGTTGATTTTGATATTTTGCTATGTGTTATGAATATTTTTCCTTTTTAATTAAGACTGGATTGTTTATGACTTATACTACTGTTCTACGCAGGCATCTGGGCAATGTGTGGGAAGAATAACAGTTCAGGAAGTAGCAGCTTAGGTACTATAATCAAGCAAAAGGACAGTAAGTGCAGAAGAGAGAGTGGAATGGAATTTGAGTCTGATTGGACAAAGCATAGAAAATCGTCAGCCTTCACAGCTCAAGCCATCCGTTCTGCAACATCTTTTTTGCCTTGGTCTTGTAAAATATCGAGAAGTGAAGGATTTCACGAATTTCTGTAGTCAGAAGCTAATTGTTCAATTTCGTTGATCTTTGTAGTTGAGAGCAAATGATGACGCTTTTGTCAATCTTTGTTTTTGAGAACTTTTTATTTTGAAATTCCTGGAATTGTTAGTGGAAGAAAGAGGGCTAGCGATTTGAATATGTGTTTCTCCAACGTAGTCGAACAGAAGACTCCAGCTCATTTGAAAGGGGGGTCATGTTTAATCTCGAAGTTTGCTGATGATTTCCATAGTCCCATCTTGCCTGGATTGCCTGACGATGTGGCAATGTACTGTCTGTCTCTTGTCCCTCGATCTAATTTTCCTGCTATGGGTGTCGTTTGCAAACGATGGAGGTCTTTTATCCAAAGTAAAGAATTTATCAGTGTGATGGTTAGAAAACAAGCCGGCATGCTTGAGGAGTGGCTTTATATCCTGACTGTAGACCCCGAAGGAAATGGAAGCCATTGGGAGGTTTTGGATTGTTGGGGACAGAAACACCATGTACTCCCTTCAATGCCTGGTCCTGTAAGGGTTGGTTTTGGCATGGTAGTTCTCAATGGAAAGCTTCTCATAATCGCTGGCCATGCTATGGTTGATGGAAGAAGATCTCCCTCGGCTGATGTTTATCAGTACGATTCTTGCCTTAACAGGTATGTTTACTTTTAACTCCCATCTTGTTCGATTCTCTCTAGCTTTGAATGCTTCCATACTTCTCTCTTTCTTAGTACGTCTTTGTTCCTGAAATTTATGGTTATATTTGGTGACATATGGTCTTTATCCTTCCTCATCCTCACTTTATATTGTAATACTTCTGTGTAGCTGGAATAAGTTAGCAGACATGAATGTCGCACGCTATGATTTTGCTTGTGCGGAGGTAAATGGCATGGTCAGTATGCAGTTGGAGGATATGGGATGAATGGTGAATCTCTCTCATGTGCTGAAGTGTATGACCCTGATATTAACAAGTGGAATGTAATTGAGAGTCTTCGCCGTCCGAGGTGGGGATGTTTTGCTTTTGGATTTGAGGGAAAGCTTTATGTTATGGGAGGTAGATCCAGTTTCACAATTGGAAATTCAAAGTTTGTTGACGTATACAACACAGAGAGGCACACCTGGTGCGAGATGAAAAATGGCTGTGTCATGGTTACAGCTCATGCTGTCCTGGGAAATAAGCTCTTTTGCATCGAGTGGAAAAACCAACGGAAACTGACTATATTTGACTCTGAGGATAGCTCATGGAAGACGATACCTGTTCCAGTGACTGGGAGCTCTAGCATTGGATTTCAGTTTGGCATACTGGATGGAAAACTTCTGCTATTTTCACTCGAGAAGGGTCCTGGTTCCTATACCCTTCTATATGATCCTAATGCAGCCCCTGGTTCAGAGTGGCAGATCCTACTTCAAGTATAAAACCATCAGGATTGTGCGTGTGCAGCGTGACAATCAAAGCATAAATCTGTCTTTGTCATCAAAGATTCTACTGATGATTTCACTGTCTTGCTCATTTTCTTCTTCCCCTCCTGCTCCTGTAGTTTCATGTGGACATTCTTGTCCACTAAAGGATTAGTTATGACTTGTGCATGGATGGGTTGTAGTTCAGTAAGCTGGTTGTTTCTGGACTAATGTCATTGTATTATCTTAATATGCAATATGGTTAATTTGCTTGATGGAACATCACTCAGATAACTTGTCATCTAGTAGTAATATCTTTTGAGTTTGCTGCCAATGTTTTGTTCTGAATTGTTGTTAGCTTGTGGTGGCAATGACGAAGTTCGAATAAATATGCGGTTTTATTGATGGACTCAAATCCACCAATTTTCTTTTTTGCAATTATTCACTTGTTGGGTATAGCATATTGGACTATTTTATGAGAATGAATAATTCACCTGTCTCTACAATAGCAATTATCATTTGGAAACTAAATCAAATTTCCACATAATTATTCCAGATGTTTTTTTTTTTTGGAGCTTAATTGTAGATTTTGCAAATGGCAAAAAATAAAATATCATTTACAACTGATTTACTATTAATTCAAAAGCAAGGTGATGGGTAAAAATATATATATATCTTATATACATATATATATATATATATATCTTTCCACATAATTATTCCAGATGTTTTTTTTTTTTTGGAGCTTAATTGTAGATTTTGCAAATGGCAAAAAATAAAATATCATTTACAACTGATTTACTATTAATTCAAAAGCAAGGTGATATATATATATATATATATATATATATATATATATATATATATATATTAAAAAAAAAAGAGTATAAATTGAGTCTAATTTTTGTAATTTGCACGATTTGTCAAAATATGGCGGCAACACCTTTCAAACGAAGAACCGCACTCTCTCCTCTTCTACTCCGGTTTAGGGTTCCGCCGTCCCCAAAACCCTTCCCTCCTTTGCTCAGCCACAACAATAAAAATGTTCGGCAACCCCTCCTTAACCCCTGCCTTCGGCACCGTCTCTTCAACCTCCGCTTTCGGTACTCCGTATTCAAGCCCCGCTTTCGGAACGCCTTCTACGCTGTCGTTCGGAAACGGCTTTGGAGCCTCACTATTCTCAGCTCCGTTATCTCAGCAATCGCAGCCGCAGAACAGCAGTAAAGTTCTTTCTTTCAGACGCCTCAGAGCTCCAGTCCTTTCGGCCTGACAGCCTTCTACGTTTGGTCAGCCCGTCGCGACGCCGGCATTGCCGTTCGGAAATGCTCAGTCGACTACTCAGATGGCTCCAATCACTACTCTTGCTTTCTCTCTTGCCGATCGCGATATTCAAGTAAGCTCCCTGTGGAATTATGTATGTTCGTGCTTATTAGTGAAAATTCCAAACTTCTGTTACGTGACATCTATTGTGGTGGTTTATTCCGTTGAATTAATGGTTTTCTCATTTGAATTGTGCTAGGCGATAGTTGATGCACACAAAGAGGAGCCAGGACACCCTGAGTATGCTTTTAAGGTTCGATTCTAGGTCGTTGATCTTATTCCTTTGATGTTTCTGCCACTCATGATCTTTAATTCTTGTGTGATTGGTGAAAAAAAGCTAGAATTTTGGGGTAATTTAAGTTTTGAATCAATTAGCTAAAGCAAATTATTTTGCTAGTTATCAGCTAGTTTAGCTGTTTAGATTTTTTTTTTTTTTTGGTTGGTTAGGTTAAGTATGCTTGACTTGGCTGAAATTTGACAGAACAATCATGACACTAGGTTTGCTGTTTGTCAGGCATAAATTTGAGATTTGGAGTTAATAGTTGGAAGTTTGAAATTTGTACAAGTAGAGGAGATCTTTCCTTTCTCAGTATTAGAATTTACTGATCAGGTAGCTGTCTTATTTTGGTTCTGCATTTTTCCTGCATTCGCCGTTTTTTAAGATTTTAAGATGTGTGTGTTGATTTTGCAGCATTTATTATTCAGCGTGATTGAGCCTCAGTATAGAATGAAACCGGCTGGTGTATCAGATGTGAGTTCGATGTTGTCATATTGTATTCTAAATTTTCTGGTGCTTTTAGTTTTCTTGTATTCATAGAAGATTTTTACTAAATCTGTTGAATTAGTTTAGATGGGCAGAGGTCATGGGGAAACTTGAAGGCATGGGGAGTTCTAATTGAGCCTAACAACTGTGGCCCCAGCTTGTTGAGGGATTTAAAGATCTGTCGCAGTGCCTCAAGGTATCAAATGAACGATTTTTATCTTTTTTATCTTTCTTTTTGTAATGAGGATGTGTTTATTGTTTGTTACATTATTCATGAGTCCTCTCCAACCTATATTGTTTTAATCTCAATGTGCCAAATCTGTATATGTTGGAGAAGGCAGCTTTATTGAACCTCCACACTCCCCCAAAAAAAAAAAAAAAAAAAAAGAGGGTTTCACTTTCTCATGTATTTTATTCTCGAGGTACCTTGCGTCTATGTTTCTGTTTTCTATCTACCTTTATCCACTTGCAGTTTTGAGTAACTGATTCTCAATTTTTTTTCCCCATTTTTCTATCTTGGATTCATATAGCTACAAGATGAAGTCATGCTATCAGATTCTGAGAGATTGTAGGTAACTCAAAGCAATGTGAAAATGGTAATCTCTTGCTATCTTGATTTTGTATACGAACTTGTGGTTGATGATTCTTGATTTGTATAAACTTACATTTCTGCTGCTTCAAAGGCATTTCCAAGCCGACACTTTTCCTTGGATTCAGAGGATGAGACCAAAGGAGCAGGAGCTGCAAAGGCGCCGCTTAAGGGTGGGATTTCCTGTGTTATGCTTCCTTTTTACTTTATTATGCTAGAAACTAGGATTTTGTCTGGTGATCTGGTAGTTAGCATTTTCTGCTGAAACACTTGTAATATAGTTGGTTTGAAGATGTAATTTTGTTCGTGTAAAATCCTGTAACCTTTACTTGCACCCTTATTTCCTGCGCACAATTGAGCAATACCATGCTGGATGAAGTTGTTAAACTTAACATAGTAAAATAACATGTTCAATATGCTAGTTTGTGCTCTTGCCTCTGGTATGTAAACAGATAAGAGAGTAATATAATATGATGAACAGGTAATGAGAATTATAGAGATATTGGAAGGCAAAGGCTGTCAATTACCTTCACTGAAGTGAGAAGCTGAATTGGCAGAGAAGTTGGCTGCAATAACTCAACAGATTTTTGATCCGTCTTTTGATCTGTTTAACATGTTTTCTATGTGGCTTGTGCTGGAGATTATTCTAACAGGTAAAAACTGACAGTTAAAAGGATCTGGAGCAGAACTTTGTATAAGGGTTCAGAATCTGTTGACCCTATCTCGTGTTCAAGCTAATGGCCTTGGTGGTGGTTCTGTGTACACACAAGGATCGACTGGAATTACACAAGCAGAGTCTATTGGACATGCAGGAGGTATGCCAAATGTCATTTACAATCATTGCTCAAATGGAGGTTGCTGTTTCTCCGGAGACGGGGATAGTCACCCAGAAAATGACAAAGAAAGGGAAAAGGGGGGGAGTATAATGTATGCATCATTACCCTTTACTTGCACCCCCATGATATTTATCTCATTCTATTTTTTGCTTGTTTTTCTGTCACCTACTTCAAGTAAAAAGTTAAAAAAAAAAATGATTCATAAATATATTCACAACCTAGAGAATTCCTAGAATAAATCAAATTACTCGGTGTACTGTTAATTGTAATACAAGTAAAAGAACAAATTTTTTTATCTTTTTTTGATGCAGGTCTTACAACAGCAAACTGAGTCCATTGGTAAGACCTGCATCAAAAAAAGATAAAAAAATTTGTTCTTTTACTTGTATTACAATTAACAGTACACCGAGTAATTTGATTTTAGCGCAAAAGTTGTAGCTGAAAAACCAAAATTGAACAGAGAAACATCAACGCGTTGAAGGAAAAAAAATCAAAGAACTATAAACTGACTCAGCTACAACTTTTGCGCTAAAATCAAATGGATTACAATGAGCAAGAAATGGTTATTCCTATTCACTTATATCTTTGATTTTGACCAGGAAATTAAATAGAGCATAGGCTAGATTTCCACTTTCTCTGAAATAAATCTTTCCCTTGCATGGATTGACTGCATCAATGAGTGCTGATCTTATGCTTCATGAATGAGGGCAATTCTTTTTAATGACTTGATTCAAGACATGCATCTGGCATCATACGCCAAAATTCAACTCAAAGCTGGGCATGTCATAAAAATTTGTTCCCCTCAGCCAAATTTCATTTTACAGCTGAATGTGAACCTCTTGTGATTCTTGAATACTAAAAATTTGTATGGTTAAGAGGTGACACTGAGAAGCAAGCGTATCTTAAGAGAGTGGCAACTGGCAAACAATGGCTTAGACATATTAGATTGAAAAATTCTGCTAAGAAATGCACTTTTCATAAAGCATAAACCTTGGCCACTGCCCAAGGATGGAATAAAAAACATGAACAGAATGAGAGTTTTGTACTAGTCACTACTCTTGAATGATGCTGTCATTGAAGTTCAAATCACATGAAATCTTAATAAATGTACTTTTATTGGCCATAATTTTTTCTCGATCTAATCTATACCTTTATCGATGACACTATTTTCAGTACAACAGTCCAGCACTCCTAGCTACATCTTTTTGCTGGAAAAATTACAATTTAACTATTACTATACGGTGCAAGTAAAACAAAATTGGAAAGTACCTCAATAAAGGAAATCAGAAGCAGGGCCTAACCCCCTCTCCCTCTTTAGCTTCTCTTGAACCTTAACTAATAGAAGCTTTCAATTAACAGGGAGTGCCACCAATTGTCAAACCATAAATAATTCCAGGATAAAGAAAATTCTTCATGCTTCACTATTTGGACGTGTGTTAGGGTTATCTAAGAATACTCTTAACATTCATTGTATTTCTCTGCCATGATCAATAGTACTAGAGATGTCCAACCAGTGAACAGCCGTGCACCTTTCCCCTTTCCCTTCTGCTGATCATACTGCTCCCATATATAACCCGTCTGATAATAGTTCCCAACCACATTCCTGCATAAAAGGAAAGCTAAAAATTACTATCAGCATACTTTAGACACAAAGAGGGCCTTCAGAAAATGTAAAGGCAGCCATATGGGCCTTTTCTTCATTTTGTATTTAACCCAGTAGAACAGCCTTTGTCTTCCAAACACGTAAGGTCGGCTAGGTCATGATGGGGAGGTAACTTTTCTGATCTCTGTGTTGTGTATGAGAACGAGTTAGTCTCTGCCTAATATACCTGATCAAGTTGTTCCTCAAATCATCGTATATCCTCTTGGCTTGTTCTCTATATGGTCCATCCTCTAGAATAATCAAACCAAGGCAACATTAACTATGTAAGAAAAAATTGTAAAAGATAAATTTCATTTTATTATGTTATCTGTACCTCTGGAGTAATAGTGAAGTGCAGAGAGAATCCTATAATTCATGTTCATCCAAATAGGTCCCCTCCAATATGGTGGATCATGTTCGGTGTTGCGTTTCATGTACACTGAGCTGTGCAGATATATAGTATTCACTTTAGTCCTCTACGTTTCCTCAACATAAATACATAATGACATCCACTAAAGTTGAAAAAAGATATGCCAAATATACTAAAACTCGTAAATAAGTAACTAGTGGCTATAAAACTGATAACCAAGTTTCTCTTACTTACCATTTGTTTTGGATAGAGACCTCAATCCAAAATTTGTCCATAAAGTGCTTCTGTTTGAGATGAGGTCAAGCTGTTTTTCTAGTATCCATGATCCCTGCTTGCAATTTAGTATAGGGATTAACTCGAAATAAAGCAAAAAGACTGAGCAAGGGCAGAGAGAACGGTAAATATGAAAGAATCCAGAGTACAAAATGTCCCAAAGAGAGGAACCCCATGGTAACTTACAGGTGGAATAAGCCTACTCATCAGTGGGAAGAGGCTCACATATCCTATATGAGGAACCAGTCTCAACACAGGTTTCTCTAAAACTTCTCGTATAAGCTCTCGACTTGGGTAACTGTTGACTTTCTCCACTACTTGCCAAGTTAAGCGAACCTGAAATAGAAGAGACCACTGTTAGGATAATCCTAAAAAAGAGTCTATAATGAGCATCTGTCACTTCACCTAAATAAAATAAGAGTAACTTCGGTAATTTGTGAACACAGAACTTAAGGACCGAAAGGACTAAGTCTGTAATCTCAATCGTGCAGTCTATGGAAAAATGGTGCCATCACAATACAAAATATGAAAGTACCTCCTCTGTATGATTCCCATAATCAAAATAAGCTCCATAGACATCATCAAAGTGCATCTGGAAAGAGCATATAAACAAACATTAGATCATGAAACCTAAACAAGCACAATAGTTTTATGCTGGCTAGTTCAAATGAAACTAATAAGTTGAAATGAAGTAAAAAGTTAGAGCAGACCTGATTAAGAAGTTCAAAATCTGAGAGCAGCTTTGCTGTGGACTTGTACTCCTGCATCAGTTCATGATAGACTTTGAATTATGTCACAGACAAAAATCAGTATGTTGTGAAATAGTCTCATAAGTTATTTATACCTTTCCATGTTCATTTTCCTTCTCAAGAAGTTCTGAAATCGATTGCAAACAATCTGCGGCAAGATGCATCCAACATCTAAGATCCAAGTGGCGTTCATCTTCACTTGGGTGTGATGCACGGGGATAGTTCATCTAATCCAGAAGATAGGGTCTGGAGATGCAAAGAAAGATCCGTTATTTCTGGTGTAACAGATGAAACAATTTTTAACTATACTAACATGAATATTCACGAAAGAGAAAAGTTATTATCATAATCTGCGGATGCAGTCAACAACAGTAACTTGAACAAGAAGCATTAGATGTCATGCACTTTCTGAGAAACTAAGGCTTACATATGATAGGGAAACCTGGCATCTAGTAATCACACAAATGTACACTTCTTTGCTTCTTTTGTCACCTTTCCAGCTTATCACAGAACTTCCCAAATATTCATAATCACTCTTTAGAGGCATCTAAATCATCAAGGGCTTGGAGATCATAACATAAATCATCAAACATGACCCAGTGAATGGATAACTAGGGCCCATAGGAAAGGTTCTTGCAATACTGTTTTTGTATTTTCACAAACCTGTTAGGATTTTATTTTCATTTTCTCAAGAAATGGAGAAGTCACCCAGATGTAAACTTTTGCAGGTCTTGCATTTGCACTCTACTGTAGTTCTTAGGATGTCCACGAAACAATATTCAAATAAAGTAACCAATCATGTGGGAAATGTAGAATGCAATCGGGGCAGAAGCATCACAAGCATGCATATCACAGGATAGAGGAAAAAGGATAAACAGCAATTACAAAAGAACTTTGACCAATCGTTTCAAGAATTAACCTTTGGATTTAGTTCACGAATTGTTGTATTGTCTCTTCCATGCCAAAAGTAGCCGCTTACAGACTTTCCTGTGAATGAAGTAGGTAAAACTTCTCAAATGAGATTCTCGCACATGAGCAACAAAATAATTAAATCCTGCAAAGTCTAAAATTGAATTTAGACTTGTATAGTTGCAGCTAATCTGAAAAATGAAGGCCTTAAATTGCCAATTTATGCCAAACCTGCATTTATCTTTGACATACAAAAAGGACATCCAATTCCGTTGTTCAATCTTTTTAAGCTCAAAGAATACAAGTGAACAAATCATGCACACGCAACATCTTTAGTCTCTGAAGTTACTTTTTGGACTAAACAGCACAATGCATCACAATTTGTAATACATGGGAATCAAGGGAAGTAATTCATTTACCTGATTGAGTAGTATTGAACCATTTAAACCATCCTTCAAGACGGTGGAATGCTCGATCCAAGAAGACAGAGATCCCATTACTTTCAGCAGCAGTAAATGTATTGGTTTTGATGCTACAAATAATGTCTGCACAAAGCAAGCCCTCATACATAACCATCCAAATCATGGTTCTGACAAATAAAATGACTAGTTAAAAAAATAAAATATCTCGATACGCATATGCAAACTCTTAACACAATGTGGATTGAATCACATAAGATTCATAGGATCGCCATTGGACATTATGTTATAAACTGAAAGCCAACACAAAAACAACAGAAACAAATAGTTAAAACTCCTACAAACACCACTCTGTTGTAACGCTGCTCATGGCAAATATATATTTTTATCATATACAAAATTTTTTGCTTTATAACTTTCATAGTGTACGTTTTTTATCGAATTCACCAAAGAATGAAGAAGCCAAATGGAGATTGACCATCCAAAATTAACCCCAAAAGTGACTAGTCTGATTCTTAAAGAACCCAAATAGAATATGAAAATTGAAAACATATAGATAGATGAGTTTACCACGTAAAACTAGAAATAGTGTTGGGGGATTCCCATTTGTTGGATGCTGAAGAACAAACTCCTCAGGGACCTTACTGCAAATTTGAAGGAATAACTTATAATAGATAGATAACAATAAATGAGACTTTGAACTGATAACACCTGCCCATTAGAAGAAGACACTATACGTCACCTTAAAGCTTCAGCACCTAAAATTTGCTCACGCGGAATCCATCCATCAACATTCATCAGGTCTAGCCAGTGGCCAATAATATCCAAGCAAATATGGATATCCCAACGCCTAGTCATTGTTAAAAATAAATAAAAAATTTAAAGCAACCAAAATCAATACAAATAGTGAGCTATTCTAAAAGACATAGAGAGTCCATCCAACTACAAACAAAACTAAACTTAAGCTGAAGCAAGCAAGCTACCATATCAGTAGTTGATGGAAACCTTCATCCCACAGAAATCCCCTGGGAAAAAAGGGACGACTAGGAACTGCTGAATATAGCTCAGCTGGCCAATATGAAATAAAGTTGTCACCACGTTTTATCTGCATCAGAACATAGCTCGCAGTATGACTTTGTCAGATGTCTAAGTGGTAACAATTGATCACAGATCAGTGATTAACAGTTCAATTAAATTTCAAAAACATGAAATAATCAGGTTAAAATTACATAACCTGCCATTTAACTACTAAATTAAAAACATTGATAAAATTTTGCAGGTTAAAATTACATATTACCTGTGGTTAACTACTAAATTAAGAACATTGATAAAATTCTGAAATAGAACTATATGAGAAAATAAAAGCCAGTATTTCTTTTGTATTATTTTTATTTTTTTAAAATAATTTAAGTGATTGTGGATTTGTGATATTTGTACTGGTCCATGCATTGGATACATCAAAGGATAAAGGCTATAGTAGCAAAACTCAAGTATTAATTAATTTGATGAATGTCCGTCTATGATTTTATTAGCAAAAACAAGACAGAATCAATACTATGCTACTGTCTGTCAATCATTTGCTTACATAGATCGTTCATCGTGGTTTTCAACTTGAAAAGCTCCCAAAATTATTAGAGGACAGACGAGGATTTAAATATGAATGACAGAGGAAATTTTCAGACAGCAAGCACTATGAGGTCAACAAAAAGAAGAAAGGGGGGAAAAAAAGCAACAAAAAGAACACAAAAAATGATATGTGATAAACACAAGAGCATACAAATGAGATTGGGGAACTTGATGGATGCTAGTAGCAATGGACTTTTACTAAAGCAAACAGGAAGAACAGACAAGTATATCCTTAATCCCAGTCTTCTCAACCATTGTGCAAAATGTCATCTCCAGGTTCTCAAATTTACATAGATTGCAGCAGGTATTCAATAAAGAAACATTGCTATCCAACACAAGTTATGTCATCCATGCAAAAACATTCTGCAAATTTGCAAATATATCAAGGCAAAATGATCAAATCTCATCAATTTGAACCTTCCTTGAGTTGTAAATTTGACAAGTCAAAAAATGTAAAGCAAGAATAACAAATGGGGAGAACAAGTGTTTTAATCCAATAACAGAAAATCAACTAGCTAAGCAGGAAAAGAATGACGCCTATATCAGGATTTTAGTGAAACTTGCAAATTAAGCAGAGGTTGTAACAGTACAATACTCATAAGCACAATGCAATGCACAATAAAGGATGTAAAGCTTCATAAGGTTATCTTCATCAGCAGAGGCTGTAACCATAAAAGAACAGAATTTCACTGGAGTATATAAATATTCAAAAGGATATTTGCATTTTAATGAACCATAACAATTGAAGTAACTTACATTAGGGCTGTCTGGAAGTGCAATTTTTGACCGTCCGTAGAAGTAACCAATTCCACCGAGCAAATTCCCCAATGCAGCCTTACCCAATGTTACAGATTCAGAATCAAGCTGAGAAGACCACGTGTCAGAAACACACCTATATTAAAGATTGTAAACTGAAAGAAATTCAAGAATGAATATTCCCAAAAAAGGCTGTTCACTTGTTCTAAACGTACATGACAGGAGATAGTCCTTTGGTGAAGAAAACCTTATTGCCTGGATTGATTCATGAACTGATAACTTATCTTATTTGAACTAATTCACAAAAATTTCATTTTATCACAGTGAATACAACGCATACAATCACTCAATAACAAATTGGTGGCCTCAAAAGCATGAAATGAAAGCATATACATTCATGCAAATATGATGGCATCTATAAACTCTGGAATGTAATAAACTAACGAAGAAAATGAATCCTCTTTTGATTAAGGGTAAATTAGTGTAAACCCCCATGTGGTATGGCATTTGGACCTTTAACCCCCATCTAGTTTAAAAACCTATCTCTTCACCCACGTGTGATTTAGACTAAAAGGAAAAGTGGATGAAAACCATCCAAACTACAGTGTGTGAGATACACTCGCCTTATGAGTGAGTGAAATTGTTTCTTAATCGAAGTAACTTTTTATGCCAAAAAAGTCCTTGATGCTTGTAACCAACACATCTTTTTCTGTAATTTTTTTTCCCTTCTCTCTTATCTTAGCACATTATTCCAGATTCACCAACAGAACTAAATCTTTTTTATTTTCCACTACCATCAACCACCACCACCACCCTCCACCACCATCAAAACCTCAATCCACCACCCAACATTCAATTTTCCTGTTCAATGTTCAAGTATTTTCTACTAGTCTGGCTGACTTATACATCTAGCCTTCAACAATGGCTGATTAGTTAATGCGAAGAAAATGAAATATAAAAGTTAAATGCAATCAAATCACATTCTCAAAACAACATATGTGAATATATATTTGGCACCTCAAAACTGCACCATCACAACCTCAACCATCAAAACAAACGATTGATCATATTCCTTGCCTCATCCAGTAAAACTTTTCAATTTCTCAACCCTCTCCTCTTACACAACCATCTTCTTTCCCTCTCCCTTTAGACAGCCAAATTAGACGATTGAATGATGGGTCACTATTTCTGTGGCAATTGAATCTTGGGTATGTGCTTTTGTGATTAGACAACTGATTTTTTTTTATTTTATTTTTTTCCTTTCGGAAAGTTAAGTTTTGTGGTGATTTTGGATGATGATCTAGTGGAGCCACCAATTGGTGTTTTTCATTCGAAAAATAAAAGGAAAAAATGATTCTAATGCGAAATCCAATTTGAAATTTGGTTTGTTGTAGAAACCTATTGAAAAGTAATGGAATGAAGGAGGTGAATTGGAAGAGACAGGTGTAGTGGTGATTTTACGGCTGGGCCAAGAGAACAGATTATGGAGAAGAAGGGAAAAAGAAAGAAAAAAGAAATGTAAAGAATTACTGAAAAAACAAAAAAACATTATTCTATATTTTTGATCAGGGTAGAAAAGTCTTTACACAAAAATCGTGAGTTTGGATGATTTCCATCCACACTCCTTTTTCGTTGAGCACATAGGGGGTAAAAGATAGGTTTTTAAACCAGTTGGGGGCTTAGGGTCCAAAGAGCCATACCACATGCAGGTTTACGGTAATTTACCCTTTAATTAACCAACCAACTTTTGCAAATAACTGTGCAATGACAATAATAACATCCTACATTATCTGTTTCTTTTAATTCCTAAAGATTGTTGCTGTGACTGGGAAAAATGAGATACAGAATATGGCTTGCCAAAGCGCATTATTCTAACAATCCCCTCTGGCTAGCAACTCTATTAATAGAGCAGGCTGCAGCATATATTTCATTTTATGCATAGTGTAATCTCAGCTGAGAAGGCAAAGATTCAATCCCAATATGGATAGGGTTGTCAATGGCCCAAGTTATCACGTGGGGAAACTGGGATGAAGAGAGAATTTGATGTCCCATCTATGTACCCATCTGCAAGTTAAAAAGATAATGAAGCCTAAGCATAAAATGATTATTACCTCATCAGATAAATTGAAGCACCTTTGAAATTTGTCCGCAAACTCCTTTTGCTTCTCACTCAGTCTATTGGTCAATGAGGCACCTACAAAGAGTGAGGAAGATTTCCAACTATTAAGAGTGAGGCAAAGACCTTATGTGTTCTAGCTGATAATAGCACGAGATCAAATTTAAGAAATAAATGCAATGAATTTCTAGGAAGAGAAAAGCAACAAAATTTTGAGCTTCATGGCCATACTAAAAAGAGACAATAAAAATAAAGTTTGGTTCCACAGTGAGCACTACACTATACTAGTAAATTCATCACTATCAAATTCTTCTGTTTTGCCCGAATTTCATACTCCGTAAGCAATTTAGGACCATCCCATCCTTTAAAGCATTCTATGCTTCCCTCAGATCAAACTGATATAAAGACTGTATTATCTTTATATAATCCAAAAACAATTTTTTTCTTTTTAAGATAAAACTTATAGAAGCCGACGCAAAAAGGCACCTGCAAGGCTGATGACACGCTCTTTTTGTGCAAGAGTTCCAGAAAGAAAAATAATATCTGCCTTGAAAGGAATCCTAGCAGAGAGCTGAATAAAAAAACATTCAGTTATGATAAAAAGGTTAATACAAAGAAGCAACTTCAACTAAAATTATATTTTACACATTAATGCATCAAAAAAGAGTAACTTATAAACTTCTTGTAATGCACACCTGAAATACCAAAATGTTTGAAGAATCATCTGATGTATCTGAAAGCCGCAAGCGGCCCACCTTCCTAGCCTGAAAAATGAGAGAAGACGTTCATATATTATAATCTAACAGTAAAAAGCCATCAAACCCTTCAAAAGACACCATGTAACATTCTTACTGCAAAGCACTTAACATGGGCAAGATAGACAACTAGAAGAACTTTACATACTTGGGTTCCAAGATTTGCTTGGACAAGATCAGATAAGTTATGGATGTAAGGTGTCCATGAACCCAGAATAGTGAAATTCAAATTCATCCTGCACAAATTCAAAATAAGATGAAACACACTCATGGTGAGACACAAATCCCGGAAGTAATTGGTGCATCAGCCCATGCCAACGCCAGTAAATAGTAATCCTCCAACATCAGTAAATAAGGACATTCATTTCAGCAGTAACACTCCAACTGCCAACACCAGCTCACTGGCAGTTCAAGTGTAGTCCCACGGTAATTCAAGGGAGATGAAATATTAGCAGTTTATAGCAGTAAAGATTTTGATTGCTCTTTAATATGATACCTCAGTATTTAACTGTAGCTGCCAATTTCCTATGTCCCTCTGATATCCTGTTGCCAGGATAGAATCATCATCAAAGTCTGCTGCTCCACTACCCAAATTGAGTGCACTCCCACTCTCATCAGCCACATAAAAGAATAGATGTATAGATCTTGACATTTCTTCAATAAGCTTAGCTCTGTCAACAAAATGCAACTTTGAAGTTATAAAATATGTGAGGAGAAGGAATATATATTAAAACGTGGAATACAGGCATCACATAAAAATACTAGCTTACTAGCAACAAAATACTATAATTTTAGCAAACGAAGTTTTTTTCATGCTCTACTGGATTTCCTTAGGATAGTGATAAGCTCCAAAGAGAACTTTTGAGCAAGTAGTTTTATCCTCTTCACTTCAGAAACCCCCCCTCCCCCCAAAAAAATAAATAAATAAATACTACATTGTATGTCCTTCAGTATCAAATATCAAGTATGCTATCCTCTTAGAAACAACATATAGACCAACATAACTGGTGAAACAGTTGTTTGAAGGGTGAAAGACTTACTTTGCTATCAAACAAAATTCAAGATCCTACCTGATTAAGCCAAAATACTAACTGAAGATATTATCTACACAATTGTTTGATACATTCAATTGGAAAACAAAAACTTTCACATCACGCATCAATCAACTCCCAAGCCAATACTTCCTTTTATGAGTCCATTCCAAAAGACCTCTAAGGGAGAATTTTGAGGCCATACACTAAAAGCAAGCACCACACTTTTAGATTTTAGAAAATAAACAGCATATAAGAGTTTGTGGGAGTAACTCATCATTTTCTACTTCAATTCGAACTGCCCAGTCTCCCCCATAGCTGCTGCCATGCTCCTTAGACTTGAGGAAACTTGTTTTCAATGTCATTTCTTGGTCGACCAAAACTTGATGTCCGTAATCCCGTCCATTATGTTCTGTCCATCCGTATGTCTTGAGCTCATCTGAATCTTGGCAGACATGTCGCATTGAATATCTTCCATTTGTACTACCAATCCACATCAAACCAGCAACCAAAGACTGTGGAGTCCTAAGAATTACCACAAACCAGTACGTGATCGTATCAATCACAATGTACAAATGCAAGTTTTGTAAAACATCATAAGTTGAGGTTAGACCATAATTCTCATAATAAAAGTCCATCACAAAAACTATGCAAGCATATTTCTCTTTTCATTTCTTCCAAGTAAAAATGCCAGATCACAGCACATTTAAAGCAGCTATCAATGAAATTCCAGAATGTGGAAAAGTATTGAATACCGTGCACGAATCCCAAAGTAAACATTAGGCCTATAAGTTCCCCAATACAAGCTCTCCTTGTGCTCCCCTTGAAACTGCAACAAAACACACACACACACACAAAGGAAAATTCATCCTCATTACAGATTTACATAAACGCAGAATACTATAACCAAAATACCCAAAAAGGAAAAAAAATCAAACTCAAACTCATAATTCACATACAAAAAATTAATTGACGAATGAATGTTTTACCATCGGAAGATCCATGAGTTTTGGAGCGGGGAATGGCGTGACGACCCTGGGCTTTTCAGGCTCTTCGACAGTATTGACCAATCGGAAAATGAGAAGCACGGCGATCAAAGCGGCCAAAATTCCAAGCCCTATAAAAGCTTTGCTACTCGCGTTTATAATGCGAAGGAGGCTTTGGTCTTTTTCTATCTGACTTCGAGGTTTCACGTTCGACTCTTACGTTACTGCCTGATTGATCATCGCCGGCTTCAGCCGCCGGTTTAATTCTGCTTCTAGTACTATTTCTTCTCGAACTTCCGGTCATTTTCCGGCTAGGGTTTTAATAGTGAGTCGGAGAGGTTTTTGTTTTGATACAGCGTGCTGAAAATGAGAACGGTAGAGAAGAAGACCGATGAAGCTGGATTGGGCTGGGCCAGTTGTTGTCAAGAATTTTGGGCTGTAGCCTATTAAAACTGGATCCAAAATGGCTACAAGACCCAGTTAAAGAAACTTCAGTGAGATTGGTGTGTTTAATTTCATGCCCCGATTGTTATCTATATAAATTAGATGGATCATTAGAGGTCTCGATTTTGTATGAATAAACATTTTTATCACATTAGAGGGAAGGTCAACAATAGCTTTTTACTTACTTCGCCTGAAAGCTCGATTTTAAATTCCCAAACTTGTAATACTTTTAACCAAAATCAACCTAGAAGCATCTTTGAAATATTCAAGGATACATAACATGCATACTTCGAGAACCGTAATGCGAAAATAATTCCTTTTTAACCGCACAAAAAGAGCAAACAATTGATTCCTCTAAAAGACTCGAACATAAGCAAACAAATCTTGAGAAACAAAAAGACTCCACTTGCATAGGAGAAATAACAAAAACTCTTGATTTGCCATCTAATATTTTTTTGACAATTCAACAAGGGTATATTTGAGAATACACAATACGCTTCTATGTTAGAAGAAAATTATAGACACGGGTATATTTGAGAATACACAATACGCTTCTCTGTTAGAAGAAAATTATAGACACGCCCATTGTGAAGCATCCCACAGCCACCCAAGGGCTCAAACGCTCACCTGCACACAAATCACAGTGATAAACATCATCTCCTCGATAGTTACAAGGGAACCGCATGAGTGGTGAAACTTAACTACATAACATCAATGGGTGAATTAATACTGCAATGAGACCAGCCTACGTTTATAGCTCTGTCAATTTGATAGGTGAAATCAAAATGTTATAGAAACAGAATGAAGCTCATGAAATCCCTATACAAATACAAGTCTGGCATTGACAAATTGGTTCAATTAAATCCCACAAAAGAATCTTGTGAAAAACATTTCTGTCTTTTGACTGGGAAGGAGAAAAGCCATTCAGGAATCCTCATTGATAACCTCAAGTAGTAGTTCAGATTGTTCTTTTTCTTCTTTTTTTGGCAGTAAATAATGACCTTAACTGGTCCATATGTTGATGTCTGTCTTAGAATAAGAGAGATTCAACTAGGTTGGGACCAAAAAAATTGATATCCAACTAGAGGTGGGATATAACTTAAAAAAAGGGCGTCCCCAATGCACGAAGGCTCCACTTTGCGAGGATAGGGGGATTTAACAAAAACCATGAAAAACTAAATCAAGGCCTAACCATGTAATTTTCATCAAGCATGTTATGTAATTTATTCATTTCTTCTTTACTGGAAGTAAGGGATCATGCAAAGAAGAAAAGTAGAGGATATATACATTCATAAAAAACTGTCAGCAACATAGAAACATGCAACAGGGACAATCTCAGTGAAGTTTGAAATGAATAGTATGACAATGTAATCGTATGGCATCCAAATTCAAATCTAAGGGATACAAGGCCGACAGTTGGTTTCCATGCCTAGCTTATTTGCTTTTATTTTTCAGTACTTCATTGCAGAAGAAAAAACTGCTTTCATGTTTATAGCTATTACCCGATTTCATAGATTATGAAAGATAAAGTCATCAACAACTCTTACAACGACAGTTTCATGTTTGCAATTGTAACTCACCTATTCTAGCAG
Organism: Cinchona pubescens; assembly: GCA_025175665.1. NCBI lineage: Eukaryota > Viridiplantae > Streptophyta > Magnoliopsida > Gentianales > Rubiaceae > Cinchona > Cinchona pubescens. Next base: position 731,909 of record JANKKI010000077.1, on the reverse strand, counting down.
CCTTCCAAAAAAAACCTCGAAACCTGGAATAAGTGAACCAATCAGTATCCGAACCAAATATCATAAAATGAGTGAATTGAGATATTAACCAAAAAATTAAGGAAGAAATTAGGTAAAATGACAGTAATCATATTTGTCTCCCTTTTCAATCCCATGATGTTGCACCACGCAGTTATCAACGCATCATGTAATATAAGCATTATCCATACATGAAAAGCCATGCGTCGAAATTACTTAAAAGTGATTTCGGCCATTAAATTAGCTGGCTTCATTCTTGGTCTATTACAGGCACAAATATTCCAAATCTAACAAGTAAGAGTACTTCTATCAGAAGCATGAACATAAACCTTTTAGACCCTTGGCATTCTTTATGAATAAACCTAACAAGTTCTCCCCCATCCAACGATGCCAATCTAACAAGCATAGAGATGGGCACGTTATTTTTCTGAAAAGCAAGATACACCATGTTCAAAACAAGTCATATTATTAACAATTTTCACTTTTCTATATGTTACAATATATATCAAAATCACTCTAATGTAAACAATCAACAACTTTACAGGCTCTTAGTTTGACTACATGTTTCACATGAATGTTTTTCAAATGAAACACATACATCTTACTTCATTATCTACCAACATGCAAGTGCCGTAGAAGATCAACAATGACGGGATTTTCTGAGACCTATTCACACCCAAGCGTTCTACTTTGCCTAAAAGTATTTTCCTCTCTTTTCTTACGGCTGTGTCTATAAGATACAGCATTCATGAATAAGCAGAGACACAGAAAAGCAATAACTTCTGCAACATTCTCTTTAGAATTTTTTACCCAGCAAACCCTTATCCAATCTATATGCTTCTTCTCTTCCATTTACTAATAACACGGGAGAACTAAAATTTTTAATCGAAACTGCTTCATATCAAACACTCCCATGCAAGTACTCAAATAAGAAGTTTCAGACTATTATCCAAGGAGATCCTCAGAAACTCTTTATTTAGCTATATGCCTTACTAAATTCCAATTCTGGCCGACTACATCTTCATGTAATCCGACCCGAACTTAATTAATTGATAAGATCATAAGACTGCCAAGTGTATCATCATTAAACACAGGAGAATAGGAATAAATTCTTAAATTACTGAAAACAAACAAACTTCGATAAAGTATTTTATAAATATACAAGCATTCAAAAAGTGAGATTAAACAACCAAACATAATAAAAATTAATAAGCAATTTTAAATAGAAGAGATGCGAACACAGCCTTACCCAGTCCTCTGTTCGAGAAGAGCTGGAAAATGCATCTTCACGTAAGTGCAAGTACAAATCCCTAGCAGCACTACCGTCAGAAACGAGTGGAAATTGAACAGCGCAGACTGCATAATCATTATTATTAAAAAAATTCAGTCAAAAAATACATCAAAATAAATTTTTAAAAAAAACAAACACATAACTCAGAAAATTTCAAAATTAACATACCATATCAGAGTTCTTCTCTTATTAATAATTATCTCCTATATTCCTCGAACACTTAGAGCATACAAAAAAGAGATGCATATAAATAATATTTTCATCTGAGATCACCTCAATAACCATAAATTCAATCGTAATAGAAAAAAATAATAATTATCTAGAGAGAGAGCAGAGACTTACATGGAAGTGATTCAGGCCAGGAATCGATCTGAAAATGTCCCAACCGTTTGTTTCTGCAAACGAATCCATCTGATCTTTATGAGAGGAAAGTAGTATTAGCCGTTGGATCAGCAGTAGCAAGGCTAAAACTAAAGGAAATAGTTAGGGATAGCTGGTTTTTTGCCAAGTTTATAAATGTTATAGTATAAATTAAATATTATGTGTATAAGATTTAATTTTGATGTAAAATTCATATAGGTTAAAAACCAAATTTAGGTAATATTTTTCAAAACTAAAAACCTCAAAGAAATGGTATATTTAATTTCAATTTGCTCCTTTTAGTTTGAGTATTGAGTAGATTTGCACCTTCTAAAGACTTGAATATTATTAACTTTGCTAATTCAATACGGGTTGGCTATATCAGTGCTATCAAACTTTAAAGAGAGAATTAGATTCACTCACTACCATTGACTAACTAAAAGGGTTAATTGTACTTTGCACTCTTATATTATTTACTTTTTGTATTTTATACCTTAAAGTATTAATATTGATAATCAACTAATTTAAATTTTTATACATTGCACTAATTAATAGCATCACGCTCAATGTGAATAGAAAATAACTTATGTATTCTTACTATTTTACTCAATTAGAGGTGAAGTAAATATAGGAATCAGAAATGACATCAAAGACATTAATTTCAGCAATCATTTATTGCATAATAATTTATTGATATTGTTTCCACCAGAAAATGTGATATTTTCTTGTAAAATCAGTCAAAAATATAGATGAACAGCCTGCAATTTAATAGTTTCTACAAGTCATTTTATTTTCAAATAAAAAACTATTATCCAACTATCCATAAACCCATGAGCTTCATTAACAAGAATTCGAATCCAAATTTAGACCTGGATTCATTTTAAAAAATTTAAGAGTATTGTATTGATGCATAATGTGTGGTTAAAGAAAGAATATTTTCAAAAGTTAAATAAATTAGTAGAGATATATAAGTCATTTTATGATCTATTTTGTGAATAACTAGTGCAATTTTTGTGAATAACTAGTGCAATGCGAAAATTTAAAAGTTTAAAATAGTTGATCGTCAAAATATGTGGTTAATACTTTTTAATACAAAGTACAAAAAAAACATAATAGTTTAAAAATGCAAAGTGCAGTTAATCCTAGCTAAAAGCGAATAGATTCACCCAATCCCAAGTTTAGCACCAGTGGTTCATTCCTCGACCCCTATACTATTCTACCTTGCTCTCTATTGCAATTTCTCAACTCCATGAAACTTTGGAACTACTAACGGAAGTTTTTGAAGATGCAGATTGAAGTCTCTTACAGGGGATCTAGCCATCTAGGTAGGGGTGGGTAAAAATACCCGTCGATTCCTTGACAGGCCTGTTCTGAAAAAATGTGGATATCCTCGTCTATCCTTGTCTATTGGATCAATTGAGGGTCGGGTATCCGTTTCTGTGAGGGTCAGATACAAATCAGAGTTTTAAAAAGCCGTGGTACCCTTCCCGATTCTCATATATAATATTTTCTATAATTTTTAGTGTAAATAAGTCATTCATCCATTTTTTAAGTCTTGATTGATAGTAATATTGATTTTATCTAACTTTACATTTAATTTTATTTAGTTTTATTTTTCTTTTTAGTTTGAATAAATTATATGATTTCTTAAATTGAATTTTGTTTTTTTTTTTTTTAACAATCTAATATTGGATTTTTTTTTTCTTTATTCTTCTTAATTCATATAGAATATTTGTTAATCAACTTGTCACTTCTAAAAATTATTAAAAGTTTGGTGTTCAAAAAGAAATTAGTTTAGTTTTATTTTATTTTTTAGAAGGTAAATGATGATAGACGGGTACCCGACCCTCTTTATCGGGTACCCGCTCTCCAGATATCTGGTGATATGATGATCGGATCAGGATAAAATAATAATTGACCTGACAAGTGAGAGTCTGATCAAACAAATCTCTTGAATGGTGGGTACCCACCCAGCGCCCACCCCTACATCTAGGTTGCATAGCAACTCATTGAGAAATTTCTCCTCGTTCTGACAACTAAATATTTCTCATAAACAAGCATATTTCAAGAAACTAGTGTGACATTTCACCCCCACAATAATTGTGAAGGATTTGTATATTATTTATAATATTTGAAATAGTTCACAAATCAAAGTGGTATAATTGATATCAAAATAAATCTCGTGTGTTTTCTCTCGCAATGTGAGACTAAGCCATTAGTATTGAGTTGGCTTAGTTTCATCTTGTGAGAGAAACCGCACGAGAGACTATAAATCTTTTCTTTGTTGGATTAAGTTTATAAGTCTTTTCTTTGCTGGATTAAGTCCGTGCCAATGACACTGGGATGTGCGGTTTCTGTATGAGGTGAAATTGGATCAGTAATATTGGATTGTACTACGCAGTGTATACAAAGTTTAAAAGATGGATGAATGTGACGCACCGTGTGATTTCTGCACGAGGTGAAACTGAACCAGTGATATTGAATTGTACTATACAGTGTGTGCAAACCCTCAAGGAAGATGAATGTGACGCACCATTTCACATTGAAAGCGGAAAGAAATATTATATTATTTATAATATCTTGAATTATAAACTACTAATAACTTGATTTAAACATTTTAAATTCGTTATTTCTTGAATACTCAAAATTATTGGACCAACTCGAACCCAAGACGTTACAACTAATCCATAAATTAGAAACCTAATACTATTAAGTATGTTTCACTGTATTATTTCGTTCTGAATTTCTGTTTTGGTGTTTTCTAGCAATACGATCGACTGTAAAACAAAAACTTCTGTATGTCCCTTGTTGAATGACCCGTCGTCAATCCTTATGAAATTGAAATCCCCAATCGGGTTGAGGCAAAACTTCTCATGTTGCAACTCCATTAACCAACTAGCCTTTTTACATAGACAACATCTCAATGCAGAAAGCAATCCCAAAAAAAAAAAAAAAAAAATGAGTTTCATCGCAATGCATTTGCACAAAGGAAAATGGGAGGTTCGTCTATTAAACTAGATGAAATAGCAAGGAAAATGGGAGGTTCGTCTATTAAACTAGATGAAATAGCTGGACATAAAACTTGAAAAAGCAGTAACATCCATCCAATTTGGAAAAAGGCCTTTCAACTTGTTTGCTGGCTCTGTTAAATGCTGGTCCACTACGGCAACTTCAACCCTCAAGGGTTGTGAATTTCTTGCCTGCAATTAAGACAAAACTGAGTATCAGCAAAGCTCTGTGCTAACACACTCATTATTATGCATATATCCACTTGAGGTTGGTCCAAGCAAGCACTGTTTGCAGTTATAAGTTATGCCCAGAAATGAATTGTCCTAGCGGTGATGTTCAGTTGGTTGTATAGGTATATATGAAGCCATAATTTAAAGGGCAGAGAGAAAGAGAGAGAGTGAGTAGAGTGTTTGTGTGTGTGTGTGAGAGAGAGAGATGTTAACCCCTGAAGGAGCACGAGTCAATGATCTAACTAATTGTTCACGACCTCTACGCTTTTTGTTCACTGTAGAATCAATAGGATGTTGAAAATGGAGGTAACAATCACCTTGTTACAGTCACATCCTTAACCATTTACAAGTAGACAGAGGGTGGAGACTGCACGTATTTTTAATATTTAAGCATATTCAATTAACCATTTCAATGTAGAAAGTAATCCTTATTAAAATATCTCACCATATTAATCTCAAATAAAGAGATGACGAAGCATAAAACACCACAAAGAGGAAGCAACAACAAAGCCATGGTCAATGTAACATTAAATGGTTAAAGTTTTACCTCCAACCAAAAGGTCCAGTTCTTGTGGCTTGCTCCACTTAGTCTACATATGTATGACGGTGGTCCATTATCAACTGTTTCAGGAGCTGAAAACAATAGGAAAAGGATCAATAGCCAAAACAAAGAAAAATGTAAAAACTCCATCTTAGCGAAGAAAATAGATCACCTGGTAGTGCATTATCAGCAAATGACCAACTGGACAATGGACCTGTAATGTTGAGCACCGAAACCCATACCTCCTTTAAGGAGCTGAAAGCCAAAAGGAAATAAATTTAAGTAAATATAAAACCCAATAGGAAGCACTTTTGGTCCAACTCCCAACGAAACTTCTAACTAAATGAACCGACAAACATATAAGTCCCAAGCTTGACTACTATATTACCAAATTATGGGATACATGCATTTCCAGATTTCAAAAATTAAAATGCTGATAGCATTTTCCTTTTCTATCTTTTATGCCCAATAAATGGAGTCCTAGTTAACAGAAGGCCAACTTCGTATCAATTCCTAAATGTCATTCAGCTAAGTGCAATATACACACTGAACTACAACAAAAAAGTTTTACACAGCACAGCGTTGTCAGTAATATAGCATGCATTACTGTTAACCTGCTCATTGAAGACGACTCATTTAGACATAGCTATCTACACTACCAACACGAACATGGACATTCAAGATATTACACCTTTAAATGTAAACAGACCACATAAAACAGATATGTTGTCCGACCACTGAATACAATAGACTACAAATAATTGGATATCAAACTGTCAAATTACTCATTTCATATATCAAACTATCAAATGACTCGGTTATTTCATATATCAATAGTTTACCCAAGGTTAAATTCCAAGTAGATCTCTGCGGGACCCTCCATCAAGTAGAACTTGTGGCCTGTAAGTTCTTAGATATGGAAATTTTTCATATTGCTTCAAGACATCATCCATATCTGCCGGAAACTTCAAGCTTCGGGAGAACAAGTAAGATATTGGGAAAATCCCCTGTAAAGAAACATGTTTGAAGTAAAATTTACATAACGGAGTCACAAAATAGTCACAAATTGAAAGTAATCGTAAGTTATTGAAGCATGACAAACCCTTTCTTCATATGTTACTGCAATTGGCAATTAATAAGGAGATCTATAGCAGCACATACTTAATTTTAGAAGGTAACGCAGAATCCAACAACACTAATAAAATGCACTCTCTCTCCCCCCCCCCCCTCTCTCCTCTTTTTTTTTCTAAAGAAAGAAAACAGAGGTTTTATATTCTACCTTTTTCTTGGTTTGTTTCATGGTTAGGGAAGGGTGCGGGAGGAGTGGTCTGTACATGTTGATTACAGTGTTGTCCATGTAGTTGAATATTTAAAGTTCCTATGGTTCTGCTTTTTCCAGATAATATTTTCTCAATGTAGTCAAACTTTTGAAGTGCTGGTTCTGCTTTTTCGGACTAGCATCATTTTCTTGCATTTCCTTTTTTATCGGAGTGGGCCTGCAGGTTGAAAACCATTGTCCACTCTGACAATGTGTTTTTTTGCACCCATAGTCACAACTTTTCCCTTCCTTACATTTTAAGGATAAACTAACTCCTCGAACTGCATGTGTTTATATCATCGAAGTAGTCTGTGTCTGTATTAGCTGACCAGAAGCAGAATTCTCATTATCAATCCATGGTCCATCAAAGTAGAGAAAATACTTTACTAACACACTTTCAGTTCCATTACATCACTTGACTGCCATATGACTAGATGAGACAGAACGGTCCGATGATCTCAGTTCTTAGCATTCACCCAAAGTTCTTTGTAGCAGAAATGGGTAAGTACTAAATAGCCTATTCTAAAGCTTATTTTAGCGAAAACACGTCATCTAGCCAAGTCATCTTACCATTTAAAGAAAGAAAACATGCAGACAAAAAGACTTCAGATAAAATTTCTCCATCAGGTAAAGCAAGTGACCTTGATCTTATTTAAAATCAGACTGCAAAATATTGGATGCATGAGACATGTAAACCATAGGTGGCTAAAACTTGTTTGGTTTGTACCATCCAATTCTCTCGCAGCGACTGATTAACTGTATCAAAGGACAATTCTGAACCAATGTGCAATTCACTTGCCACTTCTGGAGCATAGTTAAAGACAAAAAGAAGAGAATTGGAGTCAACTACAGCAAATTCATAACCGGTGTCCTCAACATGACTTGCACCTGTCATGACAGAATGATATCACTTGTTAGAGTATTCAAAGATATTTAATCTGATTATAAAAAGATTAAAGTGGCAGAATATTTTGGCGAAAAACTAAGAATTCTAGAACTCAATGTTTAACAGTTAAAGTATTGTGAGAGGGAAGTTATTGGGTAAACAAGTTGAGCAACACATTATACACTCTCCTCAGCTGCTGTGTTCATATGAACCTGCCCAACCCCCAAAAAAAAAGGATAAAGGTAACTGAAAAGGGTCTAGCATACTGTTTTCACAATAATTTGGTTTAGAATGCATAAACCTTCAGAATGAAAAAGGCAGTCAAGCATACTGTTGTACTTAATACTGATATCATCTTATAGATCCTGTTTATTTTCCTGTCTTTCTATCTAATTCTAACAAATAAGTAACTGTCTCTATTTTTATGCTTGCACACCTTTCCCAACATGGCTATGTCATACCTGAAGTTCTAATAGTATGCTGGAAAACTACCCTTTTCGGAGCATCTGTGCTGTATGGAAAGAACTGTGACGACAGAGCCAGAGCAATTATGCTTCCATGCAGCAAGAAGTGCATAATAGATGACCTAGCTAACCAACGACCAACAACAGGTAAAAGAGGTCCAACACACCAACCAGTCACCAGTCCAATAGTTGCTGCAACTGTGATATCCGGAATAAAATAATCCTGGAAAAATACAGACACCATGATAAACTTCCAGCATACTTCCCATACTTATACCCAACATTATTGCAGGATTGTGAAGATTAGCAAATAGAAATTTCAAGCAACCATCAATGTGTCATAGTGAACAAGCACTTGATACAAAGTCAAGCAGACTAACCATAAGGAGGTGGAAAAGACCCCGTCATTCCCATTTTCTCTATCAAAAACACAGCAAGGAACCCACCGAAGTAGAGAGAATACATTAAGCAAGGTACCAAAGGGATCACATAACATGCAGTTGACCTGATGAAGAAATTATAATTGGACCATTATGCAGAAGATAATCAACATTAAGATTGTGTTTGGATGAGTGGATTTGATTTAAAGGAAGGATTTGAAATGCATGAATTTGAATTGGGTGGATTTGAAATGACATGAAATTTGGGTGAATTTTAAATCCACTCATTTAACCATTAAAATCACACTCCCACTTGGTGGCGGATTTCAAATCCACAATTAAATACCTTCAATGATCAATTAACTTGTTTGGACAACTTATTATAGATTTGGATTTCAAATCAAATCCACCCAAATCCCTCCATTCAAACAAAATGTAAGGTTAATTCACAAACATTAGGGGACATATGGTTGTATGCACCAAATAAATTACTCCTTTTCTGATTCAAGGACAACCTAAAAAAACACTATGACCTATTGGGCTCTTTCTTAGAATTGGAAAAAACATGTTTTCTGAGGTTCACTTATATCAAAAGAACGAGACAAAAGGACCCAGAAATAGTTCAAATTGTTAGACCAGAAAAAGTAGTCAAAAGGTTACCTGAGAGATTCATGGCCAAAGAACTTCGTAGATAGGCGGAATGATATCCATGCTCTCAGCATGAAGACTGTCTCTTATTGAAAAGGTCACGAAACCTCCATTCAACCCAGCTATAAGATATCCCTGATTTCAGAAGGTCAATTTGCATACTGAGTTTTAAAAATATGTTCATTTTTTTTTTTCTGCATTACTTTCTCTTCTTTTTCTTATTTTTTTTTTTTCCCCTTTGTATGACGGGGATTTTTTTTCTTCCTTTTCCATTGGTTTTTTTTTTTTTTTTTTTTTGGGGGTTGGTGGTAGGCGGTAGACATAAAGCTCCGTATTGTAAGTCAATCAACAATCAAATAAGAACAGAAAGGGTAGGAGATGACACTTCATTGCAATAAAAAATATCACGCACCAATGTCATAAAGGAGTAAATTCCAAATGCCCCCCAAAATCTTGCTTCATCCGCCAGTTCCTGCAAACCTTCTATATCAGATGAAGTATGTGATCCTGAGGGTTCAATTCGAAAAGATAGATCCCATGAACTACAAGTAGGAGACACTGTCTAGAAATATAATAACTAATATAGCAAGAATCCCCTCGCCTCTCTCTCTCTCTCTCTCTCTTATGCACTGATACAAAAAGCCAGAGAATATCTAAGCACTTTTCACTCCCAACATAGTATGCAAAAATTATGCATGAGAAAGGGCAAATCTATGGATGGCAGACCTATCTGTAACAGTTAATTAATCAAAATAAAAGCAGAGCTCAGGCACAACATAGTTCAAGCTTGAAGATAGCCCCTAATAAGATCAACAATTTGCAGGAATAATATAAGATATTCAATATCATAACAGTGGATGTCCATCTAAAAACTTCAGTTTCTTAAATCCCAAATGTGATATAGAATAAATTAATATCTTTGCTTTATTTTCCCCTGTCAATGCATACAAATACTCACAAAAAACAGCTTTCTGTACACCAGAATCAAAAAAGATATTATGTTAACATGTAAAGAAATCAATAGCACTTGTTGTATACAAACTCTAGTTAATTAATCTTCTTTTCCCAAAAAATCAGTTCTTCTCTATTGCATTCTAGACCAAAATTATCTCTTGTTGACTCTAATTTGAAGAAAGGAAAGAGCAACACAAGAAGAGGTAGCCAGAATAAAAATTAAAAAAAAAAAAAAAAAAAAGTTAGTTGATTAAGGTTCATGGGGAAAGGTGTACCTCTTTCGGTGGAGTTGACTACTGAATCATTTTGCGAGAGAGGAAAATTTCTCCAAAAAAATCTTGGTGTTAACAGACCAACAAGGGAACATGGTATGAACATCAAAAAAGCCAAGTATGAATTAGAAAACCTACATGAAAAAAAAAAAGAAAAAAAAAAAGCCCCAAAATGCATTATTCTATGCTAAAGGAAAAACTAAATACAAGTCTTGCATACAAATACTAATTGTTGACATGTTGTAATAACCCCATACCAATTCATGGAATGTGCTGAGAAAAGCAGTCTCAAGATAGCAAATATTATTGGAAAAATAATAGCCAGTAGAATAGCTAAAGCATGGTGTAACATCCCTGCACATAACAAAGTGAAAAATATCAAGAAGAAAGGAGAACTATTTTCCCCCATAATAGTACATCAAGTTCAGTAGCATTTGCATTACCTTTAACAAAGTCCAAGAGAGTCACAAACGAAAGTGAAAAACCTCTACTTGGAAATCTCAAGAAAAATGGCATAAGGAGAGACCGTAGATTGCAAGAGGAAAACTATGAAGCAGCATGGCCAGCTGTCTTGGATAGTATACCTGATCATAAGAATCAGGTAACCAATTAAAAAAATTTCTATCCTACGTAACCACCCCCTACACTTCCTAAAGAAAAACGAAAAATAAGGAAGAGAAAAGATGGAACAGATATGACTCCTTTTTTAATACAATAATGTTCAATAATTTGCATTAGAATACAGTAGGGAAATTAATATGAAATTAAAGAGTATAACGCACCAAGAACCATGAGAGATAATCGAAAAAAACTGCTTGTTCATTACGCGATTGATTTGCAGCATGTCTAAGAGATTCTCTTTCATATGCATTTTGCAGCATAGAGGAGCTAGTGAAGGCTTTAACCACACTGACTAAATTATCCCCACGTGCTTGGATGCTTCCAGGTCTGCTCTATAAATTTCATGTATCAGAGCAAGCACATAAGTAAACAAACAGACATGAATATTCAACCAAGTGAACTATGCCAAAATACCTATATCAATTATAATTCATACAGTAGTCTTTCCACCGTATCAGAGGAGGTATGATAAAAATAACCCCCGAGAAGAAAGATTATATCAAGCCCAGGAATATCCCCATAGTCTTGGGCAAACATTCTGTAATCTGTATCACCAGGTACAGCACCAAAAAGATCCTGTATGTGAATTTGAAAAAAATATATTGCGGCAACGTCAAGCGAGGAGAACTGAAATCATTATCGATCAATGAAGGGAAATTGCAGAAAATAGTTGAAACAGGACAAGTAATTAAAAATTTATTATTTCAAGATTATTTACGGTACAAATTTATTGGAAATGCTGCGTAGTGAACTACCTAAACATGCAGACAGACAGAATTGGATAATGTACATCAAACACTACCCAAAAAGTTTGCATAAGCTTCAACATTGTCATCTGGTTAAGTAGAATGAAGTAAGACATATAAATGATAGAATAGAAGTTCTTTTCACTTTGCCTGGAGAAGGGGATGGGTGAAAGGGGGGAGCTATTAAGCTAGAAAAACTTCAAGAAAATACTAGAAAAGAATAAGTACACACCTGAGCAGCGCTATTTGCCATAGGATGTAAAGCTGATTGAGCATAAATGTATGAAGGCCAAGATCCCGGTCCAGATTGGCAAACTAGATCTGTTAATTGAGCAATGCACGTGCAAGCTCAGTTCTACTGAAATGCAAGTGTAAATACGGCTCCACAATAAATGCATGCCACTCTAGGAATAGAAACTAAAGCTCATAACCTTTACATTAACATCATAAATTATTCTTAGGCAAAAATGATCTAAGCATATGAATCAAGGATGACAGAAATATCCAAAAATATTTCAAATGACACTTCAACTGTCTAACATAAGCTGGAAATAGTAGCCATTAATAAGTTAAAATCTTTATCATGGATCTGGCAATAGTAAGTTATGACAAGTAAGTTAACATTTATTTTTCATTTCTTGAAAATCCAAATAACTCCAACATGGAAACTTGAGCTTCTTAATGTGATGTTTTCAACAGTATTCATTCTGTAATCACTTCAACAAAAGGTAGTCTGCACTCTGAATATTCAACTGCATATTACGTATTTTGGTCAACACATGAAATTAGTTGTTGATCAGGTCAACTTCGTTGTTAAATTTCTATTGCACTAAGGCTGGAAGCCTGCAAAATGAAAATAGTACATATTTAAGCATTTGAGCTGGATGTTTCCCAAAATAGAATGGCTCACAGCAGGGGGATCTGTTAAATGCACTTACAAAAACTTCAAAATGTTTAGATATTGCTTATGAATAGAAGCATATACCTACCAGTTCCTCCAGTACCAGAAGCTTCGACATCTATAAAAGCTCCAATAGTATCACGCCATCTATGTGTTGTCATAAAACCATGAGAGCCCTGAAATAACATAAAGCAGATTGGTGGTGGTTGAAACCTTAGACTGACAACGAAGCTGAAATTAATGTATGAACATCCTAACACATCCAAATTTTCTGGTGATATGCTCTTTAGGGGAGGGTTTCATATCAAGGATTTTATTTTCTTTTTTTCTGTAATAAGTTTTGTCATCAATCTTCAAAATAATCAAACAAGAAGTCCATATAGCCCCACTAATTAACTTCCCATGCCAAAGAGCCAGTTATGGCAAATTTCTTACCAGCATAAAAAGTTCTTCTGCTCCATTAAAGAGAAATATAACTGGTCGAGGAGGAACCCAAGCAGAATCAACAAAGACCCGAGCAAGTATCAATATAGATGCTGATTGTTGGTTGGGGAATAGGGAAGAAGCAACACAGTCAAAGTAAAAACAACTGATAATCACATTTAGAACATAACAATTGTGGTCTATAAAACCCACCAACACATGAGCCACAATCACCAGCTCCAGGAGAACCAAGTGGGCTGTCAAAATGGCCATTCACCAAAACTGATGCATCATTGTCACGTGAATCTAGAGAAGAAATCCTGCAATTCAATCTATACAAGTTACAGTGCCTTAAAATAAGGATATTAAACAGATGTACATATGCAAAATCACAAAATTATTGAAGAAAGAAGAAAAAGTTCATTGTTCACCTCATAAGAATATTTGTGTGATTTCTATAAGCCAGAGATATGCTATGTCCTAAGAAGATCATATTGAATGATCCATTTACTATTGTTTCTTCAATCTCTATCCTGCAAAAGCAGTAGTTCCAAACCAAATAATTAGAATAACAAGCTGCCCCAAATGGTCTCCAAAAAGCATAACAATTACTACTCAATAAATAAAATTACAACAACAAATCAAGCCTAATTCCCATTAAATGGGGTCGATATGAATCCTAATTCGCACCTAACATTTTGGCTAGCTCGCTCCTTCATCATTTCCAACTGTGTCTTAATATACTCAGCCGCTTGTCTCAAACCAGGACGCCCTTCCTACAAATAAGTAAATAACTACCTTTTACCAGAATATCCTTCAAGTCTTCAACAAGCATAAAAAATAGCAAAGCATTAGTGCTTTCTTTCTTTCTTCCTCCATAAACCAACCAAAAAATTCATTATTATTTTTTTTTCATAAATTAACCACAAATTACATAATTTCTTTTTTTTTAGGTCCATCCTAGGGCCAAATGCAGCTACTATTTTCGTCATAGCCTCACGTGTCCCATATGAATTAATCTACTAATACTGGATCCTAACTCTACTTGAAAACAATGACTTACAAAAATTCACATCAAAATTAAAACAAAAACACCATAAGTAATTTAATTATAGCAAAGTAATAAAAAGCAATAAATGCATATTCCAGCACGTGACTTGATGATTAAGAGTTAAATATTACGGAACATACTAAAGTGAGGTGCGGTGGGGTCGGTGGGTGGAAAAAATATTATAGAGTATGAGTAAATATTTAAATAGATTCGGTATTTGATATTATTTATAAATTCTGTAATAATTAAATTTTAAAACATTATAACATTTAAGTAAAAAAATTTAATATTTAATTTTGATCATAAAATTTACGGCGATCAAAATCAAGTTAACTTATGTTCTAAATATTTTTCTAAATAAGAAAGTGCAATTAGAAATTAGTAGTTAGACCTGGCGACCGCCGATATCTTTAGCCAAGACGCGGACGTGTTCGACAGCTCTGGCTTCGGAGAAGCGATCCAGAGGAGCGTCGACGCCGAGCGGCGTGATGAATTTCATGTGAATGACGGAGTAAGCCAGCAAAGATATAAGTCCATACATAATTCCCAATGTAAACAAAACTTTGAATCCTGCCACATCTCCGGGGGTCGGCCTGAAAAATAACGCCATTAATTTTTTTTTCCTCTTTTTTGTCAAAAAATCTACTGGAATACTATAAATTATTTTTCGAAGCATAAAATGAGCTGAATTGCGTTTGCTTAATATAAGACGAGAGCTTTTTTGTATTGGACGTTGAATTCGGAGTCTGAGCCTTGGAGGTATCGGTTTGCGTAGACCGGTAGTTGTTGTAAATTTATTTATTTTTTGGGTTTTGGGTTTGGATGGATTATGAAGTTTTTGTACTCAGAAAACAATGTCGGCTAAATACGTACGCATCTTAACTTGTTCCCCAAACGTTTTTGTGCAAATAAAGAAATCATGATTAGCCCATTAGTAACCGCTATCATGAGATTAATGAGTTCTTTAATAGAATGGTTGTGAACTAATTACCTAATTTGGGAACTATGGCCCGTATGGCCCATATTATTTGAGTGATATGGCAAATAATAAAAAATGAAAATAATTTAAATAAATATTTGAATTGTGAATAGTGTAAATAATTTTTTTTTGTAAATAAGTGTTTGGATATTTTTTTTTACTAAAAGACAAAAAATATATACGAAAGTCGAACAAAATTATTAATATCAAAATATATATTTCGTTCACTTTCTTTTTCACACCATCAAATGTGTATATTAAAAACTATACACAAACGTAGTTGTCTCCTCATCGTTTGAAAACTGAATCTTAAAAAACAAGATATACTTATATATGTATGCTAACATATATTTATTTAATATAAAATAAAAATATAATTCTAATGAAAATTATTTAGTATTTTGTGTACTAAAAGACAAAATACATAATTAAAATTTGAATAAAATTATTAATATCAAAATATATAATCCCGTTCACTTTTTTTATACCATCAAATATAGTATTAAAAACTACATATAAAGGTAGTTACATGTTCGTCACTTGAAATCTGAATCTTGAAAAACGAAATATGTTTATATGCGTATACTAAACATGTATTTATTTAATACAAAATAAAAATACAATTTAAAATTTATACTTTTCTGCCCATAGTTCGGATTCTCCAACATAAGTTTGAAAGTCCGAATTTTATATACCATTTTAAACTCTATTTTCTCACCTATATTTCGGACTCTTGAAGCTAAGTTCGGAAGTTCGAATCTTATATATTATTTTAAACTCTATTTTTCCGTCTATACTTTGGACTCCCGAACCTAGGTTCGAAAGTCCGAACTTACATTTCTATTTTTTCTTTGTCCAAACAAAAATTCAAACCAATAAATAGTAATGGATAAGGTATAAAAAAAATAATAATGCTAATATAGGTGAATAGTATAATACGCTATAAACGAACAGTAAAATAATTGATTGAATAGTAATAAATAGTGAAAGAAAATTTTGAATTGTGTAAGTAATGATTAATAAAAGTAAAGAATACTGAAAGAAAAATTTGAATTGTGTAAATAATGAATAATATTTTTGAAAAAATAATAAAAAGTTGACCAAACAAATATTTCATAAAAGTATAAATAATAAAGTAAAAGATGGTAAAAAAATAAGGAAAAAAACAATCCAAATAAGAACATTCTAGTAAAACGAACTTAGAAACAGGAAACTCTTATATGGACCATTTGATTCAAAAATTTATACATTATTTATTTTGAGTGATGTGAGTTGATGTGAAAATTTTTCAATCAAAATTTTATAACATTATATTATAAATCGAATTTATATAAGAATTTCTCAAAACTATAGCATTAGAATAGAACGACAAAATAAAATAATTATAGCTTGGATTGAGGTAGGACTGGTAAGTTTGAGAACAGTTGGTCAAAGGCTATATGGGAACATTGGAGTCTATTGATAAAAATGTAAAGATGAACGATAGGTGTTTACGATTCGATTTGAGTCGATTTTAAGAAATATTTTAATTATATTTTTTGTATTTATTTTAAATCTCAAATCAAAATTAAAATTATTTTTGTAAAAAATCGTTTACTCAGTTCACAGTCACTTTCAATCGGTTTAATTAGTTCGTATGACTATTATATTCCTTAGACTATGTTTATGGATCATAATAATCTATTTCAACCTAGTTCTAATACAACATTTCAAGTATTTAGACCAAAAAATACTAATAAAAAAATACTGCACGGTATCATCTAATAATTTTGGATAAGTATGGAATAAGTAGTGACTTTGTATAATTATAATTAATTCATACTTATTTATATTTTTTTGTGCATATGTCTACATATATACACTTTTTCTATTGTCGTTGTATATATTATTGTTATGTACGAATACTCTTTTATCAATAGTTATTTTTCACTTTCATTTATTTGATCAAATTTTAAATAAAAAATAATATAATAAAGTTATTGATCCTCCATTATTTACGAGAAAAGTAATATCTTTATCATTCAAATACATATATTGAAATAAATAATCATTTTGTGATAGTATTCTCATTAACAATAAAATTACTTTTTTATACTTTGTGTAATCAAAATAAGTTATTTAAAATAGATTTATTAGCATTAATAAATATATATTTTGAACTTCGAAGTAAAAAAAATGAAACCTATTTTAAACATAAATTTATTTTAGTTATGAATTGAAGAATTAAACTCTTGAAGTGTTTGTCACAATATTTATAACATATTATATGAAATATTTAAATATTTGAAAAAAAAAATATGTACTCGATTTAGTTGGATTTATTTTGATTTATAATTTTGTAAACCAAAACTAAATTAATAATAGTCGAATTGGTTCGATTACTTCAGTACGTTTACCTAATTGAAAAACTCTGGATTTTTTTGAACATGTTGAACAGCCCTAGCGGACATAAGATTGTTTGGTAGGCAAAGGGCTCCATGATCCATATGTCGGCTAATGGAAAATACTTACATAGATCCGGTGTTTGACTTCACCCGTAAATCTTACGGTCAAAATTAAATTTTATAGAATCTTTTGTCAAAATTAAATTTTATAGAATCTTTCTTACATTTTTATAACATTTAATCTACATCACAGGGTCTACAAGTGGGGTAAAAAATCAAGTCTACCTAAGTATTTTCCCCGACTAATAAGGTGAAAATGTTCCATCAATATGTCTTCTACTTATAAAATTTCACATAATAACATTTTACCCTTTGAATTAAGTGGATAATTATAGGGAAATTCTATATTCCCTTTTAGGAACCATTCCCTTATACTTTAAATGTTTGTACAGTACATATAATTATCCATTTAATTCAAAGGGTAAAATGTTATTATGTGAAATTTTATCAAATAAGTGAAAGTGATAATTTAATATACACTTTGTCTTTGATACTAATAATCCGTTAACAACTTTAACACCGTTAATAAAAGCCAAATAAATGACTTAATTGCCCATTAGTACCATTTTTTATTTTTCATGTATTTTTGTTGATGTTTGATTGTTATAAAAATTTTAAAAAAAACTATACTTAATAATTAATATCTTTATATTTAAGGAGTGAAAAGGTGAGAAAATATTAAATCAAAATTTATCCGGCATTATAATTTATATAGATTTTTTCAAAAGTTTAAAAAATGCAAAGTGCTATGTGATTTCAAAACATTAAAAAACTTTTATAAAATATCTATTGTCATAGAAGACCCTTAAAGAAAAAATTTCAATAGAAAATAAACCCACTTTGAGAAGCATACAACCGCTAGTCTTAGATTCAAAATAATATCAGTTAAATTCTAAAATTTATGAAAATTACGAAAAAAGCCACTAAAAAGTAAAAAAATTTGACAACAAAATATTGATATAGATTGTATACATACTTCATATTTTATTGTTTTCTTATTTTTTAATAATTATCAGACCATTAATAAATAATTTAATGCCTAAAAAATCAAAATATATACTAGGGCATTTCAGTCATTTAGTTAGATTTTCTTGATGATGTTAAAGATTGTTAATGAATGCATTATAATAATTGTTGTAAAATGTATATTCTACTACTAATTTAGATGAGCAAAGTGTCTAATTAAGGGGCAAAGAGTTATTAATGAACTCAACCAAAAAAAATTTATGGTTGAGATTCAAAATTGAATCTCAAAATATTTCATACCTTTTTTAATCACAATATTAAACAAAACTGAATCTCAAAATACAAGTACTCAAAATGGTGTCTACAAACTGAAAAATTAAGTGTTTGGTTTGCATTCGAGAATCAAAATCGGTATGAGAATCACAAACTCCACTATTTATACGAGTTTATGTTATTCATCTTTATTTATTTGGTTTGAATAAAACTGTGTTTCATTATATTAATAAATTAATGAATTTGAAACTCATATCATATTGAGTGAAAAATAAAAATAAACATTTTATAACACTTTCATTTTATAAAATAATTTTCACAATAATTATCGATATCTTTAATCTTGATTTTTATTTATTTCTTTTATATTCATAAATCAAACACCTCCTAATTATGATTGTCCGACAGGTGCAAGTCACAAATTATTTATAAAAAGGGGTAATCGTGTAAACACTAATTGATTAAGGTTAAATACTAACAAAATACCCCCAAAAATAGAAAATAAGAGAAAATTATACAGAACATATAAAGCTTGCAAGCACACTCCATTGACTATAGTCCTCCAATCCCAGAATTCCAAAAGTCATAGCTCCAAACACCAACAATATAAAACAGGGGAATGTTGAGAAATTATTCCGTATAAATATGTATAATATAAAATTTTAAAATATATAATATTATATTATATAAAATTTTAAAATATAAGTATAATAATAAAATAATTTGTTAACGAAATTTTAAATTTGTTGTATAAGCTATTCTCTATTTCCAAAATCACAGCTAAAAAATCGAACTTATAGCTCAAGAAATTCCTTTCTTTACAATCTAACAAATCTTTTTTTTTTTTTTTTCCCTCCTCAATTCCTTAAATCAAATAAATATAATAATTCCACACCCAAAACACGCATTGGATTGGAGAAACACACACACATACACATAATGAAGCCAACATTTAGCACTAGCACCACTGTCATTTGCTTAGTAATCTTTTTCGCATCCGGGTTCGCATTTTTGATATATACAAATACAATCGAATTTGATTACAAATCGAGATTACGTGTCCTGGATCTCCGATCAATTTACAGTGCACCATGTCTCACTGGATCGTCGCCGTTAAGAGTTTACATGTACGAGCTGCCGAGGCGGTTCCACGTCGGAATGATGGAGAAAGGGAAGGGCATCGACGATAATGCTGCCGTGACGGCGGACAACCTTCCGCAGTGGCCGGAGAGGTCGGGGCTGAGAAAACAGCACAGCGTGGAGTATTGGATCTAGCTATAGTGATGGCTTCGTTGTTGTTAGATAGGTCTAGTAGTGAGGAGGAGGAGGAGGAGAACGGAACGACGACGACGACGTGGAGTCGTGAGGCTGTTAGGGTTTTGGATCCGGAGTCTGCTGACGTGTTCTTCGTGCCGTTCTTTTCTTCATTGAGTTTTAATACTCATGGCCATATCATGACTGATCCGGAAACGGAAATTGACCGCCAATTGCAGGTAATTTTTAACCGAATTCTTGAGGTTTTGACTTTGGGAAATGTGAATTGCCTATTTAATTGCAAAATTGATGATTGAATTTTACAATTTGATCGGTTTAGACCTAATTTTTAGCTGATGGAGTTTCAGATTTGATTTGTATTTTTTTATATTCAAAAGTATTTAATAATGTTTCTGGAAACAATAGGTCACTGTGAAGAGTTCTGCAAAAAGTTGTAGTCTTTTTAACCCATGAATGAAAACCTTTTTATGTTAGGCTAATCAATGTCCAGTGCAGTGCATTTCAAGTACTGCAAGGCTTGAGGAATTGAAATTTTAGAATCTGGACGAGCTTAACATTTGGTGAAGAAAGATGATCTAATCTGAGGGATTTGGATGAATATTGTGTGGTGGTTGAATATGTGTGCAGAAATTAGAGAAGAAGAGAGAGGGATAGAAGACCAATGCCTAAGGCTTTATACGTAGGAAAGGAGGAGTCAATGTCTGGAAATTTCTTTGTTGCATAAGCTGTCCAAGGGAGCTGATATTCTTCTAGTGCCCCACAAATTCAGATACAAAGAGTACACGTTTGATGTATCTATAAAGCTAGCCTATTGCTACAAAAAGATGCAAACTAAATTGTTATTGCAGCAGCTTAAAAATGAAGCCTTTAACAGAAATACTGAAGTTCCCTTAAGAGTGAAAGTACTTAAAATAGCAATCTGGACCAATGCTTAAATCCTAGATCAACTCCAGTTAGGAATCTTGCCAAATGGCCACATTTTCGTTGGAATTTAAGTTTCCCCTTGTCTTCAGTCTAGTAATACCGTTCAACATGTATCGATTTCATTTGCTCAGCCTCTGAGAAAAAGATCATTTCCTATTCTGGTTTTCAAGTAAGCAAGGATGTCAACTGGCCTGAGTGGTCGTTAACTTTTGGTGCATATATGCATCTTCTGTCCATTTCTAGAATGTAGTACTACTTCTTTGCCTGGTTCTCCCCTGATTTATGTCATTGTTCTTCCATAAATGTGTTTAAAGTGTACATTTTCACTCTAGCTCTATCACCTTTCTGCCCAAAGATTGAGTGCATTTTATGTTCTTCTTGGATGGTACATCGTAATTTATCTTCCTGTAGCTGGCTTCTAAATTGCCATTTTTTCCATTCCAGGTTGACGTCCTTGATATCTTGGGAAAGTCCCATTACTGGCAGAGATCTGCAGGTAGGGACCATGTAATACCAATGCATCATCCAAATGCTTTCAGATTTTACCGGGATCAGCTGAATGCCTCAATTCTCATTGTGTCTGATTTTGGTCGCTATGACAAAACCTTGGCTAATTTGAGGAAAGATGTCGTGGCCCCTTATGTACACATAGTGGATTCTTTTGTAGATGACAACTCTTCTGATCCCTATGCATCTCGTAAAACACTTCTTTTCTTTCGGGGAAAGACCGTAAGAAAAGATGTATGTTAAATTGATACTTGAACTTTATTAATGCTGCTTTTTTTGGAGAACAGCCACAGGAATGAAAAAAAAAAATGTTCTCTTATGCCTGTGACAGGAGGGAAAGGTCCGTGCTAAACTGGAACGCGTGTTGGTTGGCCATGAGGATGTCATCTACGAAAAGAGTGATCCAACAGAGGAAGGTGTAACTGCTGTAAGTTTTTGCTTGTATATTTGGCATTATTGTTTCATAATTGTTTCATATGTATCGAAAGGTGTTAGTTTTGGAAGGTGTTAAAATAATAAAATTTTCAATGAGTCCTGTATATATGATGCTGCATATGGATCTCCTTTTAACTTCAATAATGACAACTGGGTTGCATTTGACAGTGAGTCCTTGTTTTATCACCAATTCTTTTTTCTTTTCCTGTGCATTTTGCAACTATGATAAAGTGGCTTTGTTTATCAATCTTTCTGACTTTTTATTTCATGGGAATGGCTAATTCCATTTGGCACTTTGATCAGATAATCATGCATATAGTTCTTTGTTACTTCTGTGAAAGAGAGTCTATCAGGTGTAGTCTAATTTTTATTTCACATTTGGAAAAATAGGAGTGGAAAAAGAGATATAAGAGGTTTTTTTCCACTTTACTTGATTTATTTTGTATGATGTGTATGATGTCATGAAAAACAACTACAATAACTAGAAAAAGGATATGTTAGATTCCAATCAACAATAATGCTTGTCCTTTGCTGCAATTTCCTGGTTGAGATTTGTCTATACCAGCCTCCTTATAAGTTACATATATGCAATCATACTGAAACATGCCCCATTGACACTTATTTCCGGATTTGTTAAACTAGTCTATCCAAGGAATGCGTTCTGATCAAAGTTCTGTTTAAATCCTGCTGGAGACACTCCGTCATCTTGCCGCCTTTTTGATGCGATTGTTAGCCATTGCGTACCTGTCATTGTGAGTGACCATATTGAGCTTCCCTTTGAGGATGAGTTGGACTACAGCAAATTCTCGGTCTTCTTTTCTGTTAAAGAAGCTTTAGAACCAGACTACATGGTTTCTGAGCTCCGTAAAATTTCAAAGGAAAGATGGGTTGAGATGTGGAGGTGGCTGAAAATCATTGCCCATCACTTCGAATACCAGTACCCTCCAAGTAAGGAAGATGCAGTTAATATGATATGGAGACAGGTAAAGCATAAAATTCCTGCAGCAAATCTTGCTGTACATAGAAGTAGGAGATTGAAAGTCCCTGATTGGTGGAGATAGCTTAAAACCAACATTGTGATTCTGTACATTTACACACAAACGTGATAGCAGCAGTATTTTAAGGATGATAAGTAAGACAATGATGGTTGCAATCGATGAATCAGATAACTAGAAATGTTGTATAGTACTGTCAACTAAGTGTTTCCTAGTTGATCAATATTTTTTTTGAAAGGTTTTCCAGAACGATAATGTATTGTCTCCTTCCTGCTACAGAGTAGAGTATATCTTGTCTAGTGAGTTGAGAGTTGGATGCGCAGCCTTGCTACTTGCTAGTGTACACTGACATTACATTGTTTATGCGGGATTCTATACAATCAAATTCGAGTTGAATCATTCATTACAAGCGTATTGAAGACTTCAGTGCTCCTCGTCTCTCTTCAAATACTAGCATTCATCAATTTCATTAGTTAATGTTTTTTAATTTCATCCTAGGTTGTGCAAAACTAACCATCTCAGGATGGCTTTCCATGGTTTCCGCACGCTATAGAAACCTGCATTGCGTGCACCATTGAATTAAAAACTCCCAGTAATGACTAATGTCTAATGGCCCTCACATGACATCCTTGTCTTTTGGGCTTTTGGATACACATACAGCCTGGGGCATTGAGTCTTGATTATTAGGACCTTTACCAGTATATTTCAATTTTCAAGTCCACTTCAATTTCGTAAGGTCCATGACAATTTGCCCGTGACTCATTCTAAACCGACTCCGAAAAATTAGCCCATACAAGTATAGAACTAAAGTCATTAATAATTTATGGTGTATCCATTTGGATTGAAAATATTTTTAAAATTTTTTCATAAATAAAGAATTTTACTTACATCAATTAATTGAAAATATTGGCCGCCATGCTGGCACTATGAGGCCGCGAATATGCTACATTGCTAATAGTAAGATGAAGGGATATTATTGGCAAGAACAAAGAGTCTGAGGTTGGGTTGAACAACATACATCTTGGTTATTTCCACCACAGAGTTTTTCAACATCCCAAGATAGTCGTACAAGCTTAAGATAGAGTGTAAGAGGTGCTGGTTCCTTTATTATTTTAGGCAAATTTCTTGTGGCTCGTGCCAGCTTTGTGCCTTGACCTGAATGACATTCAATATCATGTACCTGATGTTCTTATACCGACACCTCTTTATAAGAAAGAGGGGAAAAGTAAAAAGAGTAGTAAGAATCAGTATAAAAACTAAGAAGATAGAATAAGAGTTTTAAACTTTACAAGTTCATTAAAAGAGTGAGAGATCTATAATTGATCTCACATTCTCTAGTTTTCTTAGTCTTCGCCTACTCTCACCTGCTCTCAATGAGTCAATACCTAAAACAGGCTCTAAATGAAAGAAAGATTCCGTTAGTTAAGTCACTCTTAGAGTTAAAATCGATTAATATTTTTTTCTTGACACTATTTTTTAGAAGAGTTTTCGTGGGTAGAAGAATTAGAAAGAATACTCTGATGGGATCATTTTAATTTAAAATAAAATTTCTTGGGGGGTTGGGGGTTTGGTTGGCTGTGGGGGAGTGAGTTTGACTAAAGAATGCAAATGGTCGGGGTATTGGGAGAGCCGATCAGCCGGCTGCCATGTGGAATACTGATGACTGTTTGTGGACTTCTTGTCTCCAGGTACTGCATACATACGTGTCACTACATTCCATACTTCCTTTGCTGCCTTTTATTATTAAGTAGTAAAAATTTTAAATAATTTGAATTTATGACAAATATCATAATTTGTTTTTATTATTTTACTATTTAATTAAACTTATTTATTTAACTCTAAACTAAAAATTAAACATTTCTAGGCCATCCATGCTTACATCTTTACTTACTTGCTACTGCACGCTGCAGCTGCCCTTTGGCTTTTTCCTATCATGTCACTTGTTCAACCAATCCACCACAGTAAGAATGTTTAAATTTATACGCAAGTATCTTTGTGTAAATGCTACAGTTTAATTTGCACGTTACCAAACGACTGAGTCGTATATCTTACCATTTTGTGATCCAACAACATCTATAATGGTAAATCCTCCAAAGTTCATACTATTTGCGATATTAACTTTCCAATGTTTATTTAATTATCTAACTTTAATTTACTTTTTGATCTACTTTCGTCTCTTCCTAGTTTTTTTTCTGGATTTTTTTTTTTGCATAATCTGCAAAAAGGATATTTAACAAAATGGCCTGCACATAAAACTATTTACTAAAATTCAATTTGCTTTGACTTTTACATTTACTACGTCAAATATTGATAGCTAAAATAAAATTAGATATAAAAGTTGAAAGACAATTGAACTATCACCATTTGCTCCTTTTTTTAAAAAAAAGTTTAGAAAGGCTCATTTTCCATATTTTTTTTAAAGCATTGTGATCTTAATCAATCTTTGTCAATCACATCGATTTGGTTTACCATTCTTTTGTTTTTCCACGTAGATAAACAAGAACAAAATCTAGGTGACCAGAAAGAAGAAAAAAAAATATTTGACAATAAACTAACAAAAAATCTTTAATAATTGATTGTGTCAGTGTTCCGACCTCATCTTCAATATGACTTTCTTGGTTGTACATAAAAGACCACTCTGGTAGTCTCTTTTATTTTATTATTTTTATTTTTTTTTCCTTTAAAATTGAAGTAATCAATATTATGGTAGAGATTTTTAGGTGAATCGAATCTGTGCATTAGTGTATAAATCCTTTGGTTTTGAATTAGATTCAAGACCAAAAAATTAATGACATAATATTATAAATTGAATCCACTCAAAAAATTTTCCAATATCACCACACAAAAAAAGAAAATTCTTCTTTGAAAATATTGTCAATAATTAAATGATAAGAAATCTAATTGATTAAGAAGAGAAGACACCGTAAATTAGGAAATTCATTAAATAATAATCTCTTAATTGGTTACGAATATTTTATTTTGTTATTCGTATTAATTTTTATTTTACAATTTATAGAATAATATTTATACTATCAGAGTTGTTGCATAAGTGACATATATACTAAATACGAAACAGGAGAAACAGGAGATCCAAAACGAGGTAATTGTAATCGAAATGGTAAATTTAAACTAATTAGCAAAATCCAATCAATCTCCAAAATTGGGATTAATTAGCAACAGGGGTATTTCCGTCCCTCAAAATTTTCCACCTCCACCTACCGAACAGAACAAAACGACGGCACCCCACCCCTTCCCTACGCATGCTCCCTCCGTCAACTTCACTACACTGCGTGTTTACTATTCACTCTCTCTCTCTGCGTGTTTGCGAGTGTGTGTAGTGTGTGAGATAAATGTTGGTGTAGTGAAGGCGTTATTCAAATTTAAGGAGGAAAAAAAAAAAAAGGAAAAGAAAAATTGAGTGAAATGAGTCCATTGAAAACTCAGGGAAGCTGCGTTGGTGTCTCCGTCCATACGACGCCGTCTTCATCCGTTTCTAGATGCTCTCCCTCCAATTCTTCCTCTGTTTCTTCAGGTAATATATGACACTCTACCACGTCGCTTCACATAAAATATTCAGTTATCTACTGATGTGTTTGTTTGTATAATCCATTTCTATATGTTACGTTAAAGTGTAATGCGTGTAGTTGAGAGTGTGATCATGAATTTGCGATCTGTGAGGTTTTTGTTCAGATTCAGTTAAAGCTAAGGTTATTTTATTTTATTTTATCGTATTATTATTTTTTTAATTTTTAATAGCAGTTTGAGATTTTTCTTCACATTCTTCATTTTTTTCAATGATTTTAATTTTGTTTTCAAATTTATTAGATTGGTAAAGCATACTTTTATTGAGTTTTAAAGTCATTGTTTAATTGGAAAAATATTTGTTTCGCTTTATTTTTGTGGTTTTTAAGCATCCTGGTAAATATTGCTGTGAAAAGTATGGATGATTTTCCTTTATAGGTAACTATCAATGTTTAAATATATTTAAATTTGAATAATAAGGAAACAAGTACAAAATTTTGATGTAAATTTGAGATACTGTTGTTAGTGTCATTTGAATTTTCATTGTTTATTTGATCTCTTGGCTGGAGCAAATTACATTACAATTTATCTTTAGATAATAGAAATCTCTCCAAATTAACTAGGTAGCCTCGAAGAAAAGTTAGGGAATAAATGAGAGAGAGAGAGCACATAATTTTCCCATATTTTGACAAGTTCTTCTGCCTTTTTTTAAGTTTTTTTTTTTTTTTTGGTGTGCAGTACAAATAACATTTTCATAATTTTGTTTCTGCACTTAGAGCTAAGACGAGCTATGACCGAGTCAAGTCAGATATGTGGATGTCAAGGGAATAAATGATGATGAACATATTGTAAGGACTTGATGTTTCTTTGGCTTTAACAAATGACTCTTTCAAATTCTGTTATTCATCTCCAAAACTATTTTGTCATTAGTTCTGTCTAGGTATGCCTACTGAATAAAGATTGTATTTTTTTATTGTGAGATACATCTTTAAGGAAAATGATACTGTATTTACTTGTGAAAGAGAGTCGAGCTGTAGCTCATACTGATCAGGGTTATCAATACACTTTGCCTTTCAGTTGATAGAGAAGATGAAGGTAAATTTAAATTCTGAAGCAATGCACCTGGCGCATATGGTTCGGACTTTAATTAATCTGTTTTAGTGCCAGACTATACTTTGCATAGGCACAATCCTCATGAATGGTGGGGTTCATTTGTCTACCATCATTTGACCTGTGCTACATCCAAATTGCTTTATCATCTGAGGGCAACTATTTGCTGCACTAAAATGGGATCAAATTCAAGGATAACATGATTATGTTGTCTCACTGATCTTCCCATCTCTGACACTCATTTTTATTTTTTAAGTGATATTAAATCTGATATATATAAAGGTGATATATATGAGACTGCTCTGGAGACTGTGTTAAACTCCTTCTTTTGAATGCAGATGATTCAACTTGCAGGGCACCGGTGTGGATGGGGAAAGGCCTCACTTGTGTGTGCTTCAAGCGAAAGGGGACTTATGAACGGATTTTTTTCAATCTGACACCCCAACAGGCAAGTTTATCAACAACTGTTGGACAATTTGAAAAGGGGAGTAATAGTAAATCATATTTTGCATGATGTTTATATATTGGTTGGGATTGAGCATTTTGGCTCAAATTGCATTTGCTAGCCATCTTTTTGGGCTTTCAGTCTCAATCTGAGGTTGCAAATGCTATTTCAGAAGGATAATAGTTATTGACTTTTGTAATTGCATAGTCAGTGTTTTTATCTAACTCCGGAATTAGCAGGAAGAGAGATTAAGAAGGTTAAAACAACGAATGAAGATCTGTTTTGATGGTTCTAAACCAGAACATCAGGTTTGTTTATCTTTTAGTTTATTCTGATTCACGGCTGTTATTGTTGTTTTAGTTTAGTACAGGATTTCATTCAACTGAATTTAACACTAGGCTTATACCTCAGTATCTGGGTAGGGGCCACTTGGCTACATGAAATCCATTCTCGGATGCCTTTTAGAGGACTCTGTTAAGGGATTAAAGAAACTCATTGTATATCTTCCGTTTGTGGCTAAGAGTTTCTTCACAACTTAAATGACTTATTACTGTATCTTTTACACTGATAGGAAGCTTTAAGAGCTCTATGGCATGCCACATACCCCGGTCAGGAGCTATATAGTTTGGTATCTGATCAGTGGAAAGAAATGGGATGGCAGGGTAGAGATCCTGCTTCATCGACTGATTTCAGGTCTCTCTTTTTCTCTCCGAGTATTAATCTTAGTTCTACTTCTCATTTCTTTGTTTTCTCGTGCTTTCTTATTTACGTGATTCTGTTGGTGTTTCTTTATCTAGGGGAGCTGGATTCATATCTTTGGAGAACTTACTTTTCTTTGCTAAGACATTTTCTGTAAGATTCTAATCTTTCCATTTGTTTGGACAAAAGAAATTGTAATTCTGAATCAATGCCTAAAAAAGTCTTATCATTCAGCTTTATATTTATCTTAGTTAAGCTACATTTAAAAACCTATATGTTGAGGAAGTCGTACGCTGCTGGAAATGGGTCATAAGTCTTTCCTTCATTGAGTATTAAAAGTACCTGTAGTTTATGCCTTGTTTGGGTACCTTATTGATGAATTAAAATTTGTCACTGTGGTTTATTGCCACAGACATCATTTCAATGTCTATTGAAGAAACAAGGGGGAAAAAGAGCTACCTGGGAGTATCCATTTGCTGTTGCTGGCGTAAATATAACATTCATGATTATGCAGATGCTTGATCTGGATGCCTGTAAGAGAAGAAATATCACATTTTAGTCAAATTCGAAATATATATTTGATGATATATGTGATAGGAAATTCAATGAGACTGATGCTTGCAACGTAGGCCACTAGCTAATTTAGCTATTATCAACTGTTGCAGTAAAACCCAGAACGTTTGTGAGAGCAGTTTTCCTACAAATGTTGTCAGGTAAGAGAAGGAGATCCTTGAGTTTTATTCGCTGTCATCTAAAGTGAACTCAAGTGTTGCTTGGTCACACAAAGCAATGTTATATTGACTACATATGTAGTGGCTGATACACTTGATAAAAACCATTACAACTACTCAGAAGCTTCAATGTATTTGCAGAGAATGAGTGGGCCTTTGACCTACTTTACTGTGTGGCATTTGTGGTTATGGATAAACAGTGGTTGGAAAGGAATGCAACATACATGGAATTCAATGTAAGCATCCTAGTTGGACCTCATATTTCCATTAATTACATGTCTCACATCCACATTTCAGTTTGACAGTCCATGCTATGCTAATTTTGTTAGTTTTTACCTTCAATGTTCTTTCTTTGAGCTAATTGCATGTACTTGGCAGGAAGTTTTAAGATCCACTCGGTCTCAGCTGGAGAGAGAACTTTTAATGGATGATGTTCTGCAAATTGAGGACATGCCTTCATATAACCTTCTTTCTTGAATGTAATTACTAATTAGAATGAAATTTTGGAATTTTCAATTCCTAGTTCTAATATATTTGAGTAGATTCATCATCAAAGAAGTCTTCCCAGTATTTTTTTTTCCTGGAAATAACATCTCCAACATCATTATTTAACGTGTGAAGCTCCTCCATGTAGGATACTGTTCTCTGAAGTCTACGCTGACCTGTCACAGTTTCAATCCTGTCAATTAAGCTTGCTTCTGGATGAATTTACCTTTCACTCTTATAACTCATTACCAGGGAATAGATGACTTTTCTTTAACCGGTTTCTCCACATAAAACAGTTTTCACATAAGATACATTCGTTGTACATTGCATTTAACTCGAGAGAGCCACATAAGTTGGCAAATTGATACGCTCCCATTTATGCTTTAAGTCTTTGAAGATAAATATTCCCCAATTTATTTAGAAGAACTAACCACTGTACATGTGTTAAATTAAAAAAAACACTAATCAATATCCATGTGAATATAAAGGTGAACTCTCATTTTATAGTAACTTGATCGAGACATGCGGCTGCCTGAGGAGAATGACTTTCAGCAGACGCGTCATTGTAAAGGTGAAGAAAGTAAGGGTTCTGTTACGCAAAAGAAACATTCTAATCATGTATTTATGATGCCAAAGAATCAAAAACACTTGAAAATTTTACAATAATTACTCGGGAGACTTTTCTTTTCCATCCCTAATAAAGCAAAGTTTGGATTTAGAACTACTCGTTCAAACACCAGTACGTCAATCAAAGAACAAGATTTAAGACCAATATTTAGAAACACAAAACACGGGATTTAAGGATACAGGACGACTCCCATAGTTTAGTAGCATTTAGGCATGACTCGTACCTTTACACATTAATTAATTGCTTGTACCTCTTTTAGGGTATTCAATTTAAATCAAACAGACTGATAAGTAATCATGATCATTCGAAACAAGACTCAGATATCACCCACCTTGCACACTGATGTCATACAGTCCACAACCATTTTCAAGGCAGAGAAAACCTCATTATAGTGCAAACTATTCCACACATCTCCCCTTTTAGGTAGAGATTGCTTAGGAATCAAGTTCCCTTCAAAGCCTCAAAGCAGCACTGATATAGGCACTGATGTAACGTCTAAATCAAAAAACAAACTCTTTACTTCAGCGAAAGAAACTACATGTTAACTTATTAGTATCAAATGTAAACCATTGAACAGGTAAGGAATCCTGGAGAACAAAAGCAACAGGGCACTCTTGAAAATAAAGCTTCAGTGCTTCACTGTCAGTGTTACCCACCTGTTCAACCTTAACTTTCAAGCAAAAACTCACAACTACAGTACCCACCTCATCATGGTCCATCTGTCATCTTACTCTTAAGTCTCCCCCCCTAAAATTTACTTAAATTAGAAAACCTTAGCTGCTTACCAGGGAAAACCTCTCCCAAGGAGCCAGGACTTATTTGTGCTCCATCTCATCTTATAGAACAAACCTTCAAAATGGGATCCTTTCAAACACCAAGTGGGATAAAATGTCCCGTTTTGCTAGAGACGTCATGCGGATATTTGCTCCAGGAATTGCAGGCAAGTTTTCTGTAGTAAGTCTATATTCGATTTGTAGACCAGTAAATTGATAATTTCTCTCTAATACTAAAACAGATGATTTGGGATGAAGTTGGAAAAGATCAATTTGAGAGGGAAAAGGTTTTACTGGACATAGAACACGAGTGCCTGGAGGTTTATAGGAAGAAAGTTGACAATGCAAATATTTCAAGAGCTCGACTACATCAGGAACTGGCGGTGGATGCTCAAGCTGAGTTTACCCATTTGCTTCTGTCGCTTGGCGAACGCTCCCTCCCTCTACGGGTAACTTTTTTCAACTTTTCCTTTCTGATAGTTAAGGTATTCAATTAATTGGCAAGGCACTCAGCATCTCTTTGGGAACTAACCTGCACAGGAAAGGTTAAACTCAATATACAGTACCTGCAATAAGTAATCCTCATCTATGATAAGCAAATAATTACAGTAATTCAAAAGCATTGAATAGGTCATTTCCATTTCACTGAGTATTCGCAATTCATACATCCAAAGGCACTAAAATTGGAACTAAAGTTTGCCGAATTGCAATTGAACTTTGAACGATGATTAATGTAACCACATGTTATCTATCAACATTACAAGTACATTCTAAGGTTGGTAATCTTTAAACTTGTCCAAATCTCAAAATTCTTACGATTAAATTCCAACCTGGAATAAGTATCATTTGCAGGAGTAAAAGGATGGTAGTTGATTCAGACCAGACTGTATCTGATTAGCATAATAATACTTACTAAAATTATGCTAATTCAAATTCTTTGTTAAGGACAGCCAGAGAAAATGACTGGAACACTAAGGGATCAACTAAATTCAATTACTCCGGCTCTCAGGGAGATGCAGTTGAGAAAAGAAGAGAGGGTGAAGCAATTCCGAACTGTACAATCACAAATTCAAAAGATTTCAGCAGAAATAGCAGGTCGATCAGAGTACAATGATACATCATCAAGTGTTGTAGTAAATGAAAGTGATCTTTCACTAAAAAAACTTGAAGAATACCAGGATGAGCTTCAGAGACTTCATAATGAGAAGGTATTTGGATTGATGAATTTTATTCATAGATACACAAGAAATATTTAGAATGAGCATCAACCAATAAACATGACTTCTTGTTTTCATGTTTCCCAATTCTTGACAACAAAGAGTGACAGACTCCAAAGGGTAGAAAAATATATGAGTACAATTCAAAACCTGTCAGCCACACTGGGTATGGATTCCTCCCATGATTATCACAAAGGTTCACCCAAGCTTGAATGCACTGTCTGGCCTGTCGAAGAACATTGGTGATGTTATTTTGTCAAAATTAGACAGTACTGTGGAGTCACTTGAAGCAGAAAAGCAAAAACGACTTGAAAAGGTAGAGATAAGTAGTTTACCTATCTTTCTTGCTTGCATTACTGTATGAGTGCATTGTCAAAATTTGGTGCCTAGCAGATAGTATATTTGCTGCGTCCTATAAGATACCATAAAAAAGAGAAGTTAACCTCAATGGGGCCAAAACTTTATCTTTGCATCGATACATAGATACACAAATTCTTACATGCATATCTCTCTATGTAGATAATTATATATGGGGGTGTGGAGGGAGAGAAGCATATAGCTCAGATGAATTCTCCACATAATTATATTCCTCATAGATTGGGTCTGAGTTTTGCAGCTTCACCAACTTGGTAAAGCATTAATAAACTTATGGAATCTCATGGATACTCACCATCAAGATCGTGAGTGATTGAACGGTTCTTTCATGTCACAAGTCTATTGTCAGTTTCATCACCTGACATATTTACTCCTGGGAGCCTCACTCTCGACATAATCCAGCAGGTTTGTTTGTATAAGCTAAAACACCAGAAAAATTTGTAAAACTAAAATTGACAAAATATTTGAAATTGTTTTAAGGCCGAGATTGAAGTCAATAGACTGGATCAATTGAAAGCAAGCAAGATGAAAGTGCTTTTTCTCAAAAAACAACTCGACCTTGAGGAGATATGCAATCAATCACACATGGAAATTCCTTCGAGATCAGAGATGGAGAATATAATGAATCTAATAAATTCTGGTCAGATCGAGTAAAAGTTATTTCCTTTTAGAAGTACAAAACATATTTTCCTTTTATAAGTTATTACCTCAAAAACTAACAAACAACATGCAATAGGGGAGATTGACCATGCTGATCTCCTGATGAGCATGGATGAACAGATATCTGGAGCAGAAGAAGAAGCTTCCAGCAGGAAGATACCCATAATGGAGAAGGTAGAAAAATGGATATTAGCATGTGAAGATGAGAGGTGGTTGGAAGAGTATTGCAGGGTAAGCTGCTTCCTTGTTGAAATAAAGATCTATTCAGCATTGCAAATTTTATGTACCTCAATTTCTTATCTTGAACATTTTCAGGACGAAAATAGATATTCAGTCAGCAGAGGAGCTCACAAGAATCTAAAAAGAGCAGAACGTGCCAGAGTGATGGTTAACAAAATACCAGGTATAAATGTAATATCAGCAAGTAACAGGAACTCTCTTAGACTCTCAAAAGATTAATTGACTTTAGTAGCACACTTGTCCTGCAACTATATTGTGCCTTTTGCAACTTTGGACTTTTAAATCTTTGGTTGCAGCTCTGGTAGATTTGCTGATAGACAAGACAAAGACCTGGGAAGAAGAAAGAAAGAGCATTTTCTTATATGATGAGGTATGCTAGTGTCTGAAAGTATTTGTTGCACGATATATTAAAGGATAAGCTAACAATCTCTTTACAGCTCACTGGAAAATCTTACGAAAGAAAAGCTGCAGCAAGAGATGTTACATTTAAAATAAAATTAAAAAACTACTAGAATTTAAGACAAGTGGATATCTAAATATATGGTCAAGTCTGGCTATTTCAACACAACTTCAGAAGCTTATGGAGGCAGGGAATGCAACAAGCATATGTTTAAAGCTAAATTCTGCGTTATCTTTTACCTGGCCATCTCTCTTGGATCGTCATCAAAGTTTTATACTCCATTATCTTCTCCTCCTAGGTTCCCCTACTGGCAATGCTGGAAGAGTACAATATGTTGAGGAAGGAAAGAGAAGAAGAGAAACAGAGACAAAGGGTTAGCACCATCTGATTAAGTACTATGAGTTTAAGTTTCATATAAGGGGAGCAAATATTATATTCAATCATGCTATATTTTTCCAATCTGGATTTAGACTCACAGAAAGATAAATTCAAAACTTAGAATGCCATTTTAGACAGCTTTTCTTATCAGAATTCTTTACTTCCTAGCAGGAAAAGAAGAAGATACAAAGTCAAGTAGTTGTTGAGCAAGGAAATCCTTTTGGGGCAAGGCCAAGCACTAGCAGTCGGCGTCTTTCTGATAGAAGTGTAAATGGAGGCTTTGGCAATGCTAGCCCCCTTAATAGAAGGCTCTCACTTGGCATACAACAGCCTGGTCAGGGACCCAATAGCTTGACTTCCCCTGGCATACCTTTCATCAGAGAAGGAAAGAAAGCACGTGGACAAAAAACTTTTGCTCGTTCTGGCTTCGCTTCCTATCTAAGAGAAGATACAGCTTCAGTAGTCTCGTCATTTTCTGGACCCAAATCACCTTAGAGTTTGCGTGAGATCTGTGTAGCTAAATTTATTGAGACCTAAAAGAACTGGGAGATGTTGAATAAAGGTGTATGACATGGAAATATGTAGGCTGTGATAAATGATAAAAAGGCATGTTTTCTCATCTGCAAATGTATTTTTGTCTTGCCTCTTACCCTTTCTGAAGGTTCTAATCTAGAGAATGGATGAACTTGAAACAGGATGAGCAACATAAGAATTGATCCTCTGTTGGATCCTTATGTAAATGTATGATGTGAATCAGCAGTCTACCAACTTTTTGGATCTAAAATAAATATTTATTGCTTTAGTAAGCATGGAGCATTTAACTTGCATTAATCTCAACAAGCAAGAAGGCAACAAAGAGATTTCTATTGTTTTTGCTCTGTTTGCTGCCCAAACAAAGATTATGCAATATTATAATCAAGTCATATTACAATAAGAACTAGAGGGAGCCCCTTCTTAACAGAACTCCTCATAGGTGTCTGCCTTACTTTTCTTTTCTTTATATTTTTTTTCCCTCAATCCAGGACTTTACACAGTTTCATACAAGCATACCAGCAGGCACTCAATCAGTTAAAACCAGGATTAGTTTTGATGTCCAAGCCTTATAAAATTAGCGCGGAAATTCACCTTCCAGACGTACAAGTTTTAGAGTAGGACAAAAGAGGTTCTCCTGATAAGCCTTACATAAGAATTAAGACCCTCCAAATGATTCTACTTAACCTAAGCCCTGACAAGGGAGAGAATATGGCCAGCTCTGCACCATATCCACTGTAATGATTTTACCGAACGTTATGAACTCAAAGAAAAAGTAAATTTGCTAACAAACTATCTAAGATGATAACGAACTATAAGAACTTATACTCAACTTATGATTATAACAATCTATGACTTAAACAATTAGGGATTATTGCTTCAGAGGTTGTAATTACAACAGTCACATAAAGAGAACCAAATACTAATCATATCTCAAGCATATAGGACTGAGAAGGGAAGGGAAAAAATAAAAACAACAAGTGGATAAGCTATAAAAATCAAAGAAGAGATGCTATCATTTTCAGTTAAAAGAGTTCATACCTCAATCACATTGGAGCGGCAAAATTTCTGTTCACAACACGTCTTAATAGTGTTCATGAAAGACAGATTCTTGAGCCGTTGTACTATTCTTAAATAAAACCTCAAATGCCAATTGTTCAAAACTATCAACAAAAGTTGAGCAGGTAGCATAGGAGACCATGGAAAATAGACCTCCAAACAGCATATTGCTAAAAATGAACCATATCTGGGAGCTAATCTATGTAAATGACAACTGTAAATAAATCATGATTCAAATTCAGCATACATAACTGTTGGAATCAAGAGAAAATAAACAAAAAAAAAAATATTAAAAAAAAAAAGAAAAACAATGCAGCATTTAAATTTAAATAAACAACACCTCTAGCATGCTTTTTGTGCATCATAAAATAATTAATCGTTAAAAAAGCGGAATCAATAAACCTAAATTGAGAAATTAAATTTCTCATTTCTATTTTTTCAGATAATAATACACCGTCCAAATGTTCGACAAAATAAAAGAGAACGAAAAACTGAAGCCTAATCTGATTTATTAAAGAAGCAATCAATTGTACGCGTGCCAGCCGGGACACGCTTGTCATCGGAGCGAGAGCGGGATGTCCGATCTTTCGGCACTTGATCGGACGGCTGTTGAGCAGGCAGAGGAAGCGAATCGAGGAGGAAATCGTTAGTCGGCTGATGCCTTTTCACTGCGACACGTAGGTGCTCGAGCTTTATAGTCTTCTTCTTCTTTTCTAGGGCAACTTGTGCCGATTTCTCGGCGAGGAATTGAAGAAAAAGCTCGGTGGAACTCGAGATGAGAAATAGAGCTTCTGAATTGATTTTCTTCACATCCTTATCGAGTTTCACGATTTTCTTAACTCGATTAGTCGGAATCCCGAGTCGGCGGGTTTCGTCGGTGACGTTCTGTTCTTCTTGCTCTGACATTGTTGGTACTGAATTGGCGGGAAATGACGAGTGGTAGATTTTTTTATTTTTTTTATAGTCGGATAGAGGGCAAAAGGACAATTTTAGTGCATTGAGGTGCAGGGCAAATGTGAGAGAATTTTGATAATTTCTGAGGATTCTTTTGTCATTTTATGAGTATAAGTCCCGCCAAAATAGTCTAGTGATGTTTTTCGTAGAAAATTTTTAAACAGATCAAATATTTGATGTACAATCACTCACACCAATGGTCTATCCTGCCACCCAAAAATATTTTTTGAAATGTAATGTAATTCTTTTATTGCTTGTATTTCAATACTCATTTAATAGGAAAATTATAGAATGGATGACAACACGAGGTGGATCGAATTTAGGAAAAATTAAAAGCCTTTAATGACATAATGATATGAATCAAGTCCACCTAAAAAAATGTACAGTCATTTACAACCGTTTCAGAAATCATAAATTTATAAATAAGTTATCAAAATATTCTATGCTATTGTGATATTGAATAAGATGGAGTTGATAAATTCTTACATAAATTTGATTTATGGTATAATTAATTAAAAGTATTATGTTATATATTCGATCAATATAATTTTTTTTTGAGACTTAGTTAATTATTAATAATGGTGAATGTAATTTTAAAACTCAACTTCATTCTATGTTTTGGCAATTATTAACTTGACACTTCATCTCTTAGCACTAATTTTATAGAGGAATTTTAACTGTATCAGGCAGTTCATGTACTCCCAATATTTTAGTTGTGTTGTCTTGTAATATTTCTAATATCTATACTTGGGAAAATATTTAGATAGACCTATTTTTTGACTCTACGTGTAGACCATGTGGTCAGAATTAAATTTTAAAAAATATTGCTTACATCAGCTAATGTTATAGATTTTTTAAAGTTTAATTCACAGCATAGGATTGGGTCAAAGACCGGATCTATTTAAGTATTTACCCTTTACTTTTCTTCATCAACATAAAAAAGTTATATTAAATCTTACCAAAAAAAAAGACGTTATATATAATGTATATAATAAATTCAAAAACTGCTTTTATTTAAAATATGTTGGAATTTTTCAAGAGAGTTTATTTTCTTATTCATATTCAAAAATATATATATATATATATGATATATGCTAAAACATTATTTTGATTAATTATCAACATAGTGGTTCACTGTAACCCAATTTCAGTGAGTGCTCGAATTTTTTGCTTCAAAATGTATGAAGTGAAGATAGAAAATACTTAGGTAGACGTGATATGTGTTTTTACGTGTAGATTATGTGATATGAATTAAATATTATAAAATATATATCAACTGATGTAAATAAAATTTTATAACATTTAATTTTAATCGCAAGGCCGTCTAAAATCGGATCTATAATAATATTTTCTTATTGTCATATATTGAGGGGATTTAAACACCCACCCAACCAACCGGAAATTATATATAGTTGTATAAATAATTTGATTTTAATAAACACTCAATAAAATATACAACATATATATATATATATATATATATATATATATATATATATATATCAAATAAGTTTGTTTTCTTCGAAAGCTTACATTTTTTTTTCCTATACTATATTTTGTTTTTATAGAATTATTTTCATAATTTTTTTAGGTGTATTATTTTCATGAATTATTATGATGGAGCCATATTTCTACCTTTTGATTTTTGCATAACATCTAGTTGAATTAAGTTTGAATTTCAACCGACTTTAATTTTGTTTTTCGCATGTCCTAATAATTATTTACATTACCCTTAAATTAAATGGAATATGGATTGAGTTAATTGCAATTTTTTCCCAAATTTTCAGAAAATATCAGTAATTTCTTAAAACCAAAAGGGTATACATGAAATATGCAAAATATAATCCCTGGGACCCTGTATAAATATTCTAATTACTAATTAGACCATAGTTGGAGGTGGAGGCCTTCGATTACAGCTACTCATCCAAGCTCTATCATCGACCTTCATCATCAGCATATCAGCTGCCATATTGCTCGATTATGTAATTATTATTATTATTATTATTATTTTTTAATATACGAATGAACTCAATAAAAAAAGTTGATATTTTTTCCTTTTTTTTTTTTTTTTTTTTATGGGTTCATACTGTCAAATTAACTGTGCATGATTTTTCTTTTTTCTTTTTTTTTTGGGTTTTAATTTTCAATTTATTGCAATTTTTGGATGCTGAAATTGACAGGAGGCTCTCTTCAGTCAAACGTCCACCAACTCCAGATGTGGAGGAAGAAGAGCAAGATCGAGAGCCTACCCTTCAAGAAATTATCAACATCAAGGTTATTATTAATTATTTATTTCATAATTATTAGTAGTAAATTTATAAGGTTAGTGATTTAAAAGAACAGGGGCTATTCTTTTGTCTCAATTTTTTTATTATTTATTATTATTATTATTATTATTTTATAATTTGGTCTAATATATTCAGAGTCTAAATTTCTGTCTCTTAGATTACATCTTTGTATTAATTATAAGTGGAGAAAAAGAAAGGTTGAAGGAACTTTTGAGAGAAAGGCTAATCTAATGTGGTTGGAAGGATGAGATGAAAGCTATTTGCAGGTTTTTGGGCCATCTTCTCTCTTTTCCGAATTCTCCATTTTTCGATTAAACTGCTCTTGTATGTAATGCTAATTGAACTGTAGGGGGCACCCTTGTTTTACTTTCACTATTACTTCGCTTTATTTATCCGATGGTTTAAGAGACAGCATATTTTATAACTGCCGAGATTTCGAACTTCAGAATTTATAAAAAGGGAAAAAAGACGAAGGAATTGCATTGAATGTTATTGTTTGTGAATATAAAATTCCAAGCTCTGATCTTTTAAAAATAAGTTATAAGATGAACGAGCACAAAATAATAATTGAGAGAACACAACGATTTCTTTTGAAGCTTAAATCATTGGGAAGAACTATTTCAACCCTGAAAAGCTAGTAGTACACTATCCCGTCTTTTATAGACTGACAAGCCGACAAGTCGTCTGAGATGGGTGATTGAGGTGTTAGAATCAACTCATGATGCCGACAAGTCATGTGAGATGGGTGATTGAGGTGTTAGAATCAACTCATGATCACCAGGTGATGTAATAAGATTCCAGTCTCCAGAGGGTGTTTACATAGTTTCAGAGCTGTCTTTTATTTCATATTATGGAATGTTAAACTTCATGTCCAGTAATCTGCTTTGCTGTGAAGTGTATCAGCTTCAGAACAGTATTATCCAGCAACTTGTTGGATTGTCAAGTCCCGAGAATGCAAAAGGTCAAGGTCTCCATTGTACACCTCCTTAAGCCTAATAATCCACCCTAATAGTATCCGGACATTTGACATGAAAAAACCTGAAGTTTCAGTTCACGAAGGCAAAGCATACATGTGTGAAATTCTTTCTTTTCATGGGCATGTCTGTCTGATGGCTGTGTTTTGGCAAAGTTGGGTTCAGATATTCCAGAATTTTAGTGGATAATCCGTCCAGAACAAACTACATTTCAGGGCCCTAATGCAATTGTCAGATCTAATGTCAACAAAGGATATTTCAGTTAATAGAATTTCAGCATACATTGGAGAAGGAAAGAGTAAGAAAACTGCTTTACCTTTGTTTTGTGGTTGGTATCGCGAATTTACTGTGAGTGAAAACTACCTGGAATTGTTTGCCGGGGGTGTGTGAAGATGGTCAACTTCACTTGTTCTGTCGAAAATTGCAGACAACTATTTTCTGTCTAACTGGTTAGCATTTTTCTTTTGACTTGAGCCTAATGCTTATGAATTTGATGATTTTTCTCAAGGCCAATGTCCATAAGATTAGCTGGTTGTGACTATGTATTTCTGATATTTAGTTCTAGTTGAATATAAGATGTATTTAGATTTCTCTTGCACTCATAATACCTTCATACTTGAAAACCCATTTCTCCAATTTC
Source organism: Cinchona pubescens (assembly GCA_025175665.1). NCBI lineage: Eukaryota > Viridiplantae > Streptophyta > Magnoliopsida > Gentianales > Rubiaceae > Cinchona > Cinchona pubescens. Next base: position 690,888 of record JANKKI010000077.1, on the reverse strand, counting down.
TTTCTCAAGGGCATTTGCGAGGAAGAAAGGAAGGAATAATGTAACCGTGGATGATCTTGTTCATGTCATAACCCCGAAGGGAAGAGGTGGGTGGCTTTATTTTATTTTTTTTGTTTAATTTGTTTTCAAATTTTGATTCTATTTTGACCTTAAATTTCATCTTTCTTCTTGACTCGCATTGAAATTGTAATTCTCAATCAGTGTGTTGGATTCTTTCTGTTCTTCTGTCAAGTATGGAACTAAGATCTGTTTTAATCTGTTCACATGAATATTTGCTGAGGAAATATTTTAGATGAATGAATTGCAATTAATTCACCAACTTTCACATGTCAAATTATGCTTTATGTTCAACAGTTGGCCCTCCACCTCCTTGGGCAATATCTTCCTGTACAATCCTGTTTATGTCCTAATTACTTTTTTCTGCTTTTAATTAACTCCTCCTCCTGCAATAACCCTCATTAAAGACAAAGGGATAAGAAAGTTCTCTCAAAATTATTATGGTTTTTTGTTTCACACTGTCCACCAAAATGAAAAGTTTGGCTCTTCCTCTAGCTGCTTCTCTCTCTCTCTCTCTCTCTCTGTACGCATGTGCGCAGACTTATTTAGCTTTTCAATACGGGAGGGTAAGGGTGGCAATTGCATATGATTGGGTTTTCTGGGACTAAGAGTTGGTAAAAATTGAAGACAAAGTGATCACAAATTGCTACAAGGCTAAGAAGTATTGACTGACGTATAGTGCATTTATTTACAAAGACTCTTGCTGTTGTCATTTGTTTGAGGAAACTCCAAATTAGAACTGCAATTGGTAATGAGATACTTATATTACCAATCCGTCTGATTCTGGGAGCAATTCTCCAGTTCGAATTTTGTAGAGTAAGAATAGTGTGATATAATTCTTACAATTAATATGGTTGTCATCCTCCTCTTTGTGCTGATAGTGATGGGTGATGTTATGAGAAGTTGCAATGTTATGCAATTTATGGGATGCTCATATTTAAGGAGGACGACTATAGATTAGTTCCTGCTCCCTACCTACTAATACTTTAAAGATCAAAAGAGTGCTTGCCAGTATGAAAGCTATTTTCTAGCCTTTAACACGAACTACAGAAATTTGCATTAAACCCTTTGCTTCCAAAGTTATAAAATATGCTGCTTTTTTTTTTTTTTTTTTTCTTTTTTTGTGCAGCATCTATTCCTGATTCAGTAAAAGCAGAGCTATTACAACGCATCAGATCGTTTCTCGCATCAACTGCTCTGTGATTTTATGGCAACATATTGTAATTGGAGGTTGATGAGTTAATCCAAGTATCAGAATTGCATCTATTGCTAAGATGATGTGCGCTTGGAGCTCAAGTTACCTGGGGAATGTGCTTTCAAGCGTATGCAATTAAGTCATTTGGAAGAATTGTTGCATTGGGATGGGGCCGGGGATTGATCTGAATTGTTGCTTTTTTTCCTTTTTGCTGAAGAAACATATAATGTGGATTCTGTCATTATTAAGTTGCTTTGCAAGTGGCCGTCCTTCAGATATTATATACTAGCAATTTACCTGGTTTTCTTCTATTCCATTACTGGCTTGTGTTGTCAAGATATATTTAGCTTTTCCTCAATTTGGATTATTCTATCTGCCCCTGTGCCATTTAAAGGCGCATAGCTTTCTCTTGTTTTATGTACAAAATACATACATAAGGTCGTAGAATGAGTTCATGTAAAAATTTCTCGTTAGTTCAGAATGACTCTTTTTCTTTAAAGAAAAAAAAAAGAAAGAACATGCACTGCACCTATTCAAAGTTCAATCTTTGAAGTTTGGGAAAAAGTACCCTCTTTCCATTAGAATATCCATACACATGCTGATAAATGATTTGAGACCTAATAAGATCATAAGATGGATTACAGGTACAAGTTCCTAAATCCAAAACCTACTATAGTACTAATATTCAATATCATTAGTACAAATTTTTTATCTAGCTGAGATCTCTAGAACAAGAGGGGGAATTTTTGGGGTGCATGGCCAGTCTACCTATTTAAGTGGAATCCTACATACGAAGCAATTCAAAATTCTTTCTCCTCCTACCTCTAACACGTGTTATATTTTATTAATATTGCAGTATTATGACGGTACTTGTCTTGGAATCGTTTTTCTAGTCAAAAGCAAGGATAGATTTTTTTTGTAACACATCTGTAGTTTAATTAGGATATGGTTGCTTCTCCAGATTCCATTCTAGATTTGAAGGCCCTGATTATGGAAAGAAACAAAACCAATCCTGATATAGATCGTAGACCCTAACTAATTAATTAATGTTTTACCAAATGGAAAATAAGGATTTAACGGACATATACATGTACTCTATTCAATCTTAATTCCTACCCTCAAATTCTTTCCTCATTTTCTAGATGCTCACTCTGTGACTCAACTAATTCGGTTGTGTCATCCCTGAGATTGGTCTAACATTTTGTTAATAAAATTCATCAAACTCAATATGGTGAGGGTGAACTCCGTCCTTTTAGTGATTGTCTGATCGAACATCGCCCATATTAGATGGATGATATGTCTCGGCACTTGAACTTTTCGCAATTTTTATTTTTTCTTTTGGTGTAGGATATTAAGGTTTGCAATAATTTATTTTGCTAATATGTGCTGCTCTGTGCGTGATATATATTGTGTTGATAATCAATGGATACTCGATGCGTAAAACATCTCGTTTGGTTTTCCTTTACTTTTCCTCATCAAAATTAACAGAAATAATAACCTTATTACAATTCTTTTAACGCTACTATATATCACACAGTTAGTGTTATGGTACCTTCGTAATGTTCTGTTTTTTAAATCATATTAGAGTACGTAGTCCGTGAAGAAAAAACCCAAGCATTTCTTTCTCTAGAGTTGCCACAATCAAATCCTAATTCGGAGGCTAACAAAATATTTTAAAAAAAAAAAAAAATTTTTGATCCAAACAAGAAATAATTTTGATACAGCTGCTTCTGGAGTAGCTGTCGACCCACTCCCAGCTGCCACTTTCTTTTATTAGTATTAAGTGGTTATCAAGCTGGCAGGGTCGTTTGGATCACCATGCCATTAGTGGAAAGAAATCTCATTAAACCCGACTAGTTAGTGATTAAATCCAACAATTTAAAATTTCCATATCCCGAATTTAGAAAAATTTTATAAGACCACAGTTTCAGAAATTTCTCGCTTCTCTAGCTAGAATTACGCGAGAGACAGCACGGATGATTCTTCAAGAATATTTAGCTTAGTTGCATTGTTGATGATATATTGCTATAGAGGAAGCAAAGAACATAAATTTCATACCCATTGAATCATTGATTAACTTTCTTACATCTTATGAATTGAAACTCAAGGATAAAAGTGGTGGATGATGAAGAAGCAAGAACAAAGAGAAGTATTACCTTGAAGATTTCTCAAGAAAAAGATGACAATGGCTCCATCAATTTAGAATCCAATCAAGTGGCATGAAGTAGTATCTCTAAACCAATAAGATTATAACATTTTAAATAGTTGCCCACAAATTAAATTTTATTTTTAAACCCATCATTTTATATAGTAGAATCTCATTGGTTTAAAAATATCATTTGACATAGAACCTGCCGTAATAAAGTTTCTCCCAGATTTACATTGCCGGAGATTTGAGTTTGTGTTATTAATAGTTATTTTGGGATTTTCTCCATTATCTTTCTCTCCAATATTTTCTTAATGATCATTTATATTTAAAAAACTAAAAATTCTTAAAAACTACGTATCATATTATATGGAAAATTTTGTTTTGACAAGTAGATTAATATACTTTCTAATCAAATATATTAAAAAAATATTTTATCACTTAATTTGTCGAAAATATTTGAATGGTGTAGACAAATATATTAAAATTAAGACAAAAATTTAAACGTTTAATTAGATAGAAAAAATTAATATATTTATTTTCAAAATTTATATACAGCAATTATAGACAATAAATAATATATTGAGGGATTTTAATTTTTTAAAAAATAATTTAAAATTATATTTTTGTAAAGTGTATTGAAAAGTAGTGCTTTCCAATTAATAGAGAGGAGTATAGTCCGTTACCAAGGACAATAAATTAGTACAATAATTGACAGCGTTCTCCACTAGAGCGATCGACCTTTTCCATGATAAAATAGAGCGACTAGTATTATTATACATAAATTGGCCGCAAAGTTTACCTGATTAATTTTCATATAATGAATATAATAGTGCTATATATGCTCCATTGATCCGTTTTTTCATTTGATATCCATTGGTGATTTTGGTCTGAGCTTTTATGATATTTTAAGATGCCATTATGTGGGTGTTTCCTCCAATGCCTAATAGGGCTGTACTTACTCATGTGAGTGTGGCTTATTAATTAATATATGAATAGTAGTACATTATGGATATTGTAATTTTAAAGTAGTAATAAATAATTCTATCGAAAGAGTTTTTATTTTAACGAATGAGATCATATTTAAAGTTTAAAATTGATAGATAAATATTTACAAAAGTATGTAATTTGTTGGATGATTACAAAATGTAATATTCCTCTTTTCCTAATTATATATATATATGGTTAGTGGGAATTGAAGCTTTTAGTAAAGTTTCTCATAATAGAGTAGTAGTATCTAAAAGGGAAAGGGTACATAGATTTGGCGGATGTTAGTTGTCCACGCGTCTACTTTTAATTTCCTTGATTTATTTTGTATTCAAGATCATGTATTGTTGCATAAACTCATCATGCTGCATCCCCATAAACTCAAGCTTCATTGGATCTTCATGTATAAGGAATTAAACATAAGGATGGATCGATGTTAATTTGATATTTTGATGTTGTGGCTTACATCATTCATGCATGGTTGGTTGATAATTAGTGATAACCGATAACTTGATATTTACAACTTTTCCACCATATTAATCTTTTTCCTCCCTCTTTGGAGGAAGAGATAAATAAATAATTAATAAGGGATTAATGAGAAATGAGCTAGAGAATACGAGAATAAAGATATATATGACCATTAATAATAATCATATACAAGTTAAATTACTAAATAGTGATTGTTTTTGCTTAACTAATTATCCTCCTACACTAATAATTCACAAAGAATTATCCTCTTTATCCATTAATATGTCACTTAAAAAAAAACCTCATTTATTACATCTTTAAATTCTTAAAGAATCTGAGGAAGTAATTACGTGGATGCATACGTTGTCAACTTCCAAATTATTACCATTATAGTCTCCAGAGTTAGCAAAACAACAAGATTGAATACTACAGTATATACAAGAGTGGACTTTGCTAATGCTAAATGCAGGCCGCTTTGAGCGAGTCAGAAGTTGACAACGCATCTTCTGGGATTTCCTTGACTTTACAGAAAAGCGGCCTTGTGAATTAAACATTTTGACATATGAATTTGTAAGATGCATCTGCTATTGTGTACACGCGCATATAGGAACACCCATTATTATTATTTTTTTTAATAACAATTGCATATACTCACAATCGTCGAATTGAATACAATCGAAACACTACGACCCACGTATGATAAAATAAATATTAACATTTCGTTAAAATTAAACTCATATATAATCAAACTATAAATCTATTCTACCTACTTCTAATATATTACAAGACCCATAAATGGTAGAATAAAAATGCTAGCATTTCGCTAGAATTAAACTCACTTGTAGTGAAACTATAAACATATACTACCTACTCCTAATATACTACTTGCTTGTCTAATAAACTCACATATAATGAAACTATATATAAATTATATCTATACTATATACTCCTAATATACTACTTACTTGCTGCTTGAGTATTTCTTTATCTCTGTTGAGACTTTTTTCTTTATTGGCAGTTGCTAATTGTTTCTACTGTAGGTATCAAGATTTAGTCGATCACTAAATCTTCAATCTCAAAGACTTATTAATTATGCTCTTGATGCCAACAACCCAATGGAAATGGGTTGTTGGTTGCGTATATATGTTTATCTATACATTACCAAAATACAAAACTAAAATAGTCGTAGTATATACTCCATGCAATAGAATTATTGCTTTTGTACAATTTTTACCGTACAGTTATAAATTTTTTCACAAGTTAATTAATGTGCGTTGCAAAAAAAATTGATCGATTTCATGTCAATTTTGACAATAAAACCTCACCCTTTTACATCCATAAATTAGTATAATTAACTTGAGCAATTGGATTTCCATCACCTATGCAACAGTAGGATGCAACTATATATCAAGTATATATAAAAGTTCAAGGTGCAAAACGACATAGAAAAAAATACTTTAATTCCAGCACGATGAAGACACACTTGATGCTAGTCGACCGTGCAACTTGCGGCCCCAGATCCCAGCTTCCAAATGTTTCTCAGTTGGTCTAATTCCTATGTTAATGATCAATTGCCAGCTTTAAGGAAAAAAAATTTATGACTCGTTATATTATCGAGTGAATATTACAAGTCGTTTGATAATTGAAAAGTAGGAGATCTTACTACTTTTTCAATAATTTCAACCGTTGTCATAATCAATACCCACTCCATATTGCAAAGTGAGTAATCAAGCTTATTCATTCTTGAGTACATTACATCAGACCCATCCAACGTGCCCACTCAAATCCAAACCCCTCCCAAATCGATTTTCTTGCAATATATTATGGTCGAACGTAATTTAATACGTCTGCTAACCATAGTTATTGGACAATCCATTATCATTAACCAGGCTCATGCTCATGACTTTCCACGTACTATAAATATACATGCAATCCTTCACAACAACTACAACAACAAAACCCCGCCTCCATCATCATTTCCTTAAATCTTTTGAAAATATTTCAACATATAATCCTCCTTTTGGCTGGCCAATCTCCTTGTCTTAGTTTTAGTCCTATGTTTCGGAGTAATTCACCTAAGTACATGTCAGTCCCTTAGCCTATTATTACTAGTCATTTTCTCTCTCCTCCCTTCCTTCCAAAACCTATGCTTTATACCCGGAGGCTTTGCATGGAGAAACCATTCTCATAAAAACACTACAAAACTTCGCGGTCCTATTTGTTGGCCATTCTTGGGACTCTTACCTCGAATGGGGTCGTCTCATGCACATAGAAAACTAGCATGTTTGGCGACTTCACTAGGGAGTTCTCGTTTAATGCCATTCACTCTCGGTCTCAATACTCGCGTAATCATTAGTAGTCACCCCGATACAGCTCGAGAAATTCTTTGTGGGAGTTCGTTTTCGGACCGTCCCATAAAAGAATCGGCTCGAGCTCTCATGTTCGAACGTGCCATAGGTTTCGCCCCTTCGGGGAAGTACTGGAGCCAGCTCCGGAGGATTGCTGCAAATCATATGTTTTCTCCTAGGAGAATTTCTAGTCTTGAGAGTCTTAGACAACGAGTGGCTAATGATATGATAAAGAATGTTCTCAATTTGAGATGAATGAGAGAAATATGGTGGAGTTAAAATGGATATTAAAAAAGGGTTCTTTGAATAATGTGTTAGAGAGTGTGTTTGGAAGTAATTTAGGTGTAGAAGGAGAGAAATTAGGATCAATGGTTGAGGAAGGATATGAGCTAATTTCCGAGTTCAATTGGGCGGACTATATTCCTCTAAAATTTGTAGATTTTGGTGGGGTGAAGAAAAGGTGTCACAAATTAGCAGGACAGGTCAACTGTCTCATAGGTCGGATCATAAAAGAAAGGAAAAAAGAGGGAAATGTTAATACGAAGAATGACTTTCTTAGTGTTTGTCTATCTTTGCCTAAAGAGGATCAACTTAGTGATGCAGACTTGGTGGCTGTCTTGTGGGTAAGAAATATAACCCTCCTCTCTCTTAAACAAGTGACTTAATTATAATGCCGCGGGATCTTTTATTTATTTTTTGCGTCAATATTCTACTTATTAATGTGTATTACTATATTTTAATGTATTAACTAAATAATTGTAAGTCAAAATATACATAACGAATATTTAAATAGTAAAACAGACAATCGATTGACATGGAAAAGTGAAATACTTGATCTACTATGTTAATTACTGTAAGGACACACCTGATCATAAGTAGCCAGGAAATCTAGCAAAAGAAATTTTTAGTGTTATCTACCTAATTATACTATGTCGGAGTTTGATGGCTTTCTCTCCAAGATTAACAAAAATAAAACTAGCTTTTCATTTGGTCACTAGATAAGCTAGCTGCTATGTATATAGATACGCAACTAAATATTAACTGTAGGAGTCAAAAAGATTTCGTTTGGTAGGATATTAGAATCTAGGAAGACCTTGGACTAGGTTATTACTACACAGGTCAGCAAATAGATAAAAAGTCAAATAAAGCCTGTAACTAATCGACCAAGAAAAATATCTTTTTGTTTTTATGGAGTGGATGGTATCGACTTCCCAAAACTTATGGCCAACCCTCCATCGTGTTCGTGGCCTATATCTTTTTTCACCAAGACATAGCCTACCAACCTGAATAAAGAAGTAAAATGCTTAATTATGATGTTACGTTATTAAAGATATATTTATTTTCTTACCTTGCGTGATCTCAAAACTTTACACTTCATCGATATCGGCATAATCATTGATATGATTTAGAAAATGTTGCACTTAATATGTATTTAAGCTTACTAATATACGTAAAAATTTATACATTAAAGTGAATTGATCTGATTGATCATTGTATCTTATGTTAGTATATATATATATATTTTTTAAAAATTATATCTCCGGTAATTTTAATGACTCGATTAAATTGTATTTCGTTGTCAGTACAGTGTTGTCGAAGAAAATAAATTAATTAGTTGCTTCAGTTTCACGTAATGTTAATGTAAGTTTTGCATATAAATTGATGCAGGAAATGGTATTTAGAGGAACAGATACAGTGGCAATACTTCTTGAATGGATTATGGCCAGGATGGTCCTACACCAAGACGTTCAAGCTAAACCATCATATAGCCCAGAAAGAGATTGACACGTGCGTTGGTCAAGGTAGGCACGTGCAAGACTCGGACATCCCAAATCTTCCCTACCTTCAAGCTATAGTCAAAGAGGTCCTCCGATTGCACCCACCCGGCCCATTACTCTCGTGGGCCCGCCTAGCAATCCATGATGTCCAAGTGGACAAGTTCCTTGTCCCAGCTGGCACAACAGCCATGGTCAACATGTGGGCTATAACCCATGACCAAACCATCTGGAAAGATCCATGGGCATTTCAGCCCGAAAGGTTCATTAAGGAGGAAGTGTCAATCATGGGTTCGGATATAAGACTTGCTCCGTTCGGGTCGGGTCGACGGGTATGCCCTGGAAGAGTGCTCGGGTTGACCACAGTACAACTCTGGCTTGCACGGTTACTCCAAGAGTTCAAATGGATTCCATTAATATCGTCATCTCAACAAGTTGATCTTTCCGAATGTTTGAAACTTTCTCTCGAAATGAAGAATCCATTAGTATGTTGTTGTTGCAGTCAATCGGGTTCATGTATTACCTAATTAATTAGTGCTACAAATAATTAAATATGCTTTAATTAATTACATGTTTGAATTTGCTTTAATTGCGTGTGTAATCATCTCAGCTTGAAATTAATCTTGTATTGGCTAATTAATTAAGAACATATGAATTATGATTACAAGATTTAAGACTTGATCTTTTTGCAACTGAATATCTCCATTATGAGTTTTAATTAGCTTATCATTAATTTCATAATTTTCATTTGCTTTCAGTCCATAGTTTATCAACTCACAGAAAAAAAATTTTGCTTTTCATTTCGTATTGGGATACGAGTATTACAGACTGTTAAATGATTGAAAAATAAAAAATCTCACTCCAATTATAAAATGAATAGTCAAAATTTACTGTAAGTCACCATGTATATCATGGTTAGGCCATGGTGCTGCACCCCCACATATACGATTTCTTTTTCTTTATTTTCTTCTCTCTCTGTTTTTTTTTCTTTTTTTTAGGTCTATTTCTTTATTTTTCGGGTGTTTGTTTACTTTAGGGTCCCCTCTTTTCATCCTTAATTAATACGAAAATGGTATCCTAAAGACAAAACCTCGTCTGAAGAGCATTATGATTTGCTTAGATGTAACGTAGTATTGCGACTCAATGTTTTTCTTAATCTTATGTGGTGGCAAATATATTTGGAGTCTAGACCTAAAGTTCCGGCTTTTTCAGATTCAAGTTTTCCTTCTTTTCCCAACTCCAGCCAGGCATGATGGCAACGGTTTTCCAACACGATCTCAATAATGCTTTACCTTAATCCCTTAATTGTACGAAGCAGTATTTTCTCCGTTCCATTTTATTTTACACGGTCAAATTTTACATATAATTTAAGAAAAGTTTATATTTGATTAAATAGTAGAAAAGTTTTTTCATTATTATCCTTTAATTAAAATTTAAAATTTATTAGTTGGTTTTGAAATTTCAAATTTTGAAATCATTTGAAAGTAATTATTAATGTTGAAACATGCATTTTAATACTCTATTTTTGGAACTTGTGTGATGGATAAATTAAGTAAACTGTCCTGTATATATTTATCATTTTAATGAGTGATAATTAATTTAGAACAAACTAATAATAAGAGGGACAAATAAAATGATATCCGCTGGGACCGTCGTTCGACTATTAGCCACCTAATTACACCATTAGCTACGCAAAAATTGAAATGCTGACATTAAAGTATGCTTTTACGTACTCCTATACCCAATAATTAGCAATTGCTGCATACACCATTTACGTGTTTATCTTCCATTTGATCTGCAACCAAATTTATATTCCAAGAATATTATATTTTCGTCCTCTTGTTCATGTTCTCCTGTTGAACTCAGCTAATCTTTTTCTTTTTAAAGCCAAAAGAAAAAAAACTTTTCTCGTAGTTATTAATTATTTAATCTTGACTTATATTTTCAGAACAATTCTTATATAAATTCAATTCACACCTACACTTGTAGATATTATGGCTAAAACAATGTGACACACAATCATTTTCTAACATCATCGTGCAGCATTTAGATCACATGTAATTTTGGTTAATAAAAGATTGATTTTGTTCAAAATTAAATAATAGTATAATGTAATTTTAAAATATGTATAATAATAGTTATATTATTGTGAGATTCACAATTAAGAAAAAAACGAATAGACAAGAATTGAAAATAAAAATAAGTTTAAGAAATAAAATTATAAAAATAAATATTTGTTATTTTTAACCCGAGAAAGAAAAAATTAAAAACTATTTTACACTTACAAATATTTTTCAATATTTGATACCAAAAATTTTAAAAAAATATTTTTTCTGAAAATGTTTTCGATGCAACCCAACATACCCTAATAGTAGCCGAATTTCCTCAAATTAACGATTTTGCCGAAGAAAAGAGATTACCTGATACTCTCCCTCAATAACGCCGCCTCCATTATATATATATATATATATTTTAACCTGGTTTGGGTGAAATTACATTTTTGTCCGAACCCCTCGCAGTACATATTCAGCTCTTTAATAAAATACTTAAGATTCAAGGCACATTATTTTACTTATTTACGGCTAATGCTATTATTCGTACAGCCGAAACTTTTTATTTTCACATTCCTTTCTTCTATGATTTTTTTTTTTAAAATGGTAATTTCAATGATAGTATCTACAGTAGTAATTTCAAGGGCAAAATGCAAATAATCCTTGTGGTTATCTCTGTAGTTATTTAATGTGTGTTTAATCTTCTTGTGCTTTAATGATTTTTGTAAAGTGGCCAGAAATTGGATAAATTAACGGTGCCCTGTAAAATGTCAAAAAGACCCCGATATCAAAAGGAAGCAACTGATCTGCTTCATTTCAATCGTTTCATCTCCAAATCGAAGAGTTTGAGAGAAACCCTAAACCTAAACTTCTTCGAACTAAAAAAAATCATAGGGTTATATAGTTTGGTCAAGCGAATCGAATAACAATAATGTATTTGTATCTAGATTTAGTGCAAATCTCAAGGGCTAGTAGATCTTCCAAAAAATGGGTAAGTTACAAGCTTTAAATTTGGATATGATGAGATTTATGGTTATTTTACTGAGTAAGTTACGAGGTTTGAAAATTAACGTTTTACGCTCAACTTACCCTTATTATTAGTTACATAAATCTATTCTCAAATTTGTTACATTTATCCATCATTTACTGTCACGCCCCCAAAACAGGACAATGACACGTCGCATTTTGGGATCACCCCAAACATGCAAGGCACAGTATAAGAGTAATATACAAATCATAATATCTGTCATTAGATCTCAATATCAACCAAAACAACACTACAAAATATATTCAACAACCATATTCATAACAATTCACGATGATCGAATTACAGTCATATACAAACAACAAACTACAATCCCACAACAGTCAGAAATTCAATCACAAAATGAATCTAACAAGTCCATAGGCACACAGGACTAAACATAAGAACAAACCTCACACTAAAATGGTAAACAGGAAAACTTTAACTCCAGTAATTAGGATCTGTACAGTAACCCCCTCCCTAGTCACCACTCGACTCAAGATTTGTTAACGTCTCTTGTTGGTTCTCGACTGCAAACAAAGGAGAAAATAATAATGGAGTAAGCACATCGTGTTTGGTAAATAACATTTAAACCCAATTATAGATAACATGTATACAATCAGTGCAGGGAACATTATACGAGACATTATCCATATTTAAAATGCAATGCTAATCAATGAGCTCATGGTTCACAAAAGTCTTCCCAACACTATATCTAAGTCTACCTATTATCCGTCCGAGTAGATAAACATAACGGAGTGTCTATCACTTATCTTTCCGATAGATTGGATATAACATTTACGAAACTTATATCATTTCATTCACTCACTCATAGCCAAATCCACTAAAGTGACCCATTGAACCTTTCACAGTAATCATTCATTAACATATAGCACAATAATGAGCAAATGGTACATTACATAGTGCAAACGAACATATAATTTATAAACGTACTTACCTTATAAACATTATTCAAAATAAATATACTTACCTTAATATCAATTATTCTAAGATTACAATACCACTCATATACAGGGTATCGATAAAAAGGCGTAAACGTTATTTACCTCAAAAATCGATTTTGTAGACGTATCCTAATTTCGTTGGTCTAAAATTCTAGTCTCGATTCTCGAATCACCTAAATCAGGAGAGTGCTATACCATTAAGATAAAAATTGAGATAGGGATTCACTTTTGGGCATCACCCAAATTCTCAAATTAGGCATTAATTGAACACAAATAAGTAAGGGTTGACTTAAATTTGTGAAAATAAGATAAAAATCTAAGAATTAGTTTCATAATTTCAAATATATCACCAGGTTAGGAATTGTCAAAACCCTAATTCAAATCTCACAAAAATAATAATTAAAAAGTCATTTCAAACTATAAATCAAGTTCCAATAGCTCATAAACATATTTGACACTAAAATCATACCAATCACAAAACAACAAAATTAAACAAATTAATTTCTTGAGAAACTTGAAATTTAACATAAAAATCATACAAATTGGAAGTAAAACTTACTTTTAAAATTGAATTAAAGGTCTACGAGTATTTCTGGATTATCAATTTGAATTAGAAACAAAATTTCCTAAACTTATCTATAAAGATTAAGATTTGAAATGGAAGCTTGAGAGGGAATGGTCTCTGGAGTTTTCATTGGAGCTTGGAGGATAAAGGATAAATGAATTAAGATTCTGCGCAGGTAAGTTTTAATAACTTTTCAGAATTTGTACTTTAGTCCCTCAAATTTTATAAAATTAATTTTTATCCAAAAATTTTAAAAAATATTTAAAAAGGGTAAAACAATTATTTAATATTTGAAAGGAATATTAATGAGTATTTAAAAGAATAAAATCAAGTACGAAAATATGTGAAATGATCAGAAAAGTCGGGTATTACATTTACGACCAAAAAGTACAATTACAAGGCTGCATAATGATATTTTTCTGTAGATTTTTTCCTTTTTTTTCTGCATTAATTTATAGATTTGTAATAATAATAATAAAATTATGTCATTTTCTTCATTTTTTTCACCATACAAGTTGAAAACTAAAATGTCTAAAAAATAGGAAAAAATGAATTATCTAGAAACTTTGATGTTAAACTATATAAGAGGTAAAAATATAATTTCGACCAAGACCGTGACTTTGGATAGTTTTTATTCTGTTTTACCATTCAGTCCAAACCATATAGAAGTTTAGAGTAAATTTCCAAAATATATGGGATTTATGGGTCTGAAAATCATATCACATGGGATTTATAGTAATCAACCCTAATTTAAATATAGGGATATGAAAGTAATTTCAAACAAAGCCATTAGTTTGGATACTTTCGGTCAATTTTAACATTTAATCCATACCACTTTGGGGTTAAGGATATATTTCTAAAACATACAAGGCTATTGGTATGAAGACCATACTACATGGGATTTACGGTAGTTTACCCAGTATAACTATAAATAATTAATGTACAAACCAAATAAATAGTACAAATGCGGAAAGCATCTTTACCATATCAATTTAAACAAAATAGAACTTTAAAGTCAGATCTTTAGATCTTATCAATTATAATTATACTTGTATAATTATGAATTTAACTGTATTGTCCTTTCCAATTGAGCCTGTGGTGATTGAAATCTGATGAAACTTTATCGATTTAGCAAAGTATGGAAATATGTATGAAGTTTCTTCTAAATATCGGTCTTCTTATCAAGTGTATGATGCACCATATAGTGGATAAAAGTAAAATTGGAATTTATATGACTAAGCATGATGATTAACTTTAGTTAATAAAATTTTGTTTTGTTTAATTAGGTGCTTTACATATATCAAAATTAATTTTTTCCATACTTCAAAAGTAGTTAAATCTCTAACTTGAGAAGGTGTTTTATTTGGATTGAAATTTTTATTAGTTGATTTAGTATTGATATGGGTTGAAATTTTTTATTTTGGTTCAATTCGCCAAATACTGAGTGAACCTTAAATCATATTCTTTAAAAATTATGAATTAAAAGTATATTGCAAGCAATAAAAACACTAATAAATTTGTTTTCACATCATAAATTATATTATAACCATTGTTATGAACATATTACATAGGGAGAACGATAAACAAATGAATAAATATATAAAATAACCCATTTTAGTACATTAATTGTTGAAATAATACTTTTATGTGAGAATGCATAGAATTTTTAATTTTGTATTATTATTTAAGTTAGAATGAGTTTTAATTTTATTAAATATATATCTATTATTTTATTCATCTCTGTTAATAGATGAAATTAAAGTATAGAAATTTGGAACAAAAATGAAATTTTGGGTTGTTACATAAATATAATGAATAACATTAAACAATTCCCACAATGTCATTATCTTGATAAAATGTGAAGATATTAATAGAAATAATTTAGTCCAAAAATCTCAAAACATTAAAATAATTATCAATTCAATTTCTTTAAATTAACGACTTTGTTCATACACAAAAAAAAAATTGAATTTTAAAAATGATTTTTTCTTGTACGAAGGAATTTTGAGACTTGACGACAGAATTTGTTTTAAAACTCTCATTTTTTTTTCAATGTTTAACGTCTGGAGGAGTATTGGTAAAGTTTAACTGAGAATTGAATTTTAGTATTTGTTTTAGTTCTAAGGGCAAAGTGAAATTAACTCTAGTTAGGGGCAAAGCATTATTAACTTTAAAGGTTATTTTTGTCGATAAACATGTCATTTTGATAAAGCTGAAAAGATAATGATTGAATAGATGATATGAGGGGCAAAGTGCTTATTTTTTAAGTTCGTAAAATATAATTACGCTAGTTTAGGGAATAAAGTGTTATTAACCCTAATTTTAATCACAAACATTTTGTCATGGTACATGAGTAAAACAAAGCAATTTAACAATCTCTTTCCATTTATTGGTTAATTAAACAAATTTCCATTGAGTGTGGAATTTGCTCAGAAAAAAAATATAGTTGAGAATATCCATATCTATGCCAATTTCTGCCATATCTTTTTTTTTTTTTTTTATGGGGTGAGGGGGATGTGGATTGGGCCTGTGTTTGGGGGGTGGAGTGCAAAATGTTCACCTCGATGCATAGGGTGGCTAGTTGGTAGTCCAAAGATAAATTCTCGCAAGCATAAGAGCTAGGAATGTTAATTGTCAACCACCAGATTGAGATTATTCCAGCGAAGCCAAAATAAGTGAAGGTTGAGAGCCAAGTTATAGATTCTTGGAGCCACATGGCAACCTCGGCAGCCAATCAGCTATTCAATTTCTATCCTTCAAGATAAGCCCCTTATTACATTTACATGTTCCCATGTCTATACTCTCTGCCCAACTCCAATCATACATCAATACATTGAAGAAAAAAGTTTACCAACATGGCCTCTGCCTGTGCTTCTTCAACAATTGCTGCTGTTTCCTTCACTTCTTCCCCAAGGCAAGTCTTCTCATATCCCTACTAACTCTGCATTTCAACAACTACGACGGGAGACCATCTAACAACTTAGTATAATAATTGGTTATTCAGGGATCATTAAGTGTAAGTTCAGGAAACATGTTGCACATTAGTTATCTTGAACACGAGTATTTCATATGCAATATCAAAAACTCGAAAAGAAACACTACAGATAGATTGTGTTGTGTTCTTCTTGTAAGTAAACATGTGTATTAAATGTATACAGCTCTCAGAAAAATGGATCCATCCTAGGAGCAACAAAAGCTTCTTTCCTTAGTGGGAGGAAACTGAGAGTTAGCAAATACGCCTCTCCAGTTGGAGCACGATCAGTGACCGTCCGTGCTGCAGCTGACCCCAATAGGCCCCTTTGGTTCCCCGGAAGCACCCCACCCGAATGGCTTGATGGCAGGTTTGGTTAAGAGCATATTTGCGTCACTACCATCATTCCATTTCGTGGTTTCAACTGTTTTTCTAATTCTTATTGCAAATGCAATGCAGCCTCCCAGGAGACTTCGGATTCGATCCTTTGGGTCCTACTCGTTGGTAAGTTGATCTTCATCCATCAGAACCTGGGATTACCAACTTCTTTCTCTTCTAAAACCATTTCTTTTAGTATTTTTCCTCGGTAAGTTAACAATCCAAGAGTTTCTTGACAGGATCTGATCCAGAGACCTTGAAATGGAATGTGCAGTCAGAAATTGTACACTGCAGATGGGCCATGTTGGGTGCAGCAGGAATTTTTATCCCGGAATTCTTGACCAAGATTGGAGTCCTGAATACACCTTCATGGTACACTGCTGGCGAACTAGAATACTTCACTGATACAACTACACTCTTCATCATTGAGATGATTCTCATTGGTTGGGCCGAGGGAAGACGGTGGGCAGATATCATCAAACCTGGATCTGTGAACACCGACCCCATCTTCCCCAACTACAAGCTTACCGGCGCAGATGTTGGCTATCCAGGTGGTTTATGGTTTGACCCTCTGGGTTGGGGAAGCGGTTCTCCTGAGAAATTCAAGGAATTAAGGACAAAAGCAAATCAAGAACGGAAGGTTGGCAATGTTGGCTGTTATGGGTGCATGGTTCCAACACATCTACACTGGTACAGGACCAATTGACAACCTCTTCGCTCACCTTGCTGATCCTGGTCATGCCACTGTTTTTGCTGTAAGTGCAATTCTCAGCAATCAAACTATTTCCTCACCTGAAATTGTTTTGAAAGTAAATAGTTTAGCAAGTACTCTTGCACAAATAATTCGAGAATCATCATGCTTCGCTGCTCAAGGATCTATCAAAATTCATGCATTAGAGTTTATTTAAGCAGAGACTATAAATGGCATCAGATTTGTGAACATCAGTAATAGAACGAAAATCGAATTATTGTAACTAATGTATTCTGCTTTTTTCACCCTCCAGGCTTTCACATCCAAGTGACAGAAGGAAGAGCTCAAGGGATTCAAGTGCTGAAAAAACAGTGGACAGCATCATGGAGAACGATTTAAAAGTGTGTAGATGATATGTAATTAAAAATCCTGTATATTTCTTATCTGTCAGCTGTAGAGAAAACTAATGCAGTGTACAAATACCTCGAACAAACTCCTTCAGGCCATCAATTTGAACCCAAGTTCTTATGAAAATTTTCTACGAATAACTTATTGCGGGGTAGGGAAAATTGCGAGAGTGAATTATATACTCAATTAAACATTTGCAAGTAGGCAGACACCCGAAAAATATGCATTAAGCACAAGAGTACTTTAGAGATCACTCACATGTTTGCCGTTAGAAATCACTATAACCAATTTAAATAAAGACATTCTACCTGTTTAAAGATGTGAACTACCCAATCAAGTTTCATAGGGGGAACATTGTTGATTCAATGCCATTTATTGTTTCAAAGTAGTACTAAAACCAACAAACAGATGAAAACCATGCATTTGCAACAAAGATGTTGTTCATAACGCAGTAAAACCAAAATTTCAAAGTGGAACCACAGTAATCCAAGGAAACAAGGAAAGAAATCATTAAATTATCATTGGATTCTACACATGAAATGCCTAAAGATCTGAATAAACCTTCTCGCGAATCAATCATGAAGTAGAACCACGGATGAAAATTTTTTATTTAGAAACATGTATGTTAAAAACTGAATGATAACTTAGCAACGCATCCCCATCCCTTCCCCCAAATCAGCCCACCTACAAGGAAAGAAGAAAATATGCCCAAAGAGAATACCGAGGGAAAGAGGATTGGATAGTTTAAGAATGAATTATTATAGCTTCTCTTTATATACTATTTGCATGTTTCATGATTTCATCGTCTATATTGTGGCCAAAAGCCAGTTTAAACTAAGAGCTAGGAGAACACAAACTGATCACACCTAAGTTCTCATCCATGTTACTCATGCTGTGCTGAACTTCTGAGCATTTCTCTAATATTATAACAAATTATTTGATATTTGCTTTACTTAACAATAGAAAAATTAAAAATTTCCCTCTTCCATATATCACCTGAAAGTGCTTTAATGGACAAGAAAATCTATTCGTGGTAATAGGCAATAAAATGGACGACAAGCTACTTCTGGTAGGAATAGGACCAAACAGGGGCTCAAGTCTCCTTAAAGCATACTCCTATCACCCGTATGAGATAAAGGAAAAATATTAACCTGGGATTGGTATTGCAAGTGCTTTCCATTGAGGCATCAAATGCTTGTTGATCACGTATGTAAAGAAGCTGCCTAAGAGAACTTTGAAGGTTGTGGAACAAATCAAACTTAGACGTGTCAAGAAGATTATGGTAATGAGATCTATGAAAACTCATTTAGGCCAATATTTTTCTATATCATTATGTGATTATATTCATGGTATGACATTTCTATTTCATAATTGGTCGATATCACTGTATTTGATTGGTTTCGAAAAAGTTCTAAATCATTCACAAATACTTAGGTGCCAAAAAGTGTGTTGTAATTTTATTCTCTAAATATTGTAGATTATGCCATTGATGATTTCCCAGCAAACAAAAGTCAATGTAATTTTTATTTTTACTAGTATACACACAATAGTATGTTTCTCTTTTTTTCTTCTCATTTCTTTAGGAAAAAGTAAAAGCGTACACACACATATGCGCACATACACTCATTCTTTCTCTTACACTTGGAGGGATCATCAAGGGCCAAACGAAATTAGTAGTAGACCTATATGGCCAAGTAGTAACCCTCTCTTTTTAATTAGTCTTAGTTTATCCATGTGGATTCTTTAATGAGTTTCAACCGTCAAGTTTACCATTGATCTCATTCTGATATTAATGAACTCAACAGGCCCATCAACATATTTGCTAAAATTTCTATTCCTCTAACTCAAACAATGAGGAAAACTTTGCAGTAATTGTTAAGGACTGGAGTTATACATTTCATAACATTTCCCAAAAATAAAAGAAAATTTTGCGACTTGCCTAATATTCGGGGATCTTGTAAATGTAATGGATGAGAATGTGGTGATAAAATGAGCTTCCTTAACTGTCAATTGATATGAAAAACCACCACCACCATGACTAGCCTACATGATCTTTTCAAGCAATGTATTAGCATACAAATTTGGGCCAGAAGAACCACCAATCCAAGAATCCAAGAGCTTAAGTTCCTCTCAGAATGGCAACAGAATGTGATTCAACTCATTTTAACAGCACATAGCATCAACTAGTTACTAGAAATTTAAGGACTAAAACAACCATCCCCAGAAATTTTAAAATTGTTTACAAGTCCAGACATCTTGAAACCACCTTAAATATTGGATACAAAAATCAATCAAGATAAGTAAAAAGGAGTTACACCCTTAAAGTCCAACAGTTGCATGCAAAGTCAGGTTTCACCATCAACATCAGATTTTCAATTCAATATTGCTTCTCAAATCTTATGCCTATGTTTAATTGATGGAAAGTATAGCTGGAGAAATATACTTCAAAGAGAAAACAGAAGAAACTAAGACTTCAACAAAAATTAGAGTTCCGAAGGGAATAACCAAGGAAGTACCAAGATTTGAATCCCACATATTAAGAAAGCATCAAATTTAAAATCCCAAGAAACAAATTAGGCTGTAATATGGCTCCATATGAGAATTCAAAACACATATTAACCAAGTGAACATATATTATTGTTACGCATGTAAGTGACTTTGTGTGGCATTCCCGTGGAAACTGAACTATTATATCCTGTATCTCCATGAATAGCAGATTACTCATTTCTTCATCACAATAACTATAAACGCCGAAATACAACTAGATTAACAGCCAAGAAGTAAATATACAAACTTTCCCCAGACAAACTGCAAATTTCATAACCTCAGCAAGCAACAATAAGCTTTAGATCAACCTCATCATAGACTTGCAGTATAAATTTCTCAAATTGTAAATGTAATGGTGAATAATTACAAACTATTAAAAATCCCATCTTCCTCTCCCTCTCATAAGTATCAATAACAGTTGATACATCACAGTATTTCTTTTCTTCCATTGAAAATATAGCAGTAACACTCTACTTCAATACTACGAAAGAGCTGCAGACGGGATTACATTATGTTAAATTAGTACTACTACTTAAAACTATATATGTATATTAGTGTTACAAACCGATTTTCAAGAAGAGCGGTTAGAAGGAGGACGACGAGCGGATAGCTGAACAGGAATTGGGCGACCGGTCCCAGAACCACTGCAGCTACTACAAGCCATACGACCGGAACCAGCACATGTCCGGCAACCAATGTCGCCGTCCGACCAGCGAGAGCAAAGGCAGGCGACCCGGCCGGTGCCGTTGCAAGTCGGGCATCTAGGAAACTGGCCAGGGCCACCGAACATGGTCTTAGAAGAATCCATCACTGACTTCACCAGTACTGCTCCGGCCAACACGCTCAAACCCGTTGCTAATTGAGTCAAAACAATTGGACCCATTATTGATAATAGTAATAATTCCCTAAATTTGCCTGCAGAAAACTCAAATGGAGGAGCAGAAGAAAGATTTCTTGGGAAAAAATATATATATATTTTTGGGCTTATTTGTTTGTGTTTCTTGATTTTTTTTTTTTTTTTTGGTGGTAAGTGGTGGAGGAGGAGTTGTACACGTAAAGGAGAGTTAATTTGGTGGTGTGGGAGGAAAAGGCCAGAGGCTTTGTATTTGTAGTTTACTAGCATGACCGTGTCCGTGTGTGAAGGCTAGTTTGTCTTGGTGTATGAGGGGGCGCAGTTGTTGCTTGGAGGGCGGTGAACTTGATCCTTGATGGCCTTCTTCTCACCATCCTCTAATTTTGATGACTTAGATTTTTAACTTCCTTTTTTTTCCTTTGAGAAAAAAAAAAATATTTTAGTCTCTTAGTTTTTGAATGTGTCTGGATTTAGTCGTCTCCATCTTTTAAAATATTAACTAAGACTAGAACTTTTGACAAAATTATTGACTAAATTAACAGTAAAAATTATATAAATATCGCATGGTAATTAAACACAAATGACAGTTAAGAAAATGAGAAAAAAAGAAAAAAAAAATTTTAGGTGTAATGAGATATACTTAGCGGTTTTAACATCAAATTGTAATATTTGCAATGGCTTTTACGTTAATTAACTTTTAAAAAAAAAAATTCTATATTGGCTAAAAACTAAGTATATTGGCTAATTCAAATACTACGTAAGAGACTAAATTAAAACACACTCAAATATAAAAGATCAAAATAGTCTTTTTTTCCCTTTTTCTTTTTAGACCCCTGTTTCATGCTGCCAATGATTTGAGCTAATCAAATAGCTCGTGCTTAATCCAGTCCAGTCAAAAGTTTGACTAGACTCGACTTTGATTAAGTTTATGTCGGGGTTCAAATGCTCAAATTAATGTAATTGGGTTAATGTTGAACATGGAACAATTAAAGTTGAGGGTCTAGGATGTTGAGTTCTTGAAGTGGACAACATTTTAGATTAAATGATCATTTGGTTGGGCCTTACTAGATGGGTTAGACTTCTCCAGTTTTCCCCACCTCCCTTTCCTAGATACCAGCTTCATGAGCCATGTTGATTCCGAGCAATGAACTTGGCTTGGCTGAGCAAATTTTGACTAGCAGTCCTCTCAAAATTAAAAAAATGCAATTATCTTTGGACAATGAAAGAAGCAGGTGCTATAGAACTTTCAGTCAGCATAGGAATGTTCATACAATTGCCAAGACATTAATTTGCATGCCATCAGCCACTTGTGATAAATTAAGATAAAAGACTTCAAATTCCTAGGCTACCAGAAGAGGATGAATGACTACTAACATTTCCAAGAAAGAGTAATGCGAATTAGAAAACTTGTCTAATATTGATGTTGATCCTCGAAGATCTAATGTAATCAAGGAAAGGAAAACAATCTTCTTTTGAAAACTGCAATTCCAGATGGGTTATTTCAGCACTTTCTTTGTCAGTGAAGATCCTGGGAACACCTGCAGAATGAGAAACTGATTCAGTAAGATGAACTGGTTCTGTAAAAGTAGTTAGTTTCAATTAGTTAAATTAGGTAAACCAATAACGGGAGTAACTAATGTATGTGCAGAATCTTCATTTACTAATAACTTGCATATTTAGCTTTCGATATTTGGTCAAGTTTGACAAGAAATAGCAAGTAGACTTGCAATTTTTCAAATACAAGTTAAAAGAAAACCAAAAAGAAAAGGTTATGTATCTTAAAATCCGTCCAATATTCGCAACCATTACAACAAAGAAAAAGTATAATAGATTCATTAGGCAATTCAATTACCATGAAAGCATTCCCTTGCTTCTTGAGCCATAAGTACAACATCACCACTTCGAAGGAACATTGCATGTGGAGGATCCTCCCTAGACTTGCCTCCAAGAAGGAAGATAGCTTTGCAGCCCAAACTGAAGAAGAAAAATAAATTGTAGGGACTAATATAGTTTTTGTGGTCCAGATTAACACAAAGAGAAGTAACAATAACAAGGAAAATGAACAAAAGAAGCATAAAACCTTATGCTCACAATAGGTTTACTCCAATCTTTTTCCATGTCATCAAGGTGCCCACCCAGCATATCTCCTGTAAAGAATAGAGAGCATATCATAAATTAAATGAAAAACACATTTTCGTCAAAAGTGATACAAAGAGAAATCAAACGCATATGCTTTAATCACTAAAAAATAGATTAACCCAATTATACCCCAGTGACACGGTCCGCCCATTTAAACGAAGAGATTTGGCCTAAAATAAAAGTAAGTCCAAATGATTGGCCCAGGTCCAAAAGATAAAGGAACATTCTAGACTTCTCTAGAATGATGTAGATTTGGAATATCTTTGGAATATCCTCTAGAAGGAATATTCTTTGTATAGAATTCTCTAGAATCTTGTAGATTTGGTAGGTTCTAGAATTCTCTCTTACAAGTATAAAAAGAGGCCAACCCCCTCATTTGTAACACACCTCAGAAGTTGAGCAATTGAGCAATTGAATATACAGAGTTATATTTTCTCTCAATTCTCTCTCTTCTATTGTTGTGAGTGTGAGAAATCTCGACTTAGGGTGAAAACCTTAGTGTCACGCTTGTATAGCTTGAAAAATAGTGAGTGTATGACAAGTAGTATCAGATAGAATTTTGTAGCAAGTTAGGTACTTGGCAAGAAGACACTATGCTGGAACTTCATCCGACATGACCCATGAGGAGATTCCTCAGACAAAGAAGGACAAAGGGGCGAGAACCATCAAGAGATGTCGCCGCCATTGCTCGTGTGGAGAAACTCGAGTTGGCCATGGCGAAACCCGCGACGCCTGTTGAGGATGCGTAATTGCACATAATTCCAGCCATAGTGTCTTCTTGCCAAGTCTTGCCTTGAATGCTGCAGTGGATGGTTTGGCCCAGAGGTCCGAAAGTCTGGAGGCAGAATTGGTGTCCACCAAAGACGAGATTGCGGCCATACGTACGGAGCAAGACCAAGTTGCTACTATGCGGGAAGAGTTTGAGGCACTCAAGACAGAATTGATTGCCTTGAGAGGAGCGATTGCTGGCGGGACGGTGATGCTACAGCCTACACCCCGATCAGACAACCAAATGTCCAAGGAGTTCAATGAACATATAAGGCCAAGGTTGTGGACAACTTCCTGTGGTCCATGGAGCAGTATTTCCGAAATGCAGGAATTCGGATCGATGAGCAAAAGGTAAATCTTGCCTCATCATACTTGACGGATTATGCTTTACTATGGTGGCGGCGCAGGAGTGACAATCGTAGTGGCACTAGATTACTACTCTGGGATCAATTTGTGGACGAGTTTCGCAGCTACTTCTACCCTCAGTAGCAAGAGGGACGCTCGTGCAAAACTTCGCTTATACAGATGAAGATGTGTAGTAAGAGACAGAAAGAGTTCTCCCATACACATGCTGCAGATGTGTAGTAAGAGACAGGAAGTGGACCATTTCCAGAAAAAACATTTCATTAAGCCGCTTGCCACGGTTGGAGCTGGAAAGAAGAAATGTGGATTAATCTATCTCTTATACTATCTAGATGTGCCGAAGAGACTCGTGGAGTTTAAGCCACGCGAAAAGCCAACCACACCAAAGGAAAAGCCTAATTTCTCCAAACCAAAAGGTAATGAGATTGCGAAGGAGAGTTACATGAAGAATTTGGTGGGGGAGCAAGGGAGAAGTCCCCTTCCAAGAACGAGGGGAAGCCATTCATAACAAGGGACAAGGGCAAGCGGCCAATGAAATGTTTTTTCTGCGATGGTCCACACATGGCGCGAGAATGTCCTGCAAAAGCAAAATTAGCAGCCATGGCCATGGAAGATGAGACAAGAGAGGAAAAGCAATTGGGTTCTGCGGATCCTAGATGTGTATAAGAGACAGATGTGGCAACGATCCTCGTTTGGCTGTTGGCCGATATGGAAATAGTCGGGCCACAAGCTAAGCGCTCTAGTGGACACTCTTGTCACCGACTACTTCATCTCGATCGAGGCCGCCAAGAAACTCCTTCCTAAGGTATGGAGTGGCATCTTGACTAACCAAGGTCGACTTCCTCAATACCAGACAGCTTATGCACCATGGGTTGGCAAGCAACGTGGCATGTAGCCATGGGGCAATGGAAGGGAAAGACTTCACTTGAGGTAATCCCTTGATGATTATGATGTTGTGATAATCTTACTGAATCAGTTTCTCATCTGTCTCTTATACACATCTAGATGTGTATAAGCAGACAGGTTGAAACGAGGAGAGTCAACCTTCCTCGCGACCCTGAAGGTAGATGAGAAAGATAACCAAAGGGAGGTGCCCGAAGTGGTTGCGGCAGTACTGGAGGAGTTCAAGAGTGTAATGCCTGCAGAGCTGCCGAAAGAATTACCTCCTAAGAGAGAAGTAGATCACGAGATCGAGTTGATCCCCAACACCAAGCCACCTGCGATGGTCCCCTATCGCATGGCCCCTCCGGAGCTTGCAGAGCTAAGAAAACAGTTGAAGGATTTGCTGGATGCGAGGTACATCAGACCCTCAAAGTCTCCGTTTGGTGCCCCAATACTGTTCCAGAAGAAACACGACGGGTCCCTGAAGATGTGCGTAGATTGACTACAGGGCCTTGAACAAACTAACGGTGAAGAACAAATACCCCATACCATTGATTGCCGACTTGTTCGACCAGCTTGGAGGCGCACGATGGTTTTCCAAGTTGGACCTAAGGTCGGGGTACTGGCAGGTACGCATTGCAGAAGGCGACGAACACAAAACAGCTTGTGTGACGCGGTACGGTGCCTATGAGTTCCTCGTCATGCCTTTCGGCTTGACCAATGCCCCAGCGACCTTCTGCACGCTGATGAACAAGGTACTTCGAGAGTTTCTCGATAAATTTGTGGTAGTATACCTTGATGATATTGTGATTTATAGTCGTACTTTGGAAGAGCACATCCAACACTTGAGAAAGGTGTTTCGTGTGCTTAAGGATAACCAACTCTTCGTGAAAAAGGAGAAATGCGCGTTCGCAGAGCAAGAGGTGCCGTTCCTTAGACACATTATGGGGGAAGGCCAGATTCGGATGGATGTGTCAAAAATCCAAACTATTGTGGAGTGGAAACCCCCTACCAAGGTGACAGAATCTGCGATCATTCCTTGGATTGACGAACTACTACCGAAAGTTCGTGCGGTTACTCCAACATCACCACGCCTCTCACGGAGTTGCTAAAAGCATTCCTGTCTCTTATACACATCTAGATGTGTATAAGAGACAATTCTTGAAGCCATGACCCAAGAACCAGTACTTGCCTTGCCAGACTTCTCAAAGGCCTTCGAGGTGGAAACAGACGCATCGGACTTTGCCATTGGCGGGGTATTAATGCAAGAAGGACATCTAGTGGCCTACGAGTCAAGAAAGCTTAGCGAGGCAGAAAGGAGATATACTTGTGCAAGAAAAAGAAATGACAATGGTTGTCTATTGCCTAGATAAGGTCATTCCCTGTCTCTTGGGGTCATATTTTACGGTGCATTTAGATCAACGTTGCCACAAGCTACTTCCAGTCCCATTGAAACTCTCCCTTCAAGCAAGGTGGCAGGACTTTTTGGCAGAGTTTGACTATTAATACATGGAGTGTATAAGCCTGGGAGGCATCGTCCTTTGCTGATGCCTTGACTTTGACGATGCTTGTGGCCACTAGCCAACTTGAGAGACAGCATAAACCGACAGATCAAAGAAGGATTGAAGCACGATGCACTGCTAGAGCCGCTCGTGAGGCCACTTGTCACCGTCTCGAAGGTTTTAGTCCTGTGTATAGGAGACAGGTGCGGCACGAAGAGGCCGACGGCCTTTCGTGCACTATGGGAACTTAAGACGGGAGTTAATGGAAGAATGCCATGACTCAAAGTGGGCGGGCCACCCGGGGATGCACTCTGTACCTTGGCGCTGATGCAGAACGGATACTATTGGCCTCGAATGAGAGACGACGTGGAGACTTATGTTCAAACTTGCTTAGTATGCCAACAAGACAAGATCGAACAGTCACATTTCTTCTTTCCAGCTCCAACCGTGTCCATGGCTTCAGTCCATCCATAAACTGGAAGAAGGCATCCTCCTCGCTCATGCTTTGAATTTGCAGCATTAATACCATCATGGTGGTAGTCGATGTGTATTTCCAAATATGGGACTTTTATAGCCGCTTCCAAGGACTGTCCAGCAGAGGAAGCAGCTCGATTATTCATGAAGCATATCATCCAGTATTGGGGAACCCCGAACAATTGTGAGTGATCGAGATCCCCGATTCTTCTGGTAAATTCTGGACAAAGTTGTTTGAACTACTGGGTTCGGAGCTCAAAGAGACAGGTTATTAGCTCACATCCTCAAACGGATGGGCAGACAGAACGGGCGAATGCGCTATTGGAGCTATACCTGAGGCATTACGTGAGTTCAACCCAACAAAATTGGGCAAAGCTGCTTGATGTTGCCCAATTCTCGCTTAACTTGCAGTGAACGAGTCTACAGGAAAAGTCCTTTTGAAATAGTGATGGGACAACAACCACTCACTCCTAGCACCGTCGTGACGGACGAAAAGGTGGTAACCGCAGATACGAATTGGCCAAAACATGGCACGAGGAGGCGAGATTTGGCAGGCATCCCTACAAAAAGCCTTAGGTCTGTCTCTTCTTGAACATCGTGATGCATATAAGAGACCGCCAGAGCCAACGAGGACGTTGCCAGAATAGGTGGGGGAGAATGACACGGTCCGCCCTTTTAAACGAAGAGGTTTGGCCCAAAATAAAAGTAAGTCCAAATGATTGGCCCAGGTCCAAAAGATAAAGGAACATTCTAGACTTCTCTAGAATGATGTAGATTTGGAATATCTTTGGAATATCCTCTAGAAGGAATATTCTTTGTATAGAATTCTCTAGAATCTTGTAGATTTGGTAGGTTCTAGAATTCTCTCTTACAAGTATAAAAAGACTGTCTCTTATAACACACTAGAGTGTAGTTGAGCAATTGAATATACAGAGTTATATTTTCTCTCAATTCTCTCTCTTCTATTGTTGTGAGTGTGAGAAAGGCCGACTTAGGGTGAAAACCTAAGTGCCGCACAGGTTGGGAGCACTAAAAATAGTGAGCCCGTGACACCAGACTGTGCTGAAGAATACCCATTTCATGAATAGATGACAAGGAAAGCCCTCAGGACATTGATGAATTCAGAATACCTAGAGCAAAGTAATTCACTATTTATTGCAGCTTCTGGCAGGAATTCTTGACCAGGAGGCATTGCAGGCTCTGCCAACCTTTTAGCGAGGCAACAGAGTGCCTCAGGTATCTTGTTGTGAGGAAGAGAGATATTGTAACTCCTCTGGAACCAAAAACCACACCAAAAGGAAAAAAGAAATCAGTAATTAAGATGCGGAAAAAATGTGAGGCACAAATGTCCGTGAATGTTTAATATACAAGTACCATAAAATTGTAAAAATTTCAAAATTAACACCCAATATGCAATAAATGCTACACCTAAGCCAACCATCCATATCAACTGATATCATTTGGAAAAAAGATCTTTGAGGTCTTGTGCAGATTAAAATTATTAAAGGATACAAAATTGAGGGAATAACTTGAAATGAGAGGTGAAAACCTCTTTGCAGGAAGTATCAGAGCACATGCTGGTGCTCCCCCCACCCCCACCGCCCCACCAATATATATATATATATAAAGGAGCATTATAGAAAACTAAATACACCCATCAAATCTCAACATATATACACTGTTTATGGATATATTCCAGCTAACCCAGATCCTATGACCAGACATTCCGGACATCCTTAGCACACACTGATAATCAGACTCAAAGAAACAGCAGAACCATGCAAGTCGATCTACAACAATATAATGGAATGAAGGAAGCAAAAAAAGGACCTTAGACCAGTCAAATTGCAAGCCAAGGGTGCTCCACCGTAACTTACGCAGCAAAACAGAAGCTAAAACTGATTTGCATCCATCTCCTCTGCATGATTTATTTGACTCATCAGAAAATTTCCACAGAGGAGCAATCTGTGCGCCATGCACAGAGTCAATCTCGGCAAGTCTATCCCCTGGCGACTCCTCAACTTCAACCAAGACCTTATTTTCTTTAGCAGCATCAAACAAGTTTTCTATAGGCCCGTAAATTGCATTGTGATTGGTCCTATTAGGTGGTTGAGGAAAACTTGCTAAACTCTCTGTTATCCATTGGCGCTGCTCCTCAACAGTTTCTATAAAGCTCCAGGAATGAAATAAAACCCTGTATTTGCAAGGGGAAAGGCACAAGCTAAAAAGACTGAAATTGCTCAACTACTACCCGTAAAATTGAAAACAATTGGAATTTATCCTCGACAAATCAGCTAAATGCCAAAAAAATTGCAATTAACACATGACAATTTTAATTTATTTGGGGTGGAAAAATGCAGCCTGTGCTCAAATCCAAAGCAGGAAATCATGCAACGAATGCTCGACCGAAACAAATAAGTACATTACTTAGAAATAAATTTAAACAGGAATTCCATATCAGGTTCACTTACACATCAAAACTACATTAAGAAAATAGAAATAAAAAATGTAAAGAGAATAAGCAATAAAATTCCCATACCAGGCCGACTTTCCAAGCAGAAAACTGGCTTATCAAAATCGGATGGAAGCTTGAAAACTCCAGCCGGAACTTCATCCTTTCGATTATAGGATTCTAAAATGGACTTGAAATCAATCACCTCAGACAAATCTAACTGCTCTCGGCTGTTTTTTCCTATGTTTATTTATTTATCAGAATGATTAAATTATTTTTAAAATTTAAAATAAAAAAGAAATTAATTGAATAAAATCAACAGATAATGATAAAAAATCGAATTATTATTACCTTTTGGAATTATCGTAATAGAGTTTGTATTTCTTTTCTGCTTTTCTGAAAGCTGTCCGCTCCAAATCGTCGCCGGCGGCATTGTCTGAACCGTACATTCCGGTGTGCTGCTTAAGTTCTTGTAGCCTCCTTGGATTGGATATGCCCTTGTCTGGAAAAAAAAGTGTTTGAATTGGGTTCAAGTATTCTACTAAGTTAGGGCCTGCTTTACTGTAGATTTTGGTTTGGGTTTGTTGTAAATGCACCCTTAAAATATCACTGATTTTCACTTTGCTCCCTAAGGTATCAATTTTATTGCTTTAATACCTTACACTATCAATTTTTAGCATAGTGCTCAGATAGATTGAAAATCAATAAATTTTGTTAACTATTTTTTACATTTAAAGGACTTTAATACCTCTAATTTGCATTTAGTTACTCACCTACTTTATTCGTATTAAATTTTTTATTCATTAGGTGGATATTAGAATACTTAGAGTTGCAATAGCTCTCCAATCTACAATTGCCATATAGCATTCTTATTTTGGTCAAAGACGTAGCAAAAGAAAAAGTGAAAATGATTCATTGAGCAAAAATTTTAAAATTATTTGACAAAATCAATTAACATGGGAGGATCGTATTGTATCTCCAAACCCTCATTTTAAATAATTTGTCCAATTTTGTTAGTTCAACCAATATCTAGTGACCCGTGAATGGTGGGAAAAAGAAATCCCTTATACCCATCTTACCTTTCTAGAGAGAATGGAATATGGAAATACAACATCATTCTAATTAAATACCAGTATTTTTGGGTCTTCAATTGTATATCACTATCGTGTTGTTTGTAATTGTGTCACAAAAAAAAAATTTTATTTTATTCTCTCATGAATTTAAAATATAT
Organism: Cinchona pubescens; assembly: GCA_025175665.1. Taxonomy (NCBI): domain Eukaryota; kingdom Viridiplantae; phylum Streptophyta; class Magnoliopsida; order Gentianales; family Rubiaceae; genus Cinchona; species Cinchona pubescens. The sequence continues at coordinate 659,648 of JANKKI010000077.1, read as the reverse complement.
CTATTTTGGTCCATTATTATAATTACTAGTATACTTTGGATTGAAATTGTCATATGAGTATCACATTTCACAAATTAGTAGGAGTAAAATTTGGTAACACACAACCCTAAATACTAAATTATCTAAAAAAAAAAAGTGTTGGGATTATTAGAGTAGGGGTTACGAAGGGAAGCGGTGAGAAAGGGGAATAGGTCACTCATAGTGGGTGAAAATTTTGAAATAATGGGTGGAAAAGTTTTAAGTAATGTAATTTATTGTTTATAATTTGCATGTTGCTAATTTAGTCTCTGTAAAATGTAATATGTGATAATATTTATGTGTATTTTATGAAAAATATACATGTAATTGTATTGAGAGAATATAATGATATATTTTAAATATGTAAAAAAAATGAATATGTATCATTTGAAAAATAGATAGAAAAAAGTATAATATGATATGTAAGGGGTTATTAGGTTGTTTTTCAAAACAAGAAAAAAAATTAAATTTCATCTTAAGCATAACATTTTAATCCAAAAGAAAAAACAGTATCGTTGCAGACCATTGCACATGTCATAGAAGAAAGAACCGCCTCAAATTTTCCTTAATCTCGGGAACTGTGGCAGTTGTTTGAGCTTTGAGGCACCACCACCTATAAATCAGCAAGATTCAGAGAAAAGAAATCAATCAATAGAAAGATCAGATAGAAGAGTTCAATTTATTCAGAAATGGCCTGCAGCAGGACTATATTCAGAACCGTATTAGTAGAAGCATGGAGACCCTTGCCTGGAAAAGCCCCTTCTTTTTCCATTCCGCCCCACAAATTTTCAACACCCAATTTGAGCTGTGGCTCTGGAATTATTCCGAAGAGTCGAACTTTTTACATTACGAGAACCCATCATCTTAATTGCTTCAATAACCAAAACCCATCTCCAGATGACCAAGAACAAGGCCCCCCACAAGAAGCTGTTCTCAAGGCTATTTCAGGTACAACTCTTCTCAGATAACCTTGTCCTTGGCTTCATTTTATTCGACTATTAAAATTTCCAATGATTTTATTGTTGTTGTGCTATAAAGAACAAAACTTGCGTAGGACGAGGAAGGCAGGCTTTTGGTATGGAGAGTAGGATCTTTATGCAATTTTAGTGTTTATATTTGCCACCCCTATTTGGCTATGTTTGAATTAGTATTACATTACACTTAAAATATGGATTTATGAATATATTTATGCATAAGTATTGAGGCCATTGGTGACCATAATATTAGCTAAGAGGGTCTGCAGTAGTGGTCTCGGTACGCCGTGATGAGCAAGGAGAGTGGGATCTTTATGCAATTTTAGTGTTTATATTTGCCACTTTTGAATTAATATTACATTACATTTAAAATGTGGATTTATGAATATATTTATGCATAAGTATTGAGGCCGTTGGGGACTAGGATATTAGCTAAGAGGGTCTGCGGTAGTAGTCTTTTTGAAAAAAGCAAAAAAATGTGCACCTTTTGATGCGGTTTTTGCTTGGGATGTTGTTTAAGGAGTGCTCGTTTCTTTTTTAGTAGTGTCAGAGATACATATTGCCCGTTTAGCATTTTATTGCAGTATTAGAAGATTTAATTTGTACAAGAATTGGTTAATGAGTTTGGTCCAATTTATTCAGAAGTTTCAAAGGCAGAAGGGAGGGTAGGACAAACAACAAATGTGGTCATGGGGGGCACGGTAACAGATGATTCAACTAACGAGTGGCTTGATCTGGATAAGAAGGTATGTTAACTTGTTCATTCAAGATACGAAAGACAAATGTCTTATTGTACTTTCATGATGGGTGCTCATCGTGAGAAGCTGATGCATTTTATCTAGGATACAAGTCTATTACGCACACAAGTTAGGCAAGGACTTGTTATTGGAAAACAATACGGACTTTTTCGGCTTTGTTGAAAGATGATTATCTGAAATGCTAGACCTGTCAATACTCATTGAACGTGGGAAATATGTTTTAGGGTTTGCAGCTTGCTTGTGTCCATTTCTGGAAATGAGTGTGGATGCAATTTTTCTGCTAAATAGGTGAACTCCTACCCAACTGTCAGAGGGTTCACGGCAATTGGAACTGGAGGTGATGATTTTGTGCAAGCAATGGTTATTGCTGTAGAATCAGTACTTCAGCAGCCAATCCCAGAGGTAATATTACACTGTTTAATCTTTTAGAGAACACATTGCATGAGAAGCCGTGGCTAGTCACTCAAGTTTCATGTTGAGGGTGAGGGTTAGACATGATTATATTTGTCTTATAGAAGCTAGATTTATGTTGTGAATAGTTCTGTTACATATTGGTCATAAACCATTTTGGACGGATAATAAAACACTGGTTAAAGTTCTTGACCAGATCTACATAGAATTTGATAAATGAAATGAACGTGTAATAGGTTCAACTCCTTTTTGGCTATAACACCCAATATGATGAAGGCCGTTACTTGGTTGAGTTCAATAATCCATGTATCATATTCAATTTTTGGAGACTGGATGACTGTGGATCTATATATTTACTTTGTGATAAAATACTATTCAACCAATTTGAAGCCTTTTGTCTACTAACCTTTTTGCTTGGAGTTTTGTCAAATGTATCTTCTGATATTGGACAAGGTTCGATTTGGATTTGGAGTAGGTTGTTGGTAAATTCAAGTGATAAATCTGAGTCTGGTTGTGGTTCTTGCTATATATTTCCTAAACCAGACAGCTGACTAATGCTGCTTTACTGTTAAATGCATATGTTTACTTGACTTACTATTCTGCAGGATTTAATTCCTAAAAATATCTGTCCCCCTCCGATAAAATTGGCTTTAAATTGTTTGATTTTTCCTTATGATAAATGAACCTCGAGTATAATCCTTTGAACGGTTGGTGGAAACTTACCAGTGGCTTATTGTTAAGATGTTAAAAATTGTAGGAGCATTAAAATTCAGCATTTCGATTTTCTTGAGTAGTTTGTTCGGCTAGTTTCACCTGTATTCTGTGGCAACAGAGGCTGTTCCAATGAATATATCTCTGCACTTTTAATTGATTAGAATCCCTTCAAGAATACTCAATATTGAATCCTTTACAAGATCTATTGATGTTTGAACTTTGAATTTCAATCAATACGTTTACTCTTTATTGAAGACCGTTGTGTCATTTTGAAATTATTGTCAAGTTATTTCTTGTTATTGATCGATTCTGGTTTGCTGTGTTCAGGGACAGGTGAAGCAAAAATTATCCGCACGAGGCAAATATGTGTCAGTAAACATTGGACCTGTCCAAGTTGTCTCAAGTGAGCAGGTAGGTCTGTAGCTCACAGATGCTCTCTCTCTAACTCTCTCTCGTATGTCTATTTATATACACATCTGTGCACGTATGACAGCCTGTGTGCCCATGTTTTTTTCTGTCGCTGTGAAATAAGCCGCCTTGTGTTTAGCCCTTGAAACAATGCATTCGTCGATTCCCATATTTTGTTGGAGAGTGAGTTGTGAGCGTTAGTCAATGATTTTGGAAGGCTCCAGGATTGGTAACCTGGCAACTTTCAGTATAGGTAAATGAACGATCATAGATGGATATTTGCATGAATGAACTGCTGACATTATTTTCAAGTCTCAATTTATCATTGGCCAAACAATTAATTTAGCGGGTCTTCAGTGCATTTTGATGGTATGTGTAACTACACAAGTTTACACGGTACTCAGGAACATAATTTGATTTGATTTGGTTGTGCTTCCAGGTTCAAGCTGTGTACAATGCCATGAGGAGAGATGACAGGATGAAGTACTTTTTGTAGATTGGTCTCAGATTGTAATTTTGTATTCTGTGTAGTGTAGTAATTTCATTATCCCTGCACCCCTACCCCAATATATCCTTGTCACAGTGATTATTGACTGGCCTACAGAAATGGTCTTTGATTAAGTGATGAGGTTGGGCATCATTCATTACATACTATTAAAATATTTTAAATAGCACAAAATTTGGATAGAATTTGCAGTAGCATATGTTCTAAGAAGTCGGGTTTGCGGATGCTGAAATTCTGGTCCTTATTAAAAATCTTCTGATTGAAAGCATGCATGTTCACTTTTGGCACGACTTATACTCGTCTTTCTGTCGAGCATTTGTAAAATGACAACTGGCATAACAGGATTCGTCTACTTCATGGCTTGTGAAACTATTAATACTATAGATCCCTTAGTTCATAAAAGACCATATCACTCTTACGTGAGGTAATATGGAGTAATGTAACCCTTTATAAATTAGGAGCTGCTGATATTATACCACGGATAAATGAACTAAATTCATAGCATAGTATTATAGATTCTTTAGTTTATGTTATTTCACATTAGTCTACATCACTTTAATGAGTGATGTGACGAAACATGAACCAAGGAGTGCACGGCATAATATAAGAATTTTCCCAGGGACCATTCCCCTGCCGGAAGACAAAATGATTTAGCGGAATTTGCAGCCTACATTTTAAAAGCCCAAAATAAAAATACTACTAAAACTTTGTGGAAACTGGTTTGCATTGGGCCACGTACGTGTGGTTGATCAATACTTTGAACCAGTTTTCAATATATATATATATATATATATAAAAGCGGATCAGCTCCAGCCTGATTGCATTGTCAGTACTGAAGAATGAAGAAACACATCAAATTTCAACGATCACGTTTAGACATGACTTGCCACAATATTCACATCATAACTAACAGCTTTTAGTTAAGCCAACATTGTAACAACTCAAATATTTTATGGTTTTAAAATATTTAACTTAAATTATTAATAACTCATAATTCAAAATATTATAAATAATACAATATCCTTTCGAAAGTCAGATGGAGCATCACACTCTAAGGTCATAACTTCAAATGATCTCCTAAAACACCCAATCAAAATAGTATTTTTTTTTTTTCTTATATCTAAAGAAAATGAAAAAAAATCTAGCAAATCTCTCATTAAATGTTTCTTTATAAGATTGGCGATTTCCATCCGAAATTAAATACTCTAAAAACACAGAAAAGCTCCACACTGTGGTCAAAGTATACAGCTCAAGTATATACTAGATTAAATAGGAAGTAACAGACAAGCAGCCCAAAAATGAAAAATAAACATCCATCCCCATGTTCTCATTAATAACCTCCACCCCAACTCGGCCTTGTTTTCACACCCATCTCATTATTATCTATATATATCTCGCGTATCTCTCTGTGTGTCCAAAACACTTGGAGCCTAGCATTTACAAGCTATCCAAAAAACAAAAAAATTCCAATATAAATTCTTATATAAAACTGAGAATGATGATGAGGGTTCAAACTCAAGTGGGTGCAGTTTTTTTGGTGTTGGTGATGGGTTGCGGTCTAGTAGCCGGAGATGCCACTAGTACTACAATAGCAAATGAATGTGCAAATCAGTTTCCTAAGGTGTCAACTTGCTTAACATTTGTGACCGGCCAGGCGGATGCTCCGACGACTCAGTGTTGCACCTCCGTGGCCGACCTGAAAAATGCGAACCCGGTTTGTTTGTGTTATATTATACAACAGATCCATAACGGAAGTAATTCTCTCAGATCAAGAATATGGGTATTCAAGAGGCTCGCTTGCTTCAGTTACCTTCTGCTTGCAACATGGCCAACGCCAGCACCGCCGAATGCCCCAGTAAGCTGCCTACTTTATTATATATATATAGAGTGAATCTTTCGTGCATTGTCGTCGTTCTACAAAAATTTCTATATTATCGGATTTAAATTTATGACATAGTTTAAATTTCAAAAGTTATTTTGCACAAGAATAATGCATCTGTATAAAAATTTTTGTACGTATGAAAAATTTATTTATTTATTTTATTACATAATGCAGGATGTTATACTACTAGATTATTAAGTTTGTTTTTGAGTTATATATATGTTGCTTCATCATGTTTTCCTTGTATATGCATGCTGGCTAGCTTTAAAGATTTCCAGAAAATTTGGTTGATGAGGATTTTCCCATAAATATGTATTTTTTGTAATTTGATTGAATGTGTTATTAATTTACTTGAATATTTTACAAATACGAGAAGAAAAAATAAATCGAAAAATAGTGACATGCATCTCTTTTAATTAATGAATTTTAGGAGCTTATGTGAGTTATTTCGATGACGAATATATATTCCACTTATTATAAATACTATTCTTTTTTTTTTGGGGTAGTATATTTAAATAATACGTAGTATTCAATTGTTTGTTTGTTATGGCTTCAAATCCTTAACCGTTTCCCTTTATTCAAGTGATACTTATTTGTCAACTTATAGATTTTGTCATGTACGATAAGAATTTTTTGGGTCAATTAAGAAATTAAATACTCCCTCTAAATAAGCGCCAATATCTTAATTGGCACGTGAATTGGGCCTTGAATGCCTCCGTGTCCGTGGCTTATGTTGGTTGCTGTGGAGAATGTGATTAATTTTTTACAGCAAAATAATTACTTAAGTAGAGTTGTTCATAAGGAAAAAAAAATTAATTTAGATTGAATACTTCGATGTGATAATTACGTAATTTTTAACTTGTATTAGATGTATTGTTAATAACATCACTATTTTACATATAATTTACTTTTTTAATAATAAAAGATCAAATTAATTTTTGTGATAGATAAAAAAGTACATTAATCTATTTCATGGTTTTTTCCACTTTCTAGATAGACTGATTTATGGCTTTATTTACTTTTTGCTTTCATTTTTTTTATTTTTTTTGCAATAAGTAATTTTCTTGGCAGAGCTACTGAATCTACCTCCAAATTCACCAGATGCTGCTAAGAGACCAATTCGACTGCTTCAACTACCCCGAGTGGTAGTGCAACTCCATCAGCGCCCGAGACAGCAACACCGACAGCAGCAACGAAAAATAGCGGGTCAAGTGGATTCAAACACGGGCCTCAACTAGCTGGACCTGTGGCAATTGCTGTGGCCATCTTCTTCTGTTCATTTCCAACTGGGCTTAAGATAATGTCTACATTTTCTACACAATAATTATACAGTCCAACTGGACTTCTTTAAAGCTCTGGGCTTTTGCCCATTAATTTCCTTTGTCAACTGCAACTAGTTGATGCATGTCTAGCTCAAACTTTTCCTAAGAGAAGGCCTATATTTCGACACATTTTTGTTACATTATCTCTTATTTTTTTATCGGACCTTTTATTAATTCGAATCTCTATTCTGAACTGGATCAGAAGACATACAGAAAGTATACTTTAAATTGTTTAAGATTCATAGTTCAGATAGGCCCACATCAGCTTCGGCCTAATGTGGGTCAAACAAGCCACTCTTTTTGAGTTTGGGGTAGGAGTGAAATGAAATTCAATCGTACCTTTGTCCGTTTTGTTTTGAGATTTTCTTTCCTTTTAGTTGAAAAAAGTCCGCTTTATAGAATCCTGAAGGAAAAAAAAAAGAAAAAGATTGACAAGAATCGGACCAGTCCTCTTATTAGATCCGATTTGGATAGATAGTCTACCATTTGGCTGAGGGACAATACAATCTATTATGTTCTGAGAGGTCACTAGCAGATTCTACTTGCTTTTCTCTATAATTTTTTTTCCATTGATATCTTAGATTAGATGAAATTAATTTCCAACTAATGACACTTTTCTAACAGAGCAAGGCAAGGAAAAGAAGGTGCGGCATACTCTTATTTTATTCGATTTTTTGGGACTCAAATCTGCCCAAACTTATTTAGTAATTCGGGTCACGAGAAAAATTTTTATTACTCATTTTGTATTGTTGAATGAATATTACACACTTTTGGATAATTAAAATATAATGAGTCCTACCTACTTTTTAATTATATCAATAACTGTCATAATTATTCTACATTATGGAGTAAGTAACTAAAACTTAATTGGTCACGAATCTTATATGCATTTGAAGCTGACAATAGTTTGGAATTCGATTCCGTTTTATAAATGGATAATCCTCAATCAGGACCTCAAAATTAACTTTGGAGGCTCATCAAAGAGGATGGAAAATGGGGTAAAACAGTGTATAGTGGTTCAAAAAAGAGGGTAAAGTGGATAAGGTCCAAGTTTAAGGGTCTAATTATAGTTTAGCTTGGAAGTATAAAATATCTAGTAAGCGTTATTAGGTTAAACAAAACAAATTTTCTTTTTCTCTCGTGCACTTCGGAGCTCTTGAAAGTTCGTCATACATTCAACTGTCTATAGCTAAAAAAAAAAAAGATTGTTGTTTTCCCATGATTCTGCAGAATTGTGAAAATATGCTTGTGTTATGTGCCAATATAATAATTGAATTAACCTATGAGTGACTATGAATAGTGAGAAAAATACGTGTTATGTATGTGATTTAAAAATAATTCATTAAAAAAAATAAAAAAGAAATTTTAAGAGTAATTATGAGTGGAAGTTTCAAAACTATTAAGGGTAAAATGAGATAACATATAATGATATTACACTAAATAGGTCTTTTACTTTATATATAACTAGTGGATAAGGCACTGAACAAAATTTATTATGATCATTACATTTTAATAGTTGTTAAAAAACTAATAAAATGAAAGCCAATTAGACAAAATATGGCCCTCTTCCTTGTAAGAAACTGGGTTGTTTAGTATAAATAATTTATTCTCTATTAGTTATTGAGTAACTATTAGGATGACACTAATTAATGAATGACTACCACAAATCTTCTCGAGGCACTGAGCCACACTCTTGTGTGTGCTGAAATAAAAATAAGAAAAAGATAATTAATGCGTGCTTAGATAAATAGGTTGTAATGAAAATTTATTACACTAATAAAGATAAATATGGTGAATCAGATAATGGCATAACATTAATTACCCCTCATGCTTTATATAGTATGCATAGGTATATATAGATATACATACAGGTAGTGGCAAGAAAATGATCTCCTTAGCCACAAATGGGTTGGATCATGAATGGGCTGGAAAAGTACTCCTAATCTCAATTTGGGTTGGGCCAATGGTCCAAATCTGCCAATGACCCCTTGACCGTCTGGGACATTATATTTACTGCAAGAAATTAAAAGACCCAATCTTTACATGCATTATTGATATTTATATGTATTTCTCTGTTTCCTCCACCCTCCCTCTTTTTCTTTCCAAGCCCGAGAACACTTTTCACCGGAGCAACCGTTCGTTGTTTCGCCCTCTCCGATTCACCGTGGAAAGATGTCTCAGGTTAAATTTAAATTGTTTTTCCTTTATTTATGTTCTCAATTTCATTTTTTTAATTGAATTGCTTCTTAATTGTCCGTTATTTTAAGGTTTTTTGTTTCTAAAAAAATATATATATATTTTCTCCCGACTTGTGTGATTTCGGGTTCTTTCGATTTTCTGGAAAGAGTTGAAAATTAGGTTTTTATGTTGGCAGAACTTTTTTTTATTATTTATTTTTATTGCTTTACTGGTTTGTTAATTTGTTGGAATCTGAATTCGACTAATATAACTGTTCTAGGGTTTCATTCAGTGAATTTTATTTTGGAAGTTTTGCATATTTTAAAAAAGTTGGTAGCTTTTTATTTATCTATTTATTTTTGTTTAATGTTGTATAGGTTGACAACAGAAACTCCTCGGCAGCCAAACGCGCCCGAACTGATGGTATAGTGTTTCTTAGCTTTAAGCAGTTCTTCCTCTATTTACCTTAAATTTATCAAATAGGTTTGAATTCGTGCGGGTGCGCCTGTGTGTGTGAATGTAAACGGCTGAATTGTAAAACTGCCAATATTGGGCTTTGAAATAATGAATTGAGTAGCGATAGCATGTAGATTAGGAGAAGAAAATTTCTGAGGAAAGTATAAGGAGAAAATGTTAGAGAAAATTTTTTATCTTTCCGTAAATTGCTTCATCCTGGAAAAAGAAAGTTGTACATAATGTATAAAATGAATAACAGGCATAGAGCTTCTTGTTATCAGTAGTTATGTGATACTTAAATTCTGTATGAGAAATTCTTGAAGTATGACTTGGTATTCATGTTTCTTAGAAGTGCCCGTATACTCTGCTTTTATGGACTAGAGACACCTATGTTTCTTAGAAGTTCCCGTGGCCTCTGCTTTTATGGACTAGTACTACCTCGCAAATGTTAAATGAAAATTTACAAAATTATATTATCAGACAGATAATCAGACTAGTCCAACTAGATTGAGCCTTTTTAGATTTCAAAGTTGCTTCTCCTCCTCTTCTCTTTTGGTGGTGGATGGACTATTACAAGTGTAAAGCTTTGGTCTTTCACCTTCCTTTGCAGGGAGGACTTAAATACTTTTATGAAAGTTTTCACCTTTTTAAACACTACCTTCAAAGGGCTTCGCTCTGCAATTCCGGACGGGTTCCCCTCTCCTATTTTTTCCTTGTTTTTTTTGGTGAAAGAGGAGAGAGAGAGGGACTAAGCAACTATCTTTCTTCATATTTCATTTTGGTGTATTGTCCAGGGCTGTATTAATTCGTATTGGCTTTCAATGTTGGGCTTCATTTGTTTACAGGTGGCCGCAGAGAAGATGACTGGACATGCCCCAGTTGTGGCAATGTTAATTTCTCATTCAGGACAACTTGTAATATGCGCAACTGTACTCAGCCTAGGCCTGCTGATCATAACTCCGTAAGATAACAACATTTTTTTGCCCCTTTTCCATTTTGTAAGGATTATATAGAGGATATATCTTATTGTTGGTTTTAATTTTTATGTGAAAGAATCAGTTGCCTAGCTTGTTATGTTACTTCTAGTGTCTTCATTGAGATTCGTGTGCCAATATGCATGCTAAATAAACTTAATCCTCAGATTCTTGATTTATGGCATCCTTTTAGCCTTCTACTTTCTTCATATATCGAGTTCTTTGAAAGTTCTAGGTGATCCAAAAAAAATTAATTTGATGGCTACCTTTTATTTTCTCTTTTATTTGTTAGTCATGTATTTTGCTTTTAACTTATAATATCTCTTTGTAATGCACTGTTTTTCCACGTATTATTCACTGTATTATTTTTTTCTAGAAAATTGTGGCCTCTGATGTCTTCTTATCTTTCAATTTTATTCTTGTAGAAATTTGCTTTAAAGCCTCTGCAAGCGCCACAAAGCTACCCAACCTCAGCTCCATATGTGGGTTCTGGTGCACCAACCTCGATATATATGGGTGTACCTCCTTACGGATCTTCAAATCTCTTTAATGGGACAGCTATGCCACCTTATGATGTTCCATTTTCTGGAGGATCAGCCTATCATTATAACTATGGCAGCCGCTTTTCTGGAGGCAGCCCATATCGACCCTTGCATTTGTCTGGTCCAGCTCCTTACTCTGGTGGCTCCATGATTGGAAATGGTAGTTCTGTTTTATCCTCCTTTTCAGTGGTTACCCTGAGTATATTCTTATACTCGCGTTATTGGCTGGAGATTTACCAGTCATTTTGTGTTCCTTGAGATAGTCTTTAGCAATAATGTGTTCCATTTTTAAATAATTTTCTCCATCTTGTTGCAAGGGGTAATGAGCCAATGACATGAAAATGCCTCCAAGTTCCAACCAACTACTAAACCATATTATTGAACCTTATTTACTTTCTCGGATTCATCTATCGACAGTCTTGGATCTTAGAGTTTCGAATCTTACTGTTTGTTCCTTCAAAGTTGCAGTTGTGAAGTTCTTTATACATTTGTCTTTTGCACAAGATCCATTAATTTATGTGGGATGTATGGTGTGCCACCATTAATGGACCGCTATGGTCTGGGTTTGCCTGTTAGCCCTGTTGCAATGGTAATTGCAAATAAAACATTTTTTAGTTTGTTACTCACGGAGTTCTATTTTTGCATATGCAATATTCTCAACTTGTCTACTGCCACATCAATGTTGGAGAGTGGTATTTATTTTACCAAATTGCTGATATCTAAATGAAGAGCCAATTGCTTTCTTGCTTTCTCTGAGTACTTTTATGTTACGTAGTTAAACAAGTAATCGATACCTATAGTTATCTCATACTAAATAGAGGAACTTTGATGCAGGGGCCAAGACTGGGATTTTTTCCGGATGACAAGTCCCAAAAAAAAGGTGCGTATGTCCATGACATTTGTTAATACGTGACCAATATTTAGGCATTTGTAGTTTCAGTAATTACTTATGCACTGTTGTTAATTTTCAGATGGAACACGTGATAATGACTGGGCATGTCCCAAGTGCGGTAATTTGACTTGACTTCTCATTCAGGACAGTCTGTAACATGAGGAAGTGCAATACGCCAAAGCCCGGATCCCAAGTATGATTTATTTTCTGTGTTTTAAAGAGAACTTATGAACAGAAAAAGATGGATATTGTTGTTAAATTGTTTAGTATGGAAAAAGAAAAGGTCAACAATGTATTCATAACTACCTGCAGCATCTCCTACTGGGAATGCTGAAAAGTACATTCCAAGTTCTTTATCTTTTTTTTTTTTTTTTTAAAACCCTTTTTTGCATTGAAAATATGATAGATTTAAATTTTCAAGTTTGTATTGACTATCTTCTTGTAAATGCAGGGTGCAAAATCAGGGAAGAATGCTAGTAAGTCTAATATTTGTATAGTTGTTTACTAAAGCTGTAAATATCATTTACTTTATTGTTATTTTCCTTCAGAACCAGACATGCCAGAGGGGAGTTGGAAATGTGAGAAATGCAACAACATAAATTATCCTTTCAGGACAAAATGTAACAGACAGAACTATAATGTGGCGCTGATAAACCATCTGAATCAAAAGAGTCACCATCCAAGGCAGCTGATGAGAATGATCAGGTCTGTTGGGTGCTGTGTTATGTTTATTTGAGGTGTTATCTACGATACATGTGTTGGTTCATTATCTATGTACTACTTATAAACACGAGATTTTGTTATGTTGACACTAAATTTGTACCTACCAATTTAAGGCAGTCCCTTTTTTGCCCCATTATGGCTCTCAGATATTTTTTTTTGGCCCTTCGGTGTGTCATTCTTTAATGGATTTTGTACTAGTTTTTGTTCAGATCGTGCTTTGCTTTCTTTGTATATTTGCATTTATTAATTTGCAGTTGTCTATGTTCCAGTGAGTACTAGGCCATGTTTGTGGGTTGAGAAGGTCCAGAGTTGTCGTCAAGCATTGCTCAGTATGGGTGTCTGAAAGTCAGTTATGTCATCTTCCTGTTGCAGCGGTTGTCGAGTTACTCTGCCTTTTTGCCGTGTCAATTTGTTGTATTAGAGTAAGGCTGAGATGGAATCATGTGGTCTTCATGGATCCTTGTCATCAGTGTCTGCCAGCCTATTCTGGCAAGATTTTTCAGTGTGGTTGTGGTTACTCTATGATAGGAGTTTGAACTTTTGGTATGTCATCTATGCTAAATTGCACTTTCAGCTCTTCTACTGGTAGCATGAATATCTTTGCAGTCTCTCTGTTCTAGTCTGTGTTCGTGTTCACTTGTCTCGGTGCACCTAGAGTAATTAATCCCAATTAGAACATCTGGATTTCAGAAGTTCTAGATCATTGATAGATTTTTGCAGTAGAATGGTCGTTAAAGTGAAAGAATAAGTTGTTTGTTGAGGTTGTTGTGATAAATTAGGAAAAGAGGTTCGGTCAGTCAAAACTGGAGTTTCACAGGGGAGTCCTTTCTTTAGCTTGAGTCAGTCAAAAACCTGATGTCTAGCGTGTCTTAGCGAGGCGTGTGGTCATTTTCAGGGTCAATTTGGCTTAGTTGAACTCTGCAATCTTCCAGATCACCTTCTTATGAATATTTTAATTGAAGCTATTAGTTTGAAAGTCCAGAAACACATTGGACTAGCTCAAATTGAACCAAGATTTCTTCTGCCCCCTTTACAGCTCCTGTATCATGTTTGTCTGCGGACCTTGCAACACGAGGGTGCCAGGAAAAATGTTAATTCCTTGGTGGAAACATGTGTTATTCAACTTATGAGAAAACCCTTCAGAATAAATGTTACACCTCGACATTGTTGTGTCCATATTGTCAGTATTACGTATTAAAAGTAAAATCATGCCCACAATGAGTTAAACTACTCTACCGTAATTGACAGGTCAAACGGGGAATTATCCTAATGAACTAAGAAGTTTTGTTAATTAAACATGTTGTAACAAGAAAAAGTAATCAGTGACATTGTTGTGACCAGAAAAAAAAAAAAAAAAAACTAAGAAGAGAGTATGAAACAAAACAAGTTATCCTCATAATTGCACTGATTATAGCATTCTTTATTCTTCGATAAGCTTCCTTCATCAATGTCTGGCCATCCAGCCTATCCGTGACTCCATACAGGAGTATGTTTTCTAACATCATTTGTTATTGCAACGGATTCGCAATTTACAAGATTCTCTTGTGCCGCTGCTGCCGCCGTGTTGGACACGAGACGAGATTCATCCATTTTGGGCCGGCGGTAATGATGCAAGCGGTCAAGTGCCAAAATGAATGTGACAAACACCAGGTCGGTTGTTTCCCCGGATCATCTCCATATTACAAGTAGCTAAGGTAAATGGCATATATAATCATACAGTAAAAGAATAGTTAGAGCACAGAATATTGAAATGAATGTTTCAAACTACATAAATCGACAGAAATAAGATGAGATCTTGTATGATACATACTAGGAGAGAAAATCATATGTCCTCGTCGACTCCGAGCAATGAGATTGAGGAGTTGACAAAGTCCTATTACTAGTATCGGTTGCGCACCTCAAACTGAAATCCAAAAATTGCATACACAAATTCAAAAAATGTATACGAGGACTTTGGTTGCTTGAGGGAATTCTACCGTCCATTTTAAATAATTATTATTATTTTTTTAAATTTATACAATATAAATTTTTTAAATCACATGATATTGTATTATATAAATATTTAAAATATAAAAAAAATAATTCTTTAAAAAAATACGATAGAATTTTTTATTGATTAATCAATGCACAGAGAAACCTACCCCTACTTGGTCGCCGTGGTAAGAAGTACTGTAGTAATCTAAAGGAGGCCAAAACCGAGCGGCAGCTATAATACTCTTAACCTGATAGGAGTATGGCAAAGGAGACAAAATATACGAGCCCGCCCAAAATGTGGGTCTCGTATAAGTTTTTTTTTTCTTTTATTATTGTATAGGGGTATAATAGACATTTTATCATTATTTTTCTTTTTTCTTTTTTTCCCTTCGAGAGGAAGTTTATTATTATTATTATTTTGCTAGGTGAGAGGAAGTTTATTATTAGCACAATCGAAACCAAACACATTTGATAATACCGTGTAACTCCTCCCTACCTTATTCTACTAGAAGTTAGGTAGTTCGGCCGTGACACTGCACCCAAACACTTGTATTATATTAGTACCCTTTTGTTTTAATAGTTTCTAAACACAACATGATGGGTTAATCGATTTTGACACATTCTCTCGGCACCAACAATTAACTTAAACGTCTGCTAAAAATACCATGTTCAGCATGCTTACTGCAAAGATGAGAACATATGTCATTAGGCCGCCCAAAAAGGCACACAAGCAGATTTCCTTCTCACAAAATATTTGGATGCTCCAACAGCTACCAATAAGCACCCTTAAATGCTTTCCAGAAATCAAGATCTCAGCCAGGTATGAGCAGAGTAAGACTCCAGTTGCAATGATCAAATACAAATCAGTTAATGAATCACCAACGACCAACCAAGACTGACCATCTTAGGCATCAATATTTACTTGGATAAACAGCTAATTACTTCCCGTCTGAAACTTAAAGAGGTATTGTAAAAAAAAGATAACAAAGAAACTAAAATTCCATCCTTCCAGGATTAGCTCAATAGATAAATTTTGCTCTCAGAACCATGCATTCGGATAAACGTCATTCTGATACTGCGGTTTGAAAAGCTGAATTTCCTGGAAGTGACCACCAATGTTATTGCTACCGGTGAAGGTAAGAAAATGAGTACTTGACTGCGGTTCAAACTGCCAGTATTCCGATGAAGCGAGTGGTAGGCCTTGGGGGAAAGCAGAAGGGTTTGCATGCAAGGGGTGGTCAAATGAAACGGATTCTGGTTCAGATGAACCCAATGAATTTGTTGACAGAAGAGAGAGAGCACGAGACTCGGGTGCTGCATCTAAATTGGAAGAAATGGATTCCTTGAACCCTGGAAACAAACAAAAAAGAAATAATCCAATTAACTTGTGCTGACATTCCCGCTAAAGAAGTATTAAGAAGAGTAAGAACAATAGGATCAAACTTATAGCAGAGTAAACACACAAAACTTATTGCACTGTGAAAAGCTTTGCATCTGAAATTAGAACCACAAGTAAATCTGACCATCTAGATATCAAGATCAAATACCAGCAACACTTGGCATCTATTGAATCTTGTAAAGCTTTTTATTTTTGGTTTTCTTGTCAAAATTCACTATTACTTTTGATATTTTAAATTTTAGATATTTTGATGATACTGGAGGATCTAACATTCTTCTGCCCTGATGCTTTCAGAAAAAGCTAAACTATAGCAAACCAGACATTTCTGTAATTAAGTTATAGGGTGAGCACGGTAGCTTGTCGAGGAGGTGACTGTATATTACTCCATAGAAAACATGTTATACTTCAACAAAAACACAAATAGAAATTTAACCCACTCTCTTTCAGAACTTGAGGGTCTCAAATTTAAAGGAGCTTCTTCCTTTTGATACCACACATCTGTAAATATTGGATACCAAACATGTTAACAGCAAGAACAAGATCAAGGATGCAATGTTGATACTTTACGCACCTCTTAGAGATACAAAATCATAGAAAGAGCAGATCTATAATCTCTCGCTGAATAAGTGGAGCAAAGACCATCCAAAAATAGTACAAACCAGATATGCAATTACCATTACTGAACCTCATAACACATATGAGCTTCCTAAATATCTCAAATGCTAACAAATAAGCACCAGCAGGAGAGGTTCTCGGAAAAGCTTATTCAGGATGACAGAAATTTGTGTATGTTGAACTGTTTAAAAGGGTATGTAAAATAATTGACATTCATGAAATTTCCAGTTTGCTGCAGATTTAGGAAACAAACCTTGTTTGAAAGAATAAGCTGCAGTGCCCTTGGATGTCAAGAGATCATTGGATGACCGTCCATGTATAGTGATGGCGCAAGGCAGCTCAATCCTTGGGAAAGGTGGCTGCTTAACTTTCTCAGGCTTCAAGTTTAAGTGTTTTGCTAGTGTGAACTTGGAACCACATACATTTTCCCAGGTTGCATTTCCAGTGTTCCACGAAAAATTCATTTGCTGCCTGCCATCTACAAATGTAAACATCCACAACAGGCAGAACAAGTATTATTGAATCACAAGCTGGATAACATAGGCTTGGATGACTTAAAAATAAGTTTTTCATTCACACACAAAGGAGGACCAAAAGAGTTCGTGAAGGAATATAAAATTGTAATGGTAACTATCAGCAATAGTTGCAGCAGAGCAGCCTACCCTGACCCCTTTTCATTTTCACTCCTCATCCAAGAACTTGAAAAGCAGTTTAGCAACTGCTCTAAGAATAGGTAGGACAGAGATCCCATCATAGCCATTCATCCTGGATTTATCCCCTGTTCTAGTTCCCTCTCCCCCTTCAACCAGACCCTTGCTGACAAATCCTTGCAAATATTAGCTCCATTTTGAACTGAGTTAGATTTCGGTATCTGGAGATGCTTAAAACTCTAACTGGTAAACTTCAGCAATGCAGCTTGTGTATGGTATGTATTTTGCATATAAAATAAGTGGCTTGGTTACAAAAGAAACAACCAAGTATAACCTTTGATCAGTAAATCAAACTACATGAAGAAATGGGCAGATCTAGAATTATTCTTTATATGTATGACATAGCTGTATCACATGACGCCTATTATTCGCACACTTGTAAAGCCATCCATAATAACAAGTAGAATTTGGGAAGAAGTTTGAGAACAGTCAATACCATAAAATGATGAAGAGAGCTTTGCTGAATTAAACTGGATTGTTTCCTGACGAGGCTTGCGGCGTCTAGCATTATGATCAGAAAGCCTTCTGCGACAGCTTCGCTTTTTACCATCAAATTCTTCCAAGCTGTGAAACCTTCAATAGTCCGTAAGCAACCAATTAGTATTTGATTATTACTTCCAATAGGAAAAAAAAGGTCATCTAAATGCCCAGAAAATAATAGGTGATAATAGCCGATGCATGCAGAATCATTATCTGCTAAGTTCATATAGTTGCACAGCATTGAATCAACTTATTTTACGGTTCTATCAGAAATTTATGCATTAAAACATATAAAGTCTTCAAATAAAAAACTCTACTTACCTGCTACACTGTTGGCAAAATCGTCGCTCTATACCTACAACAGTAACCTTTGGGCACTTTGAATGTTTATCACAAATTCTATGCTTACGGTGGTAGTCTTTAGCTTTAGAGAGATCAAGGTTGCAGCCTTCAACCTGGCACCGAGGGATAGTTGCATTCGGACAAGATGATTTGGTTTTCTTTGTTGCAGAAATGGATGATACAGGAACACCAGAGTAGCAAGGGCTCTTAATACTGCTTCCAACACTGTTGTTTTCAAAATAGGTTCTCTTCCCAAGTTTCAGTCCAATTAGTGGTTCAACAGAAACCACAGAAGATTCCAAAGGTGATGGCATTCTGGATAGGTCATCCCCTGGTGGAGGAACTGGTTCCTTCATAACAGCTCCAGGAGAGCCCTCAAATCTCTCAAATGTAAACGTTATACACATCTTCATCCCCTCCTTTGGTGAAGAGTCTGTAGAAGCTGACTTTGAGCTCTTCACAGAAGAACCATGCACTTAAAGAAATCAGAGCCAGAGCCACCACTACTACCTCCAATCCCTGATAGATCGAATGAAACAGCATCCATTTCCCCCTCATCTTCAATACCCCAATCTGTTGATTGCAGCCTTTTAAGGCTTTCACATGCTTTTGAATTAAATGCTATTAAATTGTCCCAGTCCCACTTAGCAGTCCACTCCATCTCAGAAAAGGAATTCATTGAAAAAGTTTCAGTTGATCTTCTTCTGCATGCAAGACAATCAGATCATTATTATTCACAGCCCGATGACTTATAATACACTCACACAAACCAATATAAGTCATCAGAAGTGAGAAATAAAGAGCATAACTGTCTCTTATACACATCTAGATGTGTATAAGAGACAGATTTTTTCTCTTTTCAAAAATAGCACAGGATTATGTGCCTACTGGAAATTATTACCAAATCCAATTCCAGAATTCAAATTAACTAGATTCAACTAACTTCTAAGGCTTACAAAAAGTAATACTTCACCTTACCAGGACAAGTCAAGCATCTACTCAAAAAGAGGATAAGTAGCTGAATCCATCAAAATCCTACAGTCTCACCTTCTCCAGGTTCCACAATTACCTGTCTACGACCCAGAAAGCTAGAAATAGCTCAAAATCAGATTGAACTTCTTATCCATCAAGAAATAAGCTGTCAAAGAAATCACATTTGGAAGTCAGACAACCGACAAAAAAAGAAATTTATTCACAGCTCAGCATTTCTAGTAAAAGAAAAAAGAATTGCAACTAACTGTGATGGAAATTATACTTTCCACCTCTTCCTACAGGCTACAACTACTGCACAAAATCCCAGATGTGAAAAAAGTTAGTAGTACTACCCTTATTACTGATGCAACCCCACCAAAATATTAGAGGTCCCACCTCTCCAACACTTTACCTTCCAAAGAAGCTATAAAGAATCAGCAATCTCTACTTTTCCTACCTATCTAATTAAAAGAAGAAAAATAATGTACATGTCTTTTTCACCTCTAAATGAGTTGTTCATTTCCAATAATAGAAAAACTCTAATCACTATGGATTGACAAAGGCCCACTTGATAAAGATGAACAAAAACAAGTTAAAATATATTATACTATTTAAAGTTCATTATTATGCTATTATCTTCAATTCAAACCACATATATAATAAATCCAACTACCATTTATTTATAACTTTGCATCCTCGCCATAATCACCCTTTCACTTCCAACTACCCAATTCAACAAAATAATAATATAAAAAAACTAATGTGTTGTAAGAGACTTCAATTCATTTAATATATTAAGCAGCACAAAACAAAATCAAACTGCAATAAAAAAAATAGTTGAAAATTACCTTTTAACCAACCAAATCTTCTTCTTTTTTATTTTTTATTTTTAAAAAAAGAAAGGGCATACAAATTTGACAAAAAGGAGAAAATTTTTTAAAAAAAATTATTTAATGGGAAAGGTAATGGTCCCCCCATCTAGGGTTTTGTGGGAATGTATAACAGACTCCATGCATAGTCTCTTATACATGCATTTTTCCCTGCATACAAGATAGATATATACCCCCAAGCTATGTCATACATATAAAGAATAATTCCTGTCTCTTATACCTGACTTAGAAAACTACGCTTCCCAAAAACAATAATGCTTCGTGACGTGGAAACATCAAACAGAAAAACGAGAAAAATAAAATTATAAATAAATAAATAAATAAGAAGAAGCAGAACAGCACAGCAGCAGAAGCATGATAAAAAAAGCATCTTCTGATGTTTTTTTTTACTTTTCCAAAGCAGTAAAATAAAAAGCAGAGCTTTCCATTTTTTACCCAGTTGCTGCTCTGCTAATAATGATGTGATCTCCTTCCATTTTTAACCCTCTGCTGTTTCTCCCAAAATAGGAAAAACAAAATCATCAAAAGACTACGTCGTACTACTGCAACTCTACTCAATTCAGTATATCAACAGTATCAGCAATAATAATAACTAACTAACTAGCAGTAGCAGTTTTTTTCCCTTTTTTTTCTTTTTTTACAATGGAAAATTTTATTATACCTTTTTAATTACCATAAAATGAGGTAAAAAATAATAAACCGTGAAAGGGTCGGCTTCTTCTTCTTCAAATCATTTCCTCTTTTATTCTTTCAAGGAAAAAAGTAACAGATATTTACTAAAAGACGGATCAGAAATTTACTTGTTTGGGGAGAGAGAGAAAGCTTACCGTGCGAGCAGTGTACCGGGCGAAGGTAACGGAAAGTATGGGGTTTTTTTCTTTATCAAATGCCGAAAGTCTATAGAGAGAAAGCGAGGTAAATGAAAGAAGGAAAAAGGAATAGCATTTAATGAAAGAGATTACTACTTGTAGGATTTTATTTTATGTGATAAAATAATTTATTCAGATTTTAAATAAATGTCAAGTTATAAAATTTTTTATAATTAGATTTAAATATTATAATATTAATTAATTTTATTTAATTTATAGCACAAAACCGTAAGATTGTAAATCAAATTTATCAAATTATTTCGTTGAAAATGTAGGGTGATAAATCGAGAACGGTTTTTTTTTTAAATTATTTTTTTTATATTTTAAATATTTATACAATATAATATTATGTTACTATAAAATTTTAAATTTAAGAGAATTATTCACTCAAAAAACTACAACATTCTCTAATAAATATATATTTAAAATAATAATATTATTATTTTCATCTTATTTTACTTGATATTATTAATTTTATAGATAATTTAAAAAAATTTATATTTGATTAAATGAGAGAAATATCTAAATAATGAATATCCAAACTACTACCAGCGTAGTTTTGATCAGCATTTGTAAAAATAATTTTACTATTTCTTTAGGTTTAAAAGTTAATTCTTTTTTTAATTTTAAAAATTTATATATTTTTAAAATATATAATATTATAATGTAGTGTAAATATTTAAAATAAAAAAAAATTATAAAATTTTTCATAATTTTGACTATTTTGTTAACGCTGAAATTGAACTGTTTTTGTGAAATGAAGCAGGCATTTAATTTCGGAGAGTAGGGTTAGGTAAGTATTTTTATTTTTGAGTGGAATTGGGGAAAGGGATAAGGTGTGAGCGAGCATTGCGGTGTTGATGATGGGGTGGCAAAAGGCAGGGGTGGGGGTTAATGGGATTTGAAGATGAGTGGATCATGTGGACACGTAGAAGGGATGATGGATTTTGGGACCCACTAAATTTGACAGCTTTGCAATTGCTGTTTGCTGCTTTTATTTTTTTTTTGGCTGTCTCGATGGCATCTTATGAGAATCGACAGAACAGATTGCTCTGCCGCTGCTACCTGATATTTTACTGTGTATGAGAGTCGGAGTAATAGGAAGTGGGACCGATGGATTCAATTTTTATTTTTTTTTCTTCATTTATACGAAAAAATTGCTCAATTCTCGTAATTTTTATTTTTATTTTTATAAAGATGTTTCCAACACTATTTTATTTTTTTAATTCTTTTGTTTAAACAAATCTATAATCCAAATTTGAACATTTGGGAAAAAAAAGAAAAGGGAAATGCAAAGTTGAAGACACCCATTTATGAAAAGCTCATTTTCCTTGATTATATATGGTTTTAATTAATTGGAATGTTATTATCCATTATTTAATTAGTATTAAGATGTATGAGAGATTATATCAAAAAAAAAAAAAGATGTAGGAGAGAAATCATGCTCAATTCATGCTCCAGCAATCGTGTTCCACGTATTGTACATTACCAGGAATTTTTTTTAATTTTTCTTTTGTAATTAAATTAAATCAAACAAAAAGCAAAAAGCATCTAATCTTGAAGATATATATATATATATATATATATATGTATGTATGTTGATATGCATGTCATTTTATTAAAGGAGATAGGGACACATGCATCGCACGCAGCTTAGGAAACAGCTGTTCCAATAAGGCAATAAGAGCAAGAACTTAGAACATCATTCAAGGTCCATGCACTGTCATATGTTGAACAATCAATTAATAATATTAAAGGAATAAAACAAAAATTACAACACATTATTTGCCACTACCTTTCTAAATTCTAAGTAAATATATTTTTTTCTTTAATAGCACATTTTAATTCTTTGTATATATCTATCTTACATAGAGGGAAAAATGAAACTCTAATATCAATACATTAATTAACACAATATCCCAAATCTTTATATCGTATAAGGATTTTTTTTGTAAATTTTATTAGTTGCTTGAATAGACTTAATTAAAAAAAGCATTTGCATTTTTTCCATAATATTTTTGAAAATTCTAAGGTTGTGTTTGAATCGATGTATTTGGGCAAGAATTTGAAATCTATCCATTTATTTGAGAGATTTGTAACGTTGAAATTAATGAATTTTAAATTTGTGCAAATTCAAAATAGTAAAATAAATTTTTTTAAATAACTTCTAAATTTGGATAGATTTGAAATTTCTTCCAATTTGTCCTTGCAAAGCCCTCCAACAAATTGATGAATTTTAAATCATTTTTCAAATCTATCAATCCAAACATAACATAAAAGTTTTTAATATTTTTCTTTGAACTAAAGATTTCTGAAATTTTCTTTTCATATAACCAAAACTTATATATGTATTTCATAGTATCAAAGTTGTTTCGTTTGTGGTAAGGATCGGGTTCTGATAACTCTGGTTTTAACACTTCAAGATCTGAGTGTGCTTTATTAATTATCATTAATTAATTAAGCAACTTGGACAAGTTGACCATTTGACGTTAATTAATTAATTAATTAATTAAACCAAAGGGCTACTGTTAAGCTTAACTATAAACTAGCTACTAGTTAATATAATAGTCTTAAATAACTAATAGAACTTCCACACGCAACATGGGCAAGTGGATTATATACAAATATGCTGTCGGCTGTTGGGGTTTTGTTTATTATTACTAAATTAAAGGATGAACAAATTGTAGTGGGTGTTTAATCTCACTTAAAAGTAGAAAGAAAATAGTTTACAAAACTAAATTTTAAAATTATCTTTTCAAAATCAATTTACGTGACAAGATCTTATCGAATCGCTATTTTTTGATTTTAGATTGTCAATCAAATTTTTTTTTAACATATTAGTAACTTTTATTTATCACTTTATATAAATACATTAGAAGTAGAATTTATAGTAATATAATAATGGAATACAATGTGCAATAATTTCTAAAAGACTAAAACAAATTGTTTTATAGTACTACGCTATCTTAAACACATCGAACGGTAGTTTGTGTATATTAATGTTGGCAGCAGATCAGTTAACAGTTAATCAGGTTGATTACGGGCTTCTAATTCAAGATCTCATTCTCTTTAAATTAACTAAAGGTAACCACGTGAACGTATGATCCGTATCTGCATTGTGCAGGCTTTCTCCTCCTGTTGGAAATGGTCCTCTTCGATTTGTTTTTTTTTTTTTTTTAATAATTTAAATCAAAGTTTTAGTAGTGTGTTTTATAATTTTTAGTTAACGTTATACATCTAGATGTCAAAAGTTCGAATTCTTTCTTAATTTGTTATTTACTTTTATCTCCTTGAGTGATAAAGACGACAATGGATCAACTGTAATACTATACTATTTTTTTTTATATATATATTAAGCTTTGATTTGATTATCATTAGTGTAACGTCTCATGATTAACTTAAAAGAAAATGTTAGTAGTATATAATATTTTAGTTTAAGTTTTTTGACTCAGTAATTTAGAGTCAAAATTTATTAAACCGACTCAAAATTCGTGTGTTACAAATAGAGTGGATCATATATACTTATTTTGGTGATTTTCTTGTGTGCCATGTTTTAGATTTTTTTTTCTAAGGGGGGTTTTGAACAAATAATTGAGGAGACAAAACTTTAATACGTAGTAATAACTAAAAAATCTCCTACTAGAGGACACAAAACGAAAGAAAGAAATCAATCGTGGACTTTACTGCTAAGATGTTTTTGGTTTGGGCTTAAATTCAATGCTCTTTTCTTTTCTTGTTGATATTGGGCTTAAATGTTGAAACTAAAATTTGGAATCGCAGTCCAGGTCGAGAATTCTATCAATAAGTGAGGCCCTATATGAGGACGGGCCCTTCTCCGGGCTTCGGTGGACAAATGAAGCGTTAGTTCTGAACTCCTGCTTGGTTGAGCTTCGTTTGTCGAAGTTTATTCCTAAACTGTGTTGGCCTATGAATTGTGCAGTGTTTGAGGACGTACCCAACTTGGGCTTGGGCTTGGGCTTGGTCTTGGTCTTGGGCTTGGGCCTTCTTCTGATTATGAGCACTATGTGGAGGTATTTAGTTTATAAACAATAGTTCTATTAGCATATTTGATATGTGAGTAAAATTGTATCAATTTTTTTAAAAAAATACCAAAAATTAAAATACAAATTAAATTAGGGATGTGTGTGCAATTTTGGGATGAATTGAAAGAAGTTATTTGGAAAGTTGAAAAATACACCAAAATTCAAAATCACACAAAATTATCCAGAATTCACTTGCATTGTTAAGGTAGTAATGAGAGAAAATGAATGCAAACCAAAGTTTATAATGCCCATAAGTGTTATTCGATTAATCACTATGAGAATCATTACGTGTAAATATAAGCGTTAAAAAATATAACTTATATTTTTTATTTATGATTTAAATTTTAAATTAATTAAATTATTAACATAATAAAACTCATATCTTATTTAAATAAATAATTAAGTATAGCGATACTATAATTAATGATTCCTATCTCCAACTCTGAACCAAACATTTCCTTAATATCATAAGCACGAATTTTCCTAAAAGAAATGGAAAGCAAAAAAAAGATGCGCACGTAAAAGAGGATTCAATCATGATGATGAGCATAATGAGCAATGATCAAAATTTTCACCAAAAGCGTCTCTTCCCTAGAAAAAGAAATGATTAGTCGCTACAGCCTCATTCCTTTCGCTGTTGAGAAACATAATCATCAATTAACCAACTCTCTTGCCTTGCCTTATCTTTTTTAGTGCAATTATTCCTATTCATTTATCGTCACCGCTCTCCCTTAATTACAAATTTTTTTATTTTATTAAAAAATAATTATTAAATATATTTAATAATTATTTTTTAATAAATAAGAATCTTTCATTTAAAATGAATGACCGACATAAAATTTCTCATTAATTAATGACATGTCCATTTGCGTATGGTCAATGAGTCTTTAATTATGACCATTTTTTTTCTTATTGTTCGGTTGGTTAGGTAAAAGTTTCTGCTTATACTCATTTTAGTAGTTGGTGCTTTTATTGTTAATTAGTTTGTCTATTAGTGTGTGTTTGGAACAAAGGACATCCTTTTGAGTAGTCCATTTTTCTTAAAATCCAATTTCATTTAACAAGAAGCATAGTTTCACTTTTCAATTATAAGTTAGAAGTTTTGTCAGTCTTAGAATTCTGGTATTAGAGAAGTAATAAAATTTTCAATTTCACTCTATACGAGTTTCGAATTTAAAAATGTGCTTGAATATTTAAGAACTTACTTTTAAATTATAAATAAGTTTTTTTTTGACAATATAAATGTTTGATATTCCAAAACACAAACACCATAGGGATGGGAGGTTATCCGAAACTCACACTGGAAAAAAAAAAAGTGAGTTAGATAAAAAAAAAAAAAAAATGCAATTTGGACAATAAAAAGAAGTGACTTGGACAAAAACTCAGGGGAGATATGTAATTAAACTGAAAATAAAAAATAACAAGGGGGGTGAATTAGTAAAATTCTAGAGGGCATAAAAATATCATGGAAGAAGTATTTGTAGGGAGGGGCAAACTTAGGAAAGTTGTCTCTCCTACTTATACTACTCGATTAACCGTAATGGGTCGGATGACATGGCATCACACGATTGGGTAGTAACAACCGGAAGTACAACAACATATAATACTACTCCGAATTCAACTGACAATCTGAAATCAACAAACCATTCCACCACCACCTATAGACACATACTTACAGCCTATAGATACACATAGTGTGTGTGCATGCGTGCGTGACAAAAATAGTTGATTGTAAAAGAAGATTGATTGTGATAGATACATACAACCTATAGATACAGAGAGAGAGAGAGAGAGAGAGGAGAGCTGGAGGAGGACAGGGAACTAGAGTCTTTCTGGGGTTAAGGTTAGGGCTGGGGAAGAGTGGGCATGGAAGGTGGTGGGTTGGCCATGCTGAGTCAGCTTATCGGTCGGCTTCAAGTGCTCTTTGACGTCTACGATTCTCCTCCTCCTAATTACTTTCTCCGCTTTCCACCACCGCCGGACCACCACCACCACCACTTTAGGTCTCTCTCTTTGCTTCTTGTAGTATTTAGTGTTATTATCATTTTATCGGCTTGTTTATGCTGTTTGGATGAAAATGGTTGAATTGATGTATAGTCAGACTGCTGATACACTTGCTTATTTCGGATAATATATGGATGATTTTTTACCTCTGATTGAACAAGCTATTGATTGTGGTAACTACTGTGTTTTATTGGCTATGAAGTTATTTTAAGTAAGAAGTTTTGTCTGTCTTCGAATTCTAATATTTTGTCCTGTCTACATTTGACTTGCTACTAAAGCAAAAATGTGCTCAAATGCATACATTTCCGCACAAGTTTAGTATAGATTTTATGCAGTTTCTGTGTTTAATTCCAATTGGTTGCTAAATTTTTCTGTGAAATAATTTCGAGAAACAATTAGTGTTTGAAATGGTCATTGTTATGTGTGTGTGTGTGTGTCTGTGTGTTTTTTTTTAAATGTTGTTATTCTTGAAGGATGTTTAAAGCGGCTTTTTCCCATCTTAAGTGACATGGTGCAAGGAAGGATCTGGTTGCATAATACCGCAGATTCAATGCATCTCTGTTCATTCTAAATTTGGTGTAAATGAGTTCTTTGCTTCGATATAGAAAGTCATTACCTTTTTCCTGTATCACGTGTTTGATCACTATAATCAAGTGACAGGAGATCCTGTTGTTGCTACAAACTTTTCTCTGTTCCAAGTGTACCTGTAGCAAAATAAAAGCTCTAGGTTAGTCTACATATATGACTGCAATTACCTTATTCCTTATTTTGTTTGTTTAATTCAAAGTTTAACAATTAAAAGAAGTATTACAGCTTCACTCTCAAATTGGTTCATCTTGAATAAACTTTTTCACTTTGGTGAAATTTTTGACATTGATGTTGGGAATTATCCCATGGATAGTGTGTTTTAGTAAGTATTCCTAAAGGATAACAATGCATGTTTTGCTTAACTTCTCATGTTCATTTGACAATCATGTCATTGTGGTATAAGCCTATGGTGACTGTTTGAAGCAATTGGTTTTACGGTTTATGGAGACTATAAAGGTGTATTCCTTTGGCTATCGGTTTTACTTTTGATCTTTGCCACCCTTATCTTTAACATCAATAATATTCACAGTTCCTTCCTGTTTTAATCATTTTCTTTGACCATGTCCCAACTATCTTAGCAAATCTCTGTTGAAGTATAAATTTTCCTAGTTACCGTATGATATGAATACATTTTAGTTCCTAGACCTTTGTTCTTCTCCTAGTTTACCTCAAATCTTGTATAGGTAAAAGAAAGGTAAACTAAGCATGCTGTCATGGTGGAACTGCTAAAATTCTTAAGGTGAGATGTCATGATGTCACATGTCTCTAGTAATGAATTCTGTCTTTTTTACTGTCAACTGATGGTGATAATAATTCTGTATAAATGCTTGCATATTCCTTAACTTGGTCATTTAAGTTATGGTGAAATGAATTTTAAGCTGCTATTTGATTTGTGTATGTGTAGATGATCTTAATATGATGTTTCTGGACAATCTTATCCTATCTAACTGTTTGGAATTGTTGCTGTTCAAAGTTTCTTATGGGGAAGTATCTGAGTGTACCACCTACTATTTTGTGCAGCTGGTGCCTTTTGAGTCTCAATGATAGCTCTGTAAAAGATAACTGCTACAATCTTATAATAACTGCTGGGAAATCTGAAAATCTCAAAATGTTGGAACCTGTGTAATGCAAGCCACGGCCTGCAAAGAAAGCTCGAAAAGGGCGGAATCGTGGAAAATTGACTGAAACTACAAATTCCACTGAAAATATGGACCAGATTATCTGGAAAGATTTTCCGGAGGACCTCTTTGAAGCTGTCATCGCAAGGCTCCCTATTGCTATATTTTTCTGCTTTCGATCAGTTTGTCGAAAATGGAACTCATTGCTGACTTCTCAAAGTTTCTCTCAACAATGTACTGAAGTTCCTCCAGCCCAACCTTGGTTTTACACTATCAGTCAGGAAAATGTGAACACTGGAGCAATGTATGACCCTACATCAAAGAAATGGCACCACCCAACTGTTCCTGCATTGCCTACTGAGCTAATTGTCTTGCCTGTGGCTTCAGCAGGGGGTCTCGTATGTTTCCTTGATATTGGACACCAAAGTTTCTATGTATGCAACCCTCTAACAAGATCTTTCAGGGAGTTGCCAGCTAGATCTGTTAAGGTCTGGTCCCGCGTGGCTGTTGCGGCATGACCCTCAATGGAAAATCCATCAATGGAGGTTACAAGATTATTTGGGTTGGTTGTGATGGGGAATATGAAGTTTATGACTCCATGCAGAACTGTTGGACTCGTCCGGGAAGCATACCCTCTAATATTAAGCTCCCTCTTGCGCTCAACTTTAGGTCCCAGGCGGTGTCTATTGATGGCACACTTTACTTCATGCGATCAGACCCTGATGGGATTGTGTCCTATGATACAGTTTCTGGGAGCTGGAAGCAGTTCATAATTCCCTCCCCTCTACACCTGAGTGACCACACACTTGCAGAGTCCGAGGGAAGGATCATGCTTGTTGGATTGCTCACAAAGAATGCCGCCACATGCCTCTGCATATGGGAGCTGCAAAAGATGACTCTGTTGTGGAAGGAGGTTGACAGAATGCCAAACATATGGTGCTTAGACTTTTATGGAAAGCACGTTAGGATGACATGCTTGGGTAACAAAGGTTTGCTTATGTTGTCCCTGAGATCTAAGACAAATGAATCGGCTTGTTACCTATGATTTATCAAGCAAGGAATGGCTGAAGGTTCCTGGCTGTGTCTTGCCCCGTGGAAGAAAGAGGCAGTGGATTGCTTGTGGTACTGCATTTCATCCTTGTTTGACAGCTCTTGCTTGATGTGTTGATTCTTACAAGTGCTTGTAGATCAACAATTCAAGTTTGAATGTGGTATCCATCTGAGACGGGCCTGCAAGCTTTTGTCACTGGCATCGGTCCATCAACAGCCTACACTTCATGATAATGAAGTTGTAAATAATCGTTGGGACTTCAGATTGTTTTGTATTTTCCTTTCTGTATGTAAAAACATCTAGGCAACGACCTTTCGGATTTTGAAAAATACTAGACTTGGTAGACCTCGTGGCAACTGGCAACTAAAGAAGCCACATGGGATCACGTGAGCAGTTTAGAATGATTAAGAACTGTTCTCTCAGCTGGTTAAAAATTCAAATCATTTTGAAAGTGGCTTCAGCTTGTATCTAGTTATCCATTGATTTATTTTTTCCTTTTAGCCATAGTAATTTCCTTGGCTACTTTGTTGATCTTCAATGGTCACTGAAATTTGCTGTTTATTTAGTTTTGCTTCTTGGCTACTTTCCTTGTCAAACTCGTCTTTCTAACTAAATCATATCTTCTTCTTGGTTCTTTTTCTCGGTATTCAGGATTACTTGCTTTGGCAGAGTTGCAAGTTGGTCACTTTTGGGAAATGGAGGAAACTGAGAAGGGAATTTTTGAAGTTGAGCTTGTGTTCCTAAGCCTATAACTGTCCAACATACCTGCTAAGGGCAGCGATGGATTTCAAATAGACACTGTTTTTAGACAACAGGCAACATAGCAAGCTGAAGGTGTTTAAATTCACAGGAAAATTTTGTCAACACATTAGATTTAATATAGGACTCTCCGTTGCCATCCAAGGACGAGATTTAAGTACCACTCATAGCGCTTTTGTCAACCTCAGCTAGACGAAATTGATCGACGGAAATGCATAACGTAGATACAAAGTGAAATCGCAATTACTATCATCGATACACACACTTAGACGACTTTAACTTTGTCTTTCTATCATAAGAAAACGTGCCCCGAGTACAAAATCCCCCCTTTCATCCAGACTCGTGACACAAACAATTATGCGATAGCGAAGTCAAGTAACCATCTATAAGCAAAGGGACGAAAGACCCACGAGGGCCTATATTATCTTCAAAATAAACAACTCATAAAACAAAGACAAATGTAATTGAAGTGCAAACCTGTACGATATATCTACTAAAAACACCAACGGGCAACACAAGGATTGAAAAGTTTAACTATAAAAGGAACACTATTTGTATTCACGAGTATTTGAAACACAGACTGTATCTAGTTAAGATTCACTTTGATTTCTACATTAGGCCTAATAACATGCAAAAAACACTACAAGCAGCAGCCACTCCTCGTTCAATTGACCACTGGATGGTTAAGCCATGCCTCCACTAGTTGCCGTCCTGACAGATAATGGATCCATCTGGAATAGAGCTGACAAAGGGAGTTTTATAAGTACAGAAGAGTATACAATCAAAAACTCAAAGTAAATGTCAGAATTTAGAAATTATATTCTCAATTTATATGTGCTTATTAGATTCCTCTTCCTTTTAGGTTTGATGTATGTTGATCAGCAATTTGAATTACTCACCATCATAAAGACAAACGGCACTAACGTTAAATCAAACAAAAAAATGTACAACATGTGGAATGATGCAAAAGCAACTAAAAATGGGAAAAAGAAGATCAAGAAAATCTTACAGGATCCAATGACGACAAAAATGAAGAAACCAAGCAAGATGGGGCCAACTGGATAGTTGCTTCCCTTCTTTGTACTAGTTTCTGGAACAGTCCCTCGTTTAGTAATGTTCTTCTCGAACCTCTCCACCTTCCTATCAGCAAGACGCCTTGATGTTGTCTGCAAACAATAAATGTGTTAGTTTCTAAAGCATACCTGTCAAATCCACAAAAAGCAGGAATACGTTGAGTATGAAGATCCAGATATGGCTTGATTTCCATTTCAAATTGTTCTCTGGA
This sequence comes from Cinchona pubescens, assembly GCA_025175665.1. Lineage (NCBI taxonomy): Eukaryota > Viridiplantae > Streptophyta > Magnoliopsida > Gentianales > Rubiaceae > Cinchona > Cinchona pubescens. Next base: position 627,792 of record JANKKI010000077.1, on the reverse strand, counting down.
ATTGCTTATATCATGACATAAATACGCAACACGGGATCAGCCCCAAAATTGGAAGCCTCGAAGGATGCCCAAGATTCAACCCCTTTGCAACTAGTAATCGAATCACTGGCGGAACATTGAACCACAAAATAGAGTTAGCCTAATTCTAGATGACATTAACCAGCTGAATGCTGGAACAGTATCAGTGTTTGGATGGAGGGCTTTGGGTGGATTTGATCTGAAATCCTAATCCATAATAAATTATCCAAACAAGTTAATTAATTTAGTTGTGGATTTGAAATCCATCAACAATTGGGAATGTGATTTTAATGGCTAAATGGGAAGATTTGAAATTCACCCAAATTTCATGTAATTTCAAATCCACCCAATTCAAATCCATTCATTTCAAATACTTCTTTCGATTCAAATCCATCCATCCAAACACAACCTTTGTGAATTTCAACTGTCTGAAACTAGGCAAAAGCCACCAGCTAGCAAACTAATGCATTAAGGTTTATTGCTTGAACCAGGAATTTCACGATGAACTACCAATCTATATCCTATTGACACATATACCTATCCTTGAGAGATTCGGCGAAATTCTCAGCTCCCTATATGACTCAGATTCCCATGTTGATACTAACAAAGGTAATAAAGGCTTCAAAATTATTGATACAGACATCTAAGATCACAATGCAATGCTAATATTACGATCCCTCACAAAATCTAAGCCCTGTTCGCCACTATTTTCCTGCTTCTAGTGAGCACCATCTAGTAAAAACATTTTCCCATCTCCCCTGCATGCCCCGGGTTTCTTTTTTCATCATTTAGGCTAGTTCCGTTGACATGCCAGAATCAATATCTTTAATGTTTGATTAGACCATGGAACATCCTCTCTTGTGCAGTCAAACCCAAAATTAACATAATAGAAACAAAGATTGAATCTTGATCCACAGAAATAGAAAAAAAGAGAGAAAAAGATTTTGCCTTTCCACCCCATTATTAACTGATTTAGCTAAAGCTTCCTCATTCCAAAAGCAGTTTTCACAGATACCAACAATTCTATCTTTTTTCTGCCAAACTCCCCCCAAAAAAAATAAATAAATAAAAACTGATCAAATACTCGGATCTGCTAAAGCATTGCTGAAATAAATGCATCTTTTATTTAGATCTGAGCATCCAAAAAGATATATATTTTTTTGATACATACATTCTTTTATTTTGTCAAACCATTGTCCCCTAAATTAATCTGAATTATCTACACCATTAAAAGCGATAAATGAATAAATGAATCAAATCAAACAAATATAAACACAATTTCTTACATAAAAATCATATAATTAAGGAGAGAAATAAATTAAAAATCAGTACCATTATTGCCGGGAGATCAGAATGACAATTTACAAATGCAAATTGGAAAACGCCGGAGATTTCTCAGGTGATCTGTTCTCCGGCGATGAAAAAAAAGATGCCGGGTAAGTTCCTCTTCTCTCCTTTCTCAACTGCTTTTTTTTCACTCAATTTTTCTGTTTGAAGCTTTATATATATAGTTGAGAAGAGGAGTAGGAACGGAGAGCTTTCTAGATTTCACCACGGATGCGTCACAGTCTTCCGTCTTATTGGGTCAAACTATGCTTGGTTATCTACGTGGCAACTTTTTACTGGTAGTGATGTGCCATGTCAGTTATCGAGGTGGAATTGGAAGGAATATGTATAATCTTAATTAAGTGTGGATTATAATTTATTTCAGAATAAAAAAATAATAATAAAAAAAATTACTAGTAATACTTTTTTAGGATGAAGCTAATAGATTGTGATTTTTCACCAATTAGGATGTCTATCTGTAGTGCCCATCCCATATCGGAAGAAATATTTTATTATTTATACGTTATTAGTGACTTAGTTTAAATATTTTAAATTTTTATTAAAAAGTTATTGAGTTAGTTCACATTTAAATGGTTACAGTTGATATTAAACCGAATTAGAATTGTGTGATGTTTGCACATGTTATTGGGTCACGATTAATCTCGCATGGTCTTTGCAAATGTTATTGGGTCTCAATTTGATTAATCTCGTATTATTTTTACATATCTTATTGGATCTCGATTTAAATTTTGCGAGGACGCATCTAGAATTATGAGCCATTAACAAGTAATCACTTGAGAAATTTAATGTCATGACAAATTAGGTAGCCAACTGAACTAAAACGTAAAAAATATTTTGCTTCTTTTTTTTTTTTAATAAGAAAATAATTTGTAAAATTATAAATTTATAATCAAAATTAATTCCTGCAATAAAATTATAATATTCAATTATCAACCCTTTAATTTTACATATATAATCAGATTTCACTCTTTACGCACCACATTAGTGTTCGGGATAATGTTCCTCACACCACTTTGTGGCGTGACGGAAAATTTGCTTCACCTTTCGTGTTCGTATTTGTTGTCTAATTTATTTTTCTGTTTTATCAATTTTTTATCCATAAAATATATCTAGAAATATTTTGTTCCAAGCATACGTATTTTATCCATGATACGAATAGCCGTGGATGATTCTGAATTAAATAAAAAAAAAAAAAGAAGCCGTGAATGATACATTTGAACGAAAAATTCTTACATAACCCGATCCAGATCTATATAAGTGAAATGAATTTTTTGACCTACATTCATCCATATCATTCTAACTCATTAAAAATAATTTTTTTAAAATTGATGTGGATAAATATAGATCAAAGGGTCTATCCCACACTTACTGTAGACCGAGTCAATCTTAGAATTTTCCATTTGGGCTGCCAAGTCCAATTTTGACGAAGTATCGTTGATTTAGGAAACAAAGACTTGATCTACCGTTGAGCGGGCATTTTCACACGGTTTTCCAAACCAAGTCAAAGGAATCTGGGCCTTGCATCTTAACAAAGTAGACTGGTACAAGTTTTAACTATATTTTGGGCCTCGGCTCTAAAAACTAATGGTTTATAGAAAATGAAAGTAATCAGAAAAATAGAGATAGTCTCTAAAGGCCTAACCCAGCTAAGCTTCCTGTTAGCCCGCTTAAGGTTACATAGTTTGGGTAAGTGGTATAGTGGAATGGGCCACTCCCTCGCCGACTTAGAGCTAATGTGCAACTGAAAAATGATAGAGTAGCCTAGTCGTAGTATAACTAACACTGTAATTTTTAAAGTCACGTATATATAAATAAAACCTAATTATATTTTTATCTGATGATTTTCTATTTTAGAGAATGAATATTTAAAAGATAGGGGATAGAGTTAAGGATGTCTGAAATTTTATTGGATGAGTTTTTGTTCTACTCATTATGGAGGATTTGAGTGGTAAAAGAACATTCGTGTTAGACGAATATAATCAGTTGAAATATTAAAAAAGTATAAAGAAAATAGTTAAAGCTACATCTGCAACAAACTTTGAAGGGGGGTTTAGTCTAATTAATCCATATTATCCCATCAAAATCTTAATCAGAATTTATCACACTCCATTCCTTGCTTTTGTCTTGTGTTTACCTGTAATTGCTTCCGGTGGTGAAAGCAATTACTATAAATAAATGGCTATAGAAAAATGGAGAAGACAAGCCTATAGTTTAAAACCATATAGATTAGGGGGTTTTGTCACAACCATGTTGGATACTTTAATTGTTAATTCTTGATTGGTGGCTCAATTTTTTTCTTTTTCTTGATTGCTTAATCTAAAGTTAGTGCTGTAAATCTGTAACCAGGGCAGAAGCACTAGCTTAGATTCCACATGAGAGTAGTTATTAGGCAAAACATAATAACACCTCGAGGAGGGTAGTCATCAGTTCATCATGGGGCCTCATTTCCACCTACTTTTCTCTCTTTATTACTATTTTTTTTTTTTAATTTTTACTTTTCTTTATCATGTTTTTGATTCTCCCACATTTCTAACCATTTGCAGGCAATTGATAAAAAATTCATCTAATGGGAACCAAGATTAAGAAGGAACAAATGTGTCATATGCTGGTCATTTGACCAAAGGAATAAATGTAATGTTGCAGTCACTACGTTGCAGTAGGATTACGTTTTAATTATTCACTTTATAATACAAAATAAATATGATAATTATTAAAATGATTAAAAAAATGAGCGGTTCTCATTACTTTTTAATCATTCAACGATATATAATACTCACTTCACAATATAGAGTGAATAATAAAGAATTTTTCCCTCATTATTTACATGCAAAAGTTAAACTGTAAACTTGCAAAGCACTAACCAATGTATGTTTTTACTTTTCTCTTTTTATAAAAGTCATTTATTGATGAAGATTGGATACAACATAATGACTAATTTGTTATTGAATGAGGATTTGATTCTCATCATTCTCATTTCTTTTTCTTGATACTATATTATTTTTCTCCATCTATGATCTATCTTCTTACAATACTTTAAAAAATTGTTAGAAGACTTCAGAGTGTTAGAGTTGTACAATGAAAGAAAACTGGGATATTCATCCAATTGGATGGTGGATACAAATGGGAACACACAAAAAGCAAAAGGTAGGAGCATGGTCTAACTGTATTGCAGTATTCTTAGGTACTACTACCACTAGAAGAAAAACAGTGAGATTTTTCTTGCTGAGTGGAACCATTTGGAGCATACCTTTTCTACCCCTTGCTCTTTTTACCCTAAATTGTGACATGTACAAAATTAATTAGGAAAATTTATACGTAGATTAAGATTCATGTATTTAGAAGATATAAAGTTTATAAATTTTACATGAACTTTGTAGTGAGTGAAAATTTTTTGTTATTCACTTTATACATTTTGAAAATTCTTTGTTATAATAAAACCATAATAATAATGTATTTCCTAAATATTATTATATTATATTTGCTACTAGTTTGAATAAGATAAAACAATATTAGATTATCTTGAATAATTTTCTTAATGTGTAGGATGGAGATAGAATGAGAAAATTTTTATATGAACTCGATTTATGATAGGTGGGTTGGATCTCTTATTTATTTTCATTCATATTATCTTAAAAAAATTTATTTTTAATAAATTAAAGTGATGAAATAAATGAATTTAGATTAAATACTATATTTTATTTATAGTAGATGAGCCCATATAAAAAATTTTCAGATATAATGGAGAGAGAGAATGGCCTGTGCAAGCAGACATTTTTCCTACCACCATAATCTTACTCATCTTTGCTTTCATAGATTATTGTAAGCATAAATAGTGTACATTGAATCCAGTTTTCTATCTTTTGCTCATTTGCCTATATTCATTTAGTTACCGACTTATTATTTAGTCATTAATATCTCTGAATTATTGGGCCCTCCCTGTCTCCCAAACCCATACGGTAACAGAACTTTAGCTAATACTAACTTAGATGGATGTGTCTTGAGAGTCAAACTTCCTAATAAGCCAACATGTTCCTGTAAACTAGGCTTGCTGTCAGATTTTATGTTCACAGTTTATTTATTTATTGCTTGCTTTAATCTTTGGCACCTGGGCTGCTTTTGTTTTTTTCTGATTTGATTGCTGCAGCTGTAACTTAGTTGGCAGTAGACAAACATGGATAAAAATCAAAATTCTGGTTATGTAATTAGTAAAAAGTTGGAATCTTGGAGAAAAAAGTTGGAATCTTGGAGATTCGTTCATTCTGGATTTGGTGTTTTGGGATTGATTTCTTACCTTCTGGGTCCTCGTTGCTAGCTGGATTTGGTGTTTTGGCACCTATTTGTCCCTGATTTATGAAGTCGGTGGGCTTATTTCCTTGCTATTCTTGATACTATTTGCTTCTAACTAGACAGTTTCTGTTGATTTGACAGTTTGGGAGGGGTGCGTGGTTGGAGTGTGGGAAGTTCTAGTTTCCTTCCAGAATTAGCAGGAGTTTAAAAAGGTTTTAATTGGATACTGTTTGAAGTTGAATTTTTTTTCCCCTGCTTACTTTCGTGGATGAGTCTACCTCACGTGACTGGATGGTGTGGCATCTAATTCTGGTTTGTGTCTTCGATTTCGGTGAATTGGATAAGTAATGGTGTAGTAGTAATGACCACAAAGACTGGTTTGCTTGTGGATTATTGATTGGGGAGCAGTTATGGATGAAATTGTGGGAGAAGATTTTAGGGGAGAATTTTAAGATCCATCATCTATATTCACAGTATATTGGGTCTAAGAGAGTGAGGAGAAACCGGTGGAAGAAGCTTTTGGTGGCATGGATAGTATTGGGGATCCTAGTTTCTTTTTGTGTCTTCTGGTACATGACTTCTCTAGCTATGGAGAAGAGGAAAGAGACTCTTTCAAGCATGTGTGATGAGAGGGCTAGGATGTTGCAGGATCAGTTTAACGTTAGCATGAATCATATCCAGGCTATGTCTATTATGATTTCAACTTTCTACCACAACATGAATCACCCTGCAATTGATCAGGTAAACTTTTGATACCACTGATACAATAGGAAAGAATTGTTTATTCTTGTTAGTTGAAAACTTGTACTAATTGTTTCTTGCAGTTCTTTGTCATCTTGATTAAATAGGATTATCATAAACTATGATCAAATTCAACTTATCTGTTTCTGACTGGTCGACATAAGTTTGAACCTTAGATTTCTAGCTCGTTTATCTCCTTGGTACTTATTGCTTAGCTTATACTGCTTTATTTATATTGTTGTCTTACTCCCATTGTTTTGGATCTTGGCCGAAGAAACTTGCTTTTGGGCATTGATTACGAATACTTTTGACTCTTGCAGTCTATTTATAGTACCAGTATGATACCAGATTCTGAATGATGCATTTGTTTTACAACCATATCCCATGCTTTTCCTTTAAAGCAAAAATCATTCTGAGGAACAATCTAACTTACCAAACTCACAGATTACATTTGCAAGGTACACAGGACGAACAGCCTTTGAGAGACCTCTTACTAGTGGAGTGGCATATGCTGTAAGGGTGCTCCAATCTGAAAGACAGAAATTTGAGAAACTACAAGGCTGGACTATTAAGAGAATGGATAGTCTTGAACAGACGCCAGTTCACAAGGATGAGTACAGTTCAGAAGTCCCAGAGCCATCTCCAGTTCATGAGGAATATGCACCTATGTCATCTTTGCACAGGATACAATTGCCCATGTGATTTCTCTAGATATGCTCTCTGGAGAGGTAAGCCTTATCTGGCATCGAAGTTCGAAGTGTTTTTTCCTGCTGTGTTAAATCATGCAAATGGAGTTTGACTCTAGATCTGTTTTTCTAAGAATATGGAAGTGGGAAGAGATTGATGATTGTAAAATTTCATCTGCACATTTGACCTTCTATGTCACAAACCTGACAAGTTGCTTTAACATTCTATTAGTAGTACCTTCTCTGCACCAGAACAGGAAGCAGGAAGATATTTGGAAAATAAAAAGTTTTATTTGATATCATGAATTGATTGCCCGCAGGAAGATCGTGGTAATATCTTGCGTGCAAGAAAATCTGGAACAGGTGTACTCACTGCTCCTTTCAGGCTAATCAAATCGAACCGCCTTGGTGTAATACTGACGTTTGCTGTTTACAAGACGTATCTACCCCTTAATGCAACCCCAGATGACAGAACACAAGCAATTGCTGATGGGTATGTAATATGAGTTCAAATCACTTGCTTACTTTCTTTATTACAGCTATTATAAAGGAAAAGGAAAGTATAGTCATTGACAAAAATTGTTGAAGGTATTGTAGACATTAGTCTAGCCTTTAGGAAGATCTGTTACCCTCTCCCAACTCAAAAAACATAGAGGAAGACAGAGGATGTTTTTTTTTTTTTTTTTTTTTGGTGGGTGGGTGGTGGGATGGGGTGCGGAGAGAAATTTACACATCTAGTCGTGTAGATAAATGCATCTTATAAAAGTAACCAAAAGTTTTGAACTACTCTAAGAGGAAGTGATTGCTTAAAACCCTTTCAGTGCATTGTGCAAATCAACCTAAAGTCTAGGTGTTAATTATCACCTATTGGATATAAATTAGAAGAAGTAATGTACTTATCTTGAATTTGTATTTTAGACTGGATTTATCAGAAAGTTCAATAAGATATAATTTGATGTTTCTACTTCTGGCAGGTACCTCATCGGTGGTGTTTTTGACGTTGAATCTCTGGTAGAGAAGCTACTTCAACAGCTTGCTGGCAAGCAGACTATTCTGGTAACCGTCTATGATACAACGAATCTCTCCTATCCTATCAGCATGTATGGTTCAAATGTATCGGATGATGGCTTGCAGCATGTTAGTATCCTTAACTTTGGGGATCCATTCCGAAAGCATGAGATGCGATGCAGGTATAGTATTCTACTATGCATGTGCTGTTTTTTCTGTTTCATCTTCTGCAGGTCCATTTAGATTGTATGCTCATTGAGCACTGTTTGCTAATGTTATATGCTTAAACATTTGTCAGTCAAATATAAATGAAAGTTGCTTAAAAAGTTCCAGATCATGCTACTACTGTAACCTTGTGCATCTTGTCCACTATGTTAGAGACTTCTTTGGATTTCACCTTTTAAAGATACAGTAGAATTCCATTGTTCATATTACTCTTCCTAATAATGTTGTCAAATTGAAATGACTGAAGACAACAGTCATGACTTGTAATAGAGATAATAAATGGGTGGATTACTGCTAAGATGGACTTATCTTGGTCTTGTCCAAATACACAACTAACAGATGCATACCTACATTCATAAATACAGCCTATATGTAATACTACTTGTGTATACATGTCTATGTATGAGATCTATATCTGTGCTATTTGTTGTGTCTATTCGAAAGTGTATGTTGGTGGCTGGTGGTTTAATGGTGTATTGGGTGGCAACTGGATGATTTTTTTTGGGGAGGGTAAGGAGAAAGGGAGGGGAGTGGTCCTGGATGGTTCTTTTTGTGATGGGGATAATAGAGAGAAGAAAAAAGATCTGCCACGGGGGTTGGGTCCTGATGCTTGGTGGTATGTAAATTGAATTTTGACTAAATTGCCACCTACAATTTATAATGATTAATAGTCGATGCAATCGAGCACATTCTGCTAACAAGGTGTAATTTTGGTACAGATTCAAACATAAACCGCCATGTCCATGGCTTGCTATATCACACCTCAATTGGTATGCTTGTGATTACATTGCTGATTGGGCAAATATTCCATGCAACGGTAAATCGAATAGCCAAAGTTGAGGATGATTATCATGAGATGATGGAGCTCAAAAAGCGTGCTGAAGCAGCTGACCTTGCAAAGTCACAGGTAATGTTGCTTTTACTTTATTTGCAAAAGTTTCTCTGGCCCATGAGAAGATGGTGATGCATGTCTCACGTACTTTGAACTTGCTGTAGTTTCTTGCCACTGTTTCGCATGAGATCAGGACTCCCATGAATGGTGTTCTAGGTAGGTTTGCAAGTTCTGTACCTGATTGGTTGCCATATTCAGTTAGGTTGATTCCTTTTCTTTGGTGCTAAGTGGGAGCAAGATACTGATTTAACTCGAATCTAATTAATTTCTAGGAATGTTGCATATGCTCTTGGACACAGATCTAGATGTAGCTCAACAAGATTATGTCAGAACTGCACAGGGAAGTGGTAAAGCTTTAATTTCTCTGATGCATTAATGAGGTTCTAGATCAAGCAAAGATTGAATCCGGTAAACTTGAGCTCGAGGCAGTGCGCTTCGACCTGAGAGCTATTCTGGATGACGTTTTGTCACTTTTTTCTGGAAAATCACAAGAAAAAGGTGTTGAGGTATTATGCAGATTAGACTAATGATAATTGATTTGCCCGTTTCAATAAATGCTCTTGCTTTTATCCCCGTTTATTTTTGCCAATCTGCCTTTTCTTTTAAAAAAAAAAATATCTTGGACGCAGTTGGCAGTTTACATCTCTGATAAGGTCCCTGAAATGCTAATTGGTGATCCTGGAAGATTTCGCCAGATCACTACGAATCTAGTGGGTAACTCAATCAAAGTAAGTGCAGATGTGATTTCCATTGGTTGTTGGATTTATAAAGGAAAGATCATGAAAAGGGTAATGACTTATCTTAGATTTTCTCCCTGACAAAAAAATTAAAGCTTGGAGCTTCTCAGGCATAATAACTAATAAGATACAGAAAAGGGAACGCACTTTTGCATCCTTTTTCACTTGGAAATTTATCCTAATTTCAGAATACTATACCAGTATGCAATATACATTTATATTTCCTTGCCTTTCGTTTCATTTTTGATTTTTTAAGTTTTGAAAGAAACCAATAGTTTATGAGCCTGAAGCAATGGGCTAAGCCTGATATTCTTGAATTTGAGTATAAACACAATAAGATTTCTGTTTAATGCACTGGAACATAAACAAGTTTCTGCTATTATGATGGCAGTACATGATGCAACATATCATATATTCATTTCGTTAAACTATTCCTCAAAGAAAACAAATGAATGACTGCTCACATGTATCTCTCTGGTGCTGCCAATTATATTTGAAACAAGAGCCAAGAGGTCTGCTTGTAACTTTTTGTAAGAATATATGTATGTTGAGCGTTTCTTCATAGAAAGTTGTATTTAGTTTGTACATATTTCTTTTGCTCAAAGCTGATTAATAATGTTACCTTTTTAGTTTACAGAGAATAAGGACACATATTTTTGACTGTCCATCTTGTTGAAGAAGTGGTGGATTCTGTTAAAGGTGAGATAGAATCATATTCAAGTGACACATTGAGTGGGTTGCCTGTGGCTGACAAACGACAGAGTTGGAGAGGATTTAGAGGTTTCAGCCCAGAAGGATCTAGTCCAGCTTTCCCGTTATTCTCAATTGACCATATCAATCTTATTGTATCAGTGGAGGACACGGGTGCAGGAATCCCTTTTGAAGCTCAATCTCGTATATTCACTCCGTTCATGCAGGTTGGTCCCTCAATTTCCAGAACACATGGGGGCACTGGCATTGGACTAAGCATAAGTAAGTGTTTGGTCCACCTTATGAAAGGTTAAATTGGGTTTGCAAGTTTGCCAAAGATTGGATCCACTTTCACTTTTACAGCTGTTTTTACCAATGGGGCTTGCAATTCAAATGACCAGAAGATCCAACAAATAAACAAACAATCCAACTCTATGTCTTTAGAGTTCCTGGATTAAAGCATGAGGGCATTGGTTGTAGATTCAAGAACTGTGCGGGCGGAGGTCTCAAAATATCACATTCAACGGTTTGGGATCCTTGTTGAAGTGGTTCCTGATTTGAACCATGCTTTTTGTAGTATAAGTGCTGAGGATGCTAATATAAATGTGGTCATCGTTGAACAAGAAGTTTGGGATAAGGATTTTGCTATGTCAACCCTTTTTGTCCACAAACTAAGAGGGATTGATATTAGTGTTGCTCCAAAATTGTTTCTTTTAGCTAATTCTGTAAGTTCTACGCGAGCTTCTGTTTTAGCTTGTGGTGTCCCCGCTTCATCCATTATCGTGAAGCCACTTAGGGCAAGTATGCTTGCTGCATCCCTACAACGTGCAATGGGTGTAGGTATTAGGGGAAATTTGTGCAATGCAGAGCTTCCTTTAGTTCTTGGGAATCTGCTTCATGGGAGAAAAGTTCTTGTCGTAGATGATAATAAAGTGAATCTTAAAGTAGCAGAATGTTTTTTACTAGAAAGTATGGTGCTGATGTGGTCTGTTCAGAAAGCGGGGAAGAAGCATTATCACTGCTGCAGCCACCACATCCCTTTGATGCCTGTTTCATGGATATTCAAATGCCAAAAATGGATGGGTATGTGCAACTGATGCATTTCTTTATTATAGATTCAGACATTAGCTAGAAAAGATGAATAGACTGCTCGAGTTCTCCATTCTTTTTTATCCAGTGGATTCTTCTAAAAACAACATGATGTGGATTCCTACAGGTTCAAAGCGACAAGGATTATTCGTGACATGGAATCTAAAATCAACTCTCAGATCCAACAGGGGGGATTGTCCATTGATGCTTTTGGAAATACTTCAAGCTGGCACGTGCCCATTTTGGCCATGACAGCTAATGTGATCCAAGCCACAAATGAAGAATGCCTGAAGCATGAAATGGATGGCTATGTGTCGACACCATTTGAAGCTGAGCAGCTTTACTGTGAAGTTTCACGTTTTTTTTTAGATTGTATCAAAGTAGCATGAAAACTTGTAGGTTGGAACCTGGTGAATGCCCGCGGTGTTGTGAGCGAAGGTGCTTATTTTTCCAGGCATCTTGGGATACTTAAAGTACTTGGTGAATATTGCCACGGTGAGTGTCCTACTGTCCACTGTATAATTGCCTACCACATTTAACAAGTCCATGCTTGTGCTACTGATCATGCTGTATATCTAACATTCGGCTGCGTTTCTTTCTAATTGTCCAGGAAATCTGCTTCTTCTTTGGACTTTGTATATGTTAGTCGAGGATTGTGTTGCGGCTTTCACCTTGTCTCAGGTAGATAGCTAATTCAGTTTTCCTCTTAACCTTCTTTTCAACTTTCGAGCCTCGAGTAGGGAGAAGGCCGTTGACAAGACTCCAAGTGTATATATATTTTTTGAAGAATCGAGTCTTTGATTGATTGCGTCTCACTTCCCAACGTGAGAATGAAGATCAGTTTGAAAGAGGGTCTGATTCTTAATCCTTGATCTTCTACAACGTTTAATAGGGGAAAAATCATGTTTGTTTGTATCATAGATATTGTAAATTAGTTGATAGTGTGAAACACCACGCGATTGATAATTATACTAGGTAGGATACGCCTTGTGTATATTTCTCTGTATTGCTACTTCAGTAGATAGCGGTGACTGATGCCACCAAAGTAGCTGTCTACGTACTTGTGTCTTTTAAGACTCGATAGTGCTTATAAATAAAGAGGTTTTTGGACCAAATTTATATTCAACTCATTCATAAATTACACTCAATCCGCAATTAGTACTGTTGTCTGTTTAATCAAGAAACATCAATGTTTGATTGGACAATCATAAAATAATGAGTAGGGTTTGATTGTGGAATCGTAAAGAATGGCGACTCATTAGCAGTTGTGTACCATGACGGCCAAAGTGAACTAGCCATTCACAGATACTGTTGCAACCATTTTCGTTCTTCTTGTAGTTGTGGTTTTGTATTCAAGGTGTGGCTTCTTGTTCTAATGAGTCATTATAAAATACACCTTTAAACAATACAATTTAATAAATTAAAATATAAAATAAAGAATAATTAAAATCTAAAAGAGTATAATTTGATTGCGAAAGTTCACTATAAAAAAGATAATTTCATGAAATTGTTCAAATATTATATACTAGATGCATGTATTGAATGTGAGTTATATACCTATCTTGGGGTGTTATAGAGGGAGAAGAGTTTTCACACCATTTTAACTCAAAACACTTTCAAAAGCCACAAATCTACACCGCATGTGAATATAACACTCATAGTATCACTTTGCATGTCTCGAATAAAAAATTATATCAAAGGGTGTTAATCTCCTTTTGTAAAAAGGCCATCGGGTATCACACATGAAGCCTAGCAACCATTATTTAGATCTAGTGGGAGTTTTTCCTTCTTAATTTTTTTTTTTTTTACTAAATTTTAAATTATATTAGTCACTATTTATAATTTACTACCAAATAACTACTTCTTTTCATATTTTTCCTTCAAAATTCATTTTAAATAAATTTCTCTCACAATATAAAATTAATTTTCATGAAAATAATCTTCACAAATAATTTATTTATTTTTGTTAATTACACACTCATCGAGCGTGTAATAATTACTGGCAAGTAACACTTTTGGTATATTTTGTGTGTGTGCACAATTATAAAAAAATAACATAAAAAATAAAAAAAATAGATAAGAAGATTGAGAAGTTTTTAAATTACAAAAGATTGATAGGAAATTCTTAAAAAAAAATTACACCAAAAAAGTTGATGAGTTATATAAAGTAGCTAGTATATAACGGGTGTGGATGGCTGCCTTTTAAAAATGAGTATGGGCTTGTGCCTTTTCCTTCATATTTTCCGGCTATTTTCATGAAAACCAAGACGCGAAATTGGGCTAAAACAATAAAAGTTCTGTAGTGTGGCCCAATATGTTTGGGCTAATATAATATAGTATTACTACTAATATAAAATCCAAAAATTCCCCGGGCTACGGCCCGCCAACTTGACTTGATTTTACGAGAACAACATTCCCCCGGATTTACTTATAGAAATCCCTCGTCTCTCCCCTGTTGGCTTCCTTCCCATCTGATCTCTTCGTTCGTTAACGGCGTGAGTCCTTAAACCCGGATCCTCACGTTAACCCGGAGGGATCCGAAAATTTTCAAATACTAGTACTCGTATAATAAGACTAGCAAAAAAGGAAATGGATCCGGATCAGGTGGCGAGGGCGTTCGTGGAGCACTACTACTCAACCTTCGATACGAATCGGGGCGGGTTGGGGAACCTGTATCAAGACGGGTCGATGCTGACATTTGAAGGACAGAAGATTCAGGGGTCCCAGAACATCGTTGCTAAATTGACCGCTCTGCCCTTCCAGCAGTGCCAGCACATCATCTCCACCGTCGATTGCCAGCCTTCTGGACCCGTCGGTGGCATGCTTGTCTTTGTCTCCGGTAATCTCCAACTCGCCGGCGAACAGCACCCCCTCAAGTTCAGCCAGGTGTTATTCCTTCCTATTCCTATTCCTATCCAGTTGCTTTATTTCTGCTTTTTTTTAATTATTTTTTAAATATTTTAAAGTAATTTGTCATGTTCATTGTTGTTGGTTATTTGGATTGTTTCTTGGTTTTATGATTATTTTAATTATAAAGTTTGCATCTTTTTGATAAAAGAGTTAGTTATTTGTGGATTAATAAATCTGTTTTCATGTGTAAGTTTATATGATTTTTTTTTTTTTTCTAGTTCGGGGAATATATGGGTCTTAGCTTAGTTGGTGCTTTCCGACCCGATTTCTAACTTTTTCTAGGCTAGGCAAGGAAGAAAGGGAATGTTAATTGAACCTTGATCTAAGTTGAGAGGCAAAAATTTGATGACAGGGCTATATTGGATTGTTCTTATTAGTTCTCTCTTTAATGGAAGATTATTGTCATGATTCGGCCTTAATAAAGAAAAGAGAGTAGAGGGAGGACTGATTTTGCAATTATGGTAAATTTAAAAGTTGGTTGAGTTTGCTATTCTGGAAATAGGTATGCTTTTCGAATGCTTCATCATTTCGGGTCACGTATAGCTTATGCAATGGAGTTGCATGTACGGTGTCGTTTTATCAAGATTGGGGCAGAGTTGGTTAGAAGCTGTGGATGCGTGGCAAGAGGGTAGTGGTGGCTTCAAGGGTTTTGCTGTTTTTCTTCTTTTAAATACCAGAAGTTCAGTTTCGTTGCCAGATAATTTTGTAAGATTTCTCTTAGGGTTTTGCTCTTTTCTGGGCCAACCAATTCTGTGATTTCCTGCGTTCTATTTCACCTTCTTTTCCCATTTTCATCTATCTCTATTTCTGTTTTTCCTTTGTAATTGCCAAAGTTGAGCTGGAAATTGAGATCATTAATACAAATTGAATTTGGCTGAATTATTTATTTTAGATTTGATCTTGAATTCTCTGAGACCATTACCATTATGTGGAGGAATTTATGTCATTCTAGTCCAAAGATCGACCATATTCAACTAGTTGTTCTTCAAATTCGGGCTGATGTAGGGAAGTTAGGTGTAAAAATATGACATAGGTATTAGCATTAAAGAATTACTTCTTCTATGATGGTTTTGGAAACTATACGCTTAACATTTCTGCATGTGTATCTGAACTGGAGAATAATTCTTTAATGACTCTAAGATGATACAGAATATCTACTTTGCTAATCTATTCTGTTAAGTAGAGTGCAATCTCGTGAATGTTTAGTTCTGTCTCCATTGTTTATCTACTTTGCATAAGGGTCTGGATGTACCAGTTCTGACTTTGGATTGAAAAAGAATGATCGTTTCCTCTTGAAGCTAGGACGTTGGTGTTGGGTTGGGAACATGGTTCAAAGTCACAGTTGCGGTCTCAGACATTAAAGTTCAGCATTGGTCGTAGCGTATTGGTCGCGGATTGGGTGATATGCATATTTTTTCCAGATAAAATGTAAACATCTATTTTTTTTAAAACTTTTGAAAATATATAACACTATTATAGATGTAATGATCAATTTATTTTTTCAGTCGGAGTAATGATCAAATTTACTGTAGTAGAATGGTGTCGCCTTAAGAATGACCCATTCCTCATAAAAGTAAAAGAGTTTTTAAAAAAAAAAATGAAAAAGAAAAAATAAATGGCCAAAGGAGATATTCTTCATGAAAAGCATGGTGGGACAAAAATAAAAATGGCCCTAGGCTTTGAACCTGAGACTTGAAAGTTTTTGGTTCAATTGAAAAACCAGCTGGGCCAATTATCAATTGATTAAAAATTAGTACTAAATTGACTCAACTGTATCCTCTTGGCTAAAATCTCCCAAAAAATTAGTTCATGGCCTTCAGCCTATACGGTATTCCATTGCAGCTCCAATGGAGTCATTAACTATGGACAAAATACTGAATGCAGAGAAGGAGAGAGCTCTTCAACATTAAAGGACACTCTGGCACTCCTCCACTCTCTCTGATCTGCACAATCACTCTGTAAAATTCCCCTTCCTCTTCTCTACCTTTATAAAATTGAATTCATGTGGAAGGATTTCTGATTCCTTGTTTACTCATTCAGTTGAAGTCTTTCCAAATCTTTGATTCAACATCATGTTCTGCCGTTAATCCTTTCTCTTCTTCCACTTCATCATTTTTTTGGGCGTAATTTAGTGTTGACTCGTGTTGACTCAGCCAAGTCGTGAGTTCTGACTCAGTTTGTTGAATCGGCCAAGTCTAACGGAGTCAATTCCAAGTCTATCGCCTCTGGTATATGGCGGCCCGGACTCGGAACGGATGACTGAGTTCCGTTTATGACTCGGCCGAGTTGACTCTGACTTGGCCGAGTCTTTGAACCCTGATTGGGAACAAAACTTCTGACCCAAACCATGGGCTAAGGCAACACGACAAAAGGGAGAAAACAGGACTTCTCTTGGCCTCTCTATGCTTCGGACAAAAAGAAGTTGTTAAGGAGTGAAGATTGACATTCACTTTATCAAGGAAAAGGGGATTTCCCGCGATATGACATAGGTAACATAGGAATGGAGACCTCCTCCTCCGGGGATATTACCACCAGCATCACCATCAATTGAAGGAAGATAATCATTCCTTGATGTGGGGCAGAAGCTAAAACAAAGAACTAAACCAAAACAAAAGGCAACTTATTAGCACTTATACAAAGCACAAAAGCAATCAACACATCATTTCCAAGAATTCAGGGCAAAACAAATGGAGCAAGTGCTATGGGAATGGAGATACGAAATGAAGTCTGCCCTTGCTACTCTATTATAGTAACTAGTGCTTATCCCAAGCGAATTGTAAATACTAAACTGGTGTGGGTGGATCAATGACTATTGGATTCGATGACCTCCCCGACATGTTCTAGTGTTCATTGACACATAAGGAAAGGTAGCTATAATTTTGAATTAGACAATAAGCAGCAATGTGACTTCAATCATTTTTTCCCGTGGATGTGATTTTGTTTTT
This sequence comes from Cinchona pubescens, assembly GCA_025175665.1. Taxonomy (NCBI): domain Eukaryota; kingdom Viridiplantae; phylum Streptophyta; class Magnoliopsida; order Gentianales; family Rubiaceae; genus Cinchona; species Cinchona pubescens. The sequence continues at coordinate 610,217 of JANKKI010000077.1, read as the reverse complement.
ATTCACGTTCTATTGTTTCGTTACTTCTGATTTAGTATGTTGTCCCAATCGTTTTTATTTTCCCTTGGATGTGATTTGTTTTACTCCCTTTCAATTGTTTCCTTTTGATTTTAGTATGTTGTCCCTAATACTTGATGGTATGATTTTCGGTGCAGATGTTCCATTTGATGCCAACCCCGCAGGGTAGCTTTTATGTGTTGAATGACATTTTCCGGTTGAATTATGCTTGATACATTAGCCTTGCTCACTGGGATCAATGCCATTCAAGTGCCGCTTTACTTCTACCTTTTGAACAACTAAACATTTTGGGGATATTCAGTCATTCTTTAACTTTTCTCTGTTGAGTCGTGATAGTTTTAGAAAATGCATTGTTGTGATTGTGTGACTGGCTAGGTTGCCGCCAATGGATCGTTTCAAGTTTTAAATTAATTTGGTGAGAATCTGTTGAATGAATTTGAAACATTTATGTGAACAAATTGGTTGACGGCTCATTTATCTTTCTCTTGCTAAACTTGTCTTCGTCTAATTGCAACTAACATAGAGCTGGGCTTCAAACCGTCTTCATTTCCGATTCACTTCAGAGCGTCTTCATTTCCGATTCCAACTCCAACCGTTTTAGTGGAGAAATGCACAAATCCGCAGAGATTGAAGGTGGAGTCTCTTCACTTGGGCAAAATCCCAAATACAGAGTCTATTATTAGTATTTCAATGTATCTAAGCAAACTGATTAATGCCATCATTATCCATGTTAGAAACGTTGCAACTCGTTGATGCTGTTTCACTTTCAGCACCATCTAGCTGCTGAGCCTGCAAAATAAAAAACAAGATGTATGAATCAACATGTTTCCAAGCTTTTATGGATCCAAAGTTCAAAATTCCATTGCTGAAAGGTTCAAAACAAGATGTGCTTGGATAAACAACTTGCGGAGAAATGTATGCACTCTTTTCTTCCCTGGATTTTTTGTGCCCATATCATCAAGAAGAAGAATGTTGCAATAAAATATCAATTGTCAGACCTCAGGCAAATTTCATCCTTTAGCAGTCAGTAGGGAGTAAACATTTTAAGTTGCAAGTTTCACACCCAGAATTACAGTATTAACATTACCTTAGTCTTGACGATAATTTTCAAGAATGCAGCGATACTCTTGACGTGCTTCTGGAGATTCAACCATTGACAGCACCCTTGAGAAGGCCTCGTTAATTCTTGCTTCAACTTTCAGCTTACGGTAAACCCTGAGAATATCTTCATCGTCACTTTCATCGATAGCATCTGTCTCAAGCTGAAATCCCCGCAGACCAACTCCTCGTCTACACCACCTTAGAATTACCTTTTCGAGAATACTGACAGCCCAACATAGATTATAATTCTTTTGGACTTGATAGCCTCTCACATGAGCCTGCCATGAAATTACTCTAAATAAAAAAAAGTATTTCCAATCTTTGTCAACGTATCAGCTTGAAAAGTTTTTGGAGGGCAAGAGTCGAGAACAGTTTCATGCAAGTTTTCCTTCCTTTTTTAAAAAAAATGATGGGCAGGTTATTCATGATTCATTAGAAAAAGTCTCAAGGTAACAGAACAACTGATATACATGAGCAGTGATGTCCATACATTCTTTTTGAAGCGCATACGAGGGAGATGTGAATAAGCATGACAGTAACTGCGGTCAAAACTTCAAGGCATCATGAAAATTTTACAGACGACCATTCTCAGATGAATTTATATATTTAATTTAATGTATCCAAAGATTAGTAGGGTATTGAGACCGGGGGGGGGAATTGAAGGACCTTTTTGTGATCTCTAACGAATTTTTATTAACTTACTTAGGTGTATGTTACCATTAGTAACATTCCAAAGAAGTTTTCCAATGCAAAAAGTACGCACCTGTATCTTTATCACTTTCTGACGCAATGCAAGAAATTTGTTGCGACTTTTCCAACCTCGATAAATCTTCTGTATTGATAAAGCAGCTGAGTTATGATCTCCTGAATTGCGGAATGCCAACTTTGAAGCAGCTGAAAGCCATGGAATGTCATTTGAAAGAATTCCGTACTCATCTACACTTGTGCTTGCAGCAGCAGCGTCTCTCTGTTGCCTCTTTCTGAAAGAATGCGCACGAAATGACCTGCCTACAGATTGTATACGTGCAGCAGCCTGCGCAGCGTTCCGAACTGCAGCCAAGCCATCCTTCAGAGAATGCTGGTCCTCATTTGTGATGGGAATTGCATTAGAAATTCTAGTGAAAGTCCTTTCTGCTTCGACATTGGCATATCCCTTTGATAGCTCACTTTCTTCCAGCACGAGGGAAGAAAGATGACAAGTTAGTTCCACTTCTGAAAGATAACCAGCAAGACCCCTGTGTCCATGAGTGGCAGCAATGAATGCAGCAGTTTTACCAGTTGGATCCCGAGTGTTGGGATGTGTTAGAGCTCCAGATAATGCACCAAATGCTATGAGTGCAGCAACCATTTTTTCCCTGCTACAAATCAAGTATTTGTGTGAGCTATCAAACCAATGTGAAACCAACATGTTTTATGGCCCTATAATCCATAATTTCTGAAAGCTAACTCACATCCCTATTATAGTTACTGCAACAGTTTGACTACAAAAAACTCTCCTATGATGGTTTTAGGGGGTATAAATAATCTCTAAACTTTCTGAGCAAAATTTTTCCCAGTGTTTCCTGTTCCATTTGTGTTTAAATTGTTCTCCATGACTCCAGTAATGTGCATCTCTTATCAACAAATTCTGCATCTTAAACCTGCATTCTCCACTACTTCCTCAATAGAAAGTATGCACCCAAATCAAAGTTACTGAGTATTAGACTTATGAATTTGTCCAACAATGCATTTAAGCGATCCTGTGGTCATGAAGATTAATGAAGAGAGAGGGGAAGAGGGTGGAGGGACAGGACAGGAGAAGGCCAAAAGTTAAATCATTTCTTGTATGCTCCACCAAAACTATGAAAGACCATAACAAATAACCAATTCTTAAAAATTAGTATGCACTAACTTACAATCCATATATAACTTACACCTTGAATTTTTTTATAGATTACAAGAAGGGTCAGTTTATCTTAATACCTTAGCAATCTGAACATTAGCCAGTTTCATTTTAAAGAGCAGCTGGTAACTGTCACACAATATTACCAATGCTACAGTCTGTTCTAACTGCTAGATCAAGGTTGACATGTTCGCAAACAGTATTGCAGGAAAAAGAGTGTTTTTGGAGACAAAAGAAAAGGCATCAGAAGCAAAACTGCCATCCTTCACCATGTGGCACAACTCGAGCAGTTCAGATAAGTAATCAAGATGAATCCGTGCCTTTAAACCTAACAGCTTACTTGAACGCCCTAACAGGTCATTCTATGTTGGCAGAGCAAAAAGTTCTAAAGATGTAAATAAGCATACATCAAACCACCTAAAAAAAAAGCTGCTATGCTTATGCAATAAGGAAAGAGACCTTTTAATTATGTATATAAACCTTGACTTGCGAGTTCTTTCTCTATATAAGAAAGTAAAGTGTCTTGCATGCTCAATATCTGGAAAGAATTAGTCAAAGGAAAAGGTTAACTACCTTCCAAAATGTGCAGCCCAATGAAGGGCACTCCAACCATTAATGTCACGAAAGTTAACATTGACTCCAGACCTTGAGAATCGGATTCAAGGCCCACTCAAATCCTAAACCAGCAATTATGTGTATTAACCCTTGTTCTTTCTTTGACAACGAGCAGCTTGACTGGTTTTTTTCTTCTTGAGGTTTTGAAGCAAGCCAATTTTGCAACTTGTCTTTCAGAAGTTCTTCTAGGAGCCACTCTGTTTTGACAGATGAAGTTGAAGTGCCTACCAAAGGAGCCTCTATGACTTGACCCCATGAGTCTTCACCTGATTTGGATTTGCCCAATAAATCAATTCTTGATTCAGAAGTATCTCCATTGTGCAGTGAAGGATTAGACAGAAGCAACTGTACAAGTCTCACTAGCAACACTAGTTCTTCTGGATTCCTGGTAGCTTCTGTCTCTGGCTGACTACAATGATGACATACAATCGGTTTAACACGGTATTCAAACTCCTTGACTTCGCTGCAGGCATCTCTATTACAGGCAGTGATACAAATTGTGACTTTCCCAGCAGCGCGAGGAGGAGCCTGAGACTACAACAAATGACCCCTTCCTGAATGATCTGAACTGGAACTTCAATGTCACCAAACATGCAAGTCCATGAAGACTCTGACGGATAACAAGGAAATGATCCAATTATGAAAACCTGCAACACAAACTTGATATTTGACTTTAATATGCCAAGTAGTAAAAAAATGTGAACCAGAAAGCAGGATGCTCTAGCAACAAGTACTAGATAAAAATAACATTTAGTGTTACATTCCAGCTCCAAATTTGTTCAAACAAGACAATCAACTAGTACAAAATTGAATTCTCTGACATGTACCTTCGTTGTTTCTGAGGCATAAACCCATTCCGGTGATATCTCTCTAATAATAAATTTCTGCTTTTTGGCATCAGTTAAACCCAAGTAATCTTCATTGGAAAATCCAATTTGACCTGGGCCAGACAATGTTGCATAACTGTTGTGGTCAACCATGTAAGAATTTATTGCAGGTGAATATGCAGGATGTGTCAAATCATAACCTTCCTTGTCCAGGATGGTAATTCGCATAGAATCTGGCAGCACAGAAGGTTCCAAGTATAAGCTACCATCAGAACTGAAATTACCACTTTGAGCATTCATTCCTCCAAAGCCTAACTGAGTATAGCCATCTTGCTCAGCCACTAGCTCTTTAATCCATTCAGCAGGCAGGTTCCCCTATTGTACATACGAAAACACCTTAAATAAGAGAATTAGACTACAAATAGCACAACAGAGATGCTATTTAACCAAGAAATACACGGGCCGGACTATGCTTTAACAAGTGGTGCTGTAGTCATATGAACCATAAACTCACTTCGAAATTCAAACACATGATAAGCAGCAACTCGAATTAGAAAATTAACAATGGATACAAACGATCTGATATAAGAACCAACAGATAAAAAATGATAACAGGGAAAACAGAAGGAACTCTCGTAGTGAAGATTCTTTCTCAAATTTCCATTAAATTTGTCTACATGTCTTACTTGTAGCACATCTTCAGAACTATGACAGTCAATCTAAAATCTCATTCAAGTCCTCATGCCCTGGCAATTGCTCGTGATGCTCAATGTTGTAACCTACAAAAGAAAAGACTTATTAGCAGCTGTCTTTTGCTACATGAGGCTTCGGTTGTAACATATATGTTTTGTGTTAAAGGAAAATATTGAAAAATATAATGAATGAGAACTGCAAGAATATATACATCAGAGGCACCACAAATAAAGCACATTTTTAGGCTGTAGCAAAAGAGCAGGAAGCTCCCAATGTTCAAAAAAGAAGCCTCCAGCCCAACATCCCTCCCTTGTTTGACAGTATCTTTTTATCTTACAAAAGGGAAGTGGTAGTGAATAGAAAATCATGATAGTATACATAGATAGAACAGGATGCATCAGCACCAATCTGCTCAAGTCTTGACCATCGAATCACGGTACATCACTCTCTGACTTAAGTTGTGATGCGCTGTCCCACATCCGAGGTGGGAGGAGATATTGTATTATTTATAGCTCCTTAGATTGAGTACACACACAATGAGCTACTAATAACCTGGCTTAATTATTTTTAACTAGAGGTGTCAATGGATGAAGTTATTGTGTCAGGTGTGATCCATTTCTTATCTTGTCGTGTGGGGCCATTTCTTATCATGTTGTGTCGTTGGGGCCCGTTATTTATCATGTTTCGTGTCGTGTGGAACCCGTTTTTTATTGTGTCTGATCCATTCAAGTTCATGTCGTGCAATCCATTTGAGTTAAAATCTCAAATTTTGATTATTTAATAACTCAAACAATTATTAATACTAACCTTATTATTATAGTAATTTAAAACGCATAATTAAAATTATTGAAATTTTTTGGATAATATTTAAAATAATTATTATGTTTGATTTAATAATCTAATATTAATTCTATTATTCACAATTTTGAAATATACTATATTGAATTATAATAAAATAAAAATTTCACCAAAATCTGTTCATACAGTAACTTAAACGAGTTGTCGTGTCAACTCACGGGTTGACCCAACCCGACCCAACCCGTCTTAATTTTGTGTCATAAACGGGTTGACCCAATAATGACTCAATAAATTATGGGTCATGTCATAACCTATTAATTTTGAATCGTGTTATAAGTCTAGTTAGAAATTGCCAGGCCTATTTTATACCTGTAGTTTCTGCTCAAAAATTATTGGGCCAACTCAAGATCCGGGTGTTACAGTTGATATTACAACGAACCTCGTGTGGCGAATGGAACAGGGATATAGTATTGTTTATAATATCTTAAGCTATGGGCTACTCGTGTGGCAAATGAGACAGGGATATTGTTGGTGAATGGGACAGGGATATTGTATTGTTCATAACACATTGAATTGTGGGTTACTAATAACTAAGTATTTTGAACCCATTTATACTAATAACTAATTATTTTGAACCTATTATTTTTGTTCAAAAGTTATTGGCCAGCTCAGGACACGAGATCCGCTGTTTCTAGTTAAAAATTATTAAGTCAGTCCAAAATCTAGAGTGTTACATAAGTCGTCACATACTAAAAGCGAAACAAGAAAGCATTCACTAATAATTAAGTATTTTGAACCCATTATTTCTATTCAAAAATTGTTGTTCAGAGTCCGTTATTTCATTTCATAAGTTATTGTGTTAGTCCAGAACGGTGTTATACTAAAAAGCGAAACAAGAAATAGACAATAAGAGTTCAACATGACAACAGAAGATTGCTACATCACCTTGTGCCGGAGCAGATGGAGCTTGACCTTGTACTGGATTTTCTGAATCATGTGAATTCTCATTCTGTGCGTAGAATTTACCAATTTCTTCCAAGCTGTCATCATTTAAAAATAACTGCTCCTCAATTCCTCGGAACACTTCACTCAAATCATGGTCTGATGAACTATTAACCTCGTCTGGTCTCTCTACATCCTCCAAGTAATTCGTTCCATCACTGTTTATGACAAAATCAGAGCCAGGACTAGATAGACTGTGGAATTGATCATAAGATTTCCCAATGCGAGCAGAAGGGCCTGGCTGCTGACTGATATATGAGATGGGTAGCTCTTCCTGAAGGTAGAAGAGGATATAGGAGAAAGTTGTGTAATCATTCCTGTGTTGTTCCCAGTCTGCAGCTTCTACATCAGATAGATTATTGCTTGAAGTTCAGTTTGTTATCAACTCCAATATTTATTAGGACTACCAAAGTATCAAGTAAGAAGAAAACAAATACTATTCGAAGAAAACACATACTATAGGTTGTTCGCAGATAGTCACCAGAAATATGGTCCTGAATGCGATTTATTACTTTTAAAAGTATTGAATATATAGGGGTATATTTTATTACCATTGAATATAGTAAATTCTTTTAAAGTTTAGATGGTTTTCATTAAATTTTTGTTTTTTTTTTTTTTTCTACTTTACTCTTTTGCAGTCAAATATAATTTCACGGTTAATTTTTTAAAAAAAACAAATTTAATCTTAAAGGTCAATTACAATAAACCCTTTTAAAGTTTAAATGAGATTTTTCTTTGTCCCTCATATAAATTTTGTATTCTTTAATACATTAGAATAGGCAAAATAAAATTTAATAGTATTATCAATATTGTTAATAATTTAAATATGCCCTAAATTAATTAATATTCTAATTCTCGAATTATACTTTTTCAATATTTAAAATTTAAAAATATTGGTGAAATAATTAATTTTAAAATTATTGATGAATTATTAAAAGTATTTCGTCTATATTATTTTAATTTGAGTTTTTGTTTATATGATAAAATTACTTCATATAATTTAGGTGTTAGTTTAATTATATTAACAAAGGAAAAAAAGTAAGAAGAAAATCATTTTAAATAAATATAAAGAAAAGCAAAAAGAAAGTAGATTGATATAACTTTAATAGATGATTTTGAATCTCATATATTTAAAAATTTATTTTTACATGAAAATAAAATATAATGAAAAATACCAATAGTGGTAGGAAATTTTTTCACAAGTATTTTTAAATAACCACTGGTGTATGTGAGCATCGTTATATTTTCAGTTGGTTTATTAATATTTTATATTGATTAATGTCTCAAAGTAAGTTAATTGACACAAAACTAAAGTTAGAGACTAAAATCACAAATATAATAAACTTTAAGGGGTCAATTTAATATTTTCTTGAATTGCCTAGGGGTAAAAATATTTTTTTTGACTTTTTAATAGTCAAATTGTTGATGTGTACTAACGGAAGGGGCAAAGTGAGAAAAAGATAACGCCAGGAGATTTAGTACAAAATAGTCTAAACTTTAAGATGATTTACTATATTTAACCCTTTTGCTACTATACTACAGGGACAAAAAGTAGTTGATAATAAATAATATTAAATTTTTAATAAATATTGAATTCTTAGTGATTAGAGAACAGAAAATATTCAACTTTCAAAAATTACTATTCTCCATTTAATGCTAAATAGTTTTAATAAAGTAAATTTATAGAGTATTTTTTTATTTTCTTAATAAATAAATAAAAAAAGAAACATGTAAAAAAAAAAAAGTATTCTTATTTTAAAAAGAATTCTACAAAGAAACAAAACATCATTACCGAATAATTTATTATAAGAAAATACTTAAATAAACGTAGTTTTTGGCCTAGTAAAGTTTGTAATCAAGATTTAATTTTATGAAATATTATTTATATTAACTGAGTTATATATTTTATAAAATTTAATTCACACTATAGAATTGATAAGTAAGACTAAAAATTAGTTCCACCTAAATATTTGCTTTTATCATAAACAACAATTACGTAAAATAGTATGTTAGTCTAGAAACACTTAAAATAACCCGATTCAAGAACATTCACCTGGTTTATGTCTAGGTAGTGAACCAGAACGATGTGGTCATATTCCCTGCATGGAAAAGAAGAATTAAAATGCAGAAAAAAAATGAGAAAAGTAAATTAACAATGGCATCAGTTGACTTAATCTAGTTAAGAGAAGATATGCTGCACATGCATCTCTTGACTACTAATGTGACGCCCAAGTCTTTTTAGTCTAATATCCACTGATCTTATTAAGGGCTTAAAATAGAGTACTTAGAGGTTAAAATATAATTTAGATTAAAGGAGGACTTATTTATAATTTTAAAAAGTTATTATTTGTTGAGTATCAATAGTCTTCTTTGTTGATCAAATAATCGTTTTTTAGGGAATTAGTGTTGTTGAGAAAATAAGAGGATCAATAAGAATCAACAAACAATAAGGATTTTTTTTCAATAATTTGCATGAATTCAGAAGTAATTACACTAATCTTATTATTTGAGAATTTAGTATGTATTTCTGAATGAAATTATGGAATTAATTCAATGATATTTATGAAATTAGATTTGTATTTGAAATTCTTGACATAAATAATATAAATATAAGGACGACAGCTGTTGTCATGACATGGAGTAAAATAATATTAGTATAGTGATCAAAGCATTGAAATAAATAGTATTAAGCCGTGTTTCCATTTGATATTTTGATTGTTTATGAAGGGAAAAAATAAATGAATAAATAAAGAAATAATAGGTGTATTTGTGGCATGCATGAAGAGAATATGGTCCCTACCTTCAGGCAAAGTATGAATCAAATTTTAGATCAGTAGCTTCTAAACCAATTTCAACTTATCAAATTATTATTAATCGCATGAAATCAATAATTAATTGTGTATTTAAGAGTCTATTAGACATTATTTGGTAGGGAATTAAATTTTATTGTAATTGTGTTATAGGTGACGAGAACTTTTTGGGGCTCGAAAATTTGATATAACGCTTAGATAAGTTGTTGAGATAAGGGGTTCTAAGTCTCTTCTATATTTTTAAAATTCTTTGTGAAACATTTTTTGAAAATTATATTTATGTATTGAATTGGATTGAATATGGCATAATTTTATGATTTCATTATATAAAATTATAGTAAGTGGCAATATGACATGATAAATTACTCGTGTGATGTATGCTTGATATTTTTTACTATTGTATTATTTTGACTCTTGACTATCTTTGATGAAATTGGTGGGAATTAGTTTCCAATACTCTATATAAATCTTTGCATGACTTTTTTTTCAATGACTTTATAATAGTTGAATTTTGTTATAACATTTTCCTAGCGGGTTATAGTAGTTATAATTAGATATCCAACTTGCCAACAAAACTATAGAAAATTCATGAGCCTCTTATTGATTATTAATTTGTGATTATACTATTGTTATTGACCTTCTTTTTGGTTATTGTATTATAACTATTTGAATACTTGATAATACCACTTACCTATATTAATATGTAAATCTTAGATGCTGTGAATCAATTGTATATATATACATATGTATGCATGATTATGGTGTTTGAAACAAGTTTAAAAAAATATATAATATAACATATTCATTCCCATAGAAGGGAATTCAGATCTTTTACTGAACAACATGTATGCTATTATATATATTTATTTTTGCAAATGAAATAGGTAATTTTGAATTTAGGTTTGGTGATCAAGTGAGTTATTGAGGATAGTAAAGTTCAAAAGGATAGTTTGCGGATAGATGTTAGGATATATTTAGTTATTTATCTATTTATGTTTGGTCAGCATAGACGTTGTTAGTTCTTATTTTGTTAGATATTTTATGTTAATGCTATGAAATTTGGAGACGTTTAGATTATAGTTCAATTGTGATTTGGATGATTTATTTTAGTATTTAATAGATGTTTAATTTACTTATGATATTGTACCTTGCAATTTCGAAATTGTACCCTAAGAGTGCAACGTGTCATATCCCGGTTTGGGAGCGTGACAACTAACAATACCACAAAAATTTGATAACAAAAAGAATAAACTTACGGGTTCAACATCCAATAGCTACGTCTCTGAAAATTAGGGTTCCGCTCTCCATATGCATAAAAGCACTTTAAAGCTTTTACATTTCCAACCTAGATGTAAACTGAAGTTACTGATTCACAATGCATGATAACAAAAGGAGTATGAAAACATTCTGAATATTATCTTCAAAAAAAAAAAAAACACACACACACACTTGGTGGTTCAGGGGGTTTCAGTTTTTTGTGACACTTTTTAACTTGATATTTGTGTAATCTACTATTTAAATGAGTGATATGCATTCCTCATTCAATATTTATATGATAGGATGACATGTATTACTCATTTAAATAATATTACACTATCATAGAAAACCAACTCCAGGTTCAAGTAATGTGCGCGGTTGTTAGCTATACAGGTAGATTCAAAGATGTCTTCATTTCGAATCCGAATGCAACAAATCAAGAAAAAGGGATAATTTTTGTTTTCTTATTGCAATAAGTCGAATTGGATATACATACACATATATAGACATTGGACATAAATAACTATGAGGAGCCTCTTTTCAACCTTAAGTGTTGAATGTGATCCACCACCCCAAATATGCCCATCTTTACGGAAAGACCTAAGGACCCTCTTGTTAAAGAGGAACATCAATCCACCTAGCAAGCCAATGGCGACAATGTTTAGCCAAAAATAATTAATTATATATCCCAAAAAAGGTGTTGGGCCAAAAATAAAGGGAAGATTACTTGGTGGTTTTTGAAGAGGCTGATGAGGTGATCGGCTGGTTCTTATGATTTTGTAGTAAGAAGAGTACTTCAGCAGGTTTCAACCACCGACTTTGAGCTTCTCTAACCAATTCATTTATATTATAGCCTGAAAATCCAAACCCAAATAACACATGCATTAAAGGAAATTATAGTGTTTGTTACAAAACAAACAAAAGGTATCTAATAGTACCAATATTAAAATGTGAGCAAAAGAAGTAGTAAAACTTGACAACTAACTAACGAAGTAAAGGGTATAGGTCAGAAGGTAAAATTACGTTTTTTTTCAAGTCATGAATTCTTGAATTCGAGTAGAAATACGTAAAGATTTACTATATATGTTTTTAAAGAGGAAAAAAAAAAATAGTAAAACCAAAAAATTGCATTTCCATAGAAAAGGTAGTAAAAAGGCAATTAAAACGCCAAAAAGAGTGCCAGCAATTAAGGCCTCAACTTTCATTTCATCGGGATGTACAAAATTGACAGTAAATATGGAAAAGAAATTCTTTTTAATTAAAAAACGACAAAGAATCTCACCTGATTGCGACATATTTGCAAGAATTATCTTCAGAACCGAAGTAATCTGCAGAGAAAGCAATTCATTCACTCAGCTCTCGAAGAGCGACAATACAACTCCGAACGGCAACTTGAAAGCAGGAAGAGAGAGCTTGTGACTTGGGCAGAAGGAAGACGAAGCCGAAGACAAAGGAGAATGTGGAATTTAGGTCCATGCAAATCTAACCTAAAATACATGAGATTGCGTTTGAATTGATGAATTTCGGGAAAGATTTGAAATTTATTTATTTGTTAAAAATATTTATAAAGTCAAAATGAATTAATTTCTATTCTATTCAAATTAAAAAGTGTAAAATAAAAATTTTTAAATAACTTCCGACAAATTTAAAATTTATTTATTTTAATTTTACAAATTTCTCTAAAAAGTAGATGTGAAAATTTGTGACACAAGAATTTTCCGGTCTTTTTATAGTATATGGTTTAATATGTTTTGTTTTTTTTTTTTTTTTTTCGTGTATGGTCTTTTGGAAAAAATTTTTATGTGAATGCTACGGATTTTTTATTCACAAATTTTGGCACAAGAATTTTCCAGTCTTTTGGCAGTTAGTAAGATTTTTTCCCGTGAATCCGTATACGGTGTTTGACCAATTAGCGTGTTTTTTTTGGTGCATGGTTTTTGGCCGATTTTTGTACAGTTGAGATTAATTTAGGAGGTGTTTGGTTCATATTCGAGAATCGGAATTGGAATGGGGATCATAAACTTCACTATTGGTATGAGTTTATATCATTCCCCTTACTTGTTTGGTAGCAACATTCATAACCCAGTTAAAGGGATGTTATATCAACAAGTTTGACTATATTACTAAACAGACTCTATAATTTGATAAAATTACAGTTAACCCACTTGAATGACCAAATATTTAACAAGTACCATCCTGCCGTTAATTACCGTTAAGAAAATACTGACATCAGCAAAAAAATAATTTTTTTATTCCCTAAATACCTTTTTTCATTCTTAATTATTTTTTTTTTCAAATTTTGGGAATAGAGGTCTTTTTATAATTTTACTGACCCAAACCAAATTTCATAATTTTTTTGAGTTTTTTCTGTCTCTATGAATCTTTTTGCTTGTTTGTTTTATGGATTGTAACCGGTGAAGTGGAATAGAGGTGGGGGGATGGTGATTTGTGGTAGAGGAATGAATTGTGTACTAAATTGATAATATAAAAAAATTTGAGAAATATTCTTGATTTTAGGAAGAAAATGAGGAACTAATTAAGCAATACATGATAAGGGTAATTTAATCTTTTAAAAGTTCCGCTAACGACAACTAGTGAGAAAAGGGAATCTATAATTTTGCGTCAAGTCTCAGGGTTTGTTTGGTAATATGGCCAAATCTCAGGGGAGGTAAATGTAATTAACCCTAATATTAATGAGATAGTGGATAGTGAGTTCTAGAACACTCTCTCACTTCTTGCTATCTTTTTGCTTTTAAACACAGTAATCTCAGTTTCACATTAGTGTGTATGGTTGAAACTTGAAATAAAGAAAAGAGAAATGAATAAGACTTTTAGATTAGATTCATACTCATATTAGAAGGTGAAGGTGGTAAGCGATACTGCTAGAATAAAATAATTCAATGACGGAGCTTCGCCATCAAATTATAGAAAAATTTTATAGTATTTTTTAAATTTTTTTTTTTTATATTTTAAATATTTGTATTATATAATTACATATAATTTAAAATTTTATATTATAAAATTAAAAAATAATTCCCTAAAAAACATTATAAAATTCCCCCAAATTAAAATCCACTTAAATCAGTATCTTTCGGTGAGAAAAATTTCTTGCTCCTTAGGTAAGTGACCTAGCATTGACTTGTCAAATCAATAAAGAAAATTAACTATTCAAGCACATGATCTGTTCTTTACACTTACGTTTCGAAAATTATCGTATTAGTTTCGTACATTATTTATTTTATTTATTTAATCTTTTATTTTTAAAATAATAATTTTTATTTTTTATATTATATATTTATATTTTATTTACACTCTCACTTTTAAATAATTATTTTTAATCTCTAAAAATATAAAATATTACATTTCGTTATCTAAACTAAATTTTGAATATTTTTTGATCTGAATTAGTTATGTGTTATTCACTTAACATATTTTTTTAATAAAATTTGAGAACTTATTTTTCTTTTCAATACAAAACTTGTGCATAGGATCGGTTCATAAAATTTAAGGAAAAAATACCACAAGTCAGTTACTAAAATGATGTTAAATACAAACAAATTACTAATCAATTATTTATTTCATATCATTCACAGTCATAGAACATTCTACTCATACTAATTTATGAATTTGCCCTCAAATAATATGTCATGTAAGTAGCATATGACAAATTTAGGTAAAAAAATGCTCTCAATTTGAGTCGGGAATTAAATTTCAACGTTTTACATATGTAAGGAACATGACAAATTTAGGCCAAAAAATGTTTGAAATTTTATTTAAGTACCAAAATTTAATATTTTACATTTGTAAATGAACTAAAATTCATTATCGTAAAAGTGAGGGACTAAAAATATCATTTTAAAAATAAAAAACTAAATAAATATAAATGTATAATGTGAGAACTAATATAGTAATTTTCCCTTCATTTTATTATTGATGGTTCATTTGGTTGGATGGTAAAATATTTTATGTTAGAGAATTCAAAAAGTTTTTTATTTTGGTTGGTTATCTGTTTTTAGGTACAAAAGAGGAAGTTCAACAAAATAAAATTTAGTATGTAATATTATATAAACCAATTCATTTTAGATGAGTTAATTATCAAATAATTTGTTTAAGTGTAAGGTTAAATATTTGAATTTCTGTCTTGTACATTTTTTAAAATAAAGATTATGTCTCTTATTCTTTGACCCTATCGAGCCTTACTAAATGCATTAAGTGCTTAATAAGGAATTAAAAAATCGATCATTTTATAGTTTTTGAAAAAGTTCTAAAAAATATGTGTATGCGTAATGATCTTTCAATATAATGTAGTTTTATAAGGAAAATATAAAAGGATTTAAAGTTTCAAAATGTTTTATTAGAAAATAATTGAAGTTAAATTTTAATCCTTATGAGTCTCGTGATTGTAATGTTGGTTGAATTAATTAAGTCATATATATATATATATATATATATATACACACACTCTAAAGTAATTAAATTTAACTAAAGATGTTGATACAAAACTACCATTGTTCGTTCTAAGCGGAGGAAATCGATTTATTTATAATCATATTTAGTAATATAAAAGTATAAAGATAAAGAACTAAATTATGAATAATTAAAAAAAGATTTCATGTGACATATATGAATTTGAATAATGATAAAACAATAAAAGTTATATTTTTCTTCTTGTTTAGAAAGTCCACATATTTCTAAAGAAATTAGCATTCATATTTTTACAGTTCTCACTTGTTCAATATTTTCATAAAATTAGTGTGTATATACACACATACACATATACTAGTACGAATATCTGTATTTAATTTTTATAATAATATTAATTTAATGATGGTTGCATAAAATTTTTAATAATTAAACAATATAAAGACAAACAATAGTAAATAATAATATCTTTAAATCTTACTAATTATAAAATAAAAATGAGAGAAAAATAATTATAAATATAACTAATAAGTATGCATTTGAAATACTTATATTTCTGTCGTATAAAAGTGATTAAAAAGTAGCTATATAACTTAATTATTGTATTGATAAATTCAAAAATGTCTCTTTTCCAATCCGAATGCAATAATTAAATCAAGAAAAAGGGTAATCTTTCTTTTCTTATTGCAACAAGTCAAATTGGATTTGTTTTCTATAGCTCCATCGATTCAATCCTAAAATTTGAGTTAAATGATTAATTATATATCCAAACAAGGTGTTAGACCATATATACATATATATATAAGAAAAGAAGATATTACTTGGTGGTTTATGAAGAGGATGATGATTGATCACGTGGTTTTCATGATTTTGTAGTATGAAGTAAGGGTGAACGTAGGAATTGTATTTTAAATGACAAAATTTAATAATGAAAGATTAATTTATATTTTTTTTTAAAAAAAAATTAAAAATAACGAAATAAAAATTTTATAACAATAATTAAATTTATTAAATTTAAAATTAAAATTTATAATTTCTAATCTGCCCATAATATGAAAATTAGAAGTAATAAAACAAAATATCATTCAAATATTAAGAAGCTTCTGACGACGACAAAGACGAAGAAGACTAAGGCGAACGTTGAATTTAGGTCGACGACGCAAATCAAATTATTAATTGGGGACTGGCGTTTGTTTCAGCCCACCAAAATCACGTGGCCGTCCTAATTAATTACATATTAATTGTCGTGGCCGCAAATAACAACACATTTTTCTTTATGAAATGACAAACCTATCCTCGCAATTATTTTCATTTGTTTTGTGAAACCCACCACCACACCTTCAGTCTTCTTCTCTACCGCCCCCATTATCTCTCCTTCCCTTCTCTCTTCATACAAGCCTGCTTCCACCTTCTGTTTGTTTATACACTCTCAGATGGCAACCGTGAGTGCTTTGATTCTTGGTTTTGTTGGATTTAGTAGTAATTAAAAAAGAAATCCTTTTCCAACAGATTAAAACATTTGTATTTTATTTATTTTTCTTCATTACATTATTCTTCGTTGAAGAAAAATTGAAGGGTTGGACCACCAAAAGTTTGGTTTTTGTATATCATACATCATTGGTGGTGGGAATGCTTTGAAAGCTAGTTTCATCAATTAATAAAAATGAGCTGTGATAATAACAAGATTTTTGTCGTGACAATATCGTTGCCCCCACCTCCAAGGGGATAAAGTTGGACTCATTGTCAAAGTTATAGTTGACTAATGCCTAATCCTACAACTACATTCTTTTTTGTTTCCACTAAAAGAACTTAAATAACTCTTTAAAGAATTCGTTTATTGAGTTTCAAAAATATACCGATTACATTTCAAATTTTCTTAATAAAATAAAAAATCTTTTCATCATTGGAAAGCCATTGTACACAACCTTTTGGAAGTCAAGTTCTTGCGTCAACTCAATTTGGAGACCACGTTCAAATTGAGTTTTTTTTTGGGTAGGCTGGGTATTTAAATGAACAATAGAAATGAAAGAGGATTATTTTCAAGTGTAATAAAAATAATAATGAGGAATTTAACTTGTATTTTTTTTTTTTTTCTGACAAATTTCACCAATTTGGACTACTACCGTACGGAAATAAGAGAGGATCAGTTCAAAATGGAGCAAATACTGAGAACTGATCACATCTGGCCGTATAGCCCAGTTTGTTGGGACCATAAGGCCCAGATGTGATACAGATTCATGGGTCACGTTCTGATCCAGTAGACATTGGTTTACAGTAACGGGTTTCTCTCTCATCGGATTCTGATGATGATCTTTTTACTTTTGAGGTCCTTATTTATTTATTTATTTTTGTTCACTCAAAACATTTAATTACATAAATTTGTCTAAATTGACGTCACATATACAAGAGAAATTTTTGAGCAAAAATTAATAAAATGTTTAATTCCCAACCACCTTACCATTAACATTTATATCACGCTACACACAGCATTTACAAGAAGCCAATATATGACCATTCAAGATAGCTAATTGTGAAAAATCAACCTGAATATCATCATCCTATCCCCGAATACATAGTGTCTATTAAAGAACAGAAAAATGCCACAGCTGTAGTTAGCCATTGCATCTAAGCAAACGGATAAATGGAATCATTTTCCGGGATAGATAGAAACGTTGTAAGAAGTTGATCTTGTTTCACTTTCTGCACCATCAAGCTCAGCCTGCAAAATCAAAGTATACAAGAAGTATGAATCAGCATGTTTCCCAACTTTTCTTGGAAGGGAGAAACAGCATAGCTGAAAGCTGAAAAAAGATATGCTTGGATAAACAACTTGTGGAGAATAGTATGCACTCTTTCTTTCCCAGATCTTTTATGCCCCTATCAGCAAGAAGAATATAAATCGTCGTAGCTCAGGCAAATTTCACCCTTTTGCAGACAATGGTGAGTAAACATTCTATCAATCTAAGTTACACGTCCAAAAATTACAATATCAACATTACCTTAGCTTGACAATATTTTTCAAGCATGCGGCGATACTGTTGACGTGCTTCTGGAAATTCAACCATTGACAACACCCTTGAGACGGCCTCATCTATAGTTGCATCAACTTTCTGCTTACGAAAAACCCTGAGAATATCTTCATCCTCAATTTCATCGATAGCTTCTGTCTCGAGCCGAAATCCCCGCAGACCAACTCCTCGTCTACGCCACCTAAGGATTACCTTTTCCAAAATACTCACAGCCCAACATAGCTTATAATTTTTTCGTACTTGGTAGCCTCTCACAGATGAGCCTGCCATGAAATGAACAAGAAAAGTATTTTCAATCTTCGTCAAGGTATCAATTTGAAAGTTTGTGATAGGTAAAGTCTCACACTAGTCTCATGCAAGTTTACAAACAACAAACCAAAGGATGATGGGGAGGCAGTTCATATTTATTTAAAAAGTCTCCTGGTATCAAAACAGTTGGATATGTGAATTAAGCACGACAGGAATTCCACTCAACATTTTCAGGCATCATGCTTCAAGCAGCTTGAAAATTTTATAGACCACCATTCTCATTCTCAGATGAATTTATATATTTAATTCACCAAAAAAATTATGAATAATGCATCCAAAGATCAGAAGGGAATTGAAGGGGGGGAAGAAAGGACAGTCATGTTTTCTGTAACCAATTTTTTACTGCCTTAGGTATGTGTTACAATTATGTAACATTCCAAAAAACTTTTCCCTATGCAAAAGGTACACACCTGTAACTTCACCACTTTCTGGCGAAATGCAAGAAAATCCTTGCGATTGCTTTTCCTTTCCAGCCCCGATATTTCTTCTGTATTGATAAAGCAGCTGAGTTATAATGCCTTGAATTGCGGAATGCCATCTTTGATGCAGCTGAAAGCCCAGGAATGTCATTTGAAAGAATTCCATACTCATCTCCACTTGAGCTTGCAGCTTCTCTCTGTTGCCTCTTCCTGAAAGAATGTGCACGAAATGCAGATTGTATACGTGCAGCAGCCTGTGCAGCGTTCCGAACTGCAGCCAAGCTATCCTTTAGAGAATGCTGGTCCTCATTTGTGATGGGAATTGCATTAGAAATTCTATTGAAAGTCCTTTCTGCTTCTACATTGGCAGATCCCTTTGATAGCTCGCTTTCTTCCAGGGTGAGGGAAAAAAGATGACTAGTTAACGCCACCTCTGAAAGATAACCAGCAAGACCCTTGTGTCCACGGGTGGCAGCAATGAATGCAGCAGTTTTACCAGTTGGGTCCCGAGCATTGGGATCTGTTACTGCTTCAGCCGATGCACCAGAGATGCTATGAGTGTGGCGACCATTTTTTCCCTGTTACAAATCAAGCATTTGTGTGAGCTATCAAACCAACATGAAGCCAACATGTTTTCTGGCCACTATAATCCATACATCAGGAAGAAACTGTCAGAAGCGGTGAGGCAGTGGGGAGAACTTTTGTAGACTCCCGGCTCTGCACATCATGAGCAACAATGTTGCTGATTCGGCAAAAGACAAAATTTCTGTAAGCAAACTGATATGCCTATTATAGTTCACTGCCACAACAGTTTGACTACAAAAGCTCTTGTATAAGGGTTTTTGGGTGCAAATAACCTGTAAAACTTCTGTTAATCTAAACCAGAGCACATGGAAAGCTTTTCCTAATGTTTTCTGTTCCATTTATGTTTAAATTGTTTTCCATGACTCCCGTACTATGCATGTCTCAGCAACAAATTCTGCACCTTGAACCTACTACTTCCTGAATGGAAATTATGCACCCAAATCTAAGTTACTAAGTTTTCACCTTCTGGTGAAATTGTTCACTACCTCATAATCCATAATTTATTCCTAGAATATTTAATAGATTCAAGAAAGGGTGAGTTTATTTTAGTACTTAGCCATCTGAAAAAAGCCAGTTTCATTTCACAGACCAGCACTTAATAGGAATATGACCACTGCTACAGTCAGTTCTAACTGCTATATCAAGGTTGACATTCATGCCAACTCTATTGCAAGCAAATAAAGAAAATATTTGAAGACCAAAAAAAAAAAAAAGGCATCACAAGTGAATTACCATCCTACAACATCTTGACCAATTTGAGCAGTTCAGAGATGTAATAAAGAGGAATTCGTTTCTTTAAACCTAACAGCCTACTTGAACACCCTCCTTCTGAGTTGTCAGAGCTAAAAGTTCTAAAGATGCTAACAAGCAAACATGAAACCACTAAAAAAAAAAAAAGGAGCTACTAGTGTTAATAATATTCGCCATGAAATAGACCTTTTAATTTTCTAACATTCAAGTTCTGACTCTATTTTATATGAAAGAGTGTCTGGAAAGAATTTGTCAAAGGAAAAGGTTAACTACCTTCCAAAATGTGCAGCCCAATGAAGGGCAGTCCAACCATTAATGTCCCGGAAGTTCACATTGACTCCTGACTTGAGAATCAGATGCAAGGCCCACTCAAATCCTAATCCAGCAATTATGTGTATTAACCCTTGTTCTTTCTTTGTCAAAGAGCAGCTTGACTGGTTATTTTCTTCTTGTGGTTTTGAAGCAAGCCAATTTGGCAACTTGTCTTTCAGAAGTTCTTCTAGGAGCCACTCTGTTGTGATAGATGAAGTAGAAGCGCCAACTAAAAGAGCCTCTATGACTTGTGAGGCTTCACCAGTTTTAGTTTTGCCCAATAAATCAATTCCTGATTCAGAAGTATCTCCCTTTTGCAGTGAAGGATAAGATAGAAGCAACTGTGCAAGTCTCACTAGTAATAATAGTTCTTCTGGACTCCTAGTAGGTTCTGTCTCTGGCTGACTACAATGAGTTGATGACAAACAGTTGGTTTAACACGGTATTCAAACTCCCTTACTTCGCTGCAGGCCTCTCTATTACAGGAACTGATACAAATTGTGACTTTTCCAGCTGCACGAGGAGGAGCCTGACAACAAATGACCCCTTCCCGAATGATCTGAACTGGAACTTCAATGTCTCCAAACATGCAAGTCCATGAAGACTCTGCTGGATCACAAAGAAATGATCCAATTATGAAAACCTGCAGATATAAAACTTGATATTTGACTTTAAAATGCCAAGCAGAGAAATTGTTGCAGTATCATAAGAAACAGGTGAACCAGAAGCAAGGTAATCTAGGAACAATTACAAGCACTAGATGAACAATAACCTTTAGTATTAAATTCCAACTCCAAATTCATTCAAACAACTCAAGCAACCGCAAAATTGAATTCACTGACATGTACCTTCGTTGTTTCTGAAGCATATACCCATTCTGGTGATATCTCTTGAATAGTAAATTTCTGCTTTTGGGCATATAGTCAAACCAAAATCATCTTCAAGGGAAAATCTAATCTGACCTTGGTCAAACAGTGTTGTATAACTGCCGGGGTTGGTAATATAGAAATTTATTGCAGTTGAATATCCAGGATATGCCAAATTATCGACTTCCTTGGCAACTGGCATAGAAGCTGGTAGCACAACAAGGTAGTTGGAATCAGCATCTTCAATTTACAAAATAGAAGATTCCAAGAATAAGCTACTGCCAAACATGAGATTACCATTTTGAGCATTCATTCCTCCAGAATCTAACCAAGTATAGCCATGTTGCTCAGCCACTGGCTCTCTAGTCCATTCAGCAAGTAGGATACCCTATTGTAAATACGAAAAATCACCGTAGTTGAGAGATTGAGATGCTTACTTGTTTTTTAGTACAAGTAGCTACGGGATTTGCTATGACTTTTTACTACCGTCCAACTATTAGCGAGGCTTTTGCTTCTGTTCAATACATTACAACTATAACAACAGAGATGCTTTTAGCAACCAGAAAACACAGGCTGGACCATGTTTTAACATGTGGTGAGGTTGTCATATGCACCTTAAACTCACTTCAAACACATAATAAGTATCAAGTGGAATTAGAAAATTAACAAGGCATACAAACAATTTGATAGTGAAGATTCTTTCTCACATTTCCATTAAATTCGTCAACACGTCTCATTTGTGGCACAACATCTTCTAAACTATTACAGCCATCTAGCATCTCTTTCCAGTCCTCGTCCCCTAACAATTGCTGGTGATGCTCAATGTTATGACCTACATAGAAAAGACACATTAGCAGCTGTCTTTTGCTACATGTGGCTTCTGTTGTAACAGATTTTTTGTATGGGAGGACAAAATTGCTCGTGTGATAGCATAATTGAGTGAGCAAAAAACCAACCACGAAAACTTGAACAAAGGTACAAGAGAAGTTGCTTTGATCACCTTGTGCCAGAGCAGATGGAGCCTGAACCTGTACCGAATTTTCTGAATCATGTGAGTTCTCATTCTGTGTGTAGAATTTACCAATTTCTTCCAAGTTGTAATCATTTAAACTTAACTGCTCCTCAAGCACTCGCAATGCTTCACTTATTTCAAGGCCCGATGAACTAGTAACCTCGTCTGCTCTCTCTGTATCCTCCAAGTAATTCGTCCCATTACTGTTTATGACAACATTAGAGCTAAATTCAAGAGATCCAGGACTATAGAGACTGCAAAATTGATCATAGGATTCCCCAATGCGAGCAGAAGATCTTGGCTGCTGGGTGTTGCATGAGATGGGGCTCTGACTGAAGATAGGAGAGGATACAGGAGAGAATTGTGTAATCATTCCTGCGTTGTTCCTTGACTGCAGCTTAGAAGGAAAGTCCAGTTACATCAGATAGAAAGCTGCTTAAAGTTCAGTTAGTGATGCAGTCAACCATGAGTTGAAGAAAAGCTAAATTTAACGATCAAGATTTTGCTCCAGCTTAGATTAGTCATAGATGGCCGAAGGGCTGTTTTTTTTGAACTTGGTCTCTTATATGTTTTCAGGAAATTATCCTTCTTTGAGTAGTTGCTATTTAGTTATCCTATTATATTCGAACTTAGAGTTGCAATTGTTGTAGGAATGGTTTAGGAGTCTTTACTTATCATATCAGTATAGAACTAGTAATTACATTCAAGGTAGGATTAGAATTCTAAGTTTTAGCTAGTTTATTGTCTATAAAGACTCTTGTTACTATCGTTATTTGACAGAGATAAGAGTTTAATTTACTGTTTATTAGTTTGTTTTTCGTTTTCTCTCTTAAACTTCCCCTGATCTTACCCCAATCTACTGTTCACATCACCGGAACAGCCCCAAAATTCCCCTCTTTCCTTCCTCTAGCGCTTGTACATAAGATACCCCAATCTTGCGTTATATCAGTTAGTCATCAACTCCAACATTAATTAGGATTTAGGACTACCGAGTAAAGAAAGTCATGAAGAAAACATATCTGCTCTTCGCACATGATTTATCATAATCAACAATTAGGTAAATACTATATGTTAATCTACAAACGCTTAAAAAATATGCGGGAAACTTAACAATTGTTCACCTCTATTCAAAAATTAGATGCTAACGAGTTCCAGTGCAGTGATAAAAATCAGTTCCAGTGCAGTGATAAAAATCAGTTAAAGAACAAGACGTCAATAGGTATGGTCACGCCTCATGCATCAAATCCTAAGTAGTCTAAATCGTTAATAGAAGCCCATGTGTAGTGAGGAAAGCCAATCCAACATGGGTTAAAATAAAATATGACGCAGAATGGAATGCAAGAACATCAACATAGCAGAAATAGAAAAATGCAATTGCATCCATTTAGCAAAAGTTAATTGCACTACCAGTTAGTGCAACCATCATGAGATTATTGTTACAAACTGACCCAAGAACACTCACCTCGCTTATATCTCTGTAGTGAACCAGAACAATGTGCTCATATGCCCTGCATGGGGAAGAGGACTTAAAATGCAGAAAAAGAAAGAGAAAAGTAAGTGAACAAAAGGAATCAACTCTAATCTGATTAAGGGAAGATCTACTATATAATTTTGTAATTTTTATTAATTGACTACGCTCACCATTTGTGTCATTACACCCAAATGAGACCAGGAAAATTTAATAGTAAAAAGAATAAACTTACAGGTTTAACATCCAATAGCTACGTCTCCGAAAATTAGGGTTCTGCTCTCCGTGTGCGTAATAGCAATTTAAAACTTCAACATTTCCAACCTAGCCATTAAGAAATATGTTAGCTGAAACTAAAGATTCACAATGCATGATAACAACCTACATATGTAAAGAACTTGTTCTTCATCAACAATAGTTTAAATCATTGATGTTTGAAAAAGATCTGCATTAATAGGGAAGTAACAATTTATCTTGTTAAAAATAAGGGAGCAGCAACATAAAAAAATGTAATGCAAATTTTCACCCATCATGCAGAAACTTGTTCTCTGACCAAATACGCATGGTCCACCGAAAACTGCTGTCAGTATTAATAGATTCAATAGATGCCTTCATTTTCAATCCCAATGAAAGCAATCTTTCTTTTCTTACTGTTGATAAGTCAATAAAAATGTAAATCTGAAATAAGGGAGACCATTGCTAATAATCAACCTTAAGCCGTTCATGGGCTTCGCGAACTGTTCTTCCATCTTTCTTCTTACGCCAACTATGCCCATCTTTACGGAAAAACTTTAGGACCCTCTTGTTAAAAAGGAACACTGATCTGCCTGATTATGTAAGCCAAAATAATTAATTATCCGTAGAAGGTGTTAGGCCAAAAAAAAAAAACACATGCAGGAAAAAGGGAAAACAAAAAAATAAGATAACCTGGTGGTTTTTGAAGAAGGTGATAAGTTATCATCCGGTCCTCATGATTTTGTAGTATGAAGAGTACTTCAGCGGGCTTCAGCCACCGACTTTGAGCTTCACTAAACAATTCATTTATATTATAGCCTGAAAATCCAACCCCAAAAAAGAAGATGCATTAAAAAAGGAGTTCGTTGACAAAACTCAACCAAAAGGGTATCTAATATATATATATTTTTATTTAAAAAAAAATCAGCAAAATAAAAAGAAATGTAAAAAGGCCATGAGAATTATTAATAAAGGTGCCAGCCAACATTCCATCACCAGTCCAATAAGAAAACCATAAGACTCCAACTTTCATTTCATAATTGGAAGTGAATATTGGGGGGAAAAAATCAAAAAAAAAAGAGAAAAGAATCTCACCTGATTCTGACATATTTCCAATAATTGCATCCAGAAGAATTTACCCGGGGGGGTGTCAAAAACGAAGGAATTTGTTGTAGCGAAAGCTATTAGTATCTCAGCTGGGCTCCAAAGTCCAAACACACCGCCTATAACTCTCCAGAGAGACCGTCCGTACAACGTCGTACAGTCGAATTGTAATGATGAAGGATCAGAATTCGATCGAATTTAAGAGTTTTTGGGTGAAACATGAAAGCTTTGGGCTGTTTGACTTGCTTACTTACTAGTGGGAGTAGTACTACTTTCACTTTGCAACCTTGTAGTTGGTAACTGAGAAGGAAGCAAAAACAGGGGCGACTGAGGAAGATGACGATTACGAATAATAATAATAATAATAATAATATGGAAAACGAAATGGGAAATGAAAGGAGTAGTCGGTGCTGTCGTTTTATTTTAGCCCAGTAACTGGCGTTTGTCGTTTTATACAAGGAATGACTTTTGATACGTAAATATAAATATTTTTATATTTATGTATTGTTGAAAGTTGAAAGAAAACGATAGACAAGATGACTTTGGATTAGATTCACACTAATTCACATTAAAAAAAATATATTTATACAAAACAATAAAATTAATAATACATATGACTACATTTGAAAATAAATAAATAAAATTTAATTTAGTATTAAAATTAAGAATTAGTATTTTTTATAATTTATCATCTGAATTAATTTTGATAAATAATTTTAAATTTATAATTTTATAAATTATTTTTTGGAAAAAAATTACTCTAGTATGTCCTGTGTTGTTTGGTAGATGATTAATGATTGACGACTCTGAGATATTTATGTAGACAAAAAAAGATGAAGCATGAAGAGTAGATAAAACAAGATAAAGGCCCACCAAAGGTGAACCAAAACCTGTCAAATACTAAGTATATGTTGACCAACTGAAATTTTTATTTTAGTTATGAATAATTATTAGATATATTTATTTTTTAAAAGTTATTATTTAAAATAAAAATTTAAATTTTAAATAAGATAATTTTTATTTTAAACAAAAAAATTTAATTAATTAAAAATAATTATTAATTATTTTTAACCGACATAAAATCTGCACTAACCTTTTGGCAATTGGAAGTCAAACACTTGCCTCCACTTACTTTATTAGAGGCGCACATTAAAATTGAGTTATTTGGAGAGGTAGATACTTCAATAAACAATAGGACTGAACTATTTATGTTTTAAAGTCCAGGAGTTAAAAAACGAAAATAATCCTATTAGTTGATTATATTTTATATTTATATTTTTTAATTTTTTATAAATTTAAAATATAATTATTTTAGTATCCTGACACAATTATTAGTATATTTTAGTTTAAAATACTCACATGTGTATTGAATGTTATATTTTTTATAAGTAAAATTGACAACATACAAATTTAAATATTAAACTACATTACTCAAATTATAAGTATTTTATACACATATTAGTATTTCAAACTAAAATATATTTTAAAATATTTTATCGAATATTATATTTTATACACATGTAAATATTTCAAACTAAAACATATCCGTAATTATGTCGAAAGACCAAATAGAGTGTTTTGAATTTGTAAAAGATTAAAATGTATTATTTTAAATATAAAAAATTAAAAAATATATAAATATAAAATATAATAAACTACTAAACTCGTATTCCCGTTACAAAAATACGAGGAATTTTGCTTTTGTAGTATTTTGGACCAGCTGGCAAATTTCACCAATGAGGCCGGAACTAGACAAACTACCACCACAAGAAAATGGAATCATCTGTCCAAAATGGAGCGAGTCCTAAAAGTGTCTTTTAGAGCCCAGTCAGTTTGGGGCCAGTAGGCCCGGAGGTAATCCAGATTCCACGCTCATTAGGTACTATTCACCTCGGATAACAGCCCACAATTAATGGATTTGGTCTATCTGCTGCTTGATTCATCAGATAGAAAGAGTGCTGGGCCTTAGTGGCTGTATAATAGGCCATTGACCTTCTAGTGACCTCCTTAATGTATTCAAGGCCCACGACGGCATCTACCTTAACCACATAAATACAAGTTTTTTCAACTTCATTTTGTAATTAGATTTATTCATAACTTGGAAGTAGTCCATTCTCAACTAATCACTTAATTAATTGTAGTATAGTAGTAGTATTTAGAGATGTCACTGTTGACATAGTCACCATATATATAGAAACCTAGCAGTCATTTGCATGATTCACAAACATTTTGAACCAATGTAGAAGTTACTGCATTAGCATTCAAATTCCCCAGAGTCTGTCAAATTTAACACCAAAGATATTGCGCAATCAAAACTATAAACTGGAAATGCTTTTACATGGTCAAAAGGATACACAGAAAAAAATATATATGTAACATAATGTGCTCAAAATAAAGTGACTGTAGAAATTGGTTTTAAAAGCTTCTTTAAGTAATAACAGAGCCCCCCTATCTTCTACCTCCAAACAAAATACTAGTATATGTATCTCTGATTAACGCTGTGTATTGAACTCTTTCCAGTCAATAAGTATGACATGTTAACATGCTCAGTCGATGACATATTCAGGCAGGGCATCAAAGACTGGTCATCAGTCTTTAAAACAAGCTAGCTCCAAGCTTATATCTTCTATATTGCAGAGAGCAGCTGCCAACAAAAAGGAAAATCACGCTGCTCAATCTTGCCATGCATCTCCCAACTATCTAAACAGCTTCACATGAGTTTCCAGGCTGAAGCATAAATTAAACAAGGAAGTTTCAGTTAATCTTTCATCATATAGTTCCAAAGATGAATTTTAGAACATCTACCATCTTAGAGATCAAATTTTTAGAAATATCACGAAAAACAAGACAAAAAAGACCATCATTGCAGACTCGTGAAATCTTCAACAGACAATAATCTCACAAAAGTCCGGAAATGGTTGCAGCCTCGATGATGGGGCCGAATGGGGGGTTAGAATAAGGTGAATGGCAAGACATGGAAGTAAGATAAGCATTCCCAATAAGACCAACTTAATTTATCCATTCCAGTTATTCTCCAACTCTGCTTCAACTTTTTTATGCAAGCAAGCAAGGTCAAGTGGGCAACAGCATGAAACAATGAGTTTAATCAATAGTTCTCAATAAAATGGCGACCAATTAACTATTCAAACTTGCACGCTCAAAATGTGTCAGAAAATAAAAAACATCACATGGGAATATTGAATTCATAACAAAATCCTGTTATAAGCTGTGCTTAATACTGCTGGAATTGCCAAGAAATTTGGAAAAGCAAATTTCCAAATCACGAAACACATATGGGATCCAACTTAATGTCACAATTCAATGTATTAGCATTGGCATATCATGATGCATAGCCATTCTACAATAATCTCGTAGAACATTTTCAAACTCGTGAATAATTGTATTTGTTTAATGGGCTTGGCTATCTCGTATTTCACTATCATCCTATTTGTGTCACAGCAAAGTCCAGTCTAGATGGATTTATTCTGTCTTTATATGGTTTACCATGCTATAACAAGAAATTCAGACAGCATATTAAGAAGCTTGGCACAATATCTTGTAAAAAGTACTCAAATTAGAAGGCTTCAGAAGCTTTGGTGGTTCATCAACACAATTAGCAATGAAATGAAGAAACACAATCACAAGAGTAACTATAGATGTTAGACCACACACCAAGTGTCTGGCCAACAATAGTTAGTCATTGTTGGGAACTACAAGGACATACACCTGCACGGAACCATACAAGTACCCTTCACCATTCATCGTACACTCAACAATGTTACTTAGTACACAACCCCTCAATCGAGACTCAAAACGCATCTGCAAGTTTTAAAGAAACGAATGCTATTTGCATAGGAGATAGGTATGAGAAATTTTCACAGCCGTGGTTGTAATTCCCGTTAATCATGTCACACAACCATTTAAAGACTCAAACATCTTGATGACTTGAGTTGGCGGGGAAAGCACATAAAGACCAGAGACAACAAATACTTCCGTTTTAAGTTAGATTGGCTTCAAAGATTGCAAATTCTGGCAGATAATTGACCATAGATAGCAAACAACATTCCAAACTGCTAGTTCACAGCAATCATTTTCTTACAAGGATCTTTTTTATCAAGAAAGTGCCAATCTTGCTGACTTCTACCCGGAAAAAAAATTAAATCTTGATAACCTAATCACAAGCAAAACATGTTTGGCTCTTCAAATTTCATAAATTCATAAAAATCCCACCTCCCATAAATAGCAGAATCACAAAATCAGACTGGAAAATTAGATGAACCCACAAAGAAGAATCAATAGACAAGCATAATAAATTACCTAGATAAGTGGAGTTTTTAAGCAAATTTGAAAGGGTTTCGACAGAAAAAAAAAAAAAAAAAAAAAATCTTAATTACAATCTTTTCTTGGAGATGGTGGGGAAGAGCAGTGACAGAGAATTGCGCGACCGATCATAGACAAGCTCGAAACCACACCAACTACATAGAAAACCATGACCAGCCCAATCACCCAAGGCATCAACAAGAACCCAATAAAGAAAGTCAGCGATCCACACAGCATCAGAGCCAGAGATATCCCCAGAAGCAGAGATGCAAACCCCGCCGGCGTAATCTGCTCGGTACCCCCCAGCCCCATCTGCCTTCTTCTCATCCCAGTTGCCGACGAGGACGCCACAACCGGAGACTCGTCGGAAAACTCAATTGAAGTCGGTGGAGATCGCAAAATATTCAGAATCATAGCTGATAGCTCGTAAAACACCTTTGACTGCTGATCTTCTTGTCTCCTCATCATTTTTTTGGGAAATTTTAATTACAACCCAGAAACAAAAAGAAAATGATGAACTTTGATTCGTAGAAGCTTTAAATTTGAATAAGAGACATTAAGAAAAAGAAAAAAAAAATCTTATTTTGAGGAAATCGAGGCAAGTGGATAAAGTATATAGGTGGGATTTAAGTTAAAGTTTATCCTTTATGGTTTTAAATGTTAAAATTCATAAATTTTATGGATGATGCTATCAACTCCTCAAATTTTATCATGTTATTATAGGTGGAAGAGTTTTCGGAGGAAATTTTTTGTCCGTATTTCTAAGGAATAAAAAGGGCGAAAAAGAAAAAGGAAAAGAAAAAGTGCTGCAAGAAACAGCCACAATTGATTGGTGCTGTTCTAATCACATTCTTCACAGATCCTACTCGACAAAATATAAATGGAGTGTATTTATGTAAAATAATAAATATAAAGTGACCGACATTAGATTCTAAGGAATTTAGGAAGAAATTCGATTATGAATATAAAATGAAAAGATATAAAATTTTGTCACGTAAAATAATTTTAATAAGTCATTATGAATTTGTAATTTTATAAATAATTTTAAAAAAAAAATATAGGTTGGTCATAAATTGGTACTAATACCTATAAAAAAAATTGGGGAATTTTAATTAGGGAATTCTTTTCGTTTTCTTAATTATTTTTTAGGGGAGAGATGCTGTTTTTTTCTACCTTGCAATGTTGAAAACTTTAGTTTTGTTTGCACCCCGAGATTTTATTAATACTTTTTTTTTTTTTAAAGTTCATATGCACTTCAATTTACGTATGATTGCTAATTGCGTTAGTGGAATCGGGAATGTATTTTTCGAGTTAGAAAAAAAAAGATAACCAACGTTAAAACTTAGATTGACTATTGACAAATTAAATTTAAATAAATTCTTTAACAAATAGTTCGATCTATAAGAGAATAAATTGGTTCGTTTTTAACGCATAAGATTAAACAGAAATTATGTGACAATCATGCCGAGAAACTACGTGAATCTTGTTATTCCAATGGTAATAATTCTGCATGGGCTGATGTTGGCTACATGTTAATTTTATTTGCAACATGAATGATTTCACTTGGTTAGGTTGGATACATAATCTATAAAACTATAAGAAAAATTTACAGAAATTATCTCATTATATTTCAAAAGTTTGTATAATATCATATTATATATTTTTAAAAATTTATATTGTACAAATATTTAAAATTAACAAGATAGTTTCCTCAACAGAACTATAAAAGAACTTTAAGGGTGAAATTGAAATGTGCCATTTTAATTAATTTTTTTTTTTTAATTTCGTTTGTTTAACAATTTAAATTTTAGTAAATGACATTAATGGTATCTAAACTTTTCACAAAATTGAATATTGGTATTCAATCTTTTAGTTGTTTTTATTTTGGTACCCCAACTTTCCAATTTGTGTATGATAGATACTTTTTTCCAATTCCAATGGTTTGATAATGGCGTAGAGCATCACATGTCGTGCACATGGTAGCTCTTAAGGGCAATTTGTAAATGCAAAATATGCGAAGAAACGTTATTTCAATACAAACAAATTCATAAAACAAAAAAATATCCAAGAAATTATTAACACTCCATATCATTTTCTAAGATTTAGAAGGATGACCAAAATTTATTTGTATCGAAACGATATTGTTTCGCATATTTGTATTCCAAAATTGACTTTGAAAAGTTATCGTGTGAGTGACACGTGAGGCTCTTATCCACCCTCAAACTATCAAAATTTGGCAAAAATATCTATTATACACAAATTAAGAAGTTTAGGTACTAAAGTGACACAATTAAATGATTAGATACTAATATTCAACTCTGTAAGAAGTTTAAGAGAAATTTTACAGTCCCGTTAAAAAAATCATTCTGTTAATTTTAAAAATTTATATATATATATAATATAAAATTTTAAAATAAATAATATTATACTGTACAAACTTTTATATCACAAAGAGGATAAACAGTCGAAGTTTGCAAAGTTTAGTTGTCATTTTAAAGGGGATGATGATTGACCATGCGTGTATGAAAAAGAGCTAAAGAAGGTGCTTTTTATCTTTGACTTGGAAGGGGATTTGTATATGGTATGGATTTAATTAAAAGTGTGGAAGAAGATAAAGAATTGTTGGGGGACTGATGACGTGGGACATTATCTTCTTAGGATTGCGAAGGCCACACGTGGACAAACGTGGCACTGTAGTCGTAGTTGACAACACAAAATGACAACCATAACCCCACAAATTTGGCTTTTTTATTATTGAGCTCTCGATGTCTCGAGGACTATGTTGACAGCTGAAGTTATAGTCAAATGAGAACACTACGCAAGTGTATATATTTTGCATGTTCGAATTTTTATTTTATTTTATTTTTATAAATATTATAGTGTGGATTAAATTATATAAAATAAATAATATTAATTGATATAAATAATATTTTATAAAATTTAATTTTTATTATAATGTCTATCAATGAACTTTAAATTCAAATCCAAGTATCTTCCTTGCATATTTTGTGTCTTTAATTTTTAAGAAATTATTTTTATTTAAATGTGAAGTATCGCCTTAAAAATTATTCTTATATTGTGTCTTACTATAATGATAATTTATTTATTGAGTACAATATAATTTTGTTGCTCATTTTGGTCGGAACAAATTATTTTTCGCATTCATGACAAGAGTATAGGGCAAAAAGAAACCCCACTTAATTTTTGTGCAACTCATAAAGACTAAAGAAGCAGCAAAGCTACAATAGAATACTACTCATATATACATCTTAAGCATCTCAAGTATAACATTTTGCTAATGTATTTTGAATAATTAAACTTGGGTTCTAGTTAAGCTATTTTTTTTTACTTTTTAAAACTACAATCATGATTGTCTACAAAAACCCAAACCACTGTGTATCCTGTATAAATAGTAAAATATATAGATATTTTACTCTATCTCATACTTCTTCTCATGGTTGGAAAAGATGAATTATAAGACGGAATGCATGTATAAGCTTATTGGGCTAAACCTGCACTTAGGAACTTAAGTTCGGCCCATCATGAATTTTGACGCCAAAGGTTTGGGCAAGAAGATTAGCCAAGGCAAGCTGTCTTATAGTTCTTCCATGGCACGCTCAAAGAAAGACTTCCGCTGTGATTAAATAACTGTGCTATGCCATAGAGGAAGTGAGACAAAAGAAGTCACATAATCTCCTATCTCACACTCAATTTTATTATCTAATGAACAGTAAAAATTCATTTTCAATATAGTTATAAATTTTAGAAAAAAAATCTTGACAGTTTTAATAGTGAGATAAAAAATGAGATAGAAAATAAGATAAAAGATTCTTAGTCGCAGAAGAAAAATGATATTTTTCATTTGATCATTAACATTATGTTGGTAATTTCAGCCAAGCATAATTAGTTGCAAAGTCGACATACACTTAACTGAGATGTTGTGAAAAAATACATATCATTTGAGCAGCCTTTGTTTTCTTATGAACGAACTTCCGAGCTTAAAGTCCTTGTTATTAATTCGCTTTAATTATGCCGTTCCAAGTTGCTTCGACTTCGACTGAACAAATTATTTCTCAAGAATAATTTGAGCATACGTTTGAAGATGTATTTTTAGATGTTAGTCATTGTACTAACATGAAATATCTAGAGAGAACACCTTTCATCATAAATTAAGTGGGTCATACTATATAATTTCCAATGAAATATAGTTTTGTTAACATATCTTTCATTACAATTGTCGTTGCTATGTAAGAATAAACTATGAGAAAATTAATATAGGTAGAAAATTGGAGGAATGCCACCAATTGAATTAATGAGTGACTTGGCACCCTAATTTACTTCTACTACTATTAAGAAGAAAGAAAAGCTGAATAGAATTAAGGGATAAGATACATAATCTCTATCATTAAAAATATGATACGATTTTCAAACTTAAATTTTACACTTAATCCTGCTTAGTAAAGTGTTGATAGCCAACTCGTGAATTGATTAAGTGAGTGACTTCACTATTTCCCACTTTTTATACCTTCATATATTTAGTAAATTACAAATTCTGGACACATTTTCTTTTAGTCGTTGTGATTATAAACTTGTCTTCAAAATGTTTTTGAGCTCATCATCAAAGTGAAAAAATTCTTATATGGATTCAATCCATAGTAGGTGGAATGGACTCTTTGATTTATATTCATCAACATCTCAAGAAATTTATTCTTAATGAGTTAGAGTGATATGAATGAATATAGATTAAGAAATCTATCCCATTTACTGTGGATCGAATCCATATAAAAATTTTCTATTAAAGTGTTGTAGCAATAATAACTTGTTGGAAAAAAAAAAAAACCCTTTGTGAAATATAATGGTCAGCCAGCAAGTGATCACGTGGACAAATATGATCCACAAATAGGGTGGTGTTAGCGGCATTTGGTGAGCCAATAATACTCGAAATCGAGAAAATTCTCTGTGGGTTGGTCCTGTATTGTTGGGTGACTGATGATGCTCTCTGGTTTTCTGCTGCGGGCGCCGGTTTTAAGATCTCGACATCATTAGTAGTTCAGAATTAAAGACTAAAAGCACAAACGTAAAAGGTGTCCTTTTGACACAGATTTAGCAGTCGAGACTTAAAGCTGAGGACTACCGGGGAAAGGGTGTCCAATAATGGGACCAAAAGTTACAAGGCCACTTTTTACAGTAAAATTTTTTAAGTAGATTGAAACTATAATAAGGGTTATAAATTTTTTTTTAAATTTTTTATTGTTTAAACTCATTAAAATATGGATTTTCACAATAATATAAGTGAATTTAAATAAAGGGACCAATGACTGGATGATCAAAGAATCTCTTTTATGTTATCCTGCAAGAATTTGAAGACTTTACATTTCTTCTTGAATCCTTTTTACGTAATTCCGATTTGAATATTATGAAATGTCTATTAGATTTATTTATTTTATGAAGTTTAATCTGACATACACAAATGAGACGAAGAAATTATGTTCATGTAAATATTCTTGGCCTCAACTCTTCAAGCCATGCCAATTGCCAAGGTCAAGCCAATAAGGACATACAAAGGCTCTCTAGTCCCACCCTCCTCTACTGGTACCAAAAAGATAATGCATGACTCGGTTTGTATAAACATTATACCCTTAAGATATTATTTAAAATACTATTTATAAATTAAAATAATTTTTTAATATGTAATATATATGAAATAAAAAATAATTAAACTTATACAAAGATTAACTAAAAAAATATTATATTCCATGTGAACTATGATATATTTAATAAATATTTGCGAGTTGAAATGTATGTGATAAATATTCAGAGAATAGGATAGACATGGACAGCCGAAGTAGAATGGAGGATACGGAGTGGTGTGGGCGGCGATACGGACTCCAAGCTCATCATGGTCATCCCCAGCATCTGTAGAAGCGGGAGGCAACCGGTTTTTTCAGCCAATGGTTTCTTTACTTCTACTTGAAGAAAGTATAGCCTCAGCTTTCTGCTTTTTCCCATGACACATTTTAAATAAATAATATCACTTATATAACGACCATGGGCGGCAATATAGTACTACTAGCTACTATAATTTAAGCGGTAAGTTTGATTGCAGACTTGACTTATATAAACACTACTACCTACTAGTGTTTCATTTCTACTTATGTATTTGTGATCTTTCCATTCATCCATCCATTTCTTGTATTATAACCACTCCCAGAAAAAGGGTAATATTGGTCGTTTAACCTGCTTATTCCTTCTCCCTACCTGCAACTTCCTAGTTCCATCCCCTTTTGACATGGTTGGGTTTTCCTTCCAAAACTTTCATGCATAAAGAAATGTGTAGACCTCTACGTTGAATGATGAAAGCCGTGTGAATGAAAACCCGAAAATTCTTAAATTAACTCGATCTGAAACAGAGTGTTTTGAATTCTATATTATGCATTGAATCGAGTCTAATCAAGAGTAGCCTGTGAAAGTCCATTGATGTTTGGAATTCAGACCTTTTCTATTTGTCTTTTCTATAGATTCTCTTCGTCAGGTGCTGCATTGCTGTCTTAACGAGGCCCAAGAACCTGGCCCATCCAAAGGGTGGCTAGTCTTGGACCAATGATTCTTCACCAGCCCACTTTAAACTTTAACCTTTATTTTTTTCGGCTTCCTTTTTTAAAAGAATCTCTCAGCAATTCTACAATCCTGTTTACTACAGGCTCAACTACAGCACAAGATCAACAGTCACTGTTTTTTCGACTTATTTGAGTCATATTGGATCATATCTCATTTTCCCTATTTATTTCATATAACCCAGAATCTTATAGTTGTGTTGCTTGGGTTTATGAATGTATGTTAATCAGCTTCCCGAAGGATCTCATGGTATCATTCCTAGGAAAGGAAAGCGGTCTCCCAGCCGCCTCCAGCATGCTTGGGTAGCTGGGCACCAGTTTCCACCCCGGAATTAGGAGTTGTTAGTCATGGCGGGCAGGGGAATGTGAAAGTAATAACATTATGCCAATTTACCCGGGAGACCATTCAGGTTGCACAATATATTTGGAATACATAACGAATTTGCAGGTCATCTGCCTGCCTAAAACAATTAATGCCTGTCCCTTCGTCGAAAACCTGATTAGTTTACGGCAAAAAGGCGCAAGACTTGAACACATGGATGCAGATTGAAGTTTTGAAGTAGGGTGTGTTCAGATGCAAAACCAAGTTATAAATTAGGTGCTTAGAAAAAAAAAAAATATGTATAGCAGGTTCATATTGCCTTAGTGGGTGCATGTTCCATTGAGCACTCACAACAACAGGCTCAAACTGGCTTAACTCGGTATCAACTCTTAAAGTAATTTAAGAGTAGTCTGTTGCTCTCCACAAATCATTCCATCATATGTGAGGTTCACAAATTCTTGGATCCTGACATTCCTCTTCTCATTGGGCCCACTTCCAGTTAGCTGTAAGTAGATTGTGATTTGTAAATGAAATTATGCTTTGACATCCATAAAAGCCATTGCTTGCGACTCTAATAAACAGAAACAACTCCTTCACCTTTTCTTGCAGACGCTTGTTTTCTTCCATCAGCCTCTTTTCCTGGACATAAACACGGAGGTAAGTGATTTCACTAATTACCTAAACGTGATTATTCTTTGGTCAATTATCAATTGCAAGTTTATTTCCTATAGGTGAGGAATGAATCCTATATGTATCCAGGTTTTAGTAATTCTTGCTTATGCGGGTTTGCCTCATTCCTCCCAATGTCAAGTTTCATCCTCTCAGCTTTGAAGCTAAATACTTGAAATCATGTAACTGAAATAGTGGTTCTTAGCTTCATATTAATAGTGATTGAGCACTGAAACCAAAAATGATGTAGATAAGCAGGAAGCTAAGTGTTGATAATGTGTAGAGCTAAAAAGGGACAAAGGTAGCTTCTTAACTCATTTTACATTCTGAACTTTCTGTAACATCACTGAGAGAAGATAAACTGAATTCAGGGACGCGATGTAAAAAGAGATTTAAAGTGACAATTCACTGCAGCAATATCCTAGCTTCTTATGACTATTGAACATGGCAGTAACAGTCATTCTGTTCTTGTGGATCTTTTTTTTAAACAGATTGAAAACATAGGGTGGTTAGGAAGTAAGGAAATGTTCTATATATCCTAGATTGCAAGCAACAGGAAGGGAAAAAAATTGTGTGAGAGGCTGAGAGCAGACAGTAGAAATTAGTCTTGGCTAGAGACTCCAACACCATTGCCGCCCACGCCCCCCAAAAAAAAAAAAAATTAGGATCCAGAGGTGTAGCTGCTCACTTCGCATTGCTTAGCGAGCAGAAAGTAGTTCAAGGATAAAGCTACACTCACCATGATGTATACTGAAGATTTTATCCTCTTACAGATTGTTCAGTCCAAAGGCTGAAACCAGGCACAACCATAAATTTGCTCTATTGTGACATAGGAACTCATGCATCCAATAAAGGGAAACAGATTCTCTACATGCAAGGTTAAGGCCCTATGCTCTGGCTTTTATACCAATATGCATTTGGTCCAGCCTAATCCTTAAATATGCCCCTTTAGCTAGATAAAATCCAAGAGCAAACGATGACCAAAAAGAAGTACTCAAAATCCAAAAGATGTTACTATTTAAGATATTTTTAAAAGAAAAAGAAATACGACGCTGCAAATTGTTTTAACATAGAAATAGTAACATACCGTTTCACTTAGACCGGTTATGGATTCCATCAATAAATGTGTCTGCAAGAAAAATATCAAATGAGATTGGAGTGGAGCGGTAAGACAAACTAGAAATCATGAAACAAGACCAACTTTTTAAGCAACAAAAGATAAAGAAGAGTCACAGAAACAAAAGCCATATGCTTGAACGGGGCAGGAAGACCCAACATTTTTTACCGCAACTATGTAGTTCACTGTAATTCCAGCAGTGAACCAAGTGTTAGTTTGTCTGATCATCCCCACGAGTGACCACGTAATGTGGAGATTATTGGCACCTTTTCCTCAAATCAGATGTATGATCAATGATGAAACGTAAGATTCTGAGGGTGATCGAAACTGCGTAAATTCCAAACTTAAACATGATAAATGTAAGGCCTGATTCTGGACTGAATTCAAAGTTGACGGCTTTCTGTCCCCTTAACTTTCTCTTCACAACTATATTGGACATATAATGTATTTGTACCACTGATTATGGGATTTAGTATAACAAATACAATAGAAAAACTTAGCAACATATATCTCAAAAGAATATTGCCAATATTACTTCACATGCCAAGAATCTTCATTTTTGTTTGAAGAAAAGATGGAATCAGTTTCTCTCAAAGCGATAAATTGTACGCCAATAGGATTTCTTCATCATTTTCTGGAAGGTTTGCCCAATTTTATTTTGCCTCTTTTCTTTTCCCCTCCTTTGTTGTTTGACTGTTTCCCACACATCTTCACTATTGTCGTTAGATGTAAGACATCATCATCAAAACTCAAATCTCATTCATATAAGAGTTTGTAATCATATACTAAAGCAAGAGAGCGCGTAGCGTTCCTTACTACTTTAAGTTTTCAATCAGTTACGCTCAAAGGAGAAAAGATGAGACTGTATCCAATTTGAGAAAACTGATCTGTGGGCCAAACTAATGGGAAAAGCAATACATTATAATTGTCATTGAACCCTCATTTTTTCAACCATCTATAAACTATTATGTCTTGGAAATATTTCCTTCAGGTAGTGGTCATTCCAACTGTTTATATACAAAAACTGTTACTTTTGTCACAACCACCATGAGCAAGTAGACTTGTCTTCCTAGGCTGCAAAGAGCCTAAATACTTTTTATTGACCAGTCTTCCTTTTAAGGATGTCCATCCTACTAAAAGTCAAAGATGATTAATCACCAAAGTCTGTGATTTACACGAAAAAATGAATATTCTTAGTTTTAGAAGTTTTAATTTCAAGGTGCTTAAAATAAAAATCCATTGTCTTATCTGATGATAAGAGTCGAGCTAAAGATTTATGAAAATATCTATCTTAAACAATGTCCAACAATCCAATCAAAGTGGCCAATCAAATGGGAAATATAGGAACATGGTTTCACTAAGAGTGTTACCATAAATGTTTCCTTGTATGCTACCTTATCACATTGTGTATTTATTTGCATGACTTCTATGAATGATTAGCTTCCATCAATTTTGAAATCTAAGATTTAAACAATAGAGAGAAACCAACCTCTCTAGATCTTGTTTGAATGAGTGCATCCTCTAGTTGTTCTTCCAATTGCACTAGGTCAGTCAAGTTGAGCTGGTCAATATCTGGCTCCCCAAGATCCCTGTTATAAAGAGAGACAGCATTAGATACTATGGTTGCTCAAGAGATAGGGTATTGTGTCAGTGCCTTTCCACTTTTTCCACCAGCTCTCTGATTGTCAAGACATCTTTGCCTTCAGAGTTGCATTTCTGCAACAGAAAAATAAAGTACTACTGAATCAACTATTATAAAAAGTAAAAGGAATCTAAACAGAAAGTAGCACTTTCAGGCAAATTCAAAACCATACTACAGTAATCAGTAAATGATTGAGAATTATCCACAATCTTCCAGAAACACCTCAGGTTACTGTTAAACAGTATATTTATCTCAATATAAAATTCTTAATACAAAATTCAAGCTTTGCACATGCTTCAACTTGAGATTAAAATTTAGTGTACCTATAAGCAGAGTGGTGGCCAAGAAATTGTGAATTTTATTCTTCCATATGTAACAATGAAAAAAAATATGTCAATCAAATTCCAGGAGATTTCATGAAGTGCTTCTTTTGGAGTTAAACATTCATTTGCCCATATTTCAGGAAATAGAATCTTTTGTTTCAGATTGCAATTTGGGAAGAGAGAGAGAGAGAGAGAACAAAACAAAGCTGTACAATTTATTTTTGCAACAATTTTGGGCATAATTTAATAATTTGCACTGTAGGTTCAGTGGTTGCACTTCTTCACCTGTATTATAGAAGCATTAATCATGGTTTTAGAATAATTGTGCATGATCAGGATATTTAGGCTGCGCCAGACATGCTAAATAAACATAAAGCAATAATCATGGCAATGCTATTCATGTCATCCTTTGATCATTTCTCATAAACTCCCTTTACTTGCTCTAATATTCAACATCCCTACAACCTTACTTTTCCCTTGCGCTTGTATTATCATAGGACAATGAAGCAACAATGGCAGATTCAATAACAACTAGGTGAAGATTACTTCAGCAACATTTTTTAGCCTCCATAAAGTACTTCATACACTTACTTCAGTGCTATCAATTCTTGCAGACCGCTCTCCTTCTTCCATGATTCTGTCATACTGTTGAAGGAATTTATCCAAACTGAAAACAATGGAATTAGTTAGATACAGTTCTTGAAACAGTAAACAAATATCTGATTATAATACAAGAAAACAAAGGCATATGATCCAGGTACAATAGCAAGTGACCAGACTTCTAGTAACTCACGAAGAAAGAATGTTCTTCGTCATTGATGCTTTTCAGTACTTGAATGTTTAAGTCAGAGATGTAACCTGAGTAGACATATTTGATGCTTAGATAATCTTTTACACACAGATTCCAGAATGGTTTGTACTAAACATTTGCTCTTTACGCTTGCAGTCATCTTTAGATAATAACAGTAACAAATCAACATCGCAAAATGATTTTTTATAATTTTAGCATAATCATTTTCTTTCTACCATAAGGATGGAGGGATGGAAGGCGGACTCATGAAATCATAATAATCTTCAATTCAAATAGTCGGATGGCATCTGTGTGTAGCTCAGGATTGGAAAGGTTGATCTATTTTCAAATTCCAATATGGATTCTCATATTATATTTTGATTATATTGGTTTCATTTCATAAATTTATGAATCGTAACTTTCTTGTTCCAATTATATGAATTACTACGCTGATCACACCCAATCGAAAATGTTCACCAGCAAGCTAGATGCTGCACTATTTAAATGTCAATCATTAATGACAACGAAGGGTAGCTTAGGTGGTAAGACGCTTTCCCATGACCTATTGATCTGTTGGCATTGGTTCGAGTCACTAGGGGGTTGGGCTTGAGGTGGGGTTTTTTTATTTAAAAAAAATAACACGTTAATAAAAGTTTCAACTTGTTGAAGTTCTCTAATTAATGAATTATCAGTTAGCAGCAAAATTCTCAAGACATTTGGCAAAAGAAACAAATGACTATGCATGACTTATTTTTGAGTAAAGCATAACCAAGCAACACCAAATTAATGGTATTTGGATTGATGAATTCCACAAATTATAATTGGTACTTCATGTATATCACTCATTTTGTTTCATATAGTACATAATTTGTTCGATGGTTTCCTGCACCGTTTTCAAATTTGTTGTATATTCAGATATAAATGTGTAGTTTTTGTTGTCAAATTTAAAATAAAAAACTGCATTAACAATACAACTTACAAGTTCTATTATTTCTCAAAATTTTCCATAAAGGGAGGGTGGGAAACGAAGTCAAGTTAAAAATTTCCTGATACTTGCTAAAAGAAATGACTTAAATCTCACTTACTCAACTATTTGTCCAATTTCTCTTGAAGAACAAAGTTGGCTTTAGAGAACTTATATTGGTACAGCAGTGAAATATGCCTTTATACACTGGTATTTTGTTCGAGGAGAGAGAAAACTGTACTAATTCATTTAACTAATTCATAATCCAACATCTTTTCAACTAGGCAACCAGTCGTCTAAGGAACAATGTTATATCAAATTAAAACTGGATGAATGGCTTCATCTGGAGTTGTTTCATTTTTCCATTTTAGAAAGTCAAACATATTATCCTTTTGTGTTGGATTTATATAGATCTTAAAAATCAAAATTTTAGTTTGGAGTAGTAATTGTTTTATTATGAAGTTCAATAAAACTCTAATTTGTAGCATTTGATTAAGGCTAAAATACACTCCTGAAATATTGATTTATCTCAGCACGTTCTCAAGAAGGAAAAGACGATACTGTGCATATATAGCTTTTCTAGAGGCAGGTAACTAAATGAGTTCCAACTTTGGGATTGCTGAGTCTTTTTACACGATTTTATTTTCCGTAGACATTTAAATTATAAGAATTTTCTCCTGTTTTGTTATATTTTAGATGAAGCAAGCCCAGAAAGTTTATTTTTTTCTACATTAACTGCATGCTATATGACAAAAATGCCATCGGATTGTTTGTTGGGTCAATAACTTCATGCTAGCTAATGGAACCTTTAGATGGAATCTTTCTAAAAGAAAATAATGAAAATATCAATTTGAAATTCGCACTAGAGCTAATAAAAGGAACACAATTAGAATTAATTGTCAAAGGTTTAAGTTTTGAGGGATAACAAAGTGACAATTTTGGAAACGGGCTTGTCTAATTCAACTCAAAGAATAGATACTTTCATGTAAAATAACGAACAGATATAACCCAAAAATAAACAGGTCATAGAAGTCTAACCTGAAATATGACATATTGAGAAAGAACTTTATTTGGTTAGTAAGCAAAGATGGATTTTTAGAAAGGTAAGTAATGTAGTGTCAAATAGTTCAATACGATTCCACAGGATTCACTATCTCTGTGTTTTTGTATCCCTTCTTACTTACTTCATGTAACATAATAATTCTTGTGAATCATTCTT
The DNA here is from genome assembly GCA_025175665.1 of Cinchona pubescens. Classification (NCBI taxonomy): domain Eukaryota; kingdom Viridiplantae; phylum Streptophyta; class Magnoliopsida; order Gentianales; family Rubiaceae; genus Cinchona; species Cinchona pubescens. The sequence goes on along the minus strand of JANKKI010000077.1, from coordinate 566,724 downwards.
TCTGAAGAGGGGAGAAAAGCTCCCTCTCAAGGAATTTTTGGTTTTTCACCTTCAAAAGCGAGCCTTCACACCTTCTCTTTCTTTGAAAAATCCATTAGCAGGCTAGCCGGATGTGTAAGGTCTTTCCAGAAACTAAAGCTCTAATCGTCAAAAATTTTATTTTCTCTCTCGTGTTCTTGCCTACTCAATTCCTCGACAACATGGAGAGATTATCAGGTAACAACTTGGATGGTTAGCCCAGATGCTTGGTGAATTTATGAACCAAGAAATGAAAGTCATGAGGAGATTCAAGATGGCAACTCTAAATCTCAACATTATATAGTCAAGGACAAAAGATCTTGCTGATAGGTAAAGATTTATTATAGTGAAGAATCACGGTGTAGGTTGAAAACCAAGTGATGACATACATCCCATCGATGATGACATAGGTGATATCATCCTAGTAGATAGAGCTGCTGAAAAATCATATTCTTTTTATGATTAGTCTTTCTCATACAGTAGGTGAATATGCATACTATATGTGCAAACATGACATTTAAAATTTAAACAATAATTAAAAGGAAATAGTACTTAAAATCGAAAGTGGCCTACAACACAAGAGCCTTCTCTAGCACCTAAGCGCAAAGCGCAAAGAGAAGCGTAAGCTTTTTTAAAGAAAATCGCACTGTTATATAAATCAAGTATAGTCCTTGTAATTCTTAGTAATAGAAAGGAGTGGTTAACAACATCACATGCAATCATTTGAAATGACAAAAAACAATGCATATACAAGTACAAAATAATGCAATTTAATTATTTAATACATCAAAGGTTTAAGATGCAATATAATATTGAATTTGATCCATCGCTCCAAATTATAATGCACCTTAAACATCAACCATCAAATTTAAATATTGAATTTGATCCAATGGTAAAAACAAAAAAAAAAAAACATTTAGAAGCATTGCTTTTGCATCGCTACATCGCTACTTGTTTTCTTGCGCTTTCTACACTTTTCTAACGTATTTTTCTTGCTCTACATACAAAGAAGTGATTGCTTCTTGCCTTTTCTTGCTTTGAGTGCTCGATTTGGTCGCTTTTAACTACTATGAGGAATACATCTATATTGGTATAAGAGAATTTATAAACCAATGGATTATGTGTGTGCGCTCGCGTGTATATATATATATATTTAGTTGAAAATATTTTTGCACTTCCAAAATAGCTCAAATAGCATCAATAGTGTTTTACAGCCTAGTTGTGATGCCATTAAAGCCAAGTTGCATTGTTTATCATGAAGAACTCAAAGTTAAGTATGTTAGGAAACTTTTTGCTAACATTGAAAATAATCAAAATACAAGAATGATGTGACTACTAAGCTCCTTATCCATTAAGTGATTTTAGGGCAAAATTATCTTGTTTGTTGGGATGCAAAGTAAAAGGATAATTTTCTTTGATAGGAATTATAAGGGGAGATTCAATTCAATTCTATATAATAGTTCAGAAGAATAAAGATCTATAAGATAAACTTCAAAGAAAAGAATATTATTTATTTATGATCATGAAAATCACAAAAAAATGTGTGAATTTTAGAAGTCAACCTTCACCTACAATTTTAATTTAATTAGTTTGTTACATCCTTATTCTTTTTGCATTTTGATTGCACGATGTTCTAAAAAACATCTATTGATTCTAAACAACCACTACTGAAGTTAAAAGAGCTAAGGCAGTTAGAGTCAAAAATCCTAAAGTTGAGTTATCTTTTATTTCTATTCCTTTGCTTGTTCTACTCATACACCCTCTTATCTATCTAGTAGAGATTGTCCCCCTTTACCTACTAAACCTCCTTTTTTTTCCCCCCCTTTCCAGTAAAAAGAAACCTATGGTTTTTAAGAATGTTGCAAATTGATTAATTGACCTTGAGCTTATATACTTCGTCTTTGTTAGAATATAGAACATTTACTTAAGGAAATACAACTATACTAGAATTTGGTAATTTACTTTAATTTCCAATTCTAATCACTTGGTTTTTATTTGTAGGCAGAAGCGGATGTCATGCAACCGACCCTATATAGTGGAAACAAGGCGTTGTGGTTCTTCTTGATGTTGTTATTTCAGTTTTAGTTATTTAGTTTTGCTAGCCACTTATTATAAGTAAAAATCAAGCATTTGATTGATTTTCAAAAGCTTCAATTCAAGCATTAGTTTAGCAAATGATTAGGGATAAACTAAATTTTAAAATATCACTTTGGCTGCACTTTGTTAAACGTAAAACATTTCATGCCAAAGTCGAAATTTTCCATTTAGGCTTAGGGGATGTTTGATAACCCCATTAAGTGCTTCAGCTAAATTTAATAAGTGCTTTTTGTATTAAGTGTGATTGATAATGAAATTCTCCTACCTCTTAATACATTAAGTGCCACTTAATTTCTATACAAATTTTTAAGTGAAAAGTCTATCACTTAGTAAATAAAGCTTAATTTGTTGAATTCTTTATTAATATAGCAAAATTTACTCAAATTTTCTTTATTTCACATTCACACACTATATCCATTCTTCCATATATAAACACACGCTTACACACACTATATTAATCCTCTCACATATAAACACATACTTAAATAAACTATATTCCTTCTTTCTCACACACAAACACAAACTTGCACACACTATATTTCTTCTGTCTCACACATAAACACACACTTGCAAACTATTCATTTTTTCTCGCACATAAATACACACTTTCACACATTATATTCCTTTTCCCTCACACAAAATAACACACTTGCACACATTATATTCCTTTTATCTAACATATGAACACATATTTTGCACACACTATAATCCTTTTTCCCACACAAAAACACACACTTGCAAATATCATATTCATTCTCACTTACATATAAACACACACTTGTACATAATATATCTCTCTCACGTACGCACTTCTCTCTCACACACATACTATATATTAATAGAAACTATTTATTTGTATTAAAAAATTAACCTAAAATAAAAACATATAATATCATCATCGAACTATATATAATATACACATAGTAAAATATATATTCAATTCAGTACTCAAGTTCAGCTAATTATCAAACAGATACAACTTTATGAATTCAGCAAATTAAGACTTTAACATTTAATTTTCAATATTCAAATTTCATATTTCATATTTCAGTTTTATCAAACGCGCCCTTAGTTTAGTTGGCAAGAAGGTAGAGAAATTAGAATTTATTCCACAAAAAAGACATTCCTTTTGTTATGTTTGCATATTCTTGGAATTTTGACAAAAAATAGTATGAATTCCTTGTTTCAATGTCTGATTCATAATAAAGCAACAAGAAATGTATTTCGCATTTTTATTAAATTGCAATAAAACAAAAGTAGAAGCCATGATACAACTTAAGTGTTTTTTTGTTCCCTAGAATATGATTAATGTTGAACAAAACCCAAGATAAACCAAACTTAATAAGCATTCAAATAGTAAATGATTGGGAAAAAGAAATAGAAAGAGGTGAAACAATTGAAATTAGGATAAACATATTTAGTTAATAGATCTAATGAATTATCCAAGAAAAAATACATACCATATCCGAACTTGTGTATCATTACATCTTTGAGTATTGAAACAAAATAAATTATACAACTGAAGTTCATCAGATAGAAATATTTGTTTGTAATATATAAGTATTTTGATATGAATGGTTAATAAAATTTTACTGTTTAAATTAAGACGAACATTTACACGTTTCTTAGAAAGGCCTACATACGTATTTGGAAGCCTCCAAGTTCGTCATGATTCAAGCAACTCCAGAGGTTAGTTGCACTACTACACCTTCAATTATGCATTTCTAACCACCAAACAGTATATACAGATTCCAATGCCGTCAAATCAAACCGATATACTATAAAGTTTCGCAAGGAATATAGACAAAAAAAAAAAAAAAGGATAATTGCACGAAGAACAACCACAACTCCAGCAAGCGAAGCTTCCATAGGCAAGGATTTTAAGAAACAAAAATTTGAAAGTTAAGGAACCTGTTAGTGCTGCAGAATTGATAGTGCTTGCCGCGGCAAGAGAAGATGAGGACAGCGACATCGGTGTCGCAGAGAACAGAGAGTTGTTTAGCTTTCTTCATCAATCCATTTCTCCGCTTGGAAAACGTGACTTGTCTACTGTTCTTGTCCTCGATTTTCTTAATCTCCACCTTCCTCCGCCCCATTCCGGTGGCCCTAACCTCCCCTCTGCTACTGCAAATTACTATTCTAAAAGCGGCAGCTTTTCGTGTCTCGTACCTAAATAAGGCAAGGAAGGAATTCGAACGATGATAATAAATCATAAAAACGCTGTCGATTCAACTGCTACAACTCCGGGGATCTACTAAGTACTTCATTTTTTTTTTTTTGACAGTCAAATATTTGATTAAGAATTAGTGAATTAGTACTTGTACTGGATTTAATTAATTAAGAGGATAACTGTGGGGCTGTTATTCTGTCTAAAAGTTTTTGACATGTGTCATTGAGCTGTGAACAAAAACAAACATGGAATTTATGACAAAATTTTTATATGGATGCAATTTATCGTACTTGGAATGAATTTTTTAATTCATATTTATTTATATTATTTTAAAAAAAATTATTTTAATGAGTTAAAATAATATGAATGAATATAGATTAAGGAATCTACCACACCCATCGTAAATCGAGCTCGAATTTTTCGAATTTATTTATTTATTTATTTATTTATTTATTTTAACTTTAACCTCTTCCGTATAAATGACGGCTCCTTACAACCAACTGCCCGGGTCTGGCCAACGCAACGGGGCGTTCATATCAGTCCACATGTCACCGGTGCGGTGAACATATTGTTGGAATAAAATAAATAAGTTTTTTTTTTTTTTTTTTTTTCTTGCGAAGTGGATAATTTATCTGTCTATGTTTCAACAATTTATACTATTTCTTACATGTCACTTATTAATAGGAAATTCACGGTAGCTGATAATCGAATTTTTTTTGATGATTTAGTTGTTTTATCATATTAAAATTTACATAAATATTTGTCAAACATAATCAGGTGTCAATATTTAAAAAAAAAAAAAAAATTTGATGCTTTTTATTTAATCTAATCTCAAATCATTTTATGCAACAGAGAATGATATTACGGCCAGGTCAAATATAGAATAGGTCCTGCCTACGTAAGTTTACATCAATTTTCAATCATGCCCCATTTTCCTTTTCTTTTTCACATTAAATTTTTTTATCAGTTGTTTTTTGAAAAAATTACCATTTAAAAGATGTTGGAGAAGGCGACCAAGTACAACTCTAAGGTGTTGGGATCCCAACCTAGTACTAAAACGACCAGTATAATGTCAACTATGTGCATGTTAGTTAATCATAGTGTAAATTGGGAAAATTTTTATATTAATTGAATTTTTGATATAGTATTATAAATTTTTTTAGTTCAAAACGAAATAATTCATTTAATATCAAGTTATATTACTTGATTCTAAATGATGTATTTTTTTAAATTAAAAAATTCATGACATTAAATCATAAATTTGATTTATATAAGAATTTTGCGTGTTTTAAAAATTATGAAGAAACCATTTATGACAAAAATGATGAATTGCATGTAAAAAACTCAAGTTTTACATATAACTAGAACGCTTGAATAAGAAGAAAAAAAATGGCTTTTACTTTTGCTAATAAAGGAAAGTGCAAGCAATTGATTACATCATTTCAATAGATATAAGGGTTAATTTTTTATACATGCTATGTAAATTTTTTTTTTTAAATTAACGAATATTGATGTAAGATATATATATATATATATATATATATATATATCTTACATCAATATTCGTTAATTTAAAAAAAAAAAATTACATAGCATGTATAAAATATATATATATAAATATATATATATATATATTTAAAATATAAATAATATATACGTAATATGTATCTATACCCAGTGATACATAAATTTTTTTTTTACACTGATGAGTATGAAAGATTAATCCATATAATATTATACTAATACAACTTTGTCTTCACTTAGTAATTTAAATGAAAATATCATGTGGCATCTAAAAAGCTGAAATCCATGCACATTTCGTCGTTAACTAATCCTAGATTTTTATTAGTATATTTTACTTTAGTCAAATGTAATTAACTTTCTTAACTAACGTTATTAACTAACTTTTGAGATTTAAAAAACATTAAGTTCAAGTCAAACAGCAATAATCATTAATGATTAACATCTAGATGTACACATCAAGAATATTATAGAGAGAACAGTCTGTAAAATACGAATATAGTTCCTTTTTTTTTTGGGTATTCTCGAATAGAGCTATTTATATTATAATATTTGTTCTGTTGGAACATAACTTGAACTTAAACTAATGTTGTTAATTAATAATTCTGAAATTAAAAAGAAATAATTAATTGCAATATGGGCAATTTTGATTATTCCATATGGTACTTAGTTGATTTATTTAAACAGACAGACTTGGTAAGTAAGCATCTTTTATAAGAAAAATATAATTTATCTAAGAATTAAAGAGTGTAATATCACGTAATATAACTCTTTTTTTTTTTTTTTAATGTTTTGTTTATTTAAAAAAAAAAAAAACAAACAGACGATAGAAGATTATGAGCTCTTTTTTGTTGGAAGAGGTGAAAAAGAAGTGGACAAATGTTGATATATCCATTGGCCAAGTAGATACTAGATCATGAACTCATGTTTTCTGAGTGTTGTTAATAATTGTTCTATATGTTTCTAAAATGTTCTTCAGTCAAGTTGCAAGAATAGTTTTTTTATTTTTTTTCCTTTTTTTCTTTGTTTCACAAAAAATAAAAATAAAAATAAAAATGCAAGGAATAGTATAGAACATATGATGAAACAATACAAAAAGCGTGAGGAGGATGATATAATGGATTACCCTTTAATGGTTTGACAATAATTGTTAAAATTTTGTACAATAATTTTAATATAATAATGTCGACAGTTTATTTAATAGTATGACAAGAAAAAAAAAAAAAAAAACGAGATAAAAAGATCTCTAGCGTCCCTTCCCAACAATTGAAGCCAAGAAAGTGACTCAGACACTTCCCAGGAACAAAGTGAGTGGCACAAATTGCGAACTCGTAGGCTTGAACCAATCTTGCATTTTCTTATTCTTGGATTTTTTTTTAAAAGTAATTAGGGTGAAAATGGATTACCCTTTAATGGTTTGACAAAAATATGTAAAGAAACAATAGAACCCGGACGTTTCAAACTTAAACTAGAAGACAAGAGATTAATACCTTCCAGTCCAAAGAATTTGCATCTGAATAAAGTAAAATAGACAAAAGCAAGTGCATGTGACATTAACTTAGTTAAGGTACTTCCACATTGTGGATATAACTGTCTTATGAAACACACTATTACACAGATTCTTTGGCCAAAGTAACATACATAGAAGATCAAATTCAATTCATTGATGAGTCTTACTTATGCAAGGGAATCAACAGCATGACTGCTGGCCTTTTTTCTTCTTATCATGGTAATGTATACCCAACCAGCCATATAGTTATTGACACTGGGGCCTGCTGCTGCCACTGTTATTGGATCATTCTGGTATCTGAATTTCAATGAAAATATTACCTTTTTCTTAGTTTCTTTTCATAGGGTAAGGAAAGGCATTCTGATGTTCTGGAGTAAACTAAAGAAAATTATAGTGGTTATTGTCATATATGGTTACGAGTAAATATGTGTTATTCATTCCATAATACGGAATGGTCTCATATACGTTGAAATAATTAAAAAATAAAAGTTTAATTACTTTTTTATTATCTAACGATTTAAAACACTCACTCTTGTTATACTATTCTAGAGTACATACCCAATTTGTAATGTTGGTTCACATTCCAAAGGATGAAAAAAGCCATCACCCTGAGTATGAGCTGGTTGTCTGCCATACTCCACCTCCTGTACATTTTGATTCCATTGGAGATTTACATGGTTCCCTTCCATCAACTGCAAAACATCCATAAATATTGTTTATTGCTCTGCATTTTCCCAGAATTATACTATGTTATCAAGCTCAGGTCACTAGATATTCTTGAATACATAGGATGATAGGAGAAACATGTTGTATTACAAATTGTTATAACTTACCCTTTGTTTTAAGGTTCTGTTTGCCTCATTCAAAGCATGTTCCTGCACCAAAAACATGGTTAAAAAGCATCAATATTTTGACAGAAACATGAATTGAAGATTGCTTGAGAAATTTCAGCATGTTTTAGTTAATTAGCACCTTTCTCTGGAGATCTGTGAGCTGATCCAGCATAAGTTGGGTCTGCAAGACGCAGAAGTTAGTATATACACAGGTTCAAATTCCTTTTCCAGCAAAGTACTTTAAAATGCTGTTGCTCCAAGATGATTAAAACATTGAATTTCTTCATCTTTTTAATCACTATTTCTTGAGCATTTTGATAGTCGTTTATCTGATGCTTAACTATGCCATGGGTTATTTGGGAAAGAAGTACTTGGGGCATGAAACTGCACTACTACTTCTAGTTCTCAGATGCTTGATACTATTCCTTTCAACAATTAGAAGAAAATAACACGAAAATTTTAGAAAAGAACCTCATGATTATAAGAGTGTTTGTCTGATTTTTCATGGTATGATCTAATACAAAACCAAGCACCAAATGAATTAGACTATAGTATTATATGCAAATTAGATGTAAGAATTGAATATGTTCTCTAAAATGTCTCAAGTTAGGTAGTCAAACTGTCACACGAAAAGAATTAAAGATTGCAGCCAAAAAAATAACACAACTTGGAAGAAGCCATTCATGTATCCAGGAAATGTTCATACTTAAAAGCAAACAGGTGTTGCTCAATAGAAAATTGTAGTCACTAGATGAAACTACTTTTGTTAAGCAAAATTGTGCGTTAAGGTCAACCACAACATCTGGAGAGAGAGAGAGAGAGAATAGTATAATTGAGTACCCGTGTTGATCTGATCTGCTTCAGAGAAATATCAAGCTGCCTTTCCAAAGATTCAAGTTCCTTGCTATTTATCTGTTTAAAGGCCCAAGGTCCTCACCCAAAAGATTTCTAGTATCACAACAATGAAGGAAACTGATTTTAGTGTCTTCCGAATTTTTTATGCAAAATTCGTTGTTAAACAGTTGAATACCTTTGTGATCTTTGTAAGGCTTCATAACGTGCTTTAAGCTTCAAATACTCCTGCTGACTACTTAGCTCCTGCTGACACAATTAGTATGCAAATAGTTGCAGTCATGTTAGTAATACCATTTAGATCATGATGCACGTTATTTTCAGAAAAATAAAACGTAATCAGCCACTTAATTCTAAGTTTCTTACACCATGAAAAGCTGTAATTATGAGCATAAGTAACTATATGTAGTTGAGTCTAATGTTAACTTGTTCAAATTTAGGGGCCGGGTGACATTATAAAAACCTCAAGAATGATAAACTAAGCTGTCGAACTAATTAAGATCATTAAGGTTCAGACTAAATTAGCACGATTACTTTTCTCTATGTATTATATTGCATACATTGAATATCATGTTGAGAACATTAAATTACCAAAGGAAAAGATGTAATGAAAGCTTTGATTTGACTACACAGGACCCCATTTAAATCACATTCTTGTTAAGTATAGATGTAAAGAAAGCTTCAAAGGTCTTGTTTTCATTTCAACCGCAGACATATATGCTTCAACTTCCAGCCCCTTCATTTCCAGTAATATTGTGCTATAAATTTCCCATAGACGATGACTATGAAAGTAGCCAAAGGTGTTGGACTGGTTAGTGAGTAAGGGAGAACAGGGAATTCGAATTCATGATATGGAATAATATACTGGATTGCATTTACAGAAAAACCAAACAAATAGGAGTTCATTGATCAGAAAAGGGTAGATTGAAAGATAATAGTTACCAGTGCCTCTCTTGTAGATACATTAGGCTCTGGTGCTCCATAGTTGCATTTTTGATACCTCTCTAGGGTCTTGAGCATGCTGTATATAGCATTTAGATGTTAATAGTAGAAAAGGGATTTTAAAACCCTAAAGAAATATTCCCAGAAGTATTTAATACATTATACAGCTAGCACTGAATTATCCAATAATACCTGCTTGAAGAAAGCTTCAGAAACAACTAATACTTATATCAAGCCCAGCATCTGTTTTCAGTGTCTTTTTTTTTTCATTTTCTTTTCAGTATGGTAACTTTTTTTGTGTCATTTTCACAAATAAATTTATCAACATTTGAACATGTAACATGTGCAGAGTTTTCTAAAAAAATTTCAGTGTTGTGATACTTCCCTTCTCTCTAATGTGTGAATCGTTTCAAGATAGAAACAAGGGAAACAAGGATGCAACAAAGAAAAGTCAGAATATTATTGATCCCATCTAATATCCATTGGCCCTATTTCAGCTTCTGCTAATAATGGCACTTCATAATTACTATGATGGTTTTATGTTATCTAATTTATAAAGTGAAACTGAAATCCTTTTAGCTTGATGACAAAATTTAAAAATTTGACATAAGAAGTCTGTATCAAGCATGATTTCATTGTTCGGACTATGTACAAAAAAATAATAATAATAATAAAATAAAAGGGGGTGGGGGGTGAAAAATGCATGTCCACAGAAACAAAAAAGTTAAGATTTTGGATGATCAGACAGCAAAAACTGCATATGATCCAACATAAAAAACTGAATGTGCTACCAGGATCCCCCATTTCTTCATACAGAAAAAGACAAAATTGAAAGAACCAAAAACCCTAAAACAACTGACCAAACCCTAGACCCATCTAATGGTTGATGAAGACTCTCTCTCACTCGCACACACACACATACACACAGAGGAAGACACAAAATTAAAATTTCTCAAGCTTTTAGTTAAGCATTTCCTAAGCTTAATGGAGGTCCATATATTTGGTAAAGGGTCAAAAAAGAAAAATAGAATGGAGAAAAAAATCTTCAAAATGCAGTGAAACCATATGGAAAAGATTTTGCAAAATTTCCAAAATCAGTATGTGAGGAACTGAAAACAGATTTTCAAAAAAACTAAGCAGAAACCCTAAAGTGGTAAAAGTTAGAACCTTTGGACAGGTACAATCCAAAGCCATCATTTTTGTTCAATGCATCATCTCAAAAGAAACCCTCCAGTTTTCAAATTTTAAGAAAGAAGAAGCAAAATCTTAGATATTCATAACCATCCTCTCCTGGAAATGATCTCTAATAAAAGATGCTTCTTTGCTAAAGATCAAGTCCCACAAAAAAGAAAAAAAAGAAAAGCATTTTCTTATTAGCTCCATCGACCTAATAAAGATCATACTGGTAGGTAAAGTGGTAAACCTTAGATCAGATGATGTTTTGGTGAAAATACAAGAATGAAAATCAATACAAAAGTTGGATTGTGAAAATAAAAAATCAATCAAACTCAAATTTTCAAGTGTTAATAAAATAATTAGAAATAACTGATAAAAGAAAGGGCTGGGAAGAGCAAAAACTAGATCAGAAGAAAAACTCAAGACATAAATATGGAAATGATATTCTTTTCATGGTTTCCTCTTGCAGATCTAACAACAACCGCCAAGCAGAAAGTCCTATACGCTCCAAAATATTCACCAAAACGGCAACTCCCCTCATCAGCAAAAAAAGAGAGACCTGTATAAGAGATGATCAATTCTACATAATATCAATAAAAAAGAAATCTTTCCACCCACCAACCCAATTCAGATCTCAAAAAAACAAACAACAAAGAATGGAAAGAAATAAAAGAGAGAGGAATCTTTACAGAAAGCTAGTATTAGTAAAATGTATAAGTAGCTAGGTGTAGATGGGGGGTGATGAAAAAAGAAAGTATATGTAGTTATTATTTTTTTTTTTTATGTAAAAAAAGGGTGTATACCTAGAGCTACTGCAAAACTCATAGAGCTTTCCTCTATTGGAGAAGATGATCAAAGCAACCTCAGCATCACATAGAACTGATAGCTCATAAGCTTTCTTCAATAGCCCATTCCTTCTCTTAGCAAAGGTCACTTGCCTATTGATCTTGTTCTCTATCCTCTTTAGCTCCACTCTTCCTCTTCCCATTCTTTCTCTCTCTGAGATTCTCACTACTTAATTATCACTCACAAATTAATCTTTTTCCTCGTATGATATATATATATAGGATTTCTCTAATTTCTATACATACACATTTACATTTATATATATGTGAGGTGAGAAAAATGAAGGGCTCTGAGTTTATTACAAGATGATGAGAAATTGAGAATCCCTCCTCCTGGAGTGTATTCTTTCTTGATTTTTCAAGACAGTAGCAAAGTCTTGTGGGGGGAGGGCTTGTGTGTATTTGACGTGCATGGTAAGGATGTGGGCCATGTCTGGTTTGGGAACAGAAAGTGTAGATCGGACGGTGGAGAGATGGGATCCCTTATAAGTGACGAGGAACTACAGGTATCGAAGGAGGGAAACCTTAAAGCCAAACAGGTTATTCAATGTCGATGTGGTACGTGTCAACATGTCAAGTCCATTCGAGACTGGGTTTGATCAGCTAATCATCTGACAAAATTAACCTTAAGAAGCTGGAAACCTTAATTTGAACAGTTAGTAGTAATCTTTTATATATGTTCGGTCTAAAATGCCCTTGGAGATGTAGTACTACTTTTTCACAGTGAATGGCCTTGAGGTGTGGTTGGACCACTTAGCCCTCGACAGTAACTACTTGTATATACTGTATGTTGTTTCTGCTTATGAAGAGGGGAAAGAAATTTACTGTTCAGAGTATGTATTATTATGCAAAATATTGATGATCATCGATTTTTTTTTTTTTTTTGTTTTGGGTTGTCTCACAATAATCGGGGGGGAAGAATATCACAGGACTATTTTGGAAGGGTATTTTCCTTGTAAATAAAGACTAAAGTGTATGTGCAGGATCCTTTCTTTTATACAGGATATATATATGTACTTGTTTTCTTTTTCCGGTAGTCAATTGATTGACATGAATTTCCAACTACTTTATTATTTGCATTTCACCTAACAGATTACACTGAAATTAAATCAGGAAAATTTTATAGTTCTTTTTGTGAAAATATTGTCTTGTGTTTTAAATATTTATGTATATCTTCCGTACAATATTATATAATTTAAAAATTTATACTGTATAAGTTTTTAAACACAAGGGAATGGTTCTCAAAAGAAACTGTAGAATTCTCCTAAAAATCAATGTGCATATATTAGGTTATGTTGTGTGTAACTTACCATATTGAATGGTTGAATTTGTGCCTTATATGTAAGATGAAATTCAGAAGCCATATTTTCGGACCTTCATTTTGTATGGTCAAACATATTGCATGACAAAATTTGCTAAGAAAATTCCTTTCAACCATGTTTGTCATGATTAATATAGAACAATGAGCTTGAGGCCTATATATAAAATTAATCAATAGTTTTAGGAAATGTTGGTGAATATCATGAAATCGTCTAGCTGGAGACAAGCTTCACTGTGATTAATTAGATCAATTAATTCTATATTTATAATGCAGCTACCTATAAATTTAGTTGACAGTACATTCCTTTAAGTGTGCAAAATTTTATGCTTTTGCTAACTTGATCAATGTTTAACTATATAGTGTATGTAAAATGTTTAAATAAAACTAGCTTAGTATGGTTTAGCAGGAAAGGGATATCACGCTAGAGCTTTATGTTTCACACCATTGAAGATAAAGACAAAGTTTTAGTAGTGTGTGTGTATATATATATATATATATATATAGATATAGATATATAAGTGAAGAAATGCAATTACATGTAAGACGTACGAGCTTTGGATAATCCTAAAAAGGACAATAATGAGGTTTGATCAATTACAAGCACACAACCATGCATGTTGAATATGCTTTCTTTCCAAATGAAACATAAAAGAAAACGGAAAAAGAAATTCTTTAGTATTCCTACTTAATTGTGAGTACGTAAAGAGTATATATATATAATCCACCATGCATGTTTCCACGAATCGAGTTTTAATTCTCCTGCAAATTTTCAAGATAACGTTTTGTGACGGCTGAATGAAATCTATGTAATCACCCTATTGAGCTTAATTTGTTTAGTCAAAGTTTTTGATAAATAGATGGGATAAGAGAATTCAACAATAATGTTAGTTAGTTAACTCAAAAATTAGATTAGGACGCATGAGAAATTGCGTGGAGAAGCATCCAAAAAATTTGTTAGACCCGTCTGTCTCAAGAATTCATTTATTAAGTTGTTCCACGTCTTAATAAAATACTATACTACATTCCGAATTCATTTATTTAAAATCCTTTTCACAATCTAAATTCATTCATCCAAACAGACCTTTTGTTTGCTTGTTTGTTTTTTCTTATACAAGTTCTTTCTCTCTCTTTATTTGTCTGTTAGAATTATATTATTCATAAGCAAATGCTTGGATAGAATGTAGTTTAATCAATTGTTCATTGGATAAGTGAGATAGACAGAGATTCTTGGAATGATGATTCCTGTACCAGCTAAAAAATGGATTCTTTTTATCCTTTAAGGAGGCTAACATATCAAGTTTTATAAAGTAGTACATATTTAGAGAAGGGGATGTTGTAAAGAGGAAAAATCAAAAGCATGCTACTCAGCATAGAGTTATAGAGATGCATGTAGCTCCATATATGTTTTAGTTGATTAATGTTAATTACTTCTTGCTAACCTAATTGTTTAGTGATGTCGATTCCAAATTAGGATGCATGCTTTAATTAATTGCATGTGCATATCAACGTGAAATTTTTTTAACTAGACTTGATCTATCATTAATTATGAATAGAATGAATTAGGTAATTATATTTTGTAAGATATAATATGTTACATTTATATATGGTAAAAATTTCTTTATGCGTGATTTATGGGATACGCAACATTGAAGTAATTTAGCATTGAAACGCTAGCTTCTAAAGAACACACAATTTTTCTTCTTCGTTTGAGGAAGTGGAGCAAAAAATTTTTTTTTTTTTTTCCAAAACAGTAAGGTTCAATTCCCCTGATTTTTTTTCTCCGATTATTGTGAGACTTTTCGAAAAGATTTGCGTGTAAACATCTACTAAGATAATCTAGAAATGGACTTCGTGTTCGACCATTTATTTCAGCTCTCTATTCTTAAGGCTCATCGGCTAATTTGTAGTACATTTCATCTTAAGGGACAGAGACTCAAATTTCGAAGTCCTGACGGTGCGTCTCAAACTGGTCAATTTTGACCAACCCCGGTGGTGGCGGTGGCCTTTCATTCAAACTAGTTCTTGTTTTTGCTTGTCAAAAATCAAAATAACCTACAACTTTTCTTATTTATCAGTAAGAATAAGTCTTACCTACTCATTTTGTAATAAAAATATATATTAATAGTCGTTGGAATGATTGAAAAATAAAAATAGTTTATTACTTTTTACTTATCTAATTCGAAATGAATACTAAATAAATTTTTGAAAGGTAACGTGCATATACATCCTAGTTCTCACATAAGAGATCAGTATGAAATTGCTAGGTCAAACATATTAGTGTATACACTTCAATCGTGGCTTCAATTTAACGTCTTTATCAAATTAATCATGATAATGAAGGAATCATATTCATTGAGGATTACTCCTCGTTTCAGCTTTAAAACAAGGCACAATAAGCCGCTAACTAAAAGGAGTCGATATACCTACCAGGAAAATGGTGGATGTTTTTCCAATGAAGCAAAAAGAAGGTAGATTTTTATGGATGGTGGACAACGACCCTCCCTTTTCTTGAAAAAAAGAAAAAAAGAAAAAAAGAATGGGAAGGCAACATCCATACGGAAAATTTTTAGGCGATTTAAAATTATTCACGTCACTTTTAATTCGTTTCGGTTATGGTTAATTGTAACGTGCACTCTAAATTATTACTATTTTTTACTTTTCACCTATAACTATTAATTTTAGGACTTTATATTATTAATTTTTGATAAGTTGCTCAAATTAGTGAAAAATTTGTAAATTTTGATAGTTATCTTTTTTGTAATGAAAATATTTTAATATTAATACATGAATAAGGGTATTTTAATAATCAAATACAAATTACAGTTCTTAAAATCTTTTTACCAAAATAATAGTTTGAAAAAATCATAAAATTTCAACCAATTTGAGTAATATGCCTAAATAATTAATACTATAACTGTATAAGGTACTAAA
Organism: Cinchona pubescens; assembly: GCA_025175665.1. NCBI lineage: Eukaryota > Viridiplantae > Streptophyta > Magnoliopsida > Gentianales > Rubiaceae > Cinchona > Cinchona pubescens. The sequence goes on along the minus strand of JANKKI010000077.1, from coordinate 550,508 downwards.
TTGCTAAAATTAATAGTTTAAGGCGCGAAGTGCAAAACGATAATAATTCAGGGGTGCATGTGTACAACTAAACCTTTGGGTTATATAGATGCATGTATGGATAAGTTCTTTGCTATCCACCCCACATTGTGGGGTGAGTATTGTGAATTGTTGGATTATTAAAAAATAATGAGATCCCTACTTTTCTATGATTTCAACAAATGTCATATTCACTTGTATAATTTTATAATAATAAGTAGATTTGAGTTCCTAATCCTACGCAGAATGTAAATAAGTTTTTACTATTACATACTATACCAAAAAAACCCTTGTCTAGGCTTTACACTAGAACTCTCTCTTGTACCCAATAGATTTTTACCACTAGATGAATGTTGAAGTGATTGTGCCAAAAACACTTTTGAGAATGGCATTTCAAGACTCCAAGTCTCAGTAAGAAGGGTAATTTTTTGTTAGTCACTTTTTATTGACGAGTAACTAAGTTTGGAATGTAAAAACTAATATAATTGTCTGATTTGTCATATAATAGAATACTCATATAAATAATAGGAATTTTCTTATTTTATATATGATCAAACAGTTGTAGTTAGTAACAAAAAATTTTCTCAAAAATGATTAGAGTATTTCTTTTTTTTTTTCCTCCATCCACACTGTATACAAATACTGCCATGTGATAAGAATTAATAGTCTCGTTCCATTTTATTAGACACTTGCACAGTTTCACTTTGTTGATGTATTATTATTATTATTATTTTATTTATTTGGCACTTACAGGAGAAAATATCATGGTATATGTTGTTTGTAGATGATATTGTTTCAATAGATGAAACAAAAGAAGGGATTAATGCTAAACTCGAGGTCAAGAGAGACACTTGAACCAAAAGATTTTAAACTTAGTAGATCAAAATCAGAATGTATGAAATTTAAATTTAGGAAGCATGCACGTAGAAATAAAATAGAGGTTAGAATCCGAGATTAAAAGATACCCATAAGTGAAATTTTTTAACCTATTTAGATTAATTCTTCATAGTAATACTGGTATAGATTGAGATATTACACATCGGATATAAGCGAGTTGGACAAAATGGAGAATGACATTAGAAATATGATGCGACTTTAAAATTTCTTTAAAACTTAAAGGTAAATTTTATAGAATTGCCATTAGGCCAGTGATGCTTTATGTGTCTAAATGTTGGGCAATGAATTACACACAAGAGCAAAAGATGAGAGTAGCAAAAATGCGAATGTTAAAATGAATGTGTGGGTATACTAGGATGGATAATACGTAATGAACATATTCAGGATTAGATTCGAGTAATACCTATCGATGAGAAAATGAAAGAAACATGTTTAAGGTGGTTAAGTCATGTACTAAAATGGCTAATAAATGCGTTCATCAATCGAGTATATTTTAGAGAAAGTAGTCAATGAAAGAGAAGTAGGGGAAAACCGAAAAAGATTTTGTGAGTTACTTGTAAAAACTATAACTCATCTAAAAATTAAGAAATATATGAAGCTTTATGATAGAACAAGAATAAAGCTTGATTTTTTTTTTTATGTATTCAATACATGAACTCCAAAAATAACATATGACGTTCAACCTATTCCAATGGTAGGGGTACAATACTTCTTCAATTATATATGCGGGGACAGAGATGAAGACCACAAAGGTTACCCTTCAAAAGACAAGGGACCTAAGTTAGAAAATTGTTTCGTGGTGGATTAATTGCTACGGCCCTTGTTGTTTGGAACTCTTGGAGTTCCAAATTTTCAATTGTATAACACAATTCTAGGCTGTGTTATATTCATAATTAGCACATAGTGTGTTTCCTTATAATTATAACCACAGGTTACTTAAGATATGAAAACCTCGGCGGTGGAGTCACAATTTCTTTTCAGGTGTAAAGTATGATTATCGAACTAGTTTAGGGGTAAAAGTGTTGTTAGTCCAAAAATATATAATTTCCCTTTAGGAACGTATAAGAGAAATTAAATGGACTTCCAAGTTACGGAAAGTTGTAAATTGGAATGAGTTTTAGGTTGTGTTTAGATAAACGAATTTGAAGAAATATTAGAAATTTATCTATTTATTCGAATGATTTGTAAAGTTAAAATAGATAAATATCAAATTCATTTTAATTAAAAAATTATTAAATAAATAATTTTTTAATTTAAGAGAATTTAAAATTTATCTATTTTTACTTTATTAATCCATTTAATAAATGAATGGATTTTATATCGTTTCCCAAATTCATCAATCTAAACACAAATGTTAGTAAGTTTAAGATGTGAGATGCTTTGATTAATTAAAATGATACGCGGAGTAAGTAGTTAATGAAGTTGATTAATGGGTGTGGGGGACCAACAAAATTCGAGAGAGATCTTATTTTCTGCAAAGTAGTGATGAATGGTGTGGACCCAGAGAGTACAAGTTCTGTCAGATTTACAACCTTAAAAAGGCAGGCAGCATCAACTTCACACATCAAGACACGTGGATCCCTTTCTATTTTAAGAAAATCTGCTTTTTAAAGTACAGTAGTAGGCGAGTAATTCACATCTACTCCCCTATGCCCAGAGGCTGCTGATTAAAGGCTAGATAGACGATCCCAGATCTAGATCAATTACCCATTGTTGTCTTACTCTTAAGTCTTATCTATGAGCAGCAAAGTTTTTATTTAATGGCCAATGCAGGTTGGCTCGGATAATAAAAAGGCGATCAGATTATACGAAAAATTTTAAATTTATTTTTTTAATTGTCTTTATTTTACGTCTTTTTTTTTAGTGTGTAATCGCTAAAAACACATAATAAATCGCTGAAAAAATAAGTAACAATTTTTTCTAACTCTGAAAGAAGAGAGGATAATCTATCATTCCTTAAATTTTGTTTTTAATATTAAAGTTTTTGGTTAAAAAAAAAGAGGGTTTATTTTATTCAATGCACTAGTTGTCTTCGCCAAAACGTCACACTCATTCTTTGTCCCAAGTGCTTCAATGGTGGGGTTGGGCGTAAACCACCATCGGCTAAAAGGCAAAACTCTCTGTTAGGTGGCCTTTTCTGCTTACCTCGCAATTTGCATCTGATTGCTTTACGAATATGATGATGAGAATTTAGATTGATTGAATCCATTGATTTTGCACCGAAGGATCACGACGTTGTTGTACTTATCACTCATTATTAGCCTCGGTGGTTTGACGTTTTCTTTTTCTTTTAACTCACAAAAAGGCACGACTGTAATTATATCTATCTTATTTTGCCATGGGACTGTAATTAAATTTTGATTACAATTAATGAGAATCGAAATTAAGGTGCTATACAATCGAATCACTAATGGTGTTCGGATTTAAGTTATTATTAGCAATTTTTATATCCTTTACTTTTCTTATCTTTTGCTATTTCCTCTTTTTGGATAATGTCTTAGTTGCAACAGGTTATGGCATACAATTAGAAGTAAATCTTGACTATTCATTTTGTAATACGGAATAAATATAATAGCTGTTAAACTAACTAAAACATAATAGAGTCCCACTACTTCTCAATCATTCAACGGATTTACTTCACGCACTCAATAAAGTGTGAGTAGCAAAAAAACTTTCTACAATTAGTTTGTAGCAAGTTGTGTTAATGATAATTGCGCTCCGCATCTTCTATTTCACTATATGTACTAATAAAAGATGCGAGATACAAGATTAGCACAAGTAACGAGACAAAAAATTTTGTCTTACGATAAGTTACAATTCATTGTCTTATTTATTCACATTTACTTGCTAGTACGTATTATTTAATCTCTTGTGCAAAAAAATGAATTTATTCTTAGGTACTATGTACTCTTATAATTATAGCGCTTAAACATCAATTCAGTTATCTAAACTCGCTTAAATATCACTCTAATTTCCCTCCACTTACAAAGACAAATTTGATCGACATAGGAATTAGCATTTAATATTCGTCAGCATTTGTAAATGATACTGGCAATTTTGATCCGTGAAGTGGGCTTGTCATGGCCATAGTTGTACAAAAAAAGGACCATTAAGAAGAAAAGAAACTTTGTTAACTTTGGCCAGAACTCATATGGGATGTCCACTTCACACAATTTTTGACAATTCAAAATCCTAATTTAGAAAACTACAATAGTAGTGTATATTTTGGTTTACACTTCAATTGACGATTGTGAGGGTTTGTAATTGGGGTAGAGTCAAAGTTGGGCATGAATAGTAAGTACTTTGGTTTTCAAATTAGGAGCTGTTTAAGGTTAAACAAAATTATTGGTCAATAAGGAAAATGAGAAATTATCGATAATATATAAATCATGACGAATGTTTATTCATGAGCTGTCTGCGTCAAGAATACATGCATGTGGTCATTAACTTAGCTGGTTAGAAAGGAACCCCAAGCCCCAAGTGAGTTGTTACATCTAACAGTTTTTGGAAGCTTTCACCTCAATGTTCTTCAATACCCATTATTCCGCCAGAGAAGAGTAGTTGTAGCATCGCAGTGGTTTTATAAGTTATCGTCGCTAGTTATAATTTTATTGAAAGAGTTTATGTTTGAACGATTGAGTGCTTAAAAAATAAGGAACTGCTAGAGTTTTATACTTAAATTTAAGAATGAGAGATAAGTATTTATAAGAGTCTGTATAACTTATTGAAAAGTTATAAACTGTAATCTTTCTATTTTCAATTCCACAATATCAAAGCCCACCCCACCCATTTACCCTTCGTTTCCCAATTGCCATTCTTTTTTCTCGTTGAAGATCAAGAAAGAGAGCACTAAAGAAAAAGTTGTAAATTGTTCTCGTTATGACATAGTATTATGGACCGATCCATCCACTGTTGACGACCATATGTTGAACACTTTCTGGCACTTAAGCTTCAAGCGACAGTCTGAGAAACCTCATTGCTTGTCATGGACACACTAAGAGAGGCCCGGAATAAATGGGCTCTTTGAAAAGTTTTACGTTGCGTTCTCTAACATATATTCAAGTAAAAGAGGATCGAACGAAGCCACACCAACACAACAAATCAAGGTCAAGTTCCAGTTAAAGGAGTCCAATAGCACTTAAATTGATACTTAAAAATAAAATAAAATTCTTTTAATAAAGTGATATTTAAAAGGAAACGAAAGTAATATAAATCTATGTCGGTTAATCTTAATCTTAGTCACCTAAAAGTTAGAGGAATGGGAGGTGTAATTAAAGACACTGTATGTGGATCACACAATCAAACAAATCTTGATTATTCACTCCATAATACGAAATAGGTATTGACTATTAATAATTGTTGAGATCGCTGAAAAATAAGTGAATTTCATTATCTTTCAATCATCTAACGATTTATAATACTCACTCTATAATGCGGAATGAGTAACAAATAATTTTTCTACACAAAGAACAGAATACTAACAATCCGTAATGCTACTATTACTGGTTATGGTTGGTGGGACCTGCCTTAAATTAACAATTCATAATTAGAAAGTACAACTTTTAATTCTACTTCAGCGTGTTTGACAAATACTTTGCTAACAACGTAGTAATGTCCAGCAACACAGGAGGACCACACAAAGAACAAAATATTAATTACTCAGAAATTGGTCATGCATCCACATTGCACAACAATCCAAGTAAATGAAATTTTTATTATTCCTACAAAACTTAGTTAATGATGGATGTCAGCAAGACATCCGACATTAAATTAACTCAATCCCAGTTATATTTTCAGGGATTTCCTACCATACAATTGGTAACCTGATGACTCTCCTTTCTAAGTTGATTTTGAATGTTTAGTTTGTAAAACGGGACAGGAATATCTTATTATATGTTCATATCATTCCATTCCGGAAGAGATAGCCCCCATTCTGGGATGCAACTACTCGGCATTGTTCAATATTTACTTTTCAATTAGAACTCTTCCTCTAGAGTGAATGGTTTATTTTTATGAAATAGACGACCCTATTTTTGAGTCCCCAATTCAAATGAAAAATTTCTATTGGTTGAAGAATAACTAAAAGATATTGCCCAGTAGATGCTTCTAAGCAATATAAAAATTTTTCAGGTCATCTGGGAGCGGGGAGAGAGTGGAGCGTGAGGATCATGAAAAATGTCATTTCATCACGAGGAGGTATCAACATTCTGTCACACAAATACACCTAGAGGAACATTAAGCATTCTTGGGCAGAAGGTGAAAAAGAATTAGTGTCTGGCACACAATTTATTTACACAGTTGGCACAAGGCAACTGCAATGGGAAGAAAAAAGCTACTCCCACAGGAATGTGAGCGTCTGATGAGATCCGCCGCTTGTTGATGACTCTTCGGGTCCATTTTGAAACATCTCCTGGAAATGGAGGGTGGCATTATTGCTGACTTGGGAACCTGTTTCAGAAACAACTGGTTTATTTTGTATTTCTTGAGCAAACGGGAATGGGCCTGGACTGCCGTAGTGCAAATTGTGAACCAAGGACTGTGCCTGGGATATGGAGTCAGGCTGCACCATGTGGCTAAAACCAATCTCCCTAGTTACAGGAGGTGCAGATGACAGAAGAGAGAGAGCACGATCGGAGTTGATCACTTGATTCAACCCATCGGAGAAACTGTGATCTTTTGATCGTTGCTAGTGTGTCCTGATGTTGAATCTGGATCAAGAAGCGGTTGACAGATGGAAGTTTCGGGGAGAGTTCGATTGGTGCTTTGCATAAACTGAAACTGGTTTACGCCTTTGTAGTCATGAACTGAGGATTCCGGGAACACATTTTGCCTGTCCATGTAATTTACGTTTGATTGGTTATTGTACAGCACCACATCGTTCTCAGGTTTGACAACACCAGTCCAAGTGGAACTCACAACAGCACTTGGAAATATTTGAGGTGTACTAAATGACAGAAGTCTAGTGCCTGCAAAAATCACCAATCAACTGAGTGTACATGCACGAGATTTGCGTCACTTAAATGATGAAATGTCTGACATGCGGTTCACATAATATTATGGTACATTAACACAGTTAACTCCATCTTATGTCAAGGACACAAGAATTCAAAACTGAAAAATTAACAAACCTTGTTGACCGGAGAAAAGCATTCCAGAATTTCTGGAAAGTTCTCCTGGCTGAGGCTTCCTTCGCCTCCTATTATGGCCATCAAGACGCTTTCTGCAGCTCCGTTTTCCATCATCAAACTCTACCAAAGAGTGAAACCTACAAAATGTGTATAGTGAATGAGAAACACAATTCGGAAACAATTCTGTGAGAGAAAGAACTCCAGACAAATGAAATTCTGGAAAGAAAAAATTTCAGAAATGTACAATTCAAGCACAAGAAGCATCTGTTACTTTAAAAAAATGATATATCTACTGGAACATGAAACAAACATCAATATAGCTTTTTTTCACCTTAGAGAATGTGTCACATTCAAACAATTTCATGTCACAGATACATAAAAGGAGGATACTATGCACAGCCAAATCACAATAGTAAGCTCCCTGGAGCAGAAAAATCCTGGTTGCAGCATAAAAATGTGGAACCAAGCATATGACCATTTAAGATTCAATACTTTGGCACAAGTGACTATTTTTTCTGACAGACCGTAGCTTTCCACAGAGATATTTTCAATAGGCAAAACATGCATTTTGTACTGATGCCATGATCTAAAATCCCTGGAAATTGTCAATAAACTTAAGTCACTCAAATATATGTGTTTCAACTTAAAACCAAGTCATGATAAGTGATAACATGACCTTTCAGTTAGGGGTGTGGTTAAAAACTGCTTTTTGCCTCGTGTCTTTTGACAAATTTTCAATAGCATATTCACTTTTCGTCCGGCCAGACTTGGATAGACTGCCAAATCATGATGGTTTTGGATCTGGGGATACCTAAATCACAAGCATCAATTGATATCAAGCATCAAACTGCAAGAAGAGATAACATTGCTGGATGCCGTACTTCTTTGATAACAAATTGTAAATTAAGAAAAGTTATGGCATTTTCACAACTAGAGTGGTGGCCAGAGGGAACAAATGTGGTTTGTGTTCCAGGAACAACAACCGATCATAAAATCTCTAACTCAAAAGGTTCTTACCGTACAAAAGCATTACAAGTTTTATTGGGAGGATTTAAATTAGAAAAGAAAAAGAACTGTCCACTTTAGAACATGTAACCATCTCATTTTAGAGGAACATTTCAATCCAATATACATATCCACATGGCACCAAGAAAAATACATGATACCTTGTTAAAGGGGTTCAACAATTGAAATTTACTTTATGTTTCTGCCAAACTTTTACTATTTTCTTCTTTTGGGTCTATAGGAAAGGTTGGGGTATTGACCTATATCTTAAATTTAAGAAAGTAATACATCTACTTGGGGAAAAAAAAAAGAAAGTAATATATCTGCATAATATAGAGACATCAAGTATAGTGTGAAACCAGAATTACTAAATTGGCATGGCCCAAAATCTTTTAAAATGGTCTATAATTTTGAAAAAGAAACCAGCAACCAGTTTAAAAAGTATTCTATGGCACATATTATGCTGCAAAAAAAAAAAAAAAATGGTAGACAAAGCTTTCATCAACACAAGAGCCCCATATGCTTCATGTTGGAATTCATAACTTAAAGTTAGGATTCCCAAGGTACAGGCAACGAAGAACACGAAGGCAAAGGATCTATATACTAAATGAGTATATGGGTAATAAAAGGTAAGGTACAGCAATGGAAAGAAAAGGGGAAAAAAAAGAAAAAGAACAAGAAAGCAGTGAGACATAGTTGATCACAAACCATTTTAAAGTTTTATCAAATGAGCAAAAGTGTAAAGCCTCTCGAAGAAAAAATGATTTACCTGCTGCACTGCTGACAAAACCGTTGCTCTCGACCCCCAATCGTGACTTTTGGGGTCTTAGAGTGGAGCTCACAGACTTTATGGCGACGGTGATATTCTCGGCATTGACTGAGGTCAGCATTGCATCCATCAACCAAGCAATGAGCAATTTGGGTTATGTTACCAGGTGCTTTGGCCCTCTTCGATGATCCCGTCAATGATGAAGATTCCATCAACAAGATTTATTGTGCTCAATGATTTTCCAACCCTCTTAGGTCCAAAATCTCAACAGCTTCTTTAGCTAGAAGAACATTATTCCCTAGCTGAGTCCCTCTTCACTTTTAAGCTACTTACTCTAGTCAAAAACAAGATTTAAGCTTACAATGAAGGGAAATGAGAAGTGTCTCTCTCTGATCCAGCTAACTTACAAGAAATTATTCCTAGAGAAAAGATCCCAGACTAACTTTCCCTCTCAGTCAAGTTCTTTTCATGCAGATCCTCCACTTGGCTCACAATCAATTTCTTGACATGCTTATCAACCTGGTACAGTATTACATAACACTTGATATCAGGTAATAATCAAACTAAAAGGTCCATTTAAAAGAAAATTCAATATTAATAACAATGAAAAGGCTATTTTTTTTGGTCCAAGAAGTCCAGAAACAATGAACCTAAATAACTCCCACGTGTAACTGTGCAAGTCAAGGTCTTCTGTAGACCTACTCTATGGGGACAATTCTAGCAAAGGAACATGTAAAGCTAGTTCCTTGGCAACCATACTCTAAGATAGGCACAGCTCAAAAATTGAGTCTAACTTCAACCCTATTCAACAATTACTCAACCACCAGAAACAAATTGGGAAGAGGGGAAAAGCCATATATCTAATTGTAATGCAGCAGGGGAGATTCTAAAATGCATAAAGCAAGGTCATGGTCATGTAAAAAGGACAGAGTTGTAGGGCCATGTCATTCAAGATATTTCCAGACATTAAGAGAAGAGGGTTACAGATGGTTCTTCAGAAAGGAAATGTCTCCCAATTCATGTCAAGTTCTCTGCCAAAAAGTGAAAAAAAATCTTAAAAACCATGTGCAACTTGTAAATAATGCAACCCCACTTTGTCCAATTATGAAGTGAGGAACCACAGTTATAAATCTTACCAGTCACAGTTCCAATCCAGGCACAGAGAGAGAGAGAGGCCTTAAAAAAAAAAGGAAAAAAAAAAAAGGTAAGAAAAAGATGTGTAGTAAATGAGAAAAAAGGAAAGATCACAGCTGTCTTTTGTCTTCTATAATTTTATTGCAACAATAGTAAAAATCCATTCACTACCCATTACAGCACAAAAAACAAGTTTCATTCCAATGACATGCTAAAAAGGGTTTATCTATCAAACCAATAATATACTACCAAAGGCAAGAAAAGGGTGTCAAAAAAGGCTCATAGCCCTCAAAGCTAGATACACTAAACAGCCCCCCAACATCCCATCTCCCAGTTCCCAACCCAATTAAAGAACAGGATAGAGAGCTCAAGAGAGGGAGAGAAAAGTAGGATTATACCTCAAAATCAACCTAGGAGTTGGCTTTGAGCAGCAGGGCAGGGCAGTTAAATTGCAGATGAGGCATCAAAGAATGCATAAAGATTCAAGCTTTTTTAACCTTTAAGCAAGAAAAATGAAGCAAGAAACTACCATATTTATATATCCATCCAAGGAATTAAAGAATAGAGCAGAGAGCTATAACTAATTATGAAGACTTACAGACAAGTGCAATAGAGGAAGACTGACTTGGTCTTCTCAGCCATTCATTCTCTGACAATGACTCCATTATACTAGTCTAGATCAGTAAAGTGGCAACTGGCAAAAGAGACTAGGCATAGCCCGTGTGTCCCTGTGTGTTTTTTTGAGTGTGTGTTGTGTGTGAGAGAGAAAGAGAAGGAGAGAGAATTGTGAGAGTGACAGGGTTTAGAAAAGGCTAAGGGTGTAGAGGTGAACAAGATAGATATGGTGTACATCAGAGAGCAAATGAAGCATTAGTGTGTTTTATGTTGGAATTATTGGTAGGAGCATTACACTTTGCACACACTCACACACACTAGTATGTGAGGTGAAGAGAGAGATGTAGAAGTAGTAGAAAGAAAGAAAGAAAGAAAGAAAAATGTTAAAAAAGTGGATGGTGGATGATATTGAAATTTGAAAGGGAGGGAGAATTTGTTAATAATTTGTTTGGTTATCTCTCTGTTCTTGCCTTTTTAAGATAAAAGGCTTGGCACAAGTGATTAAAAAACTAACACAAGTGTATTTGATTAAGTTAAAGAAGAACAAGACCCATCTAACGAGTGGCAAGGAAAGGGACAGGTCTGTTTGTACATTATCTCAATCTCATAACTTTTACCTTTATTATGTACTCGGCAAGAAATAAATAAAGAGAGTGAGAGATGGGGAAAAGATAAAGTACATTGGAGGAAGGGGGAGAGGTGGAAACTGGAAAAGTTTGGATTAGTTTGGTTTCCCAGTTATTATGTCCCATAATAGAATCATGTCCCCTTTGCTTTTATTTTGTATTATTTATTTATTTATTTATTTTTTGTTGGTAAAAGAAAGTGTACAACGGTTATCTTCCCTTTTGCGGAGTTAAAACGTACCTCTTATGTATATATTTTTTATTTTATGGTGTTATTTATCTATCGTTCTCCGTCAAACAGAGTTTAAGAAATTAAAAACAGCTTGAAGGTATGAACATCTTAAACAATTTTTACTATTTTTTTATGACAGTAAAAGTCGAATTTGATAATCTCTCTTTGTGTTGTTTCTTTTTATTTGTATGAGATTTATTTTATAAGCTTTTATTATGCCTTTCTGGAACTAAATTATATTTACAGTGGAATTTCAAATGGAATCTCATTAGATTCCTTATGGTAGGGTTGGCCCGCGAACCATGTTATTTTTCTATTTAAATTGTTTGAATTAATTGAGGATGTAGGGTAGGGGTCACCCGTGAAACTAAAGGGAAATTAAATGTATATAAAGATATGTTAAGAGAAAAATGTACAAAGCAGATATTACATCGGTATTTTTTTTTTTCTTTGGGGGGAGTCAAATCGAAGGGAAAATGTTTGAGTTTGCCTCTCTGTCTTGTAAGTTCTTTGGTTCCGTCCAATTTATTATGAAAAAAATAGGCATATAAAAGTTTTAATTTTAATTTATAGAAAGATAGAATGTGAATCTTTAAAAGACTTGATGCAGCTTGGACCTGAATCTAGATCCTTTTTTAACGCTGTTAAAGCTGCTTTTTTTGTGAAGTTGATGTGTTACTACTTATAGTATACTAGTTATTGAAATTCATTATAAAAATGTTAATGATTAAAAGCTAAACCTTTAACAGAGAGAAGTGAGTATTTTAATCTACCCAATACAAAAGAAGAAATAAAAAATTCAGTCAAAACCCAAGTTTAGGGAATGATGCTTTATTTGGATTGTTATCAGTCTCATATCCTTCAATCCAAGGTGTTGTTGATGCTTGATGGAAATATCGAATCTTGGAAACCATAATTTTATGCTATTAGTAGAAAGTAGTCATCAACTTCAAAACCTAGATTTTGTGTTCAAATGGCCTCTTTAGTTTGTGTTTGGACCCAAAACCAAAAGCAGTGACCCACTCTTGTTTATTTTTCTGCTTTTATTCGAGATTAAGAGAGAGAAAGCTTTAGCATAATATTCTTAATTTATTAAAGACAAGCCTTGCCTCATCTCCACTTGTAATTTTACAACACAGTAGTAGTATAATTTTGACCTTGCACTGTTCAATGTTTACGAACAAAAGCAACCCGTTCCTAGTTTTTGCTGTTTGCATTTTGTCTGTTTCAAAGGATCAAACCAGAAGTTTCATAGTTGAGGAGCAAATCGTAAAGAACAATTTATTGAGAAAAATTTTATATTATCTTCAAAAAAATTTAGAGGGGCAATTTTTAATATCTAGGTAATAATAAAAATTTAGTGCTTTTAAAGGAGAGCCGGCTGCTCCTTTTTTATGTCTTTGTCGGCTGTTGAAAAAAGAGTTCCTAAATTAGGCAGAAATTCCATTGTCAATCACCTGTCTCAATTAGTTGGTCTTTCATTATAGAAGGGACCATCTTCATCTGTGTTTTTTTTTTTTTTTTTTTTTTTTTTTTTGCACAAGATGTAGTTGCATACCTAATTAATTATGTGGGGGCAAATACACAATAATACACACCCCCTGGTAGTACATTACTTTCAATATGTATTTCATTGATGGATGGACGAGGGTAGTTCGCTTGTGGGGGCCTGTAATAAGGTTGCCACGAAATATCCTGTGTCGTCCAGCAAGCATCCATCTGCATCTATGTGACTGACATCTTCCCATCGTTTATTGTCTTCGAACAGCCCTAGTGCAATCATCTTGATTCAAAGCTCACTGTTAGAACAACCCACAAGAGTGAAATCCCCAAGTAGATCCCTCGTCCACCTCCGCTCCCGACATAGCCACATAACAAAGCTCCCAACAACCAAAGAGATAAAGTGCTACTCTTACCATTGAGCTCTCACTTTTACCACAATTTAGTGCATTACATTTCATCATAAAGGGGGGGACAAATTGCAATAATATCTCAACCAACATTTGATAGAAAAGTAGTGTTCCATATTGTGATATGCAATTTATCTAAAAATTTGTACTATTACGAGCATAAGCCACTAAACATAGTTGATGAAAGGGAAAAAAGATGTCCATTTAAGACTGTAATCATAATAGATGAGGTACAAATGAGAAACAAACTGATCCAAAGTTGGCCCATTTTCAAGAAATGGATGCCAACGGTACTTTAACCAAGTGGAGCTTCAACCACAAAAAGGTACATTTATCAAACCTAGGATTTAGGAAATCAAACAGCTGTAAGTGAAAAGTAAAGATGGAGATATTCAATGGACAGGTCACAGGTGTTCTGATGTTGTGAGAAAGAGAAACCTAGTAGTATTGCTAATCACCCCCAACACACTTGACACCTCTTCCCTCCTGTTCTTGAAGGCTACATTTTGTGCATTACAATTCAAGAGCAACTGCTACATTGTTACCAATTTACAGTTCACAATACGCAGATGTCCCTCGCATATCCAAAAAGGTCAGCAAAGAAATACTAATTGTTTGATGTACAGTCTGAGTTAAAAACAAAACTAGTTTCATGCAGAGAGGCCAGCACAATGATCTTATTCTTCCACTCTTGAAAAACAGCTGCTAATTAGTCGTCGTGAAAATGAAAATAAAGTATTTTGGTGCATCTCTACTGTACAATCAGCACTAAACAAGGAAACACTTTGGTGGTGATTTAAGGAGGGATATTACATGAGACTGCTAGAAGAGCAAGCTATTGTCCTCACATCTCAAGCAATCACCCTCTAAATCTAGATTGTGAACAACCAAGTTATGAGAGAGAGAGAGAAAGGGATTTACTAAGAAAACCATAGAAATTGACAATATGTACAACACAAAAAAATTGCTACTTGGCACTTCTGTTATCATTATGCGTTTAGACGTATGAACGACTAATATCAATGAATGGTCTCCAATTATCACCCGTTCTCAATCATTAGAGAAAGTACACACAGAACTGTTTACCTTTTTTCTTTCTATTCTTTAACTCGCATCCCTATCATTTTTTCTGTCTATTCTTTGACATGCATTCACCAAGTTCTGGACTGGCCCGGGCTAGTGCAAAACAGCGAAGCAGAAATTCACTGCATAATATATATATATATATATATAGGAAGATACCACAAGAAGCTTTTATAATATTGATCATTCGCTCCAAGAAGTCAACCTGGAAAGGAAAAAAAGTATGAGTGGATAATCTACCAAAAGACATTCAAAATCTTTTAACAACTGCTTCAACCCATCTATTACTGGTGATTAGATAGATTTTTTTTTTTCAGGGGAGTGAAAATGTTTAATAACAGTTGAATCATTATGGTCTCAACCAACTTGTATAAGATAGTGCAATTCAATGAGGAGAACGATGGCATCACAAAAGAAATGATGATCAATAGACATGATTAAGATCCTAAACTTGCGTGTATTCATGTCTGGAAGAACTGGTCTTCCTTACACAGCAAATAAAGGACATTTCAAAAATATAAGATTTCCTTTTTGTTTGACGCTACTATTAACCAAACAAGTTTCCATCAAAATCCCAACCATGTCATGCACTTAGTTTGGAGAAACTCGACAAGCACAGGAGTTTGAAAGGCCAAGTGAAGTTCAATATAGGAAGAGTGTAAGGACAACGGATTATCTTAACTACAGGACCAGTAAATCCACATAAGCCAGTCAGTCTACATGAGGTGGGAAAAAAATCCTTCCAACCGCTATCTGAAACATAATCATTTTCCCAATTTGTAAAGTGAACCAGCCATGCAAATTCAAGCAGTATACACTATCCAAGGATGAAATTTGTAAACATTTTGAGCTTTCACCAGCTTGCAAGTCTAAATCTTTTCTTAGAAAGAAACAGTGTGCTGATTTATAACATAGGCATCCCTTTGGCTTTGATGGTATAAATCTCACAACACTAACAGCTAATTCAAACAAACTATATGAGCACAATCCAATTACTTCTCTGCTATTGAATACCTATATCGATCAATGATTGACCCCAAAAAATAAAATGGTAGAAGAAGTGTATGAAACCACTTTTGAGGATCTTGATCGAAAAAAACTTACCCTTGCTCGAAAATAGAGCCCTATAAATTGATAGGATGAATTTATAGCAGCAACTCATGCAGTGTTTGAGTTACTCTGCAAATCAGGAAATAGATTAATAAAAGGCATATACTGAACCAAATGGAAAAGCACAACCAACAAAAATCAAGCTCATGCAACATGAACAATATATCATGAGATGCATAAATAGTTGTCCTTGTCCTAGGATTTTTTTCTTGTTTCAAGATCTATATATTTTCTGCTTTTCTTTTATATTCTTTTTTCCTTGAGGGGTTGTTCTTTTTTTGCTTTTCTTTTTGGTTGGAGGGTGGGGGTGTGGCGTGCAAAGGGAGGTGCAGTTATTAACCACGTGAGATTCACCGTTACAACTTATAACACACATCCAATCACAAACTTGCATATACATACAGAGTATCCAATTTAGACCTGAGACCAGGTTAAACTCTTATATGATATAATAATCAGTTCAACTCCTCGAGCTGGTTCACATACCTAAAGGAAGATATTAACAAGCTGGAAAAAAGTGGTCAATTATAGGGAAAAGGTAGTGCTAATAGGAGCAAAAGCTCACATTATGCCACCACGAGTTTGAGCATTATACATCCTCATGTAGTTTGAAAAGGTAAATAAAAAGACATCTGATACTTAACTAATCCCTCCATTTATACAGAATTGGGGAATTCCCTTTATATCGAATCCAATAAGAGTGGAAATCAAAATCAGCAGCCATCTCTTGTATCTGTGCTAAAATAAAATGCAGAAGAATTTAGCATTCTACTCTGCCAAGAATACTTTAGTCAGATTCAATATGTGGTTAGCATCTTCATGGAAGATTCAGGTGTACAAAACTTCTGGACTTGAAAAAGCTTCTCAAGATGACAGTTACTTATTCAACCACAACAACCACATTAAAATTACAAGTCTAAATAAAAAAAATTTACCCTTGATTCAAATATCCTTTTTCTGTCACTGAAGTACTGGTTTGGATGATTAATCCCAGTATCACAAGATGTGCCATGAACAGCTTCAAATGTCAAGGTGCATGCCAAATGCACATTGCGTTCAGAATTTTGACATATAGCTCCAAGGAAAGAGAGAGTCAAATTATCAGAGAAAATTTAAGACCACAATCAGGACAAAGTATTAACTGGTAATGTTTATTTTGCACTTTCTCCATCACATCCTCTAGTGCACGATTGCCTACTCCCATCTTACCAAGAGCAGCTCTCAAATTCTCTTCACTGCTCAAGCAAGAATGACAAGCCAATTAAAAGGTAAAAAGGAGAAGATGTCTTTACAAATTAAATAGTATAAGCAAATTGTTTATAAAACCATATTTCTGAAGCTCCTTATGACTAAAAACTGTACACTGATATGGCCGTTTCAATGAACTAAGACATAACTTCAAGTCCATAATTTCAATTTAAAATCAATGGTTTAAAATGTTGAACCAAGACAATTAGACAGATTACTAAGATAAAACCAGAATTATGAAGGAAATGAATGCATGAAATCAGCACAACACATGCTATTCCATAGGAGTTTCTTAAAATTTAAAGCAGGCACAACATAAAGCAGTCACCATAGAGACAATAAAGCCACTTAATAATATAGCAAAAGCCTGACCTGAAATGACGATATGGACAGCCATGATGATCTCCAACCCCTGGCACTGAAGATATGATTTTTTGGCATGAATAGGGTGTATAATCCTGCACTTGTCTCAAAGAGAGTTAAAAACTGGACACAGAGGTGGCTAAAGTGTGAACAAATAGAGCAAAATCTTAGTGCAATTTCATAAAGTTTAGGAGTGCTTAGTTTATATGAGGAAGAAAATGGAAAGGGTAAGAAGTCAAGCAAATTATTTTTTGTCTCTAGATCACATGAAGTTCAGCGGAATTTACTAAAGCTATTGTCGAAAGTCTATGTTACCTGGACTCAGATACGGTTATCGAGTATGAGTACATGTCTAAGTGTCGGATTTGTCAATTTCATAATCGAGGATATGGGGACACTCTAAAAGAGTCGGATACAGGTATAGGGATGCGTTTTCTGTGCTTGTATATCTTAGTGTAGTTAGTGTAGTAGTAATGCAATTTGATGACATAAACCAATTTACATTATTTTGTAACTCATTTTTCAAAAAATAAATATGTATGTGCCTAGC
This sequence comes from Cinchona pubescens, assembly GCA_025175665.1. Taxonomy (NCBI): domain Eukaryota; kingdom Viridiplantae; phylum Streptophyta; class Magnoliopsida; order Gentianales; family Rubiaceae; genus Cinchona; species Cinchona pubescens. Next base: position 532,820 of record JANKKI010000077.1, on the reverse strand, counting down.
ATTAAAGAGTTGTGTACTGAGAAAAAGAAGATAATAGAAGGATATAACTATAATGAGATTTAGTGATTTGATATACAATTCTGCATATGTTTCTCCCTCCTATTTAATCTTTCTCTTTATCTTATCAGTCCTTTCATGTGATGAAGTCACAACCATGATGAAATCAATATAATTTTTGGCTTGGTAAAAAAGTCAAAGTGCCCAACTAAAAGTTGATCATACAGACATGGATCCCACACCCACATCCATGTCGACATGACAGGACACGTATACTCTGGGGTAACATAGTCAAAAGTTAAAAAAGATGATATTTATGCCACATAGAGATAGAAGAATGAGGAATTCCATCATGTTCGTATTTTTCCCACCAGGTTTCATTGGTAATAAAATAATAATAATAATAATAATGAATTATATTTCCTTCTCTTTTCTTTGAGTTTAGGTTTTCTTCTGAAATCAAAACATGCATTAACCTTCTTCATTGTATAATCTCTCTCTGCAGAGAATATAACAATCTAATGCCCAATCATAATTCTGACCTCTTAACATTTTAGAGATGACTGAGAAGTATCTAAAACTGAATGACATTACTGTTCTCTTGCCTTCTTTTCCATAGTTGTGGCATATGCTGTATGCGTATTCTTTGTTGAATCTTTCAGCACCAACCTCCAACAACCAAATAAACATTTTAATGTCAAACAAAACAGATGCAATGTGGAAGGCATGGTTCAAAAAAAAAAAAAAGAAACAAGACTTTTTTTGTCGTTTTGCCTCATTAAGCTGTTATGGTACACTTCATACTTCAAGCACCAGAACATGAAAAAGTGAAAAGGCAAGATAGGAACTGTGCCTCTCCACAATTGTCCGAAACTTTCTTTTCCTATGCCTATTATACTTATTCAATTGTTACTTCAGCTAGTTATACATGATTCGGCCCATTCAACTTAATAAGTTGACACCATGACAGGGCAAAGTAGCAAACTCCATGGAATTATGAATGTACTACAAGACTTACCAAACACTTGATGACCACTTACTAAAATATAAAGCCTGTTCAGAACAAAAAAGAGTTCAACCTAGTGGACTCAATTATGGATATAACCTCTCAAATACAATGATAAGTTGAGATAAAAGATAATGTTTTAAAAATGCACACAATTGTGTCTTACCTTTCTGGAGAATTTTTCTTTCCAAAATGCAAGAGCATCATCCAACTTCAGTCCGATGCCCTAAAAGTAACCATTGAATGAGAAAATGTGCTAAGAAACATCCAGTGTATCATTACATATAATTATTAATAAATACACTCATATACGGTTCTTTTTGTTGCAACTATAAACACGTGGTATCATTTCCACAAACAAGATAATAAATAAGGTCCGACTTCATCACGGAGTTCCACTGACTGATGGCATAAATGCATCTTTTACAGCTATTTTTTATTCAAAAACAAACAGGATTAGGTACATCTCAAACATCTTGCATTTCAATTCCAAATAATAATCCTTTTAGATTTGCAAACCTTGAGAAATAGACCCAACTGCATCCTCCTACCATGCTTGAGATGATGATCCTCTCTTAACTGCAATAAAGCCAGGTGTAAATCATCCAAGTGAATCAAAATAAAACAGGGGTTTAGCTGAAGACAATTATTAAAAAGTGATTTGCCTAAGATCATTGAAAAACTTCCAACCTTTTCAAACAGATGGCGCATGCACAAGGGAAAGGAACTCATAGCCACTTGGTCAATGTCTTTTAAGGAAATTTCTGAATATTCTCTTGGCTGCCAAGGAATTCAGCTCAATATCAAAATGAATTAATGTGATTCTGGGGGACAGAAGATCATATGGAAGCTGGAAATTATCTGACTATAATCCAGACCTAAGTAACTCGAGGATAAGCATTCAATGAGCTAAAAATTAGATAAGCCAAGTCAGGGTCACGAAATTCAAAGGAACATAATTCAAAAATTGGTTCAATGCTCACAGGGGTCAAACGATCTTTTTCTTGTTTTCTGATCATCGATATGCATTTCCTGAAAAAAATAAAAAATAGAAATACACCAACTCTTCTCAAATCTAATACATGAGACACTAAGTTACTATAAAAATCTAATATATTAGACAGACAAAGATATCTCCAACATACTGATTAGAAGACAAATAAAAAACCCAAAACCTTGACTGGGAATTTGTCTCAGTTTTTTCTACTTGATGGAACAAGTTCAAACCAATAAAAAATGCATTTTTGCATTAGTAAGGACTATAGCTAACTAGATTCATTGTTCAAACAAATATGCAGACCACAGCCACAGGCAGAGCTTCTAGTGCTAACCAGAGAAGAAAGTCATGGAATGCAAACAGAGAGATGTGCATAATATAACACGCGCGGTTTGGACAGCAATACTACTCTAGCACCAATGCCGTTGAGCATCTAGTTTTAGACAAGAAAAAGTCAAAAAAGAAGCTTCTGTGCTCATGTTTCTATGTGCGTAACACGTAGAATACACATCACCAGCAGATATAGATTATGTTTATCTTTTCCTCAGAAGAAATGATACTAACATTTTGGAGTCAGAGAAGGTTAACAACCTGTTTGTCAACACAAGTGCTTGAATGGAAAGAAGAGTGCGAAACTGTGTCACAACAAGAGATACCACCTGTAAAAAGTCATAAACACATTTCTCAGATAGGCAGAACCCCAGTTTATATAAACATTATGAATCAGCAGGCACTGAATTCACCTGATTCATAGCTACATATGCATGACCTTTTTGAATAAATACACGGCGAATTGTCACAAGCTCAGGAACTTCTTCAAAAGGCACCTTTATTCATCAAATACAAGGATACATTGAAGAAAGAAGTTTAAATGAACATAACTGCCATTACACACAATGCTAAATCAAGTATCACAAGGTGAATAAGGCTCCTATGTAACTATATTAACAGGAAAACCAACTGTAGAATATACTTGGGATATGAGTTTCCCCTAATTTTCCAGAAAAAATTTTCAGACACCTATTAAAATATCAGATCATATGTCATAATCACCAAGTGGTGTCAATGCTTGCTTTATAAAACCCACCACAGAAACCAATCAAATATTCAGGGCATGACTGTGACGGTCGCAATTGAGAACCCCATTTACTTTTCATTTTGGGTGGAAAACAGGAATGTGAGCTTTACTTTGTAGAATATGGCATCAGCTGCAGAATGAAAGTGGAAAATCAATGAAAATCAAGAAATAAGAGAATTAGATCTTGAATTCACAAATTACAGAATTGATGGACAAATAATCAGATTAGCAAGTGTAACAGCAAGTACCACCTGATAGAGATTGGCTGTTTGAGCGTGCAAATTGGCTCAAATTGTCTTTCACATTCTGCACAGGAAAGTAAATTAAATTTAGCTCTGAGAAAATCGGATGACTGGTATTTTATAGTATCTAAAGAGTTAGTAGGTTTCTAGGGTAAGTAAACAACAAAAGTTCAGCAATGTTAGCCCAATGAAAATCATGAAGAAACTGTATTCTGTCAAGTATAAGGTAAAATAATTCATAAAATACCACATAATCGGCATTGCTAACAGTTTTGTAAGAGAGATGAAATTCTGCCATCAGTGCAACCTCTGCAAAAGAGAACAGCAACCAGAAATAGTCACAGCATTATACCCCCCTGCAATAAATCCTTGCCCCCCTCCCCCTTCCGCAGCCCAAAATAACCAAAGAAACTCACGAAAAGAAAGAGGATAGCCATCACAAATTACTCAATCAGACCTGGGCTTCAGGAGTTTTAAACCGAAAACGCGAAACAAAGAAGTCTCCAGGGAAAGAAACCATTTTCTCAACTCTTCCCTAAAACATTACATTTAAAACTCTCATAAGGAAAATTAGCTGTCAAACTTCACGCAAAAACAGACAAGAGTATAAGATTTAGACGTGAAGAAAATATAATTTTTTTAAAAAAAAAAAACTTACGTGCTACAGTACAAAGACGGAGGACAAAATGGGAAATTATATCCTTGTTGACAACTTAAGATGCATGCGGATGCCTCATATGCAACTTCCACAATTCACTTACCTATTCAAATGCCATATTAAATAAAAATAAAAATAAAAATAAATAAATTCTTGCTGAACTGGTATAATAAGCATATAGTTTCTGAAAAGAAATAGAAATTCAAGGGAAGTATACCAATTTTTCCATTTCATCAGGTTTCTTTCCTCGCGATAATGTATCAGAAATTCCTTTAAGAACTGCATTTTTTTTTTTTTTACAATTTCAAACATCACTTCTCAATTGAATAGCCCTAAATCTACAATATAATATATACAACTTCATTTTATTTTTTTTGATAATTTTCAAATTAAGAAAAAAAGGGAATAAATCAAAATATATCTGAGTAGTTAAGGAGAGGGAGAGTGAACTCGGAGGCGATCTATGGCGTAAAGCTCGAAATCTTCCGGTCTAACTTCCAGAGCTGGCGCCGTACGGTACAGAGGCAGAGTTGGAACGACGCCGTCTGCTTCAGCTGGTTTCCTCTGAGATCGGACCACTTCCATTTTATTTTATTTTATTTTTTGAAGCAATTCAGTTTTGTGGGTTTTTTGAACCAGTTTCCTCGGATGGAGGGGGAGGGAAGCACAGGAAAATGGCGGTAACTGATTTTCGTGTTCCATCCTTTTTTTATTAGTATTATTTTTTTAATAGAAACGTTTTTCATTATTGGGCTCGGGTTAGGGGCTCTGACCCTTATTGCCCAACCTGAGAGCCCTAAGCGGAGCGAAAAAAGTTTTTCGTGAGATGGAAAATGAAAATTATTAGCCCCACAGGCATTGATATATAGAACGAGACTCTATCTTTATTCTCTTTTTGATTAATCAGTTCTTGAAAAGATCTATCAATTGAATCACGGTTCGCAACTCAAGATTCTATTTTATCATCAATTCAACGTGCATTTTTTTTTGCATTGGGCTCTTTCATTAGCTGGTTCTATTTACTTTGTCCGTTGGGTCTATAGGAATTTCCTTCAATTAAGTAAATCACCTGTCGGATGAAAGGAAATTTTCACGTCCGATTTTGAAGGGGAAGATCCTATAGGATATTAGGCCTTTGAAGGCTAGATCAGCAAAAATTGGGCTTTTATGCGTTGAAATCACTCCAGCCGTGACTTTTTGGAAAAATTCTATAATTCCGTTACATTATGTTTTGGTGGATTTGATTTAAAATTCAAGTTTTTAATAAATTATTGAAATAAGTTAATTAATTTAGTTATAAATTTGAAATTAACTAACAAATATAAGTGTGATTTTAATAGTAGTTAATTAATTTAGCTGTAAATTTAAAATTAACTAACAAATACAAGTGTGAGTTTTAACATATAGTATAAAGAGAGAGTTGGGTTTTTTGACACCTTTTGGTAGTTGTTTTTCACGTGAGGAACACGTGCACTGACTAAGTTTTTGGCCTTTTCAAATTTTGTAAACGTTGCTCTTTATTTCCTCTTCTCTTTCTTTTGTCTTTTCTTTGTTTCGTTTCATCTTCACCTCTTCTCTATTCTCTGCTCTTTCTTTCTTTCTTTTTTTTTTCTTCTTTCTGCTCTATTCTACTTTGCTCTTTCCGTTATGTTCTGCTGTGCTCTTTCTTCTTTTTTCTTTTTTTCAGATTTTTCTTTCTTATATTCTTTATTCTGCAGGATGTTTTTAGTTTCCACCGGGTAATAGTATAACTCCTGTTAAATCAAAGCTTTACATATATATCAAATATACTATTTTTCTTCTTTTCTTTTTTTCTTCTTCTCTTCCTTATTCTTATTCCACAGGATGTGTTTAGTTTCCACCGGGTAATAGCACAACTCCCGTTAAATCAATGTATCAAATCTTTTCTTCTCTCATAATCAATATATTATTGTACACAATGTATATGTTTTATCTGTTGTGTGGAGATGTTTTACTAATGGATAATGTATGCAATAGCCGGCAATTCAGAAAATTGAGCATGGTGCTTGGCTCAATGCTTTACTTCTTTGAAAATGATGTTAAGGTTGAAATTACCATTCTCACATCTTCTTTTTATTTAATTCTTTTCTTTGTACTTTTATTTTGCTTAGTTTTTGAATTGGATAAATGCCTTTTAGGGAGGTTAATTTTGTCTAATGCAATTTTGATTCATCGAGGTTGTCACTTTTCACTTTTGAATTCTGAAAATTTGCATATCAATTAGAGGTACATGTAATCATTCTAATTGCATGTGTTGCAAGTAATTGCTTTGTTTTTAGTTGTATTACCTTACCAGTTGGACAAACTCACTGAGAACACCTTCTCTTTGGCTGTCAATTGTAATGCTCTCTTTATTATGTTATTTGTTCTTCTTCTGTTTTGACATTCAATCAATATTGTGTTACTGGTACTTAAATTTGACTGTTATCTTCTTCTGTTTTTATTTAGTGTTGTGATTATGTTTTTTATTTACCTTAACACTAATGTTAATGTTTTTTGTATGTTCTTTTGTTTTCTAGCTTTTGAAGCACTGTCTATTATGGATAAATAGTTTATGCAGTAATCTTTTCTTTCTCGTCAGAAACAAAAATGTGTTGTGGTTTGTTTACTTTTTTGGTTTACTCCCATTATATGTGTGATTTTATTGTTGTAAATGGTTAGAGTCTTTGTTTTGTTATATTTTTATTATAGATACTTGTCTCTACTTATGTTTGTGTTCTGCAAATTGTTTGTGTCTTACGTTGTCTAAACTTGATTGTTATCTTCTTTTGTTTTGTTTAGTGTTGTGATCATGTTTTTTACTTTTACACTAATATTAATATTTTTTTGTCTGTGATATTCATCTTTTCTTTTTAAATGCATTACACTGATGTTAATGTTTTTTGTATTGTTCTTCTATTTTTTAAATTCTAAAATACTGTCTATTTTCCTATACACAACTATAGGTATTATTATGGATACATAGTTTAGGCAACAACTTTTTCTTTCTAATAAAAAACAACAGTGTGTTGTGGTTTGTTTACTTTTTTTTATTTGCTCCCATTATATGTGTGATTTTATTGTTGTAAATGGTTGGAGTCTTTGCTTTGCTATATTTTCTGTTGTTTGTGTTCTACAGACAGTTAGCAAAACTTATATTTTACTGACTTTTTTTTGTTGTCTTATGCTCTAGGCACTCTCCTCATATCATCTTGGCTATGTTATGATAACTATACTAGCAAGCTCCAGTTTCTTCATGTTATCATCAACAGTTAACAGGTTCTTTTTTTTATACTTCATTTTCTTAGTATATCGTCTTGGACTGTGACCTACTCTGTAATTTCTATTATGTAATCTTTTAGGATACTAAAATATGCAAGCCAACCATTTAAGTCTTATTTTGTAGTACTGATGATAATTCATTGAATTTGTAATTCATTTGGTTTATTCATTTTACTTTTCCATTTGTTTATGTATTTTTTATGGTTCATCTGGTCAGTGATCAGATAGACAAGGATGATTTACGTCTAATCATTATGCTTGCATGCCACAAAATCAAAAGGATAAACTATTACATCGTCGTAACAAGCGTTATGCTGAGATGCCGAAAGACAAAAAAGAAGAATTATTGCTACATCGTAGAGAGTTTTATGCTCATAAGAAAAAAGAAAAGCAAAACAGTGATGGTTATCCTGTTTTACAAGCTTGCAGAGGGAAATCAAAGGATATTGATAAAAAAAAATGTAACTAGAGCAGCTAGTCTAGAAGACGCAGAAATAGAAACTCATTTTGCTGATAATAGTATGCCCTATCAAGATGATGGTCAATATTTATCCAATGAAATAATGTTTGATGAAAATACCTCTCTTGCTGGTGATAATGGCATATTTAGTGATGAGAACCTTATAGAAATGTTTGATGCTATATCTAGAGAATTAGGCTCATCTTTAAGAGTCCGACAAAATCAGAAACAATCTTCAAATTCTATTCCCTCATCTCCTGGAGCACTTAACCAAACAGAAGGTATATTTTTGTTAGATATTTATATATAATTCAGGTCTTCTTACAAATATAATTTTATGTTCCTATTATTATACGCTTGCACTTCTTGCAGTAGGTTCTTTAGATAGTGCTCCTCCTTTATTATGGCTACCAAATACTACTCTCACCAACTAATACTTCCATAAACAACTTCTATTTCAGCTTTATTACCATCTCTAATTTTCTCATCTTATAGGAGTGTCTACAACACTCCTATATTCTATTTGTTCATTTCTTTTGAGTTTATATATAATATATCTTCATTTTCAGTTGTATATGTATTTCTTTCTGAAGGTCGGACTCTAGAAGAAAGTTTTTCTTCTGTTAAATTTTCTATGCCTCAACTTTCTAAGGAAAATGCAACTTGCCATGCTTTGATAAATGTAAAACTTGTGAACAAAGGTTTGTGGTTCATGGTTGTTGCTTTGGTTTACGATAGGATTTTAGTTGTGATACTTTTTGTTATTGAGTTCATTGCTTCTGGACATCATTTTAGGTAAAAGACAAAAAATTGGCAAGAAAAAACTCTCTTTGTTCGAAAAAAATACCAAAAAAAACCTATGGAACTTCCAACTGCTTCAAATTGTCCCCACTGCGGAGCAAAGAAATTCTATTTAGAATTTCCAAATTTTTGTTGTTCTGGAGGAGAGGTTTCAATTGCTATTCCAGCAATGCCTTATGATCTTTCTCGCCTTTATACTGGTCTAGATGAGGAAAGCGTAGAATGGTTTTGAAGGAATTCAAGAACGTATAATAATTCACTCGGCTTTACATCTCTTGGTGCCAAGTATGATCATGATCTGACAAAGAACACGAAAGGTGTTTATACATTTCGCGTTCAAGGTCAAGTGTATCATTTTTTGAATGGATTAAAAGATTCTGGTGATAATCCTCTTTCTGGAATTCAACTGTATTTCTTTGATACGGAGGAAGAATTATCTAAAAGACTTGATGCTTCGCCTAGGTTTCGTGAGAGTACTCTTAAGTCCTTAATGAATATCCTTGGTCAGAATCCATATACTAAATTCTTTAGAAGCCTTCGGGATCTTCCTAATATTGAAGAATAGACCATTATTCTTAATTCTAATCCAGGATTGAATCAGTGTGTGTATAATCTACCATCTACTTCTTAGGTGGCTGCTATATGGACTGAATCTGATTATCAAAATCTTGACAGGAGTGCTCATATTCAGGTTTATACGCATTCTAATACAAGTCATAGGATTAAGCACTATATTTTGCGTGCTATGATTCGTTACAGTACCCATTATTGTTTCCACGAGGTGTAGTGGATGGCATTATGGCATCACAAGGAATTCTAATTAAAAAAAAGGAAGCGCGATAATTTTGATGTTGAATTTTGCGTTGATCCTTCTTCCATTCAATCTGCTTCTGAATTAGTTCACTTAGAAAACCAAGGCAAGTAAATAATTTATAACACTGCAAGTCTCTTTTCTCATGCTCTTTTTTCTACACTAAACTAAATAACTACAATTACATTCTTCTCTTATTTATAATTTCTTTGTTTTTATAGCTGCCGAAAAACAAAAAAAATGTTGGCAAGTTGTGTATGCTAGAAAGTATTACTGTTATAAGCTTCAAATGAGGGATGATGATAGATCTATGCTGTTACATACTAGAAGAGTGTAAAGATTGAAACATCTAGGCTTGACTATCATAGGAAGAAACAATCTGAGATTAGGACTGAAATTCTTAAAGGAATTGTGGATAGTGTATCAGCAGTGGACAAACTCAAGGTAGTAAGATCGGTCATAGGATTTATCTACCAGCATCCTTCATTGGTGGTCCAAGAGATATGAGGAGAAGGTATATAGATGCTATGGCTTTGGTTCAGAGATATGGAAAACCTGATATCTTTCTTACTATGACGTGCAATACAATATGGAGGGAAATCCAAGAGAATTTGAAATTTAACGAAGAGCCATAAGACAGGCCTGATCTGCTTTCTTGAGTGTTTAGAGCAAAATTAGAAATGCTCAAACATGAGCTGATAAAAAAGAAACTTTTTGGTGAGGTTGCAACATGTGTTTATGTCATTGAATTTTAGAAACGTGGACTAACTCATGCTCATATTTTGCTGATTTTAAAACTTGGATTTAAACTCTTAAACCCAGATGATTATGACCGTGTTGTTTTAGTTGAAATACCTTATCCTAAAAAACAACCATATTTGTACTCTCTTGTCATTAAACACACGATGCATGGTCCTTATGGATCAATGAACATGCTCTCAAAGTCCTTGCATGAGAAATGATTTTTATAAAAACCATTATCCTAAGGAATTCAATGAGTTTACATCTCATGCTGATGATGGTTAGCCGCATTATAAAAGGAGAAAAAATGGGTTTTCTGTTAGAGTATGGAATCAAGCTCTGGATAATCGATGGGTTGTTCCATACAATCCATATCTTCTTGCCATGTTTGACTGTCATTTGAATGTTGAGATATGCTTAATAGTCAAGTTAGTTAAATATTTATATAAATATGTCTACAAAGGACATGATCATGTGAGCTTTCATATATTTTCTAAGGATAATCCAGAAGATATTGATGAAATTGAGGAATTTCAATTAGGCCGATGGGTGGCTGCTCCTGAAGCTGCTTAGCGAATTTTCAGATTCAGTATGAATGAAATGACTCATTCAATTTATACACTTCAGCTTCATCTGCCTGGAAAGCAAGTGGTTTCTTTCCATAAAAACATAGATTTAGCTAATCTGATTGAAAATATTGATCTGCACCTCAAGGACCATGCTAACAGAATTTTTCCATATGAACTTGACAAACAAGAAAGCACAAAAGCTGAAGTGTTTATATCGTAAATTTTCTGAATATTTTGTGTGAAATTCTAAACAAAAAATTTGGATAGTCAGAATGCAGAGAAAAGTTGTAGGAAGAATTACAATAGTCAGTCCACATGAAGGTGAACGTTATTATCTAAGGTTGCTACTTTCTCATATACTTGCGCCTACATCATTTGAGAATCTTCTGACAGTCAATGCCAAGCTATTGTCTTCTTATAGGGATGCTGCTCTAAAACGTGGACTTTTGAAATCTGACATCTATATTGAAGATACACTAGAAGAGGCAACCACATTTCTAAAGCCTTCGTCCTTAAGATTATTGTTTGCAGTTCTTCTGGTTTTTTATTCACCTACACTGAATTCAATGATTTGGCACAATATGCAGATTCAACAACTCATTCTGTTGGTGAGCTTTTATATTAATTTATATCTCTTCTTATTTGTAATAAATTAAATACCTAATTGTTCAACTTAATTATAGATGTTCTTGGAGTTCTCATTGATGCATTATCAATCTTACCAATTAAAAAGGACAGCAAGACTTCATATGTTCAGAGATTTGTACTTATCAATGAATAGTAAGTATATGTTAGAGTTTCATTATTTTTATATTATGTTTTTTGAAAGCATCTTATTTCTATTCGACCATATACTGAAATATTGTGTGTATTTAACTCCTAGGATGCAACCAATAATGCTATCCCTCTGGAATAGCTTTATTGAAAATGAAGGTCACATACTAACAGATCAGTTAAACAAATTTACTGTGGTAATCTGTCGTAGATTAAAAGTTGTGACTTACAATGGTATATTTACACTAATGTTAATGTTATTAGTAGCCCGATGACTATAATCTTTCACATATCTTTAAATATCTCTTCTTATTCAATCCATAAATGTCGTAGGAATAACTCTTTCAACAAGAAATGATTCGGTCATATTAAATGATCCATCAATAAAAGGAAGCAAGGCAGCTGAAGAATTGGTCATATGCATAAATAATTTATTTTCATTCTGTTTATACTTAGAGAAAAACTAAAATACAAATATATCAACATAATTGTACTTATATTTTGATTGGCAGGGCAATTAGAAATGAGAAATGCTTAGCAGATCTCATAAAGAAAAAAGAATATACCAAGAAAAGTCCTCAAATGTTTTATCAAAGAGGTCAGAAAATTACTTCTATGATAGATATTACATCATCACATAAGGTAAAAACATTATTATACATTTTTTAATGTTTTAATAACAATTGTAAGATTATTTCATGAAACGTTATTTATATTGTTTAAAGCTCAATAACAACATCTAACTATTGGACAATGTATAGTCTGCTTGGGTGAAGGTGCAATTCTCCTTTCAGCATATATTTCAGAAGTATTGGTACATGGCATGCAAAAAATATTTTCGCAGCACTTCAGCAAATTATAAGTTTGTGTACACATGCAACCATTGTAATGGCAGAAGCAAGAAGCTGAACCAAGGTATACTTCTTACATTGCTATACTTATTAATACATTTACATCTACTGTGACTAAACTAGGAAATTTGAATCTGTCCAGGTGCAAGGTTGATATTGATCTAGAATATGCTGATGGCACAATAACTGTATCAGTTTTTGCTGAATTAGGAGAAAAATTACTTGGTTATAATGTTTTGCAGACCATGGAATACTTCAAGCAGGTACATTACTTAAGTTTCCAGTATACACTCTATAAAGAGAAATAAGTCAATGCTACTACATCTGTTGACACTATTTTAACTCTTTATAGAACAAAGAACTGTTGCTGGAACAATTACATGAAGAACTAAAGACTAAAACTTTCATAGCTGAAGTAAGGCCAGCAAAGCAAAGAGACACGGATACTTATCAACAGTATACGCTTGATTATTACTTTGAAGAACCTGAGGGAGAAAGTGCAGTGAGAAAAATGACCATTGGATGTTCTCAGCAACAAAAATTAGGTGCAGCATTCAGAAAATTTGAGCATGACAAATCAGACACCAGGTATACAAAAACAACTTTTATAACATTTTGTATTAATGTAAAGTATATACGTTCACCTAAATTAACTGACTTAAGAACTATATTTTAATGTAATCCACAGAACAAGAAGTCTCTTATTCAAGAGTTAGAATTTGCCTTGAAAACAAGTTCAATGTTACTGGGAATGCACATAAGGATATTGAAGAAAGTGAACAGATGCTGATGATTCAAAAATGACCAAGAGAGCAAAGCTCATTTGATGCTAGAGTGTCATAAATATGCAGTGTATATGAAACTGTCATTTATTAATATCTTTTGTTTGGGTCTGAATTCAGTGAAGTATAGTAATCATTAACACTACAAAGAACCTTATATATCTAGATGGTTCCTTTTGTCTATCATAAGAATGCTCAAAGAAAAATATATATCTTCCTGCTGTATTTGTTGAGCATTCTTATGTTCAGTATGTAGTAGTACTTCTATTAGCCAGTATAGTTATGATGCTTTCTGTGAGAATGCTCACAAAAAACAACTATACTTTTGTTTTAAGTGATCATTCTCATAGTTTAATGTATGAATCTGTTTTGGATATAATTATCAATGATTAATTAGATAACTCCTTGTCTACATTAGCTAAATAGATAAATGTATTTGTTATGTTTATTGTTTTGCTATTACATAAACTCATGAAACATATGGAAGGAACCAATACTAACCAGATGGAACTTTAAACTTACATTCTAACATAATACAATTTATAAGTTGATTTAGTTACTGGATCAAATTAAATGTGCAACACCAGTTAAGACATGATAACTCAGCCATGTCTTTCCTACATGCATCATTCATGTCTTTTCTAGCAGGTTTGTATTAAGTTTAACCAACAACTACCATTTAAACACATCTACTATCATTTACTCTCCAATCTATCAACTCTTAGATATTTTCCTCTATATAAACACTAGAAAACTCATTCAATTGCATTGTTGAACCAAGCATTACATTTTAAGCTTGCAACTTCTTTTTCATTATAAAAGAATTCAATCATTATTCTCCAGCAGGAAAAATGACACCAAAAAATCCATTCAAGAAATGGATAAAGATCCAAAAAGAAGAGAAGTTCAGGTACTATCTTTGTACTTTTGAAGATGAAAAGGTACATGCAGCAACTGGTGGAAAAACATCAAAAGGAAAGACTACCTACTACTTCAAAATATCTCTTTATGAGAAATATCCAATGCTCTTGAAATACATGGGTGAACCATCTTTGTACTCTCTTTACTCAATTGAACAGTGGCTGCAAAATATTTTACATATCAGCTCAAAAGCATTCAACTTTAAAGGTATAACTTACTCCTCAAATTTATTTAGACCATTATACCACAACTTGATTCTTATATTTTCTCCAATCCAGAGATCAGAAATGAGATCATTGAAGAACAGACAAAAGGAAAGCCTTGGTGCTACGTCTTATTTTGTACTAGCAAAGAAAAACAGGTATACATTACCAAACTTATATGCTGAACATCTTTTGTAACATATGTACTAATATAGGCACATAAATTATAGGAGATTCCTACTGAAATTTTCAGAGTTAATGGTTTCATAGATGGCCAGACAGTCACCTTCTACCATGGAATACAACATTGGCGTATAAATATTGAAAATCAGTGTTTTGTGAATGGATGGACATTATTTTGAACTACGAACTTAATCAAACCATCAACTCTGATTATGCTTCGAAATAGAGGAAATTCTACTTATGATGCAAGAGCTTTTTCAGATGTACAGCTGCATAGTAACATGTCATGGACACTTCCATTGCCAATGCTTCCAACTTACCAACATTCAGCTTAGGGAAGTTCTTACTTACTCTTTTAAGCAATCAGCATTATATATACATACTTAACTAAAAAAAAACATTTATATTGCAAGCATAAACACAGAAGATAGTGCAGAATCCAACATATCATCTTCTATAAATAAATTCCTTAAACATGACTGGACATCATTTATGCAATCTTTTTATCAAATCTTTACTTCAACCAGTAGATATAAAATGGTGCACAGTTCTCTTTAATTGTCAATATACATCATTTTCATTCATTATCATTCTAACATGCAAACATTTTCTTCACAGAAGTTTCCAAAATACATGGATATAAATTTAGAAGAGAAAAGAACTCCAACTATAGTCTTAACCAGTGGAAACAAAACATATAATATTGGAATCAGCAAAAGGAGCTTTGCACACAACAGGAACAACTTTGTCCTTGATCACAATCTTCAACATGGAGAACTTCTGTTGTTTATTCCACATCCACTTAACTCCTTTGCAGTGCTAATATTTGGAACAAATGGCATTGAAAAGATGTATCCATGGCAGTATAAATTATTGCTTTGATATGAAGAAGAACAAACTTTGTTCTTGAAAAATGGTAGCTTTTTAGTCTTCCTGTAGATTTTGCAGACCTTCTATCAGCTGTTTGATAACTTATAAGTACAAAAGATGCTTTAATAGGAGACTATATATGAAAAGCTACTTAGTATTAACATTAATTCTTATTGTAATGATAAGAACAAGTCAAAGAGATGAGCAAAGTTTGTTTCTTTATAAAATGAAAACTCATTGTTAGAGAAATAATTTGTAGTCTTCTTTAAAAAAAAAAATCAGAATTAACCAATTATCAACGTGATTGCTTTCTTTGGAATGGATGTCCAATTACATGTACTTTGCTTTTGTGGATATGAAAGTGCTTTTGCATTCTCCTTTTCTATCTAAAGATGTAAAACCTCTTTCATTTGCATGTAATTATTGTCACAACACAAGGAGACTTCACCATTTTAAATCAAATAAATTCATTATCAAAAGACAATACAATGTTAAAAGAAGAAAGACAAAAATGAAAGCTTAACTATCATGGGAAGAACAGAAAAGACAAGAAAAAACTTATAGTGTTCACTATCAAATTCTATATAACAAGATTACATATAATATAATCTTATTTGATTCTCATAACCTATTCCAAAAAAGTCAACAAATATAAAGAACAAAGAATATGTAGCATTATTTTAAAAAAATGGTGGAACGAAAATAAATTATACTATATAGTTTAATTGTAGTTTTCAAACTAAGTATTATAGTACTATATTGACAAAAAAAATTTTAATTTGGGCATTCATGTTAAAATATTATCCCACCGCGCAACACGTTATATAATCACCTAGTAATAGTTAAATGAGTGAATTTGAAATCCGTAGAGTAAGATTGGATCCAACCCGTCACACTCTTGTTTTTGGATGGGTCAAACTACATTAGGCTATCTACGTGGCAAGTTTTAATTGGTCGGGGAGAGGTGGAGCGGGTTTACAACTTAGGGGGTGTTTGTTAATGCTGAATTCTGAAGTCTGAATTGTAAGTTCTGAAAGTATTAATTGCTGAATTAATAAATTTATTTATGTTTGATAGTCAACTGAATTCAATTTCTGAATTAAATATGTCACTTCATATATGAATTAATTTATTATAAATAATTCTCTATATTTGCGTAGAAAAGAAAATGAATAATTAAGGATGGTATAAATGTATATGAGAGAGAATGTGTATGTGATAGGGTATCTATGTGTGTGAGAGAGAATTTGTGTGTGATAGCGTGTGTGTATGTGAGTGAGAGAGAATATGCATGTGTGTGAGTGTGTGTGAATATGAGTATGAAAAAGTGCAAGAGATAATGTGTGTGAGAGACAATGTGTGTGAGAGACAATGTGTGACGCCCCGTCCCACATCGAAAGTGGGATGGGGATATTGTATTGTTTATAACACCTTGGGTCATGGGCTACTTACAACTTGGCTTAAGCATTTTAAGCCCGTTGTTTCCGTTCAAAAGTTGTTGGGCCAGCCCAAGGCCCGGGGGCTACAGTTGATATCAGAGCGAACCTTGTGTGGTCCCTGTACAGGGTGAGACTGGGCCAGTGGTATTGGGTTATGCTATGCATTGTATGTGATAAGTTATTGGGCCCCAACTTGGGCTTTGCGAGGACGCAAAGCCTTAAGGAGGGGTGACAATTGTGACGCCTCGTCCCACATCGAAAGTGGACGGAGATATTGTATTGTTTATAACACCTTGGGTCATGGGCTACTTACAACTTGGCTTAAGCATTTTGAGCCCGTTGTTTCCACTCAAAAGTTGGACTCGGGGTGTTACACAATGTACATATGTGAGGAAGTGTGTGTTTTTGTGTGTGAGAGAGTATATGTTTGTGTGAGAATGTGTGTGCAAGCGAGATGGACTCGGGGTGTTACACAATGTACATATGTGAGGAAGTGTGTGTTTTTGTGTGTGAGAGAGTATATGTTTGTGTGAGAATGTGTGTGCAAGCGAGATGGACTCGGGGTGTTACACAATGTACATATGTGAGGAAGTGTGTGTTTTTGTGTGTGAGAGAGTATATGTTTGTGTGAGAATGTGTGTGCAAGTGAGAGAAAGTGTGTGAATATGTGTGAGAGAGAGTATATGTGTGTTAGACTATGTGTTTGCACATTTATTTAAAATTCAGCAGATTAAGTGAAAATGTTTTGATTCTCTACCGCACACTTAAAATTTTGAATACAAATTAAGTAGTTCTTAATGTATTAAGTGATAAAAGAATTCTGTTATCAAATATGTTGAATTCAAAAATCTCTTAATCAAATTTATATAAGGGGATAGACCACATACACACATAAAAATAATAAATATGTCATGTAAAATATATTGAAAAAATATAGTAGCATGAGATTTATGATTAACTTCAAAATAAGTCTTCATACATTAACAACCACTTCATTTTTCTAAAATATTAGATTTTGTAAAATTTGGTAATCCTCTCATATATAATCAACAGAAATTTTACTAATTATTGGAAGTATATTGAAAATATTTGCATATAAATCACTAATATATTGAAAATTTTACTAATTATTGGAAGTGTTTTTTAAGGACATGATGTAAGTTTGCTTTTCTAGTAATATAAGTTACTCCATTCATAGGCTTTGACCAGTAAACACAAGAGATGATTGCTAACCTTTTACTTAAATTCCTGTTCCCAAATTCATAATACAAAGAGATGGGCCGAAAAAGTGTGTATTCTTAAACATGAGGAGAAACATTTATGGACTATTGTTGATTATGGCAGAAAAAGTACTTAATCATAAACATGGGAATAAACATTTCTAGATAGTAGTTGATTTATTAAGTTACCATTGCAACTGCCATTTGGAAGTTCTAATGAAGGATTGCTTTTTTGTTGGCAGGACAAAGAATGAAGCTGAACGATTTGTGCTTTGCTGTTCTTACTCATTTTACATATTTCCTTTTGTTCCTTTCTTTTAAGTTCTCACCAAATCTTTAAATCTCTCTGCTCAATTTGTTGTCATTTTTTTGATTTTTTTCGCTGTCATCCACCTCATTTTCCTGTGTTTTGCTTATATTTTGATTGTGGTCTTATTATTCACTAACTAAAGGACAAATATTAGCTAATTGTTCCTAAGATTGTTTAGACTGAGTGGTTGACTGTTTGCTGACTCAATATCTTAACAAAATATTATTATGGCTGGCAAAGCTTGAATGCTCTACATTTTGTACCTTCCCCCTCCTCCAACCTGGGCCTTGTATTTGCTTATTTGTTGTTAAATGGCCATTATCTGTATGAATACTTTTTGATTTAGTAAACTTCCAAGTTTTAGTGCTTGGACCAACTTGTTACTTGTTATCCCAATGAACCATGCAGTTATTGGACATCTGCTGCTAGATGCATCATGAGCCTTTCACATCTATGACTGAACAAAATGTTTCCAGTTGTCCATATTGTTTCTACCGTTACTTTGGACTTTAATTGTACTGTTTTTTTGGTTAAAAATTATTTATCTTCAATGCTTATGCTTATTTGCATTGTTGTTTTGCTGACATTCCATGGCTCTTACATATGTAACTATTGTTAATTGCTTTTGATCTTGTGTTGGTAATTGTTTATGTGATTGAACTTAAGGGGATGAAATTCGGGTGTGTTTAGCAATTCTACCAACTTAATGTTCTTATTCTTTGGATGTGGCAAGCACTTAAATTCACCCGATCTATCTGGTCCTCCAATGAAGCATCAGGTGTCATTTACGCCCGACCATCCACAAATGCATCCATAACTAACCAATAAGTTTGTTGTGTTGTTCTTTTCAACTTTCACAAAGGAAAATGAGTGGGTGTTTCTCCTGTTTGTGCTCAACTATCTGCTGATTCTTTGATTGCACTTTTTGCTGATATAATGAGATTGCATTTCTTCGTTGAGATTGAACTAACTTGTGTAAAATCTTGGTATAACAGAAAATTGTTGGAAGAGAAATTGAAACATCATACTTTGCCTTGGACATCCTTTTATCTGTAGCGCGGGTGGACGTCTTTTTGTTGTGCTGGTGTGTGCAAAATCAGCCCACGAAACGGCTAATGAAATAGTTTCGTGTATTATGTTTGGCTTGCTAGAACTTTAATTTGGCCCAACAAACTTTCGTGTAACACCCTTCGTTAATGTGTGTCCTAAAACTAATTTATTTTAGTGGTAAATTACACTTTTATATTTATGTATATGTGTTTATAATATGGCATTTTTTGAATAAAATATATATATATGAAATCTTAAAGAGTTATGATGTAATTATATTTTATTCGTATATATCCCTAATCGTAGTGTATGAGACTAGTAGATTAGCACAGTATGTGAATGCTTATTGATGCTTATTGAGAATAAATGTATCAGATTGACCCGCTAAAAATATTCTACACGGATTATTATTTAAATGCCAGTGGATTAATCTCTTTGTGATAGTAGTGTAATGATACTTTGACTTGAGGTCATGAGTTTATCTTGATTATGGATTATCATATTTTGGCTCTATGAGTCGTTAGTCTTAATGAGTCGCACATACCGTAGAATTCAGGTATAATATGAATCATGATAATGGATTATCATATTTTGGCTCTATGAGTTGTTAGTCTTAATGAGTCGCACATATCGTAGAGTTCGGGTATAATATAAATCATAATAAGATAAGATATGACCTAGATTCACCACTCTTTATGATAGGAGAGTATATTCTCACATATAGACAGTATATCCACTTCTTTAAATACGATTTAGAAATCTTTGCGCAAAGTGAAAATAGAATTAAGAGTGTCTTAAATTTTATTTCAAGTGAGTTGTATTTTGGAAAGAAGTAAATTTGATTAATTCGATAAGAGTTGGCTAAGTAGCCTTCCTTCCTCTTGCACACACACTGTCATTAACTCATTGATGGACCATTTGTCCTTGTGTGTGTTGTAAGAGATCTTGAAAGGCCCATACTGTTGTGATAGAGAGTTCAGAATATACTGCATAAGAAAAGACTCAGACAATGTAACCTCAAGATTTTTTAGTTAAGCCGCTATGTCCCTTATGTGCATGATGTGCTCACGCACTCCTTTGATACCGAGGAGTTTCATGGTAGAGAATTTCATGATTAGGGTGCTTGCTAAAGCTTTATCTGAAGACTCAAACTGCTCATGGCCTTCAATAGCTCTCGGACATTATTATACTGATCGATAGAATCTTTCATAATGCAGTATATCCTGTCTCTTATACACATCTAGTATGGGCCTGTCAAGATCTCTTACAACACCTGTCTCTTATACACAAGTGGATGTGTATAAGAGACAGGTCTATAATCACTGTCCATCCATAACTAGAGCAATTTCCAATCCTCTCTTTCTACAACTTATAGTTGTCACCCTTGAGCTCTCACCCGTTTGATGAAAATGTTTTCTTCGAAAAATGTTTTCCTTGGAAAATATTTAACATGAAAAAGTCTATTTTTCATACAATCCCAAAATGAAAATATTTTGAAATAAAAAATTTTAAGTTTTATCTTTAATTTTCGGATACAAGTTAAAAACTTATAACAATAGTAATAAATACCTTACAAGTAATTGTGATTAATAAAAATTGATTTTGTTCAAAATTAAATGATATCGGGAAAAGTTGTCTGAAGTGCGATATATCTGTCTCTTATACACATCTAGATGTGTATGTTTAGCAACGAAATTATAAAAGTAAGTATTTGAGGTTTAATGTCACCTTATCCGGAAAATAACTTACACTCAAAATTCCGAGTTATTTTCAGAAAGGAAAATTGAAAAATATTTTTCATGGAAAATATTTTCCGGTGTTTGGCACAAAAATTTTCATTTTTCACCCAAACGAACACAGGGTTCATATCAGAAAAATTCAGAAATTGAAAAACTTCACAAATAATTACATACATACTTATATCAAAACTTTGAGGCCAATTAACATTTATTATGTTTTACCAATGCAATTTATACTAAGAAATATGAATTACATAACATAGAAATTGCCTGTAGGCTAAATTTCTAATTCAAATAAATTCATATAATCAAAATTACAACAATATTAAATCATGTTCCTTTCCTTAATTCCTGTGGGTAAATTAAGGAATATAATTTAATATTTCACCCCTTTAATCACACAATATAATATAATAAAAATTTATGTGGGATAAAATTTATTATATTAGTCAATGTGATATAATAACAATTAATGTCTTATATTATAGGTGATCTCAAAATTACAGAATTACTGTACATATATATATTTTTTAATTAAAGATGTTGCGGCTACTCTATAATTAAAAATATATATAAATATTTATACAGATCACAGACATTGATAATTACAGAAAAGTCACAAACATATATATAATGTTAATATATATATGTATATGCAAAAAACAAACTGGAAGTATCTTATATATAAATAATACATTCTAGAACTAGATAGCTTGAGTAGCTCAACTGGTCATACTTAAAGGTCTCAGGTTCAAACCCTTCCAGCAGCGCCTCAGAATAAGACCCTAAGCAGTTTATAAAAATATTGTGTTGCAAAACAACACGACCATTGCACATGACTTGCTGGTCAGAACGCGTGACCCACTATCACATGGTCACGAGTTCGAACCAAGGCAACCTACTTTTTTTTTTTTCATAGGTTCGATTCTTCCTAGGAAAACTCCAATTTTATTTTTTTTTTACATCGAATTCCTCTTCACCTGATTGGACCAAAACGGTATGTGCCACCTGGTTGCGACTTGAATGCAACCCGCACATATTTTCAGCCATTTGGACATCAAAAAATTACGTTTTAATCACAAAAAAATATAGAAATCCAATTTCCTAATGATTTTACACTTTAGTTTTCAATAAAAATATCAAAATCATAAACCCATGTCCATATATACAGCCATCACCCAGCAATAAATAACACCAAAATAGATATTTTTAATCAAGGAAAAATCATAGAATCAATTTTAAATAAATCATAATTCTAGATTTCCTCAATAACATGTCAACAGTAAACCCAAATCAACATATACATATATGTAAATCAAGGTAGAGGCATAATTTGCCCTGATACCAAATGAAAGATTTATTAAATCTATAAAACTAAATTTAATCTGTGCATAAATAATATCACAGAATATCGAATGTGGAATAAAATCAAGGAACATACCTCCAGCCATTGATATTGTTGGGTCACTGTAGAATAAAAACTGAAAAATATAAATTATTTTTTTGGGGTACTTCTAAATCTAGACAATCTGATACGATGGTCTATTTTCTGATAGAATGTTAGGCCTAGGGACCCAAAATACTCTGTATATTTATAACATTTTTCTCCATCAGAAAATGTAAGCAGTTACAATAAGTCGTTATCACAAATGTAACAATTATCACAACGTGATAATTAAGATATTTATTAAGTCAAATTGATAAATATCAGAATTAAATATTAGATCAAATATTTGGAATTTAAAAATAAAACCCACATAGGATAATTACAAAAAATTCCAACAAATCATACTTATGATTCAATAACAGGTTCCTGTATTCTTTTTTGGAAAAGTTTTTGTTTTAATGAATTGTCTAAAAAATAAAAAGTGTGGTTATATATACTTAAATTTAAGATGAAAGATGAGTAATTATAAAAGTGTAACTTATTAGAAGGTTATTTACTGTAATCTTCTTATTTTTCATTCCACAATATCAAAACCCACCACACCCAACCGTCGATTACCCCATGAACTCTATTTTCCATTCTTTTTCTTGTTAAAGATCAAGAAAGAGAGCACCAAAGAAAAAAATGTTGGAAATTGCTCTAGTTATGACACAGTATTATAGACTCTTGACGACTAGATGTTGACACATAATTATTAAACTCGGCACGGTCAGACAATTCGATTGGTCAACTGGCCATCTAGGCAGCCTGGGTTGCTAATTCGACTAGCCAACCTATTAATTTTTCAACAACTCGATGGTTGAATCGGGATAATCAAGAAAGGTTTCTGATGTATCCCGGTTCAACCGTGGTTATTTTATCCTCTCTGTTTAAACGGTAATTGATAAAAGGTTTTGATGGTGGTGGTTTTGAACTTGACACCTCAAATTGGCGTGACCACGATTATGGAACTGCCGATTTCGGTTTCGAAAAGAGGCAAAACTGAAACCCAAACTTTGGGAACTGGTTCTAGTTTTGGTTTTGGTTTTAGAACCGACAATTTCAGCCAATTCTTTGGTTCCGTTCGTCGCATTTTGGTCCCGATTACAGTCATGATTTTGATTTGGATTTTTTAAAAATAAAAATTAGAAATTATAATACTAAAAAAAGTAATACAAGTTAAGATGAGAAATAAATATTATATTTTATTTATATTTTAATTGTAGACTTTATTTTTGGAAAAAAAAATACACTATTGTATTATTTATTAAACCATTAAAAATTAAAGAAAGATACATTGTGAAAAATTCATACATTTTGAAAGTATATGAGAGAATTAGAGAGGATTAGAGAGATTAAAAGAATTGTGTGCTGAAAATTTTAGGAGGGGAAAGTATATAGATAAAATAGTAGGGAGAGAATTATCATTTAAAAAAAAAATTATTGCTGATTTCGATTCTAAAAAAATGTAGAATCAAAACCGTATCCACGATTTCGAATCTGATTCCACTTCCGATAATTCTAATTATGAAATTGAAGCCGTGGCCTGTCTTTATTTAAACAACATTCTCTTCTCCTCTTTTAAATAAAACAACTACCGATATTTTGATTTTTTCTAAAAATAAAATTATAAGTGTCTTGTAATAAATAAAAAAAAGATTAGTTTTTTATCAAATAAATTCCAAGAAATAATTTTGTGAACAGAATATATTATATTGAAATATAAAAAAGAAACTTAATTTGGATAAATATAATGTTATTAAAAAGTAACCATATGAGAAAATAAGAATATGATGCTATTATAAATAAATAATAATATGTTATCATGTTTTATATAATTGTTTATATAAAAATTATACATACAAAAGCTTAAAATTAACTAGTATTCTAATATATTTAATTATAATTTTTAGTTAAATAGTTACATAATTCATTTATAATTAATTAAAAAGTTGATACATCATATTTGATTAATATTTTCATTATATGTTATATATAAATTAGTATATTTTAATGACTAACCGGTTAAATTAATAATTATTGATCCACCTTCCTTGTCGAATTCGTCTCCAATCCATTTTAATAAATATGGTTGAGCTCAAAAGCTTTAAATGTACAGTCGGAGATATCTAAATGCTTGTGCTTTGGAATAATTGGACTGTCGCACTAAGCGGTGCCCACGACAATTGTGCTCTTCGAAAAGTTTTACGTTTAGTTCTTTTACATATATTGAAGGTGTCTCCGTTTTAAAAAGTTCATTTTCCGAGTCCCAACCAACTTACCTTATCTAAGTGAAAGGGGATCAAGCGAAGCTACACCCACACAACAAATCCAATTAAAGGAGTCCAGCAGCACCTTGCTCAATCCAATCCTCACCAGGTCCCCAACCTTGATTTTGGGCTACATGGTGGTGTGTTACCATGCAGGCTCAATCAACATTATTCAAAAATCGGTTCAATGCACACAGGGGTCAAACAATCTTTTTCTTGTGCTCTGATCACCAATGTCCATTTCCCGGGAAAAAAAAAAAAAACACTAATTCTTCTCAAATCTGAAACATACCAAGCTAAAAAATCTAATATATTAAACAGACTAAGATAGATATCTCCAACATACTGATTTGTGGGGTAGTAGTAGAAGCTTTTTCATCATTGGGCTCGGGTTAGGGACCGTTGGGATATTAGAATGAATTACCATGGATAGAAGAGTAACACTTCTTACCAAAAAAAAAAGAGTAGAGTAACACTTTAATGGTTATATTAGTTCCCTTATTTCGCATGGATTAAGTGTTTTGTTTGATAAAGCTCATGTCTAATGGGCTTTACACACCTAAGCAACTCATGCAGGAAGCGTGGCTAACCTATACATGGCCCATTTGGTAATAGCGTAAGTGGGGTTTTGTTACCTCATTCGTAAAGTCATTCTCTTGGCATAGAGTCTTGGATTAAATTCATTTTAGAATTTTTCCCCTGGACTCCACCACGAGTATACAAAAAATAATGGCATGTATTACTAGTCTTTGGATACTGGGATTTTAATTATCTGAGTATGCAATTAAATTCAAAATTGAAGATTAGAAATTTCAAATTCTTTTATCATTCACGATGATGCAAAAAGGATGGGAGAGATTACTTGCAAAGCCGAACCACCTTTAGGCCATCAATCTGGTGGGGTGCTTGGTGGCAAAGGAGGAGGAGAAGGAGAGGTTTCTGGTGGGACTTGGGAGTATAGAAGCAGAAGGGCAGAAAAGGAAGGGAAGAATGGGAAGAGAGAAATGCGGGGTTGTCGAATTTTGACAATTCAGCATATACCCCTATTAACAATCTCCATCGAGAAGCATTTTCCTTATCTTTTAGAAACCTTAAAAACAAGAGTATTTAGTGTGTAATTATTTTTTTTATTAAAAAAAAGGAAAGAAAAAAGACAATGAAGCTAATTAAGCTAAATCAAGTTCAGTTTTATGTGATTTATCAAATGCAAAACAATTAAGTTAACAGAGTCAGTTCGACGTAAGTTAATCGAATCCAGCACGAGGAAATAAGCAGATCCTACTGCAAAAACTTGGCTACTGCAACTGTCTTTACTGAGACCAAGCAATTCTAGCAATGAAACCACACATCAAAGTCTCACAAAAAAAAAATCAGCTGAAAACACTCGAGATGATTCCATCTATGCTTTCCCATTCCCAAGTCGCTCATTATATATAGACAACAATTATCTATAATTTATACATGTTTCCTAATTAACCTTATAAAATGAAAAGCAGTTCTACAAAATTCAGACCATGAAAATGGCTTGCCACTCCCTCTATCAGGGCTGCCTCTACTAGATGTTGTTAACCTTTTATGGACAAAAATATATCTTCATCTTTATCCAGGTTTGATGTAAAATAGCATGATTTATTTTAAATATTGAAAGACAGTTTCGCACTGCAGCTGCGTCTCACCATATTAAAAGCACCATCAGAAGACTTTAGGCTGAATAGACCAGAACCAGAAGATTCTGAGGCATGAACCTTGTTGGAATTCTGAGAACTGCTTTGGCTTGACACTTCAACTCCGTTTGACATTCCATGAAGCTGGTGAAAAAGAATTAGCAGCAAAATCGCATATTCACCACGTACAAGCACATGAAGTACACTTTTGAAGGAAGAACAAAAAAGAAGAAACTTTACATTACCTTCAGGCCTGAGTCTAAGGCAGCACCTTGGAAAGGACGCTGGAAATAGAAATAGATATATGAGTAGAGAAATAAAAAAGATAAGTATTTCAGTGAAGAGCAATCTACAATAAGGATCATGCATCCCAGTTTTTTGAAATGCAGGAGAAACTAGTCCAAAAAGGGTAAGAATGATCATTAACTTCATATTCTAGAAACTTAGATGACTATCAATCTTATTCGTAAGAAATGGTGAATCCGAAATGGTGAATCCAAATAGTACCAGTGAGCTTTGTTTAAAAATAAATTCTTCTAGTTCCACTTTCTATAATCACGAGTGCAATTTCTATGATGATAAAACAACAAATCTTCACACATAACCAACCAACGCTTGCCCACCAAATATTTTCAGCAATATGGATCTGAGCATTTTTCTTATCATGTTAATAGCATGGTGGAGAGATTGCATACCTTGCTGGGTTGATTAGATGTCTCTGTAGAGGGTGATGACAATTCCACTGAACAATGAGGAGGCAGTGACACAGCCTGCAGTGACAAGAGAAGCAAGGAAACCAATAAATTGTCAATAACATCAAAGGAATAATGCCAACTCTGGATGTTTGGTCCAACCAAGAACATTAGAGCTCTCATCAATAGTATAGAATGTTCTTCTTTTCCACATTCAACTCGCAGGGAAAATACTACCATTCCTCACAGGAAAGCAAGCTTTGACCCAAAATGCAGCATCAAGATGATAGAAGAAACTAGATTATGGCCAAAAATAAAATAGATATCCATCCTTTTAAGCATAAATGTGCTGAGTTAGATTCATCGCAGCTAAGATAATTCTAAAAATAAGAATCTTTCCCACTTAACTAGAAACGACTACAGCAAAAGGCTCTTGTCACCGTATCTAGGTGAGCCATCCTTAACCTAATTGAATAGTGAAGCTATCCTTGCATTCAACCTGTGACCTCCCAAGTCACAGTGGAGCAAAGCATTCTAAGATTGATCCAGAATCCGACCCGTCCAATTTCTAAAATGAGTATCACTACATCTGAAAGGATTATGAATCTGCTCTAAACACCAAAAGCCATATTCTATAGAGAAATGTTAACCATACCCTAAATGGAGTCGGTTGTGGCAGTTCAAGAGCCGGCTGCGATAAACTTGACAAGGAACCCTACAGAATCCACAGAACATATTAGGGAAGGGAACATAAAAAATGAACAGGCAATTTATCATGAAAAGAGATGTTTCTCCTGCCTCAATAGGATCCAAGGTTCTGCTATTCTCAAGATTCTTCACAAAAGAAACCAATTTGCCAACCCCAAAGAGTGTTTCACCCTGCATAGATAAATTACACCATGACCATGATTAATGTCTCCAAACACTAGCAATATACACCTATACTACAGTGAGCAAAATAGAGAAAACAAAAACCTGTTTCCCTTCTATCTTACTGATTTTTGTCTCCTGCATCATATGAAGACCTTTAATTGAGAGTATCCTGACCCAGAACAATATATGATTTTGACCTGGAAAGCAACATAGAAACATCATATGCAAGGTGGTAGAATGCAGATGGATCACCAGAGATCGGACTACTTGGTGAACTGACTGGACATCGGCACCCATCAATCTCAGGTCCCCTCGTAGTTTAGATACCTTTACAAGTTATTACAAGCTTCATGAATTAAATGGAAACACTAACCCCATGAAAACAAAACGGTAAATACCAAAATACAGTCTTTTACTTCAGCCAACCTCTTCTTTCGTGGCAGATGTATTACACGCACATTCATCTATTTTAATATCCACACCATCGATTCTTGAAGATAAATGTCGCTTGGTGGCCTGGAGAACATTAGAAAATCTTAAAAGACAATGCCATGATAAATAATTTTGTAGCCATTTTCCAAATTTACCTATTGAAATCAGATTTATGATTTTCAAATAGACCAAAAGGCTTGACAAATTATTTTCCTTACAAAAGTTGAATGTCTAAAGATATAATGATCTCCAGTCACTTCTTATAACTATTTTCCGGTACAATATCTTAAAGCAACCAAACAAGACCGTAACTACTTACAGCAATTGCAGAATAAACATTTTCAAGTTTCTTGGATACACTAGAGCACGCATCAGATAAACTGCGTCTGGTTGCAAACATCATATCAGAGAGTTTCCAACCCTGCAAGCATACACCATATTTTAGTAATCTGCCCTTCCGTAAACACACACAAGCACAGAGGAAAGAAGGACCTTGATAGATGGTAAAAAAATGCAAACCTATAAGGCGTTTGATACTAGCATGTACTAACAAGTGATCACTGTTCACTCTTTTGTACTAAAACAGAACCTGAAGATTTCAGCTATAGTGAAGGCATTATCATGTGAACTACCCCTTTAACTTAGAGAACAACTTTTGTTACATGCAAGTAAACAAGGCAAGCTCTAAATGATACCAGTGATTGAACTATCATTATGGTCCCTCAGACAAACTATCAGCTAAGAAACTATTCAAACAAGAAGTCATGATTTTACAGAATTGAATACAGGAAACATTTGTAACTCAATGACAGACAGACCCAGTAGACAGCAGACAGATATTATTATGTCATAATACGTAACGAATTTTTTTTTTTTTTTTTTTTTTCATGGGGATGCTGGGGAGGGGGGACAAAGGGAAGAAAAACAGAGAAATAAAATATGTATTCTCTAGTTAGATTCAGAACTTTGTGGAAATACACATATTTTACCTTCCACCAAATATAGCCATATCCAACCACTATAACAACAACAATTATGCTGTATCTGACAGAAGCTGCAGATTAAAACATTACAAAAAAAGGGTTTCACAACCGAAAAAACATACTTTTAAAACATTAAAAGAAATATGGCATGAGTAACAGAATAACAAATAAGATTACCCTGATCACTTCTGGAAAGTCAAATCCAGGTAGTGATCCCCTAGAGTGCTATTACTTGACAACACAGTGCACCTAAAATCATATGTATTTAAGGCTTCGACTTTTTAGTTATAAGATGTCAAAGAAACTGGAAGAAACTTTAGTATTTATAAAATAGTAAACTCTGATAACATGTTGGCGGATTTATTAGTTCATCCACATGTAACCATCAAGAACTACGAAGACAGGGCAAGGTTCATTGATTGGAAATTGGAGAGCGTATATATGCTGTACCAAGTAGTAAAGGGGAAGATGACAAGACTCTAAATAAAAACAAAGGACCGTTCACAAATGAATTACCATGGGAAAATAGTCATTAACGACAGAAATCAACAATTCGTGAAAGTATCTATATTTTGTCAGATTTGCATTGGAATTACACCAATCTCACAATCAAATGGCGAGAAGTAACAGGTCATAAATGTTTCTAGCCACCAGATAGTCAAAACAAGGGGCAAAAAAAAAAAAAAAAACTTCCAATCCACCACTCTCTACCCCAAACATGAAAATCTATAAAGTGAAAACGTCACACATGTGGGAACAGAAACTTGATGCAAGTAACAAAGTGCATTTCCACTCTGCACAAAACCAAGAATATCTTAGAACAACCAACCAGAACCACTTGATGTCACAATTGTAATGGACCTATTTGAAGCCAAGAGTTGCAGCTCCTCCCGAAGGCTATTAACCTGTCAAGATGAAAAATTGAATCAAGCTATGTAGGTAGATCTCTCTTTTGAATGTATCAAGTGTAATAGTCAGTGAAATCAAGGCATTAGATATAACTGTGATGTAATTAAACTGATCAAATCTTTTTTAAAAGTACGTCATAAATATGTCAGAATATGAAAAAGGGTGATCCACTACACACAGGCACAAGTCAATTTTTTTTTCCTCACTCAAAACTTCTACAATTCAAGCCCAAACATAAACACAATCTTTATTAGAAATTGTTCAGAATTAAACAAAAAATAATATTCAGGAAGATGAAGAACACGAGTAGTGTGCACATCATAAAAGTTCCATGACTCCACCAAGTCAATGACAATGCAAAAGTACACCAATTTTTTCTGATTACACTTTATAAAGATGGATTATTGCTAAAAAATAGTCAAATGTGTGCAAAACAATCCAATTTATGTAGATTTAATCATTTTAAATGATATGAATAAAATACCAAATACAAAAGCAATTGTTGTAACATGGAAAAGTCTAAGGGGGTGGCCTATAGAGAGCTACTGACAATTTAATCAATTAAATATTCAATTACTATCTACCACAAAGAGAGTATACAGTTTTAACACCCTGTGTATACTGAAAGTCTAACCAAGTCAATTAATAAATTGAAATGCAATAATTTCTATACAAAATTTTCAGAATTTCACAGTAATCTGCAATTCTAGATGTGTCGGAGCTGCATTAAACAAGACATGAGTACAGGAATTTAAAAAACGTATAACATGGCACCCTTCTACAGCTAAAAAGTGACGAAATATTGTGCTCGTATCATGAAAATAAAAATCAAACTCAAAACCTGTTGTATCAGAGCATCATTACGTGGTTATCTGGGCTTTGACGTGGTAGATTCATCATGTCTAAGTTGCCTCAGAACAATCTGCAATATATGAACAATGATAGTCGATCATAACAGAAAAGATGGAACTCAGTCAATTTAGTGGGGTTGCATGAAAAATGAAATTTGTCTACAGAGGAAAATTAAGATTTAAGCTGGTTCCCAAACAGCTATAATACCTTAAAGGCACCCGATAAAAAGTCGGATACATTTAATCCGCTCCCTTCTTTAGCTAAAACTGACCCAACAATGCCTGCAAGAATCATAAGACCGTCTTCCGTCAGATAATACTGCTATTGATATGTTTTTAATGGTTACAATGCTACTTCCTATTTATTTTAGTAATCATGATCATAACGAAATCACTTTTTTTTTTTTTTTTTTAACAATTTCATCCTTATCTAAAATGTATCCACTCCCCTAACACATTGGCTTCTCCTCACTTTTATACAGGCTCCAAAATGGGTCAAGTGCTTAACCATGACTACCTCTCCCACCAAAAAATCTCTAATTTAATTGTTACCCAATTGAACTACATGACTAAAACAAGCCCTCCTGAGATTACTATATTAATGTACCTTCCCTAAAATAATAAACCTCACATCATAAAAATTACCCCAAATTTTAGGGTTTATCACGAAACCTAAAATAAAACACGTAACAAATGGAACAGGGGAATATAAGACAATTATTAATGTAAAACATTCACATGATTACTAACAGATTACAAAAAAAAAAAAAAAAAAAAAAAAATGCAAACATAAGCTGATAGAAAGAGAAATTTAAAATGGACGAAATTAATTTAGGAAACCTGCACCGACGAGGATGGTAAGTTTGCCGAGAGGTAGGGCCATCCCGCTGCGAGGGAATCAATCAAAAAGAGTATGAATTGAACAACTGAAGCATTAAATCCTCAGTCTTTTCTGTTTTTTCGATTATTGCTCTCGATAGTTGAATCCTAATACTACTACTTTTGTTAGTGTGTGTGAGAGAGAAAGAGTAGATAACATCTTACTCAATTTAGAGTGGAGAGTGAAGGAGAGGAGCTTGGAGAACACGAAGGCTCTACTTAGGGCTTTGCCTGTCTGCTGGGCCTACTGAGCCGGGTTTTGGTTAGCCCGATATCGGCTCGATTGAGTAATAAATTGACTAAATTGCTAATTACCCCATTTTGGTTTGAGCATTTTATCCATAATCCCCACATGATTGTAGACTTCGCGTTTTGGCCTAACGTGCTTTGAGCTAAGGGCCTAAGGGGTAAAAATGAATGGTAAACTAACGAATTTTACTCTATGGAGACATATATATGAGCCTTAATCGAAAACAAATCCTACAAGTCAATTGAAATTATAATTGTTACTTTTCATAGTTTTATGATTCACTGTAGACAGAATAAATTATTGGGTTAATTTTATTTTATCCTCTTAACGTTTAGCATCACTATTACTTTAATTATTAATGTTATTTTAAGTAGAAGTGTTAATCTTGACCCGTCAACCCGAAAAATCTGCCGATCCGATCCAAACTGAAAAAAGATGGTACTCAAACCGCATTCTTAAAGAGGATCGGGTCACTCAGGTTGAGAGTCGGATAACAGATCACATTTTTGTGACCCGTCGAGTACCCGACCGGGTCCATTTAAGGGGTAATTTGTAAATTTTTTTAATAGTGTTGTATTTGAAGTTAATACATATTAGAGTTACTGGCAGCCTCTCACCTCGTCTTTTTTCAGTTTCTCATCTTCCTCTTCTCTTCCTCTTTTTCCTTTCTCTTCCTCTTTTCCCTTTCTCTTCCTCTCATCCTCATTCCTTACACTCGCGTTTGTTGAGATGTATTTTGTGATTTAATTGTTATTGCTATTAGCTTATTTCTACTTGTTAGTTTGTTGCTATTGGGATGTAATATTAGGATGTATTTTATGAATTAGACATAAGTATTGTTAACTTAATTATGAAATTAACTCGTCTAACTATCATTATTTAAATTTTTATACTTTGCTATTAATGAGGGTCGAGTACCCGCTCAACCCGATGATTCTCTTTGGTGGCAGGGGACTGCAAGGAGATGTGTAAAAGATTTAAGCACCTACAGGTAGTTTTTGCTACCGGAAGAACAATGCTTTTTGGCTAGGAAAGCATGTAATAGGCCTGTAGCATAATCTGTATGTGTTTTGAATGATCCACCTAATTGTCTAGTTAATGTTTTGCGGAATGACGCATAATGGTGGACAAACTACTATTGGTCATGCAAATATGTTGAACGCAGATATGAAAAAAGGTGCCAAGGAGAAACGTGCAGCAGCATTATCTTAACTTGTTATATCTTCATAAAGTTAATCCCTCGATAACAAAATGTCTTGGAGACTGCCAAGAACATTTAAACTAAACATATCGCATGCCAGATTCCTTCTCCGTATTGGATTGGGTTTATCTGCCCATGAATCATGAAAATGCATCAATCTAAAGTTTGGAATCTTGAAACTATAACTGATGAAAGTTGACAGCAATCGTGATGACACAGCTTTTTACCGTAGAACAAACTCAAGAAACAGAAAAACTGATAATAATAGAGATTTTGTGGAAAATTACATACAACAAATAAATTATAACCAGTCAAACCAAAAGGAAATGGTATCATAATTTCTAACAGTCTTCGTTGGAAAATTGTGGGGTTTGTATCACCATTTGGATAACATCTTCCAGATGCCAAGCATAACGAAAACATATCTTTACCATTAATTGCCTCGAATGACAAGATCACAAAACTGTCCCCTTTCTGCATTTAAAGTTTAGCATAAGCAATGTGGTCGCTACTGCTAGATCCCTCTCAGTAGGCAATTAGAAAGGAGCACCCATGCTGATAATATAGGCCGAGTAAATCAAGAGATTCATGTTCTTGAGCAAATTTATGTGATTATGTGAACAGGGCTTATCAACAAAGAATGGAATCATAAAAGGAAGAAAAAATTAATTCTAATAAAACTCGAGGGGAAAGTATTACAACAAATGGATGAACATTACCATTCAAGCAACTAAATTCATGTACAATGGCAACGAAGTGGAATTGAAACACCAGGAGGCTTTCTCCTTTCTCGAATTGTGGCTTCTTTTATC
This sequence comes from Cinchona pubescens, assembly GCA_025175665.1. Classification (NCBI taxonomy): domain Eukaryota; kingdom Viridiplantae; phylum Streptophyta; class Magnoliopsida; order Gentianales; family Rubiaceae; genus Cinchona; species Cinchona pubescens. Next base: position 498,594 of record JANKKI010000077.1, on the reverse strand, counting down.
AGGGGCAGTTTTTCTTGAACCTTTTTCCATATGTGATTTACTGCACCATTGGGAGGCAAAGGGCCAATGCCACCAGGATGACCATTATCATAGCCAAATACAGGCTGAACCTGGGCCATATTTCTCCGAAATTTGTCCTTCTGCTCATCCGAGAAGCTTCGAAGGTGGCTCACAAGCCAATTTGGTCTTAAGGCATCACTAACTGCAACAAACACTGAAAATTCTGAATAATCCAAAATCCCTTCAAATGGTAGCTCAATGTCATCGCTGACTATTACAGGTATACAGAGGCTTTGAATGGCATCAAAAAGTCTACACGAGGTGGGTGTGTCCCCTGATGGGTGCAAGCAGAAATCTGATGTCCTCATACCCCGTATTGACTGCTCCTTTCCAGTGGCATTAGGTACAAGAAAAGCCTTCTTCCATTAAAACTCCAAGTTCATTTACTAGTAAATCCCATAATTTTTCTCGAACTAGGCCACCCTGTGTAGTAGAACTTTTAGAAATCACTCGGTTGTTTTTTATAAATAAATGAAAATGCAGAATTTATATACTATATCTATTACGGTCATCCCCGAACAGAGAAACTAACATTATGGTATGCAAGATTATTGAATTTGACTAAGCAGTTTCACTAAATGGAAGACAAGCTATCCTGTAAAAGAGTAAAAAGGCTATGTTACATGGATTCTCCTCACCCGCAGAGTACCCTCGTCCTGCTGTGTTGACATGGGTGTGGGTGTGGGATCACTATCCATATGATCAACTTTCAATTAGGAGCTTTGACTTTTTTACCAAGCCAAAAATTATATTGACTTCAACATAGTTGTGACTTCGTCACATGAAAGGAACGATAAGATGGAGAGGAAGATTAAATAAGAGAGAGAAACATATGAGAATTGAATATCAAATCACTAAATCTTATTATAGTTATATCCTTCTATTATCTTCTTTATCTCAGAGCATCACTATTCTTTAATGCTACGCATGAACATATTTATTTTAGAAAAATGGGTTATAAAATAATGTTAAATTGGTTTAAGTCATCAAATTGATTACTACTACATCAACTATAGTAACATATACAAGCATAAAGGACGCACTCCCCTACCCGTATGCGACTCTTTTAGAGTGTCCCCATAGTCTCCACGTATAAAATTGGCAAATTCGAAACTTGACATGTACTCGTACCCGACACCCATACCCGAGTCCAGGTAACTTAGCTAGAAGTACAGGAAATACCAAACAGACATGCACATGAACTGTCATTGTTGGAAACGAGAAATTTATCCATATGGTGAAGGCCATGTTTTAGTAAATTGACATGGTATGAAATTACGTAGGAGGCAACTAGACAAGACAATTCTGCTGATGAGCATGAAACTGATGTAGCACCACCTACTCTTATTTTACTCTACAAGAAATCTACGGATAATCTTTAAAGTAATTCTTGGTAATGAAATATAGATATATCTGGTATTGGCAACAAACAGATAATAAACAGCCAAGCATGCGCCAAAGTAAATACTAACCCGGTGCCGATGCTTAGCTCCTTTGAAATAAAGAAGAGTTTTCCGATTCAGGTTTTCTGATATCTGCAACCTCGGTAGCAAATGGGTATAGGGCACGATAACATCTTTCAGCAGAGAAACCTGAGTATGATGAATTATATTTGACAAGTTATCATTCGAACCTTTTGAGTCCACCTTGTACCACCCACCAAAATCTACCACAAGTAGGATTGCAGGGGCTATCTCCGCTCTGACATGCCACATTGCAACAGGGTCTGCCAAAGAATGGTTCAAGTTTTAATAACCCGACAATTCAGAGACTAAATTATAAGCGGCTACAGCATGCAATCCAGTGTCTTATTTTCAATACAACTCGCTGAAAAAACTGACACAGAATGGTAGAAAATGTATGAAACACATAAAAGAGTTCAATGCACATGCTTTCCTGCTCCATAGCGAACAAAATGTATACTTTTTTCACTAATCTATACATCCATACGTAACTATTTGTTCTTCAAAATTGTATATGTACTAGCAATCAGACATGAATCACACTCCTCATTAAAACTCAAATTAACAAAAGAATAAACACAGAAACATTGCAGCAATTTGGAATTCACTAAACAAATCGAGCACATATGATTTGAAACAAACACAAAAACACATTGCCACTCATGATTTGCTGCTCATAGCTCTAACAAATGCATCATGTTATCGACCATCCTGTATATATTCCTATAACCATGCAACCAACAATTCCATTGCAAATTACACAGATATGAATAAACCTTAAACAAACAAATAATCATTGTCAAAATTTACAATTTACCGGTAAGAATAAATACATGATCTCGGCCACCAGACTGTTGCCAAGCTTCAGACTTTTTGACCGATATTACAAGATCCACCACCAATTTTTGCCTCTGATAATCCTCATTCTCCCCAACCTTCTTCCTGAAAACCCCTTTATTCAATCCCAGCTGCATTTCAGCACTAAGCGTGGCAAAAAAAGGCACAAAAATCACATCAGCCTCCCTAAATTCAAAGACCCTTTTGGCTAAAGATTCTTTCTTTAATTCCTGAGGGGTCAACAAATCCCCCAAGATCCAGTACTCTGCACTGTACTGTTTAATCAATGGATTCTCAGGATATGGAGGGAAATTCCTTAAACTTTTGGACAAAAGCGTCTTCCGGATTTCATTATCTACTTCACTTCCAAGCCTTGAATCAGAGTCTAAAGACCAGTATTTGTCTAACAGACCATAGTTGAGTGATCTGGGAAGGTCTGCAACGTAGATTTTGATGAAATTTTGAGAGATTTGCAAGGTGGTTTGGAGATTTTTGGATGGAGTGGAGGTAGGATGGGAGAGAAAGAAGAAGAGAGAAAGTGGGAGGATGCATATGTCGGAGGAGAGAGAAAGGGAGGAAGAGAGATCGGACTGAGCAGGTGGAGATAGTGCTGCCGCCTGTGCCGGAGTTGGTCTTTAGCGACATTGTGGGGTTGGAGGATAAATGGATGTGTAAATTTATGGGGTAATCCAAGGATGGAAGATGGATTAGATTCTACAAACAAAAAGTTCAGTATTTTCCCCTAATTCTAAATAAGCTGTAATCTTTCAATCTTATTTTATTTAATACGGTCAAAATTATATATTAGACTGGAAAAAAATTTAGTATTTTTTTTTAAATTCTAAATAAGTTGTACGCTCTTAATCTTAATTTATTTGATATGATTAAAATTGTACATAATTTAAAAAAATTAATATTTGATCATAATTTTTTCATAATTGTCGTTCATTTTTTATTTGACGAATATTGGGGTAAAATTTAGTATTTTTTCCTAATTCTAAATAGGTTGTACTCTCTCAATCCCATCTTATTTAATATGTTCAAAATTATTCATAATTTGAGAACAATACATAGTTAATATTTAATCCGTTAATAAGATAATTTTTTCATAATTATCCTTCATTTTTAATTTAAAGGTTTTTTTTTAGACATTTTATTTAGTTTTCTACTATGATCTTTTGTCTGATAATTTCATGAATTTTTCACTCATTGTCATTCTTGATTTGGAGGGATTTCTTTTGGTTACGTGATGTTATGGTTTGGTTTGGCCTATCCGAAACCACTAGAACTTCGACAAATGAACAGCAATCTTACAACGTCCAAGATCTAATATCAAAACCTGATAAAATTTCATAAATTTATTATTTTCTTAGGATGATTAAATTCATTTAATATTCAAAACTGAAATCGCACTACAATCTTTAGTTGATAATATTGTTACTTGATTTCTAATCTTTTACGGTTATATATATAAACAAAATTGAACATAACCTTACATAAATTTTGAATTGTACAGCGGATAGTTAGAATAAGATGGTATCAAATAGTTATTATATGACTAAAAGTTTTTGCATTACTTGTAAGAATAAATACAATATTTATCCACGTTTATTCTATTCACCTTATTTGATTGTCCAAATAAAAGATAACATCAACCGAACAAATGTTTTTATTTTATATACACATATTGTGAAATATTTTAAAATTTTATTCAATATGTCATGTCCAAATGACAAATAAGTGAGTGTATAGTTTTGATACTTGAACAAAAAAAATACAAATAATACTTCGCATCTCTGAGAATGAATGTGTAATTCGAAAAAAAAAAACCCCAAAATTATAGAAAATGGATTTAAAAATTATTGTCGTGGTTAATAGAACAGGTATGAAATTCAAGAAAAAAAATAAAAAAAATTTATTCAAGTTTTGACTTTTAACGAATTGTTATGGTCTTATCCTTTTTAAATTCGAAAAATGAACGGAAGTAATTATCCACCATGAAGAATTTGAACCATGATTTTGTGTTCTATTATTCGAACTACTATAAGCATTTAACAATTTTTGTACATTTTTATTGTTTTATCATGTTCTATGTGTTAGCTCCTTCTATATTTTTATCTTTTTCAATATTTGTGTTTCATTTTGATTTTTGGTGAAGGAATAACTCGTGTATATATTTGCGCACGTTACTGGTATTTCGAGACTAGAGTATTAATGGATGGCTTGTGTCAGTTATTCTCCCGTTCATTTTATGTGTCGTTATAAATAATGACAAAATTATGTCTTTTTAAGAATTTAAGAAAGTATTAAATAAATTTTTTAAAAATATTATTGTAAAACAGTCATAATTTGGTTCCTTAAATTATTTTTTTTATAAAATTAATGCAATTAATAATTTTGTTAACTACTGTGCACTAACTCAAAATGACACTAAAATGAGATGAAATGAGGTTTATTTATATATATTTTTTTTATTTAAAGCTGTTGGCGTGCACCGTTGCAATTGATAAGTCAGCTGCTAAGTGCCCTAACTATGTTGACATTGATGAATGCCTAATTTCTCAAGAAAAGCGCAAATCAGAATTCTGAAGCACTAGTACATAGGTATTTTGTCTGCTTCTTTATTGCATATGAACTTACTCACTTCTGTTCGGAAGCAGAGGATCTCACTTCCAGTTTGCCCAAAACCAAAATAATGTAAGGGTGATAAACGTGTCATATCGTATTATTATTAGATTTATGTTAAAACATCATCACTTAAATATTTGTATAGTATCGTATGATAATTTGTTTATTAATAAATTGATACGACACGATTGATCTGTTAAAATTTTATATTAATATAATAAATTATAGTAAACATAAGTCGAATGACACAATATACTCATAAATAACTTGTTAACTTGATAAACCCACAATAAACCCCCAACCTTATAACTCAAAACAAGTTCGTTAACCTATTTTAAATCCTCCTATCCAATGAGTTTATAGAATTTATATGAACATTTTTTATATTTTATCTCTAAAATATTTATAAAGTTATAACTAATTATCAAATTAGTCCCAACTATTAGTTAATAATGATTAAATAATTAATGAGTTAATTATATTAGTTGAATGAATCGTGTCACCTATACTGAGTTACTTGATAATGAATCGGTTAACGGGTTGACTCGTTAATATCCATTAAGTTTTGTGTCATTAATGGGTTGATACGATAATGATCCGATTAATTTCAAGTTGTATTTATACATGTTAATTTTGAATCGTATCGTCGTGTTGTGTAGGAAATTATCACCCTTAAAATAATGTCAAGGAATTTTCTGTCTCATTTTTTCTTTTGTATCAATCTATTAGATTGTGCTGTTCAGTTCCAAATTTTCTGTTTTAATATCTATACTCACCTCCTATCTTGAATTTTATTTACGTGTGCTATAATTTTATAAGTATTATTGAGTCAAAATATACGTAATAAATATACAAGATGTGAGATAAAGAAATTATTATAGTGAGTATCATAGAAGATCCTGTGACATGTAATTTGCCGTATAAATTAAAGCCGTTTCAATGATGCCAAGAGTTTCTTAGCTCGTTGGTCGACCAATGGCCTGGTTGGAAACTTGAATTCTAACTCTTGGATTTTACAATAGCGATCTAAGAAAGGTTTGATCACTTATTATGGGAATTTTATGTTGAAGTTAGATATTATATTATTGTATTTTAAATTTTATATTATATAAATATTTAAAACACATAATGTTATACTGTACAAATATTCAAAATACAACAATATGATATATGAAAATCTTATAAACCTAACACAACTGATTGTGACACCTGGATTTAATATTGTCGATGTAAGAAATGTTTGATTACTTATTAACCTAACACAAATGTTTTAAACCAAAAGTTATGTGTGTTTTGCTTTGCTTTGGCTATGTGTGTTTTTTACTTTTTATTTTCTCAGATTTTTCACCTTTTCTTCAAGTTTTCTGATTTTACCATGGGCCTAAGTCCTGCTTCCGGAACTGCGGTCCTAAAGGTTCAGTTCACTCAAGGGTCTATATCTAACAAGCCCAATCAAATTTCGTAGGCCCAATAGTAATGTGATAACTCCAAAAGCGTCTTTTCCTCTTCTCAGATCGGATTTGCAGTGTCCGGTTTGCTCAGTCTCATTTCCGTTGTCTCTGAAAAGTGAATTACCAGTCATCATCGTTCACTAAACGCCGTCGTAATACGGCCGGAGGAGGAGATGGACACAGCACTACTTTCAAAGGCTTCACTATGCACCAACCGAAGCGGTGGCACGTGGTCACCGGAAAGGAAATAATCCTAATTTACAGATTGAATTTACCGTTCTTTATGACAGACATAAAAAACCCATAAATCACCTGTCCTTATTTTAGCTGTTGATTTTTTTCAATCGTGTTATATGAGGGTGGATTATTGTTAATTAAAATATTACTTTAATTTGGATTTACATTTCAGGGCCTTGATAATTTTCTTTGGGATGTAATTGTTTAGCTGTTTTATTAATTAAAGTTCAAGTCTTTTGGTCTCTATTAGTACATTTTGTGAGATTTTTTTTTTTTTTTTTTTCTGAATTATGTAGTGTTTGACAAGTGGTTTAAAGGATGCTTACATTCTTAAAGAAATGAATCCCTTTGTAGATGCCTTGTGCTAAGTTATTCCGTCGATATATTTTTGGGAAAAGAAGGCATTCCACAAACATAGCGGATGCATAGGAGTTGGAGTTGGTTGTGTGTCATTGAAAGATATGTTTCTACTCTGTTTTCACCTTCTCTGAAATGAAAAGGAAAATGGATCTTTGATAAACTTGCATGCTTGTGATCTGAAGTGGATATGTGGCCCGGTTATAATGGTTCTGTTACTTCTCATGTTGGAGACATATTAAAAAGATAGGATTTTTTTCCCTCGTTTTAGCTTCTATATCTCACAAGTTAGAGATAGCATTTACCCTTCTTTTATGGTTCCGTATTTTGGTACTTTTATGCTTAATGTGATAAGAGTTTGTGGCCAAATAACAATGATTTTGGTAAAAAAAAAAAAATTGACCTTACCTTATGACACATCTTGTTGTATAACATTTGCTGACAATTTTGACTATATCATTCGTGTGGTTTTCCTTGGCAAGTCATCATTTCTAGATGAAGTAGACCTCCTTAAGTGGTATCATCTTTGAGAGTTTCATCATGGGATTCAGAAAAACAAATTTTTTTTCTTTGGGTCAATATTCTTATAAGTTATGCTGATTCTTTGCTGAGGGTAGGAGTTGATATAATTGTAAGGATTTAAACGTTATAGTGTTACAATCGAATTTAATGTTTCAATTCCCTATGGTAATGCAAGTTTGAAGCTGAATTGGAATTCTTGTTGTTGTGTATTCCAGGTTTTGGATTCTATACAGGGCTAAGCAGGATGGTCCTGTAGTGTTGGTAAGCTTCGTGCCCTTTTTCCCCTCTAAATTATCCATGATTGCTATTTATGTTAACTAAACCCTGTTGAATTACTTGGTGTGCATTCAAGGGCTTGAGGCATCCTTGGGAAGGTCATGGTGATCACTCGCATGATCATGGGCATGAACATTAGCCAAGGTAACTCATTTTGCCACAACTGATTTGTATGCTTGGTATGTTTTATCACACCAATAGGAAAGATACTTGAATTCTAATATCTTACATCATTTAATGGATGCATTGTCTCTTCCTAGAGAAGTTAAAGAATATGTACCGTCTGTGGGTATATATGCATTGTTGATATGAATATTACTATGTGGTTTTTTTTATTTATTTTATTTTATTTTATTTAATTCAAGTATTTGGGAGACCCTGTTCATTCCTGTCTTTCGTTTTGCACTTTGCAGTCGTAAATAATTCAACCTTTTTTTGCTATATATACAAGTTTCGGTTAAAATACTGAAATTTAGTGGCATTCCCGAAAAGTGATAAAGAGTGAGACAAATTTTTTTTTTTTTGATAGTTTGTCACGATTAGTATCCTGGTAGTTCATAGTATACGTTCTTGTGTACAGAAGTTACAATTTCTGAATTTACTCTTGTAGATGTAGGCCGTTATATGACTTTCCTTCCTTGTTTATGTTTCCATCAGTTTTAAGAAGTTTGGTGCTATCCCTTGATCTGTTCACCATGTGTTAGTCAATTGTAACTTATCTCTCATTATTTTCTAGTTATAGAAATTGTATTGTTTGCAGGTGTCTTTTGAGAAATGGAGAAACAAAGGCGAGCACTGGGGCTGATGTGTCTCTTTCTGTGAAGGTCTTTGGGAGGATTTCTCATGCAATCCTTGTTGGATAACCTTGTTAAAAAAGGAAAACACAATTCTGAACTTGATGCAAACAACTAATGCTCATATCCTTTTTCGAAGATTGTTTCGTTTAAGAAATAATGCAGCTTCTGAATTTTCTGCAAACGTGATTCACTATTTCAAGGATCAATAGATTTCTTTCAACCACATAAACACTTAATATGATGCATATATGTATTCGATTACAGTGAGATTTGCTTGCATGTAGGATGAACAACATTTTCAGTAAATTTAGAAAAGGAATGACACTTTCTTAATTCATTAAGAGATAATCAACAAAAATTGCTTCAAATACATGTATGCAATGAAATTTAATTAAGATATGCAAGCGAAACAAACAAGGCCCTGGTAAGTGGCAATCCTTTTAATAGTTGGTTGCCTGATTAATGGCCAAAGCCCTTGAAAGTTTTAATAATTCCTAGTGAGTGGTAAGTATGTTAAGAAGTAACACTCTTGTCTGAATCAAACGTTTGAAAATGCAATCCAATTCTTGTTCAAGATCTTCAGGGGCAATCTCCCCTGCCTCTAATCTTTTACTAGTTTCTTGCACCGTGCTCCTGTCACAGTTCTCCCAAAAACTTTGGCTGTCCACTCGAGTTAATAACTTGGACTCGAAGAACCCTTTATTCGATTTCATCGGCCGGTTCGGGTTATTAGGGATGGACATGATGAGTGACATTAAGGACTCCACAATAACCATGATAGTCATTCTCACTTCTCTTAGAACATTTACCACAATCTTCAGATTTTGGTTTATGGATATGACATTGATATCAGAATTGATGCATTTGTTCTACATTTCCTTGCAGGGAATTCAACCGCCTTAACATGGCTTTCTTCAATTTCTTTCTTTCGTGACTATACGTCGAGAATTTGTTTCCTGATCTTCGGAATGCCGATTGAAGATCATTTAGATGTCTCTTTCCCAAACAAGAGAACATCCCTTGTGTTACCACAAGTTTCCAACATTTTTAAGGATGGTTCTGAAATCTCATGTACCCATTTCTCTTGTCCGTGGTTGAAGATTGTTTTCTTGAGGATCGGTCAATGAAGCAAGTCTTTAGCCAAATCTTGCAAGTCTTTTAGAGCAACAAAATTCAGGCGTGCCATTTTCGTTTCTAAGGGAAAATGTATTGAAAACAAACGAAATTGGGCTTGGAAGATATACAAGTCAATATGTCCTTCCTAGTATTAGCAATTTATAGATAGTTTTCCCAGAATGGCAGTTGGTTAATTGAGGATTAGATCGGAGATCTCTAGGAAAAGAAAGCGAAGTATCCTTCCTTGTACGGACATTATTGTCGTATTAGTATTAGGAACAGCTAAAGGATCAAAAATTTGTCGAAACAAAACTTCCAACGTTAATTGTTTAAGATGATTAGAAAAATGATATAGTCGTTGGTTTATTTCCAACGTTAATTGTTTAAGATGATTAGAAAAATGATATAGTCGTTGGTTTTTAGATCAATTTGTCAAGTAAGTTTTAACTATTTACTCCGCAAAAAAGAATGAGTTTAATAGCCGTTGAGATGACTGAAAAGTAGGGAGATTTTATTACTTTTCATTCATTCGACAACTTGCAATACTCATTCCACATTAACTCTACGTTGCAAAATGAATAGTAAAATTTTTTTTCAATTTGTCATGCATACAGCATACATGCACGAGCGGCGGATGCCAGTCTGTGTTAATTGTTGCCATGCAGGCGAACATTGTTAAGGGAGGGCAATTTTAGGCATATATCTGTTTATGTGTTGTATATACAAGTAGCAATTACAACTGTATCAAGCTTTGTTTCCTTTCAAATACGACATAAAATCTTGCCTGATTAAGATCCTCAGTACCTGAGATTCGGACCTTCCAAGAAATTCTTATAGACCTTTTGACTGCTCTTTTTGTTTACGTCAGTTTCTTCTTACCATTTCATGATTTTCATCCTTCAATTTAAAGGGAACCTTAGGAGAAATAGGGATCAATGCAAACATTGACTAGGTGTCAATTGTCTCCTAAATCAGTAGCGATTAATATGGATCTAAGTAGTAGTAACTATGAAACATAGAAACAAAGGTGTTAATGTTTGCTTATAAAACTCATATAGGCAAGAAGTTGCTTTTAATTAGCGACTTAAACATCTTTTATGAATAATTAATACTACCTAGTCTTGATATTTTTTGGTACTAAAAAGTTTAGGGATATGAATGAAAGATAGATGTGCAAAAATGACATTTGAAATATAAACAATACATATGTGGTATGTATGTGACACGATCCGCCCATTTAGACGAAGAGGTTTGGCCCAAAATAAAAGTAAGTCCAAATGATTGGCCTAGAGGATAAAGGAACATTCTAGAATTCTTTAGAATTTTCTTAAATAACCTTAGATTCTCCAGAATATTCTAGAAGGAATATTCTTTGTATACTAATTCTCTAGAATCATGTAGATTTGGAATATTCTCTAGAAGGAATATTCTTTGTATAGAATTCTCTAGAATCTTGTAGATTTGTATTTAATGAGAGGTAATCTCTACAATTGACTAACACATGGTACAGATCAAGGGCTGTCTCTTATACACATCTCGATGTGTAAAGAGACAGCAGAAGTTGAATAATAGAAGATAGAGAATTGTCTCAATTCTCAAAACTCTCTATTATTCACATGTAAGGCTGTATTAGGGACAGCCAACTAGTGCTCCCACGAGCACTAGAAAGAGTGAGCCCGTGACAAGTGGTATCAGAGCGAGTTTTGTAGCAAGTGCTTGGCAAGAAGACACTATGGCTGGAACTTCATCCGACGTGACCCATGAGGAGATTCCTCAGACAAAGAAGGACAGGAAGAGGCGAGAACCATCAAGAGATGCTGGTAGCCGCCATTGCTCGTGTGGAGAAACTCGAGTTGGCCATGGCAGAAACCCGCGACGCTGTCGAGGATGCAGTCGTACGCATTGACGGGGTCGAGTCCAGCAAATGGTTCTTAGCCAAATCCAGGGTGCCTTGAATGCTGCGGTAGATGGTTTGGCTCAGAGGTCCGAAAGTCTGGAGGCTGAATTGGTGTCCATCAAAGACGAGGTTGTGGCCATACGTACGGAGCAAGACCAAGTTGCTACTATGCGGGAGGAGTTTGAGGCACTCAAGACAGAATTGATTGCCTTGAGAGGAGCGGTTACCGGCGGGACGGTGATGCTACAGCCTACACCCGATCGACGCTCCAAAGCCCAAGGAGTTCAATGGACATAGGAGGCCAAGGTAGTGGACAACTTTGTGCTCCCAGGCTTGTAATCGAAACTTGCAGGAATTCGGATCGATGAGCAAAAGATAAATCTTGCCTCATCATACTTGACGGACCATTATGCTTTACTATGGTGGCGGCGCAGGAGTGACAATCGTAGTGGCACTGACATTACTACTTGGGATCAATTTGTGGACGAGTTTCGCAGCTACTTCTATCGTAGAGGCGCAGAGAGGACGCCGTGCAAAATTTCGCCGACTGGAGATGAAGGGTGAAGTCAGGGATTACGTGAAAGAGTTCTCCCAATTGATGCTGCAAATTCAAAGTATGAGCGACGAGGATGCCTTTTTCCAGTTTATGGATGGACTTAAGCCGTGGACACGGTTAGAGCTGAAAAGAAGGAATGTGGATAATCTATCCAACGCAATGTCAGTGGCTGAGTCTCTCTTGGAGTTCAAGCCACGGGAAAAGCCAACCCCACCAAAGGAAAAGCCTAATTTCTCCAAACCAAAGGGTAAGGAGATTGCGAAGGAGAGGTACAAAGAATTTGGTGGGGGAGCATGGGAGAAGTCCCCTTCCAAGAACGAGGGAAAGTCGTTCATAACAAAGGACAAGGGCAAGCGACATATGAAGTGCTTTTTCTGCGTCTTGTCCACACATGGCGCGAGAATGTCTGCAAAAGCAAAATTAATGACCATGGCCATGGAAGAAAGAAAGCAGAGGAAAAGGAATTGGGTTCATGCATGGATCCTAAATACCATCAAAGAAAGAAATTGAAGAGAAGAGGGGCTTGATGTTCGCCGATGTGGAAATAGCGGGCCACAAGCTAAGCGCTCTAGTGGACATTGGAGCTACCGACTTCTTCATCTCGATAGAGGCCGCCAAGAAACTCAACCTTCAAGTGGGGAAAGGCATGAGCACCTTGAAGACCGTCAACACCAAGGAGGTCCCTGTCCATGGGTTGGCAAGCAATGTGGATGTAGCCATTGGGCAATGAAAGGGCAAGACTTCACTTGAGGTAATCCCCCTTGATGATTATGATGTTGTGATAGGACTTGACTTCCTTGATCGTATTAGTGCCATGCTGCTTCCTTCGCCGACTGTATATGCATTCTGGATTCTCAATACCAATGCGTGGTACCTCTAAAGAGGGAGTTTGGAAGGGATCACAAGGACCTATCTGCCATCCAACTATGCAGCGGGTTGAAGCGAGTAGAGCCAACCTTCCTCGCGACCCTAAAGGTAGATGAGCGAGATGACCAAAGGGAGGTGCCTGAGGTGGTTGCGGCAGTACTCGAGGAGTGTATAGAGTGACATGGCTCTGCAGCTGCCGAAGGAATTGCCTCCTAAGAGAGAAGTAGACCACGAGATCGAGTTGATCCCTCCCTTTGGTCATCTCGCTCATCTACCTTTAGGGTCGCGAGAAAGCAAAGCTAAGAAAGCAGTTGAAGGATTTATATGCGGGGTACATCAAACCCTTTAAGTCTCCGTTTGGTGCCCCAGTACTGATTGTGTAAGAAACACGATGGGTCCCTGAGGATGTGCGTAGACTACAGGGCCTTGAACAAACTGACGGTGAATAACAATACCCCATACCATTGATAAGTCGACTTGTATACCAGCTTGGATCACGCATCGATGGACATACCACATATGGACCTGCCAGTCGGAATCTTGGCAGTACGCATTGCGAGAACGTCAGTTTGTTCATACGGTGCCTATGAGTTCCTCGTCATGCCTTTCGGCTTGACCAATGCCTTATACACATCTAGCAAGTATAAGAGACAGTTGTAGTACAGGTACTTCGAGAGTTTCTCGATAAATTTGTGATAGTATACCTTGATGATATTGTGATCTATAGTCGCACTTTGGAAAAGCACATCCAACACTTGAGAAAGGTGTTTAGGGTGCTTAAAGAGAACCAACTCGTCGTGAAAAAAGAGAAATGCACGTTCGCAGTGTATAAGAGGTGCCGTTTCTTGCTCCTATTGTACCAATGGCAAAGTAGGTTTCGGTCACCAATCCCAGACTATCCTTTAAAACCACACTAATCTGGCCAAGGCAAGTACCTACACATCTAGATGTGTATAAGAGACATAGGAGTGCCAAGGAGCTTTGAAAAACTAAAGAAGCCATGACCCAAGAACCGGTACTTGCCTTGCGGACCTCGAAGGCCTTTGAGAAGGCAGACTGTCTCTTATACACATCTGGATGTGTATAAGAGACAGAAGGATCTCCAGTGGCCTACGAGTCGAGAAAGTTTAGCGAGGCGGAAAGGAGATATACAGTGCAAGAAAAAGAAATGACAGCGGTCGTCCATTGCCTAAGAACATGGAGGCACTATCTATTGGGGTCCCATTTTACGGTGCGGACGGACAACGTTGCCACAAGCTACTTCCAGTCCCAAAAGAAACTCTCTCCCAAGCAAGCGAGGTGGCAGGACTTTTTGGCAGAGTTCGACTATGTACTGGAGTACAAGCCTAGGAGGGTCAACTCTGCTGCTGACGCCTTGAGCCGAAAGACGATGCTTGCGGCCACTAGCCAACTTGAGAGTTTGTTGCCCGACAGGATCAAAGAGGGATTGAAACACGATGCAGCTGCTAGGAGCCTTCTCGAATATGCCAAGGAGGGGAAAACTTGAAGGTTTTGGGTTGAGGAGGAGTTGCTCTACACGAAAGGGCGACGCCTCTACATGCCGCACTATGGGAACTTAAGGTAGGAATTAATGAAAGAGTGCCACTACTCAAAGTGGACGGGCCACCCTGGATGCACCGTACTTTGGCGCTGATGCAGAACGGATACTATTGGCCTCGAATGAGAGACAACGTGAAGACTTATGTTCGAACTTGCTTAGTATGCCAACAAGACAAGATCGAACAGTCTAAAACAGTAGGATTGATTAGATGATTAAATAAATGAAGCATATCATAAAGTATTGGGGAGTGCCACGCACAATTGTGAGTGATCGGGATCCCCGATTCACTGGTAAGTTCTGGATAGAGTTATTTGAACTACTGGGTTCGGAGCTCAACATGTCAACTAGCTCACATCCTCAAACGGATGGGCAAACAGAACGGGCGAATGCGCTATTAGAGCTATACTTGAGGCATTATGTAAGTTCAACCCAACAAAATTGGGCAAAACTGTTGGATGTTGCCCAATTCTCGTTTAACTTGCAGGTGAACGAGTCTACAGGGAAAAGTCCTTTTGAAATAGTGATAAGACAACAACCACTTAAGAAAAGCACCGTCGTGTTAGGACAAAAAGTTGAGTAACCCTGCTAGTCTGTCTCCAAGAAATGGCAAGAGGAGGCAGATTTGGCAAGGGCGTCCCTACAAAAGGATGTAAGAAGATGAAAAAATGGGCTGATGAGAAGAGACGATTCCTTGAGTTTGAGGAATGCGACCTTGTGTTAGTCAAGATGCATTCCATACTTAGATATCGAAAGGTGCATAAGGGACTACTTCGAAGGTACGAGGGCCCGTTCAAAGTACTAAAACGAGTAGGGAATGTGGCGTACAAGGTGGAACTCTCTTCGAAACTAAAACTTCATCCGGTGTTCCATGTGAGCTTGTTGAAGCCATACCACGGGGACGAGGAAGACCCCAACCGCTGGTGTCTACACGGGCACCTATGGGTTTCAAAGACCTCGTATGATCATGAGGTGGATTGCATACTAAAGGTACGAGAGGTACGCAAACGGTATTGCAAGCCCAGGATCGAATACAAGGTACGATGGAAAGGTTTGCCCAAAAGCAAGGATAGTTGGGAGCCGACCGAAACCCTTTGGCAGTTCAAGAAGCAGATTGACGCATTCAATACCACCAAAGCCAACGAGGACGTTGCCAGAATAGGTGGGGGAGAATGACACGATCTGCCCATTTAGACGAAGAGGTTTGGCCCAAAATAAAAGTAAGTCCAAATGATTGGCCTCAGATCAGAGGATAAAGGAACATTCTAGAATTCTTTAGAATTTCCTTAAGTAACCTTGGATTCTCCAGAATATTCTAGAAGGAATATTCTTTGTATAGAATTCTCTAGAATCATGTAGATTTGGAATATTCTCTAGAAGGAATATTCTTTGTATAGAATTCTCTAGAATTTTGTAGATTTGTATTTAATTTGGTAGGTTCTAGAATTTTCTCTTACAAGTATAAAAAGGGGCCAAACCCCTCATTTGTAACACACCTCAGAAGTTGAGTAATTGAATATACAGAGTTTTTCATTCTCTCAATTCTCTCTCTTCTATTAGTGTGAGTGTAAAGCTGACTTAGGGTGAAAACCTA
The DNA here is from genome assembly GCA_025175665.1 of Cinchona pubescens. NCBI lineage: Eukaryota > Viridiplantae > Streptophyta > Magnoliopsida > Gentianales > Rubiaceae > Cinchona > Cinchona pubescens. Next base: position 482,378 of record JANKKI010000077.1, on the reverse strand, counting down.
AATGCCGCACGGGTTGGGAGCACTAGAAAGAGTGAGCCCGTGACATAAGCATGTATGTACACTTTGGTGTACAAAATTTTTTACACGAATAATATATAAAATATTAATCAAAAAGTTTATGAGGAGAAAGATTAACTTTTCCTATTTCTCTTGATTTAGACATGATGTATATTTCATTAGTTTACAGTAATACACAAATAGAAAATTAAAAACAGCGAGGTTTGGAGGTACAAGAAATTAAGGATGGGGCTTGGTGGGAGGTTTCGAATTTTGCGGAGGAAATGATTGGTGAAGATGTATAATGCTAGGAAAAGTAGGAGGTACAAGAATATAGTATCCATGGAAATATATGCAAGAAGGTTTCTTGCTGGATATAGATATAGATGTGGTTTTAATTGTTGATAGTCTTTATGGAAATTTATAGTACTTGTTTTTTCATTTTGTAGAAACTTTGGATAACAAAGGCCATTGATTGGATGACTTTTTGAAATTCTCGTTGGACCCCTCAAGAAAGTCCATTTACACATTATTATTATTCTCCGAAATTTACTAGATAAGTTTTTTTTTTTAATTTTCTTGTTTTTACATATATAAAAACTCAAAATATTCTACACTATTTATTTTAAATAATACTAGTATTATCAAATGATGATGACTATCCAAATGCTAATTAGATTCTTTTTTGCTAAATATTCTTGTTTCAAGTGAAATTGGAACAAGGGGGCTCGTGATCTTAGAAAGAATATTGTGCTTCATTTGGTAACAAAGGTGGTGATGTATCAAGTACACAATATTTAACAATTTGTTCGGATATCGTTAAATATGTTTCATATATATTATCAATTTTAATTTTCTTGAACCTTTTTATTTTGCAAGAGAGAAAATGTGTAATTATAATTTTTTTGGGACAGTTATAAATTTTTACAAGATAGTTATAGATGAGTTGCGGTCTTTTAATTATAAGAGTGGAATTAAAATAATTATATAACAAGTTTTATTTAATCATCTAATCAAATTCTTTGTCAGACTCATCCTTATTTACCTTTAAACTGATATCTAAAATCTTAATAGTTAAAAAGTTAATTAAAAGTTAATTATATGGAAATGCGTGTATGCATTTGTTTGTACAAATATCCGTAACTGGAATATATTCTTTGTATTAATTCTATCTTCATCCTCCCAAGACTGGAAGTCTCGTTACTGTCTCTCCAGTCCAAAATAAAATTTATGTCTTCATGTGTTCATAAGTTTAAATCAAGATTGATTCGACTCTTCTACATAATTTACAAAATCAGTGAGGTTCTGTTGTTTAAAAGGTTTTAAAAACCTAATCTAACAATGTAGTACTTTTCTTAAGAAAATATTCTTTTATCAATGTAATGTATGAAATATTTGCTTCAGGCAAAACATTCCCAAGTCATAATTTCTCAGAAGTTAAGCAACTTTAACATAATTTTGATAAAAGGACACAGTATTATTTACCATAATATTTGAGAAAGTAGAAAGATTTTGCATCTGAGAGCTTGTCTGAGATTCACTGAATCCAATGTTTAACTGGTGAGAATGTTCAAAAGTATAACCTGGGATGGATGAAGGAAAGGCATAATGATTTGGTCATTCAATTTCAAGATTTTTCACTTTCAATGGCTCAAGTTGTGAAGCAGAGGACGAATCGTAATTTCCAGTGCTGTGCACCAGTTCCATAGAATAAATTATCATTTGAGGCATTTCTGAGCGACTCATCAGCATAATACTCAGAATTTCTGCATAGAAATTGCCACAGAAGATCCATCCCTTTCAAGTGGCAATGCTCGATCCTCCTGTTGAATGTTTTGAAGAGTATAATTGTTGTTATTAAGCTAAATCCTTTGCTCAGTGGAAAAATCATTATTTTAGTAGGCTTATGAAATAGATCAAGTACTATCTCTGCCTTGTTATCATTATCCCCTGCATCGTACATCATGCACGACAAATTATGAAGAATTAGTGCACATTGAAAAATTCACTTTCTACAAAATATTGAGAATTTGTAGAACTTAAAGATAAAGTTTTTAACTGATCCATACCTCCAGGACCATGAGAAAGTGCAATTGTGAGCTCAATATTTTTTGGATGAATTTCCATACTGACTTCATCTAGTTATGTCTTAAATGCACTTTTTCAGCTTGGAAGTTTATTTAATTATTCCAACTCTTAGCACAATAAAAAAGTAATTTTTATAGTTAAGTAGTTATTTAGCTTAGAAGTTGAAACTGGGGAGAGCTTTCATGAATTTCTTCATTGTACTTCTGATACACACATACCTAAAAAGTATGTAATAGTTAGGACCAATGGCACTATAAGTGAATAGCTGTAACATGTAATCAGCAGCTTAGCTTAACCGAATAAAGCAAGGGGAAAACAACATTGGTTGATCATTTGTTTTCTTTTCAACCTTCCAATCGGGGAATTCATAAAAAAAAAAACATTTACCTTCAGGATCATCAGCTGAAATTCCAACCTTATCACTACCAGTACCTGATCTCCTTGCAAATAACCAAATGAATCAAAAGAAGTGTCCGTGATTAAAGACTATAAATACTAAAGAATTATGTAAAATCAATAATAAAACGTAATATTCATTTTTGAAGACAACATCATATGGTTTAAATGGTTGATCAATGTATTTGAATATGATTTGTAAAAGTTCAGATTTTGTTTGAGCTAAGGAAAATCTAAACAGGAAAAAACATATGGAAATATGAAAAGAATACATACCTGAACACATTCATTCTAAAATATATGCATGGAGTGATGGAAATGAGGATTGATTTATACTTTTTCTAGAATGGTAGTACTTGGTGCGATTATTTGAGAACCAAATTTGTTGAGAGACAATACTTCATGATATACAATGTGTTTTGTGAAGCCATTTGGTATAGAATGTTGCAAGGGTGGGCGAATGAGGACCTTCACAAATTTGCTGTTTTTTGCTCTAGAAAGAGCAACATAGAGTTGTGCATGTGAAAAAATTGGTTCTCTCAAATAAATACCAACCAAATCTAATGTTTGTCCTTGAGCTTTGTTGATAGTCATGGCAAAGCATAATCTCAAGGGGAATTGAACTCTTTCAAAGTAACGGGGCATATATCATCGTTAGACACTTTAAATGTAATTCTATGAATGAATACTTGTTTTCCTGCATTTTCACCATTTGCAATCACAACATCTATCATGCACATGATCTCTTAATTCTCTACAAATCAGCCTCGTTCCATTGCATAAACCTTCAAGAAGGTCTATGTTGCGCAACAGTATAGTTGGAGAGTTTGGTTTCAAAGTCAACACATGTGATGGGAAGCCATTAGGAGTTAAGCTATTGAGAAAGTCTTCATACATTTCTTGTTCTTCATTATCAATTATTTTATCTCTACTTATGTATTCCTTAACTTCTCTAGGGAATTTGTCAATCATCAAATTGTTGATATCATCAATATAATCATTCTTTGTAGTTAAGATTGCCCTATTCAAAAGTATCATTCTTGTTGCGATCAAAGAACTCATCGAAATTCGGATATACAATTTGTATTAGCTGGATCAATGAGTTTTCTTCAGATATGAAAGGTAACATCATTGAATCAGGGATTTTAACATCACTGTATCAGTATGGGATTCAATACCATTTTTATTATACAGCAAATAATTAGTAAAAGAAGGATATGATATTCTCATTATATTAACTTGATGTTTCTAATATACTATAATTTACTTTTGTTATTTGAATAGGAAAATTTGGATGAATTTAGATTTCAAATCAAATCCATCATAAGTTTATCCAAACACGTGAATGAATTTAGTTAGGAATTTAAAATCTAACCAATAAATAAAAATGAAATTTTAAGAATCAAATGAGTGAATTTTAAATTTATCTAAATTTTAAATGTATCTAAATTTCATATTATTTGAAATTCATCCAATGCAAAATCTTTTATTTTAAATCCACCCTGCAAATCAAATCCCATCGATACAAACACAACATTAGTAAATTCTTACATACATAAATATAATGTTTAAAACAAATAATCACAACGAGTCAATTATGGAAATAGAGTATATATATCTGTAATTTGATCCTATTATTATTTCTACTTTTGAAAACAATGATCATATTATATTTAGCAATTCAGAAATGACGAAAAGAACTGTTGACATTGTCAATACAAGTTATTGCTATCAAGAATACAATTCACTAATCCTATGCTAGTACGTAGTTGGTGTGGTAGCTAAATAATTGAGAAAATCGTGTATGCTTTAGGAGTAAGAGTTTAATTAAGGCTTTAAGTACAAGTTTTATTGAACATATGTTGACAGTCCAACCATAAGTTAATTTATCTCCCATTGCATATGACAATGTAATTGAAACTAAATATGTATAAAACACAAACGAAATTAAGGTAATTTAACATTAACTGTATGACGTAATTTTACCCCAAAAAAATATTTATGACGTAAAACAAATGGTTGTGCCTGGTGAGGTAATTATAAAGTCATGCATGACCTATTGTATGTGGAAATAACGTCACATCCTAATTAAATTCATCTCATATATCAAGCCTCAATATGTAATATTATTCATTCATTCAATAAATATCTACTTAACTCTCATTACTTTCAGCAGACAGCACAAAAATTTAACAAATAATTCGCTTATAACTTTAACCATTTTAGATTCAATAGAAGTGTACAAGTTTCAACGAAACAAACTTTCTTCATTATTTTATTTTTTTCATTCATATATAATTGCGTCAAAATTTATTTATTATTATTTAAATTATGTTGTATATAGTCAAAATGATGTGGACACTCGAAATGAATTCAAATTAATTAATTTGATACGTTTAAAAATCAATATGCGACTGAATTTATTTTGAGGAAATGCATTAAAATAGTCAAAGGTGAATGAATAGACAAATACCCGTGGATTAAATAGTCAATGGTCACAGAAGAAAAGGAGCTCCTAATTCTCAAATTCTGCATCATTTCATTTGACAATTTTGCATGGGCTCCAGAAGTGAGGACGCGCAATACGCATTAAATGTTCCATCAAGAGTCCGGTCCATTTAATGCATTACGCCATTATTATTACTTTAGGTCAGGAAAATTTTTATGTGGATTCAATTTACAGTAAGTAGGATAGATTTTTTAATTGATATTCATCTATATGACCAAGAAAAAAATTATTTTTAATGAATTAGTTCAGTGATGTGGATGAATATAGACCGAATCCATCCCACCTGCCGTAAATCAGATCTATAAAGAATTTTTCCTTTACATATAATACATAATATTTTTGGAAGATATTTAGGTAGATCTGATCTATGACCCCACTTGTAGATCTTGTAATATAGATTAAATGTTATAAAATTTATGACATCAGTTGATATAAGTAGGATTTTTTAAAATTTAATTAATATTGCGAGTCTATATTACCACAAGATCTACAAGTGGGACCCAAAACCGGATTTATATAATATTTTCCTAATATTTTTGGTGTAATTTTTTATGTTTGGTATGATTTATCTTTTTAATTCTTATTTTTCAGATTTACAACTTCTCACCCTTACTGTTAAATAATTACCCAACTCACTACAAAATTGCACATAAAATCCCTAATTTAATTTTTATTTTAGTTTTTGTCTATTTTTTTAAAAAAAAATTGATACACTTCTACATACACATCGAGTGTGGTGATAAAATTAGTCATAAATTATTACTCATATTAATTAAATCCCGTTCAGATGATTAAAGTATTCAATATTCTACCAATAATATTTTGTAATAACTTTTTTTAAGACACTTTCTAATGTAATACTTTTTTTTATCTCACATATATTTCATTTCAAAAGTTATTACAGTATTATTCTAAATAATATTCTACAATTGCATAAAATTTGTTTTGAAGAAGTCCATTTCTGAAATAGACATGTGCCGCGAATGTCAAGAGACCCAAGTTCCAAAAGTCCTTATCTGGTTTGAAGCTAAGACATTATCCAAACAAAAGGTAAAAAAAGGGTTTACGTTTCTTACTTAACTTGCTAAAAATAAAAAAGAATCTAAGACTTCTTTATTATTCTAGATTAACAATTAAGTAATAGTAAATATAATAAGAACTTAAATTATACAGATGGAAGAAATTATTTCAATTAGTTATTAGTTGTCGATTTCTATATAATGCTGTTAATTGATGATGCAAGGCACACTGTCTATATATAATTATGTAAAATGGAATGAAGATAAGTATTAAGTTATATGCTATAGCCTACAAAATCCCAAAAAAAAAAAAAAAAATTTACTTTCAACCCTTTGTTTATTAGGGTGAAATACAAAGAAATATTAATTTTATTTCGTTAAACTACTTTAATTAAAACGTGTAGAATTACCAATATATAACAACATCAACCATATATAAATCAAAAGGCAGAATAAATTTGCATCTGACTCAAGATCTGCTCAAAATTATCGGAGGATTTCTGATCAATAGGATGCGAATGCATTCCCTCGTAAGTCGTCACCACAACTCCTTCGTCTTTAGACAACCTTTGAACTTGCTTCTTCACGTTGCACCCTTGGTACGTGCACCGATAATAGCTCCTGTACCATTTAAAAAATAAAATAAAATAAAATAAGAAACAAATTAATAGAAATAATTACTGTTCAATTATGCATGTTAAAATCAAGGGCGGATCATGGGTGGAGAATATTCAAAATTATGTTTTTCTCTCTTTAAAATTCTTTAAATTATTACGATTACATTAATATTAAAATTAGACTTTGTTCTATGTATGTATTTATCTAATCTTATTCTTTAAAAGTTTCAAAAATATAATACCCTTAAAAAGAATTAGAATTTACTTCATAAAATTGTCTTTTTAAGAATATGTATATATAATTTTTGCCCTCCGTCCCCAATTAAAATTAAGAATAATTAACGTTATCTTGCTACTTGTCCTCTTTTGAGATATTCCAGCCCCCATTCTTTGAAGTTTGAATACTAGTAGGGGAAAAAACAAACAAGCCATTATTCAATCTTTTTTTTCAAGAGAAAAGTAAGCATTCAATCTTAGACAGCCGTACCGTCAAAAGGGTCCCGGGCTGTATATAAAAAAAACACGAGGAAGAAGCGTGAACCATGAACTCTACGTGATTCACATACATAGAATACTCAATTCTTCGTGTAAATGCAATCCCAACGTCAATATATACCTAGTATTTTTTTTCAAACATAAGCTTCCTTAATCCTCAGATTATTATTAAGGTATGTCTTACTTACACCAACTCAACTATACTAAATTAAATATATGACGTACAAGGACTATACATAAATATGTAGTATTACGGAGTGATATGCAGTACGTCTGGAAAAACTTTTGTTTACATATGAATCATGCAAATTCTAAACGAATAATTGATTCCGCAGCCGCAAATATGCAATCTTTAGTTTCCTTTGTCACTATGTGAATCAAAAGTTTTTTACGGTGTAACGTCTTACCGTCTAAGTCAACATTTATTAGTGCTGTCACCTCTATTATTGCCTTTTTTGAAATCAAAATTCTTGAGGAGACACCATAGACCATAGTGAGTTTGTAACTTTTGGGTTCAACAATTATTGTTTGGACAATAATTTAAAAACGTAAACTGAAACATTTTCCATTATTATAATTTAAATTTATTTTGGCCACAAGTTTATGCTTCACATAAATTAATTGATCTAGTAATTGATTAAGCTGGCAGTTTCGGCACAAGTTTTTTTTGAGACAGCTACAACAATTTGACAGATTCGAGATTCATAGAATCATTAGTTTACTACCACTACTTAGTCGTGATTATTCGTAAATTCACTTCGTCAATTGGACACCTGCGCAGTGCTAGCAAATAAAATATTTTTACTTGTTGAAAGCTACCAATAAGGGTCTACAACTTATCTCTGACTGGATTGGATATGGTTCTCTTATATAGTTATAGTCACCAATTAGTGGTACACTGAAATATTTAATGGTTATGTAACCACAATCGTGTACCACTTAATTCTTGAAGGGTATGCGAATTTAGCCGACTCATGAGCCATTTAAACTAAAGTTAATTCTTTTGGGCACCATGTTCTAGACCAGCTCACTAATTACTAACTACATTGCTTGTATCACCTAATCAACTTCAGTAAATCACCAAAGTAATAAAATTAAGAATATATATGGTATGATCTTTTAATAATTGCGCAAGTTTAAGTTTAGTTTGCGCAAGTTTAGGTGGAGCATTTTTATTTGGTTTTTGCGTAGTTACAAACTTGTTAACACCATACAGTACAATGCAACTCTAAGCGGACTTCACTGGAATAACTATACTTCAATTACAACATGCATTAACTAAGGCTAGCTCCACAAGGATTAATGGAAATGGATAAATATGAATGGCACAATGGTTTTCTATGTAAATTAAAAGGGAAGTTTACAGTCCTAAAACAATGTTTTTAAGTTTAAAAATTTATATAGTACAAATATTTAAAATACATAATATTGTACTATATAAACATTTAAAACACAAGAAAATAGTTCCCTAAAAAAAACTATAAAATTTTCCGTAAACTAATTGTAACAAAACCCATTTTCTTAATTAGATGCAATATGTACTGGTTCATTGGATTCAAATATCCTTTTTCACCTTTTATAACTTCTAATCACCATCACTTATAGTGTTAATCATTCATAAATATAAAAAATTTTCTACACTATCAGGTATGAATGTAAGTAACATACGCGAAAATGATATTTTTAAAATTTAAAAATGCACACGTAATATACATCCATATTCGAGATAATATAAAAAAATTTCTACAACAAAGATATATGAAGATTAATCATTAACTATTTTTAAACATGTTAAATGCATAACCTTTGTGCACTAGATTACAAACTAAAACTATCTTTCACGCTCGTCTCCAAGAGTTGAATGAATATGGTAAAAGTGAAGATGGTAGACTAACTTTCGTGTTAGGTGGATCGAAGGTAAAAACTAAGAAGGGCTCCTAATGAGCCCACGTACGGGGGTGCCATGCTACATCTGGTCCAACCTATATACGCGTCCAAATTTTCATTTTAAGATTTCTAATAAAGCAGTTAACTATGCTAATTAAGTCTTTAAAATTTAAACTGATTATTAGTGGAAAAGGGTGATAAAAAAAAAAAAGATTTTAAACTTGTAATAATCTCATAATTAATCTTTGTAGAGCTCAACTCATTTTCAATCCATCAAGCCATCTAATATTCCAAAAAAGAGAAAGGAAAAAAACAAAAAAAGAAAATGAGCTAGTATCGTTATTACATATTACTAGTGTTTCATTCGAGGTCTGATATTTAAGGTCAATCTGATAAATTGCATGTAATTAATTAATGGTGGATAAACAATCAAAATTAAAGAAAATATTCGTTTTACATAATTATATAGAGAATAAGCAATTAACTAATTAATTACCTTGGAAATTTGTTGTTCTTGACAGCCTTTTGTCCATATTTCCTCCATCTATAACCATCATCAAGTATATCAACCTGGCTTCTTGTCTGAAAAGCATATCTAGGCTTTCTAATTTTTTTCTCGGCTTTTTTCTTGCCTGATTTGACCTCATTTTCGGTACCAACAAAGCTGCTAGTCTGAGAAAGATTAGTAATATCCGAACTAGGAGCTTCCACCGCAGACATCATCAGACCTAAGACTTCTTTATTAGTATCATGACTTTGAAGTTCACTGCCTGAAGAAGTCATCGTGGTCATTAATAACATAGGATAATTTAGCCGATGATGTTGTTGTTGGAGATGAGTATTGGAAAATTGGTGAATAATTTTCCATTAGACAAATTGAAAGAAAAAGGTGTGGAGAGGGAGAAAATGAAGAATTCCAAAGAAGAAGAATATGATGGTTTATTTATATATAGTAATAATTAATTAAAAGGATGAGCTATGTAAGATTAGGGGTTGGACTGGTTGCTAGTGAGGCGGCTGGGCTTGATGGCTAGAGCAGTCTGCTATCTTTTTTGCTGTTAATTTGATGTCGTAAACGGCACGTAAAGTTAAAAGAGATTATAGTATTGGTAGTTATTTTACCACAAACTTTTTGAGTGTTAGGATTGAGGAAGGAAGGTGGAAATCTGGTTGATTAAAGTAGCTTCAAAATTACAGTAACTATTCTTAAACCACTTTCTTCAAGAGTTAATCTTTTTATGTTTTCGGTCTAAAATTATTTTTATATCAATCGAGTATAAAGATATATTAATTACAAATATAAAAATATTATTGATAAAATTCGAAAATTGATTGTGACATAAATTTAAATTTGTTGGTGTAAAAAAAATTTATATTAAAAAGATTAATCATTTAATCCTTACTTTCAGGGTTAATTTTTCTACACATTCAATTTAAAATTTACTCTTTTTTTCCCTATAAAATAAATTTCTAACATTGTTACATTGAATTATGTAGTATTACAAAGATAAATTAGGATAGAACTATTCGTGAGGTTACACCTCCTATCCTGAGTAACTATCTTGACTTTCATAGTTACGAAAATAATTCTGAAAGACTTGTGTTTGGACAAAGTAATTTTACGTATGGTTGGCGTAATTAAAAAAAAAAACTCCTTCATCAATTAAGAAATATGTTATTGTTGGATTTTAGTAATTTAATTGTTTAAATAATTTAGTTTTCTAATCAAATTATGTTTAAACTTGTTATTCTCAATGTAATTGAATTTTTTAGTAGTCAAGGTTTGTTACCTAATAAATAGAGGATCTAACATATTAATCTGAGACAGTTGAAAATAGTTGAATTGAGAGTTTAGAATAGAGAGGTTCTAACCTAATGTTAAGACTATTATGCCGTGAGTTTATGCGGGTCTCAATATGAGAATCCGATGTGCGTTATTTTGTAACTCCTCTTCTTCTCCTATATATTTTTATATATGTTAAATAAATTTTCTTCTGCCCTGTGTTTTTTTTTTTTGTGCTTACAAGTAATATCTGAGCCCTAAGTTGTGATCTTGAGGTGTTTGAAGAAAAAGTTGTGTTGAAGTACTCGGATATTAAAAGTTGGACTATGAGATATTAGTCTTTGGGTACTCAATTTTGACAACTAGAATATAACAAAATCAACTCTAGTTGGGACAGAGATTTAAAAAGAACGATCTTGTCATAATTGTCTTTTATTGGTGTTGGGCAATGATGAAAAAATATCTTGCCAAGTTGATTGTGAATATTAATTCACAAAATTGAGAATTTTGATACCAATTGTCATGAAATTCATTGAGGATGGTAAATTGAACAGAAACAATATGCAATAAAAATTATCTATCCAAATATGTTGATCGTTTAAAAATTTGAAGATGAAGATCAAGAAAAATTGATGATGCCAGACTACGGTGAAGAGAAAAAAAAAAAAAGACAAAGTCAATGGAAAAAAATTTTGATCGTGTTGATCGTGCATGGCAGGAATTGCTCTCACGAAGGGTATGGAGAGTTTGGTTTAAGAGAGGCATTGGTAGCATAATTATATTAAACTTCTTATCAATTAGAAATATGTTATTATTAGATTTTGGTAATTTAGTTATTTAAGTAATTTAGTTTCCTAATATGATTGTGTTTAAAATTGTTATTCTCAATATAATTAGGTTTCTTGTTAGTAAAGGTGTGTTGCTCAATAAATAGAAGGCCTAACATATTAATCAGTTGAGTTAAGAGTTCAGAATAGAGAGGTTATAGTCTAATGTTAAGACTATTATGCTATGGGTTTATGCAGATTTCAATATGACAGTCTAATGTGTGTTATTTTGTACATCCACTCCTTTTCTTCTCCTACATATTTTTATACGTATTAAATAAATTTATCTTCTATTACATATTTTTTATGCTAACAAGTATTATTTTATAATATTTTTATTATTTATATTTTTTATCTCATATTTATATATCTAAAAAGATATTCGTATTATCGTAATTATGTTACATAATATCATGGATAATACTATCTAGGTGGAGCCCTTGTTTTAACTTCTCCTTGGACTAAAGTAAGTTTATTAGCTGCCCATGGTTTTGACTGACTACATTTTCTTATCAGGACGATGCTATTTGCTTACTGTTAGCCTCTTGTTTTCTTCCATCAACTAAAACGTGTGTGTGTTCCCCAACGCACAACACTTTTGGCCAGAGGTTTCATGTATTCGGTAGTGGTCCGCATCAAAATGTGTAATCGGGTTCGCACATAGGGGTGTTGGCATACATCAGCAAATCATTTGGCACACTTTAGTAGCATGAGGATGCTTGCCTTGGGGTTAAATGTGTGGATTTGGATTGTTGGTGTTGAGTGTTAGCACGAAAACTTTAGGGCTTGGTGTGGACAGACTAGGCACACTTGTTGCCATTGACTAGGTAGTGTGCTTGCACAGGCAAACAGTGGGCAAAAAATGTAGGCACTTGAGAACGGGTAGTTGCCTGAGTGTTGGGCTTGGGCAAACAAGTGAGACATGAAGGCTTTTTACACGTTGAAAATGAAGGGGAAAACTGTGATGCACGTGTGGGGCACACTAGAGGTGCATTAAGGGGTGCCCTCTATGGGCATACTGATTTTTGGAAAAAGAGTGTCTATTGTTGTCATTTGGGGTTATTTTTCCAACTCTTATATAGGGAAAGTATGTGAGTCTCATTTAATTGGGGGCTAGGTAGGGCTAAGATGGGACACCTTTGGGCATGTTATGGGTATTGCTAGGAACCCACCTACATGCCATGAAAGAGCAAGGTATGGCTCGTTGGCAAGAATGATTGTGTTGGCTAGTGAGTGGTTGTTGGCAACGGGTAATACGTGGCACGAACACGTGCACACTTGTACATGAGTTGGGCATAACTTGTGGCAATCTTGGACACTGTTGGGAGTTCAAGGAAAGTCTTGTAGGTGTCAAAGTTTGTTGGCATATGTGTTGGCTAAGAAACGTAGGCAACGGGTTACCTACGTGCTGGACGGTTGCAAGAAATGCCAGGTAACATGTACGATAAGCAGTGCACTCACACGAAAGTTGGCAACAGTGTTGGGTTTTGGCATTTTGGGACTGAGCATGATTATTTGGCCGAGCACAATTGGGTAGATTATGCATGAAAAAATAGCCAAGGAAACTAGTAGCACGTTTTGAAGTGCCTTGTGTGTGGTTACGAGTAGTTATTACCATCTCAGGCATGTTCATGCCATGTATGTTGCCAAATGATTGTGTAGCCTAGTTGTTTATGTTTTACTTGTCCAGCAAAACTAGCGGTTAGGCTTGTCAATCGAATGTGGCCCTATTTAAAGGGTGGCAGTCAACTTGGCATAGATTACCAAATTTGGGAGTATAGGGCAAGAATTATTTTGCACACAACCTGTTTGTGAAAAGTCCTGTTGTAATTTTTGACGGAATAAAGAGTTACAATAGTTGGCCTTTGGGCTGTATATGGCTTGTGTACGTGTTCTACTTTTGTGTGGCTGTGTTCATACTTTGCGGGTTGCTTATACTTAATTGCTTGTGTTTGGTAAGTATTTGTGTAAGAAAAAACATGAACGGGTGAAAACTAAACACGAGTGTAGTTGGTTGGCTGATCAAAATTCGTGTGTGGATTTTGGTGTCACGACACATTGGTGTTGTGTCAAGTAGAAGTCTTGTGACACTCACCATCAAGGAAGTAAAGCAATGTCACATGCACGCATCCATTTCGGCTATTTTAAAATGTAAGCTCACGAGTAGCGACTTGGTACTTTGGTAGGCTATATCACTTTGTGTCTGCTATTTGAATTCATTTTCCAGTTAAAAAATACATGCCATCAAATACAACAATTTCATGAAACAAAACAAAATATTAGAAAGACTCGGTTTAGGTTTGCATCTATCATTAGCTGAAATCATTATCTATATAGTTTAATCCACATCACAAAATTTATAAGTAGAGTAAAAAACCGATATATCTAAGTATTTCCCATACTTCTTTGCAAGCTATTGATTAGTATTATCCATACTAGGAGTAAGTAAAGATTTACTATAGACTATTTTTTTTAAAACAATGGAAAAAAAAAGAAGAAGAAGAAAATCGTTTGTAATAAACATAAAGAAAAGTAAAACAGAAAATAGAAGGTTGGAACTTTAATATATGATCATAGAACTCGAATACTTAAATTAAACTCAAAACATATTCTACTGTCATTCTATTTTTTGTCAAAATAAAATTTGTTTTTGCATAACCTAAAATATGATGAAAAAATCTATAAGATAGAGATAATATTAAGGAATCTTTGTATTTAAAATTGTTTTCACAACACAAGTACTATATCTAAAAAAATCACTAGTGCTATTGGGGCATCTTATATTTTTAGTTGGTTTGACAATATTTTTATATTGATTAATAATTAAAATGAGTTAATTGACACAAAATTTGAATTAGGTACTAAAATAATATATAGAATAAATTTTAAGGGGTTAAATTGTGTTTTCTTGTAATGTCTAGGGGTAAAAATGTCTTTTGTGACTTTTTAATAGTTAAATTGTTGATGTGTACTAACGGAAGGAGTAAAGTGAAAAAAATAAAAATAACATTAAGGGGTTTATTACAAAATAGCCCAAAGGGGTTTAGTGTATTTAACCCATGTAATTAATACTATTGTATTAAGACGTCTTAATTATTTCTCGAAACCCTAACCCTAATGCCTAATTTTCCAAAACTCTAATCATAATTTTTCTAATGATCCGAAATATGAGTCGCTTCCCTTGTAACCGCTGTCTCATCGGCCTCAATTGTTGTAATGGTACCTTTCCTCAATATGGCCATCCATACTCCTTCTTGTAGGTTGATGGTCCTTGTATAATGTGTCTGTATTCCTCCTTCTTACTTGATTGCCTTCCAAACTCAACCTTTCCACTTCCTAGGTCCATGCTTGAGCGGTTAATGGGGATGGATTGTGAATTTGTTAAAAATATATCTACGCTGGTTCAAATCTCACTCGCCCAATAATTCGTTCAATTTGCCAACAGGAGGATATAAGATAAAAAAGAATAAAAATCTCTCGTATATCCCTTATTGCTGGTAGTTCAATTGGTTAAAGCACCGCACAAGTTGCGGGTTTGAGTCCCGTCAGTCCCGACGAATTTAATAAATACAGTAATCAATCCATCCCTCCCTTTCTTGTAGTTGGTTAAAGCACCGCGCAAGCTGCGGGTTCGAGTCCCGTCAGTTCCAACGAATTTAATAAATACAGTAATCAATCCATCTCTCCCTTTTTATAAGAAGGGGCAGGGGTCGAATCTAATAAATAAAGTAATCAATCCATCTCTCCTTTACTATAAAAAAGGGTAGGGGTCGATTTTATAGTCTTCTGTATGACCCTTTTCTCCTCCTCATTCCGCTCTGATGGCCTTTCATACTCCTTCTGGATAGTCTTCCGTACTCCTCATTCCGCTCTAATGGCCCTCCATACTCCTTCTCACCTCACACTGGCAAGAGAGTCTTCCGTACAATGACCCTCCATACTCTTCCTGGCCTCACACTGGCAAGAGAGTCTTCCGTACTCTTCATTTCCGCTCTGATGACCCTCCATACTCCTTCTGGACTCACACTCACTGGCAAGAGGTTTGCACGCCATAAATTCTAGAGTGGCCATAAAATGTGAGTTCATAAATTCTGGAGTGGCCATAAATTCTTCTAAATCATCTGACCACTCCGGCAAATCATCTAAATCATCTAACCACCCTGTAAAATCTTCTGAATGGTTGGCATGTCTTATGAGGCCAGAACAACTGGCATGTCCCAGAACAGCCGCAGCAGCTGACATGTGTTTTGAGGCCAGAACTGTTATTTTGATACCAGAGAGGCCAGAACTGTTATTTTGATACCAGAGTAAAGAGTAACTGTCGCCTGAGTTCTGGCCTCCAGTAAATCTTTCCACATGAAAGAGGCCGGGAAATCTTATCAAACAAAAGTGGTCACTGGGAAGTCTAGTAGCCGAGGGTCGGATGGTTCAAGGGGAAGCGGTTGAAATAGTGGTTGTTCAGTTCAACAAAACTGAAAGTATGGTTTGATTTGTTGAAGGACATTCTTAAGATTCTCGGCTTATATCACTTTGTTTGCGATTTGAATTCTTTTTGCAGTCAAAAACACATGTCACCAAATGCAACAATTTGACCAAAAAAAAAAAAACCTTCAAATACTTTTTAGCTGGCTATTGAGTAGTTTTATTGATACTAGAAAAACTCTTAATTACATATAATTATAGTATTACATATCTCTTCTTTAACTAAATTCCCAGTGAAACTTATTTTCAAGGAAAAAAATTGTATAAATTTGAAAACTTATTTTCAAAGAAGAAGAAACTTATTTAAACTTTAGAATAGTTTATAGTTTGCAGCCGGAATCAGCTCACCCAATCTCTTTTCCACTATATATGTATATCATGTGACATATGTTTAAAGATTAGAATACATATGAAATACTATGATGAACTTTAGGATAAGTATTTACACTTTATAGAATGCTTTAGTTTTTTGGGAACGATTTAGGTAGACCTGATTTATGACTCCACTTGTAGATCATGTGGTGTAGATTAAATGTTATGGAATCTGTAACATCACTGATGTAAGCAAGATTCTATAATATTTAATCTGGACAGCGAGATCTACAGGTGGGGCCCAAGACCGGATTTATGGTAGTATTTTCCTAGTTTTTTTTTTATATAATTTTAGATTTAGTAACATTTGGTAGCATTTAGTAACATTTTTATTTATACTGGTGTATAGTTTGTAATTCATAAAAATCTTTTTAAATGATTATTTCTTATGCACAGTAAACAAATTATTTATTCACTTCAAAGTAAATTTGAACAATTCAAAATATATAAAAATATTTTTGATTTTCTATTTTTTTGTATTGGAAATTAAGATTGTTAGATGACGAGAGATTGAAAGAGAACTGCTTCAATGTTAAAAGTTCCTTGAAATATAATAATCATTCTGATTGATGATTTGTAATTTTAATAATCATTATGATGATTTATAATTTTTAGAATTAAATAACACACAATTTGTTCCCATCTGCTTGCATGTCTAATTTACCTTTTTTTTTTTTTTTCACCTCTTCCTTTATCCCATAGGGTCTGTTTAGTTCAAGGGATGATGTGGGATTAGATAATTTGTTTGGTTAGTTTTTTTGACATGAGATTGTTATCTCAATAAACTAAATTAATCTTTATGGAAATGATAAAATAATACCATGCATGAGATGGCATTAGTTATCCTGCGATGGCTATAGGATAATAAATTTTTTTACTAATTTACCTCTAATAGACTTTATGACTCTACATCATATAATGTCATATTGAATTATATGAGTATTCGTAGATTGGGCATCTGGTCCATAGGCTAAATGGAAGTGATTCGACCCAATTTTAACGGGTCAAGAGAAAATTGGCATGATATTTGGTCATTTTACATGTTAATCGACCCAGTATATTATGATAATTTTGTATACCGAATATTTTAAAAATAAAAATTTGACTTCATAATTACACAAATACCCCTATAATTTAATATTAGGATAGGAGAATGTAAAATTACAAATTGATTTAAAAAAAAACTGTTAATTGCACATATTCATTTGCAAATGAGTATAATAAAAGTCCCTAATAATTAGGTCATAATATGTAAAATTACATAATTGACCCTAAAATTACTATTGAACCGTTAATCCTAAAACCCGATCAAATAACATTAATCGATTCAGATTCTCAATTTTTATGGATCGAAATGGATCAGATTAACAATTTTTTTAGGGTTATTGGGTTGAGATGACATCAAAAATTATTTTATGTAATAATAATTTATTTAATTTTCACATTTATTTTTAGTATATTATAAATACGATAATATTATTTGAATATTTATTTGTTGGATTAATAAAAATAAAATGTAAATTTAGGGGTATTTTGATCAGTAAAATAATAATACGATATCATTTGATCCCCAACCAAATGCAAAATGATTAGTATTTTTAAGATATTCTATTCAATTCAATATCAACCAAATACTGGATAACAGGATTAACTGTCCTAGGATGAAACAGGTTCTCATCCAGTCCGTGAACCAAACAAATCCTTAGTATCTCGAATTCATAACTAATAGATTATAGAGGAAGTAGCTTACCAGTTAAGGTGCACTTCGTTGTCATGCTAACTGTTCATGTAACTATTTCTTCGACATAAATATGTTATTTAAAACTAAATTTTAATAAAATTTTACCTAATATCAACAATCTATAAAGAAGTACTCAATATATTAACTATATTATTGATTGAGAAAGAAATATTAGAAGAATTCAGTATAAAAATTTCAATTTTACATTTCAAAAGGTTATATAAATAAATTTTAAATGAAAATTTATAATAATTTTATTTAGAATTTAAAGGCCTCTAATTTGACTTCAGGCCCCAAACATTATTAAGCCACCCCTGTTAAGGAGTAGAAACTGGTGCAGCGCGAACGTCCAATGAGTAACAACTCCCCTTTTTAAGTACTCGTCAGTTATCAGAAATTCAAAATATATTCTAAATTCGGCCCAAAAAGAATCGTGAATTCTTTTATACACGAAAAACATTCATTCAGAATTTGCAAATGTAGGAGTGACATTTTAATAATTGTCTAAAAAAACAAAAAAGTAACATAAAAAATAGGGCAACTTACATTTGTGTGTATGACAACGAATGTCATGGGCTCCATTTGGACAGTTAATTGGAAAATGAATCAGGAAAATAAAAAATAGAGTTGAAAAATAATATTACGAAATTATCACAAAATATTATTTGAAAAATAATAAAAAACTAATAGTTCATTATGACAACTATTATTTTAAATATTATTGTAACCGATATTTGATATGTAATACATGTGAAATAATAATGTAATTAAAAAATATGTTTGAGTAATGATTATAAAATATTATTTGAATAGTAATAAAAATAAGTTATCCAAACACAAAGGGCCATAATTTCTCATATTTGTTGGACAACTTTTTAAAAATGTCGATTAGTATAAGTTACATCATAAATAAAAACACATTATAAAAGAAACAAATTTTTTTAAAAAAGTATCTATTTATCCCCTAAACTACAACAACACGGCAAAAGAAATTTTGACCGTGTATTTAAAATTGAGGAACAATGATTCACTATCATATTAATACTTAGAGTGATTTAGATAGATAATTTAGAATTTGTAATTTTATAACTAATTTTCTTTTTAAGTAGCTGTATATTGCCTGTTTTGATCCTTTGATTGGTCCTTAGTCACATCTCAATCAAATTAATTATGCAGTTGTTAGTCCGCTATTAAAGTTGGAAAATAAAATATAGAGTATCATTTATTTTTTCTTTTTCTCAAATTAATAGAAAAAGTTAAAAAGGATTAGAAAATAAATTCAACAGAACGTAACAAACCCGCCAAAGAAACAAACAATAAGTGATAACTTGTACGTGTTCCCCACGCCTTAACAAATCAAATATATACTTATTGAATTGAAATTCCTCAAATTTTCAGTAAATTATATTCTTATCATAAATAGGCCTATATTAATACGAAAAAAAAAGGGGCCAAAATTTGTGGATTTAGAATTCCAAAAGCTCAGACCGATCCGAGTAAAAAATGGAGTTTTTAACTCGGCTGCCGTCTTCACTGAATCGACTGAGAGCTTCCACGAATTCGTTCTTATCCGACTACGAACCTCTCGCGTTGATTGCCGCTCCGATTCTCACTCTTCTTTTGGCTTGGATTTTTCAATTCTTCGTCGATGTTATCTCGGAAAAAGGACTCACAGCTACTCTTATAGGCTTCTTCATGAGCTGCGTCAAGTAATTTTTTTAATTTATTTTTTGATAATTATTTGATGTTTTCATGTTTTTATTATAATAATTCAATGATTTGCTAATGTTTTTGTTATAAATTTTGGTTTAATTTGATTCAGGTTAGTGCCTGGAGTAAAACGATATATCGACGCGGAAAAACAAAAGGTTAATTATTAATACCAAATTTTTCAATGAATTTTTTCGTATGTTTGTTTTTTGTTGTGTTTTTACTGTTTTTGTTTGCAGTAATATTTAGCTAGGATGATTTGATAAATATACTTTTTTTATTTGTAGATATTTAATTTGCATAAAATGAAATTTGGAAATACATTAGAGATTTGGATAATCTGAAACATGAAGTTTTGGAGGTCTACTTGAATTATTAAGATTTAAAATTTTTTTTTTTGGCCTAAATTACCGAGTCTAACTCATAAGCTGCAATTGGTTGACAAATTAGAAGATAGTGTGGAGATTGAGCGAGTAGCTAATAACTGCTGATAATTCCCCTGGTGGATGTGAATGAACTAGAATATGCTTTTGGGTGAAGTCAGTTCCTAAGTTCTGTATTAATTGTAAGTATCATCTGAAAAGCTTACTTCCTTTGCTTCCTCAGATAAAATGTTAATTCATTTCCTTTGCAGGTTGTGGATAAAATGCAAGCTTCTGGTAAGTCTAAAAGAGATGATTGGATGACTGAGTTGCCTCGAACAGGACTGGGAGTTGGGGTTGTTGAGAAAATGAAAGATGAGAAACAGAAGGATGTGGTTTGGCAGGGGAAATGTTCTGGTACAGTGTATGTCGTTAGACTTTGGTTAGCTATCAATATTTATATTTGCTTTCACTAAGACAGTGGTTTATGCATTTATTTGTATTATACTTATGCAAGTGTAGGCTCACTTTATACTTTTGTGCAGCTATATTGGAGGAACTGAGCAGGAAGGACATTTTTCTTTGATAAATGAGGCATGTTCAATGTTAGTACAATGGTGCAGTTTTGTTTTTGTTTTTGTTTTTTTTCAAATAATAAAAAGCTTCTATTCATGGAAAACGGGAGAATTTGATTTACTAGTTCATGCATAGTATCTCTTAAGAGACAATAAGCTTTTTATAGTTTTTCCTTGCATAATGTGTTGCGTCAAGTGTAAGAAATACGTATGGTGCACTTGCAAACACGAAAAAAGTTACAAGTTGATTGAATCATTAATGTTAGGGTTAAAAAAAAGAAAGAAAAGAAATAGGGGAAACTCAAGTAAGAGACAAAATACTAAATGTTCTACGAGATTTGTGTCCTTTTTTTGGCAAATGTTTTATTAACTAGGCTAAAATAAAGATACCGGTTGGTTTCTCTTTTTCCTTTTTTATACTATCAACCCCACCACAGTCATACAAAGAAATCTTCATGCTTGGCAGACATTGTGTGCCACTGAACAAAGAACCTATTTGTTCCCCCTGGCCTCCAACAAAGAAGGAAAACAGTGTGAATGCATTATTTCTGGATATGTTTCCAACTGCCAAGGCAGCAGTGACTTCTTATTTGGCATAAATGGGCATTGGAGCTTTATTATCATGGCAACTTACACAATGTTCTACCAATGTAGATTTAATCTTCATCTTTGCCTTTCCAATGATGTTAGATTTCCCTGCTCCTGTAAGGATGTATCATCAATTTGTGATGACTTCATTTCACACTGGTCAATTAATATTTGGTGTGAAAACTTCTTGAATAACTTGCCCGTATGTTGTCAAAACTTATAGGGAAGAAATTAAAAGGACAAGACCAAGATTCGTTTTAAAGACTTATTTCCTATTTATGAAGCCTTTTCTATCTTCATTGATGCACTTACAGTGTATAAAAGTGATGTTACTAAATTTTTTCATCCTTTGGCCTCTCGCTGTTGAATTGCTTTTCAGGTTTGCACATACTAATCCACTGCATCTCGATGTATTCCCAAGTGTTGTAAGATTTGAAGCTGAGGTGGTTGCTATGACAGCTGCCCTACTTGGAAGTAAGGAAAAGGCTTCTGGGGGACAAATTTGCGGGAACATGACATCAGGAGGGACAGAAAGCATATTATTAGCGGTCAAATCATCACGTGACTATATGAAAGCTATTGAGCAAAAGGGAATTACTAAACCAGAAATGTATGCAGCTTGTACATTATAATAGTATTGCCTAACTTTGATAAGCAAGTTAATTATTTATCAATTTCTTTTACAAGGATAGGATAATACCAGTATCTGCTCACTCAGCATATGACAAGGCTGCTCAATATTTCAAAATCAAGCTGCGGCGGGTTCCAGTAAATAAACAATTTCAAGCAGATGTCAAAGAGATCAGAAGACAAATCAACAGAAATACTATAATGGTAATGTTCTTTGGTCTCCTATGCCCATGTTATTGAATTGGATTTAGTAATCCTGGATCTAAGTATTTTCTTTTCACCCCAAAATCAAATGCTAGTTTAAAACATGTCATGTCAGCTTTGACGGTTCCACCTAACTGTAGCAATAAAATACCATCTTAACATCATGTTATCAAGTCACTTTTGATGTTTTGTCAGCTTTTAGATTTTTGCTTGGTTCCCAACTTCATAATTCTGACTTTGAAATTCATGACATAATCAAGCTGGAAAGCTTGTAGGATCAGCACCTGGCTTCCCACATGGAATTATTGACCCAATTGAGGCATGTGTTCTATCTACTTATGTTACGATTTATAACAATCCTTGTTGCTTCTCAGAATTAAATGTGATAATCTCTCTTGCAGGAGCTTGGTGAATTAGCTTGTAGTTATGGAATTTGTTTGCATGTGGACCTCTGTTTGGGTGGCTTTGTATTGCCATTTGCTCGTAAACTTGGGTATGTATATTGGGACTTCATTAAATGGCTCGTGTTCTGCATCTCTTATGAGTTTAAATTAAATATATTGAGCTTCTTTTAAGCTACACTCTATTTTTTTGCATCCATAGGCTTCAAGCTATTTACAGATCGCTGTTTTTCATTCTCTCAAATAATTGATTTCTATTTTTTCGGAAATTAATATTGTCCCAATTTACATTTTAAGGAAATCTAAATGGTGTTGCATGATAAGAGCAATTTCAGGAGGAGCATTCTTCCTAGTTCCTACTGAACTTGTAGGTGTTTTGATAGTATCAAGCTATTTTTACAATCACCTAATTGTTTTCCTAATATTACAGTTACTATGCCATTTTTGTTTTTTAGTTAGACAAATGTCCCAGAGAAGAAGTTTGTAGTTGATAATTCCAATTTTGTTAATGATTTACCGATGTTTCTGGTTTTCTGGGCCAAAATTGTTGGTTTTTTTTTAAGACTCTATTCACTATTATGTTTTCTTCTAGATACCCTGTACCGCCATATGATTTTTCTGTTCAAGGAGTAACCTCGATATCAGTGGATGTACATAAGTATGGTTTGGCCCCCAAAGGAACTAGTGTAGTTCTTTACAGAAACCGTCACATCCGAAAGGTAAGCAATACTTCTCGGATCTCTTCTATAATATAAGATAATTGTCGTTAAGATTTTTGGAGCAAACTTCAGTTACAGGAGAAATATTTCAATTGTTTACACTTCTTATAGATTACTAACTTATCAGATATAAATGCAGACTCCTTTTTTCGGTTGAAGGTGTTTCTGGGAGGGGAGAGGAGGGGAACAGTGGCGGTGGCTGGGGTGATCGGGGAGGGTTGGTGAGGAAGCTTCTTTCTTCCCCTTTTTTTTTTTTTCCCTTTCCCTTTCCCTTTTTGGGGGTTGGATGTCAGAGTGTAGAGTGGAATTTGATCTTCTTTATCTCCTGGTTGGTTCCTTTCCAACTAACTCGAGTTTGGCCTCTGTATCCATCAATGTTTAAAATGCCTTAAAATGTCCTTAAAGATCTTTAAAACTATCAGTTCTTCTAGGTGCTCGAACTCCGACTTGATAATCAGAAAACAGAGGATTTTTTTTTTTTTGTCTTTAGTATTAGGAAAAGCCCTTCGCAACTGGTTTGAGGTCAAGACTTTACGCTATTGAAAATTACAATATACTTGTTACATAGTTAGAATCTCGGACATGGTTTATTCGGATAACATGCACTAACAAAAGTGATCTATATGTGTTGGTCAAATTGTAAGAATCATTCTTTTTGTAGACACCAATATAGATCCCCAAGCTTACTATTATTGGCTTAACATGTCTAAATGAGATATAGCACCCACACTTCAAGTTGCAGAATCATAACATCCTTACTTTTTCTCATTTTGACACCCGCCTTTGTTGCATGTTGATGATGGGCCTCGATATCGGGATGCTGATCACATGGCTTCTAATGTTTCTATTTAACAGCATCAATTTGTTGCTGGTGAGTTATAATTTCAAACCAATTTTAGTTTTTAACCAGTACAGCCAGACAGATGCTATAATCTACTTAAGCTTGTAATCTAAATTGACCAAAATGTGCCGCAGCTGTGAAAGTATATTATAACAAAATTTGGGAATTATTAACTTGCTACCTCTGGTATAAACAACATAACTTGAAATTGTTTTATTTAATAGTCCAGATAAATGTGTTTCTCGTGACAGTTAAATGTGTTTCATGTGATATAACTTATGTTAAACTCATGTCTGGTGCTTCTGTATCAATTCTGTTGATCATGGTGATTAGTTACTGAATGGTCTGGTGGGCTTTATGTCTCTCCAACAATTGCTGGAAGCAGGCCTGGAGGTTTGATTGCTGGCGCCTGGGCAGCAATGATGTGTCTAGGAATGGAAGGTGAATCATCGGCAATTATTATTTGCAATCAATGGTCCAAATCTATTTTGGAACATGTGGAATATGGCTGATAATTTGCACAATATTACAGGATACTTAGAAAACACAAGGGCTATAATGGAAGCTTCAAAGAAAATACAGAAGGGGTAGGTTGTAGGTATACAATTCCAATGAAAAGCATTATAGTGTTTCAAGTTAAGGACCATCACCAATCAATGTTATTTTGGTTGCAGAACACAGGAAATTCCTGAATTATTCATCATTGGAAGGCCTGATATGACAATTGTGGCCTTTGGATCTGATGTTCTGGACATTTTTGAAGTCAATGATATCATGTCGTCAAAAGGCTGGCATTTGAATGCACTACAGAGACCTAACAGGCAAGCAACATCAGAGCTTGTACCTATCCTGGATACTTCATGATATTTGGATAAGTCATTTCATTGGTAAATGGCATGATACTGAATCAACAGAGCCTTTGTCACTGTAATATGAGTCCAATTCAATGATTTACAAGTACCGCTTTCTGACAATTGTTTGAGTACTATACACACCACAAAGTTATTGAGGAAAATATGTGTATTTATTTTAGTGTTTTGTCACATGTTTGTTCTGATATATTCACATGATGCATCCTTGACAGCATTCACATATGCCTGACGCTTCAACATGTACGTGTCGTTGAGGACATCTTGAAGGATCTCCGAGATTCTGTTCAAACTGTAAGTTAAAGATGAGTCCCTGGAACATATTACAGTTATTCTGATGAGCTCATGCCATTGGCATAGATGGATTACTTTAACAAAAACTTGCATTTCTTATAATGTGAATTACAATCTGTGTAACTTTAGTTGGTGCCTGGTTGTATCATTCCTGTGCCGTATGGTGAGTCAGTCTAAGATAACATGCTTGGGCCAACAATGGAAAGCTTTTGGGTTCAAGTATGATGTCTGCTAGTCTGTGCTTTTTGTGCTGAAGTCTGAGGCTATTCAGCCTGATCTTTCTGAAGCTTTGCTTGATGGGAGAGTCTATTCAGACTCTGTTGTGGCCCTTTTCTTTTGAATCATTGTTTCAATTTGAAGTGATGAAAGTTAAAGAATCACTTAACTGGTGCACCATTGATCTATCTCAGGTAAAAGAAAATCCAGGTCCGATTGGTGGAGGGCTTGCTCCAATATATGGTGCTGCAGGGAAGATGCCGGATAGAGTAATGGTTCAAGATTTGTTGGTGGATTTCATGGATAGTTCATGCTAGCTAGTGACGTTTGTACCTTCTGGCGAAATGTTTTCATGTGTAATCATTTTGCATAATTCTTTTGTAAAGGTTGGATATGAAAATGGCCAATCTGATGATCAATTCATGATGTGACATAATTCAGCTAATTTTAGTTTTCTTAAAAAATCTTGTCAACTTGCAGTTTCAGTTTAACAAGTTTGTTCCTTTATTTTCATCCATTTGGTTAGTGGAGTGGTATTTCCTCTTTGGTATTTTTTTTTTTTTTTGGTAAGAGATGCAGCCTGAATAGCTTCTGTTTCCCTATAAGTATGTGAATAAACACGGAATCAAGTTGCGTGGAAGAGTTTTTTGCTATGGTATGATTTTAGTTTTCTATTTCCCTAAAAAATGAAGCACTAGTTTTTACCCAAAAAGACTTTGATCCTCTCACTATTACCAGCACTTTTATCGTTTTAAGACTCGTATAGTATGCTTTGTTAGCTGCAAAGGCTTTATTTCAAGTTCCTTGCTAGAAAGTACGATAGCAGAGACTGGGTATTTGGAAATACATCTTAGAAACTAAGATTAACATTAAACTGGGCAAATTTGGTTTCCTAAATTAAACAAAAATAATTATCCAAAAATTGGAGGTTGGTTTCTGTCTCATAAGGTACTGATTTAATTGTATTATTTTTGTGCAATTTTTTTAAAATAATTTAAAATTACTTACATTTAATCAAAATCTTCCAACTTCCTTCCCTCAGATTTGCTCCGACCTTTCACGTCTGCAACTCCACCTTTTTGGACGGAGACAGGTTAGCTTATTTCAGCTTTTCCAGGAATTCTCTATATTCTGCTGTTGACGATCATCTAAATTGAACAATTCATGCTTAGTTCATTTTTCCTTTTAGGAAAAAAACAGCAAATTCTAAAGAAAACTCCTAGCTTCCAACTGTAAATTTGAGCATAATTAATATAATGTGTTGTTGTTTGGTAATAGGTGTTCGAAATAGGGAACCACTGTGCTTAATCTGGTATGGCTTTTGGTTACATCCACAAAAACATAAAGAGTATATAATGTTTCTTAAAGCTTGGATTTGGTTTTGCTTCTAAGTGAAGGTAGTCATAATTTTTTTCAGGCTAAAATTACTGCAGTATGATGTTTAATTCTGTGTGTCTATTTGGGATTTTCTGATTGTAGCAAGATTACAGTGCTAATTGGAGTTGACTATATTATGCAAATCACGTCCTTGTTAACTGATTATCCCCCTTTTTCCCTTAATACTCCCAATGTTAATTTCATGACCTCTTTTATCTGTATGACTGTACCACTAGAAAGTCAATGCTTAATGGTCTTCATGAGCATTTCAGATAAATATTTTGGTTCTTATCAAGTGGTTGTTTTTAATTGTATGACAAAATGTTTCTTGAGCTATCTAGAGCGTTTCTAGTATTCAAAAACTACAGATGATATTAATGGCAAGATGAGATGGAAGCACGCCAGGGGTTTACTCATTTTATTTAATCATTCTATCAAACTTATCGGAAAATAACCACTCTTATGCAATTACATGTAGGAAGGCCACAAAGCCAAGCTCACAACCGTGAGGTTCTGGGCTTAATCTTCCCTCCCTCTTCTAGTGGATCAAGAAAACAAATAGTACTGGAAGAGTTTTACACACATAATATATTGTGAGTATTCGGTAGCTTTAGTATAAGCCATATTTCAAGTTCCTTCTTCTGTTTCAGAGCTCCAGCACCAGGTCTACAAGGTAAACAAACAAAACCAAATTAGTACAACAATGTATAGCATTGCAGGGAACGGTCTGAGAGGTGCTCAAGTAAAGTAAGTTCTGGAATTGTTGAATGTTCAATTAAGCTCTATTGTGTGAACTTGGAACCCTTTTCCATGGTTCTACCTTAGAGTAACTGAAACAATGCCTTACGGAGTGCTTTACCGTAACTGAGCTTGTTTGTGTATTTCTTTACTTTGGTTTTTGGGTCAAAGTCCGAGTAAGTAGTATTTTCTATGTTCATTTATGAAGTGTTAATAGTCCCTAGTGAAGTTATATTTCTGCAAATGGTAACTCAATTCCTGGAGAGCAAGAATATAATGTTAACTCATCCATTTGGATCAGAAAAATGATGAAATAAGATCTGTTAAGCCTATTAGGCTTTGTTTTGGTATTGCAGCATACATGTGTGGCTACTTACAGTCTGAATCTGTTTTAATCCAGTGTTCCCCAGTGCCAAAAGGATTGCCACCATTGAGTGAGAGTTGGGGTGGGTTTGATTGGCTCTTGAAGCGTCGTAGGCGTTCTTTTGATAGGGCTTGATAGGGAGTAATTATAATATCTTCATCATTGGGCTCTGAACCTCCAATTATATATGGCCTCCTGTAGGTCACATCACTTCTCACCCCAACCTGGGTTGGCTTGTTAGACTTCTGAGCAGCCGTTGAACTTTCAGGATGAACTTTCCTATGGAAAATATGTAGGATCTGCATGTCACATATTTCCAAGATTAGGAGGCCAGATGAACTATATATAGGAAGTAATCATTTACAAACAGTTCATTGTTAACCTCAAGTGCATTCTAGTCCTTTTCTGTTTCCTGATTTTTGTGCCATGGTTCCCAAGGATAACTAATCGTCTGATCTCTTCTTGGGGCAATTAATGGAAAAATATACTGAAGTCTCAAATCTTAGATCAGTTTAAATTCAAACAAATCAAAAGATCAAAAAGTCATGTAGATAGCTAATTCCTTTTTCTTTGGGTAAAAGATAGCTAATTCCTTTTACTTTTTGCTGTAATAGTAACAATTAAGAGCCAAAAGATGAAAGTGCATGTCTACAGTGTTCTGTAATTCCCATGCAGACAAAGATATACCTTGTGTAGTTTTGTCTCAGCTGAAGCAGAATCAGTTGTTCCTCCTGAAGCAGTCATGGAGTTCCGGCTGGCAGCATGGAGTATTTTTTTCTTTAGCATCTTCTTCACAAGAAAGACAGCAGACTTGTCAGTTTCCTTATCTGGTTTCCTTTCTTCCCTATCAGGTTTTGCTCCAGAGTTCTCCTCTGTTAGTTTTGTTTTCTGAAAGAGCTCTCCAAGTGATATTCTATGTTCCTTCTTTGCAGTTGGTGTTGTTTCTGGCAATCCAATTGCTGTTCCAAGAAGATAGCCTTGAAGCGGACAGACGATTGTTCCGTTCCCATTGTTCTCTGCACTTTCTATAGGCTTGCCACCAATTGTAACTGTGCTACAGTGACTGCTTCTTCCAGTGCTAACATGACTGTTTCTTCCGGTGCTAGCATGACTGTTTCTTCCTGACGAGAGATTACAACTTTCATCAGCTCCCAGCACCTTCTCCAACTCATCGTTAATTAGCTTCAACTCATTTTCTGTTACTTCAGTTTCTTTCTCCATAATATTTTCCACAGAGATGGAAAATGTGGGTGTTGAAGGGTCATTGATGACGGGTTCTGTGCCCAGGGTACCAATTGCAAGGAACCCATGGAAGAGTTCAGAAAGCGCAGCAGATGTGTCTTCTTCAAGATCATCTTCATCATCCCTTGGAGTGTCAAGACTGGCAAATGACTTTCGAAGCTGGTTGTCTCTTTGTCCTCTGATCAAGGGTTTAGTGAAATAATTGGGTTTTGGGTATTGTAAATCATCAAGTGACGGCTGCCCTGTAAGACAAGCACAAGAATTCGAAACCTGACAGGAGAAAAATACAGTAACTAAAACGCTATCAGGAGAATCAGGTACAAATTTTGGTGAATTTAGCAGGATTAGTGTAGGTGATCCTGGCTTGTTTATGTGATGGATGCCGTCAATTATTTGTTATTTAATTTGATTGGTTTCCTGTTCTAACTGATTTGAGTTTTAGTCATTTAAGATCATTGTTCATTGAGGATCACCAGCTGGCTGATCTTTGCTGATCAATTTTAAACAAAGGTGTGAACATTAAGGGAATGATTCTGGAATTGAGTTTTCATATTTTTGAGACTTGATGCCTCACCTAGATTGCCATATTATTATAAATGTTTAGGTTCAAACAGAAATATGGTTAATCAAGAAGAACTAAAACCATATTGCAGAAAAATATGTGGACTTAAACTGTACATGATCACATACCAATAGAGAAATCTTTGAAGGGTTCATTGCTATTCTGCCAAAACTTACGATGCATCCAACCTAGTAACTGCCATGATTATTAGACAAATAATTGAAGCTTCGAATAAAGGTTATTGTGACAATTTTAAAGTTCAATACAACAAATTGAAACTCACCTTCATCTTTTGGTGTCTGTCAGAGCTAAGTGTGCGGATAGAGGAGAGAAGTTGAGATTTTAATGGTTAGTTTCTGTGATATATAGAGACTGCAATATTGTCAAACCTGTTTCGGAAGCCTGATGCAGCATATTAATGGGTAGAGAAAAACATGAAGAAAAATACAAACTTGGGCTGGCTTTATTGTTGTTAATTCATTCTATTCCGAGGGACACCATAGATTGATGATTTCCTTATCACCCATAAACATGGCACTCATGCCTGAGATTTTCTGATTTATGATTACTGATCTGTCAGTATAATTAGCATTCATCTGTTTTTGTCTTAGACTCATTATACTATCACCAAAAGCTGTGATTGATGTGCTGTTCTTGGTATTGTTGTATGAATGACTTGCAAATTAAGTGCACACGACCAAGCACTTCATTTGCATGAAATATTTCATTAACATCTTGGCCTGGTCCGCGTTTTAGGACCCTAGACGTACAGGAATTGAAGTAGGGAATTTTAGCTGACACTAATGGTTGAAACATTATCTGACAAATTGGGTTTTCAGGAGTAATACTAACTACTGTAATAAGAAAACTGACATGTCTAACAATGTCGTGCCTTAAAGCCATTGGTTGCTTGGTTTTAATTAGGATAGCATAGAGAGATCTGGTACGCATATTTCACTTATATATATATATATATAATTTTTTTTTCTTTCAAGTAAAGTAATCTAATTGAAGCAATTTGGACAAACCAAATTCTTTCTTTAACCATGATACTGACGCTCTTTTTCTTTCAAAAATTTCCTCGAATTTTTTTAACTGGAGGCCATGCTTTGATAGGATTCTCAAGACTGGGAATGACAGTAGAAACTGGTCTTTTTTGCATCTCTCTCTCTCACTCTTTTCTATTGTGTGGAGCCAGATCACTTTGAATGGTGATTTTAGCGTGGACACAATCTAGTTCTATAAATAAATGCCCTGAAATTAAGGATATTCCTGTGAGTTTTCAAGAAAGGTCTTGTAGTTAGTCATGTTCGACTGCTGCACTTTCTGTAACATAGTTATATATATATATATATATATATATATATATATATATATATATATATATTCTTCCCAATCAAAATTCTAAACTAATGACAACAAATCAATACACGGTTATGGTTGGCTAGCATCAACTTCGTAAATGTGTCCCACAGGTAACTGTTTGACACCAATTAATGCGAGCAACCAGATAAAGAGAAAATGGTATTAGCTCAGAGACAAATTTGATGAGAAAAACAAATATCTTCACATGTTTGTTCAATTGTTCTTCAGGAAATATGTTTCCAGATGTTTATGAATGTCTTATTTCTTCATGGAAAGCGAAGTCAAATTCCTTGAGTTTGTGCGGTATGGGTGGAGTCTTGAAAGCTATGTTAAAACTGTTCCTAGGAGTTCTAGAAGCCGCACATTATTTCACACAAGAAACTCACAGATGACCTGAAAAAACAGAATCAGTATAGTGTTCAATGGCCTTGTTTTCTTTGTTTTTCGAGTCCTTAAAAGAAAAAACACAGAGACGAGGAAAGGGACTGTTTTCTTTGGCCTTCTATTCTTTGTAACTGGCAAGCTCATAAAATCTTGTTTCCTTTATAGATAGCACTTGAAGCTCATCAGGTGCATTGCTTGATTGAGACCTCCCAAGAGCAAATGCATTTGTGCTGCCTTAGCTATTGTAGTCCCAAACCAATGCATGTCTATGTGCACCAGCATTTCTGCATCAATTCATTTCCATGATGTCTTGAAAACATTTTTATATAGGTGTACTAATTGGAATTTCTATTATTAACGTCCGTATCAAAAAATTTTTATGCAGTAAACCCATTAAAAGATTAATAAATCAGTGGATGTAATATTCTATATAAATTGTCGTACGTAGTGTAATAGTTGAACTAAATAACGTCTCACTGGGTATGAATAGGTTTATTTTGTTCTCCAGAAGCTAAATATGAATTGGTTAGTAAACATAAATGATGAAATTGTTGACTGAAACCAAGTTAACGAAGTGCATCAGAAATTGAAGGATAAGCACGATAATATTGCGTATACAATCTCTCTGTAATCTATCTATCTATACTATATATATATATATATATATATATATATATATATATATATGCGAGTATATATATCTCTATATATATATATTTCTGTCAATTGATACACATCTCCCTCTTGTATATGACTAAATGTATATATATCCTTAATGAAATACAGTTACCAATTCACAATAAAATTGTATATTAGTATTTCAAGTATATTTTTGTAATTTTTAAAATAATTTTTTAATGAAATATAATTTCCAATGTCTAATAGGAAAACATATTTAAGTGTTTCTCTACTTTTTTGTAATGCCTAAAATACCCGCCTTTAATGAAATATAATTTCCAATTCCTAATAGGAAAACATAATTAAATTACTCATTATTTATTCTACTTATTTTTTAGGATACAACCACCTATTTTGACATAAATACATAACAAGATGGAAGATTTTTATTTGTATAAAAATATTTATTATAATTAAAATTAAAAAAAAATTGAATCATATAATTTCAAATTTCCAATAAGAAAACATAATTTAATGAAATATAATTTCCAATTCCTAATAGGAAAATATAATTAAATTACTCATTATTTATTCTACTTATTTTTTAGGATACAATGACCTATTTTGGCATAAATACACAACAAGATGAAAGATTTTTATTTTTTAAATCAATTTAAGTTTAATTAAAATTTCAAAAAAAGGAATCATATAATTTCTCTATTGGTCTGTCTCTTATACACATCTAGATTGTATAAGACATAGGGATATGTATACATGTACCTGTAATATACAACCATCTATTTTGACATAAATACATAATAACATGAAAGACTTTTATTTGATTCCTAATTAAAAAATGTAATGACTAAATTAGATCAAACAAAAATTATGTCTTATGTATAAGAAATTAAACATATTAAACTAATATATTCTCCATATTACAGATAGGTATAATATAGAATATTAAATTCATTACAATAAATTGAAATAATAATTTGTTCTTTTACCTTGCTTATGAGCATATTGTTAGCTATAATGAACACAATATTTTGTGATGACTAAAATACAATCCTTAATGAAATACAATTACTAATTCCTAATAGAAAACATATATAAGGAAATAATTAATTATTATTATCGTATTTCACCTATTTATTTAGTTGCTTCTATTCTAGATCTGTCTCTTATAGGAAAATAGGAAAACATAATTAAATTGGCTTTATTTATACGACTTATTTTTTGGATACAACCACCTATTTTGGCATAAATACATAATAAGATGGAAGATTTTTATTTGTATAAAAATATTTATTATAATTAAAATTTCAAAAAAAAAATGAATGATATAATTTCTAATTCCCAATAAGAAAACATAATTAACTTAAATTATTCATAATCTATTCTACCTATTGCTTAAGATACAACCATATATTTTGACATAAATACATAATAACATGGAAGACTTTTATTTGTATAAAAATATTTATTATAATTAAAATTTCAAAAAATAAAAATGAATCTAATTAAAATGTAATAACTAAATAAATCAAACAAAAATTATGTCTTATGTATAAGAAATTAAACAGATTAAACTAATATATTCTCCATATTATGGATAGGTATAATATAGCATATTAAATTCATTACAAAAAATTGAAATAATAATTTGTTCTTTTTTCTTGCTTTAAAATGTATCGAATGTTCATGAAAACATCATTTATCTTATTCTAAAATACATGAAATGCTAATGAAATAGATTGTTTATTCCTTAACTTATTACGAAATTTTGGCATAAATACATAATAATAATGTATATAATCCTAAGAGTAGAAAATTCATTGATATTTCAGCAAAGAATAAAATAAAAGTATTATATTTTGTAATATATATGTTCAAATTGTTTCTATTTTTTATTCATAATAAAAAGAATCTTTTATAACTATTATAAATATTACAAATTCACTACAATTATTTTCTTTTCTCTAATTGTTCATTCAAATATGCCCGAAAACTTAATTAGACCATTCCCAGGATAACTAAAAAAATAAATGAGTAATCAGTGAATAATAACCAAGTATGAGCAGGGACAGTTATATATTTTAATATATTATTAATATATTTACTGCTTCTATTGTATCATAACTAAACAAATTGACTAATATATTACATCTAGATATTCGTAAATAGAGATTATTCAATTTTTGCAAATCATTATTAAAATAGGAAATAATAAAATAGTCAATATGTTTAGTTGATATAATAGAAGCACTTTACTTTGGCATAATAGATAGCCTATTAAGTATTAACCTATTAGTGATACTAAAAAAGCTGTCTCTTATACACATTAGCTGAAACATCAAAATTTTTTAAGATTAGGATTATAGTTTCTCTTATTTTGATTATAATGATCTTTTTAACTTGAAATTTTAGTTAATATGAGAGATATATCCATGGGTATAGAATTTTGAGTATGTTCCAACTTAAAAATCACAAAATTAATAATCATACAAATAAATAACTAAATTTATATAAAGTGAAAAAATAGTGGAAATATCTAACATTAATCATAATACAGACTTAAAAGTCTGTATTATAGTTATTTATATCTGTCTCTTATACACATCTAGATGAAGAAAGGAAAATTAACCAAGCAATGAAAGTAAAACTCAATAACAAAATAAAAAACTCACAATTTTTAATCGTTATAAAAGTATTTGTTAATTTTAAACCTCTTTAATAGTATTTCTATTACTAAATCTTTATTTTTAATAACATCATTTTATATAATATTAGTTTAGATGAACTATTGATAAGTTAGAAAATAAATTCAAACCATGATACAATGTATATACCCAAAATATTCTGAAATAATGATTGTAACAATACTCTAAATAGTTATAGGTATATAATGAGTTTAAAAATAAAAACTATTTTATGCCATTAAAAATGAATAAAGAGTTTAGAACTTTAATTAAGAGATAACATAACAATATATTCTTTAGTATACACATCTTACCATATTGTGCTCATAATGAATTAATTGTGATGAAAATATATATAAAATCTCACTTAAAATAATAAATAAAAATTTGAGTCAATTCATTGTTTTATTTAACATTCATTGCATTTTAAGAGATATACTATTTAATACCAATATATCCTATTCTTGCTTGATTTATATATTCTTTATTTTATAGATTCATTTTCTTTCTTATTTTTGAAATTTTTATTAATCATTTTTGTAATTATTATCATTCGATTACCTATTAATATTTTATACTAAAAAATTTCAAAATACTATTATCTTTCTTGTATAATATGTTAAAAAGTTCAATACTATGAAAAATATCTTAAAATTGTTTAATTAATTGTGATCTAGGCACCTAGAAGAGAAATATAAAAATGCAATATCATACGTTGTTCGTAAAGAAGAAAATTTGTTTAATTTTTAAGAAAAAATGAAATTTACATATAATTTTATAACTAACAAACAACACTTAATAATTACAATAAGCATTTAACATTTATTTTTTATAATATAAACTTATTTTTGATCTATTAAATGATGTTTGATATTTGATGATGATTTTACTACAATTTCATTAGCCATTAGCAATTCATATGTAATGTAGCAAAAATAAAGATACAAAAATATATAAAATCTCACTTAAAATAATAACATTTTAGTAAGAGTATTTTGTTTATTGTAGATTGTATTATTTTATTTAATATTATTGCATTTTATAGCAAGATAAAAGAATAATTTATTATTTTAAATTTTATAATAATTTAATAAATACTATTTAATACCTATTTATAATAGAAGAATATAGTAGTTGATTTGTTTAGTTATCCTATACATAAGACATAATTTTTGTTTGATTTATATATTTTTACATTTTAATTATATTCATTTTCTTTCTTTATTTTTTGAAATTTTTATTAATCATTTTTTGTAATTATTATCCATATATCATCTGATTATCCTATTAATATTTTTGCTACTAATAAAATTTCAAAATACTTCATCTATATAATGTTTGATACTTGATAATGATATTATCTTTTTGTATTTGCAAAGAATATGCTACAGCTTCAAAGTTCAAGGCTTGGATGTATCTTAATCTTTAATTGTTTAATTAATTGATGGCGACACTATATGAAAATTATAATCTAGGCACCTGGAAGAGAAATATATATATATAAAAAATACAATTATCATACGTTGTTCTCATAAAAGAGAAAATTTATTTAATTTTTAAGAAAAAAATGAAATTTATATATAATTTTGTAACAAATAACAAATAATATTGAAAAAAAAAAGATAGGTGAAAATAATTACAACGAAACAGTAAATATATTAAAAATATATTTAAAATATATAAATCTTGTATAAAAAACTCAACACTTAAAATTTTCATACTTGGTTTATTATTCATTAATTACTCATTTATTTTTTTCAAAAGTAAAAATTTTCAATAAATTATAAGTATTACACGTGTGAAGTACGTGCTTTTTTCTAGTTTAACTTATAAGTTTGAGTCAATAAAGAATAGTTGATGATCCATTGTAAATATTTTTTTTTTTAATAAAAAAGATAAACACTTGCAGAAACTCCATATTTCGGCTGATACCTCACCTATTTTCTCCTATTCAATATCTAACCTTAAATTCCAACCTGGATGAGAAAACATTTATCAAATTGGAAGAAGGGCAAGTGTCAAGTGGATACTCAATTTTGTCGTCCTAAATTATAAAGTGAGAATGCAACGTGTACCCAAGTAAGTGGATTAAATATACAGCTTGCTCCACATTCTTCATCTAGATATTTAACACTTTCCCACCTCATCATGTGTACGTATTTCTCTTTTTACCTGCTTCCTCTTCTCAACTTACATGATTTTTTGAGTATAAATAATAAATTTA
This sequence comes from Cinchona pubescens, assembly GCA_025175665.1. Lineage (NCBI taxonomy): Eukaryota > Viridiplantae > Streptophyta > Magnoliopsida > Gentianales > Rubiaceae > Cinchona > Cinchona pubescens. Next base: position 445,180 of record JANKKI010000077.1, on the reverse strand, counting down.
AAATATTTAAATAGTAAATTGTTAATAATTTATGATTCAATATATTATATTAAATTTCATTTATTCTCCTACTTTAATATGTGACGGGCAAATATATTGATGGTGTCTCTCTCTTGCCAAATCGAAGGTGTTGGCATTGATATATCTATTGAAATGATTGTGAGATAATGCACATAGATGAAACACTACTGGCACCTGCTCATCAGATCACCATCTACATTATTGATAATATTAATTTATCAAGTTGTGCCATGAACTTTGTATGATTTTGTCCTAGTGTGTGTGTGTGTTTGATTGAGCGTTCTTGCCAAGTAGGTCTTTTTGGTACGTGAAAAGTTCTCTTGAGTAAGTAATTAATTTTGAATGGTAGTGGGGGGGCCTGTGTTGAAAAAAGATGGATTTAACAGGCCTGTTGGCTGCACTTTTCAACCGCTTATTGACAGAGTGACCCGGTGACCAACAATACAATATATAGGATCATCTTAAATTGTTTTATATATAATATTTGTTTAAGATCACAAGTCTACAAATCCCATCTCCACTTTTGCAAGGACATATCAGTAATGGGGGCACTAATATTATCATATCTCGTAATTGTCGCATCTCACTTCTTCGATTATTCTAATAGTATTAAGAAAAATCCTCCCAAGTAGAGAAGCTGCCAATGCCATATTGCCATGCATGCCCACGAGCTTGTGCCTATCCAACTCTGTTTCCATAGTGTATTGATTTTACTTCCTCGCATCACATTACGTCTTTTAGTATAAAATCTCATGCAAAAGAGGGGTCCAAATTAAACATCTTTTACCAAAAGTCTATTTGGTTTTCCTCGCAAGATAGCACACTCGATTATGATTATAATCCCCCAACTAAGAGACAGCCAAAGTACATATGTACCAAATCACAAAACATCTCTCATTAATCTCACTGCCTCATTTGCTTAGTGTTACCTCTATCTTAATTATATTGTTACTGTTTGACTTTTTGACTTAAAAGTAGTAAATTTTTAAAATTCAATTTTGTATAATTTTTTTTTTGTATTAAAAAAATTTAAAATTTACATATGTTAATATTTTATATAAAATTTACTTTTATTGAACAAATTTCATAAATATGAAATCGATTTTTTAATTTTAAAAGATAAATTGTGATAAAATAAATAAGACGGAGGGAATAATAATTCATAAATCCACTAAATTGGAGCACAACAGAACCCTGGAGTTACCCTTTTGGGGTTTCTCCTTGTCTCTTACTCTCCAATCTCCATTGACGTTTGACATTTCCATTAAAGGATCAGAATTTTTTCTTCATGTTTGTTTTTTTGATTAGATTCATTTTTTTGTAAATCCTACTCTGATTACGTGGTCATTTTATTACCACTTGCACTCCAATTTTATCTTTTTTTTTTTTTTTTTTTTTGAAATTTGCATCAAAGGGTAAAGCTAATGTCCAAGGAAGAGGGTTGAAAATAAATCTAATGTGCGACTCATTGCTCGTTGCATTCTAGAGTTTTCATTTTTTTTTTTAATCCAATAAAAGTACTGATGTGTTCAAAGTTACTTTTTCCATCCAAGTTTAAATGAAAATTTTAAGAAATTAGAAGAAAGTTAACATTAGAATCTACCTTTTATTTGTTTCACTCTTAAAACAGCGCTTCAGATCGCCTGTCCAGTTTGATAAAATGTCCAATCTTTACATTACCAACTACTGGGCCAGTGGGTTACATTTTTCATGTACTAATAATTCAGTGCATGTAGGCCCAGAACTGCTACAAATGGGCCGAGCATCCATTCAATTACATTATCCATGTAGTAGTCCGAGAATTTGTAGGATATTTTTTGCACATAAATATCACAATGGGATAATCTACACTCACATACCACACTCATATACGGATACTAAAACACATTCACACACTTATACACGCACTCACATCTATAGTTATATACACACTTGCACGCACACGCACTTGTACACACACTGACAGGGGCGGATTTAGGGGGCGGCAAGATTTTACAAATTATAAATTTTACCTATAATAATGTGGGCTACATCCTCCGACCAACGTTCCTAATCAGAATAAGGCCCAAGCTCAAGTTGGACTCGCCTAAAAAGAGTGTGCTGAGGCCCCCATAGAAAGAAAGAAAGAAAGGGAAGAAGAAATTCAGGAAAAAGAAAAAGAGAAAAAAAATGAAGAACCACAAATTTGCAGGGAGCATAGTCGTTGCCAGTACCTATATAATAGTATACAACTGGGCTAAGCTCAAGGCACTTGAAGAGAAAGGAGACGATGAAGGCTGAGAACAATGATGGATGAAGAAGTAGTTTTTAATAGTTAATAAATAGTTTGAGTCTTTTTTTTAAAGGTGGTAGGCAGGTATTCGAGATTCTGCTCTTTGATATTGCAGTAAACATGTTCACATGTTCAGAATTAGTAATGAAAGTTATTCTAATGCATCAGTAATATCGGTAGTACTAACTCTTTTCACATCTGGGATTTTGTGCTAAGCTATTACGTGTTTTGTTGGTTTCTTGACTTCCAAGTGTGATTTCTTTGATAGTAGCTTATTTCTTGGCTGGCTTTCTAGGTTGTAGACCGGTAATTGTGGAGCCTGGAGAAGGTGAGACTATTGGGTTTTGATGGATTCAACCACTTTTGTTTTGATTTCAGTTCTGGTTTGGAGTAGATGATTGACTTGTGAAGTATTGCTTTTTGTAAGCCTGAAAAGTTTAGTTGAATCTAGTTAGTTTGAATTCTTGAAATGGATTTGGTAATAGTTTCCAGCAGACAATCAATCCTGTGTTATTGAAGGAGGTATAGAATAAACAGATTGTACTGCCATGGATGTTATAAAAAATCACGCTTGGATTATTGATGATTGTTTTTGCCACTGCTTTTACTGAATAACCAACCCCCTATCCCCACACACACCTCCTTGTTAATGTTTTATTCTAGTTGGTTTTGCTCTTTATGTCTGACCTTGTGATGATATGGAGTTATTGGTTTGATATCTCTTGTGTGAGTGTATTATAAGTCAATCATGCTGTGAATAATAATAATAATTTGACTGAAACTTTTTGATGAATTCCTTTTTCTGCAATGGAGCTATTGTGAAGAAACCAGTTCCTTCACCAGGGGATGACCTATCCAGAACACCATCACCTTTGGAATCTTCTGTGGTTTCTGTGAACCACTAATTGGACTGAAACTTGTGAAGAGAACCTATTTTGAGAACAACAGTGCTGGAATCTGATTAAGAGCCCTTGCTTCTCTGTTGTTCCTGTATCATCCATTTCTGCAACAAAGAAAACCAGATCATCTTGTCAGAATGCAAGTCTCCCTTGTTGCCAGGTTGAAGGCTGCAACCTTGATCTCTCTAAAGCTAAAGACTGCCACCGTAAGCATAGAATTTGTGATAACCATTCCAAATTCCCAAAGGTTACTGTTTCAGGCCTAGAGCCACGATCTTGCCAACAGTGTAGCTGGTATGCTTCTTTATTTGAATGACTTTCTACATTGTAAAGCATAAGTTTCTGATAAAATCGTCAAATAAGTTGATTCATTGTCTGTTCAGCTATATAAAATTAGCAGAGAATGATTTCTACATGCATCAGCTATTATCACCTATTATGTTTCTGGGCGTTTAGATGGTCTTTCTTTCTATTGGAAGTAATAATCAAATACTAATTGGTTGCCTATGGACTATTAAAGGTTTCACAGCTTGGAAGAATTTGATGGAAAAAGCGAAGCTGTTGCAGAAGGCTTCTGATCATAATGGACGCCGCAAGCCTTGTCAAGAAACACTCCAGTTTAATTCAACAAAGCTCTCTTCATCATTTTATGGTATTGAGTGTTGTCAAACTTCTTCCCAAATTCTACTTGTTAATGTAGATGGCTTTACAAATTGTGTAAATAATAGGCGTCATGTTATACTGCCATGTCATACATATAAAGAATAATTCTAGATCTTCTCATTTCTTCATGTAGTTTGATTACTGATCAAAGATTATACTTGGTTGTTTCTTTTGTAATCCAGTCACTTATTTTATTTGCAAAATTCATACAAGTTAATATATATGCTTGCATTACTGAAGTTTCCCAGTTAGTTTTAAGCATCTCCAGATACTAAAATCTAACTCAGTTCAAAATGGAACTAATATTTGCAAGGATTGTTAGTAAGGGGGCTGCTTGAAGGGGGAGGGGAAACTAGAACAGGGATAAATCCAGGATGAATGGCTACGGTCGGATCTCTGTCATACCTATTCTTCGAGCAGTTGCTAAACTGTTTTTCAAGTTCTCGGATGAGGAGAGACAAAGAAAAGGGGTAAGGGTAGGCTGCTCTGCTGCAACTATTGTTGATAGTCACCATTACAAATTTATATTCGTTCACGAACTCTTTTGGTCCTTCTTTGTTTGTGAATGAGAGACTTATTATTAATTAAGTCATCCAAGCCTATATTATCCAGCCCATTATTCAATAATATTTGTTCTGCCTGTTGTGATGTTTACATTTGTAGATGGCAGGCAGCAAATGAACTTTTTTGTTGAACAATGGGGGAAGTGTTGGAAATCCAACCTCATGGGAAAATGTATGTAGCTCAAAGTTCACACTGACAAAACACTTGTATTTGAAGCCTGAGAAAGTTGGGCAACCACCTTTCCCAAGGATTGAACTGTCTTATGCCAAGTCTAACAGTGATCTCTTGACATCCAAGGGCGCTGCAGCTTATGCTTTCAAACAAGGTTTGTTTCCTACACCTGCAGAAAACTGGAAATTACGTGAATGTCAATTATTTTTCATTCCGTTATAAACAAATTTCTGTCATCCTGACTAAGCTTTTCTGAGAACCTCTCCTGCTGGTGCTTATTTGTTAGATCCTCCAGTGTCTTCCTAAAATTGAAATACCGCAGTACTAGTGAATTTTGACAGGAAAATCAGAAATAAAAGCTTTACAAGATTCAACAGATGCCAGTGTTATTGGTATTTGATCTTGGTGTCTAGATGGTCAGATTTTTTGTGTGGTTGATTTCTGATGCTAAGCTTTTCACAGTTGAGTAAGTTTGTGTTACAGCTATAAGTTACCTGTCTGATCCCATTGTTCTGAGTCTTCTTAATGCTTCTTTAGTGGGAAGGTCAGCTGAGATTAATTGGATTATTTCTTTATTGTTTGTATCCAGGTTTCAATGAATCCATTTCTTCTGATATGGATGCAGCAGCACCCGAGTCTCATGCTCTCTCTCTTCTGTCTACAAATTCAAGGGGTTCATCTGAACCAGAATCCTTTTGATTTGACAGCCCCTTGCATGCAAATCGTTGTGCTTTCCCCCAAGGTTTTCCACTTGCTTGATTGTATTACTGGCAGATTGAACCGCAGTCAAGAACTCATTTTCTTTACCTTGATGGTCACTTACAGGAAATTCAGCTTTTCAAGCCGTGATATCCTTAATATTCTTGTTTTCTTTTTTTTTTTTACAGTAGTTCCTTAAGTTTCAGAGTGGAAGTAATTAGTTGTTTATCCAAGTAGATATTGATGTCTAAGATGGTAAAAATCTTGGTCATCATATAGCTGGCGGTGCTTGTTGCCATACCCAATTAGTGAAAAATCCAATCCAATCCAATCCAATCGGGGATGATATTCCAGTTGAATGGTACCCTAATTAATGCATTATCAAAATCTCCCTTGTGTATTGTTTCGCTGCATGATTTTCTAAAGCTTCAAAAACTTGCTACGGCAGGTGGTCACTGTCGGAGAGGTGAAAGTGCTGGTGGATGGAGGTGGTGGAGGAGGAAATGGAGGGGGTGGTGGCGGCTCCCTTTTTTTGAAGACAGTTGAATATGTCTTCCAAGTTTTTTCTTGGTTATACGGGGGTATTTGTGTTAACAACATTCCTAACCGTGATAATTGCAAAATTGATCACTGATTATTTTCTGCAAATGGCGAGTGAAAGATCTATAACAAAAATGGCAGACATTTTAACTATCTTGACATCGAGGATGAAGAATATGCAGGAGGAGAGTAAGCTGACTAAATCTGGATTAAACAAATGTGAGGAGGAGATTAAGAATCTCCAACTTGAGATTGCTGATTTAAAATCGAGCTGGAAAAGGACAAAAGGATTTGAGAAAAAAGATGGTGGAAGAAGGTCTCTCTTCTCTTGGTTAAGGATGCCGCTGAGTTGATGGTAATTGGAAAAAAGGAACAGAAATTTTTTTTTCAAAATTTCTTTTCTTTCTTGTCTCTTCTTCGATCCATGGGGGTACAGCTGAACAGAATTAAAAAAGAATTTAGTATTAATAATTGCTACTTAGAGAATTAGGATCAAAGTTTTTGTAATGGAATCCCCACACCACGAGATGAAAAAGAATTAAAGTTTTTATTTATTAGTTAGTCTAATTTTCATATTTAAATCATATAGTATATTTTGAATTGTTAATTTTGTTTTAGTAATTTTTTTTCCTAAATTTTTGATTAATCCTCGTGTTGGTACCTCTTTTTCTAAATTTTTTTAAATATTATGTCAACGGTAAATATATATATTTTAATTTATATATGAGAAATTAAAAATATATAGATATAAAATGTGAAAGACTCTTAAAAAATCAAATAATAAGTTATAAAACTTCAAACCTTACTTACTCCTTACCCATCGTCCAAGTCTTATGACATATATAGCATCTGTAACTAAAAGCTGAATTCAAAATTAACCAAAAGCTACCAAAGGTTAGTTTTTCCTAAGCATGATCTTCTAACAACAATAATTTCTAGCAAGATTGTTTAGGGAAAATTACACTAAAGAGCCACTCAATAGTTCAATGTACTGAATTATCCAAAATAAAAATGCTACAATGTACAGATTAATATTACAATTATACATATTTTATTCTTAAGAGCTTCAAAATGGTTTAAAAGGCTAAATAGATATTGGAATCGGCCGAAAACAGTGAAACAAAGAATTGGTTGGAGGAAAATATAAATTTATATAAACCGAATTTATAATATAATGTTACGATTTTTTGATTCATTTACTTCTAGATTATTTCTAGAATAAAATAATTTAAAAACTTATAAACTAAAAAAATTATGATACTATTTATATAATTCATATAAAAATTTCGCTCCCCTTACTGATGGAAAACATAAATGTGGCCCACTTTTGTTTTTCTAAATATTTTACTATCACTACTACTAAATTTGCGATTCTGAAATCTTAATACATAGGATGTATGTGCAGTCGACACAAGAAAAAGTGAAAGAAATTGGCTATAATTATACTTTGCCCAATTACTAACTTGAGGTTACTTGACATGCATTTCAATTTGGACTGGATTTGAAACACAAATGTCAATTTTCCCCAAGCTTCATAAGGACAACGTAAACCAGTTTCCTCGTATGAAAAAGACAGTCAAGAAAATGAACCGGATAACATAGTGAGTTGACTTCAAATCAACTTAACAATCTACAACTGAAAACAAGCAAAAACAATGACACTTAGAATACACAATTATGTCTTGGAAGCTAGCAAACAGAAGAATATCTTAGGCTAAGTGTGGAACCAGAGATGAAGTTTAGATCAACAACTAGGATGTTAACATCCCTAAACAGAAAGAAAACTAATCAGTCGATTTTGCCTTTTTGTCTGCTTGCTGTGATTTGTTCATTGCTGCCGAACGCTTGTCTTCTTCAATCTTTGCGTGCATTTCATCCTTTTCCCTGAAATACCTCTCAAATGCCCTCGGAAGGAAACGAGGGATGAGAAAACAAAAGATATTGATCGAGAAGTACACAAAATTAGCAGCTGCTAAGCCCCTTCCGAACCAAAACCAAGCCATGTCCTTCACCATCAACAGAATTTCACAAGATCAAGAAGATACTGATTAAACAACAAATGTATTAGAAAATATGTACTACATCCAACAAATTATCAAATTACCTGGAATTCAGAATTTGCAGGCAAAGTTTTGTTCAACCAAACATCATGCATCCAATCAATCACGACAAAAATCCTCCTTACAGTATAAAGTAAGGGTAGGAATGCTCTTACTGGGGGTGAAAACAACGACAACCCACTTATGATGTTTTCAGTCAGAATTTGACATGAGAGCAAGAATAGATGAGGGGTCGCTGACCGCCTACTGCATGCTCATCCCCTCTTGCAAATCCTCCCAATACATAAGCTAAGGGCAAAAACAGCCCTACAGTAGTCCCAACAACCACATAGAATCGAAAAAGTCGACTTCCATGGAATATTTCCTGCGATCCTGAGGTTCTACCATGAGATGGAAACACGAATCGGGAAAGTGCAATTAGATAAGCAGTGGTAAATGCTGGAAACACGATGTCAAGGAGTGGCACGAGACCACTGGCAGAGAACACCATAATAAATGCCACTAGTTGGAGCTCAATTACGCGAAGGGATCTCATTACTCCTCCAGCCACTGCCTGCTGCTGCTGATGCGGCAGTGGTTTCGGCTGAACTTTTGTTCCGAATGTGACGGTTTGATCAGGCTCAGTGGGGGGAGCCACAGCAAGTGATACACCCGACATTTTTTAGGTTCTCAGAATTCACACCTAGGAGATGGGGAGATGTACAAAATGTTTTATGAATTACAAGGGAAGATTTTTCAGTGCAAATTCTAAACCTTCCTACAAAACAGAAATTTTATAGCTTTAGCTTTAGTCCTATTATATGAACCATTTGTGAACAATAGTGCTTTAACTGCGAATCATCAACAGATTAGTACAGCAGAAGCAAAATGGGGACAGTTAGGAAACTTATACACCAAAATTTAGGGGGGGTCAAAACATTTAACTATGAATAGGAAATATAAAGGTTCATCTAAATTTTCCAATATGTTGGGGCTTTTGAGTTGAAAAAACTTGTTGATATGGAGTATAAAATCGGAAATTGGACATTTTAGTCTGTCTCTTCTTTTGGTTTCAATTTTTTTTTTTCGGGGTTCTACATACTTTTGGATCAATTAGGTTTATGCCCAAGTTAGTAGTCATTAATTGTTTACAAATCTGAGCAAGAGCAACAGGGCTGGCTGGTCAGATTCACAGATGAATGCAAGTGCTTCTCCAATATCCATTACTAAGTATATAGAGGCTCAAACAATTACTGATTTCTGACGAATGATAAGCTCAGCTATTTAACTACCCAACAAGTTTATCCATTGATATGTTTATGGCATCACAATTCAATGAAACATAATCATCAAATTTATACAATTCTTGATCATACAGCTTCCATAAAAAGAAACTAACCACATGTTAATTTAATAAAATATCCAAGGAACATACATGTCTACCTGGGTATGAAGGCCATGCAAATAAAACAAAAAATAAAGCCCAATTCAATAAATATCTCACATCATCATACCAGTAATAATTGTCAAATGAAATAGAATGCATAGAATTTACTCACAGTACAAGAAGAAGAACGACTCGGAGCCAAAGGAGAAGTACTAGTGCAACAACATTACAAGGATGGGTAGATTGTAATAGTAAAATGGATTTTGGATCATCAACATTGTTGAACTTGTGGCAATAGAGTTTACAGAGTCTGAGGACCGAAACGTGTAACTTAGTTTAGCGGGACACATGTTCTGAAAGCCACGTGGGGTTGTGGCGGAGTAACATGTGGCAACCTATATGTTTTCTTGGTCTCTCGTGCTTACCGGTATGTACGTATTCCTTGTGGCTTTTTTTTTTTTTTTTTTTTTTGTGTAATTAAATGTTTAGGTGGAATTGATTACTTTCTTTCTTTAGGTCTAGAATAAATTATGAACGTATATTTTAATAGATTATAATAATTTTTATAGATTGTTCATCAACAAAAAAAAATTAAAAATAACAGTCGAATCATCTTATTTAACGTCTGAATTAACTTAGACTTGGCATTTGTGCCACTTCATTCAACCGAAACCTATTTTGGTACCTTTAAGAATTTTTTTTTTTTAAAAGAAGGAAAATAGAAGAACGATGAATTATTTACTACCAAAAAGTTTAGGGGGAAAAAAGAAAAGAGTGAATCCCAATTACGAAAGATAACACTGGTGTAACAGATTAATTAAAATTTTCAAAATATCGAGGATATGGTGCAATTTATTACCTCCCCTCTGATCTGTTGATGATTTGGAGAAAATATCAATTTAGCTTGATACGAAACTGCGTCTGCATTATCAGATTTAGAAATATGATGATCACTTATCTTAGCATTGTTAATAAGTAGTTGCAAATCATCAATTCACTAGATACTTGTCCTATTTTTTGGTTATTTAGAAACATGATTCTCTAGATGTTTTATAGGAAATAGATTTATTTAGTTCCTTATCTTTGAATTATTGATTAAATTTGATTTTTTATCTATCACAAAAATTAATTTAATTTTACATTTAAAAAAAATTAATTACTTTAAAACTTGTAGAGGAAATTATACACAAGTTAACGGGTCATTAACAACAGAAGACCCTTGGATCAGATTCCATACGTTAGTTCATCTTCCTTTTCCCTGGGCCGCCATAACATATTTGCAGGAAAATTGGAATTTGTCTTCTTAGTTTTGGATATTCTTTATATGAGAATGTGAACGAAATAAGTTCAATAAAAGATTGTCTAAGTTGGTAGAAGGTTTGTCGTAGAAAGCATCTGGATTCTAGAAGCTCATGAAACACATACGAATAAACGCCCATCCCTATAATGGGGGTAAAACTCAAAGCACGCCTTCATATAATATATACGTCAAGTCGTTAAATGTCTAACGTGGAAACAGTCACGCTTTCACGTTTGGTTCTCCAACGGGACTGGCTTAAGATCTTTGGTAGCCGATGATATGAAGGTAGATTTAAATTCTAGGTAGAGGGAAAGTAGAAGAGTTGAGGAGAATTTGTGATTGGCATTATTGTGGAGAGATTAGTCCTTATTTTTGGTGTCCAAGGCCCCTTTTTATATATTTACATGAACGGCATGAGACCACCATTCTACTAATTCAATTGGACTAAATTACATAATTACTCTTAATGAGGCTGTCACATAAACACCTCCAGAACATTCTTGGGGCGTGAACCACGCACTAATTCCGAACATCATCAGTAGCTCTTCTTGCAAGTGTAATGAAAAAACTGGTTTTAAAAGTTAGAATTACATATGCATCAATGGAAATCGAATTTGATATTTCACTTTTGATTCCTTTCTCCTACATATATAGTATTAGTTTGTCTGTGTTTTTAATTATGTATAAATTATGACAATATTTCTATGTATCACTATATTTGCAGATTATTAACGTGTCACTTAATTTACGGAAAAAAAAAAAGAAAGTAACGAAACCCGAATAAGTAATGCAAAATAAGGACAAATGATTTTATATGATCATTTTGACATGTCGGTCGTTTTGTGTCACTTTACCATTCTTTCATCTCTATATAGTTTGGCATCTTGGAAAGGAGGAGCAGCAGCACTTGCTAACAGCAAATTGATTATTGAACGCCAGCCTTGAATGAAGCTTCACAGTCATCTCACCCACTTTTCAGTTTCTTTTTGAGTCTTTATACACCGTTCTTTCTCTTTTTCTAACTTTTCCCCTTATTATTTCCAATTTTTCTACCTGTGTCTTCAATTCTTTTCCCCTATCTCTGTGGGCTAAGGGAGTATTTAACGAAATACTACTACTATTTAATCTCCTCCTTTCCATCAACAATTTAATATTACTAATTCATTGACTTTCCTGCTTATATAAAAGCCCCAAAGATCACTTTTTGAGACAAAGGTAGATCTAAAGCAGGAGGAGGAAATATCTCAGCAACTGGAGATACAATATGCATGCATGCCTTCTGGCTAGAATTGTCTAATGTTTCATTCATGTTCATGTGATCTTTTATATCTATATATATATATATATGAGACATATTAAAAAATAGCACGTGTTTTGTATGTGTAACACTTCATTTCCTAAAAAATAAAATGATAGTAAGTAAATGATAACCAACTATAAAAATTTTGCCTATTGAATTTTTTATACAAGATTTATATATTATAAATATATTTTTAATATATTTTTTCTTTCATTGTAATTATTTTTACCCATCTTTTTTTTTCTTTTCAATATTGTTATTTGTTAGAACATTACATATAAATTTTATTTTTCTTAAAAAATTAAATCAATTTTCTCTTTTATGAGAACAACAGCTATGATAATTGTATTTTCTTATTTCTTATCTAGGTGCCTAGTTTATAATTTCATACAGCATCACCACCAAACTCTAGACTCTTTATTCATCTTTATTAACATAAGATGTAGTTAACTCCAATATAGAATAGTTTTTATTTATTTTTATTTTCTTAGGTTATAATTTTTGATAACGATACCACTAATAATTTGATCAATTATAGATGGAGACTTTTTCCATAATATTGAACTTTTTTGAAATATATGTATATATTTTTCATCATAAGTAAATGATAAAATCACTATCAAGTAGTATCAAATATCATTTAATAAATGAAACATGTCAAAATTCTTTTATTAATAAAAATGTTTAAAGGAGATTAAATAATATAGTGATAATTACAAAAATAATTAATTAAAATTTCAAAAAATAAGAAAAAATAAACCTAAGTATAAAGAACAAAGATATCAAATAAAAATTTTGTTTCCTATATAAGAAAACCAACAAATTAAACTAATATGTCTTTGTATAATAGGTATCACATAGTATATTAAGATCATAAACAAAAGGTAAAAATAAAAATTTATTCTTTTATGTTACTCTGAAATGTACAAAAAAATAATGAAAAAAATCCTCTATATTACTTTAAAATGCACACAACTCGAATGAAAAATATTTAGTTATAAAGGCATACAAAATAACATGTAATTTCTATAATTTTTATTCTAATTATTTTTAACGTATTGTGTAAATTAATTATGTGTCCAGATAGAGAATATATTGTTATTTTTCTTGTTTCTTAACCTTAATATAACATTGATGTTCTGAACTCTTCCATTCTATGTGATACACTGCATATGTCCAATTTATATGCAGTATTCTGGTTAGTTTTGCAATAATTATTCTAGACTATTTTGGGCATGAATCATACAATTGATTGAAATATTTTTACCTTATCAATAGTAATTTTACACTAATATTTCTTTGTTGTTTTATCATATACTGTAACAACTAGTGTTGTAATTTTCGTATATTGATTTGACATTTAAATACAAACATTTTTTTAGAATATTTTGGACATATGCAGTGTATCATGGAGTGATCTTATTTTATAACTCATCAATAGTTCTCTATACTAATATTTTATAAAATGATGTTATTAAAGGTAAACATTTAGTAATCAAAATACTATTAAAGAGATGTAAATTAACAAATACTTTAAGATTGTGAGTTTTCTATTTTGTTCCTAAACTTTACTTTCATTGCTTGGTTCTATTCTTCATATAGGACAAAGAAAAATAAATTTAAATTAATTATAATACAGAATTAATAAATTATAATTTTTATAGTAGATATGATTCATTTTTTCTATTGTTTGAAATTTTAATTATAATAAACATTTTTATACGAATAAAAATCTTTTGTCTTATTATGTATTTATGCCAAAATAGTTAATTGCAACCTAAAAAATAGGTAGAATAGATGATAAGTAATTTAATTATGTTTTCCTATTGAAAATTAGAAATTATATTTTATATTTTATTAAGGGCAGATATTTTAGGTATTACAAAAAAGTAGAGAAACACTTAAATATATTTTCCTATTGGGAATTGGAAATTATATTTATATGAAGGGCGAGTATTTTAGATATTACAAAAGAGGGGAAGAAACACTTATATAAGTTTTGTATTGAGAATTAGAAATTACATTTCATTAAGGGTGGGTATTTTAGTCATCACAAAAAATAAGAGAAATATTTATGTGGGAGAAACAATTCACGTATATATATAATAGTAATAGATAATAAATTTAGTTTGAGGACGTGGATGGTGGTACGGTACCTTAAAGCATGTACACTTGTACATGAGATTCAAATGTGATTTTCTTGATGGACATACATACATACATATTAAAGCAATTACCTTTGATATTTAGTGGGTAGTATATATGTAATGTACGCGATCGTTGGTGGATTTCTTTTCCTTCCATTCAATGCACTCTGCCCCACCTTCTCCTCAATTATAAACAAGTAAAGACTAAAGTCGTACCGAACAGCTTTAAGAAAAGGCATTATTCGTGGATGATGCCATTTCCCCAAACAAGACAGTGATGCCTTCTCTTCCAACATTAAATAAATATTAAATAAAAGACATTGACGAAGGTGTAATTAAACCAACTAATTATTTTGATAAAGTAGGACGATGGAAAACGAAATTCCATCATGTTTACGGATACTATATAATATGTTGTTTAATTAGTACATATAGTGTATTTTTCGATCACTGAGTGGGCCAAATCTGTATATACTAGTACAAGAGAATAACTTCACATCCCTTTATCCCAAACAAGACAGGAATATGCTTGTTTTCTTTCAAAAGAATTTGCTTAAATGCTATCATCCTCATGTTAAATATTTGTACAATATATATAATATCATATATTTTAAATATTTATACAATAAAAATATTAAAACACAATTATATAATACCTGATACATAAGATAATAATAGAATTTCCCTCAATTTTATGATCCACAAAGTTTAATTATTACCTTACACTTAACGTAAGAAAATGTTTCTTGGATGCAAATTCAAAATCATGGTCTGAATAAAACAGAAGCACCTACACCAAATGACACACATTGCCCGCTGCCCAGCCCACCATTCCTTTTGAGAAAAGTTACGTACCGACTTTAATTAATTTAGTGATCATGACCATGCATGCAAGAAAATTAAAATTAGTACTCCTATTTATCAGCATGTGATGAATCCACCATTGTATCTTCCTTTTTATTCCACTTCACCCCATCCCACTATAAAAAGCTATGAATGCCCTTGATCTAAGTTCCGTCAAATATCTAGGGTCGCTCGGATCTTCACTTTCCTAGCTAACTCCCTCAGAAAAAAAAAAAAAAAAAATCTCTCCCTTATTGATCATCAATAAGTTTAAGTAACCAATAATGGATTCAATCAAAACACAGAAGCTTCAAGCCGTGAAAAACTACAAGAAGGCTCAGTTTCTATACAATCTCATTGTTTACTCTCTTACAGCTTTTCTTTCTTGTTTGTTCATAAATATTCCTACTTGTTTTGGTTTCCTTCTCTGAAGCAGCACTTTTTCACTATTTTTATTCCAAATATTTATTCATTCTTTTTAAGCCCCAAGTTGTTGTTCGTAGTGGGGAATGTCATAGTCCTCTTCCTCGTCGGAGAATCAAAGCTGCTAGGAAGAGGTTCATCCCATTCATCCCCTGCAACCGAGATTTACAACGAGTATGTCCGGAGAAGTCAAAGTCTTAGGCCACAGAGGTCGTGGCAAGTTGACGAATACAAGAAACTAGAGATGCAAATGGATATAAAAAGGAGTACTAGGAGTATTATAAACGAACAGAGTACTAGTGTTCATCATAATAAAGATGATGAGAAGAAGAAAGAAATAGAAGAGCAAACAAGTCATAATAATCGTGAAGCTGTTTGTAAGGTTGATAGTGTGGAAGAAAAGCTACATGGAGAAGGAGAAGGAGAAGAAGAAGAAGAAGAGAAGATTGTTGTTTTGGCTAGGGATGAGTTGAATCGTTCTTACGAGTGGAGGAGTTTATTGCAAGAGTTAACAAACAAAGGAGGCTTGAAGAAAGACAAGTGCTCGATCATTGATATGATGAAAATTAAATATAATTCCGTGCGTACGGTTAAATCATATGTGCAGGGGATGCATGATCGGAAATTTTTAAGTGAAATAAATTTACGATAGATGTCCTAAATTTTTTAATTTATATTTATTTATATTTTTTATTAAATTAAAAAAATTTAAATAAATATAAATTAAAAAATTTATAATATCTATTATAAATTCAATTTATTCAAGAATTTTTCGATGCTTGCGTCTACCTCCTGTAGGTGCTCATTACCTTGCAACCAGATACAATGTATGATGGGTGATCTTGGCCTCGAGCAATAAATAGACCGGACAATTATGTCTACTTAGAAGACGCTAGTTACTAGTAGTAGTATTTGTTTTCAATGTTTTGAAAATGGACTGACCATTAAATTGATTGTTTCTCCGGTTTGCAGTTTAATCAATCTATAGTGTAATATCGATTCACTAATTTAAGTTTTTTTTTTTATCAAAAGTATTATATAATTTAAAATATATTTATATAAAATATAAAATAGAAGTGAAACACTATTTTTGGAGAATTATAATTCTAATATTCAAAAATATTGGTCAAATTTTTAATAAGAAAAGTAAAATTTGTACAAAAATAAGTATAAAAAAGATCAAAAATAATAACTTAATAGTTTAGACTTTGGTGTGTTCAATATTTTATCATTTTAGAGTTTATTTCATGATTTTTTAATTTTTCTCTTTATTTAAATTATTTTTTATTCTGAAATTTAAAAAATCACCAAAATCAGTTCAATCGATTTTTGATCGATTCTCAATTTTATTTCCGATTCTATCCGATTTTTTAAACAGACCGAATATATAGTTAGACCAGACCGATCATTCTTTCGATTCGCTGTCTGACTAATCAAACCGACCGGATTCCGTTTTCAAAACATTGTTTGTTTTCCGGGAGAGATACGAGAGAGGAGAATATATTGGACTTTTGCGCTGGTTTTTCTCCTCTCTTTAGTACTTGCATAATTTTATTTTTTTTCCTTGGTTCATCATATCCCTTTTTAGCTAGCACTTTTAAGATATTTTCAGTTGCAATCTGGGCCCGGGGCGACCTTGAATTTACTTGGTGCAGACTGTGAAAATGAAAAAGACCCTTTGCTTGACTATGATGGGCCTTCCGAAGTTCAATGGGCTAAAAAGCTGAAGAAAATACAGCAAGGGTTGCTTCACAAAACGGGCTTCAGTTTGATTAATCCTTGTAATTAGCAATCCCCATTAAGTAAAAGGAAAAAGAAGCAATAGCAAATTTGTAACATAAACCAATTATCAAAATTTCAACCAGGATATCTAGTAAATGGACAATTGCCTCATCCAACGAATGAGTCTTAGGCACCGCTTATTCATCATTGTATTTCAGTATCTTAGCCATCAATTTCATTAAGAATTCTCTATCTCACTTCTTATTTCACTCCTTGTTCTATTATTGAATGAATGAATCAAAATTTATTTGTTAAAATTTATAATTATATTTAAAGAAAATCTAAACACTTCATTCAATAGTAAGATAGTGAATGTTATAAAAAATAAAATAGAAGATTTTTTACACTTCTATCTCAATGCCACGATTCTTGGTGACGAGTGACGACCACCATTAATGTTGCTCTCTTTAACTATTTAGAATTTTCTATCCTATTTTATATCGTATTTTTTAATCATATTATCAAATTAACTTTATCAAATTAACTGTTAAGATATCTTTTAAATATAATTAAAATTTGTAGTTGGATAATCTTGGCCATTTATTAAGTGATGGAATAATAAGTGAGATAGAGAGTGACATGCAAAATTTCTTATAGACTATTCAAACAATAAAAACACTTGTAATTGAATTATTATTTTTTTTTTAAAAAGGAAAAATGTACAAAAGAATATCAAGTTGTATGTTATGGTCAACCACGTGGTACTACCATTTTAGACATCGGTATGTGATAAGGGTTGTCTTCAATTCTTTATAATTTGACAATATTGTAGTCCCAATCACAAAGTAAATTTTTTTTTTATATAAATCCAATTTATAAAATTTTATCAACGTTGGTATCATTCACTGCCTATCGAAAGAGAAGTGTTGGGATTGGAACTTGCAGGCAGCTCGAAAGAAGATAATTAAGTGTGACAGGGATAATTACTAACGTTAACATTGATTGATTGGGGGTTTGTTGCTTTTTAGACAATTTTTTTCTTTTTTTTGCCTTGATTATCTACTAAAGAAGAAGTAAAGCTTTGTGATAAAAATATCTTTGAATTACAAGTGAAAACGGGGGATACTAGCTTTTAAAAGCGTCCCCATATGTCTCCACCATGCCCAACAACTTAATTTCACAAATCTTCACTCAATCAATACTCATATTCGCCGGTCCTCCTCTTTCTTCAAAGACTAGTACTATTACCAGTGGATTGGGCAATTCTGAGATAGATTATATTTATAGTATAGTGTTATAAATTTTTTGATTGTATATTAAGATACATCACTTGTGTAATGTAAAGTGATGTTGGATGATACATCTGAATATAAATCGAACAATCTAAAATACTATTTTATAGATCAAATTTATAAAAAAATTTCTCAACTAAACAAATTAGATATTTTTCTAAATATCGGAAAGGGGAGGCTACATTGAATCAATTAGTCAAATTAAATCATAAGTACTACAACCTCCCAATAGTAGTGGAGAAGACAATTTGGTACAAATCTTGATATATGTAGTACAAACATACAGTGATATTAGCGTTAATCATTGTAACCAATAACCGTAGATTATGTTGGAAACTCTATGCGAATTTTACGTAATAATGAATCATAGATACATTACACGAATTTTAATTTAGTCTGACAATTCGTTTGGAGTCTTTTGTCGTCTTCGTTTGATTTGAGTCTAAGATATCTGACAAAATTTATTTGCGGGCAAAGACATTTTTATATCTACAAGCACAAACAAACATAAATCCGTTGATTTGGATGCACTAATCTAAGAACGGATTTTAAACACAATCACCTTTTCCATTTATTTATTTATCTTCATTTTACGATTGACTTAAGCCATGCTAGGTTGTGGTAGCGACCTACCAAGATCAGAAATCGTGAAAATTTTTTGTTAGGGACTCCATATATTGTCACAGCTTTTGGATAGACTGAAAAATACAAAAGACTTACCTTATTTTCAGTCTATCATGCAATCAACGTACTCAGCAATTAAGATTTACTTTTTGAGAAAATTAAAATTTGCTTCTTACAGAAATTTTCTTACAATGATATCAAAGTCCTATACTTGTATAGTACTACCATATATTACGTAAAAGAAAAAAGAAAAGAAAAGAAGTACTACTATATATTTAGCCCCCAAAATGATTGTTAATCTTTTGCGGAATAATATTAATAAGTATAAAGGGGATTAATCCCTTGATTTGTGAAAGAAAACTTAAATTTTTGGAGTTTCTGTTAAAGAGCATGGACTTCTATCTTTTTAAAACCAATTGGTTATGAATGGAGTGGCCCAAGAACTTATTAATTAGTCCAGAATCTCTTGGCTAGTCAATGTGGGATTTATATTTAATATCTTTAACACCCCCTCTCACACGTGACTTGGGTTGGATATGGAACCCTGTTATACGTGGGTCAGACGTATGAGAGCCCGTTTGAAGGGGTTGGACAGGAGAGAACCCTGTTACACGTGGGTCAGACGTATGAAAGCCCGTTGGAAGGGGTTAGACAGGAGAGAATCCTGTTACACGTGGGTCAGACATATGAGAGACTTGGGTTGGACATGGAACCCTGTTACACATGGGTCAGACGTTTGAGAGCCTGTTTGAAGGGGTTGGACAGGAGAGAACCCTGTTACACGTGGGTCAGACGTATGGGAGCCCGTTAGAAGGGGTTGGACAAGAGAGAACCCTGTTACACGTTGATCAGACGTATGAGAGCCCGTTGGAAGAGGTTGGACAGGAGAGAACCCTGTTACACGTGAGTCAGACGTATAAGAGCCCGTTGGAAGGGGTTGGAAGGTGTAACCTCCCTGTTACACCTGAGTCAGACGTATGAGAGGATGATAAAGATATAGAATTATTATATTATGGTAGGTAAATATTTGATTGATGTAATTACTTTAATTGTTTCCCTAAATTAGGTGATTACCTTATTAGTTTGATTGTCTTGATTAGTAAGAATTACCATATATCCGATTGTCTTGATTAGCAAGACTTACCATATTTATATTCTCTTGCAAGCCTATATAAAGGTACCATATGTACCAATTATATTGAGGTCTGATTTATACATATTTTATATACTCTCTTGTTCTTAACATGGTATCAGAGCCTCCGTCTGTAAATATATTTTGACCTTCCGCCTATTTGACCACTTGTAAATATATTTTGCTCCGATTCTACTCCGATTTTTAGTTTTTAACCATCGAGTTTTCCTAGTTTCAACCTTCGGGTCTCTTGATTTCAACCTTCGGATTTTTCGATTTTAAGTCTTTTGATTCTCTCGTTTTCGATTTTCGGGTTCTCTCGATTTATGAATTTTGGATTCTCTCGGTTATTAACCTTCGGGTTCTCTTGATTTTAGTTTTCAGGTTTTCGATCGCTTTTAGTTTTGTTTCGGTTTTGGCTTTTGGTTTTCTTGTCTACATGGTTTAGATTTTCTATTATCAAGTTTTGTTTCAAACTCAATTTGGTTTTTCATAACCATATTGAGTTTGAGGGGATGATAAAGATATAGAATTATTATATTATGGTAGGTAATATTTGATTGATGTAATTACTTTAATTGTTCCCCTAAATTAGGTGATTACCTTATTAGTTTGATTGTCTTGATTAGCAAGAATTACCATATATCCAATTGTCTTGATTAGCAAGACTTACCATATTTATATTCTCTTGTAAGCCTATATAAAGGTACCATATGTACTAATTATATTGAAATCTGATTTATACATATTTTATATACTCTCTTGTTTTTAACAGTTTCGACGTGCTAAAAACTTCAAGCTCACACTTGACAGCAATCGTGAATTGAAACTTAGTATCTTTTAAAAGTGTTTTCCTTGGACTACGCAAGGTTGCTTCTGTAGGAAGAATAACTACAATGATGCTTGGGCTGTTTGGAAGAGGAAATTCTTTGTTATAGCCTATAATGCATAATGATTAATAATAACTGTTAAATCATCTATCTAATATATAAAAGGAGAGTACCATTTTGATTTAGTGATGTCTCGGTTTATTTTTTTTGGTCTCTTTTTATTTTGAAAAACCATATCCAATCTAACTATGTATAAAAGAAGAAGTTTGGTACGGTAGTTTGGACTCTTTTTATATTTACTAAATTTTTAATTTTTTTATCTACCAATGTTATTTAATTTATTTGTTTAAAAATATTTAAAATAGTAACTATCTAGATAACTACCTATCTATTAATAGTTTGATTTTGAAATAATCTAAAAATATACTTATTAATGTCAATTATTATATATATATATATATTAATTTATAAATAAATATAATTTTTTATATTTCACATGTATTGAGTGTCTCTCCTGCAAAATAAGGGATCCATACTTCTTAGACGAATTCCTCAACTTCACGGATATACTAGTCACTTACTTTATGGACAATGGAATGACAATAAAAAAAAACTACTCTTTGGAAGAAGGATAGCACTAGGATGAATTGAGTATAGTTCTTTTTAATTACGGATTAACAAGAATCTTTTTCAATATTGATTACGCCTCAAGAGACATTCCTACGAAAATATCTACGAAATGATCACCACTGGCTTTGACCCCATTAAACAATACCTCCACCGCTGCTTTCTTTAACCAGAAGTTTCATGTAATCAAGTAGAACAAAGTGGAGATAATATACAAAAATACTACTAATTCGACAAAAGAGACGTGTATAAATAATATCAAGAGGTTGGCATGGCCCTAGGAAAGAATATTTTAATTAGTTGTTTACTGAAAAATCTCCTACATACTGTAGCCAAATTCAGTTGATTGGCTACAGTGGCATCATATATTTGCTGATTTATAATGCATGATTACAAAAGAAGTCACGTCAGTAGACTTAAGTATCACTTTTCAAATGCATAGAATCACTCATGCACTGGCCATAATAACACTGTCAATTAAGTAACAATTGTTAAAACACAATTAACAAAAATAATAGAATCGGATAGTTGGAACAAGAGATAATTTTAATACACGTTATAATATCGTTTTTCTTAAGATTTAATTTGCCTCTACTATAATTGGTGTGCAAAAGAGTCTTTCAAATAACCTTTAGGATACAATGAAGTCTGTGATCGACTGCATTTTGCACTAACGAAATCAATGCACTAAGTACTCAAACTTTTGATAAATTTATCTTATATATGTAGGAAAAACTAGAAGAAGAAGAAAATATATCTTGTCTACCACATACATGTTAATGTGTTTATAGATATTAAAATGTCTCTTCATTGTGAAACACACCTATTCATCTAACCATAACTTAGTGAATAAGAATATCCATTAAATTGAATAGACACCACAATTACCAATTATGTAACGTTATCCATAAAGTTACACCTCTATTTATTTTGAAAATTTTCCAACAACAATTACCAACTAATTATCATTTATATTTGGCTTCTTGGTCCGTATAGTAATCGGTCCCATGATGATTGTCTTGCCATTTTCGTGGAACAAAAGGTTTCTACACAAGACAACATGGTACCATATTAACTAAGCAATTACGTAGTACTACTTGTTAGAGCGGCACAACAACAGTTTTCATTGCTTTTCCAGTTTCCACTCAGTTGTCTTTCAATAGAGCCATCTCAACCAACTAATCTAGCTTAATTGGTAAGCATGAAAAGTAAATAGATCTTGATATTTGAGCAACCTAGCTAGTCCATTATGCAATTAAGTTAATTGTTATCCTCAGGACTGGATATTTATACAAATCTGTTTCGACGAGTTTAATTTAAATTTTTTTTGGCTGTTCTCTTGTGTACAAGTGGAAAAATCCTGTTAATATAATAGATAGTTGGATAACTGAAAAATACTGAAATTTTTAGAACACTTTTTTTTTATTATTTCAACAGTAGTTATAACTACTCGACATTGTGGAGTGTGCAACCGACACTTGCTCATAAAAGTGAACTCAATTAGGGAAAAAAAATAAAAAGAATCTCAGATTTGCTTCTACTCATGCCTCTGCAAGAGGATGGGGAGACAATTCCAGCCATTACATAGGATATATTAATGTTAGTTAGAAAATTAATGCAATTAAATTAACTCATAGTGAGCCATTAATTTATAGATTAGATGCAATTAATGCCAACTCAACCTTTACTCATAAACGTTATAACGAACGTACAGGGATCATTTTTTTGTATACGAAGAATTTGAACTCACATATTCGCTAATTAATTGTTGCAGACGACAAAATTTAATATCTCTTCAACTAATATTGCACCAACTTTAGTGTATCACTTGAAATTACTGATGAAAAATAATGGCAAACATATGTTCGTATAAACTACGTTAAACTTTTAATTATTCTTGAATAAACTCGATTACATACACACTATTTTAGAATTTTTCTCAACTCGAGTCCCTATTTACCTTCAACTGCAAGCAAAGCAGCAGGTACACTGGTACACATGTGATTGTTTGGGGTTTTTCCACAAAAATCAAAGTCTTAGTAAATTAGTCAAGACAACCAATCATCAGTAGTAACCGATTAATTACGTAACTGTAAGTTGTCCACTGCCAGTCTGCCACTTAGAATGACAAATATGGTAAAAAGTTGGACAATAATTGTTAATTATTTGGGCAATGATTGGATTTTCTTGGGGAATCCCGTTTTCTTCTTAAGCTCATAAACGGCGACATGGCAACTGTGGAGAGAGACGTAGTACTATAGTAGTAGAGAAGATGCCTTTGTAATTAGAGGGATGAAGTTCAACTTTCTTTCTTTTTTTTTGAAACCTAGGAAAATGACAATGGTATAGGCATAAGACGAAGCCAAAAGAGTTGTTACATTGGATAAAGAGTAAAGGCCAACGTTGATAATGTCCACAAATAAAAGATGTGTACTTTGCTTACAGCCCAGAATGGTGTAAAGCAGTACATCCCAGAATTCCAGCTGGGCCGATCAGATTTCATAATTTACTGGGTTTTTGAAAGATTTAACTTTGAATAAATAAAGGGTGGGTAGGTTTTTGGGAGTGCATGAAATGATGTGCTGCTGCTGGGGTTAGTGCAAACGCAATCTTAGATATGGAGGTAGGAATGGGGATTAGAGAGGAGAGAGACAGACAAAGCTCAAATCAAGGCACCTTCTTTACTTTTTCTAGTGACCTTTGTACCTAGAGTAACTCTGTGTCATTGACTTCACAATACAGAGTAAGTAAGTAAATTTAATGATCACGTTATCTTTTATACGTCAATTATATAAGATATTCCTCCTGTATTACGAGTGCATTATAAAGATTTTTTCTTGTGTCTAATATTAAAACATCAAATTATCTGTAGTCACCAGCAGTAGCAAACTAATAATTAATAAATTCTTCAGAAAAAAACAAAGCATTAATAGTAAGATGTGTAGTATTATTCAAAATTTGAAAAAGAAGCTTACACATTGACAATTACAGTGAAAGGTCATGAAAGGCTAGGACTTTTCATGTCCCCTTCATCAATCAATAGGCCCCATTTTCCTCCCTATTCTCGCGGAATCAATCTAGGAGGAGCTCAAAGCAGCAGCAGCCACAAGAGGTGCCCACCTTCTTAAGTCGTTTCCCACCATCGGACATGGCTGAAAACAAGCCAACAGAAATCAAGGATTTCCGAATCTTGCCCGCCAACAAAGATGATGGCGAGAAGCTATTAGCTCCCAAACGAAGTTCCAACAAAGACAGGCATAAAAAAGTGGATGGCAGAGGCAGAAGAATTAGGATGCCAGCTCTCTGTGCCGCCAGAATTTTCCAATTGACGAAAGAATTAGTTGGGATAAAACTGATGGCGAAACTATCCAGTGGTTGTTACAGCAAGCCGAGCCGTCTATTATAGTTGCAACTGGTACTGGAACCATTCCAGCTTCAGCTCTGACTCTGCGCGGCTGCAGAAGCCTCTGTTTCCCAACAGGGCAACTCTGTTCCTGCCGGTTTGCATCCCAAGTTTGATGAAGTTGGACAAGGCATGGGAATTAGGATGAATTGGACTATGTTGAGTGGAAATATTGGTAGATCCCATTTGCCGAATTCTGCGTGGCCTTCTGTGGCTAGTTTTGGTCCTGGCTTTCTAAGCTCCAATTCAGGGAATCAGAATTTGAATTCTCTGCCCAAATTCGGGTTTCATGGGTTGGAGTTACCGAATTCGGAAGGTTTTAGTCAACAACTGCCAGGTTTGGAGCTTGGACTTTCTCAAGAAGGCCATATTGGATCCCTGAATTTTCAAGCCTTACAACAGTTGTACCAGCAGATGGGACAAAGCGCAGACGGGGCCTGTTCAGGCAATAATAATCAGCAACATAACCCTCCTGGACCTGGTGGTGATGACTCCCAAGGATCAAGACAGTAGACTATGTTCGTTAAAAAAAATGGGTGTTTGATGGGATCTACGTTCAGTTCACTAGGAGTAGTTTTACAATGAGCTGAGTGATCTCTAATGGCTTTTATTTTTCTTAAATGTGCAAATGAGAATGTTTTTGTTGTCCTGGAATTCATTTTTGCTGATGAATGTTGTCTTGTGGATTGAACACGGCTGCAAGGCCTCCTCTTACTCTGCTGCACAGCTCATTCAAGAATCCACATATAGGTAAATATTTTAGGCATCTGCTTTAGTGTAAATATTCTTAGTTTTACTGTTAACCAAGTTTCAATCTTTGCCTGTGCAGGTTGGACTAAAGATACCAGATGCCAAAAGGGTACTTGTGATTTTTGTTATATCTATTTGAGGAGTGTTTTACTTTACAGACATGTTTGCTGTATTGCAACTGAATGAACTGATCAGCAATTTGCCTTTTTTCTGTATACTTTTGAGAGTTTCTTGATCGCACTTGTTACAAACTGGAACATAATCAGCAAGGTTTGCAATGTTTCTTTCAGTTATCAAAATGTTTCTTACCCCTTGTAGCTTTGAGTGGAAGTGTACTTCATACATATTAATGATAATTGATCTGTTAGTCAAAATTTCCTTTCCACTGATGACAATGGTTAAATCATGTTTATTTAGTAATTAAACTTGAACAAGAAAATATATGATGGAGCTGCCTGCCTCTCAAAGTTTAGCGAATAATTAAGTCTTAGAATGCGCAACAACTTTGGATATAAAGTGCAGAGGCAACTTGGGAAGCATGCAGCATTTGAAATAGAAAGATGGACTAAACCTGGTGCGGAAGTTTGTTTTGTACTCGGAAAATGCAAGACTGCAGTCTCCCTCTAGATCCCCCCATGAGAAGTCTGGTGAGTTAAAGTAAGCCATGATCAATTACATAAAATGCATTTTTGGGTCGGCTACTAGTACAATATTGTGGACTACATTTCTGCAATTTCTGTGTGGTTTTTCCAAAACAAATAGCTCCTCCTGGCCCTGTGAATTGTGATTGTTCAACATATATACCTTGTACTATCCAAGAGTGTACTGCTTTTTACTGCCCATGTAAAAACTTCGGTTTCTATCTGAATTCACAGAGACAACTAATTGAATATCACAATAAACTACAGGAACCTGAACCTGGTCTATTGATGTGTAGGATTTGGGAACATGGGAAATTCCACTTGTTTGATTTCTTTGTTATAACTTTTAGCTCTTCACCACGCGTAAATCTTGGCTACTCACTCCGAGTGAATATAACAATCATGTCATGAATGAAAAGCAGGGTAGTCTTACTACTTTTTAATTATTCAACGACTTACAATACTCATTCCACAATATGAAGTGAGTAGCTCAAAATTTTTCCTTCACCACACCGGTTTGATTTGCACTTTTCCTCCAAGGAATGGTCTTAAAATAAGTAACTCATCATTCACCGACAAGCAACAACCTCAGTTTGGGAATAAATAAAAATCAAACATTAACTCACTAGCTTTGAAACCTTGTTAGTGGCACAAACTGTCTCTTTAGCAATATTCGTAATACAAACGCCATTATTTCACATCGGTCGCGTATCAAGATACACATATTACTACATACAATGTCTCAAAATTTATACAAAAACTATAAGATATGTATTTCACTATGTTTAATCCGATTATCAAATGAAATTTATAAAATAACATGGTTGAGGCTTTCAACCATAAAAAAAAAAAAAGGAAAATTTGGTGGGTCAATACACTTCGAGTAGTGACTAATTATGCAGTTTAAAATCCATCACACTAAGCCTGATGGACGGACACATACATGGGTCCATTAATGGCCCTCACCCATACTCCTGAAGTTCACATAGAGGCGTATAATTGGACCCCCACACGTCCGTATGTGTAGATTAGCCGGATGAACTTTAATTCCTTAATTACGAAACACTATATTCGTAGACCCTAGTAGACAAATACAGTCCCACTTAATTTCATGTGTAATAAATTAAGTTTCTGGCCCAAAATCGATAAATAATCAGTGGGCCAAACAAGGCTATTAAGGAAATAAAGCCCAGAAGATGCAAAAATGGTTAATGGGTGCAGCAGCCTTCAATTTTTTTTGCATAAGTCCAATTCCGAATTTATTCACATTCTTGGCCCTTCCGCCGCAACATTGCCTGTTCTTTGGAACTTTCCTTTGTAGCTATTGCCCCCGAATCCTATTTGGGGTTGGGTTGAGATTGACTTTCCTTTTTAGCCATATAGCCCGAATCCTACGAGTATTCGGAAATCCTAACAATAGAATTTCCTTTTCCTTTCTTGAATAGGAAATAATACTAAATCCTTTATGAAATAACACTCTCACTCGTATATAAATATAGCATACGAGACGAGTAATTTATTCTATCAGATATCTATTTTTTTTTTATTGTTTTCTTCTGGGCAAGACAAATTAAGCTTCTAATTAGGTAGATAGTTGCAGCAATTAAGCAGCCATGTCTGAAATCCAAAATAAGGTGTTTAATGCACTTGATACAGCAAAAACACAATGGTACCATTTTACTGCAATCATAGTTGCACTTGGGGATGGGCTTCTTTACTGATGCCTATGATCTCTTCTGCATATCCCTCGTCACAAAATTGCTCGGTCGTATTTACTACCATGTTGAAGGTTCGGGAAAACCAGGAATATTACCTCCTAACGTTTCAGCCGCCGTCAATGGAGTCGCACTATGTGGAACTTTAGCCGGCCAGCTTTTCTTTGGATGGCTCGGGGATAAAAAGGGTCGCAAAAAGGTTTACGGCATTACGCTTATGATCATGGTTCTTGCCTCAATTATTTCAGGACTTTCCTTTGGAAGCAATCCAACTGCTGTGATGGCAGGCCTTTGCTTCTTCCGTTTTTGGCTTGGTTTTGGCATCGGAGGCGATTATCCGCTATCTGCCACCATCATGTCAGAGTACGCCAATAAAAAGACTCGTGGTGGTTTCATAGCTGCAGTTTTTGCCATGCAGGGATTTGGGATTTTATTTGCCGGTATATTTGCCATCGTTGTCTCCTCAATTTTCAAGGCAAGGTTTAACTTGCTCCATCTTATGCAGTTGATCCCATTGGCTCGACTGTTCCCGAGGCGGATTATGTTTGGAGGATTATTTTGATGACTGGAGCAATTCCTGCCTTGTTGACTTACTATTGGCGAATGAAGATGCCAGAAACTGCCCGATACACGGCTCTTGTTGCCAAGAATCAAAAACAAGCCGCCATTGACATGTCTAAGGTTCTGCAGGTTGATTTGGAAGCACAACAAGAAGTCGTGGTGGTCGACACAATTACTCAGCAATCAGCTGGAAGTTCTTCGTCATTTGGTCTGTTCACAAAGGAGTTTCTCCGCCGCCATGGGCTTCACTTGCTTGGTACGACAACCACGTGGTTCTTCCTTGATATTGCATATTACAGTCAAAATCTATTCCAGAAGGACATCTTTAGCGCAGTTGGCTGGCTTCCTCCAGCAAAGACTATGAATGCCATCGAGGAAGTCTTCAAGATAGCCAGGGCACAAACTCTTATTGCACTTTATGGTACAGTTGAAACAGCCAGGATATTGGATAACTGTCTTTTTAATTGACTATATAGGAAGGTTTACTATTCAGTTGATAGGCTTCTGCATGATGACAATCTTTATGTTCGCTCTGGCCATTCCTTACAACCACTGGATTCAAGCAGGAAACCACTTGGGATTTTTGGTGCTATATGTATTGACCTTCTTCTTTGCAAATTTCGGACCCAATGCCACCACATTTGTTGTGCCGGCTGAGATTTTCCCAGCCAGGCTGAGAGCAACCTGCCATGGCATATCTGCAGCAGCAGGTAAATTGGGTGCAATTGTGGGTGCATTTGGATTCTTGTATTTGTCTCAAAACAAAGACAAGGCCAAGACAGATGCAGGATATCCACCAGGTATTGGGATGAAGAATTCACTCATTGCTTTGGCTGTCATCAATCTTTTGGGTGCTCTATGTACTTTCTTAGTCCCTGAATCAAAGGGTAAGTCTCTAGAGGAAATTTCATATGATAATGAAGATGTACAGGTACCTTCTTAATAGCAGCAACCCCCCACACACAACTAAGTAGTAGTATATTAGTAGTTTACTGGTAGATGATGAAGGAAGTCGAGAAAGCATCAGCAATATTAATTGTACTGAAGGATTGTAAAAACTTAATGTCGATTAATTAATAGATTCATCTATCTATACTATCTATTACTGTTATATCTATGCGAGTTGTTTCTCCAATTTTTTTATTCTCCCAACTTTTGTTTCTCCGCTCGAAGTGTTTCTCTATTTACTATTATATATATGCGAGTTGTTTCTCCAATTTTTTGTTTCTCCCAACTTTTGTTTCTCCCCTCAAAGTGTTTCTCCATTTTTTGTAATGACTAAAATACCTGTCCTTAATGAATTATAATTACCAATTCCCAATAAAAAACATATATGAGTGTTTTACCCCTTTTTTGTAATGTCTAAAATACCATAATTTCCAATACCTGATAAGAAAACACATTTAAGTGTTTCTCTACTTTTTTCTAATACATAAATACTCACTCTTAATGAATTATATATATAATTTCCAATTCCCAAAAGAAAAACATAATTAAATTACTCATTATTTATTCTACCTACTTTTTAGGATAAAACCACATATTTTGTCATATATACATAATAAGATGGGAGATTTTATTTGTATAAAAATATTTATTGTAATTAAAATTTCAAAAAATAAAAAAATGAGCCATATAATTTCTAATTCCCAATAAAAAAACATAATTAATTAAATTACTCATAATCTATCTACCTATTGTTTAAGATACAACCATTTATTTCGACATAAATACATAATAAGATGGAAGACTTTTATTTGTATAAAAATATTTATTATATTAATTTTTCAAAAAATAAAAAATGAATCTAATTAAAATGTAAAGACTAAATTAATCAAACAAAAATTATGTATCATGTATAAGAAAATAAACTGATTAAACTAATATATTCTCCGTATTACGGAAACGTATAATATAATATATTAAATTCATTATAAAAAATTACAATAATAATTTGTTCTTTTGTCTTGCTTTAAAATGCATCGAATGTTCATGAAAACATCATTTATTTTATTCTAAAATACATGAAATGCTAATGAAATAAATTTTTTCTTCCTTAACTTATTACGAAATTTTGACATAAATATATAATAAGAATGTGTATAATTCTAAGAGTAGAAAAATCTTTTATATTTAGGCAAAGAATAAAATAAAAATATTATATTTTGTAACTGTTATATATGTTCAAATCGTTTCTATTTTTTATTCATAATAAAACATTCTTTTATAACAACTATAAATATTCCAAATTCACTAAAATTATTTTCTTTTCTCTAATTATTCATTCAAGTATGCTCAGTTTGCGAAATTTAATTAGATCCTTCTCCCTGCGTACTTTATATATAAGTTTAAATACAATTCACTCCTTATTTAGTGTCATTGATAGAATAATACCTAACATTATCTATTGACCAATAAAGTCCTTCTATTATGTTAACTAAACATGTTGACAATTTTACCCTTATTATATTCTTAATATTTTTTTGTTTAATTTTGTCTGATGAATAAACTTTTCATAAAGAGAATATTTGATTCATGTAGAATTTGATGAAAGGTGCATTGAAGTTGAATTTGACATTTTTGCTAGCCTTTTTGGATGGGATGAATTGAAGAAGATGACAAATCTAGTCGATACCATTTTTTAGCACAACTTTCTATAACTGACGGTCAACTATAATGGTTTCACGACTCTTGATTATAGTGACTTCTTTAGCATGAAATTTTGGTTAACAGAAGAGATATACCAACGTGTATGGAATTTTTGAGTATGTTTCAACTTCAAACACAAAATTAATAATCATACAAATAAATAATTAAAATTTATATAAAGCAAAATTTTATGGAATATATATAACACTATTTTCTTAAATTTTTTTTTTTTTTTTAAGATTGTGTTAGGATTAATTTAGATTTGTTTTTTCTGTCCTGTATGAAGAAAAGCAAATTAACCAAGCAACAAAAGTAAAGCCCAGAAACAAAATAAGCAAAACTCATAATCTTTAATTGATATAAAAGTATTTGATAATTTTATCTCTTTAATAGTATTTTTATTACTAAATCGTTGTCTTTAATAACATCATTTTATAGAATATTAGTTTAGATGAACTACTGATTAATTAGAAAATAATTTCAATCCATGATACAATGCATATATCTAAAATATTATGAAATAATGATTGTAACACTACTCTAAATAGTTGCGGGTATACAATGAATTTAAATGTCAAATTCAAAAATTATTGTTATAGTATGTGTTATAACAACAAAGAAATATTAGAATGGACTAACTATCGATGAGGTAAAAAAATGTTAAACTAATTGTATGATTCATGCTCAAAGTCTAGAATAAAAACCTATAAGAATATTACATATAAATTATAGCAATGACAATATAGAAAAATTAAGTGAGTAAGTACTCTAAAAGATAACATATATTATTTAAATGTAGTCCTACTATTAAACACTCTAAAATAATTGCAAATATAGATTGATTGATTTTACATGTCAATTTTAGAAATTACAATGTAATTCTTTACTATTTAACAAAATAACAAAGATATATATTAAATATCTTGGAATATAATAAAAGGAATTAATTGAAAAAGTACACACAAAAAAAATAAATAAATTCATACACTTTTATTAGCCTTCATTTTGTGTATATATTTAATAAATACAAATTTAATTTCATACTAAAATATTATATCAAAATATAATTTTAGAGTTAACCGCATTCGATACCATATTATGTTTGATGTCTTTATTCGTTACATTTAAGTTTATTTTTTCTTATTTTTTGAAATTTTATTTAATCATTTTTGTAATTATTACTATATATATTATTTAATCTCCTGTAAATATTTCATTAATAAAAGAATTTTGACGTGCTTCATTTATTAAATGGTGTTTGATGATTTTATCCTTTACCAATAATAAAAAATATATAGATATATCTCAAAAAAGTTCAATATTATGAAAAAAGTTTTTATCTATAATAAACTGATTAAGTTATTGGTGGGTCTCTAAATGTGTATAAGAGATGAACCTAAAAGAAAAATAAAAATATTTTAGATCGGAGTTAACTACATCTTATGCCATTAAAGATGAATAAAGAGTTTAGGGCATTACTTAAGTATTGAAGTGAATATTATCATAATTTTAAGAAATAACATAACTATATTTTTTCTATATGTATATATATATTTTACATAATATGTTAGCAAAAAATTAATTGTGATACAAAATATATATAAAATTTCACTTAAAGTAATAATGTGTAATTTTAGTTATATTTAGAATTACAATTTCAATAGCATTTCATGTATTGTAGAGTAAAATAAATGATTGTTTTATCTAACATTCATTGCATTTTATAGCAAGACAAAAGAACATTTTATTATTTCAATTTTTTACAATGATTTAATATACTATATAATACCTATTTATAATATGGAGAATATAGTAGTTAATCTATTTAGTTATCCTATACATAAGACATAAGGGTTTTTGTTTGAGTGATGTATTCTTTATATTTTAATTTGATTCAATTTCTTTCTTCTTTTTTGAAATTTTTATTAATTATTTTTTGTAATTATTATCCATATATCATCCGATTACCTATCAATAATTTCGCTATTAATAGAATTTTAAAATACTTCATCTATATAATGTTTGGTACTTGATAATGATGTTATTTTTTTATTTATTTTTTGTAATGACAAAGCATATGCACATATATTTAAAAAGTACAATACTATGGAAAATATCTTAATATTTAATTGTTTAATTAATTGATGGTGACGCTATATGAAAATTATAATCTAGGCACCTAGAAGAGAAATATATATAAAACAAAATTATCATACATTTTTCTCATAAAAGAGAAAATGTGTTTAATTTTTAAGAAAAAATGAAAATTATATATAATTTTGTAACAAATAACAAACAATGTTGAAAAATTAAAAAATAAAATAAAAAAATAGGTAAAAATAATTACAATGAAGAAGAGCAAAGATATTTAAAATATATAAATCTTGTATAGAAAGCTCAACAGTTAAAATTTTCATACTTGATTATCATTCACTAATTACTCATTTATTTTTTAGAAAATGAAAATTTTCAATAAATTAGAAGTGTTACGCACGTACTCTTTTCTAGTCTTTTCCTTATTTTCGAGTTAATACTCATTACTAAAGTTGGTTTGTAATTCATTAGCTCTAGAAAATACCTCCTCCTTCGTACCGTTAATTCTTTGCTGGAAATATTTTATTTATGGTATATCTGCATAACTTTTGCTTAAGATAGCCAAACGCTGCACCTATATTTTTAAAAGAATCGGTCGAATTTCACCTATTAAAGAATTGCCAGCTCCCTTCTATTTTATACTCAGTGGCAAGAAAATAGTGGCCTGCATGTTCCCGACTAAGTTATGGATTTTCTCCTAATGGTATTATCAATCAAAGTGAAATATTCAATCCAGCAATAAGTGAATGCTCCATCCTCGAAACCTGTTAGTTTCCTTCACTGTTTTTCCCTGCACTTTTATTCATTACTGTATTTGCAGTTAGTCAGTTTGACGAAACATACCTGTTGAGCACTATAATAATACGGGTCATATCATATGGCTGAGCTTGGTCCTTGAGTAATTGGATTTGCAAATTGCAATTAAGAACATTCATACACAACAATGATAATTAAACACGAGGCAGACAGCAGATACTAGATATTACTATATATAGTCCCTGATGGAAATTCTTATATAGTGGGTTTATGATACGTACCATTAACCCCTTGTCCAAATTCACCCATATCACCATCAAGAATCCCTAATTTAATTAGGGAATAGACTAAAGTAACATTTAGATTGCACAAGAATAGAGAGAAAAGGGCATAAAACTCTGGGTCAGAAGCAGTCCATTGGTACACTACAAAAGCCGAAAGAGAAACTAGGATTTGGCTCAAGTCTCACAAGGCAAACAGCCCTCTATATCAAAATAGCAGCCCCAGATAAAAAATTGTAAGGGCAATCAAAAACTTGAACACAGAAACTGAGGCGCGAAGATTCGCATCTTAAACCACTGGCAGCTCACCGCAGTCACTAACGACCACCCTCTTTAAAGGACGATCACCTCTGTCGGTTTCCTGTGATTCAATCAACTTGACAATATCCATCCCCTCCAAAACTTGCCCAAACACAACATGCCGCTGGTCCAGCCATGGTGTCTGTAATTTGCCAAACATGAATATCAGAATTCTTGTGCAAGAAATATTTGTCAGAAATAACCTTGTCACCCCACAAAAAGCCCTAAATCCGCTGATTAAAAAAACCTAGCTGTAAATAAACACGCAAATTTCATCAGTTTCCACAAAATCAACAATCACTTAATTCTTTTTTCCTCTAACAAGACTACCCATCATAAAAAGTTATCAACAAAAAGTTGTGCTCCCAACATTTTTAGACCATACTCAAGCAGGGGTATCAATTTATTATCCTACTATCTGTCTTTTTTTGCAATATACCGACTTATTAGAAGTGTGGTAATAGTTTCACTGAGAACCAGAAGCTACAGGTTTTTGCAATGGATGGGTTTAACCTTATTTTCTTTACCCTTCTGATGCAAATGATGAACATAAGTGAGTGTTTAAGGATTGCCGTTGCAGCAAAACTGAAATATATTATTTCTTGTCATTTTTATGCACAAACACAAACAAAATTAAGATATTATTTGCCGAACACTAAGGTGGTGGAGTAAGATACCCTGTACAATTTTTCCATAAGTGTGCAACAAAGAAGGGGCAAATGCAGAAATTATATGAGGAGTTAAGGACATCACATATGGCTGTTTGATATACAGTTAATATATGAACGATTTCCATGAGAAACTCATGGTGCATTTCAATTTATGCACATAATCTTAACATTTGTGCCCCCTTTTCAAAAGAGCAAAATAGAACACCTCATCATTAATTCATTAAATGCCTTTACTTTCTCCAGTTTCAGCTAAAAACTGAAACTATCACCCAGTTCACACTTACCAAAGAAAATTTTGCCTCTACCTTGCCTTTCTACATACCTTAACGGTGCAAATGAAAAATTGACTCCCGTTAGTATTGGGTCCAGCATTTGCCATACTAAGTACTCCAGGTCCAGTATGAGTTACTGCAAGTATATAATGTTGTCAAAAGATGCTTGTTGTAGATACCTATAATACTACCTTCAGAGAAGGGAAAAAATGATCAGAAGGACAAGAAGGACATGACCAACTTACACTTGAAATTTTCATCTTTAAATGTGCGGCCATAGATGCTTTTTCCACCAGTTCCCTGCAATCAAAAGAATGAATCATTGACGTTTCTACTGTCACTTTAAACATTTTCACGAGAAAACAAAAGTACTGGCTACCATTCCGGCCAATAAATTAGCTGATCATATTACAATATTACAAGATTAGTCAGCAAAAATATGATTTAAGTCTGTGCAGACATTGAGAAATATTTATAAAATGTAAGCCTACAATTGTTTGGTTAAATAAATGCAAAGTCAACCATGCCAATGAATTGACTTATCTCATATGATAATGATGGTTTTGACTTTTGTCATTAAAATGACAGACAATACACATCAATCCCATTACAACATGATAACAAAAGACACGAGTTGCGCATGCAAGCAGTCTTGAGGAATAAATTTCATAGTGAATCTCTTGATGGAAATTAGACCTGTAAAAACTCATAACAGCCATGTTATTAACCTCTTAAGTAGCTGAACAAATCTGGAAATTTTACTTTCATTACGTATATCTTGTCTTGTATTTTAAAGGAGAACACGCATGACACATGCATCAGAAACATGTGGCTGTAGAGAACTCTTCATTCTTATTGGTAGATGCCCTTTGGGACCGTAGGAGAGCACAAACTAATACTCTTATAAAGCTTTCTTATAATATGGTAAAAACCACCAACTACTCATTCATTGCTTGATTGGAAGAAAAGAAAGACATCAAAAGCTACATTGACATGTGGGGATTAGGGAACTGTAGAGGAATATTTCAATTGGACTGTATATATAATAAATTGGTTCTAAGGATCCATGTCCTTGTATACAGACTTATAAAGCAAGAACAGCATACACTTGCACCAATGGCTTTGGATAAGAACCTCCTATACAAGCATCAGCACTTTAATGTACTCTTAAAGTGATAACTCTCCTATGTTAAGTAATATGCTCCATGAGGGTCATTCTTTAAATTGCTCTAGATGATGTGAATTTCAGTTGGCAAATGTGTTTTAAATGGATTTTACTACAACAACGTCAACAATAACCATCTAAGTTTCTGATAGCTTGAAAATCTGACGATGAATGATGAGAAATTTACAAGTTTATGAATGAGCTCTTTATGCTCTAGTGGCAATTAAAATTGACATGATGAAAAATTTTCAGTCTTTCATCAGCAATATTCAACAGAATAGTGACTATATTTGAATAGGTTCAGTTAAATAAACAAATAAAATCACCCAAGAATTCAGAAGGGCAACACCTACGTTCCCCTTGTCAAAGTCTCCTCCCTGAATCATGAAATCCTTGATAACACGATGGAAGCTCGAACCTTTGTATCCAAAACCCTTCTCTCCTGATGAAGAACAAACTTCAAATATGTTAGAACCTCATAAAATAAGGATACAAAACTTAAAATGCAGAGCATAAGAAAATGCTGCAAAACCTGTGCATAAAGCACGGAAATTCTCGGCAGTTTGGGGCACATCATCACCGTACAATCCTATAACAATCCTCCCAGCTAGCTTCCCCACCGGATTTCCAATGCTTATATCAAAATATACCTTGTGGGTTACCTTAGATTGTAGTGAAGCCTCCTAATTTACATGGTAAACCATAAAATAAGAAATCCTACAATCCCAAAAAAGAAAAACCAAAAATTTGTACACTAGATAGACAATTCTATCCTTCTAGATATAATTTACAGAAGTTCCATTCACAAATTTTGCAGAAGTAAAATAAGACAATTATGCAATACAAGCAAAATAAACCCTAGAAGAACATTTAATTTTCTTTGTGGCAGTCAATTAAATAGATAAATTAAAGATTGACCTCAGCCATAGCTCTAATGGAACTGGAACTGCTGCATTTTCTCAGAACCAAACGGCTTGAGTTGGTGGAAGATGTGAGCCGCAGCGAACCTGAGACGAAGCTCGATGACGACGACAACGAAGCCCATGTAGTTTTTACAGCTGGGATTGAAGTTTTCGTAGGACAGAGACTCCTCGGAGCTGAGAGCGACCCAATATTTGACTGCAGTATTTTATTTAAAAAAAAAAAAAAAGTGATAAAATTAGATAAAAGCTGAAGTTAATAATTGAAGGAGAAAAGGGCAGTGAAATTAGAATGAATGGATTACCAGAGTTGCGAAGGGAACGGCCATTGTTTGGTTATCTGTCAAGCTTTACTTTAGTGTGTGACTGTGTGTGAGAGAAAGAGAGCAATTGAAGAGTAGATAAGTTGTTGAAGGAAGGAAAGGCAGCGGGTGGCGGAGAGGTCGATAACTTTGTTGAAAACACCGCTATGCACTATAATGCCCTTTGTTTTCTCATTTCTGCCCTTTTATCTGTTTTTTTTTTTTTTTTTTTTTTAAAAAAAAATCTTCTTCTCTTTCTTTTATGATTTTTTTTTTTTTTTAAAATGAAACATAAACAAAATTGAAATATTTATTCAATACCAGTTGATATTACTTTGTGGTATCATGTTTAAGGTTTCATATTTCTCACACCATGTATATCTTCTACACTAATGATGTATAAAAATATTCTACACCTTTTAGTAATGAAATTATGTTATTTGAAAATATATATATATATATCTTCATCTTGTATCTTGGACTAATAAATATGAAAACAAAAAACAAAAAACAAAAACAACAACATTAAAATTTTGTATAATGAATAATTAATTGCCAGTGGCGTCGCCCGGACTCGAACCGGAGACCTTCAGTGTGTTAGACTGACGTGATAACCAACTACACCACGACACCTTGAAGCTTATAGGTATTTTTATTGTTGAAAGAAACATTTATAAGTTGCTTATAATCTTTGAGATAACTCCTCTACGAACTTCTAAATTGTCCACATAGTAGAATATGCTGGATATAGTTATTCAGAGTAAATCTTCTCATTATGATCTGCTTTCTACAAAAGCCGTCTTCCTTAGTTTATCCACCTAGCCTGAACAATTACAGTGAATATTACTATCTCCCATGCCTATCCGATACCTGGAATAAGTAACCTCTTTCAAGGACTT
This sequence comes from Cinchona pubescens, assembly GCA_025175665.1. Taxonomy (NCBI): domain Eukaryota; kingdom Viridiplantae; phylum Streptophyta; class Magnoliopsida; order Gentianales; family Rubiaceae; genus Cinchona; species Cinchona pubescens. The sequence goes on along the minus strand of JANKKI010000077.1, from coordinate 406,306 downwards.
CTACTTGACAGGTTTATATAAAATTCAGTGCTCCATTTAAGCGTGTCAAAAAATCCGTATCTATATGATGATTTATTCCAATCTCTATCTCAAAGTAGTCAGTCTCCTGCAATGGTGCAAAACAGAGTCATGTGGGGTAAGTAACATATGAGCCTTTCAGGGTTGAGTGAGTTGTGTTCCCAAGGAAAATATTACAACCATTTCCAATATTAAATGCAGATATCACATGAAATAGAATAAGAGTATTCAACACGATGCAGATACAACACTGGACCACATTCTTTACATTAACAAGTATGTCTACAAGATTTCTGTCTATACAAGCTATCCTGATATAAGTTCTGATATGTATAACTACCCTAACCTCCGTCACCTTACATTATTAAATTGAATTCTGAAACTGCTACAAGGGCAAAAATCTAGTGGTAAAAATAAAGAATTCACTGCTGCAAAAGATTTTTTTTTTTTTTTTAAAAAATCTCTTATCTGTACACCAACAGACGGTTCTAAATCAAGTACTACAACACAGGAAGCATCAATCTTCTATCCGCTGAATCTCGCCCATCATTATGCGATTGCTTGTAACCTTGAATCCAAGTAAAGCAGGATCAATTTGTCTACCCTTCTTCCCTTTCTTTTTGCTGCTTCGACCACCCTGCATTCCATCTGCCAACTCTGAAGCACCAACCCCTGCAGCATTACTTTCTTGAGGAGCTGGCTTCTTAGTACTGCTCTTGAGCATGTCACTAAATACGATGAGGTTTCGGCGACATCAGCATCAACTAATGATGCCGTGCGTCGAAATCGCTCCTCTTTTTTCCCAGATCCCAGATTATCAGAGACTTGATTTCCTGGATTGACACCTCCATCACGTCTTCCTGCTATCAAAGTTTTCAGGCAAAATGATCAGTAAAAATGCTAGGGACAAGATGGTCAATTATGTATAAAAGCCCTTATATCAGATTTCTTTTTAGCTTCCGTTTATGCCAGGGTTAGAGAGAAGCAGAAAATGAGTCTCGCAGCTCTTGCTGACATTCCAGGAAAGTTTACACCATTTCTAAGAAAGTTCAAGCCATTTCTTTGTTTATGTTCTTTTTTTTTTGGTAGCACAACCCCAGGGGGGAGTGTTCAGGCCACCAGTGTATTTGACGTGTGATTAACATATACATGCTGCCAATCTGACTTGAGACATAGCTCTAAACAACCCTAAAGTAAACCATCTTTCACCTAAAGCAAACAATGGTAATACCCAGAATACAAGCCACAAAACAACATTACAACATTAAGTTGCAGAAAACATGTGAAACACATTAGTTAAATGCAGTGACAGAAAGTAGCAAAAAAAGATTCAGGATATACCTTCTGCAGGTATAGCAATTGGAGGATTTTTCCCTCTAAATACAGCATCAGAATTCGGCTCAACTAACCCTTCCTGAGAAGATGAAGCCCGTGAAACTGGAGGACGTTTCAGCAGAATATTTTCTGGCCTTTTGGATGTGGTTGATTGGACCCTGCCAAAAGGGCATCAAAGTAAGACGTGTATGGAATGCACAACAAGAAGAATGAAGATAACAAAAATCGGATTTATGGTAAAGCATAGTTGTCTCAATTGCTATGAATACAGGTCTTGTTTAATATATCCAATGCTAAATCTACTCAAGTTGTAAAGTGGCAGAACAGGACAACTCCAAAAGAAACCTTGACAAGGTCCAGTCCGTTAAGCACTCAACTTCACAAGAACTAGGAATTACTACTAGCTCAATACCAGTTAAAATGAGCCTAAATTCAGTCTTCTATTTTCTGGCACCTCTCACAGAACTTTTCCCTCTGCCATCTATATAAGCTGTTAATTTATCTTCCTAAAGATTATACCTGAAGCAACAACTGCCAGACAAATGACTATACAGGTGAGACCCTTTTTCATAAAACAAAAGGTACTCCACTTACGGTCCAACAAAGAGGGTTTTCACCAATGAGATATCTAGGATGTAAAAGAACATTCATTCTTCCTTCAAGTCATCCGATTACACAGTTTTTCCAGCTGTAACTCCCCCACAACACAGATAAAAATTTAGCATGTCCTCATTATTTCCTTCATAGTGTAGCGCTAAGACATCCATAATAAATTGTCCTTACCGATCCTTAGCAAGATCATCCAGAAATGAATCAAGTGGTCCAATCTTCTCAACATAGAAACCTGCATTGCCTCCTGGAAACAATAAAGAGTCATGGCAAGAAAGTCAAAATAATTAGGAGGAAGGGAAAATGGAAGAAAGAAAGATCTATATACCTGAACTGCTCAAAGAAGCATGCCTGCTGAGGATATTAATAGCCATTTCCCCTCTATCCAGAGCAGCCATACTCACTGGCTCAACAATGTCTTCTTGAACCCCTGAAGCTGGCACCTGGACAAGACCACCCTTGACTGATAAGCACTCACTTTTTCGAGTCACTAAAAAAAAATCATTTGTCTACCATGAGAGAATTCGAGAAAATTACCTGAGAGGGGCCATTGACACCAGAAAGGAAGGCTTCTCCTTCAACCAATGCTGCAGAATTGGATCTAAAAGGCAATCTCTCGACTGTTTCCGGCATATGACTCAACTCGTCAGCTATTTGAGCCTGTGGTGGCCCACCTGAATTCAAACTGTAAGACCCCACAGCAAATGATTGATTCATATTTCCTTCTTGATCTGGAAGAAGACCAAATGAATGACTGGAGGAGCTAGTTACAGAATATGGACCAGGAGGAGGTCGTCTTCTATCAGAGGACATTCCACTGATCAACTCACAATGGCTCAGTTGACTGATGGCTAGATTTATGGTGAAGAAGTTCCATGAGTAACCGCTTTGAGTTATCATCGTTTGTTCCAGCTGACATCCATAAACTTGGATCTTCTGAAGTCCTTTTGACCTCCGTGTCCCTTTTCTGCCTCTCACTATTAATATGCACTTGTTGCATTCGTGATTCAATCCACTCACTTGGCAGCTGATCATTGCTCTCAGACCAGTGGCCATCTGCTATATCCACATTCGAAGAATGAAATTGGTTGGGAACCAGTGGATGTTGAGAGTGATAAGGATAGACACCAGATGAGAATCCCCCCACTTGAGCACTAGGGTGCAGTCTTGTACTCAATTCCTGCATATCTACACCTTGAGCACGAGCTATAGAATTGATAACATCCAAATTTGCACCTGCAGCACCAACAGGTAATGACATTGAACGTTCAAATGGTAAACGGCCAGGGTCATAAAGCCCAGGATGAAGTCTATCTTGTAATGAAAGATTGAGTCGCTGATCGAGATGACTCAAATGCTCCTCAGGAGAAGGGATTTGTTGCTGCTGAAAAAAATCTCTCTGTCCAAATCCAGCAGAACTAGTTCGAGGGAATCCTGTAGGATTCCTAAGGAATTGATTTGTTTCCTCAACAGGCCATGCAGAACCAACTTGTCTGTCCTCTTCCATCTCTAATCGCTGCCTCAATCCCATTGCCAATTGCCTCCCATGCAACTGATCCTGCTGAAAAATCTGATGCTCCAATGGATGCATTTGTTCATGTTTTGCACGTGATAAAAGCTCCAATAAATCACTTGGATGCACTTGAGGATTCACTTGACCAAATTTTGCCTGAATGAGATGCTCAAGGGATGGTTGTTCTGGGTGCCTAGGAGGAAGATGGGAGCGCTGTTGAAGTTCATTAAAAATTTGCTGCTTCAGTAAGACCTGTTCGAGAGCATTACTCGATCTAATAGCATCATTACGTGATTGCCCGCGAATAGAATCACGCATTTGACTGAACTGCCTTATTTGTTCAACAAGCAGTTGTCGAGCATGGGCCTGTTGTTGCTCTTTTACTAACATTTGATGATGCAACTGCTGCTGTTGCTGCTGTTGTTGAAGCTGCAGCAGCCTTTGCTGTTGCTGCTGGATAGACAAAAAGTGTTGCAGACCTACCTGGCCAGACAACTGTTGATGCACTGAATTCTGATTTGGCCCCCTTTCAAGCATTGCTTCATCCAAGTGGGTATTATGAGACAGTAAACTATGCTGCTGGGAATACTGTGGAAATTGTTGGGAGAGTAGCTTCTCTGGCACATCAAAGCGGTTGGATTCATGTTCCATGCGAGACAAATGTTGAGCATCCACTGTGTCTTGATAGAGGTTGGGCTCAGTAAGCGCATTTCTGCGACGAAAATCAGGCCATGTCTCAGCAGCGCGAGTTGATTCAGCCATTGCACCAACAGAAGCAACCCTCCCAGCTAGAGGGTTTTCAGCCATTGCAGCAACAGAAGCAACCCTCCAGCCAGCTAGAGGGTTTACAGCTTGCTCCTGAGTACCTCCATTGAATGGAATATTTGATGTCTGATCATTCCTTGTATGACTGCCTTCTAGCTCAGACCACAACAATCCAAGAGGATGCAGCTTATTATTTTGCTTTGGAATGCCAGGGTCTGCTAACTCAGTTGGAAAATATGGGTTAACAATATTTGAAGAAGAATCAGCACTGCTCCTTGAGGTCTTCCCAATAGGATTGCCGCCACTACCAGGTCTTCCTGGAAACACTATTTCTGCAAAAGAATAAAAAACAAGAAAAAAAACAATAACATGGTTAGAACCATTTTCAACCTAACAAGCATATAAAACTTTTTTTTTTTTTCATAAAAAAATTGACAACCTTCATCCTGGGCCATAAAATTTTGGAAATCCTGACCCTCTGAATATGAAAGTTGTGATGGTCCTTGGAGCTCAATATTTTTCAAGTGAACGTGATGTGTGGATATACCATCAAAATGAGATAATGGCCAGCTTGATGGCCATCTAATTCAACAGAAGGAATGACAACTGGAAGAGGACCAGAAACATGAACACTAGCCTCCAATTTCCCCCCCAGAACTGCAGATTGTTCTAACTTGGAATTCAGATCTGTACCACTAGCATACTCATGACTTGCTTTGAGATGAGGCATAACATCTCCTAATTCCAGAAAAGGTGATTCTTCAGGAGCATCAGCTAAGCGCACTGGCAAATCTGTTCCAAAAAATCCTTGTTCAAACCACGAGATAATGTCAGCTCCAAGAAATGGGCCCTGGATTTCTCCTTGAGGATCACAGTAGTACAAACTTAATTCCTCTGGTGCGATACCCTTCTCCAAATGATTTTCACCAGTTCTACTTCCCAAGCTATGAATATTTCCATCCCAATATTGGTCTGATGATGGCATAACAAAAAGAGAGCTTGAATCATTTGGGAGTTTGTCATTGACATCAAAAAATCTGCCAGATTCTATACCATCTAAACCAGGACGTCTGATTGAATTTTCCAGAATCTACATCTCTGATAGTCAAAGCTTCAAACTGAGCATTAGAAATAGAATCTAGGTTGCCAACGCTGTTGATTTGTGCTATATTCGATCTTCCTTCATCAACATCTATCCCAACAAAAGCCTCAGAAACATTTTGTATTTCTTGGTGGTTGATATCTCTCCCTGATGCCAAGTATTTGTAGTTTCTGTTAGCACTGGTCAAATAAAGAGTGCTTGATGAAGAACGTTTAAAACAATTCCTTACCATCTAACAAGTTCATTGTAGGACCATTAAGGTACAAGTTGTTTTGACTATTCAATTCGTGAAGATCATCATTTGACACGGTTGGCAAAGTATCTACAATTTCGTCACTGATATCTGAAGGATGGACAACCTGTTTCTCATTACTGGCTTCCAGATCTACCACATCCGAAAAAGAACACGTAATATTTAGAGTAACAGAAAAGGCACAGCATGTTCACAATAGAAGGAAAACCAGCACACAACTTACCTGCTACTGATTATCAGTTGATCTGCCCTTCCTGAATGAACTGTATGACACTCCACTACTAGTAATTTTACCCTTTGATATATCAATATGGATAGCCTGTAAGAATTGGAAACCAAAAACAGATGAAAACGGAAATCACAAACAACATTCTTGCACAAAAAGTTGCTCAAATAAAAGAAAATATCCACTTCCTCAATTCACAGAGCTTACCTCCTCTTCAAAATCAGGAACAACAAAAGCCAACGGTTCAATGTGATTTACTTGTGTAATTGGGGGTATTTCCTCCATCTGGTCAGGCATGCTAGAAAAGGATGAATCTAGCTTTTGCCTACGGTAAATATCAAGGAGTTTCCCCCTCGGATAGAAAAATGCACCAGTTGAAGGGTGTGGTTTCCCAGGGATACTTTCAGAAGATGTTGATTTTGCAATAGCTACACTACCTCGTCCACGTCCAATGGTATATCCTACATTTGAACCCTCTGCTCGCCCTCTCTCAAGTCCAAATCCAGGTTGCGGCACGATAAGAGCCAGGCCCACCAGAACTTGCCTCCATTCTATGGCGTGGCCTCCACTTTTCACGAGAATCTGGGTCACGCTCCGAACCAGAACGACTTGTAACCACAAAAGACTGATTCTCAATGTGGACATCTTCCTTCTCTGCATCTGCCTTTTTGTCAGGTCGAGCTTCCTTCTCTTTCTCATCAGGACCCCAGCGGTTAGACCACTTATTATCACGCCTTGCCTCATGCCCAGAATTGCGACTACTAGCATCATGCCATCCAGGCGAAGGCAAAGCTCTATTCTCAACTGTTTCTCTCCCCGAAGCATTTTCAACTCGACGATCTGCTTTTCTACGGTCCCTTCTACCAAGCAAGCCAGTTTCCCTTTCTTCTTCACGCCAACGCCTACCACTCTCAGTGTCCGTAGTAATTCTTCTCCGATCTTTTTTTTCTTCAACAGCATCTGCACGCCAACCCTCCTTCTGATTTGAATCAGCAGAACTTCCAAGAGATAAGGAGAGAACTAGGTCCACGAGCTTCCTGTTATACGCATGAGAAATTATAACAAGAAATGCACAAGTTGAATGGATAAATAAAAAAAATGAGGGAGCAAATGGCAAGAAGAAATATAATCTTAAGGAATGAAGTTCAATCCATAATCTTCTTTTCTGAACTATTGCATGAAAATTAAAAGATGTTAACCTCCCAAAGAGAATGTTAGGAGTCCAAAAAAACAAGTATGAGAGATGGAGTATAATAGTAGGCCATTCAAAATAAAGAAGAACTTCATTATATGGGAGAACAAGTAACAAATATGAGTCTTAAAGGATCCCTCAAAACTGCATAGCATGACAAACTTTTGAGTAGTTTTCTTACATTAGCCCATGGAATAGAAAAAATAATTTTACAAAAAATATGAAGTAAAGTTCTATTCAATGACAAAGCTGCAAATGAAAGTCTTACTTAATCACTCATTCAGTTAAAAGCTGTTTAGAGTCTCAAACTGGAAAATTTTGTCTATCTAGCAGACTGGCTTAAAGTAAATATTACAAGGTCATAATCATTGTTTAATATATTTTTCACAAGTGATGCAATTAAGGATCATTCTTTACATTTCAAAGGTATAGCAAGGATAAGTTACCTAAAGAGACAGCACTTACCATTTTAGACTCAGTTGGCTTAGCATAAAGCCATTGTGGAGACAATGGAATGCTTTCTGAAGAGGCTTGATCTGTTGCAATGTCCAATCAGAAATTAAAGTATCATGTAATGAACGTATACAGACGGAACTATCTAATTAAGGTTCTCCAATGAGCAGGCAGAGAAGGGAATCACTACAATTAAAATACTAACTATAGTACAGAAAAATTAAGATAAATAAAAGTCTATTACCCTTTGACTCATCAAGAAATCCCACCATAGCTCTTTCCTCATCATTTCCTGCAGAAGCTTAACAACAAATTCAGATATTTAGATACAGCAATCATCATTTCTATTCAACTCATGAGCACAACTGCAGATGCACATTCTCATCTACGTTTGACAATCCTGGGCTCAAATGACAATAAATCCAGGCTCATTTTGGGAAAAAAAATAATATCCACACTCTGACCATTATCAGCAGCCTGAGGTTATCGAGAGAAAGAGACTGACAAAGCAACAATTTCATTTCTTAAAGAAGGGAAGGCGAATGAAAACCAAGAAAGTGCCTCTCATTACTCAGAACACAACCTATTGATTAAGAAATGAAAATCCTAATATCTTTCCTAGTTACAACAAAATTTAATTCTGAATATATATTTACAGAAGTATTCTATTGAAAATAGGCGATTATCCAGGCCAATTGTTTTCAATCACAATTAAGTTTAAAAACCGAACTCTAGATCTCCAAGAAACTTCACAAACACTTGAACCATGCGAGTCAATGTAAAGAATTGCCTCAAGAAATATGAATTAACTAATCTCAGCAAAAAGAAATTGATCTTGAAACCCTAAAAATTCGAAATAAACTCAAATTAAATAATAAAAATCACAAGTTAAGTCAGATCAATAAAACCCTAACTTAACATTCACCGGAAACGGTTAAATCCAATAGAATGAATGAACAATCAATCAGAGGCATACGAAATAAACAACATTGAGTTAAAGAATGAGGGAGTACCTTTGGGAGTCCAAGACTGATCGGACGGCTTGGATAAGAGGAGATCGTCAGGGAGATCGAGCTTGCGTTCCGCCATCGAAGGGTTAATGAGTCACCTAACTTCAATGAGAACAAGATCGAAAATTACAAAATTTACGGGAATAAAAAAAAAAAAAATCTAAAGCGCTCAACCAACAGATAGAGAGAGAGCGATAGAGATGGAGAGAAGAGAGAGAGAAGTGAATCGGCGGGAAAAGCAGAGAGAGAAAGAAAGAGCTTAGAGTGAATGGAGATTGAGAGAGAAAGAGAGAGGGTAATTGGGGAGGAAAAGCAAGGGTGAGGGAAAGCCTGAACGGGAAGGGTTTGGATGGTCACGACTGCCAAATCAATTAATCAAGCTCTGCTTGTCTTTCAATTTTGTTGTTTGGAAAAATTTTACTTTTTTTTCCTTTTATAGACTACTACAAAAATGCATATTAAGATTAAATTATTTACTTATATTATCCTATTTTTTGGTAGAAGGGAAAATTTTATTTATGTTAACCATACCTTGATGTTTTTATTTGTCCCATTATTCAAAACATGTGGAACTATATTTACATATTTTTATTTTCTTTTTTTTATACGAAAAATACATAATAAATTGTGAATACAAGTACATGTATTTATTGGTAGACAATACGAGTTTTTTCTTATTATTATTCTTATTGTTCTTACAAGTATTAATGCAAGGTAAACAAGAAAGAATGCAAGGTAATAAGAATAACATAACAAAATTGATTATATAATGATAAATATCTTTCTTCAAGCCATGTTGAGGTTGTTTCTTAAAGTTTGTAGGATAATATGATTTTAAAAAAATAATTTTCCCAATAAAAAAGAAAACTAACAGAAATCTAATGTTGGGCTAACATGATAAATGTTAAGACGTGTCAAACTAATAAATGCTTCATAATAGCATTACTGTATTGAGAGGATTAGTGAATAAGAGAAAATTGTTTGTCTGATGCAATGCACATAATTTACTACTAGACCAAAAAGGAGTTGAATTTTAGTAATAGATTTTGGATATACCACCCAATCAGTGAGGGTAGGTTGATGAGTGATGATATTATTTTTTATCTTTATCTAATTAGATCTAATAATATTAAAGGAAAGAAGAAGGATTAACGGAGTCAAAGGATAAAAAAATATAATCTCATATAGAATAGGAATTTGAACTTTCGATTTTATTTGAATAATAAAATATTTGATGATCAATTCACCTAAAGTGATAATTAGCGCAACTCATACACTCAAAATACAAGGATATAAGCCTCAATAATTGTTCGAATTTCGTGCTACTTCATTATTATTAGTATTATTATTTTTAAGCCGGGTAATGTGCAAATTAGTACCAAAGAAAATGGGTCTACAATTTGTTTTGAAAAGAATATGTCTATCTATCTACATGATTAAGTTTAAACAATTAACAATCCTTACAAATATCAATTGTATGGTGAAAGTGATTCAATTTCGACCAAAAATTATGTTAAACTACAAATGATAAGATTTCCAAATCAAATGCAAGGGGGGGGGGGGGGTTTCCATAAAAAATTAAAAAGATGGAAGTACGAAGAATAATAAATGCAACAATATAGTGACATGCGATGCGAGTCGATTTTGGAATGAAAATAGATATAGCAAAGCATTCGCTTGTCTCGCTTAATGAAGGGATCCAACTGAAAGCCATTGCATATGATGAATAGAGAGAATAGATACTACTACTATTCTTATGTGAGAGAATAGATACTCCTGCTTGGTAACAATCTTTTTTATTAACCAAAAAAGAAAAAATATATTGGGTGTTAGGTACAGTTAAAAATTTTGCTATTATTTCTTTTCGAGAATTCTATGATCCCTTTTAGGCAACAATTTCCTTATACAGTATGGTATAACATGTGTTTAAAAAACTTATATTGTACAAGCTTTTAAAGTTAAAAGAAATTATTCTCTAAAAGAAACCGTAGAATTTGTAGGAAAGATTATTCTCTTATAGTCTTTATCTATTTGCATAAACTAGTAGTACTCTTTGGCAAATACTTAGGTACACCTATTTTGGCCCCATTTGTAAATCTTGTGGTGTAAATTAAACTTTAGACAATTTATGATATCAACTAACGTAAGCAATATTTTTTAAACTTTAATCTTGAACACAAAATCTACAGGTCAGATAAAAAATCGAATCTACCTAAGTATTTTTCGTACTCCTTTAGTTTTGATTTTAAAAGGAACACACTCAAACGTTGCATGCCCACGGGGGCTTAAATGCGCCGATCTAAACCACTGTGCTGCCGCATATGTCGCTATGCATTTTTATTTGTCAAAACAAAAAAGTGTTGCTGTCCCAGAAGACCAGTAGAAAGCTACGAAGTCCATGATAATATCATCAAGTTGACTTTGCAACCTATACAGCAGCTCCAAAGAAAGACGGGTTGCTGTCTGCCAATATACTCAATATTGCTTCTTCTTAGCTTGGAACAAACTTTGAAATTTAATGTTATTACTACTGCTTCTCTTGTTGCAGTCAATATTAAATAGAGGGACAAAAGTTGGTTAATCCAGAAAAAGATCAAATTGGAAAATTTCACCATCAAACACAGAAAAAGGTGAATTTCCAAACATGAAAGTCTCATATCTTTTGATTATTGCCTCCACTAAACAATGAGGATGGCATGCTGTAGATGCACTTGGTTAATTTCCAAAAAGCTACAAGTTATTGTAACCAACCCTCATCCTCAAAATACCAAAACATACACTAGCTATAATAGCCTTCAATAATGTGATCAAGCAACAAAACCCAGATCAGTGGCTGTGTTTGTATGTCATATAAAAGGTGCTAGTATAGTAGCATCCATCCAGTTTCCTTTTGCTACCCCACTCTGTGTTGTTAAGTATATTACTCCTGTCAAAATGTATCAAATTAAACAATTGCATTTGCATCATGCTTGAGAATCTTAATAAACTCAAAATCCACTGTTTTTGTCTGTATTCTTACTTCACTATCTGATTAACAATGCTATCTGTGTAAATGACAAACAATTGCAAGAATGCAAAATTCTAGCACTGCAGGAAATAGCCTTCCGCTTCGCAAAACCAGGATGAAACAAGCAAAAGTCGATTCATTTACCATTAACAGGGTTGTACTTGGCAACCTCAGCAAATTTTTACAATGCCAATACGTGCGACACTCAATACAGTAAAGCATATAGTATGTTGCTGATCCTTCAATTGAACAGCGATTATTTACATCAAAGTTATATCAGATGGGCAAAAAAGGACAAAAAGAAAATATCTTAAAAAGTTGATTGAATTTATGGAGAATGCCTCTTTAACTTCTTCTTCTTCTTGATTCTATCACACACAAAGGCCTTCTCTAGCTGCTCCACCCTGTGTGTTAACGCATTCAACATCCGTGTCGTGCACTTCACTCCTCTCCAATAACTCAGTCATCATCTTCATCATTTTGTCATTGCCATCCATCATCTTCTCCACCAATTCCATATTCCTCTTATTGTTACCATCATTCTCTATCTCGCTCGTCATTTCCTCCACACATTCACTCAAGGCCACAGTCTTTTCACATATTTCTTCCTCGTTATTAACCTCAGGCCCAACAACATCCCTCTCAACATTTTCCACCATCAGTTTATCGACACAGGTCTCCTCTGGCTCATCTCTAACCCCATTGTCAACAAAACTGTTACTTTCCTCCACATTCATCTCCGAATCACCTCCATCCTCCTCTTTCTCACAAATCATAATGTTAGCCTCTGGTTCTTCAGAGTTCATCACATCCTCCGAACATTTTTCCTCGATCAACGTCTCATTTTCGAACCTTTCAACCTCTCCTCCATTATTTCTCTCCTCAACAACATCAAAATTCTGGATTTGAACCTCAGAAATGGCATCAACTCTTTCAGTTGCAAAGCAATTGCCTTCTTAATCACGGCTCTCCTACACTCCCTAACCCAAGAATCGACGCCGCGAACCGAATCCAATTGAAAAAGCAGAGCCATCAACATCTCATTCAACCTCTCCTTCCCGTCCCTGTTCTTAATCAACTCCACCCCTTCTCTTCTCGAAACCCTAGTTTCAATCTCATCCACTTCCTTTTTGATTGCCATAATTTTCTTCATACATTTTCTCACCAGAAACCCCCTAAAAACCTTCTGGATTTTCAATGCCGAACCGGAGCGATCAGAACCCGACCCGACAAAGTGGACGGGTATCCGAACCACCTTTGGAGTCCTCGCAGCAGCATTTCCCCCGGCAGTGGGCCCATACCAGTAGAAATTGCTGACGGAGGGTTTTGCCCCGTAGCTTCTGAAAAATGGATAATCCATTGATTAATAAATTTCGAAGACTTCACAGAAATTGCTAATGAAATTAGGTGTCTTTTCTGTTTGAATTTATCGTTGATTAAACGGTTAGATATTTTGGGGGGAAATTTATCGTAGGAGGGAAAGAGGGAGTTTGAAACTCCAGAAGTTTCTCGAAACTCGGTGATGTTATTTGGGGCCTCCGGTAACTTCCAGAACACTGTGGAGTGCTTGTCAATTGGGCCGATAGATAGATTTATTTATGGGCTTGGAAGATGACGAGCAGTAATAATGGGTAATGAATGACTTCTTTGCAGTCATCCGAACTGCGAGACCAGCCCATTTCCAAAACCCAAACAAAACATGAAAAATTTCAGTTGATTCTTGAAAATGTTCTAGGCCAAGGAAAAGATAGTAAGTAGGCCTAAGTAAAATCAATCCTCCAATATTAGCGTAAATCTGAGAGAAGGAAAATGAGCAGGGCGGGACTTATATCACCGAAAATTTTTTGATCTGAATAATTTAGAAAAAAAAAAAAAAAAATGAGTCTTTAAGAATAGATAATGAGTTATTTAATGAATTGTAATATATGAACTAACCTTATAACTTTGATAAGTCTATACTAGAAATGTATGAGTAAAATAGCAAGCTTTTAGAACATTTATTCAACCCATAAAATTTTTTAATTGATTTAAATTAAATATTACCTTAAATTTAAGTTAAAATGACCAAAAATATCTTTGTAATAAAATTCACTATCTTGTCACATGTCCGTACGTTAGTGAATATTATATTTTGGTATCATCAACTATCTACTAGAGAAAGCTTCAACTTTAGTTCATTAGTTAAATTTGTAAAATAAATAGTTCAATAATCTTATATATAACAACTTAATAGTTTGGTGACCATTAATGTATTTTGCTATATTTCTTATATAAACAGTCCAAAACCCAACAAAATACAAATACAATTTGACAAATTTTGACAACTTAAAACTTAATTAAATTAACCTTTTTTATAATAATAAAAAAAATCACTCTCTTTTTTTTTTTATTTGTGATTCGAACTCATAATTAATAAATTATAAAAAAACAATGTCTTATCATTTAAATTGACACTTTGGCGTGGACTGCTGTTGCAATAATATATGTTGTTGAAGTTGAGTCCAAATATTAGTAACTTAATAAGTTGTAGTAATTCACTAACTACCGTTCCCAGTTTCCTGACGTAGGTTTGCAATTTGCAGCGGGAACATAAAGTTGAAAATTAAGCGTGCTAAGTAAACTCCCTTACGGTTCCTGCTGCCTTCTAATCAATGTGGTTTTTACATATTAATTCCCCATGATATTAACCGTTGACTTTCTTGAAGCTACTATAAGATAGATAGTAATGCAGATCAAGTGGTTTTTGAAATGGTCCATGGAGCAAGTCTGTTCTTCTCAATACTACATTAAATCTTCGGGTTTATTAGTCAATGTTTGGGATCACTTTTTTCTTTCGTTTATATTGAAAAGGTTATCAGTCTTTTGAAATGGTATCCAACACGGAGGCGCATGGACCATATAATTAAAAACTGTATAATTTCAAGCCCAACTATTCCCATATCTTTTTGTGTTACCGAGACTAACGAGGTGATGGACTCTTTTGGTTTATGGGTACGAATAGAAAGAATGGAAATCAAGATTAATGATATCTATAGGTGTTATTTGGTTAATTACTGTGACAATCATTCTATAAGAATGAAAGTATTAGAAAATATCTCTTTTCATTCCCTACTCGTAACATGAATTTTTAATTTATGAATTTAACAATATAATGAAACTCATTCCTTATTCAAACCAAACAAATAAAGAAAAATGAATAAACACATACCGATAATATAATCTATGATTCTTATTCCGATTCCGTTTTCTGAATTCAAACTAAACACCTCCTAAATGTATATTTTAAAATAATTTTGTTTTAGATAGTAAATTCTTTAACGATTTAAATTATAAGTAATATATACAATAGTTATGTAATATTTAAAAATAATAATAATAATGTATAAATTAAACATATTAATATCGAATCTATTTATTATAATTAAATAAATTTGAAACGGATTTGAGTAATTAAAATTACACACGGGTCTAGAACGGATCAGATTCAAAGTCATACCTAATCCATTGACAGCCCCCGCTATTTGGATGATTGGATCTCAGTTCGACGAATGCAACCAACAAACGATTTTGATTATACTCTATGATTATCATTCTCCTTTGCACACATCTTTTTCTTTTTCAATTTTTTTAAGGAGGACTTATCCTAGTTTGGTATGTAAGAATATGTTAGAATAGAAAGATTTTTTTTTTTTTTTCCTTTTATGTTTAGTATGGGAAGTTTAAATTGAAAATATCACTCTACAAGAAAACCCCATTCCCAATATGTTCTTGAAAACCATTCATCAAAAAAAATTAAAGAAAGCCCTTTCCAATTTTAATTTAAAAAATAAATAAATTTATGGGACATCAAATTTATCTATTTTTTTTTTTTCAATTTTTCAATTACATGGTAGAATTCTTATTGTTTTATAAATAAATAAGATATTATATAACTAGTTAGATTATGTAATTTAATTATTTGAAGGAAAAATAAATTTAATATGCATTTTTTTAAATAAAAAAAAATTAGCATTAGGATGAATCGTAAATTGTATAATATAATTATTTATAATTTTTTATTATTGAAATAAAGTAGTTAGATTATACAATATAATGTTAAAAAGTTATAAAATTATATTAAATTTTTATTTCCATTCAAATAATTAAGTTGTATAAATTTAATTATTCAAATGTAATAATTTTGTAATATTTTTAGTTTTAATGTAAAATACATAAAGATTTTCTTAATTGTATAAATAGTTCATGAATAAAAACAAAAACGAAAAAAGTTTAAATTAAAATTTATTGTATTTTAACATCTAAAAAAATATATTAAATATGAAATAAAATACATGTTCCACTCTAACTTAAATTACTAATCATTGAAATAAGAACAAGCATTCCTTCCTATTTTAGGTAGAAACTTATTCGGCCTTGAATGATCTTTTCATTTTATCCCATTTCTGCATGGGTTAGAATGGATCTCCTCTATTTCTTAGTAACTGAAACCCATAATTTAAATGTCATCACAAAAAAAAATATATAATTTTATTATTTAGACTATCATCAACTCTTATCTAATTAGTCTTTATAATTCCAATATTTATTAATGAAAGGAGTACGTTTAGGTAAACTATGGTAGGCTAACTTTAAGCATATCTGACATTTTTTCTCATGGAAGTTGTACAGCAAATATCTAATAAGTTTTGTTCATTATCAACAATAATAAATTGTAGCACAATATATGATGCCTACGATGATGTATTTATAGGATATTTAATTCTTATAGTTTGTTTAAAGTCGTATTGTGATTATTAAATTGTGCCCCTTGATTGTGATTGGACAACTAATACTAACATGCATGCTAGGGACTTGAGATTTATGACAAATACTTAGTAGATTCAGTTTTTGACTCCACTTGTAGATTCTGTATTGTGGATTAAATTTTAAAGAATTTTGTTTACATCAACTGAATCAAAAACCGAATCTATCTAAATATTTTCCGAAATTTATCAGCAGAACATGATGCTGACCCAAAAAAAAACTAAAAAGAAAAAAAAAATTCCATTCTTGAGTAGGACGTGATAAGTTAACAAAGACAAGACAAAAGAAAATCGAAGAAAAATAAGATGGTTGATCAACTCCCATGACAAAATACAGCAATCATTCAACATTTATAATCTTTTTTTGACAATGAGAATCAGTGGTGATCACTGTTTGACGTGCTCTTAGGATAAGCCAAAACGTCCTGTGTGCAATGAGTAATTACACAGAATTTTGTGTTTGGACCCAAAAGGAAGCAATCATCTAAAACCACCATCCACATTAAATACATAAATTGACTAAAAGTGAGAGGAGAGGGAAAAAAAATTGCCAAATTCCAGACATACTGGCCTTTTTCCCAATCATTGTTTTATGAGATAATTAATTTAAGGAAAAACAATAGGTCAGGAAAAAAAAAAAAAATCTGAGTTTAAAGATCTAAAACAGAAAGAAGAAGAAGAAGAAATAACCAGCCAAGAACAAAAACAGGCTTTGATAGCATCATTATTAGCATCAAATGTACATGGTCTGATTTTGGAAACATGCTCTGCTTACGCTGGCCAATAGCCCTACTTTTACATATATACTACGTACACGAAAAGTTTTAAAAAGACATGCTCTGAAATTAAATCTTTTTCAAGGCAAGCAATCTTGGGGAAGAGAGAAGGTGATATGAGCTGTATGTCTTGGAAAAGCTGCATCTGGGATGAATTTCATCACAGTCCATTTCAGCTAACACCTTGATGAAAATATCAACATCACACGGAAGTTCAAGAGGGCCTTCACTGGTGTACCCGTATTCTGATTCAGCTTCTTCAAGTAGCATCTTGAAAAGAGAATGATTTAAACAATCAGTTTTGATCACAAACCTTTGTTTATCGGCTCCTACATACACCGAAAAGTAGCCTTCAGGAGCAACACGAGTGCTTTTAGCACGCTTTTGATCTACCTCTGCAGTTGCGTCAAAGCCTGGCAAAGATTTGCTCTTGAGCTTGGCTGCACGTCGACTTCTTGGTATGAACTCTTTCGACCAATACCACCAAAAGATCTGCACCTCTCCCAGGTCTTGAGAATCAGGCCCTTCTTACCTTTCTCCTTAATCAAATCCATTTCTTCTTCGAGTAAAATTAATCCAACAAGGGTGCGAATTGAATACTAATATTTTTCTATAGATTATAATTAATTAAACAAAGAAAATATATATGAACTACCCTTCACTCTTATGTCATAAACCAAGTTAAACATGACCTTCATCCTTGGCCTCATGATATGACTCGTGGTTTCATGAAAATTGTGACAAAATTAAGCTGAAACATTCAGAAAAGCGAAATATGCGTGTATATGATGAGAATATATGGTACTACTATCAAATATGAATGAAACAAACTTGAAGCAAATTGAGATGAAGCGAGGATCACAACAACTTCCACAAGAGAATATGATAAATTAAAGGGGAAGAAAGCAGAACTAGCTAGAGAACCTCACAGGAGGGTGCATAAGCTCTCAATTGCATCTGAACTTCTATAGGTGAACACAAATTCAGTATTATACATGGTCCTTATATATACTAATATGAGAAATACGAATTATTTAATAGCTATTGCAGTTATATTATATGTGCTCCTTGTCAACGCTTGAATGACCTTCTTATTGCATTATTGCTTTTTTATTTATGCTTAATATGACGTGAAGTGACCACGGTGACACTCGACATTTGGATTACTCCAATAACTTTTGAACGAAAATAACGAATTTATAATATTTAAACTAATTTGTTAATAACTTATAATTTAATGTATTATAAACAGTACAGTATTATCAATTTTTGATGTGAAACAGAGCATCTCATTCACTCTTTCTTTAAGTTTTACGTTCTCGCAAATTCCGAAGTCAGAATCTAATACCATATCACACATATCATATATATCGCATAGTGTGGTCCAATATCTCTTCCTTTAAGTTTTGTATCCTCGCAAATCCCAAAGTCGGAATTCAATATCATATCACACATATCATATATATCAGGCATAGTGTGGTCCAATGTCACTGACCTAATCTAATCTCGTGTAGATAACACATTCCAAAGTTGGAATCCAATACTATATCACATATATCACATATACCACATAGTGTGGTCCAACACCACTGACCTAATCTCACACTGTGTAGAGAGCACATGAGATTCGTTCTGATAGCAACTGTAACATTCCGAGTTTTGGATTGTCCCAATAATTTTTGAATAGAATTAATGGGTTCCAATTGTTTAAACAAGTTGCTAGTAACTCATAATCAATGTGTTATAAATAATACAATATCTCCTCCTACTTCTAATGTAGGATGGGACATCACATTCACTCTTTTTTTAGACTTTGCATCCTCATAAAATCCAAGTTGGGGCCCAATAACATTTCATATACACTACATAGCCCCTTTTTAGACTTTGCATCCTCGTAAAATCCAAGTTGGGGCCCAATAACATTTCATATACACTACATAGCATAACTCAATATCACTGATTCAGTCTAACTTAAAATGCAGATATTACACCTCTGATATCAACTGTAACACCATGAGTCTGGGCTGGCATAACAACTTAATACACCAAGTCTACTACACATCTTAAAATATCAAATGGTCAAACACACCTTGGCCTCGATATACCATTCTTCCCAAAATACATAAACCCTTTCAATGGTGATATCCTTAAATACACCTTATCACCAACTTGGAACTCCATCGGCTTTCGTTTCATATCAACCCAACTTTTCTGCCTATCATGAGCTATTTTCAATCTTTCCTTAACAATGATGATTTTATCTATCATTGCTTGAATCAATTCTAGTCCAATAATTCTCTTTTTGCCCACTTATCCCAATACAATGGAAATTGACACTTCCAATACTATTATGATAGCTATTGTTATAAGAGAAACACATCAGCAATAAGTGATCATCTCAACTTTCTTTGAAATTAATGGCACATGCCCTAAGCATATCTTCTAAAGTTTGTATGGTATGCTCTGATTGTCGATCAGTTTTGAGTAAGACGATACGCTATGCTGAATATCACGTCGGTCCTCATAATCCGTTGATATGTCTTCCAAAATCTTGATACAAATCTTGGATCCCGGAATGGAACAATGCTTAATGGCACCCTATGTAATCGCACTATCTCTCTTACATACATCTTTGCCAATTCCTCCATGCTCGTGGTAGTTTTCATAGGCAGAAAATGTGTCGACTTTGTGAGTCGATCTACAATTACCCATATGCTATCATTCTCATGCCTTGTCCGAGGCAACCTATGAACAAAATCCATACACCATCATCGGAAGTGGGGGATGTTGTATTATTTATAATACCTTCAATCATAAATTACTAACACATTGGTTTAAACAATTTAAATTCGTTATTTTCATTAAAAAATTATTGGATCAACTTAGACTCGAGGTGTTGCAGCCACCTTCTCTGAACTAAGAAATAGAGCAAGTGGACAAACAGAAGTTGTAAATGGTCATCCCATTTTATCTGGCATGGTCAATCCGGCACATCTATTTTTAGTTTAAAAGAATATGATATTTGACCAACTCATAACAAATTTTTTTCATTATTGTCCTTATATTTAAATTCAAAATTTGTTAGTTGGTGTTGGAGTTTTAAAATTTAAAATGGTTTGTAAAAGTAATTAATGCTCTAAAATGACTTTAATACCATTTTTAGGGATTTGTATGAAGGATAAAATAGGTAAATTAGCCTTTGTTTAATTGTCTTTTTAAGAAGTACCAAAGAATTTGGGACAAACAAAAATAAAAAGAGTGACTAATAAAATGGGACGGAGGGAGTACTTTTTCTGTTATAATTCTTAAGATTTTCCATGCTTAATCAACTAATCCCATAGAAATAGTGCACGTAGGAAAAATGTAATGATTACCCAAGAAAAAAAATAATTTAAGCATTAAATTACCATTTAGAGTAAGCAGGCTGGCCTTGCTATAAAAAAATAATTGCAGTTATATTATTCTACTACTTGTCAACGCTTGATTTTGGAAAAAGGACTTTAGTAGCCAGGACCATAGACTATAAAAATAAAAATAAAAATAAAAATAAAAGATAGAAACTCCTTAATTTGTCAACAACCTGAACTCGTATAATCTATTATTTCTTTTGTCAAGGGATTCCTTTTTAAATTAAAAAGCACATTTATTTGGCATCATGGGAAGAGGGTTTTCAATGGTGGTCCATGCCATTGTAGCCTGTAACCAGGTAATAAGGCGTCTCTTTGATACCCAATGCGTATTATTATAGTGCAAAGCCAAATGAAAATGCAGTATCTAGTTGTGCAATCTAGTCTAGTTAACTATGATTGGATGGGAGGGAGCATTTGATTTTGATGAGATCAACACAACGACTAGGTTACTAAATAAACCGTCCTAGAATTTGACGTTGGAAACAATAAAAATGCTTAATCTTAAAAACAATATATATATATCCAAGTACATTAAACTATATTAAACGTTTAATGATATTAATTACACCAAGGCTCAAGCAACTCGTTAGACATTTAGGTTGATCAATATAATTTGTGAATCGATACATCTGTATGTGCATAATTACATTTGCGTAAACAATCAATGATATCGGTGCACATCAGTCAGTATGTGCCAAGTCCCTTTTTTTAACAATTTGCAATTTTTAATTAAAGATCAACTTCAGTTGTTCTGATTAGAAATTGCAGGGTTCAAACATTACCATCATCTTGATCTTATGAAATTAAATACATGAAACTTAATTCATTAGGGATACAAATTTAAGCAATATACTTGATCTAACATAAAATAATCTATTTTGATTTTGAGAGTTGAATTGAAAATTAAGAGTTGAATTGAAAACTAACACATTCATATGCATCGACTAAAATCGGATTAGAATTTAAGAAATATGATATGTTCACGATTTGATTGATCCTGATTAATTAACAACGGACGCAACTTTGAACAATGATTTTTTGTTATGAGAAAATATTTAGATAGATTTGATTTTTAATCTTATCTATAAATTTTGTGGTCAATTAATTAAATTTAAACAACTTTACATATATCAATTAATATTATAAAATTTAATTTACACCACAAATAAAATTAAATACCGAATGTTTCTAATAAGTATTTGCCTCCCTTGTGTAACTTTCCATGTGTGAATTTTTACTGTGTTTGAAACCGCAATTCGAAGCTAAACTTGGTAGCTTTCGTAGGTGTCCACTTTCATAGGGTCCAAAGCCTACTACTCGACAGGGTTAGTGGACAATTGAACAATTGGGAGTGGATTCAATAATAGCCGCCGCCGAATCCCTGACTGTTTCATTCAAGCAAGAGGGCCCAATAAAAGTCAAAACACGAAATCGATTTTCTTCTACTGTGAACTTGATATTCAAGAGGGCCCAATAAAAGTCAAAACACGAACTCGATTTTCTTCTAACGTGAACTGGATATTCAAGAGGGCCCAATAAAAGCACGAACTCGTCATGCCTTTTCTGATGTAGAGCAGTAGAGTAGGCCCATATCTAATTTGATGAATTATGGGTCAGCAATTTTTGGTTATGGAAATGCGTTTCGAATTTAGATTTTTTGTTACATTTTTAATATGATTATTATGTGACACTATCTATACAAATGATATGTATATATCATTTAATATTTATTCATGGTATTATACAAATATCACATAATTAATTATTGTTAATTTGACACCTG
Organism: Cinchona pubescens; assembly: GCA_025175665.1. NCBI lineage: Eukaryota > Viridiplantae > Streptophyta > Magnoliopsida > Gentianales > Rubiaceae > Cinchona > Cinchona pubescens. Next base: position 384,052 of record JANKKI010000077.1, on the reverse strand, counting down.
CATTTTTTTTTTTTTCAAGTTGCAATATATATAGAGAAAGAGAATGTTGGTCAATATCCGACCAAAGGACAAAGAATTGGTGAAAATTGTAGTTGATTGAGCTAGGAGTTTCAGGCGGGTTCTAAAAGTCATCAAATATCTTAACAAAATATGAATTTTTAGGATTAATTTTAATTTATCCCATTAATGTTTAGATTCACATTTTAATTCTTATCGTTATTTTTTTAAATACTTAAATTCTTCCATTAAATTCAATTTAATATTCATTCTCCTCTTGACTAAAATATTCTTATTATCTCTTCTTTGTATTTTTTTTTTTATTTTTGTTTTTACCTTGATTCATTTTTTCCTTCTCTCCTATTTTGTTGATATAATTTAATAATTTTTTTAACATTTATCACCATGTCAAATTTCAATCTCTATTTATGAAAATAAAATAAAATATTTAAGTATATTGGGAAAGAGGATAGAAATGTCATTTTAGATTAAAAAATCTAATGCTGCTAGTTTTAACCGTTAGTTTAGGAGTTTTAAGTATCTACAATAAAGTGATAATAATTTTAAATATTAAAGGATAAAATAAAATTAACCCTATCTCAATATCTAACATTGACTAAGAAAAAGTTCAATTGACCAAAAAAATACTACTCTATCTGTCAGTCGAAACAATACTTGTATCTGTGGCCCCAAAAGCATATAGTATTAGAATGTAAATGTAACAGTACATGCCATACTGAGACCAAAAACAGAGAGATGTGTCAAGAATTGAACCACAATGGAATGAAAAGGAAATGGTTTCATTAAACTTTTGTCTATACAAACGAGGCTCGACTACAACAGGTGTTACTTTCTTAAAAAAATAAACTGGCTGCAGAATTAGTCCTAACCCACAAACACCCCCAAAAAAAAAAAAAAAAGGAAAGAAAACACCGCTGAGCAGGTGGTTCAAAATGGAGGAATTAGTTGGTCAATATTAAAATAAAAGTGCAAACCAATTTGTCTCTCCCTGCTCATCTCCTTAATTCCCTTTTTGAATTAGTAAATTATATATAATTGTGGAAATTAATTAAGCAGTATATATGGATGATCAGCTGATGAGTGATGAATATGAAATTGATCACAGCCAAAGAGCTCCAGCATCTTTGAGAAGTGGGACCAATGTGCCATTAATATGGGAAGCCATGACCCTATCCATGGCACCCACGAGCTTCCCTCCGATGAACACCACCGGAACAGGAGCCGGTGAGTTCCCCCCAAGAAGCCTCATCAGGGCCCTCTCAATTTCTTTCCCTCTCGGGTCTTGATCAAGCTCGTACACAGTTGGATTCACACCCATTCCGCAGAATATGCCTCTTCACCGCATGGCACATGCAGCAACTGCTCAAGCTGAATATCACCACCGCACTCCCTGATGCCAACCTCACCACCCTCTCCAATGGATCAGTCACCGCCATGCTGTGCCTCACCACCGGCGCCGCTGCTGCACCATAGTACCCCCATGACTCCGCCGCTTGATAATGCATATTTCTAAATCTGTACTAGAATGATGACAAACTGTACGAGGAATTAATATTAAGGAATGGAATTGGAAGTGGATAATGTGTGAAATGATGAGAATGGAAGATGGGATTTATATAGGAGCTGATCAATGGAGTGGAAGTGGACTATAATAATAATAATTAAGGATCGAGGAATGGCGTTTTGGTAAATATGGGGAGGTTGTTTGATGTTGTCGCAACGCGTGCTTAGAAAATCTACGTAGTTTTTGCTTTAAAAGGATGGCACACCTTGTAAGTTGTAGACAACACAAGACAATGGTCCGAAAGACTGAATTTTTTTGCTTTAATTAATATCTAAGCAGAAAAAGAGAACTAAAGGCATAGGAGTAAGCTGAACAAGGCGGCTAATATGTTGGATATGTAGTACTAGTGTATTACTCTCAAGCTAGCTAGAGAAAAAGAAGGGATTTTTTTGAGGCTTTTTAGATTCTGGGTTTTTTCTACAACAGCGATTTTAGAGGGTAGAAAGACATGAAAACAGGCTTTTTCAGGGAAATCTTTAAGGTATGTTCCTTTGTGTGCAGATGGCAAAGAGAGGGAAGGGAATAATGACTTGGGATTTTTATACAGACGGCTGTCTCCGTCCTTGTTGTCGGGCCGTTGCTATTATACTGTTAATACTATTAGCATCTCGTTTTGCTTTATGACGTGACCTTAATGCGCATGTTGTTGCCTGCCCATGCACCTTCATTAATTGGATTTTATTAACTTCTCTGTTGTGCTTTAATCAAGGAAAGACTGGCTTAACGGTCTTAAAGATTTTGTAGTTAACATAATGTGTGCGTGTATATGAGAGAGAGGAGAAAAAGACCGTGAGTTTACAACTTTTACTTTGATCTTGATTGATTAGATGAAAAATGGTGAAGCAATCCAAATGTTGGCTTGTTGGGATTTGCTCAATTCTGTGTATTATATTGCAGCTTGCTGATTTTTCATGTAAAAGTCTAAAGACTAGTATAAGACAAGCAGTTATATATGAACAAATTATTTGTACATGCTTTACTCAATTCTGTGTATATATCTTTCTAATTCACACCTTTTTCTCTCGTTCAATTGATATTAATTCTTTGTTTGTATTCTTTACTCTTTAGGAATTAAGTTGGAATCGAGCAAGATTGTTATACGTTAGTACTACTTGTTGGTCAAAGTTCTCACAACAAAATGGGTCTAAAGTGGAGTGGAAATAAAATTGGAAATCGTGAATGCTTTCAAAAAGTGCATCATGCATGCATGGAATTATTAATTGTAATCTTGGACTCTTCCTTGTATACAATAAATATGTCTTGAATTATCTGTTTCATTATGACATCTGTATCACTCTTTTATCTTACATTCTATATATTTACAAACATTTAACACGTAAAATTAGAGATTAGTAGTGAGACAAAAATCTTCTCCGAAAGCGAAATAAATGTTAATGAAAGACCAAACTAAAGTAAGTTTTGGTAATGAAGGTGGAGGACAAATATATAGTAGCAAAAGTGAAGCCTTTAGCATGCAGTTGTGGCAAATATTAAACGAAGAAAATTAGACTCTCGTGAAAGATCTGACAAAAGAATTTAGGAAAAAACTAAAGCAAAAGAGAGAAGGATCAAGGATGACGATGCATGGCATGGGTGGGCAAGAGTAGAAGAATCTAATGGGGATGGTCGTGTCTACCCACTAATGAAGCGACACGAGCGGCAGTTCCAAGGAGAAAGAAAAAGGATTATGCGCGTGCACTGAAGCGTTGGCAGTCGGGCGGCGGGGTCGCAAGTACGGATGCGGCGAAAACCGGCGAAAGATGAGGACCCATTCCATCTTCCTCCGAGATGTGCACCGCAAACATCTTTCTCTCACTTTTTTGTCCCACTTTTTTTGTTGCTTTTTCTGAAAATAAGTGATCATAATAAGCTTCCTTCAACATTCTGCCACCTGCATTCATCAGCTTGCATGCATCACACTTTCTCTCTCAAACTGATGTTGTGTTGACCGAACTTAATTACGCAAAAGAAAGAAAGAAAGAAAGAAAGAAAGACAGACATAGGCTCCTCCCCACCCCTTCTTTCATGCATCACGGATTACTTAATTTATATTGGATTACGTCGGAATTTATGAGACTATTGATTCATGAATTTCTCCTTCTTTATGATATGATTTTGTATTAATAATTTGTAATTCAAAAAAATAGAATTAAGTCGTATTTGGATCGATAAATTTATAAAAAATATTTAAAAATTTATTGAAGAGATTGTAAACTTAAAATGGTGATCTCAATTCTACCAAAATTAAAAATTATTTAAAATCCTTCCTTTTGCACTTATTTATTTTAAAAAATTTAAAATTCATCACTTTTAATTCAAAAATTATTAAAATAAATAAATAAATTTTAAATATTTCAATCCAAATGCAACGTTAACTAATTTACATACGTTCACTTGGGGGCCGGGTGGCGTTTACTAGTTTTGCTTTTATACTTTTCTTGTTGGGCTTCTTCGTGTATGTTGAATTGGACATGGATAGCCCGGGAAAAGGGCAAGGTTTTAGTTACTGGGTCCATGTCCAACTTTGTAGACTCTGTCACCAGCCCCACTATTTCCGGGATCGAAATTACTCGAAGGAGAACGTATTATTCGCTCTTTCACAACATAGCTCTATACTTCTATTATTGTTATTGTGAGGTTTGAAAATTAGGAAAAATATTTAAGTATGCCTGATCTTTATTTCTACTTATAAATTTTGTGATGTAAATTAAAAATTATAGAATTTATAATATCAGCTAATATAAGTAAGATTTTATAAAATTTAACTTACCCGTGATATCTATAGGTGAGGTTTCTATGTATAGTATTTTTATGAAAATTAGTACTACAATTTGATGGTTTTTCTTTTTCAGTGCATATATAAAGAAAATGACAAAGTAACATAAGTCAGTAATGTGTCTCTGGATCTGGAAAATAAAGAATGAAATCCAGTTGAGAATCTAAAATCAAAGGACTAGAGATTCAATATAATTTTATCACGTGAAGTGGGTTTGGCAAATAGTTTTGAAGTTGAGTGTAAACTTACATAAGTACATTTTATATATATATATATTTGGTAATGTATGATTTTACATTTTAAAAGTGTTTTATCTTTTATTCAATTATAATTTTATAGTAAAATGGCCAAAATTTATCTTTAACTATTTTAATGAGAAAACCTAATCCAAAAACATCAATTTTTAATTTGTGTTAAAAAGTGCTTTTGGAACAAAAAACTCTACCCCATAAATTTACGGATAATATTCACCAAACACTCGAAAAATTGCTTTTCTCATTTAAAAGCATTGTTTTAGTAAAAGCATTTGCAATTCTAAGCGAAAAATTCTTTGTTACACATTCCGCAATGCGGAGTGAGTATTGCAGAGTATTAGATGATTGAAAAGTAATGAGACTCCCTTGCTTTTTAATTATCTTAACGGCTGTCATGTCCTATTCACATTGTAGAGTGAGCAACCAAAACTTACTTTTCATAAACGGGCCTAAATCATTTTCATTTTTCTTTTACGTATCCCCATTTCATATTCTATATAAATTGTGCTAATATTTAAAGTAAACCAATAATTTCAGTTTCTATTTGACTCCCCTTTTTAATCATAATTTTCACTTCATTTACATTTTCCAAATGCCGTAGTTGAGTTGAATGTTACAACATTATGAAGTATGGTGAAATTTACTTAATTTGGTTTATGACGGCCTGCTTATCGTGTTTATAGTGAAACATATGTTTGGTTACTTTTTTACAGTTTCAAACTTTCAATAACAAATAGAGGGGTGATCAGAGAAATATTATTCAAATGCCATATGATGATAACGACTATCAGCCATAAGGAAAAAAAAATAGAAGTATTCAAATCTAAACTTTAGTCGCAAATGTAACAAATAACTGGTGTAGTTGCCAAAACTGTTATTCCAATTTGTTTTTCTTTAAAACTGTTTTATAATATTGCGATAGTTTTTAAATTTCAAAATATTCCTAACAACAATTAATCAAATAGCAGCAAAGGGCATCAAGAAGGGGAAAGTACATGAATACTGTGCAAATAGTAAAGGATGAAAACTTTCTAACTATAAGACAAAAATTATCGGTGATACATTGACCCAAAATACATCAGATCACAAGAACATCAAAATGCAGACAAAAAACTTGCCCAAAAAAAAAAGAGAGAGAGAGAGAGAGAGAGCGATAGGAGCCACAAGGAGTTTGAGCTCCATTTTTCTTTTAATTCTTGCTTATTCTTGCCACATAGAAAGAACTAACTACGTTCTCCTCCTAGCCATTGAAGTAGGATTGCCATCAAAAAGATCCTCAATCAGCGTCTCAATATCCTCTGGAGCTGATACTTTATGTACTTCTCAGCCTGTTTTGAACTGTCCAAGTATTGTCTAAACCTCCCTAGAAACGAGCGGTAGGCCGGTATCACCACCGCCGATACGGAAACCCTTAGCTCCGTCCGAAGCTGCTCATCACTTACAACCCATGTAGTCTGAACCTTGTGTATCTCCTCAAACATTGTATTGAAATTCTTGAACCTCTCCTTCAACATTGGCTTGTTCACTTTTGCATTCACTAGCAACCCCTCATGGCTCAAAGTGTGTAATAATCTAACCCACGTTTCTCTTTGGTAATTCTTGTGAAATTGCCTCACAACCGTTGATCTTCTCCTGCACCAATTGTCACCCATCACTTGGTGAATTTCAGTGGACCCCTTTACCTTTTGCAGTATGTATCTACCATTGTTCATCAAAAACATGTAACGCAAAGAATGGTCTTTGTACAGCATTGACTTGGCTTCAATATTTGCATCCAAAAGATCCATAACTTTCACTAATTGTGTCGACTGAAAACCGGGTTCTACTTCCCTGTTGGCTGTCTGAATTATGCGGGCTTTCGCTCTCACTTTCTGCGTTCGAATTTGGTGCTGCATTTGATCCTGAATCAGGTAAAGATTGCTCCAATTTTGCTGGCTTTTCAAATATTTTCTCTAAAGTGCTCTTGTACTCGCATGCATATTTTAAATAATTCAGCACGTAACGAGTCAGCGGGTGCACCGCACCACCAGGGACGGCATTTTTTGCAACGTCGTTCTTGATTGAATTCTCCAAATCCAAGAATATGTTGATTGCTGACTCGCCAAGCCGGTCGGCTGCAGAGGCGATCTCAGACTTTATTTCGTGCTCGCAATCATCAGAACAAGAATGGGTGATCGCTGGAATGAGATCGAGAAGGGTTTCGTACATGTCAAGGAATTTGAAGAGTTTCTCTGCGGACCGTTTGGACATGGACACTGCCTCAGCGAAATCAAGAAGCTGGATCACAACAGCCCGAGCCAAATTGCTGTCAAATTGCTGGTGAAAATGGAAGGATGGTCAGCAAAAACTGTCTCCCCAAGTTGTCTTTCTGCAGGGAAGAGTGTTTTTGAGCAATTCTTGACAATGTTTAGCCATCTCTTGATCTCTGTTTCGAGAGATTCCCAAGACATTTTCCAAACATCATCCATATTTAGCTTCTCGTATTCGAGCTTTTTCAATTGCTCGTTGAAAATTGCTCTTCTTGAAATAGAATAGATTTGACAGCACTCCTTTTCGTACCCTGCTGATATCATTACCGAAACAATTCGGTTCATTTTCGTGACGGTTTCAGGGGAATACCCCGGAAAATCATCGTCCCCAACGGATTCAGCTGACTCTACCTGCAAGACGCATCGATCAGACGACTCCTTGTCTAATTTGGAGTTGAAGGAAGAATTCTTGGTGATCATCCCGTGATTTTGATTGGAATCAGAAATCTTAGAATCTTCCAGCAAGAAACGTAATTCTTCTTCGAGGAAAGCCATGGCATTTAGCTTTCTACTGTAAAACCAAACTGGTTCTGTTTAATGAATCGGATGTAGACGTCGAGGTTGGAGGGTACTCACTGAAGGCATTGGTTAATTTGGATATACGCAAAACAGCTTCAATGAAAAATGCATCTTCCTCGGTCATTTTCTTGAACCTGTTTGGAGTTTCCCCTGAATTGTACTTGGCAATTCTTGACTCGATGATCTTGGAGAATGTCTCCACTGAATCAGGAACTTCTGGTGGATTGGATTTATCATCCAATGCCGAGAGGGTGTTTGTGAATCGATCAATATCTTCGGAGACTTGATCAACGTCGTGGCCATTGCTAATAGTAGGTGATGAAATTTCCTCGGCAACTTTATTTTCTCTGAAATCAGTACTTGTATCCCGCGGACTAGAAATATCGCAATGTAAATCAGAATGCGGGCTTATAGGAGCGTTAAATTTGTCAAGAGGAGGAATCTTTTCAGCTGGCTGCATTATGAATGATAGTATGATAGTATTTCGTTTCTCCAAAATTCCTCCTCTATAATTGATGATAGATCATGAATTGGTGGTGTAACAAGAAATTTGATACAGAGAAATAATTGTGTTATAAGGAGGTGTTTGCATTGAAATGCTTGATTGATGGAAATGGAAATGGAAATGGAAATGGAAATGGAAGTTGGTTAATTGGATGTTTGAAATTGAGGAGGCAATAATTGAGTTTGGGTTTGTGGTCTTAGTGCTCTTGAGCCTTCAATTCAAGTAGAGACGAGGGATGGTTTGTTTTTATTTTGTTTGTTATTTTCGGAAGGTGGAGGGTGGTAGTTGACCGTTGACCCGCTTCTTTGTGCTTCTCACGATCTGTTTCGTTCTCGTGTACTACTTGTGAATATGGGTCTCCATTTTCTGATGCCTAGCCTAGAATATTTTAGGTTTATTTTTATTGATTGATTATTATTAGGTCTAATACTAATGAATTTTTTATTAACAAAATTGGGCACCAATAATTACACAAAACTAAAACGATTATGCATGCACCAATAAATAAATATTTTTGAATTTCTTGAAATATTTTTTAGTGGAGATACAAATAATACTAATACATTGTTTTTTTTAGCTCTTAGTAGAGGATGTATTTCTTTTATCTTTATTATTTTAATTTTTTTTAAAAGATCAAATTTTCAATTTTCAAACTTAATCTCCAATGATAAGATTGAAATCAAGAAGAATTCTGGAGTCCCTTTTAGAGAACCATTCCCTTAACTTTAAAAGTTTATACAGTACAAATATTTAATTTCAATCAGATATCTTCTCATTCTTACTTGACATCGAATTAACGAATCATGGATATTAATTATTTAATTGGTTTATACCCGATATATCTATAACTTCTACTATTTTACCTCATCTAAATTTGCAAACAATTAGAATGTTGACTCTATACAACCCTAACTTATCCGAATTTGTATACGGTTAAATATCCGATTATTTGAAACTTATACTCATAAGTACTTTAAAATTTTTAAATCACGCCTTATCTATCTTATCAATATCATATATTTAATATATTCTAATATTTGGCAATATTATCAGTATTATGGTGGACTTTATTTATTTTTAAATATATGGGGATTTTGTCTCCGAAATTTATGATAGGAGATGTGCTATCAGAAACACATCCACTAAGGTAAATAAATCGGACTGATTTCAATCCTTATGTCATTCATTGTGTTTTAGAAGTCTAACAAAATATTATATTCTTTCTATTTAGTTGTTTGAGAGAGGGATTTGCATCTCCTGTCAATAAATCTATTACAGTTGTTATCTTCTTCTTTTTTCTAAAAATTTATTTACATATATTTAAATCTAATGTGTTGCTTTTTTTAAGCTAAGTAAATAATATCTTATCATTCTTCATTTTGAGTAAATTTGTGATTCATTTAGATGGCCAATGCAATTTTAGTAATCATTTATATATATAAAAATCTATTTGCTGGTATTGTATATTATGATATACTTTGTCATATACACCACTTTATGACTTTTGATTATTATGCCTATTATTTTTTTTTCATTTTAAATCTTTTCGGTCTGGTAAAAAACACAAAAGATGGAAGAGTTGTACGGGATTTTCATGAGAAGAATAGTACTCACATGATTCAGCAAAGGGTGAAGGGAAATAAATTATTTACAAATTTAATGAAATTATTATTATTTTCTGTTTTGGTGCAATGGTACTACTTGCAATACTTGCTAGGCCGTGTAAGAAAGACAGCTACCACATTACCCACTTTTTTTCCCAAAGCCCAAGTATAAAACAGAGATTTTTTATTTATTTATTTTTTAATGAGCTATTAAGATTTCAGATGGGAAAATCGTTATATTCGTGGTTCATATTTATCTATATTTTTTAATTTTTAAAATTTTAAAAGAAATTAAAGAATGTAAACAAATATAGGTCACTGTTATGAATTCTTATAAATTCTAGAAATATGGATGTCCATTCATCCCCAAAATATATTGGTTAATGAGATATTCATCCCCTTGAATTTTGTGAAAACTTAATTTATTCCCGTAAAAACTTATCGATTCCCAAGATTCATGTATCATATTTATGAATCTCCTATATTGTAACTCTATAAATAGAGACATTTGATACCTCATTTGAAAGAGTTAATAGAAAGTTGAAACATTTGATAGTTCTCCAATATCTCTACTTTTCTATATTTCTACTTTAGTTAATAACTGAATTTAATAATTTTGACTTAGTTTCATAATACGTTATTAGCACGACTCTGTCTTTGCGAAATATAGTGAAGTGAAAAATCTTATTGTTCAAGTAATATCTAGTTAAGTTTGTTTATCAATTTCTTTTCTTATGGCTAACCTTACTAAATTTGAATTTGTATCTCTTGGCATTTCTGGAAAGAATTATTTATCATGCGTTCTTGATGCTGAAATGCATCTTGATGCAATAGGTCTTGGAGACACCATTATGGAAGCAAATAAGGCTTCTGCCTAAAACCGGGTCAAAGCAATGATTTTTCTTCATTATCATCTTGATGAAAGGTGTTTGAAAGCTGGATATCTTACAATTAAAGATCCTCTTGATTTGTGGAATGATTTAAAAGAAATGTACAACCACTTGAAGTTGGTTGTTCTTCCTAAAACCCGATATGACTGGATACATTTGAGGTTACAAGATTTCAATTCAATAAGTGAATATAATTCTGCAATGTTTAAAATCACATCCCAATTGAAATTATGTGGAGAAATTATTACTGACGAGGATATGTTAGAAAAAACTTTCTCCAATTTTCATGCTTCGAATTTGCTCCTGCAGCAACAATATCGAGAGAAGAGATTCAAAAAATATTCTGAATTGATATCATGTCTTGTTGTTGCTAAACAAAATAATGAATTATTAATGAAAAATCATGAGACCCGACCAACTGCTTCCAATCCATTCCCTGAAGTGAATGTGAAAAAGTCTTCCAATTATGAACGTTCGTAGCCGTGGTCGTGGCCGATATGACTGTTATAATTATGATACTCGTAACCATGGCTCATCAAGTCATAAGACCTGGGCAAACATTCTTACCAGAAATGGGATAATAATAATGGAAAAAGATAAGAGAAAGATTCTGATAATTTATGCTATCGATACGGTGACAAGGGGCATTGGTCTCGAACATGTAGAGCTCCAAAATATTTGGTTGAATTGTATCAAGTATCATTGAAAAGGAAAGACAAAAGTGCTGAGGTGAACTTCACCAAGCCAATTGATGATTTTGGCAATAATGATGATGCTAATATTGATGTAACGCATCTTGATGTGGCTGATTTCTTTGAATATCCAAAAGGAAGAATTGATAATTTGATTGGTGATGGAAATGCCTAAAATAAGTCAACCCTTGTTAAATGCCAAAGAGATTAGTTTAAAGTCTATTCTATATTTCCTAGTTAATCAGTGCTTTTGTTATGAAATGTACTTTTGTTATATTAAATTAATTAATTTTTGTATTTTTCTTCCTGAAGAAGGAATGGATACTGACAAACATTTTGGGATCAATGAAAGGCGAAGAAGATAAATGTATGTCTTATTGATAGTGCTATAACACATACAATACTTAAAAGTAATAATTATTTTTCCCACCTGAAGTTGGGAGAAACAAACGTTAATACCATAAGTGGTAGTGCAAAATTAATCGAAAGCTCTGGTAGAGCAAATATATGTCTCCCTAAAGGAACAAAATTGGTCATAAATAATGCACTGTTCTCTACAAAGTCTCGAAAAAATTTGTTAAGTTTTAAGGATATCCGCCGAAATAGATATCATATTGAGACCATGGAAAACTCAAATATTGAATATTTGCATATTACCATTTTTATTTATGAAAAAAAATGTGTTGTAGGAAAATTTCCTTCTCTTTCTTCTGGTCTATATTACACATAAATTAGTGCAATTAAAATGCACTATTTAGTAAATCAGAAGTTTACTAATTCCAAAAATTTTGTCATTTGGCATGATCGACTAGGGCATCCTGGGTCGATAATGATGAGAAGAATAATTGAAAATTCGCATGGCCATACATTGAATGGAATCAAAAGGTGTTAAATTCAAATGAATTTACATGTGTTGCTTGTTCTCAAGAAAAATTTATTACGAGACATTCACCAGTTAAAGTGGGGACTAAATTCTCTGTATTTTTGGAAAGAATTCATAGTGATATATGTTGACCAATTCATCCACTATGTGGACCATTTAAATATTTTATGGTGCTAATAGATGCATTTACAAGATGGTCGCATGTTTGTTTATTATCAACTAGCAACCTAACATTTGCGAGATTACTTGCTCAAATTATCAAGTTGAGAGCACAGTTTCCTGATTATTCAATAAAGAAAATTCGATTAGATAATGCTGGTGAATATTCGTCTCGTGCTTTTGATAACTATTGCATGTCAATTGTTATTAGTGCTGAATATCTTGTAGCTTATGTTCATACACAAAATAGTTTAGCCGAATCATTTATCAAAAGATTACAATTAATTGCTAGACTATTGTTAATGAGAACAAAACTCCCTATATTTGCTTGGGGACTATGTTATTTTGCACACAGCAACACTTATACGTTTAAATCCAACAAATTACCATAAATACTCCCCTTTTCAATTGGCTTTTGGTTGTGAGCCAAATATTTTTCATCTGAGAATTTTTAGATGTTCGGTATATGTCCCTGTAGCGACACCGCAACGTACTAAATAGGACCCCAAAGAAGATTGAGAATATATATTGGGTATGATTCACCCTCTATTATTAGATATCTTAAACATTTGACAGGTGATGTATTTACTGCAAGATTTGCATATTGTCATTTTGATAAAACTCATTTCCCAATATTAGGGGGAGGAAATGAACAACCAAAAAAGGAAATCACGTGGAATACATCGTCCTTAAATTTTCTTGATCCTCGTACAAAATTTGTGAACTAGAAGTTCAACTAATAATACATTTGCAAGAGATTGCAAATCAATTACCTGATGTATTTGTTGACTCTAAAAGAGTTACGAAATCGTATATTCTTACATAAAATGCATCAATTAATCTTACTAGATGTCCCAGTAGGACAATCTACAAGTGTTATAGCAAATAAGCTTAAAGCACGCCTGAAGCGTGGTCGGTCAATTGGTTCCAAAGATAAAAATTCTCGAAAGAAAAGAGAATCAATTAATCAAAATATTCTACTAGATGAGTCAAATATTAGTACTGAATTTCAAAAGATCACTAATGACAAAATGCAAACTCCCGAAGAGCACAAGTTTCATACTCCAGTAGGGCATATAAATGAAACTTCTATAAATTTTGTCACTACAAGGAAATATTGGGACCAAGTTGAAACAATTGTTGATAGTACTTTTGCATATAATGTAGCACTTGAAATTATGAAAGAAATTGAGGATCTTGAACCAAAATCGGTTGAGGAATGTCGACACAGAAATGATTGGCCAAAATGGAAAGATGCTATTCAATCCGAATTGGATTCATCTGCTAAACGCGAAGTTTTTAGACCTGTAGTCCAAACACCTGAAGGTGTAATACCCGTTGGATATAAGGCAAGATGGGTTTTTGTGCGAAAATCAGGATGAGAAAAATCATTTTGAGCGCATAAAGCGCGACTTTTGCGCAAGGATTTTCTCAAAGGCCAGGCCTTGATTATGATGATACATATTCATCTGTAGTGGATGCAATTACGTTGCGATATCTAGTGAGCCTGGCAGTACATGAAAAGTTTGATATGCGATTGACGGATATAGTCACTACTTATCTATATAGACATTGGACAATGATATTTACATGAAAATCCCTGAAGGTTTTAAATTACCTGAAGTATGTGATTCAAATTCTTGAAAAATTTACTCTATCAAATTGCAAAGATCTTTGTATGGGTTAAAATAATCTGGACGTATGTGGTACAATCGTCTTAGTGAAAGTTTGATTAAGAAGGCTATTCAAATGATCCGATATGGCCATGTGTTTTTATCAAGAAAAATAAACTAAATTTTCTAATCGTTGATGTTTGAATCTTATTGGAACTCTTGAAGAGATTTTAAAATCAGTTGAATTTTATCTAAAACGAGAATTTGAGATCAAGGATTTTGGAAAAACTAAATTTTGCCTTGGTTTACAAATTGAACATCTGGAAGATGGGATATTTATTCATCAATCAAATTATACTGCTAAAGTTTTAAAGCTGTTCAATATGGATAAAACACATCTATTGAGTACTCCAATGGTCATTCGATCACTTGATGTTGATAAAGATCATTTCCGACCACGAGAAACAAATGAAGAACTATTTGGTCCTGAAGTACCATATCTCAGTGCAATAGGGGCACGTACCATATCTCAGTGCAATAGGGGCACTCATGTATCTTGCTAATTATACAAGACCTGATGTATCATTCCTTGTGAATGTATTAGCAATATTTAGTTCTTCTCCTACACGACGACATTGGAATGGAGTCAAACATATTTTTTGATATCTCCGAGGAATACCTGATCTTGGCTTGTTCTATTCTAATAAATCTACTCCAGAGTTAATTGGATATACAGATGCTGGATATTTATCTAATCCATATAAGGCACGATCTCAAACTGGATACTTATTCACATGTAGTAATACTGCTATATCATGACATTTTACAAAGCAATCTATAACTGCCACTTCTTCAAATCATGCTAAGATTTTTTAACGAGACCTATTCTCTGTGTAATGGACATCCAAGGGGGACTGTTATGAATTCTTATAAATTCTAGAAATATGGATGTCCATTCATCCCCTAAATATATTGGTTAATGAGATATTCATCCCCTTGAATTTTGTAAAGGCTTATTGATTCCCGTAAAGGCTTATCGATTCTCGTGATTCATGTATCATATTTATGAATCCCCTATATTGTAACCCTATAAATAGAGACCTTTGATACCTCATTTGAAAGAGCTAATAGAAAGTTGAAACATTTGATAGTTCTCCAATATCTCTACTTTTCTATATTTCTACTTTAGTTAATAATCGAGTTTAATAACTTTGACTTACTTTCATAATAATCACAAGATATATAATAGAGTTATACACATTGATCCTAAGATATAAGAAGTTTCTAGATAGATGAGAGTTGAAAAATCAATTTATCCAACGAAGAAATGCCATTAATTTGAGCATATCTCTTTAAAACATTTCGTAATTGTCTTCCATTGAATATATTTTTCAAGGTTAAATGCACCAAAGTTCTTTAAGATTTGGACTGTTTTGCACTAAATCCCCTAAAGTTATTTTGTTCTTACTTTATCTCTTCTGTTAGTACACAACAATAATTTGACTATTAGAAAGGTCGAGAAAGACATTTTGACCTCGACACTTCATGTTTATTATATTTATCATTTAGTCCCTAATTGTAGTTTTGATCAATTAACCTATTTTAATCATTAATTAATATAAAAATATTATCAAAACAAATAAAAATATAATGATGCCTACCAACCTTTATTGGTAAATTTGTTAACGTTAGGAGGTTTAGTGCAAAATACTTCAAACCTTTAAGGGAGTTTACCGTATTTAACCCCATTACTCTTAAATGAGCTCCTCTAGGGGCCTAATAGGTCTAGTCGGCTACTGGGCCTGTTTGGTTTAGTTAAATACAAAAGGAAAACCTATTACTATTATTAGAACATCTCCCCCAAAGACAAGCCTTCATTTATGTTACTTGGGGGATCACCGGTAGGCCCATAAAATGTCTTTGATATAGGCCCATCTTGTCACCAAAATGTCCGAGCTCTTGCCTCCTTGTCCAGTGGTGTGTGCCCGGTAGACCACATTCGAAGCATGAATTGGAAAAAAATGCAAACCGTTGTTTGCCACATTCTATGAACTGTAACATTTGGAAGTACGAGAAAGAGTTAATATTATAACAAACATTATATTTATATAAAATAATAAAATTATTGATATTCAGTATCTAAAAATCAAAAATTATTATAATTTTGTAAATGTGTCATTATAGTAGATGTAATTGTGAAACTATTTTCTCATATAAAATAATTAATATTAATTTTATAAATCTCTTTCGTACGGCAAAATATTGATTAGAGGCAAAATATCAGCAACAACCAGTCTTGAATACTGTTACGCTAAGTACAATTTAATAATATCTCACCTACTTCCAAATAAGGCTTCTTGTGCTATAAAATGAAACCACTCAATCAGTTTGCCATAACAGACGAGTTTCTCTCTCTCTCTCTTTTTTGTTTTTTGTTTTCATTTCCTTCTATAAATGAAAAGCCATAGATGAAAGGAAAAGGATAATCGCCGTTGATACACATTTATAACCATACGTTATATATATATATATAAACATTTACAATTTTTTTTAAGAACTATTTTTTTGTGATTTAAATATTTATATAGTACAATATTATATACTTAAAAATTTATATTGTATAAACTTTTAAGAAAATTATTTAGGTAGATTCGGCTTTTGGTTGCACCTGTAGACTCTGTTGGTCAAGATTAAATCTTAAAAAATTTTACTTATATCAGCTGATATCATAGATTCTCTAAAATTTAATCCATACTACAAGATCTATAAATAGAATAAAAAATATGAGTCTATCTCAAATATTTACCAACTTTTAAATCTAAAGAAATGATTTTTTAAAAAGGTAGTAGCTCAAACATCACGCATTGATCTCCTATTAGACGCTTTAGGATTGAAGATATTTATTATTTAAGCGGCCTCACACGTAAAAAATATATATATGAAAATTATACTATATATCTTTTCCATAATCTGTTATATATAATCGTCTTGATTATTTATAAAATAATGATAATCTAAAAATTAGATGGTTCTTTTGCTTTTTAAATAATTGTCTAATAATTAGACAATTATTGTTGGATATTCTGCACAAGTGACTATCAAAAGAATTTTTCCATTTTCAGTCATACATTAGTTATCTAATGCATTAATTAGGGAAATGTGAACGGGATCAGGCGCGTAGAGGACCACCGCCACTTGGAAGTTGAAGGGTTCAATTACTAAACTTATATCTATGTTGCTAATTAGGTCCGATGGAGTCTCTGTCAATCTCCCGGAGGCCGGATCTGTCTGTGTCTCTCTAATTAGAGTGTGTGTGTGTACGGTACGCGTCTCTACTGCCCCACTCTCCGTTAGTGGTTAGGAATTTACATTGAATGATACGTAGTACGTAGTATATAAATACTAGTAGTACAGTATTATATATTATAGAGTTATGACTTGTTTGCTTAGAAAATTTGGTGTCGGCGGAACATATCTTCATGCGACACATTCTACTTCTAGAGTTTTAAAGAAAAAAATATCTTTTCATGACTTTGAAAAATTCTTGTATACATAAAATCTATGATATAGTAACAAGTGATATGAATTTTTAATTTATAAAATTTTACGTTATTTTACGTTCAAATGAACGATTTGAAGTTTTTTGTACTAAAAAAATTCATAGCTGATACATTTCTTGATTTAAAAATTTTACATCACGTGACCTAAAATAAATGATGTAGAACATTTTAAATTAAAAAATTTATAATATTATAACATAATTCCGATCTATGTATAAGATTTTTCAAAAGCTCTAACACACTCTATATATAATTTAACAATCTATTGAACTGTTGATCAGCAGAAGCCAATAAAATCCTTAATGAATTGGATGTTCAATAATCAAATTTTGTATGTGTGAATTCTAGTTTAGTTAAATACTAATATTTCTTTTCATTAGGTCTGAGTGAGCGTAATCTTGTTTTTTTTTCTTAAAAAAGAAAAAAGGAAAAAACAAACAGAAAAATCTAAAACACCCCAGTTCTTTAACGACTCAAGATAAATTACTTCTTTTCCTTTTTTGGTTTTGTAATGTAATGATTATATAATTGCGTATACGATTGATCCTCCATGGCTGATCATGGTGGCTTCTTGTTAATGCAACAACTGGTCGAGCTGTTGGCAACAGAGAAATCAAACCTTGTAGTAATTTTTAACCAACTTGCTAGCTATCGACTGTCATTTGGAATAAAAGAGAAGAAAAATTCACTCGCCAGTCGCCACCAATTGAATTGTTCGTCTACCAGAAATTATCAAATTAAACATGCATGCAGTCGCATTTAAATACTACTAAAATGCGTGTATATATTAAAAGTCATCACTCCAATCAAATATATTTTGGCCTACTTTTTTCTGCTACATATATACGATTTGCATGGATTAATTATCTTATTCCTATCCAAAATTCACATTTTTTCACGGTTTTGTACTTTCTTTCCAAAAACCAACCAGAAATGATCCGTTCTCTAGTGTATACTCCGCCAGCCCCACATCTTGAAACATAACACTCCTCAATTGTCAAAATTTTATTAAACAAAACTATTAACTTCAGTACCTCCCAAAAAAAAAAAAAAGATTATTATAAGTTTGGTTGCACTGATAATGAAATATAGTTAAACAATTAAAGTATTTTTACCATCTCAAAACGAAAGCCTCACTTATTTTTCAACCCATTTCGAAATAAACTTAACTCATCTCTCCTTTTATTCCTTAGTTATCTGTGAATAACTCGAACTCATAACTAATAGGTTATAAACTAACATTTGTTGTCTACACAACAACTTTGAACCACTAATGAAATGTAATTCTATAATTTATCATTGAGTTTTAAATTTTACATAGTACAATAGGTCAACGATTCAAAATACATTATTTAATATTGAAGAATTAAAAACAAATGATACCTTAACAGAGGATAGAATTTTCTAAAATGGATAATCTAAAACATTTATTGTTTTAGTACAAGGGCTAACAAAGTATAATCTTAAACCCACAAAAGGGAAGGGGAAGGTACACACAAATATTTACATTATTTATACATGATTATATGCATTTATTAGTTAGATTTATTGTGTTTAGACCTTAAACCCAAAAAGTGAATGCTATTTTTTTTTTTTTTAAGTTAAGAAAAATGGAAACCTAGTCAAAGAGAAATTGATAGATAGTTGAAATTTTTTTACATAAATTTAATTTATGATATTAATTCATGTACGTAAAAGTTACTTTCACATGATATGAATAATGCGACACGACTAAAGAATTTATAGCGTACGTTTATGAGACCTTACGGTTAAATGAAAAGTATATAAAAGATTTCTATCTTTTGGAGGCCTGAAAATGAGAGAGAAGCAGGGGAGGCTCAACTCCAACTGGGAGTGTTGATGAAAAGCCGAAGACAAAGCTGGCTACAGCTCTTTCACAACAACGCTACCAATCATCTTACAGACTTGTATATTCCCTTCAGCCTAACTAAGGGGCTTTCTTTTGAACTTCTTGCTATTATTCTTGCTCTTTATCTTTTAGTAGTATTTCTTGTTGTTTTGTCTCCTCCAATCTATACTATCTTGTCCTGATAGATTCATATAGTATTTGTTTTCACTAGATTGAGATTTGATAACCTCAATCTTTGTGCAAAAGGGCTGAATATTTTTTGTCAGCTATGATGGGAATGGGTTCCAAAATATGAAGAAAAGCTGATTGATTTGGATATCAGATTGAATTGGTTCAAGGAAAGAAATTTGAGAAACATTTGATCTTTGGGGAGGATAGATTAAAAAAAAAAAAAAAATGGGTTGTTTTCCTTGTTTATTTGATTCAGGAGAGGTGGAAAAGCTGAATCCCCAGAAAGATAGAGATGGTCCTAAAAAAGTCCACACTGCTATTCCCTCCAACTTTTCCAAATTATCTTCTGGTAAGGCTAACTATATGGTATTATGTATGCATGTATTATGTCTATAGTATGTATATTGTTGTTTGATCTGATCTTGCTGATATTTTGCTATCTGTAATTTCTCAATTTCAGCTTGGTATCTGACTTTGATTGACTTGTTTCCATCAGATTTATCTGTGTTTCCTTTTATCTTCAGTTTGATGTATATGCTGCTTTAGAATTGAGGAAAGATGTATTCTTCCTCCTTCCCCAGTCTGATTGGATCCTAAGTGGAGTTGTAGTTAGTGGAATTTTGATTGATTTGTGATAAAGATATAATCTTGATAGCTGAAATGATTGATTTTGGTGGCTTCATCAGTTGAGTTGCAGTAGAAGCTCAATCTTGAAATCTATGTTTCACATAAAAATTCTTAAAGGTCTACAACCTTTTTGGGAGAATTATTCATACATTCGTTAGTGAATAGTTTGGTGTCCATGACCTCTGTACCATAACAATTTGATTTGCTAATCCTGTTTAATTACAAGGTATCTTATGTTTTTCAAGTCGCATATTGCCATGCATTAGTCCATGTTCTAATATTTAGCTTTCATGACTTCTTATGACGTACCTGCTTGTTTGTCATGATGGCATGTGCAGGAGCTGATAGACTAAAAACAAGGAGCAACATCGGGTTAATGAAAGAATCATCAGGGTTAAAGGATATGCCCACTGTTCAGATTGCTGCACAAACATTCACTTTTCGTGAGCTTGCTGCTGCTACAAACAATTTCAGGCAAGAGTCTTTCTTAGGTGAGGGAGGATTTGGATGCGTATATAAAGGGCGGCTTCCATCGGGTCAGGTAAAAATGGTTGTTTCTTTTAGTTATAGCTGCATTTTTAATATTAATAATCAAACTGAAAGTTTCCTGCTGCCAACTGTTTTGTAGATCTAATTTCTCTATACCAAAATATAATCGTGTAGGTCCATCACATTATTTTTGTTGAGTAACTTTCTATATTATCTTGTAAACTCCCCAAGGAAGATTCACATCTGAAGTATGCTATGTAACTGGGATCACATGCCGTTGCTCAACTTTGAATTTGAGTTTTCAGAATGCTATACAGCAGTGTTTGAAATCAATATTTGATGCATTGATTTTGAATTGAATATAATTGTCAGGACAGCTTGTACTATAATTTTCTTTGTCTGACCTTGTATCTGAAAAATGGCAATATTTGTATCACAATAATGTTGCTAACATAAATTGGTTTTTATGGGTACTTTTTAATTTATTTATAACCAAATGGATTTCTTGAATCAACAGGTTGTTGCAGTTAAGCAATTGGATAGAAATGGGCTTCAGGGTAACCGGGAATTTTTGGTTGAGGTTCTCATGCTGAGTCTTTTACATCATTCTTACCTTGTAAATTTAATTGGCTACTGTGCTGATCTGGGGATCAGAGGCTACTTGTATATGAATTCATGCCCTTAGGATCATTGGAAGATCATCTTCACGGTATATTTTCTTTCATTCTTGATCATAAACTTGTTGATTTTTTGCACTTCAGTTGTTGCATTCTAGTTCAACAAGAAGTCCTTAATATTAATGCAGTTGTACGCTTTAGTGATGGATACATTTTGTGGATTTCTCAGCTGATTACAACTTTCACTCAATCAGATCTTGTATTCTTTGTTATTTTCTTTGTGTATACCATCAATGCCAAGTAAAAAGTATTCTGTTGGTTTAGCAGCTCTATTACAGTCAGTTTCTTGGCAGTTGTGAACTCAACTTCTCTTTTTTATAGCGTTCAATTGCACCAATTCAATTGTATTATAGCTAGTGGAGAATATGCTAATATTCAACATCATTTAATTCTTGTTCCTGTGGTTCATGTTAGATTACTGATCCTAGCGTTTGTTGCTTAATGGCATTATAACATTGTTGTTAACTATCTCGTTGGATAAAAAATTATGCAGATCTTCCCCCCAATAAAGAACCATTAGATTGGAACACAAGAATGAAGATAGCAGCAGGTGCAGCAAAAGGTTTGGAGTACCTTCATGATAAGGCAAACCCTCCTGTTATTTATAGGGATTTCAAATCATCCAACATATTACTGGATGAAAGATTCGTTCCAAAGCTTTCTGACTTTGGGCTGGCGAAGCTGGGTCCTACTGGAGACAAGTCACATGTCTCGACAAGGGTCATGGGAACTTATGGTTATTGTGCTCCTGAGTATGCTATGACTGGCCAGTTGACAGTAAAATCTGATGTCTATAGTTTTGGGGTTGTCCTTTTGGAGCTTATCACTGGACGTAAAGCAATTGACAACACCCGACCCCATGGAGAGCAAAATCTTGTCACATGGGTATTGACACTTACTTTTAGATAGTATATCTCTTATGCTACAGAAAATGCGTCTTGCTTGAAATTTTGGCAAGATTCTGATCTTTATTTCAATTGATGTAGGCTCGTCCATGGTTCAACGACCGGAGAAAGTTTGCCAGGTTAGCAGATCCACAGCTGCAGGGTCAATATACAATGCGAGGACTTTATCAGGCTCTAGCGGTGGCATCCATGTGTATCCAGGAGCAGGCAGCCGCTCGTCCTCTCATACGGGATGTGGTAACTGCACTTTCTTATCTTGCAAACCAGGCTTATGATTCCAGTACAGCTCCTGGACAGAGTAATAGGCTTGGCACTGATAAAGATGAGAAGAGAAGCAAAGACGACAGAGGTGGAAGAATATTAAGAAATGAAGAGGGTGGGGGGTCAGGTCGCAGGTATGATTTAGAAGGATCCGAAAGAGACGACTCCCCTAGAGAAACTGCGAGGATTGTAAACAGGGATTTGGACAGGGAACGAGCTGTTGCGGAGGCTAAATTGTGGGGTGAGAATTGGCGGGAAAAAAGACGACAATTTGTGCAAGGCAGTTTTGATGGAAATAATGGGCAGTAGCCATTACTTCTTCCTCGTCGGCTTACATCCAATTTGCAATGCCGAGGGAGAGAAGAACCCAGCTGGATGGATGCCTGTATAAACTCTTGAGACGAGAGTATCCGGACCTAATGGGGGAAGGACGAGGGGGCCTACATTTTTTCTTTTTTTCTTCTATAACTTGATCTCTCCTTAACTTGTTAATCTTTCAGAACAGAGGAGAGAAGAGGAGAGTGTAAATTTACAGGAAATAGTAGAGAGAGAGAGAGAGAGAGAGAGAGCAAGCACGCCCACGCCCTGATCAAACTTACACTGCATGTCGTGATACACAAATTAAGAAACATTGTCTGTAGACTGTAATCTTATATATTCTGTAACTTGTTAGTTGTTACTACCAACTAATAGCATTTGATACGTAAAGATTTATGCACAGAGGCATTTCTCTGATTTCAGTAGAAACTGTCAATCAATGGCAAAGATGAACGAGGGATATATTAATTCAACAAGTTAACAAATAATGTCTGCTTCTTGTGCTAGCTGTCTCTCAGTTACTGTATAGGGTCGGAATTAGAAAATGAATAATTTCTGCGACAAAATAAATATCATAGACATTGGTGCGGGATGCTGTTTTGGCTTTAACCTTTCGATAGAGAGAGCAAACTTGTGAACGACTCATCGTCATGCATTTGTAGTTAATGGTGCGGTTGGATTATAGCAAAATGGTAAGATTACTTTTCCTGTAATTCAGGTCATGGGTTCTAAGATGGACATTAATCTTCTTTATGGGTAAAACAATTGGCTAATGTTTTAAATAAATAAATCTAACAGGTTGGGCCAACCAACAAGGTTCTATGGTGTAGTGGTTAGCACTCTGGACTTTGAATCCAGCGACCTGGGTTCGACTCCCGGTAGGACCTTGCTTTTTTTTCAGCATTTTTGCATGATTTCCTGCTTTGAAGTGTTTTTTTTTTTTTTCTCCATTTGCCCTTCTTAATTATATTTTCAATTTGCTTTTTAAGCAGGGATACAATTGAGTCAAATAATATCTATAATGACAAGCTTGATTGTAAACATGAATGAAAAAAAGTGTGCTGTAGTTTAACTGAAGTTCAAATGGCATTTTTATCAAACTATGTTTAGAAAAATATAAGCTTCATATTTTAGACGAACTCAAAATTGATAAACATTTTATCTTCATATTTAGCTTAACTTAATAACATGATGAGCCAATTTTGAAGCAACCGTTAGGCA
This sequence comes from Cinchona pubescens, assembly GCA_025175665.1. Taxonomy (NCBI): domain Eukaryota; kingdom Viridiplantae; phylum Streptophyta; class Magnoliopsida; order Gentianales; family Rubiaceae; genus Cinchona; species Cinchona pubescens. Next base: position 360,167 of record JANKKI010000077.1, on the reverse strand, counting down.
ACCTTGATTGAAAATAGTTATCAAACTTTAATTAATTATTATTTGATCTCAAAATTTAACACATCTTTTATCAAATTGAACTCGAATTGAGTTCTAAAGCTTTGAGTTCACAATTGATCAAACTCTGTTTGGATTACATTTTTTTTTAACACATTTTGAATCATCTATTTATTACATATATGTTACTATTACTTTCTTTAAAGTGCTATAGTAATTTTTTTTTTTTTTAATTTAAATTCAGTCCAAATTTTGTTCAAAGTTAGTTTCGTTGATTGAAAAATCAATTGCAAGGGGTATGTAGAGTAATATACGTATATATGTGACTTCTTATCTTAATGTTATTATTAATTTATTATTTAAATTACTTATTTGCTTGTTAATATAATTTTATGTTTGATTAACCAGTCAATTAAAATGAATTTAATTTTAATTTTTTTATACCAAAAGCCAACAAAATCAAAAAATTTTAACCAAATTATCAAAGATTACATCCCTCCATGTAAGCATTGCATTAGTATTTCAAAGCGGTTCATAGAATTTTTTTTTGTGTTGAGAAATATTAGACTTGAACTACCCATTTATGATTATACGTGTGAAAACATCTCATGTTAAGAAAAATCAATAAAAATATTTAAATAGAATCGATTTATAATTTTATTTATAAATTTTATATAATGAGTGAGATAGTTAATATAATATAAAAGATACCAAAACCCATCCATCACATTTATTTATGGAAATTGGTCAAAAATTGCCTCTCATCTCAAAGTCTCAGAAATGGTGGAGGAAACCAAAACTAATCAATCCTATTTGATTTACAAATCCCTGAAAATTATCCAAACAGCCCCTCATTCCAGAGTCTTCAATTTGTGCCTCAATCGTCCCTCTCGCCATAACGCTCTCTCACTTGACTTCTTCACCGAATTCCCCCAAGCCCTATCATCTCTCGATCTCAACCCCGATGTCTCCGTCATCATCCTCTCCGGCGCCGGCCGGCACTTCTGCTCAGGCATCGACCTCCAAGTCCTCAATTCTAGCTCCGCCGAATTCCCATCCTCCGACCGCGGCCGCGTCGGCGAGAAGCTCAGGCGAGATATTAAGTTCTTCCAAGATGCCGTGACGGCCATCGAGCGGTGCAGGAAACCAGTTATCGCGGCCGTGCAAGGCGCGTGTGTGGGCGGGGGGATTGATATTATTACTGCCTGTGACATAAGGTATTGCTCGGCGGATGCACTTTTTTCGGTGAAAGAGGTGGACTTGGCCATAACGGCGGATCTCGGAACTCTTCAGAGACTTCCGGGTATTGTTGGATTCGGGAAAATGCTATGGAATTGGCATTGACGGGTCGGAGATTTTCAGGTTTGGAGGCTAAAGAGATGGGGTTGATTTCCAAGGTCTTTGAATCCAAAGAAGCTATGGAGGAGGGAGTTAAAGCTGTGGCTGAGGGTAACTCTGTTTTTTCACGCATCATTCCCTCTTTTATCTATTTTGTGTCACAGAATTGCTGTTTGGCAGTGGATGTAGAAGACGATGATGGAGAAGAAACAAATAATTAAAAATAAAATGGAGAATAGATAAAGAATGAGTAAAAAATTGGGCAAAAACAAACCTATTATCATATCTAATAGTGATTGCGATTGTTGTTTTTTTAACCAAACAGCTGATGTAAAATCATACAGTATCTCATATACTTAAATGGTGGCTGCATTTGAAATTGGACAGGAATAGCAGGAAAGTCACCACTAGCAGTGACAGGGACCAAGGCAGTGTTGTTGAGAAGTAGGGATATGAGTGTGGATCAAGGTCTGGATTATGTGGCGACCTAATTGGGAATTCTGGTGTTCTATTATCTGATGATCTGAAAGAGGCCATTTCTGCACAAACCCACAAGAGGAAACCTTTATTTGCCAAGTTATAGTACTTTGAACTAGTGTTGTTGGATATCATTATCTTACATGGGTAATGGCTTGTCTGTTTAATAATACGAGCATTCTTGTTTCAACTATACTAGTATGTGGCAACTTCATTTGATTTGAAGGCTTTGTAAGGATAAGGAAGACTTGTTTGACCTTGGAATTTCAAGTTTACTGGTTGATTTCCATTGTAAATTTCCAGCTTCTTATCCTATCCATTTTTAACCATTTGATGGTAGCTAAAGCATCCTAATTATGAGATTATTATTATCAGTTCATCCTTAGGGACAAGGAAATTAGTTTTACTATGGGTAGTCAGTCTGTTCCTATTTAGATGGATTGTAATGATAGATGGATGGATCTTTCTAACATTACTATCTTAATTATGAGACATTAGGGATGGCTTATGGGCTTTTTTCCTAATCTGTGAGAGTGTTGATGGTGATGATCCAATCTTGTAGTTTTCTGAACTTGAAGATTTCTGCTGAGCGAAGTGGATAGGACGCAAAGCCAATAAGGGGAGACATTCTTCGCTCTAATGGACTAGTACCAAGGTCTACCTACTCTCATCCCCAGAATCCTCCCCCTCTTCCTCCACTTCTTTCCCCACCAAAGAAGGCAAAAAAAAAAAAAGAAAAGAAAAAGAAAGCCTACCTACACCAGGCCTTAAGCCCATACCAGATGTTTCTCACATGATCCAATAACTAAGCCCAAAAACTGCCAAAACCATGACTTGATGAAATTCTGGATATCGCATTGATGAAGCTTCCTACATTTATTTATTACTATTAGGAAGCAGTTTTTGTTTACAAATATGGAGAAAGCATTTATCTTTGGATTTTTCTACTACCTTTACTTGTGTCGGAGTAAATAAAATTCACATTGCTTTACTTGGATGAAATGAAATTATGTGCAATTTATAAGTATTAAAGAGTTCGTAATATTGTATTATAGATTGAATTTATATAAAGATTTTCCGTACTACTCAATACTCTAGTAAAGTTGTTAAAAAAGAAAGAGAAGATCGGATTTTGCTTTCGAGAGCAGAATCATAAAGCAGTGAGAGTTATCTTTTGATAGATGCATGTGACTTATAATTGAATCATCGTCAAAGTTCAAGTGGTGGGCTGATCAGGGTGCGTTGGTTCCTTGATTCGCATGCTTAAAGAATCCTACTTCTATCTTTTTTGTTATGCCGAATTGCGATGATGCCCCTTTCTTGAAGTTTCTTTCTTCACACTCTGACTTGCACATTTCATCTAGCTAAAGCCTAAAAGTAAACAAACAAACCGTCCTTCCTCTTTCCCTCTCATCAATCATCATCATCTCTCCTCCCAATACATTAACCAACCAACTAGCTAGTCCGTTTCTGTGTACGAATATTACTACATGTCAACTGTATGCGTACAAGAATACATCCAATTTCCATGTAGTCAGATCAACATTTCCGTGTCTCTATCAAAATCCCGAAACATGTCTCCGGTTTAATTACTGGTTGTGTATTCAAGAACAAGAATTAGGGGTAGGTAAATGGTTTGTATTAGATTTCATTTTTCCATTTTGAGACAATATTAATTAGCAAGTATTATGTAAGGTATAGTTATTTGGATATAAGAAGTGTCAATTGTGTTAAAGATTTTCTATCTCACACTTTATCTCAATTTTTATTTTATTATTTAATAAACGATTAAAATTTCTTTATTGAAATTATAATTAACTCGATCCATGAAAGAATTTTAAATCCTCCTCTGTCTAGCCGTTGTCATTCGACATATTTACGTATTTTGATAATATTGTTGGATTATACTATATATATAATTAAGGTTATCTATGTATGAATGAAGAAAGGAAGCGATCCTCTTCATCCATCTGTATTGATAAATACTACTGGATGGACAGTCGTTCTTGCAAGTGTATATGCTGTTTATTGGTTGTGAGCCAGCGACAATCTTAGCTTTAAAATGAAGAAAAGCAGCTTTAATTAATATTCCACGAGTCGAATATATATTTTCCAAAAACATATCTGCCAACATAAGAATGTTGCGGTCAACTCTGAAATTCTTGTTGAATTTCTCTCTATCCGAACCGCCTTCTAGAATGTACTGCAATAATTATAAGTTAGAATTGCTTGCTCTTAGGTATTTTTCTAGGCTTAATTGAAATTTTAGGTGAATATTTTGGGGGTTAAATAACAAACGTGCGTAGTTATTCTTGGTAATATAATAATCATAAAATTCTTCAACCTGCGGGAATCATGTAGTAAAGAACAGTTCCTTGGAAGAAAAATTAATTAATAAAATCACCAGAAAAAGAGTGAGTGTAGTCCAGTTGAAAGTTGGAGCACATGTAATGATTCCATAGGGAAAAAAAGAGAGCATAATTCATTAATGATTGATAGTAGCATTATTAGTATAGAAGAACTGGTTTCCTTATAGTTCTTAAACATCATTTTCGTTAGTATAATAGCCTTGGTCGCGCTTTTCAGTTGATTAATAATTGCTTGTATTAGCCCTTATATAAAATTATTGATGTTTTATTATATATAAAAAAAATAAAAAATAAAATTTAATCAAATATTTCTAAGTAGATAAAAAAATATAGTTCGAACACGTTACGTTGAAGAGAAAGTAGAGAGACTAGAAACGTACGTACACACATGTTCCCGTGAAGAACATGTTGTACTCAAAAAGCCAATAATTTAATTGCAGCCTTTGATTATTTCTTTCTTTTTTATAAAAAAAAAAAAAAAAAAAACATGGACACCCTCACGCAATCTCCTTTGACTCGCAACCTAAAATTCAAAGAAAAAAATGAAAGAGAAAGAGAAAGGCAAATCATTCACAGCCGCAATTAATTGCGCTTAATTCCCAAATACTCAGTGCTCTTCTTTTCATACTACAGTTTACGGGGTAATGAGACCATTTGATTGCCATTTTACATTATTTTCTTTCATCACACATTTTCTCTAATAAATTCCTTTAGTTTTTCTTTTTCCCGCCATAAATGTTGTGAGAGAGGAGTTTTCCTTCTTCATACGGAATCCAATTCAATTGTCAATGTCTAAGGCTCCCGATTCAACTCCCACTTTGCCCCCACTTCACATTTAATTTATTATCTCCACCACCATCTCCTCCCATTCCTTGCATTCGTTGCACCACTTTTCTTTTTCTTTTTTTCAAAAATCCCTTCCACAAATCCCTACAGTATTTTTTTAAATTTTTAATATGTGTAAAATAAATAAAAGGGTTCATGCATGAGTACCTTATAGGATTCATGTGACCTTTAAATTGTACTTCAAATACTGATTTCTTTGGAGGGATTGTATATATATGATTGGTTCTAAATTTTCGAATCTGATGTTTACAATAAATACCTAGTAACACAAAACAAATCAAATCAAATTTAATAAGTGGAGACAAGAAGATATAAGGAAATCTTGAAATGGGGTAAAATTCGTTGTGTAGTGTATGAATATCCCCAAGTTAGCCTACATGTCCCCTAGTCTTGAATCCAACTTCAAATTCTAGAAGTTACTGGTTGTACTAAATAATTAGTTAAGCATGGCGTGCACCCTATATATACTGAAATAATTACCACTAGTACAAATTTAATTTCGAATATTTTTCTTACATTTTATTATGACCATGCCTCCATATTCAAAATTTTCATCTACATCATATTTGTTGTGAATCCAAGCAATATCGCATCCAAGAATCAGCAAAGCCACAGAATATTTGTAAAATCTCTTTCTGTTTCTTCCAACTTGCTAACCAGTCTACATAAATATATATTCGATATTTATAGAAACAAAATTCATAGAGCATCTGAATTGTTAGCGAATCTTATCTTTATAAAAGATTATTACGCTACTTGCTTACTCCATTTTACATGCTATAAATATATATTGCAGTGACTAACTAATTTTCTTGTTGGGAAAATAGTGACATGTCTTAAAGTACTGTAAAAGTAACTTTAATTACAACATATTAATCTGTGTACGTTCAAACTACGGATTCATTCTTTATTATTACTGCTATTAGTCATTCACCTTATAAATAGAGGTAAAAACTAAAATATTGACAGAGCTGTATCCTGTATGTTTGCCAAATGACTTTGACAGCTTAGGTAAAAGCATTTTCGTGGTAGTCGTAAAATACTTTTACCACCACCAGCAGCAGCAGTAGTAGTATAATACGCACGCAGAGGACGAAACTAGGAAAGCCAAACCAACTAAAAGATTTTACTACGTACCATTTTATGTACAAAGATGTGCATGAAATTGTCATTCAATGTTAATCCTAGTTAGAAGTCGATTATGATTGGCAATAGATTCTGTATGGTTCTTTAGATAACAATCATAACACCAAGTAGCCAGAGTAGCGGTAAAAATATGGTCAGCTATATAGCATCAATCATTATTTGTTTAAGCAAAATTGTTTAATAGGGGAAAGATACTTAGCTGACCATATTTTCATTCTTTTTTTTCCTCTCAATAATTAATTAACCATGTAAAGATCAAAAAAAAAAAAACTAAAGAATAAAAGAAAACATGGAGTAGGGAAGTTAACAAAATCAAAAGGACGCAAACATTTAAAGTTTTGAAAAACTCAAGTACAAGATACGATCACACATATAATATTAAAGACAAAATAATAATAATAATAATAATAATAAAGTATGCACTTGAAAGAAAAGAAAACGTTGGAGGATTAGTTTCGACAGCTGCGGTTACTCTCATAAATCCATGGTGGCTTAATTCAAACACAACAAAATTTGAGTTTAGTTTAGAAGCTCTGTGGTTTCATCTAGTCGTCAAAAATTTGTAGCCTTTCTCATAGCTAGAAACGAAGAAAAATGTGTGAAAGTAAAGGAAAATATTTAGATAAATGTGAAATTGATATTTATTTATAAATTTTGTAATTAAAATTAAATTTTAAATTTTATATATATTATTTATTTTATATAATTTGATTCATATTATAAAAATTTATAAATAGAATCAAATATATCTAAATTATTTTTTTAAAGAAAAAAAGAGATTGAGTATTGTTCACGCCATGTTTCGAAATGGTTACTTCATATTAATAATTAAATTATATGTAAATTCCAACAATCCCATTACTATAAAAAAAAGAAGCCAAACTTTCCTACCCACTCTTCAGTAGTCCTCAACTTTTCTCATCATCTTTCTTGTGCCTTTCTTCAGTTTCTTCTTTGTTGTGATAGTGTTATATCTTCTCAATGGGTTTGCTGCAACTAGGTAGCTAGAGCAAGCTGTACATACATAAGTTGCAACAATTAGGGGTTGGTTGAGTTTTTAATTAATTTAGATTAGTATGGAGAAAGTGAAGTGTGTCAAGAAGGGAGTGGTGGGATTGCCCCCTGGATTTCGGTTTCATCCAAGTGATGAAGAGCTTGTTGTTGAGTACTTGAAGCGCAAGGTCCTCTCTTTCCCTCTGCCGGCTTCCATAATTCCTGAGGTTGAGGTTTCTGCAAGTCTGATCCTTGGGATTTGCCAGGTTCGTCCAATTTGTCACTAGTACTACTAAATTTGATTAAATTGTGGGTTCTTTTGGTCACGTCTAGCAAAGAAGATTATTTTATACTAATATTATTATTACTTTACAGTATAATTATGTGTAATGAATTGTATAGGTGAATTGGAGCAAGAAAGGTACTTTTTTAGCACAAGGGAAGTCAAGTACGCAAATGGGAAGCGGTCCAACAGGGCAACTGGTTCTGGTTATTGGAAGGCAACTGGAGTGGACAAACAAGTTGTTACAAGTAGCCAACGCCAAGGCCAAGCGGTGGTGGTGGGCATGAAGAAAACTCTCGTCTTTTACAGAGGAAAGCCATCCAATGGGATCAGAACTGACTGGGTCATGCATGAGTATCGCCTTGTTAATCTCCAAACCGCAACGGATAAATTGGCCCAAGTGAGCTACACTACTCATCATTACTCATTAATTCAATTTTCCTGATTATTTTTCTTGACTGACAGACAGTTTTTTTTTTTTTTTTTTTTTTTGGTGTGTGTATGTGTGTGTGTTGGGCAAATTCAGGAAAATTGGATTCTCTGCCGCATCTTTTTGAAAAAGAGAAGTGGGAAATCTGAGGATGATCAGATGTTTTGTACAAAAAGTCAGGGGAAGAAGAATGGGGGGATTGTTTTCTATGATTTCATGGCCACAAGTGATCGTCACTTGAAGCTGCAGCAGGATCCTCTTCCTGTTTCTTCCTCAACATGTTCGGGGTCAAGCGGGATCACTGAGATATCATCTTGCAATATTGAATCAGATGATATTAATGAAGAAAGTAATAGCAGTAGCTATAGTTTTATCCCTTTTAAAAGGAAACCTTAATTAGCCTAATTAATTAATTAAGTATATGGTTTGTTGTCGGTACCAAATAAAGTCAGTATTAAACCAAGAAAATTTCATCTTGTCAGTCAGTCAGTCAGTTATATAACCAATTTAGATGCTGAAAGTTTTTGGCATGTACTTCACGGACTCGGTTTCGTCTCTCTTCCCCAGTGACGTCTACCATTATCTTAACAATTTCCTATAGAAGAAAAGAGGAAAAAAGGCAGACAGACGAAACTAGTACAACGTTACAAGCAATAGCTGCTTTCTTAAAACCGGGAACATGATCTCAAGTCTTAAAGAAGCACTAGTAGACTAGCGTAGCATACAATTTGGACTACTATGTAATGTAACTGATCAAAGAAAAGTTTTCCATCTTCTCCATCTTTCTGCATTACTACTTAACCTGTTTTACTGAAGCGTCGTTATTGTTATTATCGTCGTGGGCGAAACGGTTATGGATTAGCATTTAAGGATATCGGTCTATGAACAAAATGACCATGAAGAAAAAGAAGCAAAAAAATGGATAAAAGAGGAGTATGTGTATTGATGGTGCAAGGATTTTTTTTAAAGTGAATTCCCTTTTTAGAAGCACAAGAATAAGAACATGATGGTCTTCCCAAGTCGATATATTATGCGATATTGGCCATAAGGTTCCCTACACCAGACCCAGTCAGTCTGTATCGAATCTGCCAAAAGCTAATTTACATCAAAGAATCTAATTCCGTGATACTGCTCCCTTCTGTGTTTATGTTGTCGAACCTTTAAGTTACAATTTTCAACCACAAAAACAATAAAAGAAAAAAAAAAAATGAAAGAGGTTTCCGGATTTTGATTAAGCAAGTCTCCAATCAAATCGTCATCCAATTGTACTTATTCCTGGAAATGGGCCCGATGCTTCATATGTTGTAGTTAGCTAGTAGTATAAGTAAAAACCACCCCATACAAAGAAAGAATTGTGTGCCGCATGGTTAACTAAAATCTGTGAATTAACTTGCAAGACATAAAATTTGAAGCATCAGTTTCAGTTACAGAACCCCTGGGGCATTTGAAGATTGGTCCAAATAACCCACGAGACTATTCTTGATGATTTAATGATTCCTTGCATCTTCCTGTAAGTAATCCAGTGTAATCAATGTGCAACTACACAATTAGTTGCACTGACTACCTAATTGACCAAAAATATAAAGGAGAAAAAAACTTGAGACCGTTTCCATGATGGGCCACATCTCGTCGAAAAAGTCTGTTTACTTGCACTGGTTTGTATAGAAAAAATGATCCTGCATCATTATCTGATTATTCTCTTATGCTGCCACATTTTTAGAAGAATTCTACTGTCCCTTTAAAAAGAATTATTCTCTTGACTTTCAAAACTTGTATAATACAAGTTTTTTAAACATATAGTATTGTATTATACAAGCATTTAAAGTACAAAATAATAGTTCTTTAAAAGAGATAGTAGGATTTCTCACATTTTTTATTGCCAGTCAAATAGACTAAGTAGCAGACTTATCATTTCATAAATTATCCTTGCACCCGCAATACGCATACACTGACATAGTGACATGTCCTACCCAAAAAAAATGCAGGAAATTAACAAAACACAACTTGTCAAACAACAGATGGAAATTGAGTCAGTATTTGGCTTCGTATGAAACAGAAAAGAGTTGTGTCCATTCCTATTGCATGTGTGATCTAACAAAGAGAAAGAAGAATGGATACTAAACTGTTTATAGCAATGTAATGGAAAGGAAAAGGGTCTAGCTTTCCTACTTCAGAATTGATTGGTAAATACTAAAATTACTATTACTACTTAGTAATACATATCAGCCTACGAAGCCTTAGTCCAAGAGGCCCAGGACAAGTAAGCAGCCTACTTGTTTTTTTTTTTGAGTGTTAAGGTTCAGGGCACTTCTTGATCTTCATTAATGACTTAATTTTGAAGCCCTGATTGCTTGAAACAACTATGAAGATGTACTAGTATTTTTTACTAATTAAGGGTCAACAATTTATAAAATTATGGTCTTCTATAGTTAGTGTCGAAAACTCATTTAATTTTGTGTCACGAAGATGCTGACAAAATTAAGACAGAACAAAAGGGTAAAAAACAGAAAAAAGGATGAATGGGGAATCTCTTCTGGGAGTGGGAACCATTCAAATGGAAGGAGGATAAAAACCAAAACTATCTCCCAAAGCTGAAATGTTGCTTCTGATTAATTAATTGGTGTTTCAAATTTAAATGCATGCAGATGCTTCCCCTCAACAAACTCAAATCATAACTCAACTCGATGTGCTACTATTTTTCTCATATTTAACAAAGGACATCCTTTTTCAAATTAATCAAATTGTTCTTTGGACTTTTCATCCATAAAGACTCGTGATTCATCATTCAACCAAAGTCCAACAAGAAATTAAAGACATGGATTTATCATCTACATATAATTAGTACAGTACATTTTGAAAAATTTTAGAAACCTGAAAAAAAAAAACAAAAAAACTCGATTCTCTAATAGAGTAAAAATTCTTTACTGCTCACTCTGTAATACGAACATGATTGAAAAATTATGAAAACTACTTACTTTTCAGTTATTTCAAGAACTGTCATACTCGTTAAGTAACTAAGACTTGCTCGAAGGGAAAACAGAACACATAGGAAATATGAGGAGGACTTTTCTATAGTAATTCCATTGGCATGGATGCTACCCTACCACATTTGATTGATCAAAATCTGTTTTATTCTCTGGCTCCATCGGTCCCTTTCTATGGTGCTCAGCTCAGTAGTACAGCTGTACTCTAATTAGGCCTTTCTGCATACATAGATTCCTTTTGATCTGCCATGCAAACTAGTAAAAGAAAGCTTTCTTTGTTTTTGTCTTCCACATTGTCTCCATCCATCCATCCCTAAACCTTTTCCCTAATTTTCTCAATTCTCATTCTCCAACAACAGCTCATGCATGTTGTAGTGGACCACTGATTAATTAATTCTCTTCAGTCGTTCATCAATATTCTCTTCACTGCAACAGGAATTAATCATTTATAGCTACCAAGAAAGAAGGGTTTCATTTCCTAATTAAGCCTAAAACATAGAACGTATATAGAGCATTGGATTAAGTTTCAAGATTTAAGTCCCAATTAAAGCTATTTGGCCACCAAATTCAACATCTGAATCTTTTATATATTGTGGGTGTGTGAAATTTTTTAACTACTATTTTGTATGAATATATGTTAAATGTACAAAAATAATATTTAAAATTGGATCGATACATACATGACATGTATCCATCTACGGTGATTAGAAATTTTTTTACACTATCTAATCAAAAAAAGGGAAAACAAAGGAAAAGAGTATGGAATCATTTTCATGATCCTGAAAACGAGATGAAATATAAATTGGAATAAAAGGCAAATAATAAAAGAATGGAAATCAAAGCAATTAACACGTCTGAATCACTAAAAATACGAGTCATTCTTTTACTAATAGGTTAAGTGGTTGACCTGATCTTGCTGCTACCTATCCTGCAACTTCGGTGGATCAAAAACTACAGCCGTAAAGGGAAAGAAAAAGAATAAAACTTTAATATTTGCAAATGAGAAAACTCCAACAAGAAATTACTTCTGACCAAATTCCAGAAAAATCACATTTGAGAACTACATTGCTTAGTGGTGCTCCATTTCTGAACCCAGAAAAAAAAAATCACGAATAGAAATCTTATCTAGAATCAGGGGGAGGCAAATTGGGATGGATCAAAATGGAGAAGTTGACCAAAACACTTGGGGCAATCTTGAACCTGTCTAGGAAGCATGAAATACATGAAACAGTTCTGGCAACCGGCTACCACCAGAACTACTTGCTGGGGTTGGGGAAGAAGAGGACTATTGTTGTCTAATTGCCAATATTGTTCTCCTCTCGTTGTTGATGATGAAGTTGAAGGAGACGCCTCCTCCGTGGATGACCCTTCTTCGCTCTCATACGAGCCATCTTCTGAGCATATTAATAAACCACCAACATTCATATTCATTTCTGGATTTGTTCTTGGATCCTCTTGTGATTTCATCCCAGTTCTCCAGTTTATATAGGACACCTCCCCAGTCTGCAAAATCCACATTAATAATTAAAGACTGGTCAGATCATGCACAAAGATTTAATCTTTGAGAATGTACGTATGAAAAAACCCACAACTTTTTCTTTCTTGTTTACAAAAGGAGAAAGCTTTATGTTTCTTTTTCAGGGTTTGGTGGTCTTTTTGCCTATCGGGGTAATATAAGTCAGAAAGAGGGGTGGAAATAAATGAACAATTTGACATTAATAAATATACCACCTTTAAAGAAGGAGAGATCGAGCTTGTTCAAATGAACAACAAATTAAACAAAAAGTAGCAGTAAGTGCAAGATCTGTTAAGGTTCAGTGCAATTAATTAATATGTTTCAGTAAGGAAGAAAAGAATAAGTACATAATAAATAATGATAGATATATTGGAGTGTATATATATGTTAATTGGTATTACATTTAAATCGAGGCATTGTTCCCAATAGTAAGGGAGCCGGATTTCAGAATTGAGTTCTAACGTATGATTATCAGTATCAGTAGTCGAATCTGAAGTTGTTGACCCGCGGCCACCGACGAACCTTGCTCGGCCAATGCCTGCACTCATGTTAATATTGCTGCAGCTATCGTTGCTACTACTGCTGCTGCTGCTGCTGCTGCGCTGGGGATGGTTNATAGAGAACAGTTCTGAAGGGATCTTTCGAGGGATGCTGTGATTGTAGCCATGTTTGGAGCTGTCATGTTTCCACTTGCCCTTCAAACTAACAAAACAGTACTAGTAATTTTTTTGTGTCCTAAAATTTAACTCATAATAATGGAAAATTCTATCTAATAAACAACAATTATTAAATGAGTGGAGGAGAGAGAGATAGAAAGCAGGTTAGATTTTGCAAAGGAATAACATCTCTCAAAGCCCTCAAGATGTTTAGATTGCTACTTGCGACAAAGACTGAAATGGTCCTTGAAATTTTTTCTAACATCTAGATGGTCTCTAAACTTTAATTTGTACTGAAATGGTCTTTCAACCTTTTCTTTTGAAACTAGATGGTGGCTCAAGTCAAAAATCGAGTTTAATCCAATTTTGATCGAAAAGAGAGGGGCAAAATGGGTAATTCAGAGAATTGTTGAATTCTTTTTTAATCCAATCGATTAAGTATTCAGCTTTCTAAATTTTCCCTTAGACAGTTTGCTTTTAGTCTTGCCAATCAAAATTATATGAAAGTCAAGTTTTGAACTAAATCACTGTCTAGGGACCGTGTTAGCAAAGAAAAAAGATCAGGATCCATTTTGATGCAAATTAAATTTCAGGGAGTATTGATGTTTTAGAGAAAAAAAAAAGTTAGGACCATTTCGGTATTTTCCAAACAATGGTATGTACTACTATTAAAATAACAAAAATTATTTGGCGTGAGGGAGATCTACAGCAGCGGAGGATTGAAAGTTTGAGAATCGATAAAAAAACACAATTACCAAAAAGAATGCCGGGCCTTACTCTAACTTGTAAGGAATGTGGTTTGGGGGGGTGGGGGGTTTACTGGGTTGGACGGTAAGCTCCTAAACCTTTATATGTCAAGCCATTTGCCCAATACTAGCAAACATGTTCTCTTGGGAAGGAGACCATTACTTGGGAAAGTTTTGAGAAATTGGGTGTTACATTAAAATTTTATGCTAAGTTTGTTCAGATTGTTTTTAACGATTCTCAGCTTTTAAAACTATGAACATGTTTTCTTTTGTTTGATCGAAATAAAAGTTGAAATTAGTTTTCCTGATGTGGAATCTAGGGAGGCTCAACAACCCTTTCCTGACAGGCCACAGCACGGCCAGGCCTCCCTCCCTCTCTTATTTTTATTGCTTTCCTTGTGCCATTACACTCCATTCTGGATTTAACTTTGGTTCTCCATTTTCCTTTTTCCTATGGGTCTTGACTCTTTGTTGATGCCGTGGTGCAAGTAATGTGGGTGTCGGCTAGCATTTGCCAATGAATTGTTTGTTAAGAGTAATGACATAGAAGTATAAAGTAGTATTACGTATCAAAATATAAAATACTAAAAGACATAGGAGTATAGAATTCTTTATAGGTTTCTTTCACTTCTTCTAACCAATCAAAATTATATAAAATTTAATTTTGATAACGAAATTTACAGGTAGAGTTTAAAATCGGATTTATGATAGTATTTTTCATATATATATATATATATATATATTATATATATATCCTGCAGGTTCTCTTCCGAGGTGGGGTGGACTGGACAGCAGATGGATTGGGTTTGGTTTCCTTGATGGGCTAGGCTCCACTATTAGGCTTTTACACTGCGACCGATAATACTTGCGCCGTATTGCTTCTAAGCAACAGCGACCAATTACGAGCTACTTCTTAGTCGGGCAAAATCGTTGTCATTTGTTCTAGTCAGAGTCTCTAGATGTGATTTATTCAAAAAAATAAAAAAAATAAATACCCTGTAGGACACCAAGGAACTCTAGAAGCCGGCCGGCCCCAAAACAAGAATTATTTTTTATTTTTTTCAAAACAAGAATTCAATAAATGTGAAATGAAATCTAGTAGAAGGCTCTCCTTTATTTTCTGTTGCATTTGACATATCTGCATTTCAATAACTGTACCTTCTCGTTTGGGATATTGCACACTTTGGTGTCTCGGGACTTTTGCACCTCTAGAATGGACAAAATGTTTATATAAATCAAATTTATTATACTATACATCACTTATTTAAATAATATATAAATAATATAAATTAATAAAAATTAAAATTTTATAATATTATAGTATGAATCATTTGAATTTTCCCAAAGAAAGAATGTTTCCTAATGGATGTGACAAACCGCGTATTCCTCTTCTGAGTCTTCCTATTTATAAAAAAATAAAATAAAATAAAATAAAATAAAATAATAAATAAATCAAAGAAAATCAAGAAGTCATCTTAGAAAGAAAGGTATTCCAGAGAGTTGCGACAATTGTATGTATGATCCTTGTGAATTACTAGTAATTTGAAACATCCCAATTGCAATAGTCGGATCGGCTGACCTTAACATGGCGAAGAACGAGGAGCCGGCGATCGGAATACCCTACAACCCGGCCTACCAATACAACCAACAGGCCCCGATGCCCCAGCAGATCTACCATAATCATCATCAATACTACGCGGGCGAAAACCCTTATCAAGCCGGAGCCATCCCACCAAACGCCGTCTTTGGAGCATATCCAAAAGGCATACCCATTCAACAGACTATTTACAGAGACACCCCTGCCCCTTTTAACTGCCTTCACTGTGGCTCGTCTGGTCTCACCACTATCAAGTTTGTTTCTTTAATTAACCTACTCATCATTATGTTTATTTCTTATTTGGTTGAACAAAGAATTGGATCTTTGAATGATGGAAAACACGGATTTTCTTTAGAATTTAAGTCACATCTATCTATCTATGTATGATTAAATAGGTTCGAACCCTCCTTACCCATCCGGGGTCTAGTCAATCAGATCTTGACGGTTAGCATGTTGATGATTATCCCATCACCAAACTGATCCACTAGTCTAGAGCCAATTTGCAAAGTTGACTTTGATGCTATGATAATTGCATGCCGTGTGGGTTCAGTCGTTATTTTCTGTATGATCAGGTTATAATCCTAATTATGGCTTGTGCATATGAGTTATGGATATAATAAGATATCCTTTTCGACGTCGAATGCAGATCAAAACCCATAACAGAGTAGGTTTGGCAGCTGTTGTGGGTTGTATGATGCCTATGATGCTCGGTTTTTGCTTTCTCTGCCCTTCCATGGATTGCCTCTGGCATAAATATCACTATTGCCCAAGTTGCAAAGAGAAGGTTCCATAGCCTATGCTTTACACTTTTATGTCCAAGTACCAGCTGGAAATTTGCATGTTAATTCGAATAGCTCTTTGATATTGTTCTCTTCTTCTTCTGTAGGTTGCTGATTTTGAGAAGTCGGATCCCTGTTTGGTGATGGATCCTCCTCAATGGGAACAAGAGAGCTTTGCGTTGCGTGCATGACTTGATCAGTCCACTGCTTGTAATTTCCATGCTTTTATGTGATCCCTTGCTTATTATAAATACTGATTGTGGTGAAGTGTATTTGTTCAACAATGAAACTTCATGTGAACATTCTTGGTGAGATACTTGGCTAAAGCTCTGTACAAAATACTTCATTTTGGGGATATGTCCTTAATAAATGTGTGGAAATTTCAATTTATTCCCCAAGCATGATAACATTCTGGTCTTAAAATGCATGTTGTTCTATTTTTTGTATGTTTCGGTTATTTTCACATCAGACTTGAGCTATTTAAATTAATTAGATTCTGGGGGAACTGTGGTAATTACGTGTACTTATTTCTACATACTTTCAAGGGAAATGGAATATAGCGATTTGTAAATGTAGTGGAGTATGTATATAAAAAACTTTGTAGAGTCGCTACTTATAGAAATTATAAGATCATTTGATGCATTATGCCTTCATAATGTGCTTATCTTATCTCTTTTATTTCTCACACTGGGAACCTTATCCAATTGAAAGAAATGGCACACAAGTTCTTCAGTAGAAGGGTTGGTCACAGCATGATACCTTAACACCCTATCAGGTTAGCTGTGAGACTTGCTTGTCTGGGGAACTAACAATTTCTTTGAGATTGTTTGAAAGGCTGCAGGCAAGCCATCCTTGGCTACCAAATAAGACATCTTTTGTGCATGCAATGCATCTCTTCTTATCTGGCTATAGTTCCTGCCTATATCATTTCATCTTTTCTTGGGCACCTATATATCTTTGGCAAACAGTCTCTAAAATGTATGTTGTAAATTTGTGCAAATTGTCAATGTCCTTGATTAAATCTGGGAGTCTGATTCCCTGCTGGAGAATTTATTTAAAGAATGTGTATGGGTTGTCATGAATTCTTATGTATGACTCTGTTTGTGTATGCAGTATTCCCCTCGCTATATTTTAGAGCCCTTGGTTTCTATCTACCAGTGAAGTGTCTTTTCTACACCGTTCAATGCATGCATGCTAGTTTAGCAGAGAATTTGTCTGAGATTTGGTCTGGGAAAGTAGTAAACAGACCACTGCCAATAATAACTAACTTAAAAGGTTGTTTAGTGTTTAAAGAAAATGGAATACTGGCAGGGTATGGCAGCCCCGTACCCTCTTCTAGTGCATCGGAATTGTACCCCATATACCCCCACCGCTGAAAAGGAATTAGGACGGAGGAGTGTAGTGTTAGGAGGACATCTCCTCCATAGTATAATTTGACTCCAATATGCATGTATATAACATTGGCTTTTATAGACAACTGACAAACTGAGGTGGTAATGGCAAGGAAATTGTTTGTTGACCTCGACTCTGTTGTAAATGGCCCATCCAAATTTGCTCTTCTATGGACTTGAACGTGCTTATGCCTCAAAATTCTCCAATTTGTAAATTCTCTCTTCTCTCGCCCATCCTGCATTTTTTTCTTCATGGAAAGAAATTGTGGAGGGAAGAATCTCCACATGAATCCATATATATCCTAATCAAATGGATGCTCATCTGTTCTTGTTAGGAAGTTGAAGAGAAAACCTTCTTTCCTTTTCTTTTTCTTTTTGCATGGAAAACGGAAAAACCAAAATTGTTTTGGGCCATTAGGCTCCCAAAAGACATCACCTGGATTGATTCTGTTAGTTTTTTTAGTCTTTTAGATACAAAGGCACAAAGCCAGGAAGGCCATGTCCCGTGGGCCTTTTCTAGATAAACTGTAGATGATACAAAGGCACCAAGTGAGGATGCGTTATTTGTTCTCGACTTTTCTATTCTTTCTTAACTAAACTCTTTTGAATATGATTAGCACTAGTAAATCAGTAAACATCAAATATGGCCAATACTCAAGCGAGATAGATGTCCATAACCCTCAAAATATATAGTCTTCTTAGCACCACTTTACATCTGTGCATTTCAGTAGAATGATATTTAATTCATTGATACACTATACATGAATAATATATTTTTTATTTGTTAAAATTATAATTTACTTAGTACATAAAAATAACATGGTGGAGAATAAACGTCGGTAATGGGAAAGAAAATTACTCAATTTATTTTATATATATATATATATATTTTAAATCATCCTTTCTTTTCTTTCTTTTCCCATCCCTCTGTTCATTAGTGATTCGGATGTATGACGATTAAATCATAAAAGAATCGTCAATTGTATCTGGTTGTCAATTTATTTTATATGTAACAGGTGAAAGAACATTAACAGCAAAATTAACATTTTACCTAATAACAGAAATGCGTTCTAATAGAAATATACATGAGGATAATTTTAACAAATCCAGAAGAGTATTTAAATGTGCAGTTATTTTCTTGTATTCTAATATATTTGCTTGATTACATAAATTACGAACATCTACAATCAAATTAAATTTCCCCATAATCCATTTGTTTGAAAATTTCTTTGAGTGTTAAATTAAAAGTCTTTTACCAAGAGAGTGACAGAAGTAAACATCACGAAGGAGCGAGAATTTATCTACAATAATTTCTTCATATGTTTTTTAATTATTATTATTTTTATTTCACGGTAGCTCATCTCAAAAGTTGTTATAGTATTTTTTTCAAATAATATTCTAATAATAAGAATAATTCCTTGAAATGTGATGGATATTAAATAAAAAAAATGATTGAAAAATATACTTATTCTAAGAATTATTAGAAAATTACACAATAAAATATTAGAAAATTTTACAATTTTTTTAGAAAATCAAATATAACATTTGTACTTTAAATACTTAAATAGTATAATATCATGTATTTTAAATACTTATATTATATAAATTTTTAAAATTAAAAAAATTATAAAATTCCCCTAAAATATTTTTATAGCATGGTACGAACACAGCAAGAATGCTAAAGACAGTAAAGGTATTATCAACCATCACATAATTGGGATTATTTTAATTGTGTCAACCAACACACAACATAATCAAATGGCTAAAAATGACGGAAAGAAAGAAAATTGGGAGGGGTGCGTAGTAGGAATTCGGAAAGGTCAAAAAGGTAATTACAATAGATATTATGTCATCGATGACGAATTAGTAGGACCTAGGAAGCCGCAATAATCCCTTTAAAAAAAACCTTAAAAAGGTTAGAAAGAGCTGGATTTGCTCCAGTCTCAATGCCTTATAGGCACGTGATATTTTTTTTTTTTTTTTCTGAAAATTATTTTATTACTGGGAACAAATGGGGTCCATGCCTAAGAGGCTCCATCATATTAGCAAGGTATCACAGTTTTGACCAATATTTAATTATTGCAACCTTTTTGGTTGGTTTTATGCAATTAGACTAATAAATGATGCATACTAAATTGATTGGGTTCAAATTAAAAATTGCCCATTAATCCAAGGGCACTCATTCATAATGTACAATCCAAATTGTGTCTCTACCACATAAATAAATTTGAAGTTATCATATCAGTTCATAAAAAATAGCAATAAAATGCATAAAATTTATCTATTCAAAATTTAGAATAGAAATCAATGTTAATTAGATAATATTCTTTACTTGTGCAAAAATAAATAAATAAATAAAACTAATGCAGTGTAATTTAAGACTGGAGCTTAATTTATTTATTTATCATTTTCGTTTTTTCTTTTGGGTGATATTTATATACAGAGTGACTTGGGATAGAAAAGGATTGAATGACTGTTACTACAGTATTACTATATATATATATATATATATATATATTGGGCGCTGGAAATAAATTTGTAATTATTTACGGACGTAATTAATTAACATTGCGCGTCTTTGCCATATAGGATACTAGACGTACAGCTTCAAAGTCGACAAAAATAGACTTTTGAATGAATAGTTCTGTAATGCATAGTCTTAATTCTATAGTATAGTTGCATCAATTGTTTTTTCCAATTCCCACATGAAATCTAAAAAGAAGATGATAGTTAATTCTCTCTCTCTTGATCTTTAGGAAGAACAATGAATCAGAAATCGTTAATGATCTTTAATTTTATAATATTTCACTTTCTATTACACAATCAAATAAAATATCAATTACAGAATTTTGATAATATATTTTGAATTCTTAAATATATCCGAACCTACTGCTATATGTTGCTTATATTACTTGTTGTCACGATCAACTCTTGTGGTGCAATAAATTCAATATATATAAATAAAGAAGAAAAAAGCAATAAATGCAATAGAGCTGTTGATGTGCTTTCTAATAGCTGCATCGTGTATGAAAAAGATATATTTTCGACATTATATTAGATTTTGATATCCATTTTCAAAACACACCTTACCATAACCTACCATAGAGAAATTCCAGTATAAAGAAAAATCACTCCAATTTCTGATGAAGATGATTCAAAATCTTCTTCATGTATCTTTCAAGATCACACAAAATATTCTTACCAACTTGTATCGCAAAATCAGGAGAAGAAATAGTCACCTTTACCGAAATTCATACCAAACCAAAAAATTTACCAACTTGTAGTATTCCGCACATTTTTGTTACTACATATATATTACATGCCTACATTTAGGGAAAAGGTTAGTTTACACAAACAAATTTTACAACTTCTGAAATTGCAATGCTCTTAATTTTGCAACGATCCTAAGTGGCAAGGAATCCTTTGGTAAGATTTCAGTTCGGCAACAAAATGACATAATAATAGTGGGTTGTTACATTGTATCGTTTATCACATGTTTACTGTTATACCGTAATTTAGTATTTTTATTTTTCAGCCATAGTAAAAGAAAAGAGAATAAGAAGAATTGTCAAAAGAGTTCATGATGGTGGGAATTGAAGCATTTTACATGAGTAAGCACGGCAAATTTTTATTTTGGTCAAGAGTAATTATAAAATATATCCAGTAGTTACTCATCAACCAATAAGAGTTTGCTATTTAGAATGCAAGGCTCATTTTTTTTGAATAGGATAACCCTTTTATTTTGCAGAAATATGGACCCTCCACTCCAAATAAAAAACTCTATATTAACTTGATTTATTTATGTAAAAATAGTTTCAATTTTGTGTTCATGATTCAAATCAAATATAAAAAAACTAATGAATTTTTATTGGGTGGAACTCGATTTGAACACGTCCGGCTTTGGTTAATGGGTATATGGCTTTGTTTGGATTATATACAGGACAATGAATTTTACAACAAATCATTTAAAAATATTTCTTAATTATACATTTTAAAAAATATATATATATATAATAAATCTTAAAAATAAAATTACTAAATATTTATTTGAAATAAGGGATATGTCTTGGGCTGAAATTGTGAGTGAAGAAATTGTGAGTGAAGCCAATCATATTCATATCTAACAGCCAGCCGAAAGTGATGGATTGCGGAAATCCATAACTTGAATGTTGTTGGTAAGAAGGAAGAAGTAAGAAGTAAGAAGTAAGAAGGGGATGCTTATGCCAACTCTGCAAAAAGGTAAAGATATTTTACAAATTGGGGACCCCACTTTGAAAGATAAAAATAAAAGCACATTACCATCAAAATAAATAAATCACCATCTTCTCTACTCCTCTCTCTCTCCTCTCTCTCTCTCTCAGCATACTCACTCAACAAAATCTCTCGCCTCTGTTTCTCTCTCCTCCAGGCTACGGGACTCTCTGTATTGTAAAGGTGAATTAATTGTAAGGCTGCAATAACCAAAACCCTCACCACACTCGACTTTTCTTAAAATTCCCTCTTCTTTTTTTAGCTTCCTTTAACCAAATATTAAGGTTTTTTTTTTTACTTGAATTTTTTTAGTTGAATTTCGAGTTAATACTAGTTTCCAATACAAAATGGTGAGCCAGAAAAGGTCAGAAAGCGTTCCCTGCGATTATTGCAATGAGCAGATGGCGGTTCTCTACTGCCGAGCTGACTCCGCTAAGCTCTGCTTGTTCTGCGACCACCACGTTCACTCTGCCAACGCTCTTTCCCGCAAGCACCTCCGCTCTCAGATCTGCGACAACTGTGCCTCCGAGCCCGTCTCCGTCCGCTGCTCCACCGACAACCTCGTTCTTTGCCAGGAGTGCGATTGGGACGCACACGGCAGCTGTGCCGTCTCCGCCGCCCATGATCGTACCCCTGTTGACACATTCTCCGGTTGCCCTTCTGCTCTTGAGCTCGCCTCTGCTTGGGGTTTGGAAATTCGGGATAAAAAACCCAATCTTGTTGTGGAGGTGGAGGATGCCGCACCCAATTGGGGTGGTGGGTTTTTGGAGTCGTGGATGGGGGGAAAGGATGTTTCTGTTTCCCCTTCGGTTCTGTTGCAGGACTTGATGGTTGCCTAATGACAATAATGCATCTCCTGTTGTTGTTATTTTTCCCAATTGCGGCGCTGGAGAATTCACGAAGAAGCATACTCCCCCCAGCTGTGGGAAGCAGAGGCAGTTGATCGTGAAGCAGTTGATGGGTTTGCTGGAGAGGGATTTGGTTGATGGCGCAGGCGGAGGCGGAGGGGAGGAATTGGGTCCCAGGACGCCGAATGTGAGTGCTGGTTGTGGGGTTTGGCAGGGAAATGAGGAAGTGGGCCGATTGGGAAGTGGGGGTGATGGAGTTGTGGGTATTGTCAATCAACAGCAGTTTCAGCCTCAGCAACAGCAGCAGCAGCAGCAGCAGCAAAATGCGCCGTTTATGTCATTGCTTATGATGCAAAGACCGGAGAATCCCAAGGGGAATGATCGAATGATAGAAAGGAGCATGTGGAATACCAGTGCATGTGATAAGTCCCCTCAGGTTTTAATGCAGATAAAACCTTTTTCTTATTCTTAATTTCTACTACTGCTACATTTTATGCTTTGCATAGTTTGTTAAGCTTTAAAGTTCTTTTTTTTTTTTCAGTTTCTTGTCTCGAGCTTTTTAAATGTAAATCAATGTATTTGAATGTTTAATATGTAGATAGGAAATGTTGAATTTTGGTGTTTATGGCACTTTTAATTGATAATTAACAAGCTCTACCTAACAGCAGTTGGTTATGCATTTCTATGAAAGTAAAGTGTTGCTATTATGGATTTCTTTTCGGTTCTCTGAAGGTTTTGTAGGCTTTCTGATCTGCTCAGCTTGTTTTAGACTTCATTTGCAGTGTTTATTGGCAAGATCCCCCCCTCCGTCACTCTTAATTCTGGTTGAGAGAGGGTATGAGAACTTGAGTTTCTTTTTCTGATTATCGTCTAACTTGATTCCTGAATTTAATTAAAAAAGGGTAAGTTTTGCATTCAGAAATGATACTGAATTCGATTCAGATTTTAAAAGGTTGCTTTTTGCCTCTGTATAATATATAGGCATGCGCATAATGTTTTGCCAAGAGATAAAAGGGGTCTGGGTAACGTGTCTTGTCCAGAGATTCTCATTTTCTCATTCTATTTCCCTTTTCCTTTCTTTTGGAAGTAGTGAATGAATCAAATAAGAAATGATGGATGCAAGTAACTTGCTTCAGACCGTTCTATCACCTCTCCCACTTTCTCACACTTGTTGGACATCTAAGCATACATGCCCCTGCTTGTCAACATACTCTCTTAAATGAGTGGTCCTGGATGGATTAAGTGGTGATATAAGCTACTAAATTTCCAGAACAAGTCATGGGATTAGTAGCATTTTGTTAAGTTAAAGTTAGTTCCCCCCTCTCTCTCTCTCCTTTTTGGGGTTCTTCTTGGTGGAGTAAATATGTTTTATTCCAGGAAAGCTAATATAGTGCGCTAAGAGAACAAGAAGGTTTGTGAAATGCTCTTTTTCTTGAAATTTCTGTTAAATTTAATGAACAAATGAATTAATTTTGGTTCATTTTCATTTCTTTCAAGGCATAATAAAGCCTTTTCTGTTACCTTCTTGTACAACAAAAGAAATATATTTTTTTAGCTTGCAGTGAAGCAGTAACTGTCGTATATTTACTTTTGCAGATATGGGATTTTAATTCAGGACAGCTAAAGGGAAATGATGAATCTGATACACTGGAAGTAGGCTACAATGCTAACGATGTGGGATTTATGATGAAAAGTTATGGTGAACTCCTAAAAGAAGCATCCTTAGCAACTACAAGAGGATTACAACTCCCTGGATTGAACTGCTCAATTGTACATGAGGATATGACAGCATTCAATGTAAGTGAGATTACTCGCAAAAGTAGCTGAATTTTTTATGTGATTTATTTATGCTTTTTGTTGTCCAATAAGTCTTGCCTGGCTTTTTCCCTTTTGAAGTTTAAATGCTCTGTTGCGATTAACTTGACGTAGTCTGGAGTGTGCTTGACTTTCTGTATATGAGGGGCATGACGAGCTTTATTTTAGTAAAGTTATTCCCTAAAAAAGCCCTGTGCGATTTGGGAAGCTGGGGTATCTTGATTTTGCAGTCTGCTATATCAATTAATGCCTGTATCGTAACAAGTTTAAGATCCCTGGTGATCTTGACAAACAATTAACCATATACCTTTAGCTATTCAAATGAGAAATAAGTTAACATAAAGTGGTATGGGGTATGACAAAAATCAAAAGGAAAGTTCTTTTTTTTTTTTCCAGACGTCTTGGCGTAAGTTCACAGCTGGGAGAGAGCTCTATGCCTCTTTGGAATTTTTATGCTTGTAACTTCAACCGTTCCTCAATATGTGCTTAATTTCCACCATCTGATCTGATAGTTGTTGTTGCCTTTCGAGCTGACAACTTTGTATATTCCCTTAAAATGCAGAACTCTAATAACCCTACAGCAAGCCAAGGGCCGGCAACATCAGAGAGCAACAATTTACCAATAGGAAGGGCACCATCAGGTTCAGGTTTGGGCAAACGCAAATGCTATGGTGGTCTGAAAGATTTCCATCTTATGGACCACAATCTGTTCTGGCAAAAAGTGAAAGCGCCACAGCAGCAATTACAAAGGTTGATATGGAGCTATTGGCAAAGAATAGAGGTAATGCCATGCAACGCTACAAAGAGAAAAAGAAAACAAGAAGGTACTTAATTCCTCTCATTTTTCTGTAACTCGTTTCTTTTGTTGGCAGTTTTATTTGTCCATGGACAAAAACTAATTTGCAATTCTGTGTGTTCGTTTATCTCTCATTTTCTGTAACTTTTTCCTTTTATCGGCAGTTCTATTTTCCAAAAGACAAAAACTAACTTCAGTCCTGTGTTTGTCTGTTTTGTGCTAGATATGATAAGCACATTCGCTATGAGTCAAGAAAAGCAAGAGCTGATACTAGAAAGCGAGTTAAAGGTCGATTTGTTAAAGCTGGTGAAGCTGCAGATGGATAATTCTATGGTTAGTGACTTGAAGAGGACGAGAGCACATCTTTTTGTGTATATACAAATCTTGTATTTCCTGTAAAGTGTATGAAATTCGTGCAGCTGTTTTTGCGTTCTATTGGACCAATGGCTATTTGCTCACTCTCTCTCTCATGTATGAGTAATGGAGTGTCTCAAGGCTTGCTCTCCTGAGCAGTTTTGCTTCATGGTAATTTATGTCTGTTCTTTTCATGTGATTTGTGGGTATAGCGACTGCTTGCGACTTCTGTACTGGTTAGCTGCTAATAGAAGCTTGGACGGCTAACTCTTTTGGAATACAACCTTTGTCCCAGTCATATACAACAACTGAGCTGTAAAACAACAAATGGGTGTTTTGGTAGGAGGTCATGAATTAAAATTGTAATCACCAGTGCTTTCTTCAACACCTTTGCCTCTCGCCTTATGTGTTTTTTTTTCCTGGTTTATTGCAATCTAAAAAGAATTTTTCGTGGCTTTGTGTATTGTTGATCAACAACATGAAAATCGTAGTTGTAGGTTGAGTTTGACATGTACAGAGACAAGGGGGGAAGGGTCTTGGCCTGGGTTTCATGCAGATGGTGACCATGAATTTGAACTATGGTTGAATTGTCTGTGTCTCTTTAATACTTATCTGACCACCAGGATTTATTGATTTCAAATTAACAAGGCTGCTTTTTGTAGATGGACATCATTATGTTATGTTGCTTCTCGTTTACTAGGAGTTTATCTCAAGTCAGCCTCTGATGATTAACTGAACTTAAATTGGCCAGGGGCCTTGCTGGAATTTGGATGAAATACATTACTTCCATGGCACGCAAGTCGTCACTATGTCGCCAGTTATGACGGTATATAAGATGCTTTGTTACTTTTCCTCCGTAGTATTGCAGTATATATAGAGATTTTCAAGATGCTCAATTAATTGAGGTACTTGATTAATTGGTTTAAGAGTTTGGTGTATAGCTGATGAAGTTGAATTGCGAGCTTGATATGTATTATTAAGAGTGAGTTTTTTAGAGTTAGGTCATCAATGTTAAAGAACTCAACCAACGGATGTAATGAGCCTTAAAGCAGCTAGTATATGCTGGAGGAGTAAAATTCGTGAAACCCCTAGTCTCTAACATTGATGAATGCTTTTAATTGCCTCTTATAAACATGTCACATACCGCTTTCTATTGATTCCATTCACGCACACTGTATTCTCTAACTCTTGATCTTAGTTTTGCCACGATGTTGCGTGACCACATCTAATTTAAGCCCATGGACTCTCTCAATGGTTCTTGAATTGAAGCAGTTGAAAAATATGAAGGACGAGGATTTGTCCTTTTTTCTCATCAAGAATGCGCTGGAAGCTAAAATGAAGAGAGACTTTAAACAGTTTTGCAATGACGATGGCTCAACAACTTCCACCCTTAATCAGCATAAATTGGGACAGGAGTCGTCGACATCTGTTATGGATTCGCCTTATTACTTGTGGGATGGTGGTGGTGCTACTCTAATAAGGGAAAGACACAGACAACCAACCTTGGAAGAGATGATAGTTCAGTTAGAGATGGAAGAGGCTGCGGCCTCAAGAAGATCAAATCTAGGTGATCAATACGGAGAATTCCGGCATCGAATGTCTTGTGTTAATAGTTCTGACATTCTTCGAAGTGCAAGGAACGCATTAAATCACGAGTACCCTCGATTTTCTCT
This sequence comes from Cinchona pubescens, assembly GCA_025175665.1. Classification (NCBI taxonomy): domain Eukaryota; kingdom Viridiplantae; phylum Streptophyta; class Magnoliopsida; order Gentianales; family Rubiaceae; genus Cinchona; species Cinchona pubescens. The sequence continues at coordinate 332,882 of JANKKI010000077.1, read as the reverse complement.
CGATGGAAAAGATGCCATGTACAGATCTTCGTTTAGGAACATGGTCCCAGCTCTAAGCACGGCAGGTGCAAGAAACTCGCTGATCAGCTGCAGTAATGATCATAAGGGATCAACCAGAGGATTCTATAGAAATGATTATTCGGATTCAGAAGTAGTGCAGAATAAATTAGGAGAGCTGCCGGCTACAGTAGGCGGAGAGAGAGTGGTGTGGTGCCGGCCTGGAGTGGTTGCTGAATTGATGGGACTTGAAGCCATGCCAATCCCAGTTGATCAGAGATATAGCTGCTGCAAGAGGCCGGATCATGGAATGTACGCTACTAATGTTCTAAAGAGGCAAAATCAGAGGAGGATCAGAGGAGCTGGAGCTGGAGCTGGAGCTGGAGCTGGACGACGTTCGTGAGATAGAAAAGGCAAGATTAGTAACGTCGTGGGATTATAATACAAATGGTTCTTGCTCAACCAGCGGATACCGTGTTATGAAGCCAATAAGAGGAGTCCAAGAGGAGGCTTCAAATGGACAATTTGGCAGTCCAATGCGGCATTTTCGGCAGAATGACACCACTCGTTATTAGTACTATCTCAGTTTGCAGCTCCCGTAACAAAACTTGAGCAAATTAATTAATGGTTGTTTTTGTTGTTGTATTCTTTCTTCTAAAGTAATTTCTTTCTTTTCTTTTCTTTTCTTTATCTACTAGTACTATGTAGTAAGTAGTAATATGTTTTGTGCAGGCAGCAAATACATATGGACTTCAATTAGATTAGATCATCTTATATTGTTAGCATCAAATCAAATCGAAGTTCCTTTCTGGTACCATTCAATTCAACCTGGAAAACTTGCAGACACCTATGTCTGCATTGCATGTTTTATTGTATACTCTTATTTGAATTTTCCTCTCTTGGATTATTATATCGAGACTGATTTATTATGTAGTAATTGTCATTTAATGTGTATTAATGATCGCGTTAAGTCGGCTGGAAGAACCGGTTAGGCAGCCCACTTTGATGACTGGCCGTGTAAGAAAAAAGTTGGCTCATTGGGCCCAATACCAGAAATTCTTCGAGGAAATAATTATCCACTCATTGGGCCCAAACTAATTTACTGTTTCTGACAAAGTCCTTTTTATTGGGCCTCAAATAAAAAATCGTGGAACGCCGCATTAAAACCCATGGGCCGTGGTTAGCATTTTCGTTTCCGAAGGTTACATAAAAGTCCTTTCTAGACAAATTGTATTTTTTTTTCCCACCCCACTAGACAGATGGTTTACAATACTCACTGAAAAAAAAATATTCCATCTACTTGAAACAAGACTGCTGAGTTAATTTGCAATGGAGCCACGGATGGAGGAGTAGGAAAATTTTTACATGGATTCGGTTCACGGTAGATAAGATGGACCCCTTGTAAGTCATATTCATCCACATTATTTTAAAAAAATTTATTTTTTAATAAATTAGAGTGACACGGATAAATATGGATCAAAGAATCTATCCCACCAACAGTAAATCGGATCCATGTATATGGTAAGCAACTTTTTTGTTACTAGACATAAAAGAAAAATTGCTTGGTAAAGAAAAAAAATCCGAATTTGACGAAAAACTGGGGCAACTTTGTTTTGTTTTGTGAAAACATGTAGGTCTGAATTTATAATTGACATCAAAAGATCCTTTTGACCCATTGCTGCTTTTTTGTTTACAGTAGCAACCGGCAAGTCATCTTCCACCCACCCTCGATTTTTTTGGAGGGAAATGGGAAAGTGAGTTGAACATGACTTGCCACTATATACAATAAGAAGCAATGGGTAAAATGAAGTGGCATGAAGGTGACATACAATTGTATATAATTAAGAAGATACACTCCAATTAATTACTACCATTTCTTCAGTGATCAATTAAAGTTTTTCATTGAACTTCCACTTCATTTTACTAAGTTAATGCATTACACGGTCCCTCCCATTCTTAATCTTCTGAGGAGTCGAGGGTGAGCTTAATTAGGTCCAATAACTGAGGAAGATTCGATATATTATCTTGCACTTGTATCATTGAGTCCTGTAGGATGACATGAATGAATAATAGTCTTAATTAACACAATTTTGGTATTATATTTCTTTTTGAAGACACTGAAGAAATAAAACCATTTTGCACTTTCAATTTTTGGTGCTCATATGTTTATACTTCTTGTTGTTGACGAAATAAAACCATTTTCTAAAATGTTTTCCAATTAATGGATAGATTTTATAAGAAAAATGATTGATGTAGTCACAAATTTAAAATTATTTATCATAATTAATGCATGAGACAAAATCATATTGAATCATCAACTCTTGATCTTATACATTTAGTCTAATTTATTATTTCTTTTACGAATATAATGACACCTCAATGAATTTATCACTTTTTTTTTTTTTTTTTTTTTTGTAAAGGTACAAATGGAGTATCTTAATACTTCAATCAACGTAAAATGAACTACTACAACTTTTTCCATTTCAAAATTTCCACTGCTACAAATTAAATCTGTATGCACGCCACCAAATCCAAATCCAAATCCAAATCCAAACCAATTCATGCATGGTGGGCCTTGAAACAGCTAGCTCTTTGTTAATAATAAAACTTGATTGAGATTTGAGAGGTCAATGGTCAGTGTTGATTTAAACTTTAGTACATGTGGCTTACTCGAAGAGGGACTTCGTGGGAAGTGATTTAAACACTCGATGGTCCGTATGGAAAGAAAGAAATAGCCCATTCTTTCCTAGAGAAGAACAAGAAGGCTTTTTCAATGGTTTCAACTTTTCTGTCTATCAACTAGCGTTCTTGTTGAAAAGCAAAGTAGATGAAGGGAGGCAGCTAGCTTGCAGCATTCATAGTGCTAATCTTAGTCAATTCGCTTCTTTTAAGGAAAAGCCAATGACATTAGTAGTTGTGGTTTTGTTTTTTTTTTTTTATTGATACAAGGTCATGTTCTTGTCCCACCACCTCTCACTCTTCAATCTCCATCCTGTCCCTCTGGTGGTTTGATCATGCAATGCAAGGTGGTTGACACAACAGAAAGTTTATATTCGAACATGAAGAAAAATAAAATAAAATTTAAAAAAAGAGGAGTGGGAGAATGGGTATTACCTTAATAATAATAACTAATAACGAATGGTTAATTTGATACGAATAACAAACAAATATAATGTACTAGATACGGTTTATTCATAACTTCATATTTTCAGCAAATGATGTAGTATTACTTCATTTCTTTCATGAAATGTTAAGCTTAAATTCAAGAATCAGATACCCACTTCACAAGAAAACTCTCAAATATTAATGTCCTAGAACAAGATACCCACTAACTTCAAAAAAAAAAAAAACACTTTATTAATTATAAATGTAAAAGCCATAAAAAATTTATGTCCGACCACCCACCGACTCCCATGAAATGTAAATTTTCCCAAGGTCTAGGCATATGTTATGAGGCATGACGGAGTGGGAAAATCTAAAGAAACGGAGACGATGTCCATCGGCAAGTGTGGTTTCGCGGGTTTCAATTATATATTCTCTCGCGTATTTTAATTTAATTGGGCAATAATTTTTTAATTAATGACATAATGTTACGAAATCTTTAATTAATGTTTATTTACACTATTCATTTAAATGATATATTAATAATATGGATTAAAAGATTCTTACAATTTTATTATAAATCAAATTTATATAAAAATTTCTTCAATTATACTATACGTTCCAACTTTAACAATAGTAAATAATTTATGGTTATGCTCGAATCAGAATGTGTTAGCTCTTGTTCATTCCCCTCAATTGACAAATCTATCTAATCACCCAATTTCTGCAACTAATTCTGTTAAATATTCATGGGATGGAGGCCCACCACCAATTAGGCCATTACCCCAGAAAGGCTAAAAGTAAAATAATGCACTAAGTTTTTACTGTTTTTGTTTGATTACGGTTTCACGGGACGTAGTGAACTATTTATGACACGACATACCTACATATACATAAATATGATATGATATAAAATTAATATACTATGATGATAATATGATATAAAAATAAATAAAACAAACACAAATATATTGAAATGATAATAAACGGATTTAACATAACACAACACGATAAATTTTGTGGACTTTGTAAAAGAATTTTCTAACCGGGGAATATGTTCCTCCTCCACCTCCTCGTGGCTTTTGAAGTGGAATTGACTCCAAAGAAAGAAAGAAAGCACTAGATGGACTAGTGGTGGACTAAGTAAAAGTCATAGTAGAAAAATAGAAAAAGAATGAAAAAATCAAGATTAATGTAGTAGGACCCTTAATACCGAACATACACCGACTCCTCCAATCAGTTAGCCAAAGCTTTTAAAACTGATCGATTAGGCAAAGCCTGTTTTAACGTACGATAGAGTTTTCAAAGGGAAAAATAACATATCTCATATGGCAATGGTCTGACTAAAAGCTTCTCTTTCATCTTTTCCTCCTCCATCTATTAGCACCTGGAAATGCAAATTTAGAAGGTATGTATGTCTGTTGTTGTTGTAATACCAGAGATCTGGACAATGTACAATATATAGCAGTAATAGTTTGTACTATCTATGATTTGGAATTTTTGTTGTGCTCAATCAGTAACATAATCATATGTACATTAATTAATGATGTTGGTCGGAGCAGGTGATGCTCTTTATGCACTGAGGAGAGCTGTGAAGGACCCAGACAATGTTTTGCAGAGCTGGGATCCAACCTTAGTAGATCCATGTACTTGGTTTCACGTCACCTGCGATGCCGATAACAGAGTCACCAGAGTGTTAAGTCCACGAATATATTAGTTTGCATATATGTTTTACTCTGCTTAATTAATCCAGGAGCTAGCTCTATATAGTAATACTAGTAGTGCAGAAACTGAAAGAAGAATTTGTATGGTAATTTTTTCAGTGATCTTGGAAGCGCAAAGCTGTCGGGCAATCTTGTTCCTGAGTTGGGGAAGCTTCAGCGCCTTCAATATCTGTGAGTTCCTAATTTGTATTAGTAATTCTTGTACCAGCTAGTGCTATATATAGGGTGTCTGTTTACTAGTTGAAATGTACAGCGAACTGTACATGAACAAGTTGGGGGGAAGAATCCCAGCTGAACTTGGACGACTCGAGAATCTCGTAAGCCTCGACCTTTACCACAATAATCTCACTGGCCCTATCCCTCCATCGCTCTCCAACCTCTCCTCTCTCAGATTCCTGTAAGAAACTATACACTACTGGTATTTAATTACTACTAGAATATATACTCTTCTGTTCCATCATTCAATATCGATCTCATACATATACTATATTCCATCGTCCAATTGATTAGTAGATGCTTGGATGGATGGAGTATTATAAGTAGCTAATTATATACATAGATATATACAATTACAAGACTGACAGCTGCTGAGCGCTGACTGAAGCTATCTGTATATATCTCAATTTAGGAGACTCAACGGTAACAGACTGACTGGAAGAATACCCAGACAACTTACTAAGCTTGGAAACCTCAAGATTCTGTAAGCATTAGTATTGGAATACGTTCATGTACATGTAATGCCAATTTTTAGACGACACTTTGTGTTGTGCCTTTGCTTTTACACCAAGTTTTTAGCAACTCAACCTTTTTTCTGCACTTTCAGAGATGCATCAAACAACGATTTGTGCGGTACAATTCCAACCACGGGCTCCTTCTCTAAGTTCACAGAGGATAGGTCAGATTAATTTGATGCAACATTGCATTTTTGAACATAGATATATCAAGAGAGGCAACAGACAGACGCACTACTTTTCACACAAATAAATGAATGAGAATAATACACGTACACAACTGACACTTTTCCACTCTTTCGTTTTTTCTTGAATTCCTAGATAGCAGTACTAGCTAGTCATAAATAAATTCTTGGTTTGTTGCTTTGCAGTTTCATGAACAACCCCAGATTAGAAGTGGCCTGAACTGATGGGATTTGTTCGTTACGATGCTGGAAGTTGCTACTGAAGCTGTTAACAGTGAACTCGATCAGGAGGCTCATTCTTAAAGACATGATTGATTATACTAGTATTTTGTTTTTAATATTTCGAGCAAAAGAAAAGCAAGAGTATGTGTTAATTTGGAGACTCTAGCTCCACCTTTTACATTTCCCTGAAATATGTTACAAATGTACATGTTGATATCCATATCTGACATGAGTATGTGCCTTTTAAGGTTGGAATAGATATGCATCCTGGGATTGAGCTCAATACAAAGATCCCACGACCCTGGGTATCAAAAAACTGCCGGTTGTTTCACATGCGAATCCACAGTAACAAAATCACTAACTATTCCAAACTAGTTACAGAGAGCTAATAAAAGAAAAAAAAAATTGTCCAGAAGCATATCATCAATTAAATACACAAAATTGAGCACTATGGAATTTATTCTTCAATCGTTCACTATGATACAAAATTGCTCCCTGATGAAGAAACACGAGATGGCAATTTCATGCAAAATGGGCTCATTCTAAGGTGTAACTATAAAGTATCAAAAACTAATAGGTGAAGAATAGACAACAAACATATTTACATTTTCTGCGTTCCATTACCTGCTCAATGCAAAGCATGACTGTCTCTTACCTCTTCCTTCCGAACCTGAATAAAAAAGATTACTTCCTACCCAGCTTCAAAATATACCAACTCTACATCTTTTCTTTTCCTGTAAAAATATTCAAATATAGAGAGTTACAATATAATACAGGGTTTATTAAAAAAAAAAAAAAATTTGCACACCACTGCAAATATGCATGAAGATAAATTGCACAAACACACATGTTCCAATGAATAGACAGCACAGCATCTTAAAAAGACAATGGATACTGGAATGACTCAGGTCATCCACATTCATGACAAGCAGAAATATCTTCAATTGTTTCAAATCATTCATTTGAGCCAAAGTTGACTAGCTGAGTTTCACATTCAACTTGGATAGCTGGCCAAATAAATGGCAGAAAGGGAAAAATAAAAATGCACATAGAAGAAAATTTACCACTCGAAACACCAAGAAAAGGGTCAAATTTTTTATGCTACTTTTTTTCTAATCTTTTTGGCTTTTCAATTTCCCATTTATAAGCAATCATTAAGTCACCCTACCCTGAACTGCATACTTTACAAACAGAAACACAGAGACTGTCAATTATGAGATGTTGAAGTCTATCCACAAAAAGCATTTTACTCCAATACACTCAATGAAATAACTACATGAATGTTGTATGGCCCATAATTGATTAACCTCAATTACATTTTATGACATATTAATTTGCTGTTTAATCATAGATTATCACAAATTAGATGATAATGCTTAGTGCATGCAACGAATCAATGTGATACACAATGTCCTTTGCCCCTGCATCTCAAAAAATACTTTTAAGACCCAATTCCACAAAAGCCTTGGCTAATCATTTGTCTTCATCACACCAACAGATCTGATTAATGTCTATTACTTCACAAATTGCTGGAAGTAAAGCCCCTTGTATCTTTCTCCACAACCAGTGCATCAATTAACTGAGCACATGCATATCTAACAGGCTAGGTCATGTGTTTTCTACTGTAGATTCAGATCATTTTCTTTTCCTGCATCCACCAGCTGCCTTAGAATTGAGATAATCCCATGTCCTAATGACTGTAGAGAAGCTGGTATTAAAGGGAAAAAGGAACAAAGATGACAACCCAAACACATTAGACACTAACAAAAAAGACATGTCTAACACATCCTACAACAGAAAAGCGAGGTAGATCTACAAGCCCAAGTATAATCGCCTGCCCAAATTTCTTTTTCAAACAACCGAACCCTAGTTTAGAACTCCAACAACTAAATAAGTTTCATACTTGTGCAATGCCTTTAAAAAAAAATAAATACTCTTCAATTCAAATGATTTCGGTTTCTTCAACATCTAAAGAACAGGAAATAAGTTTATCAAATACCTTCTATTTGACTGGCTGAGTGGTATAACCTAGGGGCAGGGAGATGCTGGCAGTAGGTTTGATATGGCAATTGGCGTCAGCGGTGGCGAAGCAATATCTTCAGGAATCTTCAAATTGTCAGTAGTTTCCAGTGGGTTGGAGGCATGCAATGCTGCCTCTATTTGACCCCTGGATGGAATGGAATAACTACGGGGAATAATCTTCGGAGGCATTGGAAGGGTAGACACCGCAGTAGGCACCATGTTATTTGTAGCAGAAAGATCTTGACCTCTGGAGATTAAGGGCCCTGAATGAGCAATACGATTTGGAGGTCTAGATAAATGAGCTGGAGGCCTAGGGAGTTCATGAAGCTCACTTATTTTGGGTGATGAAACAAAAGTAGGGGAAACGCGTGAAGATACTTTAGGGGCTGAAGACAGCGGAGCCATGGGATTGCGCAAAAGAGACCCAGAAAATGGCTGAGGATACCCATTTGAGGCTATAGGACCACTGGCAGATAATATAGGCTTGTTTGCCCATGATCTTGCCTGTCAGTGGACCAGAGAATGCCTGTCTTTTGGCTTTTTTATTGTCAGACCTACTATGTGGATCAAGCCGTGGAGGAGAAAGACCTTCTGTTCTACGAGGGGGTATTCGACTGGATTTTTTATCATCATTGCTCTCTTTGAATACTGACTGTGTGTTTAACCTTATAGGTCCAGAAAAATGAGTTACAATCTTCTCATATTTGTCCTGCTGTAAAGGAGATGAATGCCACAAGTTAAGTGGAGTGTTACTCTGGCTAGCTTGTCTTGCCTCTGGAACTTTAGTGTCAGACTTTCCAAAAACAGGAACCTTTGCCTCTTGTGGTGTGGGTAGCACATAAGAGTTGAACCTCTGTGATGGTGAATGTCGCATTTGTGCAAGTCGCTCAGCTGCATCAAATTTCTTCTCGGAAAAAAGTGGCCCTGATTTGCTGCTTGTCTTGAACTCTTTGCGGAATGCAAAAGAATTTGCACTTGGACTTCTTTCTAGATTTTCCTAAATATATACACGTACAAGAGGCATAAATCTTGGTGACTCCAAGTCAAGACAGAAATGTATATGTAAAACAAGAAAGAGTAAAATGAATGTCCTGATAGATTTCTACATCAAGGAGTATGCGAAGTATGAGAGCAAGAACTTAATCCAAAAACTGAAGGGAACCAAAATAGCAAAAATATGATCACACTGTATAGAAGGAAGAGAAACTAACAAACAAATCTATATACGCTATCACATAATGAAGACAGCAAAAGGAAACCCATGCAGCCAGTGGTATTAGTGGGAGTGCTTGATCAACAGTGGGAGTTGGGGTAAGAAAAAGTTTTCAATGATAATATACCTTTTGTTTTTATTACTTCCATACAATTGACACTGATGTAAAGTTGGTAAATAGATAAACCAAGAAAGAAGATGGTATATACCTTGGCTGCAACTGTTTTTGCAGCGTCAGGGAATGTGACATCCACATTATCCAACTGCAATAAACATTTTATAATCAGTGGTTTTTTAATGATTTTGAAGATATTCAAAGCATTGAATATACACAACTCCCATCAAACTAATTTTCATGTTCCAGAAAAGTTGTCCAATACAAAAAGTTACTTGAAGCAGAAACTAGTAACTCCATTTGTCTACACATTAGGCTAATGTTTTCACATTTTTATGTCTCTACATAAAATTTTAAATGCTTTAGCAATTTTTAGTGATCCGATTGAAGTCTATAACTGAAGATGATGGAAATGCAGGTTGTTCTTTTAGCTTGAAGATTAAATGAAGAACTTGAAGAAAGTTTTTCATCAAAGCTGTAAAGACTCTGAATACACAAGCAAGGTACTTTAACATGCAAGATTATCTGCACCTCCAAGTGGGCAGTAGGACAAACTGAAAGAAGTTTAAGTTAAAACCAGTTAGCCATGCATGATTTTGTACCTTTAGAATAAACCAGAAGTTCCTAATAATTTAAATAGGAATGTATCACAGTTAAACATACTATCTAATAAGCTTCTTATCAGGAAACTCACTGCAACTGAAGTTGGAAAAGCAAGATTGACTAAAGGGAATGCCCCAATCAAGTATAGTTGGTTGATTTCCAAGGCAAAATGCGAGTGTTTCATTATGTTATTATCAGCACGACACAACACAAAAATGTTACCATGATATAGACAGTCAAGAATCGTGCCTTCCAATAACCCCTTCCAAACAAATACTGAAATAAAAACCCACCCAACCCTGCTCCACTCACTCGCTTAAAGTCTATAGATGTTTATGTATAGTTTTCCTTATGAAGCAGGCAATAAACCCAATACTAAGACCATAATGTTGGTTTTTCCCAGGATTTGATGTCCTCTCTTCAGATGGAACTTAGAGTTTCCTCAGTATTGAGTCTTCCTCTCAAGCTAAGATTTGGCAAAGGACAGATATTCAAGCCATGAACTTGCTTAGGTCTGAACCATATTGACATTCTGGCACATCAGGCAAGTTACATTACAAGATCTTGAATATCCTAATTTCTTTATCACCATCCACTATGAGGAATTATCCAAAAATAGAAATCGAAGGTTGATGGGCACTAGTTTAAGTACACTGAATGATCACCTCCATTGATGTTCTTGATGCTTGAAGATCTTGCCCCGGGTTATTTTGTCCGTAGTCAAAACTCAACTCACTGTCATCCTGTGATTCAGAGCCATCTTCATCATCATAGTCATCATAATCATCATCGCCATCATCATCTTCAAGTCCACAGAATTGGTAATCAATATGTTGCTCTTCAGCAACTAGCTTGACATGTGGCTCAATTGCCTCGAGAGATTTGAGAGCTTTTCTTAAGAAAGATAACTGTTTCAAAAAAATTGAACTATAATCTGTTAATAATCTTCCAACATAAATACTAGACTACATGAGGAATACCAAATTTCCAGAACAGACCTGAGCAGCATGATGTCGAGCTGCCTGTGTCAGAAGACTGCGGGATTGTCCTTGCCTCAGTGATTTCATACGGAATACAAAAGCATTTTTGCCTCCTCATCATACTCATCATGAGCAACTTGCAGTTGATGAGAAGAAAAACACTCACCCTTGCTACTTCTTAACCTCCCTTTCTCTCTGGATTTCTTCATGAGGTCATCATATATTTCTCTGAATATTATAAGACCCAAATAAGATACACTTAATCAAGGTGTATGATACAGGTAAAGTAGTAAATGTATAGACCAATTTTTGAACCTTTTCCTGTCACATTGTCTCTTCATCTCCTGCAGAGAAATAAACATCAGCAAGTGTGAATGCAGTAAATATGGTAACAGCCAAACACAAAATAAGTCCAGGCATAAAAGGAACTATCTATGCAATAACAATGCTTTGTTTATTTACAACCACAAACTAACAAACATTCTAAATTAATATCAGTGGATCTTTCTTTATCAATCATTCACTGAATTGATAAATAACTACAAGTGAAGGAGATAGGCCATTTAAATAACAGAAAATCCACAGTTTAAAATTATATCAAGAATGACCTTGTGTGGAAAGGTGGAAACAAGACCAGATACAATCAGATCGTTATGAAAATAATCCAAAACCTTTATAGGCAGAGCCAACCAGTCCATCAGGTGATCTGGAAGGACATCAAGTCAGTAAAGTAACAGAACAGAAAAGGTAACATAGTAAAGTTTCAGCTGCATTCAATTGCAGGCATGAATGTAAAGATGAATGCATTCCTTTTATTGGAAAGTAGATGAATGCAATCTAGGCATTCCTCTCCTCTCCTACACCTCCATGAAGATATGTCATTCCAACAATAGGAAACATAATCATCAGCTTTATGGCACCTATTTACAAGTGGAGAACCAATTCCATGATGACCTCAGTTGATAAATGTTTTAGCAAAAGAATTTCAAAAGCAACAGTTACTGAGAATGAAAGGATTATTGATAAGCTCCTAAATGTCATATATTTTATATGTCGTTTACCTTTGTTTTAATGTAATTTGAGTAATAATTGAGAAAAACCCTTTTTCCTAATTATGAGCTAAAATAGTTTAGTTTGAGTTTCGTAGGGTTTGAGTGAAGAATAACTTAAAATGGGTCACACTATTGGAGGAAAACATTCACTAGCGTGGTGCAAATCGGATACAGTTCGGAAGATCAAGCATAAACTCTCTTGTTCGAGCTCCGATTTCTGTGATTTTGGATGATTTAGAAAGCTAAGGAAGTTTCCTACAACTTTTGTGTTTTAAGTTTCCAGGATTCTATAAGCATCTCATTCAAATTGCAAAGTAGGAAAATATGCAACGGCGAGGAGCGTTTCTGACACAGTTTGGTAGATTGATCATAACTTTCTTGTCTGAAGTCCAATTGAGGTGATTCAAGCTGTTTTAGAAAGACAAGAGATAGAGCTACAACTTTCATGTTTTGAGTTTTCCCAAATTCGGCCTGCATCATGATCAAAATCGAGGAGGAAGTTGAAGCTGAGTCTGCCAGGCGCGCACATGCGCGACAGAATTGCAGCGCATGTGCGCCATTGTATGNCGCTCCAGAAGCTCTCTGCCCAGCGCGCACATGCGCGTCAAAATTGCAGTGCATGTGCGCCAATCGACGGGTGGGCTACAAAACTTGATTTATTTTGCAAGAAACATCCTCCCATGGGCCCGGTTGCATGGGAAATTGTGTACTTATCATCTCCAAGCCTCAAAACCCTAAAAACACCTATAAATACCCCATTATGAGGGGAGTTGAAAGAGGGACATCAGCTATTAGTTAGATTAGCCATTAGAATAGAAATTCATTAGATTAGACTAGGGTTTTCTTTATTTTTAAGAAGGATTGAAGAGGAGGTTCAAGATTGACAACCTTGGACCAAGAACTTGTGATTCTTCATTAGCGAAGCATTCTTAAACCTTTTATTATGTTATTTAGTTCTTGTTCTATGATTCTTTTATTGTTTAATGCTTTCTAGGGTTACATATTTTTCCTTACTTTCAAATTTAATGTTTTCTTTACTTGCTTTCATAGATTAATGGTTAGAATAATCGTTTATTTGCTTTCGGAGATTAATTATAATTTTAGTTCTTAGATTAATTTATTCAAATCTCTTCCATAATGATTTCTTCAAATAGTGTGCGAGTCAAATAACTGGTAATTGCTAAACCAATCCTTGTGGGTTCGACCCCTACTTCCACTATATACTATTGATGCCGTACACTTGCGGTGCGTAATCTAGTTAATAGTTGTATTAGGAGATTATAAATTTTATAACTAGATATTCAACGTATCAATTATGCATGCAGGAATTAGAATGTAAACCATCCATAAAACAGGTATTTAATCCAACAGTACAGTGAAAATATTATGCATGGAACCACAAACTAAGTTACATCACCAACTGCCAATGACACTAAACAGAACAGTGATTGCACTACCAACCTCAACTATGCGGAGTTCATTAAGAAGGGACTCTGACGGGATTGTGATTGTCTGAAATATGTGAGAGCGCTGACACATGGAAAAAACAATAACTCTTGAATATGCTTCCAGAGAAAGAATTCCAATGTGATACTAACATAAATTCAATTACTTACATAGCTATCAACAAGTTTCTGAAGCCCTAGCTGCACCTTTCCCAGCATGAGCAGAACTTTACCTGCATAATGACAGAACAATTTTGATTTCGACAGATGTGAAAGAGTAAAAATCATTACCAAATTGATATCTTAGGCACAAACGTTGACATGGATGGCTATCAATCTTCTTTAAGCTTAACATATGTAACCTGGAATGATACAGTAAGAGTTTCCCTCTTTTAAGTACTCCAAGGGCTGAAATTCATTTCTCACCACTTTGCACATCCCAATCCCTTCAGCTAACAGAGGTCAAGACCACAGTAGTTAAAAGCAAAAGCCATCAAAAGCATAAAGTGAAGTGCATGTTTTTTTAGCAAAGCACACTCATTCCTTTTAACACCGTGATGGTGTACCACAAAGGAAAAATGGAAAAGCAAAGACAAAATTTGGATTGCTCCTGGTCCTAACCTACCTTGTAATAATGTGCATCTGAAATAATTAAAAAAATAAAAGGTCAACCACTCCTTGTATTAATCTAATTGAAGCCAAGATCAATCCTCACTTTTGCCTAAAGCTACAAAAGGACACAGTCAGAATGTCTCCCAAAACTGCAAAGGTTGCAAAAAGAAGTTCAATTATTCTTCTTTCCACAAAGAGTCCTCCAAATTGTTTAGCTAGAAGGCCATGCTAAGGGACTGTTCAAATGTTAAACTCCAGTGCTACGACTTGTTAAGGTATCCAAAAACAACTAATTAATATCCGAATCAGAAAGGATAATGAACAATCTTAACCCTCACTCTTGGACAAATAGATATATTCCCAACATTGGGGTTATTCTAGCAAATGGAACATAAGAAAGAACTTTTGCTTACCACTTTCCTCTTCATCAGTCAAAGCCGTTTTCTCAAGAAGACAATCACCCATTTCCCCAAGTGATTCTGAAAATTCTGAAATAAAATGGACTCAATGGTGAAATTTACCCCATTATGACATTATCTATGAGAAAGGACAGGTTATGAAAAGGAAGAATGAAGGAATAAACAACACACTCTTACAAAAGCTAATATGAGACTTCAAGTATCGAGTTATTCAGTAAAAAGCAGGAATCCATAGACTAAGGGATTGTTCACGATAATAAGCTAAAAACAGCTTTTTTGAAATTGAAAAGCCTATTTTGGGCTTCTTTTGACATTTTTTTTAGCTTTTCTAAATATGAAAACAAAAAACATGTTTCAGTTTTTTTTTTTAAAAATTAGTAAAATTATTTTCAATTACAAAAAAGTTGCTTATAGCTTTTTGTGAGCTGTTGAGAACAAGCCCTAAATTGGGATGTATTATCCATATTTTCTCATGGAGATAATTTTGAGTTAAGACAAGTCATACAGGATTCTTAAACAGAATGGATAGAACAGAGAAGCAACAAAATTCTAAGAAAGGTGAGATGAGACTAAATCCAAAAAATTATGTGGTAGCAGGAACACCGACATTAAATTCTAGGGTCTATATTTACTCATTTGCTGCTTAAGATGAATTAAGTCTAAGAAAAATCATACAGAACTCTTAAGATAAAAAGCAAGGGAAGACTTCCCAACATACACATGACATTGTCTTTTCCTTCCTATAATATTTCCAGTTGAAACGCCATAAGCAAGAGTTTAAGCAAAGAAGTTTTTTTGAAATAGGAAAAGAAATAGAGTCATATTACAAGTATTAGCACTCAGAAATAAGTTATATACTTGGTAAAGAAGAGTCAATAAGTTACCATAAACACTGTTTGCAGTCGCAGCTGCAGCTGAAAGTAATCTGTCATAACAGTCTCTCATGTCCTTCATGTCCTGAAGGGATAAAAATATAAATCACATATTCTCAGAGACTAAAAGCGTAAAACTCTGCACCTCATACGAAGATAGAGAAAATGTCACAGGTTTAATTTCCACCAACATAACACAGAAAGATTCTGGCAAAAAACTGTTGCAATTACAACACATGTATATTAATGATTTGTCCGTTGAGGTTCTTTGACCCACGTCACCCACCAGACAATTGGAAAAGGCATTTGGTAAACTGAAAATTGGTTATTACAACAATCTAGTAGGAAAAACCAAGTAATGAGGTTACACACACTGCAAGTTCCAGGAAATGCAATTTTTATGAAGCTCTACCTTGCACCTAAGTAGATCTTTCCATACATGAGACTGGAAACCGCTATTCCTTTGATTATAACTGTACCATCCTTACAATCAATAATACTATGTCTAATTTTAATTATTTGCAAGGAATACTGTCGATCACGTTGCACCGAGCACAAACAGAACAATAATTATTAGTCTACCACTCACCACAATTACCATTAGGTTCACCAGTTGCACCTCAATTTTGGCCCTTAATCCTAAAGATATTATGCAATTGTCTGCACCTTAACTGTCACAATATCTATCAACACTGTTTACTACTTTACTAATGATGAAACATACTTAATTATAATAAGCTCCAGGATTGATTGAAGGATGTTAACAAAAACAAACTAGTCAAATTTCCTTCTTTAAGCCTAATGTTTAATAAATCTAGTACGTTCTGCATCTCAATAACACCATTCTGAACGCTAGCGACGGCAATTACAAAAAGGGAACAAAAGCCAAAATGAAATCCAATACATTCAGAACCAAGTCAAGGCCTTAGGCCTTGTCTTCAATTTCAAAGTGCATGCATCTAAACAACCACATCAAAAGACAATGCTCACACGACAATAAGGCGGTAATGGCACACATCGCTGCTGAAAGATCCAGTTACTTCTGTAGGAGTAACCAGAGCTGCAGCTTTGTCACCATAGACCTGAATGGCCAGTGTGTATCGCTGAATTGGAGGCTATTTCCACCCTGACCAACTATATCAAGAACAATGGAAACTAGTACTCGGACTTGGCACCGATGGGATTGGTAGTTCCCCCATCACACCATTAACAATAGAGCTTGCCTTAAATCAATTTGATAGGGAAACAGGACACAGAAATTTGAAACCAAAGCAACAAAATTTGAATCAGAAACGTCCATTTAACACCTGAGATCTTCATATTCTACTTAAAATTCAAAGTCTTTAATGCGTAAAAGAAGGTTCATTTGCCAAAAACTAAAAGAAAGAGTAGGGATTTTTCACCAAGATTCCTCATGAATGATAATGGGGGATGCAGATAATTCAACCAAAAAGGAAGAAAAAAAAAATACCTGAGAAGCCTGATCAAGCTCATCTAATTGGGCTCGAATCTTTTGAAGCCTATGACCTTTTCTTTCATGCCTAAGCGCTCCTCGCAGCTTCTTAAGCGATGTCTTCATCGTCGTTTGTCTTCCTCGCAGCTTTTTTTGTTTTGTTTTTTTTTTTTTTCCCCTTTTCAAGGTGTCTCTGATGGGATTTGTCAAAGAAAATATCTTGGGGAAAACAAACCCACTTACAAAAGACACAGATGGATGGGTATATTGATGAAGAAAGAAAAAATGAATGAATGGATTTGGTTGTTGGGTTGAGAAATCGGAGAAATTATAAAGGAAAATGGAAATAACGAGAATGAGATGAAAGCCTGAAGAGAAAGGTCAGTGGTCAAAATGACCGATTTGGTCAACAGTTCAACATGCCCCGCAAATTGTCAAACGCAAACACTTCCCGTCTGCTGGCTTTCCTCAGTCAAACCGCTTCGAAAACAAATACCAATATTCCAATTACCAACACCATATTAAAAAAAACTTAATTGCACTTTGCACCCCTAAACTATTTTTTTTTTTTTCTTTTCATTGTATAAATTTTAGCAATCAACGTCTAATTTCTAAATTTTTGCATATTATACAAATTACTCAATGATGTATATAAAATGACCTACATATCACTTATACCTTACACAAATTTCTCAAATTCTCAATCTTTTCTCTCAACACCATATTAATACACAATTACATACCCAACACTTACCATTTTTACTCCTTTATCTTTGACGAAATCACCTAAAGATGTAGATGAATAACTTTTAATTTAATAATCTTGCAACTACCGTTTACGATTATATTTTTCAAGTTGAGCTGGCAGGTTTAAATGATCAACTGCAAAATCTGAAAAGTCCAAAGAAAGAACTACACTCTACTTGTCCCTTAACCCATGAATTACATCAGCCCATGGTGTTGTATTGGTGCATTCATCCACGGTGCATGGTTAAAGACGATATATTTTTTAAAGTTAGGTAAATTAGTAGGGGGTACATGGGTCATTTTACTATCTATCTTTGAGTAATTGGTACAATATACTAAAATTTAGAAGACGAAGATAGTTGATTGCCAAAATTAGTATTTTATGGTATAAAGTACAAAAATAAGATAGTTTAGGATGCGAAGTGCAATTAATCAAAAAAGACATTTTTTTGGTATTGTATACAATTAAAATATTAAAATCACACTATCAATAATAACATTTTAAAGTTACATATAGTAAGACTATAAACTTACACCAATTGAGTGTTTCTGTCCCTCCATTGAGGCACTTTTTTTTTGTCCTTGTTCGATTATATAGGTAAGTGTCAAAATTTGATTTTTAAACTTCCAACCCAGTGTGACTTTTAATACTCCTCATAACCAGCAATCTAATGGACTTGTGGTCGAAGAAAAAAAAAAAAAATCATTTAGTTGTCATAATCCAAAATCATAAAGTTAATTAACATATAATTAACGTATAATTTACCCCAAAAAAATTAACCTATAATGTTTAGTGTTGATTTCATTCCGTAATTTAACGTATAATTAACATATAATTAACGTTTAATTTACCAAAAAAAAAATTAACGTATAATGTTCAGTGTTGACTTCACTCCGTAATTTACAGAGGCATTTTAACATTCTCTGGCAAATTGAACTCATCCCTGGCATTACATAGATCTTTAATTAAGAGTAATAGTTTTCCTGTGGCATTAATAAAGTTGCTGGCTTGCGAAGGAATTCATTAAAGATTAATGGGAAAAATGTAATTGTAAACCTCAAATTTTGGATTGTAATCTATTTTGATTCTTAAAGTTATAGGCAAATAAACATATTTAGTGTTCAAACTTTCTAATTTTTATCAATTTATTTGTTAATTATAAACGTTTGCGTGTGATTGTTAAATTAATTTGACTGTTAAATCTACTTTAATTTATAATATTTCCTAATCGATTTTAACCCATTTAATTATATTTCCGTTTTTCCTTTTGACTATTAGCGCCTAACCATTCAAAATTCTTATCTATATTATTAAAAAAAATACTTCATCATCCTTATCATCACTCATATAATAATCAGATAAGTTAGAAAAGACTATTCTAAGAACCATCAGATTTATTGTTTACATTGCTATTTGCGGCATCATCATTCCACTACCATTCATTATTAGACTCACCATTCCTATGTTCATAACCATCATTTCCATTTCCAGAATCATCACTACCATCTTGAGAATTAGCACTCCCACTTTCATAATTATTACTTCTATTATCTGGGTTTTCTGGGCGATTTTAGTCTAGTTCCTAAACCTTAATTCCATGGAAATACTTAATACTTATAACTAAAAATTTATTTATGAGTAGAACTCTTGTGGATCCCACCCACTTGCATTAATTGAAATAAGTCTTCCAAGTAATTACTTAAGAAGCGTTGCTAAATGTAACAAACTTACAAAATCAGGAGATAATAACTATATAACTACACTAACCTATATTAAGATATCAAGGAATGTAAAGATAAAAAAAAATAACGTAAAATTTCTCACCTCCAACAACTATTTTCTATTGTTTAAAAATTACTATAAATAAGAATCTTTTTCAGTACAAATAAACACATATAATACAATACATATTATCATATTTCTTCCCCTAATTAAATTCCATATTATTACAACCATTATAATAAACTATACTCTACTAAATTACATATCAAATAATTGAGTATAAGGACAATATGATTAGTATGTATCAAACTTATTTCGAGATCTCTGTATCCTAAAGAAGGAAATCCACATCAATCCAGTGTAGTACGGGATATATCGCCCTTAAGGAGATCACTATGTTCATTAATGTGCCTTGACCATAAATAGATTTTTCTGATCCTTAAACTAAATTATGTTATAAATTCTATAAAGGTGGATGTCCATTCATCTTCCTAAACACATTGGTTAATATGATATTTATTCTCTTAAATTTTGTGAAGACTTATTGATTCCCGTGAAAGTTTATTGGTTCCCGTGATTTATGTATCATATTTATGAATCCCCTAACTTCTAACTCTATAAATAGGGGGTCTTGATACCTCATTTAGAAATCTTTTGTAAATCTTGTATAAGTCTTTTAAAAAGCTTTTGAAAGGATTTTGGAGGGTTTTGAAAAATTTATACTATAGAATATTGAAGAATTTTTTACTATTTCTCTGTTTACTATTCTCTCATCTACACTTGTAAATTTCCTACTTTAATTAGTTTTGTAGTCAAGGTTAATAATCTTGACTTAATTTTACAACACGTTATCAGCACGAGACTCTGACCAACTGAGATGAAATTTTAAATCAACACAACAAAGGTAAATGTAGAACTTTCAATACGACGAAAATATATGAAACTTTAATTATCATAACCAAGGTACGATTTAAAATTTTTGGATACTCTCTATTACCATATTTTATTTTATACTTTCAGTTGTATCAACATAATATTATTAGAATTTATAAGTTCACATAATGTCAAATTATATTAAACTTGAATTATCAGCTCTTGGCATAATAAACTATCTATAATGAATTTTGGCTATTAAAATTTATTCAAATTTCACGTGTCCTGAAGACATAATCAGAAAGTCAAAATGCTATATCCAAGTAAGGCTAAACAAAATCTATGATTTTCGCTATTATATCCCTGAAGGATTCAAAATTGTTCTATTTAAAAGATTCAGCAGATCTATGAGAAAAGTTATACAGATCATTTGTGAATACATATTAGAGAAAATGTTCTCTACTTTCTTGCCTCAAATATGCTCTTGAAGAAGTAATACTGGCAAATAGTTTTAGAAAATATTTCAACTTTCATATATTGTATAACTTATGGCTAAATAAAATAATGAGTTATTACTCAAATGAATATCGTTCAATTAATTATGCTCCGTGCCCCGAAGTGAATGTGACAAAAATTTAAATAGTACTTGTGTACGTGGTGATAGCCGAAATCAACATATTCATGATGGTTATCAGTAAACACTACTCTGATTATAATACTACAACACATCACCAGACCAGAAGTGGTAGATTAGTAAAAATATAAAAGAGAAGATGCCAGTCGTACATTAAGAATGATATGAAAAATAAACATTATCATTATGTTATGAAAGACTATTGGTCACGTACCTGTCGTACGTTAAATAATCTTCTTAAATTTTCTCAAGAATAATTAGAAGATAAAGAGAAAATCATATAAACAAGCTTTCTCTATAATGATTTTGACTATAGTTATTATGCTATTGGTTTATTCCCTGAATAAAGTATTGACCATTTGGTTGACGGTAAAAATAACTAAGAAAGAAAATAACGTGATATTTTATATATTTTTATCTACAATTTTAAAATTCTACATGTCTTGTTGTTTTACATTAATTTATTTTCTTATATTATTTTTGCTGTTATATTTATTTTGTTTAATGAGAATTGTATGGATATATATTTAAATGTATATATGAGATATGAGAATATGTCTCTAGGTAATGTAACAATACATATGATACTCAAAAGTAAGAAATATTTTTCTACCTGAAGTTGGGAGAAATAATTATTAATACTATAAGTGTTATTATAAAATTAATTGAAAGCTCCGGTAGAGTAAATATATGTCTCCCTGAAGGAACAAAATTAGTTACAAATAATGCACTTTCTCTACTAAGTTTTGAAGAAATTTATTAAAGATATCCGCTGAAAATGATATCATTCTGAGACTACGAATGAGAAAATTATTGAGTATCTATGCAACATTAGAAAAGAAATGTGCTATGGAAAAGTTGCATATCTTTCTTTTGATTTGTACTATACAATTGATGCACATGTTATAGTAAGTCTGAAGTTTAAATAACTTATTCAAATACTTTTATTGTTTGGTAATGACCGGTTAGACCATCCCGAGTCATTTATGATGCATAAAATTATTAAATCATCACCAGCTAAAATTGGGATTGAATCCCTTCCATAAGTAGAATGAAATAAGGGTGAGATATATGGCCCACTCACTCTTCATGTGTACCATTTAAATATTTTATAATTTTGATAGATGCATCTACTATATGGTCACATGTGTGCTTATTATCGATTCGCAACCTGAAGTTTGTGTGATTACTATCTTAAATAATTCGATTAAGAGCACAATTTTCAAATTATAAATTCAAGAAAATTTATTTTGATAATACTGATAAATTTATATTTCAAATATTTGATGATATTTGTATGAACGTCCTGAAACACGTGTTCATACACAAAATGGTCTAATAAAATTATTTATAAAATACCTCCACAATAGTTATACCATTACTTATGAGAACATGTTACGTTGCTTGCAGCAGCATTTATACGCATCAGGCAAATTTCAAAGATTTTAAATTCTCCCCATTATAATTGACTTTTGGTCAGGAACTAAAATTTTTCATCTATGAATTTTTAATTGTGCGATATATTTTATTTCATCGCAACGCACAAAGATGGGTTATTAAAAGAAGTTGAAAATATATGTATGATATAAGTTTCCCTTTATGATTAAATATTTTGAAATATTATAGGGCACTTATATATGACATAATTTGTCGATTGAAATAAAAATATTTTCCAACATCAGGGGAGAAGATAAGTAATTGGATAGAAATTTGAATGAAATGAATTATTATATTTTGATTATCGTACAAAGTATTTGAATTTGAAGTTCACAAGATAATTCATTTACAAAATATTATGAATCAACTGCCAGATTCATTACTGACCTAAAATGAGAAAAATCTAATATACCAATTGAAATGCTCCAATTGGTATCCTAACAGGACAGCCATCGATATAAATGATAGCTAGCCACGCATAAATTATGGTTGACTAATCGATTCTAATTTTTGTATGATAAAAATTATTGTCAGGGGAAAGGAGCAATATTAGAGATGGTCATGAAATGGAGGCAGCTGCTTCTGAAGAGACCCTAGAAATAACTAATTATAAAATCTCAGAAGTGGATTAGGTACCTGAATCTAATAAAAATAAAGAGGTCTTGATAAGTTATGTCACTACTGAAAAAGATAACCGAAAAGATATTGTTGTCGACAACATATTATTATTTATAATATCAGTTGATATTTTGAATAGAAAATGAGGATTTTGAATATATATTTGTCAAAGAATATCGACATAGAAATGATTGAAATATGCAATATAAGAAAATTCACGTTCAAACCTTGAAAATTTTGGACCTGTAGTCGAAATTCCTAAATGGTAGAATCGGTTGGGTACAAATATATTTGTACGAAAACGAAATGAGAAGAATGAAATTGTACTATATAAAGTATACCTTGTTGAGTGAAAGTTTTCGTAAAACTTCAGCATCGATAATAAAGAGATTTATTCTCTTGTGGTGGAGATGTAATCACCTTTTGATATATAATTTGTGTGACAATTCATAAAAATTGAAATGCGTCTAATGGATATTGAGCATATTTTCTATGGATCATTTTGATATCGATATCTATATAAAAATTCTTGAAGGATTTAAATGCCTGAAGCATGTAAAATTTTTCGGGAACATTGTTCAATAAGATTGCAAAAATTCTTGTATGGATTAGTTCAAAACAATCTAGGCGAATATGATATAATCACCTCAATGAGTATTTCTTGAATAATAGTTATAAAAATGCTCTAAAATGTCTATACTTTTACACAAAAAGCACAAAATTAAAATTTACAATAACTGTTGTATATGTTAATAATATAAGTATTATTTGAATTCCTGAAGAAGTTCATTAGAACTCTTGAAGAGTTTCGTTAGAACTCCTGAAGTGATTCAAATAGAATAATTTAATCTTGACAAAGATCTATAGTTCGACCACTTATCGAATAAAAATTTTGTTTATCAATGAACTTATACCAAAGAAAAAGTATTAGAATGATTCTATTTGGATAAAATACTTCAATTGAGTATCCCAATGATTGTGAGATTGATTGATGTCAAGAATAATAATTTCTCATTATTGTGATTCTGACGAAGAACTTATTGGTCCTGAAGTACCATATCTCCCAGTGTTAACATGTACTTTCAGTGTTAGCACGATCTAGTTTTTTTCCGATACAAAAATACTGGAATGACATCAATTGTTGGATGTTCATTTAATCCAACATAATTTGATTTCGAATGAGTTATGAAGAAATTGATATCATGGCGATCAAAATTTTAGTCACTACTTCTTGCAATCATTGTTGAAATAATTACAATATATGAATTAAGTAGTGAATATGTTTGGTTACAGTTATTGACCTAACATATCTAGAAGATATGTGTTTAATATTAGAAGTTAGACTTCTAATGACATTATATAAAGACATTGTTGAATATATTGTTTAGTTAAAAGGAGACTATACTTCTCCGAAATTTTTCTAATTCTCTCATGATCTTTATAAGAATGATGAAATTAACATCCAACGAAATTCACTCATGCGATGATCTAGCGGATTATCTAAAGGTGATACCAGCAACAACATTTGAGAAGTCTATTTGTAAAATTGTGATGCATCATCTCAAGGATATCAAGTGATACTTTTATAAGGGGGAGGATAAGTACACGTTATACTCTTTTTTCCTTGGCCAAGGTTTTGTCCCAATGGGCTTTCCTGGCAAGGTTTTTAATGAGGCAGCATGCAAAAGTGTACTATAAACATGGAATATGCACTATACTCTTTTTCCTCTACCATGGTTTTTTCCACTGGGTTTTTCCTAGTAAAGGTTTTTAACGAGACAGTAATTCTTTGCGTATTCTTTGACGCATGGACATCCAAGGGGGAGTGTTATAAATTCTATAAAAGTGGATGTCCATTCATCTTCTTAAATATATCGGTTAATGTGATATTTATTCCCTTGAATTTTGTGAAGACTTATTGATTCCCGTGAAGGCAACCCTTCTTATTAGTTCTCGTGATTCATGTATCATATTTATGAATCTCCTAACTTGTAACCCTATAAATAGGGGGTCTTGATACCTCATTTGGAAGTCTTTTGTAAGTCTTGTATAAGTCTTTTGAAAAGCTTTTGAAAGGATTTTGGAGGGTTTTGAAAAGTTTATAATATAGGATATTGAAAAATTTTCTACTATTTCTCTGTTTACTATTCTCTCATCTACACTTGTAAATTTCTTACTTTAGTTAGTTTTGTAGTCAAGGTTAATAATCTTGACTTAGTTTTATAATAAATTATTATTATTTTTTATTAGTAAACTATTATTGTGTTTCTATTATCGTTTTTTTGGATATAACTTTTCCAACAATATATTAAATACATTGAAATCAATTGGAAGGTATTATAACTCAAGTTAGCTTTAACAATTATATGCATTGTACGTGGCTTTTTTCTGTCTTTAATTTACTAAAATTTTAAATTTGTACTAAATTAGTAAAAATTAGAAAGTGTTTGAGGATTAAATGTGCTCTATTTTTTTTTTTTTTTGAACTTTGAGGAATAATATAGGCCATGAACTAAACTTTGAAGGCTAAAATTATATTTTTTTTTTCACGTTTGGAACTTGAAATTGAATGATTACGTGCTTTGCAGGTGACTTTTTTCGTTTTTAATTAATGAAAATTTTAAATTTATCCTAAGTTGGTAGAATTAGAAAATTTGAGGACCAAATATGTTTTGGCTAAAAATTTAAGGACCAAAAAGATCACGACCCAAATTTTGAGAGGTAAAATTTCATTTTTTTTCCACGACTAATTTCATTGTCTAAATTAACCTTAAAAGCTCTTGATTCTAGCTAAGTTGTTTCCTTGTCCAAGAAGCTCAATTAATCGCACAACTACAAAAATACCTATTTGGATGTTCTATGATTCTATCTATGTACAAATTTTTAACTCAGATGATTTGCTGTTGATCCATTGCCATTGTCCTGTAGAGGGGGTGTTAATTGATGAGACAAAACAATGCTCGATATTTAACAATGATGAAATGGTAATGTTCGCATTATGAGCATTTATATATATATCATACTACAATAAATAATGTACCAATATTCACTACTCCGGTGCAGGTTGTGGACGAAATTGTCAAATTTCTAAAACTGCAAAAAAAAAAAAAGCTCTTTCACACCTTAAACGTACATGTCAAGCTTTGAACTTAAAATTCCAAGTTTGGATCAACGAATTACTCCCAATTTCGAGACACACATAAAAAATAGGTCAATCGTTGCTAAAGAATAGTTTCGCTTGAATTTTCATGTGGTTAACTCGGAAAAATATGTATAATCCTTTGGATGGAGTGATTTCGATAAATTAAAATTTCAAATCTAAATATATCATAAATGATTGGCCTTGTGCTACATTATGATAGCATCGTGTTCTCTTTACTCTTGCATGTACCACATTAAGCAACAGTATGAGCAGAAAAATTTCATTCCATGACGTGCTTAGCCCGCAGAGCATATTCTTTACGGAATAAAAGAAATCGGGTAGGACATATATGTGGAAAGCAAACACGACACAAACTACAACCAACAAAATAAAGAAGGGCAGTTAGGGTGGGAACCTTAAATTTAGCTATTCAATCTTGTTTGTTGACTTAAATTAAACTCCATTGCAGCATGCCCTGCAGTTTTTCTATCATGTAACAAAATTACAGTTACATGATCGTGGTAAGAAGATCTATCTAAACTTTTCTATATTCCCAAACTGACGCTAGTTAGCAAAGTATTAATTAGGTACATACTACAACAGTATATACGTAGTAACTAATTAATAAACCCATATAAGACAAACAAATTATAAAATAGGAAAATAATTTACAAACTTATAAATTCAGAAATATTTATCAAAATTTATACTGCAAAATAAATGGTATAGTACCTACGAAGGGAGTTATAATTGAGTTGGGTTGGGTGGTGGGTCCGTTGCCCTAGAGCCGTGGCCTTTGTGTGTACCACTTCGAAAAGGAACTATACTCAATGATATTTTGATGCCCATTGGGGCTGGTTTGGGTGATGGGTCCGTTGATAAGGAGCACTGCTAAGGGGCATCGAGTTGAATTGAGGCGCGGCATTTGTATGTATTCCATTTTCCTCGTGCCTTAAAATAGTAAACCCACGTTTTCAGAACCGTATCTCATTATCTAATAATATATCTTTCCAACTTTTTTCCAAGACTCTCTCCAAACCCTACCCAAGCCCAACCTCTTTTCTCCTTCCATCAAAAAGACAATGTCAGGATCAGCATCAGCATCAGCCAGCGGTGGAATTCGATTTCTTCCACATGGAGAAAGAGACCACCGTTGTTGACGCTGCTAAGCCACCCACTGAGAAACTCTTTGAGCGAAGAAGAAGCTTCCGAGGTTTTTGCTCCTCCTCATTCTTATTATATGCATGATCATCATAAACTAGTAGTAGAATATATATATATATATATTGTCGCAATTAATGTTGATTCTTTTTTTTTATTATTAAGGATTTCATATCATGGGTTGCATTATTTATTTATTTTTATATATATATATATATATTTTTGCAGATATTCAAAGCGTGATATCTAAGATCAATCCTGAGGTCCTCAAGGCTGTGATTGATTCGTATCAGAGCCACTGCTATGTCATCGTTGAGGGAGCATCAGCATCAGCAGAGTTTCGTCCCTCATCCATTGCCTCTTTACACCCCAACTTACATGTACATGTACTAACCATTCATTTTTTCAGAATGGATTTTACATACTTACTTGATTTTCCAAATAATCAAATTTTTTTTTTTTTAATTTGGTGTTTTTTTTTTGGTTTGGGGGGGTGTTTATTTTCAGGCCTACTACTACTAGTGGTTGCGATAATAGTGGTGGTACTGCTCCTTTGACCATTTGCTACAATGGAACCATTGCAGTTTTTGAGGTCTCCCCAAACAAGGTTTGTAGTTGTACTTGGTCGTTGAGATAAATACTAGTAATAGAGTCAGAATGGATTGAGGAAGTTGTTTTACTACTTGTATATCTATACATTTGAGATCTGCTTTCACAATTAAAGTAGTAGTTGTAATATTTACAGGCCGAGTATATTCTGAAGCTTGTCGAGGATGATGAGAGTTTCAAAAGTTTTCATCATATTCATACTAACATGGCCATGAATTTTGGAATCGCTCCTCCTAACTACTTGGTGGATTTCAAACCAAGTAAATGTATGCACTCTAGTCTAGTCATTTTTTATTTTTATTTTTATTTTTTAGAAAACATTTACTAGTACTAGTTTTTAGACGATTTTTGTTTGAATTTGTTGTAGTGTGGGTTTATGGATCATCACATCTTCCCTTAGCGCGTAGGAGATCGTTGGAGAGATTTTTGGAGAAGCGGAAGGAGAGGTTGGTATCGCTTTACAAATTACAAATCTTTCTATCCTGTTGATTATTTATTTTACTTCAAACAGAGTATTAACTCAAATGTTATACTATCATACAAATACACAAAAAGAAAGGGGCTGAGTTAAACAAAGCAAAGACGAACGAACATTACCATATGCGAATTCAAAACCTCATGGCAGGGTGTTACTGCTAATGCGACACATGAATTTTGCTACATAATCGAATTGCCAATTAGTTAATAGTGATCCGGTATCTTGCAAATTTGTAGACTCAAGATTAATATTGCAGTTATTAATTTTCTTTGTTGAGTTTGGTCCTTGGTATTTATTAGGGCAAAGTTTTATCGGCCTATCAAGCTAGGCTAACTAGTTTGAACTTTGTGGCCTTTCTTCACTTTACTCTACTATATAGCCCTTTGCCAAGACCATAAGAAGAATGTGATTTCCAAGAAAAATGTTAAAATTGGTGTCCTTCTCAAGGGTGGTCCTTTGCTAGTAAATGTAGGGTGATTAGTGCAGTAGTCTGATTGATCATAATAGAGTAGGGTTCCTTTGCTTTGTGATTGATTTGATTAGTCATTTCACGGAATGACTATTAAAGAATTTTCCCCAAGATTCTACTCCATTCTAATGAAGCAACCACTTAGGAAATGGTCCAAGAATTAGGAATCCATGCTTTAGGCTCATTTAATAGCCAGCCTTGTTGTTAATGCATGCCCTATTCGTTCTTGTTAAAAAATGGTTATCAAAGATCGATATCCTTAGATGCTGCATTAAATGAATTACGGGGGTTTAGGGCAATTATGAGAGAGGATGAGATGCAATTTGTCCAATTGGTAAATTGACTGGGTTGGGTGGTGAAACGGCAATACAACATGCATGAGGAATTGCACAGCGCTTATATATATCCTTCAATTGAGCACTTTGATTCCATCATCTCATATAATCCTTTTGACGCAGAAGGTTGCTGAAAAAGGGATTGCAAGCATAATGCATGTGGTCCTGGCTTGGCCTAGCTATCTATATTAATGATCACGATAATTATCTTTGGCTACAATTGAAAAGAAAAAAGTCTATACTAAGAAACACACATTATTTAGATGGTTAACACACACACTATTAGTAGATGATTATAGCTTAGCTTCATTTGGCACGCACTTGCTGAATAAGGGTTCTGATTTATTTGGGAAAAGAAACACATATAGAAGTTTCCTGGATGATTCTTCAAATAATTCTAGATATATAACGACAATGCATGGGGTGGTTTTGAAAGTGATTGTTTTTGTTGGCAGGCTGATTATGGGGTCACCATATGCAAATGGTAGTGTAAAAGGCGCAGGAGGAGGAAGACCATTCCAGAATTCTTCTACTTCTGGACCTGTTGTAGTTGAGTATTAATTACTAGTATTGGTAGAAGATGGAGACAAAAGCTTATGAATTATGCATGAATGGTTAATTAGATGATTGAGGGAATACGAAATAGTCCTACTACTAGTATTCTATCTCCACATCATCCCTTATTAGTATTTTAGTGTTGATGACTTTGTATTTTCATGAATCGAATATTCTTAAGTAGTTGGATTGGACCAGTACCAATGCATGATGATATAAGTAATGCACGTTTTTTATTTTGATATTTACGAAAGTTGCATAATGGGCCAATTCAAAAGAAAATAGTACTCTGTGTAGTAGACTTGTCCTTGGAATTTGGCACCTTGCACTCTCAAATGTTGTCACTTCGTCGACTATTTCTTGATGTTGTTATATACTTGCATGTATGATTTATTGTCCCTTCAAATTCCCTAAACATTTGAATTTGACTGCCAATGACTCTTCCTCGCTTCATCTGTATCATTCTCTCCCTTCAAAGCTGCCTTTGATTTCAAATATCCATTATTTGATTGATGCATCTTATGAACTGAAGTTTTGAATGTTTCTTATTAAACAAAATTTGAGTTAACCATTTGGTACTTGATTATAATACTATGATTAAGCAGTAATTTCTAATCATTGATTTTTTACTCTCCAAAATAAGTTTCAAGTACTAATACTAATATTAGACACAAAACAAAAATCAATAATCGAATGCTTAAATCTTATATATATGGGAATATCAAAATCATTTACCTAATTTTTATCCTAAATCTTACCATTAAGCCAGACTTCTAAAATTGCTACCAAGTCTATTATATATTTTACTAATAAAAAACCTCTATAGATAAAATTTGCAACCTGTAAAACCTTTTTTTTAATTTCAAAGTTGATATAATTATTCTATTATATTTTACTTCTTTTAAATTTATTTAGTCCTTTAGTGTCGAATAATTGCAAAAAGAGAGAAGAACAAATTGATGACAAACTTTTACCTGTAGTAATGCTCATATAAGAATTAAAGAGTATTATTACAATCACTTGTACGTAAAATATCGTGTGTTT
The DNA here is from genome assembly GCA_025175665.1 of Cinchona pubescens. NCBI lineage: Eukaryota > Viridiplantae > Streptophyta > Magnoliopsida > Gentianales > Rubiaceae > Cinchona > Cinchona pubescens. Next base: position 302,310 of record JANKKI010000077.1, on the reverse strand, counting down.
TTTAAATTTATATTATACAAACTTTTAAAATCGAGAGAATAACACTCTTTAAAATAAATTGTAAAATTCTCCTATCTCTCCCTCTATATATATTATTGTCACTTTAAAGGAATCAAAAGTGTCATAAGTCCTGAAATGAAACCCAAAAGGTTTCAATTCCGCACTCAAAAAAAAAAAAAAATAAATAAATAAACAGAGTATTTTTTATTTGGCCCTTGAATCCAATAATCCTTTTACATTGTGTTTGGATGATAGGTTTTAGATGAAATTGATTAGAAATTTTAATCTATAATAAGTTATCAAAATAAATTACTGTATTTAATTTACTTGTAAATTTGAAATCTAGTATGATTTTAATGATAAAATGAGTGAATTTGAAATTCACTCAAATTTCATATCATTTCAAATCTACCAAATTCAAATTCATTCATTTCAAATACTTTCTTTAATTCAAATCCATCCATCCAAACACAATCTTATAAAAATTGAAAACATTTTTTTTTTTTTGCCATTTTCTAAACTCCAACTTGATCAACGAGTTCTATATATATTTTAATAACATCATTAATCTTTTTCTTTAAGATATGCAAAGAGAAAGTTATATAATTTCATTTGTATTTTCGTATAAATCTGACAAATGTTATTGAATTAGACATCAAATGACCAAATTGTAGTTTTTTTTTTTTAAAAAAAAAAAAAAAGGGGGAAACTGAAAAAAATACTTTTATTTGATGATAGTTTATTTGAAACTTTTTCACTTTTTTGGGATCAATTACAATTTTTGATCACTTTTGGTGTTAAAAATTTAACGTTACTAAAAATATTCTAAATTCTTAAAAGAAAACACTTGTTTGTAAGTAAACTTTATTTTAGAACAATTTGATACTCAAAAAAAGAAAAAGAAAAGAAAAGAACAATTTGCAATAATATACCATCGTTGTTGCCTTTTCCAAGAAAAAGGAAATAAATAAAAAACAGGAAAAAGAAAAAAGAAGTGCAGTGCAGGTTTTGAAGAGAAAACACCGACGAAGCAGAGAAGAGAGCTTTTTGGTTTCGAGAATAATTTATAGGGGGATTCTTGGCTGAAATGTTAGCGAGAGTTGAGACAAATCGAAAGGATAAAAAAGAGAAATTTCGAGCAGAGCCCTCCATTCTTTTTAAAGAAGAAAGAACAGAGTACCATTCCAACTTAAACATCCGAATGTTTCAGATTCCCCTTCTTAAGGTAATGTATTGACAACTTTCTTTTCAGGATTTTTTTTTTTTTTATAAATTACTCTAATTTTTTTGTGCCTTTTTCTTCGGATTCCTTTTTTGAGGTTGTTAAATAGGTTAGGCTGATTTCTCTATATGATTCCATGCGTGAAAGATCAAGTCTTTATGATTTCTTTCAGCGCAAAACAAATGGTGTTATTTTTTCCTCAGACTTAGCTGGTGACGGACTGAGTTTGCCAATGCTGTGATTCTACTACTGATTACCTAGTCTTCATGAAATAAATGTTTTCAAGTTTGTTGTTAACGCTGTATTAATGTAGCTTGCATTTTTTCTTCGCTTCTTAAATTTCATAAAGACGCTACCCTGCTTGTGGTTAGTATGATACTAGAGGACTGTCCTAATGTTTGTTGCCATATTAGTAATGCATTGTTCAGAACTGAATTTGCTTTATAAAGGGTTCCTTAACATGTATGATATGTCTTCTAATTTTCTTAAGAATTGGGGAAAGCCAAAAAGTTATAGTCTTGCCTTCAATTAGCCAAAAAAAGTGCATTAATTCTTAGACATGGCTGCAATTTAATTTGACCTGCCGTTAATGCCTTTTCTTTTCTTTTTCTTTTTGTGATATTTTTTTATCACATTGGAATGAGATGCACTTTTGGGCTGTTCATGTTGAAATTTCGATTTACAATTTGATATAACAGATGCTTATCTTTCTTTGGGTAGAGTTCTTGGCTCACGTATATGTTGTATTAGTGATTCCATGTGGTGATTATTTACTTGCTAATTTACTCAATAACTACCGGTTCGTATGGCCTGTTTGTTTATATCTTGGACGTTTAAAATTCCATTTGAGATTGTCTAATAACCCTTGTGATTTTATATGTGTTGAATCTTCATTGGATAATACTAGGGATGGTTTGAATAGTAAAGCTATGCTAGATCTCAGTTGGATTTGATATAGAAGTTATTCAGTTGATTTCATTTCTTCTTGTGTGAGGCATATACTGTTTTTTCATGAAAAGATTTTAACAATCTGCTTTATTTGGTCCAAGGACACCATTTTTCGGCTTCATTTGCTATTTCTTCTTATGATTCTGGACCTCTTCTCTTCATTGCCATCCAGAAAATTCAAGAACATTTCCAAGAAGAGATATTTATTCAGTAAAAAAGTACTGTCTTATGTTTTGGTGGTGTATATCTTTACAAGTAACCAACATTTACAGTTGCTTCTACGTTTTCTTGGTCTGCCTTTATTTTAGGAGATTTCTGCATTAGAACTACATCAGATTTTCCCTATTTAAAACTAGAGAATAGAAGAAGAGAAAGCCAAGTTTGAAGATACTTTGATGAACATTTGAGGCATTAGTTGTCATCACAGGTAAATAGCTTACACAATTTCCATGATTTCCACGAAACAGTTGGAAACTCTACATGCATGGATTTTGTTTTTCTTCTTCTCTGTTTTGGTTGGGGAAGTAGGGTGAGAAAAAGGAGGAAAGGATGGCCAGGGGAGGGAGGAACCCAAATCTAAGGATGCTACGACATAATATTAGTCTAAGATGACTTACTTCCCCTTTGGTTTTGAATTTGAATATGTATATTAATATCTCTAGGGCTAAGTTGGAAATCAAATTTCAATTTTGTCACCCTGCATATGTTACTTAACCCCAAAAGACTTGTGACACCTTTTAGCTGCACTTTTGTTGTAACAGCTATAGTGTGATCATATCAGCATATCCAAAAATCCCGAAAAGAGTAACAAAAGTATGTGAGCTGTCTATAGCGTTATCACAAGATGTCTGTCTTTGCTTCCTTCAAGTATCTAGAATAAGTTCTGATTTTGAAATTCCTATGGGTGTTAATATGGTAATATTTGTAATCTAGGTCTTTATGTTTTGATGATAGTATCAACTCGAGAGAAGATACTAACAATATGAGATACGAATCCATTTTCCTTTCTGAGACATGTGAGCTTCACGCCTAAGTTACATAGGAGCAGACAAGATTGTTGTGCTGCTGATTATTTTGGTGAAAGATATCAAAATATTTGAATTCCGTATGCAATCACATCAATATGTTTCATAGGTAGCGTGACCTTTCATCCTTCTCTCAGACTTAGTCTTACCATGTAATCATTATTACGGCAATCTTATCTAAACCATGCTTGAAGGTAAGGCAAACCACCCACTTACACTAGAAAAACAATCAGCTAATTATGACTTGAAATGTGGAAAGAGGTTCTCTGAAATGCAAAGACAAGATTTTCTTGGACTTCATGAACGATGTTTGGTGGCTGGGCTGATGTTGACAATCACTAATGACGAATGCTGACATTTTAGACTGCTCCTAGATTCTTGGTTGGTTAGGATTTGAGGAAAATAGTAACTAGTTGGATGTGTCTTCTTGACAAGGCAAAGGTCGCTCTCCCATTATCTGCAAAAGCTAATTTTCCTTTTGGTTTGCATTATGCTTGAACCATTTTTCCCTTAAGCGTGAACGCTTATTTTTTAGTCATGGAAGTTTGCTCATTAATACATTTTACAGCAGCCAAATTACTTTAAAATAAGGTAACTTTTTAGCTTATGAAAGCAACCCATGACCTTGCTTAGGATTAATATGGTGTATCGTTACTGTCATGATGCAGAATATAATTGACAGACCAACTATAGAATTGCATTCTATCGTTACTGTCATGATGCAGAATATAATTGACAGACCAACTATAGAATAGCATTCTACTCTGCCATGCAGCCATGATTGACTGGATGATTTATCCTTGAAAATCAATTGAAATGTATCAAATTTCTTTAAAATTAGGATTGTGTACCAATAATTCCTTCGTGATTTACAACTAATGAGTAATTGGCAATAGATAATGTGGGTAACCATTAAAATTTCACAAAATTAATTTATGTTGCTAGACTCCTAAAATCTGCAAGATTTGATTGTGGTGCAACAGTATCTCTTGTGGAATTGCCGTGATGCCTAACAACTAAAAGAAATTGAATCATTTGAAATGACTTGCTTGATAAAATACAATATATTGAGTTACTGGTGTTCTTGCTGTTGGATTGCTTGCTTTTTCTTTTAAATCTCGAAAATGCATCAGTGTCTCTTATACACATTAGATATGCACGTGAGGGGTTGGGGAAGGGGGAGTAATTCTGTTTATAGATGCTTTAAAGTTGATATTTTATTTGAGGAGATGGAGGTAATAACTGAGATCTAGGTTCAAATACACTTGAAAAGATGTATCCTGTACGGTTTGCTCAGTATTTGTTTGCAGCAGCAAGAATTTGGTTGATAGAACTCGAGGGCAATTTTTATGAGGCTCATATTTTACAAAAGCATGCAGCAGGTTATTGTTATTATATATGTATTTTGTCTACCATTAATTTTGTCTTTGTATAGTTTGTCTCGAATTTTTTGAATGGCAGGTGATGGAATTATGTATGTCTGGCTGGATAGGATGATATAATAGTGTGAAGGCCTTGTTGTTAGCAGCTAAATGTCTTTGATGTTGAGTTATTGAGCTTGGATGGGATTAAGCTCTAGGAAGACCAGTTTAATTTAGCAAGATCTCATCGATCCCATAATGTATCATTTTCTTTTTGTAGATTTTAAGATTCTTTTTCTGATATATGTCCATATATACTCGATTACTGCATGAGCTTTTATCAGTACCGAGGTTTTTTGTGGTAGCAAAAGTTGTTTTCTCGTAAGCAAATTGTTGTTTTCTAACAATCACACTATACAATGTGATCATCTGGATCCTCCTCCTATTCCTATAGGCCGACATTGAGCAAGGCTCCATATATTCCTCACTGATTATTGTTGCGGCCCATAGTGAAACTGTTGGGCTAGTTAGGACCAGAAAAATTCTCTGTGATATTAGAAAAATATGGAGATATAGATTTTTTTTTTTTTTTTTTTTAAATAAAAATCATTTCATCCTGCGAGTTTTTTCCACTTCAAAGCTGAGTGAAATAATTTCACTTTTTCCAAGTATTATAAACATGTCTAATAATTATTTTTGACTAAAATAAAAATTTTCGATCGGGTCGGAGGTGGCTGTGGCCGGAATGTCTTATGACAAACCAGCAAGTACAGTTGAATTCTTTGACAGCACTATCTTCTTAATTAGAGTAGTACTTAGTAGAAAAATGAAGGAGCCTGGGCCCACCACCCACAAAACACGATGCAAGTCCAGAAAGAAACAAGAATGAATTTTATTAGGTGAATGTTTTCCATGCTAATTAATTAATTAAGATAGAAAAAGGTAGTGCTAACACTTTTTACTAGTAAAGAAGTAGTAGTACTAGTATTATTATAAAACTACTAGTAACTATGAATAATAAAATAGTAGTAGTCATTAATATTAGCGATGATAATGAAGATTAGTAGTAAAAGAAGTTAATGATGATTGGCATAGAAAATTGCAAGTGCAACAGTGACCTCAGGAGAATTAAATTTATTATACGTATTACAATAAATTTCTTGGTCTAATTCACCTGTATTATCACAAAAAGACTTATTTTGATCTTGAATAAATTTAAATAAAAAAATTTATGATAAATTTCAATGGTATGCGTAGCGGTGGTGTGTACGTGGGGGAAGTTTCGGGGTCCGCTTTCGTAGAGAGATGAGACGAGATGAGAGCTGGGTCTTTGCACGCGTAGTCAGACATAGGAGAAGGGACCCACTCATCCCCATGCAACAAAAATGCAAGCTTTGTAACTGGCTGCAGAAAGCGTGGAATTTTATGGGCTGAAAGAAATCTGAATGTCAGTCAATGTGCTGTCGGGACCATACCATGTACTACCAACGTACCATCCATCAGCTTTTTGAATCTTGATGAGGTGCTTGCTTGCTACTAATCAGAATTACGATTTGAATTTTGCTTATGCAAATGCTGCCCAAGCGACCAAGGGGGAAAAAAACACAAATAAAAAGACCGCGGCTACTTTGTGAGACAAATTTGGTGAAGATTGAGAAAAACTATGAAACAGATAGATATATACAAAGTAATAATTTGGACCACTACACACTAGAACTCATTAGCATCATCATTTTCTTGTTGCATGCATGACATGTGAAGAATTCAGGCAATTTCAGACCAAAATTCGAGGAACATAAATTAACTAGCACATAAAATGTTACGTACTATTGCCGAATAAGCTAATATTAATTATCTATCTGGTCATTAATTTAACTAATAATCTTCATGCGTCATTTTCATTCTTCCCTTAGTTTAGTGCTGAAAATGGTTCCCATATATGCTCCCACCCGTTGAAATTGGGACTACTTTACGAAAAAATCTTTACAATTTATTTCGTATTATAGAGTAAGTGAAATTTATTCATTTTTTACGTATTACATGTGTGTATATAAATATATTATATTATATAAAATTTTATAATATTGTAGTATATAAATTTTTATACATAATAAGATTATTTTTTCAACGCACTATAAAATTTTGTGATATATTTCGTGGGTACATCTACGTAGATTATCACTCTCATGGATCTACATATATATATATATATATGTCGGAAGAGGGACGGAGAGGGGAAAAGGGAAAAGGAAAAGGTTATTCGGTGAAGTGTATCAATTTGAGTTTAATTGCAAGTAGTCTAGACTAGATCTGCGTGGTGGTGAAGACTAATAATTCAGAGATGGACGTAAATACAATGATAAAAAGCAAGAAAGTTTTTATGGTCGATCGTGTAAAGAAATCAATCTCAATTGAGATGAGAGACAGAAGCAGCCGTCCAAGGAAAAGTGTCGTTGATCGATGAGAAAATTAAAATATATAATATATACATACATATATATATACTAGTACAAAACATGGAGTTGGAAATGATGAGGGTGTGGCAATGATGTCGAGTGGGGTATCACTGAGTAAAATGAAGAAGGAAAAAGTTTAAGAAAAGAAGAATATTTGGGGCTTAGTGACATGCAAAGGTTAAGGGACCGGCCAGCGTACAAGCCAAGCAGTGCGTTGTATCGATCTGTTACTACTTTGTTAATTAACTCAAATATTCAGAATTTCACACTCGACAACACAAACAAGAATTAAAACGGAATAGAAGCCTATATACAGAACCAAATAATACATGTACAAGTTGGGACTTTGGAGTGGGCGCAGTAACTAGTCACTAGTAGTTTTCTTCTCTGCATTCGGAACGTCCCATGCATGTGTGCTTTGAAAAACTCGGGCGGGCGGGCGTGCCTGCCGCTTCTCAACAAGTTACTGAATTGGTCTGGCCAATGTTCCATACTGGATTAATACAATTGGTTCAAAGTGAAAGAGCTCATTTAGCCCTCCATCTGAGGAAAAAAGATATGCGGAGTTGACCGTTGAAAAATAAGAGGATTAGTTTATTTTCAATATCCATTAACTTAATCGTTCATTTTACGCTTATTCTAAGTTATAAAATGAATAATCAAAATTTGACCGTTAAATAGACTGAAGAATAAGAAGACTAGTCTATTTTCAATATCCTCTAACCCAATCATTCATTTTACGCTTATTCTACCTTACAAAGTGAATAATTAAAACTTACTTCATTTCGTCAGACAAATTAAAGTCAGAGTCACTAATCATACTCAAAGCACGAATGTAAGGAATGCAAGTAAAAGGACTTAATTAATAATTCTTCTATTCAATACTATAATATCGATAAGTACTAAAACATGTACATAAAACAAGTAATTTGTTGCATAAGTTAAAATATTCTTAATATATTTTGTTATCTAACTATAATTCTAATTGATAGGTGTCCACTTCCAAAGTATTGTCGACAAATAGCGTTATATACTATTACTACTATACTAAAACCAGTAAAACATTGATGTTGGGTGGGAATAGAGATAATATATTGGTGTCGTTTTTTCTGGAGCGAGTGCCCCACGCCCACTGCCACAGGGTATGAAAAGGAAATGGGTGAGTTCAGCAAAATGCTTTTTATTGGCAAAAATATATAGGAGGATATTCTATGGACGTGAGAGACTTGTTGCTCTCTCATTCAAAGGGAACATGCATAAGCGCAACCCAAAAAGGGGGAGTCATGGAAAGTTGGCCCCCTTTTTTTTTGAACTTTGGAATGATCACCCCCCCAAGCCACTATCTAGTTGTAGTAGTAGTAGTAGTAGTAGTAGCGAGGAGGCCATGGCAAATTGGCCATTGCAAATTTATCCAACAAGACCACAAAAGGCATCTTCTCCATATCTTTATTATCCACCACCATATACCAGAAACAGACAGATACTGACCTTTCTCTTAAAGATTAGTCTCCATCAGAAGATCATGAAAAGAAACTATGGAAAACACGTTATATAACATCCCATGCGTAAAGTTTAATTCTTTCCAATGGTACCAAGGTCTTGTATATGTATGCATGTTAGTATTAGTTATTACAAGTTGTCAAACTCTTGGTATATTTGTGTACATTAGTGATCAGCCCTTGTGTCATTATTTCTTTTTAGATAAATACTTCTCTGTCGCATTCCGGGGAAGTCATACACGACTACTTAACAAAATATTGAAGATTTATATGGTTCTATTAAAATACTTTATCGTTATATTTTAAATATTTATAAAATATAATATCAAGTGTATTGAATATATATTTATATAATACAAATTTTAAAATATATTTTAACGTGATTATAAAATTCTTCCAAAAATATTTACTTAGATAAATATTGGTTCAAAAGATTTGTAGGTGTGAATAAGTCTTAACCGAACCTTTTTTTTTTTTTTCAAAACTATAGTTTACAGTTAAAAGTTTATTTCAATCCATATGTATAATATTATATTTTTTAATTGTCCCAGTTATAATTGGTGTGAAAAATTATATTACAATATGACCTTTACTTAGCATCCGATAAGCCTAATAGTTTAGAGAAATCCACATTAGCGAAATCAATTTACTTAGCGCCGAAATTTTTCACACATTTGTCACAACTTTTAAGAGAAAGGAAAAGGTTATTAGACTAATAGAATATGCTTCTGTAATCTTCATGTCTTTCCGTAATGAAATCGCACCTGTTGATTTAATTAAAAATTTTGTGAATAAATATTTTATATTAAATTCAAGATAAATTTTACAATTTTATTGAACGTAAGAATTAATCATATGTAAGTTTAAAAGTATATACAATACAACTACAAAATTCATCGCTAATAAGCGACAGACAAAATTCGTCGCTAATAAGCGACGAATAGTCACTGAATTTGTTGCTAACTAGTAACAAAAAATTTTGACACAGTTTTCGTCGCAAATTTCGTCACAAGTTATAGCGCGCAAGGGCGCGAACTTTAGCAACAGGATATCGTTGCTAAATTAGCAATGAAAAAACCTCGTCGCTAACTACGTTGCTATGGTTGGAATAGTGTGTATCGCTAAATTCGTCGCTAACCTTTATCTCGCCTAAATAATTATTGAGCGGGAAAGTTAAAAATTTTCGTCACTGAATTCGTTGCTAATTAGTAGATTAGCGACAAATTTTGTTTTCGTCGCTAACAACTGTACATAATAGCATACAACTGACATGCAATAGTTTGTTCGTCGCTAAAGATATCGCTAATTAGCGACGAATCCGTCTCGTCGCTAAAACCGTCACTATTTTTTTACTTGGACGCCTTTTAATCTTCTGTCATTTCTTTTTCTTCTTCTTCTCATTTCACTCATTCTTTTTCTGTCCATCTTTAACAGCATAATCTCACATCTCTCTACCATTTTCCTTCCTAACTAGCTATATACTCTCTTTTTGTCAAAATCTTACTCCCTCCTCTATCTTTTTCTTTCCTCTCACACACAAATTCACCTACTCTTACTCCATTTCACCTCCACCACCACTAGGACCACCCACCACCATTAGCACAACCCTCAGCCCCCGTCACCACTGTGAGCCACCTTCAATCACCTCTCTCTCATGGCTGTAAGTAAATTTTATTTATTTCATTATTATTTAATTTCAATTATAATGTAAATTAGGGTTGTAAATTTCATAAATTTTTATGATTTTAATGTTTGTTGCCTTTGTATTTTTGGGTTTAGGGTTATTTAATTATATATGGAATTTTAGTTTTAGGATTAAATATATGTGTAATTTAGCTCTTATGAAAAGTTAATTTTAAGTGTAAATTTTAGGGTTTATTTATTTTTCATACTTGTAATATTGGTTCTAAATTTCATAAATTTTTATGATTTTAATGTTTGTTGCCTTTGTATTTTTGGGTTTAGGGTTATTTAATTATATATGGAATTTTAGTTTTAGGATTAAATATATGTGTAATTTAGCTCTTATGAAAAGTTAATTTTAAGTGTAATTTTAGGGTTTATTTATTTTTCATACTTGTAATATTGGTTCTAAATTCCATAAATTTTTATGATTTTAATGTTTGTTGCCTTTATATTTTTGGGTTTAGGGTTCTTTAATTATATATGAAATTTTAGTTTTATGATTAAATTTATGTGTAATTTAGCTCTTATGAAAAGTTAATTTTAAGTGTAATTTTAGGGTTATTTATTTTTCATTCTTATAATATATATTTTTTGGTTTAGTTTAATTAAAAAAAAATCCATTTAACGTATAGTATAAGACATTTTAAATGAAACAATAAAATAAGACAATATTAATAGACTCATATATAATAGTCTTACAAGAGAAAAATCAAGAAATGTTTATATATTGAGATATTGTTCTAATTGTTTGAAAATATATATTGATAATAACTCTAAATATTTAACAATGTTAGGATTATTGAAAGTAACATCTAGAAGTTAAAAGTTAATTTAGTGTTTAGTCAAATGAATATTTAGGTGCTACTCATATCTCTTTTTACATCCGGTATTAGTTCACTTCTAATTGTTAAGTTTTGTTATCTAAGTATGTCTCGCCTTTTTAATGTTTTAAGTGTTAAAAACTTGTGACCTGCAAGACAATTGTAGATTGCACAATGGTTGTATGGTGTATTGTAAATAATGAATGAACCATATAAACCACAATAAGAAAGTTTAATTAAGTTCAATTTTATGTAAGTTAATTGTAGAATTGCTTTTCTTATGCATTCGATGTAAGTAATTATGTGTTAACGGAGTACAATTTAGTGAATTTTGTTTAAATTAGTTTATGAAAAGTAGTACTATATCTTGGTGTTATATTTTTTATGATATTTGTTTGGTTCATATGGTTGAATATTTTGATTGTTGGTTAGTTCTAAAAATTTGGGAAAAAGGTCAAAATATAGGGGAGACTCTGCCGAATTTTTTATAAATATTTGGCATTAATAAATAAGTTTATATTAAGGTTTAATTAAGGTAAAGATTAAATAAGTCTGTAATTTATTAGCTTTAGGAGACACTTTTAGTATTAATTTTATTCTTAACGCTTTAATAAATATTATGTTTATTAAACTTTTTTAGTAAATATTTTTACTATTTTTAAAGCTTTAGTACATAATAAAAATATTACTAATATTGTACTACTATTTTTCAAACCACTAGTAATAATTTATAACATTTGTCTAGTGTAGTGCTATTTTTCAAGAGAATTATATTGATGTTATATTTTTTGTACTTTTTTTTAGTAATATAATTTTAAAGGCACTAGTTTTATATTACTTTATTGCTATTTTCTTGTGTAGTTTCATTTTTATGAGCAAGTTTGAGTACCATTTTACAGATTATTTACATTAATCTTAGTGGTGTTATTAGTGTACTATAACTTAAACAACTAATACATCCTCTGGTATCTACTAGGCAGACAAGGACCGAGATGCTTAGGTGCATCAACTCTGGAAAAAGCTCTATGTCAAGGAAGAAATCATGCATATCATGACCCAGAGGTTAGATGGACTCATCGATGCATTTGATGCTCTTCGGGAGGAGATCGTGCTCTTTGGGAAGAGATCACCAAATTACAAAGTCAAAATTAGTCTAATTATTTTGGTTTGTGCAACGGATTTCTAGATTTAGATTTTTTTGTTTTCATATTTCATGTACTATGAACAATCTTTTGTATATTATAATTGCATTTAATTTGTTATGTATTTTAATTTTTAATTTTATTTCTTTCATTTGTTGCTAGTTTTTTTTTATAAAAAAAATAAAAAACAAATTCGTAGCTAAATTCGTTGCCAAATATATTTAAAAAAAAAATCAAATACCAAAAATATACGTCGCTAAAACCTTCGTTCACTTTTTATTCATAAAAAAATTATTAAGTTTTTGTCGCAAAACTCATTGCTAATGTTGTGTTGCTAAATTCGTCGCAAATATTGTCGCAAACTGCGTTGCAAATTTCGTCGCTATTGTCGTCGCTAAATTAGCGACGGTGTCCTTTTTTCGTCGCTATTGTCGTCGCTAAATTAGCGACGGTGTCCTTTTTTCGTCGCTATTGTCGTCGCTAAATTAGCGACGGTGTCCTTTTTTCGTCGCTATTGTCGTCGCTAAATTAGCGACGGTGTCCTTTTTTCGTCGCTAAGTGATTTGTGACAAATCAAAAAAGCGACGGTCCATTTTTCGTCACTAAATTTGTCGCTCAGATAGTTAGCGACGAAAAATGCATTAAATTTTCGTCGCTAAAGGCATATTTTTTTGTAGTACAAGTTTTCAGAAATATGTGGTTACTAATTCTCAATAGATTGGTAGAATTTCACTTAGGAGATATTTGGTTCACAGGCACAGCCTAAGGAGAATTAAAATCGCAATCGGAATAGAAATTATACACGTCATTATCGGTACGGACTTATATCATTTACCTTATATTATTTAGTTTAAATAAGGAATGAATTTTATTATGTTGATAAATTAATCAATTTAAAATTTAAGGCACAAGTGGAGAATGAAAGTGAATATTATCTATTACTTTTATTCCCATAAAATAATTATCATAATAATTAACTAAAGAACGTTTATGAATATCATTAATTTTGATTTCTATTTCTTTCTCTCGTACCCACAAACCAAATACTTTCTATTTAGATATTATCTCTGAACACCTTCATATAAGTCGGTAACCTTTCATATTTGAAACCATGTATCTTTTCCCCAAAAATCATATACTTTAGCTTAAATATATTTTTTAGTAAACTGGCATATCCATACTATTTGACTTATACAAAATGGATCTCAAAAAATATAACTATTTGGTGTCACTAAAGAACACAAATCATTTCAAACGAAAAGATACAGCTGTCTCTTGTATCCTACTTTATTTTGAAAAGAAAAAAGGTCAAAGGTGGTACAGTTCTCTAAATTTTTACATGTTACAGACTTTACCCATTTAATTTTGTTAGTGACCAAATTGATCTCTCAACTCCTTAAATCATCTCCAAAAGCCCTTTCTGTCTTTCAGATATTAAGTTAGGCGTTAAGTGCAACATGTGAACAGCATGTGAGTTTTTTAAGGGTAAATAAGTACAAACACGATTAATCTTCTTCCACTTTTGCTTCACCAATTACTATAAATCTAGTCGGTCATCTTCTTCTGCCAGTTACCATAAATCTGATCAGTCATCTTCTTCTGCTTTTGACATTCACCATAGATCTGTTCGGTCCAAAAATATTTCATTTAGCAGTCGCTTGATTTTTCTTCTTCTGTAGCAATATTTTTCTAACTTATTTTTATCTCTTTTTTTTTTTTTCTAAAAAATAAAAAGAACCCAAAAATGTTTCATGAACTCCTTAAGGAAAAATTAAGAAAGACATTGAGGAAAATAAGCGGTAGAAATTCGAGAGAAGGGAAAGAAAAAAATGAGAAAAAATCAGATTTTTTAATTCAATTGGGGGAAGGGGAAAGGAGACGAGACAATCTCTAAAGGAAGGAAATAGAGAGATGGGAGATATGGTGGAGGAGGAAGATGTTTTTCGAGCAGCCCAAATGTCAATAAGGTCACCTTGTACCTCCAAAGGTCAAGCTTATTGATTCCATAAGGCCTAGTTTCCTTCAAAAGGCCAACCTTATTGATTCTATAAGATTCAGTTTCTAGTCTAATTCTTTAGAATTCTTACTTTTTTTCTTTTTGCAGAATTCTGTCCTCGACTCTTTTGTAGTTAATATGCAATAAAATCAGCTCCTTCTCCTGAATCTACTTTTTCATTGGTTGAAGTATTTAAAACAGTTTTACATTTCTCGCACAATCAACAAACAAAGGGGAAGGAGATGGGATGGTGGTGGTGGCAGCGATGGAGCTTGAGAAGAAGATAGGGGGAACGGGATGGGACGGGAAACAGGACAGTAAAGGAAGAGCAAGGAGATTGAGGATAGTGGTGGAGAAGGAAGAAGATGCATTTGGTGGTGGCGACAATGGAGGGTTTGGGGTGGGGGATTGATGAGTTCAAAAAAGAATATGGTAGCTCGGGTCAGGGAAATGGCAATAGATTCAAAATATTATTGTTTTGATATTTTTACCCCATAAAACATCACGTGAATGCACATTTTCAAACACTAATGCCTATATAACTATTAAAATAGACGGAATGTCCTTGCAAGACAAATTTAATAGTTGAGTGATTATTTTGATCACAAAAAAAATTCGATAGGTGTCTTCAATAATCTGAAAATTAAGGAGGTTGTATGACCTTTTGCCCAAAGAAAAACAAGAAACTCATATTGTGTAATTTTACGGACAATTTTTAATACTTATCTAATAATTTATATCACTTAAACTCTTTTCATATCCTTTCTCTTCCTTAAATTTTAAAAATAGCCATTCATTACCTTTTTAACCATTCATCCTTTACTCTAAACATTCATTCGATAAATTTATAAGTAGTGAAGTGTTGAATTTTCATAATTTTTAAAATTAAAATAATGCTACCACTACTCATTTTGAAAATTGTCTTTCCTCTCTCACTTTTGAAGGCCCGATGAACAATTAAAACATTAAAGAATAGATATTGCAAGTAAAATGTTAAAGGCATAGGAAAGTCAATGTACTAAGCATACAAGTATTCAAACTGAGTGGCGGAGAGACTTAGACAGTGATGGCTTTTCAATATACGGTCTATAAAATTAATGTTGTTTTTCCTTACCCTCTTTCGGTCTTTCCCATTCCTCGACTCTTTTGCGCAACCTGAAATGTGACACTTATTAATCATTGAATTTATTTATTTATTTTTTTGGGTTTAAAGAAAACTGGAAAAGGAGAAAGATCTTCTTTAGAAACCATAGATCTTTTATTATTATTTAAAAATAAAAAAAAAATTCTTACACAGTTGCATGCACTACAATTGACTGACTAGCTTCTATGGAAGTTGGTAGTACTACTCGTCACGTGCCAGAGCTCAACATCATTGAAAGCCGCTCATTTTCTTCAACAAATGCATGATAAGTGGTGCCTTTTCTTCTAGTTGTGCGAGGAAGTTAGAATTTAGAATTCCACATTCATCCTTTGGATATTTGTACACCTCTGGTATTTGTTTTTTATTGCTTGCTAGTTAATAGTTTATTTGTTACTAAGTACTATTTAACAAGTTGGACTATTTTCGTTTATTTTTTTTTGGAATAAATATCATTTACAAGACCATGAATTCAAAACTATTCATCAAAATTAATTTACACAATAAAATCACATTAAATAATTAATTTTTGATTTTATATAATTGAATCAAATTTTATTTATTTATTTTTTTACGAATTTAATGACACATTACTTATTTTTTTATTATCACTTTGTATAAATATATATATATATATATTTTTTAATAGTGAAGTGAGAGGGAAAGCAAGAAGAGATGTTGAGTGGTTGGTTTAGACTCAGCGTCTCTGATGAGGTAATTCTATTTTAGGTAAGGATTGTAGGAATACTTCACAACGCCATCTACCATTCAGATGGATGTTTAACAAGTGTCATTGATTAATTCAATCACCCTTAATTTTTAACGTTTTGTTGCATCAACAATTATGGAAAACGTCTTTGTTACTTTTAGGTACTTCGGATAATAATTTTTTTTTATTATAATATTTTTCAATCATTTTAATTATAGTAATATTTATTATACATTAATTGTGAAACGAGTAGCAAATTTATTTACAATTATAGGGTAAGTCTTGACTACTCACCCTACCATTTAGGGTGAGTATAACAGCTATTAAGATAATTGAAAAATAAAAAGATTCTACTATTTTTCAATCATCTAACGGTTTGCAATACCCACTCCATAATACGGAGTGAGTAATAAAGAATTTTTCCACAATTATAATCCTAGAAATGACCAACACTTGCATGCGGCCAGCATTTAAACCAAGTACCGGGTCGACCTTGACCAGGCTTGAAATTCAATTTTTAGGGTGTTCACCCTGATCTATCGACTCGAAAAATTAATTGAATTAATCTAATTTGATCCGAAAAGGATATTGAATCGCATTCTCAAACCGGTCAGGTCACTTAAGTTGAGAATCGAATGTAACCCGTCGGATACCCGACCTGGTCTATTTTAAAGGCAATTTTATAAATTTGGTTAATAAGGTTTCATTATAAGTTAATATTTATTAGGGTTATTTGCAATCTCTCACTTCTTATTTTTCAATTCCTCGTCTTCCCTTCCTCTTCTTCGCATTCTCATTCATCACACTCGCGTCTATTGGAGTTTTGATTTTCTTGTAACACTTTTTGGTGTAATATTTGTGTGATATTATTTATATGAGTGATACGTGTCCTTAGGATAATATATGTCACTTATCTAAATAATATCACACAAGTGTCATATAAAAAAGTGTCACACGAAACCCAAAATCGTCTGTATGGGATGTATTTTGTGATTTAATTGTTGTAACTATTGACTTGTTGCTACTTATTAGTTTGTTGCTGTTAGAATGTAATATTGTAATGTATTTTGTAATTTAAATTTAATTGCTGTTGATTTAACTGTAAAATTAAGTTGTTTAAATATTATTATTTAAATTTTTATATTTTATTACCAGTGAGGGTCATATACCCGTTTTGTGGATCGAGTAGAAAATCAGAATTCTTTTTAAGAATTGAGTTTTTTTTTTTTAACTCATGGACCGAATGCTTGCCTACTTGGTCCATAAACACTCCTGACAATTTCCATGTATATATATATTATATACGGTTGTTGTGCGTCCCTTCATCTCAAAGCTGACAAATTCAGGACTCGCGCCATTTTTGTTTCTTTCTCTCCCATATACACGTCTTTGCTACTTAGTTTGCAGAAGCAGAGCAGCAGCAGCAGTTGTTGTATTTTACTTAATAGATTGAAAGAAAGAAAAATCGAGTTGTGTCATCAACCTCAGACACACTCACATGCATGCACTGACATTACTACTCATTATTCCACATGCAAATTTACTACTACTAAATCTCCAACTCCTTTTTCGTGGATGCGTGTAAAACACACAAAACTGTAATCGAATTATACTTTTATATATGTTAAAGTGAAAAATAAAAAAATAATAATAAAAAAGAGGAACACGAGTAGTACTATTGTAATATTGATAATTGGATTCATGTTGAATATTGAGTTATCAGTTATGATGATGGAATTGATGATGGCACGATGACGGGATTAAAAAAAAGAAAGAACCATATTTGTATATATGTCCATTTTTCATGTCAAGTGCTTTCAACTATACAGTGGGGGCGGGGCGGGGCCGGGGCCGGTCGAAATGAGAGACAACTAGTCCAAAAACAAAACCTCTTCTATTTTTCAAGAACGGAATTGGATGCTTTGAATTTCACAATTGAAAAAGTTAATACTAGTCACATAATTAATTGTAGTGGTAGTACTAGTAGATGTAAATTAAATTCTAGTATACTAAATTGGTCCCTCCTTTTTATACGGTGTGAATCCAATTTCATGGTGATGGAGCCCTCTTCCTCCAAAGTCCTCATCATGATACAACTGAAATCAAATCATATAATGCATTATAGTTACGTGTGTGATGGTGTAGCAAATATGCGCTCTCTCTCTATATCATGAAAGGCTAGTTCGTGGACGTTCTTCTTGGATGGCTGCTTCTTTCTAGCTACTTTCATAATTCTACCTCACATGTCATCATCCTATATACAATGCAAAACCCCACTATAATGCTAATTACCGATTGTAATAGTTAATCCTACTCTTAATTCCGGCAAATGCTTACTTTCACTTTAGAGAATCTTTTACATGGAGATTAATTTGCCTCTTTGTAATTATCTTAATCGCTTCTATTTCATGCGCCGAAGATTTTAATAGCGGAAAAGTACGATTGAATATGACTGTTTGCGCTTTCAAAAAAGTTAATCTACTCCAGTGTAATGTTTCAATAATATTGACCCACCACTGTTACAGATCATTATTAATATTAGATGAGATTGGTGCAACAAATTTATTTAAAAGAATTTTAAATGTTGAACCTAAAGTTTCTCAAGTAAAATCTATAATTTGCTTTTAATTTATCCAATACTCCATTGTTTTTTTTTTGGGTTTGCGGTGTGGGGTGGGAGAAGTAATCCGACACAATCTTCCAATAATTTTTGAGGCTACCATCCCTTTTAAAAGAAAAAAAGTTCTAGCGTATTGCTTATATATATATTATGATCGTTTTTCAATCTTAGACCAGTTTGAGCTCAATTGATTGCCCCTCTAGGACAAGTTTTTCGTTTCCCTTTTGTTATTATTAACTTTTGAAACATATTTATTGCCCTACCTAATGCATAATAGAGTCGACTGATTGTAAGTTATGGTGTTACCTAATAGGGTTATAATGAAAAGCCTTGAACAATTATATTAGTATTAGTAATTGAGTAATACAAGCTTTAATTTAAAATTAACATTAATGCGAAATCCAATTTAAAGGAATTAGTCGAAAGAGAATTTGAAATTGTACTGGATTGGTTTTGTGTGGTGAGGGCTGAATTGAAGGAGCGGGGGCTGCTTGCTCCTTGTTAGATAGAGGGAATTTTTTGGGTTGAAAAACATCTCCTGTCCAAGACTGCTAGTAGTATATTGAGATATAGTACTGACCACTTTTGTGCTTTTATTATTTCAAGCTCAAGTCATTCCATGCCCCATGCAGTAACGCACTGTCCCCAAAGGCCACGCTTCTCTTCTCATGCTCCTCCCGATATAGAAGCTAATAAATGTCTGTTTTTGGTACAAGGTGGAGCACTAGTATTTCTTAATCTATTGATTACTGGCTATCACCAGTGAAAATTGTTCTGTTTCATTCCATGAATAAATTAATTGGATTTAACATACTAATATTGTTATATGGAAGATGGCTTTAATAAGTTTTTTCTTTAAAAATGTCTACTATTTTGTTCTCCAAATTTGCATACATAATAATGTGTAAAATTTTTATGTATTGGTCTTCTAATTACATGTGTGTGCAAAGGGATAGGGAGAGGGTAATATCTTGTTTGCAACGAGGTCCGGATATCCACAAAATATAAAAGTTTGTTAGTTTGAGTGTGCGACTCGATATAGTCATATAAAAATTATAGATTTTGTGTATTGTGAACATATGCACCTCGAAGCATATAGAAATTTTTTAAAGGAAAGAGTACGTTGTGTATATTAAGGGTGTTCATAAATTGGGTATACAGTCCATAGAATCATTACTCGTTTCGATGCGGTTATACAGGATCCAGAAAAAAGCGACACAGTTATACTGGAATGAGAAAAAAATGATTCAATACCCGATCTATGTGTATAGGGGTACTTGTCAAAGCGGGTTTGATGGCGAGTAATTGACCCAATTCAATATTATAGTATTTTTTAATGTAAATTTTTTTAAAAAAAGAATATAGTATTAAAAAAAGTACAATTAATTACACATATGTTCCTATGAATGGCAAGGAAAGAAGGAAAAAAATCTATTAATATTATGTTATAATATAAAAAAATGCAAAGTTAGTTTTATATATAGATCGAATTAAGTATCTGCTCCGATTATAAATTTTCAATCCGATAACTGACTTGATAAATATAATACCCAATTAAAATTTTTAATTAATTCATATATTTTTATAACATAAAATAAATTAATTTAACAAATTTTTTAAATCAACGACATGAACACCTACCGTGTGTACGTCTCATGGACTCGGATGATCTGTTTGAGCTTTTAAGCTAGAGTGGCAGCCATAGCTAGTAGCCATTTAGAATAAGAAATACTACAATCACGTCTCTGAAATTGAAGCGTTCATTCATGCTAACTTTACTTGAGAATATTTACTGAAATAGCAGAGGGTGGTCTTACACAGTCTGACTCTGGGGTTTCGTTTCTGGGCCCCGGGAGTGGGGGGAATTTCATGTTTGACAATTCATAGAACCGTACAGAGTTGCAGGGAAGGTGGGAGGCACATGCCTGATCCTGCCTGCCTGGGATAATTTGTAAACGACTGTCTTACAAGACCACGTCGCCCTGTTCCGTTTCTTGGATTAAGGGGAAACATAATCATCATGCATACCTTAAGTCATTTAGTACTACTAATTCTTTATTATTAGCAAAAGCAAAAAATATTAATCCTATATAACATTAGCTTGTTATGGTTTTGTTAATGCCACAATAACAGGTAAGTACCTGTCATTATGTGATGCTACCCCATTTGGGCAATATGTAGTAATTACTTTAATTATTGCATAACCTAAGGTATGGCAACCTTTTATTCTTAATCATCCTTCTTGCGATAATTAGGAACATGCAAAGCTGAATGACGCCTCTGTTATCAAGTGCCTAAATTTATACTAAGCTGAATAAAAGAAACAATAATGTAGAAGAGACAGTATTAATTTAGAATGTCTTCGCTCTCAATTTAATTAAGTTTTTAAAAAATAAAAAAAAAATGTTGTAGGCTTTTATATTTTATTCGTTACTTATTGGAGATAATTAATGTGGTCCTCATCATATCGAACCTTGATTAAGCCCATAAGAAAATAGAATCCCAAAGTTGTTTTTCTTTTTATCTTTTTCTCATCGGTAGTCAAACATGTAGAGCAAGTCAACCGGTCATCATATTTTTTTGCGTTTTCCAACAAAATTAACTGGGTCAACTTAAATTTGATTATATAGTTGTAGTAATTTGTAGTACTAGTTGTATAAAGAAGCAAATGACGTGGAAATCAATCAACAAGTCGCGGAATTCATTCATGTATGATCCATTAATTGATTGCCGTTTTGCCAACATTAAAAGCCGAGTTTAGTTTTGGATCGTAATAAATATCTAGCAAAGCAAAAGCCTAAAAACTAAAAGGGACCTTTTTGTGATATCTGAAAAAGAGAGAACTTTTAGGGTAATTTTTGGAACCTGCCCTAAAGTGTCGTTAGCTGGAAGACCTTCAAGGGTGGAACCGATCGAACCATTTAAATAAATAAATAAATAAAAATAAATAAATAAAAGGTGGAAAATGTATATATTCGTCTTGATATTAAAGTCAAAAAAATATTTGATATTGTTCAACCTCCAGATAGACACACATACATATTAATTATCCTTAGACATGACTGACCACCAAATACCTCTGCAGTTCTATTTCACAAGCTTCCAAACAAAGAGAATTAATGGAAAGTGAGATATGCAAAATTTTATACCTTGTAGTACTAGCTAGTTCAAGTTGTCCATGATAAAACAGCAAGCACACAAAAACCATATGTGGTCAAATGGGTATCCTCTCTTGTATCTTTGTTGATTCCATAACATCAAAACATGTCTCTATTTCCAACATCCTACTACAATTATAATTATTCCTATTATTTCTCTTTCCAATACTATTATAAAGATCAGTACCTGAAAAAGCAGCTTGATGTCCTTTCATTATTAATAATCCATGGCTGTTGAGCAGTTGATCAGGAAGAGGAACAACAACGTAGTCAGGTCTCATCAAGTGCAGTGCTATTACGTATTCTTTGAGGGATTGATCTGGTTTCTGGGGTGGTTTTCAACATGACCATGATTAATCCTGATCAAAATCTCTCTAAACAGCATTGCTACGGCGGTAATTATTATTATTGTTATTATAATTATTCAGAGGGTAGTTATTATGGTGTTATGAGCAGCCGTCGATTAGAAGGTTATGGTTGTAGTGAAGAATTAGCAGCTCCTCCTCCTACTTATACTAATTGCTTATTATTAGGATCTGATCTAGTAGTGGTTGGTGGTCAAATGGCTGAAGATCAAGATGAATCAAGAACTACTGGTGATCATTATGAGACTACTAGTGTTGTTAATGAAGCAGAAGCAGCTGCCTCGGCCATGAGTTCTAAGGATGCTGCTGCTGCTAATCAAGAGGAGGATGATCCAGGATGGCTTCAATTGAGTATTGGTACTGGCCTTACAGCAACAGCAGCTGCCCATAATAAACAACAACAACAAGAAGAAGATCAAAGGCTGTGAAAGAAGAGGCGGCGGCGGGATGATTGAGTTTGATCTACTACCAGCCGCAGCCGCCGCCAGCACGAGTAGTTCATCAGAACAACTACAGTTAATAAGAGCCCCTTATTCTATGTTTCAACAACATCTGCCTCCTCCACCAAGGCCGCCGCTTACTGCGGCTAATTACAATAATAATACATCTTTGTTGCTACAACAACCAACTACTTTCCCTCTTCATCATCAAGAGATTAACTGGGCTAATTTTAGGCCAGTTCCCATCACAACTCTTACATCAGCTCCGTTTTCTTCTACTACTTCTACTTCGTTAATGCCACCGGGTTCTTATTTTTCCCGACCCTTTCAACTCCATGCCGGACTAGGAAGTTTAGCTACTGCTAGGCCAGCTGGTACTGATTTCAGAGTGATTGATCCTCCTCGGAGACCACATTCTGGCATTTGGTTCATGCTACAAGCTGCTCAACATCAGTAAGTAGTACAGTGCAAATTAATTATCAATATGTCATTGTTATAGTATGCATGGCCAAATTTAATTATAACTTGTTGTCCTCTTCCTTTTTGTCCCTTCATCCCATTTTTGTTCTTACATCACCAACAATGATGGATTTTTAATTACTTTTCTGCTAATATTTCAATCCCGCAGACCAAAACAGCCGTTTCTTCCTCAGATATCCAAGAGCTTTTTGAGAATCAAGTAATATTCCATTCTTTAATTTCCTATAGCAATTAAGATTTTAGCGTCGTAATATTAAGTTTGTACTACTAAATTAAGGAACATGTATGTTTAATGTTAATTAGTGTTTTTATATATATTAATTGTTGCAAACTTGATGCTTGCTTAGGGATGGAGGAATGACGATTCGATTAGTAATGAAGTATTTGGTTAATAAGCTGAAGCTGGAAAACGAATCAGAGGTATGTTTGTTAATCATAGTACGTAATATTAATTGATCCATGTCTCTCGTTCTTGCTATGCCTTGAACTAATTAATTAATTGCCTATAGAATTTTAAAATAAATTATGGATGCATTGATCTATCTTGATCATCTGCTACGTCGTTAAGTAGCATAATAATTAACTCGATCACCATGGCACCATCCTATAAGAAAAGAAAGTCACATCATCAAAAGAAAATTAAGAGAGCCCTCGAACTAGTACGAAAGTGATTCAAGGCCAGTAGTCATGGTTGGTGTTAGAGAATGACAGAAACAGCAGAACTAAAGGGTTTTTCTTAGTTAGTATATTTATGTGACTTTAAGATAACATCAGAATTAGGTGCCAAGTTCATTTCTAGATAGGTAGCCATCGTCTCTTTTTGTATTGTTAGCTTAAGCTCTTAACATTATCTAATTTTGCAAGGCCGCCGAGGAATCAATATATGTGATTGTCTGTTAATATATTGGATTACGATTTCCTAAATATTGTCATATGTAGTAATTAGAATCTTGCTTAGATAGTTAGTTATTGATAATCTCTTAGCGAGCGGCTAATTCAAGTGTAGGGCTTAAGTGAAGAAATGTAGGAGAAAACAACATATCACCTTATAATAATCAACACCCCCAAACGTAAAACGGAATGGTCAGCCTCCTCATTGTTGTTGTAGTTGGCTGGCTACTTGGCTTTGCTTGTTTCCTTCATATATATATATATATAGAGTCGACGTTACTTGTTATGTGAAAGTAACTTTTTCAATGTTGTGGCTTTGCGTAACTTTGTTTCGTGGGTTTCTCACTATTGCTTTGGCTTCATCAATTTTACCATTACCTATATAAGTATTTTTCAGCAACTATATATTTGCATATTTACGTGAGAATGTAAGTAATTAAGGATTGTGCATATCTATATATATATATAAGCCATTAAACGGAAATTACATCCAATAACTATGGCGACAATTTGTAGTGCGAATTTGTGGTAAAGAAGTTGCAAGGGATTGTTGCCATCAACTACTCTTGTTGTAAAATATTTTGCTTCGAGAGGAAAAAAAAAAAAACTCAGATTTTGCAATAAGTGAACTCTTGGGTGTCCTCGTTATGCTCAATTACTTCCTTTTTACATTTTTTGTTTCGTAAGTTATCCTCAATCACTTCTAATCGCAAACACTGAAATGCCAAATTTTGAAGACAAGTTAATTTGGGTGATTTTTGCCAAGTTTCATTAAGCTTTAGCGACTGTTTTTCACTTTCTTTCTTTGAAATTTGACTAAAATAGTTTTTTCTCGCTTCTAATCCCAACATTTGAGTAATGAATTAATTTGGTTATTTTTACTTACGAGCTTAAGAATCATTTCATATCCATCCTTTTCTTATTCAAATTTTTTTTTCCTTGCATCTCATGAATCTTGAAGGTTTGAGTTAATAAAATATTTTGTCAATTTTTTTTTTTTTTTTAAAACTCCAAAAGAGTTCTCCTTATTCCATTATTTTGTCAATTTTTATCTTGGTGCTAAACATAAATAAAATTCCATCACTTGAAAAATAATACAGGCATTGAGTTGTATCCTAAGCTCCAATAAGAGAAAGGAATATATGTATATTCCT
Organism: Cinchona pubescens; assembly: GCA_025175665.1. Taxonomy (NCBI): domain Eukaryota; kingdom Viridiplantae; phylum Streptophyta; class Magnoliopsida; order Gentianales; family Rubiaceae; genus Cinchona; species Cinchona pubescens. Next base: position 277,196 of record JANKKI010000077.1, on the reverse strand, counting down.
CTTGTTCAGAATGTTAAGTATACTCTTAACAGTAAGTTACATGATATTAGTAAGTCCTTTTTTACCACATTTTTTAAGTCCCCATATTCAAGTAAGGGCCTAGCGGAAGTAAGAAAGTAATTAAGTACTTCCAATTTTTATAACTAGGAGCATTTATAATAAAGCTAAACCTACAAAGTCTATCTACAATTATTAAGGAAATCCAATTACTTAACAATTATATGTTCTGAGATTGGTTTGCTAGATCTTTCAACTGTTTACAACTATAAAATACGTTGATTTCATAGCAATGAATTTATTGACCTTGCTATATATTGAGCTTGTGAACTTGGGAATAATTATGCATTTTGGAAAAATATAGTTGTTCTTTTTTTTCTTTCAAATGACCAATTCCATTATGTTCATTTGGTTCGCTTTAAACGGTTAAAGTTGCTGGCACGAAAACAAAACAAAATAAAATAAATCCTTAGAGGCCACGAAAAGAACAAGGATTAACATATATTCTCCGATGTAGGCAATTGATGTTTTATTTAATGGAGACATTGTAGAATGTTTGCTAACTCATTCCGTTCGTAGGATTTTCGGTGCGGTTGGATGGATATTATAAGATAGAAACCCACTTCTTGCCAATAATTTAGTCGCATAATTTTGTTGAGATGCTTTCTTCTAGGCCTAATCTTAAGTCTCCTACAAAATGCTCAAAAAAAAAAAAAAAAAAAAAGTCTCGTACAAAATGGAAGACCTTAGAGAACTTGCATGCATGTAGATAAAGAAACTCTACCAAACGAACTAGTAATAAAATATATAGTACTAGTTGTTTAGATTTAATTAGCAAAGTATGAGTTATGACGTGAGAGAATGAGGCGGCAGAAGAAACAAAATTTATTAGAGAATAAAATGCATCTTCATTAATTTTGTGAAGGATACGTCAACGCTTATACCACATTCTTCGGTGAAAAATTCACGATACATGCGATTTAATTATTCTTTGAAGCTATATATGAACTGGCCAATAATTAGGTGAATTATATTGTTTAATATCCTTAGCATTCTAAAAATTAAAGTAAAATATACACTAAAGTTTTGTCCACCCTTATCTAAACAGATTAGCTAAAGAATGCAATATAGTACCGTCTAATTAACTTCAACTATACAACAATGACATAAGGGTCTTCGTAACTTGTTGAGATCGATGTATGACCTAAAACATTCCATTTTATTTTATCTTAGTACAGATTGATTCTTATATCCGCTATTACGGTCAACGCCATACCATGATTGGGATGCATATATAATTAAATTACCTACTTGTATTGTTTCTTTGCATTTCATGCCACGAAGCGGGGAGATGACACAGAGGCAATATTTTATTTTAATTAGTATTTCGTAACTTGTAAACCAGCTAAATTTCTTCAACAACCAAGAAATATAATACAAATCCATAACATAAACTCATGCCCCTGATCTTCCGTTGATACTACACAACTTATTATAGCGTTATCAACGAGCTATAAAGCTTTTTTAAGGGTCAAAAATAATTAAATGACAGCCGACTATATGCAATAAAATAGTCCATCTGATTAGATTGGATGACACTTGACATTCTCTTGCATCTCTATGATAGCAAAATTATGCATTTTGAAATACTAATTAATTGTTAGGACCAACCTATATATTGTCCGGAGCTATGTATGTGTTTGGCATGTAGTGCCATATGTATATATAGTTGACTTAATTATCTTAACATGGACATCCCCCCGATTGATTATTGTGTTCATGCTGCACAGCAAGAATTAGTGCCAGCTCCCAACCTTGACATGCAACGAAGTCACCAATGATATGATTGTGGGTCATCAATAGGTTGGATTCGTAGGACGTCAAAAAAAGAGTGAAATTTATATTCAGTATTTAATACATGAAAACTTAAATATTTTTTTAAAAAAATAAAGAGTTATATACTATATTGATCTTTGAAAACTTGATTAGTTGATCAAAAAAATCTAACATATACCGTAACAATTGTATTGGGATAGAAGGAGTATATCATCCTCCCGGTAACTTCTTCTTAAGAAAAAATTCTTTACTACTCATTTTATATTACAAAATGAGTATTTTAAACTATTAAATAATTAAAAAATAATAAAACTTTCTTGTTTATCAATCATCCTAATTAAATTCTATCATATCTATCCCACGGTCGATAAGACTTAAGCTTACCCCTTCCTAGGACTAAGTTGTTTTTTTTTTTTTTTTTTTCTGGAGTAGAAGTTTCTCTATCATGCACGCATACACATACAATTAACTTAGTGATGTAAAGCACGAACGAAAAAACAACCCGCACACAAACATGTAAAGAGAAAAATCTTAGGATAAACGATTTGGTATCAAGTGGAATTGATACTTCGGCCTCATATATATGAATAGGAAGAAGTTGGAAGTTGGAACGTGCACTGCTAGTGATAGATAACATATCGTAATCATTAGCCAAAATTCACGAGAGAGAAATTCTTAATTAATTTTAAAGGGATCCACACACACAATATGTAGTAGCTCTCTAAGCTAGGGCAATGATCAATGCAGGAAAGTAAAAGATGTCCTGGATGGATGGAGGTGGGCAGCTTGGTTCCCTTTCTGTTCATAAACATATTGACTTTAAGATGTATAAACATCGATTATCATGGCCTAGTTGACATTTGCTCGTAATAATAGTAACATGCTAATACATATATATATATATATATATAAAAACACGCAATTGATAGAATTATTAACTCATCTCAAGTCTGTTTGGTTGGTTTTTGAGCGCCGAACACTAGAAATATTTTCCTATGTAAATTATTTTTTAATTTTCCTCTCTTTGATTGAAAGTAATTAATTTACGAAATTTTTGAGTCTCAAATATTTTTCGAATAATTCAAGAATGACATTAAATTTGAAATACTTACTCTTACAACTTTATTTACTAAATTTATTTTCATTTTCAATTGTTGTCTATTCGTTTTTTCTTCATTGTGAGTCTCACAATAATATAACTATCATTATACTTATTTTACCATTACATTATATTACGATTAATTTTGAAGAAAATTAATTTTTTATTGACCACAATCACTTGTAAAGTATTCATTCAAATTTTTATAAGTTTTTTTAACTCATATTTATAAAATTAAGAATGAAAAATCGTAAAAAGTTATATTTCAAAATATTTTTATTTTGTCAATCAAATACCAAAAAATTATATGAAAAGTGAATTTTTTTTTATGTAAAATATTTTTCCAAAATAATATTTTTTCTAAAAAAAATATTTTATATCCAAACAAGCGGGCCTACAATTTAAAAAATCATATCCAAAAGGGCCACAAAATTCACACGTGGACCCTGTCGTTCTCAAGTTCTCAACTCCGATCTGCATGCGTTGTTATGGCAGGATTGTATCGTCATGCTTTCGCTTGCTTCAACTCAGCTCTCGGACAGCTAATATTTACGTAGGGTAGGGCCTTAATCATCTCTCCATTTTTTTTGTACATATTTTTTTTTTTCTTCATGGATTGTGCTTTATTTAATAGGCCCATCAATCAAACCTATTAAGTGGTGCACTTCCATGAATTAAAATATACCACATCAATCATCATGATCATCTGAATCTCTTCCAAAACCAACCAAACATCTCTTTAAAGATGAATCCACAATATATATATATATATATATATATATATATATATATACACACACACATTTACGTCCAAGGAAAGCAATGCATGAGCCACAAATTCTATAAACAAAATCGTTTCATGTAATTCAATTCCTCCAACAGAAAAAGGGAGAAAAGCTTTGATGATCGAATGGATGTATAATTAAGAAATACGAAAATATATAAAAGGCCTAATTAATAATGCGTGTGAAAGGAATTTATCCAACATTAAAAAAATAATCGTTGGTTGTTGGGGAAAATGACAACCAAATGTGGTTTTATTTGGGTACTTATGCAAACTGACTTTTTAAGCAGAAGAGAATATCTCAGTGATCTCGATCAAGAAAAGAATAATCAATAAGGGTATCCATGGAATTAATAATAATAATAATATTGGCAATATATAAAATTAAATAATTGCATTAGGGTTTTTGAGAAAGCAACGAGAATGAGACGTGCATGGTATTGGCATATGTGTGAATACATGCTGGTTGGAGTGTAGTGTAGTTAGGTATTCGAAAGAAACTAAGAAAAAAGTAAAGCTGATTAAGAAAAGATAGTGCCGATTCCTCGCCGTACATTCGGGATCAGTGATCACCTTTTTTCATCTTATTCTTCTTCTAGTTATGTACTGTACTAGTGTATTATTATGGAGTATTATACTTGATACGTATTAATTAGTTGCATTCTCTTGTTTGTTAATGAGTATACTTACTAGTAGCACATAATACGACTAGTATAAAATTAGACTACGTAGGTACGTACAAAGTAGTTATAATTACATTAATGTTAATTATGTATGTGATGATTAGAATAATAAAAGTCTAAGGTATAATGATTAAGGTGGGTTGGGAGTGAAGTCTATGTGGGTCCATTCAAAATGATTAAAGTAAGGGCAATTTTCCATCGTGCAATAGGCGGCATTATCCCTCCTCAAGCCCAATTGTTCGGCCGCCCCCCGCCCGGTCTCTCTCATCTCTCTCTCTATACATTTATCTCTCTACATCACCATTCAAAAGCTACGCGTAAACTTAGTAATAGTAGATTTATAGATGGAGATCGAAGACGTAAGCTCGTAACAAAGCATGACTTCAACAATAATACCACCCAAATAAAAAAATACTAGTTATAAGTGTAATTATAAAAAACCTTAAGATAGAAAGTTTCAATATAAAACATCTTATAGTATAAGTATTTCCTCTTAATAGTAAATATTTTGTTTTGAGCTTTTTAGAAAGACTGATGAATCAAATTCTCATTTTAAAACCTAATAAATGATGAACCATGCAAATTTTGTGTGAGAAATAATTTTAATTTTAATTTTACTTTTCATGGTATATATGGTTATGACAGCTGAGAAATATCATGTGTGCAATTAACAAATAATTCCTTAATTGTGTTTGTTAGTGTCCCGAAAGATTATTAGTAATTTTATCTAATGAAAAGTGTGTAAATCTCAGGTAGAGATAAGATGCAGAGGGCAGCAACTTCAACCTTTCTTAACGTTGCAGCATGTAAGAGACAGCATATGGAGTCCAAGCGACGTCGTAACCTTGCTTCCAGACTCCTCAACCACTCACCATATTATGGTCCTACATTATGCCAGAAGCGCTTAATTATGCTACTTAATTTACATCATTTTTATTTAATTTTATTCCTGTCATTTTTATTATATCATTGATTACTGCCACCAAAAAAAAAAAAAAAATTATATCCTTGTTGATTTAGGTTTTCTTTTGGCCATCCTACTATTTTCTCATTAACCGTATACTGCTCTTTCTCTCCTGATTTAATCACTTATATATATATATATATATGATATATCCAGCTGATGAAGAAAATAGTCATGGAGATTTCCCCAAATGTTATTATTAATTGTGTCACGAAGCCTTTAGTTCAACCTAAATTGTAGTATTGCTAAACATGGGGAATTGGTTTTATATTATTTTCTTTCAGCTGATTGATGGGGATTTTTTTTTCTGGTCATATACTGATTGACATTCACTTATGATTTATTAAAAAAATAAATAAATTTGTTTGTCCTTCCAAGGTTTTATTTTTTCCTTTGGCGCTTATATTTTCTTAAGTAAATCCTGTGCTATGGATAAGATAAATTATATCAACTTATACAAGTAAGATATATAAAATTTGATTTTGACCACACTATCTACGGATAAATCCGAGACTAGGTCCGTCTGACTACTTATTTTCCTTTTGAAATAATGGTTGCTTGATTCATGATTTGAATATACTTCTATAAGTAGTTAAAGATAACCAAAAGGCAAGTCCAACATGAATGAATCCTTATTAAGTGGGCTGCCAGTAGCAATATCCGAGTTGTTGGTTCAGCCCAGATCATTCTTGTCCGGTATTTCTGAACCTTTTCAAGCCCTCAAGCTATATGGATGGTCCTATATAGCAAAACGACCAGCGGAAGCACTGAAGCCCAACTTAGTTAGACGATTTTCAGAGTTAGTGCCCGGGCTTCAAATGGTAGTCATTTTCTTCTTTTTAGTGCTGTCTGGAAAATATTAGAAAAAGCAATGTATCGGCATTCAGCACTCTCTTTGGCAAAATTAACAAAGATAGATAAGTTAGACAACAGATACACTAGTTTACATCTTTACAAAGAGGCATTACTCAATATTTGCAACAACACCTGATGGAACCTATGTATCTCCAACCAGATTGGAAATAAGCGAAGTGCATGTCCATCAGTTATCTTTGGCTAATACAACACACACAAAATTGTGGCTCTCTCAACAAGGATGTGAAGTGAATCAACTTCCACAATACAGTTGGTTTTTAGTGATGAAGAATTCAGAATATCCATAATTCTTTTACATGGTCGCATGCATGTCTTTGGTGGCTCTTACTCCATTAACACACTAACAGCTCTTAGCACGAGTTCTATTTATGCATCAATCAGCAAAACTGACAAAATTCTATACTGAAATGTCAAAAAAGACCAAGAGCAGGTGCAAGACAAACCTCCAGCACCTCTAACATGCTAAATATCAATACATGCAAACAGTTTTCTGAGAAACAAGCAGTATTGTTGGCCGGGACAGGTACTTCCTAAATTCTCCCTTGAACCCGAATTGACTTGTGCACCCCTCCCCATTCCAGTCCCTCAGAAAAGGAGTAAGAAGATAAAAATGCACGCTGAAAAAAGTCCCCTTAGATGTGCTATTGACCTTCAAAAGACTGTTATAGTATCCATCTTCCTTCACCAGTTACAACCGCCCCAAAACCAAAAAGCAAGATACATGACCCTCCTAGCCAAAGTATGTTCAGAATCTGATTCAATACATAATACGGCTTAATCCACAAAATCCCACTTAAAAACAAGGGGTCAGTGCAGTTTCCATCCTGATGGTCATAATCTAGGAAATGTCTTCAAGCAAAGTACATGGCTTTAACTATCTATTGCATTTAATCATAAAAGAAAGTGATGCTTTTGTCAACAAATAATCACCCAGAGATGAAAATACAAAACGGTATATTGAATTGCTTCTTTGTCCCCCATCCCAATTGTTAACCATAAAAAAGGAAATATTAAATATATACCCAATGAACTCTTCCCTCTAGAAGTGAGCTGGATCAAACAACAGTAATCAAAACTTTAGACAAACTTTTGGACAGCAATATTATACTCCATATCCGAAATTGATGAATGTATGGTAGACAACATACCAGCAAAATTAAGTGACATGATCCCTCAAAGTCCAAAGTCCAAACAATCAAACCAAAAGTCACAGAAAAAGTTTCTGCAATTCCCAAACTATCCTAAAATGCTTTCACATAAATATTTCGAGGTTATAATTCTCTGTTGAATCTTGGAATCTGTTAAGCAAGAACTCTACTAGTAAATGAAAAACAAGCAAATGTCCTCACTCCTCACTTTCCCTTCTCTACAAAAATAAAGTTCAGAAAAAGTTGAAATTTTCTATTGAAAGTTAACATGATTAAAACATGGCAAATGCCCAGTTCAAGCAATCATTCTTCATTTTTGTCATGAGTGATTTTCATTCTTCGTTTTCCTTAAACACCAAGCACGAAGAAACAATAAACCTTTTATTTTCAATAGCAATAGAGTATCATTTTTATGCAAAAATTTAAAATGCCGTCATCAGCAGTAATATTTCTTCTTCTTCTTGTCCTTCATTAGAGTAATATTCCTCCTTCCCCTAACACCACCCTATAATCAACGGGATTCAAATTCAGTGCCACTAAGAAACCTATTAAGAGTAATACTAGAAGCCTGCAAAGGCACCCTCTTCTATTGTTCTTGAAGCTTTGGCTGAGTTGAAGTTAGTCTCCAGTTCACCTTGGCTGGGCACCATGCCCATTATCTTAGAGGATCCTCCCCCCCCCCCCCCGCGCGAAAAAAAAAAGCAAAAAAAACCTCAGGTATTAATCAACAGACACATCCAAATGATCTTAATCAGTTTTCCCTTAATTTATCATCTTAATATCTAACATGCCCTCTTTAATTTTCACTTTTGTTGGTTCATCGCAAATCTTTTAGAACATGTGCACATACAGCACACTCATTTTTAATAGGTCAATGTGCCTTCGTTAAAGCACATCCAGTTAAGTCGAATTTACACTGGGACTTCCTTTCAATCTCAATGATGTATGCTTTAGCTCATCTGAACTAAAATATCTTTATTCCTTACCCACATAACATGAGGTTCATCTTCTTCTTTACTAGTTCTTTCCATCCCTATGCATTTGCTAGTCTTCCTCTGTCATAGGCAAACCACTTCTAAACAATTCAATTATGCAATATTTTTCTCGGATCAGTATCACAGCTGCATTTCGAAATAATTAAGACAAGTGGCAGACTTAATGCAATCCTCAAGATTGAAGTTGTCAGGAGCTCTTCCCCTTTATCTGCTATATTCACAAAGGGGGTATGCCCAAAAAAAAGGCACATAATTTCCTTATATGATATGCAATCAGCCAAGGAAATGAGATTTAGTGATCCATGACACTAGAAATTTTGGCCAAGCTACCTTTATGTCATCATGGAATTTCTTTTAACAATTGCAACTACCGCAACTGTAAGCTTTGTAAAACGGACTATCCAGGGAACACTAAGCATTCTACAATGAAAGTATGCAGCCAAGCTTTAACAAACTAACACCATGTATCATGCCTTCATATGAATCAATGAGAATGATAAGAAACACAAGCTAAAAAATAATAAACCAGTGATGCAGAGTAGAAATACCATAATAGAAACCAAATGCAATAATAGCACAATGCAGTAATAATTATACAGAGCCAGCATCTTTGATGAACTTTTTTGCTTATTAAATTAGATTCCTTTTGATTATGAAGTTTTAAGGGCCTTGAATGAAACGCCACTCTAACCAAGTCATCAGCCTTCCTTTCTTTGTCATCTGCTTCACTATATTAACAGTTACATTACACAACAACTCCTAGGTAGACAGCAAAGGGGGAAATAAATCTAACTCCAAAACTATGCATTGCATATAAAAAACATATCATCATCGTTATTAAACTAAAGCCAAAAACAATATTACAGTAAACAAAAAGAACTCAAACCATCTCAGACAAGCATGTCTTCCAACTCTCCGTACACCTGCCATGACCGAGGGTTGTGAGTAATTCTCCCTTTCCCTTGAAAAAAAAAAAAAAAGAGCTCAGGAAAAGCCTTTCCGCAGCTTAAGGATAGCAGAATACATTTTCCTCCTGGAACCCACAGCATTTATGCCCATGTCCTTGAGATCCTCCAGGGTTAACATTGGTAAAACCTCATCATCTGATCACCTCATGTATCTCAAAAACAGGGGCGTATCTCCCCAGCCCCAACCCAATCAACCAATCCCTCACCCGACTGCTTGTGTTGTCATCTCCAGAATTCATTTCATTGTGTATTCCGTTCATTGCGGTATCAAAGTTTAGATGATTTTCGTGGCGGTCCAGACTCTCAGAATGCGAAAGCCGAGCTTTGACCCCGGCCCTCCTATCCCAAAACTGAAGCCCCATATTATTATTATTATTATTATTCTGATTATCCATAGAATGAACAGGGCTCTGCTCTTTTATTGGACTCTCATCAGAACCCTCTGCCTTGAAGTCTCGATGCTCATAGTTATCATGATTCTCGTCTCTGAAAACGTTGTCATTCTCGACAATTCCAGCTCCGTTGGCGTCGAATCTGGCGGCAGCGGCAGCAGCCCAATTAGTCCGGGGTCTCTTGGTGGGCTTCTTGGTCTTGTTGGTCTTTTTAGTCCCAACAAAATCCAAGTTGTAATTGGGACTATACACATCCTCGTCGTTGTGGAGGTGGAAAGAGTTGGCGCCGTTGACGAGGTTAGTTAAAGGTCGAGTCTTGGAGGTTTTGGCGGCGAGAGATGGGTCTTTGTGGAATCGCCAAGATTTGGGGCGGCTCTTATACACAGTGGGAGTGGGATAAGGGAGTGGGAGTGATCGAAAGAAGATTGGTGGCCGATTTCACCAAGTCGAACACTTGGACGGCGTTGTCTTTTAGGGGCTAAACTGGGGCCCGGATTGCTGGGGTTACTAATAGTAGTGGTGGCGGGGATTTCTATAGGGGGAGGAGGAGGAGGAGGAGGAGGAGGAGGAGGAGGAGGGGGAGGTGGTGGTGGGGGAGGTGCGGATGAGGTAGCAGTGGGAGAGATCTAGCGGCGGTGGGTCAGCTGCAGCTAAAATAGGGATGTCAGGAGGTTGTAGGAGCTCGGCCATGGGATAAAACAAAACAAAATTAAACAAAAAGTAAAGTGAGTTGTAGTTGGTTAGTAGACTACTACTCCTTGTCGACATGTAGCAGAGTTTCCGAGCGAGAGACAAAGTGTATTTGCCTTTTGCTGGACATGGAATGGACAGCGGGAGAGAATCTAGTACTACTAGTAGTAGTAGTAGACTCGGGCAAGGCAGGGGTAAAAACGTGAAAATTGTTTATTACAAATAGAGTGGATAATTAAAAAATTAAGAGATTTATTTTTTTTTAATTATTTAAACTGTTATTATATTTATTTTATATTATGAAATAAAAAAATAAAATTTATTTATAAAAATATAATATATATATATATAATTTTTTTAAACAAAATGAAGAGACAAAATTTACTCATATAAATATACTGCACCACTTACTTATCAACAGTTAAGTTGGATTGGGATGGATTTGTAGGAACAAATATATTTGTATATCGATAGAGCTGCCCATGTTACTGTATTCCCTCAGGACCTTTACATTCATTTGGGCTTATCTTCACTAGCCATTTGGGCTTGCTATCATCAGGCCCATCTTTTTTGTGTCCCGATTTATAACTTACTCATCTCTATCTCTCTTTCCATTTGGACGATTGAATTAAAGATCATTTATTATTGTAAGACTCACAATTAAGGTAACCTAATTTACTGAATACAAACAAGTAATGTACTACTACGAATTAGTAAATCAGACAAGGATGTGCTAATTTATTAACTCTATCTTCAACTACGAATATTACCGAGGTGAGCCTGAATCAAAAGAAGCAAGGTTGTGAAAAGAAGCAAAACCATGCAAGCAAACACACATTTGAGAAGAAACAATAGTGATGATGGGCAATCTAATCAAAGAGCAAATGCTCTCTTAAGGCTTGAAAAGCTTAGGATGAAAGGGAAAGAAAAAATTCAGGATGGTTTCGTTTCTGCTCGTAGACCAAGAAGAGCATGCAAACTCCCGATTCCTCGAACCCCGCCTCCTCGTGTAAGTATTAGCGTCAAACTCTTGCTGTTTACCCTTTAATTTTCACCCTCTTCATAACTTTTATTTTTCTCACAAATGGTAATGCCTTGCATACGATGATCAAATTGCAGGAAGTAAATGCGTCAAGAATGCAATTTATTTTTGAGAAATGACTCAAGTATAGTGATGTGAAAGAGGAAGGTCGCATTGTTGTTCCTAAGGAATGATTGATTATTTTTTTTTGTAATTGGCATAAAACTATGTTCTACGAATCCGTGAGAAATTATTTCGTTGTGTTATAAAGACCTGTACAATACAATATCATATATTTACTATACAAATTTTTAAAATCAACGGTATAATTCCTGAACGAAATAATAAAATTCCCCTTGCATCACATGCTATTAATATTTCATTTGGACCGTTTTCACACGATGTTCTACGTATGCAATTTCGGCTGTTAGTTTTGACACAGGCCTTTGCTGAAAAGTTCATGCCCCCCTTGGAATCAAAAGAAGGCCATTATATATTGATGGATGATATGGTTGCAGTCAAAAATTGAATGTTTAGATACAGGTTAATTTGTGGAATAATAATAATGTGCTAAATCATCGATCTAATGGTTGTAGACCTCAATCAATTAAGGAGTGAAATATAGGAGCTACTATTATATTGTATCGATTGCTTAATTGGGTTTAATCATGTCCCTTAAACAGATATTGGCCCAACAATGCAAGTAGAGTTTACGTTCTTGAGAATACAGGTAATAGCTATATATTATGCAGTACCTCTTATTTACGTACATGAGATTGAATGCAAAATTTTCAAATAAAATATGCACCACACACACACACACACATATATATATATTGAAAACTTTCTTTCAGGTGAACTTATAAAAGCTCATGGACTGCAAATTGGAGACTTCATCGTGATTTATAAAGACAGGGAGAGGCAGAGTTTTGTAAGTTATTAACTAAACATTACTTGGTCATTAGTTATTCCCTCAATCCCTGATATATAAATATAGATAATTAATTAATTACTGTCTAATTAACTTTTTAAGTAAACGTATATGAGTATTTTGTAGGGTATCGGAGTGAGGAAGCAATACAAAAGTATCTAATGTTGAAGATGTGGAAGCCTATCCAAATACTGCTGAACATCTTTTGGCTGCATCCAAAGACAACTTATTTGAGAGAATTAGTAGTGGATCAAGTAGCTGCTGCCTCAATCCTAAATTTGTGTCCGAGTACGGTGGTGGCTTACAAGGTTTTCCATTTGACCTGCTGGATCATGTGGATAATACTAATTAAGATTTCTACCCACTGTCTGCATGCATGCATGTATGTAATATCGTTATATATGGAGTACGCACGTACGTACGTACTTCTTTATTGTTAAATTTTAATTTCTTAGTTATAGACTTTAGTCGGTCGATGGGAATTGACTATTTAGTACTTAAAAGCATGCATGCATGCTTAATTAGTTGGTCAATCAACTAGTCATGAAGCTTATGGTCCAACCAAAGTTTTCGGAGTTAAAAACACAATATTACATCTTCGATCTTCACTCAAACGACAATGAGTAGTACGTATTAATCAAGACGCACACATAATTATCAGCTATTGCATGGAAAAGTCGCTTACATGAATATTTGAGGGATTACGTAGTCCTTTACCTAACCTGCACAAGTAGAATACTAGAAACAAATACTTCACATTCTTCCCGGCCGGGGCCCGGAGCCATGATGGATTGGATATCATGATTCAAATTCAAATGTCAATGTACCTATGCTTGCAAATCTTTGGTTCAAGTTCTTATTAGAGTAGGAGAATTTTTTATCATCAAATAAAAGAATTTCTAGATATAACAGAAATAGTTTGATCATGGCATCAATCTAAGCATGGGCGGGTCATTGGGGTTGGGAGGCCCGCAAGATTTTAAAATTATGTTTTTTTCTCTTTAAAATTTTTTAAATTATTATTATACTATTATAAAAATTAGACTTTATGCCTCCCAAAATTTTAGAGAATATAAAAAAGTATTCCCTATGTATGTATTCACACAATCTTATTCCCTAATAGTTTCAAAAAATATTTTATTTTTCTTGATATTTTTTAAAAAATTTAATAACTCTCTTTAAAAAAATTAGACTTTGTCCCGTAAAATTTTGTAAAAATTATAAAATTGTCTCTCAAAGAATATGTATCTATAGTTTTTGTCGCCTCAAAGTTCAACTTTTGGATCTATCCCTGATCCTAAGATATTTGATTAATAAAATATAGCTGGAGCTGTTTAATAGCAAATCATTAACATTTGATTTATTGCTGTTTAATAAATTATTAACAAAACTTCGAAAAATATTACATCTCAATCTTTATATCTTCAGATGGGGATCTTGATTAAGGTTTTGAGAGAATTAGACATTTGGACTCTTCTTTTATCCGTTGTTCTTATATGTTCCGTTTTCTTGAGGTAATAATGGAAGCCAAAATTTAGGCTTAATTGGTGTACATTTATTGTAGCGATATTTGAACATTACCAATCATTTGCATTGGATTATTTTTACCTATTAAATGACCCAGAATGAATAAAGAGCAATCAAGATTGAGATATGAAATTATGATTCATCTGGCTTAAATCTGAAATTTCGTTTTGGTGGATAATTGATATTGGATGATAGGACATGTCGAAAAATGTACGTCCAAAACTAATGCCAACATTTTTAACAATTTTCATTTGAAGTTGCTTTACGTTTTCTGCGTCCAATGGTTCTCTTAAGTGTGACCTTCCGTTTGTGTAGAAAAGCAACACCTTACTTTAACCTCTTTTTTTTTTTTTTTGTCCTTCCTTTTGTATTACTCCAAATTAACTGCATATGCCTATTATTTAGCCTTGAATTAAGACTTTGCGTAACAAAAGGAAATAAATTTTTAAAATACCCTTCCAATTAATTAATAATTTAGAATGCTTAAATCACGAGCTCCTATTCAAATTCACATAATCCGGATTGGAGAAAACGTTAAACTTTCATAAACCAATCTTGACCAATAATAACATCAGTGAAAGTAATTTTGACACAATTAAAAGATATTACTATTAAGATTCAAAGTCTGCCGTCTATAATTCTATAAATTCTTTAAAGGGTTTTTGGAAAAGCTAGCTTTTCTCCAGGGATCAAATTAAGATTCCACCACCAACACCAATGGAGAACAATGGCAGCGATCAGGCTGCTTCCGACCCATGGTGCCCTCATCAGTCTCAAAGGCTTCAGTCCACTTTAGCAGGTTCTATTTCGAGTATTTAGACATGTTTTATATGTTACATTTGCACTTTATTCTTTTGATACCTTATCATGCATCCTTGGATTTTGATTATTACTGTTCATTATGTTTATTGTAATACTAATGCGCTCATCAAGAGTGAGTGGGTATTGATTGAATGGTAGAGTTAACCCTTGTAGGTATGTTGGCATGATAGAAATTTCGAAATTCATTACCCTTGTAGATTCAAGGCTATGGTATTATTGATCGACCAAAGTCACCCATCTTTGAAAGCGACTCATTAGTACTTTTTAATTATTTAATAGTTTAAAATATTCATTTTCTGATGTGAGGTGAGTAATAAATTTTTTTTTTTTTGAAGATATTTTAGATACACGATCATTTTAAATTGCTGACATTGACGGCCACAGAGTTTTGACTTGATGTATCTGGGGCTTGGCTGGCAACTATGATACATTTCCAAAAACAATTTTCTTGAATATATGTTAAGCTTTTGATGTTTTATTGACCTAGATTATTTCTTCATGAAACTGCACGAGGTTTTTATTTTTCTTTTGTTGGATGACCTAGGACTTCTGTTAGGGTAGGATTATTATATGAAGGTGTTGTTACAGGAAAATCCTGCTAGTTAGAAAACTTCTTGCGATTTGATTTAATAATGTGTAGAATACAATACGATTGTACAACTTTACATTATTTTTATATTAGGTACGGCATAGTATTCTTCATTTTAAAATGCTCCAACAGTTGTAAGTTTATGTCTCTGAAATTAATTGATGAATCTAATGCAGAATTGGATAGGAAGATAAAGATGATTCTAGAGCTTGTTGAAGATAATGGAGATACATTTGCACAAAGAGCTGATACATCCAATGTACTATAAGAAGAGACCAGAACTCATTAAAGTGGTAGTAGACCTCCAGAGATCATACATTTCTTTAGCCAATAAGTATGACCTCTTGAGATCAGAATCCCTTTGCGGATCATCTTCAAGACAACAATTAGTCCCATCATCAGCTCTACTTAAACTTGATCACGATGAAGGAGCTGAAGAAAGTGGCAACAACTGCAACAATGGGAACGTCGGAGATTATGATTCCAAAAGGGATAGCACCAGCCGCAGCAACGACAGGTTGTTCTCCTCTGAAAGGGAGAAGATGTGGAATAAAATGAGGTTGTCGGTGTCCCAACTCATAGAGGATAATACGAGCCAGCAAGCTGAGTTAATAAAGAGAAATAATGAGAAAAGGGAATCCATCAAAGAACTCGGCCTTTACGTCAATAAACTGCAGAAGGAGAACAGACGTTTGAAACATTCACTTTCTCATTTGCAGCTTAACAATAATGATAATTATACGAACATTGATCATCAGGTCAAGCAAAATCGATCTCACATGTCAAAATTGAAGGGATTGGTTTTCGGAAAAAAGTTGTGACAACTTATTTGACTTTGTTATGAATTCTATAAATATAGATGTTCATTCATTTTTTTAATCACATGTATTAATATGATATTTATCTACATGAATTATAAGAAGACTTATTTATGTATCACATGCAAGTATTTATTTATGAATCCCTTATCTTATAATTTTATAAATAGGAGATTTTGATATTTCTTTTGTAAAACTAATGAAAACTGGTAATATAGAGAGTGTGTTCGTTTGGATTAAAAATATTTTTTTGGGAAAAATATTTTCCTTGGAAAATATTTTATATAAAAAAATTCATTTTCTATACAATTTTTCAGTGTTCGATTGATAAAATAAAAATTTTTAACGGTTTCATTTTTAATTTTATGAATGCAAGTTAAAAAAAACTTATAATAATGGTAATAAATACCTTACAAGTAATTGTGGTTAATAAAAGGTTGATTTTGTTTCAAAATTAAATGATAGTATAATGTAGTGGTAAAATATGCATAATAATAGCTATATGATTGTGGGACCCATGATTAAGAGAAAAAATAATTGAAAACGAAAATAAATTTAGCAAATGAAATTACAATAGTAATTAAATATTTGATATTTAATATTTAATGTCACTTTTAAATTATTTGGAAAATACCTTACGCTCAAAAATTTCGTAAGTTATTTTCAGCTAGAGAAAGGAAACTTGGAAAATATTTTACACTGAAAAATATTTTTCAGTGTTTGGCAACAAAAAAATTTCTAAAAAAATATTTTTCTAAAAATATTTTCAATCCAAACAACCACACCTAGAGTATTAGAAATTTTTTTGACTATTTCTCTATTTACTTTTCTCTTGTCTATACTTTTTATATCTTTTTGTACTTTAAAAACTTGTTCGGTATAATATTATGTGTTTTAAAATTTTATATTGTATAAACCTTTAGGTTGAGTTTGGGAGTTTAGGAAGGAAGAGAAAGTAAAAGGGCAAGGCTTTAACGAGGGAAGAGAAGAAAAGTGAAGTTTCTTTCAAATTGTTGAGCAGTTTTAGAAGAAAATTTTCATTAACATTGGTCTTTTACTAAAATGTCCTTTTGATATTTTTGTATTATACTTTGAAGACAAATATGACATTTCGTAATAAATTATAGAGTAATTCAACTTTTCCTTATATTTCCTCTCATTTAGGGAAGAAAAGTTTTTGTTAAAAATTTTTATCCCTCTATTTCTCCCTCTTCCTCTTCTTTCCCTCCACTTAAAACTCCAAAATAAAGGAAAAATTTTAACTTTTTCTTCCTTTCTATTCTCTTTCTTCCATTTCCTTCCATTCAAACTCACTCTTAGGTTGAATTTAGGAGTTTAGGAGGGAAGAGAAAATAATGGAAAGTTTTTAATAAGGGGGAAAGAGAAGGGAAGTTCAGTTTTTTTTCAAGTTGTTCAGGAGTTTTGGAAGGAAAATTTTATTAATGTTAATATTTTATTAAAGTAGTCAATTCTTTTGATATTTTTTGAATTATGTTTGGAAGACAAATATAACATTTCATAATTAGTAATAAGGTTATGTAACTTTTCTTCCATTTTCTACCACTTATGGAATAATTTTTTTTAAAGTTTTATCCCTTCATTTCCATCTCTTTCTCTTCTTTTTTCATCCGCTTAAAATTCTCAAATAAAAAAACCCTTCATTTCTCTTCTCTTCCTTCCATTTCCTTCAATTCAAACTCAACCTTACAGTTCATTTGGGCATGAGAGATTTAGGAAGAAAAGAAAGGGAAAGTTCAATTTTCATCTATTTAAGAGAATTTTTTGGAAGAAAGGAAAGGAGAGTGGAAAAGAAAAGGAAGAATTACAGTTAAAAAAAAATTTCCTTCCAATTTGGAAGGAAATGGAAGAAAAATTACTTCAAACTTATTAAATTTAAAAAAAAAATACTAACTTTTTCCTGAGAAGACAATAGAACAAAATTTTATTTACTTTCATATCCCAAATAATTTCATTTTCTTTCATTAAACTCCCAAACAACATCAAAATCTACTTTCTTCCATTCTCTTCCTTTTACATTAAAAACTTTCCCTCTTTTTTCTCTTCCTTCTTGATTCCTAGTGTTAAAGTCGACGAGATGTCCTGTTGAGGGACGGTAAAATTCCAAAATTAAGTAGGAAAAATGACTTTAATAGTTCCTCATATTTCACTTTTATACTTTTTTAGTCTATTGTATTCAAAATGATGCATTTTAGTCTCTCACAAATTTAAAATGTTCCGTTTTAGTACCTCACAAATTCAAAACGTACTATTTTGGTCCATCGACACAATTACATGTATATTTTAGTTTGACATACTCACATGCATATAAAATATAACATATTCAAGTGCAAAATTGATAATATATAATCTTAAATAATAAATTATCCCAAAAAGAAGAGAATTGAAGCTGTTGGAGTAAAATTGGCCAAGGAAAAGTCGCGAGGGAAAGGAGTAAGGGTAGTGACGGTATGTGAGATTTTTGAAACTCACATAGTGGTGGTGATAGAGGTTTCCGATAATGTTATTTAATATTTAAATTTTATTTGTTGTCAATTTTGTCCATGAAAAATGTAACCTTCCATATATATATATATAGTATTTCATCTCAAAATATGCTTATAATTGGAATTAAAATGGTATATTTTGAATTTATAAGAAATTAAAATATATTATTTTAAATATAAAATATTAAAAAAAATATAAACATAAAATGTGAGAAAATAATATAGATGTTTTCCCATTAAAGTAATACTAGTAAATTGTGCATGTTTATTTACCAAAAAAAAAAAAAAAAAATGGTAAACGATTTGGTCCCTCCGACAAACACGAACAAAGATATATTATACGCATTTTCAAGCTTCAACCCACACTCCTTCTTTCCCGTCGTAACTACACTCAACTTTAACTTTAGCTAATTATTTTGATTTTTTGTTTCCTTTAAAAAAAAAAGAAAAAGAAATGGAGGTGAAGAAAAATGATAGTCCGTCGTACGGCCGCCGTTGGCAGTAGTGAATCAGGGGCAGTTGCCACCGACGGTTCATCCTCTCCGGCGCGTCAACACCACCATTCTCGCTCCACTTCAGTCACCGGCATTTCCAATATTAAGCGCAACCAGCACTATGCCGCTAAAGCTGCGGCTCAGCGGCTGGCTCAAGTCATGGCTTCTCAGGCTTCTCCCGACAATGACGATCTCGATGACGATAACGACGACCTCGATTTCCGATTTACGGCTCCTCCTCCTCGGCCTCTTGCCAGAACCGTTGACACTAACGGCACTAGTAATACTAACGCCGTCAAGCCAGCGGTGCCATCTACTAGCACTAAGATCAATAGATCTTCTTCAACTGAGGTATTATTCTTAGTTATTATCTTCTTTTTACTGTAAATGCCGTACTGATTTAACTCAATTTACAGTTTAACTTTGTGAGATATATTACGAGTATATATTTGAATTCCGAGGACCGATTATTTTCTTTTATATTTTTTGGCTTTGAATTTTTATGGCGCTTCTCATTATATTGGGATAGTACTTTATACTAGGATTTTAGACCTGAATTTCAGAAATGGTAGTAATTCAAATGCAGATCACATCATTTTTTTTTTTTTTTTTGAGAGCTTGGTCCTTCTTTTATCATCTCTAGTGTATCTAACTTTGCAATTTTAGTTTCTCTAAGTCATTGTGCAGATTCTAAATCATAGTTTGTGCTATGACGTTACATTATTCTAGTCTAATGTGACAGTAATGGTTAACAGAATTCGGTTTTGATTCTTGTACTAAGTTTGCTAATTCATGCCCATAATTTACTACCACAGCATATGCACACACAACCTCTGCTTGCCTTGTAAAATGAGATAGGTTTAGTTTCTGGGTCCTGTTTGTGGTAAGGGAAATTTACATATCATAAGTAGAATTGGCTTTTGTCTATTCAGATCATCTGCAAAATATGATATTCCAAGGTGCAATTGATGATGTTTTTCTACTTAGGACTAACTGGCTTCACTCTACTCCTATCCCGAGTCTTCACCATTTTCCTTTGTTTTTGGTCAGCTAACTCGAAACATAGTGGAGGAAGCTTCTTCAGTTCGCTCAGCATCAACTGGAAGACCATCCATGTCTATTCGTACCACACCATCAATACCACCTTCTAAACCTTCACTAAAGACTCCAGTGCCCATACCTCCAATAGATCCTCCTAGCAGTAAGCAAAGAGAGAAAAGGTTAGAAAACTTTTTGGCTTTGTTTGCCACCTTTTCTTCAACTTCAAATTGATTAATTCTCAGTGCGTTTGAGCCTTGGCTTTTATATTTAACTCTTATCATAAGTGGCTCACAGCACTTCCAGTGCTATGACATTTCTTCAGCTATTTTAATGGTAAAGATAAATCTACTTATACAATTACCAATGTTGAATTTCAAGCGTAGACGTGCACTATTTATTCCCTTGGTTCGATTCATTAAGAAAGTCAGGGATTTTCTTCTTCCAAGTTAACATACTTTACAACTCTTATATTCCTGATATAGCAAAAATTTACAGGTTCTCACCAGATCTTGGCCAATTGAACTTGAAAGATGCAGGAGATCAGCGTGAGGCTTCCGCACTTCATGACGAAGTATGTTATATCGTACTTCTATAGTTCTACTTCTGTTAAGACATCTGTTTTTTCTGTTCTGAAGTTAGCTTCAGCTTAGACTTCTTAAGTCAATAATCTTATGGCTGTGGAGAATAATTTTTGCTTTCAGATTTTGTGGTCTTGATTTGTCAAACTGATGTCTGCTTATTGTACAGCTTGATATGCTACAAGAAGAAAACGAGAATCTTCTTGAAAAGGTGCATTAGTCTTTGTACGATAATCTTTAGTTCCCTAGACAACTTTTCCAGTGATGTGAACTTTCTAAAAGCTCTGCCTATTGTTCTACAGCTTAGGGTTGCAGAAGAGAGTTGTGAGGAAGCAGAAGCTAGAGTGAAAGAGCTCGAGAAACAGGTCATTTCCTTATCACTAACTAAAAGTAGAAAGAGAATAAGATGTGATACATCTAGTGCACTTATGGCTTAAATCATCTTGTCTAGTTTTCTCCACTCTTCAGCTTTATTTCTTATTGATTGATTCACAGAAAAACAATAACAGAAACTTTCCATGTCATTCTCTCAAGTTTCTAATTACATGCTTTGTCATGATATCAGCATTCTGTTATGTCTTTCAAAAGCGTGAGGATGTTGTTCTTTCACTTTTAAAATGCCCCGTGCTAGGATTTACTAAGGTTTGTAGATTCATTATGTTCATTTTGTTGCTTATACTTCAGGTTGCTGCTCTTGGTGAAGGAGTGTCTTTGGAAGCTAAATTGTTAAGCAGGTACATAATGGTCTTGACTCTTGAATGTTTCCATGTCTTTCTCATTGCAATTAATGATCTGACTGCAGTATGATGATGCATCATTAATAATTTGCAGAAAGGAAGCTGCGTTGCGCCAGAGAGAGGTAAGTGGTTGAACATTTTAGTTGACTACACTTTGAGTTAACTTGGCTCTATTTGTCAAACGATCGATATTTTTATTTATAAATACATCCCAAGAGGAAAGAAAATTGAGAAATCAAAATTTATAAGAAAATAATCTATTCTTGCTTTTCTTTTTACAACTGCTCTTATTATTCTATCATTATCATATCATGGTTAGAGTTACACGAGTAATTGCTTATCATAGGCTGCACTTAAAGAGGCAAAACAATCAAAAGATGGAACGGATGTGGAAATTTCATCCCTGCAATCTGCTGTTAAGGTAAAGGTTGCTACCATGTATTTACCTGTTGTGCTGCATCTTGAGAATTCCATTTAAACATTTTGGTTTTTCTATTGAATTAGAATGCAAAAAGTGAGGCCATGTCAGCTGCAGATCAGCTTCGGGAAGCTCAATCTGAAGTCAGAGCTCTCCACTCAATGACACAGAGAATGGTTTTGACACAAAATGAAATGGTGAGAAGCTAAGACTAGAATTGCTCGGAGTAGAGCGGATTATTCTAGTGTTAATATCGTTACTTTTTCTAGCTTAATTTGCAGGAGGAAGTTGTCCTCAAAAGATGTTGGCTTGCACGTTATTGGGGTTTAGCTGCTAAATATGGTAACTTATGTGCCTCATTTTTTTCTTATGGCAATTAATAAGCTCTAAGCTGTTAGAACAGTTGAGATTTTCACCCTTTCCCTTGCCCATGTCTCAATGCTCATGAAATGATTCATCAAGCGTATAAACTTTGAGGCAATCTGTCAAATTTGCACCTGACCTGAAGAAGCTAAAGACCTGGTGCCAAAGATTTCAAAAACCATAGTTCCTTTGTGCATCTATTCATGCATCTAATCGTGCATGCTTGCACTATTCTATTTTTATAAAAGTTTTTATTCCTGTTAATTTTTATTTGTCTAGACTTTTGAGTAACTGGCACTCCTGATCTTCAAAAGTTTTGAGCGTTCTTCAAAAAGAAAAGCCAAAAGGTAAAGGAATGACTTTTAGTGTGTTGACTGATACAACTTGAAGGTTGGGGGAGGTGGAGGGGGAGGGAAAAAAGCAAGGCTTGTGATTGTAGGAGTCAGAGTTTAATGTTCCTAGACTGGGTGCTTTTAGAAAAAATGGTTTCTTTTGTACCTTGAAAGTACCGGAGCACTATTCTTCTTGCTTGAGTCCTAATACATCCTTTCTTTGATTCCGGATGAAAGCAAATTGGTCCTCCATGAGGCTCTGGTCCACAGCCAGGTTACTTTTTGAAAAGTTCACCTTGTAGTGAGAAGGGAACACAAAGGTTTTACTTATTTGCAAGGCAAAATTGTTCTCTTGAGATGAACTTGTCCCAGAGAAATGCATGGCTCGGCCCAATCCCTGCAGGATCCATTTTATATTATTATTTATCTGGTTGTTTTTGTAGCACAGCTTACGGGTGCATTTATCTTTCTTAGCTTGGTCTCTCCTTTTTTTTTTTTTCCCGTTTACATATATATTCTTTTAAGGTGGAATTGGAGTCTCTTAATTTTTAACTTTGTCTTGTCAGGGTATTTATTCACGCCTCTTATGATGCCTTTCAGGTATCTGTGCTGATATTGCCATTGGGAAGCATGAATACTGGTCATCATTAGCACCTCTTCCTTTTGAAGTTGTCATTTCAGCTGGACAGAAAGCTAAGGAGGAATGCTGGGAGAAAGGCTAGTATCACTTATTCATATATGATATCCATTTTATCTCATTTCAACAAAAGTCTTGGCCCATACTAGTTCGGGCCGACTGCCTGAGTTCTCCCATTCGAATCGTGCTTCTGCTTAAGCAACATAATATCATATAGTTTTTAATTAGGTTGGTTCCACTTATGCTGGATCAATCTTTCTCCAACTGTACTTTTGTAATATCATGTTTCTGTTGTGGAAGGAAGTTTCTTCTTTAGCAGCATCTTAGAAAAATAATAATCTGTTTTGTTTTTATCTTGTAAGCCAAATGGTCAACAGAGTGGCTTTCTGTTTTGTGATTTTGCGCAGGCGATTCCAATCCAGAGAGAGGAAAACTTGTTCAGGATTACTAAATGATCTCACTGGAGAAGGAAATATTGAGAGCATGCTTTCAGTAGAAATGGGGCTAAAGGAGCTTGCTTCATTGAAGGTTGTAGATTTGCAATTGAGATTTATTTATTTTGTTTTCTGATGTTTTGTCTTTGTAGTATTAATAGGATTTGATCGAAAATTGCTATGTGGTTCCTTTTTCAACTTGTTGTAGTTTAACAATCATGTTTCTATCTACATTGTGTGTTGGAAATTTTCTTTTTCTTTTTTACCTCCACCATGTAACTTTCCTTTTTCTCTTTTCAAAGGTTGAGGATGCCATTGTTCTTGCATTGGCCCAACAAAGGCGCCCAAATTCTTCAAGGATATCTGTTTCAGGTAAAATATTAATACTTGGTATACAAGCTTGGATCTCATTTATAATTCCTGTCCCAGACATTAAATTCAATTGATGGATTTTGTTGAATTTTCTTTTCAAATTACCTTTTTACTGCTTTATCTCCAGTAAAAGTGTATTTATGCAACACCTAAATAGTGATCTTGTTTTCATACACTTTTTTGTATCTAAGCAAGTCAACCAATTCAAAAATTCATCTTGTAGTTAGGATTTGCTGTGTGTATCCTGTCTTCAGTACCCCTGACAGCTTATACCAATCAGTTAGTTCCAGATGCAACTTTTGTCAAATGCTATTTTCACATCAGTATTTGTGGCTGCTAATGTATTACAACAATATGCACAATTCTTGTTTTATGCCGTGTTTTATCTGCTGGAGTATAAACTGTAATGACTTATGACATATTTAGCTTTTGGAAATTAATACAATATTTGCTGGCTGAGAAAGTACATACAGTTGATGATACCTTCCTCACTTGATAAGATTTTGTTGTATCTTGTATCAATCTGGCAGATATCAAGTCCCCAGGGGATCCAAAGTTTATGGAAGCATTTGGTGAGTCCTCTTAATTGCACTTATCCAGTATTGCATTTTTCTTTTAAAAAGGCGACATTGACCACAGCATGTGAGCTGGTACAAGTTAAGCTTTAACCCGCCATATCCTGCATATGGGACAAAGTGATTAACCCGGACTAACTGGGCCTGGATTTTCTGGCCTGTTATAGCTAAGTTGATACTTCTGACACTACACTAGTTGAGTGTCCATTCTAATTTATCAATTTGGTCATCGATTTAACAAACTGCTAGGTTTGTTATTCTTTGCTTGGGAAAATGATTTTGTCTGTTTAAGCTGCAAGTTTTCTGCTCTTCCTGGGCTATTTTTCTGGTGTATCACAATAGTGCCTAAATTAGAAATTTTTCCATTCAATACATTTTGAATCTGCTTTCTGGGGGTGTTCATATATAGGTGTATCAAAATTTCTCTTACCCAGAAAAAATGTTTGCCAAGTTCGGTATATATGTGTCTGACTTGAAACTTTGATTGAATTGTTCTGTTTGCAGAACTAAGTCCAGAGGAATCTGAGGATGTCCTCTTCAAGGAGGTATAGCATTCTATTATTGTTTTGCTCTTCTGTAAGAGACAGTAATCTATGGTATATGTTGGCTACTTCTCTACCAACTAGTAGTCTATGTATCTATTTCCTGTTATTAAACTTTTGGAGTACATTGCCGTCTAAACTCATTGAGGTTGATACCTTGAGACAATTTCTCACCACAATACATAATGCAAGTTTTTATGCTTCTGTGCTCATGTTCCCTTTTAGAGGATGATATTGAAGTGACAAATATCCTGTTGTCAAATGGATCTACGAGTATCATACGATCTTTGGTCCCTGTGATTACTGTAGTCTTTATTACTGCATAAAATGATTTTTTTTTTTTCCTTTTTTGATTTATGTAACAATGTTACTCTTCAGGCATGGCTTACTTACTTTTGGAGAAGAGCAAAAGCCCATGGGATTGAGGAGGAAATAGCCAATAAACGAGTTCAATTTTGGATAAGCCGCAGTGCGCACTCACCAACTTCTCATGATGCCGTTGACGGTAACATCTTTAGTAAATTGTGTATTAATCATATACAGATACAAGAACTGCATTTCAGGAAATGTTTCCTTTGCAATGGAGAACTCTGTATCTTTAAATATTTTCAGAAATTTTCTGGGCCCTATATTGTTGACAGAGTAAATTTTTATGCGTATATCATTTTTTCTGGTCTCATTGCATTTCAACAGACTCTAGTTCTAGCCTTTAAACAGGTTCAAGCATTAAAGAACATGTGGAAACAATTTATGCCCTGGATTTGTCAGATAGGAGAAGAAAACTAAACATAACTAAATTCCGACTCTTGTTGAATCTCTGTGATTATGTAGATTATTGGAAGAAAACATTCAAGAAATCTTTTTGAGCAACGAAAAAGTTGTTACCTTGAAATCGTGATCCATTTATCTAATGTAACATTACTGTGTTGAATCTCCCTGCTTCACTCAGTCATATACATTTAGGTGCATGTTGTATGGTACTGCAAAGTTGGTCCTCTAATGGTATCAAGTGAATTTTGTGAGAGACCGGTTTTCATAGTATTTCAAATCTCTGGAATGCTTTAAAGAAAAAAACAGAGAAGTTTTGACATGCCCTTTCAGTTTTTCTTGTCATACTACATGATAGTAAACCAAGGTCTGAAGTAATTACTTAAATGAATAGGAATTTAAACAATTTTATATTTACTTCAGTAATTAGATTGATCGAGCTATGCTTCAATTGCTACTAAATTAATAATTGAAAATCATTTTTGCAGTGGAGCAAGGTTTGATGGAACTTCGGAAACTAGATATTGAGCAACGGCTCTGGGAGGCATCTCGCAACGAATCTGACCACAACGCTTCCCTTTCAAATGGATCAAAATCTGCTATGCAATCAAAGAAATCTCTTCGGTAGCTGCTACATTTTGATATATGAAGCAATCTTATTATATCTCTTCATTCTTGTGTTGTTTAGATGGTATTTTTCCTCATTGTTTTTGGGGAAAGCATGTTCCTTTACCTCTCTGCTAGATAATATAGATGTGTCATCAGCTATCCTTCACATTCTTAAGAGTAGATGATGGCTTTCTATACACTTAGTGTGGTGTTGTGCCTACTTGATGTAGTTTGGACAGCCTAACACTCCAGGAATTTCTGTGTTCTTTACTATGTAAAACTACCGAATAGAAACAGAAAGGAGTCTGTTCTGGTTTGATTCAGGTGTTTGTTTTGTAATATGAGGAAGTGGTTTGAACTTGTAAACCAAGTGGCATCGGCACTCTGTTCTTCTAGTATAGTTAATTATAGTTGCAACAAAGCAAGTATTTATTGTCATGTTTGAACTTCAAAATTGAAAATGCTAATGTGGGTTTTAATTATGTTTCTGATATTTGTATGCATATTTTAGATGTTCGCTGGGGGAAAGTGAGTCCATACCTGGAGGCTGGAAGCACCCAGTTCCATTTCCCGAAAATTGAAAGGAATTTAGTCGACTAGTTGGCCTTTCTTCCAGTTCTAGACGTCGGGTTAACATGCTGGTTAAAGAAAAGCTAAAAATGATTTCTGCTTTTGCATTGTTTGTAACTAATGGGAATGTCAGAAGTGAAAAGCATTAGTAGTGAATAGCGACTGGAGAGTGGGGAGTGGAGAGGAGTGGCACAAAAATAGAGCAAAAGCTACTTTACAGATGGGCAGACTGTGATGCACACAGGACGGGATAATATGTCTCGTCATTTTTCTGGTGGAAGGTTGTAAATTGGGCTTCGGGAGCAAATAATTTGGAGTATTATACGGTGAATGGTGGGCGGGATTTGCATGCGCAGCAGTTTTTGTTGCTATGAAGCAGCAACCAAAAGGGAAATGGAAACTGGTTTTTGAGGCCGGAGTAGACACAAGACAGTAGCAAGCAACAGAAATTGCTATCCTTTTAGCAACTCATTCACAGTTCCATCATTTAAAAATTATTCTACTAGTAATATCGGCTACGCTCAAAGATATTAGCAATTGGATACTGATGATGTAAGTATGCATCTCCTCTGAGAAAAGAAGCAAGTGTTTCTTGGGAGATCGAAATGATTGGACACTAGAAATTCACAGCATGTTGTTGTCGTATACATTTGTACGAGAGTATATGCACATATTTATGAAAATCTGTATGTAAATCCAAATCCCTCATCCTGAGGAAAAGCAAAAGTTATTCCGTAAAGTTCCTTTCTTTCTTTTCTCAAATACCTATTTAATTTTTTTTGTAAGTATTTGTTGCCCACCTACCTACTTGGACAGTTGGCTTGGGCAAACTTCCAAAATGTTTTCATCAACAACAGGGGAGGGGAAGGGGGTGATTGAAAATTTGGAATTGGGGTTGGGAGCCGACTGCCGAGCATCTAATCAACCAAACAATCAAGGACCAGAAGAGAGTGGGACAAGTAGTAAAAATTATACTTTCTTGATCCCACTTCACAGCTCAGTTTTCCATCCTCTTTTTCTATACAGTATCTATTATTCATTCATTCATTCCATTTGGAGGATCTGTTTTCCACTTTCCCATATGCATTTCTCCCTTTCTGCCAAATCGGAATCCCACCTGGCTTAATCTTGAGCCCACCTAAGCCTCCAGCATCATTCAGCAGCGATGGACTTCTCTTTTTCATTCCTCCTCAATCTCTATAACGACAAAACTCCCAAACAAACCATCTACATAGATAGGAATACTAGATTTGAATATGATGCAATTGCTCCCCACTACACCAACATTCATTCTCTCTCTGACTCTCTCTCTCTCTCTCTCTCTCTCTCTCTCTCTCTCCCCCCTTATACTTAGTCTAATCTAGTAGTATTCAACTACTACATACATAACCATGATATTACTGCAATGGAAATGGAATAAGATCATCAATATCATCATCCTAGTACTAATGTCCCTACGTTTAGGCATTTCCATGGAGATGGATAAGGCGAAGGAGGTGAAGTCCTCTCTGTTAGTGTCAGTGTCTGCTGAAGACGACAAGATTGGTGAGTTGCCTGGCCAACCCCAAGTCAGTTTCCACCAGTTTTCAGGGTATGTGACTGTTGATGATAACCAGCAAAAATCACTCTTGGTTACTACTTAGTTGAAGCACAAATCGATCCACCTTCCAGGCCTCTTGTTCTCTGGTTAAATGGAGGGCCTGGTTGTTCTTCACTGGGAGTTGGAGCATTCTCTGAGAATGGGCCCTTCAGGCCTAGCGGCCAAGTACTGCTCCGGAATCAATATAGCTGGAACAGGGGTTCGTAATTTACTTCTACTATTAATATGTTGGTAATCTAAACAGATATTGCATCATCTTTCTGCTTTCACCTATCTGTTTCAAAGACCACGCACTTATTGTATGCAGAAGCAAACATGTTGTATTTGGAGTCCCCAATTGGTGTTGGTTTCTCCTACTCCACTAATTCCTCTTCTTATGAAGGTGTAACCGACAGCATTACAGGTTTCTTTCTCCACTTTGATCAATTCCTCTGATGAATGTTTCAACTTCAAAATAATATATATCCATACTATTGGCAAATGTTACTTGTCCTCGTGCGTGCTGACTTGAGCTTTTTCTTCTTTAGTTTTACTGGCAAGAATAATCTATATCTTTTCATTCTTACCCAGAAAATAAATGTAATCAAGTAGTACTCGCCTGATAAGCCACTGCTCTTCATGATTCACTGGAATGTGTTCTTTACAGTAGTTCCTGTCCCACGTTAAAGATGGTTTTTTGAATTATCTAAAACCTTGCCTTTGTCTTTGTTTCATCATGCTAAAGCAATGGACAACTTGGTGTTCTTGCACAAATGGCTCATCAAATTCCCAGAGTACAGAAACAGAAGCCTGTTCCTCACAGGAGAAAGCTATGCTGGTATTCTTTTTGTTCCTCAAAACTTTGTTTCCTTTTTCGATTTCAAAAGAAATAGATAAAGATTTCACTTTTCCATGTCTAATTTAGGTCATTATATCCCTCAGCTAGCTGAACTCATGCTCCAATTCAACAAGAAAGAAATGTTGTTCAATTTGAAAGGCATTGCTGTGAGTTGCATAAAATGCCGTTCATGTGTCTGGCTATTTTCCTTTTTTCCTCTAGTTAGCATCAAAGATAGATTAATATATTAGTGAATCACGAGTTCTGAAATAGTTAGCATTGTGATTTCTCTTGGCTTTGATGTCAATTGATTTATCTCAGTGACTGCAGCTAGGCAATCCAGTACTAGAATTTGCAACTGATTTTAACTCGAGGGCTGAGTTCTTCTGGTCACACGGATTAATCTCAGATACAACGTACAAGTTGTTCACTTCGGCTTGTAACTATTCACGGTACGTTAGTGAATACTATAGAGGCTCTGTATCTCCAATTTGTTTGAGTGTGATGAGCCTTGTAAGCAGAGAAACAAGTAGATTCGTGGACAAGTATGATGTCACTCTTGATGTCTGTGTCTCATCCATGCTCTCACAAACACATTCCCTCAATCTCCAGGTATTTCATTTGTTAGTATTTCTTAACATCTTTAAAATCATGTTGTCCTCTGTTTTGACTCGCTTGGTTTCTTGGAGCTGCAGCAAGTCACAGAGAATATAGATGTTTGCATAGTCTAAGATGAAACTGTAGTTTACTTGAACAGACGAGATGTCCAGAAGGCTCTGCATGCACGTCTTACAGGAGTTAAGCAGTGGCTTGTTTGCAGCAAGTACAGATTATTTAGCGCTCATTTATATTTTCAGTGAATTCTGCTTTTTAATTGTCTTTATATTTGCATGGTTGGCAACCAACAAAAAATGTAGAAATCTCTACTTTGATTATCTGTCACCCCAAAATACAAGAATAAAACATTTACTATAAAACTAAGCCGCCAGTTATGTATCTTGGATGGGAATTAATCCAATTGTGATAGAAAG
The DNA here is from genome assembly GCA_025175665.1 of Cinchona pubescens. Classification (NCBI taxonomy): domain Eukaryota; kingdom Viridiplantae; phylum Streptophyta; class Magnoliopsida; order Gentianales; family Rubiaceae; genus Cinchona; species Cinchona pubescens. The sequence goes on along the minus strand of JANKKI010000077.1, from coordinate 246,634 downwards.
TTGGTAGTCTGTTGGATTCTTTTCTTCTAACTCTGTTAATATTTTTGGCCAAGTTACTAATATCTGTCTTAACTTCTGATTCTTTCTTTGCAGTATCTTGGACTATAAGCTGCTTGATCTGGAGATTCCAACAATCACAATTGTCGGAAAACTAATCAAAGCAGGAATGCCAGTCTTGATTTATAGGTAGTGCCTCAATGAGCCTAAAATTCTTAAGATCATAAAGTGGATGAGTTCAGTCTTGAACTTGTGTTGACAGTGACAAGTTGTAATCACAGTGGAGACCAGGATTCTGTAATTCCGCTGACTGGTAGTAGAAAATTGGTACATGGACTGGCGGAGGAACTAGGATTGATGGCAACTACGCCATATAGAGTTTGGTTCTCTGGGATGCAGGTAATTTTCTTGCCGATGGAAAAGACCGAGAAAGATACATTTAGAACTTGGGAGTGCTTTTAGGTCCAGACGCTAGCTATCATGAAATGTGGTGTATATGACTATTATTTACAGGTTGGTGGATGGACTCAAGTGTACGGTAATGTCTTATCTTTTGCGACCGTAAGAGGGGCATCCCATGAAGCTCCTTTCTCACAACCAGAGAGATCGCTGGTCCTATTTAAGGCATTTGTGGAAGGCAGGCCACTGCCGGAAGCATTTTGATTCGACTTCTTACCTTTAGCTATTCAGTGAGTTATTGTAACTGAGGGTATTGTATTTTTGCATAGGCACATGCAGGCTCTGCTAGTCCGTCTTGGACTCTTTAGGGGTTACATTTGTTCTCGTTTCTTTTTTCACATGATGTAATTTTTATGTTCAATCTTGGGCTTTAGATCTTCAGCTCTTTGTTTCAACACCGTTACGTTTTTTAACTGTAATACCCCTTTAAAGTCTTTGTTTTTCAGTTCGCCACAAGCAACACAAGAAAGAAGATTATTGTTCAATTAAATAAATAGTAGAATGCCAGTTATTGGAATGATCACCCGTTTACTGAAAACATTGAATTGAATCAAAAGGAACGTATACAAGACAAATGAAATTGTATCTATATCCAACCTAGTCTCCAAGCAGAACAAAGTGCATTCAACTCTCACACCATTCACATCACAGCTTACACTGCTAACAAGGACCCAGGGGGAAGCAAAAGCAAAACTCCTCTTTGTTTCTAGTTCAACAAATGTCTATTAAGAAGATTACAATCAACACCACCCAGTGTGGAGCTTCCATTCTAATAACAAAAAGATGAATATACAATCCCACCCACTAAACTCTAGTGCCAACAAAAGAGAAAAGGAAGAACATAATGTAACGCAAAATGCAAGGCCAAATACCAGATTACAGCAACAAACAACCCCACCAGAAAGTTTCCGCTGGCTCTCATCTCAATATCAATTGCCATGGCCAATGATTTTCTTCTTTTTTTGATATATTTATATAAATGCCTATTTGTACACTTTTACCTTACAATCCTAGATACAACTTCGCAATATGAAGTAACAATCAGGCATGCCAAACTAACTCCATCTTCCACTACCCACAATCAGTAATCAGCATTTCCCCTCATCGGAGTTTTTGGATAGACATTATATCTATGAGAAAATAATTACAAGAACCTTCAAATCTTCTCTCGCAAACTCTCCAGCTTCCATCTTTGAGGACCCACCATATTTTGTTCAAGACTATCCCCCGTTTAAGTCAGACAATGTGGCAAGGATCTCATATGTCATCGAAATTTGATTCCACAGCAAGCTCAAAAGGAGTTTTACCTTCCCCATTAAGCGCCTGTGGATCAGCTCCCCTGCAATTTTAACACAACTGTTTAACCACACCATCCGACAACACTGTACAAGTGATCAATACAAATGTAGTTCTTCTTAAGAACGTGAATTAGTTGTTTTCAAGCTAACATATGACTGCTGCTATTTTTTCAGCTCTAGCTACTACTGTATGAGAAAGTACTTATCTATTATCTTCATACTACTTGTTTGATTGAAAAGGGCAGTAATTGTCAATGTGGATTCCATCGTGCACATAAATTCAATGTCTATATATAAAAGCAGCTCCAATACACAATTATTGCAGTGTATCAATAATAAAGATTACCTTGCAAGGAGAAGCTTGATGAATGCAGCCTTGCCTCTCATTATACAACGATGCAGTGGAGTTTGGCCTCTTGAATCAAATGCATTAATGTTTGCACCATACTGCAGAAGCAGCTCCAGACATTCCTATATCTGCAGTTTCACATGCAAGGTGGAGCAGGGAGCAACCATCAAGATCTTCTGTTGTATGGCATTCACTTGTACTTGCTATGTTTGAAGAACTTGAGCACAACTTGCCCATCGAGTCGGCATCTAGGTAGCTAGAGTTGTGATGAAGGCTACTCTGTTCTTGCAACAGCATTGCTTTGGCAAGGGTCAATGAAGAATTATTAATGGCTTGATCGTAAACAGTATTCACATCTGCTTCAGAGCTGACAAGTAGACAGTACACAGCTTTCTTGTCATTAATACGAACTGCCTCCCATATCTGCTGTGCAACTAAATGAATGTTCCTTAGCTTCCGAACAAAAATTTTATCTGCATACTGCAACCAGGAGAAAGTATTTATGCATGTTACCTTTATAAAAGCAAATTCTTCGCCACAACTAGCAGGCAGCAAATAAAAAGATAATTAGATCACCAGACTTTACTAAAAAAATTTAATCTATTAAGTTTCAACTAACTAAGCAATACCACTTTGAGGAACATAACCAATACATCCCATAGCTAAACATGTCACACGCTCATTCAAAATGAAGATATACCTTTGCATGGATAAATTTCTCCTTTGTTGAAATGGAATCAGCAGGACTTGGCTTGCTTATGTATAGCAATTGTGGTTTATCAGACTTGCACAGCCTTCAGTATCAAAATAATAATGTTATATAGAAGTTAACATGAAAAACAAAACCCTAGGTCACTAGCTGAAGAAAATTTAATAAAATTCAGATAGTTATTTACCCAGTTGAACCAAGATCAATTTGGAAGCTGCTTCTGGACTGCAACAAATCCTCCCAAACTGAATTTGCAAAGCTATTTCCCAGAGACTGAAACAAAGTTAAAACAGACGTCTCCCATACTTTCACGTCAAGGGTCAACGATCTCACCTTCAAGTTAACCACAAGAGAAGCGAGAGAATAGTTTAATACTCATAATTTTGATCTATCATACAAATTTAGCTTTTGAATAACAAAATAGCGGGAGGAAGATCGTGTGCATATGTGGCGTGGTCCACACCACAGACATAAAATTCCACATTTAAATAACTAGTCAGACATAAGTGGGAGAGTGGTTTCCTGGCATGTACTCGTGACAATTCAGGAACAGACCTTTAACAAAGGCCAGGTCCAAGCAAGGCCATTTAATAAAATTTCATGCTATTTCCAAAACACGAACTCCTGATCTGTAACTAGAATGAAATCAAACTTCAGAACCATGCAGCAAGATCAGTACCCAATGACTCTGCATGCAATTACGATAAAGAAAACAAGTACAAGAATCACCTTACGGAACACCTTTTTCAGTGCCTAAAGTTTAAAGGCATATGAAACGGATATAACAAATTATTAACAATTTAACAAAATTATTCAGGAAATTTATTCACTTCCACATAGAAAATGCATAGTTAAAAACTCAAAAAGAGGATTTGTGTTTAAGACACTGATCAAATGCGAAAGATCATGTGATATGGTTATGGTGCAAAACTGACAAGATATACCTTTGATATGTGCACACCAAGATTACGATGAACACCTGAACACTCGATACAGACAAGAACACCCAGATTCAGTGATGCCCAATCTGGCTCAACGGCACCACAATCTGCACACTTATCATTTCCACAAACTTTACGCAAGACATCAATTGGCTTCTCACTTTTCACACATGATCGTAGTTGTTGTGAGTTTCTAAATGGGCGTTCAACATACACTGAGGCAAGCCTCTCAGATGCATAGTCCTCAACTGCTGCATGATCAAAATCAGAACTCTCAAACGAACTACTCTCACTGGCTGACCGATGATGCCCACTTCCCATGGGACTGGTAGGCAAACACTAAACAAATAGGAAGAGATTGTTAAGATGACATGAAAAGCAACAAAACCATTAATCAACTCTCCAACGGTTTACCCTCTCTGGAGCCTGCGAACTCAGCAAGGAAGCAGAGACAGTTCCTTTTCTCAATCCACAGTCCATCTGATCCAGAGCACTTTCTGCCTGCACTGACAAGCAAAACAATGAATGGTGCTCCCCTCCAAAATAACCAACAGAAATCTTTTCAAGATCCATCAGCAAATGAAGTTATAAGTTAATGCTAGGATCCCGGTAAAGTTCTTTGGTAAAAAGAGTAATTTTACCTGCAAAGTATAGTTCTTTGTTGGTGAAATTATCCTGAAGCAAAACCTCAGATCTGATTGGTCAGCATCAACTTTTATTGTTGACGTCAACAGGTTGACAGTGTGATGAGCAACTGATTTCTCATCATGCACTCCACCATGATAATGAGAAGAAAGCCACCGACTCAGCAACCCAGAACCCAGTTCAGAACTATTCCTCTGACCGGAAAGTTGACCACCAGATCCCTAAGAACATAACAGCGAATAGCAAATGGCAAGTTCAAACACCAAGAGTTGCATGGTATATACTCCTAAATGTCAATATACTATTGATAAAACCACTTACAGATGGCACATTGCTGGTTTGCTTGCGATAGTAGTACAGCATTCCTCGACTATCAAGAACAAAGAACCTTCTTTTCCAGTCACCTCTCAAGTTTGATGACCTTTTTGAAAGATAACCTTGTCTAATGGTTTGAACCTAAAAATATTGGCAAGATTTCCAGTAACAGTTTGGGAGATTGATGGATGATAAAGAAATGAAGATGATATCTTAGAAGTCTTTATAGATGCTGTAAAGATCTAACCTTTCCCTTTGCTGCAGATTGCATGACTGCCTCAATCATTTTGTGTGAACTTCTACCAATGGCTTGTATACCATCTCCATTAGGAGAACCATTAAACCCATTTGAAGACCACCTGCTCTCCCGATCAATTTGTCTTTTATACTCTTGCATCCTTTCATTAAGAGCTGCCTGCTCATAGTTTGACCGTTCTCTTGATTGTTGTGCATATGTCAAGACCTGCAGAACCGAAGATGTGTAGGCTGAATATTTCACAACAGATACAATAAACAGCCCTGCATGCTCATAATATTGAAAAATTGCAAGTCACCAAATGAATTAATGGGCATTTCATTATAGATATCATGCTCTAAGAAAGGTCCTTTTCACCACTCTGCTTATTAGAGGGTATACAAATGAAAAAGGGAAAAGTACTCTTCCGCCGGATTTCCTACTATACCTACCCTTTCCCTTTTGTGGCATTCCATCAAAAATTCATCCTCAACCAGAAGATCCAAACCAAGATCAATTAAAAAAAAGTGAAATTGTGCAATTGCGACTAAGAAAACAGAATAAAACAAACCTGATTGATATATGGCTCCATCTGATGCAATAGCTCATACCCCTAATTTGGAAAAAAAAAAAAAAACCTTACAAACTTCAGAGTTTAAAGCAATGTTAAAAACAAATAAAGAAGTCCAATATGCGGCTAACCTGTTTAAAATAACGAAGATGAGCATCCATTGTTCCACTAACAGCTTCCAAGAATTCAAACCTCTTTTTTGCTTCAACATTAGAGAGAGCAGTTACCTGGACGGTCGCATTCAAGTAATATGATATTGTTAAGATCATGGGATCAATTCTACTAGGAATCCAATAAAGAGCTTGCAATTTGTAGAAAGACCAAAAAATATTTACCAGATTGAATCGAGCCTGCTCAAAGGTTGACCTTGCATTATGAAGCTCCTGGATATATTCCATACTGATGAGTTTGAAGCAAGAATAATTTACAGAATAGAGTAGTCTATAGAGCAGATAAAATTTATTTTTCGGATTTATAGCAATTTAATACCTCCTCTAATAGAGTAGCCACATCACTCTTTGTGCCTTTCCTAAGAGACAAGAACTTCTCCCTAGCCTGCATTAAATGTACATCAGAATTCAAACATAGATAACTGCCATCTGTCATTTTTCTTTCCTTCTTTTTTATTTTATTTATTTATTTATTTATTTTTATTTTTTTAGTAGGGAAGGGGTGGAGGGGAGGAGAACCAAGACTGCTTAAATCCAAAAGCCTGACCAGATATGGACGCATATTTCAGAGTTTCTCTTCAATGTCATTTCAAATTTCAATAATGTTGGCACTGTCAACCAAGCAACATGATATCATGATGCAGCTTCTCAATAAACTATCAGTCTGCTACCAATATCAGAGGTAATATCCACACTCAAAACAAATTACACCCTAATTCAGTTGAGCCTACGACATCTGTATTTATGGCCACCTACTTAAATGTATCTTACAGATGATGGCAAATTATTACATTTAAAGGGGAGCACAAATGCAGCTATAAACTAATATTTGACTTGAGACACACAAAAAGTCATCCTCAAATACCCATGCCATTAATAGCATAAACATAAGCATTTGAAGGGCAAAATCACCTGATCATAAAGAAGGCTAGCCTTATTTCAAAACGCTTCCGTTTTTCCTGCATTTTAAGAATCTTAGACCAAAAACTAACAAAAAGCATGAAAAGATTAAGTCATCTGATAAATTAAAAAATATGAATTGTTATCATACAGAAAAACTTGGGGAAAAGCAGCAAGGGTCTCAAAAAGAAGATGAAAATTGGACTGCACAAAAATTGTCTTGTATTTTAGAACTCCGAACTTGAGTTTTCTCAAAATGCATGTTAAATTGAACAAGTTAAAGGAAATAATCAACCTCCTTATCATGATTCTAGCATAAATTGACAGTGAAGCAAGTTGTCAAGAGCCTTTAGGAGAAGGAATCAGAAAATTTGGAGAGAGAGAGAAGAATAAGTTCAAAATGGCATACATCATCCCATGACTAGTCAGTTGCTAGTTACTACTTTTTCCTACCTGCTGGATTCGTCAGGTAAGTCACTGATTGACATTTTTATATGGAGGCTTTCTGTCTATGCTATTATCAATCACCAAAGAGATTACTAATACATTAAGCGAAAATTTAGATTACAACAATAGAAAATCATCACATACCACTACAAACTATTGTATTGGACAACTAGATAACAACAACCTATAACTTTCCAGGTGCCTACCTCTAATAGTTCATTATATAATAACATAGAAACCTATATGAGATAACAATCAAGTGTCAAATAACAAAAAGTTCTTAATAGTATTGCATTTGAAATGGAATTGCACTATAATGGAAGTGTCAATTAAATGAATTAACAACACATACTACCTTGACGTCATGCAAATCTATATTGACAAATTGTAGCAATCGATCGTTTAGAATATGCTCAACCTGAAAAGAAATAAAACAAAAATGCAAATCAAGAACCAGCCACTTAAGAGATCATCAACAATAAATCATCAGTATCACTAATTTAGATTATTAAAGTTTGAAGAAGATATCCAATTCAAGACTCTTGTATGAAGGTTACAAACAAACAAACAAACCAAGCCTTAATCCTACTAAGTAGGGTCAGTTGCATGAATCCTACTACGCCATTGCGCTCTATCATAGACCATATCCTTCTCAATTCCTAGATGCGCTATATCTTTCTTATAAGTTACCCACCAAGTCTTTTTCGGTCTTCCCCTAGCCCTATTGACCTATGTTGACTATACTCTCTAAAATCTACTCGCCTGACAAGCTCTTCTACTGGTCGTCTTAACACATGACCTAACCACCTTAAGCGTGTTTCTCTCATCTTCTCATCAATAGATGCTACTCCAATCTTCTTACGAATATGCTCATTGCGTATCTTGTCCATCCTAGTGTACCCACATATCCATCTCAACATTCGCATTTTTGCTACTCTCATATTTTGCTCAGGTGTGTAATTTACTGGCCAACACTCAGACCCATAAAGCATTGCTAGCCTAATTGCTGTTCTATAGAATTTACCCTTAAGTCGTAAAGGAATTTTGCAGTCGCATAATATTCCCGATGCCATTCTCCATTTAGTCCAACCCGCTTGTATCCGATGTGTAACATCTCGATCTATACCACAATCACTCTGAAGAACTGATCCTAAATACTTAAAATTTTCACTTATAGGTATCTCTTGATCTCCGATCCTAATCCCTATTCCATTCTTAGTTGCACCCTTGCTAACCTTTAACTTAAATTCCATATATTCTGTTTTTTATCGACTAATTCTAAACCCTTTTTCCTCAAGTGACTCTCTCCAAACTTCGAGTTTAGCATTAACCCCATCTTTTGTTTCATCTACTAACACAATATCATCTGCAAATAACATACACCATGGTATTTCCTCCTATATATGCCTTGGAAGTTCATCTATAACCAATGCAACTAGATAAGGACTTAGAGCTGAACCTTGGTGTAAACCTATATTTATAGAGAACTCTCGTGTCAACTCTCCTGGCGTTCTCACACTTGTAACTACATCCCTATACATCTCCTTTATTGATTCTATATATGCTACTCTAACTCCTCTTTTTACTGCCTGTAAGACTCTTGTATGAAGGTTAATACTACGTAAATGCTTGCCAAAGTTTGTTTATCTAGGAATCCGCAAATCATGTCACTCTCAAGACCGTAAAGGTTTCAGCCTCACTTGCTTCCATCTTATAAATAAGAATGCATGAATTTCATTTTTTTAGATGAGTAAAAGACAAATATAAAAAATTTAAAATTATTTGCTGCGTATCAAAAAGGAAAGATAAATGAATCTTGAGTTTATTTGCCATGTAGCTTACCCATTTGGGTGATAACTTTTAGATATATGTAAACAAGAAAAGAGTAGAAGAGAAGAGGAATTGGGAGCAGTAAAAGCATGAGTGAGAAATGAAAAGAAAGCTAATAAAACTTCACTAATTATGGATTGGACAAAAGTTTTTAAAGGACAGTTGATGACCCTCAAATTCCTCAGCTAAAGAATTAATTGCATCTAAATTATATTTTTGCAACTCCATCAAAGCAAAATTATAGAATATTTGAAACGATACAAAAAATTAACCTGAGACCTAAGGACTTCCTTGTACGTTCCAATCTCCCTCAATGCAATGGTAAATTTTGTCATGACAGGACCTGCAAGCAGAAGAATCCACAATATTGAGTTTCTTTATACACATACAGATTGTATCTTAATGACATTGAAAATCATCCAACACTGCCAAAAAAAGAAAAAAAAAAAAAATTAAATTTGTATGCGTTGAATTGATTCTGATCAATAAGACAAGTGCCTTAAGTTAATACAACATACCTCCAAAGGCAACACTGATGGGATCATTATGCCCCCCACCAAAAGTTTCCAGGCCACTAGCAAAAGCAATATCCCCATCGTACCCCTCTCCAAGTCCTTCACTGTTAAGACAAAGCCATTCATATAACCCATCGCAAAAGCCCAATGAAAGAGCAAACATGAGCCAAATAAAAAATTAACACAGGTGGCCATTTATTAGGCAGCAGAAATATCTCCAAAGATTAACTGGATTTCATGAATCATGACTTCCGCCAAATCTTTGTAAAATTGAATTCCGTAAGTTAGAAAACAAATGAGTATCATTATGCACCACCATAAGATAGATGATACTTTCTCAAACTAAGTATCAATTTGAAGAAACATATCGTGGTAGCAAATGCAAATCTAAATTTCCTTTTTATCCTCCACTTTTATGAGAGTACCTTCTTTAATGCAGACATACTAGTAAAACCAAAATCTGAAAAGTTGATCGTATTCCTGAGCAAAGAACTGACTCCAAGACAAACATCATAATAACACCACCAAAGTGCCCACAGTAAATAGTTGAATCATTATTTTTTTAAATGTATTACTGGCACATCAAATAGTTGTAACTTTGCCCCAAACAGATGCAGGTCAAGAAACCCATAGCCAGTTAAGCAATGTCTTTGAAATAGTAAACCAAAAAACCGAATCAATTTCATTTTACTGGCATAAGCTTAAACAGAAAGAAATTTATACTTACGTGTATTTCCTACATCCTTTGTAAAATTTCAAACACCTCTCTCTCAAAGATTCAGCACTTTCCTCCGAGCATTGTATCTAATTCATATAAAAGAGATGAGAAGGAAAAAGAAAATGAATTGCTTCAGATGTGTGAAAAAGGGAAATAGATAACAGAAAATAGAACATTGTGCCGTGAAAATAGGTCCATGTTCACTGACTAGTATGTTGGAAATGGCTCCCAAATTCAGCTCTGGTGTTGACATGATAAGTAACCCGGTGCATTTGTAAAGTTAGAAAACACATATTGTAAAATGGTCAAGTTGAAGCTAACAAAAGGGGTAACCAAAATCCTTCCAATGAAAAAGCAAATCACATAAGAACTGCTCGGGGACATGGAGAACACCGGCATTTGAAAATCTTGGCCTACATAAAGAAGCTAATACTAGTAATAAATTTCACCATAAAGAACAACAGAAAAGGAAAGCTAAGGCTATAAGATTCTTGCAAACTTGTCAAACACAGTTGCTACTTAATCACTGAGCAGATTTTCCTAGTTAACTACACAATTGACAAGGTAATAGATTGACCCATAAAAATTAGTAAAAAGGAAAACCTACCCTTCCAATCGAATCAAAGCTGGAAATTGGTGAGCACAAATTCAACTAAGCACTAGATTTTGGTGAATCAAAAAGAAAAACAGAAGAAAGAAGAAGGATGAATTGGAGTAATTAATTACCTGCTTGCGGAACATAGGAGAGTCATCAAGCTTAGTGAAATGCATGTTTCCACCCAAAAATCCAAACTTTGATTTTCTTGTGTCCTTCTTCTTCTTCGATATTGTTGCTGTTGTTTGTCTGGAAATTCCACTATGCCAAGATTCTTACTACTAATATTAAATAACATCACAATTGGGATGCTGGTTCAACATTACAGAATGGCAAAAAAATCTCGATCTTGGCTGCAAAATACAGGAGAAAGATCTCTCCTTTTCTTTTTCTTTTTTCTTTTTTTCACAATCCGATCTCAAATGAGTGTTCACCCAACAACTAAGCACAGAAAGCCACCGCCCATCACCATCCCACTGATACCAGTAATGTATTACTAGTATAAAGTAACTACATCTATTAATAAATTATAAGAGTTAGTCTGAGTACTTCTAAACCAAAAGGCCAATTGGTTTTTTTTTTTTTTAATAAATATTTTTTGTAAAAAATAAATTATGTCTTGACTGCTGTACTACTTATGTTGAATAGAGAGGAAGGAGAAAGAGAGGTGAGCTTTGGAAAAAGTGAAATGATTTGTGATGTTGGTACAGAACCCTATAATATTAGTAACTCAAAAAAAAAAAAAAAAAAAAAAACTAGTAGTTGAAAGTAGAAAGAGAAAGAGATAGAATGACAAACAGAAAGATATTTAGAGAGAGAAACCCTAAAATGAATAGAATGGGAATATATTTGCAGGTTGTGATAGTGCATTTGCAAACTTTGGGTTTCTGATAGAAGAAGAGGAGGACTGGACTGGAGCATCAAAGGGCTGAAAAATTCTTTGCCACTCACTCTATTTAATGAGTGTGAGTATTACAGATCATTATATAATTAAAAAAATAAAAAAAATTTCAATCATATCAACTGCGGTTACAATCACTCCCGTCAAATAAGTAACCAAACCTTACTCCAAAGTCTCAAGGAGCATTTACCTATTCTAAATCTAACTCTGCTTTAAAACTTGTCTACTATGAATTTTACTACCTACACCATTATTCTTGGAACACCAATGATTTTGATTAATAATGGCACTTTGATATCATGTGCCAGAGACTTAATCTTTCACTTGCTATTTTTAGCTTTTTCATTTCAATGGAGTACTAATTTTTTGGAAAATGTGATGTAGTGTAGGAGTAATAATTTTACAAGAGGTAAACAGAATTAGAATGACACTGATTAACACTATCGCACTGAACCCGGAGTTAAGGATTAATTGTTTGTGAGTAAATCTGTTTTTAAAACCTATGTGTAAATTTTTTTTTATACAATCAGATAATATTAAAAATTTTCTACACAACCCATGTAAGTAATGATTTATGTTTTGTGTTAAAGAAAATAGGGGGACAAATATACACTTCGACACGTCTACAAGTTTTTGCTCTTTTTCTTTATTACTAGTATAGGAGTACGTAATTTACACGTTTAAAAATATTAATTGTTTGATTTTTTTAATTCACTTAAATTTTTGCTTATATGATTTATATTTCAACATTTAACTAAGTAAATTAAATAATTTTTTGTAGTTCGTATGAGTTTAGAAAAATATATGTTCATAGATGATTTTTGTTCATTTTCTTTAGATATATTTTGTTGGAAATATAAGGGATTTGTTTAGTTTAATAGTTTAAATAATTTCATAAGAACTAAATAATTGTACCTTGTGAATAACACATCTATCTTGCCGTTTTTTAAATAGAAGTCCATTTTCTCGATTGAGAATTATTGAAACATTCTATAATGAACTCATTGGTATTCTATTCAACTTCAGAAATAGGAAAGTTTAAATTATCATCAAATTGGAGCACAATGTATGATAGAAAATATATTAAACTTTTTTGTTACATCCATTATGTAAGTTTAATAATCAAATAGGGTAGTATAGTTTTGAAAAATATTGACAATTATAGAATTTATTGGAATCCTTTATTATATTTAATTATTCAACTTCTATCCTATACCTCTTTTGGAACCGACTTGCTGAAGGAACCATACTAAATAGTGATTTCTAATTTAAGAAAAAAAAAATCTCTTAAATATATAGTTTTCACAACTATAAGAATTATATTATGAAAATAGAAAAAAAAAAAAAAAAAAGTGAAAAATAGTCTACCACCATTTAGCAATTTACAATGTGAAATTTAGTGACTAATTTGTTATGTTAAAATTATCAATCTATATAATAATAAATTAAAAGATAGATATTCAATATTATAACTTTTATTTGATAAAATAAGATCGACAACATATAACAACAATAGATATCAACTTGTATAGTAATACTTCAAAAGTTACAATAAACACTTACGTTTTATTAGACAAAGTACGCTTTAATTAAAATATAATTAATAACTGATTTGATACCCTATTTTTTAGCATGTAATTTATATAGTTAAATATATTTAATATTAGATATTTATAAATTCAAAAATAATAACAATAATTTTTGTAGGAAGGTATTAATTATCTATTAAAAACTGTAACTGATATAGTTTAGGAACTAGTTTTTAATTATAAGAAAATGAAGTTCAGTTTAGATTAAATACGTGTTAATTATTCCATATATGAAGAGGGAACTAAAAACAAAGTAAGAATTACAAGAAAAAAAATTATGTTCTTTTAAGAAAAATAAAATAGATGTAAATCACATTTTTCACCAATTTTCCTACCCATCCAAGAATTTTAACAATAATTGAAAATATAGATTTTACATTATATTTGTTTTTTAGTACATGAAACCAAATCCTTTTCATATTTTAGACAATGAATCTCTTACATCATTACAAAGTGTAGACAATAATATTAGAGACAGAATAAAGGAAAATGACATTGGGGAAAGGAAAATGAATATTTTGATAATATCTATAAAAGATAATGTTTTTGTTAATTAAAATTTAGATAGCCTCAAGACTTTTAACCAATTTTATCTCCATTATTCTTTTGTTTTTTTCTTTTTCTTTTTTTATATCAAAAATAGAAAAAGCTTTGAGGATTATTCTCTCAAAATATTCCAAAAGTTTTATACGTGATAAGATATTACTTATTCCGTTAGCATTTTTTGTCGCAATTTGACTTTTTAGTCAAACAGAGTAATTTTGTAACTAATAATTTATATAACTTTATTCAATTTTTAATGAAATTTATTCAACAAAAGTGAAATTTATATGAAATAGTAAAACATAAAAATTTTAAAAATGTTAAAAAAAAATCTATATAAAATTGAGTTATGAAAACTCTATGTGTTGACAACTTCATTGGGATGCAGGTAGTATTTTTTTTGTTTAAAGATAATTCCTACTATTATTTAATTTAATTCCTAACTCTAAAAAAGTTTTATTTGCATACTTGTATAATTTCTAAAATTCATTCTTAAAAATAGATACCAAATGGAACTCTCTATTCTATATAAAAATCTTATTCCAATAGCAAAGCAATCATTAAGATTGAAAATATATTTTAAATTTGTGTTATTTTTAAAGGTTAATAGCATTTTTTGTAGCGGTACAATTTGGAGGGCAAATTAGAACAGATTTTTATTTTGGATAGAGTCGAATTAATAACCTTTTAGTTTTGGAGGCCACAATGGGACATTTATTTTAATTTTGATAACCAAATTGAGACTATTTGAATTTGGAGAACTATATTAGAATATTTTTTCAATTTATAGGGACCACTTTAATTAAAACGCCATATTCAAATTTTTACTAAGTTTGAATAACCAAAATGGTATTTAACTCTTTGTAATTAAAATAATCATGCGTTCCTTCTTTTTTTGGTCAAACGAATTTTTATTTTTCTTTTTATAATTGTTAATAAATTATTAGTTTCTTTAATTACATATAAATATTGTCTAATCCATTAATGTATCCACAACTTATATATGTTGATAATAATCATATACATAATTCAATTTGATAAAAAAATTTATTCCATTAAGTTTTTTTTCATAATTTTATTTAATACTCATCTTCAATTTCTAATCTATCCTAAAAATTTACTCTATGAGAAAATTGACTTCAATCAATGTTAATTCTAAATGAAATCTCAAAAAAAATAGTTTTTATTTTATGTGTACTTTTTAAGGATTTTTTTCTCTTTAAGGATCCAAAAGTATAGATAAAATATGTAAATTTATTTTTCAAGTAAATTTTATATTTTTATTATTGCTTAATTTCTAAAACTCATCCCAAAGAAATATTTCCTACTCTTAGGAAAATTATATCAATAAATTTATTTCCTAATATGAAGTTTTAAAAGTAAATTTTATTTATTCCTTTACTCTTTGAGGAGTATTTTCATAAATAGCCTGAAAATTGTAAAAAAGGCATTGAAGTTGGATACATAACAAAGTCATTAAACTTTATAGTGAGTGTAACTTGGGAAAGAAAATTTAAAACTAAATCAAACTTATTCATTTATTATAGTATATATATTCAATTAAATTTTTTAATAACTTTTAATATTCATCTTTTATCTCTAAATCTATTATAATATTCTATTCTATGCGGAAATTTGCTTCAATCAAACTTAAATTTAAATATAAGTCTAAAAAATTAGTTTTATTTCCTGTATACTTTTTAGGATTTTTTCTCGTTAAGGGTCCAATATATATATATATTAATATGTAAAATTTATTTTCAAGTAAATTTTATTATTTTTATTATTACATGATTTTTGAAATCCATTAGAATAAAATTATTTCTATTCTTCTTTAATTTCTAAAACTCATCCCTAATATTCTATTACATAAGGAAATTTATTTCAATCAACTTTATTTTCTAATATGAAGCCTTAAAAGTAAGTTTTATTTTCTCTTTTACTCTTTGAGGACTATTTATATAAATAACCTAAATAATTATAAAAAGAAGCATTAAAGTTAGGGGACATAGCAAAATAATTAAATTTTATAGTAAGGGTAAGTTGGAAAAGAAAATCTAAATCACTAAATCATATTGACTCTTTTAATATAGTATAAACAAGTATTCAACCCATGCAAAGCACGGGACGAAGTTAACAAAATCATTGCATGCATAGAATAAAATTAACAAAATTAATATTTGTAAGTTGTGATTATTAACATAATCTAATTAAAATACTACATTCAATCAAAATTTAATATGAGAAAGATAAGAAAATATATACATAAGAAAAGATTATGCAAATCAATATTATGATTCCCGACCACTGTAGTGTAATTAAGGAAATATTCAAATTAACAATAATTCAATGTAAGAAAGAGAAGAAAATAAATACTAAGAGATTAGAAATTAAGAATGCAAAAGAAGTCGTGCAACATTTAAACCCAATAAGTGTAACTGCTTTTGTTTTTCAATTTGACTGATTAATACAAAAGATTTATATATTGTAAAAAATTATTTAATATGATTAGAAAAATAAATAAACTAATTAATCCATTAAAAATTTGATATTATTTTACCAAAAAACAAAAATTCAGAAAAAAAATCATAAAGAGCAAACTTACGGTATTCATGAAGCATGGAGTAATTAATCTTTAGAAACATTGAAATGAAATGGTGGTATTGGTAGAAGCATAAGTGATTGTTTATAGAGGTTTTATTTGATTGTTTACAGAGGTTTATTCTTTCTTTTATAGATTTTTTTTAATAGTTTGCCTCTTTTGGTTGATTCCTGATGGAAGTTTTATTTTATTTCTTAGGTTGATAGGTTCATTCATTTAGACATAACCCTATCAAGGAGCAATAGTAGAGAGGCAAAGGAGTATGCAAATTGTATTGTAATTATTAAAATTGGCCCTTATATATATATATATCCAAAAGCATTATGCTTGATTCAGAAGTTGAGACTTTTCACAATTCTTTGAAATCTCATTTTGTTAAACAAAAAAATTTGAAAAGCATCAAATTTTATATGAGAAGTTGTAACTTTTCACAATTCTTCGTTCTTTTGTATTCTTATTTTGTTAAAAAAAGAGATAAAAATATAAAAACACCAAGTTTGATTGGTAAAAAGTTACAACTTATCAAAATTCATGCTTGTAAAATTAAATTTATTAACACAAAAAAGAAAAAGAAAAAGAAAAAGAAAAAGAAAAAGAAAAAGAAAAAGAAAAAGAAAAAGAAAAAGAAAAAGTGGACACGTGGAGGCCTCCATTATACTTACATTAAAGATATAGAGACTAGTACTAATTAATGGGAAATTGTACTGATGTTTCTAGCTTTCCGTTTTCTATTTTCACTTTTGTTTTGTTACCCTTTTCAGTTTTTTCCCCTCTCTCTTCCTCCTTTTCATTTTATTTTTCATTGTTACCTGTTTATTAAATTACACCACTAATTTTTAGATAAACTTCAAGAACCAGTCACAAATTGACCCATTTAGATAAAGTGTACGTAGGACTACAAGAACATCTAATTTCTAGAGAAAATGACGCCGAAAATTCTTAACTTTGACGGCATTGAAATTTAGAAAGATTTTCACTTGGTTGGTTGAAAGTACATCAACTTAGCTCCCTTTGAATTTTTTGTTTAGTGCCTTAATGTCCTTTTATTAGAAAAAGCAACAGAGGGAGACAATTGTAATGAAATAAGTAACAAGAATATTTTCACTATAATGCATAGGACCGTAATAATTAAAAATTAAACTTTGAGGATTTCAAAGTAGTTATATTAATCTATAACATCTGTCTCTTCACAATTAGTATTTGATCAAATTGTCAATTTGTTCACTAAATTATGTTTTAATTGTTATTTTAGTCACTAAATTTGTTAAATGAACGAAAAGATAACTAAACATTTAAAATTGTGTCTAAAAAGATTATCCGTCTATTTTAGTAGGTAAATGCTCCATTAACCCATTTTTATGCAAGTCACACGAGTTTCAACATAGGTAAAATTGGCTAATCACTCTTTGGCACATTTAATCTTTAATATTTCTCCAAACGATATAGTTTATAGTTTAAAATAATCAACACGTCCTAATTTTGAAGAAATATTAAAAAAAAAAAAAAAAGTAGATTGCATGTCTTAGAAAAGAATGCGTTGGAGGAGTGGTGGGCAGCTAGGCTGGGGAGTAAGGGAATTGCGGGAATCGGAGGGAGTAGTTAGTTAGATTGGAAGAGAGAGTGTCAGTGGGCTGGTTGGGGAAACGGAAGGAGGTAGCAGTTTGTTGGGAAAAAGGAATGGTGAAAGAGGGGAGGTGGATAGTTGTGGTGGGCTGGGGGAGGGGATGGTTAATTCAAATTTAATTTCTGACTTCAAGTTTTTCATATCATTTAGTATGATTCCTTTTAAATTTGATTAATTTTTTATCATTTAATTTTATCCTAATTTTTTTAAATAATGTTAATTCAATGTAATTAACAACTTTAGCCGTCAAAAAATTAATTTTTGTTAAAATAGACAAAGACCCCTTAGATGCAAATTTTAAAGTTTAATGATCTTTTCATCTACCTACAAAATTTAGTAATTAAAATGATAATTGGAGCATAATTTAGTGATGAAATTAATAATTTGCTCTTAGTATCTGAGATGATTTATCCCCCTTGCCTTAGAAGAAACAATTAAAAAAAACAAAAGATGAGCAAACAGCCAACGTCATCTAAGAACAATTAAGGCTTTGAGATGAGTAGGGAGGGAATAGCATTCTTGTATGTATTTTTAAAAGGTTGCAACAACTAGTTTAGCTTAATGCCAGACAGACAAACGCTAATAAAGTTGTGTTCTCCCTGTAAATAATATACTACTATATAGTCCGGAGCATATATAGGATCTTTTTATGCTTTTGTGGAAAGATCATCCTAAATTACATACTAGTTAATTGCAACAAGATTAAATGTGTTCAGCATCCACATAGGAGTGGTGATTGAGAAATCTTCTTTTGCTGAAAATGGATACTAAGGTGTGTTTGCAGTTCATATATGATCGAATCTGTAGCAATAAGGAGAATTTTCCCAGAAAGAAAGACGAGAGGTGGACAAAGTTGTGCACTTTTTGACTTGTTGTTCCTACTTCCCATTTAAGTAATTAATAATATAATAGAGAGTTAATTGCGCTCTTACTAATCACTATTCCCAAGCACCAAAATGGCTGGATTGGACTCATAAATTTTAGGATTAACTAATAGAGTAGTGAGGACGTATTTTATATCCAAGTCGAAGCAGGGATAGGATACTCTAATACAAGTAGGATTTTGCCAATTGAAAGAAGGCGGTGATACTGTACTACATATATACGTATGTAAGAAAAGCATAAGCTGGTGGTTAGGAAAAGAAAAAGTACGTACGTGCGTACGTTTGCACCAACAATACAATACAAAACTCGGTTGCTTGTACTATTATGGAAGACTACATATTCCAAGGCAGGGCAAAGATGGTGTTTGGATCGCTCTCACCACCACCACCACCTTCTCCGTTGAATAGTAGTCATCCCCTACCACTCTGGTATCCCTCCAATTTTGACAATAGAGGACGCAGCAGCAGTAGCAGCAACCAAACCATGTCTTCTCCTCATCAACATAACAAACTTGAATATCCCACTTCCCCTAGATCATACTATGGCGATGACCCACCTGATGGGGATGTTCATTCTATGATAGGCTTGGACACTTTTCCACGCTTGACCACGAGGTACCTACCGCTTTTCTCTTTTGTTAATGGTAAAAGACTAGTTTTTCACAATTGTCCCTATTCCTATTTTTTATGGGTTATTATATCAGTATTGTTCGTCCATATTTCCCTACTTTTTACGTGTTTTTCTTTTGGTATTATAAAGAACCAGAAATCAAATTACAAATATGTTAATGTATCTTGTCTTTCAAATATTAATATATTACAGGACGAGGAAGATGATTTCGACAGGATGGCTCAGGGTATCGAAACTAGAATGCTTCCAAATTCGTTCCATGATCGTATTCCAGAGTATTACTATTACTTGTCCACGCAAATTGGTTCCCAAGAAGAGAAAGACAACGCTTCTAAATACTACTATGTGGATGAACATGATTTTGACTCAATGTCCCCACTATGTAAAACCAAACAGAAGAATGCATCCACAAAGAACCTGCAGCCTTCCTTTGATGATTGCCGAGTTGATTTTCAAGGATCGTCAACTACCCCCCAAAACAACCAAGGCTGAAATCCATACTCAAGAAGAAACAAGATACAGCAGTGAAGCACGGAAAACACGTTACCTTCGACCTCTCTTTCAAGGATGATTTTCAATCACCCCCAGCAAAGAATTATGGACAAGATGCAGATACTACACAAAACAGAAAACAAGCTTTATTTCAAGCTTCAGAAGATGAGCATCCACCTGAGGTGCCTGATTATCTATTAAATCCTTCCAAGTACACACATTACAGTTTAAACTCATGCAGTGAACTTGATCAAGTGTCCAACACCCAAGCATGTACCCAATACCTACAACAGGCGAAAAAGTTGAAATTGGATCACTCCACCAAGGAAGCATCCAACATTAATTCAAGGGAGAAGTGCAACGTACTTTATCAGCTATAATGTTAGTCAGGGAAGTCAACATTCTGAAGAAAATATGGTCTATTAAATACAGCTAACCACAACTAGTTAGCCATTATAGATTAGAATCGTCCATTTATACTACCCATAGATGGAATAGACTTCGGTTACAGGAAGGCTCCTGTAATCAATTGATCTAGAATATTTTAACTACACTTTTGGTGTTTATGTTTATTTTCAAATACCTGCTTGCAGTTTTATGATTTATTATACAAGGCATGAAGAAATCAGGCAACTTTTGGTTTCACAGATGCAGAAGACGAACAATCTTTTGTTCATACAAATTTGGGTACTGCATTGTGTTCGTAACAAGAAAAATTAGAAGAAAAAAAAAATCAAGGGTTAGATTACTGCTCTAAAAAATGGCAATCATAATATCAGCAGCATTATTACTTGATCTCTGTACAGCCTTGGGAAACCCAGGGATCCAGAGCTCCCCCTACCAATTGTATCATCGAAACAAGACTAACCCAAAAAGGCAGCAAACTCACATATTTATCATGTGCAAAAACCTATAACATTGTTAAGCCTAAGAAGGAAAAAGAAAGGGGGATATTTTAGTAGAAAACTAATATAGATGTAAAGAATTTACCTCAACCCTCAATGAATCTGATTTGACCTGACCAATCAAACTATCAGAGCCCTGGCTATAATTCATGTATTTCTTAACATTTTCTGTAAATTGATCCCAGAACTACAACTTATCAGCAATTCGTCCCAAGGCATCTGCAAGCTTATTAAGAACAGAAATCAAGCTGTCTGCTTGATCCTTCCGCTGCTCCCTATCCAACTGTAAGTGAATGTTCTGAGCTTCAAGCTGGGAGCTCAGCAGTTTCCCATTCCTTTCAAAAACTTCAGTTAACTGATCATGCAGGGTTACCGTTTCATGACTTTCATCTTCTTCATCAACTTCTGCAGTATATCTCTTCCGTTTTTTTCCTTCCTGAGTGCTTCCTGTCTCTGGCTTCAAAGTAGGTTGTTTCTCATAACTGGTGCCTGCAACAAAAAACCATCTCATGAAATTTCGTAGAGCAAACATCTAAACTTTCATAATACTATTCTACATTATTTGAAGAAGACAACAGCTGTACTATGTGTAAGTGGTAATATACAACACTTTCGAAAACTACCATACTTTCTGTTCTTCCACTATGATTGGCAATTTAAAATAACCAATTTAAAGGGGGGGAGGGGAGATATTATTAATGTACACACAGTGAGTGAAAACGTATAGGTAACATCTCAGTACAAATTGAGTAAAAATCTAAGGATAATAACTTTTCAAACAATTAATCCATATGCAATATAGTTTTAGGCGCAACAAGTTCTTAATTACTTTCAAAAGCAAACAAAAGAAAGAAAGCATTATTTGCAGTGCTGAATATCAGTATTCCAACTCCACAAGATACAAAACATTCAACAAGCAAATTCATCTGATTTTTGGTTGTCGGGTATTCTGGTGAGCTCAAATTTTCTATTTTCAATTCTCATTAAATACAAGCCAGCTACAAATTAGTTCAAAATTGTTAAAACTAGTGAACATTGATTTTATTTTTATAATATCTACTCTCCCTATTTGACAGCAATTGGAAATATCATCCAGAATAAAAACATTAATACAAAAAAAAAAAATAAAAAATCTCAAGATATAGATTTGCTTTACAGAGTTGCAAGCCATTTCGAACAAGTAATCAAAGGTAGCATCAGACAAAATTGTAAAAACTGGAAGTTGAAAGAACATGCCTTGAGCAGGATGCCCTTGAGAGAATGGTTGATATTGCTGCTCTGCAAATTATTAAAAAAAAAAGAAGATCAAAATGAAAACCAGCCAAGAATTCAACAATTATAGTCTCAACCAACAACAGGGCACAACCAGAGGATCAGTAATAATATTAGCAGGATATCAGAAAGTTTCTGTCATTGCACAGGCATTTGAATCACCCAATGTGTTGTCTGAACATTCCTCTCTTTATGTAATCCACTAACAGAAAAGTATAAAATCAAAAAGACATACAGGTGGGCTAATAGTGATAATCAAATTAAAAAAATTATAGAAGCAGGAGAGAATCTTTTTTTTTTTCCTTTATTTATTTATTTATTTGTGTGCCATTTTTTTTTAGGGGGGGGGTGGGGGTTGTGTGTGGAAAGTTTGAGTACCTGGATTCGGTCTGTATAGCGAGAGGAACTAAAGGGAAAATCTAACTGCTGAGGGAATTGCAAAAGGAAATGAAACGAAAGGGATGGATGAGTGTTTCTTCCATCCTGCTTTTATTAGTAATGAGAAAGAAGCAAAGACCAGAACAAGTAGCAGAGTGAACAAAGAAACCAAAACAAAGAGTGTAATATTTTATTTTACAAGTCTGACGCTATTCATTTATGTCATCAATTGTGTAAAACAGTAGATGATCAAAAGGCTCAATAGGTAGTATACATCTTAGAGAGAGCATGATCTAAGACAGGAAAAGTTTTCGTCATTGGTGGAATAAGTACCTTTTGGTCATCTGGACATGAATAAATGACATTGAAGTTAATTCTCAAGAAGTTAGACCAATGGAAGTAAAAGAGCAGGGCATTCATCTTTAACTGTGAACAAATGAGAAATAGTCAGATTGGTAGAATGTAGGGTTCACATTATTTTCTTTATTCCGCTCATCCACATCTCCTTCCTTAGCCTTCTTTGAATTGATTCAGGCACTAAACATTTAGCTCAATCCAGCCCTATTTTTCACATCTACCATGTCAAGGCTAGTCCTACATGAGAGGAATTTGTTAGGAAGGACAACTTTTCCTTCCAAGTGCTTTCCCCATTCCTACCAGGAAAAGACATGAAACAAAGTGCTTTCTCCCCCAATTCACTTTACCTCTGAGGACAACCAAATGCAACAAAGCCCATCGGCTCTTCACTTGTAGCCAATAATGAATTTTTACAATCTTAAGGTTTGCAGAAGAAAGTGAACATGTCACTCGTGAGGAAGAAACAATAGTTCAAAAGCGAGACAAGAAGAATAAGATGGTGAAAAATTAAACAATTTTTGAAAAACTTTTACCAACTAATTTGAGAAGTCAAATAGAAAAAGTTCATTTGTAATGCATAAAAAGAAGTACAGTAATAAAGAACTAAGAAATCGAATAGACCTGAAATTGGTGCAGGAGCCGGAACAGCTGTCGCAGGAGTATCCTTAGCCGGCCGGAACTCCTTCTCAGGGCTGACTCCACCCTCCTCCTCCTCCTGAACCGACTGCTCAAAATCAGAGAACAACCCATCATCAGCCGCCGCACACCGACCACTATCAAACACTGCCAGTGTGTCAGCATCGGCGTCCTCACCCGGTGCAGGCGCAGACGGCGCCAAACCCAAAACTAACTCTTCTGCTGCCTCTTCTCCAGCAGCAGCAGCATCCCCTCGTCGGCCGTCAAGAATATCGTAAACCTCTCTATCAAAGAATCCAGGAAGCTTCCTCTCCCTCCTCAAATCATTCCTCATGAGCCAAAACGACTCCGTCTCGTCCCTTATGTGAGACTCGCACTCTTTGATCTTCTTAAAGTCCCCAGCTAAATTACTCCATCGCTTCCGGCACTGGACGGGGCCCCGGTTCACGCCGTGCCTTTTGCAGTAAGAAGAGACGTAGATGCCCATTTGGGCTCCACCTGGCCGGAACCGAAAGCAAGACCGGTGGTCCGGCCTCTCCGGACCCTGTTCTCGGCGACCCTTTTGCCCTGAATGAGAACGAGAATTTCCTGCCTTGTCCAGCGAGGGAGCCTGGGGACTTTGGCGGTGTCATCGGCGCCGGTTTGACGGCCGTTAAAGGCGGCCGGGGAGTCAGATAGGGGAGCCGGAGCCAGGCTTAATTGTTCTAACGCCATCTGGCAAGCAGAGTTGGACTTTTTATTTCTGCTTTTTAAAAAAATAAATTTATTTAAAAAAAAAAAAATCCCAAAAGGCACGTGATTGGAGCGGAGTAACGGCGTTTTTGTTTAGAACGGGCCACCCCCAGCCCCGTTTCTGAGGTCATTGGGACTTGTAAGTAAATGAGGGGAGTGTTGAGGGAGAAAGGAAATGAAGAGAGGAGCGGCGGACTTTAGATGAAAGATTGAGATTTGTTTTTTTAGCTAATACTTGTATTATGGTAATATCTAAAGAATGGATTTTTCTTTCATTTGGACATTTATTTTTGTGATCGCTGTCTTATCTTTGTAGCCTACTACTAGAATAATCATCTACACTATTTACACTACTTAGTTTAGGACTAGGACTAGTATTTGTGATATCTATCTATGGGTGGAGGGGGGAAACATCTAGGGAGGGATGGAGGAAGATATCAATTACCTTTAATCAATGGCTCTAGTTTATTCCGGTTACTTTCCATGTTTGAAGTTTAAACGCAACTATTTCAAGGGCTCCTCATTAGTCATATTCCCACTCACTTTACCAAGTCACTTTCCGATAGTGTGTGTGTTTCCAATTTGCACACGCATTTTAGTTGGCCAATTTTCTCCCAACTTTTTTTGGTTTAATTATTAACCAACAATTTGATTGGGTCAAATTATTTTTTGTTTTGGGATATGAACATAGTAATATTTATTTTGATATTTCAACTACAGGAGAATTTCTTATATTGAAAAAAAAAAAATTAGCAATTGCTTGGGCATTATATGTCATACCAAGTCTAGTATTTATTGTTGGTAACAGTCTACCGGCGAACGACAGATCAAGGGGGGATAGGATATATGGTATACAAAGGGTAAAGACTTTTAAGAGATTAAAAAAGGAAGGTCGATGATGTTGAAAATTATATTGGCAAGGGCACCTTATCCAACCATTTAAGTAAAAACTTCACACCACTCCTCTCTTTTGTTCTTTACCTTTCCTATCCGGGGAGAGAATCATTAGCCATACAAATCTCAATGCTTAATGCTTATTATTAATGGTCCCTCCATATATATAATATATAATATAAAGGGCCACCTTTTTTTTTGGTCATATTGAAATTGGATTAGTTGGTGCTCGATTGCCCTCCCAATATGTTAATTCCTCATAATGGCCCCATCACTCCCCCTTTCTATCATCCATTATTGAAGCTAAATGCGTTGGTTTTGTCCTCAACCACAATCAAAGAGCGTAATTATAATGCTAATCATGATCATAAATAAACGGAAGCTTAAACAAGATGGGTTTGGACCAGTCTACTCTTGCTAGAGGTCATCCTTGCGAGTTGTGACAAGGCCATAACAGTACTTGGACGGGTGCTAGTACGGACAGGCATTCAAACTTTGTCCTTATGAATTGTGACTTGTGAGATGAGTTGTGATCCCCGTTGGGTCCCAAGTTGGATGCCTTGATGGTCGTGGCCACCAAAAAAAAAAAATTCTAGTGAAACACTGACGATTTTAAGCAAAATTACATGTTAAAAGTGTAATAAAAAAAAATATTGCTCAAGACCGGATCTACTTTTTAGAGTCCCTGAAAACTTACAGTCCCATATTTTGCAATGAGCTAACTCAACAATATTTGTATCTGCAGGGGAAAATCACATGATCTACTACTTAGATAATACAACATGAACGAGAAAACTACAAATAACAGTTAATCATTTGCTTCACGGTGAACATGTATTACGCGGGGAAAAAAACCCTCATATGTGCACACAGACACAGTTCCCAGCTTCTACCAAAACTGCAATATCAAAACTCCAAAAAAGGCAAGGTGCATCAGCTAGTACAAGCGTTTACGGCAATCTTGTGTTCCACAAAAGCATGGCTGCTCTTTTACTTTGCCATCGCGCCCAATAACACTATCCAGTTGATACCCATAGTCATAAGTGAGTTCCTGGTTGTATCACAGACCAATTATCTGTTACATTACTGCCAATTGGTCTTGGGATAAAAAGAAATGACAATTAGATGACATAGTTCAAACCAAAAGAGTACCTTATAACATAGGGTGTAAGCTTAAAGAACTAGATAACATTTTGAAGCCCCATACCTCTATTTAGGCTATGTTGCTTGTGTTAAAATTTGTCCATTCCATCAAAGCCATTGACATTTGTTAGGTACCCAAACATTCAATATCTGCCCTAATACAAATTGGATATGGGTTGGCCCCGATTTTGATGTTCATGCTATATTGAAGATTATCCTGTCACATACTAACAATCATTCCCTACACACAGATGCAACACAGCTCTTGTTTCAAGATTACTAAAAGTATTTCACATGATTCCTTACATACCACAATATCAATTCATGCAAAAAAAAAAAAAAAAAAAAGTAGTTTGTGCACCGTTGATGCATGCAATTTACTGATCTGTACCAAATGACATGAAGCAAAAATAAATGCTGCTCAAATTAGGTTGTCTTGTCTTTGTGAGTTCCATTGAGAAGTTTGATTCTTTCAATATTATACAAGAAAAGAGAGTTCCGCATTACATAATTACGTCTCACAATAAAAGAAAAAAGTCATAAATCTGTCTCGAAGTAATAGAAACACAATACCTGCAAAGGAGAAATGCTTCCAGCAGCAAACAAAACAATTCGAGCAAGTCGGACATCATGGTGTGTGCTCAAGATGCACTGGACAAATAGATTTGGCTCACAGCTGTGGTTGATATACCTCGAAACATTGCCAATAGTGCTTGCATCTATGCAAAATTCTGGAGTTTTTTCTAAATATACATCCTTTATTTTCTCAGATGTGATCACATAGAGGTACTGATACAGCTCCAAATCGCCTCTGAAAGAAAAAGATTTTGCTTTAGACAGTAGAATGCTGTTAACACGAGTTCACAAAACACAATGAAAAGCAATTAAATTAAAATAAGCATTACGCAAAATGATACAGCCGATACTTTATATAGTTCTCCTCCCTCCCTCTCTTGCAGTCCATACGAGTTCAAGAGATAATAACTATCAGTTTGGAACTGTCTTAGTTACGCCAGGTTCTCCAAGGATGTTGCACAGTTGCTTCAATTGTGAATATATATTCTATTACTAGAATGCAAGTTAGGATGGATATCATTTGAATGATTACAACTTTAATTTCCATTCAATGTAGTCAATAAAATACTTGTAATATTCATGACTGGGAAAATTAAGGTTTTGGTCCTTTATGCTTTTCATATTTTACTTTCAGCACATTTTGTAACTCATATTTAGTCTCCCCAACTTTTGTCCATTATTTACCATTGGGACCAAAACAAATTATGTTTCTAATATTATGCCTCAAAGATAATTAACACTAAAAGAAAATCACAAACAATGACATAAAATGCTACAAATATCCTCTGAATCCACTCACCCACACACCAAAAAAAAAAGGAGTTTCCATTTCAAGTATATAAATATACCTCTCTTCCTTCAATGCCCTTAATGGTATGCAAGCAATCAATTTCGAATATATAATCATTAACATCAACATTATCCAGCTCGTCCGTCCGCTTAAGAATACCAATGTATTCACATACAGGTGCACCAGAAGGAATGAAGTCCTTGGTCCTCACAGCCCACCCTTTATCCAGTGTACGGAAAACCTGTTCAAAGAACAAATTAGCTTTCACATACAATAAACATTTATGAAATCCTTGCCAGTCATAATAGGCACATCACCTCAAGTTGATACTTAATCCCCCGTTGAGATATACGATTGATGCAATCAGGTCCGCAGCCACAATTTGGTCCACATTCAAACACAACATCCTTTGCTTTTTTCAATCTGGACTATGCCGTATTGATGATCATGTTTTTAGAAGAAAGAAGTACCCCAAAAACTAAAAACAATGCAACAAGTATTATAACTGATGACCCGTTTTATGTTATTTGAAGCACCAAATGTTTGGAAGTCACGACAAAAGCTGAAGATAACTACTTTTCTACTTAAATGAATGAATCAAACCAACCTCCTGTGGAGGTCTTGCCAACTAACGGAAAGTAGATCAAAGGAAGAATAAGAACTGAAGGGAGGAAAAACATGAATGTGGATTCCATAACTCCTGGATTTTTGAGGATAGCTGTAGGTCTTGCCACAGTTCAAATTTGGCATTCGACAGGGTAGTGTTAGAACTCTTCAGGCATCAAAGAGGGACCTTGATGCTGGATAGCTAAAGTTACAACCCACAAGTATTATGGCAAAGCAATGATAAATACAGTATGCCTGCTTGTTTTAGCTTCCCCAAGAATGGTGCAGAAAAGTTAGCCACCCCAAGAAGCTAGTGTTAATGAAAGTGGCAACCAAACATACCACCTCAAGCTTGTGTATTATTTTTTCATTCTGTATATCTTTCAAATTCCATCAAGGAAACTTCGGAAGCAGGGGAAGAATGAAAGAACATAAGGACATCCAGGTCCCTGCCATAAGGCCCATAACTAGTTCTTTTGGCGGGCAATACTAGCTAATCAGCAGGTGCTTAACTTGTCCCTGTTTTTGACTATATATTCAAGCTACTTATCATGTTGACAATCTGCTAGCTTATGATTTGTACATAGTAATGCTGCCTTCATTTTGGCAAATTCTGATAGGCTCCTTTTAAACATTTCAATGACCTAGTATTCAAGACAGAAGTCAATCAGTTCCAACAATGCAAGTTCAAACCTCACCTGCCACCATTATGACGTACGTAAGGAAATTTTGAACCATTGAGCTGAGCACAAGCACAATTCTTTGGATGCATGCAATTCCCGTTGCACTTGCATCCATCAGCATTAGGAGGAAGCTCATGTCCACATTTTCTGCAACTTGAATAGACCTGGAATATGTGAAACCTGCATAATTTTCAATTCAAAGCCATCATAGATAAGTGGCTAGGATGAAATGCATCACAAATTCTTTAATGCATGATTAATCTTGATTCATCAAAAGATTAGTGCTAAATACTTGCAATTAAAAATTAGTGAAAGATGAGTGTAACCATGTAGGTCATGTTAATGTGATCTAAAAAGAATCTGGAAATAAATATAAGGTAATAAAAGGATAAAAAGAATCAAGTTTCTTCTTTACATGTTTTCCTTGTTTTCTTTTTCACGTCTGCCAGAGATGATGTACTCTTTCATGTTTGGAGCACAGCAGACTTGTTGTGCTTTTAGCTCCTCGATAACAACTAATACAAACTTTACTTCAAAGAGATTACATGGTCCAGAAATAAGGTGATACCATATTCCATAAAACATATATACCCATGAGAAAGAAAGATACAGTATATGAAACTAAAGAATGGCATCAAATGCAAACATGCTCCGTTTTTTCACATAAATATAGAAACACAATCAAGGGTAATTTATATTGAGCTCAAAGAAACCATCAATATGCTTCAGTGAGATGAAAACTAGCATTAACCAAATAAAATGGGCTGCATGTCCACAAACGATTCAACAAATATATGCCTTATCTATGTAAATATCAGTGGGGACTCAGAACAGGGAGCGACTTTTATTGATGCTTAGCAATTGGCCAGAATGTCAACCCACAAACTTCTTTGCTAACATGATAAAGAGCAACAATTGGTCATTAAATATCAATGATTACATTAATGCTTCATCATAATCTCTATTTCAGAACTCTAAATTGGGATGTTTACAAAGACACATCAGAGTGACTAGATTCTTGATCCGAAACAACCAAATTGGTGAATAAGTATACCTGTAGCTACAAAAGGCGTGTCATCAACCAAATTGATAACAGGTATCCTTATTTCTTCTTTACCACCAGAGATATCCATGCATAGCCACCCTTAGTGGAAGAAAGTATCAGTACATGCATACGAACTATCCACAACTTTACGTCGCTAATATTATTATCTTACCCCGGTAACTTAGAAGGAGCACCAAATGTATCTCCCTTAGTGGAAAAAACCTGCACACAAAAAAAAAAGGACACTGGAGTATGTAAGACGAGACAAAATACTAGCTTTACTCCGTCCATTTGGTCTTGTTGACTATACTTGCTATCAGATATCCAAAATGTTTGACACTTTCCCTAAAAGCAAACTTTGCTCCGTCCATTTGGTCTTGTTGACTATACTTGCTATCAGATGTCCAAAATGTTTGACACTTCTCCCAAATGCAAACTTTTCTTAGAACCTTATTCATTACAATAAGGGCACACGATTTTCTAATTACCGCCAGACTTAACATGGAGTAACACCACAGCCTGCAGGTTCCCTAGGCTTTATTACGTTTTCAACTCTCATCTGAGGCATAATGTAAGGATTAATCTCTTAAGGTCGGAATCTTTAGAAGAGTTTTTTGCAGTGACAGATTCTGAAAATTTAACATGGACACTGGAAATGTTCTGCAAAGGAAAAAAGACAAAAAAATTATTAACCTGATTTGTTGTCAACTTGGGTTGTCCTTCAAGACGCCTTAACCGAAATTTATAGACCAGGAGACCAGCCAGACCTTTATCAGTCCAACTTTCCATGACCTACACAAGTAAACAAACAAACCAAGCCTTAATCCCACCACTAAGTAGGGTCGGAACATTCCATGACCTAAAAGAAAATTTATTAATATAGATCAGAGTAAAGTTATATGTTATTTTATCTCAAGCATTTTGCAAATCTGGATGAAGAAAAGGATATAAGTTTCTTATGGATCTGTATGCTGGCCTCTTTCATATATTTTGCCAATATTATATTGACGAAATCAAGACCAATTTTCCCAAACTAAGGGAAAATAAAATATTTTATATATCTTAGGAGATCATGAAACAGTAAATGCTGTAGCTCCAAATTATTTAACTGAAGGAGTAAGAACAGAATTTCTTTTTACATTTTAATTGCTAGAGAAATTCTAAAAAATACTGTAACTGATCAAAACTGTTAATACTCAGCACAGAGTAATGATTAAAAATATTGAAAATTAGAATTGAACAATGAAACATGTAGTTGCTACCTTTTACTTCTGCAAATGTCAACAAAGAGAATATACACTGTGCCCTCATTGATCATGGAGGGTATCAGTTACAACTCTAAGCACTAACCAATATAACATCTCATTTTATTTGTTTCTTCTTTTTTTATTAAGATAATATCTAGAACTACAATGGCAAAATTAAGGGACGATAAGAGAATAAACATTTGGCTCAGACAGATTAAGTACAGGAAGACAAATAT
Source organism: Cinchona pubescens (assembly GCA_025175665.1). NCBI lineage: Eukaryota > Viridiplantae > Streptophyta > Magnoliopsida > Gentianales > Rubiaceae > Cinchona > Cinchona pubescens. The sequence continues at coordinate 215,174 of JANKKI010000077.1, read as the reverse complement.
TATTCAAGTCCAATGCAAAAGCAGCTTTCAATGACCATGATAAGCTTAAAAAATTGTGAATGCTGGTTAAGCACAGAAAATATTTTTACAGAGGCATATACTTTTGGAGATCCCTAACCGAAGCTATACCTTATACTACGGTCTAATAAGCCATGATATGTGTAAACACTCTCACGATGCGGACTATTAGCTTCATGTCCTCGAACGACCCTAATAGGAATGGATTGCTCCATATTGTTCTGCAAGGAGATTGAAGGAATTATACAAAATTTTGCCAAAGGTATTAGGGGTATACTGATTATTGGGCTTTGAGCATACACCAAGGTACAAGAATCCGACATAGCTAATGAACATACTTTTCCATTAAAATTCGACATTTTCAAGTAACATTTGGAACATATTTTAAGTGGCACAGCCCTGTCATATTTTTCTTGATTAACAGTCAACAAACTAAAGTTTGTCAGTGTTTGGAATAATAGTTTGATTAACAAATTAGACCTTGACTATCCCACTAATTCTCAATCAAGGAAGTATGCTTGAAGATTGCTGCTCTGAGGGGGAAAGTAATGGCCAATTTGAAGTCGTCTATAGATAAGTACTATGATTTTATCTTCAGGAACTTTTATTAAAGAAAATTCTTTATACTGGATGTTGAGAATTAGATGGATACTGGAAAGTACCTAGTGTGATAACCTTGAAAGATATCCATGGATCTTAGCAGATGGGGGAATGAAGAAATAACTAACAAAGAGCACCTAAGCAGTAATTAATTCAAAAAATGATGTTCTGCAATTTAATGTCCTAGAGATTGAGTGATTTATGAACCAGGAAGAAGTCTGACAGCCACTTTCCACTCTGTTAGAATTATCACAATTTTCTAATTACTGACCTTGAGTACCAGATTGCTATAAAACACAACTTGATTATTTATTTCTTTTTCACTACCGATATGGTTATGTCCAACTTGATCAGTATAAATAACATCTTCTGAATCTTCTTGTGGGTCATCAAATTCACTAGACAACACAATTGCCACAGCAAGCGGAAATGTAAGGCCCTTGTACTCCTCCTGCAAATTTGGGGCATTAAATAAACTGCAAGATATAGATACAAAATCAAATTCAATATAACTTCTTTGAAACAATAAGAAATACTATAAATAAATTAACTGATGATAGAATTTTGGAGAAGAATAAAAGACCAACCAAAAGATAAAAATGTACAACTAAGTATTTACATACAATTGTCATAAGTTTCATGAAAGATATTTTATCAAACTGAGATTCCACCCAAATCCAAACATCAGATGGTCTTCATAAGAACAGAAGCTAAGGAATCAAAATTGGAAAATAGGAATAAAATCCAGCAACTTTTTGTCTTTGCTTTCTCCGTATTTTAAATTACTTGCATAGTAGCTGGCATTACAACTTGGAAAATAATCAACGCATTGAAAAAGAGAAATCTTATATCATTTGAATATACCATCTTTAACATCCAAGAACAAGAGTAGAACTAGAGCATCAACTGCACAAATTCTGAGACTTATAGAATATAAATTTGGACTTTCATGAAGGGTGGAAGCTGCGTAGATCATCTTCTAAAGGCAAGGATTTCAGCTGAAACAATTTTTCACAAAGTATTGATTTGGATCATGGAAATTTGCATTTTTATTAGAACGCAAAATCTTCTACAGTTGGGCACGATATAGGTTTTGTATGAATCCACAAAAAACATAGCAAAAGATACAATTTATTTGTTTATCATTTGCATCAATACCATCCATTATGGGAAACAAACATCCTTTTCAATGACTAGAGAGTGTAGAGTATCATATAATGTACAATTCCGTTAAGGTGAAAAGTGACTGCCAAAATAGTGCCACATTGGCAAACGAGAGCAATTATGGGAGTCTTGTTTTCTTAGGAATGATTATTCTTTAGTAATTTAGGTAACTAAAAATTAACCAGTAGGCAATTAGTAAGCTTCTAAATAGGTGTCACTGTCCAAATGGAAGAATGGTTAGCTTTTCCTGTCCTTGAATTGATACCTAGTTGTGTCATCTACTGATTCTAGATAGTGAAGAATATTATGTCTTGGATTCACGAAATTGTGATTTTATTGAGCAGATTTTCTTTATTATACTATATTTCAATTTTGATTACTCCTTTGCCAGTCGTTGACAATAATAGGCTAATAGCACATTCAAACATTCCACACAATTGTTTCTGTTTAAAAGGTGATATAGTCATTGCATTGCACGTATTTTTAGACAAAGCCATCACCAGATTTAGAAGTTTTTCCAAGAAAAGATAAATCCATACACTTGTCGATATACCGTCACATGCATGTCTTACACAAAAAGAAAATAACTCGTCAAGAGCAGAGACTGGCAGGACCTTTCCTGCTTAGAATGCTGTTCAACAAAAAGAAATTACAGAAGTACAGAAACATATTGTGGTAATATGTACAATGATTTCAATAGCTTCATCAACAACATTTAACTTAAAATGAAACTAATACCATTTCGCTACAATATTCCTCCATGTAATCAATATCATAGAGCAAGTGACTGTGGAAACCCAAGGCAACCATTTCAGCACGAGAATGAAATTGGTATCCAATATCAATACCTGTATCAGGAAGGAAGAAGTGACAGTTTCAGCAAAAGAAAGAAAAACTTGGATTGTTTTATAAGAAAGGCTTTTTCAATGGGGTCCCTCCTCTCATATATTCTACAGAACACTGCATCACTGGGGAAGGGGTATATGAACCTCTTCCAGAAGGATGACAACATGGCAACAAAATGGCTCTTCAAACAAACAAGTGTTTCAAATACAAATAAACAGGTACAGATACACATACAAGACTATAACATCAGAATGAACAAACCTGGAAGATGGCCAAATCTTTTTCTAGGGTACATAATTGAATTGGTCTCCAACATCTGTAACAAATTTAAAAGGTAAAAAAAGGGAAAAAATTGCATCATCAACAAACTGTAAAGGATATGCACACCTTCATCATCATCTAGTGATAATTCTAGTTACTGAAATTGTTACAAAGAATGCATAACAGCTCTAGGATGAACAAGTTAAAAAGTCAATAGCTATGATGAAAAAGGTCTGGGAAAAGTTCTCCCAATTTCATCATCCTCTGCTGTCCAAGAATGAAATTGCATTTGCTTAAACTAAACCTAATACAGGAGTTTGCCACTGAACAGAAATCACAATTAAACACATCCTTTTGTTTACTAAATACATAAATATTAGCTGCCGACTGTTATGAAAATAGACAAAGATACAAGGAATATAAAGCCTTTCGAAAATAAAGGAATACTTCAATCAATAGACAATTCTCGGGAACCTCATACCAAGAAACCTATGAATAACATCAAACATGGGATTTACAAGTCAAAGAGCATGGCACTAATCTTCGTGTGAACACTACAGCTGCTTGTAGTATCAAATAAATATTTACTTCATAAAGACCTACAACTTGATGAGAAAAGAGAGGCTTATTAGCATGCTATAGACTAAGCACAGCACATAATCTTTTGCTTTCAGACAGCTACAAGTATCTAACCTTCGACAGGACCTTCAAATCAAATTGTTCAGAAGCCTTCACATGTTCCGCACATGAATCCATCTTCTGTTAATTTTTATCACGTCGTTAGTAGCAATTCAAATGCACCATATGCTTTGTACGTGTGGTTATCTAAGGAAAAAGAAATTGAAAATCAAAGAGAAGTTACATACTAGAATTCTAAATAAATATTCTAAGGAATCAAGTGATATCGGGTATGAAAGAAATAATACTAATAATGAGTGAGAGTGGTCACCTGAACAAGCTGAAGGTAATAGGTATTAAAAGTTCTAATTGTTTCTTTCACCAATGCATAGGCGCTCTTTCGATCAAGACTTGGTGAAGAATTAGAACCGTTAAAGAATGTGTGATTAGATGCCTGGACACTGGCCTCATAGTCAACAGGAGAAGATGTATCATCAACAGTTGTAGGGGCCGTAGAATATCTTCCGGCAGCATTGGGAGTTTGGGGATCCAAATGTAAACCATCATTATTACCATTCACATCATTATTACCAATAACATTAGCATTTTGTCGTAAAACTTTGGGGGAAGTGCCGTAATAAGGTCTTTTGGTTCGAGGAATGTCCTTCAGACGTGGGCTACATCTGTCTCCTCTGCCCTGAAACTAACCCGGAATCCATAATTCTGCACCAAAGCAGACGGAGTATCATGTATGTATATACTACGAATACTACTATCTCTTTAATACTCCTATTATTTATCTAAAATAAAATTTTAAAAAGAAAAAAAAAATGACAAAAGTCAGAACATGGGATTGCATTTCTTGAATTGTAATATGTAGATGCGTTAAATGGATGATAGCGATACCATACCCAAATTGAATGGAGAAGAATGTTAATGGGTTTGAATTTCTGGTGAGTGGACCACGGTAGACTAGTAGCAGTAGAGCAGCTCCACACCACCGCCGCTTCCTCCTCAGTCGTCTCTTCTTTGTGTCGTTGCCATCATCGTAATCTCCGTCCCTTTCTTTTTCTGTTGTAATGTAATGAGTGGTATTTCTATTCCGCTCCATTTCACCTTTATTATTATTATTGGCTTTTGGGCTTCTGCATCTTAACCACAACTGACAACCCAGGCTTCATAGGCCCACAATTAGTTTACTTCGCCCAACCCATTACATATATATTTTTGCAAATGTTAAAAGGCTTAATTACATTTACCTCCCTTGAGGTTTGGCCAAATTACCAAACGCACCCTGTGGTTTCTGAAAATTACAGTCACCTCCCTCTGACTAACTTCTGTTAAGTTTCTCTAACGGAGCATGTAAAGTGACCACAGTACCCAAATGGAGAATTACTTGGAAATGCTAATAATTAAAAGAAAAAAAAAACTAATATAAAATTACAAGTCTACCTTGGCAGGAATTTGAAAAGCCAAAAGTTGTCTTCTTTATTATCTCCAAAACCCACTTCAACCACATTACCGTCTCATTTTCTCACCCCATAACTACTATCTCGTCTTCTTCCACAGTTTTGGTTTACCATTTTCACCATACTATTGCAGCCACCAAAGAGATGAAAGATCAGCAGTGGCTATTCAACTGTCAAGTGAGGACCTAAGCAAGTATTGAGGAACAACATCAATCGAGTAGTGAACCAAAGATGTGTAACTTTTTTTAACTGTTTATGTCTTGCATGGGTTTAGGTTTTAAACGAAAAAAATGGCTTTTCAAGATGATGTATAGATGCTAGTAACCTTTTTAAAGCATTCCATAAAAATTTCTATGGTTGTTTTTCACATGTTTTGGGGCTTTTCAACTTTCATGCATGGCTGGTGTAATTCGGGTTTGTAACTATGTCTTTTTCATGTAAATTTCACATCTATGAACTTAGAATGACAGATTCGTATGTATTAAACCCAAATCTGATACATAGTGATATCTAGGGTTTTTTTTTTTTTGTTATAATGATTACTCTTATAATCAAAGGCAAATTTGTATGTTTTATAGTTACTTGGAATAGAATTTGAGTATATATTCTAGAAAAAATGCATTAGAGATGTAGTTTAGATATTCTATCCAGTTAGCTTTTTTTTTTTTTTTTCTCTCTCTCTCTCTCGATATGTACATAAACTTTCTTTGATTGATACACCTTGTTATCAAGTAAATTATTGGTATTCAGATCACAGTTTTTTTATTAGTGCATTTCTTTCTAATGTTTCTAATCTTTGTTCCATTTATTTTTTATTGTAGACTGGATTTGCTAGTGTTTATGATTTTGTGATACATCACCAAAACGAACATTTTCCTCTTAAGAACATTTATCCTGAACGATATTCACACATTGACTTAGTATCTGATGTTTGTGAGCATGTCTTTAAAAATGTTTACGGTGGTGTTAATATGTCAATTGTTCTCCATTGTGATATTCCCGAGACTGGAAAAAGAATGGAGATAAGTAGTGATGACCGTGTGATGCAGATGTTTGAGTTTCATAAGAGAGATGAATTTATCAATTTGTATGTGGGGCCAGTGCATGCTGACGGTAACCATGATAGTGTAAACATTGATAATTACAATGATGGGAATGAAAATACAAAGAAGGTAATGAACAAAAAAATTGGAAACAAACCTAGAAGTAAGACTAGGAGAAGTAGCAGGTTGGCTAACGGGCAAAGGAAAGCATCCATAGGTACTAGTGAAATTGAAAATGGGCTGGTTGATGATAATATGGAAACAGATGATAATTTGTATGCTTTTACTGATGATGATGAGATGGGCGCAGATTGTGATGATGAATTTTATAGTAGAATGGTGACTAATGAACTATAAAATGATTCAGAAAATAGTGGTGTCCTTTATGGATATGAATCAAATGATTTTACTGAAACTGAAAATGATTTAGATAGTGATTTTGAAAATGATATAATGGGATCTTGTTTGAATGTTGACGAATTTACAATACCAGAAAGGGAGAAATTCAAGTTGTTGCAAGGAATGATATTTGCTGATGTTTATTCCTTTAGGAAAACGTTATTTGAATATGCAGTCCAGTGGGGATTTTTCTCTTATTAAGAATAAAAATGAGAAATGTAGAGTAACAGCACATTGTGGAAGTGAGGGATGTGAATAGAGAGTGCATGTTTCTACCATGCCTGATGGGGTTACTTATAAGATAAAGACATGCATTCCTCGACAGATCACTCATGTGTTGTGAGTGAGAAAATAAAAGTTTCAGCTAAGAGGATGGCAACTAAACTTGTTGGTTTATTGAGATCAGATGCAAATGTGATGCCATAGATATTAAGAGTTGAATTGGTTAAATATGGTGTTCATCCAACTGAGATGCAGCCATGGAGAGCAAAACAAAAGGCTGAAGAAATGATTGGTGGAAATCATGCACATTCGTACACTTTGCTTCCTAAGTATTGTGCTGATAATGATGACCAACCCAGGAAGCATTGCTAAGCTTCAATTTGAAATGAGCCTTACACCTCATGTTCCTTCAATCAAGAGAATGTTTCTTGTCATTGATGCACTGAAAAAAGGATTCATGACTGGTTTGCAACCTTTTATTGGATTTGATGGTTGTCACTTGAAAGGTAAATATGGAGGTGTTTTACTATCTGCTATTTGATTGGATGGAAACAAGGGTCTTTATCCTCTTGCATTTGCTATGGTTGACTGTGAGCACTATGCTAGACAGTTTGTGTTTTTTCTTTGATTGGCTAGTGGAGTTTCTTGATGGATTTCCAGTAGATAGACCATGGACTTTTATGACTGATAGACAAAAGGTATTTTTTGAACTTATGAGTTTAATATATTGATTTTTTTTGGAGCTATATGTTGGGTTTAGTAGAGGCAATCAACACAAAAGTGCCTCATGTTGTGAATAGAAAATGTTGTAGACATATTTTGAGCAATTTTAGATGCAAGTTTCCCTGAGTTATGCTGAATAAACTATTTTGGAGAGCTACTAGAGCGTACACTGAACAAGGATTCAAGGAAGCAATGGCACAAATAAAGGACTTGAAGCCCGAAGCACATAAGTGGCTCTGCAAGATTCCATTTGAGTTTTGGGCTAGGCATGCTTTCTAAGCAGACTTGAAAAATGACCATATCACAAACAACATTGCTAAGTCCTTCAACAGTTTTGGTGTTCTTAGAGGAAAGCCTATTCTTACCCTAATGGAGGGGACTCTAAGGTCCAAGGTAATGAGTAGGGTCCAAAAGAGATTTGGGAAAGCATGTTCTTGGCAGAAAACAGTGGTGCCTAATGTCATTAAGAAGTTAAATAAAAATACAGAAATCTGTAGGAGGTGCACCATGCTATTTACCACTGGCAGTGAATACCAAGTTAAAGATAGTGAAGTTTCATATATTGTTAACATCAATGAAAGGATTTGTGACTGCAAGATGTGGAACTTGACTGGAATTCCTTGTATCCATGCTACAATTGTTCTTATTAATAGGAGGGCAGACTTGGAGAGCTACTATCACTCAAGTTTGACAAAGACAATGAATGCATACAATGAGGTCATTCATCCAATGCCAGACGTCACTTTTTGGCCAGACATTGAAGTGCAACCCTCACGTATCCTACCACCTAATCTTAGAAGAAGGTCTGGTAGACCCAAAAAAGCAAGAAGAAGAGAGCAAGGCGAGGCACCTGCTATAGGACAAGGCAAGAGATCAACCATCGCTGAGGTATGCTCGTTGCAAACAATTTGGACATAGCAAAAGAACCTGTGAAGGTGGTCCTAAAAGAGATAGGAAGGGTAATTGGAAAAGAAGGAAGGTAAAGTTATAAACTATATTTAGATATCTAGATTCTCCTTTTGTTAATTTAATTTATTGACTTGCCTGTGTTTTTCTTCTAAGGAAAATACTGCTGAAACTTCTATGGCTCATTGAGGCACTCATGGTCAAGTACCACCTAGGCTGAAACTTCACCAACTCATGGAGGCACTAATGGTCAAGTACTTGTTGCTAAAACTTTAGTGACTCGTGGATGCACTCAAGAATCAACAGGATATGTGCATGGCAAAGAAGGAAACCCATCTTCCAACACCTGAATTAATAAATAAGAAGTTTCATATCAGGACCTGAAAATCCATCTTTCTACTTAGTATATTTAAGTATTTTTTTCATAGTGTGGAACACCAGTTTATTAGTTGATGAACTTTTGGATACTATGTTGAATTGCGTATTATGTTATTGTGCTATTATGTTTTGGTGGTTTTTGGCTTGCAGTAAACTTTGTGGTGCAACAACTATTATGCTATGGTTTTGTGGTTGGAATTGCAGAAAATTTTTAATGGTATTATTGTTGTTAATCATATTACCTTATGGTATTGTGCTGATTTTGATTGTTAATGATTTGTACTTTAATCAGATTATCCTTGGTAGTTATAATTGCTTGAGATAGTGGTTATTAGCAGATTATGTTTGTACAAAAATTTAATTAAAAACAATTCAACATCATTTATTTATAAATTTCAGTCCTAGCCAACACCTAAAAACACTATTCCAGCTCTCAAGTAGTTGAATAAACTAAATAAATTGTTGAAGGCAAAATAATCACCAAAGTACATAATATACAAGCAGCAGAACAATTCTTTGAATCCATATGCTGAACTAAAAAATCACTAGTAAAAGATTTTGACAATTTCAACATAATCACATGATCTAATATGTACTATATTGGCTTTGCTAACCCTTACGGGAACCATGTTAGTAAATTCTTCATCATCTCTTAATTAATTAGCCGAATCAAAAGAAAACAATGAGACAAGCACCAAGTAGAACGAGATTTATAGCTGCTAAAGTCTCCAAAGTTCTCATTCGTATCCAGTTTCCATTCTCACCCGTATCTGTTGCAATTAGAGAAAGGATATTTTGTGCCCCTAATTCAGCAAACGACAACCTACCCATTTCAAAAATCCATGGATTGCACAACCATAATATAGCCTCCTAGGATTTTTTGCAGAGTTGTATACCTCAACTAAAGCCCTTCTACTGCAATTGCATTTTAGGATTTCAAAGTTCACATCTCAATTGTTGAACTAGTTCTTGATGACGCCATCTACCACATTCAAAATTGAAATTGGGTGTCAATTAAAAAATTATTCGGCATAAGGAGACTTCAATTAAAAAAAAAAAAAAAAAAAAAAAGGTTTTCTCATTCAACCTCAAATCTGGAAAAAAAAAATTTTTGAGAAAAACCTTTTCCCTTTACACATTTAATAGCAATGTATTCATGTATGGTTGAAAAGAATGACTATTCTAAGCTAATTAGTTAACCTGATATTCCTTGGCTAGCTCTTCTTTGCAACTTTGAGGAACTAATTTTGGAAGCAATGAATCTCCTTTCTTTGATCCTTTTTTTTTTTCTTTTTCTCACAAAGTTCCAGATTCAAAAGTAATATATAAAAATGACACAAGGTGAAAAGGATAAATAAGGGCATTAAAGTCTCAATATATTTTATTAACTTTACAGTTGGATACTACAAGGGTAATTTCGGACTTTAACACTTATATTTTGCTGACATAAGCTGAATTTTTAACGCCACTAAACGTCAGGGGGCTATTTGGTAAATGTTTGACCATTCAAGGGGGGTGACTGTAATATTAAAAAACTACAGGGTGCATTTGATAATTTGGTCAAATGTCAAGGGAGATAAATATAATTAACCCATGTTAAAAAGAGTGTGCTAGAGCGTTTACAGATACTAGTACTTTTTATATTTTGGGTTTTGAAGAAGGAATTAATTAATAACACAACTTCATATCTTCTTGCTCAATGATCTTTTGTAGTATTTCACTCTCATATCATCCAATTGGGCTTTACCAAGTAAAACTAGCATTGTATTTCCATTCTCTCTCTAATCTCTATTCACTAGCATTTCGGTCTGCTCTACAAGTTTTGGTGTGCTTGTTTGGTTTTTCTTTTTGTGGTTAATTGTTTGGAAAATATTTAGGTAAATCTGATATTTGATTCTACTTGTAGACCATGTGGTGTAAATTAAATGTTATGAAATCTATGATATAAGATAATGTTTGTAAGGTTCTCTAAAATTTAATTTTGATCCTAGGGTCTAAATCCGGTCTATGGTAGTATTTAGAAGGAGAATACTAAAATGTGGTTAAAAAATTGGTCCAATCCAATGTACGAAAAAAAACTCATTTGGTTATTGGTAGGTATTAATTTAATTTATTGGGAAAGAGTTAGGTAGATCTGAACAGATTTTTTGTTCCACTTGTAAATCTTGTGGTGCAAATTAAATGTTATGAAATTGATGACATAAGTTGATGTAAGCAAAATTTTATAAGAATTAATCTTGACTGTAGAGTTTACAAGTTATGTCAAAGATCAAATTTATGGTAATATTTTCTTAATTTATTTATTTATATATAATGAAATAATAGCTAACTCTTGTCCTAGTCATAGATGATCAATTTATCCTCACGTAAAATAAAATGTTATCCGAGGGACTGGCCCCACAAAGAATTAGAGACACTAAATTTTTTTTGTTATTCCTTATATGTTATGAAATGAATATTAGAATTTATTAAATGATTAAAAAATATTAAAATATTATTATTTTTTAATTATTTCAACCGCTATCGTATGTATACGGAATGAATAATTAAAATTTACTTCTCATACAAATGTAATTACTACATAAAATTTTAAAATGCACTCGATTCATAAATACTCTATTAAAATTATCATAATTATTTTGGTAGTGATATAATTAAATATAAATTAAAACATCCATACCAGGTAACACGAATAGAATAGAATGTATTTAAGGATTTTTCCAATTACTAATGCTACCAAAAAAAATTGACCTGCCTTTTTTTTTTCATTTAGTGTGTAAGTGTGGGGCCGTACCCGATTAAAACGGGATTATTACTACCATTACAGAACACCAAGAATATAGTAGGAGGAGGAGAGAATATCCATCAAACAAATCCTTTTGCTAACGGAATTGAAGGGCAGATGGATTCATAATCGTATCTATCTATCTTTAGCAACTTCGCTTCTTTTTTTTCTACAAAGAAAATGTCTACTTGTTTTGTCTTTCAACAAACCATTTGAATTTTGTAGCTTTTTATTTATTAGGGCTTGAATTTGAGTGAGTTGGCTTTAGGGTTTTCATAAATTGTGGAGTGGGATTTGTTGAACAAACCAATGATGCTGTTCCAAGTGCTCGTACACTATAATTAATTGATTCATAGATTGATGCAGTAAATAAAAGAGTAATTATTTGTGGTCTGATGGTGGTGGTGGAAGAAGCCAAAGACGAGATTTTTATTTACGGGTTCCTCCTAGTTGAGTGAGAGTTGAGGTCACGTCATGCCGTCTGAAATCATGGATTCGCAGGGCTTTTCCCCTCCAGAATTGCATTTCTCTGATGAGGTTGGTTTGGTTTGGTTGACATTCTTTTAGCTATGCATTCTTATTTGGAACCCTCTGTTTTATTTGTTTATTTGAGATATTGATGCTGATTTTTTCAAATTCCCATAAACCCCAACTTAAACCAACTTATTTATTCATAATTGATCCTGTCTGTTCTCTATGCTTGGCAGGGGCAGGTAGGATTTTGGAAGACGGAGGATACCTTGCCTAATTTCTATGGTCAGTTCTTGCATTCTTGCACCTGACCACGTTTTTACCTTTTCTTCTCCCTTTCCCCTCTTCCCATGGGAGTGGTAGCATTTGGCCCTTTCTGTTTTAATTTCTTCACAACTGTCAGTACTGATCTTTTTTCCAGTTCATGTTCTGTTTTTTTGCCGACCCCTGGAATCATATAATTAGACCAGACTTGAGGAAGTTTCAAGATATCAACTACTACTCCAACTCTGAATGTTTAAGCAAAATTTTCCTTTTTTCTGGGCTGAAGGTGATGGACTATGACAAAATTCACTGTGAATGTAGATTGCGACAATATATATTTCGTAGGCTTGTTGTCCAAGTGTTATTTGTGTTAAGCTGTTTTACGTATGAATGATAAATTTTCCCAATTATAGGAGGGCTCCATGAAGGAGTTCCATTCACGGTAATATATTTGGAAGCTAGCTAGTTCTCCGCTGAAAGAATAACAGGAATGTGATCTACTAAGTTTGAAAGGTCAAATGCTTTATGAGCTGATGGTGGATATGCATGACAGAATATTCCCCTCTTACACGTCTAGATTTTTGAAATTATTCCCTCTCTAGACATTACAGCCCTTTATGCCTCTGCCTTTCATAAAGAGGTAAATTTGATGATTTGGATATAAATTTGGAATGATTCTTAACTAGGACTCATAATGAACTTTTCATATTGGAGAATTAATTGAATATCCTTTTCTTAGTGTTTCTGTATCGGCAGTCAACTTTTTAGAATATGCTGTGAAATCTTAAAAATAGATTTGTGGTATAAATATGAATTTTTTCTTAGAAGGTAGCCCCCCTCATGGGAGTCATTAACTAATCTGATGTACGAAGGCTGTAAATATTAGAATTTTTGTCAATACTCATGCCTAGTTGGTGAAGAGTTTTTGTCTCATTTTTGTGTTTCTCCACATACCATGATCATGATGTGTATTTTATCAGTTATTTGTCTTTATGGGTACTTTTCTTGAGATTTTAGTTTCCGTGGCTACCTTCTACATAGGTTCAAAAATGGATGGGACATTACGTACAGCTGTTGTTGCTTCATCCCCTCTTGAGAAATCGATACCATTGGATTCTCGATGGAAGAAGTGTTTTGATCTTCATGATTCTTTTCTACACAACCAAGACCAGAGGGCTGCTCTTAGTAAAGAGATGCATGCAGTTGGAGCAGCCAGTCACTCGTTACCAAGAAACTTTGACCAGGACTTGGGACCAAGACCTAATTTTTGCGTGGACCGTGCATCTTATTTTATGGAAGGAGAGAAATTGAATTTATTTGGCACTCGATGTGAGAACGGTCTCTTTTCAAGCTCATTGTCAGAGTTATTTAGCAGGAAATGTAAGTTTCTTTTTTCTCCCTTTCCTGGATAATTGCTGGTTTTGATATTTGCTTGTGGTGATCGGTTTTTTCCCCCCCTTTTTTTGTGAAAAACAAAAATTTAGTATAGTTTTATGATTTAGCTGTTGTTTCTGGTCATCAGTTTTGGCTTGTCAGTTTAAGTTGTAATAATAGGGGGTTTAGCTAATAAACACAGTTTGGCCGGCTTAAGTTACTTTAAAGGGGGCTTACTAGTGCTAAATTTCTATTATCCAGTGCGACTATCATCAAATAATCCTCCTCACGGGAACTCTGTGGGTGCTTCTGCCTTCCAGTATGAGGAAGAGGAACCCTTTGAATCACTCGAACAACTTGAAGCTCACACTATCGGAAATCTTCTCCCCGATGATGATGACTTGCTTTCTGGAGTGACTGATGGGATAGACAATATTGCCCAACCCAATAATGGAGATGATATAGAAGATTTAGATATATTTAGCAGTATTGGTGGACTGGAGTTGGGAGAAGATGGTTTTCCATCAGGACAGAATAATTCTGACTTCTCTGATGCAAGTGCTAATGCGGGTTCGGTTGGAGGGGAGCACCCTTTTGGAGAACACCCTTCAAGGACACTCTTTGTGAGAAATATTAATAGTAATATTGAGGATTCTGAACTACAAACCCTTTTTGAGGTGAGCAGCAGTAACTTCTTGTGCTTCAGTTTATAGTTATGATGAATTTTTGTCCTGATCTGACGTGTCAATCCCTATTTCTGAACCTTCAATTTAGCAATATGGAGATATCCACAACTCTATATACAGCATGTAAGCATCGGGGTTTTGTTATGATTGCATACTATGATATTAGAGCAGCTCGAAGTGCAATGAAAGCCCTCCAGAATAAACCATTAAGGCATAGGAAACTTGATATTCATTTCTCAATCCCAAAGGTATTTTTCAACTTTTGTTTTAATTGTTTACTCCTGTTCATTGCGCATGTCAAAAACTAGTAATTCCTCTGTTGCATTGTTTGTGCCATGAGGTTATTGTATGCATATTGAAGTAGTAGTTTACTGATGTTTATTGGTGCAAAATCTGCATCTGTCAAATTGTTAGGACAATCCTTCAGAGAAAGATATCAATCAAGGAACTCTTGTGGTTTTTAACCTTGACTCTTCTGTTTCAAGTGATGAGCTCCGTCAAATTTTTGGTGTGTACGGTGAAATTAAGGAGGTAAGATTTGGTCCGAACTTAATATCTGAAGTTGATTTCTTGGTTGAGGCACAACTTAATTAATTTGTTTTTCTGGAGGCACTGCAGATACGCGAGACTCCGCATAGAAGTCATCACAAATTTGTTGAATTTTATGATGTTAGAGCTGCAGAAGCTGCACTTCGTGCATTGAATAGAACTGACATTGCTGGGAAGCGGATTAAACTTGAACCAAGCCGGCCTGGTGGTATGAGAAGGTGGGATGTTAGAGTGCTACATCTTTATTTTTTCTATTTCATCTTGCTTTTGAGGCAATCTTTACTTTTCTTTTTTTTTTTTTAAATCTTTTTAATTTTGCAGGTGGGAATGGGCGGGAATTCCAACCTGCCAGAGGGTTGGGAAGTGGTCATTCTTTTTGTGATTGTCACTAGAAAATGAAGTAGGTTGGTGTGAAAGTAAAGTTCTTATGTTCCTTTTGCTGGGAATTGGTTGAGAATGAATATTAGGAATAAATATTAATTTTCTGCCTCTTCTAAATTTTCACCTAGAATTAAACCTTTCATTCTGCAGATTAATGCAGCCATTTACTTCAGAGTTAGAGCAGGAAGAGTGAATTTGGTATTTATTTGCGACAGACAAGCCCTCGAATTACTGCATCAACTGGATTTTCTGGTACTATTATTTGATATGATTTTTCTGCTCATAAACTTTGAACTTGAAAGAAAACAATATGCTCATGTTTCCTCACTATAATAATCCCAGGACCATTTTCACATGGAGCAATTACATCTAGCATAGACAATGGAACAATCTTCCAGTCCCAGTCTGCCAGTGGAGCCACTGTTGCTCCATTCTTTGAGAATGTTTTCCATCAGGGAGTATCTTCGACTGCTCCTAATGGCTTACCTTCATTGTTAAGGGCAGGGTCTTTGGGCAATAATGCCAGTGGTCGTGAATCTGTCCATTCACAGGGTGACATGAAGTTTGATTTCCGGGGCATGACGAACTTTCATCCTCACTCACTTCCTGATTATCATGATGGGCTGGGAAATGGGGTTTCTTGCAATTCCCCAGGCCACATGGCTTCTAATATAAATGCAAGGGCATCTGAAGAAATAATTGAGAACCCACAGTTTTGCAGAGTTGGTTCAAGTGGGCACTCTGTTGAACTGAATGAAGGTGGTAAGTGCTCCAACTTCACATGATTCTTCTTTGTTTTCTTAGGTTAAGATCCCTCCTTTGAGTGGTTGTTGAAGCTTATGGAGTGTTAAACTCAAAGAGATAACTATTTGCTTGACTTGTATGTAACCAACCCCCACAATCCATTGATATCCTTTATGAGTTGCCT
This sequence comes from Cinchona pubescens, assembly GCA_025175665.1. Taxonomy (NCBI): domain Eukaryota; kingdom Viridiplantae; phylum Streptophyta; class Magnoliopsida; order Gentianales; family Rubiaceae; genus Cinchona; species Cinchona pubescens. The sequence goes on along the minus strand of JANKKI010000077.1, from coordinate 199,089 downwards.
GAGGAATTTTGTTATTCTCTGTTGGCATTTTGGGTAGCACAGTAACATGTATGAAGAATTAGCCTAAATCATTTATCTTGTTTTCAGGCTTTGGTCCGTCTGGAAATGGGAGCTGTCCACCTCCTGGACGCCATTATATGTGGAGTAATACACATCATCCCCATCCTCAGGGCATGATATGGCCGAGTCCACCTTCACTTGTCAATGGGATTTATTCTCCTCATCCTCAACAGCTGCATGCAGTTCCTAAAGCGCCAAACCAAATGCTGAATGCCCTTCTACCAATAAGCAACCACCATGTGGGATCTGCTCTGTCCATGAATCCTCTCTGGGACAGACAATATACATATGCTGGGGAATCTCCTGATGCTTCTGTTTTCCACCCAGGTTCTCTTGGAAATATTAGGATTTCTGGTAATTCATCCCATTCCTTGGAATTTGTTCCGTGTAGCATTTTTCCAAGTGCTGGGGGAAGCTGTGTGGACCTGACAGTTCCTTCCAAAAATGTTGGATTCAAGTCACTTCCTCAGAGGTGCATGATGTTTCCTGCAAGAGGTCAAATGATTCCTATGATGAATACATTTGATTCTACAAGTGAAAGGACTCGAAACCATAGAAATGAAGGTAGTTCAAGTCAGGCTGACAACAAGAAGCAGTTTGAACTTGACATCGACCGAATTGCGCGAGGAGAAGATAAACGGACAACTCTTATGATAAAGAATATTCCTAACAAGTATGTATTTCTGACGGATTTCGGGACTATGCTTTTATCTTTGATAATTCGTGTATTTTCTTGACCACATTGATCTAACTGAAATGGAAATTTAGTTCATGGATCCAATTGTGTTTTTGTCTTCTGATGTTTTCATTAGGATAAGTGATGCGCCCTGGATTAATTTAAATCTTAGAATCATCTCAACTCTGACCTCACCATATCTACTCAACTTAATTCACGCTTCAAAATAAGCTCCTTTCTCTTTCTTTCCTTTTTGACTGATATTATTCTTTTTGGGCGCTTGGTGGGCGGTTTTGCTAAGTACACATATATGTGGTAATATATATTTTTATGGATTGCAGCTGGCTTGAAGTGAACGCTAAATTGCTAAGTAAATATAAGGAAAATCGTGTTTATGCATAAATCTATACAGAAATTTTATGATGCATACATATATATCAAACATATTCTGAAACTAGCTTATATTTATTACTCTGAAAGTCAATTAGAATTGCATAATCGCTTGAATTGTTATATTCTACTATCCAAAGTCAGGCAAAGATTGACTTGTACCTCAGATAATTTTGTGAAGTTGATTGTTTTGTACAAATGTTGTTTTGCCAAAAATAAAACCTCTTTTATGTGCACCACAGAATTAGTAGATATTTTTTCCTATATTTTAAATACATTTATCGTATTTTATCTTGAAGGCTTCTGTTTCCTACATTTGCAATACATGTATTTTATTTTATCTTGGTGACCACTGTAGATACACTTCAAAGATGCTTTTGGCTGCAATTGATGAACGCCATCGAACAACTTATGATTTCATCTACTTGCCTATTGATTTCAAGGCAAGTGCATTTTTCCCGTTAAAGATGGTGGATTGGATTCTCAGTTCCCATTTTCCCTAGTGTAATTTCACTTTTTCTTGCAGAACAAATGCAATGTGGGTTATGCATTTATCAACATGACTGATCCATCCTTGATCATCCCGTTTCATCAGGTATGTATCAATCATATTAATTGATTACTTTTCTTCCTCCACCTAGTTACTGTTTGTTCGAATAGACTAGAAATAAAGTACATTCTCTGACTTTGTTAGGTATTCAACGGAAAGAAATGGGAGAAATTTAATAGTGAAAAAGTAGCCTCCCTTGCATACGCTCGCATACAGGGTAAAGCTGCTCTTATTGCACACTTCCAGAATTCAAGCTTGATGAATGAAGACAAGCGATGCAGGCCTATACTCTTCCATTCTGACGGTCCCAATGCAGGTGATCAGGTATAAGGACTGCTGTCTCTGCATAAGCAACCATTGACACGGATATTAGATTACATGCCTTGAATTGGTCTCTTTACACCTTAAATTTAGTGTGGGTTAAGAATCTAAAAACGATATAATTGGCTGGATTTGACTTGAATGCAACCTTGAGATTTAGTTAATCTTTATATAAGAAGTCATATAGAATCCCACTTGAGGTAGGTGATTGGAAGGGTAGGTTAGGCATCAACAACCTTGGGCATCATCATCTGTAGGAAAGGCCATCCATTTGTTTTAAGTCTTGGAGTGAATAAGAAATTTTAACTTTTCAGTAAATTGTAGCCTCCAATAAACATATATATGAATTTCATTTTATTTAGAAGTAAGAAGTCCAATATTGTTTAATTGTGTTGTGGGTTTGGACTTAAATTTAGAGACAAAGGAGAAAGGATCATTCTGGGAGCTGTTATATAGATGACAATGAATCTTTTGTGGAGCAGCACAAAGCTCAGGAGCTTTGACTTGGTGAATTTTTAAGTTCTTGGATTGTGTCTGTTTAGCTTTGTCTAGTTTCGGGTCTTCAGGGACCACCAAGATTTTTGCATGGATTACCCCCTCTTCGTAACTAAACCTTCAAACTATGATGCAGTTAGAAAGTTTAGTAAATAGACTTGGCAATGTGTTGTTATTTACTGCCTGTTTGGATTTTCAGTATGCAATGTCTTGTGCAACCTCATAGTTCCCCATAGCTAATAGGTAATCTGATCTTAACAGAAGAATAAATGTAACGAACAGATCTTACACTAGATTTAGCAAAAGGAAGAAAAGGTCATGGGTGTCCATTTTGCTCTGCAGGTACCTTTCCCCATGGGTGTTAATGTTCGAACCAGACCCAGCAAAAGTCAAGTAGCAACCACCAGCGAGGAAAACAGCCAAGAAATCCGACAGAATTTGCCAAATGGGGAGTTATCTTCTGATGGGGACTCTGCTTTGGGTTTTGTCAACAAGTCAGAATGAGCAATCTGAATACTACCTTTTTTGTGGGCACTAACTTAGTAGGATTAAGTAAATTATTAGTAAATCCACCCAAATTTTACTAATGTATATTAGGGTGGCTAATAGAGGAAAGAAAGACTTTTTTTGTGGTGATTTTGGAAAGACTCCTGAAGTAGAAGTAATGCTTGATAGGAGCATTTTATTCCCATTTGCAATGGGTTTATCAGCTCTCTGAGGCTTCTATTAAGTTGAGGAGCATTGGATGGACCTTCAAATTTTGGATATTGGGGAAACTAATTCCGTATATATATGATGTATAAGACGGTTGGAGCACTGGAGGGAGAGCAAAATATTTGCTGCACAGAGGAGGCTTCTTTTGTCATTTTGCTTTTTCCTCTGCAGTTTGCTTGTTGGAGAGACTAGATAACATTGTTGAAACATTTTTTATGACAGAATCATTCTTGTCTTGTTCCATTTCCTGGATATGGTTTCTGAGAAATTGTGGGTTGTTTAGCATGAGGGTGTCGTCACCTTGTCAATATTTTGTTCATGTTTGGTTGCTGATATTGGTTCGACATTATGAAGCATTCGACGTTGTGTACAATTTTTTGAAAGTTAATGCTGGAGAATGTGTAGGTTCTTTACAGTTAGGTGTCAAACATTTTGCCCTTGATATTTCGTGTCAACATTTTGTCCTCAGAAAATGGTTTTTGCTTACCATGACTGTTATCATAGTGATTTTGGCTGCTCTAACGTCTTTGTCATGTGCTCGTGTGTATACATATGTAATATATATTGGTACGAGGAACCTGGGTAGAACTGAACGGTCTTTATTCGGGAAGGTTGATGGCTCTGGGGGTGAAAGTATAGGATGCACCATGTTCTCTATAACTACATGACTACTGAACTGTACGTATTTTTCTCTTGAATTTTCTAGTAAAAGGTTGAGTTACAATTAAGTTTTTTACTTACAGTATGATCGGTTTAAATATGCCTTCTGAAAACACAAAGGGGTGAAATATTGGACTCACCATCGAGATTTTTCCCTCTACATTGTTGAGCCATCCGGGGAAGGCTAGTTGCCAAAAGTCTCAAAACCTTTTGGTTATCGTTTTACAGACATTTGAATTAGTTTTCCACCCTGGTATCACTTTAAAAAAAGGAGTTTCTTTGCTGTGTAAAGTTTGTATGTACAAGTTGTCTGGTCTGCAAGTGTCTACGTGTATCGATCGAACTATTAAATCGATGTCAATATTTGGCTAGAGAGTTTCCTCTCCTGGTCTCAACACTATGCTATTGGCATAAAAAGGATTGAACTCAACACCCCACGCCCACAAGCTAAGCAATAACTTTTTCAAGCAAATGATTACCACGGAGATGGTTTAAAATGAACAGATTAGCACCATGATCCTCAACTGAAAGCAAGAGCTGAACCCTTCATTACCATTGAGCTGTATGTCAGAGATAGAAAACAGAATTGGCAACACCAATCAAGGCTCAGGAAGAACAGCCACCATATGACATGCAAATTACTCGTAATTTTGCCTAAAAGCAGACCCATTTAAGCATGGTAGAACATTTACAGAAAGCAAATACTAATAAAAGAAACAAAATGACCCCAGCAGGGAAAAGAAAACCCGCACAAACAAAATAAGCTCCGTCATCCTTTTATTGTTTCACTTCAACTAGCATTTATATTACAATGGCAGATTACCAGTCGAAATGCTATAATCATTTATCATAAAGATTTTAGTTTTCAAAACAGCTTTATTTCTTCAGCATTGTTGTTGTCACATGCCAGCATTCTTCCATTTTTTGTGTTTATGAATATCTATCCGCTTTAAAAAACAGTAAGGTGTGTGCTTCCATTCAAAGGCATTCTGATTATCAAGCAGAGCAGTCCAACAACAAATATCTTTAGGGGCCAAATGCTTAATCAAAGAATCATTCTCAAAACTAACATAAAAAGCATGTTTAATCCAATAATACCACCCGGGCAATGCAGGTGAATACAAGTCACTTGGGGTACAGAATGTCATAATGCCCAGGTCGGTATAGTAAGGTAATGAATGGATTTGTTGCCTCAGTGCCACCATTACTAGCACAAGGGAGATTATTACTAACAGGAATGAAATCATGATGATTTACACTGACACTGCCATTGTCACAGGAACTGCGATCGAGATATACCACACGAATTGGAACTCCCAGAGCATCTGACAATGCCGTAATGTGAACATGGTCACTCTCTTCACCCATTGGTTCGACTGCTGACTTGCAAAACTATCATCAAAACAAGAAAGTATAAGGATATGTTGACCATCAGGTATAGAAATTTCTTAAACCTAGCCTCAAGGAGATAAATCTAAATGCATGCTATAAGGCTCATATGAGATAGTATAGTAGGAGGTTACACAAAATGATGCACAACATAAAAAATATATACATATTAAAAAAATAGAACAACAATTAGCTGCACTAGGTTGTTACAATAATATATAACTTCATACGATTTATCCCATCTCACACTTTCTATTGGTAAGCTGTAACCAGAATATCATATATGTCCGTCCTGGTCAAAAGTCAAAACAATAGTAATTTGCATTTCCATCACTTTCTGAATATGAAATTTCGTTTCATAAGAATGCCAAATCCACTACTTACTGCACGGTATCTAGTAGTTATTATTTTTATCTATATTTTTCCAAAAGGTCAAAATGATGAAAATGCAATAAGTAGGGATACAAGCTCCAGAAATCAAACCTGCTCCACGGAGGCGTTTGTTAATCCTAGTATAAAAGGTTCAAAAAACTCCGACCGCTTCCGTATTTCACCGGAGGTAACAAATCTGAAGCAATTGTATCTTAAACATTACAACTAAACAAAAAATAGCATCAGGACACACCAAATGTAATTGTATCAGACGTCTTCCCTATTGAAAATATGCTTCGCCAATGACACTCACCATAATCAGATACTGACTGATCCCGGCTTCTCTGTATAAGTTCATCAAGGCTGCAACCAGAAAAACAACACAATCTTTCATCATAAACTGAAACCAGCAAAAGAAATTAAGAAATCAGAATAAAACATAAAATAACCCTAAAAGGTTGAGGATGAAGATGATAAACAAAAATGTGTAGCACAAAAAATATCTAGGGATTAAACCTTATTGAAGCTTCACTCCCTTGAATAACACTTTCAAGCTGCTCCAGGAATAACTGAAAAATTGTATAATCATGTCAGCAAACCCCATATCTAAGGAAATTGTGGCAATCGTGAAAATAGATCTTAGATATAAAAAGGAAAAACAAAATTGGATTAAAGCTCCTCAAGCTTAATCAAACTGAAGTACAACTGCTAAGTTGACATATCTTGACTCGTGGGGTGCCAGTTGTCAATCTCAATTCAAATATGAAATAAAAGTAAATATTTAGTGTGTAATCAAATGCAATACTATTTACAGCTCACGCTCAAGGACTTTAAGGAGGCTCATATACTTCGTGTCATTATAAAGTATAACTTTTTCTAGGTAATGGGGAAAAATGTTTGCAAGGTGCCTAGGTAAGAACTGAAATTTGTAAGTTATAAACAGATAGTGTATAAAGAAATGGAGAGGGAGAAAAATGTGACAATTCTCGAGTAAACTGCACTATTTGGAGGAAGTAAAGTAGTTTTGCAAAAGGAGTTTAAGGAAGATATATAAATCTTTTGGCCGAAAAAGAAAAAGAGGTTGAAAGCGAAAGACATAATTCTATTACTTCTATAAACATTTCTATATTATACCTTTCTGGGAGCTAGGGGTATTAAGGAAAATCCCTCATTAGATAATGGAGTGGAAAGGAAGGGGGAGAAGGGAGACTAGGAGAAAACTCCTGTTGGGAGGACAGTGTTGGTCTATATCAAGGGAATTTCATTTTCTGAATAAATATGACTTCGACATATTTGCTTGCATGTCTTTGTAACAAGCTTAGCATATGACAATGATTATGATAATTATGACAAGTAAAACTGTTTTATTCTGCATAAGATTCAAAGTACAAGCATAGTACTGTTAAATCCAGCTAAAAAATTAGAAGTAGTGGAAAAGAGAAAGTTCAACAACCCAACCTAATAAAAGATGAAATATATCCTTATGGCCTTGGGTAAACCAAGTTCCCTATATTATTCTCAAATTTCTGAGCAAGAATTTTCAATTGGTTAATCATTGGTTTCACTTAAGTTTCTCTTCTACTACATCATCTGAAGCATCCACTCATATACCAAATTAAGGCCCAAAAAAGTGACACAAGTATCTATTATTTCAAGAAAATGTATATCATTTCCCTGATGGAATTCCATTTTACTGCTCATTTGTTAGTAATTGTCAAAATTGCCTTATGTATAAGTGACTCTGCAAATGGAGGCTGAAACTATAGATACCGCGAAAAAATCTTCAAATGTAAATTCTGCATAGCCCAAACTCTGGAGGGTCATTCTGCATTGTTCCACATTAGCTTTGATTCGGTCAACTTCAGCTTCATCTTGTGATTCCATAATATGCTCCTAGAATTGGAAATGGAGAATCTTTTAGTAGTCGAATTTCAAATCAACTGATCTTGCTCTAAAATATAGCACATGCAGATCCTAGAAGGGCATATGTAAATTTCAAAATAACAACATACAAGGTAAGCAAACATGAAACTCCGGAAAAAACAATTCCCATCACCCCGTGTTCGCCTTATTGCAGCATATTGGTCAGTCAGTACCTGCATAAACACTAACCAGAATTAGTAACTAATCAGAAGCATCAAGAATAACCTCAGAACTAAGAATCAAGAGAACCTTTATTTTCTCGAGCAAAATTGGACTTCCTGACCTATATTCATCTGCTAATGAAGAAACAGTGAGGCTCCTGCAATTACATTTTCAGTTTGAAAAAAATCAAAATGTTAAGTGGAAGTGCAAGTACAAACATACTACTTACTAGGAAATCGTAACATGCTAAAAGGTCAAAGAAAACTACTAACACAAACAAACTAAAAATTTGCTAACCAGAAAAATGACAGGTTACCAAATTTTGTGCAGATGTTTGGCCGACATTCCCATCTGGCTAAGATTGTGACTAGACATCGACTTAAACAAAAAAATTGAAATTGCAACTTTAAAGCTGTCAAACTAACCATGTCAATTACAGATGAATCCGTACTACAGAGATAATATATTTCTATTATCCGTAGCTAAATTCTTTCAAAGTTTCTTTATCTCATGAAAAGGGGCTAAAAAAGGTGCCTGCAATTTAAAAAACTCAGCAATTACCTCAAACACAATAAGCAAAGACCATACTCGCACCCTATGGCCCCAAGTTATCAACATCTCTTTATATCAAATCACAATTGACTTAAATGCCAGCGTAAACACATACAGAAAAAGAGAGGAAATCTCTATATTATCATGCTGGGAAATGGCAATAATTCAACTTGAGCACTATCTGCAATAGAAGGTAGTGGTGAGATTGATTCAGTACCTAATTTACCAACTCCAACCTATAACATGTAAAATGTTTGCAACATTTAGTTGTATAAAGCAGCCCATATATGCAACTACAAGTGCATCTCCCATTTTATCAGGGATTATAAGAGCTTTTGCCTTGGGCCTTGTAGAAGATTAAAGGGCGCCATAGCTCTAGCTAATAAAACTGCACGATAGCATTATGACCATGTATTATCAAGTTTTTATGCTTCCAGGATAAACAATAGCCTATGTTACATGAACTCTCCTCTCACCCCCAGAGTACCCGTGTCCTGCCGTGTCGATATGGGCGTGGGTGTGGGATCCGTGTCCGTATGCTCAACTTTCAATTGGGTACTTTTACTTTTTTACCAAACCAAAGATTATATTGAATTACATGGTTGTGACAGCTTCATAAGATAGAGATGAAGATTAAATAGGAGGGAGAAACATATGAGAATTGTATATCAAATCACTAAATCTTATTATAGTTATATCTTTCTATTAATTTCTTTTTCTCAGTGCACCACTATTCTTAAATGCTATGCATAAAATATTTATTTTTTGAAAAAATGAGTTATAAAATAATGTAAATTGGTTTATGTAATCAAATTGCATTAGTACTACACTAACCATACAAGTATACAAGATACACCCCATACGCGTATCCGACTCTTTTAGAGTGTAAATTGAAGAATCCGACACCTAGACATGTACCCGTACCCAACCCCCGTATCTGAGTCCGGGTAACATAGACAATAGCAAACTAAGTTATTGTCCAAACATCATGAAGACGTACAGAAATTTACAGACACAATCCCTCATATGATTAAGAAAATAGTGATAAAAGATGTTAAAACTGGTAGAAAAACATTTGGAGTGTCATGAGATATAGAATCATAAATTTAGAAAAAATAGAAAAGCATCCAGATAATTTGTGCTTCCAACTAATCTTGCCTTGTCACCAACAAAAGGAATTTTCTCAGCTTCCTCAGCTTGGATAGCAGATTGCTGTTGCATAATGTCATCATCCCTAAAATTTGCCCAATCATCAACTTCAGAGGGTTGCGTAGAGGTCATTTTCTCTGTTTCAGATTCCTCAACATGCTCCTCCTGATTCTGCATTTCCACTACGGCAAAAGGGATGACAAGTCTTGCCCAATTTCCCTGAATCAGAATAGACAACAAGGTTTAAACACTTGCTTTAGTCTATAGGACTACCTGCTCTGTGAAAAGCCAGAAATCAATTAGGAGGGAAAAGTAGACCTTCGTTTAACCCACTACCCTCATTTTTTGCTCATGTGTGTAATTTACTGCCCAAACCCATAAAGCATCGCTGGCCTAATTGTCGTTCTTAAGGGTAAATTCTATATAACGGCAATCAGGCCAGTGATGCTTTATGGGTCTAAGTGTTGGGCAAGTAAATTATACACATAAGCAAAAGATGAGAGTAGTAGAAATGCAAATGTTAAGATGGATGTGTGGATACACTAGTATGGACAAGATACGCAATGATCACATTCGTGAGAAGATAAGAAGATGAGAGAAACACGCTTAAAGTGGTTAGGTCATGTGTTAAGACGACCAGAAGAAGCGCCTTTCAGGCGAGTAGATTTTAGAGAGAGTAGTCAACATAAGAGGGATAGGGGAAGACCGAAAAAGACTTGTTGCGTAACTTGTAAGAAAGACATAGCCCATCTAGGAATTGAGGAGGATATGGTCCACGACAGAGCGCAATGGCGTAATAGGATTCATGCAGCCAACCCTACTTAAGTGGGATTAAGGTTTGGTTTGTTGGTTTGTTTGTTTAACCCACTACCCTGAATTAGTCTATAATGCATAATATAACATCTTCAAATCATGAACATACGGAAATATGTCCTCATGAACTATGCTTTAAAACTTTTTTCTCATGCAGACACTCTGCCCTCCACCCAAAAGGAAAACTAAAATAGGACAAGAAAAAATACGAATTTGAATCTCAAAAAACTGCAGAATATATAGATAGACGGATCGGCAAGTTAATTTAATTTTAGTTGACTAGCAGACACAGAACACTTGATTTATGAGATGATACCATAGTTCTCATCATCACTTTGATATATAAAATAATCATTTTCGAATCACCTTTGAACATAAAGAAAGATTTCAGAAAAGTCGATAAACATTCTGAAATCTGCTCACTATGACCTTGAAAATCTTTTTTAGTATGAGAATCCATACATTACGTAAAATAAAGGTAGCTCCCATGGTCCTCAAAACCTGGGCAGGCAGCCTACATTACATTATGAAAGATTTCAGAGTCTCGATTTTTCAAATTTTAGTGTCACAGGAATACATTGCTATTGTTTCTCTAACTATGCCAATCCATTGATTCGGACAAAATTCAATGCAAATCCCAAGAAAATGATGTGTCTCCATTGAGTCACATCCTTGTTTTGTCTAGAAATACGAACACTTCCATGGTTGAAATGCAGTCTTGAAAAGCCAGATAAATTGGTATGCTGTATCCATGTAGCCTGCCTGTTATGTCATTGTAACCAACTGAAGACAGTCTCCGAGTCAGGTTAGCAAATGATCTACCATCTCCAAATTCGGGATACTTCCATGCAGAAACAGGTATTCCAATAAAAATAGCACGACCACCAAAAGAGCGAGACACAATAGATTCAAAATATACAGGTGCAATCTTGTAAAAAAATTCTGGAATGATTTTTTTTTTTTTTCCAAGAATATATATATTTTATGATTGTTCACTTACCATCATGTGCTTCTTGAAGGGAAGCTTTTGGCTAATTGAAAAAGATTTCCTCAGATAATTTTATTGAAAGCTTTTGGCCTTGTAAGCTGATAATTTTCTTGAAAGCAAAACTCGAATTTTTGTCACTCAAAAAATTTTACAAACACGGGTTTAACACTAGTCCCTCATAACATAATATTCCTCACTCTCCCGAGTTGAGGTAAATCCCGAGTTGAAGTAAACAAGATATTTTATCAACTTCCCTTGAGTAAATTGAAAATCTTGGGGATTGCTATAAAATCCCAATTCAAGGAAAGATCTCTGTTTCTTTTTTCTTTTTAGCATACAGAATTCAAGCATCTCTATGCTATCAATGATGTGCAATACTACTGGTATAGGAAACTAAACTAAAAAAAAATATATATATATATAGAGTTTATCAATTTTCTTGTGGGAATTCAATTACCAGCAAAATCCCAGAACCTGATATCGATAAATACATAAAGGTAACAAAAACAAAAGAAAGCGACTGAAGAAGAAGTGGGTACTGACCTAAGAAGGATTCTTGAAGAAAAATAAGATGTGGGTTGGGGTTGTTGATCCGATTACTTCTCACTGACTTGAAACCTCCAAAGTCCACTCTCCCAACTCCACCACCAACTAACCACACCCACACCCGCACCCAGTTTGATGAGTTCAGAAGTTTGGACAGACAGAGAGAGAAAGAGAACGAACCAATCAACCCTCGGGCAGTTGTTTAATTTAATTAACCATGGTTAAGTAAGTACGGGGTTTGGCTGTTTTATTTGTTAGTTACCCTTAAAATCAATTTCTCAATAATCATGGACCGAAAAGCTGATGGTGGGTTGAGTAACAAATGGGCTGCCACTGGACTGTTTAATTAACCGTAGAGCTCCAGTGGCGTTGTTATTTTTGGGCTTTATCTTTGATGACGTTTTAGGATTATAGATATTGGGCTGACATCGTTCTTATAAACAGAAAGGCCCGGCTACGATAAAGCCTACAAAACAAAGAAAAAGACTGGACCTCCTTCCAATTGGATAACTTTTTCCAAACCAGAAACAGAAGAAGATTGAGAGCTGTTTCAAAGTTAAGAGCATAGTGTTGATATCTCTTAAAAAGAGAGAGAGAGATATTTTGTTTAATTCATTATCCCGTTGCTTGAGAAAAATGTTTAATTCATTTCAATATGATATATATATATATATATATATATATATATATATATAATTCATCTTAAGTGCCAAATTCTTTCTTTATATTCTAACAAACTAGTAAAAACTAATCAAACTTAATTTTGAGAATAATAAATAAAATGCTAGCTAGCAAGCTAACTAATTCTGAAAATGTTGAGGTGCAGGCCAAACACAGTTTAATTAGGAGGTGTTTGGTTCACATTCGGGAATCGGAATCGGAATGGGAATCATAAACCCCACTATTGATATGGGTTTATATCATTCTATGATTACTTGTTTGGTTTAATATAGGAATGGGTGTCATTATGTTAATAAGTTACTCAACTTGAAACCCATGTCACAAGGAGGGAATGAAAGTAGGTATTTTCTAACACTTTCATTCCCATAGAATGATTCCCATAGTGTTCAACCAAACACCATCTATGGGTATCATTAACTTTGATTCCCATTCCCCCTCTCATACCCATAAACCAAACACCTCCTTAGTCTTTTTATATATACTGTGCGTAGATGATGGAAGCCTTTACTAGGCAAATAAGGTTGCAAGACACTAAGGAGGTGTTTGGTTTATGGGTATGAGAGGGGGGGAATGGGAATCAAAGTTAATGATACCCATAGATGATGTTTGTTTGAACACTATATGTCATTAGTGTGACATGGGAATGAAAGTGTTAGAAACACATCTTTCATGTGTATAAGTGACATGTATTTCAAGTTAAGTAACTTAATAATATAATGAAACCCATTCCGATGTTAAATTAAACAAGTAAGGGGGAATGATATAAACTCATACCAATAGTGGGGTTTATGATTCCCATTCCGATTTCGATTCCCGAACATGAACCAAACACCTCCTAATATTCTTAAATTTCTTGTTGTATTATGACACATCACGTGATCATTGTTTCAAGCGGAATTGTATATTTAGCGGCAAGCATATATATATATATATATGATCATGTATGACATCCTGAATTGCATGGATACATATGATTATTCCAGTTGTAAATGTAAAATTACATATAATGTTATACTATATAAATTTTTAAATTACAACAATATGATTTAAGATAACGAACCGAGCCCCTTAATCTGTTGAGAGGAACCATCCCTATGGGATCGGACTAGCCCGTTGAATACGAGGGCGAAGGTCTTTTTGTCTTTGGCCACAATACAATTATTGTATACAATTGGACCTTTTGTCGAATAGGGAAATTGGATCTAGATGTGTATTTTTGAACCGAACGCGCACAATGCCTCTTCCTAATGCAGTTTCCTAGCCAGGCAATGGGAGATTTTTAATCGTGAGATTCTTTAAGATTTTATCTCATCTATTAGTAATTTATGTATCTTATTTCCAGTCGTTGTTTTTTAGGTTATTTGTGTATATGCCCAACTGTAGGTCACCTATGCGACCTCATTCGATTTTTAAAAGGCAAAAACCCATGGATGGCTGTCTTAGCTTTCCCTTACCAGGATCGCTCCCACACCCCTGGACGGCTCTCGGTTTTTTAGCTTATCCCTTATGTGGGTCGTTAAAAATATTATTTCAAACAACCTAAAAATTTGGCTTTCGACTAGTATTTGAAGTGAAATAAAGCCCAATAGCTTCCCGAATTGTACAAGATAGGTACCACCTATCATACGACTTTCTAACTTAACTTCTTTTTTTGGTCGTTTTACAAATTTTATTTATATATATTCAAATTAAAAGAAAACGTTACTACGTACTAATTAATCATTTTTAAAATGTTATGCATGTTGCTCTTTTAATTTCCTATTGGTCTGAAAGTAAAAAAATCCAGTGTTGTAGTGAAATTTTTAGATAGATCCAATTTATGATAGGTGGTATGATTTCTTTAGTTCAAATTTCCCTACATCATCTATGAAAATGATTATTTTAATAGAATACAGTAATGTAGATGAATTTGAATCAAAAATTCATATCACCTATTATAAATCGGGTCTATCTAAAATTTTTTCAATCAATCTTATATATATATAACAATGCTTGACAGAACATGGAATGATGCATGTAATACGCCACAGCTGCATATATGCGGTTGCAGACAGCAGTTCTTTGACCATTCCCTTGCGCATGCACATGCATGCATGCGGTGGACGACAGGACGAGAGGAATTTCGCCTTCACCGGTTCCGGAAATTTTTTATTTTAGTTAGCATCAACTACTGAATATATTTAATAATTATTTTTCAACTGATAGAAATTTATTATTTGAAATGTAAAATATTTAAATAAGATGATTATTTTATTTTTTAAAAATATAATCCCTATACTTCCAATAAAAAAATTTCATTAATTGAAAAACAACTCTCTAATATACTCAATAATTACTATCGACCGACACAGAATTTTTCCCCGGCCCCTACCTCCTGCTTGCTAGGTCAGTCCCCAAAAAGTTGACCTTTTACTTCTCGGACCATGTAGTACATAATTTGGGATGGACTACTAAAATTTAAATAATTTGGGAATCAGACAAATTTTAGATAAATTAAAATACATGATATTGTTATATATTTATATAATTTATTTTTAAATAAATTTTAAGTTAACTTTTTTTATTTGAATTGTGTGATTACATTTTAATCATACAATAAGTACATTTTAATTTATTTAAAAATTTTTCAAAATTCACATTTAAATTTGTGAGTGGTAACATGTCCATCGTCCGAATTAGTAAACATACCCTATTGTCTCATAGGCTTGTTTGTCAAACAAGCTATTTTTTAATGTTCGAATTGTTTAATTGATTTGATGCATGTCGTTGTCAGGTTTTAAACCGTCCAAATAAAGTTTCAGGACTCTTCTATTTTGTAGTTTCTTCGACATAAATATTTATATGAATTCGATTTATAAAAGGGTGTTATAAATTTTTTTATTTATATAACTCTACATTATACATATCATTTCATGAATTTTTTATGAGTTGATGTGAATTTATATAAATTAAAAAGATTCATAATACTATACTATAAACTGAATTCATATAAATATTTTTCATTCATACAAAAAAACAATTCTTATATAGATCAGTATAATAAGTTCTTGATTCATAAGATTTCGGAGAACGTTTATTTAATTTTAGTTTTTCACGTGCATTTTTCTTAATTTATCAACTAAATTTTTTTCCCAGTAACGAATTGATGTTTCATTGTACAATTTTTTGTGGGTTTATTATTATTATTATTTTTTTTTGGGGGGGCAGCGGAGGAGGATGGGGAGACCCCGAAGTCCCCCAGGGGGCATTTACCATGTATGAATCGGAATTCCATTCTTATCGTCTTCTTGGAATAGCTATCGAGTCAAAGGGATATTTTACAGTAAAAACTCTTTATGATGCAAATTTGGGCAAACCCTTTGGCTAAGATCAAACTTTTTACGTGTGTTTTTGTTCTTATCGTACTATCACTTCAATGGGTGTCTCTTAGCTTCAGGTTTTTGTCATCAACACAAATACCTCAACCTGACCAACACATTTAAGTCAAGGTGATGTAAAGGCTTTAAATGCATAAACAATTATCCATAAATATGTTTTTAAGACGTAAATTTAATGGTGTCTTTTCTCAAGATGTACCTTTTGATGACGGTTCTACGAGCTATTTAATTTCCTTTATTTTTAATATAGAAATCTAAATGTCTATTGTATACGTGTTAAAAACGAAACAAAATCACCATTTCTCTAAAATGAAAAAAAAAAAATGTCACACTGCAAGGACATAACCAGGACCATGATGTCAGGGTGGCAAGTAATCACTTTGATAATTTGATAGGTGTTAAACAACCGTCCAAATAAAAGTAAATTTTTAAGGAAAAAATTCATTGTATTTAAAATTATACGGATTTAAAGTCGGTTTTTCTAATTTTTTAAATAATAAAAAATTATAATAGAATAAATGATTTTAAAATTGAAAATAACACATAATGATCCATTTTTTTACAATGTATACTCAAAAATGAATTTTTTTTAAAAAAAAAAAAACTATATATTCAATTTATAAATTAAACTTCAAAAAATTTTGAAATTTTTTATATCAACATTTATTCTATTTTTTTAAAATGTTATCATTTTTAATTGCATAGTTTTATTTAACTTTTTAGGGAGCAAAGCCAAATGAAAGGGTATAATTATAAGATAAAAATTAAAATTTTTAAAAATATTCTTTGTATATTTTGTAATTTTGCAAAGTTGAGGAAGAATAAGTGCCCGCTATCACTTACATGTAGCTTCGCCATTGCGACGTTGCATTCGCTAAAAATTTTTTATCTCACATCCATCTTCTATCGCATAAATTAATGAACGGTCAAAATTATTTCACTAAAATCACATCATCTAATACAGTTTATTAAGTGAAAAATGACACAAGACGTGAAATAGAAGACCATGTACCCATTACATTTAGTCATGGCGATATACTCGATATAGATGGATAACAATCATAGCATATGTTTTATTTATTTATTTTTTTAACATTTCCCAAAATAACTTTCCTACAAGTGTCAGGTTTTTTCCAATTTTCCGTTAAACATTGCTATATTTCTCTTTACTAACTTATTTTTCATTTTCCTTTTGGTCCTTCGCTACAAGAGAACTATATAAATACCAAGAATTTAGATCTATAAAATAAACAGAATGGCATATTCTCAAACACTACAGCAAGATTCCTTGTTCACTTTCATGCCCTTGCCTTTTAATTAGCAGCAAAACTTGTGCTTTCATTAAAGAAAATTAACCAGCTCTAAGATTTTTCTTGTGGATTGGTTAGCACTAGGGATATTCAACAACGTCCGAGAAGGTTATTCCCCTAAAACTCATGGACAAAATATTTACACCCAAGAGAGTCAATTATGTTTTATTTGCTAATACGAATAAAAAAAATTAAGGACTTTTCATTATATATATATATATAATTAAGTTACGAAACTAATCTACCTATTTTGCGTGAAAGTGATTCTTCAGTTTTAGAAAATCCAATAAAAATATTTCTTGGATCTCCCCGTCGAAAATCCAATAAAAATATTTCAGGGATTAATAGAGAAGAATTAGCGATTGGAAAACTTAAAAGAAAAGAAGCAGTGTGCGTATCTAAGTTGATGGGTTGGGGGTATAAATATAAGGAAATCTTGGATCTCCCCGTCTCAATCTTCTTTACAACTTGCTGCTTGTCAAAGAAAATATCATCTTGCTTCTTTCTCTCTCTATATAGACGCTCCTAGTAATATTGCAATTTTGCTGAACTGAATTAATTGGAGTACGTATATACGAGTCTTAAGCAGGCTCACTCGCTCGATCATTGATCAATTAATAGATAGGGTAATTAAATTTAAAAAAAGGGTGGATCGAAGACATGGAAAACAGCTACCCTCTTTGGCGTCGGAGGAGGAGGAGAAAAACAAAGGATCACATGATGTTACTATGGCGGCTGAATCTGAAAATGAAACAACTACGACTTGCAGTAGTTCAGCAGCAGGTCTTCCGGAATCTGCCACACCTACCCATGACTTTCGTCCTCGACCTCAACCTCAACCTCGACAGCCGCCTGTGCAATTAGATCAAGGTAACCCTTCTTATTTGCTGTGCCCCCGGACGGACCCTGTACATTCGTTATATATCCACCATCATAATTAATAATATATCCCACCTACATACTTGTTCTTCACTCATCATATCTCCTGTCACTCAATTAATCCTCTAATTAAGCTCCACATCTACCAATTTTAATTACTTAACCCTTCTTGTTTTATCATCGAATACACAATACAATGCGTGTAGCTAATTAAAATGAAAATATATATTATAAGGAAAAAAATAAATAAAAATTATTATTACAAGTTTCAAAGATGAATAATGGTTTATGCGGATAGATCGATTAAAAAAATTATTTATGAGGGTAATATTAAAAAATGACATATCAAATCTGTTGTTCTTGTTGTCTTATATTACTATTGCTTAATTATTACTCCTACCATGTAAGTTAATCTTTTCTAAAATTCATTTTCTGTTTACCCCTCTTGGGTTTGAGTTTTATTTTCAATTAATTAAAGAGAGTGTGTGTATACATATATATATATATATATATATCAAAGAAAAGAATGAAAACTTGTAATTTATAATTGGTAGCTAGCCAGGTTCATTGTATTGTACTATAATTATAAGCAACTTACTTTCCGTAAAGAACCCTCTCTCTCTTTTGAACCTCGACCACTCTAGATCTCTTTCTCAAAGATGATGGGGATAGGGATATAGCAATATACAACTGACAAGGACATGCTTCTTGTTCTTTCTCCCGATTTCTACCATGCAAGACATGCCCTCATACTATAGGTGGCAATTATTATTATTTATACTCCTATATCATCATATCACTTGCTCATCAACTTTAATTTGCACCCACCAAATGGAATTATCAAGTCTATCTATTTCACCAAGTCTCTCGTGTTTCAGGTTTTACATGATACGGAAACTTTCATGTTTTCCCAGTCATTATCCCATCATCTTATATACATACGTTTCCTACTCATCATTTATAGTGTGCCACTGCCAACTGCCAAGCCATCATCAACATAATTACCAAAAATCATTTTCGTTTTTTCTTCTTTCAATTACACGTATATAAAAATTTGACTACAAAGGTTGGGATTTGGGATTGAGGACCAGCCGACTCGCCTACAACGCCTTCCATCCATGACTTTCTTTCTTTCTTTTTTGTTTTCCTTGGTAATTCAACTTTTTCATACTTATTTCATTAATGTCTGAACTATCTAGGAAAATCTTCCCCCCTCCCCAGAAGATATGAAACATTATAACCATCTAAACTATCTGAAACCTCCTAATTAAGGTAATACTTGAGAGAATGTGTTTTGCTAGTAGATGTGCTGGAACTTAATTAATCGATTCTTAAATTGATTATTTACTTTGTGATGTTATAAAGACAATCTATCTTTTGCTAAATTGCTCATATAATAAGGTACAAGTAGTAGAATGCACTTTGTTATCTTTGGTTTGTTATATATGTTACAGTTTACAAAATGGAAAGCAAAGAACCTTAGCTTAATTCCTCTATAGATAGTGTAGTATCCTGGTCATGATTAATTCTTTTGTGCTGGTTGAACCAGCAATTTGGAACATTGTGATGTTATAATATTGTAAAATGACGAAGAATTCCTGGCAAGAATGTATTTAGTGCATTATGTATAGTATAAGGCATTTTTAATGCAAAGATGTGTAATTAATTAGGGAGTGGCGGAAGAAAACATTATAGAGGAGTAAGACAAAGACCGTGGGGAAAATGGGCTGCTGAAATACGTGATCCAAAGAAGGCAGCTCGAGTTTGGCTAGGGACGTTTGACACAGCTGAGGATGCAGCCCTTGCATACGATGAAGCTGCGCTGAGGTTCAAAGGCACTAAAGCCAAGCTCAATTTCCCCGAACGCATCCAAGCCAACTACTCTGATCATCATCATCATCATCATCAGTTGTTAGGCCACGGCTACGCTACCAACTCATCATCGTCTCATCAGCAAAATCCCAACCCAGCAGCAGATTTACTGATCAGCCCCGACATGTCTAATTACCCTCATCTTCTCCAGTACGCTCAGCTACTCTCAAGTAGCGATGCAGAACTGCCTTATTACACTTCGGCTCTCTATAATCATGATGATCACCAACAACCTTCCCAGATGACGTTGCCATCCTCAGTCCCCCCGCCTAATCACCATCAGCACCAACAAGAGGATTTGTCCGGTTTTTCCTCTCATTATCAGTATCAGAGTTTTTCTAGCTCCGATTTTCTAAATGAGTATGACAACAATTTCGATCCCAATAATAGCCCCAAATGAGGAGTTTTTATTTCGGATATTGATCGTTATGTTGCTTTTGGGCGTCGGAGAATGGGAGAAACGGCTGAATAGTCAATATATATACATATGTACTGCATGTATCATGTACGTAGTTGAAATTTGGACTTGTATTTGGCTTTTGGTATTCCAAATATTTATGTGTGCTTATTTCTTCATTTGTAACATCTAAATCTAATTAT
Source organism: Cinchona pubescens (assembly GCA_025175665.1). Taxonomy (NCBI): domain Eukaryota; kingdom Viridiplantae; phylum Streptophyta; class Magnoliopsida; order Gentianales; family Rubiaceae; genus Cinchona; species Cinchona pubescens. Next base: position 178,610 of record JANKKI010000077.1, on the reverse strand, counting down.
GTCTTCAATTCAAAGCACACGGTCATATATATAGTAATGTTCCAACACTATATATATATATATATATATGCCGTCCCAACTTAATTTCATCCTGAATTTGGGGCTTGCATTGCATGCAGTTTCCATGCTTAAAAAGTACGAGTCGAAATTAATTTAGGATTGGAGTGTAGATCAACTGTTGACATAATTAATTGGAAAATAGCTAGCTTAACATTGTAGTTCTGAAAGCCACTGATTTTTTGTCATTATAAAATTTGTGCCACTCTATAACGTTAACATCTCAAAGAACGCAATAATAAACAAATTATCATTTCTATTAATTGATAATGTCCATACAACTAGTTGTATGATCGAAAGTACGTTCACCTTTAAATTACCTTTGTATGTAAGATGGTTAGATAGTTTCATTTCGTACACATACGTCTCAATTCTTACATGGATCCGATCTACGATAAGTGAAATAGACCTCTTGGTTCATATTCATCCACATCATCTTGAAAAAAGTTTATTTTAATGAGTTAGAGTAATGCAGATGAATATAAATCAAAGGATCCATCCCACCTATCGTGAATCAGGTCCATATAAGAATTTTTCAAGGGGGTCCCTATGTGCCTTAATTTGTCAATATGGATTGTCTTTCGCAATATAAATTTATCCTACGGTACACATTTGGGTTTGTTTGATAACACTGAAATTTGATTTTTGAATTTTGATTTTTAAATTCTAAATGTAATTGCTCAATTGATAAAGTTATATATTTTTTTTGCAATCAATTGAATTCAAGTTTCAAATTACATATCTCACTTCATATATATGTTAATTTGTTCTAAATAATTTTTATGTGTACGTGAAAAAGAAAATGAACAATTAATTGATGTTATAAATGTGTGATAGAGAGAGTTTGTGTATGTATGTCAAAGAGGACATGTACGTGAGATACAAAGTGTATGTGTAAGAGAATGAAACTTTTTTTTACATGTAAGAAAAAGTGTGTATATATATGTATAGGACTATATGAGAGATTGTATAAATGTGAGAGAATATGTGTATGTGATAGAGTGCGTAGGTATGGAAAATTGTGTTTGGTTGTGAGAGAGAACGTGCTCTACTCTTTAAGTGTGTGAGAGAGGTACAATGTGTATGAAGGAATGTGAGATAGAGTATGGAAAAATTCTTATATGGAATCGATCTACGGTAGGTGGGATGAACCCCTTGGTCCATAGTCATTCACATCACTCTAACTCGTTAAAAATAAACTTTTTCTGGGTCATGTGAATGAATATGGACCAAGAGATCCATCCCACCTACCCTGGATCAGATCCATGTAAGAATTTTCCATAGAGTGTATGTATGATATAGAGTATGTTTGAGAATGCGTGTTTGAGAGAGCGTGTTTGAGTGTGTGCGAGAGGTATGGTGTGTATGAAGAAGTGTGACATTGAGCATGTGTATATTATAGATGTTGGCCCAAAAAGCAACCTAAGATAGAGGGTGAATTAGGTTGTTTCAAAAAATAAACATTTTAATGTACTTAATAAGAAATGCAATTTTATGCAACAAATAAACATTTACGCACAAATGAATACAAAAGATATTCAATAATTGAAACTCAAAAAACATCCTAAATATAAGATGATTGAGATAGAGAGTATCAAACCAAACTCTCAAATTTCTCAAGTTAGGAGTATATCCACTAGTAGTGCCTCTTCAAAGAATGTGAGGCAATAACTTTCTTGTACACAAAATAGGCTCACCCTTGCACCAACTAAGTCCCTCTAGTTGAGCCAAAGGGTTTTACAATACAAACTTACTTTTGTACACTTGTTGTCCCTCCACTCTTACACTTGAAGATCACTCACTAGTCTACTCTTACTCACACTAATTGCCTTTAGTTGAGCCAAGAAAACTACACTATCCAAACCAATACAACACACAATCTTTTAGTCTATTTCTTCCCAAATGGCTCTTACAAGTGTTTGTATTGAATGCAATAGTTCGACTCTCTATCTTATGCATTTACAGACTTGGGGGTATTTATAGATGCCCAAAAACTACCTCCAACAATTCTCTAACAGCTATTTTCTATTTATTGGAAAACTAGCCGTTAGATCTTTCGAACGGCCGAGGCAGTAAGTGTGCGTTCGAACTAACTAGCCGTTGCTAAGCTCTGCGTCGGTTATCTGGATGGTGTCTTGTCTTCCTTCGTTCGGACGTCCCCAACTTCTTCCGAACGTGCGTCCGGTCGATGGTCAGTAACTACTGGAATTGATCGGATGCTATTTTTTGTCCGAGTCTTCAGGTTCTTTGTGTCGGACGATTATCATCGTTCGAATTATTTTTTTTGGACAATCATCAACGTCCATAGAGTTTTACTGGTTATTTTCTTGATTGTGTTCGGACGATCATTTACGTCCGAATCTCCCTATTTTTCTACACACTTGTTTTCAAGCCGTTAGTATGATTGTGTCATCATCAAAACATGATTATCATAAATGGGGTCCAACAATATAGTGTGTTTGATAGGGTGTGTGAATGTATGTGTGAGATATTGAGTGTATATATGTGTGAGAGAAATAATGTGTGTGTGTATGAGGAAATGTATATGTATTGTGAAATAGTATGTGTTTATAGAGTATGTGAAAGGATAAGTGTTTGTGTGAGTAAGTGAGAGAAAGTATATTTGTATAACTGTCTGCTTTTACATTTATTTACAATTTAGAAGATTAAGTTAAAATTATTTCAATTAAAATGTTAAACACAAATTAAATGGTGTTTAATATATTAAATGACAAGAAAATTCTATTCTCAAACATGTTGAATTAAAAAAAAAAAAAGAAGGTAAAATATAAATAACCCCTCTGTGGTTAGGTAAATATGCACTTTACCCCTTGTAGTTATTAAATGTGTGTTTGACCCCCTTGTATTTCAAGTTTTTTTACAAAGTGGATAGAAACTGTTAAAACTAATATTGACTTATGAAATGTCGTAAATACCCCTGATTAATTCAAGTGTCTCATAAAATTTTGAATCAAATACAAAACTAAAAAAAAAAAAAAAAAGAATCACAAAGTTTTCATGTCAAATTAAAAAAAAATTGGGGTCAAAATGAAAATAAAAAAATTCAACTAAACCTTAACCCTTCCCTATACGTTCTTCCCCACACACCTGCCGCTACCCATTACCTCAACCCTCAACCACGCCACCACTACCCATCACTTCTCCTTTATATCCCTTCCTCCTGTCTCTTCCCCTGCTTCCTTTTCCATATTTCTTCGATCAAGGACCTGATAAAAAAAGTTGCCAAAATTTCTAGTTACCAAAATTTTTTAGTTCCCAAAATCTAAATTCATTTTCTAGATGCCAAAATAATCAAGGACATGATAAAAAAAAGATATTGCTTTTAGTAAAGTGTACGTGACTAGTATAATTGGATAAACCTTATTGAAACCTTTGTCAAAGAAACGGACATCATCATCTATGTTCCCCATCTTTTGCAAATGAAAATTGTATCAGCCAACACTTGAAGAGGAAAAAACATAAGCAAACTCAGTGTCGTCGAAAGGTTAAAGGAGGGAGAGGGGAAGGGACGCTGGGAAAGAGGAAATCGATAGGGGAAAGAGGGAGAGAGGTTGGGAAAGATGGATGGGAGAGCGGGGGAAGAAAGAGAAGGGGAGGGGTGAGGAACTAGTTAAAGGAGATCAGTGGATGGAGAAAAGGCAAGGGGTGTGGCTGAGATTGAGTGGGAAGAGGAATGGAGGTGGTGGTGGGGCTGGGATGGGGTTCAAATGGTAGAAAGAGATGTGGCGGGATAGGAGGTGGGGTTAGATAAATAGTTTGATAAGGTATGGAAGACGGGAGATGCTAGAATGGGATGGGTGGGAAAGGGTGGCGATGGTGGCTGGGGTGGGAAAGATGATGTGGTGGCTAGTACTATATAGAAGAGATAAGAAAGTCATGGTTTTGGGATAAAAATGTCAATACAACTCATATTTTAGCGTTAAATTTTTTTTAAAACACAATTTCAATCGAGGGATGGGCGCGTGACAGTTTTGACGGTTTTCGTCTATTTTGCAAAAAAAATTAAAGCACAAGGAAGTCAAACGCACATTTAATAATTACAAGAGAGTAAAGTGTACATTTGTCTAACTACACGTGGGTTATGTACATTTTATCCCAAAATAAATCTTTTACTAGTTAATTTTCAACATGGAGTAGAGGTATCAAATATGCATATGAGATTGATTGTGGGAAACAATCAAATTAAGATGGTGATTCTTCCAATCCCAAATCTTATTTACTAGTAGAGTGTGGGCCATGCATGATATCGAAAAATCTTTGTATGGATCGAATTTATAGTATGGTGTCTGGATCTCTTAGTCCAAAACATTCCACATCAACAAGTGATGTGATGTGAGTTGATGTGGAGAATTTTGGATTTAGAGATCCATGACACTATGTTATAAATCTAATTCATGTAAAAAAGTTTCCATGATTTCAATAATCCATATTCCATAAGAGGCCACAGAATTTTCTGTCTTACAACCTGTTTCACTCTCTGCCACACTATCAAATGAACTATTAAGATTTTGTGGAGTAATTTTGACAGTTCATTTGACAGTGTGACATGAGTGAATAGAGTGCGAGACAAAAAATCATTAACGAGATAAGAGTTCTTGACCGTCAACAGAGGTATATAGTTAAGAATCTTTTGTCTTATATCGCGTATTATTTTCTATTACATTATTTAATAAATTGTTAATATTTTTTTACTAGAATTATTTCATAAAATTTTGACAATTTATTAAATAACATAACCGAAAGTATCGCAGGGTATTGGAGAGAAAATCATATGCCTGTCATATATAGGCTCTCAAGTCTTACTATTAACGAATCACGCGTCAGTGGGTAGTGCACATGCATGCATGATCAAATAGTATATCTTTATCCCTCCAAGTTGTATGTAATCATTCATTCGGTTGGATTCTGAGAATTTGAAACTTCAATCATAACACGGGTTCTTTATATTCCAACGCGATCAATTCGACAAATAAAAATTAAAAAAAAAAAATCAAATCAAATCAAATCGTTAAAAGAGAGCTGATGCATGATCTGACTACAACCACTAGCAAAAGAAGGTATGTGATGAACTTTCAACAGTTATGGACTATACTATACATCTCAATGTCTCATGAATCTTGATGATCTCAATCTCCATGTACAGTACAACAGTACAAGGACAGCGAATTGGTGAAAATTAGCAATCTCCTCTGGGCCCTGGGGATGGAGGTGGCCGGGAACTTCCCAAAAAATGAGCAACTTTTTTTCTCCTTCAATATGTAAACCGAGCAGATTTTGATTACTCACTCTGTAATACATAATTAAAATTGATAATCGTTAAAAAATTAAAAAATATATAAAAATATTATTATTATTTAATTATTCAATAATCTCTAATAATAGGAAATGAATAGAAAATAATTTTTCTTGTAAGTTTACATAAATAATGTGACATTTTTAATAGACAAACTGACGACAACCAAAGGAAAAAAAAAAAATACTAGTAGTACGAGTTGTAGAGAGAGAGGAGCACACGCGCATGCAGCGGGGAAGATCTGGTGGGCCTGGTATTGAGAAAGAGAAATAGGTGGAGAGCCCAAAAAAGTAGATTTGGGCTTTGCATGAAATTAAATAAGTACGGGGTGGCGCATTCATACAGTATATAATTAATGGAGGTCTCCTGGACTGGGACAGCCGACGTGGACGCTTATCCCAACGCAAGCGTGAACTTGTTGTAGGGACCACCCTTTCTAAAATTCTTAATTTGTTGGGCTTTAGGCCCACCAATCATTTTTAATAGTTAGGCTTCGGGCTGCAGCGAAAACACTTCCTTTAAGAATGAGGGAAATTCTACTCTCTTTTTTTTTTAAATCATTCCTTATATTTTAAATATTTTTACAGTAATATAATATTACGTATTTAAAAAATTTAATTGTATAAATTTTTAAAATCAAGATAATAATTTCTAAGAAAACTATAGAATTCTTCGAAAAATTAAAAATCTCTCATCCTATAATACTTTTGTAAAAAATTTTATGATATTTTTTAAAAATTATTTTTTTATATTTTAAACGAACGTATATTATAATATTATATATTTTAAAAATTAAAAAAATAATATAAAATTCCAAATTAGTAACTGATGAGTCGGTGGGGCGTTCTGATTTATAAATTATTTAGTCGTCTCACATCACATGTATGCATATGGATGCTGCTGCTGCTGCGTGCGTCATTTGTCAAATTTTGCGGCTTCTGGAATTTCGTGCTTTGCATCATCATCAGTACTCAATTCCCACGACTGGGACCACCGATCGACTTGAGCTTTTAATTACCAGTACAATTTTTTCAATGGACGGTACAATTTTTTCAGTGGACGGTGAAGGTGAGGGTGTGGGCGTGGGTGTGGTGCTCAAATTAAACATCCACCACCCTCCTACATTCAATTCAATTCAATTCCCACTATTTTATTTGTCAATTGATCTATATTTAAACAATTAAATTTAAAGAAAAATATTATATCGTTGATCTTATCTTACTAAGTAGATACAATTATAGTATGTTGGCAAATATTCAGATAGAGTTCTCCACTTATAAATTTTATGGTATAAATTTAATTTTAGACAATTTATAATATCAGTTGATGTAAATAAGATTTTTTATAAGTAGACCTTAAAAATCGAGTGTACCTAAGTATTTTCCTACCATGTTTAGTAAAAATATAGGAATTTCTAAATTTAGATAAAAAAAAACATAGTATTATAAGGCTGAGAGAATTTCCACAAATGAGCTTTAGGCCCAACTAGAAAAAGAAATTGGATAGGAGGTGGATTGGGCCGAAACGCAGCATTAGTTGGGAATTTATGGACATGGGCCTAAAGTGGACAATAGTAATAGTTGTTGGGCTTCGAGTGAAATAATAACAGTTGGCAAATGGAATAGTATGGAGGGAGAGTAGTGTGAGTGAGTATGATCCAATGAGGAGGAGGAGGCGAGTAAAATTAACAAGAAAACAACAGCCACACATACAGGTGCTACCCCTTACCTGCGTGAGGAGCAAGAAGAAGAAGAAGAAGAAGAAGAAGCGGCATGTACTCTTGCACAAGTAGCAATACTACTGCTACTAGTAGTTTATCAGCCTCGTTATTATTGGGTATTCCTCCTCCAAAGAGGCTTCTAGATGGTACCTAATTACAATAATAATCATGCGATTGAGCTGAGACTCTGGCTGAGCCACCGCCGCAGCCCCATGTGCCAGGCTGTCGGAGAAAGAAGAAGCAGCAGCAGCAGCAGCAGCAGCTCCTCCTCACAAGAGAAATCGCCGTCTTCGGAAGAACAAGTGGTTGTTTATCAAGGAGTTTATGGTCCCTGGACCATTCAGCCCTCCGATGTTCAAGAGGTAGGTACCATTTAATAATACTACTCCTTATTTCTTTCTTCTATTAACTTTATATATAATGCCACCGCCTGCTTAGATTAACATTATCACTCTTTCTTTATTGTCTCTGGAATCCAATTTACCTACTACTACTTAGCGAACCACCATACCATATTCCTCTCATATGCTTCTACCCAGGTATTGTTGTTTTGTCAGCTAAGAAAACCAAAAAAAAACAAACAAACAATTCCGTTAAGGAGTTTTTTCATTTCCTTGATGTTCTCTGTCTCTGATTAGATTGTCCCAACCCTGAAACAGGTGCTTTTGTACAGATCAGGGTTAGTAACTACCGCTGCTTCCTTTGTTCTTGCATCCTCCACACTTTTCTTACCTAACGATTCTCCACTCTGTGAATTCATCAACACAAATCTCGACTTGCTTTACACCCTTGGAGCTTGCGGATTAGGCTTATCCCTCTATCTTATTCACATCTATGTAACTCAAATCAAGCGCACACTTCAAGCACTATGGCTGCTCGGTGCTTTTGGATCTTTCGCTACCTATGCAACCCTTGCTCAACCAGTTGCAAAACATTTAGTCGACTATGTCGTCACTCAAAATCCAACTGCTATCTGGTTTGTTGGTCCGCTCTTTGCAGCCCTCACTGGACTTGTCTTCAAGGAAGGTATATTATATATGCTTTCATCACAAATGTTCTTCTCTCTGGGGAATATGGAGCTCTGATTCTTGCTGCTTTTCAATCAGGCCTTTGCTACGGCAAGCTAGAAGCTGCTATTCTCACATTCATTGTCCAGAAGTGGCCACACTTCTGCTTGGACACTTGACGGGCCTGATGGATGATGGAGTCAAAGTAACCCTGCTTGGTGTATGGATGGCACTGTTTGTGGTATTCGCAGGAAGAAAGTTTTTTCAGCCCATTAAGGTAAATTCTTTGTGCACAGTTATTTGATCATGGTAAATTCATAGTACAGAATTTTTTCAGCTTCCTTTCTTCCACTTTTTAGGATGATATAGGTGACAAATCCATCTTCATGTTCAATGCTCTGCCAGAAGAAGAGAAAAAGGCCCTCGTCAATAAACTGGAGCAGCAGATGAAGTGACAATATATGTATATACCTTCCCAACGCGTGGCATGCGTTTTAGTTACTGCATAAGACTAATCTAAGTCTGTTTTTCTTTTTTGTTTCTTTTATTTACCCCTATTTCCTAATGTGTTGCCGATGAATTTTCATGACATAACAACAAAAGCTACAAAAACCAAACTAGGTAACATCTAAAAGGTGCCTATTGCATTACTCATCTACTCTACAACAACCATTGAAGGAAAAATTTTACGAGGAAACAGAGGACCCAAGCAGCACATCACTGCGTTTGGTTCTTTGTCAGAAGGAGAATTAAATTAGAATTGCAATTTTCTCATGCTCAAATTAAACTAGCTACATTTCTACCAGATGGACAATCCCAATTCCACTTCAAATATCCATCCTGCTTCACAATGAAATACACAAGAAAGTGTAGTTCCAAATGCCTAGCAAATCCCAAAAACTTCCACCACATGACTTACCCAACCCAGTTCTTCCCAATAACTGCCAGGCCCCAAAAGAATCTCCAACGGAGTACCAGAAAAGAGAAACAAACTAAGAGGTTTAACTAATCAGACTAAAATACCAACATTAACAACTCCACAGGATTCCGTGACTAAGCAGAATTATCATAGCCGTGCACCACCTTGGTTTTTTTACTTCTGGTCTTCACACCAGCATCCAAACTGGCCGTGATGGTATCATTAGAGATCTTTCTCTTGCAGTGGTGAGGTTCTCTTGGCTTCACCAGTGCTGGTTTTCTCCAGCTTTTCCTGGCATTGGCTATCACTTTTCAGAAGGCCATCTTTCTTCTCCATATCCAAACCTTCAGAATTTACATCATAATTCTCCTTATCTCCAGCATGCATGTCTAATTTTTCATCTGCGTCTTTAACATTTTCAATCAACTCTATATTTGAATCTGTACCCTGTGCTTCTTTATGTAACTCGGCTTCTGTTCCTTCTTTAAGATCATCTATTTCTTCACCACACTCTACATTGTCTTCCTCAGTTTCATGCTGTAGTGATTCTATCACATTCATCAACTCCCTGTTTACCTGACACAAACATAGTTCTCATGGTCAGTATCTATTTGATAAATTCAGCATCCAAGAATCAGTGCAATCACATGAGCACTATAGTCTATAACCATCAGTAAAACAAATCAGAGGAAAATTTGCTTCGTGAGCTCAAAACCATATGAAGCTGTTATAACAGCAAAATAAATACTTGATCACATACAAATGATAAGTACAACTCGTGCAATACCTGAGGATTCACAAGGTAATCAGATATGTCATTTTTGCAAGAAGGGCACTTCATAACATTCTTCTGTGCACGTAAAGTCCGCCTGCCTTCACAGGTCCGCTGCCTAATAAAAGCTTGACCTGCAAAGGCACCTTCCAAGCATGCCTTGCAGAAGTTATGTGCACATGGAGTAGTAAGTGGGTTGACCATCACTTTGCGGCATATAAGGCAGCCAAATTCTGCAAATTGAAAGTATCCACTTTTATAGATGTCCATTTCCAATTGCCTGCACATCCAGTAAACAACATTTACAAATATGTTTACCTTTCAAAAGTCTTTCTTTCATGGACAACTTTTTCTGACGTCTGACTTTCCTAGTGTTATTTCCCTCTTCATCACATTCATCATCAACTTGGACTCGACTTTCTGGTGGAGCCTTCTTCCAGATCCAACAACATTTTTCCTCCTGCATACAAGAAATCAAAGATCACAGAAATTGACCAGAAAATCAATTACATTTTTTCCAAGTACCAATCTTACAACATAGGAGAAGCAACAACAGCAGAACAAGAACAAAGAGCACAGAGCTAGACACACTAACAACTCAAAGTCAGCGTATAGCTTTCTCACATCATAATCCCAGGAAGGACTACCCTTTCTGGTTGTAATATCAATAGCATCCTTCAATTCCTTGATACTCAGCAGAGGCCTTGGACGATCCCCATGGGTTTCACTGCAGTCATTTTAAGACAGTAAGAATGAACAGAAACAGCCACATAAAAAACATCAGCTGATGAAACAAAAAAGGAACCTTGTCCATGGAGCAGGATCATTATCGCAACGAACAAATAAATATCTACACATCAGAAATCCCTGCAACAAGAAGTAATGTCAGATAACAGTTTACCAAAAATCCATGACTAAAGCGCTTTGGTCAATGATCTTACCTGCACTCCAACTTTGCGCCAACACTGTTCAATCCTGTATACATCCATCATATCTCACTCCTTTCTCTGGTGCATATGAGGAACGTTTCTCCTTGTGGGACCTGCTCACAAAAAGGTAGAACTTAGAGAATGTATGACATTCTCGGGGGTGGGGGAAGAATTTTTAAATTTATGACATATATTACTCAGAACCAAAAAATTAACTAAAACCCATACCATGGTTACAAAAATATTAAAAGATTAGAACTCAAGCAAATTACACTAATACAATGGTGTGGTTTTCAATCAGGTTTTGGGACCATTTCATAACTGGGAAAAAAAAATTGATATATGACAATCTCAGTTACATTAAACATCTGAACTACTTGGTACTATCTCCAGTGTTAATTATTCTTAGTTTCCTTAATACATCCGATCTAATAAAACTAATCCCAGCTCACCTCACAACTCGAACTGGATAGCCTTTACGACAACTGACACGTAATGCTTCATTCAGCTTCTCAAACTTCTGATCAAATGACTGTTTCTTGTTTGTCCTTTTATTGCCGTCTAAGGTCTCTTCCTCCACTGTCACAAACCAATCAAAATTAAGTTAATTAAAGGAATTGTTTTTGGATGAATTATGGAATGGAGTACAAAATCAATCCACAGAAATTAGCAAACACCAGCAACATGAACCAATTAATCCATTTACATACCTTCCTGTGTAGAGGAACCACTCACCATGGTCTTCATCATCTTCATATCCTCCAGATAAAGCAACAGACTGAGCACCATAATCTGATTGTCCAGCAATTCCTGCAACATGAGGAAAATGAGCACCCCACTGCCTGCATTCCATTCGATCCTCCCAAGTGGTCCAACCATCACACCCTGGTTCCTTTCAGGATCATTTTCTGGCGGAATTGGTCCAAAATGATCTTGAGGAATCGTGACAAATATCTTTCCACTGCAGGCATTAGCCTTTCCAGTTTTTTTTGCACGTTCAGTGACAAATGCTTTGTCCGGTCGACTTTGGTTGCGAATAAAGTGGACAACCTTTGCTGAACCCGCCTGAAGCATTAGAATTATGCATCTTGGCAGTTCGAATAGCAAAAACAAGTGCAGAATTAATTCTAGGCTCTCTTGCCATCTTAGGTGGAATGGCATTGCGACAATTTGCACAGGTATGCTTCCCCTGACTAACCCATTTTTGAAAGCACTTCAAGCAAAAATTGTGACCGCATGGTGTCTGAAACAAGAAGAAAGCATTAAGGTAGTAAGTTTTTTTAAGCCCTTCAATGTAAACCAATTGTAGTAGAGTTCATCTACGCAATGTTTTTGTTTTTTTTTTTTTTTGAAGGTCATCTATCCAATGCTACTGGGCCTAGTGAAGTGATGGTCAACTCAGGGAATCAATGAACAACATGATAAGGCATACAAATATAGAGAGAGGTTTGTCTATACAAGACAAAATTATGCACATAATATGACAAATTATACATAAGACTCAAATCCAATTTTGGCTCAGTATTTTATTATCATAATTTTGCTGAAAGAACTCGTAATAAAGGGGGGAGGGGAACCTACAGAAAGCAGATATCATTACAACTTCAAGAGATGGATAATAATGTCCTTATGGTAGGGCAACATGATACGGATGAAGTCAAATCCCTAGCCTATTTACTCCAGTGTAATTTGGTAGAGTAATTTTCTATTGGTCCCTTGTGTTAGCCAAGGTGAAATCACATCTTATTGTAGTATAAAGCTTATGATGAAACATTGACTTCTAAAATAAAATTTGGAAAATTAGAAGGGGAGCATCTGGCCAATAAACGCAGAATCTAAAAGAAAAACCAGAGTAGTCATTGAATGTGCACATTTATCTAGCTCATTAGCATAAAGTGATTTTGAAGGCATCAAGATGTAGAGCATGCTACAAAATGAACTCTGCCACAGAGAACAGGGGCTGTCTGTAATATCAGATTTTTGTTTTCTTTCCCCATTTGAGTACCTAGTCCGAGAGACAAAAGGGAGATCTCACTCCAATTCAAATAATAGTACTACCAATCAGATACCCGCATTCTTTGAAAGGTAAAAATCCAACAAGCATTGCAGAAAGTAATCCTAGTAGTATTAGATAATGGAGGAGAGGAACCAACCGTAACAGGTCTTTCGGGAAGCTGCATGCAAATGGAGCAATACAACTTCTGGTCCAGAAGATCGAGAACCTCGCTCCTCCTCTCGGTGGTAATATTGTTGACGGCAGACGACATATCTCCGGACAAGAGTTGCTGGCGGCGCCTGGCCTTGTCCTGGTCGGAAAGAGAGGAGTCGGTTTCGATCGCCCGAATAGCCACAATGAGTTGGGAGGACTGAGAAAGGGAAGCAGCAGTAGGAGCAGGGATGGGAGACGTGTTGGAAATGGAATCGGAGCAATCGGGGCAGTCCCAGAGAGCGGCATCGGACATGGAGAGAGGAGGGCGGGAGAGGCAGGAAAGATGCCAAGGGGTAACGCAAGTCTTGCAAGTGAGGGTGTCATCGGAAGGAGGCTTGGTATTGCAGAGCATGCAGAGGCCGTCTCGCCGTCGCAGGGGAGGTCGCTAACGTGAGCCATGAATGAAAGAGAGAAAGGGAGAAGGCGTAGGATGGATGGAAGCAGGAGGAGGCGGAGGTGTTGGAGTAGTTGGATTTGGTGGTGGTGGTGTATTACTTAGTGGTGATGCTGGTATTTGATTGGTTGGGGGGTGGGGGTGGGGGTGGGTAAAGCGCGACTTTGCAATGGCAAATGTGAAGTGAGTGAGAGTGACGATTGGCTTTTCAGTTTTCTCTCTCTATCTCTAATCCCTCTCTCTCTCTCTCTCGGGGTATTTAAATATGCAGATAGAGAAATCTCCAAGGACGCTATTGTAGTACCCAGACCCGGTACCCCACCCACTCCACGAAATCTTCTTGTCTTGAGAACAAAAAAAAATAAAAAATAAATAAATAAATGGGCGGGTTTTGAAAATTGGGAGAATGACGGGGGAGGGGGAATTGCCCCCCAAAAAATTCATCTTTCTTTTGGGCTGTTCGAATCGGAAATTTTGAAATTTCACAGACTTCCCTCTCTGCTCTTTTTATTGCTTTTTTTGGCTCCTACAAGTTCACTACTAGTTTAAATTACGCTACTAATCCACTCCAATTAAACTTCCCTATCACAAATACCAATTTAAAATACATACATATTTACTGTTTTGAACTTTTTCACATACTACATTATTGACAAATTCTATATTTTTATTGAAGAAATCATTTTGTTGTATAAAATTTTTTTACATTACTAATCCAACATAATACTGTTGTATTCTAATTTCTTATATTTTGAAAATGAGATAAATTAAAATAAAAAAATTTCTTACATAGACTCGGGCATTATTTCCCTGAATCACATAGTCCAAAGTAATTGGGAATAATCTAAATTATTATAGTGATTTAGACCATTTCCAACCAAGAATGACACGTTAAAATATCAATTGGAAGGGAACATTTTGTCCACCACCACCCACGCAGACTGTGCACCTCTCCCCGTTCCGTAATTTGGGCTGCCACGTCCCCTTTTTATTATAAAGAAATATTTAAATAGACTTTTTTATCTCAACGGTAGATGGTATGGTCAAAATTAAATTTTAAAATTTTTTACTTACATTAACTGATATCATAGATTGTCTAAAATTTAATTCACACCATAAGATTTACAAGTAGAGTCAAAAATCGGATCTATCTAAATATTTGTCCTATTCAGGACCTTTGCCATGAATTGCGGACTCTTCCTTTTTAACTTTTATTATCTTCCTAATACTAGGACATACCAAAACCTTTTTTTTTTTTTTTTTTTTTTTTAATCAAGACGATTACCAAGCATAAATATTAGAATTCCAATCTTATCTATACGATATTACGATTTAAATGTATATTTTTAATTCTGATTTTAGAAGTAGGATCATTAATAGAGATAAACAAATATTGCACAATACGAGATTCATTCGAATACATGACACGAGTACAAAAATAAAGTATGATACTTTTTATAATTAATAATACATGGAGTTAAATTTAGTTGGTATATTTTTTCAATACGCAATTTATATTATGATCTTATCAATTCGTTTTAATATATATATATACATCCTTCCACTTCTAAAATTTTCTTTCAATTAACACTTGCCCATTTTTTGGTTTAACTTATTATAGTTCACTACCCTTTTTAATTAAGGTTGTAAATGAAATCAAGTAACTTAATACTTAACTTGAAATCGATTTGAGACAAACTCATTCAAATTTATTTATTGAATTATCAATCTAAACCTATACAATACTTGAGATTCAACTTTTTTAACGAGTCGAACACAATCATCATGTTATCCAACTTGATAAGTTAGCGAACATAAATATACACTATTAGAAGTAAGCAATGTAATTGCATAGAATATCTTATAACTTTTTTACTTTTTAATTATTTTTTCTTATTGAATATCTCTTTTCTTATTTTTTTGCATATATTTTGAATCACAAGTTGCAAATCACTTTCCTAAACAACCTTAATAGGTATGCACATTACATCTTTTAACCATCGTAACTAAATTCTAGACAATTATATTACAAAATTTTATGTCCTAAATTCTAGACAATTATATTGCAAAATTTTAGTGCAAACAAATAGTAAATTAGAGTAAAAATCACAAATAAACGAACTATTAATGTATTCAAACTCGGTTCGAAAGTTATAAGTTAAGTCAAATTTTTCTTGACCAAATTACCAAATATTCAAGTCAAACTTAATCATCACTCTTTGAAATTGATGCGAATTCAAACTAAATACTAACAATGCTCTCAATTTAACGAACTAACGTTGACTATACCTTAATCCAATTTGTTGATACTTGATCACAGCCCTATCTTTGGTCCATGAAATATGTTAAGAAGAAAAAAAAAAAAAAACTTTTGGGACAATTTCAAACTTTATCAAAATATTGGGTTTTTTTTTTTTTTTCAAATGAACTTTGAAAACTGTCATCACTTCTTTTCTTCTCTGGCCGTCATCGACTTCTCTCCTTCCACCTCAACCCCTTCATCTAATTTTACAAAAATTATGTAGACCTCAACTATCATCAATTTACCCTCAATCTTTTTATATTTTGTGGACGAAGATAACCAACGGATCATCTCTTTCATTTTCTTTTCAGCTTTCCCTTTTTGTTGATCGGAACGGCGATATTTCTATTCTGATACACGAACATATTCTAATTGGAATTGTGCGTACTGAAACAGAAAATGCAGACCGAATTTAGTATCACTGAGATATACATAGAATCTTATAATTTATTTCTATATTTATTAAGTTAAATTAGTATTTTGATAATTTTTATTTAAATGTTATATTTTATGTTAAATCGTCAAAATAGTCAATGCACTTTAACCAGAATATCAAAGTCAGAATAGTTTCAATTTAAGAATATATTATATTTTATACACATCTAGATGTGTATAAGAGACAGGGTCTTTTAGAAGAGGAGATATGAAAGGACTATCTTGGCTAAAATAAAATTCATACAAAAAGTTAATTTTTTAAAAGTATCAGGACTAGAAACTGTCGATTTTCCCATCTAGATTAAAAACAGTATAAATTTATCTGGATGACGTAGAACTTTATATATCAGAAAATTTAGTTTACACAAGAGGTTCATGGAGTGAAAAATAAAAAATACAAGAACATTATGAAAAATCCTATGCGATAAACTCCACTCCATCACTAAATCCCAATTTATCTTAGTTTTAGGAATTTCCGAGACTACACTTTCCTGGACTTTATTCATAATGCTGGTAAGCATTTGTTTAGTAGTAGTTGGGGTGTGTTGGAAGATGAACCTGTTTCTAGCAGCCTAAATGTGATACATAGTAGTTGCTAGGACTATTTTCTTCAATCTATTTGCAAAAGTATCTTCACACCAATGCTTGCTCATCCATTTTAGGTTCTCAGCAAATCCACATTTCCCCTTACGAATAAAGCAAACGCTCATAATTTCCTCCATACCTTGTAAGTGTCAGTACGTTCAAAAAATATGTGATCCATGCTCTCCTCAGATACACCACAAAAAATAGTTAGGATCAACTTGCATTCCCCATTTCCCCATCCTGTCTTTTACGTGGTCATTTTCTTCTTATAGAGTAACCACAAAATGAAGGAAAATCTGGGAATTGAGTACTTGAACCATACTAGATGATGCCACTCCGCTTTTTCTCTACTAGTGTTAAGAGATTTCATGGCAGATTTGACTGTAAACAGTCTTGATTTACTGCTTATCCATAGGGTTTGTCAGGACAATCAGGTTGAGGTAAGAATAAATCAAGAGCAAGTTGTTGCAACATCTTGACTTCAGCAGTACACTTGCTCCCTCGAGGCCATTTCCAAGTCCCATTTTGTATGCATCTAACCACAGTATCTTGTTTAGAACAACTAAAGCAATGTAGCAAATTTTCAGAAAATTTCTGATATAAAGGACCTACCATAAGTTGGTATTTTCCCCATTCCATACATATTGCTTAATAAAAGTCTGAACTAACTCCGTCATCTTCAATATCTTTCTCCAAGACCAACAGCAATTTGTGGGGGCCTTGAAACCCCAAAAGGATTTGTTTTTTAGATTTAAACTGTGTGGATCCACTTCAACTATAGTGAATCTTTTTTGCAGCACACATTCCATACCTGTTTCAAAATAAGACATTTGTTCCAAAGGATAATGTCAATAATTCCTAATTCACCTTCTTTGCAAGGAGTACATACTTCTTTCCATTTCACTTTAGCACTGTAATGGTTGTTAGTATCACCCGACCAAAGAAAAGATGCAAGAAAGCTATTAATTTTGTTCAAAACAGCTTTAGGGAGGATGAAAGTGCTTGACCAGTACAAGTGTATCCCAACCAAACCTGATTTTATCAATTGTACTCTGCCACCATAGCTTAGTTTTTTTGCAGCCCAACTATGTATCTTTTGTTCTATCTTTATAAAGATAGGTTGGCAATCCTTGAAAGAGAGTCTAGAAGAGATCAAGGGAAGGTCCAAGTTTCTGACAGGCAGTGATCCAACTGACATTTGGATTATATTACTAAGTGACTGCATCTCCTCATCTTCAACTCCTGCAAAGAAGACCTCGAGACTCTTTATTGGATTAGCTTTGAGCCCTGACAAGGTAGCAAATTCATCCAATTGAAAGGACCTAGAATTTGCAGCACTAAGTATAAACAGACCATCTGCAAAGGATATCTGAGTTAGTTTCAACTGCTCACACTTGGGATGGAAATCAAATCCCTTCTGAGCCACTTTCGCCTCCAATAGTTTAGTGAAAACTTCCATGGCTATTAGAAAAAGGTATGGGGAAATAGGATTCCCCTGCCTTAATCCCCTTTCATTATGGAAATAATCAACAAGTGAGCCATTCATGTTCAGTGAAAATCTAGCAGTAGTATCACAATTTCTTACTCAATTTAGGTACTCTTTTGGAAATCCCATCAGCTCCACAGTAGTGAATAAGAAGCATCAATCCAATTTATCATGAGCCTTCATGATGTCTACTTTTAGAATTGCTCTAGGTTTTCCCCCAACGCTATGGTAGTTTCTCACAACTTCATGCATTAGGAGAACATTATCTATAATACTTCTGATCCCTTGAACAAAAGCATTTTGATGCTCACTGATAAGATAAGGAATAATCCTCTTCAATCTGTTTGTTAGGATTGTTGAGTAACACTTGTGCACTACATTACAGCAAGCAATTGGCCCATAATTCATCTTAGTAGCATTCTCAACCTTTGGGACTAAGGTGAGAATAGTGCTATTCAAAGAGCTGCTCATATATCCATTTTCAAAGCAAAATTATATCGCTTCTATTACATTGTTGCCAACTGTGCTTGAAAAACTCAACTGTGTACCCATCTAGTCCAGGGGCCTTCCCCTCTTTCATAGCAAATAAAGTTTTCCTAATCTCCTCTTCTGAGACCTCCATTGGAAGTGCCCTCTGTTGATTTTCTGATATGTAGGAAGGGATGATTTAGTGCAGTTTATCCATTGCTTGCTCTGTGGAGTAAGAAGACTTGCTGAACAGTTGCTTATAAAAATTAGTGGCAATTCCTTTTACCAACTCATAGTCAGTCACCTCTTTATCATTTTCATAATCTTCAGCATTGTAATTTTATTTATTGTTGTATGAGTGGTTATTTTTCTGAAAAAGAAAGCAGTGATCCTATCACCAGACTTCAACCAAGAGATTCTAGATTTAGCTTTATAAAACTCCTTTTGAGCTCTATTATGATCTATATACCCTAGGGTTAGCTTTTTTTTCCAGTTTAACTAGAGTTGCATCAAATGGAAGATCCCGAAGAAGGTTTTACACTGCCACTAATTGGTCTTTCTTTTGCATAACTCTACAAGTGATATTGCTAAAATTCTTCTTATTATTTTCTTAAGCTTAAGTTTCAAGCTCTTAAGTTTCTGACTCAATTGTTGCACAGGATTGCCTTGGACAGTCAGGCCCCAAACAGAATCCAATATACCAGCAAAATCATCATGATTTAACCAGAAGGTCTAGAACTTAAAAGGTTTGGGTCCAAAGCTATGAGGATTTTTTATTTCGAGGCAAATAGGGGTACGATCAGAGATTCCTGGCCCCATGAATTCTATTCTTCTTGTTTCTTCAGTAGCAGGGAAAGTTTTGAACCAGTGCTCATTCATAAAGACTCTATCAATTCTACTATAAATTCTGTCATTCTCCTTCTTCTTGTTGCACCAAGTGAAAAAGAAGCCTTTGCCAGGATATTCATCTACATCCATTTGTTCAATTCAGTTATTAAAATCACTCATGGCCCCAAAATCATATTCGGAGCTGCCAAGTTTTTCATTTATGTTCCTTATGCTGTTAAAGTCCCCCAAGATCACCCAGGGAGAAGTAATGAGAAGTTTAATGCTAGTTAAATGGTTCCACAAAGCATGTCTTTCATTTGCCTTCGTTTTTACCATACACCACCATCACAAGAAAATTCATCCCAGAACCCCCTTCATCACAACTACAAGTTATGGCTTGTTGATGAGTATGAAAGGGAGTGCAAGTCACTTTATCAGGTTTTCATCCAATCCAAACCCTACTAACATGTCCAGCCACACCATTATGTACAAATCTCCACTATGGTAAACAATACTTGCTGCAATTTTATCTATATTTCGTATCTAACTTTATTTTCAACTATGCCAATGATATCAGTGTTAGTTTTTGTTATTATCCTCCTTATTTCATATTGCTTTATGGGGTCATTCAACCCTATAATATTCCAACAGAAGACTTTCATTTAAAAATAGGGGAAAAAACATTCGTACTTACTTTCTTCCTTGCTCCCCCCCAGCCTCAGGTTTTCCTTTTTGTGTTTGGCTTGAATTATTTTGTCAGCTCTCTCCAATAAACTGAAACTATTCTGGATCGCTAGTCCAAAGCTGCTAGTGTCTTTCTCATTGTTTGTTAATGGTGATAGCGCTTGAGATTTCATCTTGATGACTTGCTGCCATTCTTCCCCAGAGTCCAGATTTTCTTTAGTGCCCCTCATTGTCCTGTGAGACAGACATATTATTACACTCTTATACACATCAGATCCTGTTGTAACTCACACTGAGAATCAGCAATATTCCCATCAATATCATCTCCATGGGCTCCTTGATATGATATGGTAGTTCTTTTATGAACTTCTTGATCAACCACTAAAGACTGTTTAGGTACCCATTCAGTTTTCAATTTCGACACCAAGTTACATTTCTTAAATTGAGTGTCCAAATTTCTGACAACGAGTACAATTTTCAGGCATCCATTCATATGCAATCTTTCCAAACTCATTTTCATATGGAATAGATGACGGCAAAGTAGAGTTAATACTCAATTCAACACAAATCCGAGCATTTGAGATTCTATTTTGTTTAGCTGTCTGTTTATCAGTAAATAGAGGTTTACCAATGACACTGGCAAATTTGCTAAGCCCAACAGAGGTGTAGTAATGGAGCTTAAGATGAGGTAATCTTATCCATACAAGCATGGCCTCAATTTCTTCAATCTTCGGAGTCACATAGGTTTCAGATACAACATCCTATTCCCTAGGGTCCAAGGAGTTTCTTCTAGCACCTTGTTCTTAGCATCCTCATCAGAGAATCGGAATACATAAACTCCACTTCTCAACAAAGGAAATCACTTCTGTGGTTCCAAAATCCGTCCACTTCGCCGCGACAAATTTTCGAATAACAGCGTAAGGCAGGGGAAATCCCAATGTAAAACCAACAACAACACTCTTCCCTATTTCCAAACCTTCTGCCACATCCTCCAAATTCATCTTTACTGCAGATTGTGAACTCGCAGTTTCAAGTTGAATAAAATGCAGTGCATAAGTAGCTCTACCAGATAAAGCTACCAGGGCTACAGCCATTTGCTTACATTTAAATTAAACACACTTATTTTTTGTGATGAATATTAAAAGTTAGCTTTTATTTATATAAATTTTTATGGAATATTAGTTATAAAAATAAATAAAAGATGTATTTTTTTATAAAGATCTTACTATCATACCTACAATCTAATTATATAAACTTTAAAACAATTTCATGTAGGATTCGATTTTAGAAATTTTAATACCGAATACCATATGATATGTATTAATATTTAATAGTGACAAATTAATGTAGTTGTGTAAAGTGGGATTTAAATTCATTTGATGAGTGCCCATACTTCCACATTATTTATAAACTTTGTTAAAATTTAAAGATAGTATTAATGAATTATTTTTTTATTTGGGAATTTGTAAATACTTGAAATATCAAATATACACGTATAACATTAGTTATATATATATATATATATATATATATATATATATATATATTCAATCGTGTTCATCAAATTACATATTATAAATGAAGTTTTATTTTATTTCAAATTCAAACGATCGTTCATTTTAATCGGAATAATATCCCGTATTTAAATGCTTATTTTTTTACTTTATTTAGTTAAAATAATTATCAAAATCAACTAAATATATTTGCCCTAATAAATATTATAAAATAATAATCAAATAATACCTATCTAAATAGATGTGCGTACCTTTGTGGCAAAAATAGATGTGGGAATAACAATTAACACTGTGGCAATAACATTGCCCAATATTATATCACTACGAAATTAATTTTGATCAAGTTCTTGTAACATTGCAACATTCCTTTTTTTTTTTTTGTTGAAAAAACTGAATATCTAGAAATTGTGTGGTTAAAAAAAAAGTATTTTGTCACTTTCACTGCTGAATTGTTGGTACCGATAGTTTCATCTTAGTTGTAGCTTTTACGCATTGGTAAAATATTTAGACTTCAAATCATTTTAATTTCCACATCTTCCTTTCTCTAGTATGCTTGCTTTTCACCTATTCTTTTAATGTGACAAAGTTTATAATTATTAAACATATTAATATTTACTTAATAACTAACAAGAAGAAGGTATTTAAAATGGGTGGCCACTAACTGATACTTTTACAAAGTATGGGGTAATGTTTTCTTAACTAGTAAGATACCCATTACAAATGGTAGCTTCTATCTCGAATGTTAAGTGGAAGTAAGGGTTATAATTCGGAAGGTGGTGTGAGCTCTACCCGAAGAGTGAGAGTAAGTGATATCTATATATTAGAGGACGAGAGGAAGTGAGAACTCAATCTTGGATAATGAGATTAGTTAAGGAAAGCTCTACCTTATAGCAAAATTTATTATGGTTATTGAGCAATTATTTGACATTTTAGTAGTTGCTAAAAAATTAATAGGAAAAAGCTATTTGTACTGAACAACGCAATTTACTACAAGCAAGATGGCTATGTTTTGTACAGATGATTTCCTCCCATTGATTATTGAGTAACTACTAGAATGTCATTAGTTATTTAATGACTAACATAAACCTTCTCCTACCTCATAAGATAAGAGCAAGTAAGGACTATATGCTGTAAGTTGAGAGCAAGAGTTGATCAACTATCAAGATAAATTTTAGTGTATTTATAAAAAGTTATAAAGTGAAAAACTATAAATGTGTCATTAAATTTAAAAAATAATAAATAAAATCTAATGGAATATATAAAATTATCAGTTGGTGGTTTACTAGCATTTTCCATATCCCGGTGAATGAACAAGTCATATGATACGTTGGCTTTCAGACATAAGATAGAAAATAGAAAGAGGAATACATATTATAAGCCTGTGACCCATCTTGCACATTGAGGGAAGGTTGGCCTCAAGGGCCTTGGCCCGTTAGCTGATTGTAAGTAGGACCGTCAATTGGGCCGGGTGGGCCGAGCCCAAAAAATAACGGACTAAACCTGTGTTGAAGGAAGTTGGACTGAGTTTGAACTTAAATATTATGTTCGATTAAATTGTGAACTATATCCACCCGGCCCAATTGACGGTCCTACTTACAATCATATATATATATATATATATATACACATACACACACTAATTTTATCATACATTAAATAGTACTATCTAATTTTATGTGGATAATGGTTAATAATTCTAGTATTCTATTAACTTACTTAAATCGGGAATTAAAAATAATAACCTAATATCATTAGTCAATTTAGTTGAAATATTGTGATTCAATGATATAGTTTATAGTTGTTTATTGACATAAGTATTCCATATTATTCCATATTGTATTGACGGGGTGCAAAAATTAAAATTTTAACAAAAAAAATATAAAATTTTTTATTGGATAATATAAGTTTTGTTTGAACTTTGCAAAACTCGACTCACATGGTCCAATTGACGGTCCTTGTTGTAAGTGTATAATAATATTCCATTTTTTTTTTGGGAAAATAGCTGAAATAATCCCTCAACTTTTGGCGAAGACTTTTATTTTTAGCCAAAATAGTCCTTTCATATGAAATTTAAAATAAAAAAATTATGGTGACTACAATACAGTTAAAGGCTAAAAAAAGGTTGAAGAATTATTCTGTAAGTGTATAATAACTATTGGCGATTTTCCCTTCTTTTTTTTAAGGGGTTTGGAGTGAAATCCTAAAACCCTAAACAAAATAGCGTAGTAGTAACGGTGGGAGGAAGTAGGAAGCATGCGCATACGCATATGCTGCGTTTCCTATTATTGGCAAGAAGTAGAAGAAGTAGTAGTTGTTCTTCTTTCTTATTTGCTCTCATTTCCTCCTCCCACTCTCGCCGCCAATCATCCCCATCACCATCATCCCCCTCCCCCTTGGCGAAATGGCCTCATCCGGAGCACCCAAGTCCCACATCGACGCCGCCGTTCAATCCCTCAATGTTTTGAAATTGGACAAGGCTTCCATCAAGACCCAGCTCCAATCCGCCGTCTCCTCCAATACGGATGCCTTCCGTCAGGCCCTCGTTAACACTCTCGAACGCCGTTTGTTTTATATTCCCTCCTTTAAGATATATCGAGGAGTCGCCGGTCTTTATGATTATGGTCCTCCTGGCTGTGCAGTCAAGTCCAATGTCCTAGCTTTCTGGCGTCAGGTCACTCAAACCGCTTCCTCAACTTCTACTTCTTCACCTGACCTGAACCCTCATTAATTAAAAGAGAGGGTGATGTTGAATGCCTTATTTCACGATCTGATTCTGTTTTTCTCTTGTGATTCAGCATTTTGTTTTGGAGGAAAATATGCTGGAAGTTGATTGTCCGTGTGTTACACCTGAAATTGTCCTCAAGGCATCAGGCCATAGTCGACAAGTTTACTGATCTTATGGTTAAGGATGACAAGACCGGTACGTGTTATCGGGCTGATCATTTGATCAAGGATTACTGCAAAGAAAAGCTTGACAAGGACTTGACCATGACTCCAGAAAAGGCTGCAGAGCTCAAACATGTTCTTGCTATACTTGACGATCTCTCTGCTGAGGACCTCGGTGCAAAGATCAAGGAGTATGGAATAACTGCACCTGATACCAAAAATCATCTGTCTCATCCTTACCCATTCAATCTTATGTTTCAGACATCAATTGGCCCCTCTGGCTTCAGCCCTGGGTGAGCATCTCTTTTCTTAATTTTCTGGCTTATCCAAAAGTTTCACTTGGAAGTCTGTAATTTGATCTGAGGTTGCGGGCATGTTTTTGTACATATGTCTCTGTGTTGTTTCTAAAGCACTTGAGATTTGGAGTTGAAAATCTGAGAAATATGTTGATCCTCAAATTTCTTCTCTTTGAAATTCACTTTTAATGTTCATATGACCTGCCTTTCAAGTGTTAGATGCTTTAGTCTAATTTTGTTATTTTCAAAGCAGGATGTATTTAGGGAATGGATATTGACGATACAGAAATTAATCTAGATATGAAAATGATAAAAACGAAGTAGTTGTTGGGGAAATCTCAACTTGATTATCGATAGTGACAGTTTTGAGTTACAAAGATTTGTATATTAGGGCTTGATGTTTTCACTTTAGCCTTTTTTCCACTTGATTTACAGATGTATGAATATCTCATATTTATAGTGAGTTTTTAGTACATGTCTGCCGAACAATTAATCGGCTTGTGCATTTAAGTAGTTCGGTACTCGAGCTAGTCTGCCATCTTTATTCTACTTATGAGTTGAGCCATAATGAGGACCGGCATTTGACTATCCTAGCTATTTGATGAAAATTCCGATCTATTCGAGCAACTTCGTATGCAGGAGGTTGGCATAAGCTGCCACGTGTCCTCTGGCTGTGCTTGATTATATTTTGTATCATCAGATATGCTGTACTTATCCATGTTTTTCATTTTTAAGCCTCTAATCCGTTTTCTGTTTAATAAGGTATTGCTGGTTAAGTTGCTGATAGTTCTATTTTGCAGGTACATGCGTCCTGAAACGGCACAAGGAATTTTTGTGAACTTCAAAGACCTTTATTATTACAATGGGAACAAGCTGCCTTTTGCAGCTGCTCAAATTGGTCAGGCATTTAGAAATGAGGTATCTTCCTCTTAAAATGGGATATTTTTCTTTTTTTTAGTTTCTAGTTGTGTACCAATGGTACATAAGCCACCTCCATTCACACACAAAAATAGGGGGGAGAGAAGGAGAGAGGGAAAACTTCATAGGTTAATTATATTCTTGAACTATGACAAAGCCGTTATTCCGCTGTTGTTTTCTTCTATAATCTAAGTCAAATGTTTAGTGGATTGAAATGTTTGGCTTCCCCAAGTTGTAAACAGATATGGACTGGATATTTTAGAGAGATTTGCAGACAATTCAGATTTTGACATCTCTCATAGTTATTTCTTTATGCCCAGATATCTCCTAGACAAGGCCTCTTGAGAGTGCGTGAGTTCACACTAGCAGAAATTGAACACTTCGTTGATCCCCAGGACAAATCTCACCCAAAATTTTCTGAAATTTCAAGTTTGAACTTCCTAATGTTTCCAAGGGAAGAACAAATGTCTGGGCAATCTGCAAAGAGGCTGCAGATTGGTGAAGCAGTTTCACAGGTTAGTCTCTATTGATGATACTATATGGTTACTTATCCTCCTCTGACTGCTCTCTCCGGCCCCTTTCTTCTCTTCCCCCTGTTCTGGTTACTGAATTATCTTTAATTAGGGGATTATAAATCCTTATATTTATGCTTCAGTCTTAGTGTGATAAAACCTTAATCTTAGAAAGAAGATTATTTAGTGCAAGATATTCTCTAACCCGAACTGTTTTAGGGAATTGTCAATAATGAAACACTAGGTTACTTCATCGGGAGAGTTTACTTGTTCCTAACACGGCTTGGAATAAGACAAAGAACGTTTGCGTTTCAGGCAGCACCTTGCAAATGAGATGGCCCACTATGCTGCAGATTGTTGGGATGCTGAAATTGAATGTTCTTATGGATGGATTGAGTGTGTCGGAATTGCAGATAGATCTGCATACGATCTGAGTGCTCACTCGGTAAGAGCTTAATTATTTTCCCATACAAGATTATGTATTCCAGCCACTGCTGATTTGGAGATTTTTATCTTTTGAAATGGCTATGATATTATGGCTATCTATCTTGTGGTAGCATAATCTTTTTCCACCTGACTTTTTCATTTTAAGATTTCATGTGGCTGTCAAAAATACATGTCTTGAATTTATCGTGCTGATAGGATGTTCCCTTTCTTTGTGATAGGACAAAAGCGGTGTTGCTCTTGTGGCTCAAGAGAAGTTTCCAGAACCCAGAGAAGTTGAGGTAACTGATCATGTAATCTTCGCCAATTCAGTTATGGTTCTTTTGCAACTTTGCAAGTTGATGATTGGGACTCCTGGTGCTTATGGCAGAAGCTCGTTATAGCTCCAGTGAAAAAGGAACTTGGCCTTGCGTTCAAAGGGAACCAAAAGATGGTCACTGAAGCCCTAGAGGTATCTCTTGCTTTTCTTGCCCTCTTCTTATTATATTTGCAAATATCTGTGAAGCTAAAATGTTTATGGAAGTGATACTTCTTTCTGGTAAACTCTTGCTGAGAGAGTATAGCGACAGAAGGATGGAAAAAGGAAAAGAATATTGCTTATCCAGTTATATAAGGCAGGATGTGAAACCTTAGAAGAAGACATATACAATTTTTCCAATTGTATCACCCACTACTTCCTTTTCCCCCGCTTTTTTAGGCAATGGATGAAAAAGTAGCTCTGGAGATGAAGGCTGATTTGGAATCAAAAGGAGAGGTGGAGTTTCATGTCTGCACTCTTGAGAAAAATGTAACTGTGAAGAAAAACATGGTATCAATTTCCAAGGAAAAGAAGAAAGAACACCAGAGAGTTTTTTACACCCTCCGTGATCGAACCATCTTTTGGCATTGGGCGTATTATTTATTGTCTTTTTGAGCATGCTTTCTACCTGAGGCCAAGTAAAGCCGGGGATGAGCAGCTAAATGTGTTCTGTTTCCCTCCTCTTATAGCACCCATTAAATGCACTGTCTTCCCACTGGTTCAGAATCAGCAATACGAAGAAGTTGCAAAATTCATCTCTAAATCGCTTACTGTTGCCGGAATTTCTCATAAGATTGACATTACAGGTATGCAACTAAATAAATCATATGTTTGTGTAGTGTAGCATAAGGCATTTAAGAGTGAACATATGTGACTGAAAGCTGTGATTTGGGATTGTGAGTCTGCTGGTGTTTGGTTACCTAAGAAGATGACTTCGAATGATTTTGAACCATGGAAGTTGCTTATAAAAATTTTCATGCACGTGTCTGAACTTTATCCTGTGATTATTGGTGTTGGACTTGTTCTAATGGATTTTTATAATTAGCGACATTGGTCAGTATATTACAAGTTAACCTATGTGTGTGTAATTTTTATAGGTACTTCTATTGGGAAACGTTATGCCAGAACAGATGAACTTGGTGTGCCATTTGCAGTTACTGTTGATTCAACGACATCAGTAACAATTAGGGAGAGGGATAGCAAGGACCAAATTCGCGTTAACGTAGAAAATGTGGCTTCAGTTGTAAAGGAGGTGACTGATGGACAGAGCACATGGGATGATGCTTTGAAGACATACCCACTTCATTCTTCAGGGTCTGCAGAGGATTAACTGTTGAATTTGGGGGCACCATGGATGGTTGGAGGAGCAACAGTTTTGTTTGTTTTGATTAGTTGGGTCTCTTGGCTGCAGAAGCCGAAGTGTCAGCTTACAGTGGCCACTGTTTTCCTCACTATGAGGTTTGTGTTTGGGCAACAACTTAAAAATATTGTGGAGCCGAGTTTGAAGTCGGAGGTTGTAATAGTTACTGCTATTTTTTCTTTTTGACTTTCTATAGCGTAAGAGAAAATGGTTCTGATTTTTATATATAACCGTCTTGCTGGTGAAATGCTTTCTTGGAACGAATAATGTGGGAAGAAATGTGCAGCACACATGAATTTCGGGGTGTTTTTGTTTTGATCGGAATAAGGAACATTAAAAATATGTTGCAACATCAGCAACATGGCAAAAATTTTAAGAAAATTTTACAGTTTTTCTTAAAAAATTATTTTTTTATATTTTAAAAATTTATATTATATAATATTATATATTTTAAGAATTTACACTGTATAAATTCCAAAATCATAACTGAGAATTACTAGTTAGTTATACTGGATGCTGGAATCATCTCGTGGCATCATAAGAGTCGGACACATACGGTTTATCATCTCGTGGCATCATAAGAGTCGGACACATACGGTAAGTAGAATTCGGGGATCAGTTTTCGACTAGTAGGTAGTGGAGCGTACTGCGTAGTTATATAACAATTTATTAGCGGGTTAATAACACTTTGCCCCCTAAACTAGGTAGGGGACAATTATACTTTGTCCTCTGAACTAAAAAAATTATACTTTACCCCTAATTACATGATTCATCTTTTAGAAAATTTATAATATCAAGTTAAATGACTAAAATACCCTTAGTATTATATTTTGATTTTTCATATATTTAATTTTGATATTCAATACGTATAAAATAATTAATCTAAAATAAAATATAATAACAAACTCATATTATAATAAAATTTATTATTTTAATAAAATATAATAACAAAATAATTAGCGAGTGAAAATGTGATAAAATGTTGAATTATATTATATTCGACATTGTAATTTGCACAGGTTAGTCCAAATATAAAAATTATAAAATGTTAAGAGACAAAAAAAATCACAAATTTTATAAAAAATATATATATTATCACACAATATCTTAAAAGAATAATTTTCAACAGAAAATTAGCCCATTTAGGAATTGTTTTACCATTATAATTCGAAATAATATAAAATGAAATAACAAAATTTAAAAATTTGATCAAGACAGGTATATATTGATATGGATTATATTAAAATATTATATAATTTATTTTTTTATTATTTTTAAATAATTATTACATCATTATCAAAATCAAAATATAGTGCTAAGGGTATTTAAGTCATTTAACATGATATTATAAATTTTTTAAAGAATGAATCATGTGATTGGGAGACAAAGTGTATTTTTTTTAGTTCAGGGAGATAAAGTGTTGTTACCTACCTAGTTCATGGGGTAAAGTGTTATTATACCTTTATTAGCTGAACGTCTAGAGTGGGAATTGAACCGAAGGGAATGATTAAATAATTGTGCATATAATAAATTAAAGGCTTAATTATAGTTTGCACAGTTGCAAATAGCCTCTTATATTTATTTTATTTATAAATTACTCCAAAGTGTTAAAATTTTTATCCAA
Source organism: Cinchona pubescens (assembly GCA_025175665.1). Classification (NCBI taxonomy): domain Eukaryota; kingdom Viridiplantae; phylum Streptophyta; class Magnoliopsida; order Gentianales; family Rubiaceae; genus Cinchona; species Cinchona pubescens. The sequence goes on along the minus strand of JANKKI010000077.1, from coordinate 148,649 downwards.
AAAGAATAATCAAATATCATAATTAAAATGAATATTTTTAATTATATTTTATGAATTCCTTTATTAAATTTTTTCTCTTAAATTTAAAAATGATAATAACCTATAATTTATTATTCTAAGTGTTTTTTTTTCCTAAGTAACATGAGAGAGTGAGTTATTTGATCAGTTTAAATTTATGTAAAATATATATTAATTATATCTTAAAGTAGTCCATTTACTCAAATAATGTGATTTTTTGAAATACAAAGTGATGAATTAATTATTGATAATAGATAGAATAAAGTAAAAAATAAATAATAAAACTAAAATAATATGATTAAATAAATAAAATAATTTATTCTAGATATAAAAATATTATTGACAAAACAAGTATATGATGGCATATTAAAAATAGATGCAAAGAAGAAAATATAAAATAGTAAACTAATTCATACAATTAATATTGAAAGGTAAATTTTGTTTTTAATAATGTTGTATGAAAAAGCATCGTTACTTTCAAATAACAAATTATTTATAAAATAAAATCAAATACCAAAGTACAAGTCACCTTAATTTTATGTTGGTTATGTTAATTAAAGGATTGAGGGCAATCACGATATTTTATTACTTTTCTTTTGATGAAAATTTTAACTTCATTTAACTTTATAGGATAATTTGTAGATAAAATAAATATAGGGACAATTTATAATTGTCCCCTATTTACAGGGGTCAAACTGTAATTAAGCTTAAATTAAATTAGAAAGTAATTAGAAAAGCCACATAGAGGAAAGAAGAAGAAGAAGAGAAAAAAAAAAAAAGCAGAGCTGATTTCAACCATAATTTTCATTCAGACCAAGCCCTAACACCAGCACAAGAAGAAGAAATCAACAACGATGTTGAGAGCAGCTGGGAGGAGGCTCTCTTCTCTCCCCTGGACTAGGATTAGGGCGTCTCCGGCCGCCTCCAAATGGGACCCATCCACCGATTCATCTCATTCTTCTTCCACCAACTCTCCTCCCCACTCCTTTTCTCTCTCTTCCGCCTTAATAATGTTGACAAATCAGAGGTCCGTCGAATCTTCCCTCCTCCTCCCCTTGTCATTTATTATAGGATTTACTTTCCTTCAAAGTTTTTACAATATTCTGTTTCTTTCGTGTGTGGATCTTTTGTAATTTTGGCTCTGTTTTCATACGAATCTTTGTAATTTAGGGTTATTGTTTCTATTACTGCTAATAAATTCAAATAGCAGGCACTTTATTATATCATTACTACTATTATTGTTATTATTTTGTTCCCTGCGTTGAATGACCTGTCCCAAAAATTTTCAATTAGGATACTATCCCAAAGAATGCTAAACAAAGACTATAATATTTGATGCTCAAGTTAAATTAGTAATGGTATTACATCATTTCTATATCAGTCAGAGGTAATATGCTGATGAGACTACATCCTCAAAGATATAAAAGTTGGTAGTATGCTGATGATACTACATCCTCAAGGATATAATATGCTGATACTTAGTCATCATAAAGTTGTGCTACCTACGTACATACATACATACATAATGCTAAAATGGGTGTCATTTGCTGAATGAACAATCTGCAGTTCAAACTTCTATGCACACTATGATTTCATCTTTAACGGTTTCATTTGGTGTCTATCCTTTATATTTTCCACTTCAACCAAACATGGGAAACAATTTCCAAGGGAATTACTTTCACTTACCCCACTAGTTTCCTACAACCAAACAGGGTCTAATGGTTAGGTTTGTTGTCTATCCTGCAAATGTGCAAATAGTCCACTGCTTTTAACTATGCCCTTAAGATGACTGACATAGGTGTCGGTTGTTGATTGCTCTAAGGACTTGTTTCTTAAGTTGAATTTTGTAAGAAACCTTTGTGATCTGGGAACTCTGTCTTTCTGAAAGGAGGAGGAAAAAGACAAAGGAAAGGGGGAAGCTTTGATTACTTGTTAACTGCCCAACATTTTTATTATGTTCGATTTTTAGATTCAATTTATGATAAGTGATTGGCAATTCCCGTAGTTCTTTGTGGAACGCTGTGACTGCCATCGCTTTATCAGATTCTCTTGATAAGAATAACTTTTAATGATTGGCCATCTCCTCCAGGTTTGTCTTCCGACTCTCTTGCCTCAGCACATGAAATGGGCTTAGTTCAAGACCTCCCAGCTACAGTGGCAGCTATTAAGAATCCAAGCGCAAAAATTATGTATGATGAATACAACCATGAGCGTTACCTTCCTGGTGACCCCAGTAAACGTGCATTTGCTTACTTTGTTTTAACAGGAGGCAGGTTTGTCTACGCTTCATTGATCCGTCTTCTGATACTTAAATTTGTTCTGAGCATGTCTGCCAGTAAAGATGTTCTAGCACTCGCCTCCCTGGAGGTAGATCTATCCAGCATTGAGCCAGGCACTACTGTCACAGTCAAGTGGCGTGGAAAGCCTGTATTCATTAGGCGTCGCACTGAGGATGACATCAAACTGGCTAACAGCGTCGATGTTGGCTCCCTTCGTGATCCACAGGAGGATGCACTTAGGGTGAAGAACCCTGAATGGCTTGTTGTTGTTGGAGTATGCACTCATCTGGGGTGTATCCCCTTACCGAATGCTGGAGATTTGACTCTGGCGGCTGGTTTTGTCCTTGCCATGGGTCTCACTATGACATCTCTGGTAGGATTCGGAAAGGACCTGCACCTTACAATTTGGAGGTGCCAACATATTCCTTCCTGGATGAGAACAAGTTACTTATCGGTTGAGGGTTTACTATAAATTTCTATCTGAAGGACAACTGTAACTGCTGGATCTAATGTTTCGTCTTTACTCCAGACTGGAGAAAGAACCATTTATTTTCGTCTCCTTTTGGCGTACTTTTGTTTTTCTTTTATTTGTGCCAAACTAGTCGTAATTTACAGGATATGGATTTTGTATTTACATGCGAGTCTGGGCAGGGACTTGCTGTCCTGAATAATTCAGCTGGCTTTTGTTGGGAATATACATTACAAATAAATAGGTTGAGATGTATTACCTTGCCATCCGCTACTGGGTATTTTATCCTATCAGCAGAATTTGGATGACTTTTGAGGTCTTCTGAAGGCTGAAGATGTTGCTTTTCATTTTGCAAGGGCAATCTCTGTATGTTTTGTTCTTTATTATATCTGACGCAGCACAGAGGTCTAAACTCCATTGGTGGAGCTTAACTAATAGGCACATGATGTTCTAAGTTTAACCTCGTTTATTTAGTGGGATGACGACCATGAATTTAGGCAATGCCGCACGTGGGAAGCAAAATTTTTGGTTTTCCCCTGTATTGCTGTTTATCAAGATTTAGGGTTCTGAAGATGAGTGGCTTGCGAACTTTAGAGCGCACTGCTTTAATTAAACCGTGGGGTCTTCAATAAATCAGATACTCCGGAAATACCAGGCACTCAAAAAGTTTTGCTCGAGTTGAATAACAATGTTATACTATAACAGCTAAACGAAATATCAGAAGAATTGTAATATGAAAAGTGTGTACATATTGAAGTCCCGAAGTGAAATCAGCTGGTTAAGCCAATCATATACGTATGCTAATGACGATCAACGTCTCTATGTAGTTCAACCATTAATACAATGGCTCTTATAAAATCTCTGCGCTGGTGCTACAAGAAACAGGAAAAGATGTTCATAATCCGCCATCATCAAATTTACGTATATGCTGATGACACAAAATGACCAAAGGGGATTGGAAAAGATGATAAAATTTTGAAGCTTAGCATATGTTCATCATCAGATGTCGGCATTCAGCAGTCCTGAATTGGAACCAATGGTAGTTTGCCTCCATATGTCTCTGGAAGTTGACTTTCATCGATGTCACCGAGCAAGGTTGATTCTAGCTTTTTGTTCTCAACAAAAATAATCTGCAGATGTATGTATCAGAAACAGAGTTAGCTAATGATGACCAGATAATTTATGCAGCAGACACTCATACGTATATGCTAAAATATCAGTAAACGAATATGAGATTGTGCACATGGAACAGTTTTCTCAAAAGGATCAGTTTAGTCATGGTCTAGTGGAACAGTTTTCTCTTTAACAAATACTCTAAAATACTGTTTCTTAATGTTTCACCATTTTGAAATGGTAATATATTGATTTTATAAATGTTATTCTTGTTGCATTTAATTTAAAGTAATTTAATATTTAATGTACCTTTATTAAGAAAATATATATATAATATAAAGTGATTTAAATATTTAATGTACCTTTACGTGAAAATATATATATCTTTTTGATGCAGAAGACACATCTATAAAGATGTTACCACTAGAATGTAACTATTAATGAATAGTCATATGACTTATGAACATCTCTAATATTTATGTCTATTCATGAATGAAAGAACACATCCATTGGAAATTTCATGAAAGTACATGTCTACTAGGAAAAGTTACATTGACATTGTTTCATTCCCTATAAATATCCAACTCCTAGACTCTAAAGTGTTCATATAATTTTCCAATATTCTTACATTCCAATCTTGAAGTTTTATTCTTCTTTTTCTTCCAAACTTTTGTTATATACTTATTCTAATTCCTACAAGAGTAGTTGAGAGATTTAGAGTTATTTTGATCTTCTATTTGAGTGCACATTACAAGATGAAGATCTTTGTGTGGTTCGTTGTATCTTAGAAGTAAGACGTCATCATTGCAATTTGCACCAAGGTAGCGGCGGAAATCTACTTTGAAGAAAGCGCCTATCATAACGTGTCTCGAACGGATTTTATCACTAACGAACTCTCTTTCTTTTATTATTATTTAGTAAGTGCATTTGTGTTTTTGTTTGTAGTATTTCCATCTTTGGTAGGGTAATTTTTCCATCAAGTTCAAAGTAGATTAAAATTAATTTTTCAAAAAAAAAAAAAAAGATGGTTTCTTTAGAAGAACAAAATTCTGCAAAACTAGAAAAGTTTTCTAGAAAAAATTTTCGTAGATGGCAAAGTCAAATGCATTATTGGTTAACAACCTTAGGACTTTTTTCTGTCATCTCAAATCCCATTGATCCTTCAAATAAAAATTCTGATGCTAGTTCAACTGACAAAAGCGGAATTGAAAATGAAGTAGATAAGGACTATCTTTGTCATGGTCGTATTTTATCTGCTTGGTATCTAGCAATCTTTACGATATTTATTGCATTACAAAAACTTCATGTGAATTGTGAAATACACTAGAAAAGAAATATAGTAAAGAAGATGAAGGACTTGATAACTATATTATTGGAAAATATTTAGATTTTAAAATGAATGATAATAAATTTGCAGTAGAACAAGCACACTTTTTCCAAGAACTCATTCATGAATTAAATCAGAAAAATATTGAAATGTGTGAAAAATTTCATGTGGGTGCTTTACTTAAAAACTTCCTCCACAATGAAAATCTTTTGCTTTATCCCTAAAATACAAACGTGAAACTCCAACCATGGACAGTTTGATTGTTTCTCTTCAATTTCCATGGACAGTTTGATTATTTCTCTTCAAATTGAAGAAAAACAAAGAGATGAAGATAAAATATCCATTGAGTTTGAGGTAAAAGTAAACATTGTTGAAGGGAAAAGTTTAAATTCTAAAAAGAAAAAATTTTCAAAAGATAATTTTTCTAAAAATCTGATCATCCGATGTTAATAAGAAAAGAAGAGACGTTTTGTTCGTGGAAAACCTGGACATATGGCCAGAGTTTGTCGACATCGCAAAGGCAAAAAAGCATTCGAAACACCGGATTCTCAAGTCAATGTTATAACTAATGAGATTGACGAAAGGTTTGTTTCACTCATTCCTATAGTCAATATAGTGTGTGCATCTACCGATTGGTGGATTGATACCGGTGCAAATATTCATGTTTGTGCTGACCGATCTTTGTTCTCACAATATCAGGTTCTTGACGAAAAATCTGTAAACATGGGTAATGCTGCTGTCGTACAAGTGATGGGAGAAGGAATAATAGATTTATTACTAACTTTGGAAAAAACCTTGTCTCTTTATAGGGTGCAACATGTACCCGATATTAGAAAAAATCTTATTAGTGGCTCTCTTCTTATTAGAGATGGATATAAATTATTATTTGAGTCAAATAAAGTTGTACTTAGTAGGAATGAATCTTTCATTGGTAAAGGTTAATACACATGTACTTGAGGGTCTTTTCAAATTAAATGTATCAAATGTTATTTGTAATAATAATAAAAGTGATAGTAGCTATTCTCTTTATAATGATTCTCCTAATATTTGGCATGGTTGTTTAGGGCATGTTAATAATATGTATATTAAGAGAATGATGTATTTAGATCTTATTCCTAAATCTAACATAAACTTGCATGAAAAATGTGAAATTTGTGTGCAATCTAAATTACCAAGAAAGTCTTTTAAATCTGTAACTAAGAATTCTTCAATTTTAGATCTCATACATAGTGATGTCTGTAAAATTCAAGTTTATTCTAGAAATGGTAAGAGATACTTTATTACTTTTATAGATGATTTTACCAAATATTGCTATGTTTTTCCTATTCGAACAAAAGATGAGGCTTGGACTATGTTCACTTCATACAAAAATGATGTAGAAAATCAAAAGGGAAAGAGAATAAAAAACCTTTGTTCAGATAGGGAAGGAGAATATGTTTCTACAGCATTCTCTAAGTTTCTGTAATGAAAATGGTATTATCCATCAAGTGTCTCCCCTTTACACATCTCAATCAAATGGTGTAGAGAAGAGAAAAAATAGAACTTTATTAGATATGATAAATGGCATGTTATCGAACTCTGCGCTTCCTAACAATTTATGGAATGAAGTATCTGTCTCTTATACACATCTAGAAAAAGTTAAACACAACTCTATATGAATTATGAAAATGTCTGCATGTCACATTCTAAATAGAGTTCCTCATAAAAAGTTAAACACAACTCTATATGAATTATGAAAAAGGAGGAAACCTAATTTAAATTATTTACGAATGTGGGGGTGTTTAAAAAAAATAAAAATTTCAGAAAATAAAAGAGCAAGAATAGAGAAAAATTTTAGAAATGACTTTTATACATATCTAATAGAAGAGGATCCTCAAACATACAAAGAAGCCATGTCATCTATAGATTCGACATTTTAGAAAGAAGCAACAAATTCCGAAATAGAGTCTTTAATTAGTAATCAAGACGTGGGTCTTAACTGAATTGCCCAACGGGTGTAAACCTATTGGCTGCAAGTGGATATTTAAAAAGAAATTTAAACCATATGGGTCTATAGAAAATTCAAGGCAAGACTAGTTGAAAAAGGTTATTCCCAAAAAGAAGGGTTTGACTATTTTGATACCTATTCTCTAGTAGCAAAATTGGTGACAATACGAATTCTTTTGGCTTTCACATCCATATATAAGTTAGAAATCAATCAAATGGATGTTAAAACCACCTTTCTTAATGGTGAGTTAGAAGAAGAAATATATATGGAACAACCGGAGGAACTTGTTGTACCTGGACAGAAAAATAAAGTTTATAAACTAGTAAAATCTTTATATAGATTGAAACAAGCCCCAAAGCAATGGCATGAGATCAAGTTATCTTATCAAATGGTTTTCTAATTAATGACTCTGAAAAATGTGATTATAGTAAATTCACTGATTTTGGTTGTTATATTATATCTTTATGTAGAATATTCTAATCTTTGGTAGCAATATGAGAATTATTAAAAAAAAAACTAAAGATTTTTTGTCAAATAACTTTGACATGAAAGATTTAGGAGAGGCTAATGTTATTTTGGGAATTAGGATTTTACGAAATCCAACGGTTATTACATTACACAATCACATTATATTGAAAAAATATTAAAAAAATTCAATATGTATGATTGTAAACCCGTGAGTACTCCTTATGATCCCAATATGAGACTAAGAAAAAATATGGGAAAGCCTGTTTCCCAATTATTATATTCCCAAATTATAGGTACTCTCATGTATCTCACAAATGCTACAAGACCTGATATCGCACAGGCTGTGGAAAGATTAAGTATATATACAAGTAATCCTGGTAAGAGTTGTTGGACTGCATTAGAAAGGATACTTAGATATTTAAAAGGTAGCATATCACTTGGTATACATTATTCGGGTTATCCCGCAGTGCTCGAAGGCTATAGCTATGCGAATTGGATCTCCGATTCAGATGAGACCAAATGCCACTACCAGATATGTTTTCACATTAGGTGGAGCAGTAGTTGCGTGGAAATCCTCTAAGCAAACGTGTATTTCTCGATCCTCTATGGAATCCGAAATGATAGCACTAGATGCTACAGCACAACAGGTAAAATGGCTTAAGAATTTATTAATGGATATTCCCATAGTTGAAAAGCCGATTCTTGCAGTCTGCCTTCATTATGATAATCAAGCTGCTATTACAAAATGCAAGCAAAAGAATTCAAATGAGCAAAAGAGACATCTGCGCTTAAGGCAGAAAACTATTATGAGTTTAATTAAAAATGGAGTAGTCGCGTTGGATTATATTCCATCTTCAATAAACATTGCAGATCCATTAACAAAGGGACTAGCTAAAAAGAAAGTCAAAGAATTTTCAGTAGGGATGGGATTGAAGCTCATAAATTAGAAATTACTGACAGTGGCAACCCAATCTTTCTGACTGGAGATCCCAAGACGAAGGTTCAATGTGGTAAAAACAAGTTGTTTAGGAGAATAATTGGAGAAGTACCATAACTTTATTTTTAGTCCCACCGTGATTTTTATGGTACTTAATGTAGCGGTAAGGAAGAGCTTATGCTTTGAATGAATTCGTAACAAACTATGTAGGATATGCTTCCGTTACACATATCCTTAAAGAATCACCTATTTGAGTGTGGTTGTAAGGGCCGCAACCTATGAGATTGGACTTTTCTCTAGAGCACTCAAGAATTAAGATACTAGCGCAAGGCCGTTAATGCGCGACCCCGTTAATGAACTTGACAAAAAATCTCGTATGATGTGTATGATTAATTGAAATTCGGGTTAAACGATCCTAGTTCAAGACACAAGTTCACTATGGTTCTTCCGAATAGAATTTCTCATACTAAGTGAAGTTCAAGTCCACAAGACACCGTCACCGATTGCATTGTAAAAAATTGCTTTTGTATTTCTAAATTTTGAATCGTGTGGAGGATTGTTGGATTTAATTTAAAGTGATTCAATATTTAATGTGCCTTTTACGTGAAAATATACATATACATATATATATATATATATAATTATTACTAGACACATCTCTTTGATGTAGAAGACACATCTATTAGGATGTTATCATTGGAATGCAACTATTAATGAATAGTCATATGACTTATAAATGAGAAGACGCATCTCTAATATTTATGTCTATTCATGAATGAAAGAACACACCATTGGGAGTTTCATGAAAGTACATGTCTACTAGGAAAAGGTACATTAACATTGTTTCATCCCCTATAAATATCCAACCCCTAGACTCTAAAGTGTTCATATATTGCCAATATTTCTACATTCCAATCTTGAAGTTTTATTCTTCTCTTTCTTCCAAACTTTTGTTATATACTTATTCTAAATTCCTACAAAAGCAGTTGAGAGATTTAGAGTTATTTTGATCTTCTATTTGAGTGTACATTAGAAGATCTTTGTGTGGTTCGTGTATCTTGGAAGTAGGACGTCATCATTGCTATTTACACCAAGGTAGATAACCGGCGGAAATCTACTTTGAAGAAAGCGCCTACCATAGCGTGTCTCAAACGGGTTTTATCACTAACGAATTCTCTCTTTCTTTTATTATTAATTAGTAAGTGCATTTGTGTTTTTGTTCATAGTATTTCCATCTTTAGTAGGTAATTTTTCCATCAATTCTCTGGGATGTAATTGGGACAACCTGCTTGCATCTAGTATACAGTTGATGGTGGAATTAGAGTTCCCAACAATTGCATTTCATCTCACCAACTGTCCGATATATGCCAAGTTGCAAAGGAAAATGAAAGACAGAATGAGAAAAATGTGGTACCTTCTTCTTTGTTTTGCTGTCAATAAATGGGTAAACAATCTTCCATGCAGTCATGAATACATAAGGCACATGGACTATGAATAACTTGCCTAGCCTCTCTGGGTAGCAATCCTGAAATTTGGGATGAACAAGATAGGGTTAGTGAGTTACTTGTGTTGTTTATAATATACTTACAAGACATGAAGAGAATAGATGGAGCACCAAATTGACTTCCTCTTTGATGACAAGGTAAACATGTAAACCTGCAGAATTGATAGAGCTGCTATATATCCACGAACATCACTGTTAGCATATCCCCATCCTTCAAGGTCAGCAATGCAGACAAATTTCTCTTGTCCAGTTGGCATTCTGCTATTTTTTAAAACATAATCAAGAGTCAATTTCAGCAATTACAACTCGTTAAAGATAATTAATTTATGATCACCAGAGAAATATATATTTGTTTCAGATAAAATGATGAGCATCATCCAGATGGATAAAATGACGAGCAAATTTTACTACTAGTTTCTGAGGGACATTTTTTTGCATCATGCTAAACTGATGGAAGTAGTTTAGGACATATTACAATAACTTCATTTTCCATAGGAGAAATGATAAATGAACAAAGGCAGGCAAATATGGCAAATATAATATTAGAAGAAGTGAATTACCTAGCACATATTTTGTCAAGGCTGAAAGTAACAAACCCTGTAAGCTACACATACTAAAATGAGAAACAACATTGAGCATAACATAAAGAATCCCTGGAACATGGGTATTTTGTATTGTGGTGTATAAGGTATGATTTACCAAGCGTAGACACTCACTCAAATGGGGGAGGTTGTTTTGGAAAAAAGAGTGTTGTGATAAAAACCGTTATCGTGAATCTAAAAACTGCCATACTGAGTGTTTAGAAGTTAGAGCATACGTTTGAACTCTTCAAGGCTCTTGGGCTTATGACGTCCACCAAAGGTCACCACAATGGGGTGGCCCAACTTGTCATGTCCTTGCATAAATAATTTGTCATGAGCAAGCTCATTTGGAATTTCTGAAGGAGATATGAAGCCATTGGGAACGAATTCTTTCCTCCAGCTCAGGTAATTGAGCAATAAAGCAGAGGCCTTTTCAATGTCCAGATCACGAGCTCTAAGAAATCTGCGGATCATAAAGTCATCCAGATCCTGGGAGGGAGAGCAAGGAGGCAGTTGAAGCTTAATAATGAATTTAAGTCATTATCTCAGGCAAGTTGATACACAAACGCGTACATAAATAGTACTACTAGGAAGGCATCCCTTTTTTTGCAGGTAAAATGTGCATATGTTGGCTTTCTACACAGGAAGGAATTGTCCAGGTAAAATGTGCATATGTATCAAATGATACCTTTCTCTGTTGATGACGCAAAACCATTTCTGAATTTTGCTGAAAACAACAACTGAATTTCCCAATCCCTCAGCCTCAGCCTCAGGTACAGGACAGGATGATAAAATGAAATGACGTGGGCAGAATGGGAATGGAATTGGATAAAATGAAATGAATTGGTTGTAACAAAGGAATTGGATACCATTTCTAATAAAGGGATAGTAGTAGTAGGTACGGGTACGACTGACTGACTGACTCGTGTAGAGTAAGTTGAACGAGGCAAGAACCACAAACACACACAAATAAAAGACAAGGAATTGAAGTTTTTAATCAACAAAAAACTGCAGGAAGTAATGAAATAATTAGTACGAGTACAGTACAGTACAGATATTTGCTCTTTACGTGTTCAGTTAGGACCTAAATTAATCGTTCTATCTTGCCACGTGTCTGTTTCTTGTGGGTGATCAGTCTTGGCATCATCAATAAGAAAGACAAGCAAAGCAAGAAGAGGGACAGACCTTGGAGGAGGGATCTTCTCTTTCGAGCAGGGGTCTGATGATGTTGATCTTGCTGCGCTCATTCTCATCCTTTTGCAAGCTGATTTTCTGATCTTTGACTTCCTCCTCCTCGGTGTCTTTCTCCTCTTCTGAGGATGAGGATGATGCTGTTGACCAAATTGAAGAAAATTGGAATTTCTGGCGCAGATACGAACTCATTCTCACAAATTCTTTCTTTACTCTTCTCTCCCTCAAAATCTGGAGCAATTTGGAAGTAAGACTTGGGAGTGGACCGATCACAAAAGATATCTTCTGGTGGAAGTAGGCAGAGGAGGAAGGTCAGGGTAGAGATATCTTCTGTTTGTTGTGGTGGTGACTGTGAGTGATGAATAACAAAAGCAGACAATTCGTGGAGTCGTCAAAATAAATATCCCACTCAATTCCCTCTTTTCTTTAATATGAAAACAAGAAAAATCACATGTTGTACTTTTCCAACAACTTATACTACGTAGTACTCGTTATTCAATAATTTCACTCCCTTTCCTCTTTTCTAGGAAATAATAAAATAATTCTTCCCCTTTCATTTTTATATCTCACCATAATCTTATACTTCGAAACAAATTTTATATAGGATCGATTCATAACATAATATCATAAAATAATAAATTTATTAATTTATAAATTTTGTCATATTATACTTATATTTTTTCACTTTATTCTATAAAAATAATATAAAAAATTTATAAATTAAATAATTTATTACACAATTTCATAAAATCGGCCTATATAAAAATTTTCTTTAAGTCTCCTATACTATAGAAAAAAAAGTACTAATATATATCACCTGATTTGATAGAGTTCCAATTAGAATTCTTTCGTGTACATGTTATTTTAAATTCTACAATATTGTAGAGTTACTCTGTGCTAATATGCGTGTGATATGATCGTGACCATTTTAACGGAGCCTTGCGTTTGAGTCGAGTCTATGTTTATCGAAAACTTAAAATTATTTTGTTATATTTTAAAATTTATATGGTATAATATTAATATTATTTTAAAAATTTTAACATATATTTATATAAATTTTTAATAGAAACTTTTTTTACATATCTTAGAATAGAAATAAATCGATTTTAAATTTTTTTAAATAAATTTTATAAAATAAATGATATAAATAAATACAAACAAAATTTTATAACGTTTAATATTAATTACAAAATTTATATATAAAATTTTAGACGGAATTTATTTAAATATTTTTCTTACAATTGAAACTAGTATTTCATTTTCGATAACATGACGAATGACCCAGCTACCATGTGGAGGGCGGTCCTTGTTTAAACCACCGAATTACATAATGGGCTTGGACTCGGGATTAATAATTTGTTCTCCAAAGCAAAAGTACACATCCTAGCCGCACGCGTCCCACGGGTACTCGAATGGTGGTTAGGTCACCAAACCCAAAAAAAACAAAAAACCACACATTCCCAAATTTAAACAGAATTGATATTTTGGGTTAGGTGTTTAAACCCATTCAATTCGAAAATTTAACCCAATTTAATACTAAATAAGTTAAATTATCGGTTTTTGAATTATTTGAATTAGGTTATTCGAATTCAATTGGGTTGCGTTGAATTTTATTGTTTAACACCTAACCAACCCGATAACCCACTAAAACTTAATTATATTTTTTTAATTTTCATATTTGTTCTAATTATTTCATCTAATTTTGTATTTTTTTCTTTTTCATTCTTGAAATAACATTTAATTTATCATATCACATATTATATATTTTTTCTTTTAATTATTGACCTAATCATTTTATTTTTAACTAAATATATCTATATATTTTTATGAATAATCTTACAATTTTAGATTTTAACCCAAATAATCCAAAAATTCGTTTGACTAATACTTGAGTTGTGTAGAATGATTTATTTGAATTACTATATTAGTTAAGTTGTGTTAGATTTTTTTTTTTTAATCCAAAAACTCAAAATTTCAAATTTAAAAACTTACCAAGACAAAAACTCAATCCATAAACATCCCTACGTGCCTCATTGAGTCATGGCTACATCTCTCTATTTTCCTTAACACTTGAAAAAAATCATGGACCCCTTGTCTATTACTGCAGTATAAACAATCAAACACTGCGATATCAACTCTAGAGTAAGTTTTAATTAAGAACATAAATAAGAGAATAAAAAGATGTACATACCTTTCAATTCATCCTTGAGTTGTGACTATTGCGAAGTTTTTAATAAAGAATTTTTCCCACATTTGATCATTAATGATATGACCTCATTCATTAGGAGGCAAAACACTACTAGTAATCAGGGCTAAGTAATTAGGGCCAAGGCAAAACCCAACCTGACAGCTGTAAAAGGGTCAACTGGGAATAAACAACCTTTATCGTTGTTACAAAGGAGTAGTCAGAGAAGGTTATGAAAAGTAGCGTAGTAATGTATTAGTGGGAGTTATATCATTTCATTCATTTTTCCCTTTCCAAATAATCCCAATAATTAACCCTAAACTGTTTAGTTTGCTTATTATTAGTTGTATATTAATACCAATAACTAAAGTTTTAGTAGCAGTATAGTGGAGTGGACTCTTGGAATGGCTGGAATTGGAGTACTAGTATAATAACGGACGGTACAAGTTAGAGTAGCGCAGGTGCATCAGGCGGCCCCTGGCCCCTGGCCAATAAATAAAATAATAGCGTAGTAGTACACTAGTCTTCTAGTACTACTAAAAATAAAAACATCACAGCGCCAACAGGTTTTTGATCAAAGACCGCTTAGTTTTGCCTTCCTCCGCCTACCAACTTCTATCAAAAAATGGCTTCCATTTCTAAGCTCCCAACAGCAACCGCCACCGCCACCGCCACTGCCACCGGCTCTTCGAGGCCCAAATGCTTGATAGCTATTTCTTCGGAGGCCCAACTGCTCTTCTTCCATAACCATCAGAACCAACGTCCTTTCATCCTCCAACTTGTCACTTCATTCTAATCGTCCTCTCAGGGCTACCTCTCTGTGAGTATTCTATTCCTTCTCTTATAATTAATTATTACAACTACTACTGCTATCTCTAATTTGTTTCTTTATTTGTTCATTTTTTGTTCTAGCTTCTTCTTGCTTGAATTTGCTAATCATTTTTTTTTTCTTCTAGATCCATTCCATTCTGGTTATTACATACTACTATTACAAAGTACAATAATCCATCTTCTTATGTTCTTCTCTCATTTCAATTACTCCCATCTCTTATGCTTCCTAATACTGAAAGCTGTTATCATCTCTTTCTCCCTATATATATAAGCGTTCAAAGCCCTCCAAGTTCCATCTTGTAATATTGTCTTTCTCAAGTCTTTTAAAATACCCACAAAAAAAAAAAAAAAAGAGAAAAAGAAATAAAATTAATAAAGATAAGAAAGATCCTGTCTTTTTATACTCCATGGCAGGTATTTATGAGATTATTATCTGGTTCCTTAGTGTTTATACAACTTTTTTTTTTTTTTTAGTATATCAAGTTTGCCATTCTCATTTCCAGTCGATCTCAAATATCTGGATATAGATTTGCCAGAAGGTTGGTGGTTCTGGGATTTGTTCTTGGTTGTTTTCCGGAAATTACACATTGTCAAATAGAAAGCTAAAACGGGCACAAGGATGAATCATAATCCAAAAAAGAGGGGAATAATTGGAATAGGAAGGATGGTAGCCTATGGTTTTGGGTCTAGTCAATGTTCTCGACTGTTATCTGTTTTACAACATGCTATTTGAGTTTGTCAAATAATAACAGCACATTGATAAATATCTATATTTACTATGTCCTGTGTTGTTCTTGTTGGTTAACTTTTAATGCTCCTCCGCTCCATATTTGTTTCTCTGGTCTTTACCTATAAGTTTGTTAACAGTGTCAAGTGCTCCCAAATTGATGAGTGAAATGGAAGCCATTTCAAGAGAACAACTCTTCATGACCTTTATGAGAAGCTAGGGCAAAGTCCTTGGTACGATAACTTGTGCCGTCCTGTTACAGATCTGCTCCCATTGATTGAAAGTGGTGTCAGAGGTGTAACCAGCAATCCAGCGGTAAATTACTTATATGATGTCTTTTTCTCCTTTACCTATTCATATCTTCGCAATTCTACATTTTTTCTCTTTCCGGAAGAAACTGTGGTGGAGAATTAGGGTCTTCACAAATCAACGGAAAATAATTTCCCAAGCTCCTTGTGTTTGGTTCACCTTAAGCTGGAGAAATAATTTCCCATGCAAGCCGATGTAAAACAACTTCTTTAAAAAGTTTAATGAAGGTGTTTCCCACCCATTAGACATGCATCCCATCATTCCAGTTCCCTCTCTCTTGTCTAGAAATTTTAGGAACGGAAACGTAACCCAGCCAACGATAAGCTCAAATAAATTGCACTGGAAAATTTGATGACGATTGTGCACTGGTCACCTCCACTTTCTCCTCCCTTCTCTACCTTTCAATTAGTTTCATTTTCAGGGAAATCTAGAGAGTGAGAAAGAATGGAGATTCTAGCAGAGAATTGGGAGGGGAGACCACTAGAGTCAGGGGAGGTGGGGAAGGAAGAAAGAAGGGAGAATTTGTTTGTTAATTATATCCTTTTGTTGACAAGAATTTGTTTAGAAATATCAAATACAAATTGTTAATTGTAGGACTATTTTGGGGTGGTGGGTGGGTGGTGCCTGGAGGGTCCCACGAGATATTTTTGTGCTTATTACTTATGAAGAACATATTTTTATACATTCTACCAAACACCAGAAAATGCAGACAAATAATCATTTTCAAGGAAAACATATTACATCCTACCAAATGGACCCTAAAAGAAAAACATTGTTGTCCATACCTTCCTACTACCTTTCGTTTAGCTAATAATTTGCTGATATCTTGACTGCAGATCTTCCAGAAGGCTATATCAACTTCCAAATGCCTATAATGAACAATTCAAGTAATATTATTCACTTCTCCTTTTTATTTTTATTTTTTTGGGAGATTTTTAATTAGTGTTATACATTCATGTTAATAGTTCCCATGATTTTAGGGCCATTTACTTCTATTTTGTTTTAAGTTCAGCAATGGCTGCATTTAACGCAGCAATTCACTGATAAATTACTTCTGGATTTGATTTCTTAATTACATATTACTGATTTCAGCCAGGTCTCATCTTTCTGTCCAATTTCACAAGACCTAGTATAAATGAACCTTTGCAGGGAAGTTGTGCAAGCTGGAAAAGACATAGAAAGTGCATATTGGGAACTTGTGGTGAAGGATATACAAGATGCAAGCAAACTCTTTGAGCCAATTTATGATGAAACAGATGGTGGTGATGGATATGTTTCTGTTGAAGTTTCACCCAGACTTGCTGATGATACTCATGGGACCATAGAAGCTGCAAAATGGCTTCATACAAAGGTTCATCGCCCTATATGTTTACATCAAAATTCCTGCTACAGCTCCATGCATCCCTTCAATCAAGGAAGTGATTGCATCTGGAATATGCGTCAATGTCACGGTAGGTTGGTTCTTTATCAGATGTCCCTTGGTACGAAGAACTAATGTGTGTTAAAATTAGTGGCATGAGAGATGATTAAGTTCTGGTTTATGCAATCTATAGATGTAGTCATTGTTGTATTACCTGACAAAAGTAAAAAAATGTCGGGGTCTTGTATTGCAGGTGACATTTGCAGATGTGCGAAAGTGTGAGCGTCATGATCTTATTTTGGAGAAGATCTATATTTATATATCATTTAGAATTCTTATGGACTTTCAAAAACAGTTGTATGAACCTGCAATAGTATCATTTTAGAAAATCTTGTCGACCTCTGCAGTTATTTTTGTGAAGTAGTGAGGACTGCATTTTGAGCCTGAATTGTTCTTTTTCTTAAAAAAGTCTATTTTAAATTTGAAGTTACAGTAGGAGGGCCAGAGTCTTACACTATGACCTAGTTCAGGGGAGGGCTCATCATCTCCTAAAAAAGTTCTTGCCTTATGAGGAGGCTGACAGAAAATATGGCTGAGTTGAAGCAGAGCCTCTATTGAATGTTTTACATACACTTAATGAAGAAAAGGGGAAAATTTTTACATTTGTTACTTAGAATACTTGGTTGTGCAATGGTATTCTTTTGGGTTACTAACATTGTTGTTTTGTTTTTGGAAAACAGCTCATTTTCTCTCTTGCTAGATATGAAGCGGTTATTGATGCTTACCTGGATGGCCTTGAGGCCTCTGGTCTATCTGATCTCTCTAGAGTTACAAGTGTTGCTTCCTTCTTTGTTAGTCGAGTAGACACCCTTGTTGACAAGATGCTTGAGAAAATTGGAACACCAGAAGCTCTTGATCTCCGTGGGAAGGTAATACAACAGGATTCTCTAGGTTTTTTGTTTTCTTTGTGGATTGTGTATGAACTTGGGACTTTGAAATCAGTCAATTCTCAAACATCTCCTTCTTTTGCAGGCTGCAAATGCTCAAGCAGCACTTGCTTACCAGCTCTACCAGAAAAAGTTTTCTGGTCCAAGATGGGAGGCTTTGGTGAAGAAAGGTGCCAAGAAGCAGAGGCTGCTGTGGGCTTCAACCAGTGTGAAGAATCCAGCTTACCCTGATACCTTATATGTGGCACCTCTCATTGGACCTGGCACGGTAAGTATTATCTTATCAAAATGTGTCTTGTCCTTTCTGCTAGGTTGTGGACCATGGGAAAGCATGGAATGGGAAATTTAAGATCTATTCTGCCCAAGCCTTTTTGGATGAGATATTGATATACTTAATTCTCTGTTTTGAAAACATAGGTTTCGACCATGCCTGATCAAGCTCTTCAAGCATTTATTGACCATGGTACTGTTGGAAGGACAATTGACTCAAATGTGTCTGAAGCAGAGGGTATTTACAGTGCCCTTGAGAAGTTGGGGATTGACTGGAGCTACGTGGGGTCTCAACTTGAGCTTGGATTCAAAGGAGTGGATTCTTTTAAGAAGAGCTTTGATAGCTTGCTCGACAGTCTGCAAGAGAAGGCAAATTCACTTAAGCTAGTGAGCCTGTAAACCTTGTGCTTATGTTGAATTTCTTGAACAATGAATAAATGAAGGGATGCTGTGTCCGCTGTGTAAGACATTAGAGAGCTAATGATTGTATGTATAATCATGCGTTAAATATTAAGTTGTGGAATTCAAATTTTGATGTTTCGATTGTGCTTGTGAATTAATTCTCCCTCACCTGATGTGCATGATTAAAAGAAATAAGTGTTTGTTCCCACATATTTTTCCATAAAGGTTGTTGATCAATGTTGTTGGGGTGCTTTGAAAGTTGGTGCTAGCAACAATCATAGCATCTAAAGTAAGCACACGTTTTGTGAAATGTTGTCAATCTATTAGAGGTTAATGAAAGGGTCATATATAGTTAATGCAATGGATATTGCCATGGGCTGGGAAAAAAATCCTTAAAATCAGCAAATTGATTCACCCACAGGCTACAGATCACTTTATTGCTAGTGCTGGAACCATTATGAATGAATTACCATAGCATCACTTGACCACTAAAAAAAGATGCAAAACATCCAACAGAAAACCTTGTCAGAAGCAATCGTTCATCGACTACAGATATCAGGAAGAGATAAGATCAGATAAGCTATCCCCCGAAAACTACCATATTCTTTTGAAACAGGCAAAAGAATTGGACGGTAAACAGATAGAGGAGTGAATTAATAAAACCACTACAGCAAAAGGGAACATTAGTATTCAACCCATGGAAAAGATGCTTGTGAAAATCATGCGCGTCATCATTCCTAAGGATATTTTGACAAGAAGTGTTCAATTAATCCACTGGCAGCTGTCGGCGCTTGTATCGTACAATAACTTTGTCTTTCACGCCCACAACCATGGCATTCCAGTCAATCTCCGGGAAAGGTGAGATCAGTTCCAATTCAAAGTTTCTGAGCAAATGGCTCCATATTGCTTTTATTTGCAGGATATGCAAATGGCTCTCCTAGACATCCATGTCTGCCACCGCCAAAAGATATATAAGAGAATGCTCCTGCAACCTTGTCTTCATCTCTTCCGGGAGCAAATCTGTCAGGGTCGTAAGTATTGGGAACTTTGTAAATATGTGGGAGTCGATTGGCAAAAGCAGGAGATGTGGCAACTATATGGCCCTTGGGAATATCATATTCTTTTCCTTCCCTGGTAGTCACACTGAAGTCACTATGCGAGCTGCGTAGTAGCATTATCAAAGGCGGGTGGAGCCTTAGAGCTTCTTTTATGCAACGGTAGAGGACTTCCATGTCAGATAAGATGTCATGATCAACCTTATCTCCATGCTTCTTCATTAGATTCTTTTGCTCATCCAAGACTCGTGACATGTATTTCTTGTTGCAGAGTAGGTAAGCCCCGGTCCAGGTGGAGGTGATGGAACTAGTGTGCTGGCCAGCAAAAAGAGCAGCAATGAGAAGGCCAGTGACCTCAGCTTCGGTTCAAGTTGGGCGTCCATCTTTGTATTTGGAGTCCATAAAGCATTGTAACATGTCATTCTCTGTCTTCCCACTTTGTGTACGAGAAGCAATTATAGTCGCAAAAATCTCTGCAAGCTGCTTGCGGGCATTGTCACGACGGCGATGGGCTGGTATTGGCAGATATGGAAAGATCACACTGATTGGGAGCATACCGTTGTCGAGGTCATGGAAGAGAGCAGAGACGTCATCAAATAGCTTGTTTCGCACCTCTTCACCCAAAAGGCATCGACTTGCTGTCAGTATAATTAAATGCTCCAATTCATATTTTAAGTCCACCTCACCACTATCCCCCCATTTTGAGAAATAATCCTTCACATATCAGGCAAAAAGAATAAGAAAGAGTGAGATCCAGATCAGCAATGCAAGGATCTAAAATTTAATTTCAGGGCAAACATGAATCAAACAACCATAGCAACCAGGAATCAAATTTTAGTTGTTATGAAACTAAATGGCCCTCAACATATAGGTAGCAGTGAGGTTTTACCAATTGTTTATAATAAAGGAGAAACTTAGTGACACCAAATTTAAGTGACATCATTGAAAACCTTTGTTTAACCACCCTCTTCTTTTAAAGTTATATAACCAGACTGTTGTTCCATACCGAGACACAGGTATCAAAGCACCTATCCCAACAAGTCTTGAATCTTAGGATAGCAAAGGTAAAATATCAATGATGGAATTTGCTTCTTTTCTCGTTAAGAATGCTCAATGGATACAATAGCTTTAGAAGTTGGGAATGCAATAAATGTGCAGAGACCAAACGTGTGCATGAACATCAGGTTTAAACTTAAAACTTTAATGGTGCAGTACTGAAGCCTCGGCTACTACTCTCTGCTGCAATAAGGAACATAAACAAGTAGTAGTGTAGTACTCTTAACAAAAAAGATAAACGCATTTAAGGACTTGCTCCCTCACCTCAAACCAAAATGTCTGCCAGAATTAATTCCGTAATTACACAGGCTACCCACTCATAGACACGAAAAATTCTTTGCTAGTCACTAACAACTGTGGGATCATAGGTGAGCACTTGCTATTTAGATACTCCATTCCACAGTCCAAATGGAGAAAAATAAAAACTTCTAATACAGTAGGAGTAATAAATGAAAAGAAAACATAATCACCTCAGCTTCGAGAACCATCTGATCGACATAACCCTTCAACTTAGTAACCCGGAGTGCTTCGGTAAAGAACCTGAACTGCTCTTGCCTGATGGAGTAGTCCACATCGAAAACGACGCCGGGGCCAAATGTAGGGACATTGAACTGGTAGACCTCCTGCTGGCTGAGATCGGATTCTGGGGCCTTGAAGAAATGAGCGGAAACCTCAGGGCCGATAAAGAACGTGATGTTTTTGGTGGGGAAGAGCTTGAGGGTGAAGACGCTGCCGAGCTTAGGGTATTCCTCCCTCAGCATCACCACAGGTCCTCTCAAGAACCTCAGCAGTCCTCCAACAAGGGGCCATTTATTTAGCTTTCACGGCTGGTGGGACCCGCTTCTTCTCATTGGATCTGATGGGAATTATCAATAATACGGAGATGAGTTTTGCAACAAAAAGGGTGGCCAGCAGCAGCACCCCCACATTCACCAATTTGTTGCCCTCTGCTAATTCTTCCATCACCAATTTGTATCCTCTAAAATAAGTACAACAATCCTCTCTGCAAAATTACATTAGAAAGAGGGACTTATTAATTAATAAAAATAAAATAAATAAATAAACACAAAGACTAGAATAGTACAGTACTGGAAGGAAGAATGAAAGTTGAAAGGGGAATTACGAAGTGGAGCGATGGATTTGGCGAGTGAGAGTGTGAGTGCTTGAGAGGGGAAAGGAATTAAAAGTTTCGACACTGCTTACTTGGGCCGTGGGGTATGCATTAAGGACAGCGATTATAAATAGAATAAAGGATTAATTACATTTACATCCTTGAGGTTTGACTAAATTACTAAACAAATTCTATAGTTTGGCAAAATTGACTCACCCCTTTGAAATGTCCAAATAAGAATAACTTTGTGGTTGCCATATTAATGTAAAAAGGTAATTCGATCACTTTGAACTATTTTATTATAAAATTGATGTAGTGATAGGAAGATGACAAAGGGGACTACTGCAACGTTAACTTTAGAGTTATGGGTAAAGAAAGAATGGGAGAAGCGAGAGTTCTTGAGAGATCAATAGAAGGTGATGAGTCGTTGTAGGAGCTGTCGCTGGTGACATAATAGAATGAAGAAGCTGAATATGAGTAAGTTTATGGTAGGAATCGGCAACATTAAAGAAAGGACAGCTAATAGAGGAAGAGAAGTAGGAATAGAACGAACGGGGTTGGAGTTCCAACAAAAACATCTTGGAGTGGAGTAAACTAGTAGGACTCTACAATAATTGTTACATTGATAAAATCACGAAGATGTCTTTGCCTTGTCTTAACGTCTATCGTGTTTCTTTCTTCTCCTTACCTTCTATTATGTGTTGTTGGATAAGTGCAGCCCTGTTTGATAGTCTTCAGGGGTCATCTGATTCCCCCTTTTACCAAAGGAAAATATGTAGGTAGACTTAGTCTAAAACTCCACTAATATATTTTGTTGTATGAATTAAACTTTATATAATAAATGAATATGAATATTGTTGTGTTTGGATCAATGGATTTGATGATGATGGATTTGAAATCTACCCATTTGTTGGAGGAATTAGTAAAGGCAAAATTAATGAATTTCAAATCCAAACAAATTATAAAGTTATTTAAAATTCTTCATGTCACACTTTTTAATTTGGGTGGATTTGAAATTCACACATTTCAACCTTATATGTCCTTCCAAAAAATGAGTAGATTCAAATCTTTCCCTAAATCCATTAATCCAAACACAATGCATATGTAATCTACTTATACGCAATTAAGTTGTACTTATTATTTTATTTTGACTTACTCACTCAATATTTTGATTTGAATTTTAAATCAAAGTCTAGTGGAATTGATTTCAAGCCAAAAAAAAAATTAAAAATTAAACAAGTCAACTTAAATTTTTTTTTTTACTTGACTTATATTTCCCCACTCTTAATTACCAATTGAATATGATAAACAATTTCTTTTACAAACCATACTTGACACTACCATTCTTTCCCTTCTCGATTAGGTGATTTGACTTAACTTATATTTTTGGATCCTAATTACCAGTTCAATATAATATACAATTGTTTGCAAACCATTTTTTATGCCATTTATAATTTTTCCTTCTTACAAAGATATTTACATCGCATTACATACAAATTTTTACAACTATGTTAACGTAGGATATACAAATTACAATGCCTTACCATCTCATAATTTTTATCATTTTTTGAAAATCTAACTTTCTAAAAGTTTTAGTATTTGAAACTCAAAATTTGCAACATATGTATGTCTCAAAAAAATAAAAAAAATAAAAAATGAAAAAAGAATAATTATTATATTTTTGACATTTTAAAGATGAAATTTTGGGACATGCAAACATGAAAAGATGTGCAATACTTCAATGAGACTAAAGGAGTATATTTTTCTTGCAAATAATTTAAGAGCATTCCTATTTTAGGCGACAAGATATAAAGATATCCATAAATGTTGTTTGGTTGAATAATATCATAATCTTTCTTCAAGGAATAAAAGTGTTATTAATATTCCTCTCACTCCTCATTTATAAATTAAATTTCAAAATATTTAACTCAACAAAATAAAACACATATATATATAGTAGGGTTTATCAATCTTACTTTGAAATCGATTTTCAATGCTAACCAAATAACTTCTAAGATATTCTAATTGAGTTGCTTATAGAACAATAAAGCACAACTTAGACAGTTGATAAGACGCTTTCTTATAACTTATTGGTAATAGGTTTGAGTCAGGATAAGGAAGAAGTAGGTTTAATTTTTTTTTAAATATAACAATAAATCCATCCAATTATACTCCTCAAAAAAATTTCATATTCTTTCAGTTAGATAAAAACAAACAAACCAAGTTTTATTCTTACTATCAGAGCAATAGGGTCGGCTGTATGAATTCTATTATGTTATTGCATTCTGTCATTGACCATATCGTCCTTAATTCCTATATGGGTTATATAATTTTTACAAGTTACCCACCAAATCTTTTTTTCCCCTCTTATGTTGACTATTCTCTCTAAATTCTACTCACCTGATAGGTGCTTTTACTGGCCATCTTAATGTATAACCTAACCACTTTAAACGTGTTTTTTTCATATTCTCATTAATAGGTACTATTCTAATTTTATCACGTATATACTCATCGCGTATATTGTTTATCCCAGTGTACCCATACATCATTCTTAACATTCGTATTTCTACTACTCTCACATTTTGCTCAAGTTTGTAGCTGCCCAACATTCAGACTCATAAAATATTGCTACTCTAATTGTTATTCTATAAAATTTACCATTAAGTCGTTAAGGAATTTTGCGGTTGCATGATATTTTCGAGGCTATTCTCTATTTAGTCCAAGCCGCTTGTATTTTATGTGTAATATTTCGATCTATAGGTACTACCATCACTCTAAAAAATTGAAACTAAATTCTTAAAATTTTTACTTATGGGTATCTCTTGATCTCCGATACTAACCTCTATTTTATTTCAACGTGCATTTTTACTAAATTAAAATTTCATATATTCTATTTTTGATTTATTAAATCAAACTTTTTTACCTTAAGTGCTTCTCTTCAAATCTTGAGTTCATCATTAACCTCATATTTTGTTTCATCTACTAAAACAATGTCGTCTGCAAACAACATACAATATAGTATTTCCTTCTATATGTGCCTTGTAAGTTCATTTATGACAAATGCAAATGGATAAGAACTTATAGATGAATCTTGGTGTAAACCTATATTTATAAGGAACTCTCGTATCTACCTTCTTAGTGTTATCACACTTGTAATCACATCCCTATACACATTCTTTATTGATTCTATATATGCTAATCTGACCCTTTTTTTTTTTTCTAAAACTCTCCACATAACTTCTTTAGGGACTTTATCGTATGCCTTTTCAAATATCAATAAAAACTATATGCAAATCCTTTTTCTTATCACGATATCTCTCAGTAAGTCTCCTTAAAAGATGTATGCGTTCAATAGTCGATCTCCTTGGCATGAAACCAAACTAATTATTTGATACCTTAATCTCGTTTCTTAACCTTCTTTCTATCACTCTCTCCTAAAGTTTTGTCGTATGACTCATTAATTTAATACCTCTGTAATTCGCACAATTTTGTATATCCTCTTTGTTTTTGAATATGGGTATGAGAGTACTTTTCTTTCCATTGATTGGGTATATTTCTACTCTTCAATATTTTATTGAAAAGATTAGTAAGTCAATTTATGCTCTCTTTCTTAAGTATTTTCATACCCCAATTGGAATATCATCGAGACCAATTACTTTTTCTTTCTTCATCTTCTTTAAAGTTTCATTCACCTTTGATTTCTGAATCTTTATATAATACATTACGTTTCTATACTTCTCAAACTTATCTAATTCTCCCAAAATGATATCGTTTCTACATTTATGCCTTCATTATATAGTTGATGGAAGTATCTCTCATTTTTTCTTAATTTCCTCACTCTTACTAATATCTTATTATTTCATTATTGATGCACTTGATTTGAATTAAGTCTTTCATCCTATGGTCTCTTGTTTTAGTAATTTTATAAATATCGTTCCCCCTCCTTAGATTCTAATATTGGGTAAAACTCTTCAAAATCCCTATTTCTCGCTTCACTTACATCCTTGTTTGCCTCATTTTTAGCAAGCTTATATTTCTCAATATTTTCTTCACTTCTACAACTATATAGAACCTTGTAGTTAGCCCTCTTAACTTTGATTTTATCTTGTACACCTTCATTCCATTACCGAAATTCCTTGTTTATGGGGACATAACCTCTTGACTCTCCAAGTATCTTATTAACCACTGTTCTCACTCTAATTATCATATCATTCCATAAAATATCAAATTTTTCTTTTAAGTCCCAAATACTTTGGCCTAACAAATATTTCCTGAAAAAATTATTCTTGACTTTCTTTTTTTAAATTCTTCCACTTAATTTTAGGTAATTTAAGTAGATTCTTTCGCCTAATGTAATGTTTAAATCTCAAGTTCACCACCAAAAGTCTATATTGTGAGAACAATGATATTGCCACAGCAAAATTCTTAATGCCACAACTAAAACCATATTAAATTACATTATTACCCTTTAAAGTTACCAAAATTTCTCACCCCTTTCACGCTGTCTATATTTCCCTCTTCTTTCCAGCTGATTATGTGGTCTAACTGGTATCCAAACTCTCCATTCTCCACCTATCCTTCCTTTTCTCAGGTTCAATTACCACTATCTTCCCCACCTAATCCCTTTCCTTGTCCCATTTATTTCTCACCCCCAATAATTGGATTTTAATATAATCGATTATTAAATATTGATGCTCTTTATAGATCATGGTCAAATGAACAGTCTTCTCTCATTTTTAATTTATTCCAATCCTATAGATGTAATTAGGAGCACCATCAAATGGAAATTTTGTAGTGCATAAAAGAGTTGGAGAGAAGAATTTGGTTATTAGATAGTGGGGTTGGGGAGGAGAGGTAAAGCATTTTTGCAGGAGAAGGGTTCTTTTTTGGAAGGGTTGTGGAAACGGTTGTGGTAAATTTTATAAAGGGTAAATTTGTCAACAAACTTAAATTTTGCTGTGGCATTAAGGATTTTGTTGTGGTAATATCATTGCCCATATTGTGAAGTTAAACTTTTTTCAAATATGATTTTACAATATCTACAAACTCTTCTTTCTATCTTTCTTGTGAGGAGAAAGTCAATCTGTGACTTTGTTGAATCATTTTTAAAGGCAACTAAATGTTTCCCCCCTTCTTGAAAATTATTGATAATGTAAAGATTGAATGCCATTCCAAATTCTAATATTGATTTTCCTTCTTCGTTTCTTCTCCTATAACGATATCCACTATGTACTTCTTCGTAATTCTCATTATCTATTCCTACATGTCTATTAAGGTTATATTCTATTCTTGATACACATCTAGATGAGCATATACAGATAAGCATAAAGGCAAGAAGACACTTATGGCTTAAATCTATTATAGATACTCACCTTGAGGGACACTAACTTTGTCCTTTATCGATCTATCTACAATAATACCTACTTCATTTCTAGTCCTGTTTAATTTTGAGTACCAAAATTTAAATACTAAATTATTTAATAGTTTAATTTTTTTTTTACCCATTTTGTCTCTTGTAAATACAAAATATTAATCTTTCTCCTAATTATTATATCTACCACCTCCATTAATTTATCAGTAAGAGTAGTAATATTCAAAATTCCTATGCTCTTGAATATTTTTCTTTTTCACTACTCTCTCCCTATTTTGTGATGATCCTTACATATTTTTCACTACACTCGGACTCTATGAAGATGTAGCTGTCCTTGCCTATTATTCATCGTACTCAGGCAATGGAACGTATCGCTTATGAAAAATGTCCTAACATTAGCACAACCTCGTATATTAGCAGGCTATACAACATCGTAATGGAACCCTCTTTCTTCATGTCTAACTTTGAGACCGGCTATACTAAAAAAATTCGACACAAGCAAGAGAAAAAACATTTAAGATTGATGGATTCCTAATAGCAAGACAGGTTGAGAAATAGGAAATAGGTGGTAATTTGATTTTTATTAAATTAAAAACAATATAAAGGAGAAGTAAGAGGAAAATAGAGGGTTGAGATGTTTCGTCCTAGATCATCCAACGGCTCACATTAACGAAGTGATGGTATATAACTATCGCTAAACCCTAACCGCTCATCGCACACCAGGCATTTTCAAGCTTCCGAGCGAGAGAGGAGCAGCAGCTGCAGAGCTTTCTTTCTCTCTCCTAAATCAGTCAAATTGTGAAAGTATGGTAAGTGCCAGACTGTCTATCATATTTACCTTCTCTCGAAACTGTTTATTCAGACTTGGGTATTGGCGTCCTTTTGATTTGCTCTGGAAATTTCGATGCTGCATCTAGAATTTCTCATTTGTTTTTTTTTTTTAATAAATAATAATTTGGGATTAAATCGTGATAAGGTTCTTCCAAACGATGTCGATTTGCTAAACCCGCCGGCTGAGTTGGAGAAGAGGAAGCACAAGCTCAAGCGTCTGGTGCCTTCCCCCAACTCCTTCTTCATGGTATAATATGATATATTGTTTATCTTTTTTTTTTTTTTTTTTGGGAAAAAAATCCTCATGATATTTCCTCTTGTACTTGTTCAGATTATTGTTTATGTCATTTTTAGTAATTAAAAATTTCATTTAATCCTTTCCTGGACTTGATTATCATCTGGTTACGAGTTTTTTATTTTTATTTTTATTTTGGTGTTGTAGGATGTTAAATGTCAGGGTTGCTTTAATATGTAAGTTACTCCCCTTCCATTAGTTGTGTTATTCATTAGCCTACTTTTCATTGCCTGTTTCCGTCATTAGATTTTCTTTTTTGTGATATGTTCTGTCCATGTGAATATGCAGAACAACTGTATTTAGCCACTCCCAAACAGTGGTTGTCTGTGGTAATTGCCAGACCTGTTTTGTGCCAGCCCACTAGATATAATGCCAGACTCACTGAGGGCTGTTCTTTCAGGAGAAAGGGTGATTGAATCGTTATTCTAGTGCTGAATTGGGGGGGGGGGGATTAAAGGGTTGCCTATCTGACAAAGCTGAGGCAGAGGTTTTTTTTTGATGTTTTTGTTTATCGTGTAGCTGCTGAGAACTAAGTTTTGGAGCAATAATGGCTTTGGATGCTATGTTTTCGATTGTCTAAAGCAATTGGTACTTTTTTAACTGAAATCTCAATTGGTAACTTGCTTGTTGATTTGTTCTTTTTTCTCAACTTTGTGTTTATTTAGCTGAGGGGAGTTAGTATAATGAAGTCATGATTTATGGCTTTAATTCAGTTTGGCTGTGGTAATCTGTTACCATAATACATCATTGATGGAGTATATTATCACTTGTTGATGCTCAAACACTGAGTTAATCTTGTCTTTTCCATAAACCAGTGCTTGAGGGCACAAAATGAGCAGCAAGCTAAGGCAGAGAGATATGTTAACTCTTGAGTGGTGTGCTTTATTTCTTTGATAATGGTCACACAGGTTGGATGTACATCCGAAGTTGATTTGCAATCCGACTTCTTCTTGGGCTAAATAACAGCTATATGCTCGTGGATGTGTGCAATTAATGTATCTGCTGATTATAGACGCTTCCAGGTTTTCCAATGTGGCATTTGAAATTTGGTCAATGAGATTTTCTCATTGGAGCATGGTAATCTGGTACACCAATGAAACTTAATATATTTGTATACCTTGTATACCTTATGGCTGATGATTCTTGGTGACATTTTGAAATTTGGTCAATGAGATTTTCTCGTTGGAGCATGGTAATCTGGTACACCAATGAAACTTAAAATATTTATATACCTTGTATGCCTTATGGTTGATGATTCTTGGTGACATCCGAGGTCCAATAGGTAAATTCATAGAATCTGTCCATTTTTTTTGTTTTTTTGTTTTGAGAAATTGTGTTCGGTCGTGACCGGGGACTCACTCTAGATGCACCTTTATCAGAATACCCTCTCAAGAATTTAGTTGTGATTTGAGGTTACTTGAGGGTGACAGCTAACAAGGACTAAAAAATATAGGTGTAGAAGTGTTTAAGACGACATTTGTTTTAATTTTGTCACTGAAATAACATCTTGGTGGTGATGGCGAGCTCTGGCAATTTGAATATGTTTAGTGGCTTTTGCGTACAATGTGCATGTAATTTCCAGATATTTGAGTTGTTGGTGAAATGTTATGCCAATTTCTTTTTTTTATTTTTTAGTATTTTTTTTCTCTTGCATTCTTCTGGGAATGTTCTGGAAATTATGCTTTGATCATTTCATTTTTTAATATCTTCTTCTTGGATTTAGTCTCTTTCAAAGTGAGTGTGGTGAGTGTAAGGATATATTCTTGTGTTAAAAGTAATAAATAGTATTTTTTTTTTTCCTCCTAATGGTAGACACAAAAGATTATTGTCTTTTGCTTGTTTTTAGTTGCAACTGAAAATTCTTGGCCTCTTAAAAACATCCTGGTCAACGTGTTTACTTGCCCCAGTTTTGTCCCTTAGATTCTGGGACAATTTCTGTTGCTCTCATTCGCAATGCCTCCTAGTTCTGATCCCCCATCCCCAATTGGGTATAACAATTGTTCTGTTTGACTGTTGGAAATGAACTATCTTGGCATTATCTCAACTAAATTGAATTAAATTCTCACATGGAATTCAACCTTCCAATTTGATTATCTGAAGCATGATTCAGTCATACAGGATGTGTTTTATTGTTTGTGTTTGATAATTTTTCTAGGCTTGCAAAGCTGCCAAGATGCTTTTGCCATTTCTTTTTGGTTGGTTTTTCAACTTTACTATACAGACCTCTGGTTGTTGAGCCTGTAAAATTTTAGGGATGACAAACCTTGTCGTCTGCGACAATGCATGGAAATTTTGAGAATTTGTTGGAAGGAGTTGTCTTTCATTCTCTGGGAAGTAGCAGACTTTGTTTCTTGGTTCAAAAACCGGCTATTAAACTCTTTCAGCAGACCTTTTAAGTTGCAATCTGTTATTGACGACTGAAAAAGATTAAACAAATGAATAATGGCCTTGCAACCGCGAAGTAATGGGCTGGCTATATAGGAATACCGAAGATACAAGCCATACGAGGATATGCCATTCCTCTACAGCATATAGCAAGAAAAAATTCTTATATGGATTCGATCTACAGAAGTAAGATGGATCCTTTAGTCCATATGCATTCACATCACTCTAACTCATTAAAAATAAACTATTCAAGATGGATCCTTTAGTCCATATGCATTCTAACACTCTAACTCATTAAAAATAAACTATTCAGGGTGATGTGGATCGAGTCTATATCAGAATTTTCTAATTCATTAAAAATAATTCCTGCATATAAGGTGGAGAATGAAATACGGATCTAAAATTTTTATTATAG
Source organism: Cinchona pubescens (assembly GCA_025175665.1). NCBI lineage: Eukaryota > Viridiplantae > Streptophyta > Magnoliopsida > Gentianales > Rubiaceae > Cinchona > Cinchona pubescens. The sequence goes on along the minus strand of JANKKI010000077.1, from coordinate 117,225 downwards.
GAAGGTTATTGTATTAAATGGCATGTCAGGTGATATATCTAAATTAATGAGATTTTAGTCTTTTAAATAATGGTCTATTAATTCATTTTATTTTTAAATTCACTACTTTAAATAGTGAAATATTATCTCATTGGTTTGAAAATATTACTTGACATGCCACTTAGTAAAATCTTTCCATAATAAAATTTCTTCTAGCATAGGTTTGCATGCTCCGTCTGTTCTCATGAATGTTAAAAACCTAGGGATGGTGGTAACAAGTCCCATGGAAACAACGGTATGTGTGCGCGTGTATAAATATATATATATATATATATTATCTATTATCTATTTATTATATATATATATAATGTGAGTTGTTTCTCATTTTTAAGTGTTTCTCTCATTTTTTGTAATGTTTAAAATACTCACCCTTAATGAAATATAATTCATTGAAAAACATAACTAAATCAATCATCTTCTAATCTAAATATTTTTAATCATACAATCCTACTCGAGATATATAATTTTTATTTTTTTGTTCCGCTTAATGACACTTAATTAAATAGTTATGTCTAATATGTCCTTCATGAAGTATAATTAACTTATCTAAAATATTCTTCATTTAATATAATAAGATTTCTATCTTTCTTTTATAATACTACTATTATATATATATATAATATATATTCTTTAGATTTATATAAAAATTTGGGCATAAATTTTAAGATGGTAAAAATTTTATTTGTATAAAAAAATTTATATTTAATCAAAAATAAAATAAAAAGTAGTTTTTATAACTATTATGTATAATCAATTTTTTTCATTCCTTACACATCAACGAAATAAAGACATAAATACATAATAACTAAATTACTCCTCTTCTAATCTAACTGTCTATTTTTTTTAAAAAAACATCACTTATATTTAGTTATACAATGCTACTCGAGATATATAAATTTTTATTTTTTATTTTTTATTTTTTATTTTTTATTTTTTTGTCCCGCTTTATAACACTTAATTAAATAGTTATGTCTAGTATACGCTTCATGAAGTATAATTAGCCTGTCTAAAATACTCTTCATTTAATATAATAAGATTATCTATCTTTTATAATACTACTGTTATTTATTATATATATATAGGCTATATTAAATTGCTGTAATATAATTCTTTAGATTTATATGAAAATTGGGCATAAAATTTAAGATGGTAAAAATTATATTTGTATAAAAAAAAATTATATTTGATCAAAAATAAAATAAAATTAGTTTTTATAACTATTATGTATAATCAAATTTTTTCTTCCTTACATTGATACGAAATTTTGACATAAATACATAATAAGAATGCATAAATTTTTTTTAATAGAAAAATTATTTATACATGAGCAAAAATAAATAAAAATATTATTTTATAATTGTTATATATTCAAAGTATTTTATTTTTTATTTCTAATAAAAACGGTCTAGATGTAACTATTTTATATATTATTAATTCACAAATAATTATTTTCTTTTCTCTAACTATTTATTCAAGTACGAACTTGCATATTAGATAATGACTCTCAATTTATATAATTCTACGTGCCAAAAACATATATAACCATTTTGAATAAAAATATAAAATTATTGACTCTATTATAATGTGATTAAAAGTGATGTATTTATTTTAGTTACAACATAAAATTGTTGTGGTTTAGGATTTATGTATAATAACTAATTTGTTGTTCATCGTACCAGATAAGTTAAATTGTTGGATTGACTTTCAAATTTATTAGTATTAATAGATTCTTTCACTTTAATCTTACCTTTGCCTTTTTAATATCAAAGTTTTCCTTCCCCTTAAAAATCACAAAATTAATAATCGTATAAATAAAACTTTAGTATTTATAAAAGTGAAAAAAATAATGGAGTATATAACACTATTTTCTTATCTCATTGAAATTTTTTTGTAACAATTAATTTATATATTTTTTTTCCTTCCCTACATAAAGGAAAAAAAATTAACCAAGCAATGAAACTAAAGTTCGGTGCAAAATGGAAAACTCATAATTTTTAATTAAGATAAAAATATTTGTTAATTTTATATATCTTACAAATTTCTTATCTTTAAGAATATCATTTTGTAAAATATTGGTTTAAGTAACTATAGATTAGATAGAAAAAATAAATTCAACTCATGATACAATGCAATGCCTAAAATATTTCAAAATAATCATTGTAACATATACAAGAATTCTACGCATAATTTGTGATACTAATATAGAAACTTAAATAAGTAATTAATATAGAACCAATATATATTATTCAAATAAAACATAGTATTAAGTACTCTAAGTATTTAGTGGTATATATTGAGTTTAAATATTAATTTTGGAAACTAAAAAACTAATTGTTACAATTTGATAAAATAATATTGGTTTAGATTAGCTATTGATGAGGTAAAAAAAGTTAAACAAATGATACGATATATTACCAAAATAGTCTAGAATAATAATTATAAGACATATAAAAATACTACCCATAAATTATTGGAATGCCATATTAAAAAAAAAAAGTAGGTAAGTAATGTATAACAAAATATGAATATGCAAATAAAATCATAATATTAAATATTCTAAAATAATTGCATATATACATTGCGTTACACGTCAACTTTGAAAAGTACTTTTAATACAATTTTTACATTATTTAACAAAACAATAAAATGTAGATTAAATATTTTAGTAAACAATACAAGAAATTAATTAGAAAAGTACACAAAAAATAAAAATAAAATTCACACACTTTTGTTATTTTAAATTTTTTTAAATATATTTCATAAACACAAATTTTAATTTCATAGTAAAATAGTCTATCAAAAAATAATTTTAGAATTAACCACATTCGATACCATTCAGGATGAAAGAAATAGTTTAAAATATCGATGAAGTGTTGAAGTGAATGTTATCATAAGGTTAAGAAATATAGAACGATACCAATATATTTTATATTTTGATACATATTTACACAATATGTTAAAAAATTAATTGCAATAGCGATTATATAAAAATTACGTGTTATTTTGGATATATATAGAAACTACATATTTTTTTGGTATAGTTCCGTGTATTTAGAGTAAGATAAAGAATTTTTTCATTATGTTTTCTACATTTAAAGCAAGATAAAAGAACAAAATTTAAGATTATTTTTGTATTTTGATAATGATCTTAATATATTATGTGGTACTTATCCATATTATAGAGAATATATTAGTTTAATTTGTTTAGTTTGATGCCTTTTTTATTTACATTTTACTTAGATTCATTTTTTTTTTTGAAATTTGAATTAATCATTTTGTAGTTATTACCACATATTATTTGATCTTATGTAAATATTTTCCCTAATAAAAGAATTTTAACAAGTTTTATCTATAAGATGATGTTTGATACTTGATAATAATTTTATCTTTTAGTAATAATAAAGAATAAATAGATACATCTAAAAATTTCAATATTATGGAAAAAAATATTTATTTTTAAATGATCAAGTCATTGGTAGTGTTATTATAACAAATTAGAATTTGGGAACATAAATGAGATATAGAATTTTTTTGAACCGAAATTAACCATATTTTGTGTCATCAATATGAATGAAGAGATCAAACTTCAAAATTTCAATGGAATACTAAAACAGATACACACCTTTTATATATAATAAAAAAAATTAACAAATAAAATATTTACACTTTGTATTTTATGTCATCATTCACTGATTATTTATTTATGTTTTAGAAAATAAAAATGTCCTACAATCAGGAGTATTACGTGTGCGAAGTACGTGCTTTTTCTAGTGTATATATATATATATATATATATATATATATATGGTGTATATATATACACATATATATGGTGTATATAACCAAGGGGAATTGTGCATTTGGGAGGGATATGGTGCTTGATGAATGATGATGGTGGGAATTTACAATTATCAATTTCAACCATTTCTTAAAAATATTATTCAATTTGAAACATGAATTGCCCTCTGTAATCCACCTCATTGATGGCAGAGTTCGTTGTCACATCAAGTTTCCCTTTATTTTTCTTTTTTTGGGCTCTATGCAACATGGAACATGGGGGTCTCAAAACTTTAGACTCGAAAGACTTTTGTATTTGACAATGGTAATGCTGGTACTAATTTAGACGTTTAGATACGTTACTTTATTTACTACTACTTGATTTCATATGTTCCCTTAGAAATGGAGTAGTATAGCTATTGTTGTAATTACTCCATCCTTCTTAGAAAAAGGGCCAAGAACTCAGAGAATCAAATGCAACATATATTTAACGTTTTGTTGACTATATATTTTGATACATATTGTTTACATTGCAAACTATGTGATTAAGATTGATCACAAGAGCTAGTTTCTTTGTAGGGGTGTCGCATTGCATAATTTCTAGGCATGCAAGACCTTAAGGAAATGCGCCTTAGTTAATTTGATTTTTTATAGGAACAGTTAGGTTCTGCAGAAGAAACGTATATGTTCAGGTTGACAAAGTACTGGCTAGTAACAACCAAACTGAATACTAGTGCAATTTCATTATTTTATTTTATCTTCGAGTCAGATAGCAATCTCAGAAGAAAAATAATAGTACTAACTGATCGGTAATCCATCAGATTTATTTATTTATTTATTTTTTTTTTTTTCTTTCTGGTGGTACTCCTAAACGAAGTTTAGGAGGAGAGCAAAAGTTACACTTCTTTTTCTAATACAGAACAATCACGAGGGCATATTTTAACAGTTTTCAATAATTCTTTAAGATGATTTGCCAATAAAAGAGCAAGTGGTAAATTTATGGTCAACAGGCACAAAACTAGGGTAGCTAGAGGGTGATGGTTGTCCCTCTCACGTGCGCGCCTCGGCCATCTGCTTAGTGGAGTATTAAAGTAGGTTCATGTTCCGGTCATTACGAGTGTTTGAAAGACAATTCTGGTCAAATTGTATCATGAATTTATTGTTATCAAACTTGTAGTATCACCTCCTCATTTCTTTATTTATTATTTATTTTTGGGACAAGTAGATAAAAGAAACTGTCTATTGTACGATATGTTATATGATACTATTGTTCTAGTAGTAGGCCAGCTTTTAACGAAACTGAATCTTTTTTTTTTTTTACCAATTTACCCACTAAACTAATATAGTCCAACAACATTTCTTAGGATTTTCCAGGGGATGAGTCATCTATGTCCACTACATATGATTTTTGACATTTCAAATTAGTATTCCAGAGACCAGGGTAAGGGGTGACTGTTGGGGTAAACCCCAACAAATAAGTGTATTACTGCCGGAATTTTCAACATTATTATTGCTTCACTAAACCTTGCACGAGAAATTCGACACTCATTTTTTTGAGTTTGACTTTGCTCTTTCGTTTGCGTGTGTACAACTTTGAACGATAGATAGACCACAACTTGACTAATTAGTAGTAGTACTTGCTACTACTCCCCCCGTTAGACGAATTATCTTAAAATTTTAAGGTAGACTCGTGTTGTCTTAAATTTTTTTTAAAAAAAAAAGTATTAAATAATATATTTTTAATTTTAATATTATATTAATAGAATGAGAATTACGTAATATAAAAAAATAATTTAATTAATTTGAACTATCTTTTTATAAAATTAATTTAATAATTTTTTTAATTCGCATACACCAATCAAATCAAATGTGGCAATTATTACCATGAAAACGGAGTGAATAGTGATGAAAGAAATGCATTTATTAGGGCCGGACAGCAGAAATCCCTCCACAAAATTGGGGTTGCTCAATTAAAGATGCTGTGATTGTTTCCATTTGGTCGAGGCACGAGCGGTATTTGGTTGATCAGACCATGCACATATGGCCCGATAATTAACTTGCATTGATCTTTTCGCAAAAGTTATCTACTTATGCCATCTAGCTAGTACTATTATATAATTGTATTAATTGGCATTGGATTCAGTACGTACCATCAAATGAATTCCCCAAAAAAGAAGAGAAATTGATAAGAACAAGTGCTGATTAATCAACGTACGTACATTCGTATGATCGATCTATATGTGGTAGGTTGATGAGTGGCTGTTGCTCTGATACAATCATTCATTTACGAGTATCACTACTGTAACTACTACCTATATGCATGCAACAAGTATAAGATAGTACTACTATAAATTTCATCCATAGATCCACAACCACAACTTAGTACTTAATTGTCGGAAAATTTTTATATGGACAATTCACGGTAAGTAAGATGGATTTCTTAGTCTATATTCATCCACACCATACTCGAAGAAATTTATTTTTAATTAGTTAGAGTGATGTAGATAAATAAGAATCAAAAGATTCACCCTATCTATCATGGATCGAATCTATATAAATTTTTTTTTTCTAATAGTCTATCAAGAAGAACCGTATACTATAAATTAAATTTGTTTTTTGTTGTTGGTTACCGGTAAAGTAGTCGCTCATCTTCCACAAAAATTTACTTGTAAAAATAGAAAAAGGTACTTGTGGAACATATCATTGAATAAATTGGGCCTCAAAGTGGACGCACATGGATCAAATTATTCTACTACAACTACTCCTTTTATCCCTATGTCTCTCTCCCCCGCGCATCGTAATTAATTAAGAGAGACTACTAGAGTTGAGGCCCCATTTCTTGCTTTATAGGCATATACTGTACGATTGGAAATTATTTAAATAGATTCGATTTTTTTAGACAATTTTATTTATAAATTTTATAATTAAAATTAAAATTTATATAATCTTATTTATATTTGTAAATTTAATCTATTTAATAGGATTAGTTTAATTTATATTACGTACAAGATCAAGTGAAATCAAAGAAGTGATCTATTGAGTATTTCTCTTTCTTTCTTCTTCTATTCCCAATGGAGTATATACGTGTGCAAATCTTGAACTTTGTAGTTCAAAAAATACATGGATTATCGTTTCTTATGTATTATTCCTTGTAATTCATCCGTCCTAAAACCACCCAAAGTCAAATCAATCCTGTGTCTGTGACATTAATTCTGAATTCTCCAAATTGAATATTAGTATTATGCTTGCTTAGAATACAAGAACTTGCTAATTGATGTAGCTAGCTAGGGCGTGTCTGCATGGTAGTTGATTAATTTGTGCACTGATTAATTCAAGGAAATTTAAAATACTAGAAAACTAATTAGAATACAGATTTAAGAGCTAATGCATGCAATTTGAGTCCCAAGCGTGAGTCCAATGATTGCAGACTTGTGTTCCTCCAATCCGGATGATCATTATGATGATGATTGAATCTTTACATACATTGAACAATCATGAGAAAGATCAGATACAAAAATTAGTAAAGTGGATCATGCATGCCAATCGAGCTATCATTCATTGCAGAGGCAGATCGCGGTGATGATGATGAGAGATCAACTCATTATCATCATCATCATCATATGTATAGATTACTAGAAATTAAGTACTTGGTGATTAGTTAGTAGTGTATTACTAGCTATCTATATTATATAATGCAGCCAGTACATATATCTAAATTAATCAAGTTTCCTCTACATTAATGCACACATACATGGATTATCGATCAATCCATTTCAGAGCAAAAATGCAATTAGTATATATATAGTAGTAAGGTGGTGTTTGGATTCAATTGCATTACTCTTTCAAAATTTCCATAATTAACAAAAATGTTGGGAAGCAAAAACTGTCGATCACCAGTAAATGATGCACTTATAAAATCATATATAATCACGAGAGTACTACGTTGTTTGGTAATTATGCAAGACGTGCCCATTATAAGAAGCTATTTCTGATCGAATATACTAATATATTTAACTGAACAAAATTAATGGCTCTCATCATACTCTAATAAGTGAGGATGAATGATGGAATGGAATAGGAGAGGTCAGTTTGTAGCTTCTTCTTTTTTTTTTTTCTTAAATAAAAAAAATAAAATTGAGGGCCCATTAATTAAGTAGTTTTATTATTTTAGTAGCAGTATACAAAATGATAAAAGTAGTATTATTATTTTAGTATTAATGAAGTAGTATTATTATTTTAATAGTATCTCGTATTGGATCCCACACTCATATATATCAATTTTTCGTGGTCAGATTAAATTTTATTGTTTACATAATAATTTTTTTTTCTTTGATTCAAATCCTATAAAACTAACATAATATCACAGAATATACAAGTAAAGTCAAATATTGGTATACATATGTATTTCCCTACATATTCATATCATATAGTATTACTTTGAACTAGAAAACATAATAATAATAATATAGGGTGGGTAAACTTGAAAATTTATATGTCATAAGATATTGTAGCGCAGCAGTTAGTAGATATGTATAGTAGCAATACACTACGTACTGTTGTAGGATGGAATTCCCCCAGCCCAGACCCAAAGACCATAGTACGTACTGCGGAGGTCCTCTATAAATAAGTAAAGCCAGAAATTAGTCGCAGTTGCAGTCGCAGTCGCACACCATTTCCTCCCTATTCTTCTTCTTCTTCTTCTGCAGACAACATCATCATAATCTCTTATACTATTAATCCTTATTTTCTAGCTAGTACGTACCCAATATCAACGGGAGAGTATTGTATATTAGTTACTTGCACATGGATTTTAGCAGTATAATGAGTAGTGGAAATTCAGCCTCTCCTCCTTGTAATTCAAAGAGCAAAAGAAAGAATCAACAACAACAAGAAGACCGAGATCATAATCATAATCAGTCAAGCAGATATCGCAGCAGCAGCAGCAGGTTCCTTGGGGTTAGAAGGAGGCCCTGGGGCAGATATGCAGCTGAAATAAGAGATCCCACCACAAAAGAGAGGCATTGGCTGGGGACATTTGACACTGCCGAGGAGGCTGCCTTGGCTTATGACAGGGCTGCTCGCTCCATGCGCGGCTCCAGAGCTCGTACAAACTTCGTCTACTCCGACATGCCCCCCGGTTCATCCGTCACTTGTATCGTCTCCCCTGACGAAGCTGATCATCACCACTCAACATTACTATTAAACATTGATCATAATGACCACCGTCATCATCTCGGCTTCAATTCCGAAGCCAATTCTTCTTCACAACACTTGCAACAACAACAATATCATCCACATGACATTGGAGCTGCTAACAATCCTCCTCAGCTCTTGTTCTTTGATGGTGGTCACACTAGCAATATTTATAATAATAATAATAACAATAATATTCCCCCCGCCCCCTGCTCCCATGGCCATGACGACGGCTACTGGTAATCATCATCATGTTGCTAATAGTAATACTAGTAATAGTAACATGATGATGATGAGGATCAACACCAGCTCCAGCTTGTTCCAACAACAGCCCCCCGCCCAGAATGACTCCGAATTGCCACCATTACCACCTGATATTACATCAAGCTACTACTTGGGGACTACTCCGCCTCTACTTTCAGACATGGGTCGTGGGATTCTTAATGATATGAGTTTTCTCGAGTTAGCCACGTCGGATCATCACTATCACTATCACGACGCCGGGGACTTGATGCCCTTGGATACTTTTGGGCCTCATACGTACTAACAAATTTTCATGTTCCATCAACAACAATTTCTCCAGCTTAATTTGGATGACTTTCATTTTCAATTATAGTTTTTTTCTTTTTGGAGGTTCATATTATAATCATGCATGCATATGCATATGCATATTCTGCTCTGCTGATTGTGCTTTTATTCCATTCCGAGTGCGTTTCCTTCATTTATTACATTGCATTTGGTTTATATTGTTTCACTGTACTGTATGTGTACTACTTAATTTGGCGGCTTTAATTAATTGTTTCTAATATCAAACTCCGATTGCATTTTCTTAATCATTTGGAATCGCAGCATCTTCTGTACACTACTTCCGTGTCTTGCATGTTACTTATTGTTTACTCGATGTATAATTAAACCCAATCGAATTTAGTGAACAAAAACCACTTTGCAACGACGTGGAATAAGTATTTGCCTGGTTGAAATAATTAAAATATATATATATATATATAATTTTATTATTTTTTAATCATTCAACGGTTTAGAATATTTAAAAAATAGAGAATTTCTTTAGTGTATGTTATGCGGAATATTCACCGAAGTTTATGCAAGCATCTTTAGTGTTTATTATGATATTCAATACAATATTTTATTTTATTACGGTTTTTATATTACACTAACAACGCGTGTATAAAATTCACGAATATTTCGTTATTTTTTATAATTTCTGTCAAAATTTGCAGTTAAATATCAATTTTGAAACAAAAATTTTAACGGGTGGAATACTCTTTCTACAAAAAAATGCAAAACTGGCCTCCTAAGTCATATTATAGTAGGCTAGCTTTACACAAACTTCTCAGGTGGCTATAAGTTATGTACCTATTCGCAATCACCTGCATCAATATGAAATTATTAAAATAAAAATAATCCTCCGAGGGTACAAATAAGAATTCCCTGTGATTGCTTAACGGGAAACTGTTCTGAAATTGTTTACCTATTTTCAGCTCTTGTTATTGTTTTTTATAATTATTTTGGTTATTTATTTAAATACTCGTCAAAAAGTAAAAGAGGTAATAAAATTTACTGTTAAGGCTTCATATTAAGAACTAAATTTAATTGAAGTAAATTTCCTTATATAAAAGAATATTATAAATGAGTTTTAGAAATTAAAGAAGAGTAAAAAATAATTTTATTGGGATGAATTTAAGAAATCAAGCAGTAATAAAAAAATAAAACTTATTTGATTTAATAAATTTACATAGGTTTCATTTATATTTTTAGACTCTTGACCAAAAAAAATTCTAAAAGGTACATTAAAACTAAATTTTTTAGACTTATATGTAGAATTAGTTTAATTGAAGCAAATTTCCTCATTGGGTAGAATTTTGGGATATATTTAGAAATAAAAAATAAATATTAAATAAATTTATTAAAAATTAATTGAATATATATTATAATAAATGATTAAGTCAAAATTTTGTAGTTGATTTTCCTTTTCAAGTTACCCTCACTATAAATTTAATGATTTTGTTATGTTACTAACTTGAAAGTCTTTCTATAATTTTTAGATTATTTATGTAAATACTCATCAAATGGCAAAAAAAAGAAATAAAACTTTCTTTTAAGACTTTATATTAGGAAATAAATTTGATTAAAATAAATTTTCTTACTTAATAGAATATTAGAAATGAGTTTTACAAATTAAAAAATAGTAGGAAATATTTTTTTTGGGATGAGTTTTAGAAATCAGGAAATAATAAAATATAAAATTTATTACTTACTTCAAAAATAAATTTACATGTTTCATTTATACTTTTGAACCCTTAAAGAGAAAAAATCCAGTAAAGGTACACATGAAATAAAAACTAACTTTTTAAGAGTTTATTTAAAATTAAATTTGATTGAAGTAATTTTTATCATAAAGTAGAATTTTGGAATACATTTAAAAATTGAAAATGCATATTAAATAAAGTTATAAAAATTAATGGAATAAAATTTCTAATTAAATATAATTATTCATATATTATCAACATAGATAGACTGTGGATACATTAGCAGACTAGATAATATTTATATGTAATTAAAGAAACTAATAGTTTATTAACAACTATTAAAAGAAACCAATCATTTTTTATGACGAAATACAGTTTATGTGGTAAGAACATTTCCTTTATGATTTAAAACAAGGTTATTTTAATTTCAAAAAGTTAAATATTATTTTAGCCATTGAAGAAATCTCGATTTGACCCTCCTAATTGAAAAAAATAATCTAATAAAGTCCTTCAAATTCAAATAATCCTAATTTGGTCCTCAAAGCTAAAATAAATGTCCCAATATGACCTTCGGAACTAAATGATTATAAATTCGATCCTCTAAACTAAAAATTTGTTCTCATTTTCTCTCTAAATTATATTCCGATACCAAAAAAAATACCATTAATCTTTTAAAAGTACATAATTTTAAAGTACATTTTGAATCTTATTAATTACTTTACTTTTAGAATAAAATTTTTGTACACAATAGAGAGTTCTATCTAGTATTCATTTTGCAAGGATGAATTCAGAAATTATACAAGTATGCAAATAATTTTTTTTTTAGAATTAGGAATTAATTAAGTTAAATAATAGGAAGAATTATCTTCAAACAAAAAAAAGTAGAACTTATCACGTATAAAACTTTTTGACTCTTTTGAGAGAACAATTCTGAAATCTTTTTCTATTTTTAATATAAAAAGGGAAAGAAAAAAAAAACAACAACAACAACAAAGGAAGTATAAAATTGTTTAAAAAGTTCGAAGCCATCTAAACTAGAATTAATAGATATTGTCAACATATTCATATTTCTTTTGTCAATGCCATTTATTTTGTCTTTAATATTGTTGTCTAAACTTTATAATGATGAAAGAGATTTGTTGTTCAAAATATAAATATTATTTGGCTTCTATGTGGTGTATTAAAAAACAAATATAATATAAAATCTATCATTTCGATTAATGAATTTAGAAATTATACAAGTATGCAAATAAAAGTTTTTTAGGATTAGGAATTAATTAAGTTAAATAATAGTAGGAATTATATTTAAACAAAAAAGCAGGACTTATCACATATAAAACATTTCAAGTCTTTTGAGATAATAATTTTGAAATCTTTTTCTTTTTTTTATACAAAAAAGGGGGGCAAAAGGCAAACAACAAAGGAAGCATGAAATTGTTTAAAAGGTTCAAGGCCATCTAAATTTGAATTAATAAAGACATTATCTTTAATAGATATTGTTAATATCTTCATCTTTCTTCCGCCAATGCCATTTACTTTGTCTCTAATGTTGTTGTCTAAACTTTATATTGATGAAAGAGATTTGTTGTCCAGAATATGAAAATTATTTGACTTCTATATGGTATACTAAAAAATAGATATAATATAAAATCTATCATTTCGATTCATGTTAAATTGATTGGATGAGTAAGAAGTGGGTGAACAATGTGATCCGCACATATTTTATTTTTCTTAAAAGAACATAATCCTTATCTTACAAAATCTTACTTTACTTTTAATTCCCTTTTCATGTATTTAATAATTAACACATATTTAATCAAAGTTAAGCTTTTTCTATAATAAAAAATTAGTTTCTAAATTATACTCCCTCCGTCCTAATATAATTATCACCTACACATTTGTACAAAATTTTAGGTTAATATAGATTTCTATCAAATGTTCACAAATGCCTTTATTAATTTTAATTGACTTTATATCACTAAAAGATAAATATTTGAAATGTGAGAGTTTTTATTTGAAAGAGAAAGGAGTCCCAGAGAATATAGGCGAGTAAGATCATAAATTGATTATTGGACTCATTGGTTATTAGAATTTTTGAATATTTTGAATGCTTAGAAAGGGTAAATTTGAAATTTAAACAATGCAAATAATCTATGTTAAGTAATGTAATATTTTTATTAGAACATTACAATATAAGAAATGTAATAATATAAATGAGATGGAAGGAGTATTAACTAAAATTCTTAATAGATAATTACTATCCTCCTATAAAAGAAATTATTGTTATTGTTTTTGGATTTGTAAATATCAAATGTTGAATATTAGTAACCGTATAAATTATATATAAAAAAATAAGGATAACAAATCAGTTACTAATTAGATATTAACTAAAGTAACTTTGTCTAATAAAACCTAAATATTAAATGTTTAATGTTATTTTTCAATTATTATTATACAAATTGATAGTCTATGCAACTAGTTATATGTTGTTGATTTTATTCTATCAAATAAAATTTATAGTATTGAATATCTATGGCTTTTAATTTACTACTATATAGATTCATAGTTGTAACATAATAAATTAATCACTTAATTTTACACCATAAATTGCTATATGGTAGTAAACTATTTTTTTACTTTTTTTTTTTTTTTTCTATTTTCATGTTGTAATTCTTATAATTGTGCAAACTATATTTAAGAGAGATTTTATTTTCTAAATTAGAAATTGCCATTTAGTATTTGCACATGAATAGTTCTATCATCAAATTGGTTCCAAGAGAGGTATAGGGATTCAAAATAATCAAATACCTTAATGCGCTTAATAAATCTAAAGTTGTTAAGATAAAAATTAAATAATTGAAGAGAATAAAAGATTTCAATAAATACTATCAATTGTCAATATTTTTCAAAATTACACTACCTTCTTTGATTACTAAATTTACAAAATGGATTTAATAATAAACTTTAATATATTTCATGCCATATACAATGTTCAAATTTAATGATATTTTAAACTTTTCTATTTTTGAAATTAAATAGACAGACAATGAATTCATCATAGAATATTTTGATAATTTTCAATCAAGAAAATAAACTTATATTTTAAAAATAGTAAGATAGATGTGTTATTCACAAAACACAATTATTTAGGTTTTATAAAATTATTTGAACTATTAAATTAAACCAATCTATTATATTTTCAACAAAGTATATCTTAAAAAAAATATATAAAAATCACTTATAAACATATATTTCTCTAAACTTATACAAACTACAAAAAAATTTTTGTTTTAGTTTAACGTTGAAGCAAAAATTATATAAATAAAAAAAATAAGTGAATTAAAAAAATCAAATAATAGTATTTTCAAGCATACTTTACTTTCTAATTCAAAACAATAAAATCAAACAATAAATATTTCTAAACATACAAATCACGTGATTCTATATTAAGGGAAATACTTAGGTGAGCTCGGTCTACGGACCCACATGTAGACCGAGCGGTATGAAATGCGCCGCGTCATCACGATACTAAACAGTCCCTATCCTGATGTTTAGTTTAGGAGATCTACCTAAGTTACACTGGTTAGACACACTCTGCCTCAACCACTCCAGTCCTAAATCTTCACCCCCACCACCACCACCTCCTCCTCCTCCATCCGCTTTCAATATAACAAAGTTTGGCTCAAAAACATTGACGGTGTTCTTGAACTTCACCCGTGGCTCGTCTCCCTCGGCACCATTGATTTCATTACCCAGATCCTCAACCACAACAACACTCACATTGCAATTGAAGCTATTTCAGTCATTGAAGACCTCACTTACCAGAACATCCTCGACGGCGAGGAGAATGACGAGCTGCTGAACGTTGTCATAGATCCTAATTGAGACAAATGTACTGTAGCTTCTGGTTTAGAAAATGACTCGGTTATTGGGGTCCAACACATACGAATCAGCAATGATTTTCAGGAGCCCTTACCTATTGAAAATTTGACAAATAGTCGGTGAATAAGTTAGTGGGGGAAGATTCAGGTGAGGGAGTTTGACAGTGGCGTCCTAAGTAGATCTATTGATTAATTCGTTGGATGGAATTTTGAAGAACAATATGTTTTTATTATTGTTATTATTAACTTAAGAACAGAACAAGTCCTTTTACTACTTGTTTAGAAAGAAAAAAAAAAAAAAAAATCTCTATGGGTCAACCAAACACCTAAAATCAATAGGAAATTTAATTTTTCAAGTAAATGATTTTCATAAGAAAATATTTTTGTAAGAAAATATAAGATCTGATTTGATTTTGGCAGTGGGTAAAGGACTAAAAGCTCCCGCCTCCTGTAGCTTTGGTTCAATGTGTAAAAGAAGAAAGAAAATAATTATGGATTTTGTCAAGTTCAATATTGGAATTTGACCCCTGAGGACCCAAAATGAGCAATGTTCCCCTAGAGGCAGTTGATGGTGGTGAACGGAGGCAGTGATGGCGGCGGGCAAGTAAAGGTTTAGGGTTGACAGAGAGAGTATGCAGGTTGAGTGGTCGAGAAAGTGTGTTGAGTTGAGGGACATCTCATCTTTAACCATAGTAACTTGGGTGGGTCAGTCTCGAAAAGTGGTACAGAAAATTTAGGATTAAATAATTCACCATCTTGACCTGGCACAACCTTCACTGTTTGGTCTATGGGTGGGCCCGTAGACCGGGCTCACTCACGTAAGTATTCCCCCTATATTAATACCATCAAATACACATAATGCTCAAATCCAAATGGATGACCTGGTGTCCTTTTTTTATTGACCTAGTATTTATTTGTTCCCCGTAGATGTTATGAGAAACGAAGTAGAACAGTATACCATCGGGGAAGAACGTAAAGGAACTACTGGTGCAAAACCAGATAAATTCCACCTTTACAGCAACTCTTTTTGTTCTCCTTAAATCTTAAAACGCTATCAAGTACATCAACCAGAATTTCCATTTTCTCACCAAACAACACATTACCAGCTAAATCAGTTTCTTATGGCAAGAGGAACTGCTTTGCGGTTTCGCACATGCGATAAAACACTGGTGCAAACCCAATTAACTATTTTTTGAAAAGTTCTTAACTAAAAATGAAGATAATGATACTTAATTAGCACCAACCATATTTTCCAGTTTCATAAATGAACACAAGCACGAGCATCACCTGGGGTTGTGGCGGCATAATACAATAAACTCCCGCTCATGCAATACCCTGTGTATCATCACTACACGATTACCTCGAATAGAAAAAGGGACATCAAAGGTGTATAAGAGAAAAAAGCAAAACAATATTTACATCATGGATATTCAACTGAACATTATGGGTCGGGTTGCTCAGATTTCAAGGGTGCACACGAAGATGCACGGTTCCCATTCTGAAGGTACAAGCTGTTCACAACTACAGAGTCACTGACCACGCCAACATCAACATCATGAAAATTTAGTGTAGCTCTAATCTTCCGAGTACTGAAACTGGTAGGAGATGAAGTGAAGTCAGGTATATTGCCCAATTGATTTCATGCATCAAAAAATTGTTAAGGACCAGCTATGCATACCCATTCAAGCGATTATTGATGGCAGTCAGTTAAGTCCTTTGAGGGGCTCTGATAAGCATGTGTGCTTTCTCCAACACAAGCATAATAGCTTTTGGAACTATGTGAGATCAAAGCATCCATCTGTAAGCATGATCCAAATCTATATTAAACACTCGAGCAACTAGCCATGGAAAGAAAATGCATTTAGTGTTGTACAAGTTCATTTGTCCTTGTGTGCTATAAACTTGCAATACATAATGCTGCTCCTGTCATATAAGCAATCCTATTACACTTGAGATTATCAGACAAAATGAACAATTACTGACAGACTTGAGAGCATCAAATAGAATGAAGCAACTGGTGTCTCTTTTCTTCAATACAAGCCCACTAAAACGTAAGCAGGTTGAGCTGTACAACACTTGAAATCCTTATTTCTAGTGGTTCAAGCCTTCTTAAATTCGATCATTGTTCCACTATATGTAAATCTAAACCAAAAGTTATTACTAAAAAGTGCAAAACACATGGAACCATCTGAAAAATAAGTTCATAAGAACAGATATCACAGGTTTTTAAAACTGAAATAGCCAATAAGCCAAGCAATAAATCTGTGATGTTACCATTAGAAATAAACACCGAGGCATATCCTGAATTTTCCTCATTGGGTAAATTAAATACCATAATAAAAAGACAATAACAAAGAATTTAAGATCACCCACAATGAATATTTCAGAATACAAAAAACTACCTTTGACGATCGCAGGGGAGAGACATACACATTATGTGCAGCAGAGACTTTCTTTGGAGACATGTCGGGGAGACTTGGAAATGGAGATGTTGTTGGAGATGTGGGGCATCGACCTAATTAGAAGTGAAGCAGCACAAAAATCATGCAAGGCCACAGATTGCTTGTCCAGAGGAAGATTGCATGGAAGGAATATATTCCATTTTTATTTTTTATTTTTTCTTCGTACAAAAGGAACATATCTGATTACTTAAAAAGCCAATCACAAAGACTTACCCTCAATGTTATTGCTACCTTCTGCAGCTTGATTATCTTTCTGGAAGACTGTTCCTGCCGGGGAGAGCTCAACCAAAAGGGGTTTAACAGAAGGAACGAATATTTCATTGTAAAATGTGATGATATCAACATGATCTTGCCCAGTTTTCTGTTTCAAAATCATTAATAAGCTTGCGTATATGCAGACACGCCTCAGGACAAGAAATAAAAACTGTAATATACCCCATTGCGCCGTGCTGATGCCCAGTCAATGAACACACTGCGGAAGACTTGCGGCTTGCATTGTGGTTGTCTTCTGTAGTTGTAAATAATTTCTTTAAAGGTCAGGTTGAGTTGTGAAATCTGCAGGTAAAAGCTTAAAACTTAAGATACTTAAGAAAGTTAGAACATCATCTTTCTTTTTAACAGAATCCAACAGTACCTTGGCAACTCCATAAAAACAACAGAGGATAATTTGGTCAATGTGACGGTTGAAGAAAAGGGTAGTCCGCTGACTAAGAATTTTTTGAAAAAAACAGTAAACAGTCTCTCTCATATGCTGAGACAGCTGTCTCCGTAGCCGCTCGACCATACCATTAATCCTGACAGCTGCTAACTTTACGATCTGGGTAAGAATAATTTTCACCTTTTAACTTCATCAGGTAATACATAAGCATGAAAAATATTGCATTCAAGGAGGAAAGAGATCAGAAAGCAGGTAATTCCAGTTCAAAACTGCATCCTAGATTTTCCTAACGAAGACTCACCCACACATGCAGGTGTATAATTTGCATGTGATCCCTAATAAGATTACAAGAACTTGGCCAACCAAACACCAACAAAAGCAGGCATGACCTTTCATCAAAGGCTCATTAAACACAAAAAAATAAAAGAAAAAAGACTTTATTTAATTTGCTGCTCCTCTTCAAAAACAAAAGCTAAACTTAACAGGTACTATGGCACCAAAAGAGCAACTGACTATAACAGAGACGAAACATAGAGGCAGTAAGAGGAATGAGGGTTCCCAAACTCCTTCGTAAGAACTTTTCAAGTTGACCTTTAAGTGTTCTATTCTTCCCCATACTACCTAAAAAAGGAAAAAAGTGACTTTAAATCATCTTTTGGACCGAATAATACCTTGCTAAAGAATACAGTGATTGCAGTTTCTGCACAAGTTTCCCCTCCACCACCAGGATTTGGCCTTGTAGGACTGCACAACATTTTAAGTTACAGTGAATCTGACAAGTGGACCAACAATCCAATGTCTTGGTTCACAAAAATAGAATGATCTCCTGCTTGTGGGGTTTTGAAAACAATACCTGGCAAATGCAGACTGCAAAGCAGGCGGTGGAAGCTTTGACTTAAGATTGTTAAGTGCCATTAGGCGATCTTTCACCGGTGACGTGAAGGAATTCCGCTCTACCAGCACACTACGATGCTCGGTGCACACTCTTTTGGGTGACCAAATATCTCTATTCTGAACCGCAACTATTATTCCAATATAGGTCATAAAAGGGAAAAGAACTACCATCAGCAGCTGGAATGCAAACAAGAAGTCATTCTATTTTAACATCAAGAAGAGCTTGAAGTTCAAGAATCTACTCCATATATAAGTTTTCCACCTCCATAAATTAAGTTCTCAAGCTTATAATATGACAAATAGGTCCAGGTGACAACTCTAAGCACTCTAAGCTATGGAATGAGTTAAGTTATTGAAAAGAAATCTTGAATGAAAGATCAAGGCAGATCATTACCCAGAGCAATTTCACGCTTCTGTGATGATGACACAGAGGACATGTTAACGTGCATAGAAATTGCATCTAAAGATGGCATTGGCTCAGCTAACAATCCAAGACGGTTGATTTCTGCAGAAAGAGCTGGCCTTGCAACAGCCAGAGAATTGTACATTGAAGAACCTTTCTCCCACACCATACTCTCCAAAAGTCGTTCTTCCAAGGAATTTAAATGCCGCCTCAATTCCCTGGGAAGGCTCTCTTCATGTCTAATGAAGCTCTCTATCACTTTGCTTAGATCAAAAGCTGTAATACCTGTTCTCTCCAAAACTGCTGGAAACAACATTGTAGATCACTGTCTTATGCGTGGCGAGAACGAGTTCTGCTGAACAAGCAAGCATACATCTGTGAAACCTTTCATTGGTTAGTAAAGAGGTTAAGTTGGTAGCGTGTAAAATTTGGGAGTCTGCCATACACATAGCAAGCAGAACTCTGAGATACAATTTCAGTGCCTCAAGTCTACGCTGTTCTGCCCATATGTTATCCATCAAGTTTGTAGTTTGAATGCTTCCAGCTGCAGAATACTCCCCAGGGACACAACTTGGAAATATAGCCTCCAGTATTATCTGAGACCTCCTTACCACATCAGCAGTTACATCTCTATCACATGATGAAAGGAATCTCTCAAGCTCCAGGGAGGGTTTTGATGGAAGTGGAGCTATGACAGTACGAAGCCACTTTGCAGTGGTCATTGCTGTGCTTACGGGAGTAGCTGCCATTCTTTGGTTGCCACCAGCAGGAATCAGATGAGATGGCACGGGAGAGCAGTAGGGGGACAGTGGACTTGTGATTGATAATTTTTGCAGGTGATGCAATCAAACCAATCTTCCTCTATGATTCAGAAAAACTAACCGTTAGGGGGAAAAAAAAGGAACTATAAACAATTTTTTTAACAAGTTAAGATTTCTTAATCAGGAGACACACCTTGGCACCATTCATATTTATTGCATCACCACACAAGCTCCCAGATCCGAGCAGACTATCTTCCTCATTAATAAATATCCTTTCATCTAACACAACTTTATTTTGAATTGCATCATCATAATTTCTTTCTAGAATTCTCATACTAGAAGATATAGATGATTCATCCATTAGATCTTCAAAATAGAACAATCCATCTGTCTTGGACATAATAAGGTTATTAGCAAGAACATGTACACCATAATGAAAGCTCTTTTAGAACAGCAGTTGTCAAGTATTAAACAGTTTTAAAATTCACCTGTGTCAATGTTGTCCAGATTTTCTGTTCTGCATTCTGATGCCAGGTAAGACTTCTTCTTCAGTATATCTGTAATAAGTTTAGGTTTACTTTTTCCAGCATTTTCTTCAGCTCAACTTCTGAGGTTTCATATATTTTGCAAAGTGATGCAATTAGGTCTACTTTATTACCTTTCTTAACTGCAAAGAGAACAGGTCAAGAAAGTCATACTGTAGATCTTCTGGAAATAATAAAACTAAGATGGCATAAAAAAGACAAGTTCTTGGAGTATTCTTTAAGCAAAGGAAATTAAAGAGATAATTACCAAAACGAGAAGAGTCAATCATGTTGGGATTCCTGTAGCAACCTGGAACATGTATAATCAAAATAGCCTGTCACAAAAAATTTAGCGAATCATTAGCAAAATAAACCTCCACATGGCAAACGTGTCAACAAAATAATCTGAAATGGCAGCAAGAACCAAAAAAAAAAAAAGACTAACGTGGAAGTTAATTTTAGATTCTCTTTGTTAATTATTTCCTTTCTTTCAGAATGCCCACCCATACACATCCAATCTTTTCCTGTAGGACGTTAATGACCAAGAAAACTACATCACAGTTTAAAGAATTGAATTTCACTGGATCTAAACTGACCAAAATTGAAATAAGACCATTAGTGCTGGTCACTAGGTCCTTAAACCGGCCGAATGCATGAATACGAAGCACCAGAAATAGCAACCATCCAAAACGATGATAGTCCATCATGCAATCAGCATCGATGTCAACAGCAGAGAGCTTGTCACTGGCTTCACTGGTAAAAAAACAATCTCGGAAGGCGCGCTTGTAGTGCCTTTCATCACAGAAACCATTAAGAGATACAAATGTTATTCTATAACTCCAAAATTTAAAGATTCACCATTCCCAATAATCTAAATGGAAGTAAATTATTTTTGTACGCATAAGAAATTTCACCAAATAATAACTTATCTATTTCATAACCTCAAAATTCATATTTAGATCACAGCAAAAACAGTAATTGATGTTTCTGCATCCTACAATCCCTAGAAGAATGAGAACCGAAAGCACATTGGAGAATGCATTAAAAGTTCACAGAAGATTTTCAAGCAGACAATAACCAGCTAAAAGGATGAGAACTAAAAATGAATTAGAAAATGAGTTATGGAAAATATTCACATTTTTCAATTGGATCAACAAATAAAAAATTCAATATGATGTAGCTTGGTTGAACACAGTTGAAGGTCTCAATATCACAAAGATATCATGCCGTACCATCTTAATAACCTTTTTGCTCTGAATATGCTCAAAAAAATTGAATAAGTGTAGGAAGTATGACAAAACAACAGTATTTCAATATGAGTTTGAGCATATAAGAAGTTAATAGTACTGAATGTTCAAAATTTTTTGGAGCACCAAATTAACTACAACCTCAAAGTTCACAAAGTGTTATTAACAGGCCTATAACTGACAATAATTACGTTAGAAGTATCTAGACCAACACCATTATAGCTTATGAAGTAAGCTACAACTGCCAGGAGTGCATGTACAAATGCAAATTCTTTTAAGGTTCATTATAAAAACAACAATGACAATAAGAAAAAATATAAAAACTACTCACGAAGCCACATATTATATACAACAGTGCCCATGTTCCACCGGATTGAAGTTCAATTGGTTAGAGCAATGCCCTGATTTGTCAGGCCCTGACAAATCAGGAGCTATGAGTTTAAGCATCATAAGTCCAATAGAACCAAGATGCAGGTTGAAGGAGCCTCCTCGTTGGGTTGACATTTAATAGCTGCTCAATCACATCTTAGACTTGCCCTTCCCATAATGATAGTTAAAGAAAATGGAGCAAGCAAAAGAGGTAAAGAGAGATTGTAAAGATCAGGCTGATCATATCGAATGGCAACAATTAATAACCATTATTAGCGGGCGTATAATGCAAGCAACAGAAAGGTAGAACTTCCTCATCATAACATTTTCTTCACATATATGAAAAAGAAACTAGAGAATAGTACTCACTGGCTCAACAGGCTCAAGTGTACAAAGTTCGTCTGCAATTCCTTTGCCTAATGGAATGGACATGAGGAGGTGATAAAAGAATTGCATTATAAATCCTAGTGTAAAAGGCAAATAATATACAAGTACAATATCCAAAAATTAAAACAAAGGAAAAAAAACACGCACACATGCATGAAAATAGAAGCATAATAACTTGATAGGAAAATGAAAATAGCAAGTACCTCAAGTCTTTTCTCCCAATCCACACCATAAAGATTATTTAAAATGGGGCCAACTTTGATAATAAACTCAGGAAGTTCTTTGAAAAAATCAACTATGCTGTAAACCAAGGGGAAGGATTTTTATCAACAACCATGGAAGTTATAGCATATCTTCATGAAACATGTGGAAAATGGAGGGCGGGCAAGGGAAGCATACTTGAGCTTTGTAAGCCTTAAAATGTGGCACAAAGTAAATCCATTTTCGACAGTCCTCCCTTGAGTTGAAGTATATGCTTCCCTCACAGCCAACCTCTTGATAGAGAATAGAATAAAAGCAAACCAATAACGTTCTGCTTCTTCGGGCTGGTAATGAGAAGGGAAATATAAATAAGAAGGTGGCAGACAGTTCCTAATATAAAGAAATCCGAGGGTAGAGGAGCAATGAGAGCACACCGTGCTAGTACCAATAGCAGAAATACAGGCAGACAAAAGATGCTTGCTTTCGTTGAACAGTATTTTGGCCTGCGTCAAAGTGGTTTCATCCATTGACAAAACATTCTGTTCTATGAAAGAGGAACCAACCAGGTTACCAAACCAACCAACAAAAATGAAACCAGAAAAAAGGAATCAGTTAGAATGGAAGTTTCCCAACCTCACAAAAATCAGCGAATCTGGCATCAATGGTGGTGGGATAGGCACCAAGTCCAACTTGAGGGTGAGAGTCAGAATAACGTTGATGCTGCGAAACCACCACCTTGGAAGGAGTGGAAGGTTTATTGAAACCCTCCTCCTCCATGGACAGAGTGTAGCAAGCAATAGATCTTCGGGATCTGATAATGGAATTGAGCCCCCAATTAAAGTATCAGAAACCCTTTCATTAAAAAAAAAATTTTTAAAAAAATACAGAAACCCTAGCCAAATTACTAGTACTTATTAGCAAGCAGGCGACGCCGGCTGTTGAGATAGAGATAAAAAAAAAGATCCGATCCGATCCAATCGAACCAACTTCCTTTTACCCTCGCTTTTTTCTCTCACTATCACTTTCTCTATCTAGAGAGAGTTAGGGAGGGTAACAGAATAAAAGCAAATACTATATTACTACTAGTATTTTTATTTTGTTTGTTCCGTGTGTAGTTGCGCGGGAAAATTACGACTGCTTATCTTCTAATCTGAGCTCGGGATTAGTTTGGTAGTGTAATTTTTAAAAATTTATTTAATTAAAATTTTATAATTACCGGTATTATTTAATTAATTAATTTATTTAAGATTTAAAAAAAAAAATTTTAATTAACATGGGTAACTACCTAAATACTTATGATGGATAGTGGTCCCCTATGGTTGATTTCATGTGAATTTGTTAGTATTATGTAGGTTTTCCGGTTACAAAACCAAAAAATGCAATTCTCTTAAGGTATGTTTGGTTAGAAACTGTTAAAAATATTTTCTCCAGAAATTTTTAAGGCACCAAATAAGAAAATATTTTCAATTTTCCTTTTTTTGACTGAAAATAAATTATGAGCCTGTTAAGTGTAAGTTATTTTACTAATGGTACAAGAGTAATATAAAACCACAAAAACATTCTTTTATAATTTTGATTACTAAATTTATTTTTTTCAATTTTTATTCATTTATTTTATAAAGAGTGGTCCATTGTAGGTCGCACAGTGATATGATTATCATTATACATATTTTACCACTATATTAAGTTTTTAAAAAATATATATTATTAGAAAATCAAGGATGAAATTTGTTAAAAAATTATATTTCAAAATTTTTCATTTTGTCGATTAAACACTAAAAATTGTATAAAAAATAGATTTTTTTTTATGTAAAATATTTTTCAAGATTTTTCAAGGAAATGAAAAAATTTTACATTCAACCAAGCGAACCCGGAAAGGTCTTTTTGTTTGGATTGAAAAATATTTTCATAAAAAAATAGTCATGTTGAACTACGTATCCACTGGGTGATTATGAATGTGGAATGAGTAAGACTTGCAAGCTGTCTGTCTCCATTCAAAACAAGTCTTTGAGTCGCTGAAGAAGGCAAAGCCACAGCCAGAAGCATGCAAACTAAGCAACAAAGGTGTAGGACAAATGCAAATATAATATAAATGGTGCCTGGCAGGGCGATGAGATCATGAGAGCATATGGTGGAGGCCGGGTGAATGGATCACGGAAGGAAGCAGCTACGCAATAGTACTGGCTCCGTTTAGATTGTAAATAATTTGCATTATTTGTTAAATAATATTTGATTAGAATATTTAGTATTTGGTCAGTAAATAATTATCTAAATAATATTTTACACTATTTATGTTTTGTCTTATTTATTATTCATTATTCACACAATCTATTATTTTGTACTATTCATGTCCTATTTATTATTCACATTTTAAAAAAAGTATTTAGTTAATAATTATGTATAACAATGTAATTATTATTATTATTTGTTCAATCCCTACTTTCGCATAAAGACGTCTTAATCTAGTACCTATTAGAATCAAGTACTTTTTTTCGTAATCTACGTTTGTTGCAATCTTTTGTTAGTAAGTTCTAAACATTAATCTTGTAGATATGGAAATAATTTGCCTTTGAACCATATACATATATTTATTATTAGTTTAATTTAACTTATTTTGTATAGATACTCAGTTATGTGCGAAATGTTTATGTGTTTGTATGGTAGTTCTCTTAATAATGACATCAATAGATTGTTGATTATCTTTTATCATTGTTGATTTTGAATTTTTTTTTTTTTGGTTTTTATGTAGGGTTAATTTAACTTTACCCTTTTAACATTTAGGGTTACAATTGTATTAATCCTTAAGGTTATTTTTTAGGCACGGTAGTCACTAGATTAACGGTCAAAGTTAATGGTGTTAGATTTCGGCCTAAATAATATTTTTACCCTCTAGTTATTAATGTGAACAAATTTTCTCATAACACCCAAAATATCTTATTTTATTTTCATAAATAGAGTTTGACGAAATTTAAGATATGTTAAAATGAAAAAAAAATGAAAGAGAAAAAAAAATTAATCAAGGAAAAATGAAAAAAAAAAAAAGATAAAAGAAGAGGGAATAAGGGTATTTTTGTTAAAATTATATTGAATGCTGAGTTAGATTTAACGGAGGGACTTAAATACCCAAAAAATAATGTTAGAAATTAAAGTGATAGTACGTATAAACATTAAGGGTGTATAGTAAAATTAATCATTTTTATCTACGTGGAGTTTGATAGAAAAATGGGAAAGTTGCAATTTCAATTTTTCATCAGATAAGTGAAAAGTTTTCATGTTATTTTTTTATTTTTAAATGGGTCTACCAAATAATAAGTACTATTCATTATTTATAATCTAAATTGTTATATTAAAATATTATTTTGTATCCAAATAATTAGTCTATTATTTAAAAAATCAACATTATTTTCAAAAATTAGTAAAGTAAAAAAAACAAATATTATTCAACAAATAACAATCCATTATTTGTGATCCAAACGGACCCACTGTTTTTATACTTGTATGATTGAACAAAATTTCAAAGAGTATCTTGAACCGGGGAGGAGGCCTACGTTGTCTCTTTATATGGATTTCTCTTTTTGTAATCAATCCTCCTAGCCGTCGCTTATAAATTGTCTCATGCCCTTATCACATATTTCCGACTCAAGATGATCCATGAACGGCAAATTAACATTTATATTTTCAGAAGGTTCACTGAGGAGACCCTACAATCAT
Organism: Cinchona pubescens; assembly: GCA_025175665.1. NCBI lineage: Eukaryota > Viridiplantae > Streptophyta > Magnoliopsida > Gentianales > Rubiaceae > Cinchona > Cinchona pubescens. The sequence goes on along the minus strand of JANKKI010000077.1, from coordinate 90,451 downwards.
CTTGACTGCAGTCAACATGGCATTAATTTGAATTGAGTTTAACGAGTCCATCATGAGTTGCTAATTAATATAGAATATCGACGAATAATGCAGACCTAAGGAAGGACCACAGCGCTTCAGCTGTTAAACAGGACAAACAGAGCCACTTCTAAAATGTCCATTCTTGAAGAATTAACAACGGATGTGTCGTTGTTAATAGAATCTTAATAGCATTAGAATATATATGAATGTATGGACCATGGTATGCATGGTCTCCTTCTTTCTGTCTCCTAGCCCACCTAGCATTAGAACATTAGCACTAGAATATTATCTACACCTTCCCAAAACCATATATAACTGGAGTCTCCAACCCACATTCCAAAAAAAACCCAACGACTTTAACCAACTAATTAGCTTGCACATTAACGTCATGTCAAACTATGCCGTCGTCCACGATTTCGAAGAAGATGATGATCGGCAGTTTCAGAGCACTGTAATTACGCAATCATCAAATGACAGCCCCAATCCTTCAGAAAATGGCGCTGATCATTCCACTCGTAACACCGCAACAACATCAAAGAAGAAAAGAAACCTTCCTGGGAATCCAGGCAATTAATGCCCCCAATCCTTCTATCTTTTTTCTTCTACGTGTATTAGTGCACGTATGTGGTTTATAATCTTCCTCGTAAGTAATTAAGTAGTACAGTAATATATGCATGGTACTGTTTTTGTTTCCAGATCCTGATGCAGAGGTTGTGGCCCTGTCTGACCAAGGACTCTTATGGCAACTAACAGGTACATCTGCGAAGTGTGCCACAAAGGATTCCAGAGAGATCAGAATCTGCAACTGCACAGAAGAGGTCACAACCTTCCTTGGAAGCTTAAGCAAAGGCCCACTACGCAAGTGAAGAAGAGGGTGTATGTTTGCCCCGAGCCAAGCTGTGTGCATCACAACCCAAGCCGGGCCCTAGGGGACTTGACCGGCATCAAGAAACATTTCTGCAGGAAGCATGGAGAGAAGAAATGGAAATGTGACAAGTGCTCCAAGCGTTATGCTGTGCAGTCTGACTGGAAGGCGCACACCAAGATCTGTGGGACTCGCGAATATCGCTGTGATTGTGGAACCATTTTCTCAAGGTGAAACTAATACTGATCAAATATACAAATACGACTACTATACACTTGCACATAACATATGCAGCAGAAGCATCAATCATATACAAATCAAAAATGCATTCTTTGACTGACCGAAACTGTACGACATTTTCTCATTATGGCTTAATTCGCAGAAAGGATAGTTTTGTGACACACAGAGCCTTCTGTGATGCGCTGATCGAAGAGAACAATAAAATAAACCAGCAGAACCAGTTAGGTGCAGCCACTGGATCAGGAATAATGTTACAAAACCAAGCACAAGAGTTGTTCCCCTCTCCAATGCCAATCCCGGACACCATGATGAATCTGTCCATTTCTCACATAGACAACAATATTACTAATTCAGTACTAGTAAAATCGCCGTTATCCCTGGATGCACACGGGCTCTTGGTGTCAAGAAGCAATGTGGATCCTATTTATGGTCCGGCTGGGACAAACTTCAGCTACTCCTTGGGAGTGGGAGGACCAAATAACAGCTCTTCTTCTCCACATATTGGGATTGGTGGATCGGCTTACAGCTCCGCAACGGCCTTGTTACAGAAAGCTGCAGAAATGGGTGCAAAAATCAGTGACAATTCAATCGCTCCAATCCTCCTCAGAGGATTTACAGGGTATTCTATTTTTGCTACCAGTAGCATGAATTCTTCTAACGCAGTTCAGGGGGCTTCTGGTGCCAACAATGGTTTATATATGGGAAATTTAACATATGACAAGTCTGGAAATCAGATAATTACCTGTTTTTGTACTTCCCAACCTGGTCTAGTATATGACCAAAATTCCCTTTTGATGCACTCATCAAATGGGAATTCTGGTAAACTCTTGGAAAGAGAAGTTCTAATGGGACCGGGAGGAGGAGAGAAATTGACTCTGGACTTCTTAGGGGTAGAGCCAGTTGCTGCTTCCAAGGGAAGATTCGAAGCTGACGTGATAGGTTTGGAGTACTCCAAATCACAGCAAAACCTACATCACCTGCATCCAGCAGAATGGTAATAGTAAGGGGAAGTGATTCTGACATGTAAGTTCAGAGGAGAATTTTGCACTTACACCATTCTTCTCTGCTTCTGCTTTTGCCCCTCGACTTTTAGAATACTCCACATAAAGCTTTTTAATTCAGTTCTCTGCACTAGTGATCAGACACCAAAAAAAAAAAGAAAATGCTGGTAGTACTGGAAGCCGGAGCTCAGAACGTGATACATAGTCCCTTTAAAGAATGTTTGTGATTGATTCTTCAACCGAAAATTTTCTTGTGTTGCACCAAAATCTGGTGATTGATTTCACCAGAATATATGGGAGTATGAGAAGATAAATTGGCAGATTGTATAGCCAGGTAAAGAAAGAGTGATATTAATTGATCAATATTTAGGTAATTCCACATTCTGAAAATACAGATCTGGATTAGTGTCATTTCCCACTTGATCTCTATACAAACTGCTTTCCTGCCACATGGTTCAGATTGACCTGACCCTCAATAAGACAAAATTGCTCTCTTACTATGATACTTGTCTTTGCAACGCCTAGGATAAGAATACTGAAGAAAGAAAAAACCTATTCCAGTCCAATTTTCTCTGCTATTACAAAATAGTTGACAATGTAATTACAATCCAGTAAAATGTTCACATAACTGTTGCAGTAGGTAAAATGGATGATCTACTGTCATTTTCTAACAGAGTACCTGATTTCTGTGAATTTCTGAACATATCTAAGTATGTCACATAGTGAAAATCTCATCCATGGCAAATATACACACCAAACCTTATCTATCAAGACAGAAAGGGAAGCAGCACTAGTCATGCACTGCATATTTAGGAAATTCGATTTAATTTCTTCTGTAGGAAGCCGGTTCTAGAAATTTAGAAGTATCTTCTCATAGCCTGATCAGGTGTCATACAAGTATAACTTGTAGTTCTGTGTGGTAGGCTATTAAATCTTCCAATTCCATACCACGTCAAGTGATGTGCTTTCAGAGCACACTTTAGGCATGGAATACTTGCTTCAGCAAATAGCATTACTCTTCCCCCTATCCTTCGCACCATATTCATTGCCAAACTTAGCAGCCAACATATGTATATCAGGGGTTAACTCCCAACTACCCGTGTGATTCCAGCTGTGCCTTGGCTGGGGGTACCATACCTCCCGAATACACATCTCCCAACCAACCATTCCAATCTGACTCTGTACATCTTCAAATTCCTCAGCATCAACAGCTTGTCTTTTCTCTATGTCTATGTCAAAACTTGTTTTAGGCATATCTAGACTCATGGTTCGTCCCATGTATGATGACGTGTTCAGGATAGATGATGAATCATTTTTCACTTTTTCTCTAAAGTTGTTCTTTGAACTGGGCATCTTGGAGCAGAAGATCTCCCATAAATTATGACTGCAGCCTAGGTTGTAAGGGTTCGTCCTCCTATCGTATTGATATCGAAAATTTTCATATGTTGTCTGCATGGAGAATGAAATAGGAAAAGGACATTGTATCAGGGCCTAAAAGCAGATTAGGGGGGGAAAGGACATTTTTATGTGTGAATTGAAGGAAATGAGAAGAAAGAAAACCTGGTTTGTGACAATTAGGTACAGGTGAAATGCAGTCAGACCCCCAACAAACCAAGAAACAACAAAAGTGTATGTTATCAGGATTCCTGAAATAGGTTATTGACTTCAGAAGAGCTTTCCACAGATTACAGCCTTCTACTTCCATTATCTTCCTGATGTTTACCCAGCAGAAAGCAAACACATACAGGCACAAGAGGGTAGTGGAGGACACAAACATGAAAAAGAATCGATAATTCCTCTGTAGATAGAAGAGTTGAGCATGTTAGGTATATAAAATAAGCAAATATTCTAATTAGTATTCCCTTGAAAAGGTATCTTTGACTTTTTAAAGAATTGCCTTTTCAGAAGCTGCTGTTTATTTTCAAATACGATAATACATATTGAAAGAGTTATAATGGGTAGTTGTTTGTTATATTATCTGCACATGCGACAATGAAAAAAGAGATGAAAACATTTATGTTGACAAAACGTTCTAGTAAGATCTGAACCTTTGTATAATAACTAGGTAAAAGTTTCTTTTTACTGTGGTTTCCTTCCAAACAAATTTTATTCTCAAAGACGAACGACCAGCAGAACCCATAAGGGAACCCTATTAATCCTTTTTCGCTTGGTCAAGGTGAATGACCTTGACAAGTACATTTTAGATTTAGAAAGATTTGGATAATCTTAAAGCCACAAATCCAGGCCACAAATCCATACCAATATCCATACAAGACAACATGAAAAAATAGCTTCAGAGGTAAAAAGAAAGTATAGTTGATTATTCAACCAAAATATGATTTATGCTTGAGGGTCTATCCCCCCCCAAAACCCAAAAAAAAATAATAAATAAAGTAGACTGAGTTCATTGCCTAAAAAATAAAAGTTTTCAACCGAATGTTGTCTGACTGGGAAAAGGCATATGATCGAGTTACTAAAGACCTATTACCTGGGATGTTGAAGAAAACAAGAGAAACTAAATTGTACTTGAGATAGAAAGGACATGCAAGAAAGACATGTGAGAGAAAATAACTCCAACATTTCTGATTACAGTGGGTTTATGTGAAAGATCGGCTTCAAGGAAATTGCCTTCAATCCAGATGGATTAAGATAATTTAAGAGGAAGAATCGTGTTTTATATTTAGGTGTGTGTTGTTTATTGAGGCCATTGTCCACATGGATAAGACAAAATGGGTAGTGATAAAAGAGAAAGAAATGTGGGTTATTTATAGGTCCTTTGTAAAGTATTCTTTAGAGAGTTCAGTTGAAGAGTATAGAGAAAGACTACTTGTTAGTCTCAAGTCCTGTGGAATTTGTTTTATTATTTGAGAAATGATAAAGTTACTGATTTTATGAGTTTATTCATCTCTACCCAATACGTTTTGAGAGTGTTGAATTCTTATCAATTTATAACTCTAAAATTAGCATTAGCACATAAAATTGGGTTCTCCAACACATATCATAAACTAAATCCACTTAATCTTATCATCACTGGGCAAGTTACTTCAATGACTTTGAGCATAAGTTATAGTCACCCAGAAAAAAAAAAAAGTGCAACAGGATCATTACATTGCCTACCTTCCCAATGCATTGGCCCACCCATGGGCAGTGGTGATCAAAGCGCTCAACACAGTTGTTACATATCGCTTTGATGAGAGCAATGAGAACACCTTGGAGGGCGATATAGCATGCATGTTTGACAATATTTGACCTTGACAACTATTCCATTTACTGTAATGTTTATTGTTGGGGGAAAACTAGGAGCACCACTTTGGCTACCTGCCCAGTCTGTAGATAAACTAGAAGTATCAATTTCATCATCTACATCTGCAGGATGTGCATTTCGTGGAATTATTCCAGGATCTCTTCCGGCAGTAATGAAGAGAAGAGCAATAACCTGCAGCTTAGAAAAATGAAAAGAAGTTAGAATTTATAGTTTTGGGTTTCAAAGACCCTGCCTGTCCTAGGAAGAGCTAAGAAATGAAGAAGCAAAAAGTACACACACATGTAAAAGATTTAACCACGCCTGCACGTGATCCTTGGTCTTCAACCACTTTTCAGCAGGAATTATGCAGAAGATGCAGGTTATATGCTGCTCTGAGTTGTTCTTTTAAAAAATATGTGTTATTAAATATATGTCAAACTGAAACAGATCATCTGTGCAATTCATTTGAACAACCAGTTCAAAATGATAAAAAAGACCAGGATTTGTAAATTAACATTGACAATTAGGAGATTTGATAATTTAACGAGTTAAAAAAACTCACATATGCAGTGAAGACAACACAAACAACTAGGATAAGTTGGCCTGACTTGTGGAATGCATTAAGAAGCCCTTGAGAAACAAAAGCACAGAAGAGAAATACTGGAGCCAGGATTAGGAATAATGTAAAGAAAATTGACTGGCCATCCGGACCGAATATAAGTCTGCCACCAAGGAAGAATCTCTGTGATTATTGAGAACAGTTAGAATACTAATTTAAGTTGAAAGTAGATCACACATCAAGATAATCCTATTTATTCATTGTGAACCACAAAGTGTAGTGAGGACAATTAAGAATGAAACCTTTAATTCATGTTTCATCCAGCTAGCTAGCTAGCTAGTCAGAGTTACAAATTGGGATATTCTTGCAAACATAAAGATCCTTGAAGTTCTTGACTTCTGCAATGGTTGTATCTTTTAATTATGTGATACTAATTAATAAAACCTGGGAGATTGGATTAAAGAAATTCATAGCTCAATGTCTATTTTGGCATAAGAATGACACAATAGGAACAAATATGGAATGGATAAAGCATCTCTCAAATATAAAACCAGTAGTTGTGAGTGTTAACAACTAAAGACTAGTAATTAATTATGAGCAAATCAGAAACATGAAGTTAACAAAGTCTAAAAATGAGAGAGAAGGAATCCTACATACATTGCTGCCTTTCCAGACTTGATATAGTCGTAGTGTTGGGCCTTGGTTGTTGTTGTTGGATTCAGAAAAGTGATGGCGATAAGAAGGCAGGGGAGTTGGGTGCATTTTTTATTTGTATTTTTTTTACTTTTACTTTTTTTTTGGGGGGGGGGGGGAATCCTACACTTCCTATCACTACCTATCTCTCTCCGGATGGATTGGATTACAACATGAATTATAGGATCAGAGGGCGTTTTGTGATGGATGATGGAATGAAGTGCTAAAAGTAGTACAGGCATACAATTTGGGACAGAAAATACAACAGAATTTTTCCCCAGAAATCTCCCATGATGTGGTCTTCTGGTATCATCAGCATCATCATACAAATTGAAAGAAAGAAAGGAAAAGAGCCAATCAGTGAGCAAAATAAGCTTTTGATCTCTGCATAAATCCACAAAAATAAATAAATTCAGGCCTTGTCCAATACTCTAATACTTTATTGACCAATACCAATCCTGAACCTTTATTTATTCATTGGCATATACGCAAAATGCAGAATTCCAAAAATAAAATAAAATGGAATTCATTCCCCCAGACTCGCTCTGCTGTTCTTCTATTTGAAGACTACTACATTAAAAGCATAAAAGACTCAACTTTTGGACAGAAATAAATACCAATGTAGATATCGTGGGCTTGGAAGACCTTTGCATCCTGGAAATTCCCCTCTTCTCTCCTCTCCCGTCAAACGGAGTCGGGCAATGACAGAGAAGGAAAGCAGACAAATCTAATCGTATTATAGGCGTCGTCACCGCATTCCTTTTTGGATTTCAATCGCATGCTTGGTCTCTTTTTTGGGGTGTATTTGCCCATAATGCTAATTCTTTTCCATTTGTGATTAAATATTTAAGTACCAAACAAAACAAATTACGCAAAATATTCTTTTTAATTCTGAAAAATATTAGTAGTTTCTAATTTAAATAACATTTACACATTTCTTTTAGCCTCTTACCACCCATAATCCTAAAAGACCATCATCCATACCACTCTATTTTTATTTTTTTTACATAGAATGCCTACTAGAATAATTTATTAAAAAATAAAATAAAATAAAAACTAAAACCATATGTATGATTGTCATACAAATAACGGCATTGGATATCTTGTTACACTTTTTTGTATTACACTCAAGTTATACCATGTGATGGGGTGATATTTATCCCTTATTTATTATTTTGTTATTTCAAAAATAAACATGTCACTCCATCACATCACATGATGTAATATGAGTGTAATACTAAAAAATATAACAGATGATCTAAAGCCCAAAATAACTACAAACAAATTATCCATACACGGAACTAGTATATTGGGTATAGGATTATCTGGACTAGGCTAACCCGCTTGTTCGACACGGAAAAAATAGCGAGTTGAGCCCCCGAGTGAAGTGAGTTGCAGTGAGCTTGAGTTTAAAATTTAAACTTAGTTAAATTGTGAACTGAATTTGGGATACATCAAAACCAAGTCATTTAAGGTTCGCTCCAATTTAATTGTAAGTTGAGTTTAGGTCACTCTAAAACTTGGCCCAAGTAATTTTTTGTGTGTATTTGTGTATCTATATATATTTATGTATGTATTTATCTGTGTGTGCTATTTTTTGGGTAAAAATACGTAATGTGAATACTTAATATATATTGTGTGTTGAATATTCATTATATAATGATTTTGTTGTATAAATTTTAGGTGATATTGTTCGAATACAGTTATATATGTCAAATATATGGTTTTCTAAAAAAAATTTTAGAAGATATTTACTTGGTGAGAGATTGATTTCAATCTAAATCTCGCTTAATTTTGTGAGTTGTGCGTGAAGTTCAAAAGTGTAAACTTTTGTGAGTTGAGTTTAGATTGAATACTGTATTTTTAAATGGATTAAGTTCGAACATATAAAAACCTGATTCACATGTGTATTTTAATTGGGTACAATTAAATAGTTTCGGCATTATGACTTCAAACAATATTAATTTGATTAGAAAGAAATATTGATCAACAGGTACACTAAAAAATGTTAAGAGACAATAATTTTGTAATACTATTAAAATTAGAAATAAAACCGTCATTATAAACAAAATGCATTCTAATAATGAAAAAATTAATTAGTAAAAAAATTTAAAAACAAATATTATTTATGACGGTAATACAAAAGAGATAGTATCAACAAGATAAATTATAAGTCTTATAAGATTTGTTCATTAAATTAATTTTCAAAAAAACTTTAATAAATATAATTTTTATTCAAAATCTTTTTGCTCTTTATCAATCTTAACCTGCAAAATCGATATAAAAACATAATAAGCATATGAAATAATTTTCAATTTTCAAAGGAAAAGATGGAATTGTTGGTTGGCCATGAAACAAGGTACTTTAAATATATAAAAATGAAATAGTGTTAATGACGGGTTTTAAATATTTTTTATAGATAAAATGGGTTACAAGTGCCTAAACTAAAAAAAATGTGCAAATATCATTTGCATTCTTTGATTACGCTTTACTTTACCTTAAACCATTTCTAATACTTTTTATCTTTTGAACACTAAAATTTATAAACTGGCCATATACACCTTGATTAATTATAGTTACCACTCAAATTTTATTGTCACTAATAGTTTAGCTCTTCACATTATGTTTTGAATATTAACTCTATCATTTTTTTGGGGTCAACTTACCACTTTAACTATTATATTCATATTTTATTGAAATATTGAAAAGTCAGTTGTATGAAAACTAACAAGTACACTAAAAAAAAATGTTAAGATAATAATTTCGTAATATACTATAAGAAATAAAGCCATCATTATAAATAAAATGCATTCTAATTATGAAAACATTAATTTGTAAAAAAAATTAAAAGCAAAAATTATTCATGATGGTAATACAAAAAAGGTAGCATCAACAAGATAATAAGTCTTATAAGATTTGTTCATTAAACTGGTTTTCAAAAAAACTTTAACAAATATAATTTGTATTCAAAATCTTTTTCGTTCTTTATCAAAACCTACAAAATCAATACAAAAAATAATAAGCATCTGAAATATTTTTCAATTTTCGAAGGAAAAGATGTAATGGTTGGTTGGCCATGAAACAAAATATATGAAAATGGAGTAGTGTTAATGATGGGTTTTAAGTATTTTGATAGATAAAATGGATTATAAGTGTCTAAAAGGTTAAAAAAGGTGTGCAAATATCATTTACATTCTTTAATTACACTTCATTTTACCCCTTAAACCGTTTCTAATACTCACATTTTATCTCTTGATCACTAAAGTCCATAAACTTAGACTGCCAACTTGTATGACTCCTAAAATTTTAGTTGGATGAACAAATATACACTTTGATTAATTACATTTAGCTCTCAAACTTTATTGTAATATTTTTTTTTTGTAAATAAGAAAAATAATATAACATATATATGTGTATGTAAGTTAATTAAGAACAAAAATTATTGAGTTCTCTTACAATTAAGAAATAAAGAATGAAAAGAATATGACGTCATTGAAAATGAAATAAATGAAAAGTAATTAATTTATCTGCAGATTTTTTGAGGATATTTTTATCAACACAATACCCACACCATTTTTTTATTTACTGATATTGTGTATTTTGTCAGAGGGGTAAGTGTATATTGTTTGAGTTTAGGATAGGGGTGTTTGGGTATTATCCGATCCAATTTGGTCGAGAAAAAAGTGACCCGGTACCCAATCCACATATATAATGTACCAAATCAAAACAGGTCACATAATCAAGTACCCGACCTTGTTCAATATTATATTTTTTAAATGTAAAATAAAAGATTTAAATTATTTTTCAAAATGACTATCAATTACATTCATATCCCTATGAATAGGGAAGGGAGAAGAAAAAATCTATTAATATAAGGTCATAATATGAAAAATTACATAACTACTTTTGTATATAGATCAAGTCATAATTTTCGACACACTACCCAACCTAGTTTTGTTAATCAATTTAAATACTCTATTTTTACAGTTCAAGGTGGACCGGTTGAGTAGATTTTCTGAGTCGGTAGGTCAAGATGAACACCCCTAATTTAGGAGATAAAATACAATTGAAATATGAGTTTGGGGAGTAAGGTGTAATTAACACATTTATTTATTAAAAAAAATATAAAGAGAAGAGGGAGACTGTCAACCAATCGACACACAACACACAAGAATGCATCTTTAATGTAGAAAATAAGATAAAAATATAAAATTATGAGAAATTCTAAAGTTTTGTTGAGAAAATTATAATACAAGTTTTTTAAACACATAATATTATATCATATAAGTATTAAAATACTTAATATAATAGAATAGATTTCTCAACCGTATTATAAAATTTTCCTAAAATTACAATTTTATACTATTACGATTTAAGAATAGGAGTGTTTAGGGCCTTTTGAGTTTAGAGGATTAGATTGCTTCAAAAAGTGTCATGAAAATGCCATAGAGGGATGAGCTCATTAAACCTGTTTCTGAAAAGGAGATTAAAGAGGTTATCTTCTCCTAGCATCCAAATAAATCTCCTAGTCTTAATAGAATGTCCCAATTTTCTTTCAAATTTTTTTAATTATCATCAAATTGTGATAGACTCAAAAATTACGTAGCGGAACACAAACCTGATACCACTTGCAGGAGTTAAAATAATTTTTAATTTAAAAAAGCCAAGAACTAAATAAACCAAAACACCAACACTAAAGTTGATTATTTTATTCTCACACAAAACTCAAACTTTGGTGACAAATTCTCGTATCGCACACTTGCGGATTTTCCTTTATGATACAATTTGCACACACACAAGAAGCACCATATCGTGGGAAGTAGAAGAAATATTTGGGAGGATAAAAATAATTTTATTAATCAACCTTTTAGTGCAATTTCCTCAATTGAAATAATTAGACACAATGCCTTTAAGTAGGTATAAACTAATCTAAATCCTTAAGGGATTTAACCAATACAATTTCCTAACACTAGATAAATTAGGAATAAATCCCTTACAAACTCAACTACTAAAAATAATATAATTAGAACTTCCAAATCCTAAATAGGTTTTTTATATGCCAACATTGTCTCACTTAAACCAAATTTCATGAAATTCAGTCCAACGCCATCATGAGCCACAATCTCCATTGCAATTTCGGTCGCCGTACGGAACATGGGTAACCCCAACTTATAGTTGGTCTTCATCTTCATTTTCACACGTGAACGTGGACGGATCTTGTATTTCACATATAACTAGGTGGTTGATTCTTCTCGATCAATGAATTGATCCATACTTACCCAATCACAGTTGAGAACATCATAATTTGAATTTGTCTCACACAATATTCCTCCAAATTATTTCCAAAAAACAAGAAATCATACTTTTCTTTATCATAATTTGCACCACCAAACTTTTCAATACCACAATCTTCAATCAATTGGTTCACTTCAGCATAATTTTGAACAACAGTTTTAAGGTCACCCTTTTCTCCAACTAATTCATCAACTCCAAGAATATCAACATCATCTATCACAAAGATTTTCTCAATAATATTTTCAAAATTATCAATGGCGTCTTTTGCAAATTCCTTCTCTTCTTTCTCAATCAAATCACAAATTTCTGTCTCATCCTTATTCAATTCAACACTTTTACCTTTTCCATGGATAAATTCTTCATCCTTAATCAACCCAAATAATGAATGCAAATCAAAATTTTCTATCTCATAAAAATGTTCACAAATTATTTCTTCATCAATATACATATCTTCATCAAAATCAACTTTCCATTCCAATTCAAATTTAGATTTGCAATCACTATCATCATCCGCAAAGGGTTCCATTAAAATATATAAAAGATCTGACCAAAAAAATTCAGGTGATTAAGCATTAACAATAACCCTTTTGAAAAATTTTCTGACCATTGATTTACGCATAATTTTGAAAAACAATTTTGCCTTCCTCTTCATAATTTCTTTTGGTAAAGGGTTGGATAATCTCAATTTTATGACATCACCTAAATCACATCTTTTCAAATATTCTTCCATGATGTTTGCCCATTCAAATCTTTCTTCACTACCCATAAACATGTGCAAAATTTCAAAATTTTCACCATTAATAAATTCTCTACCCATTTTGACCGTTAAAAAAAAAAATTTACGTATCTTGAAATTTTTTTCTTCTTGAATTTCTTGACCTACCTTGCTTCTCAATTGCAAATTTGACACGATCTTTTTCTCATGATCGTTGTCCAACACCAACAATAATTTAACACGACAGGATCACTCTTTTCGGATCACTGTCCCAATTAGCGTAAATTTCGTTACACCCTAATTGTCAAAACTTGAGTACTCCAAGACCAATCTCTTGTGGTCCAATTTCAAAATTCGAGTACCCCAACACAATCTTTACGCCTAAGACTACAGCCTAGGACTCTTCTTTTTCTCTAATTTTTTTGACAAACGCTCCAAGATCAAACTTTTGACCTAGAGCCCTGATATCAAATTGTGATAGACTAAAAAATTATGCAGCGGAACACAAACTGATACCACTTTCAGGGGCTAAAATAATTTTTAATTTAAAAAAGCCAAGAACCAAATAAACCAAAACACCAACACTAAAGTTGATTATTTTATTCTCACACAAAACTCAAACTTTGGTGACAAATTCTCGACATCGTACACTTGCGGATTTCCTTTACTGATACAATTTGCACACACACAAGAATATCGTGGGAAGTAGAAGAAATATTTGGGAGATATAAACTAATCTAAATCCTTAAGGGATTTAACCAATACAATTTCCTAACACTAGATAAATTAGGGAATAAATCCCTTACAAACTCAACTACTTCTTCCCACGTAAAAATAATATAATTAAAACTTCCAAATCCTAATTAGGTTTGGTTTATATGCCAACATTGCCTCCCTTAAACCAAACCTTCATGAAATTCGGTCCAACGCCATCATGAGCCACAATCTCCATTGAAGTTTCGGTCGCCGTACGGAACATGGGTAACCCCAACTAATAGTTGGTCTTCATCTTCATTTTCACACGTGAAAGTGGACGGATCTTGTATTTCACATATAACTTGGTGGTTGATTCTTCTCGATCAATGAATTGATCCATACTTACCCAGTCACAGTTGAGAACATCATAATTTTGTCTCAAACAATATTCCTCCAAATTATTTCCAAAAAACAAGAAATCATACTTTTTTTCTTCATAATTTGTACCACCAAACTTTTCAATACCACAATCTTCAATCAATTGGTTCACTTCAGCATAATTTTGAACAACAGTTTTAAGGTCACCCTTTTCTCCAACTAATTCATCAACTCCAAGAATATCAACATCATTTCTACCACAAAGATTTTCTCAATAATATTTCAAAATTATCAATGGCGTCTTTTTCAAATTCCTTCTATTCTTTCTCAATCAAATCACAAATTTCTATCTCATCCTTATTCAATTCAACACTTTTATCTTTTCCATGGATAAATTCTTCATCCTTAATTAACCCAAATAATGAATGCAAATCAAAATTTTCTATCTCATAAAAATTTTAACAAATTATTTCTTCATCAAAATCAACTTTCCATTCCAAATCAAATTTAGATTTGCAATCACTATCATCATCCGCAAATTCCATTAAAATATAGAAAAGATCTGACCAAAAAAAATTCAGGTGATTAAGCATTAACAATAACCCTTTTGAAAAATTTTTTGACCATTGATTTACGCATAATTTTGAAAAACAATTTTCCCTTTCTCTTCATAATTTCTTTTGGTAAAGGATTGGATAATCTCAATTCTATGACATCACCTAAATCACATCTTTTCAAATATTCTTCCATGATGTTTTCAGTCTCTTTGCCCATTCAAATCTTTCTTCACTACCCATAAACATGTGCAAAATTTCAAAATTTTCACCATTAATAAATTCTCTACCCATTTTGACCGTTAAAAAAAAAAATTTACGTATCTTGAAATTTTTTTCTTCTTGAATTTCTTGACCTACCTTGCTTCTCAATTGCAAATTTGACACGATCTTTTTCTCATGATCGTTGTCCAACACCAACAATAATTTAACACGACAGGATCACTCTTTTCGGATCACTGTCCCAATTAGCGTAAATTTCGTTACACCCTAATTGTCAAAACGAGTACTCCAAGACCAATCTCTTGTGGTCCAATTTCAAAATTCGAGTACCCCAACACAATCTTTACGCCCAAGACCGCAGCCTAGGACTCTTCTTTTTCTCTAATTTTTTTGACAAATGCTCAAAGATCAAACTTTTGAGCTAGAGCTCTGATACCAATTTGATAGACTCAAAAATTACGCAGCGAAACACAAACCTGATACCACTTGCAGGAGTTAATAATAATTTTTACTTTAAAAAAGCCAAGAACCAAATAAACCAAAACTCCAATACTAAAGTTGATTATTTTATTCTCACACAAAACTCAAACTTTGGTGACAAATTCTCGACACCGCACACTTGCGGGTTTTCCTTTACTGATACAATTTGCACACACACAAGAATATCGTGGGAAGTAGAAGAAATATTTGGGAGGATAAAAATAATTTTATTAATCAACCTTTTAGTGCAATTTCCTCAATTGAAATAATTAGGCACAATGCTTTAAATAGGTACAAACTAATCTAAATCCTTAAGGGATTTAACCAATACAATTTCCTAACACTAGATAAATTAGGGAATAAATCCCTTACAAACTCAACTACTAAAAATAATATAATTAGAACTTCCAAATCCTAATTAGGTTTGGTTTATATGCCAACAATTTGGATGTAATTGCTGCTGTAAAAAGTTTTTTTTTTTTTTTTTTTTCCTGGTAATCTACTTAAAGCCACCAATGATACCTTGATAAGATAGATCCCTTATTCCTAAAGTAGATCGTCCCTGTAATGTTTCTTAATTTAAACCCATTAGTCTTTGTAATGTACTCCATAAAATTATAGCTAAAATCCTTGTTGCTAGAATGAAACCTTTGTTGCATTCCAGGCAGACAATTTTTGGATAATATTCTTATTGCACATGAGCACATACACTTTCTTAATAACAACAAAAGTGGAAGAAAGGGTTATATGCCTCTTAAACTGGATATGTTCAAACCTTATGATAGGATAAAATGATATTTTTTTTTATTGAAGTTATACTTAAAATGAGTTTTTGTAGTACTTGGTCCTACTGGATTTATGAGTGCATTTTTACCGCGACATATTCTGTGAACATCAATAGGAAAAAATGTGGTTACATCAAGTCTACTAAAGTCATTAGACAGGATGATTCCCTCTTCCCCTATCTATTTTTGGTGTGCTCTGAAGGTTTTACTAGTTTAGTAAGGTAGGCAGCAAGGAGAAACCAAATTAGAGGAATGAGAATTACAAAAAATAGCCCCCCATCTCACATTTTGCTGATGACTCCTTAATTTTCTATAAGGCCACACATGTTGAAGCTAATAATATAATGCAGATTTTGAGAAACTATGTGGCAGCCTCAGGTCAGCTAATTAACACTAAAAAATCTATAGTGTTCTTTAGCAAGAATACTAGTCTAAGAATGAATAGAGAAGGTTGTTCTTCAAATTGGGAGGGATGACTCATGCCAAACAGAGCAAATACTTAAGATTGCCACTAGTTATTGGCAGGGCTAAGGGGCAGGTGTTTGATTTTGTCTAGCAAAGAGTGTGCTCTAGATTGGAAAGCTGGAAGGGTAAACTGCTGAACCAATCTGGGAAAGAAGTAATGCTTAAATCTATAGCACTTGCAATGCCTAGCTATGTTATGTCTTGCTTTAAAATCTCTAAGAAGCTCTGTGAAGAATTGTCTGCCAAAATGATGACCTTCTGGTGGGGAAGGAGTGATCAGGAAAGGAAGATTCAATGGATGAAAGCGCACGTGGGCTAAGCTTTCTGAAGTTAAAAGGGAAGGAGGTTTGGGGTTTAGGGATATTCAGTGCTTTAACCTTGCTCTTTTGGTTAAATAGGTGTGGAGAATTATTACTAAACAAAATCACCCGGTCAGTAAAGTGTTAAAAAGCAAGTACTTCCCCAGTGAATCTATCTAGGAATTGAATTGAAAAAATAATGCATCCTGGGTGTGGAAAGGACTATAATGGGCAAAAAATCTAGTGGAATTAGGCAGTAGAGCTAAAATTGGGGATGTAAGTTGATAAAAATATGGGAGGATAGATGGATTTGGGATTTTGAAGAAGGTAAGATTAAAACTACTAGGCCTAACAATTGCTCTATTCTCTTCGTGAATCAACTGATTAGTTAGGGGAAGTGGAATATGGAGTTGCTAAAAAGACTAGTACTCGTAGTCTTTTTGGAGGATTTGATAGATTGGTTTGGTTTTTTTTTTTTTTTTTTTTTTCTAGTTTTGGAGTCTACTCTGTTAAATCAGGGTATTTTTTTGGAAAAAAAAACTAATTAAAAAGCAAAAAAATATAAAGAAAGCAGAAACTAGTACCAGTAGAAATGTCCAAGGGTCTAATGTTTGGAAAGTACTTTGGAGTATGAATCTGAAGAACAAACTGAAACACTTCACTTGGAAATGTTTGCATGATATTTTACCTGTGAATTCAGTAGTTGTAAGGAGAATAGGAAAGGGAGATTCATTATGTGGTTGCTGTGACGAAGAGGTAGAAACCTTGGAGCAGATGTTCTTTTTTTTTTTTTTTTGGCAGACAAGCGTAGCAAATCTGGGAGACAGCTCCTGTACAGTGAGAAGGAGCTTCTGTAAGGTCAGAAAGAGAAAAGCATATTGCTGTGACAGTGAATGTGTTATGGCAAATATGAAAAAGCAGGAATTACTGGTGCTTCAATAGGAAAAGGAAGGAGAGAATGGATTGTGTTGGAGGAGCAATGAAAGAGTGGCTGGAATTTGAAGAATCTTTCAAGAAGGCAACAAATCATGATCTAGAGAATGATCATTGTAAATATTAGAGACCTCCTTCTAATGACTGCCTGAAGATCAATGCTGCTGTTTGTCAACTGAAGAACAAAACTGCACTCGGAACTTTGATCAGAGATGACAAAAGGAGTATTGTTGCTGCCTGGACTACAAGCAAGGAATTTAGTGGGCAAGCTGTAATTGAGGAGGCCTTGGCTATCACATGAGCTTTGGTTAAAGCTATTAAAGAAGGGTGGAAATGTATAGAAGTTCAATCCGACTGCAAACAAGTTGTTGATCTCATTAACAAAAACTCAACTAATAATGTACAAATACTTGTGATTCTCGAGAATATTTTTAAATTGAGATCCTCTTTTTGTATAATTTTTTTCTCTTTTTGTTAGGAGAATAGGCAACTGTGTGGATCATACCTTAATAACCTTTGCTAAATCTCTGAGTTATTATGTTGATTGGAAGGAAAACTTTCCAATTTGGCTGTTGGATGCAGTTTGTAACGACACAAGACAGTACTGTAATCTTTGATTCGTCTTATTCAATGAAATTAGTGACTTTTTGAAAAAAAAACAAAAAACAAAAAAAAATGTCATCACGTGTTGTTGGCGCCAAAAAAACCACCTTTGGCGCCAAGTTCTCTTGCCAAAACAACCCCCTTTCCTAAGTTCCTAACTTAATTATACTATTTCGAGCAGACAATCAATTTCCCAAAATTCTCAGACCCGGTGAGAGAGGGAGAGACGATTTGAAATAAAAATGTCTAGAGAAGGAGAATCAGGTGGGAGCGGCGATTCATCAGATCATGGGAACGTGAATCCAACCCCGTCGACTCCAGAATCGCCTACGTGGCAGGGTTTAACACAGATCAGCTGCCTCTGAACACGAGCAAAAACTACTCAGAGGAGGATGGCGAGGCATCCGTGGATGCAGATATCATCAGAGATGAGGAAGAAATTGAGGAAGAAGAAGAAGGAGAGGACCTCTTCAACGACAATTACATGGATGATTATCGGAGAATGGAAGAGTAGGACCAATACGAGTCCTTGGGGCTGGACGATTCCATGGAGGATGATGATGTAGATTAGTAACACACATAGTTTCTTATCTAGATTGTTCTAGAAGTGCCTACGTGGCAGCCTCATTAAGGGCAATTATGTAATTCAGTTTCAGCTGAGCTAGCGTAGAGATAGCCTTAAACCTCCTCGTTTAAATCTATAAATAAGGGGCTTGAGTGCTACTAAAAGGGGATCCACAATTCAGAATCCAATCCAAAATTCGGATACTCAAACACACACTTGCAACTCGGATATTCCACTTTCTCTCTCCTCCTAGAATCTAATTCTAGTTTCATCAATTGGCGCCGTCTGTGGGAATTGACAGATTTCTATCACTTTCAATCAATTCTCAGTTATCTGAATCGTTTATTTTTGTTTTAAGGACGATGAAGAACCGTGGAACACGCCGAACTGCTAGTAAGGATGTCGAGACGAACAATCAGCACCTCGTAGTGCATACCGACGAACTAGAAAACGCCGGAACATCAACTGAAGCTCAGCAAAAGCAAAACGATGTCCTGAAGTACATTGCTGATCACTTCGAGTCTTTCCGAGCATTCGTAGAACAGCGCAAGAGCAAAACCCCGACTGAGCGCTCGAACTACACAGCTACTCCACAAGCTGGACAGAAGCGCGACCCCGGCCGATGACCTGGCAAAGAACCGGTTGAGGCCATGAGCCAAACTGATCTACGTCATAAACTAACAAAGTCGTGCTCGAACGAGCAATCGGATGAGTCACACTCATCCACAAGTGAAAAATTACCGATGCACGAGAGATTCGGTGCGCACTCTTCAAAAAAATCAGGATCGAGAGGACCCTCCTCGGTTGTTTTAAACAGCTTGAGGAGCAGAGCCTGGAAAATAAGATCCAAGAGATTTAAAAAAAAAACAATTTGCTCCTGAATACTCCTGGTACGGCAGAGATTGATAGAGATCCGTTCACAATCTCTATCAAAATTGAACCTCTTCCAACGCAATTCAAGTTGCCAAACTTAGACCGCTGCACAATGGAGAATCTGATCCGTCAGATCACTTACAACTTGTGGTGGCAATCACTAGCCTTTATGGCTACAGTGACGCGACCCGATGCAAGTTGTTCGCAACAACTCTTCGAGGCCCGGCACAAAAATGGTTCCAGGAATTGCCGACGAACTCAATTGCTACTTTCCATGACCTGGTGAAGTCATTCCTGGGTCACTTCAGGAGTAAATCAATACTACAGAAGGACACACCACACCTCATGAACATCCGGCAGAAGTCCGATGAGTCACTTAATAAATTTGTGGACCGCTTCAATGATGAGGTGGTCCAAATAAAAAATGTTGATGAAAGAATTCTTGTGGCTGCTTTTTGCAGCGGCATCCGACTAGGCGTCTTCAACGCCGAGTTGGCCAAAAGGCTATCGAACTCCTATTCTAAACTTCTAGAAAGAGCATCGAGTTCATCCGGGGCGAAGAGTCAAACAGGACAAAAAGGAAACTCTACGATACACAAAGAGAAAAAGTCCTGAAAACCCCTACAACGAACCCCTTATCCTCGAAAAAACCGAGGGTCACTGACAGGCTGAACTATTCCAGAGCCATACCTATGGCGAACCGGGAGGTCTTTCTGGACAACAACATCGGGAACCGACCCTCGAGAATAAGGAGCCATCCCGATGCTGACTTCACACCCCTCAATGTGTCGAAGAGAGAAATATTAGACCAAGTGCAACACTTGGGTCTCCTAGAGCCACCTCCTCGGATGGTTTCAGCCTCGGATAAAAGAGACCGGTCAAAGTACTGCACTTTCCATGGTCAACACGGTCATGATACCGAGGCATGCAACCATTTGAAAGTTGAAATTGAGAAGGCCATCCGGGAAGGACATTTGCAGCAGTTCATCTGTCGAACATCGGCAGAGTTCCAAAGGAACAGTGCCAACCAAAGAAATCCGGCGCAACCTCGACTGCCACCTCGTCAATAGATCTGAGGCGGTCAGAATAGAAACAATCCCGTGGCAAATCAAGATGAACAAATCCGCGTAGCCGGGGTGAGATAAACACAATTGCCAGAGGCTCGGCGACCGGGGACTCAAACAATGTCCAAAAAAAGTATTCCCGAAACTTTCCTTCAGGAGAGGATCGGGAAAAGCGACTGAAGCCATTTATGAGCCTCAGATACACCTCCGAAGACCCCATCCCCAGCCGAATACCACACAAAGACCCCGTGGTAATTCACATAAATGTGGCTGGATATGAAATGCACCGCGTGTTCGTAGACACTGAAAGTTCGGCGGATATAATCTTTTGGGATGCTTGGGTCAAAATGCATATGGATCATTTTTTGATAAAACCTTTCAAGACTCCGTTGGTTGGCTTCACCGGAGACTCGGTCGTGCCAGAGGGACAAATAATGCTTCCACTGTGTCTTGGAGCTCCTCCGAAGCACAGAATTGAGATGACCAAGTTTGTCATCGTTAAAAGGGACAGCTCTTACAATATGATAATTGGTCGACCCACGCAGTACACCTACAGAATCCTTCCCTCCGTATTCCATATTGGGATAAAATTTATGTTGAGGGATGGGTCTGAAGGAACGGTCATTGGCAGCCAACAAGAAGCCCGAGCCTGCTATATGATGTTCTTGCGGTCCCAATCGTAAACGATGTCCATTGCAGACAAGGCTTACTTGGAAACCTTCGATGCCTCATCCACCTGAGATGGATTTGAAGAGCCCATGACAAGTCAGAGAGAGAGAAAAGAGATGGGGCAGCCCCCGCTGGGGGCTACTGAGATCCCCGAACCTCCAGAGCATAAAGGAAAGGGCAAGGCAAAGATCGAGACCCAAGACGAGGTTCAAATTGAGGAGATAGCTTTAGATCTGAGCCTCCCTGATCGAAAAATCAAGATCTGTGCTACTCTCCCAGCAGAGTTTAAGGCCCTTCTCTTCAGGCTTTTAGCCGAATACAAGGACGTGTTTGCCTGGACCATCGAAGACATGTCCTGCGTCCCTCGGGAGATAATTGAGCACAAACTTGGAGTGGACCCGGCATACAAACCAGTGAAGCAAAAGAAACGCCTCTTTCGGTACAAAGCGTAGCTTAATAATCGAAGCTGAGGTGGACAAACTCTTAATAGCCAGATTGATTAGATAAGTATTGTATCCCACATGGCTTTGTAATCCTGTCCTTGTAGCAAAACCAGACTCTTCTTGGCGAATGTGCCAAGATTTTACTGATCTCAATAAAGCTTGTCCAAAGGACAGTTATCCGTACCCTCGGATCGATACAGTAGTAAATTCATTTGTTGGATTTTATATTTTACATTTTTTAGATGCATTCAAAGGCTACCATCAAATATACATGGCTAGAGAAGATGAAGAGAAAACCTCTTTCATCACCGACCGAGGCACGTACTGCTACACTACGATGCTCTTCGGACTCAAAAATGTCGAAGCTACCTATCAGCCTCTCGTCAATAAAACCTTCAAGTCCCAAATAGGACGAAACATGGAGGTATATATTGACGACGTGGTGGTTAAAAGCCGAACATATGAGGAAATCCTGGAAGATCTCAGGGAAATATTTGAGGACGTTAAGATCCATCCAAATGAGGCTGAATCCCAAAAAAATGTACATTTGGGGTACCCTCGAGAAAATTCTTGGGATTTATTGTCTCTCACCGAGGAATCGAGGCGAACCCTAAAAATGTGCAAGTCATAATTAATATGAAAACTTCCACCTCGGTGAAGGAGGTTCAAAGACTAACCGGTAGAATGGCGGCCCTAAATCGATTCTTATCCAAATCAGCAGAAAGGGGCATGCCATTCTTTCAAGTCATAAAGAAGACTGAGGGCTTTCAATGGACCGAAGAAGCTTCTAAAGCCTTTGAAAAGCTTAAAGAATACTTGGGCACCTTACCGAAGCTCGCTTCTTCACAAAAAGGTGAACCGCTATATTTGTATATCTCGATTGCCGAACCGGCAGTAAGCTCGGTTCTGTTGAGGCAAGATGAACAGGGTAACCAATGCCCTGTGTATTTCGTAAGTAAAGTGCTTCAAGGTCCAGAGAAGAACTACAACCCTATTGAAAATGCCCGCCTTCTCGTTGGTGGTGTCGGCTCAGAAGTTGAGGCCTTATTTTCATGGTCACAAAATAATAATTTTGACCAATATTCCTTTGAAAAATATCTTGAACAAACCAAATGCTTCAGGCCGAATGCTAAAGTGGTCTGTAGAGCTGTTTGAGTTTGACATAGAATTCAGACATCAGACAGCAATCAAAGCTCAGGCTTTGATTTCATTGCAGAAAGCTGTGAGATCGAAAATGTTGATCTCATCCTGACAACCGATCCAGTAAAAGAGAAAAAAATGAGGGAAGACCTTGCACGGGAGCTTCATGTTGACGGAGTTTCGTGTGAGTCCGGAGCCGGGGCAGGGATAATAATCCAATCTTCAGAAGGGAACTATCTCACTTATGCCCTCAGATTCGGATTCAAGGCAACCAACAACGAAGCTGAGTATGAGGCCCTTATCTGTGGGATGGAAATGGCCACCAGATGGGTGCCCGAACCTTAAAGATACATTCAGATTCTCAGCTGGTTGTGAATCAAAGCCTAAGAAATTACGAGGCTCGAGGCGTGATTTTGCAAAAGTACCTAGCCGAGGTCAAAAGCTGGATTGAAAATTTTAAAAAAGTGGACATCATCAAGATTGTCCGAACGAGAAATACGCACGCCGATACTCTGTCAAAACTAGCCTCGGTAATATATTTGCATTTAACGAAAGAGATTTTGGTAGAACTGCGAGAACGCAGATCTGTTGACATCTCTGAAAGAATCTCTTGTATCCAACTGGACCTTGGTTGGAAGGAACCCCTAATAAGTTATTTGAATAATGAGAAGCTCCCCGAGGATCATGCCGAAGCTAGAAAGGTCAAATACCGAGCCACCAAGTATACACTTATTAACGGAATCTTATATAAAAAGGCATACTTGTGCCCCTTGCTGAGGTGCCTCACGCCATCCGAAACTAACTATGTTCTACGCGAGGTACACGAGGGCATATGCGGAAGTCATATCGGTCCTCGGAGTTTAGCTCACAAAATCTTGCTAACTAGGCGGGTACTACTGGCCAACCGTACATTCTGATGCAGATACTTTGGTTCGGGCGTGTCATCAGTGTCAAGTACATGCTCCAATACCACGAAGACCCGGCTCGGATATGGTTCCTATTCAGAGCCCGTGGCCGTTTGTCCAGTAGGGAATTGATATTTGGGGCCCACTTCCCCGAGGGATAGGCAAGCTTGAGTTTTTAGTAGTAGCGGATGACTACTTCACTAAATGGATCGAGGCCGAGCCCCTGGCAACAATCTCGGGAAAAGCAATAGAGAAATTCTTTTGGAAAAGCATTGTCTACCGATTCGGTATCCTTGCGGTACTTATTTCTGATAATGGAAAACAATTTGAAGGAGAACCTTTCAAGAGCTTCTGCACTAACCTCGGTATCAAGCAGCACTTCACCTCGGTCACTCATCCTCAAGCAAACGGACAGACTGAAGTATGCAACCAAACCTTGCTGACAGGACTCAGGACTAGATTTGAAAGAGCCAATGGAACTTGGGTTGAGGCTAGGAATTGTCCAGTGTCCTCTAGGCATACAGCACCACATAGGGGTGTAAATGAGCCGAATCGAGCACGAATAGTGCCCTATGTCGAACTCGAACTCAAAATTTTTTCTGCTACTCGAGCTCGAGATCGAGCTCGAACGAGCTTCAAAATTTGAGCTCGAGCTCGAGTTCGAAAAATTTGACATAGTTCGAGCTCGATTCGAGCTCTCTCGAAAATAAGTAAAACGAGCTCGAACTCGAGTAGTTCGACTTTTTCGTAGGTAAAATATGTAATTTTTTTAAAAAGTATGGATATTTTAGTAATTTTACATATAATAAAAAAATTAAAAAAAAATTATATAATGCTCGAAAAGCTCGACGAGCACTCGAGCATATTACACATATGCTTGAGATCGGCTCGTCAAGAGTTTCGAGCTCGAGCAGGCTCGACTCGAGCTCGGTCAACTCGAGCTCGACTCGAGTTTTTGACCGAGCTGCTCGTGAGCAGCTCTGTTAGTTTACAGCCCTAGGACCACACCGTAGGCCGTCAAACGGCTAATGGAAATACTCCATTCAGTTTAACCTACGGGTCCGAGGCTGTTATCCCTGCCGAGATTGGGCTACCTTCGGCTCGAGTATCCTTCGGTGATTTGGAACTAAACGATGAGGCTCTGCGAGCTAACCTGGACTTACTTGAGGAAAAGAGGTTAGATGCATCCATCCGGAAAGCCAAGTACAAGCAAGTCATGGCTAAACACTACAACGCTAAAGTGAAGCATCGCTACCTTCGGCCCGGAGACTTGGTACTTCGGAAGAATGAAGCTAGCCGTGTAGAGGGGACTAAGAAGTTAGATCCGAATTGGGAAGGACCCTATCGTGTAATAAAAGCTCACATCTCGGGCTATTACAAGTTGGTTGACAGGAAAGGGGATCCTATACCCAAAATTTGGAATATTGTAAATTTGAAAAAATATTATTAAGGAATATAATGAAAGTCCCTT
This sequence comes from Cinchona pubescens, assembly GCA_025175665.1. Taxonomy (NCBI): domain Eukaryota; kingdom Viridiplantae; phylum Streptophyta; class Magnoliopsida; order Gentianales; family Rubiaceae; genus Cinchona; species Cinchona pubescens. Next base: position 65,273 of record JANKKI010000077.1, on the reverse strand, counting down.
CTCAAATGTCAGATGTTCCAACTGCTCTAACTCTAAGAGTTTCGGATCCAGTTGACAATAAAAAAGCAAATGATTGAGGGCCGAGACTTAGCAGTCCCTCCTCAAGGGCCGAGGCTTAGCAGCCCCCCCAAGCAAAACAAAGCCGCGCCAACCCTCAGAGGTTCGGACAAGGCACTGTCAGATGTTCCAACTACTCCAACTCTAAGAGTTTCGGATCCAATTGAACAAAAAAGCAAATGATTGAGGGCCGAGGCTTAGCGGCCCCCCCAAGCAAAACAAAGCCGCGCCAATCCTCAGAGGTTCGGACAAGGCACTGTCGATGTTCCAACTGCTCCAACTCTAAGAGTTTCGGATCCAGTTGAACAAAAAAGCAAACGATTGAGGGCCGAGGCTTAGCATTTCCCCCTCAAGGGAAGAGGCTTAGTAGCCCCTCCAAGCACAAACAAAGGTGCACCAACCCTCAGAGGTCCGGTCAAGCTTAGAGCAATTTTAAGCTGTTCCAGCCCTCAGGGGTTCGGAACAGACACAATAAAAAGCAACATAGGAAGAACGTGCACACAGTTCCCGCAAGGGTACGAAACTAAGCGACCCCCTCTATGTAAAATGAAATGGAAGAGTTTCCGATCCGCAAAGATTCTTGAGTAACCTGCTGAAGCAAAACATTACTCTTGGGACTTTGGAAAGCTTGACTCAAATTAAATGGCTAAGGCAAAAACAAGGAGCCAAGCTTCGTCCTTTTGCCTCAGCCCAGAAGGGTCCAAACAGAGCCTAAGCTCGAAACGAAAGCATTCCTTATACAATTTTTTATGTTGGAATGCTTAAGCATGGAAAGTTGTTTACCTACTTATATCATAAAACTTTTGTTTTAAATGCAGGAAATAAAGAGATTGAAAAGCAAGTAAAAAGCCAAAAACAATTACAGAAGAGGTTCCTAACTATTACAGTAAAATCACATCAGCCTGAGCATCAGAAGAGGAAGGCTCGGCAGTGGAGGTGGAAGCCTGGTTCGTGGGATCGGTCTCGACTTCGAGGTTCGGACCCTCGATTAGCAGAGTCGCTCCTGAATTTCCGGGAATCGAAACAGGAGCTTTGAATTGAGCTTGTAGACAGTTGATGACCTCCTCGGGGACCGAACCATCGTACGGTAGCCCCTCGTACAAAGCAGGGTTCTTCACCAAGTGGTCACAGGCCAGTGTGAACCCCATGGAGAAGACCTTCATTTGCTTCAGCCGAGGCCACAAATTATTCCTATCCTCGATCCGAAGCTCCACCTCCCGAGACGCGAGCTTTGCGTCGGCCAGCTGAACTTTTTCTTGAAGTTGAAGAACCCTTTGCTCCAGATCCGCGACCTTCTTGTCTCGGTCGCCAACATCCACTTCAAGGGTCTTCTTCTCCAGCTCGGATTGCCGAAGCTTGTCCCTCACCTCGGTCAGCTCGGCCTTCCACTCGTCATATTTTTTGCCCGCCTCGATATTGCATTTCATTTCATTGGCGTTCACGGCCTCCTTCACTGCCTGATCCACGTTGGACTTCGCATGGGCTAACTCTTGCTTTATAGAGTTAAAGGCAGAGTTGAAGGTGACCTCCCGATCTGCGATGGCGTGGCAAAATTGTAATTGCCTGCAAGCAAAGGCAAAATGATTAGTTGTGTGAGTTGAAGTATGAGGTGCAAAAGATTAAAAATTCACAAAGGGTTAGATAGTCTTACGTTCATCAGGCTGACGTGAAGTTCATCCAGCCTCTGTTGAGGGGTGAGCCTTTTGACATAGGCCACATCCCGAGGCAAAGCCACCATTTTGACATGCTCTCGAGCCACCCTCGAAAATTGGGCCCGATCATTAACATCGATCGGCGAGGTGGGTCGGAAGACAGAGTTCCCCGATGTAGAAGGAACTGGCAGAGGGTCAATAGACAGTCGACCCCAGGGCACATCCTGTGACCCAGCAGATTTCCTCTCCTCCTCGGGAGTGTATTTTCTATCACCTGAAAAATCTAAGTGTTAACTCACAACACTGAAGAAAGGTTAAGGAATGGGAAAAAATGAGGTCCGGTTGTACTTACCATATGAAGTGATGAGTTGTTTGGATAAGGGGGCGTTGCTCGAGCCAGTCCCCGGGGTCCGTTAACCCTCGCCACTGGAATAATAGACCTTGGGGCGATGACCAGGAAGAGAGGGTCATTGCGAAAGGACCCTCCCTGAGGCCAGCAGCCTCTCTAGTCCTCTTCCTTGTAACCCGAGTTGGCTCAGGTTCGGCGGGGCGAAGAGCCAGAGTAACTTTCCCGGATTGTCTCCCCGGAGAACTGGCCGTCTCAGTTTGAATCGGGGGTGCAGAGGTTGAAGGCGTAGCCTCGACACTCCCTGATGGGGTGTTGATGGTGGCGGATGAAGATCCGCTTACTGATGAAGAGGGCTGGTTTGAAGTGCCCGCACCTGTGGCAGGTGTGGTGGACACCAACCCCCTAAGGAATGCTCCGAGCTCTGCATAAGATGGGGGTCAGCACATAAAAAAAATGAATGAATGATGAGTGAAGTGAAAATGATAATGACCTTGTTGAGGGTCGTAATTCGGGAGGATGTCATGGGAAGGAAATAGTCCTGCCCAGGCCAGAATGTTGTTTGAAAGGATGGCCGGTTGGTTATATGAAGTTTATTCGGAGGTTCGACTCGACGAGCCTTCGGGCATGAAGGGAGTCCTGTGGAGAGGCATTTTTGGTTTTTAAGTTTTCTTTTATAAGGTTCCATGGACCCCGGGGCATTGGAGGGTCGAGGTACCGGACGAAGAAAATGACTTTTTCCAGTCATGTATAAGATGGGTTATCCGAAGTGAGCAGTTTGCCCACAGTTTGGGGGGAGATGTAATAAAATCCCTTTGTAGGGGATAATTTCAGCATCATCCTAAATGTGTCTAAAGAAAGGGGGATATCGTGTAATCTACATAAGAATGTGAAGCCAGCGATGACCCGAAGTGCGTTTGGGGTCAGCTGGGATATGTTGATATCCTAGTGGTTCGATAGGTTGACTAAGAGAGGGGCTATGGGGAGCCTCAGCCCCGCCTCGAGTTGTTCCTGGTAGACTGTTAGGTAACCAGGTGGGGGAAAATAGCCTCGGTCCTCGGTGCTCGGGGGTCGGGAGTTTTATGTGCACGTTCTTCGGAAAACGGCACGTCGATCCCTAAGGATTTTGATATCCTCGGGGTCAAGGGAGTTCGATATACTTTGGGTTTGAAGGTTAGGGTGGTCGTTTTGTGGAGGTTCGGAAAAGAGTGGATCGGGAGGAAAGTTTAATGGCACTGCTGCTAGAAGCGTTTCGTCGAAAGGATTTAACATCCTGTTAACGGCGTTTACCTTAGAAGGAGGAACTGGTGTGCTAATAAGAGAAGTGGGAGTGAACGTACCGACCATAGTCTTCAGTTTTGAGAGCGTGTGGGAGTTTTAAGAAAGAGCTCCTAGTGGTGTCCGGTGGTGGCGTAGAGCGGCGGTCGGAAATCGGCAACGGTGAAACGACAGAGGGTGAAGGAAGAAAAAGTTATGTAAGTCTCTGGGGTAAGTCTCTGGAGGATGAGCGCAGAAAGGAAGAAGGAGGGAGCGTAAGTTTCTGGGAAAAATAGAGTAAAAGTGAGTAAGAAGAAGAAAAGAGATTTGGGGGTGAATGGGGGTATAAATAGGAGAAGTTTCAAATTTAAAAACTTCCAGAATGTTCTGTGTTTCTGGGGGGAAAAATTGATGGTTTCGAAATGTAAAAAGGCTTTAGGCGGGAAAGGCGAGGCGTTTTGGCGTGAAAATTGAGACGTGGTACTGGCGTTACGGAGCGTAGAAGAGGCATTCTGCAGCAAAATCGAAGCAAATAATGCAGAGCAATAAATGCGAAATCAGTGCATGGGGACTCAACGAAAACGTCACCCTTGAGAGTTAATGTTGCAGGTACGACTCGCCGAGGATCCAAGGATCGTTACGACCTCGGATCGGCAGAGGTTACAAAATTGTTCCGAAGGCTTCACCTCGGATCGGTATAACACTCTTGCTTTTGGTCTTCGATTGGGGACTGCGAACAGTCATTTTCGGCTCGGTCCCTATCTACTAGGCTTGGCACCAAGCCGAGGGGACTAATGATGATGTAGATTAGTAACACACATAGCTTCTTACCTAGATTGTTCTAGAAGTGCCTACGTGGCAGCCTCATTAAGGGCAATTATGTAATTCAGTTTCAGCTGAGCTAGCATAGAGATAGCCTTAAGCCTCCTCGTTTAAATCTATAAATAAGGGGCTTGAGTGCTACTAAAAGGGGATCCACAATTCAGAATCCAATCCAAAATTCGGATACTTAAACACACACTGGCAACTTGGATATTCCACTTTCTCTCTTCTCCTAGAATCTATTTCTAGTTTCATCAGAGGACGAGAGGGATTTGGATTAGATCATGGCTGACCGTAGGGCTGCCGAGATAGAGCTCGATACCAGAGACACTCACTTTGGCATCTCCTCCCAGCCTCAGCGAAAGCTTCCCCAGCTTCTCCGGGACCAGGGTATCTCTTCTCCTCATATTTGTTGCTTAATCTGTATCCAAGTGCCTGCAGACCTAAAAATGTGACTTCAAAATGCGTATCTAAGTATCAAACTCTAACATAAGACTTGAAGGTAGTAGTCTTACTTTACCTTGATTTATTCTCAAACTCATTAACCCTATTTATACTAACTGAATGATGTTTGTAGTAGTTCACTCTAGACTTTATGATATTTCCTAAACTAAGCTATTGAGAATATTCTAGAAATGCCTACACAAAAACTTGGTGGATGAATAATTGATGTTTCTAGAATTCCTTAGAATGACTACTTAGAAGAACTTTCTAGCATGTTCTAGTAGTCAGTGAATCTTAACACAAGTATCTCCAGACTTAAAAATATGACTTGAAAATGTGTATCCAAGTACCTACAACTCTGCATTCTTCATACTCCTTACAAATCTAAAAAGCACTTCTTTTATGTAATTTATTGATAGAAGCACTTCTTTTTTTAAGAAATTTCCCCTTCAGTTATATACTTACCTGGTATTGGCTGTTGCTTCATGGCCATAGAATTAGACTTGGCATAATCCAATAACAACTTAGCATTTCCTATTTTTCGTTACAGATACTGATGATGACAACTATAGGCCCTCCAAGCGAACTCGAGCTGATTTTAGGCCTCCCACCACTCCAAGGAGCTTTGATGATACTGATGCAATGATTATTGGCAGAGTTCGCCCGGTAGATCACAGCGTGGACATTCCAGAGAGGATGTACCCGTGACTGATCCAACTGATGATGATCCATTTGAGGTGTGGATTACTTCTATTTTCATGCATTGCAGTTTTATCATCAAATATTTCCTTGCATTACCAAATCAGGTTTTATAACTTGTTGGGTTCTGATGTAGGACGATGACAATGATGAGGGTGAGTTTGAGATGTATCGGGTTCAAGGAACGGTTAGAGAATGGGTTACTAGAGATGAAGTGCGGCGTTTCATTGCAAAGAAGTTTAAGGAGTTCTTGCTCACATATGTGAATCCGAAGAGTGGAAGTGGGGACTTTGAGTATCTACGGCAGATAAATGAGATGGTGTCATGTATAAAAATGCTTTGCTATTATAGCTTTTGGTTTATTTAGCCTATAAAATATTTTCAACAATTGACTATATATATGATGTATTGATCATTAATGGTTGCATTATCTTCTGATACTTGCATTTGTTGTCTATCGATTAATTCACTCAATCTTATGTGCAGCAAATAAGTGTAGCCTCGAGATTGATTACAAGCAGTTCATTTATATCCACCCCAATATTGCCATCTGGCTTGCTGATGCACCTCATTCAGTCCTTGAGGTCATGGAAGAAGTTGCTAATAAAGTTGTTTTTGATTTGCATCAAAACTATAAGCAGATACATCAAAAAATCTATGTTCGCATCATCAATTTACCTGTCTACGACCAGATACGAAACATCCGGTAAAATATTGATGATCCAAATTCCATTATGTTTCACATTCTTGGTATCCAGGTAAAGGTGACAATTTAGTCCTTTTCTTGTGCTCTGGCAGGCAGATTCATTTGAACACCATGATTCGTATCGGAGGAGTTGTGACCCGGCGTTCTGGAGTCTTTCCTCAATTACATCAAGTCAAGTATGACTGCAACAAATGTGGAGCAATTTTAGGGCCATTTTTCCAGAATTCTTACTCTGAGGTTAAGGTTGGTTCATGCCCTGAGTGCCAGTCTAGAGGACCATTCACTGTCAACATTGAGCAGGTGAGTTTTGTAGTCCTTTTACTTTTTTTCTTCTTCCTTTTTCTTTTTTCATCTTAAAGGATGAAAAAAAATGGTGGATTATTTGACTATCTTGTGTTACTGCAGACAATATACAGGAACTACCAAAAACTTACTCTCCAAGAGAGCCCAGGAATCGTACCAGCTGGTCGACTACCAAGATACAAGGAAGTGTACTATTGAATGATCTGATTGATTGTGCCCGTCCAGGAGAAGAGATTGTAAATTTTTAATCTGTTTATTTAATTAAGAATGCCCACTTAATGTCCTCTTATAATTCATTTTCTTTAATCTCCAGGAGGTGACTGGCATTTACACAAACAATTTTGACTTGTCTCTCAATACAAAGAATGGATTTCCTGTTTTTGCCACTGTCATTGAAGCAAATTATGTCACAAAGAAGCAAGATCTCTTCTCTGCTTACAAACTCCCACAGGACTGGACAAGGAAGAAATTGACAAGTTGGCCAAAGACCCAAGGATTGGAGAACGAGTGCGTTACTGTTTGCTATCTTATCTATTAACAACTTATTCTTTTAATAGCAAAGTTCATTGTTACATGTATGAAGTAGTATACTTTTAGATTTAAGAATTATCATTTCATAACAATATCTGTTACGTGGATTTCCAATACAAACTTTCAGATCATCAAGTCTATTTCTCCATCAATATATGGTCATGAAGACATAAAAACTGCAATTGCTCTTGCTATGTTTGGAGGCCAAGAGAAAAATGTTGAAGGAAAACACAGACTTCGGGGTGACATCAGTGTACTCCTGTTAGGTGATCCAGGCACTGCCAAGTCACAGTTCCTCAAGTATGATTACATCCACAACAAATTGCTTTGCTGATAATGCTTAGCCATTTAACTCTCATGGAAATATTTCCAGGTATGTCGAAAAGACTGGTCAAAGAGCTGTCTCCACTACTGGAAAAGGAGCAGTTCTGCTGTAGGGCTCACAGCAGCAGTCCACAAGGACCCAGTCACACGAGAGTGGACCCTGGAAGGAGGGGCTCTTGTTCTGGCTGATAGAGGGATATGCCTTATTGATGAGTTCGATAAGATGAATGATCAGGACAGGTAAGCCTGTGCATGTTGTACTCACTGAGGTCTTTCTTCTTGTTTGTGATATTTTCTCTTTATTCAGGGTGAGTATTCATGAAGCCATGGAGCAGCAGAGCATAAGTTATATCAAAGGCTGGGATTGTCACATCTCTTCAGGCCCGTTGTTCTGTCATTGCTGCTGCCAATCCTATTGGTGGAAGGTATTAGTTAAGTACATTATAATGATCGATGTGATATCGGACTGTAGATATTTGCATCCAAGAGGTGACAAAAGTGTGACATTAGAAGCCATTTATTGTTCATCTAGTAAATTGCTGGACTTATGATTGTTATGCTTGTCTATCTGGTTGATGCATTAAACCAGCACTCCGTCCTAGTCTTTAATTATGTTTTGCCACAGTAACAGATGCTTGTGAATAGCAAGATTAAATTTTTGTATGATTTTAATTCCTGTCATTTCATTAATCTTGGCACGTTTAAGTTCCTGAGAGAGGAACTGACCCTTAATCAAAATATTCAAAGATGGAAAAGATTAGCACTCTGCAGGCATCGATACCTTCATCTTTTCTTGTTTTCAAAATTTTAATTTGTTCACTATGTGGTTTTGAGTTCCTCAATTTTTTTCTGAAGTAATTCTATTCTATCTCATTCCTCTTTTTTCTTTCTATTTCTTATGCGACTCTACTCAATTTGATTCTAATTCCAATTGCTTCTTTGCAGATATGATTCCTCAAAAACCTTTTCACAAAATGTGGAATTGACAGATCCCATAATTTCTCGTTTCGACATTCTGTGTGTTGTTAAGGTTATTTTGTCTGGTTTCAATATAAGGCACTACCTTTTTTAGTTACCATTTCCATGAGCTGATTTTGACTCCAGAGTGAAATTGATATTTTGCAGGATGTGGTTGATCCTGTAACTGATGAGATGCTAGCTAAGTTTGTAGTTGATAGTCATTTCAAATCACAACCAAAATGTGCTACTTTAGATGATCGATCTGTGTTCAATTCACAAGATGATGGTCAAGCTTACACCCTGCCTTTTGACCCCGAGGTCCAGTCCGTCACCTGTTTTTACATCCATATAGTCCACAGCTTTTGAGGTTAAATGTAGTTTGCTTTGGAGATAAAATATTATTTATTTCCACAGATAATTTCTCAGGAGTTGCTAAAGAAGTATATAACCTATGCCAAGTTAAACGTATTCCCAAGGTTACATGATGCAGATTTAGACAAGCTCACTCAAGTTTATGCTGAATTGCGCAGAGAATCCTCCGTGAGTCACCTTGCACATGATTTTACTTGTAGAAAATTTTGAACAGATTTTCTTGACTCTTTCGTGATGCAGTGCTGTTATTTTTTTTCCCTAAAAAAAATTTCTTTGCTATTTGTAGCATGGACAAGGAGTTCCAATAGCAGTGAGGCACATAGAATCAATGATAAGGATGTCTGAAGCACATGCAAGGATGCACCTTAGACAGCATGTCACCCAAGAAGATGTGGATATGGCTATTCGTGTATTATTAGACTCGTTTATATCAACCCAGAAATTTGGAGTTAAAAAAGCTTTGCAGAAGGTATTAATGCTTCCGGCACTCATTTTTGTTTATTTGTCTTCAACTTCACATTTATGTCCTTCCAGTTGCAGATGTTGTCTTACCTCTCTGTTGTATAGCAAGGTTTGGTTTTCAAAACATAGTTTTCATTGAGCATTGGTTTCTGCTATCTGTCTCCTGCTATGTGATTATTTATTTGCTTTGACTGTTTCTTGCGAAAGTTTTAAGGAAAAGGAACATGGAATACTTCTTAAAGCAGGCATCTGAAGAGCATTCAATTCAAAGGATTATACTATACAATTAACAAGATTAAATGGCTCTGCAAACATTGATTAAATAGAAAGCAAAAGGTTGAAAAAAGAAAAACAAATGAAATTGCTTTGATAGTTCAATCTGTTTCCTCGGTTTCCCATCTTGATTAGTGTAGCAGAGGAAATTCTGGCTCTTGTTAATTGTATGTTTCGACTTAATCTAACTGGTGGAAATAATCAATTCATTTCATTTCATCTCCATCTTTTGTGCGTTAATTGAAAGATCAATCAGCTGCATTATCTTTATGTGCTCTTAAATATCCTGTTCACACTTAATTCTTTAGAAATTAGACTTTAAAACGATTTCAAATTTGCTGCAGAGCTTCAAGAAGTACGTGACCTTCAAGAAGGATTTCAATGCTATTATTTTACATATTCTCCAAGGGCTTGTAAAGGGTGCATTTGAATTAGAAATGGCGTCGGGCTCTACAGCAAATCTTTCGCATATTGATGTAAAAGTGGAAGAGCTGCAAAGCAAGGTAAACAAATAAACTTGAAAACTGTCTGCTGCTTTCCTGTTTTACCAGTACCAGCCTTCCTGTTCCGTGGCCTTTTTCATATACTGATTGATCTGGCCGCCTGATAGTTTGCTGATTTACTTTGCTTTTAACCTGCAGGCACTCGAGTATGGTATTGCTGATCTGAAACCATTTTTTACTAGCGCTGAATTTTCACGGGCCAACTTCGAATTGGATGAGAGACGCTGCGTGATAAGACATTGTCTTGCAGGATGACTTCCAAATGTTTTTATCATGAAGGTTGTGAATTTGAAGTTTGAACCCTAATTAAATACTACTATTACTACTTGAAATACTTACACAAGTAATTAAATGGCTAATATCTATTCCCCTTGTTTGTTTATTTTGCTTTTTCTACCTTTGGGAGCAAGGTAGATTTCGATATTGGAAATGATAAAATTCCGGGTATGGTAGGGGTTAGGGTTAGGCTGGTGATAATGCTAGAGCAAAACATCCTCAAAAGTCAACATATAACGGTTCTATCTCTCTTGTAGTTTGTTTTTACATCGTCCTTCTCGATCTCAGGTCTCAATCCAGCCAGATTGATCTTTCGATTGTCACATACACTCTTTCCTAATTACTATTCTCTAAGTATTTTTCTCAATTTTTTCTCTTCGGTATACCAATGTTTAAAAATTAGAAATTCAAATTCGATTCGAAAAGTTAATGAATTGAATATATTCGAAAATTCGGTTTAATTTTATCGCGTTAAAAATAAAAAAATTCAAAACCATAAGTCATGTATTTTATTATTTTATCTATTAAAAACAAAATTTTGTTAATAATTAAATTTAATATTTAAAATTTTATGTTTCTTATGATTCTTTTACATATTATACATTACTCATTCAAAAATTTTAAGTTTTTCAAAACCTTTATATAAAATTTATTTATTTTTGAGTGTTAAAAGACTTAATTCGTACAAAAACTTGTGATTACTTAATAGGTTATCGAGTTTAATCTAAAATTCAATAAAATTTGTTTATCGAGTTTTTTATTAAATGGCTTATAATTTTACTGATGTCAAGTCAATTTGGTACAATTTAGTCAAAAAATTTTGAGTTATAAACATGCTTATGTTTATTTCTTTCATTTTGACATGCAAACAATATTGAACACTATTACCCTTGCAAGTATAGAAGGATGTGGGACTTCATATCTAGAGAACTTCAAGTATGAACAACTTGTAATTTGAAAATGTATGCCATATATGATGTATTTACTTTAAGGAAAATCATATACAAATTTATAAATATTTATCAAAGTTATTTTACGTAACAAGATTTTATCAAATCACGATCAAATAAAATTCATTGCATTTTGTTGGATATAAATCTGCTATATTTAATGGGTAAAGGAGGCAAAGTCAAAAGGATTTGAGCATAATTTTGGGTCAAGAAAACTCGTGGTTTGCTGTGGCAAGAAAATTATTACTCTGGAAATATCGCTAGCCTTAGGGTTTTTTTTTTTTAAAATCAATTACACATAAAACAAATTTTAAATCATGTAAGGTGACATTTAAAAATGATAAAACAATTTTGTTGGGACTATTAACACTAATCATCCAAAATCATTACTAATCTTTCTGTTATAAAAGAAGACAGTTTTGTCTTTAAGTATTATCTATCGTTTTTAAAAAATCAAAAAAATATTAATGATATTTTTTTAAATTTTTACCCTTAAATGCTGCATTAATAAAGAGAAAATTATATAATTGAAATATTAATACAAAAGGATAATTTAGTCAATTTGAACTAATTTTTTATAAAATTGATGCAATTAATAACTTTCTTAATGTTTGTGTATCAAGTAGATGTGATAGTTATTTTAAAATGAAAAGAATAATTTAATAATATAAGAACATTTTTAAGAAAATTTCACAGTTTCTTTCAGGAAATCATTTTCTTAAGTTTTAAAAATTTGTACAGTATAATACTATATGCTAATTTAATAACATAAGAGGTGATAATTATTTTAAAATAAAAAAATAATTTAATAATATAAGAACCTAAATTTTAATGTAATTTTATAATGTCCCACCTCCTCTCAACTAACTTCTTTCAATTCACCCAAAATTGCACACATCCTAATTTAATTCGTATTTTTGATCCTCAAACCATTCAGGTTCGCGGAGTTCGCCCATCCATTGTTTTGTTTTACCTGGGATAGATAGGCCGGCTGGTAAAAATACTGAGTATGGGGGCAGCGGGCAGATGGGGAATAATTGCAGCGGTTGTCGGCGTAATTGGCGTAATCGGCGTGGTGAGGGCCGTGAGCAAGCAGATGGGATTGGGATTGGGATGGGACAACGAGGCTGCTATGCAATGGCTTCGGACCATATCGGATATATTGGGGTACTGGGCCATCCCTGCGTACGTTGGGGTCCACACACTCACTTTGGCGCTGTGTCTTCCTTGTGCAGTCTTCTTCGAGGCCGGCGCCTCCCTCCTTTTCGGATTCGTCCCGGCCGTCCTTTGTGTCTTTTCCGCCAAGGTCCTGGGGGCTTCCCTTTCCTTCTGGATCGGCAGGTGCTCTTCAGCTTTTCCCCGCCCACTCTGGATTACTCTATTATTGGGAATGGAAATAATTTTCAGTTTCTACTTTGTTGATGACTGCTAAATTCCCTTCCAATTATCAGTGCTGGTCGGTCAGTTGGTAATCAAGCATTTTCTCTTTTAATTATCCATCATATGAATTTTACTTAGTCGGTTCATTTCGCTTTTGAACTCGTCTGTGCTTAGTGTTTGTGGTAGTAAATATGAGCAGTGGAATACTATGAGGGACTAGTTGTCAAATAAAAAAGAAATCCATAAACCCTAATTGCAGTACATGCACTTGTATACATTCTATGATTCCTCTCCTTTTCCTACTGTACCGAACATATCATCCCTCTTGGATTAGGCTAACCATTCAAGTTATGATGGTTTTTGAGGAGTGATGATGCTAGAACTGCTTGCCTAGTGTGGTAGAACTGTTTGCTTATTGTCAGGCTTTTTAAGGGCATTTATGTAATTTTCCACTATGCTTAACTCGAGATACTTGCACCTCATAAATGTCTATATAGGGTGTCCTTAGGCCAAATATGCATCTTATCCGTTCTCAATTTACACTCAATACAAGGCAATTTGTCCACTTTCTTGCTCTAACTTTTTATACTCATCAAGGAGATACCGGAACTTAGTTACGGATAAAAGATTTTTGGCAGTGACTCACTCAGATATTTTATAGCGTAACAGATTAGAAATTGGAACTCGCCCCCGCCAATTTATGATGTTTACCCAGATTGGAACTCACCACCACCAATTTGTGATGTTTACCCTGATGAAGATTATGTTCATCTCAATGTCTATTCTTTAGAATATTGTTTTGTCCATCTCAGTTATCTATATACAGAATACATCTTTAGAACATCGACAAGAAAAGGTATTTTGAAACTACCAAACAACTTAATGGTCTTGTAATCTATAGGAAAAAATTGAATTTGGAGCATAATTTTATAGGCTTGGATGGAAATCCTTCTAAATCAAGGAAAGGTCAATTGAAAGATACATTTCTGAGTTCACATGTATTTTATTTGATATTTGACACTTTACTGCAAAATAACATCTTTTTTTTTTGGGGGGGAGGGAGGGAACTGAACCTTTGGTCATGGATCAGTGTAGTCTTTATCTGTCTGGCTTCCACAAGTGTCACAATGCTACTGCTTGCTTCAAAAAGGTTTTCTCCTTCTAGTAAAGCTTTACTAGTTTGTGCTTGTCGTCCTTGGTAGTCTGTTTTGTGCCTTGTAATGTTCTATAGCCATATCCGTATCATAAAATGGAGAAGAAATAGAGGGAATGAAAAGAAATAGATGGAAAGGAAATTAAGAATTAAAAAAGGCACGTCGGTCAGAAACTGTTAATTTTGCTACATGACTTTCATGTATTTCTGATGCAGCCAACAATAAAGTTCAAAAGTACAGATTTTTATGAGTTTAATCAAGCTTCCATTAGGAATGCATTGGAGACCAGAGACGTTTTAGGAGCAGGATGTTGTTAGTTTTAGTTTAGATGTCTTTGGAGTCGTCTTTTGGTAAATTTAGGGTTTAAGGGTATTTTAGTCTTTTACTTAGTCTTTTATTTAATAGCAGTAAATTTCAGGAATTGTGTTTTTAGTTATGTTTAGAATAGGACATCAGAAATACTAATCACACAGCTTATATATATCCTTGTTACCTCATTATTTTAGTTAGAGATTGATCAATAAAGAATTTTCAGTTTTGTCTATTAGTTTCTATTAGTTTGTTTTGTTTTGTCTACTAAAAATTCCCAAATTCTCTCTTTCTTCTTTGTTTTCTTCCCAGATTACTCTTTTTTCCTCTGCTCGCTCTTGTAGACAAGATCCCCAATCTTGTGCTACATCAATTTCTTTAGGGCATATTACATTTTTAAGGCCTTAAACATTCAATTTGTATACTTTTGGTTATCGAATTATTGACACATCTAGTTGGTCACTGAACATTTTAAAGTGTATACTTTTGGTCATTCCGTCCATGTTTGTCGTTAAGTCTACTAGGGTAAATTACCTTGTATTGTTTCCAATATAATTAATGATGAACATGGACAGTGGTCAAAAGTGTACACTTCAAGAAGTTTAGTGACTAACTAGATACTTTTAATAGTTTGATGGTAATTTGCCATGTCTTTTATTTGCAATTCATTATAGAATCTTTTTCTTCTCTCTATTGTATATAGATTTTGTGGTGCGATCATGTATCACATTCTCCTATTTCCATTCTGATGATATTCTTTTCTTTAGGCTTGTTTTCAGGAGTTCTAGCTCTGCTGTGGACTGGGCACGCAGAAACAAGTATTTTAATATGCTCTCCAGGGGTGTTGAACAAGACAGATGGAGATTTGTTCTTCTCGCTCGATTCTCACCTATTCCATCCTATGTCATTAACTATGCCTTGGCTGCCACAGAAGTAGGTTTCCTTGTGGATTTCTTGCTTCCAACAGTAATTGGCAGCCTGCCAATGATACTGCAGAATACATCAATTGGCAGTCTTGCTAGTGCTCAATGCTGTAGCTTCTGCATCTGGGTCCAAAAAATCTCAGGTTTGGTCATATGTCTTTCCCCTGCTTGGGATATTATCCAGCATTCTCATCTCTTTAAGGATAAAAAAGTACTCAACTGATATCGTATTTGCTGAAACTTCTGCTGGTGCCGCTCTTTGTGATGGTACTAACGCTGTTGAGTCAACTCAGCAGTTTTCTAGGAGAAAAAGTAGTAAAGGTCAGAAGACAAATTAATTATGCATCTATTGTAATCTCTATACATTTGATGATCTGTTATCTGTCTGAGCTTTTGAATTTTATTGGGTCCCTGTTAATAACTGCCATTTTACATATTGCTTTGAATTCTTTTTTTTTCCCCTTGATTTTTGTTCACATAAATCATGGTACTTGTAGATTGTGTTTGAAATTTAAAATGCCGCTTTTATGAGTGTACAGGACACAGCAGAATGTACAAAAGTGACTTATTTTTTGTCATTAGACATTTGGTATTTTACTCCAATTCAGCAAAAATTTTTATTGGATATTCATGTAGAGAATAGATTTCTCATGAGGTTTCAAAGAAAAAGTACTCCAATTAAAGGTGTCATCTCTAGCAAGTTTGTTATACTTTGGCTTAACAATATTAATAAGGAGGATTATGCGAGTTCAATCATCACCCTAGTGTGGTGTGAAGTAGCAGGAATTTAAGAAACTGAAGAATTGACTGAACTATTAATAGTTCCTCGTATTCAGTTAATCAGCCTATCACTCGTTGGAATTATAGTTTCGTGCATTTAATGTGTTGGGGGAGTCCTTTTCGGACTGATTTTATTTTATTTTTTCCTGGCATGTTTTTATTCTTTAACTTGTTTTACAGCCACGTTTATTCTGTGAATGGGTGATGGACTGATGGGTACTTTAATCTAAGTTTGCAATTTTGCATCTGAAATTCTGTCCTTTTTCTTCTGTACTTATTATTGGTTTTATTGCTCCACGGGTTTCTAGTTGTTTCGTATTGCTGCAGCACATTTGACAAATATTTTTAAAGTAGTCATTCATTAAGTTGTTTTTTGAGTCTTGTATTGCTAGGTGGTTCCATGAGCGTCTGATGCATTGATTTTTGTATTGGGGATTATAAACCACCTGATTGTATTTGTTTAATTAAACAAATATTAAAAGGATAGCTGAATGCCTTTAATACCGGATTCACCGGTAAGTTTGTAACCTTCCTTTTTGTGTTGCTGAATGCACTATATTTTCAGCCATAAGTGATGGCCTGAAAGTGCCCGTAGTGACCAGATTATTTACTTTAAATGGATGTAGATGTTCAGTAAATTTTAAAGGTTGCCTCTTTTTTCTTTACTAGAAAGTTATATGTTACCTTCTTTCCCCTTGTCATGGAGTGGGATTGGAGTAGTTACCGAACGAAAATGGAAGTTGGAAGATTGGACGACTTTGGGATAGTATATGTGGAGCTCTCTAGTTCCATTGGTTTCTGAGGAGATTTGAATCGGTATTAAGTGACAAGGCTGAATTTGCCACAGCAAAGCCATATTGGCTTATTATCATGCTGATTCCTCTTGATGAATTAGGGAGAAATGTTGAGAATTGCACAATGCAACTGCCTATTTCCTATCCCCATTTTTTATTTGATTGAAGGTTTCCATTCTGTTGCAGCTCTTCGTCTACCTTTTCTCTCTGCCCGCACGCTGTTCTCTTCCCTGCACCCTTTTTCCAGTTATCCACTCAGCAAATTTGTTGCACCAGCTTGGCAACCTCTATGGCATTAGTTAAAGATGTAGAACGTTTACAGCATTACAACAGTTGTAAATTGGCGACTAGATCAAGTGACTTTTGCAGAGCACGAATTGAACGCTTTTGGAAAAATAAACCCTATAAAGTAAAATAAAGGTCGATAATTATGGGCAAAAAAAACCGAGAAATATGTAAATATCAATGTTTATCTAAGAATATAAAATTACTTGTGGAGTAGGTTCCACATGACTAGGGGCTAAAGCCTAAAGGTGGCTCAAACTCAAAACCTCGAAAGTCAATCCAGCTGTGTGAGTGACCATCATTGCTAGATTGCCAAATCGTTTAGTTTCACAAGTTCTATCTTTGTCCAATGTCCGTTGTGTTCGCAATTGATCAGATTGTTTATTTCCAACCAATAGCAATAGGAGGCTACAATTGTTATTATCCATTAAATTGAGGTCCCCAATGTTATTAACCATTAAAAATGCAGTTTTGGTCCCTATTGTATCCAATTTTGGTCCAAAAATGATAATTAACACAAATTCAATAGTGAATAATTATCAAAATCAAATTATCATTAGTCAAACATTTTGACTTTGCATTTTTGGTCTAATTTGGATTTTAGATTAATATAATCCCCTAATTTTTAAATAGTTATTGTTAGCATTTTAGAATGAAATGAGTTGAAAATTGAACTAAATATATGCCAATAGGATTCCAAATACCTAATAATTATAAAATTAATTAAATCTTATTTTGATCGTATATATCACCTAACAGATAAAAATTTATAATCTTGACTATTTTTAACGATAAAATACTTATTATTATAGTTAAATTAAGTGATTTTTTTTCTTTCAAAATTCGCTACAAAAATCTCATAGATTACTTCACGTCGATATAACTAATTTTTACCTAACATGTGCCTTACTTATTAATTTAGTGTCATTTGTTTAATAATACACATACTACAAATAAAAAAACTATTAGTAAAATAGTGTAGCAATAGTGAAACTTTATGGTAAATACTATTACACAATATCTTACCTGACTAGTAGAAAAATATTTCAAATAGTTATATTTAAGGTTTGTCTTTGCGATAACTTGGAAATTTAAGCTTTAAAAATTTTACGAATGTGAGGCACTTTTTAAAAGTGTTGGAATTTTTTTTTTGTATTTTATTCTCTTTCATTCATATTAAAAGTATAACATTTCAATTATAAAAATTTAAAG
Organism: Cinchona pubescens; assembly: GCA_025175665.1. Taxonomy (NCBI): domain Eukaryota; kingdom Viridiplantae; phylum Streptophyta; class Magnoliopsida; order Gentianales; family Rubiaceae; genus Cinchona; species Cinchona pubescens. The sequence goes on along the minus strand of JANKKI010000077.1, from coordinate 47,499 downwards.
TATTTCTTTTAATTTATATGTATATTGATAATTATAGTAACAAATCATACTAACTTTAATAAAATTGATGTTTCATTTGGTATTTGATTGATAATCTTTTATGATATTAACAATTTTATTAGATGGTCACTTTAATTTTTGTACTATATATTGCTTACATTCTAAAAAAATATTCAATCGATTATTAAATTACTTTAATAAGCAAAAAAAAAAAATACTAGAATGCATAATCAATTGATTGCACATAGTGTATAAAATAATAAATAATATAACAGTACATCTATACAAAGTGACAAAATCAATGATGTATCATTAAATCCGAATTAATTTGCCGTACCACCCACTATTTCAAATATGGGTATAAAATTTAATTAACTGGCATCAATACTCGTAATTTCCTTCTAAGAAATTAAATTTAACTAATCGTCCTTCGCAGGCACAATATCCTTCTAAGGCACTAAATAGAATTAATTGGCCGTATCGTCCTCAATCGCATACTAAGGCATTAAAATAAATCGATTGGCCTTAGTGCCCACGATTGCCTTCTGAAGCATGATATTAAATTAATTGTCCTTATTCATTCCACAATTACATTCTAAAGCACATATTTAAAATTGTTAAATGTATTCCCTAAAGTTTCCTAGTGAGGCATAAAGTTAAATTAATTTGCCTTAGTACCTGTTATTGCCTTCAGAGGCACAAAATTAAATTTATTGGCCTCAATGACCACAATTGCCTTCTAAGAAATTATATGTTACTAATTGTCCTTAGCACACACAATTGCCTTCAAAGCACTAAATTAAATTAATTGGTCGTATCACCCTCAATTGCACACTAAGACAATAAATTAAATCAATTAGCCTTAGTGGCAACTGTTGCTTACGACACATTCAGTTAAATCAATTGATCGTAGTGCCCACAATCGCCTTATGAGGCATTAAATTAAATTATTTATCCTTATTGCCACAGTTACCTTCTAAGGAACTAAATTCAAGTAATTGACCTTAGTTTCAGCAATTTTCTAATAAGGTATAAAATTAAATTAATTTGCCGTACCACCCACTATTTCAAATCTGGGCATAAGGACATTTAGTTGCAATTTAATTAATTGGCATCAATGCTCGCAATTGCCTTCTAAGAAATTAAATTTAACTAAATGTCCTTCGCAGACACAATTTCCATCTAAGGCACTAAATATAATTAATTGGTTGTATCGCCCTCAATCGCACACTAAGGCATTAAAATAAATCGATTGGCCTTAGTGCCCACTATTGCCTTTCGAGGCACGATATTAAATTAATTGTCCTTATTGCCACAATTACATTGAAAAGCACTTATTTAAAATTGTTAACCGTACTCCCTAAAGTTTCTTGTGAGGCATAAAGTTATATTAATTTGCCTTAATACCCGTAATTGCCTTCAGAGGCACAAAATTAAATTTACTGGTCTCAATGCCCACAATTGCTTTCTAAGAAATTACATGTAACTAATTGTCCTTAGCACCCACAATTGCCTTCAAAGGCATTAAATTAAATTAATTGGTCGTATCGCCCTCAATTGCACACTAAGATATTAAATTAAATTAATTAGCCTTAGTGGCAGACAGGTGACTATTGCTTACGATACATTCAGTTAAATTAATTGATCGTAGTGCCCACAATCGCCTTATGAGGCATTAAATTAAATTAGTTGTCCTTATTGCCATAGTTACCTTCTAAAGCATTTAATTCAACTAATTGACCGTAGTTTCGGCAATTTTCTACTAAAGTATAAAATTAAATTAATTTACAGTACCACCCGCTATTTCAAATTTGGGGCATAAAATTTAATTAACTGGCATCAATGCTCACAATTTAAGAGAAAGAAATTAAATTTAACTAATTGTCCTTTCGCACACACAATTTCCTTCTAAGTAACTAAATAAAATTAATTGGCTGTATTGCCCTCAATCGCACACTAAGGCATTAAAATAAATCGATTGGCCTTCGTGCTCACTATTGCCATCCGAGGCATGATATTAAATTAATTGTCCTTATTGCCACATTTACATTCAAAAGCACTTACTTAAAATTGTTAACCGTACTCTCTAATGTTTCCAAGTTTAATGTAAATTATATCGTTAAATTAATTTGCCTTAGTAACTTTAATTGCCTTCAGAGGCACAAAATTTAATTTGCTGTCCCTTAATTACACAATTGCCTTATAAGAAATTAGATGTGTATAAGAGGTTCTTAGGCGACTGCCCGGAATTGCCTTCAAAGGCAATTAAATTAAATTAATTGGTCGTATCACCCTCAATTGCACACTAAGACATTAAATTAAATCAATTAGCCTTAGTGGCAACTATTGCTTACGACACATTCAGTTAAATCAATTGATCGTAGTGCCCACAATCGCCTTATGAGGCATTAAATTAAATTAGTTGTCCTTATTGCCACAGTTACCTTCTAAGGCACTAAATTCAATTAATTGACCGTAGTTTCTGTAATTTTCTACTAAGGTATAAAATTAATTAATTTACCGTACCACCCGCTATTTCATATCTGGGCATAAAATTTAATTAACTGGCATCAGTGCTCACAAATGCCTTCTAAGAAATTAAATTTAACTAAATGTCCTTCGCACACATAATAATTTTCTTCTAAGGCACTAAATATAATTAATTGGCCGTATCGCCCTCAATCGTATACTAAGGCATTAAAATAAATCGATTGGCCTTAGTGCCCACTATTGCCTTTTGAGGCACGATATTAAATTAATTGTCCTTATTGCCACAATTACATTCTGAAGCACTTGTTTAAAATTGTTAACCGTACTCCCTAAAGTTTTCTTGTGAGGCATAAAGTTAAATTAATTTGCATTAGTATCCATAATTGCCTTCAGAGGCACAAAATTAAATTTATTGGCCTTAATGCCCGCAATTGTCTTCTAAGAAATTATATGTAATTAATTGTCCTTAGAACCCACAATTGCCTTCAAAGCCATTAAATTAAATTAATTGGTCGTACTGCCCTCATTTGCACAATATGACATTAAATTAAATCAATTAGCCTTAGTGGCAACTATTTCTTACGACACATTCAGTTAAATCAATTGATCGTAGTGCCCACAATCGCCTTATGAGGCATTAAATTGAAATTAGTCGTCCTTATTGCCATAGTTACCTTCTAAAGCAGCAAATTCAACTAATTGACCGTAGTTTCGGCAATTTTCCGCTAAGGTATAAAATTAAATTAATTTGCCGTACCACCCGCTATTTCAAATCTGGGGCATAAAATTTAATTAACTGGCATCAATGCTCACAATTTTCTTCTAAGAAATTAAATTTAACTAATTGCCCTTTGAACACAAATTTCTTTCTAAGTAACTAAATAAAATTAATTGGCAATTAATGTGTAATTGCCTTCTAAGAAATTATATGTAACTAATTGTCCTTAGCACACACAATTGCCTTCAAAGGCATTAAATTAAATTAATTGGTCGTATCGCCCTCAATTGCACAATATGACATTAAATTAAATCAATTAGCCTTAGTGGCAACTATTTCTTACGACACATTCAGTTAAATCAATTGATCGTAGTGCCCACAATCGCCTTATGAGGCATTAAATTAAATTAGTTGTCCTTATTGCCACAGTTACCTTCTAAGGCACTAAATTCAATTAATTGACCGTAGTTTCGGCAATTTTCTACTAAGGTATTAAATTAATTTAATTCGCCGTACCACCCGCTATTTCATATCTGGGCATAAAATTTAATTAACTGGCATCAGTGCTCACAAATGTCTTCTAAGAAATTAAATTTAACTAATTGTCCTTCGCACACACAATTTCCTTCTGAGGCACTAAATAAAATTAATTGGCCGTGTCGCCCTCAATCGCACACTAAGGCATGAAAATAATTTCTTATCGATTGGCCTTAGTGCCCATATTGCCTTCCGAGGCATGATATCAAATTAATTGTAGATATTGTACAATTACATCTGAAAGCATTTATTTAAAATTGTTAACCGTACTCCCTAAAGTTTCCTAGTCAGGCATAAAGTTAAATTAATTTGCTTTAGTACCCAATATTGCCTTCAGAGGCACAAAATTAAATTTACTGGCCTCAATGCCCATAATTGCCTTCTAAGAAATTATATGTTACTAATTTCCTTAGCACCCACAATTGCCTTCAAAGGCATTAAATTTAGTTAATTGGTCGTATCGCCCTCAATTGGACACTAAGACATTAAATTAAATCAATTAGCCTTAGTGGTAACTACTGCTTACGACACATTCAGTTAAATCAATTGATCGTAGGGTCCACAGTCGCCTTATGAGGCATTAAATTAAATTAGTTGTCCTTATTGCCACAGTTGCCTTCTATAGCACTAAATTCTACTAATTGACCGTAACACCCGCTATTTCACAATCTGGGTATAAAATTTAATCAACTGGCATCAATTCTTTAAATTGTTTCTAAGAAATTAAATTTAGCTAATTGGCCTTCGCAGACACAATTTCCTTCTAAGGCACTAAATAAAATTAATTGTCCGTATCGCCCTCAATCATACACTAAGACATTAAAATAAATCGATGGGCCTTGGTGCCCACTATTGCCTTCCGAAACATGATATTAAATTAATTGTCCTTATTGCCACAATCACATTCTAAAGCACTTATTTAAAATTGTTCACCGTACTCCCTAAAGTTTCCTAGTGAGGCATAAAGTTAAATTAATTTGCCTTAGTACCTGTTATTGCCTTCAGAGGCAAAAAATTAAATTTACTGGCCTCAATGCCCACAATTGCCTTCAAAGAAATTATATGTAACTAATTGTCCTCATCACCCACAATTGCCTTCAAAGGCATTAAATTAAATTAATTGGTCGGATTTCCCTGAATTGCACACTACGACATTAAATTAAATCAATTAGTGCCTTAGTGGCAACTATTGCTTACGACACATTCACTTAAATCAATTGATCGTAGTGCCCACAATCGCCTTCTGAGGCATTAAATTAAATTAGTTGTCCTTATTGCCACAGTTACCATCTAAGGCACTAAATTCAACTAATTGACCGTAGTTTCGGAAATTTTCTACTAACGGATAAATTGATTTAATTTGTCGTACCACCCGCTATTTCAAATCGGGGCATAAAATTTAATTAACTGGCATCAATGCTCGCAATTGCTTTAACTAATTATATTACGCACAAACAATTTCTTTCTAAGGCACTAAATAAAATTAATTGGCTGTATCGCCCTCAATCGAACACCAAGGCATTAAAATAAATCGATTGGCCTTAGTCCCCACTATTGCCTTCCGAGCCATGATATCAAACTAATTGTCCTTATTACCACAATTACATTCGAAAGCATTTATTTAAAATTGTTAACCGTACTCCCTAAAGTTTCCTAGTAAGGCATAAAGTTAAATTAATGTATATTGCCTTAGTACCCGATATTGCCTTCAGAGGTGCAAAATTAAATTTACTGGCCTCAATGCCAACAATTGACTGCTAAGAAATTATATGTAACTAATTGTCCTTGGCATGCACAATTGCCTTCAAAGGCATTAAATTAAATTAATTGGTCGTATTGCCCTCAATTGCACACTACGAAAATAAATTAAATCAATTAGCCTTAGTGGCAACTATTGCTTACGACACATTTAGTTAAATCAATTGATCGTGGTGCCCACAATCGCCTTATGAGGCATTAAATTAAATTAGTTGTCCTTATTGTCACAGTTACCTTCTAAAGCACTAAATTCAACTAATTGATTGTAGTTTCGGCAATTTTCTACTAAGGTACAAAATTAAATTAATTTGCCGTACCACACACTATTTCAAATCTGGGCATAAAATTTAATTTACTGGCATCAATGCTTAGAATTACCTTCTAAGAAATTAAATTTAACTAATTAGAAGGCGCACAAACAATTTCCTTCTAAGGACGTACTAAATAAAATTAATTGGCCCTATTGCCCTTAATCGCACACTAAGGCATTAAAATAAATCGATTGGCCTTAGTGCCCATTATTTCCTTCCGAGGCATGATATTAAATTAATTGTCCTTATTGCCACAATTACAATCTAAAGAACTTATTTAAAATTGTTAACCGTACTCCCTAAAGTTTACTAGTAAGGCATAAAGTTAAATTAATTTGCCTTAGTACCCGTTATTGTCTTCAGAGGCACAAAATTAAATTTACTGGCCTCAATGCCCACAATTGCCGTCTAAGAAATTATACGTAACTAATTGTGCTTAGCACCCATAATTGCCTTCAAAGGCATTAAATTAAATTAATTGGTCATATCGCCCTCAATTCCACACTAAGACATTAAATTAAATCAATTAGCCTTAGTGGCAACTATTGCTTACGACACATTCAGTTAAATCAATTGATCGTAGTGCCCACAATCGCCTTATTAGGCATTAAATTAAATTAGTTGTCCTCATTTCCACAGTTACCTTCTAAAGCACTAAATTCAACTAATTGACCGTAGTTTCGACAATTTTCTACTAAGGTATAAAATTAAATTAATTTGTCTTAGTAACCGCTATTTCATATCTGGGCATAAAATTTAATTAACTGGCATCAAGTCTCGCAAATGGCTGCTAAGAAATTAAATTTAACTAATTGTCCTTCGCACACACAATTTACTTCTGAGGCAGTACATAAAATTAATTGGCCGTATCGCTGTCAATCGCACACTAAGGCAATAAAATAAATCGATTGGCCTTAGTGCCTTACTATTGCCTTCTGAGGCATGGTATTAAATTTATTGTCCTTATTGCCACAATTACATTCTAAAGCAATTATTTAAAATTGTTAAACGTACTCCCTAAATTTTCCTAGTGAGGCATAAAGTTAAATTAATTTGCCTTAGTACCCGATATTGTGTTCAGAGGCACAAAATTAAATTTACTGGCCTCAATGCCTACGATTTCCTTCTAAGAAATTTTGTGTAACTAATTGCCCTTAACACCCACAATTGCCTTCAAAGGCATTAAATTAAATTAATTGGTAGAACCGCCCTCAGTTGCACACTAAAATATTAAATTAAATCAGTTAGCCTTAGTGGCTACTATTGCTTGTGACACATTCAGTTAAATCAATTGATCGTAGTGCCCACTATCGCCTTATCAGGCATTAAATTCAATTTGTTGTCCTTATTGCCACAGTTACCTTCTAAAGCACTAAATTCAACTAATTGACCGTAGTTTCGGCAATTTTCTACTAAGGCATAAAATTAAATTAATTTATCATACCACCCGCTATTTCTAATCTGCGCATAAAATTTAATTTACTGGCATCAATGTTCGCAATTGCCTTCTAAGAAATTAAATATAACTAATTGTCCTTCGCAGACACAATTTCCTTTCAAGGCACTAAATAAAATTAATTGTCCGTATCATCCTCAATCGTACACTAAGGCAATAAAATGAATCGATTGGCCATTGTGTGCCCACTATTGCCTTTCGAGGCATGTTATTAAATTAATTGTCCTTATTACCGCAATTACATTCTAAAGCACTTATTTAAAATTATTAACTGTACTCCCTAAGGTTTCCTAGTGAGACATAAAGTTAAATTAATTTGCCTCAGTACCCGTTATTGCCTTAAGAGGCACAAAATTAAATTTACTGGCCTCAATGCCCACAATTGCCTTCAAAGGTATTAAATTAAATTAATTGGTCGAATCGTCCTCAATTGCACACTAAGACATTAAATTAAATCAATTAGCCTTAGTGGCAACTATTGCTTACGACACATTCAATTAAATCAACTGATCGAAGTGCCCACAATCGCCTTGTGAGGCATTAAATTAAATTAGCTGTCCGTATTGCCACAGTTACCTTCCAATGCACTAAATTCAACTAATTGACCGTAGTTCCGGCAATTTTCTACTAAGCTATAAACTTAAATTAATTGCCGTACCACCCGCTATTTCAAATCTGGGCATAGACTCAAATTTAATTGACTGGCATCAATGCTCGCAATTGCCTTCTAAGAAATTAAATTTAACTAATCGTCCTTTGCAAACACAATTTCCTTCTAAGGCAGTAAAGAAAATTAATTGGTCGTATCGCCCTCAATCGTACACTAATGCATTAAAATAAATCGATTGGCCTTAGTGCCCACTATTGCCTTCCGATGCACGATATTAAATTAATTGTCCTTATTGCCACAATTACATTCTAAAGGACTTATTTAAAATTGTTAACCGTACTCTCCAAAGTTTCCTAGTGAAGCATAAAGTTAAATTAATTTGCCTTAGTACCCGTTATTGCCTTCAGAGGCACAAAATAAAATTTACTGGCCTTAATGCCCACAATTGCCTTCTAAGAAATTATATGTAACTAATTGTCCTTAGCACCCTCAATTGCCTTCAAAGGCATTAAATTAAATTAATTGGTCGTATCGTCCTCAATTGCACACTAAGACGTTAAATTAAATCAATTAGCCTTAGTGGCAATCAAGGCCTATTGCTTACGACTCAATCAGTAAAATCACATGATCGTAGTGCCCACAATCGCCTTATGAGGCATTATAATAAATTAGTTGTCCTTATTGCCACAATTACCCTCTAAAGCACTAAATTCAACTAATTGACTGTAGTTTCGGCAATTTTCTACTGAGGTATAAAATTAAATTAATTTTTCGTACACCCGTTATTTCAAATCTAGGCATAAAATTTACTTAGCTGGCATCAATGCCCGCAATTGCCTGCTAAGAAATTAAATTTAGCTAATTGTCCATCGCAGACACAATTTCCTTCTATTTAACTAAATAAAATTAATTGGCCGTATCGCCTCAATCGCACACTAAGGCATTAAAATAAATTAGGCCTTAGTGCCCCCTATTGCCATCCGAGGCATGTTATTAAATTAATTGTCCTTATTGCCACAATTACATTCTGAAGCACTTATTTAAAATTGTTAAATTACTCCCTAAAGTTTCCTAGTGAGGAATAAAGTTAAATTAATGCGTTGCCTTAGTACCCGTTATTGCCTTCAGAGGCACAAAATTAAATTTACTGGCCTCAATGCCCACAATTGCCTTCTAAGAAATTATATGTAACTAATTGTCCTTAGCACCCACAATTGCCTTCAAAGGCATTAAATTAAATTAATTGGCCCTCAATTGCACACTAAGACATTAAATTAAATCAATTAGCCTTAGTGGCAACTATTGCTTACGACACATTCAGTGTAATCAATTGATCGTAGTGCCCGCAATCGCCTTCTAAGGCATTAAATTAAATCCTTATTGCCACGGTTACCATCTAATGTGTACTAAGGACAACTAATGGATCGTAGTTTTAAAAATTTTCTGCTAAGGGATTTGTAAGATTATGGTTAACGGCCAATTAATTTTATTTAGTGCCTTAGAAGGAAATTGTGTCTGCGATGGACCTGTCTCTTATACACATCTAGATGTGTATAAGAGACAGATGGCCGTATCGCCCTCAATCGCACACTAAGACGTTAAAATAAATCGATTGGCCTTAGTTCCCCACTATTGCCTTCTGAGGCATGATATCAAATTAATTGTCCTTATTGCCACGATTACATTCGAAAGAATTTATTTAAAATTGATAACCGTACTCCCTAAAGTTTCCTAGTGTGGCATAAAGTTAAATTAATTTGCCTTAGTCTCGATATTGCCTTCATAGGCACAAAATTAAACCGGCCTTTGCCTTCTAAGAAATTATATGTAACTAATTGTCCTTACCTTAGGGAGTACAGTTAATAATTTTAAATAAGTGCTTTAGAATGTAATTGCGGTATGTCGTACATTATATTAAATCAATTAGCCTTAGTGGCAACTATTGCTTTCGACACATTCAGTTAAATCAATTGATCGTAGTGCCTACAATCGCCTTATGAGCCATTACACTAAATTAGTTATCCTTATTGCCACAGTTACCTTCTAAAGCACTAAATTCAACTAATTGACCTGAACTGTAGTTTCAGAAATTTTCTACTACGGTATAAAATTAAATTAATTTCCCGTACCACTCACTATTTCAAATCTGGGCATAAAATTTACTTAGCTGGCATCAATGCCCGCAATTGCCTTCTAAGAAATTAAATTTAGCTAATTGTCCATCGCAGACACAATTTCCTTCTAAGGCACTAAATAAAATTAATTGGCCGTATCGCCTCAATCGCACACTAAGGCATTAAAATAAATTTAATTGGCCTTAGTGCCCATTATCGCCATCCGAGGCTAATTATTAAATTTATTGTGTATTAGAAGGCAATTGTGGGCTATTTCACTTATTAAAATTGTTTAGTGCCTCAGATGTGTATAAGGACAATTGAGTTTCCTGGTGAACAATAATTAGTTAAATATAATTTGCCTTAGTACCCGTTAATGCCTTCAGAGGCACAAAATTAAGTTTACTTGCATCAATGCCCACAATTGTTGTCTAGAAATTATACGTAACTAATTGAAGGTAGCACCCACAATTGCCTTCAAAGGCATTAAAGCAATTAAATTAATTGGCCCTCAATTGCACACTAAGACATTAAATTAAATCAATTAGCCTTAGTGGCAACTATTGCTTACGACACATTCAGTGTAATCAATTGATCGTAGTGCCCGCAATCGCCTTCTAAGGCATTAAATTAAATCCTTATTGCCACGGTTACCATCTAAGGCACTAAATTCAACTAATTGATCGTAGTTTTAAAAATTTTCTGCTAAGGGATAAAATAAAATTAATTTGCCGTGGCACCCACCATTTCAAATCTGGGCATCAAATTTAATTAACTGGCATCAATGCTCGCAATTGCTTCGAAAAAATTAAATTTAACAAATTGTCCTTTGCAAACACAATTTCCTTCTAAGGCAGTAAATAAAATTAATTGGCCGTATCGCCCTCAATCGCACACTAAGACGTTAAAATAAATCGATTGGCCTTAGTTCCCCACTATTGCCTTCTGAGGCATGATATCAAATTAATTGTCCTTATTGCCACGATTACATTCGAAAGAATTTATTTAAAATTGATAACCGTACTCCCTAAAGTTTCCTAGTGTGGCATAAAGTTAAATTAATTTGCCTTAGTACCCGATATTGCCTTCATAGGCACAAAATTAAATTTACTGGCCTCAACGCCCACAATTGCCTTCTAAGAAATTATATGTAACTAATTGTCCTTAGGACCCACATTTGCCTTCAAAGGCATTAAATTAAATTAATTGGTCGTATCGCCCTCAATTGCACCCTAAGACATTATATTAAATCAATTAGCCTTAGTGGCAACTATTGCTTTCGACACATTCAGTTAAATTAATTGATCGTAAGCCCACAATCGCCTTATGAGCCATTAAACTAAATTAGTTGTCCTTATTCCCACAGTTACCTTCTAAAGCACTAAATTCAACTAATTGACCGTATTTTCGACAATTTTCTACTACGGTATAAACTTAAATTAATTTACCTTACTACCCCCTATTTCAAATCTGGGCATAAAATTTAATTAATTGGCATCAAATGCTGGCAATTGCCTTCTAAGAAATTATATTTAACTAATTGTCCTTCGCAGACACAATTTCCTTCTGAGGCACTAAATAAAATTAATTGGTCGTATCGCCCTCAATTGTACACTAAGGCATTAAAATAAATTGATTGGCCTTAGTGCCTACTATTGCCTTCCAGGGCACGATATTAAATTAATTGTCTTTATTGCCCAATTACATTCTAAACCACTTCTTTAAAATTATAAACCTTACTCCCTTAAGTTTCCTAGTTAGCCATAAAGTTAGGGTTATTTGCCTTTGTTCCCGTAATTGCCTTCAGATGCACAAAAATTAAATTTACTGTCCTCAATGCCCACAATTGCCTTCTAAGAAATTATGTGTAACTAATTGTCCTTCGCACCTACAATTGCCTTCTAAGGCATTACATTGAATTAATTGGTCGTATCGCCCTCAATTGCACACAAAGACATTAAATTAAATCAATTAGCCTTAGTGGCAACTATTGCTTACGACGTAAAGAGTCAGTTAAGTCAATTGATCGTAGTGCCCACAATCGCCTTATGAGGCATTAAATTAAATTAGTCATCCTTATTGCCACAGTTACCTTCCAAAGCACTAAATTCAACTAATGGACCATAGTTTCGGCAATTTTCTACTAAGTTATAAAATTAAATTAATTTGCCGTACCACCCGCTAATTCAAATCTGGGCATAAAATTTCAATAACTTGCATCAATGCTCGCAATTGCCTTCAAAGAAATTAAATTTAACTAATTGTTCTCCGCAGACACAATTTCCTTCTAAGGCACTAAATAAAATTAATTGGCTGTATCGCCCTCAAACGCACACTAAGGCATTAAAATAAATCGATTGGCCTTAGTGCCCACTATTGCCTTCCGAGGCATGATATTAAATTAATTGTCCTTAATGCCACAATTAAATTCTAAAGCACTTATTTAAAATTGTTAACCATACTCTCCAAAGTTTCCAAGTGAGCCAGAAAGTTACATTAATTTGCCTTAGTACTTGAGGGCGAGAGCCGTTATTGCCATCACAAGCACAAAATTAAATTTACTGGCCTCAATGCCCGCAATTGTCTTCTAAGAAATTATATGTAACTAATTGTCCTTAGCACCCACAATTGCCTTCAAAGGAATTAAATTAAATTAATTGGTCATGCCGCCCTCAATTGCACACTAGGACATTAAATTAAATGAATTAGCCTTAGCGGCAACAATTACTTAAGACACATTCAGTTAAATCAATTGATCGTAGTGCCCCCCAATCGCCTAATGAGGCATTAAATTAAATTAGTTGTCCTTATTGCCAGGGTTACCTTCTAAGGCACTAAATTCAACTAATTCACCATAGTCTCGGCAATTTCCTACAAAGGTATAAAATTAAATTAATTTGTCTTAGTACTCGTTATTTCATATCTGGGCATAAAATTTAATTAACTGGTATCAATGCTCGCAATTGCCTTCTCAAAAATTAAATTTAACTAATTGTTCTTCACATACACAATTTACTTCTAAGGCACTAAATAAAGGAATTAATTGGCCGTATCGCCCTCAGTCGTACACTCAGGCATTAAAATAAATCGATTGGCCTAAGTGCCGACTATTGCCTTCCGAGACATGATATTAAATTAATTGTCCTTATTGCCACAATTGCATTCTAAAGAACTTATTTAAAATTGTTAACCATACTCCCTAAAGGTTCCAAGTGAGGCATAAAGTTAAATTAATTTGCCTTTGTAACCGTAATTGCCTTCAGAGACACAAAATTAAATTTACTGGTCTCAATGCCCACAATTGCCTTCTAAGAAATTATATGTAACTGATTGTCTTTGGCACCCACAATTGCCTTCAAAGGCATTAAATTAAATTAATTGGTCGTATCGCCATCAATTTCACACTAAGACATTTAATTAAATCCAGAAGCCTTAGTGGCATCTATTGCTGACGACACATTCAGTTAAATCAATTGATTGTAGTGCCCAAAATCTACTTTTGAGGCATTAAATTAAATTTGTTGTCCTTATTGCCACAAAAGCTTACCATCTAAAGCACTAAATTCAATTAATTGACCGTAGTCCTGGTAATTTCCTAGAAATGTATAAAATTAAATTAATTTGTCTTAGTAACCCTAAACCCTAAACCCTAAACCCTTCAAAGGAACTAAATAAAATTAATTGGCCGTGTCGCCCTCAATCACACACTGAGGCATTAAAATAAATCGATTGGCCTTAGTGCCCACTATTGCCTTCCGAGGCACGATATTAAATTAATTGTTCTTATTGCCACAATTACATTCTAAAGCACTTATTTAAAATTGTTAACCGTACTCCCTAAAGTTTCCTAGTGAGGCATAAAGTTAAATTAATTTGCCTTAGTACCTGTAATTGCCTTCAGAGGCACAAAATTAAATTTACTGGCCCCAGTGCTCACAATTTCCTTCTAAGGAATTATATGTAACTAATTGTCCTTAGGAGCCACAATTGCCTTCAAAGGCATTAAATTAAATTAATTGGTCGTGCTGCTCTCAATTGAACACTAAGACAATCTAGAAGGCGTTAAATTAAATCAATTAGCCTTAGTGGCAACGATTGCTTACGACACATTCAGTTAAATCAATTGATCGTTGTGCCGTCAATCGATTTCTGAGGCATTAAATTAAATTAGTCGTCCAAAGCCACGGTTACCTTCTAAAGCACTAAATTCAACTAATTGACCGTAGTTTCGGCAATTTTCTACTAAGGTATAAAATTAAATTAATTTTTTGTACCACCCGCTATTTCAAATCTGGGCATAAAATTTAATTAACTGGCATCAATGCTCGCAATTGCCTTCTGAGAAATTAAATTTAACTAATTGTCGTTCGCATTATTACAATTTCCTTCTAAGGCACCAAATAAAATTAATTGGCCGTATCGCCCTCAATCGCACACTGAGGCATTAAAATAAATCGATTGGCCCTAGTGCCTACTATTGCCTTTCAAGGCACGATATTAAATTAATTGACCTTATTGCCACAATTACATTTGAAAGCACTTGTTTAAAATTGAAAACCGTACTCCCTAAAGTTTCCTAGTGAGCCATAAAGTTTAATTAATTTGCCTTTGTACCCGTAATTGCCTTCAGAGGCACAAAATTAAATTTTCTGGCCCTAATGCTCACAATTGCCTTCTAAGAAATTATACGTAACTAATTGTCCTTAGCACCCACAATTGACTTCAAAGGCATTAAATTAAATTAATTGGTCGTACTGCCCTCAATTGCACACTAAGACATTAAATTAAAGCAATTTGCCTTAGTGGCAGCTATTGCTTACGACATATTCAGTTAAATCAATTGATCGTAGTGCCCACAATCGCCTTATGAGGTATTAGAATAAATTAGTTGTCCATATTGCCACAGTTGCCTTCTAAAGCACTAAATTCAACTATTTGACCGTAGTTTCGAAAATTTTCTACTAAGGGATAAAATTAAATTAATTTGCCGTAGTACTCGCTATTTTATATTAGGGCATAAAATTTAATTAACTTGCTTCAATGCTCGACAATGCCTTCTAAGAAATTAAATTTAACTAATTGTATCCTCCGCACAAACAATTTCCTTCTAAGGCACTAAATAAAATTAATTGGCCGTATCGCCCTCAATCGCACACTAAGGCATTAAAATAAATCGATAGGCCTTAGTGCCCACTATTGTCTTTCGAGACACGATATTAAATTAATTGTCCTTATTGCCACAGTTACATTTTAAAGCACTTATTTAAAATTGTTAACCGTACTCCCTAAAGTTTCCTTGTGAGGCATAAAATTAAATTAATTTGCCTTAGTACATGTAATTGCCTTCAGAGGCACAAAATCAAATTTACTGGCCCCAATGCTCACAATTTCCTTTAAAGAAATTATATGTAACTAATTGGGTACTTGTCTCTTATACACATCTAGCCTCGCTAGGAAACTTTAGGGACACAATATTAAATTAAATTAGTCGTCCTTATTGCCGTTACTTACTTCGAGAAGCACTAAATTCAACTAATGGATCAGTCCAATTTCCTAGATGTGTATAAGAGACAGCACTAAGGCTAATTGATTTAATTTAATGTCTTAGGCATAAAATTTAATTAGTCGCCAATGCTGTCGCAAATGCCTTCTAAGAAATTAAATTTAACTAACCTGCCTCTTTGCAGACATACAATTCCTTCTAAGGCACTAAATTAAATTAATTAGCCGTATCGCCCTCAATCGCACACTAAGGCATTAAAATAAATCGATTGGTTTCTGTGTCCACTTGGAACACTATATGAAATTAATTGTCTTTATTGCCACAATTACATTCTAAAGCACTTATATAATGTAATTGTTAACCGTACTCCCTAAAGTTTTCAAGTGAGGCATAAAGTTAAATTAATTTGCCTTAGTACCCGTAATTGCCTTCAGAGGTACAAAATTAAATTTACTGGCCCCAATGCCCACAATTGCCTTCTAAAAAATTATATGTAACTAATTGTCCTTAGCTCGCCCAATTGCCTTCAAAGGAATTAAATTAAATTAATTGGTCGTATGGCCCTCAATTGCACACTAAGACATTAAATTATATCAATTAGGCTTAGTGGCAAATTTAATGCTGACGAGGACATTCAGTTAAATCAATTGATCGTAATGCCCACAATCGCCTTATGAGGCATTAAATTAAATTAGTCGTCCTTATTGCCAAAGTAACCTTCTAAAGCACTAAATTCAACTAATTGACCGTAGTTTTGGCCATTTTCTACTATGGTATAAAATTAAATTAATTTGCCGTACCACCCGCTATTAAATCTGGGCATAAAATTTAATTAATTGGCATCAATGTGTCGCAATTGCCTTCTAGAAAATTCAATTTAACTAATTGTCGTTCGCAGACACAATTTCCTTCTAAGGCACTAAATAAAATTAATTGGCTGTATAGCCTCAATCGGACACTAAGGCATTGATGCAAATAAATCGATTGGCCTTAGAGCCCACTATTGCCTTCCGAGGCACGATATTAAATTAATCGTTCTTATTGCCGCAATTACATTCTAAAGCACTTATTTAAAATTGTTAACCGTACTGCCTAAAGTTTCCAAGTGAGGCATAAAGTTAATTAAATTTGCCTTAGTACCCGTAATTGCCTTAAGAGGCACAAAATTAAATTTACTGGCCTCAATGCCCACAATTGCCTTCTAAGAAATTATTTGTAACTAAATGTCCTAAGCATCCACAATTGCCTTCAAAGGCATTAAATTAAATTAATTCATCGTACTGCCCTCAATTGCACATAAGACATTAAATTAAATCAATTAGCCTTAGTGGTAATTATTGCTTCCGACACATTAAGTTAAATCAATTGATCGTAGTTCCCACAAGGCCTTATGGGGCATTAAATTAAATTAGTCGTCCTTATTGCCACAGTTACCTTTTAGTTACAATAAATTCAACTAATTGACCATAGTTTGGCAATTAGAAGGAAATTGTGCTGTCTCTTATACACATCTAGATGTGTATAAGCCCCCAATCGTACACTAAGGCATTAAAATAAATCGATTGGCCTTAGTACCCACTATTTCCTTACGAGGCACGATATTAAATTAATTTTTTTTATTGCCACAATTACATTCTAAAGCACTAATTTAAAATTGTTAACCGTACTCCCTAAAGTTTCCTAGGGAGGCATTAAGTTAAATTAATTTGCCTTAGTACCTGTAATTGCCTTCAGAGGCACAAAATTAAATTTACTGGCCCCAATGCTCACAATTTCCTTTTAAGAAATTATATGTAAGTAATTGTCCTTAGGAGCCACAATTGCCTTCAAAGGCATTAAATTAAATTAATTGGTCGTAACTGATCTCAATTGCACACTAAGACATTAAATTAAATCAATTAGCCTTAGTGGCAACTATTGCTTATGACACATTCAGTTAAATCAATTGATCGTAGTGCCCACAATCGCCTTATTGGGCATTAAATTAAATTAGTCATCCTTATTGCCACAGTTACCTTCTAAAGCACTAAATTCAACTAATTGACCGTAGTCCCGGCAATTTCCTACAAAGGTATAAAATTAAATTAATTTGTCTTATTACCCGCTATTTCGTATCTGGGCATAAAATTTAATTAACTGGCAATTGTGCTCGCAAATGCCTTCTAAGCAATTAAATTTAATTAAGTGTCCTTCGCACAAACTATTTCCTTCTAAGGCACTAAATAAAATTAATTTACCGTATCGCCCTCAATCGCACACTAAGGCATTAAAATAAATCGATTGGCCCTAGTGCCCACTATTGCCTTTCGAGGCATGATATTAAATTAATTGTCCTTATTGCCACAATTACATTCTAAAGCCTAGTAACACTTATTAAAATTTTTAACCGTACTCCCTAAAGTTTCCAAGTAATAGGCATAAAGTTAAATTAATTTGCCTTAGTACCCGTAATTGCCTTCAGAGGCACAAAATTAAATTTACTGTCCCTAATGCCCACAATTGCCTTCTAAGAAATTATATGTAACTAATTGTCCTTAGCACCCACAATTGCCTTCAAAGGCATTAAATTAAATTAATTGGTCGTATCGCCCTCAATTGCACACTAAGACATTAAATTAAATCAATTAGCCTTAGTGGCAACTATTGCTTACGACACATTCAGTTAAATCAATTGATCGTGGTGCCCACAATCGCCTTATGAGGCATTAAATTAAATTAGTCGTCCTTATTGCCAGAGTTACCTTCTAAAGCACTAAATTCAACAAATTCGCCGTAGTTTCAACAATTTTCTACCAAGGTAAAAAATTAAATTAATTTGACGTACCACCCTTTATTTCAAATTTGGGCATAAAATTTAATTAACTGGCATCAATGCTCAGGCAATTGCCTTCTCAGAAATTAAATTTAACTAATTGTCGTTCGCAGACACAATTTTCTTCTAAATCACTAAATAAAATTAATTGGCTGTATCGCCCTTAATCGTTCACTAAGGCATTAAAATAAATCAATTGGCCTTAGTGCCTACTATTGCCTTACGAGGCACGATATTTAATTAATTGTCCTTATTGCCACAATTACATTCTAAAACACTTATTTAAAATTGTTAACCGTACTTCCTAAAGTTTCCAAGTGAGGCATAAAGTTAAATTAATTTGCCTCAGTACCCGTAATTGCCTTAAGAGGCACAAAATTAAATTTACTAGCCTCAATGCCCACAATTGCCTTCAAAGGCATTAAATTAAATTAATTGGTCGTACCGCCCTCAATTGCACACTAAGACATTAAATTAAATCAATTAGCCTTAGTAGAAACTATTGCTTACGACACATTCAGTTAAATCAATTGATCGTAATGCCCACAATCGCCTTCTGAGGCATTAAATTAAATTAGTCGTCCTTGTTTCCACAGTTACCTTTTGAGGCACAAAATTCAACTAATTGACCATAGTTTCGGTAGTTTTCTACAAAGGTATAAAATTAAATTAATTTTCCGTACCACCCGCTATTTCAAATCTGTGCATAAAATTTAATTAACTTGAACCAATGCTCGCAATTACCTTCTCAGAAATTAAATTTAACTAATTGTCGTTCGCAGACACAATTTCCTTCTAAGGCACTAAATAAAATTAATTGGCCGTATCGCCCTCAATCGTACACTAAGGCACTAAAATAGATCGATTGGCCTTAGTGCCCACTATTGCCTTACGAGGCACGATATTAAATTAATTGTCCTTATTGCCACAATTATATTCTAAAGTACTTATTTAAAATTGTTAACCTTACTCCCTAAAATTTCCAAGTGAGGCATAAAGTTAAATTAATTTGCCTTGGTACCCGTAATTGCCTTTAGAGGCACAAAGTTAAATTTACTGGCCTCAATGCCAAAAATGTCGACGTTTCTAAGAAATTATATGTAACTAATTGTCCTTGGCACCCATAATTGCCTTCAAAGTCATTAAATTAAATTAATTTGTCGTACCGCCCTCAATTGCACAATAAGACATTATATTAATTCCGTTAGCCTAAGTGGCAACTATTGCTAACGACATATTCAGTTAAATCTATTGATCATATTGCCCACAATCGCCTTATGAGACATTAAATTAAATTAGTCATCCTTATTGCCACAGTTACCTTTTAAGGCGCTAAATTCAACTAACTGACCGTAGTTTCGGTAATTTTCTACTAAGGTATAGAATTAAATTTGCCGTACCACCCTCTATTTCAAATCTGGGCATAATATTTAATTAACTGGCATCAATGCTCGCAATTGCTTTCTCAGAAATTAAATTTAACTAATTGTCGTTTGCAGACACAATTTCCTTCTAAGGCAGTAAATAAATTTAATTGGCCGTATCGCCCTCAATCGTACACCAAGGCACAAAAATAATTCGATTGGCCTTAGTGCCTTCCACTATTGCCTTCCGAGGCACGATATTTAATTAATTGTCCTTATTGCCACAATTACATTCTAAAGCACTTATTTAAAATTGTTAACCGTACTCCCTAAAGTTTCCTAGTGAGGCATAAAGTTAAATTAATTTGCCTTAGTACCCGTAATTGCCTTCAGAGGCACAAAATTAAATTTACTGGCCTCAATGCCCACAATTTCCTTCTAAGAAATTATATGTAACTAATTGTCCTTAGCACCCACAATTGCCTTCAAAGGCATTAAATTAAATTAATTGGTCAAACCGCCCTCAATTGCACACTAAGACATTAAATTAAATCAATTAGCCTTAGTGGAAACTATTGCTTACGACACATTCAGTTAAATCAATTGATCGTAGTACCCACAATCGCCTTATGAGGCATTAAATTGAATTAGTTGTCCTTATTGCCACAGTTACCTTCTAAAGCACTAAATTCAACTAATTGACCGTAGTCCCGGCAATTTCCTAGAAAGTTACAAAATTAATATTAATTTGTAATAGTACCTGCTATTTTTTATTAGGGCATAAAATTTAATTAACTGGCATCAATGCTCACAATTGCCTTCTATAAAATTCAATTTAACTAATTGTCGTTCGAAGACACAATTTCCTTGTAAGGCACTAAATAAAATTAATTGGCCGTATCGCCCTCAATCGCACACTAAGGCATTAAAATAAATCGATTGGCCTTAGTACCCACTATTGCCTTTCGAGGCAAGATATTAAATTAATTGTTCTTATTGCCACAATTACATTGTAAAACACTTATTTAAAATTGTTAACCGTACTGCCTAAAGTTTCTTGTGAGGCATAAAATTAAATTAATTTGCCTTAGTACATGTAATTGCCTTCAGAGGCACAAAATCAAATTTACTGGCCCCAATGCTCACAATTTCCTTTAAAGAAATTATATGTAACTAATTGTCCTTAGTAGCCACAATTGCCTTCAAAGGCATTAAATTAAATTAATTGGTCGTACTGCTCTAAATTACACACTAAAGTTAAATGACATTAAATTAAATCAATTAGCCTTAGTGGCAAATATTGCTTGCGACACATTCAGTTAAATCAATTGATCGTAGTGCCCACAATCGCCTTATTGGGCATTAAATTAAATTAGTCATCCTTATTGCCATAGTTACCTTCTGAAGCACTAAATTCAACTAATTGACTGTAGTCCCGGCAATTTCCTACAAAGGTATAAAATTAAATTAATTTGTCTTATTACTCGCTATTTCATATCTGGGCATAAAATTTAATTAGCTGGCTTCAATGCTCGCAAATGCCTTCTAAGAAATTAAATTTAACTAACTGTCCTTTGCACATACAATTTCCTTCTAAGGCACTAAATTAAATTAATTAGCCGTATCGCCCTCAATCGCACACTAAGGCATTAAAATAAATCGATTGGCCCTAGTGCCCACTATTGCCTTTTGCGGCACGATATTAAATTAATTGTCTTTATTGCTACAATTACATTCTAAAGCACTTATATAAAATTGTTAACCGTACTCTCTAAAGTTTCCAGGTGAGGCATAAAGTTAAATTAATTTGCCTTAGTACCCGTAATTGCCTTCAGAGGTACAAAATTAAATTTACTGGCCCCAATGCCCACAATTGCCTTTTGAAAAATTATATGTAACTAATTGTCTTTAGCACCCAAAATTGCCTTCAAAGGAATTAAATTAAATTAATTGGTCGTATGGCCCTCAATTGCACACTAAGACATTAAATTAAATCAATTAGCCTTAGTGGCCACTATTGCTTACAACACATTCAGTTAAATCAATTGATCATGGTGCCCACAATCGCCTTATGAGGTATTAAATTAAATTAGTCATCCTTATTGCCACAGTTACCTTCTAAAACGCTAAATTCAACTAATTCACCATAGTTTCGACAATTTTCTACTAAGGTATAAAATTAAATTAATTTGCCGTACCACCCGCTATTTCAAATCTGGGCATAAAATTTCATTAAATGGCACGCAATTGCCTTCTCAGAAATTAAATTTAAATTAATTTTCGTTCGCAGACATAATTTCCTTCTTAGGCGCTAAATAAAATAAATTGGCTGTATCGCCCTCAATCGTACACTAAGGCATTAAAATAAATCGATTGGCCTTAGTGCCCACTATTGCCTTCCGAGGCACGATATTAAATTAATTTTCCTTATTGCCACAATTATATTCTAAAGTACTTATTTAAAATTGTTAACCGTACTCCCTAAAGTTTCCAAGTGAGGCATAAAGTTAAATTAATTTGCCTTGGTACCCGTAATTGCCTTTAGAGGCACAAAGTTAAATTTACTGGCCTCAATGCCCAAAATGTCTTTCTAAGAAATTATATGTAACTAATTGTCCTTGGCACCCATAATTGCCTTCAAAGTCATTAAATTAAATTAATTTGTCGTACCGCCCTCAATTGCACAATAAGACATTATATTAATTCCGTTAGCCTAAGTGGCAAACTATTGCTTACGACACATTCAGTTAAATCAATTGATCGTAGTGCCCACACAATCGCCTTATGAGGTATTAAATTAAATTAGTCGTCCTTATTGCCACAGTTACCTTTTAAGGCCCTAAATTCAACTAACTGACGGTAGTTTTGGCAATTTTCGACTAAGGTATAAAATTAAATTAATTTGTCGTACCACCCGCTATTTCAAATTTGGGCATAATGTTTAATTAACTGGCATCAATGCTCGCAATTGACTTCTCAAAAATTAAATTTAACTAATTGTCGTTTGCAGACACAATTTCCTTCTAAGACAGTAAATAAAATTAATTGGCCGCATCACCCTCAATCGTACACTAAGGCACTAAAATAAATCGATTGGCCCAAGTACCCACTGTTGCCTTTCGAGGCTTCATGTTATATTAATTGTCCTTATTGCCACAATTACATTATAAAGAACTTATTTAAAACTGTTAACTGTACTCACTAAAGTTTCCTGGTGAGGCATAAAGTTAAATTAATTTGCCTTAGTATCATTTATTGCGTTCAGAGGCACAAAATTAAATTTAATACTGGCCTCAATGCCTACAATTTCCTTCTAAGAAATTATATGTAACCAATTGTCCTTAGCACCCACAATTGCCTTCGAAGGCATTAAATTAAATTAATTGGTCGCATCGCCCTCAATTGCACACTAAGGCATTAAATTAAATCAATTGGCCTTAGTGGCCACTATTGCTTACGACACATATAGTTAAATCAATTGATCGTAGTGACCACAATGGCCTTTTGAGGCATTAAATTAATTATCCTTATTGCCACGGTTACCTTCTAAAGCACTAAATTCAACTAATTGACCGCAGTTTCGGCAATTTTCTACTAAGGTATAAAATTAAATTAATTTGCCGTACCACCCGCTGTTTCAAATTTGGGCATAAAATTTAATTAACTAGCAGCAACGCTCGCAATTGCCTTATAACAAATTTAATTTAACTAATTTTCCTTGGCACAAACAATTTCCTTCCAAGGCACAAAATAAAATTAATTGGCCGTATCGCCCTCAATCGCAAACTAAGGCATTATGAAATAAATCGATTGGCCTTAGTGCTCACTGTTGCCTTACGAGGCAGGATATTAAATTAATTGTCCATATTGCCACAATTACATTCTAAAGCACTTATTTAAATTGTTAACCGCACTCTCTAA
This sequence comes from Cinchona pubescens, assembly GCA_025175665.1. Classification (NCBI taxonomy): domain Eukaryota; kingdom Viridiplantae; phylum Streptophyta; class Magnoliopsida; order Gentianales; family Rubiaceae; genus Cinchona; species Cinchona pubescens. The sequence continues at coordinate 23,905 of JANKKI010000077.1, read as the reverse complement.
AGTTTCCTGTGGAGGCATAAAGTTAAATTAATTTGCCTTAGTACCCGTTATTGCCTTCAGAGGCACAAAATTAAATTTACTGGCCTCAATGCCCACAATTGCCTTCTAAGAAATTATTTGTGACTAGTTGTCCTTGGCACCCACAATTGCTTTCAAAGGCAGTAAATTAAATTAATTGGTCGTATCGCCCTCAATTGCACACCAAGACAATAAATTAAATCAATTAGCCTTAGTGGCCACTATTGCTTACGACACATTCAGTTAAATCAATTGATCGTAGTGCCCACAATCGCCGTGTGAGGCATTAAATTAAATTAGTTGTCCTTATTTCCACAGTTACTTTCTAAAGCACTAAATTAAACTAATTGACCGTATTTAATTGACAATTTTCTACTGAGGTATAAAATTAAATTAATTTGCCGTACCACCCGCTATTTCAAATCTGGGCATAAAATTTAATTAATTGGGATCAATGCTCGCAATTGCCTTCTAAGAGATTTAATTTAACTAATTGTCCTTCAAGAACACAATTTCCATCTAAGGCACTAAATAAAATTAATTGGCCGTACTGACCTCAATCGCACACTAAGGCATTGAAATAAATCGATTGGGTTTAGTGCTCACCGTTGCCTTCCGAGGCTTCATATATATTAATTGTCCTTATTGCCACAATTACATTGTAAAGAACTTATTTAAAATTGTTAACCGTACTCACTAAAGTTTCCTGGTGAGGCATAAAGTTAAATTAATTTGCCTTAGTACCATTTATTGCCTTCAGAGGCACAAAATTAAATTTACTAGCCTCAATGCTCACAATTTAATTCTAAGAAATTATATGTAACCAATTGTCCTTATCACCCACAATTGCCTTCGAAGTCATTAAAAGACAGAATTAAATTAATTGGTCGTATCGCCCTCAATTGCATACTAAGACATTAAATTAAATCAATTAGCCTTAGTGGCCACTATTGCTTACGACACATTCAGTTAAATCAATTGATCGTAGTGCCCACAATCGCCTTTTGAGGCATTAAATTAAATTAGTTGTCCTTATTTCCACAGTAACCTTCTAAAGCACTAAATTCAACTAATTGACCTAGTTTCGGCAATTTTCTACTAAGGTATAAAATTAAATTAATTTGCCGTACCACCCGCTATTTCAAATCTGGGCATAAAATTTAATTAACTGGCATCAATGCTCACAAATGCCTTCTAAGAAATTAAATTCAACTAGTTTTCCTTCACACACACAATTTCCTTCTAATGCACTAAAGAAAATTAATTGGCCACATCGCCCTCAATCGCACACTAAGGTATTACAATAAATCGATTGGGCTTAGTGCTCACTATTGACTTCCGAGGCTTGATATTATATTAATTGTCCTTATTGCCAAAATTAATTTACATTCTAAAGCACTTATTTAAAATTATTAACCATACTCCCTAAAGTTTCCTGGTGAGGCATAAAGTTAAATTAATTTGCCTTAGTACCCGTTATTGCCTTAAGTGGAACAAAATTAAATTTACTGGCCTCATTGCCCACAATTTCCTTCTAAGAAATTATATGTAACTAATTGTCCTTAGCACCCACAATTGCTTTCAAAGGCATTAAATTAAATTAATTGGTCGTATCGCCCTCAATTGCACGCTAAGACAATAAATTAAATCAATTAGCCTTAGTGGCAACTATTGCTTATGACAGTTGATGGCTGATTTATAATGTTATTTAGTAGCAAATTAAGAAAAAAATTAGTTTTTGGGTCAAATAGTCAATTTGGAGACTATTTGGTCAATAACTATTTGGTCAACTTTGGAATTTCTTTTTAAGTCTTCTTCTTGTTTTCTTCTTCCTCATTTCTTCCAGCAGCAGCCGAACTCCTCCCTCCATTTTCTCCCAAAAATTTTCTTGGATTTCAAGTAGAATCACTTGGAAGGTAAAATTTTATGTATTTTAGCATTTATGGCTTATGGGCTTTATGATTTAAGCTTTAATTTCAAGTTTTGTAGGATTATTTATGGCTGAGAAAACCCTCTTTTGTGTATAAGACACAGGACCTAGGTATATAATTTTGGATGTGTTTGGAAATTATTGAGGTGTGGAGAACCGATTGGGGTCTAGATTTTTAACAACTTTCCATGGTTAGATTACAAATTTTAAGATTATGAGTTAGGGCATAACATTCATATGAGCCTAGAATGTTATGCACTATGAATGCTTATGTTTATGCTTTTAATGATGTTTTAAGAGTGTTTTAAGGTTAGTTTGGATAGGAATTGAGACTTGAAACCAAGTGGAATGGATTTCCCTTCATTTTGTAAGTAAGCGGAAGTTTGGCCATTCCTAGGATAATTTGGGTTAATTGGTTATGTTTGAAGGATCTTTGATGATATTTTGATGGTTTTAGGTGTTTTCCTTTGTTGTGAAATGCTATTGATATAGTCCCGCTATACTCAGGTGAAGCAAAGTCTATTTATGGATTTTGTTGGTTGATTGAATATGCTGGTTTTGAGTTAGGTTGTAACCAAGGTATTTGAATACCTTGGAATTGGATTTTGTTGGTTGGTTGAATATTTTGTTTTGAGTTGGGTTGTAACCAAGGTCCCTTGAATACCTTCCAACTTGAACTAAGTGATATTCTGGCGAACAATAGCAATTTTATCAATCATTGTCTGAATCAAATCTGGGCCCTCCAAGGATCTTTCACCAACTTCATCCCTGTTATCAATACATTGTCTGAATCAAATCTGGGCCCTCCAAGGATCTCTCGCCAACTTCATCCCAATGTAAAGGTGATCTACACTTACGACCGTACAAAGCCTGTCTCTTATACACATCTAGATGTGTATAAGAGACAGCCTACTAGTCTGTGGATGTGTTTGGAAATGTTTGATTTAGGGTGCACGGTTCTATAGTCATCCATGGGACGCCGTGGTGACACGTGATATTATGAACTCTCACGTACGGGGTCTTGTGATGGGATAACTTGACCTCCCCATTCGGACTAGTAGGTGTGGTAGATTACTAGATCGCTAAAGTCATTGTGGGTCATACTTTTGAGCCTAAAGATACTCATGCTATTTTTGAAGCTAATACTTGGTTTGTTCGCTATGCTTTATTAAATTCGGATTGAAACTATACTTACTATGTTTTGAAATGATTGGATCTTTTTGGCTATGTTTTGGACATGGTTTATTGGCATGAGACATTTTAGAAACTACTTATGATTATGGTTTATTGACATTTAAATGGCATGAGACATTTTAGAAATTTCTTTATGACTATGGCTTTTCATAAATGTTATTATCTTTATGTTTTCTTTTATCGTAATGCTTGGCCCCATTTGAAGAGTTTTTGATATCACTAGCTAGTATAAGAGACAGCCCTATTAAGCTCACGGTAGTCAATGCAAAGTTATACAAATCTACCATCTTTCTTCCGAACAGAAACAACACTCACACACCACAAATGCTAAAATACATAAAATCTTACCTTCCAAGTGATTCCTACTTAAAATGAAATATTTGGTTTTTATACATGGAGATCGGGAATATCTGTTCTAGCACATTGCATCTAGAAAATTGCTCTGAAATAACAAGAAGATAACTTAAAAAGTGTACCATTAGCGCTGGTGTTCAGTCCGTTTTTGGGGCGTGACATTTAGTGGTATCAGAGCATAGGTTTGAATCCTAAGTCCAGTAATAGGTGTCGCGACATTACGAGGATCAGTGGAATTCTTGACACAGGTTATTGATTGACTTGTTGGGGTTTTGAGAGGTCCTTGCTTATGTAATCTTTGTTGTACCTCTTTTGTTGAATCTTGAAGAGTTATTCTTTGCTCATGATTTCGTCTTTGATTCTTATCGGCTAGTATGCCGCCTAGGACGCGTTACAGTTCTAGAGGTCGCGGTAGAGGCTCGCGCCGCCGGGACCCCCGGCACAGGGAGCGTTGGCTGGTGGGGATCCTGCCCCAGAGATCCTGGCCGTCGGCTTGAGAGTATTACATTGCACCAGGTCTACCTGGGACGAGGCGGAGGCCGTCGGCACTCCTCCTCCATTGGACCGCCGTGGTTGATTATGCGCCATTGCGGCGGTTGTGGCCGCTGAGTTATTCGGCGGTTGGCTGGCGACCTCCGTTGCTCCACCACCTCCCAGCGTCACCACATTCCATCCTGTTTCGAGACGCTCAAGAAGGCCGGGCTACCTACGTTTGATGGGGCTCGGATCCGCAAAGGCGGAGTCATGGATGGGCGAGATAGAGAGGGATTTTGAGTTATTTCAGATTAGGTGGAGTCACGGACATCTTTGGCTATTCCTTTCTTGGTTCTGGCGGCCAAGTGGTGGCCGTTGAGGCTCGTTGCCCACCGAGAGGCTTGTGACTTGGGAGATATTCGGGGAGATTTCTAGCTCATTATTTTCCCCGTCCATCGAGCTAGAAGATGGATGAGTTTTATCAGTGGCGGCGAGATCGGTCAGTGGTGCGGTATGCATTCCGGCTTGGGGAGTATGTTCCCAGTACCAGCGTGACGAGCGGCGCGTATGTATCATTACGAAAGGGTCTTGAAGCCCAGGCGGAGAGAGTTGATAGTGGGTCGTCCCAGGACTTATGAGGATATGTATAATCTAGCCATCCCAGGTGGATTCGGAGCGAGGCGTGAGGAGAGATCGGGATACCTTTCAGGAGGGTCGGAGCCTGCGCGCCGGCACGATTCAACCAACAAAATCCATAAACGGAATGATTTATTTGATTCTGGTGCATCACATTCTATTTGTAGCTAGATGTTTTCTTAGATGTCTGTCCGATAAACCTAGATGGTTAGAGGATCCTTATAGAGTGGGGACCCCGGACGGGAAGGTTATGGACTCTAGGTTTGCTTTGGAAGGTTGTCGGTTAGAGTTATGTGATAGGACAAGAATATTACACATCTAGATGTGTATAAGAGACAGGGCCTATATAGCGTGGACTCAACTTTCCACCTATGGCACCTGCGGAGCTAAAGGAGTTGAAGGATTCACTTTCACAAACTCTTGGACAAGAAATTCATTAAATCAAGTGTTTCACCTTAGGACACACGGTCTTATTTGTTCGGAAGAAAGATGGTAGTTTGAGACTTTGCATTGACTACCGTGAGCTTAATAGGAATTTGTGAAGAATAAATACCCTTTGCCACAGTTGATGACTTTTGATCGGCAAGGGTGCGAGGTACTTCTCTAGATTGATTTGCGGTCGGATATTATCAATTGAGGGTGAAGGAAGAGGATGTACCTAAGACCGCTTTAACGGACTCGCTATGGCCCTACGAGTTTTTGGTTATGCCTTTTGGTTTAACTAACGCCCTGCCTTTATGGAGTTCCAGAAAAGGGTGTTCAAGGATGGTTTTAAGTGTTTCCTTAAGTAGTGGGTCTCATGATATCTTGGTTTATTCTCCGGCGAGAGGCTCATGCGAGCATTACGAGCGAGCATTTTGAGCTTGTTGAGGAAAGAAAAGCGGTATATGGTAAGCTTAGCACATGCTCATTTTGGCTTCGGAAGTGCATGCATTTTTGGACACATGTAGTGTATCGGAGGGGTTTTCACGCCCCAAAAACGGGACCGTAACACCTGTCTCTTATACACATCCATCTATCATCCTGTATAAGAGACAGGGGTCTACTCATTCTTCGCGCTTATCTATTCATCTGAGTACGAAGATGTATAGGGACTTGAAAATGAGATTTTGGTGGCTTGGAATGAAAAGAGAGATATTGAGTTTGTGGCGAGATGTTTGGTGTGTCGATGAGTTAATTTGAACACCAAAGGCCCAGCCGGTTTACTACGATCATTGGAGATACAGTGGAAATGGGAGCATATTACTATGGATTTTGTACATGGGTTACCAGGACTAGGCGAGGTAATGACGGTATAGGTGATTGTTGACCGCCTTAACGAGTCCGCCCATTTCTTACGAAGAGGTGACCGCTACTTTGGAATCATTAGTGAAGTTATATGATCGGAGATTGTCGTTTGCGGTGTGCCTAAGAGCATTATTTACGATCGCGATCCGGAGTTTGTATCCGGTTACGGACAACTACCGCGAGCTTGTGGCACAACTTTGAGTCTTAGTCTTGCTTATCATCCTCCAGACGGATGGCCAATCGGCGTACTATTCGGACATTAGAGGATATGTTGAGAGCTTGTGCCATAGACCCGGGAAGGCTGGGATGAGCATGTGATGATGGAATTCTCGTATAATAACTATCACAGCGGCATCGGTATGGCACCATTTGAGGCTTTGTACGGTCGTAAGTGTAGATACACATTGGGATGAAGTTGGTGAAAGATCCTTGGAGGGCCCAGATTTGATTCAGACAATGATTGTAAAAATTGCTATTGTTCGTTCGCGAATATGAAACGGCTCAAGATCGTCGGAAGAGGCAGGCGGATGCAAGAGAAAGCCAATGGGTTTGCGATTGGGGATAAAGTGTTTGTGAAAGTATCATGGACTGTCTCTTATACACATCTAATGAAGGTGGAAAGTTGAGTCCACGCTAGGCCTATGAGGTGTTGAACAAGGTTGGTGATTTGGCATACCAATTGGCACCAATGCTTCTTTGAGCCATGAACATTTAATAGATCGGGAGGGCCGCGACATACGAGGAGGTTAGGAGAGGATCTTGGATCGACAAGATAAGACATTGAGGAATAAAGTTATTCCTCTACGTGAAGGTTTGTGGTCTAATCATTACGGCGAGAAGCTGCAGGGGCTTGAGAGGCCTCGGGATCGAAATATCAGGCTTTGTTTGCTTCGTAATTAGTAAGTTTGAGACGAAACTTTGTTTAGGGAGTAGAATGTAAACCCAGTATTTTAATAGCTTTGATCTTTGATTTTAACTGGTTTAAAATGTTTTTCATATTATTTTTAGTCATAAATACTTCATTTATTCGTTTTCAATTGGCAAATTTTTGATTTGCGATTTCGGTGCCGCGGAGTAAGCGGGTCAAAATTTGGATTAAGTGTAATTAGTGCATTGTGGTGTGTTGTTGTTTTGTGATTTATAATGTTATTTAGACATGGAAGGTATTATGACTGTCTCTTATACACATCTAGATGTGAACTTATAAGGCTACATTAGTTTTCATAGACGTGTATAACATACATCTGTCTGGGTTTTAGTGTTTTGGAGGTTGGGAAGTGATTGGGGTTGACCTTTAACAACTTTCCATGGTTAGATTACAAATTTTAAGATTATGAGTTAGGGTTTTGTCTTCCATATGAGCCTAGAATGTTATGCTATGAATGCTTATGTTTATGCTTTTAATGATGTTTTAAGAGTATTTTAAGGTTAGTTTGGATAGGAATTGAGACTTGACTAAAACCATCAAAATATCATCAAAGATCCTTCAAACATAACCAATTAACCCATCAAAATATCACTAGTTTGCCACCTGTCTCTTATACACATCTAGCCTGTGTATATATAGACATAAGAGACTAGGCTTTATTGCTTAGGTGAATCTTTCTATTTATGGATTTTGTTGGTTGGTTGAATATGTTTGGAGTTAGGGTTGTAACCAAGGTGATACCTTGGAATTGGATTTTGTTGGTTGGTTGAATATTTTGTTTGGGTTGGGTTTAACCAAGGTCCAGGAATACCTTGGAATTGGATTTTGTTAGCGGGGAGGATAACCTACTTATAGCCTAGGGAGGCGATTTTTCAGTTTTAAAAAGAAACATTATCTCTAATCTAGCTTTACAAATTTGATAAGAGACAGGCATGCACCCTCGCCTGAGTCCTCCTCCTCTTGTCCTCAGGCGGACCACCCTAGGTCATTTTACCAAAGAGTTGTTGGTGTCGTTTAGGGTCTATCGTTTTGGCGTCGTTTTAGCTTTTATTCATTCTTTAACTTCTACATCTTTTCTAAGAGTCTCTTATATCTTTTTAGGTACCACTCCCCTCGACGATCGCGTTTAGGGATCTTTGTGCAATTTTTGCTTTAATAGGTGGGTAACATAGATTCTCTTCTACTTGTATTTTGTTTAACGATTTTTAAATATGTTTGGATGGATTTTAAAATGTGTATGATGTTGGAACTGCACTTTTACCAAGTTTGGGAATTATTATATATGAAAGGACCAAGCTATCTTATGTTAATCTAATGATATGTTTGCAAACTCTTTTTATATGAAAGCATTTATGTTGTATTTGGCTCATAGATGACCGTTGTATATAATTTTGGATGTGTTTGGAAATGTTTGATTTAGGGTGCACAGTTCTATAGTCATCCATGGGAGTTTGCCGTGTGACTTCGTAGAATGTTATGAACTCTAGGGTTGGGGGTCTTGTGATGGGATAACTTGACCTTAGTTTGAGGTAGTAGGTGTGGTGGGTACTAGATCGCTAGTCTTGAGTCATACTTTTGAGCCTAAAGATACTCATGCTATTTTTAAGCTGTACTTGGATTTGTTCGCTATGCTTTATTAAATTGATTGAAACTATACCTATTTGAAATGATTGGATCTTTTTGCTGTTTTGACATTACTACGGTTTAATTGGCATTTTACATTTTTTAAACTACTTATGATTATGGTTTATTGACATTTAAATGGCATGAGACATTTTTAGTTAATTTCTTTATTGGATATGGCTTTTCATAAATGTTATAATCTTTATGTTTTCTTTTTAGCGTAATGCTTGGCCCCATTTGAAGAGTTTTATGATATCCTAGGCTAGTTATCTTTGCTTTCACTTACGTGACTTATAATTTTTCAGATTAGGTGCTCGTTTTTGGATTCACTGGGTTTGAGCGGCTTGCTTAGGATTTTCTCGGACTCCATATTACTTTGTAGGACTCTGCGGATAATCTTCCAAGCTTTTTTTGTTTGGAGAGGGTAGTGTATTAGATCACATAAGCCAAATAGCTCTCACAACCCCTATCTAAGGCCTTAAACGCTTTCACTACTGATATAATCGGAATCCTACTCTTGGGCTTCTTTTCATTCCCACATCTAGACCGGTATAAGAGACAAATGTAAAACATCACATACCTGTTGCTCTTTCGTTTGTGCCTTGCGCTTTGGTTCCGTGTACCAAGCGCGGCGTGTTTATCCCGTTTTGGGCGTGACAATTGCTTATGACATTTAGCTAAATTAATTGATTTAGTGTTTACAATCCGTTTATTAGGCATTAAATTAGGGTTGTGTTATTGGCGTTCTAATCTAAAGCACAAAATTCAACTAATTGACCGTAGTTTCGGCAATTTTCTACTAAAGTATAAAATTAAATTAATTTACAGTATCACCCGCTATTTCAAATCTAGCCATAAAATTTAATTAACTGGCATCAATACTAGCTCGCAAATGCCTTCTCAAAAATTAAATTTAACTAATTTTCCTTCACACACACAACTTCCTTCTAAGGCACTAAATAAAATTAATTGGCCGTATAGCCCTCAATCGCACACTAAGGCATTAAAATAAATCGATTGGCCTTAGAGCTCACTATTGACTTCCGAGGAATTATATTAAATTAATTCTCCTTATTACCTCAATGACATTCTAAAGCACTTATTTAAAATTGTTAACCGTACTCACTAAAGTTTCCTGGTGAGACATAAAACTAAATTAATTTGCCTTAGTACCCGTAATTGCCTTCAGAGGCACAAAATTAAATTTACTGGCCTCAATGCCCATAGTTGCCTTCTAAAAAATTATATGTGACTAATTGTCCTTAGTACCCACAATTGCCTTCTAAGGCAGTAAAATAAATTAATTGGGCGTATCGCCCTGAATTGCGCACTAAGACATTAAATTAAATCAATTAGCCTTAGGCCACTATTGCTTATGACACATTTAGTTAAATCAATTGACTGTAATGCCCACAATCGCCTTATGAGGCATCAAATTAAATTAGTTGTCATTACTGCCGCAACTACCTTCTAAAGCATTAAATTTAACTAATTGACCATTGTCTCGACAATTTTCCACAAAGGTATGAAATTAAATTAATTTCCCGTAATACCCGCTAGATTGTATATCTGGACATAAAATTTAATTAACCCGGATCAATGCTCGCAATTGCCTTTTAATAAATTAAATTTAATTAATTTTCCTTCGCACACACAATTTCCTTCTACAGCACTAAATAAAATTAATTGGCGTAGCTAAGGGTTTCAGGGTTTAAGGCATTAAAAATCGATTGACCTTAGTGCCCACTATTGCCTTTAGGGTTTACGATATTTAAATTAAGGTTTACTTTTAATTATTCTAGGGTTGGGTTTAAATTATTTGCCTTAAGGTGCTTGAGAGGCACAAAATTAAATTCCAGTTTATTTAGTTTAGTTTAAATTTTAAATTATTTTAGGTTTAGGGTTAATTGTTTGTTGGGTTAATTTAATTAGTTAGATTAGGTGGTTATTATATTTGTATTGCATTTGGTACATTAAAGATCAATTTAGTGTCCTTAACTGCATAATTACCTTCTAGCATTATTTAACAATTGACCATTGTCTCCAAATTTTTTACAAAGTTAAAATTAAATTAATTTGTCGTAATACCCGTTTTATTTTAAAAGTCATTAGGCATAAATTTAAATTTCTGGGGATCAATGCTGCAATTGCCTTCTAAGAAATTAAATTTAAGTGATTGTCCTACAAGCACACAAATTCCTTCTAAGGCACTAAATAAAATTAATTGGCCGTATCCCCCTCAGTCGCACACTAAGGCATTAAAATCAATCAATTGGCCTTAGTGCCCACTATTGCCTTCCTAGGCATGATATTAAATAAATTTCCCTTATTGCCACAATTATATTCTAAAGCACTTATTTAAAATTATTAACCGTTCTCCCTAAAGTTTCCTAGTGAGGCATAAAGTTAAATTAATTCGCCTTAGTACCTGTTATTGCCTTCAGAGGCACAAAATTAAATTTACTAGCCTCAATGCCCACAATTGCCTTCTACGAAATTATATGTAACCAATTGTCCTTAGCACCCGCAATTGCCTTCAAAGGCATTAAATTAAATTAATTGGTTGTACCGCCCTCAATTGAACACTAAGACATTAAATTAAATCAATTGGCCTTAGTGGCCACTAATGCTTAAGACACATTCAGTTAAATCAATTGATCGTAGTGCCCACAATCGCCTTTTGAGGCATTAAATTAAATTACTTGTCCTTATTGCCACAGTTACCTTCTAAAGCACTAAATTCAACTAATTTACGGTGGTTTTGGTAATATTCAACTAAGGTATAAAATTAAACTAATTCGTCGCACCACCTAATTTCAAATCTGGGCATAAAATTTAATTGTAAAGGCACAATGATCGCAATTGCCTACTCCGAGGCAATAACGAGTACTAATTTTCCTTCACACAAACAATTTCCTTCTAAGGCACTAAATAAAATTAATTGGCCGTATGGCCCTCAATCGTACACTAAGGCATTAAAATAAATCGATTGGCCTTAGTGCTCACTATTGCCTTCCGAGGCATGATATTAAATTAATTGTCCATATTGCCCCATTTACATTCTAAAGCATTAATTTAAAATTGTTAACCGTACTCCCTAAAGTTTCCTAGTGAGGCATGAAGTTAAATTAATTTACCTTAGTACTCGTTATTGCCTTCAGAGGCACAAAATTAAATTTACTGGCCTCAATGCTTACAATTGCCTTTTAAGAAATTATATGTGACTAATTGTCCTTAGCACCCACAATTGCTTTCAAAGGCAGTAAATTAAATTAATTGGTCATATCACCCTCAATGTCACGCTAAGACATTAATTAAATCAATTAGCCTTTGTGGACACTATTGCTTAAGACAAATTCAGTTAAATCAATTGATCGTAGTGCCCACAATCGCCTTGTGAGGCATTAAATTAAATTAGTTGTCATTACTGCCGCAATTACCTTCTAACTAAGCATTAAATTTAACTAATTGACCATTGTCTCGGCAATTTTCTACAAAGGTAAGAAATTAAATTAATTTGCCGTAATACCCGCTATTTCATATCTGGGCATAAAATTTAATTAACTGGGATCAATGCTCGCAATTGCCTTCTAAGAAATTAAATTTTACTAATTGTCCTTCAAGAACACAAATACCTTCTAAGGCACTAAATAAAATTAATTGGCCGTATCGCCCTCAATCGCACACTAAGGCATTAAAATAAATCTATTGGCCTTAGTGCTCACTATTGCCTTCCGAGGCATGATATTAAATTAATTGTCCATATTGCCACAATTACATTCTAAAGAACTTATTTAAAATTGTTAACCGTACTCCCTAAAGTTTCCTAGTGAGGCATAAATTTAAATTGATTTGCCTTAGTACCCGTTATTGCCTTCAGAGGCACAAAATAAAATTTACTGGCCTCAATGCCCACAATTGCCTTTTAAGAAATTATATTTGACTAATTGTCCTTTGCACTACCACAATTACCTTCAAAGGCAGTAAATTTAATTAATTGGTCGTATCGCCCTCAATTACACACTAAGACATTAAATTAAATCAATTAACCTTAGTGGCCACTATTGCTTACGACAAATTTAGTTAAATCAATTAACTGTAATGCCCACAATCACCTTATGAGGCGTTAAATTAAATTAGTCATCCTTATTGCCTCAGTTACCTTCTAAAGCACTAAATTCTACTAATGGACCGTAGTTTCGGCAATTTTCTACTAAGGTATAAAATTAAATTAATTTGTCGTATCACCCGCTATTTCAAATTTGGGCATAAAATTTAATTAACTGGCATTAATGCTCACAATTTCCATCTAAAAAATTAAATTTAACTAATTGTCCTTCGCAGACACAATTTTCTTCTAAGGAACTAAATAAAATTAATTGTTCGAATCGCCCTCAATCGCACACTAAGACATTAAAATAAATCGATTGGCCTTAGTGCCCACTATTGCCTTCCGTGACATGATATTGAATTAATTGTGCCTTATTGCCACAATAACATTCTGAAGCACTTATTTAAAATTGTTAATCGTACTCCCTAAAGTTTCCTAGTGAGGCGTAAAGTTAAATTAATTTGCCTTAGTACCCTTTATTGTCTTCAAAGGCACAAAATTAAATTTGGCCTCAATGTCCATAACTGCCTTCTAAGAAATTGTAGGTTTCTAATTGTCCGTAGCACCCACAATTGCCTTGAAAGGCATTAAATTAATTAATTGGTCATATCAAACTCAATTGCACACTAAGACATTAAATTAAATCAATTAGCCTTAGTGGCCACTACTAGATTTATATTCAGTTAGTGGCAATTGACTGTAATGCCCACAATCGCCTTATGGGGCGTTAAATTAAATTAGTCATCCTTATTGCCTCAGTTACCTTCTAAAGCACTAAATTCAACTAATGGACCGTAGTTTCGGCAATTTTCTACTAAGGTATAAAATTAAATTAATTTATCGTACCACCCGCTATTTCAAATTTGGGCATAAGGAATTTAATTAACGGGCATCAATGCTCACAATTGCCTTCTAAGAAATTAAATTTAAGTGATTGTCCTACAAGCACACAAATTCCTTCTAAGGCACTAACCGTATCCCCCTCAGTCGCACACTAAGGCATTAAAATCAATCAATTGGCCTTAGTGCCCGCTATTGCCTTCATAGGCATGATATTAAATTAATTTTCCTTATTGCCACAATTACATTCTAAAGCACTTATTTAAAATTGTTAACCATACTCCCTAAAGTTTCCTAGTGAGGCATAAAGTTAAATTAATTCACCTTAGTACCCGTTATTGCCTTTAGAGGCACAAAATTAAATTTACTGGCCTCAATGCCCACAATTGCCTTCTAAGAAATTATATGTAACTAATAGTGCTAAGCACCCACAATTGCCTTCAAAGGCATAATATTAAATTAATTGGTCGTATCACCCGCAATTGCACGCTAAGACATTAAATTAAATCAATTAGCCTTAGTGGCAACTATTGTTTACGACACATTGCTAGTTAAATCAATTGCTCGTAGTGCCCACAATCGCCTTATGAGGCATTAAATGAAATTAGTTGCCCTTATTGCCACAGTTACCTTCTAAAGCACTAAATTCAAATAATTGACCGTAGTCTCAACAATTTTCTACTCTGGTATAAAATTAAATTAATTTGCCATATCACCCGCTATTTCACATGTGGGCATAAAATTTAATTAACTGGCATCAATGCTCGCAATTGCCTTCTAAGAAATTAAATTTAACTAATTGTCCTTCGCAGACACAATTTCCTTCTAAGGCACTAAATAAAATTAATTGTCCGAATAGCCCTAAATCGCACACTAAGGCATTAAAATAAATCGATTGGCTTTAGTGCCCACTATTGCCTTCCGTAGAATGATATTAAATTAATTGTCCTAATTGCCACGATTACATTGTGAAGCACTTATTTAAAAATGTTAACCGTACTCCCTAAAGTTTCCTAGTGAGGCATAAAGTTAAATTAATATGCCTTAGTACCTGCTTTAATGCTTTATTGCCTTCAGAGGCACAAAATTAAATTTAATAGCCTCAATGCCCACAATTGCCTTCCAAGAAATTATATGTAACTAAATTTCCTTAGCTCCCACAATTGCCTTCAAAGGCATTAAATTAAATCAATTGGTCGTATCGCCCGCAATAGCACACTAAGACATTAAATTAAATCAATTAGCCTTTGTGGCCACTATTACTTAGGACACATTAATTTAAATCAATTGACCGTGGCACCCACAATCGCCTTATGAGGCGTTAAATTAAATTAGTCGTCTTTATTGCCTCAGTTACCTTCTAAAGCACTAAATTCAACTAATGGACCGTAGTTTTGGCAATTTTCTACTAAGGTATAAAATTAAATTAATTTGCCGTACCACCCGCTATTTCAAATCTGGGTATAAAATTTAATTAACGGGCATGAATGCTCACAATTGCCTTCTAAGAAATTAATTTAACAAATTGTCCTTCGCAGACACAATTTCCTTCTAAGGCAGTAATTCATAGAATTAATTGCCCGTATCGCCCTCAATCGTAAACTAAGGCATTAAAATAAATCGATTGGCCTTAGTGCCCACTATAGCCTTCCGAGACACGATATTAAATTAATCGTCCTTGTTGCCACAATTACATTCTAAAGCACTTATTTAAAACTGTTAACCGTACTCCCTACAGTTTTCTAGTGAGGCATAAAGTTAAATTAATTCACCTTAGTACCCGTTATTGCCTTCCGAGGCAGAAAATTAAATTTGCAGGCCTCATTGTCCACAATTTCCTTCTAAGAAATTATATGTAACCAATTGTCCTTAGCACCCACAATTGACTTCAAAGGCATTAAATTAAATTAATTGGTCGTATTGCCCTCAATTGCATACTAAGACATTAAATTAAATCAATTAGCCTTAGTGGCCACTATTGCTTAAGACACATTCAGTTAAATCAATTGATCGTAGTGCCCACAATCGCCTTATGAGACATTAAATTAAATTCGTTGTCCTTATTGCTACAGTTACCTCAGTAACACATCTAAAGCACTAAATTCAACTAATTGACCATAGTTTCGGCAATTTTCTGCTAAGGTATAAAATTAAATTAATTTGTCGTACCACCCGCTATTTCAAATCTGGGAATTAAATTTAATTAACTGGCATCAATGCTCGCAATTGCCTTCTAAGAAATTAAATTTAACTAATTGTCCTTCAAGCACACAAATTCCTTCTAAGCCACTAAATAAAATTAATTGGCTGTATCGCCCTCAATCGCGCACTAAGGCGTTAAAATAAATCAATTGGCCTTAGTGCCCACTATTGCCTTCCTAGGCATGATATTAAATTGATTGTCCTTATGGCCACAATTACATTCCAAAGTACTTATTTAAAATTGTTAACCGTTCTCCCTAAAGTTTCCTAGTTAGGCATAAAGTTAAATTAATTTGCCATAGTACCCGTTATTGCCTTCAGAGGCACAAAATTAAATTTACTACCTCAACGCCCACAGTTGCCTTCTAAGAAATTATATGTGACTAAGTGTCATTTAATAGCACCCACAATTGCCTTCAAAGGCAGTAAATTAAATTAATTGGTCGTATTGCCCTCAATTTCCTGCTAAGACATTAAATTAAATCAAATAGCCTTAGTGGCCGCTATTGCTTACGACACATTCAGTTAAATCAATTGACTGTAATGTCCACAATCGCCTTAAGAGGCTTTAAATTAAATTAGTTGTCCTTACTGCCACAATTGCCTTCTAAAGTATTAAATTTAACTAATTGACCGTAGTATCAACAATATTCTACGAGGGTATGAAATAAAATTAATTTTCCGTAGTACCCGGTAATTCATATCTGGGCATAAAATTTAATTAACTGGGATCAATGCTCGTAATCGCCTTCTAAGAAAATTAAATTTAAGTAACTGTCCTTCAAGCACACAAATTTCTTCTAAGGTACTAAATAAAATTAATTAGCCGAATCGCCCTCAATCGCACACTAAGGCATTAAAATAAATCAATTGGCCTTAGTGCCCCCTATTGCCTTTCTAGGCATGATATTAAATTGAACTTGTCCTTATTGCCACAATTAGAATCCAAAGCACTTATTTAAAATTGTTAACCGTACTCCCTAAAGTTTCATAGTAAGGCATAAAGTTAAATTAATTTGCCTTAGTACCCGTTATTGCTTTCAGAGGCACAAAATTAAATTTATTGGCCTCAATGCCCACAATTGCTTTCTAAAAAATTATATGTAACTAATTGTCCTTAGCACCCACAATTTCCTTCAAAGGCATTAAATTAAATTAATTGGTCGTATCGCCCTCAATTGCACTCTAAGATATTAAATTAAATCAATTAGCCTTAGTGGCAACTATTGCTTGTGACACATTCAGTTCAATCAATTGATCGTAGTGCCCACGATCGCCTTATGAGGTATTATATTAAATTAGTTGTCCTTATTGCCACAGTTACCTTCTAATGCACTAAATTCAACTAATTGACCGCAATTTCAGCAATTTTCTACTAAGGTATAAAATTAAATTAATTTATCGTACCAACCGCTATTCCAAATCTGGGCATCATCCCAAAATTTAATTAACTGGCATAAATGCTCGCAATTGTCTTCTAAGAAATTAAATTTAACTAATTGTCCTTCGCAGACACAATTTCCTTCTAAGGTACTAAATAAAATTATTTGGCCGTATCGCCCTCAAACGCACACTAAGGCATTAAAATGAATCGATTGGCCTTGGTGCCCACTATTGCCTTCCTAGGCATGATATTAAATTAATTGTCCCTATTGCCACAATTACATTCGAATGCACTTATTTAAAATTGTTAACTGTACTCCCTATAGTTTCCTAGTGAGGCATAAAGTTAAATTAATTTGCCGCACCACCCGCTATTTCAAATCCGGGCATAAAATTTAATTAACTGGCATCAATGCTCGCAATTGCCTACTCCAAAATTAAATTTAACTAATTTTCCTTCGCACAAACAATTTCCTTCTAAGGCACTAAATAAAATTAATTGGCCGTATGGCCCTCAATCGCACACTAAGGCATTAAAATAAATCGATTGGCCTTAGTGCTCACTAATCGATTTTTGCCTTCCGAGGCATGATATTAAATTAATTGTCCTTTTTGCCACAATTACATTCTAAAGCACTTATTTGAAATTGTTAACCGTACTCCCTAAAGTTTCGTAGTGTGGCACAAAGTTAAATTAATTTGCCTTAGTCCCCGTTATTGCCTTCAGAGGCACAAAATAAAATTTACTGGCCTCAATGCCCACAATTGCCTTCTAAGAAATTATATCTAACTAATAGTCCTAAGCACCCACAATTGCCTTGAAAGGCATAAAATTAAATTAATTGGTCGAATCGCCCTCAATTGCACACTAAGACATTAAATTAAATCAATTAGCCTTAGTGGCAACCATTGCTTAAGAAACATTGAGTTAAATCAATTGCTCGTAGTGCCCACAATCGCCTTATGAGACATTAAATTAAATTAGTTGTCCTCATTGCCACAGTTACCTTCTAAAGCACTAAATTCAAATAATTGACCGTAGTTTCGGTAATTTTCTACTATGGTATAAAATTAAATTAAATTGCCGTATCCACCCGCTATTTCAAATCTGGGCATAAAATTTAATTAACTGGTGTCAATGGTCGCTTTTGCCTTCTTAGAAAATAAATTTAACTAATTGTCTTTCACAGACACAATTTCCTTCTAAGGCACTAAATAAAATTAATTGTCCGAATTGCCCTTAATCGCACAATAAGGCATTAAAATAAATTGATTGGCCTTAGTGCCCACTATTGCCTTCTGTAGCGTGATATTAAATTAATTGTCCTTATTGCCACAATTACATTCTGAAGCACTTATTTAAAATAGTTAACCGTACTCCCTAAAGTTTTCTACTGAGGCGTAAAGTTAAATTAATTTGCCTTAGTACCCTTTATTGCCTTCAGAGACACAAACTTAAATTTACTGGCCTCAATGTCCACAACTGCCTCCTAAGAAATTATAGGTTTGTAATTGTCTTTTGCACCCACAATTGCCTTCAAAGGCATTAAATTAAATTAATTGGTCGTATCGCCCTCAATTGCACACTAAGACATTAAATTAAGGATCTAAGTGTATCTAATCAATTAGCCTTTGTGGCCACTATTACTTAGGACACATTAATTTAAATCAATTGACCGTGGCACCCACAATCGCCTTATGAGGCGTTAAATTAAATTAGTCGTCTTTATTGCTTCAGTTACCTTCTAAAGCACTAAATTCAACTAATTAACGGTAGTTTCGGCAATTTTCGACTAAGGTATAAAATTAAATTAATTTGCCGTACCACCTGCTATTTCAAATTTGGGCATAAAATTCTTAACCCTAGGGTTTAGGGTTTAGGTTGAGGGTTTAGGGTTGAGGGTTTAGGGTTTTAGGGTTGACCC